>CM060925.1:196604950-199267450 GCA_030737875.1 Allium sativum | reverse complement strand
ATCTGATTTACAACACTACTGCCAATACGGAGTGGTTCTCGGATAATAATCCAACCGGTCTCTCCATATTGACAACGATATCGGCAAATACTTCGATAGTCGGTTATTTAACTATCGAAGAAAAATAAACAAACATTCCAACCATCAAACAAATCACTGGGCCTCTTAATTAATATTTCATTAATTAAATCACTTCTTCATTTCCTTACGACTATTTGTTAACCAAATATTTTCAATAATCATCTTGGTCTTTTACGCTGTTTGGAAAACATTTCCATATTTCTCCATCTTTTATTTTCTATACTTAGAAAATATCTTCCATTAAAAATTTGAAAATATTCCAATTACTTCTCCGTTTCACGACCATTCATTTCTATACTTATGAAATATTTATTATTATATTTCCAAAATTTCCACTTACTTGGGTTAAAATGAATGTTATGTAAAACATCGCTACAACAATCCAAAATATTGCATTCGACTAAAATTCTTTAAACATTTCTCTTTGAGACTTAATCTTGCTATCAGCTACTAATGAAATCAATCGAGTTGGGGTATAATTACCTCTTAGACCTTGACTGGAAATATTATTAACTTCAAAACAGACAAGACTGCTAACTCGAATAATCAACACCATACTAAACCAATTTTCCGTTTCTAAAACGTATATACATTTCTCTTTCTATTTTTACCAGATTTAATTATAGATTTCCTTTTTGTTTATAACATTCTATTTTTAAGTTTGTTTCCTTATCGAATTCTATTTATATATTGATATATTGATTTCTAACTATCAAATTTTCTTAAAAATATTCTAACTCCATAAATTTTTGGAAAAAATCGCCATAACCTCCTTTGTACCGGTCAATAGTTCAAACCTCAACTCGCCTCTCTAGGCCCTTTCCATTCAAAAAGAAAATCAAAAAGCCAAGTGTCTTGCCGATTCGGCGCATAAAACCTCATATGGAATTTAAACATGTACTTATTGTCAAGCACACGAATTATAATCTTCATACACTTCACTCCAAACCTGTCTAATCTATGTTCCCTGTTTTCCGATTTATCCCAACTCAATCCGGTCATTCCTAACTCAGTATGCTAATTTATTATTTAATTAGCTATTTTGCTAAATCCCTTTATTTTGAACATATCATGTTCAAATATATTTTAATTCACTTATAAACAAGTAGAATTTCATTTCCAACTTGAGTTTCATATTCGATTTCGAATATGAATTCACAAAACCAATTTACTTATCCAACACCAATTTCGATTCAAAACTCGACTAACTAATTATTATTCAAATTAGTTAATCCTATTCAATACTGAAAAATATGATTTTTGTTTAAAATCATTTCATTTACTTGTCTTGAGTTCGTATTTATTTTACAACTCGAGTCTGGATTTTTATAACGAAGATCCAAGTCTTATTTGCTAAAAATCCTTTTTATTTATTTAAATAAACCATTATGGTTTAATAACGATTATGGCGCTGTTTTTCTGAAAATTTGATTTTGACATAACTAAAAATCTATAAGACGAAATCCAGATTTTTCTTTTCCATTAGAAAACTGTTATCAAATCGGTCCTGACGTTTCTTGTTTCAAAGAATTCCGACTTAAATTGAGTCTTATATAATCAACTGAAGTTCCAAACGCCAATTTACGAACTACCACGCCGCAATGAGTTCGTTTTAATTACATTTAATACATAAACGTTTTAAACTTCGTTTATATATAAATTCCAACTCCATTCTAATATATTTTAATATATATTCAGCCTATTTACCAAACCCAACTTAATATTCTCGATTATCCCTATCCGTCGATTACTTCATAACTCAGTTATAAATTTATTTATAACTTAAATTTCTATATCTAATTCTAATTTATTTATAAATAGATTATTTATGAAATTCGATATAATCGAATTTCAATTATAAACTCGTTGGATTTTTCTCAATTCAGCTTATATTCCGAATTTCGAAATATAATCAATCGCTCTATTTCAAACACTTCCCAATTCACTTTTAAATTCATATTTGAATTTAAATATTTAAATTATCCAGGTGATAATTATCTCACTTAATTTATAAACGTCGTTTATAAATTTAACATCCTTGTTTTATATATTAAAACAAGTTTCCATTTTGATTCCATTTCAAGTTCTATTTTCACATTCATACTTGAATTTATACCCTCAAATTATCTAATGATAATTTATTTCACTAGATTTATAAATATTGTTTATAAATCCAACTTCCTTGTTTTATAAAATAAAACAAGTTTCATTTCAGAATCTGTTTGAAAACCAAACCTTATTTTGGAATATTTTATTTGTTATAACTTATCTATATAAATATAGAATCTATTTTCATATTTATCTTTAAACTTCTATTAAATAAAAACCTAATATTTTCTTCTGAAATTATTTTATTTAAATAAATTCGATCTAATCGAATTTAAAACATAAATCCATACGGATTTATTTTAATTTAATTTACATTCTGAATATGAGAATAGATTTATCGTTTCTTTTTGAAATTAATTTCAATTCCCTTTTTAAATTCACCTTTGAATTTATATCTTCCAAATTATCCAAATGATACTTCATTTATAAACATCGTCTGTAAATTCACTTCAGTTTCCAGATTTTCCAATAAAGATCATTCCATTTTATTTATAAACACCATTTCTAAATTTACTTCAATTCCATGATTTTTAATTTATAAACATCATTTATAAATTTCAATACTTGTTTTATTTATTCAAAACAAGTTAATATTTTTAGTCCATTCGAATTTCAAATTCTATTTTTAGAAAAATAGAATTTTCCATTTAAATCTCAAATATTGTTTTCACGATATTTTTATATATCAACATTTTAGCCCAGTGATATTTAAATATCCAAAAACACTCAATTATCAAATCACGGGTTTTGTAACACATCATATATGATAATATATATGTGAAAACAAACAGTAATGAATTTTTGAGGAACCCAATTGGATTCCTCCAACCTGTTTTTCCTGCATTTACAGACGTTAGCCAACATAAATAATACCTCTCCTGCTTCAAGGCAGGATATCGAGGTATAGAAGGTCATCCACTATCATAGCGTGGGGCGTATAGGGTCATCCGCTAATGATACTGCGGGCCTCCGCTAATGGTACAGCGGGAATTATCCAACCACCAATATATATATATATATATATATATATATATAATAACCACAAACACCAATCCTATATAACTAATAATATTTAAAAGCCACAATAATATTTAATGCATCCAAACGACCAACAAACAATTATTTTTAATGATAAAAATAATTTAAATAAAATTCTTGAGTGAGGATTACTCACCGGAATTTATCGATGGAATAAATCGGAGAACGTTCGATTTACATTCCAACTGATTCCGGAAAATTTCCAAATCCATTTCCCGCTATAATTACAACTCGGCTTGCGCTATTATGTCGGACCTTGTATAATTTAAATATAGTATTTGTAAATGTGCGAAGTATATGAGCTATATAAAATTTTCTAACAAAAACCCAAGTTTTTATCTAACTAAAAATAAAATTATATATCTTAATTACCTCTTCTTCCTTATTTAACATCACACCATTCCTGAAACAATCAAACCCAAACCCACTTCACCTACTTGAACTACACCTCTACAATCATCTATTTTTATGTCCCACTACTACAAACAAAAACGCTCCACCTCAATTGCAGCATTCCATCGAACATCTATTGCTCCTCACTGCAACTATCGCCATCCGCTGTTGTCGATAACTCCTCCTTACCAACAACAGTCCACTGACCTGACTTCTCCTACTCCAGCAGCCGCCATGAACCCATATTATCCAAAACTGACACTTCAATTCCATTTCTACCACTCAAATCTTAAATCGGAACAACACAGTCGACTTCTCTCAACTGCAAATTCAACGCAGTCCGTAACCCAACTCCCCATTTCGCCTTCAACCAAATCGCGACTTTGAATAGGTCAGCATCCAAAAGATGAAGCGCAACCAAATCCGTGCTTCAACAGTCCTCACTAAGCTTGAATCCACGCTCCACTCAAACCATCGATGCTCCAAATCCCTAAAATCGCTAGCTCCAAGCATTCGTTGTTCGAAATTCTTGTGCTCCCCAAAACCAATGAGAACCCAGTTCGACAAATACCAGAACGATGTGCCGACCCATTCGATTTCAGAGAAGAACGACTGATTTCCTTTCGATTCTGATTTCTACGTTTAAGGTGGTGTAGACATTTTTTCTTTGTAATTGACTATAAGAGGGCATACATATTAAAGAGGAGCAACATTGAATAAAAAGGAATGGGCATTTAGAATTTAAGCTTTGGTGTTTTCTATCTGCAGAAGGAATCGAAAGTAAATAGAAGTGATGAGGGGTATCGATTGTTTTGCTGAGGAGTTTAATTTGATTTACATGAAGGGAGCGGATTTTCATCACTTAGCTGAGAGGAACGAAAGTGAAAAGAGTAAGGTGTGGGTTGCGTACTTATAATCGATAATCCTTGGTAACTAAGAAATAGGAAGTAGAGTAGCTGTAGAAAATAGGTCGGTGATGTAATGTTTATTTATTTGACTAGATTATGGTAGATTTTGTTTTAGATTTTGATTTGATTTTGAGTTAACTGATTCGACTTCGATCTTATCCGTTTAAATTTTATAATAATATATTCGGGGTTCCGAACTCCAACTCGAGCGCAACAACCGACTTTTATAGAGTTTAACCACTATTCTGAACAAACTTGAACAGGATTCGAAACTCCATTTGATCGTATGAAGGAGATTTAATTCAAATCAATATAAATTAATTTCAATATTAATTAATTCCTTGAAAATAAATAATTATTATCGTTTCTATTCAGTTTGAATTTCTATTGATTATCTGAATCAATTTCAGTATAGTTTAAGTCTTCGAATTTAATTATATTTCGAATTACGATAATTCGATATATATTCTAAATTAAATTATATTCGATTATTAAATTGATAACTCAATATAAAAATTTATTTATATTATTAGCTCTATATTAGAAATCATATTAAACATTTAAAATAAACTGTTTGAAAAATCCGGATCGTTATTGAATCATATTAATCTTTTCCATCTTATGAAAGTTGAAAAGAAAATGAGACTAATATGGTTATGCAAATACAAATGTTTCATATTAAAAGGCTGGCAAAACAAGGATAAATATTTTATAAAAAAGCCAATATGATTCAATAATACACGATATTCCCAAAGAGATTTGTAGAAATGACCTAAGTTAGGAACAAGTCATATGTTACAGATTTCTTCAGAAGTAATAAACCTTATTTGGATTTTTCAATAAAAATGTCAACCGATGACTTAAAGCATTCCCAACCCAGGGTGGGTTGGGAAGCAACTGACCCCCAAGGGGGGTCAGTGAGTCCTTTCTGGGTTGCTTTGGTAAACCTGAAGGTTGCCAAAGCAACCTAGCTGGTTGGTTCAATTATCGTCCTTAGCCGGCTTATTTAAAGCCGGCTAAGGAGGATGAAATTTCCTTCCAGGTCGGCTTATTTAAAGCTGACTAAGGGCACAATCATTATTACCATTGTGCCCTTTGTCGGATTTAAATTAGCCGGCTAAGGACAACAACTATATTTAAAGTCGTTGCTCCCTCCCCACTCCAGTCTCTACCACCATCCTTCTTACACATACACAACCTATTTTTCAATTTCATAACACAAAATTTTCTCCTATTTTCCTCAACCTTCTAACTATTATTCTGATTATCATCAAATAGCAATGTCAAAGAATAATAAGGTAAATCCAAGATGACTTCAAAGAGCAATCAGAATTCGAACAATTTTGTTCAAGAGTAGCAAGAATTTCCAACACAAACTTCATACCAGCACAACCAACATTCTAATTCAGGTACAATACAAAACGCTTCAAATTGTTATCTTCCCCAACAAAACAAAACTTCTACCATTTACAGCAAAATTCAAATCACTACCAAAACACTCAAATTTTTGCCTACGGTCAGATTCCCTCTTTTCAATAGACCCATAGTAATCAACCTTACCCGTCTCCTAGCAGCCAACATTGATCGCCCTTTCTAAATACTTCTCCTAGTATTTCTAGAAATATAAACTTATTGTATGGTGATAATAGCTTCTAGAATGATGGAATCCAAATTGATGTCAACAAGACTCCTGAATCATACACTAATCTACCGCCTGCAAAGGTTGCAAAAATGGTAAAATGGTTACCTGATGAACAAGCTGGATTAGTGAAACACCGCAAAATTTAATGCACTATAACAGTAAAATAAAGAAAATAAAATGAATATTATACAATTAAATATTTAGAGATAAGTAAAACTGACTTTACCATTGCTTTCGTCTCGGAATTCTTGTTCACATAGACCTCGAGTTTGCGTAAATCAGATAATGTATGAGAAAGATATGAACCTAAGAAGACCGTATATAAAGAATATATATTAGTAAAATTCAAATAGGAAAATTAGTGCAAGAACCAACGGTCATGGGACAACCCATCCCTATCTGGGTGTACCTATTGGTCGACCCATGTCCAAGAGTGGTCGACCCATGGGTCAATACAGTAGGTAGGGGTCGACCCAACAACATGCATGTCTGATTCTGACGATGTATTTGGACTATTTTATATATTAGGTTCGTTGGATGAGTAGTATGGCTAGATTTAAAACCCTAAAATCTAACGGTTAAGAATTAGCTCAGTTAATCTATAAACAGGGGATCTTTCTCTCATTTTATCTACATACAACTATTCTTCACCTATCTCTACCTCCATGGCTATATTCTAAATTAATTAATAAAATGGGGAGATGCTGCTGAAAGTTAAATTAACAGAGAAAGATCTGCAATCAACATACAACCTTTTTCAAGAACTATTTCTGAACCTAATACCTAGCCCTATGAGTTCAAGTGACTTTCAGATCTGATATCTAGATATGTATTATGACAATAAATAAAATTGGATCTACAACATACAGTACCTATAAGTTATTAACTATATTGTTCTTTTACTGTTATTCATCTATGCAGTTGTTACAGTAATATATGTTCCTTTACTGTTAGTTAATTAATAAGTTATGTTCACACATATCTATCTTCCTTATCCCTATTTTGCTATTAAATATTTCCCATCTTGTTTATATGCCTATTTTATACAGTTTGATTTGATTATGTTCTTCTCCTTCTCTTTTCCCTCTTTTTTACGCCGAACCTAGGCTATTGAGATCCTGGGCCATTTTCTATTTAAGATTGAGTATAGTTGAACTTGGGATAATATGAAATGACAATGAAAAATGATAATTTGGGCATATTATAAATTAAGGACTTTTGACTGTAAATTGGGAATATAATCAAAAGGAAGACTATTTATATATGTATACATGTTAGATTGTAAGTAAAGGACATGTTAAGAAAATGTAAGTATCAGATGTAGGTTAAGTAAACTGAATTACTGTAGGGTGTATATATATACACACACACGTCTAGGTAGGTGCTTGTTTTGGGGAAGGTGTTATAAAAATAATAACATATTACAACCATGCTTATTAATAAACTTAAACCTGCAAAGTTAAAGCTAATTATTAATAAGCTAAGAGGTCCCTTGTTGTATTGTTGTATCGGGTTTTGGGGACTCTTAAATTCTAGTTACTTGGGGGCACAAGCTTAGGGGTTTGGCTTGTGTCAGTCTTGTTGTGTGGAACCCATATTAGTCAGTATCTCTGTTTGTATCATCTTGGGTGGCCTCGAACTAGGTAGGGGCCAGGGCACGCTTTACTGATTTGGATAGCAAGAGGTTCAAAGAGAGGAAGTTGTGTAAGGGGGTGTTCCGGCGTAGTCAACAGTGTGCATGGGTCCGATTAGGGAAACTAAGATGTTGTAACACTCGTAAATAGTTCTGTGTTCTATAAGTCATTGGGTTAGGGAGTGATACACCCTACTGCCGGGGATGACACATGGTATTTACGTAGTAGGGAGTTGATCGCATGGGTAATAATTAGGGTAACACCTAATCCTACTATGTAATTAGGGTTATACCTAATCCTGTTATGTAACTAGGGTAACACCTAATCTTGTTATGTAACTAGGGTAACACTTAATCCTGTTATGTAATTAGGGTAACACCTAATCCATTTATGTAATTATGGTAACACATAATCCTGATATACTAGTATTGGTGCAGGGAAAAACTTGTTCCTGGGATATAAATGAGAAATTTTACTCGGTCCTTGTTTTGTCTTATTGTCCTCCACTTATATGTTATTGTACTTTCTCATCTAGTCTTATTTATCTGTCTTGATACCTCTATTTTATGCATATAATGAAAATCACTGGAACTTGCTAGGCTTTATGTCTGACCTATTTTGTTTTGCTACTTTATCTTCCTTTTCCCCCTCGGGTCCTCGTAGTGGTAGTACACCGCAATGATTAGGATTTTCTTTTAGCTTGGATTTGGACTTCTTCCGATTTGACGTATCGCTTTGATTACCTTTCTACTTTGCTATGGCTTGTAAAATGGGATATGGTTTTGCATTATTATACTCTGATGTTTGGCATTATATGATAAATGGTTTTATTTGAAGTATTTGGTACTTGATGATGTAACTGGTTTGAAACCATGTTTTGCTTGTAATAACAAAGTTTAATTTTCTGCTGCCTATTTATATCTGTCTTGTGAATTTTAGTTATTGTTTACCTATTGCACTTCATGAAACTTAATGCATTCTCTTATGAGTGACATTAACGGATGTGGGGTGTCGCATTTGGTATCAGAGCTGAAGGTTACAAGATCATAGAAAAAGTTTGAAAAATGGTTTTCATAAAGCAAAGTATTTTCAGATAAAAACCTATTTTTTTGAAAAACATATCCCCTCAAGCTATATACAATATTCTTTCGATCTCTTTTTGAATCTTTGTTTCTTCTCTTTTCAACATGTCTGGGGCACCCAATCTTCCTAAGGGCATTCCACTACTGAAATGGTTCCGTAGGTATTCAGAGGCTACGACACTTGCTGGAGTTCAAGGAGATGCGCCACCCCCAGCTGCAGCCGCAATGGCTCCACCTCCTCCTGTAGTCAACTTTTCTAAGCTTTGTAAGGACTTCTATGCAACGAGAGGCGATCCCTTCCGTGGTACTAAGAGTTTTGTCGAGGAACACAATTGGCTTAGAGAAATAGAGAATGTGTTTGGCCTTTTCGAGCTCGATGATAGGAGGAAGATATAGTTGGCCGCTTGGAAACTGAAGGAAGAAGCTTCAAACTGGTGGAAGGTGACATAGGCGGGACAACCAGTAGTTACTTGGGATGATTTTAGAAAGAGATTTAAGATGAAATTCTTGTCTCAGGCAGAAGAAGGAATGCAGATGGAAAAAGTTTTGGCTCTAAAGTAATGAAGTATGCTTGTTAAGGAATTTTTTAACAAGTTAAATCAGCTAGCAAGATTCGGTTTGGACTTGTTGAATACTCCCCATAAGAAGGCTCTTAGTTTTGCGAGAGAGTTGATTCAACCTCTCCAAGGACTGGAAATATCACATATATGGATGGGGGCGACTTTCGAGAGGCTTGTTGACATGGCCTTGATGCACGAGGACGGTAAGGATGGGAATAAAGAAGTCAAGACCGAGGAGGCATAACCCAAGGCTGAAAAAAAGAAATGGTGGCCCAAGAAGGGAACGCAAAAGAAAGGAGGAAAGCCTGATAAGGCTCAGCTCAAGATAGAGGTTAAGTGCCATGGTTGGGGGGCTTTGGGTCATTTTGTGAAAGACTGTAGAAAGGCAAAGAAAACTTGTTTCAATTATGTTCAAGTTGGACATTTGACTAAGCAATGCCCTAGCAAGCAAGGACAAGGGGCAGAGTCATCTGGAAGACAAGTGCATGCTCTTGAGGCTAGTGGACCTGATCGAGGTAGGAAAGTCGTAGTAGAAGGTTTGATTTCCCTTTTTGACTATCCAACTAGGACTCTCTTTGATTTTGGCGCTTCTCATTCATTTATATCCAACTCCGTGGTAGATAGTCTACACATAGATACTAGTATTGTTTCTGATCCCATTGTAGTCTCAAACCCCATAGGAGGAATGACTCATTTATACATGATATGTCGGGGTTTTAGAACTTCTTTCTTGGGCATCGAGTTTGAATGTGATGCGTATGTTCTTGGCTTTATGGGTTAGGGATTGATTCTAGGAATGGATTGGCTAGCCATGTATGATGCCATTCTAGAGGGAGAGAGAAGGGTTGTTAGGCTTTTGACATACCAAAGGAAAACTCTTGAGATTTCGTGTAACCCACGAGGGTCAGTTATGCTCAGTTTCCTAGATTCGCTTGATACGTCTATTGACGATTTGCGATCAATACTCTAAGTTAGAGAATATCTGGACGTGTTTGATGAGGTCAGGGGATTACCTCTGAGGCATGAGATAGACTTCCGGATTTACTCGGCGGAGAATGTGAAGCCTGTCGCTTTACCAATGCACCACATGGCTAATAGGGAGAGGAGAAAGCTCAACAAACAAGCAGGGGAGCTATTCGAGATAGGATTCATTAGACAGAGAATATCAGAGTGGGGAGCTCTAGTCGTATTTGCGACTAAGGAAGATTACTCACTTCGTCTATGCGTGGACTGTAGAGAACTAAGTAAGCTCACTAAGAAGAATCGACACCCACTTCCAAGGATTGACGACTTGTTTGATCATCTAATAGGCGCATCATTTTTCTTGCAGATGGATTTGGCCATAGGATTTAATCAGTTGAGTGTGGCATAGGATAGTATTGATAAGACTGCTTTCAGATCTCTAGACGGTTTCTTTGAGTGGCTAGTCATGCCTTTTGGGCTGACCAATGGACCCGCATATTTTGTGGACTTGATGAGTAGGGTGTTATTGGGAGTTTCTTAACAAGTTTGTGGTGGTCTTTATGGATGATATTCTAATCTTCTCAAAGAATGAGGAGGAGCATGACCTACACTTAGGAGAGGTTCTACGCACTCTCAGATCGCATCAGCTTAAGGCAAAGTTTTCTAAGTGTCACCTTTGGAGAAAGGAAGCAAGGTTCCTTAGGCATGTAGTCTCTAAGGATAGGATAGTGGTAGACGCTGTTATGGTTGTCATAGTTCAAGATTGGAAAGCTCCGAAGAATGCAATGCAACGACGCTGGGGAGTTTCCTAGGGTTGGCGGGCTATTATAGAAAGTTCATCAAAGACTTTGCAAAGGTATCCGCCTCGCTCACCCGACCGACGAAGAAGAACTTGGCTTTTTCTTGGAGCATTACTTGTGAGGATGATTTTCAGAGATTGAAGAGGGCTCTAACATGAACCTCAGTTCTGACTCTCCCCGATGGAAGCAAGGTGTTTACGGTCTACACAGATGCTTGTGGCACAGGACTTGGTGCCGTATTGATGCAAGAAGGTAGGGTAATATGCTATGGTAGCAGACAATTAAGAGTTCATGAGAAGTACTTCCCTACCCATTACTTAGAGTTGGCTAATATAGGTTTTGCATTGAAGTCTTAGCGACATTATCTACTTGGAGAGAGATTTGAACTACACACGGATCATATGTCGCTCAAATATTTGTTTTCATGGAAGGATCTCAACCTAAGGCAGCAACGATGGATGGAGTTCCTAGCGTCCTATGACTTTGAGATAGCCTATACCCCAGGGAAAGGGGAATATAGTGGCAGACACGTTGAGTAGGCAGAGAATGACCTTGAGTCCTCTATTCATAGAATGGCAGAGCTTGGAGTTTACATTGACTTTCTATTTTAAGCCATCTGCACCTGATTTGTCAGCATCCTTGGAAGTATAGCCTACTCTTATGGAGCGCATTGGATCTATGCGGCGAGAGGACCGTGACCCCATCTTCACTATTGAGTTTTTGAAGAGCTTACAAGAGGAAATAGGTACACATCTATGTTTGAGCACAACATACCACTTTCAGGCCAATGGACATACTTAGAGGGTGAATAAGGTTCTTGAGGATCCTCTGAGACTTTGTATCCTTGATTTTAGTGGGACTTGGGAGGAGCATCTCCCGTTGGTTGAGTTTTCCTATAACAACAGTTATCTGTTAAGCATAAGCATGGCACCCTTCGAGGCATTTCATGGACGACCTTGGAGATCGCCGACTTGTTGGTGGGAGTCTACGGATAGACTACTATTTGGATCTGATATGATTTGAGAGACTTCCAAAAAGATTGATCTTATCCATTGAAGAATGAAAGCAGATCAGGACAGGCAAAAGTTATATGCCAATAGAAGGAGGACTGATTTGGAATTCGAAGTAGGAGACATGGTCTTCATCAAAGTATCACTCCTAAGAAATTTTGTTCGCTTTGGCTCGGTAGGGAAGTTGGCGCCGAGGTTCGTAAGGCCATTTCCCATAGTGGAGAGGATATGTTAGATGGCCTAAAGGGTTTGACTGCTAGAGAGACTAGCGGGTGTACACAACGTGTTCCTTGTTTCCCATTTGAAGAAATGTCTACATGATACAGCAAAGGCAGTGGAGCCGAGCACACTTGAAGATTTGGAGGTTGAGAAGGAAGCATCGGTAAGAAGAGTTCCTACTCATATTCTTTGATCAGAAATTAAGAAACTATGCAACAAAGAAATCAGATTTGTGAAGATATAATGGGGAGAAGACCGCGAAGATGCGACATGGGAACCCGAAGATAAGATTCATGCTTCTTATCCCTTTCGTTTTGAGAGTATGTTCTTAATTTCTTTTCCAAGCATTTAGTTTGCATTTTCGTCTATCATTCAAGTATGTTTATGCTATCGTTCGAATCTTCGATTCTTAGGTAGAAACCAATGTTTGGAAACATGTGTTTGAGACATGTTATGATTGATGGTTGCAAGTGGATGCAACTGTTTGCCCTGGATACATATACACACATATTAAGCACTAGATCGTCTCAAACACTTACGTATTACATGCGTACATGTGCACATTTTAATTTTTAATGGATTAAAATGGTTGAATCATTATATGGATGTTGCATTTTGATTGATGATTGTTCACACATATAGAACTTATATTTTATACTATAACGCTTTTGCATACATATTGGATACATGGCACAAACATATACTGCATTAAGGAGGTCAACTGAATCAGTCGACCTCCTGATTTCCGCAATAGTGTAAAAACATAAACACACAACACTTTTAACATATGTTCGTATGTGCATTAGGAATTCTTAAGGAAAATGGATGCTAGTGGATGATGGATGAGTAAATGGTTGTAGGTAGTTGTTAAAAAAATAACACTTTTCTTAACTTGGAGATTTCAGGGACGAAATCCTTTAAGTAGGGTAGAATGTAACACCTCAAAATTTAATACACCATAATCATACAGCAAACACAATAAAATGAATATTATATAATTAAATATTTAGAATTAAGTAAAATCGGGCTTTACCATTGTGTTCGTCTTGGAATTCTGGTTCAGATAGACCCTTAGTTTGCATAAATCAGATAACGTATGAGAAAGATATGGACCTAAGAAGATTGTATATAAAGAATATATTAATAAAATCCAAATAGGAAAATTAGCGCAGGAACCAATAGTCATGGGATGACCCATCTCGACCCCGGTCGACCTATGGATCGACCCATGTCTAAGAGGGGTTGACCCATAAGTCGACACGGTATGTATTGGTCGACCCTACCACATGCAAGTCTGATTCTGAACGATGTATTTGGATGGTTTTATATATTAGGTTCGTTGGATGAGTTGTATGGCTAGATTTAAAACCCTAATATCTAACAGTTAAGAATTAGCTTAGTTAATCTATAAAAAGGGGCTCTCTCTCTCTCATTTTATCTACATACAACTATTCTTCACCTCTCTCTACCTCTATGGCTATATTCTAAATTAATTAATAAAATGGGAAGATGATGTTGAGAGTTAGATTAAAAAAGAAAGATCTGCAATCAACATACAACCTTTTTCAAGAACTTTTTCTGAACATAATACCTAGCCCTGTGAGTTCAAGTTACTTTCAGATCTGATATCTAGATATGTATTATGACAGTAAATAAAATTGGATCTAGAACATACAATACCTATAAGTTATTCACTATACTGTTATTCATCTATGTAGTTGTTACAGTAATATATGTTCCTTTACTATCAGTTGATAAGATGGTTATGTTCACACATATCTATCTTCCTTATCCTTATTCTACTTTTAAATTTATTTCTAGTCTTGTTTATATGCCTATTTTATACAGTTTTATTTGATTTCGTTCTTCTACTTCTCTTTTCTCTTTTTTTACGCTGAGCCTAGGCCATCAGGAGCCTTGGCTATTTGCGATTTAAGATTGCGTATAATTGAATTTGGAATAATATGAAATGAAAAAGAAAAATGAGAATTTGGGCATATAATAAATTGAGGACTTTTGACTGTAAATTGGGAATATAATCAAAAGGAAGAATATGCATTTGTGTATACATGTTAGATTGGACTTAATAAAGAGATTAAGTAAAGAATATGTTAAGAAAATGTAAACACCGGATGTAGCTTAAGTAAACTGAATTACTGTAGTGTATATATGTACATTTGGACAGGTGCTTGTTTTGGGGAAGGGGTTGTACACATAATCACATATTACAACCATGCTTGTTAATGAACTTAAACTTGCTAAGTTAAATCTGATTATTAATAAGCTAAGAGGTCCCTCGCTCTGCTGTTGTATCGAGTTATAGGGACTCTTAATTCCAAGTTACTTGGGGGAACAAGTTTATGGGGATTGGCTTGTTTCAATCTTGCTATGTGGAACCCATATTAGTCAGTATCTCTATTGGTATCTTGTTAGGAGGCCTTTTACTAGATCGGGGCCAGACCACGCTTTACTGATCTAGATTGTAAGAGGTTCAAAAAGAGGAAGGTGGATATGGGCGTATTCCGGCGGAGTCAAGAGCGAGGATGGGTCCGATTAGAGAAACTAAGACGCTATAACACCAGTAAATAGGTTTGTGTTCTATATATCGCTGGGTTAGGGAGTGATACACCCTACTGCAGGGGCTGACATAGGGTATTTACTTAGTAGGGAGCTGATCTCATGGGTAGTAATTAGTGTAACACCTAATCCTATTATGTAATTAGGGTAACACCATATGCAGTTAAATCCCCGCTAAAGCCCCGCAATATCCCAGCTGTATCCCATTTCGCTTTTCAACCGCTACGCTGTTTCAATTTAGCACTAATGAACAGTAGCTCCGCTTTTAGTCCTACTATTTTCCGCTGCATCCGCTACATCAAGGCTTTTTAGCATCCTCTTTAGCAGTATTCATATACAGAGCTTGATTCGACTAGTTATTTTTTTAAATTATTTAGTAAATTAAGCATAAAGAGCTAAATTTAAGGCATAAGTGCCTAATATTTAGTAATAATCAATTACCCTCGTCAAATTTAGCATGCATAACTTTGATATTCCTTGATTTTGCTATATAAGATTAATTAATATCAGTTTCTTCCACACATATAATATGAGAAAGGTGATTAGTTTATTTTCAAATATTTAGTTTTACATATAATGAACATTTTTGTGCCTCTGCTATATCCTCGCTATTTGACCGCTTTATCCACGTTACACCTTTTCGCACCTCCACTGCTACGGAACCGCTAAGCGCTTTAACTGCACAAGTAATACATAATCCTATTATGAAATTAGGGTAACACCTAATCCTGTTATGTAACTAGGGGAACACCTAATCATGTTATGTAATTAGGGCAACACCTAATCCTGTTATGTAATTAGGGCAACACCTAATCCTGTTATGCTAGTATTGGTGTAGAGAAAAACTTGTTCTTGGTATATAAATGAGAAGCTTTACTCGATCCTTGTTTTATCTTGCTGTCTTATACTTATATGCTACTGTACTTTCTCATCCAGTCTTATTTATCTGCCTTGATACCTCTATTTTATGCATATAATAAAAATCACCGGAACTCGCCAGGCTTTTTGTCTAACCTATTTTGTTTCGCTTCTTTCTCTTCCTTTCCCCCCTCAGGTCCTCAGAGTGTTAGTACTCCACAGTGATTAGAATTTTCTTTCAGCATGGATCAGGTCTTCTTCCAATTTGATGTAGCACTTTGATTATCTTTCTACTTTGCTATGGCTTGTAAAAAGGGATGTGGTTTTGCATTATTATACTCAGATGTTTTGCATTATAAGACATATTGTTTTGTTTGAAGTATTTGTTATTTGATGATGTAACTAGTCTGGAACAATGTTTTGCTTTTAATAATAAAAGTTAATTTTCAGCTGCCTATTTATATCTATCTTGTGAATTTTAGTTATTGTTTACCTATTGCACTTCACAAAAATTAATGTGTTCTCTAATGAGTGACATTAACGAATGTTGGGGTGTAACAATTAGCCTTCTATTGGGTTGATTGTTCCAAATATAACTGGAAAGGCACAAGTCGAACCGAAAGTTCATTCTGGAAATCTGCTTGGAAATTATTCAATGGAAAAAGTCCACATAAGCCTTCAAGATTGGTTGTTCTTTGAAGCAGTCTTGGAAGAGAATCATTTCTAGTTACCAACGTCTGAAAGAGGCAATGGTCGGGATGGACAACAGACAACAAAGTGGTACAAACAACACGGATTTGGTACTAAAATATAATAGATTTTATGTGATTATTTTGTTTTATGATATTCTGATTTACGTTCATTTATCTTATGCAACTTAACCAAGCAAATGCATTGTATATGTCCAAACGTAACTACCAACCTTTCAATTTGCACAATTGTTATGAAAAACTTTCTAGGAGAGAAAATGCAGCAAAGTGCGATAGGAACATTCAACAATACGATTTATGACCTTAAGGCCGATCGAAGAAGTTAGCCTTGGAAGCTTAAATTCATAAGATAACACCCCTTTTACAACCAGTACAGGTGGAAGGCCAGATGGAAAGTACAAAGCGAATAAAAAGACCATAAATATTACAGATAGTACTACGAACGACTTGACAGACGTATGGCAGCTGCGGAAGAATCAAATAAGCAGTACATGGAAACAAAGGAAGCACCTAGAATAGAGAGATTAGAGAGAGCACCGGAAAACGACGATGACATGAAGAGGTTCAACAAATGAGAATCACCGAATTGGAGTTACGACAAGGAGTTAGCACGATAACAACGTGCAGATGACTTTACTCTTATGAGTGTCAAGCTAGATGATCTAAATCTAATACAAAGGATCTATATGGAAAAGCAAAGTGAGTAGTACTAGAGACGTAACGTGGAGTAGCATATTTCATTGTTTGAGTCTGTTACAGTTTCATTTTATTTAGGTTGTAGACTTTGTTGTTGTTTTAGTTATTTAATTTTGTTGTTTAATTCAGTTGTATTAGGAGTTGTACTGTTAAATGTTGAATGAAATTTCAGTTATAACATTCATATTTATGTCATATAAATTCAAATTTGCCATAGAAGAGTTTAAATAAAATAAAACACATAGTATTTAATTAACATAGATAATGAAGCTTTGATTACATACAAATAAAACATACACTCATTAATTAAAAATAAAACAAACACAACTCGTACGTACCAAAAATAAAACATAGATAATGAAGCTTTGCTTCAAAACATTCAATAATTTATCAACTATTTGTTTCCCGCATGCTCCTAATAGTTCTCCACAAGTTCTTCTCATAATTCTGGATGAGCTTGTGGATCTCGAATGTCTTCCAGACGTTGCAAGTATTCTGCAAATGTATTCGGGTCCTTATAAGGTTTTCCCCTAAACTCCACTGCAATGTCCGGATAGTTTGATGTTAGAGTTCATGTCCGCCTCCTTCTTCTTTAACAATCATATTATGTAAAATAACATAATAGTACATGATATCAACTATAACATCTTTATCATGGTAATTTACTTCCTTTCGAAGTATGTGAAACCTACCTTGGAGTACTCCAAATGCTCGTTCAACATCTTTCCTCAAATTCCCTTGTTGTTTTGTGAACATGGCTTCTTTTGCATTGTTTGGTCTTTTGTACGCTTGCATGAGCGTTTTCCATTTTGGATAAATTCCATCTGCAAGATAATATACAACATAATGATCTTTGTCTCTAATTCTATAGTTGCATGGAGGAAAAAGGTCATTATACAAATCATTAATAAATATGACCGCCTCAGTACAATAATACCGTCCAGAGAACCAGGAACGCCAAAAAGTTCATGCCATATGTAAAGGTAAAATGAAGCAACAGCTTCTAACACCATTGTAGCCTTTTTGCAATGATCTCTGTACTGCCCTTGCAATGCAACTGGACAGTTTTTTCATGTCCAATGCATATAATCTAAGCTACCCATCATACATGGAAATCCACGTTGAGCTCCCATTGCTAATAATCTACCAATTTCATGAGATGTTGGAGATATAAGATACTCTTCGCCGAACTCACGTACAACGGTTTTGTAAAATTCTTTCATACATTATACTGCCGTTGAGTCTTCAATTCTTATTTTATCGTCCAGTGAATTGGCAAAACTTCCATAACTAATCATACAGAGTGCAGCCGTAACTTTCTGAAGGGGTGAAATTCCCAATTCGTTGATGCCATTTCTTCTATGTGTGAAAAATATGTTGGTTGCGGAAACTTTGTTAAGTACTCGATTAAATACCGTCTTTGATGTACGAAATCTTTGATGGAAATATACATCTCCGCATACTGGTTTTGCTACAAAGTAATCTTTGACTAGTTAATTGTGACCACCTGCAAAGTTGCGTCCATATCACAAATCTTTTCTACCAACAATACTTCCACCTTGGGTTGAAGCAGAGCTTTCAGCATTATCTCGTTCTATCGTAGATCTTGAAATAATTTTTGCTGGTTGTTACATCTTTCAATATACTCGTTCGACGTTGATGAGGATGAGGAGCTTGAAGCACATCACTATAAACCCTTTAAGGCACTCATTGAAATTGGAATTGATTTGCTTGAGTTTGTATTTGGAAAAATGTGAAGCACACATATTTAAATGAAATGGTATGCAATGGCATGTGAAATTGGAAATGATTTTCTAGAGTTCATTTGTCTTTTAGTATATTATTCCATCTTTTGACATTTAATGGAAGTTGTATATGTCAGTATAATAGTTAAACGACACTCCTCTTTATTAGTTTTTTTGTCTTGTAGTGTGAATTTTATAAGTTAGTGATAGGATTATGGTAAGATTTGGCCATTCTAGCTGCAACATTCCATGTAGATATGAGAAGATTGGTTCAATCATATTATGTCGGTTCGTTTAAAAGAGTAGGTACCTAAATCTATAGTCATCCCAGTCGGCTCATTTAAAATAGTTGGTACTGTGTTGTTACCATTAAATATGACAGTTGTATCTACTATCAACATCATTGACTAAACACTAGTATGTTGATAAACACGCTTAAACCACTAGTACAACTAATCATAAAAAACACAACAAAACACATAAATCTAACCACTCTTTATCCTCTTCCAGTACAACAGTTGCATCCAACAAGCATTTCATAGTTAATGTCAGCATTCAACCTCTTTAACTGATCATTTTCAGCTTGCATCTCTAGAGCGTATTAGACCCCTCTTTCAGTAAGAGGTGGATCAATCCAACCAAAAAATTTACAACTTTGCACCCCTTGGTGTGTTTCCATAGTAACAAACGCTTTACACCCTTAAAAGCTACGTCCTGCATGTCTAGCGTTTTGAAACAATAACGTTACATTCGACTCCACAGTAGCAAAGTACGAAATACCCCGTCATACTCGAGTTGCTGTTGTAAGTCATCGACAGAATAAAACAATGAAGTAGTTGTATCTGGGTATGGATCACCAGGAGAAAAATCACCATCAAATATCTATCTCCAGCAACGCTCCCCTAAGTACCAGTAGTAGCCTAAAATAGGTGGACAAGTTATTAGTCGAAAGCGTATTCCAAAAATAAAATTTGTGATGAGCGTCCATAACCTTTGCACTAAACAAGAGGAATAATACGCTGAAAGTGTGCTAGACAGCTATAGACGATCGTCAGTGTAGGTAAACACAAGCGGAATCTGTCGTATAACTCACAGCGCATGGATAAAATATAGTAGAACATATACAACAGGCAATAATAGTGAAGCATATTTATGCAGAAAAACTCCAAACTTTCATAACAACTAGAATAAAATATCCACACATTCGGATTACAACAATAGTGTATGTACAAATTTGCCTCACTACAGCACTTAGAGTTAAACATCAAACAGCGGAAATAAAAGATACTAGATATAGAAAAGTAATACTCCAGCCTTCTATTCGCCACCGAACTGCAACATCGTCTTCATTAAGATATCATATGTCACCTTCCACCTAGTCTGCCCATCCAAAAATCGGATGAACAACCCTAGGTAATAAGAGGAAAACATAAAACCTTGAGCCAGACAACAGTCTTAGTGAGCGATAAACAACTATCTAACTTCATCAATAAGTGTATGAGAATAGGGAGATTAACAAATCAATCTACCCCTAAACAGCATAGAAGAACGCAACTACAACTTCCCCACATCGGACAGTGATAGCCTTTGCAACAAGCATTTCAACTATACATCCATGGCAACTAGTACAACCATTCAATCATGGCAATCAAAGGCAACCCAACAATAACACTCATAGCAATCAGATTATTTATCTCACGTAAACCATCCTAGTCGAATTCAATCATTCCCCGAGCATAAGCCCCAGAGGCCTAAACCAATATCAGACAAGCACCCAAGAAACATCTCCTTCGACGTTGGACAATCTATGTGAGATGGTACAAACAGAACAACCAATCATACATGACAGACTCTGGCTATCACTGCCAATCCTGCTTCGAAATCATCATTAATCATATGATGGCCTACCCTGTCATACGTCATGGGCTAATGGTAATCCTCGGTTCTAGCAAAAAACTTCCATATGCCTTTCAACATACATACCTAGGCCCTTCAACGATACCCAGGGTACTCAACCATACAACCGGTCTTTTAGACGTACCCCTGCTTTGAGCCCACTAGAACCTACGACAACGATAATTCCTCGGCCTTCAATATCTATAGTCGTCCAACCTTAACGGCTATTCAAAGCTCAAGCATCCTTCTTGAGCAACCGTTACCCACTAACTCATAACCTTTGAGTTGTTTCCACGTTCGTTGCTCTACATCGATCAAGGAACACATCTCGTCACTTCGAATATTCCTACTTGAATTCTCTTCAAAGTCATCACTATTACCGGACCAGACAACACCAATGTATGATCCAACGTCACTCCATAGAAATATAAGGTGCTACCGCTCCAACACCAAAACACAACCGATCCATATTTAAAGGATATGACCGATCCATCACTGAGAAACACGGCCGACCTATCCACACTAGTACGACCGATCCATCCACACAAACCCGACCAATCCATTATCTCTGATCAACCCATAATGACCAACCCATCCCCGAGAGTCACGGCCGACCCATCCTGATGCCACTTGACCGACCCATGCCACGCAAGCTCCGACCGACCCATCCTCCAGAACCATGACCGACCCACTCCTGGTCGACCCATGCTACCCGACCGACCCCTCTTGTCGATCGATACATCACCCTCTAAAGCCACACAACCGACCCACATACTTGATCGATCCATAGCCCGACCGATCCAACACGCTTGGCTCCATTGGATCCATCAGCTCCATACCACGGCAGATCAATCCCCAGGCAGATCCGATTCATCTCCTAAATTGACCAAAACTTCGCTGAACAACAATATCGACGAAACCAAATCATCCAATTCTTTCAATACAACCACAAACATGTTATGAAATCAACAACAGCTTGTAAATGACCATTACCACCGATAATTATGCAAAATTCACCAAAATCATGATAAATGAATAAATGATCAAAACGATGGATCTAACTTGAATAAACATATGAAATAACATAAAAATTATCGGTTTTAAGTTGCTAGATTAGATCCTATGGCGATTTATATAAAAATGCACTTATCATGATGTAGATCTAGGAGAAAACACTTAAAAATGATGAAATTATACTCAAACAACTCATATACTTGATTGAATCCGTGTGAGAGATGCATATCACTCACCAAATCTCTAAAACAACTCAAAACACTTAGATTTAAATCCAGAAAGTGAAGTATTTTCTCTAAACTCTTCGATTCGATGAACTCTCTCCTGGAATGGTGTATATCTATCTTCAAATGATGTAGATCTTCAATTCTCTAAGCTCCAATGGTGGAAAGGTGTAGAAGATGGAGTAATGGAGGACCTCTAGCTCTTTCAAATGAAAGAATGGAGAAAGTAAACTATTCTCCATGCCTCCTACCCCTATTTATAGCCTTCCACCCCCCTATCGGGCCTCTCCAAATCAGCCCATTATGGCTTTAAAAACCTGAATAACAAACTGTGAAACACTAAAACAATGATTCCTTCCAAATCGCTGAGCCAATTCTTTAATGTAACCACTCTACGGAATAGGAAACATCATTTTCTTTCCAATGAGACCGGTCTCAGCACCTGATTCGATCCGAGTCAAAAGTTATGCTATGTACAAGACTGATAGGGGCAAAATGGTCACAAACAAAATTGGTAAAAATTATGGACATTTATTACATCCTCATAAATAACATACCAAAATATGAGAATGTTCCAACCCTTAGGAATTTTTCCCCTTAGGAATTTCTCCCTCGAAATGTCAAGCACCCCAAAACAATTCTGCATGCCTATCACTCATGAGCAGCCAATTCTATCATCCATACTAGCAGCCATCACACCATGCATCCATAGCCTTATCCTAGCACACGGAATTTTAAAAACAAACACAATAGTACAAGTTACAATGATGTTAAGACGACACGATACCAATAAGTCATATCGATGAAGAGTTCTAGATAGGTCGCCTTCATACTCTCTTCTGTCTCCCATGTACAATCATCGCCATCCTTACTCCATTGTACCTTGAATAGCTTAACCGTCTTCCTCCTAAGCTGTTTTTTGTCATTCCCCACAACACGAAGTGGCTTACGAGGTTTCGTAACTACGGTCTCGACTTCTAGGTCTTCGTACTGTTCTGGAGATACCACTACATTCGAATCATGCACGAACTTCCATAGAAAGGACACATGGAAAACATTATGCACATTCGAGATCTTCTCTAGTAACTTCAACCTATATGTGAGCTTTCCAATTCGCTTGACTATCGGAAACGGTCCAACGAACCTAGGAGGTAACTTTCCTTTTCTTCTGAATCGAACAACATGCTTCAATGGCGAAATCTTCACGAAAATCATGTCGCCAACGTCAAATTCCTAATCTTTTCAATGCTTATCGGCGTAACTCTTATGACGATCTTGGGTTGCCTTCATTCGTTGTCGAACGATCTCAATACAATCCGATGTCTCTCTAATAATCTCTGGCCCAAGTATCAACTTATCTCCAGTTATTAACCATCATGCCGTACAATTACACGATCAACCATATAACGCCTCATATGGTGTTGTCTCAATGCTTGACTAGTAGCTATTATTATATGCAAACTAAAATAGATGTAGATGGTCTTCCCACGGAACCCAAAATCCAACACACAAGCTCTTAGGAGATCTTCAGAAACTCGGTTAACCCTCTCGGTTTGACCATCAGTCTGGGGATGATAAGCCGCACATGAACACATCGGTTCCCAAAGCTTGTTGCAAACTCTTTCAAAATACGCTCGTGAACAAATCACTGTCACTTACTGTGCTCTTTGGGATACCATGGAATCGAACTATCCATTTAACATAAAGCTCAGTCAACTTCAATGCAGTCCTAGTCGATCTGATAGGAATAAACCTTGCACTTTTGGTCAAGCGATCCACGATGACCCAAATTCCTTTGTTTCCTGCCCTGGTTCTAGGTAGTCCATCGATATCTGCTCCTACTTCCATGTAGGAACTTCCAATGGCTGGAGCAATCACTCGGCTTCTTCTGTTTAGCTTTCACCAACTGACAGTTCATGCACTTGGAAATGAACTTTCCAATATCTATTTTCATCCCTTCCCAATAGTAAGATCGCTTCATGTCCTAATACATTTTATTACCATCAGGATGAATTATCAACTTCGAGTGATAGCATTACCTCAGAACCTCACCTTTCAATCCGTTGATATCAAGAACAATCAGTCGCCCTTTATTTCTAAACCATCCCTCTTGATCGACTTCGAACTCTTTATTCTCTGTTTCCAGATTCTGGATAAACTCGACAAGCATTGCATCTCGCTTTTGGCACTCGCCAATCCTTTCAATAAGAGTAGGTCTTATCTATAAGATTGCCAACATTTCAGGTTCTAACTCACACCTTGGCCTGAAATCAAATCCTGCCAAAAAATCGAGGCTCTTTCATTCCAAAAACATTGCTCCCAATCCTGCATGTCTTCGACTCAATGCATCTGCAACTACGTTACCTTTACCAGGAGTGTAGGCTATACGAAAATCATATGATGCTAGAAACTCTAACCACCTTTGCTGTCGAAGATTCAAATCCTTTTGGGAGAAAAGATACTTCAACGACTTATGATCCGTAAACAACTCGAATCGAACTCCCAACAGGTAATGACT
Organism: Allium sativum; assembly: GCA_030737875.1. Classification (NCBI taxonomy): domain Eukaryota; kingdom Viridiplantae; phylum Streptophyta; class Magnoliopsida; order Asparagales; family Amaryllidaceae; genus Allium; species Allium sativum. Next base: position 199,242,773 of record CM060925.1, on the reverse strand, counting down.
CCACATCTTCAGAGCAAACACAATCACCGCCAACTCCAAATCATGAGTTGGGTAATTCCTTTCGTGTGGCTTCAGTTGTCGGCTTGCATAGGCCACAACCTTACCTTCTGCATCAGCACTGCTCCAGGTTCAGTACTGCATGCATCGCTGTATACCACCATTTCCTGATCCCCACTTGGAATCCTTAAAACGGGAGCACTCATAAGCCTCTCTTTCATGATTCCAAAATCTTCCTCACACTTTGCATCCCATGTGAACACCTGATTCTTTCTCGTAAACGGTGTAGCTGTCCTAGAGAAATCCTTGACAAACCGTCGGTAATAACCAGCCAATCCTAAAAAACTTCTCTCGTCCGTCGCACTCTTACGTCTATCCCAGTTCTGAATTACTGCCACCTTAGCGGGGTCAACCGCTACTCCATTACCGGAAACAACATGGTCTAATAACCTTAATCACCCTTCCAAAAGTGACACTTTGAAAACATAGCCTTCAGCTGATGCCTTCGCAAGATTTCCAAATAACTCATAAGTGCATCTTATGTTTTTCCTCGTTCCGAGAGTAAACCGGAATATCATCCATGAACACAAGCACGAACTTGTTTATCTCTGAAAACTCTATTCATAATATAAAAAAAATATGCTAGCGCATTAGTCAAACCAAATGGCATCACCAACCATTCGAAGAAACCAGACAGTGTCCTAAAATCAGTCTTTGGCACACTATCCTTTGCCGTTCTCAACTAGTGAAATCCCGTTGCCAAATCCATCTGAGAAAACACTTTGGCTTCGTGAAGCTGATCGAACAAGTCATCTATCCTTAGCAACAGATACTTGTTCTTCTTGGTCATCTTGTTCATCTCACAATAATCCACATACAATCTCAACGAGCTATCTCCCTTAGTTGCAAACACAACTGGTGCACCCCATTTAGATACACTTCTCTGAATGAATCCTTTCCCTAAAAGGTCACGAATTTGCACCTCTAATTCTCGTTGTTCCTTAGGAGCCATCCGCTTAAGAGGCATAACGATTGGTCTGGCACCCTTGACCAAATAGATCTTGAACTCAATCTCACAATGCGGTGGAAAACCTTTGACTTCCTCAAAGACATCCTTAAACTCATTAGTGATTAGCACATATGACAAGTCTTCCTGTGGAATCTCAAGCGAATACAAATAGTTAACGAAGACACCTTCTTCGGGCATACAACAAATCAACACCTTTCACCCTTCCACATCTCCGACTCACACTTCAGGCTTTCTGCATACCTCTTGAGCCAATCCATGCCTAAGATAATCCCAAACCAAGCGAAATTAAGAACAAAGCAATCACACACAAAGGAACAACGTTGACTCGACAAAACAAGACCACAACAAAGCATACAAAGACTAGACAAATCCCTAACTGTATTAGTCACAATTAAAGGTCTATCGCAAATCTCGAGTTCTAAACCCAAACGACACACAAGATCATTACAAATGAAAGAATGCGATGATCCAGTATCAAAAAACACACGAACTGAAACATCTCAAACAGAAAGAGTACCTTCGATGACGATACCCTTTCCTTTCTCTTCTACAGTAAGAGCACCTAAGGAAGATGGCACGGCCTCTAAAGCATATGCCTTCACAACCTGCTTTCTTTAGCTGATTCCGGACAATCCTTCTTTTCATGCCCAGGATTTCCACACTTGAAGCACTTCTTCTCAGCTTAGGATTCTTGCATTCATTAAAGAAATGACCCTTCTATTGGCAGTTATAGCAAACCACCTCACTCATAGGCTTCTTCTTGTCATCCTTTCCCTTCTGTTGTTGCTGCTTCCTCCCTTATTATTACCTCCCTGCTGTGGTTTTGGGGCCTTCTTGGTTGCTGCAACAACAACTTCCTCTTTTGGAAACAAGATTTTATGTCTCACAACCTTTTCCACAAGCTTCTCAAATGAATCATCAAGATGCTTCACCAAAGGTCTTTCTATGTAGGTATACAAACCCATAACAAATTTCTCGCTCTTTTGATAGGGAGCGTCAATGTATGAACGAACATACCTGGACACGACCTCGAAATCAAAACATAATCAAGCATCGGCCTACCATTCTACTTCAACTCCACAAATTTCTTGAATAGAATAGACTTCTGAGCAATGGAGATAAACTTTGTCCCGAATTTAACTTGGAATTGTTCCCAAGTAATTTCCTCTTCTGGGGTCTCAAGCGCAACCGAATTCTACCACTCCATGGCCTTGCCCTGCAATTGCCTTGACGCAAGCTTTCTCTTAGTTGCATCCATTCCCAAATCTCCAAAAATACAGACATAAGAATCTAACCACCTCTGGACTTCTTTAGTTGGCTTCGTTCCTTTGAATGGTTTTCCTCCTAGAGATATATAGTCCTTACAAAGCTTTGCGAAATCCAACACCATAGAAACTTGCACACCTGCATCTACCGTGGCTGCCACTGGAGTGGATACCCTTCTCATGAATGCTTCCATCATGGCCTCAAACATGGCTGGGTAATCTGGTGTACCACCATTTCCCCCTCCAGACACAGCCTCCTTCCTAGAAGTATGTCTTAAAGTACGTCAACTCATTCTAAATTTGTAAATTAGAATGATTAGCCATTTGCAAGAAAAATTGCTAATAGAGTACAAATGCTACTATACTATATAGTGTTATATAGTATACATTCAACCAAAATCTACAAATACGTTTCTCATACATAATTACATCTTCGAACTTTGGCTAAAATTTATCAACCAGAGCTTTGATACCAAATTTGACGACTGCCCATAACCGCTGCACTAAACAAGAGAAATAATGCATTGAAAGGTGTGCCAGACAACTATGGACGATCATCAGAGTAGGTAAACACAACCAGAACCTATCGTATAACTCACAGTGCAAGGATAAAATATAATAAAACATATACAACAGGAAATAATACTGAAGCATATTTAAGTAGAAAACTCCAAACTTTCATAACAATTAGAAAGAAATATCCATGCACTCAGATTACAACAATAGTGTATGGACAAATTTGCCTCACTACAGCACTCAGAGTCAAACATCAAACAGCGGAAATAAAAGATACTAGATATAGAAAAGTAATACACCATCCTTCTGCTTGCCACCGAACTGCAACATCGTCCTCACCAAGATATTACCTGTCACCTCCACCTAGTCTGTCCATCCAAAAATCGGATGAACAACCCAAGGTAATAAGAGGGAAACATAAAACCTTGAGTCATACAACAGTCTTAGTGAGTGATAAACAGCTATCTAACTTCATCAATAAAGTATATGAGAAAGGGAGATTAACAGCCAATCTACCTTATACACCAGAGAAGGACTCAACTCCAACTTCCCTACATCGGACAGTGATAGCCTTTACAACAAGCATTTCAAGTATACATCCATGGCAACCAGAGCAACCATTCAGTCATGGCAATCAAAGGCAAACTGACAATAACAATTATAGCATTCAAATTATCAGATTACTTATCTCACGTAAACCATTCTAATCGAATTCAATCATTCCTCAAGCACAAGCCCCAGAGACCTAAACCAATATTAGACAAGCACCCAAGAAACATCTCCTTCGATGTTGGATAATCTACTTGATACGGTACAAACAGAACAACCAATCATCCATGACAAACTCTAGCTATCACTGCCAATCCTACTTCGAAATCATCGTTATGACGACCAACACTGCCATATGTCAAGGGCTAATAGTAATCCCCGATTCTAGCAAAAAAATCCATACGCCTTTCAACGATACGTACCTAGGCCTTTCAACGATACCCAGGGTGCTCGACCATACAACCAGTCTTTTAGACGTACCCCTTCTTTGAGCCTGCTAGAACCTACGACAATGATAATTCCTCATCCTTCAATATCTCTAGACGTTCAACCTTGATACTATTCACTGCTCAAGCATCCTTTTTGAGCAACTATTGTCTACTAACTCACGGCCTTTGAGTTGTTTCCACATTTGTTGCTCTACACGGATCAATGACCACATCTGTCATTTGGAGCATTCCTACTTGAATTCTCTTCGAAGTCATCACTATCACCAGACCAAACAACACCAATGTATGATCCAACATCACTCCATATCACTATAAGGCTCTACCGATCCAACACCAAAACACAACCGGCCCATCTAAGGATATAACCGATCCATCAATGAGAAACACAGCCGACCCATCTACACCAGTACGACCGATCCATTAACACAAACTCGACCAATCCATTATCTCTGACCGACCTACAGTGACCGTTCCATTCCCGAGAGTCACGACCGACCCATCCTGATGCCACTTGACCAACCATGCCACGCAAGCTCCGACCGACCCATCCTCCAGAACCATGACCGACCCACTCCTGGCCGACCCATGCTACCCAACCGACCCCTCTTGCCGACTGATCCATCACCCTATGAGGCCACACAACTGACCCACATACTTGACCGATCCATAGCTCGACTAATCCATCATGCTTGGCTTCGACCGATCCATCAGCTCCATACCACGACCGATCCATGCCACGGTCGACCCATCCCCAAGCAGATCTGATCCATCTCCTAACTTGACCAAAACTTCGCCAAACAACAATATCAACGAAATCAACTCATCCAATTCTTTCAATACAACCACAAACATGTTATGAAATCAACAACAGTTTGTAAATGATAATTACCACCAATAATTACACAAAATTTACCAAAATCATGATAAATGAATAAATGATCAAAGCGATGAATCTAACTTGAATAAACATATGAAATAACATAAAAATTACCAGTTTTAAGTTGCTAGATTAGATCCGATGGCGATTTATATAAAAATGCACTTACCATCATGTACATCTAGGAGAAAACACTAAAAAATGATACATACTTGATTGAATCTGTGTGAGAGATGCATATCACTCACCAAATCTCTAAAACTACTCAAAAACACTTAGATCTAGATCCGCATAGTGAAGAATTTGCTTTAAACTCTTCGATTCGATGAACTCTCTCTTGGAATGGTGTAGATCTATCTTCAGACAACGTAGATCTTCGATTCTCTAAGCTCTAATGGTGGGAAGGTGTAGAAGATGGACTAATAGAGGACCTCTAGCTCTTCCAAATGAGAGAATAGAGAAAGTAAACTATTCTCCATGCCTTCTACCCCATATTTATAGCCTTCCACCAGCCCCCTAATGGGCCTCTCAAAATCATCCCATTAGGGCTTTAAAAACATGAACATCAAACTATGAAACACTAAAATAGTGATTCCTCCCAAACCGCTGAGCCAAATCTTTAATATAACCACTCTATGGAACGTGACACATCATTTCCTTTCCAATGAGACCGATCTCAGCACCTGATATAATCCGAGTCAAAAGTTATTCCCTGTACAAGACTGACAGGGGCAAAATGGTTACAAACAAAATTGGTAAAAATTATGGACATGTATTATATCCCCATAAATAACCTACCAAAATATGAGAATGATCCAACCCTCAGTGCATAAAATAAAAATATTTTATGATCCTTCGATACGTAAAATGCAGGCTATTACAAAATTAGCATGCACATGACGGGGTTGGTCAAAAATGGCGAACCATCATATGGACGCCAAGGAACTGACTCTCATGTGGTCTGCAGCTCAATTTGGTTACAAGCTACAACAAATACATGTCGTGCCTGTCCTCTTGGAACCTGTCTATGATTATGAGACTCCCCACTCGTACTCTGGGAAAGTAAAGGGATAGTGGGGGATCCAAGGTAGGATAAGCAATGTTGTGAAAGTACTCATGATAGAATATTGCAAGATCTCCCAAAAACCAGTAATCAAGCAATTTTGGGCCTAACGACACACTAATTATCTAATGACCTATACAAGTAGGCTAATATAGGTGTCCCCCAATCATACACGGTAGGACTACTGTCAAATAAAAACTCTTCATCTGCCGCTACATAACCACAAGCAAGTGTGATTGAAGCATTTGTAAAAAATAAATTTCCCATCATATACAAAACAAATAATCTGGCAAACTCCAAATGGTGAACTGTAGGATGCATATTAACTAAAGCCTGGATTGCTTATATGATGTATGAGCATCTAATATGGAAACCAGCAATGATGCCCCTCTTTAAGTCAAGATGTGGAAATAAACTTGCCAAAAGGTCAAAGTCCTGGAACCACTCACCATTCTGTAAGCTTCCCCCTGACCTATGGCTATACTAGTAAGCATAGAAAGTCTAGTGGGCTGACTCCCAACTCCCCAAAACTATAGTGGAATGTATGAGTTGTTTTCCACCAACAAGAAGCCAATGCAACACATAACCTAACATCGTTATTTAAAAGGTTTTCGATACCTATTTAACCAATTATAAATAATTAATAGCAAATAAAATGAATACCCAAATTTTTATCTATATATGTTTTAAAAAACGCACTCAAAAAGTTGTCAAACCCAATATCACGGAGAAACCCATGAATAATAGCATCTATGTCGTACTCATGAATCAATCTGTATAGACAGACAATACTAACCCAAAAGCCATGTGTACACTCGTGTCGAGCCTAATATTAAGTACGAGACTTATTTATTTTTTGTATGATATTAAACTTGTAAAAAATATATAAATAAAACTTACAGATGCATCACTAAAGTGTTAACGTCCTTATTGTTTTCACCCAATTCACAAAAATTGGCCAACCGTTTCTTCGGTCTCAAATTTGGGTCCTTGTGAGAATCCAAAATTATTTGATCACTACGTGTGGCAAAACGTCTTCTCATGACCGTCGTTGTACGTCAACCTCTCGCATCCCCAGTCAGTATGTTCTCTACTACGGGTACGTGCTCCTCAGATGGATCAACATTTCCACTACGTCTTTCGCTACCTCGCATTGCTCTCCATACACGTCTCATTTTTAATTTTATAATTTTTTTTATGGGAGGAAGGGTGCTGAAATGGCGGAAGAGAAGGGGATGCAATGCTGGAGAAATGGGGGAGAAGGGGTTTGGGTACAATCGGCCTCACCGAAGCCGGCTATATATAGGAATTTCTTAGTCGACTTATTTTAAGCCGTCTAAGCATGTGGTGTGGATTTACTTCCACACCACAACACGGATCACAATCCAACGGTCTTGGATTGCGATCCATGGGAATTGCTTTAGTCGGCTTAAAATAAGCCGGCTAAGCAATTCCTTAACTACACCCCCATTGGGGGTTGCTCTCGGTTGATTTTGTGTAAATCGACCGTGAGCAACCCCCTGGGTTGGGAATGCTCTTAGGACATATACAACGGTGGCCCATTGATTTGAATAACCACCATGTCTCAGAATTAACACTACAGCTCCAAAAACTAAAGGTCAGATCATAAATTAGGTTTTGTTTAGAAAGCCGAAGTCAACAACTTATTCATAAATATTACTTAATTAATCACTTCTTTGATTATAGAAAGAAACATAAAGTAAAGTAATTTATCTAACTTATCAAGGAATATAACTGTATTCCCATTCACACAAGAAACAATTTGACAGCAAGAGTTAGTTATGCACTTTTCTTAAGCATGGGTAATTTAGACTGAATAAATAAGTTTTATAATTAAAGAGCAATCAGTTATTCACACATGGAGTTAAACCGGGTTGCATGTCTGTCAAAATAGAGTAATAAAACTGAACTGGCATCTAGATAGTGCTAATTCATTAATGTTATCTTCCTTTTTTTCCCCATAAATGCATCTAGACTACAAACATTTACCTTAAATGGACAACACATTTAAAATGTATGAAATAATAATAGAAATATTTCCTAAAATCTAATTTTGAGACGATGATGAAGTCAAATTTGAAAATTATGGTGGAGAGGGGGGCTTCATTATTTGTGTGTGCGGGGATGGGGCACTGCTCCACGTTATATTTTGCAGTTCTAACCACAAACTAGTGCACAATCAAACGTAATTAACAATCCCCGTATTACCATTTCTTATAATTATATATAGCTCCACGTTATATGTGTGTATATATATATTGAAAGGTCGGTGTGTACGACTTTAGCAGGATACTTATATGGATATAGCGGAAATAACAAACTAACTAGTAAACTATAATATTTACGCAGGTAAAAGCTAAACTATAGAAATATATCGCAAATAAAGGTAAATGACATAAGTAAAGACACCAAGAATTTTATACTGGTTTGGACTTCCCTACGTCCAGTCCTTAAGCTCCTCTTCGGAATTCACTATCGCGCCCTCACTTAACCCGGAGGAATATGTCACAATACACCCGAGCACCAACAAAGATGTCCACGCCTGAGCACCCACATAGGGCTTCACAATTTACAAGTATTTTGACTCTTGAACGTATTCTCTAATAAACATGGAATAGTCATGATGAAGTACACCCTTCCTATAATCTTGTCCTCAAGTATTTGAAGTGAATGTAAAGATTTGATGTGTAACGACCCACTTTTTCCATATAGTTTAAGCCGACGTTAAAACCACACGTAAACTCAAATTGCACAAAAAAGCGGATTGTTAAGAGAAAGAAATTAGAGGGCGAGGGAAGAAAAGAAAGAAATATTAGAATGGAAGAATAAGAAGATCAAAGTCTCACAGCGGAATGGACAAAATATAGTATCAATAATACTTTATTCAAAAAGAAACTATATATATATATATATGCTTACAATACTATAGTACAACACCAGAACATTTCAACATACACACAACGGAATAAGTTAATACCGGCTAATATATATATACATCTTGACACCAGCTCCTCTTCTGAAGTTCCAAGCGAAAACCTAACCAGATAATATACTCGGTCTGACTAGAGCACATTTGAAGCAAAGCAAAATTCACTCGGATCAGTCTGGAATACCATCAGTGATAAATTCATAACACAAAGAAGTTGTTTGACTTTGAAATTCTTTTTTGAAAGAAAAGTATAATAGTAAGACCGGCCCACACATAAACATGGACAGTTTTTACTTTACTATAACCCAAAACATTTTTGATATCAAAATCCAGTGATATTATAATAGTGTCTATCAAATCACAAATAAATAACCATATAGTGGAACGCTTGCATCTCACGCTCCACATACATAGTATAAAATCAAAAACCGCAGGGCGCTTATTGGAGAATGGATTTCCAACTTTGACAAGGTATGGGACCCCCTTCCGATCAGTTTATTCTAGAGATGATACATTGGGGTTCAACAAGAACATCTTGTAACCCGGCCACACATGACTGACCACTCATTTAGCTTGAGTGTATCGAATAAATTGTCACCAATGGTTGCTAGCAACATAACCGTTCCCGGGAGATACAGAAATGAAAGAAGAACAAATAAGAACTTTCTCTTGATTAGTGACAAATATACCCTCATGGGAATGACCCACATAGCCATGTTGCCTGCACGATTTTTGTCATTTCCCGGTTGATGAAGCCTGAGGTTACGATTTGTCTTCAGAGAACATCTCAATATCTTTGAATGTCACATCGTCAGATCCGTCAAATCACTAATTAACATCCACAAATACACTTTTGGGTGTTAAGCAAGAGAATTTCTCCGCCATCAAACTTGGTATGTATGTAAAAATCAACGTACGTGATTCTTAAGGAAATACTTTGTCAGACATTCATCTCATCTAGTAACAGGATGAACCGAAGGCACCCTCCAACGGCATCCTATATAGGAATCACCCTAAGGCTTAGTAGCGAGAAGTCCTTGCAAATCTGTAGATTCCAATCACGACAAAAACCACGGTTTATCTCTTGGAGCTAAGTAGAGATTATAAGTGGTTCTTCAGTTTCATGAAGATCTAGGGTCTTCCATGCTTCAAATTTATTTGTTGCAAGTTAGTTTCGATCGCAACGTTGATTCAAAGTGGTTTTGGGTCTAGTTCCAATTCCGGTCTCTTCGAAATAACACGTTAAAGGTCCAAAGAGTTATTTCATTGATAGTCGGGTTTTTAACTATCAATTTGAAACAATACGATCAAGAAAATTGGCAGCTCATGTCCTTTGCATTTATAATCATTTATTAAAATCCTTACTCGATTCTTAAAAATCGATTATATGTTCTTATCTCCAATCTCATTGTTTCCATCACTTGAAAACGATAACTCTTCTAAAATTTCAGAAATAGCATATTTACCAATCTCCACTTTGTTTCCTTTTTCTTTTGAAAATGTTATTATATTTTCATAAATCATTTCACTTCCTTAACTTTGGAAATTTTACCATATTTTTACCGAATCCCTCTATTCTCTGTACCTTGGAACATGTTTTATATTCTTCACAATTCCTTTCTACTCCATTCGAAAATTAAATAAAAATATTTATTTTAAACTATTACATTAGCTAAAATCACTTTTATAACTTTGTGTATGAAACCCAGATTTCAAAACTAACATCCCTTTAATGTTCCTTTACCAAATACCTTTAACGTTCATCTCCTTTGCTCTTTTCAAATTTTTTCCTTTTCCTATCCAAATCATTTTACTAAAATAGTACAGCTTATTTCTGCATTAACTAAATGGATTGGTTAATCACTTAATAATAACTAATTATGTTAATTCAATAATCATTTTAACACATTGTTAAAATGAAAAGTAATTATTTTAAGAAATCTTATTAGTTTAAATAATTATTTACTAAACGGTTTCCATTGAAAACCAATTTGTCTAACAATCAATTAAACAGTTGACTCAGTCAACTTTAACCCATTTATTAACTCATTTACCGAATTTAATTGATTCTTCATCTAGAATTAATTACAATATAATTAATCCCAAAAACGTCACTTAATTGTCTTAAAAACAATTATCTCAAACCGTAATTTTTTTTATAAAATAAAATGACATACCAAAAGGGAGAATCAATCCATTCTCCAATGGCTCACAAAAGCGATTTCCGAATAACAGAAACCGTGCCCACACAAACGAAAGAAAAAACCAAACTACAACAAGAGCTAAAAAACAAAATGCAAAAGGAAAACAGCTCCAAACAAATCCTCTGGTGCACAGATGAAACAACAACATGTGAATGGCGAAGATACCAACGCATCATCATCTCCATAATCTCTGAAGGAGAATCCAAGTGCAAGAGAATCATGCATGCCTCCAAGAAAGCCAGCAGTCCAAGGCTGCGCAAACCCCAATGCCCTCCTCGGAACATAGACAACTAAAAAACTATGAGCTTCCTCAGTTCCTACGATAGTGGAACCCCAAGAACCCATAGTGACTTGGTCTTCCAAAGCTTTCGTCAGAACCTACTCCAGCATCCTAAGATTGAAGAACCCACCAAGTTCCAAGCATACCAAACCGATGGCCTAAAAAACCAAATCTGCACAACTAGCAAACGACGTAAGGCCCGGGGAGGGGGGATAAGGGATTGGGAGTAGAAAGCATAAAAAAGCTAACCCAGAAAGGAAAAATAGAAAATAAGAGCTAAAGAAACATAATAAAATAAGAGACAAAAACCAAACCAGCAACCCAAAATAAACCTACTCCAGCCCTTAGACTGGCCGTTACCGGTAATATAACAAAGGTAACAGCCAGTCTCCTAGAGCGGGCACTTAAGACACCTCTGAAAGGATGACCACAGAAATCAAGAAATACGTTGTTCCTAACCTTCCGGATAATGGAAGGAGGATCCATTGCTACTTTTTCAAAAACTGCCTTATTCTTGGAGCACCGGATGTGCTAGCAGATAAGACATGGAATTAGACAAAGTAGAATAGACCGAAAAGATTTACTAGAGTTCCTAGCTCCCTAGAAACTTAGCAAACCTTCCAACGAGATGGAATTACCTCGGCAACCCATCAGATTCCCAAAGTGATTCCCTACAGCTCTGGCACAAGCACCAATAATCAACAAATGAAAGGAGGACTCAGTGCGTCCAATGTTGCAACACCTGCATCTGGACACGAGGGGGATGCCAATACGCTGTAGATTCTCATCTATTGTTAAACCATCATGCAATGTTTTCCACATAAACAGAGAAACTTTTGGCAGAACACGGGCATTCCAGATAAGGCTGAAAACCAGGAGGCGAGGATCAGGCGTCCACACAGTTTCCCATGCTGACTTGAGAGCGAAAGGACTGTCATCCCAAATGGTGCCATTCCCATGGGCATCCGTTAAAGCCTTCACGGATTGCATACGTTTCCATGTCTCACTAGTGTAGGATGGGATACCTGTGTAATTCGTGGCTGCTAGCCTATGGTACTTGGCGTGGAGAAACGTGGCCCAAAGGGAGTTGTTTGCTACAAATCGTGCCTAAAGCTTGTAAGCAAAGGCTAAAAAAATGTCCTTAGGATTGCGAAGGCCAAGACCTCTCTTATCTTTGGGTCGACAAGTGGTATCCGAAGAAATCCAGTGATGGTGAGTGGCGTTGTCCTTGTTGCCCCAAAAAAGGAAGAGGCCAAAGAACGCAAGGAGCGAAAGAAAGCAGCAGTGGGAGTCATAGCAGCAAAGATACGAGATCCCACGGAGTCAAGGAAAGACTTAATAAGAACTAGTCTACCTGCTTGAGAAATGAGGGAAGCATTCCACCTAATAATCTTTCCCCTAACTTTGCCAGTTAAGGGATCGAAAATGGCATTGAGCTTCCTACCTCGATATAACATAATACCAAAATAAGGAAGCAGAAGTGAAGTAGCCTTAAAGCCAGAGGCAGACTCGATCTTGGAGAATCTAATCAAGGATAGATCTTTAGCTAGCACAAAGCAGCTTTTGGAAGCGTTAACGAGTTGCCCCGAACAATTCTTGCATTGCCTGATGAGACTAAGAAGATAGTAGATAGAACGACAAGAACCATTTGTGAAAATGATTATGTCATCAGCGAAAGATAAGGAGGAGATGATAGGGCAACCCTACGGGATACCAAACCTGTGAATCTTCCCAGCTATCGTTAGGGAGTGAAGTCCCCCAACAAAAGCCTCAGCAATAATGGTGAAAAGGGAAGGAGATAGGGGTCCTCCCTGCCGAAGCCTCAATCGGACCTGATATCCCGTAGCTGAGCCATTAATGAGAACGGAAAACCAATAGTTGGACATAAGTCTCCAGACAACATCAATAAAGGGTTCCGGGAAGCCGAAAGCCCTTAGGACCTTGATGATGAAGAACCACGACATGCGGTCGTAAGCCTTAGCCATATCGAGCTTGACGACCACATTAGAGCCTCAAACCTTCTTATCAATCTGGTTTATCAGCTCCTAGGCTAAAAGGACGTTATCAGTGATAAGCCGCCTTTTACGAACCCAGCCTGTGATAAAGAAATAATGCGCTCAAGAAAAGGTGCTATCCTAGTGGTTAGGACCTTAGAAATGACCTTGTTAAAGAAGTTACATAAGCTGATGGGTCTGAAATCAGAAAAGAGCTAGGATGATCACATTTAGGGATGAGAACCAAGTTGGTGGAAGACCAGCCAGCAGGGAGGTCTTCACCAGAGAAAAAGGACTGAATGGCAAGGCAAAAGTCCGATTGAATGTTAGGCCACACACTCCTATATAAAACCCCGTTGAAATCATCAAACCCACTCGCACTATCCTTACTTAAAGCAAATATGCAAGCGCGTATTTCTTCTAAGGAAAGGGATGTGGCTAGGTAAGAGTTGTCCGACGGTAGGATCACTCTAGGAATGAAAGCAAGAAGTGATGGGTTAGACGCCGAAACCGAGGGAACGGAGAGGAAGGATTGGAAGTGGGAGAGAATAGAATCTTTGACTTCACCTGGCGTGGAAGCCAAAGAAAGGTCTAGGTGACGAATCTGACGGATGGTGAAAAGACTATTTTTCTTATGAATAGTCGAGTGAAAGAACTTGGAGTTCGTATCTCCTTCCGCAATCCACTTGATTCTAGCTTTCTGACGAAGATAGTTGTGTTCGATACATAGTTCAGAGGAGAAAGCGGGTTGGGCCAACCCCAACCCTCCTTGTTGGCAGATTAGGCTCCTCATCGAAAGACGCTTCTGCTAGGATAAGAAATTCTTCAGCCGCTCTGACACGGTTGAAAATATTCTTGAAAATCAACAGATTCCACGCCTTAAGACAAGTCTTAAGCCGCTTCTGCTTATGAGAGAAGGCAACACAGAGGGCACCACTAACTGGAGTACCCCAGAAGTCTGCAACGACACTTAGGAAGGAATGATGAGAATGAAACATACTTTGGAACCTAAAGGAGGAAGAGCCGGAAAGGGAATGAGGGGAACAACTAAGAAGCATAGGGGGATGGTCCGAAAAGGTACGATGCATACGGGAGATAGAGAAAGAGAAAGGTAGACGGAACCATCCCTCGGAGGTAAAAATTCTGTTTAGCCTAGATAGGATCAGATGAGGACCTTCTTGGTTATTACACCAAGTGAAAGACGAACCAATAAATGACACTTCCTAAAGCCCTGATCTAACGATGAAAGCGTTAAAATCTGCAACCGCTAAACAGTTCACGACATTTCCGCCCTGCTTTTCTGCTTGACTGGAGACAACATTAAAGTCGCCACCAAGAACGGATGCAGAAAAGCCCAAGTCAGATAGAGAAAGAATATCCGTCCACAGGGATTGCCTCTCAATCTGATTGCACTTAGCGTAAACCGCTGAGAAGAGGAAGGACAGAGGGGGAAACGAATAAGCCATAGAAAAAAGCTGATCCGAATCGAAAATCGGGTGAATGATGACACCTTTGGACCAGAGGATCCAAATCTTGTCGGAAACATTAGCTAAGGCACCACCAAAGCCAAGAGAGAAGACCAAAGAGGTGATCGCGTCTGGTCCCACAAGTGGTTCCACTAGCGCGACTAGACAGATAGAATGCTTACGAACGATGCGCTTAAGCCTAGCTACTGATGCATCATTCCCTATACCCCTAACGTTCCAGAAAAGAAATTTCGCCATGAAGAGCGTAAACCAAAGATCAAGCGACACTAGAAGCAGACGGCTAGGGATGCGCGACATGCCTAGCTCAAATAAGGTAAAGAGTATGTCGAGTAGATCTTACGATCTGCTTGGACGCCGCTACAGAGCGTGTGCGAATGGTACGGGGTACGCGAAGAGACACTCGTCGACCACGACGAAAATATCGAGTAGTTGGGTATGCAGAATCCTCACAAAGATCAGAGATACCGGAAGAGCCTTCAAGACTCAGAGAAGGAGAACTAGAACCCCGCGCCGAACAACGAAGGGGATAGGAGTTCTTAGTAAGCAGTGATAGGCGATCATTAATGATCGCTATCTCGGCTTTACTAAGAAGGGGAGGAGACACAGAAGACACAGACGAAAAAGAATCAGAGCAAGAAGGAGTAGAAGACCACGAAGGCAAAGCGTCATGAGAGACCAAAGAAATTGTGGAGTTGCTCAATGAAGACAACACCAATTGCTGTATGAACTTTACCAAAGAAGATATGTCATCAGATTGATTGACCTACACTGTAGGTAAAATTAGGACAACCGGTCTCGAGGAACCAACCGAGGGCCAGGACATACATAGGAGGCCACCTCTCTGATAAAACGTATTGTAAACCAACGTTGTGTCCACTATACACCTACTACAGAGAAGCCACCCATCCCATGTAGTTGCTACCGAACCACAAGATAGCCGACAAAAGGGCCAAAACGAAGTAAGTACAAAAACCAATAGAAATTAGTCACTAGCGACACGGAGAAGGCCTCGTAGTGATTAGTGGAGAAATCCTGCCCAAAAGCCGATGCAAAGAGGGAGGGTCCGAACCAGTAGGACAAAGCCCAAAAAAACCAAACATAGATGAAAAAACTGGACCAACAGCAAAAGGCAAGAGTAAAACCGCCAAAGAAGTCACAATATGCCCAGCTCGCAGCATAAACATGGGAACAGTCCCTACCAATCATGAAACCACCAATGCCATGAGGAAAAACCACAAACATAGCCCAAAACATATAGGAGCACTCTTTCCGCTCCAAGAATGGAAGGGAATAATGTAACAAACAGGGAGAATACAAATACAAATGAAGGACCCTGGAGCTCACAACACACACCCCGAGCAAAACACACACGTGATATGACACAACAACAACCTTAGGAGGCGCAATCGCGCCAAGTAGCTCACACGTACGTGTGACTTGGCTCAATACAACACAACATCCACCAATAACAAGCCAATAGTGAAATTCTCTCGCAACATCTAACTCCACAAAAGAAATTAAAGTAGGGGGAGATCTAACAAGAGAATTGCACAATGAAGGCCGCCATGCACAAAAGAGAGGTAAATAAAGAGCAGTAACTGAATTCGGCCGGTCAACCAAAACCTCGCGAGAGCCAAAGTCAGTGAGAAAAGAACCGTGACCTAATACATTAGACAACACATCCATGACCGGGAACGAGTAGTAAGAGAAGAAGAAGAGGTAATGAAACCCTCTTCTTCCTTGCAAACTAGTCCATTTACGCCAGAATCCATGCTGCCAAAAGCACCACAACTAGCCGAGGAGATACTGCCAAATAGCGAACAAGCACAAAGATCACAAGTACTAGATTTTAAGCCAACCGAAGCAAGCTCTTGAACGCTACCAGGGGGAGAGTCAGATGGGTCAGAAGTGATGAAATCCTCTGCCTCTTCTGATAACTCTGCAAGTAGATAGTCAACCGCTGCAAAGTTCTCAAGGTCCACACACCGTTGTTGAATGCAACACTTCTTCAAATGAGATGATCGGACCTCTAGGAGCCAGAAGACCTGATTTAGCTGACTTCAGCTTCTACTTCCGTTTATGACGCCGACTGGAAATCCTCAGTTCCCCAAATAAGCTCTGTTGACTGGAGGAAACACCAGAAACCTGAAGCGGAGTACCTGCGTGACTAACGATGTGGTGGTTAACTCCACATCGCTAAGCGACATCGCGTCGTACACCTCACAAAAATCATGGCCAAACAATCCGCCGTGGTTCAAAGTTCCAACAAATAACTCTGGAACACACAATACAACAACAGGCTTGGAGACTCTAAAGTGCAGCCTATGAGCAAAGGAGGTGATCAATTCCTCCTTGTCTCGCTTGCGCGCTACAGAACCAAATGAAAACTCAGCCACTGGCTTGAGCAAGGCAAGCCTCGAGCCTGCAGAAGGCGGTTGAGAAACCAAATGGCCAGCATACTAAGGAAGAAGCTCCAAAAACAAGTCACCCACAACAAGAAACCGATGACAGGTTAAATTGGAAAAGGCATCCGGATCTAACACCCTGACGAACAAAGATAAAGGACCCATCAGATCTGCGCTAGGAGCCGATAACAAGCGCCTCCAGAGAAGCGAAGATGACTTCAAGAGGAGCGCGAGATGCAATAAACGACCCCTTCAATGCAAAGCCGCCCTCGAAATCAGACATACCAAACCTCGGAAAAGAGGGCAACCAAGTCGAACAATTAGCGAATAAGAGCAGAGAATAGAATTAGAAGAAACAAGGAGAGCAGAAGAAAGATTGCTAAAGAGGAGCAAGAACAATCGCAGAAAAATCGCTGGGAGACTAGAAGATAACCGCCATTAATAAGACCAATAGATTTTTTTTTAGGCAAATTCTATTTCAACCCAGCAATTTGCCGAGCAGCCCCCCAGTTTTATAAAAAAATTCAAGGACGAAACTACCCCTTTTCAGTTATTTTTTTTTTCCTGTTTTCAGACTACCTCGTAGTGCCTCTACGTGGTTTTGTAGCGAACCTCGTAGGGGAACTGCGTGGTAAGTAATTATACCACGTAGAGGCTCTACGTGGTATAATTACTTACCACGAAGTGGCCCTACGAGGTTCACTATAAAACCACGTAGAGGCACTACGAGGAAGGGTATTATTGGTTTTTTTTTAAATAAGAGGGGGGCTACTCAGCAAAATGATGGGTTTACTCAATTTTAATGCACTTTGGGGGGCTACTCAGCAATTAGCTGGGTTGAAATAGAATTTGCCTTTTTTTTAATTCTATCAAACCGTTACTTAATTACTGCTTGATTCACTTATAAAACTTATCTCAATGTAAGATCCTTATTATAAAACTTTAAACCAATTTATAATAGTGGAAAATAGTGAGAAGTCCAAACTTAAGAAATTTTTTGGTGAAAAGAATGAAAAGTTTAGAAATTAATGAGAAGGACAAATGATAGTGCAAGTGTGTAAAAGATTGTGGGCCCCTGAATTCCATGTTTAGTGCAATGTGGACTTATGCCTAATTTTGAAACTTTCCATCTTTTTGACCAATTTTTTTGTAACGTTTGTCCTTTAAAAGAAAATGCTCTTTATATTATCGATTTATTTTTGTGTAATATATAAAATATAATTAGAAAACTAGTTTCAATTATAAAAATAAATTTTTATAACTTAACTGCGTCAATTCGTCTGACGACAAATCAATATCTAAATAAAATATGGATTTTTAGGCCATTTGCTGCCAATTCCTTAATCAATACTGTCTATCGGTTAAAAATATAACAATGTTGAATTTCAATTCAACGTCAACATCCAAACAAGTTTTCAATATCAATGGGGTTCAATCAGTGCATATGTAAATAATATAAAAACAAATAACATATATAATATTCGAGGAATCCGGTTGGATCCCTCCAACTTGTTCTTCCCTGCATCACAACTTATTATAACATTTTATAATAATATATATAATAGAAATTCAACCAATGCATTTAAAATGAGGCAAACATAATTAATGTCAACCAATAGCAAACAAATAACACACAAAGCAATCATTTAACCAATTTATACTATCAACCCTAGATTATTCGAATTTAATCACATCATAGGATTCCAGAAAAGTGTGAGAACTAACTCACCATTTTATTTTGAGCGACGGTCCGCACGTTGTTTCATTTAATTTTAAACGAGCGTCTAAAATTAAATGAAAATCCATTTGCTTCGAATCCTGGTAGGACCTACTTAATAATATAGTATTTTTTGCCGTGATTCCAATGAATTCAGTTTCATCCAATTCTGTATAAATATAAATGAGTTATCGGTTTTACAAATTTAATTTACACTGAATTATCATTAGTTTAACAAAAATTACCAAACTCTTTGTTAATGGCGGCCTCTCAAGCAAACCCCTCTTCTTCTTCCACCTCCTTCGGCTTTGACACTGCCTTCCCTCCCCTACCCTCCCGTGTATCCCCGCCTGTTCCCCCCGGTCCACCACCTCCAATTGCAAACCCCTCTTTTGATAAACCCTCTCAGTTGAATTTAAGATCTAATCCTTCAGATCAGCAACCTGCCCCTCTTAGATCTGCAAATCCTTCATCATCTGACACCTCCTTTCTGGCGTTCTCTAAGAAAGACTATGCATCCTTTTTTAATTCACTCCCACGCAACGCATGAGCCTATCATCCTAAGCACTTCGACATTCCTAGGGATGGCTTTCCACAGCAGATTTTAGAGTCAGTCAGATCTGAAGGAATGCAATACTGGACCAATTTTTTGGTGGGCTTTTTCCTTGATGGTAATTCTTCATACTCCATGGTGGTAAAAAATTTAAATCATTTCTGGGAATTAGATGGGGAAGTTAGTATTAAATCGGATGGTATGCATTACTTTTTCAAATTCTCCAATGATTCAGATTGGGATTTTTTTTTGAAATCTGATCCTATTTTCATTAAAGGACATTGTTCATTATAACTAGATGGGATCCAACAATAGGAAATTCACAAGATCAGATCAAAAAAGTTCCTGTTTGGGTTCACTTTTATTGTATTCCGACAATTCTATGGACTTTATTGGGTATAAATTGGTTAGCTTGTCATGTCGGGAGATTGATATGCTTTGACACTAGCACCGAAAAGCTTCAAAGATTTAGGTATGCAAAAGCATTAATTGAGATTTCCTCAGATTTTGGTCTTCCTGATAAGATAGTGGTAGGAGGTTTAGGTGAAGATTGCCATTTAGTTAAATTATCATATGGTTGGAGACCCAAAATATGCACTGTTCGTAGGGTATTTGGTCATACAACTAGCAATTGTAAGTTTAATATCCACGCTAAAGATAAACATGATAAGCATGGCGAGGATGTTATTAATCATCATTGGCAATTTAATAGGAACGATACTACTAATGTTAATCAAGCTAAATGGTAATCTGTTAATACAAGAAATGCTAAGTGTTGGAGACAGAAAGAGGTTCAGAATAGTAGTAGGACAATTGAAAAAGATGTGGCAAATGTTAATGATAATCCCTTTAATGTTCTGGAATCAGAAGCAGACGGTAATAGTAGTCATGAAACTACTGACGTGAATAATGTTAATAATGGTAATGAAGCTGATCATATACATGTTAACATGGATAATGCCCTTGAAGCTGCATTAGATTCTGATGCACCAGAAAGAAATAATATTGATAAAGAGGTTCTTAATAATGTGATCAACAATGTTGCTTAGTTTGCTGAAGAAGCGGCTCTGTAGGGTAACATATTAGAAGGCCATAGCAATGAAACTATGCAAACACCAAAGTCTTTATCTGGTAATAGCACTTCAAGTTCTTCAGATTTCTTACCAGACTTATCTAGGCCAAATACCTCCATTTCCCCGATCGATAAAGGTTTGAATCATACTCCATTAGCTCCTAATCCTTCATGGTCACCAGTCTCTCCATATGCTAGCTTGAAGCCTCCTCAAGTTCTTACTCTACCTCCTCCAATGGTCACCGGTTGTGGTTTGACTTTTCCACAAGTTAATACCTCTTTAGCTTCTCTATCTTCTGCAATTCCTATGAGTTCTCTTACTTTTTCATCTAAACCCAAGAAGCTGAAAGGAAAATTCTGGAATGACTCTGATTTAGATGATGGTAATGATTTTTTGCCAAAGGATGTGACGTTGCTCACCAACAAGATGAAACGACATACCAAGAAGAATCCTAGTCCCATGTTTGATCCTTTCTTAAACTGAGCCTTGAGTCACTAGACTCTTTGTCAGTGAAAGCTTTACACAGTTATTGGTTAACTGTGATGGGAAGCTTACTGTGCATGCGGTTTGGAATTGGTTTATGGGGATGATTTAGTGAATAATGTTGCCTGTTTCTTTCTTTGCAATTTGGATATAGGAATTTTCTGCTTGGTGTTGCTGCTGTGATTCTCGTGGTCGTAGTATCTTCACCTCGATATGAATAATGCTGCAATAAGTATGCTTCATGTTTATTTTTGTAATCAGTTTTTGTAAGTTCAAGGCTAGACATTCAAGAGTCTGTATTGCTTTTGCATTTTATGTCGGTGTAGCTCTTGTATTTGTGAATAATAAAATTTTCACTTGTCTTTCAAAAAAAAAATACCAAACACTTACTTAATTCCTAAGTCATCCTATTAGCTTAATCGCCTCCCCCTTAATACGTTTTCATATTTAAAACATACATGACCTTCCCTTTATCTGCTCCTCTATCTTCACGATCTTACGCCCCTTACGCTCTCCCCTTTTATCACATTATTAACAAAGCTGTCCGCTTGAAATCCTCCTTCCTCCCACAACTACTGTACCCCATTCGAAACTTTTTTTTTCACTTTAAACAATCGGTTGCTTCACATATAATGATCCCTGCATGAAAACTTCGAAATCTCCACTAAGGTCCCAAGCAAACGAACATCACCACGTTAATAATTTTTCTCCACTTTTTAATTTCCAAACCTGCTCTTAATCTTCCCACTTATCGCCACTTCCGTTCCAGGCAACTTCCCATTTCATGTTTCTACTTTGCTGTAGCAAATTTCTTTTTTTTAATGCTTGCATGGAAAGGCCCATGCGCAAGTTCATACCCGCTGCATACCTTCTTCTTCCCTGTATAATTCACACACTTGCAATCTTCCCCATCTCCATTATATATATATATATATATTATTTTCCTCCTTAAACTCGTTGGACCCTTCACCATTGCCGCCACTTTCTCTTACTACCGCGCCTTCCACGGATCACCGTTCCTCAAATCGATTGAACCGCCGGCCTCCTCTCCTTGAGCTCGACACAGCTAACACCCTCCTCTTCAGCTCGCAGCTACTCCCCTACTTCGGCGTTTCAACCGCGAGTTCTAGATGCTACAGCAAAGTAGCATATCCCTTTATTTCCAAACTCCACTGAAATCACTCCATGT
Organism: Allium sativum; assembly: GCA_030737875.1. Classification (NCBI taxonomy): domain Eukaryota; kingdom Viridiplantae; phylum Streptophyta; class Magnoliopsida; order Asparagales; family Amaryllidaceae; genus Allium; species Allium sativum. Next base: position 199,220,692 of record CM060925.1, on the reverse strand, counting down.
GTGCGCCTACCCACCTGAAATTCAACCCCAACCTCGTCGTGCTCTCCGGTCATCACCTATTCTGGCAATGGTCAGCCCTAGGGGCTCGGTAATATTTGGAACATCGGAAAATTTTGTCGATGAAGAAATGTTTGGAGAAGAGGACAACTGAATGAAAGTGACGATTTCATTCACCAGTCAGATGTGCCTATACATCTATATTTATATACATTATCCAGGAGCCACTGTTTCAAATCTCGCAAATGTCGCCCGAGATCTCCTCCGAGATCTCGTTTTGGGCTCCTTCCGAAATGAAACAGCAAATATCACTCTAAATCTCCTTTCGAATATATCGCCTGAGATATTGCAATATCGAACGATATATCGACCGAGACGAAATACTGGAATATCGTCCAAGATCTTAGTTTTTTTGGTTAAAATTTAAATTTATGCCTAAACTAGAACTATAATTAAAAAAACTCAATTCTAGCCATATCAATCTTTTGTTATTTTACATTTTGCATATTAAATGACTATATCGTATGTTCATATATGTTTTACAATGCTTATGATTTTCATATTCGTCTTCTTACATGCATGTTACTTATGAAATTATGTATTTTATGGTCTATTTATGCTGGATTTTTTTAATGTTTTGGATCCTTTTAATGTTTCCTGTCTAACAATAGTCCTGTTTTAAGCATATTATGATTTAGAGTATGAATGATATTTTTCAAAATAAAGAATAATAAAGTTATTTTGCATTTTAAGTTTAAGTTACTATGTTTTTGATAGCATTCATAAAAATCATTTTGTTAAAATATCATTTTTAACATATCATGTACCCGAGATTGTTCCGATATGAACTTTCAGAACCGAGATGAAAATCCGAGATGAACTCCCGAGTTAGACTCATCTCTCTGAGATCTCCCCCGATACGAGACCGAGTCTATAGAATCCCCAAGACGAAACGCGACCGATATTCGAGATTTAAAACCTTGTTTACAGCACATACTAATATGACCAGTAACTACTACACAACATATCACTAATGTATACTACTACAATATTTATTATGTAAATGACTCATCTAACTCCTTCCCTCAATTTTAGCTCTCCTCCTTTATCTGCTTCATCTTCCTATTTTCACTTCTCTTCTGCTCCACCATTTCTAAAGAAATGTTTAGAGAAGAGGACAACTGAATGAAAGTGACGATTTCATTCACCAGTCAGATGCGCCTATACATCTATATTTATATACATTGTGCAGGCTATTTGCAGCACATACTAATATGACCAATAACTACTATACAACATATCGCTAATGTATATTACTACAATACTTATTATGTAAATGACTCATCTAACTCCTTCCCTCAATTTCAGCTTTCCTCCTCGGTCTGCTTTATCTTCCTATTTTCACTTCTCTTCTGCTCCATCACTTCTGTATCACTGTCTTTCATCAATTTATCTTCCTCACACACATTTAGTTCTTCTTGCATTCTTGCAAAATGAGTTTGTGACAACGATTTGTCAAGATATCAGCTCGCTGACATAGAGCAGGCATGTGATTCACATATTTCGCCTCTAGTTACCTGTTCCCTGACAAAATACAGGTCCAGTTCAATGTGTTTGGTCCTCAAATGTAGAACCGGATTTGTTGCAGGTGACACTGTGCTTGCATCACCAAACAGTTGTTGTTCCAACTTGCTTACCCAGTACTTCATGCAGCAATGACTTAATCCGAACGATCTCTGATACAACACTAGCAACACTTCTATATTCCGCCTCCGTGCTCAATCTTGACACTGTAGCTTGCTTCTTGGAGCACCATGACACTATGTTCTTTCCAACGTACACACAATAGCCAATGACTGGTCGCCTATCATCACGATCTGCTGCCCATTCCGCATCAGCAAAGGCACTGGTATTCAGTGTTTTGTTACCATACAACTTCAACCCGTAGTTCAATGTTCCAGCTAAGTACCTGAGAATTCGTTTCATAGCCTTCCAATGATCTTTTGTCGAACTTTGTGTGAATTGGCAAACTTCGTTCACGCTGAATGAGATTTCAGGTCTCGTGAATGTGATGTACTGCAAGGCCCCTACGATACTTCTATATTGCTGTGGATTTTCTATAGGATCCCATGTATTCTTCGTCAATTGCAAGTCAGTGATCATTGGCATTGGTAATCCTTTTGCCTTGTCCATTCAAGCCCTCTTCAATACAGACTGGATGTAATTTTTCTGACTGAGATGCAGCACTCCTTCCTCTCCCCTTTTCACTTCTTTTCCTAAAAAGAATTTTAGCTCCCCAAGATCTTTCAGCTTAAATTCTTCATTTAGATACTTTGTTAGCTTGTCTATCTCGTTGCTGCTGTCCCTGTTATAATGAAATCGTCTACATATACCAGCACATATATTATACTATGATCACTTCTACAGATGAATAAAGAATAATCAGATTTGAGAGGAAGAAACTTCAACTTTATCAGTGTTCTTTTCAACTTATCAAACCACACTTTCGACGCTTGTTTCAATCCATACAACGCCTTGTTTAACTTGCAAACCATCTGAATCTCACTGCTGCATTCAAACCCTTTCGGCTGCTCCATATACACTTCTTCTTCTAACTCACCATTCAAAAAAGAATTATGTTCATCTAGCTGTTTGATTGGCCAATGATGGTGCAATGCTATGGTTAGTATCACTCTTACTGTTGTGGGCTTGATAACCGGCGAAAAGGTTTCCGTGAAGTCGAAACCTGGCTGTTGAGTATACCCTTTTTCCACTAGACATGCTTTGTACTTGGCTATAGAACCATCCGCGTTATATTTCAATTTGTAAGTCCATTTACAGCCAATCACTGTTTTATTTCTAGGAAGTGTCACTAGTTCGCACGTGTTATTATTCATCAATGCCCTGTATTCTTCCTCCATAACCCTTCTCCATTCTACAAATTTCATTGCTTGATCATATGTTGTTGGCTCGAGTGATACACTGGGCTGTGTATATCTTCGGCTTGAAGATTCCTCTCCCGGACCTTGTTATCATGTGATGTCCTTGGGTCGATTTTTCTATTGTCCTTGATGAGCTTGCTTGCATGTGATCACTCATGCTTTCTGATGTTTGCTTGTGTGGTGATACTTTATGTGTCTCATCTGTAGCTTCAACTCTATCTTCATCTCTCACTTTCACTATAGATGGTTATGCTGTCTTCATTGCTTGTTGCTGTTGCTATGCCAATTATAGGTGAGCTGTTAGAACTTTCTTCTAAATATGATTGTGATTCATATTTTTCTCTTTCTCCTGTGTACATTGGAATAGGTGGTACAGATCTTCTAGAATTCATTACCTTGTTGGTAGTCCTCACTTCATCGCCAGCAAATGGAAACACTCTTTCATTAAACATTACGTGTCTTGACATAACGATTTTTCCGTCACTTGTCAAACATTTATATCCCTTCTGTCTTGATCCATGCCCAAGAAACGTGCACGGAGATGATCTAAAATCCAGTTTATGCCTATTATACGGTCTCAATAGTGGAAAACACAATCATCCAAACATCTTTAATCTTTTGTAATCAGGTTTTACCCCCATTAACACTTCCGATGGACTTGCATTCTTTAAAGATTTTGTAGGTAACGCATTTATCAGGTATACTGCTGTAGAGAAGGCCTCAGGCCAGAATTTCAGTGGCAATGCTCCCTGTGCAAGTAATGTCAGCCCTAGTTCCACCACGTGCCTATGTTTTCTTTTGATAATTCCATTTTGCTGAGAGGTATGTGGGCACGTATGTCTATGTATTATACCTTTCTCATTGAAAAACTCTTTTAAAGGCTTGAATTCTGATCCTCCATCTATTTGAAATACCTTTAGCTTTCTTTCAAGTTATCTCTCTACTTGAGTAACAAACTGTCTAACAGCTGCACATGCTTCTGATTTTTGCTTTAGAAAATAGATCCATGTATACTTGGTGTAGGCATCTAAAAATGCAATATAATATCTATACCCATAATCCGAACTCAGTGGAGCTGGACCCCATAAATCACATTCAACCAGTTCTAGAGGTTATTTATATGTTGCTTCAGACAATTTAAATGGCAGCTTGTGACTCTTACCTAGCTGACATTGACTACATATATATGGCAAGACTGGACTCACATGCTGCAAATTCTCTTTATTCATCACAATTTTCATTACACTTACATTTGGATGTCCCAACTTTTTGTGCCACATATCGTATTCATCATCTATCTTATTATCGACCACATTACAACATATCATTTCCCCCTTAGTCTTCTCATCAAAACTGAGGTTAAAACTGTATAGGCCATTATGCATCGCCCCCTGCAACAGGATTTCTCCATTCAAATTATCCTTGATTATACAGATTTTGGGATGAAATTCAAAAAAAACATTATTGTCTCTAGCAAATTGTGAGACACTAATTAAGTTTTTTTTTTAATCTGAGGTACTTTAAGAAGATTTCTTAACAACAGGTTTTTATTTCTCTTGCATGATTCAAAATATGCATGACCTACATGAGTTATGTCTAATGGTGTACCATTTCCCATACACATTGAATTTTTACTTTTATATGAAACTCCTCCTAGGTATAAGTTTTGAAAATTATTGGTGACATAGTGAGTTGCTCCGGAATCTGGAAACCATGCTTCATTTTGTATGTCAATGTCTTTAGTTAGAGTATCCTGATTTTCTGCTACATAGATCCGTCCCCTGGCATTGTGCTTTGTACTTGCTTGTGCTTAACCAGAGCCTACATTGTTGGAGTAACCCCTTGACATGCTTTAATTAGGTGAGTTCTGGTGGCTGCTAGTGTAGCGACTGTCAAACCTGAAGTAGCATCTAAGGGCAGTATGGCCAAGCTTCTCACATATCTGGCATTTTGGCCGATTGTTTGTGTTTCTTCCTCTTCCAAACATCTGTCCACCCCTTGTCACATGAGTCTCCTTGGCATTATTCGCAGATGTATCATCCTTAACGTTATAATGTGTGCTTCTACTTCGTGATGTTGCTGCATAATTGATAGAGAAGTCCTGGACAACATTTTGCTTCTGTTCCAATCTACCTTCATGAGCCAGAAGAATGGATGTAACACATTGAACTGATGGTGTGGTTTCCCTTGATGAAATCACAGCTACAACTGCCTAAAAACTATCATCTAGGCCATTGAGAATGGCTAACACTTGCTCTGTCTCATTCACCTTATGACTTGCTGATGCAAGTAAATCGCACAACGTTTTCACCGTGCTCAAATACTCCTTGATGTTCATGTTCTCTTTTCTAATATTCTGCAATTTCCTTTTATAACTCATGATTTGTGCAGTTTCTTGTGACATGAAATTCTGATGTATAGCATCCCATACTTCTAATGAAGTTTTGCATCCAACTATCTGTGTTAACAGACTTGTATTGATTGAAGACAGCAACTATGAACACAACAGGCTATCTTCCCTCTGATATGTCACAAATTCAGGATTCACTTGAAACTGTCCATCTTGACCAGTGATGAGTTGTGGTGGTGGTTCTATTATTGAATTAATAAACTTCTCTAGACTGTAACCCCTGATAGAAGTTTCGATCTGAAACTTCCATAGTAAGAAACTTGTTTCATCTAGAACCACTGTGATTAGCTGAGTCCGCGATCAATGATTGATTTCAAAGATTCTTCAAGTGTTTTTGCAGTTTGATTTGAGGTTGTATTCCCTACATTTGATGAATCCGTTGTTGATTGAGAGTTGATGTCTTGAGCCATGCTAGAAATCAAGATCTGAGATTTGAAGAATTGAGGAAAATGATTGAAATAGTAGATCTGATGCAGATATGATGAAAGATGAAAATTAGGGTTTTAGATCTGGAATTTACTTGCCGCTTGGCATTTGCACTCTGATACCATGAAGAAATGTTTAGAGAAGAGGACAACTAAATGAAAGCGATGATTTCATTCACCAGTCAAATGCATTTGTACATCTATATTTATATACATTGTCAAGGCTGTTTACAGCACATACTAATATGACCAGTAACTACTGCACAACATATCGCTAATCAGGCCCGGCCCTAGGGTTAGTCAGGGGAGACGACCGCCTAGGGCAATCGTGCGGATGGGGCAACAAGGAGGAGGAAGAAGCAACATCAAGTTTATGTATATGTGCATTTTAAAAGGCTTCTGTGGAACAAAATTAGTCTTTTTGTTGGTTCAGTGGTAATGTATGTGTTTGTTGATTTGAATGTTGCGTGTTCAAACCTCAGTAGGGGGGGTATTTTCATATTTTTTCCATCTAACTCAACTTTGCCTAGGACATCTCAAACATCAAGGCTGGCCCTGCTAATGTATAGTACTACAATACTTATTTTATGTAAATGACTCATCTAACTGCCGAACTGTATAAAAACACATTGGGTTGAACACCACCCTCGCAGGATTCCAACGCATCTATACTTACCTGGTGTGATTTAGTATTTGATTTATAGGAATTTTTGGAAGATTTAAATTGATGGGGACTTGCTGTGTATTTCATGAACCAACAGGTCAAATATATAAAGGGGTTTAGCAAAGTATTTGGACGGATAAATTTGCATGCCAGACAACATTTAGCAGGCACATCCAAAGATTTTTTGTACGAATTGCAATTTTTTTATTTTTTTATAGCCAGAATGCTTGAATTCGAACTTGCCGAGGAATGGCTAAGATTATACATGGCTTTGCTGTGATTCGCCAAACCAATCAGATAAAGATTCGAAAGTGAAGGTTAAAAACTCTTGCACAGTTTTATACAGAGAGATTTTTCTTCTCTCCTCGCATATGCGCGAATTTCAGACTTACAGCTGGCATATACGAAATATCACAATATGGATGTGCGCAAATAGACAGGCATAGAACGTAGTTTTCGTAACCGTGCCGTGCGTCGATCCGTAATAGTTCAAGATCGAAGGGTTTAAAGGTTCGACCGGTCGAACCATAAGAACCGTGCAAACATGAGTTTTAATTAAAACTAGTATATTAATACATACATTACGAAATTGTTTAGAAAATAAAAAATTTGAACTACCAAATACATATAAACATTGTTCCAGTGGTCGATGTAACATAACAAAATATGTTTGTTATTCAATTAGCAATTATTACTTTGCTTTTTTTTTTCTTCTCCAATCAAACCCTTCTAGACTGTCTTCTCTCATCTTCTTCTCCCAGACTATTTTTCGGCTTCTGAAATCTAATTGTCTCAAACTTTCTTCTTTCTCGCAATTCTTCCCCACACGCAATAAGAGCCGTTCCAACCCAAAGAACCGCGGTTTTCAAGATCGAACCACGGCTAGACGTGGTTCATGGCTGAACACGGCTACTCCACTTTCCGAACTGTCGAAGGTGATGGCTCGCACAGTTTTTTATGATCGGACCAAGGGATGGGTCCGATCATGAAAACTAAGCATAGATGGACACAGATTTTTATCGTGTCAGATTTTATTTTATTTTCTAGGACTTGCCTGATATTTTGACCAACACACAGCTGGTACTGAGACAAATTTTTATTAGGTGGAAGATGCTAACAAGGATACCGATATACACAGTATTTAATAAGCGGGAAAATGAAGAAATCATGAGGTGCAAGGCATTGATAGTTTGGTTGGCAAGGCAAAAAACAAACAGATGGTGTCAGACTCATTTATCTCGAAATGCACTAGTTTTGAAAAATAAAAATGAAGCTTGATGTGTTTTTTTGGGTGTGTGCGCATATATATATATATATATATATATATATATATATATATATATATATATATATATATATATATATATATAGAAAGTTATATGACACCCCATTTTTTTAGCCTTTCTTTTGCCTTTCATTTGTAGCCAAATATTTATGGTTGAATAAGTTAGTGGAGGGAGAGAGAATTAGTAGGAGGAGAGAGAAACGAGAATGTAAATCAAGGAGGCTAAAAGGATGCAGCACTATTTGGGGTGCTATATATATATATATATATATATATATATATATATATATATATATATATATATATATATATATATATATATATATGCAAGCGTTCGGTTGCACCCAAAAAATGAAGCACCACAAATGCCCTCTGATTTCCACCAGCCGTTTATATTAAAGAATGTGAGTGGGAAGTGAAAGAGTGAGTGAAAGGAAAAAGAAGTTGAAATACTTGGTGGAGATTGAAGGGCATTTGGGGTGCTGCACTTTTTAGGGTGTTCTCGAACCGGCCACACACACTCATATATATATATATATATATATATATATATATATATATATATATATATATATATATATATATATATATATATGTAATTAACTGTTGGCTGTAAGTCTGAAAACAGAGTGACTTGATATGAAAAAAGAAAACAGAGTGACACGTCACTTTCAGGACATTAAATATCCCAATATTTACTAAGATAGGAAAGAAAATTCATTTGCTAAGATAGGAAAAGTTTTGGATGGATTACAATGGTTTCATTTGCTAGCTTGCAGCGGTTTAGCTACGAAGACCCGTCACTTTCAGGACATTAAATATCCCAATATTTACTAAGATAGGAAAGAAAATTCAGAGATTTTGGGTAGCGGATAAGTTTATGAGAAGATAACAGGGTTTGCAAAGATACACTACGCCGTGCGACGATATTTTCCGCGATTTGATTTAGATTTATTTTTAAAATCCATTGGAAACGATACTGATTAAATTATTTAACGCCCAATTGAACATCGGCATTTTTAATTCGTACGATTATATGCAATGTTTGATTGAAACGAAATTCATGATCTTGCAATAACTAAGTATTTCAAAGAAGAAGAAACTGATTTTCATCGCATTCCGAAACTATTTACTTGGAACGCTATTTTATTTTATTAAAAATCCTATTTTATTACATAAATTATTATAATTTATAAACGATTTCATAGTGACTATTTGAAATTTTGATTTGGACATAAAACTAAATCTAACACATGAAATCTCAATTTTTCTTTTTCAGTAGAAAATTATTATCCAGTAGATTTGGACGGTTCTTGTTTCAAATAAATCCGATTTATATTGGATTCTGTATATTCAGTTGAAGTTCAAGACTAATATTACGAACTACTGCGACATTACGTGCTCGTTTATTCTTATATATAAATTATACATTCAAACTTCGTTTAATTAATAAATAGAATCCTTTTGTATTCCAAAATCAACATTTAAAACCAAATTAAATGTTCAAACAAAACGATTAAAAATCTGGGTCGTTACATGAAGGAAGTTTGTTGCTTGTTGAATCAAGAGATGTGAAATGTTATCAAAGATTCAACAAGTAACTTGAATTTAAGGGAGCTTTAGAATGCAAAGAATATAGAAGTGCGAATTAGAAAATAGAGAGAACATATTGAGAATCAGTAATTTGGAAAACATGTTTGTAGTGCTTATATAATAGTAGAAGAGTAGCATTTCTTCATGAAAGATTTCAGCAATAAGTTGCGTCCATTTCCATTCGTAATTAAAGAGAAATCTCTTCATGAAAGAAGGTGACTCTTCATAAAAAAGGCTTATGTTTCGAATCAGTCAACTGGTATAAAAATCATTAGTTGACTGATTGAATCTTACTGTAAAACGTTTGGATTTAAAATCATTTAAAATTAGCCGTTATGTACAGAAACATGCTTACCAGTCGATTGGTCATATTTCTACCAATCGACTGGTACAGCTAAGTCTGTACAGTCATGGCTTTTTAAAGCCTTATAATATATATGTACCTTGTTTTGTATATTTGTGTTATACTTGAGAATAGATTTTAACGTAATTCTAACACGACTCTATACGTATATATATAATCTTATCTCCAGGACATGATTTCCATTGTTCTTCTCTTTGTTGACATTGATCAAAATTCTTGTTTTCAACATTCTCCGCCTTTTTGATTGATGACAATATATTTGAATTTCGCCCCCTGAGTATCTGGCTTGCCCTAGATTTCTACAACATTTTTTTAGTTCATAAATTTATGAACTTACCGTTTTGACTCCTGCAACAAAATGTTAGTGCACATATATTTTTAATGTATTACCATAGAAAATATAACTATAAATAGATCCATTATTGTGACCATAGAAAATATAAATCTCCCCCTTTGTCATCGATTAAAAAGTATTTAAACACTATAGGCACAAAGTAGTCAAATAACAGATAAACCATTGATGCAAAATAAAACATAGTCATTTCATACATGTATATTGTTCAACACAACCAAAACATAAAGCTTCCTACCATAAGTTTTTACACAACCAAAAGCAAATGAGTCATAATTTATCAAGTTCAGAAATTAAAAGATGCTTGAAGAAAAAGACACACACATCGTACTTCTAATCTAGATTTCATCGGATTCGGTACTTTCAGAAGAGGCCCAATTGAGAGGAGATATAGGTCGTTACTCCGGATTCGTTACATGTCCAGCAGCTCGTTTCTAAAAGGAGTTGGCTGCAAGCAATTACATCAAGTGCTTGTCTTGAAGTTTGAGAAGATTCCGTTAGTCGAACATCTTCGGGATTAGCATGAGTAGCGCTTGATGATGGTTGATCCAAACTTCTCTTTTTTCAACTTTCTAAGCTCATGATTCGAATGGTTGGAGGGGGCATATGCATTTGTTTCAAATTCTTGCTATCTAGAACTTTTATTTCAATTGTGTCGAAATCTGGTTTAGGAATGTTCGCACTTTCAAAAACATTCATTAAGTACTCGCCATAGTGAAAATATGTAGTCATTCCTTGCGTATAGGGAAGGAGATGGTCCATTATAGATTGCATCCAATTAACTTTTGTGTTGCTATATGTTGCATACAGAGCTCGAAATGTGTTGGCATACACAAGATCATGAGTTCCGGACCTAGGCAATATAGTTCGTGTGAGAGCATGGTGAAGTAATCTTGCTCCTGGTCTTAATCCATTGGTTCGAGAACCATCGGAATCATCATCTATAAAGAGATGACTCACCTCATCTCTATCTCCAAACTCACATACTACTTCCGATAAAGGTATTCCTTCCATAGGAGAGTTTAAAATATGTCCTAACCTTTCAATAGTGATAAAGATGGGCTGCCCACAAACCATACTCCACACACGATTTTCCGTATTATCTGGAGTTTGATGATTTAAATTCAGATTAGCTAGGAACAATTTTATCATCGTAATATTGATTTTCTTATTGTTTTGAGAATAATCTAAGAGTGATTCAAGTCTACCTCGTTGAGCCAGTTGTTGTAAACCGTAAGAATTGAAGTCTTGAAATTTAACAAAAGGCCCTGGGATGAATTTCAGATTTGATAGAAGCTTCCACTTTTTCTTAGCTAGGTCATTCCATAGCCATTAATTGATAAAAGGTTCTATTGGCTTCTTTGATCTTGTTGTTGAGGATGATCCGATGTCTCTTTGTCGTTTAGGAGGGGCCATGATGAATTGATGATTGAAAAATCGAAAATTCTAAGTGTTGTGGTTTTTGGGAAATAAGAGGAAGACATTAGAAATGAAGAGAAGTGGGGTAAGGGAGGTTATAAGGTCCGAACTGTAGCAGGTATTAGTTTTTTGGGTTTCCACTAACCAGTCGACTGGTACATATATAACCAGTCGAATGGTTGCTAATAAAAGAAACACCTGTCTTAGTTTAAATTCTGATCTCATTTATAGATTATATATAGTTATGTCTGATTTCTTGAAACAGAAATATGTATTTTCATATATATATATATATATATATATATAAATACATACTTATTACAATGATTATAAGAAACAAGACTTTGGATATTTTGCATTCTCGTTCAATGCAAATCTTATTAAACAAAAGAAGAATTTCTATGATTAACATACTATTCTTTTTCGGATGAGGTTGACTTTCTCGGGGTCTTTGAACCAGCTCCTTCATTCTCTTGATAGTTCTTTTCCCATGAACTCGGACTTTCCTTCTTAGGAGATTTTTTTCCAAGGACTCCATGAAGTAGATGGTCTTCTGGGTGTTTTAGGAGTCGTAGAGAGAGGATGATGCATGGGTTCAAGTACTGCCGACCTACCACATATACGAAGTGCGACTGTTTCTAAAAACGTTAATCTATCCAAGGTTTGTTTTTGCTTAAAATATATTTCTTTATAACCTCATTTGTTCATTTTGATAATGACGTATTTAATCTATTTTATCTCTCGTTGATGGAGATACTGAAACCTCTCTTCTTTTCTTAGCATTCGTAGTATATCCGGTTCGATATTCTTACCACTGAAGAGCTGGTTCTTTATTTGCAGTAGGGGATGCGATAATACTAATAGAATCAGATGATGTTTTCTCAGATGACTTGGTTGGAGCAGATGAAGAACTTACTTTCTTCGATGTGACACAAGAAAGCTTTTCGGATAATGGTTTATATTGTTTTGATTAAAACAGGAAACTTTTCTAAAGAATTCATAAGAGAATACATACTAAATATAGTATATGCAAATGAATGGTAAAACTAGTTTTATCCATTCCTTTAAACCGAAATTAATTAGCTAAAAACTAGGTATAGAAGCTAAATGAAAGGCTTGTCTGTTAAACATTGGGCTAAAAATATAATATTCTTTTTAGTTAAAAAAGAAACCATATTAAGTAAGCTATGCATATATAAAGAAAAACATTTTTAGAAGTATATTAACTAAAAGGTAACTTACAGAAATAAATAAGTACTAACTAAACTCCTTTCTGTTCTGATTTAGTCACTGACATATATTGGTGGTACCTGCAAAAAATAAAATTTATAATGGTACCCACTTCCTCCGTTAGGGTCCTAAGGGTTAAATCTTAGGAAGCCAAACCCAAGAGTGTTCAGTATCCTTTTTGAAAATATAATTATCATTATTATGAATAGAATATAATTTTTTTAATATATTTATTTCTAATAAGAACATTATTGGTTTTTGGAACCCATATACTAATATTTCCCGAGTAGTTTTTCTTAGTAGACATGTTTAATTTACTACTAGGAATTACCGGTTTAAAATTAGATTTCTTAGAACTAGATTTCTGTTTAAATTTTTGATCATATCTTAGTCCCTTTTTACTATAAACTGGTTGAGAAATTTCTATTATTTTTGATAAATTCTCTCTACCTTTATTAAAATTGTTAACATTCTTAGAAATGCTTTCTAGTTTAACTTTTAAACTAGAATTTTCTAATTCTATAATTTTAACCTTTGTATTCAAATCATGATTCTCAGAAGCTAATAAATCATTTTTATTCTTTTGAGTCCCAATTTCTTGACTCAACATAGAAATCTGAGAATTTGCTACTGAAAGAGACTCTTTTAATTTCTATTTTCGTCTTCTAAAATCTCATTTTCATCTTTTAATAAATCTCTTTCAAATTCTGCTCTTTTTCTAACTTCATTGGCTTGTTTATACTTTCTTTTGAAATTATTTATAGATTCTAAAACTTCCGTATTAATTTCCATTAATTCATCATAAGTAGATTCACTAACCTTAGTATCCTTAGCCATGAAGCATACATTTGCTCGCTCGTTGTCAAACTGTTGCTGTCATTATCGGAAGATGACGAATCAGAATTATCTCAAGTGACTAAGAATGCTCGTCTCTTTGATTTTTCCTTTTTGCGATTTTTCTTCAATTCTGGACAATTCTTTTGACAATGTCTGGTCTTGTGACAACTAAAACATTCCACCAGTGCAGGGTCAGGCTCTTTTGATGAATTCCTTTTCAAATTCTTTCTTTGGCCTTTTCTATATTTCAGAAACTTTCTAAAATTATTTGCTACAAAAACAATATCCTCTTCGTTAGAATCTGAATCTTCTTTCTCAGCATGGAAAGCTAATTTTTTTTCTCTTGTACATGTGCATTCTTTGCTTGCAGTTTTACTTCATAGGAAATGAGATTACCGATTAACTCTCCAGATTTCATGGCAGAGAGATCATCAGTTAAAGAGTTCAAATTTTTTGAAACTATATCAAAATTAGATTACTTTCTCTTAATCCTAATAAAGAATGATAAACGTTTTGAAAACGTGAATACATGTCATTTATGGACTCGTTCTTGATCATCTTAAAATTTTGGAAATGATTTTTAAGCATGGATATCTTGCTTTGTTTGACCTTGTTAGTTCCTTCATGAGTAATTTTGAGTGTTCTCCAGATTTCATATGTTGTGTTGCACATACAAACCCGGTTAAACTCGTTTCTATTCAAGGCACAATGCACCACATTCATGGCTTTAGCATTGGCGGTAGCCTCTGCTTTTTCATTTGTATACCATTCAGTATATAGAGTAGTAGGTTGTGTATACTCTTTTTGTGTGATGTTCCAAGCATCAAAACTATTTTCTTGCATATACAAACTCATTCGTGCAGCCCAATAGCTATAGTTCATGCCATTAAAAAGGGTGATCTTGCAGTGGATTGGCCTTCAGTATATCCAGTATTATTGCTAGTACTAGTGTTGTTATCCATATTAACTATGTATCAGATAACGGTTTTTTGGTTAAATGATGACCTTGCTCTGATACCAACTGAAAGTTTGGTGTGTACGACTTAAGCAGGATGCTTATATGGATATAGCGGAAATAATAAACTAACTAGTAAACTACAATAGTTACGCAGGAAAAAGCTAAACTATAGAAATATATCACAAATACAGGTAAATGCGATAAGTATAGACACCAGGAATTTTATACTGGTTCAGACTTCCCGCCCTACGTCCAGTCCCAAAGCTCCTCTTCGGAATTCAGTATCACGCCCTCTCTTAACTCGGAGGAATAGGTCACAATACACCCGAGAACCAACAAGGATGTCCATGCCTGAGCACCCACACAGGACTTCACAATTTACAAGTTTTTTGACTTTTGAATGTGTTCTCTAATCAACACGGAATAACCACGATGAATTACACCCTTCCTATAATCCTATCCTCAAGTATTTGAAGTGGATGTAAAGATTTATAGGAAATTCTTTGCTTATTGAATCAACAGATGTGAAATGTTATCAAAGATTAGACAAGTAACTTGAATTTAAGAGAGCTTTAAAATATACAAAAATTAAACAACTTAAGTTGTATATGTGATACTAATTCCTATTTATACCTTTGTAGGTTTGCATCTGTAAGCTCCAATGAAGTTTCATCGAATCAAATATTCACAGATTAAACTAAATATGAAGGTAATATTTTTATTCCATCGTCTTTTTTAGTTTATAGCACCGTGTAATTTTAATATCATCTTATTTTTTTAATTTATTCAGGAGGGAAACCGACCGGAGTCGTAAAACCCTCCCTAATGCAGTTATCCTGGTCCGCGAGCACCACATATGTGGCTGATCTTAGCGTGTGCATATGGTAAGTAACGAGTTCATACATTGCGGAGTACAACCTCGCTGATTCATTAAGAGCCACATCATTTGCTTAAATTGTCCTGATTCCAGGCTCATTCGACTCTGCTTTATTCATAAAATGGTATTTAGCTTTGAAATTGTCACGGAATTGAATGCATATATTGTAAGAAAAGATGTTTGTATCAATTGTTGGTAAATATTTATCATATCTGTTGCGTAAAGTAAGAAGCTATATTTTGAATTAAAATAGCAGTAATTTGGCCTTCTAACTATGTTACGCTCTTATTCAATAGTATAGTCCTCTAAAAGTTCACTTAGATAATAACAGTTTATAGTAGTTATAGGTGATCATGGGGATCTGTCATGTATTTTACCTCTGTTGGTTGCTACTCAGTTTAACTTATTATGATATAAGGGTTCATATTTAGATGGCATGCTGTTGTCATATAGGGATGGAAAAAAGGGGGAAATATGTTATTTGATTAGGAAGATAAAAGTAGTTTTAATTATAAAATGATGATGATGAACTTATGGTTGAAGATAGTTGATTTGTGTTTTGGAGTACAACATAGTTTATAAAATATGATAGTCCACACTCCGAAGACGGTTTTTATAGGCATCTGCAAACAAAAAATCTTCTACACATATTTTCGTAATCAAGGTGAAGAAATATCTATTACTTACTTGCTCTTTTTCCCCAGTGACAGTCAGGTTGATAAAATGGTCATTACTCATATTTATAGTCGTTTGAATTTTATGGTTTATGGTTTATGGCAGTCTTAGTTTTCATCAGTAGTTGCTACTTCTGAATAACATTAATAAAATGTGTTCTTCGAACTTTCTTGAGTATCTCGAAAATAATTCAGAATCTAATGATATTATTAAATTTTCGTACTTCCCTTCTGCTTCAGCAATCCACTTTGCTAGCATGTGAGTTGTTACTGAAGCTCCATATACTCTAATGTACATTCCAAGTATATTGAATGTATTGTCTATAACATCCTCTTCCATGTTCTGTCACACTCACTCATAAGCCATTAAACTTAAACACTCATCATGCCAGAACTGTTACTCATTATTGGGAAACCACCTGAACACCTTCATTTGAAGATTCATGCACTTAAATAAGGGTTGGCCTTGTAATTCCAGCTTTATAATTTTGCATTTCCAATATACTTCAATATTTGCTATCTTTTCTACAGGTTTCCGAAGTTAAAACAAAAGTTGACCATACAATGGCTGCTGTGATGGGCGAGGGTAAATAGAGATGGTCGGAAATGTGGCTGAGGTTGCTATGTCGTACAAGGGGAGGGTAAGGCATTGTCAGATTTATGAGGATGGAGGCAGTCTAACCGAGGTGTGGGTGGAGGAGCATTAAAGAATTCTAAAGAAACTACAAAGAAACTATGCCTAAGTTTCCATTTTTATACCCTTTTTGGTTACACCTTTGGTATAATGGATCCCTTATATTATATGTAAGGCCACTACAACACTTTAACCAGTAATCAGTAAACATTAGTTTCATTCATTAGTGATGTTTCCACTACTATTGATGATTTCATAATGATTATTTTAGCAGCATTAAACAAGTCTTCATCCTATATCACTATAGTATGTGTGGACACTAACCGATACCTTGCATGGATTTTCAAATTGCAATTTTCGACATATAAGCTTTTGGTTTTTGTTTGTTATTCATTCTGTCTTAATTTACATTTTTTAGATGTTTGGGGTGCTATATTTTCTTTTTTGAATGAATCCAATGCGTCTTTATGGTTCTACTCTAATTTACTGCAAAAATGAGTAGATTTACTTCCCTAATTGATTTTTCAAAATTCCATTGGCAAACATTGTGATTGAGTTTTTTAACCATAGAAGAGAAGATATAATGACTAAAGGAATTTTTATAAAGTAAGTGAGTTGTAAATTACCATCTAAAGATGATTTTATATATGCTTTGTGTGCACGGATGACAAGATAATCATGTTCTCTTTTGCATTGAAAGTGGTTGTCGCATTCTACATGGTCAATGATTGGAGTGACATAAGATCTAAAATGTCCAATTTAGCTGTTAACAACAGAAAATAGTGTTAAGGACAAATTACGGGCTTTTTCAGCCGTAAGGACGACCTGCTGAAATTTTATTCTAAAGAACAAAGCATTAAATTTTAGGTATTAGTTTTACAATATTCATGGTACCAGAATTTGAGACGACCCGAATTCCCGTTCAGACGGAAACAAGGTTATCTTTGGAATATAACACAGAAACATACAATAGCAGAACAGAATTAAATAAATACACCAGATATGAACAACAAAATATACTGGATAAAAGTAATCATCAGAGTTACACAGTATACAGGATCTTACTTAGTACAAATACAGTTCAGCTATACATAAATGTCTACAGCGGAAATAAACAAATATGTACAATAGGAGCTGAACAGCATAAAAAAGAAATAAATGATAGAATCCATCTTCAGCTCCAGCTATCCAGAAAGAACCAGCTAAACCTGAATACAAGGCTGCCCATGCGGAAAAAGGGGCACCCGAGTTTGAAAGTGAAACAAACTACGAGTCAGTCATGGGACTGGTATGAGAAATCCACTCAACACATATATATATAATTGGCAAATCCCAGGACCACGCCACTTTCGTGGAACGGGTTTACTCCATTGGATTGCCAGTGCTTTAAAAACAAATCCTTCTTTTAAACATCGCTATGCTTTTTTATAAAATGAAGCCGTTATAAGACTCAGTTCCCATCACACAATGCAACGCAAACCAGAGGATAGAGTTTTTACCTTATAACAGCCAAGATATGATTGATACGAATAAAACAAAGGCATTTGATATTATTGCTAGTGTTTATATGTTTTGAAAACAATTTCAAATCATAACTATCAATCATAGACGACATGAGCGTCCCATGCCACTATGTCGCCAAATATATATATACAATTGAAACCGCACGATCACGTATTTGGAAATTGGGTTTCCGTCATGAACCAAGGCAAAAGATAGTCCTTACCGAATTCGAGACAATCTAGCCCATGTCTCAGGCCCAGACTCAGGTGAGCCCTTGGATCGTCAGGGCCGGTCCACCGATGTGGATTATTATGCCTGAACACTACGTTTCTCCGCCCTTTGGGGCGTAAACGAGCCAACGAATGACTCCATCGGACCCGGATCGTCCGATCAAACCGAGGCGCCTCGCAACAGCAACAACCACATAGGTGAAAAGTATATAAATGTCAGGGCTGGTAGGTCACTGACACCACCCTAGCTAGAAAGAAACGCAGGCCCTCCCTGATGTCCTCTCCCGTTTTAGGTTCATACCGAGGTGTGAGGCTCGCGAATTCACGTTATACACAAAGCTACGCCACACAGGCGGTGCTTTGATCATCACCACAAGACTTTGCTTTTCAACAGAAGCCCTGATCACTGCATCTTAGCATGCCACACAGGCAATTCATGCCATGCGACTGATGTCCATCGATATACAACCCCTGAGCTCGTGCGTCTCAGAGAAGGGCGTTAAGCAAAAGAATAAATTCTTCGCCGCCAAACAGATGTATATTTAACAGAAATCAATCAACACAGAATAAACTCCAATGTCAGACACACAGTCCATTTACAAGTCCGTTCTGGGTCTGAACGAAACCGGAGGCAATAAAAACCTCGCAAACCCATCGATCACCACGTACGTCTGGACGATCACCACTCATTATCCATATTTCGGGATGCCTCCCAATCAGGACCTCGGTTACCATCCAAACGAGGTGAAGATCTCCGGTCTTCGACCATCGTCTTCATCTTCGACTTTCAATCGTCGATCAATTATTTGAAATGAGAATTAACTCGGCTTTTTCAAATAATTCACGTATATTTAGATTTTCAAATCAATTTATTTCAATGGTTAAATTATTCGACAACACCAATATTGTTCTTTAATGTAATTTTCACACCAAACACATTCAACCATCAAAAGCCACACAAATCAAGCAAATTTCAGTTTATTTCCATTCCATATCGCCTATGGTATTTTATAACTATTTATCGCTATTTTTATTTATTTTAAAATAGCTAATATATTCAAAACGACGTTTCGGGCCATAGCGTGGCCGTGGCGCTGTTTTTCTTTAGATTTGATTTACACATATCTGAAAATCTAACCGTTGGATCTTCACAAAATTCACATCACTAGAAAGGTCTTTTCAAAACGAATCCAACGGTTCCAGTTTCGGGAAAATCCGACGGTCGGATCTCCCGGTACAAACGTTTGAAGTTTCGATTTCAAAATACGAAATGCAGCGTCGTTATTCGATTAAATATAATTATATTTATATATATAAATAAATATAATCGTTTCTGGCGCTGTTTTTCTTCAGATTTGAATTAAACATTCCAGACAATCCAACCGTTGGATTTTTACAAAGCTGGTGCCGTTGGGAAGATATTTCCAAGGCGAACCCGACGGTTGGGGTTTCGGGAAAATCCAATGGTCGGATTTCCCGCACTAGTCGTTTGAAATCACGGTTTCAAAATACGAACTGCACGGCCTCGTTTCGTTTTAATTTTATTTATATTTATATATTCATATAAATATAGTTCATTCAATGATTTCCATATCGTTTTAACTTCAAATATTTTTCTAACGCCTTAAATTTTGGAAAAATTTCGCCATAACCTCCCCTGCACCGGGAGCATCGGGAAATCGCAAATAGCTTTCCCGGTCCTTCTAATCTCAAAAAGAAAAAGAAAAAGCCAACAGGCTCAAAATCATCACCCAAACAAATCAGTAAATGTGTACCTATTTGTCGGGCACAAAATTTTATTCCTCTTCTCTAGCCCCTTTGCTATAACCTGTTCAATGAATATTGCATGTACATATATATACAGTTCTTATCATTTATCAATTTCTATTCGACTTCATATTTGATTTCTATTTGGTTTAAAAACTCCATTCATTCTAATGTTACATAAATAGGTGCAAATCATTTCATTAGCTAAATAATGAATATTTCAACTCATATATGTTTATTTTGAACAAGTGGCTATTTTTAACACTTCACATTTCAACGATTTATGCATACAATAAAAATGTGATTTTTTATTGTAAAACAATTCATTTCACAACACTATTTTTCTATATAGTTCATATAGTCGATAAAAGGTGATTTTATTATCAAACAATTTATTTCAAAATATGAATACCATTCAACACATGAATTTCTAAACAACGAATGAATATCAATTCAACACATGAATGTTTTCTATACAATGAATAAATATAGATTAAGCATATGAAAATAATTCAAACACACAAATATTATTCAAAATTTCGGCAGCATAACGGCAGGGTAGTTAAACCGGCACCGTCCCTAGTACGGCTCCTCGCTCTACCTTAAAACCTCGCGGTTTTTGACAATGGGGTTCATGCATCTAGTTCGCACGCAGGCGGCATGTATATATTTATTTCATTTCCACAAACTAATCCTATGTGGTTTCAACCAAATATTTCTCAACCACAAATGGGTATTTTTCAACCACAATCAACCAATATCAATCACAAACAATCCCAAACAATCATCCGCTATCAATCAATTTCCACAACAATTTCAACCAATAAATATCGTCCATGGTTTGTGGACGAGGGGCGTATATATATATATATATATATTTATATATAGCAATTCACTTTCATTTTCACACATATATAATATTTTTAAATCAGAAATCTCACCAATAGCTATCCAATTCCACGACTCTTCCTTTAGAGAAATCTTCGCCTTTTTGTCGCTTTCACCCGTATTCTCTACATATGTAAAAATCGAATTTTTACTATGTTATTCAATATATAAAAATCGAGTTTTGACGTCGCTATTCAATATATAAAAATATGATTTTTACTTCGACTTTCAATATATAAAAATATGATTTTTACTTCGACTTTCAATATATAAAAATCTGATTTTTACTTCTTAAAGTTCAAATCCTTTTTCCCTATTTAAAGTTTTTACTTTTAAACAAAATCAGTTTTTTTTCTTTTAAACAAAATCAGTTTTTATTTTTAAAACAAATCAGTTTTTATTTTTAAAACAAATCAGTTTTTATTTTTAAAACAA
The DNA here is from genome assembly GCA_030737875.1 of Allium sativum. Classification (NCBI taxonomy): domain Eukaryota; kingdom Viridiplantae; phylum Streptophyta; class Magnoliopsida; order Asparagales; family Amaryllidaceae; genus Allium; species Allium sativum. The sequence goes on along the minus strand of CM060925.1, from coordinate 199,199,208 downwards.
ATCAGTTTTTATTTTTTTTAAAATTTCAGTTTTTATTCTTTTAAAAATTTCAGTTTTAATTCTTTTAAAAATTCAGTTTTATACTTTTAAAAATTTCAGTTTTTATACTTTTAAACATTTCAGTTTTTTTTATACTTAACAAAATCAGTTTTTATTCCTTTATAAAAATCAAATCAGTTTTATACTTTTAAAAATCAATTCGGTTTTTAAATTCTGTTTTTATAAAATAAAAATAAAATAATAAAAATAAGAAGAAATACTTACAGGGGGGGGGGGGTTTCTGCAGTTCGTCGGCGGCAAGGCGGAGTTGGGCTTCGAGGTGGCGGCTCGGGTTTCGAACGGTGGTGGCAGGAGGAGTTGCTTCGAGGGGGGGGGGGTGGCGCGACGTCTTCGCGAGGGGCTCGAGGGCTTCAAGGGGGGGCGCGGCGACTTCGAGGTGGGCGGCGGCTTCGGGGTCGGCGTCGAGGTTTGGAGGGAGGACGGCGGCTTCTAGGTTTAAGTTTTTTTTTTCTTTCTGATAATGAATCGGGGGGCCAAGCAGAAGAAAAAGGGGGGAAAGAAAATTAAAATAATATATTTTTTTTTATTAATTAATTATTTAATTTTGGTAAAAAGGTTGACTTTTACATACGACCTCGAAACGAGGCCCACCGCCTGTCGCCCATAGCGTTTTACCCCCATTCTGAACACAATGGGATATGTATCACAAGCTGATTTGATCGTTACAATCAGTTTCCTTTTGAATTTTCATTTAAATCATTATATTGAATTTTAAACGCACATTTCAAATTACCGGGGTCACGTACTAACTAGAAAAATTCCAGAAAAATATTTTATAGCTTCGTATTGACGATACGGTCCTAACAAAACTAGTTTCGTCGAATTCTGAGACCGTTTGAAAAATGGCCAATTTCCAGTTGATTAAAATCAACTGAAACCGGTCAAACGCGTTTTCTTTTGCCACGCTCACATATTGATTCGAAAAATTATGAAATTTGAAACCTAACAATAACTTGACACTGCGGATCCAACAAAAGTGGTTTCGTCGAAATCCGAGGTCATCTGCAAAATGTCCATTTTTAAGGGCCTGAATTCTATAGCGACTATTCAGAATTTTCAACTGGACATATCTTTTGATTCCCGCTATCAAATTTCGATTGGTCGGATTCGTTAGAAAGATATTACCAATTAGATTCCATTATTTTTGGTTTCACTAAAATCCGGATTGTTTTGCACCCAGTATATTCAATTGAAGTTTGAAATCGAATTATCGAACTACCGCGCCATTTTCAATTCTATATATAATTATAATTAATTATATTCGTTTTCAAATGTCGATTCAAACTCAGTTTTCATCGCCATTATTTAAAATATCTATTTTAAATATTTAAAATCCATTATTTTAGCCAATTTAAAAATTTTAAATTGGTTCAGATTTTCTGGGTCGTTACAGAATTTTACTGCTAGTTTTCAAGTATCAGTTTTACAATGTGTGTGGTATCAGAATCTGGCTATTAGTTTTAAGTATTAGTTTTACAGCGTGTGTATGGTACATGTTTTGTAGTGTGTATTGTCCTTGTGAATAAAATGTTGGTTGGTTGTCCTTGGACTTAAAAAAGTTACGAAGTTTGTCCTTCACAATAAAATCCCATGTTAACAAATCCAATTTTTCGTAGGAGTTCATGGCTATATTTTCCTAGATTTCTACATCCAAACTGGGATGGGAATTGTTTCTTTTTACATACAAGTTTCACTATACTTTTCTGTATTTAATGTACGTTGCATGATAATCTATATAATCACATTTTCTTATATAGGTATAAGATTGAAAATATTTTTGGTTCGTCACATTTCCTGTTTTGGTCAAATTTATCTATGCACATGTCCTTCGAACGTGCCTCTGTATTGGTATATTATAATGCAAAACCTTTGTCAAACCAGTTAAAGTGAAGCCTTTTTACGTTTTCTTTTTATACCCTTTCTTTCAAACGCTGTTTAGTCTCTTTCCCCAGGGTTCTGTGTAATTTTGACTGTCAGTAGTAGGAACATCCCATCTCCAATTTTTTTCCCACTTTCCCAAAGAAAAAACACACAACAATGGCAGAAAGGAACACAAGCTCGAGATTTCTGATGAAATGAATACATATCCAAAATAACCGATGTATTCAATCCCTTCTACCAGATTTGACTCAAAATCGACGGTCTACCTCAACATGCCGTGTCGTATTCATCCCTGTTGATTTCCAATTCCTTCAGTTCTTCGGTTTGTAGGTATTCCTAATTGATCTTTATTTGACTTTACTTTAGTTTATTTAAGTTTTCTTCTCTTTTTTCCTATGCCAGACTATGTTCAAGAAGGTGACATATTACAAGATCGGTCGGAAATTGACCTGCACCATTCAACAGATGTTTATGCAAAATATTATGTAAGCCTTCTCGTATATTTATTCTTCTCTTATACATTCTATTATTATTGCATCAAGGTTTCTTATGAATTTTTTATTTTTGCCGAAAAGCATTCAAGGGTCAGTTACATGCAATTGATGGCAGATGAATTGATGGTTTGTACGGTATTCTTAGGGTGTATGCTTCTCTGTTATTTATTCTCTCCCGAAAAAGTCATTGGATTCTATTATTTTGCTGCTTCTCAATGGAAACCTAAATTGTTCTGTATGCTTCATACGTATTCCACATGATGAACTATGCTTTCAAGCTTCACATGTTTTCTTGAACCTTCTGCAGTTCGGAGCACGAGTACTGCTATAGTAATGATGCTTTCTAAAAAATCACAATTACACGAGAAATGTTAGGCATTCAAAAAGAAGGTGACCTGCAAGTTTTTTATGTATAATTTTGTAAGTGTCTGAATTACATTTGATGGTAATTTTGATATATCAGATGGAAGGCGTCCTTGTTATTGATGATCCACTTATCAGAATGTCATCTTCAACGTTCCCACTACTAAGATGAATATCTGCCAATATCTACCTCAAAAGTATAAAAAAAGGTGCAACAAAGTGAAAGGAAGTTTAGTAATCACGTATGGTGCAGTTAATTTTTTCTATCCATTTTGCTGAACCTATATACCACTATGTTTTATCTTTAACATTTTTCTCACATCATTCATTTGTAATGATTAAAACTGTGGTGCAGCTAGAGATTTCAAAATTGGTAGCACAAAAGTAAGTTAGTATCTATATTAACATGTATATGTTATATTTTGAGTACATGTGTTGTGCATTGACTCTTAACATCCTTCAAAGTTATGCTACATTTAAAATTATAAATGCATGCAAGGTTTTACCGGAAGCATGTGTTGAATTTACTAATTCAAATATTTTATAAATAGGATGTAATCAATTAATTGCTCTGATTGATTGATCATTTAATTGATTTTATTGATAGATTGATTGATGTGATTGATTGATTCTATCATAGAAGGAAATAAATGAATGATTATATTCTGAAGATATTTTGAAGGGCAATTTGAATATTTTCCTAGGTCTTCTATTCTTCTATATATGCGGCCTTCTTGGTTAATCAAACAACAACAAGGAACCATGTGAGTCATAGGTTTGTCGTCGTTCTTCATTGCTCTTCTTCTCTAACAATATTTGTAGTCATCTAAATATTCTTTCCCTTTCTCAATAAGGTTATTGATTCAATTGTATTTTTTTTATTTTCAGATTTGATCCATTGAGTGTAATTTTTTTATTTTTGGTGAATCAATAAAGGTGGTTGGGTGGAATATTTGTGTGTTGCTATTATTTCCTATCTATTATGTTGTTATTTTTCAATCAAACTCACAAGTGATTGGGTGAAAAAGATCCCTTTTTCGAGTGTTTTGTCAAACTTCTGCTGCATACTAAACCTCAGCAGTTGGTATCAAAGCTCAGTTCATTCATAGCTTAGAGTGATTTTGGATTAAATATTGTAGATGTCGGAGATGAAGTTGCTTTCATGGAGATTTTTAAGGCCTATATGGTGGATGCTTCATACCTCAATGGTTTAGTTGATGGAGATGAGAAGAAGCCTCTCATTGTGGATGAGAGAAGATCGAAGAAGAAGGCAGGTGGCGGTGGAAGAACCTTGTCCATGGCAACGTGTAGAGGTTAATACTGATGGTCCTAACGTGGAGGATCATGGTATCGACAAGGATCTAGATGGTGCTCGAGGGATCTCGGATATGAAGAGGTTATGTCAAACAAAAGGCGGATATCGAGTTATGAAATCCACAAAGACGAGATGTATGTCTTTGTGGTATTACAAACGCTTTTAGATCGTTAGTTTTGTGCCATACAACTTAGGAGTAGATGCATCTTTTGCAGGCAGTGGGTTGTGTTTGTGATTGAGGTGTGGTCGTAGTCCTTTCAAATCGACTGGATGTGATTGTTGCCCTGAAATCAATTGAGTCCGTGTACTCTGAAAACATGTGGGGTGTATCTTATTGCCTGGAAATCGAGGTTGGTTTTAATTAAGAGTATGTGTTGTTGAAAGAGCTAGGTTGACTTGTTTGGTGATTGTTCGAGGTATGTGATATTTGAATCAAGGTGGAATGTTAAATTTATTGATTCAAATATTTTATGAAGAGGATGTAATCAATTAATTGATTTGATTTACTAATCAATTAATTGATTTTATTGATTGGTTGGTGTGATTGATTAATCAATTCAATCATAGAAGGAAAGAAATGAATGATTATATTCGGGAGATATTTTGAAGGGGCAATTTGAATATTTGCATAGGTCTCCTATTCTGTTATATATGTAGCCTTCTTGGTTAGATCAAACAACACAAGGAACCATATGAGTCATAGGTTTGCCGTCGTTCTTCATTGCTCTTCTTCTCCAAAAATATTTGTAATTGTCTAGATATTCTTTCCCTTTCTCAATAAGGTTATTGATTCAATTGTATATTGTTTATTTTTGGTTTTGATCCATTGAGTGTAAACAAAATTTATTTTTGTCGAATCAATAAAGAGTTTGGTTGGGTGAAATATTTGTGTATTGATATTATTTCCGATCTATTATGATGAAATATTTGTGTATTGATATTATTTCCGATCTATTATGATGTTATTTTTCAATCAATTTCATCTTCAAGTGATTCGGTGAAAAAGATCTGTTTTTCTAGTGTTTTTGTCAAACTTTCGCTGCGCACAAAACCCCAACAACATGAAGCCAGGTAGACATGGAGTTAGGTATGTGCAATGGTAGAAGATGTGGATCAATAATAAATCCACCAAGTGATTTCTTAGTCTGACACCTATTTATTTGGTGGCATAGTGGGAAATCAGATTAAACACTGGCATTTTGAAATTTTGAAATTATTCTTTTTTTTGTCGGTGTTGTCTAACAGCAATTGCAGTTTACATTCTATCGAAGAAGGAAGCAATGTTTGTGAAGAAAAAAAACGAGGTTGAGAAAGAAATAAAGAATGCCAATGAAACTACAAATGACAAGGGTAAAGCTAACTCGGAGGTGAAGGAATGCATGGTAGTCATGTTATCAGTTATTAAGCACATGTCTGAATGTGTTGCTTTTAATATATATATATATATATATATATATATATATATATATATATATATATATTAGGTTCCCTTAATTGAATATTTAATTATCTTTTGCTGAATCGTCAACCACATAAAAATAATCATAGTAAAAATCCTTGTTCTACCTACATCAAAATGGAGTCTACCAAACCCAACTATTTCAGTGTTTTGTTTCAACAATCCGTCCTTAATCTTCTGTCTTTATTATTGCATTCTTTTTTCTCCGGGGATTATATGTAGCTTAGTGCTATTTATGTCACAGTGCACTCATAATTTCTTTCTAACTAGGCAACCGGATAACAATTTAATAATTCACAAATTTCAGCTGAAGCTGTTTTTGTCATATTTGCTTACACCATGATTAGGTTGTTTGACTACATGTATACTGGTCATGTTTGACTACTCCAAATACTAAATGATATCTAACTACAAAATTACTATGGTCTTAGATTATATTTCCTTTGCATGATGAAGACGACTAGTATAATAAGACAACTGCATTCGCAACCTTATATCATTTTGCAATTCTAATAACTATACCGTCTTTATCGTTACCTTATGAACTACCCACATGTGTAACTATCTTACTTCTATAAAGTTTATTTGCTCCTTAAAAACAATTGATCATAGATTTTTTTTCCTTTTTAGATTCATTTCCCATAAGTGTACGTCGAATATAATTATCGCAAATGAAAAATGTGGTATGTTGACTACAAAGATGAATTGTGCTTCATTTATTATATCACTTCTATCCCTACTTCCTTCTCACCACATTTTCCAAACTTACGAACACGAGAAAAATTAACATGATAAATACACTTTTGCATGCAGGGTTACGCAGCGGTTTTGGTCGACGAATGGTAAAAAAGGGTTTGATTCAAGCTTCCTCTCTCACTTTCCGTATAGTTCCAATTAGTTTTGAAAATCAAAACGGGTTTGGGTTCCCGATTTCATTCCACTTTTAATGTTTCCATTAGATATGGATACACAAAGCTTAGATCTATATTAGTTAATAGTGGAAAGGTTAAAACATGTCGACTGATTATTCGGGTAAGATTTCCTCTCTCCTTATTCATTTAGCTTGATTCTTTTTTTGTTCGAATTATAGCTGCATTATGTCTAACTATAATATTTTTATTTTAAAAAATTATTATTTAATTTCAATCACTAAGATACACGTTTCATGCTTTCAACTCCTTTATGAAGGTATTGATGTATTGATTTAGTAATATATTAGTTTATATTTTGTCATTGTTGGTAATTTTTAGAAACTATAATAATTATGTTAACTTGAATTTTAGAATAATTTGAATTTTTATCTTTTCAAGAATTGGCTACTTTAGAGCAGTAGTAGGCCCATACATCAAGGTTTTCAAAATGAGATTCAAATAATAAATTGTAAAATTCAAACTTTAAATTGAAATGGGATTCAAATCATAAATCGTGGATTTAAAAAATTTGTATTTCAATGTTCACACACATTTTAGAATTGATTTTGATGTTTCAACATCTATCTCTAAACAATAAAAGCATCATTCTGTCTTTTGTTCCAATTATTCTTTTTGGAAGTGATTAGAATTGGAATTGTAGATCCAAACAGCATCGTTCGACATATTAATTGGATTCAATGATTTCCGAAACTGCTGTAGTTGAATCATAATGGAAGAGACTCGATTTGAAAGGGGATTCAAATCATAAGATTTTAACATTTTTGACAACAATGCCATACATAAAAAAACCTATATATCTAGAAATGATGGGCGAAGAATCATTAAAATACAAAATAGCCGACCATTACAATCAAAAGAAATCAAATATCAAAAATCGATTCTTATCACATATGAATTTTCTACTTACCTATAAATAAAAGTAGCAAGTAATATTAAAATTCAACTCGTAGATGAAACAATTCTTCTTCCTCCTTATTTTCTCCAAAAACCTTATTCCTCCTTATATGTTGTGACTGTAGCCATAAACTAAATGAGTGCAGTTTCACTATTGTACGTAGGCCTGTATATTGGACAGGACTGTCCGTTGTCTGGCTCGGTCCGAGGCTATTTGGTGTCCGGTCCACACGATACTCTTATAGGACAGAGCTTGGACGCACCGGTGTTCGGTCCGATCCAAAATGTTTGATGTTTTTTGTTACCCAAGGCTATACCTGATAGGACAGTCCATTGTCCGACTCGGTTTGAGGTTTTACGGTGTCCGGTACGTGTTCGTCCGAATCTGTTATAGGACAAAGCTTGGACACACCTCCGTCCATTCCGGTCCGACCTGTTTGCACCCCTACCTGTACGTGTTATAATATTTAGGGATAAGACTTTTGGAAATAAACATGCATGTATCCATCATTATTACATAATTTCCTTACTTCAAACCAATATTCTTTATTTAGGGATACTAATTATCAAAACAATTGTGCAGGAGTTTTGTTTTTTATTATATAATAAATCCCTTGCCCTAAAGTTTGATATTTCCACATTGATAAGTAATTATAAATTTTGGATACTTCATAAAGTTGGTAGATTTAGAAAATGTGGTATGAATTAATATAACCATCACAATTCTTAAATATATACAATCAATGATTTTCTGTTGGTAAATCCTTGGAGTACTCAATTTATTTCCATGTTGAAACGTTGTAACAACCCGTATTTTTGAATAACATGTTATAACATAAATCAAGGCAGAATTAAATGTTAAAATCTGAATCAAGGGAAACGGTCCGTGCCATTGCGTTCGTCTCGGAAAAATACGCGAAATAGAGTCTGAGTTTTCGAAAATAGGAGTCCGTAAGACCAAGTTATGGCCCGTCAAAGTTTTCAGAAAATTTCAAGTTCAAAAACAGTTCAAATTTGAATTTAGAATTCAAATTCAGCCAAAACAGACTGGGCGGGAAAATTCCCACCCAGACAGGTCGACAGGGGGGTAGACACTAGGGTCGACCTCCCCCCCAACCAGGTCGACACTAGAGTCGACCTGGGGGTCGACCTCCCTGGTCGGCCAGGTCGGCCAGGTCGGCCAGGTCGGCCAGGTGCACTTAATTGGGCTGTTTGGACCTGTTTTGTTGGCTAGTGACGTGATTTGATGGCTCAGATTTGATTTAGGGTTAATCCTATGGCTAAAACTAATCCTAAACTCTATAAAAAGACCCTAATACCTAGCCTAAATCATCATAAATCAATCCTACAACTAAACTATGCCAAAATGTTTCTTGATCATGGCCCCCATCTTCATATCATGGCCTCCATCCTCTTCATGAAAATTTGAGTGTCCTAAGCTAGTAAAAGAGCCACCTTTCTTCATCAAAATAAGGATCTTTCTTCATACAAATCAAAGGAGCTTCTTGTTTCTCAAGACAACTTGGAGCTAATATTCATTTGGGGCTTTTAGTGTTGCTAGCATGGCTTCGTCTCAATCTTATTTTATTTTATAAGTCTTCATAGCATTGTAAGCCCTATTCTACTCTTAGATTCTAACTATGAAGTTAAATATGACATGTTGCAAGTTTGAGTTTGGGCCTAAGTATGATTTGTACTTTGATTCTATCATGTTATGCATAGATTTATTCTAAGTATGTTTGTAAAGCTATCACCTTGACTTTGTGCATAGAAAGATATGAGCTTTGATTCTATCATGTTATGCATAGATTTATTCTATGCATGTTTGTAAAGCTATCACCTTGACTTTGTGCATAGAAAGGTATGAACTTTGATTTTAAATGTTGCATAAAGCAACATAGAAACTCTCATAAACCTTATGTTAACTTGCATATGATGTTATATGCGAATCACTTGCTATCATCCCATGTTATTTATGGCCATGTTTCACCTATTTTGCTAAAGTTGATATCATGCATGTTTTGAGGCTTATAATGTAATATGCAAGTTTATGAACGCATTTGCCTCATATGCCACCATGTTTAACTTGTGGCAAAACCTTAACCCCTCATGTTCCTTAATATGCTTGTGGCCAAATCACCCTTATGCTATTATGCATGCTTGTGGCCAAACCACCCTTATGCTATTTGATATATTTGAGGCCAAGTCACCTTTTATGCTATCATACATGTTGAGACCATATGCTAGTATGTTGAACCCCTTTTGGCCTCAAATATCACCATGTTTAATTTGTGATAGACTTTTCCATCTTATGCCCACCTTGTCATATAGTTATGTTCCCTCTTTGATCTATTTGCGTTGATGCGAATTTACGTGCGATGGGAATACGTTATGGGTAGTTGGGAAAACTTAAATAACATGAGAACATGACTTGAAAATATGACATGAAAGTTTGACATGTGTTTATGCTTGAAAACATGGACTTGGACATGACTTCTAGAAAACATGAGAATGGCCAACTCGAGGTTGGGTTGAGTTTGTAGCATAAATCTACCCGGAACCGACCGGCTTAACTAGTGGCTACAAGCAATAGGACCCAATGTGAGTAGTTGGTCATGTCGCACTTAAAACCCGAGGTTAGACTAGGTTGTGGTGTAAAGCTACCCGGACCCGCCCGGCTTAACTAGTAACCACAACAAAGTCTAATGTGAGAGGTTGGGGTGCATTAAGTTAATTAATGCCACATGGTAGGGTTAAGTCATGGACTACTTGAATATACTTAACCAATTAAACACGATGGATTGGTAGGGTTAAGTCACGGACTACTTGAATATACTTAACCAATTAAACACGATGGATTGGTAGGGTTAAGTCACAGACTGCTTGAATATACTTAACTAATTAAACACGATGGATTGGTAGGGTTAAGTCACGGACTACTTGAATACTTAACCAATTAAACACGATGGATTGGTAGGGTTAAGTCATGGACTACTTGAATATACTTAACCAATTAAACCCGATGTATTGATAGGGTTAAGTCATGAACTGCTTGAATACACTTAACCAACTCAATACATGGTTAGGATAGGGTTAACCACACTTAACCCGCTTGAAATCCTAGTTACGTGGTCCTTTTCAGCAGTAACCAACTTGGAAGTATCATGGGTACCCTGGACTAGGCTAGGGTGGGGCACGATTACTGGACTGATTGTAAGAGACCAAAAGAGACGGCTGAAGGGTGCACCGGTTGTTCAGGCGGACCATGGTCGTGCACATTAAGTCCGGAGTTGAACATGGGCACCAGTAGGTTTAGACTGTGCGTGCTTGAATTGTGTCTGTGGTTTACACCTTAGGGCTGGATACACCCTGGGGTGGACCTTGCACAGTTAACTACATTCCACGATTAAGCCGTATGACACCGATACATGACGAGTTAGGCTTATAGGGAGCCGATCGACTAGACCGAGTAGTTGGACCTTGATTTAGGTCACCTCATGATATTGGGCCAGCTTTGGGCCAAGGGATCATTTCTTGTTTATACTTGACATGGATTGGAATACTAGTACACACCTGGTGCAACTTAACCTTGTATATGCGATGCCACACTTGATCTATGTTGTTAACTTTTCACCATGTCAGTTATCACCCTATGTCTCATCTCTGTTTTACATGTCCAGTTAACTTTATTAGTTCTTATACTAATAGTAGATAGGGCTTACCAGTCTTTTGACTGACCCGTTTTCTTTCGCCTCTTTTCTTCCGTTTCCCCCCCCCCCCCAGGTTTACAGGGTGGGAACACTGGTACCTAGCTTGGATCTTTAGCTGCTTTTCTGGATAGCTCATGTACGGTTTGGACTTGAGCATGCTATGTCTTTATTCTGCTTTGGGGATAGTTTACTTTATGTTATTTCCAGTTTTCAGTTTATGTTTTTCTAGACTTTGTTTTGTGGAAAATAATGACTCAGTACTTTGATGTAACTTGACTATGGTTTTGAAATACTAGTTTTATCCGCTGCTTTACTTACTCTGTTTTACTTATATGTTCTGTCTTGTGATATCTGCATGCATGTTTACCTCGTTTAACGCCCCTCCAAAGCTAGTGCCCTTGCAAGAGTGGTATTGGCGGAGGTGGGGTGTTACATTTGGTATCAGAGCATAAGGTTTACAAGATCTGAGCAAAAGGTTTTTAAAACTTACCTTTTGAAAAACTATTTTCAAAACCAATTAAGTATTTTCCAAGAAAAGTCTAGTTTATTTTAAAAGGCTATTCCCCAAAAAGCCATTAGCACTATCCTTTGTTTCCTCGTTCTCAATCTATCTTTGTTCTTCGTTTCAGTATGGCCGATAATTTTGCCATTCTGGGGGCGTACCAGTACCTATTTGGTTTAGAAGGTACATGGAGGCAAGGGCGAATGAAGCCGGCCCCACGGACATTCCTCCTCCTTCCCCCGTGGCTAACATTCCTCCCCCTCCCGTAGCTGAGGTTCCTCCTCCTCCTCCTCAGTATCCACAAGCGGATTTCGCGAAGATTTGCAAGGACTTTAAGGCGATAGGTGGCAAGAATTTTATTGGGACGGAGACTTTTGTTGAGGCAAGAAACTGGTTAAAGGAAACTGAAGACCTCTTTGCTATCTTTGATATAGAAGACCGTAGGAAAGTTCTGTTAGCGGTATGGTTATTGAAAGAGGAAGCTGCATATTGGTGGGTAGTCACCACCACTACTAGACCAATTCAGACTTGGGATGACTTTAGGAGAAGGTTCAGATTGAGGTTTCTATCATCGACAGAAGAGAACATTCGGATGGAGAGGTTCCTATCTCTAAGGCAAGGGGACATGACAGTTAGGGAATACGTGGATACGTTTAATCAACTTGCTCGGTTCGGTCTAGACTTGATTAACACAGCTCAGAAAAAGGCCCTACGCTTTGCTCTAGGATTGAATGAGCCATTGCGCGGTTTGGCCATGTCTCATATACCCATGGGGGCGACTTTCGAGAGTTTGGTGAATATGGCCCTGCTTCAAGAGGAAGATAAGGGTGGCAAGAAGGAGGTCAAGGCAAATGAGTCTCAAAGCGAGAAGGTAGATTCCGAGGAAGGAGACAAGGACAACAAGAAGGGAAACAAGGCCAACAACAACAAGGCAAAAGACACAAGAAAGTGCAACTTCTGTAGGATCACTGGGCACATAGCCAAAGACTGTAGGAAGAAGAAAAGGAAGTTGGGAGAATGCTTTCATTGTGGAGAGTCTGGACACTATAGTAAGGATTGCCCGAAAAAGCGAGGACAAGGGAAAAGGCAAATTCAGCAAGCAGGACCCTCTGGAGGGCAGTTGCAGGCTCCCCTCGCTCTTCCAGCTTTTGATCGAGGTAGTGTTTCTATAGAAAGTCATGTTTACATTTCTGATTTCCATGTTCACACCTTGTTTGATTCTGGCACATCGCATAGTTTTATTTCTGATCTTGTTGAGAGTTTGCACCTAAGTACTAGTCTAGTTGAGGATCCCGTTAGAAGTTTCAAATCCAATTAAGGGTTTCGCCCATCTATCTGCGATTTGTATGGATTTGAGAATCTCTATCTTGAGCATAGAATTCATGTGTAATGCTTATGTTCTCGGGTTTATGGGACACGGGTTGATTTTGGGCGTGGATGGGTTGTCCGGTTATGGAGCCATTCTTGACTTTGAACATAGGGTTGCGAGGCTCATGACTCGCCTCGGTAATACCCTCGAAATCTCGTGTGACCTTTAGGGTTCCGTCCTGATTAGTTATCTAGAATCCCTTGGCACTTTTTGGAAATTTGTAATCCAATCGGGTAGTGTTCGCCACTAAGGCGGATAGTCCATTCCGCTTAAGCATGGGTTATGGAAATCACCCTAGTAAGAACATTTGGCAACGTAGAGTGGCATTTGTTTTCAAGGGATAGTTCTTCTGCATGGAATACCGTATGGTATGTAAACGAGATCCAGGATTCACTAACGAATTTTGGAAAGCTTGCATGAAACCATGAGCACGCAGTTATGTTTAAGCCAAGTATTTTAGGAAAAGAATAAGTGGAAGTGGAACGAGAGGCAACGGTGAAATGAGTTCTAACTCATATTTTGGAAATAAGAATTAAGAGCTACGAAATTGAAAGACGGTCAAGGCACGACGGGATTAAGCACAAGAAAATGCGGCTTAGAAGATTGAAGACTAGATACGCGCATTATATCTCTTTCTAAGAGTATATCCTTGATCCCTATTATTCTGTAGAGCTTACTCGCATGCTATCTTTTAAGTATATCCTCTCGGTCCTATTCTCAATCTTAGTTCTGTTGCAAACCCCAGAAGGAGTATGACTCGCCTGTTTGTGATTTATAGTTGGGGTAAAGATGTCCATTAAGATGACCAAACTATTTGGGCTTTATGGGATATGGGTCATAGTTGATAGACTTACGAAGAGCACCCATTTCATTCCAGTAAAGAACAAGAGGACTGTATCAGGTTTAGCATCTGTTTATCTTCGAGAGATAGTGCGATTGCATGGAGTTCCTTCCAGCATAGTTAGCGGTCGTGACCCAATTTTCACTAGCCAGTTCTGGAATAGTTAGCAAGAAGCGATGGGTACGCGATTGAATCTGAGTACAGCCTATCACCCCCAGACGGATGGCCAAACCGAAAGGGTGAATAGAGTGCTAGAAGATCTTTTGAGGCTTTGTGTTCTTGACTTTGGTGGTACTTGGGAAGACCACCTCCCTCTTGTAGAGTTTGCTTATAATAATAGCTATCAAGCTAGCATGGGGATGACACCATTCGAAGCTTTGTATGGGAGGCCGTGCAAGCCACCAACATGTTGGTGGGAGACGACGGATAAGCTTATAATTGGGCCCGACATGATAAGGGACACATCTGAGAGGGTTGAATTGATTCGAAGACGGATGAAAACGGCCCAAGACAGACAGAAATCCTATGCAGACAAGCGAAGGACAGACTTAGAATTTAAAGTTGGAGATATGGTCTTTGTAAAGGATTCTCCTTTGCGAAATGTGGTTCATTTTGGAGCAGTGGGGAAGCTGGCACCAAGGTTCTTAGGACCCTTCCCTATCATAGGAAGAATTGGGAAGATGGCTTATAAGGTGGAATTGCCCGAGAAGCTGGCCGGAGTACATAATGTCTTTCATGTCTCTCATCTCCGAAAGTGCCTACATGAGTCCGCTGAGGTGGTTGAACCTAGCATTCTTGAAGACATGGAGGTGGAGAAAGAGGCAACCCTGAGACGAGCTCCGATTCGTATCATGGAAACAGAGACAAAGAAGCTAAGAAGCAAAGAAGTTAAGCTTGTTAAGGTGCAATGGAGTGAAGCAGAGGAAGACGCAACTTGGGGAAACCGAGGAGAAGATGCGTGGGCTTTATCCATTTCTTTTTAAGGGTACATTTTCAATCTCTTTTCCTAGTTGGTATATCTTTCTTTTGCTATCCATGTTTATCTAGTTTATCTTGTTTCGTAAATCTTGTCATGAGAACCTTAGGTAGAAACCCTTGGTTGAAACATGTATTTAAAACATGTTATGCTTGATGTTTGCCAGTGGTTGCAAGTGTTTGCAAGTGGACACTCGTGGATGCATGATACACGTTAGGCACTAAGATCGGCTCACACACTTTCATACCGCATATGCATGAGTGTTTATGCTTATTCATGGATGAAACTTGTATGCTATCACATGGATGTTGCATATGGATGGATGTTATGTGCACTCATGTAGAGACTATAAGTTATGTTAGGGATTCGCATACATATGGACTCATTACACTAACATATTTTGCATTAAGGAGGTTTACTGAATAAGTAACCGCCTGATTTTCGCATTAGATAAGTACATATACACACACCTTTGCATATGTTCATACAACATTTAGAATCTTTTAAGGATAATGATTACTTGTGGAAGATGTTTTGAGTAGATGGATGATGGATGGTAGGATACGTTCTTCCTAACTTGAAGATTTCGGGGACGAAATCCTTTAAGGTAGGGAGGATGTAACAACCCGTATTTTTGAATAACATGTTATAACATAAATCAAGGAAGAATTAAATGTTAAAATCTGAATCAAAGGAAACAGGCTATGCCATTGCGTTCGTCTCGGAAAAATACGCGAAATAGCTTCTGAGTTTTCGAAAATCGGAGTCCGTATGACCAAGTTATGGCCCGTCAAAGTTTTCAGAAAATTTCAAGTTCAAAAACAGTTCAAATTTGAATTTAGAATTCAAATTCAGCCAAAACAGACTGGGCGGGAAAATTCCCGCCTAGACAGGTCGACAGGGGGGTCGACACTAGGGTCGACCTCCCCCCCAACCAGGTCGACACTAGAGTCGACCTGGGGGTCGACCTCCCTGGTCGGCCAGGTCGGCCTGGTGCACTTAATTGGGATGTTTGGACCTGTTTTGTTGGCTAGTGACGTGATTTGATGGCTCAGATTTGATTTAGGGTTAATCCTATGGCTAAAACTAATCCTAAACTCTATAAAAAGACCCTAATACCTAGCCTAAATCATCATAAATCAATCCTACAACTAAACTATGCCAAAATGTTTCTTGATCATGGCCCCCATCTTCATATCATGGCCTCCATCCTCTTCATGAAAATTTGAGTGTCCTAAGCTAGTAAAAGAGCCACCTTTCTTCATCAAAATAAGGATCTTTCTTCATACAAATCAAAGGAGCTTCTTGTTTCTCAAGACAACTTGGAGCTAATATTCATTTGGGGCTTTTAGTGTTGCTAGCGTGGCTTCGTCTCAATCTTATTTTATTTTATAAGTCTTCATAGCATTGTAAGCCCTATTCTACTCTTAGATTCTAACTATGAAGTTAAATATGACATGTTGCAAGTTTGAGTTTGGGCCTAAGTATGATTTGTGCTTTGATTCTATCATGTTATGCATAGATTTATTCTATGTATGTTTGTAAAGCTATCACCTTGACTTTGTGCATAGAAAGATATGAGCTTTGATTCTATCATGTTATGCATAGATTTATTCTATGCATGTTTGTAAAGCTATCACCTTGACTTTGTGCATAGAAAGTTATGAACTTTGATTTGAAATGTTGCATAAAGCAACATAGAAACTCTCATAAACCTTATGTTAACTTGCATATGATGTTATATGCGAATCACTTGCTATCATCCCATGTTATTTATGGCCATGTTTCACCTATTTTGCTAAAGTTGATATCATGCATGTTTTGAGGCTTATAATGTAATATGCAAGTTTATGAACGCATTTGCCTCATATGCCACCATGTTTAACTTGTGGCAAAACCTTAACCCCTCATGTTCCTTAATATGCTTGTGGCCAAATCACCCTTATGCTATTATGCATGCTTGTGGCCAAACCACCCTTATGCTATTTGATATATTTGAGGCCAAGTCACCTTTTATGCTATCATACATGTTGAGACCATATGCTAGTATGTTGAACCCCTTTTGGCCTCAAATATCACCATGTTTAATTTGTGATAGACTTTTCCATCTTATGCCCACCTTGTCATATAGTTATGTTCCCTCTTTGATCTATTTGCGTTGATGCGAATTTACGTGCGATGGGAATACGTTATGGGTAGTTGGGAAAACTTAAATAACATGAGAACATGACTTGAAAATATGACATGAAAGTTTGACATGTGTTTATGCTTGAAAACATGGACTTGGACATGACTTCTAGAAAACATGAGAATGGCCAACTCGAGGTTGGGTTGAGTTTGTAGCATAAATCTACCCGGAACCGACCGGCTTAACTAGTGGCTACAAGCAATAGGACCCAATGTGAGTAGTTGGTCATGTCGCACTTAAAACCCGAGGTTAGACTAGGTTGTGGTGTAAAGCTACCCGGACCCGCCCGGCTTAACTAGTAACCACAACAAAGTCTAATGTGAGAGGTTGGGGTGCATTAAGTTAATTAATGCCACATGGTAGGGTTAAGTCATGGACTACTTGAATATACTTAACCAATTAAACACGATGGATTGGTAGGGTTAAGTCACGGACTACTTGAATATACTTAACCAATTAAACACGATGGATTGGTAGGGTTAAGTCACAGACTGCTTGAATATACTTAACCAATTAAACACGATGGATTGGTAGGGTTAAGTCACGGACTACTTGAATACTTAACCAATTAAACACGATGGATTGGTAGGGTTAAGTCATGGACTACTTGAATATACTTAACCAATTAAACCCGATGTATTGATAGGGTTAAGTCATGAACTGCTTGAATACACTTAACCAACTCAATACATGGTTAGGATAGGGTTAACCACACTTAACCCGCTTGAAATCCTAGTTACGTGGTCCTTTTCAGCAGTAACCAACTTGGAAGTATCATGGGTACCCTGGACTAGGCTAGGGTGGGGCACGATTACTGGACTGATTGTAAGAGACCAAAAGAGA
Source organism: Allium sativum (assembly GCA_030737875.1). Classification (NCBI taxonomy): domain Eukaryota; kingdom Viridiplantae; phylum Streptophyta; class Magnoliopsida; order Asparagales; family Amaryllidaceae; genus Allium; species Allium sativum. The sequence goes on along the minus strand of CM060925.1, from coordinate 199,181,381 downwards.
CGGCTGAAGGGTGCACCGGTTGTTCAGGCGGACCATGGTCGTGCACATTAAGTCCGGAGTTGAACATGGGCACCAGTAGGTTTAGACTGTGCGTGCTTGAATTGTGTCTGTGGTTTACACCTTAGGGCTGGATACACCCTGGGGTGGACCTTGCACAGTTAACTACATTCCACGATTAAGCCGTATGACACCGATACACGACGAGTTAGGCTTATAGGGAGCCGACCGACTAGACCGAGTAGTTGGACCTTGATTTAGGTCACCTCATGATATTGGGCCAGCTTTGGGCCAAGGGATCATTTCTTGTTTATACTTGACATGGATTGGAATACTAGTACACACCTGGTGCAACTTAACCTTGTATATGCGATGCCACACTTGATCTATCTTGTTAACTTTTCACCATGCCAGTTATCACTCTATGTCTCATCTCTGTTTTACATGTCCAGTTAACTTTATTAGTTCTTATACTAATAGTAGATAGGGCTTACCAGTCTTTTGACTGACCCGTTTTCTTTCGCCTCTTTTCTTCCGTTCCCCCCCAGGTTTACAGGGTGGGAACACTGGTACCTAGCTTGGATCTTTAGCTGCTTTTCTGGATAGCTCATGTACGGTTTGGACTTGAGCATGCTATGGCTTTATTCTGCTTTGGGGATAGTGTACTTTATGTTATTTCCAGTTTTCAGTTTATGTTTTTCTAGACTTTGTTTTGTGGAAAATAATGACTCAGTACTTTGATGTAACTTGACTATGGTTTTGAAATACTAGTTTTATCCGCTGCTTTACTTACTCTGTTTTACTTATATGTTCTGTCTTGTGATATCTGCATGCATGTTTACCTCGTTTAACGCCCCTCCAAAGCTAGTGCCCTTGCAATAGTGGTATTGGCGGAGGTGGGGTGTTACAAACGTGACACCATTTAATTGGTTTATGTCAAGTTGGGAACCAGTTTTAGTGGTTGATATCACATACTAATTTCTGTTTGGTTTATATACATTTCATGTATATGATTTAACACAAATGTTTTTTTTTGAAATAGAAAAAAACATAAGGCCCAAGGCGCATTATATATGGGTAAAACCAAACCCGTGTCCACAAAACAAGGCATGTGACAAACCCTAGCCGACCTAATCAGTCACAATAAACCATCTCTCCAAAAAAGAATAAAAACGATGATCGAAAGGAGAGATTCCTCAAATTTCTTCCTCCAAAATCAAAAACTTCATGGTGGATTATAGATAAAGTCTTCGTTTTCCTTTATCTTTTTACTATAGGAGTTAGGGTTTGTAAAATCAGAGCAAACCCTATCTTCGATTCTCTTGGCAGATAAGTCTTCAGATATGCTCTTCTCCATATTCAACGAGCTTGAGCATCTTTCTCCGGTTCTCTTTAAGGTGTGATAGTCATCAGGCATGTAACATCTCTAGATTTTGTGACAATTTAGAATATTAAATTTAGTGTGTTTTTGAATAGAATTATTTTAAATATTAAATTTTTTATTTTGTTTATGTTGTTTATAATGGAAATTGAAACTTAATATATAAATATTTCGATTTGTGTAAATTATAATTGAAATATAAAAATTGGAGTATTTGATAATCAATAATAAAATTCATATAAAAAGAAAATTCATTTGAATTCTATTTATTTGATTAGAGATTATAAATTGATGAACTTAATTTTAAGAGAATATGTGAAAACTGAAAATGTGGCCTTGCGAAGCAAAACCATATATTCAAAAACAAGCGATCAGTTTACAAAGAAACGTTATTGAGACGATCTAAGAATTCGATTCCACTTTTTTTTCCTGGATTCGTATCATCTAATAATGGTAAGATTCCAAGTTTCGTGATTATTAGAATCCGTATGTCGCCGTGCGTGATTTTTAAAGTGAAAACAGACAATATTTTGACTTTAAAAATTCGTTGTTTGTGCATTCGAACCCGGAATTGGATGAAACAAGTTTCCTTGGGCCCGAAATGTCAGAGATTAGCTGCATATCATTTTTCATCGAAAACGGAATCCGTAGGTAGTCACACGGATTTTTAAATGATGAAAATGAGCGATATTTGGTATAATAAAATATAAAATTAATAAAACAATATTTTGGCTCCACTATAAATTATCATTTCCACTTCATAACTTAACCCTAAACCTAAAAATCACACAGCCCCTTCCTTCTTCTAAAATGAGAGTTTTCTTCCCTTTCAAAAATCATAAAATCCAAAATACTCTTATATAAATCATAAGAAAAATATATATTTGTGATCCTCAAAGCATTCTCTTCGATTTAGTATGGGTATTGGAGGGGTTAGAAGTAGTTTTGTCGCTGCAATTTTTACAACATGGAGTTCATGTGGCTAGGGTTGAGATATTTGGAGAATTGAAGCTTTAATGCATGTTTCGATGGTTATATTTGAGTTCGTGGTAGGAATTGTGAGTTGTATGCAAAGTTTGGGGCGATTCAAAGAGAATTTTTGTCGAGAGGATTGCCATGTACGTGCGTTTCGGGTCTGTAAATGTCAAATGGTGATATAGTTTGAGTTTGTGTGTGTGCATGAAAATGAAGAGAGGAAGAAGAGAAGTTCAACAGAATTAATAGCTTGTGATTTCGTGGAGAAATGAGCGAGGATGGGTGACATGAATGTTGCGGTAATGGGACAACATGGGGCTGCTGTGTACATGATGTTTTGGGAGAGAAGAAGACTAAAGGAAGAGATTAGAACCTTATTAAGTTAGTTAATTAATTAATTACTTAAGTTAATGACATATATGTACATAGAAACTTGTAAAATGCATAACTTTTTCATACGAACTCGGAATTCAGCGATACAGGACCAGTTAGAATCGTATCGATGAGCTCTTCATGATGAAACAAATTTGAATGATTTTGAGACCATTGATTTTCGGAGCTTATTCGGATTTCAATCTCGTTCAAAACCAAAGGTGAGTTATTAAACCCACTTGCATCTAACTAAAATATTTGATTATTAGTTAAATTAAATTCATGTCATGATATAATGTCATTGTTTGCCGTTTGATTGTTTAAGTTGCATATTTATGTTAAATCTGCATAGATTGTATAAATAGATTAATTTATAGTTTTTTTAAAAGAACCTTATACTTGATGACCAGTAACTGATATTGTTGAACTGTTTAGATGTGTTGATTTTGATGTATGCCTTGAATTTATTTATTTAATTTGTTAATATATAATCCATCTTGTTATCGACATTGATTATTTATGTTACTGATTTTTGTTGATTAATCCCAACCATTACCCTAAACATTACGAGCATCAAATAAACCCGGGATTAATCATTAAAATGAATTAAGAACATAGGTTGAAATGATAAACACCTATGACCCTGATTTGGATTGAAATGATATATATCCCTTCCCAAAATACTAAAATTAAATTTTAAGTATTACTTGGCCATAGGATAAATAATTATATATGGACACATGATAGTGAAATAAAAATTGTTTTTAACCTTGAATTTTGAAATTTTGTTTTAAAGACAAATAAATGATGTTATTAATCTATTTTCTTTAAATTTGAACTTTAAGCCTTAAAATTAAAATTTTAAATTTTAAGGAATTCGTATATGTGAATAACTAAAGTTGAAATGGAATTGAATATAAAATATAAATTTATCGAAATTGAATCTTTGATATTTACATTAAATTAACCTGATTTATAGTAATAATTGAACTATGAACTCCAGATTTTTATAAACGAATAATTCAAAGTAAGAATTATAATTGAAATTTGATTGTTAAATCAGATTGTTTGAAATCGAACTATTGAATCGTATTGAATATGAGTGGGAAGTCAAATTATTTTAAATTAAGATATCGAAATATAATTGATTTGAAACTGAAATATGATTTCCTGTTTAGTTAAAATTTTGAAGATAAGATTCTAATTCCAACTATAGTATTTTTAAACCATTTTATAAAGTATTTTATTTTTATTGTAACGACCCGAGATTTTGGGACCAATTTAAAATTTTTATTATAGAAATTTTAACGGTTTTTAATATTTAAAATATTTTATTTTAAGTAATAATGAATAAAGATTTCAGAATAGGCAAACTTAATGCACATGAAAGAGTTACCAGTTATAAATCACGATTTAACCAAGTCACTAGTAACAGTCCAAGCTTACGTGTATGTACAGTTGTATATTGGAATAAGTATTTATTACTTACGTTACATTATATTGTCTTTATTTATCCTCTCATTTCTTCATTAATTCTTAGGAAACCCTCTCAATATATAGTAAGAAATCAATACATTCTCATGCATGTGCACTAATTTTAAATGCCTCCTTATTCTAGCCACCTTTTTCTTTTATATATATCAACACGTTCGTTCATTTCTAAACTTGCATATTTTGTGTCTATTATGAATTAAAGCGAAACATGTTGTATATATGCTTGGTGCAAATTAATGCTCACATTTAATTTGAATTAATGAATAAATTACTTGGTCACGTTTTCAAAAAAAATCTTTTCATTTGTTTAGTGGGAATCATACAGACATATATCATTTATGGTATCATTTATAATGCATGCATGCGGTCCATGTCCAAAACCATTGCAAGCCACGTTTCTATATAATAATAATAAAAATGTTGCATGCACATTTATTGTCTCACTCACGTTATTTATTTTATTATTTTTGTTTTTTTAATATTATTTTGTATGCATTAGCTAGAACGTTTCATACACTTTAAATGCATGGCGTTAATTTCCTTTCCCCTTTTCAATCTGACGTACCTTTTAAAAAGAAAAAAAATTATATATAGGAAGAATTCAAACTTTTGTAATATTGTCATGCACGATTTAATGTTTAGATCCACAATTAATGACCTTATCTCTAATCCCTTTTATTTTCGTTCTTTTCTCTATTTTATTCTTATTAATCTAATTGAGTATGTTGCCTATATTATGATATTTATTATTATGAATTTTGAAATTTGAAAGGTCATCACAACTTTCTACATGTCAACATCAGACAATAAATCATGCATTAATTTCTTCTTGTTATCCCTTTTCCTATGTAATTTTCTTTTGAATTTTTAAACAACAAATATTATAAAAAGGAGAGAAAAACTGCATATTAACCATGTGCAATATATATATATATATATATATATATATATAGATTTTGTACTTACTTCTTTTTTATACAAATAGATTTACATCGTAAATGGCACTTTTTGGTGATAGAAATAGGATTGATATATATATATATATACATAAATGCTTCGTGGAATTCAATACTTATGAAAACCAGGTAATAAATTTAAGTCTAAATAAAGGTTGTCATATTCTTTAGTGCATTAGGAAACAACGAAACCTTTTTGAATTCATTTTTGCATTTATTGGCTACATAATCTATGCCAAATTTAATTCATCAATTTTAAAGACTTTCCTTTCTTTTCTTACTCATCTATATGTTTTACTCTCACTGCGCTATATATTATATTTTCCTTCTTCCTCCACTATATAATATCCTTTCACTTTCTTAACCTTAATTTCATAAATAAAGCAGCCACCGTTTCTTAAATCTATGGCTGCACTCTTCCTGTCTCCTTTTTCCTTTCTCCTTTCTCTCCTAATCTACTCAAAGAATTCATCAACTCAAAAATAAATGAATAAAAAAAATCAAAAATCGAAGAGCATGACATGACCTCCAACATCAACGGTCATGATCGAATTATGATGAGCGGGTTGAGAGAATCTCGCGCTCTAAGGTGCGGAAGTCAGAGGCGAATCGGCAGTGGTGAATTCAACAAAGCGAAAGGTGCTTGTGACAGAAAACTCTACATTATGGAACCGCCTAGAACAGATTATGAACCTTTTGAATTTTTGATCTGAATTTGAACCAAGGTGAGAAACTCTATCTTTTATTTATATAATTAAAATCTGTTGATAATAATTTTAATGTTACTCATGCATTGAAATATTTTGCCGAATGTCATACATGATTTGATTTAAATGATTTGATGTGGTTTGTTGATCTGTTGATATGATGAAATATTGTTGTGGTATTAGAATTGGCGATATGAAAGTGTAAATTTTGTTGTAGTCAAATTGACAAAATAAAAGGGTCGATTTGTTAAAGTAGATTATTTCCAATTCATTCAATTAGAACCAATAAATATATATATATATATATGATCATTTTGTTGAATTATATGTTTGTAAGATTTAAATATAATCTTTAACATGTTATGTACATAAAACATGAATGTATATAAAATGTTATTTATCTAGAATAAATTTTCACTAGGAAGAATATCATTTTGGTTAGAACATGTTACATGATAAAAACATCATTCAAGATAGAATAAAAATATTATTTTGTATAAAATGTGAAGTTAGAATAAAATATAATAGAAATGTACTTTAAAATAAAGGCATCATTTTTGTTACAAAAATGATTATATTAGATTAAAATGTCACTCTTGCTAGAAATGTCATGTTAATTAAAACATAACTTTTGTTAGAAAGGTTTAATTATAAAAAGACACATAATTTGTTTTCATTTTCTTTTTTTTTGGATAAAAAGAACACATTTTTGTCATTTTCTTTTTAGAATAAAAAGATATTCTTTTATTTGCATTCTTCGATGCAAATAATCATTGGAATAAAAAGTTATTCTTTTATTTGCATTCTTTGATACAAATATAAATTGGAATTAAAAGCTATACTTTTATTGGCATCCTTTGATGTAAATATACCTTGAAATAGAAACACCGTTTTGTTAGCAGATGTGTCATTAACATAAATAGAAAATGTTTTATAAATAAAATGTGCATTTATGTGTCATTAACATAAATAGAAAATGGTTTATAAATAAATTGCATTCATGTGTCATTTGAATAAATTGAAAATTGATTACAAATAAATATTCATTTATTTGTCATTTGAATAACATTGAAAATTGATTACAAATAAATATTCATTTATTTGTCATTTGAATAACATTGAAAATTGATTACAAATAAATATTCATTTATTTGTCATTTGAATAACATTGTAATTTGTTTACAAATAAATATTCATTTATTTGTCATTAGGATAACATAGAAAATATTTACATATAAAATATTCTGTTATATGTCATTAGAGAACATAGAAAACTGATTCCAAATAAATGACCATTTATTTGCCACTTGAATAACATAGAAGATTGGTTTCAAGTAAATATCCATTTATTTGACATTAGAATTCATAGAAAAATATTTACATATAAAATATTATTTTATGTGATATTAGATTAGAAATGACCTTTTTATTCTAAAATGTTGCATTAGAAAAGAGATAACATTTCTATATGAATGTTGCATTAGCAAAAGAGATAACATTTTTATTTTTAAAATGTTACATTAAAGAAAATAACTTTTTTTTATAAAGTGTAGCTTGAGAATTAAAATCTACAGTTTGGCCTAGTAAAAAGAATGAAAGCCAAAATTTACATTTTTGGTCAAGTAAAAAGAATGAAACAAAAATTTACTTGTTGTCATATGAAAGAATAGAAAGATTACCTTTTTATTTAATGTAATCAAAGAATAGAAAATATTTCACCTTTCTACAATAAAGGAAAATGAAAGATTACATTTTGTAATGTAATTAAAAAAGGAAAATAAAAGATTACATTTTATAATACAATACAAGGATGGAAAAGACCACATTTTTATATGATGAAATAAAAACTCACATTTTTATTGAATTATGTATCATAGGATAGAAATACATTTTTATTTGCAAGTTAGTTGCAAATAAAAACATGAAGATATAAAGTACATTTGTATTTGCAATTTTGCTGTAAATAAAAACATGATTATAAAAGTTGACACTTTTATATTTTAGATATAAATGAAAACTTGGATTTAAAAAGAACTTTTTTTTTCCACATTTTAGATGTGAATAAAAACTTGAATTGAAAAGTATATCTTTACTTACATTGAAGATGTGAATAAAAATATGAATTTAAAAAGTATGTCTTTATTTACATTTTAGATGTATATAAAAACAGAGATATAAAAGTGACATTTTAGATGTAAATAAAAAAGAGTAGATTTAAAGCGACATTTTTTATTGACATTTTATATTCAATATCAAGTATGAAATTAAAAGAAGCATTTTTACTGTCATTTTAGAGACAATTAAAAAGAATAGTTTTAATAGTTGCATAGAAATATATGTTTCGTTGTATGGAGATGTGTGATGTGTTGAATATAATGTTTAGTATATTCAAGTTTGAATATTACACTTCCATTTACAAGTCATCCGACTTGTTTATGTGATTGGGACGATAATTTTTACACATCGCCCAAGTGCACAAATAATTTGATTATTTGACTACTGGATGAAACCCCACACGGGTGTTGGGATGATATTCGATCTATACTAGTCCCAATATTTAGTGTAGAATTCACTTTGGTTGATAAATTGGATGCTTGACAATTATTTATAATGATTATCGATTACATGCAATATATGGTTGTTGATTGAGTCACGTTCCAATAAAGAATATTCTAGAAAAGAATATTTTAGAAAACATCTTAGAAAAAGAACATTTTAGAAAAAGAACATATTTTAGAAAAATAGATTTATTTATTGAGATGAACTAGTTAGTAACTAGAGTAAATCATTAGATAAAGATTTAATGAAGTTTTCCAATTTGTTAATATTTAATTGAAATTAAATTAAATAAATGGAATTTGGGTTTGTCGTGAATAGTGTCTTAAATAACACTGTTCTTAAACCCCGTATGAAAAGAATAATCTTTTAATTAAGATTATTAAAAAGGTTTTCAATTATATTTAATAATTAGAAGAAATGTGAGTTGGGTTTATTGTGAACTGTGTTTTTAAGCGACATTTATTCTTTAACCCAACTGACAGTGAAATTTGGATTTAGAATTTATAAATCTTTTATTAAGAATTAAATGGAAATTTTCGAAAAGTAAAGTTTTCCAATTTAATATATTAAATTGGAATTGAATAGAATTCGAATTAATTATAACCGAGATAAGCTTCTGTAGAAGAAGACCGATACTACATATGGAATTTAAGAGGCCTTGCCGTTATTCCATCTATATTATTGGTTGGATACAGAAATTTATAACGATTATATATCGATTTGATTTCTGTGAAGATTCCATATTTTATGGAAGACGATTTTGGGTTTACCGTGAACTATATTTTTAAATGACATTAGTTCTTTAACCCAGTTAAGAATAAGATTTATCTCTTAAATCTAAAGAATCATTTAATAATGATTTTTGATATTTAAAACCAAATGGTGTTTTGAATAAATCTTTAAAAGAAAGATTTAAGAGTAAATATAACGAATTTATCTTTGATAGAATTATTTGAATATTTTATTTAAAGGAATATTCTGAATTGGAATGAGGCGTTGGATGTGTTTTTATAGTACTCGATTTTTAATTATAAAAATACGAGAGTTATTCGGAAAGACCGGGTTTAACCCATTCCGAATAATTTCTACGACGATGAAGAGTCAAAGATGAAGACGGTGGTTGAAGACCGACGATCTTCACATCGAACGGATGTGTTGCTATAGAGATCCTTGATAGGAGTAGCTACCTTGAAGGGGCTTCAGTGGTGGTCGTCCGGACTATTGTTGATTGTTCGGATTTGGTTTTCGCTCAGACCCAGAGCATAAGCTAATAAATGGATGCGTGTCTAACATTGGATTTCGTTCCGTGTGAATTAAATCGATTTCTGTTAATATATGTCTGTTTAGTGGTGGAGGATTTATTCTCTACTTAACACCCTGGTATATATTAATAGTGATTGATCGCATGACGTGAATTGTCAATGTGGCACGCTAAGATGCAAATGATCAAGGCTTTTGTTGAAAAGCAGGGCCTTATGGGATGATCAAAGCATAGCCTATTACGGCATAGCTTTGTGTATATCGTGACTTCGCGAGCCTCACACCCCGGTATGAGTCAAAAACGGGATATGGACCATAGGGAGTGCACACGTTTCTTTCTAGCTAGGGGTAGTGTCAGTGCTTTAACACGGCCTGACATTTTTCTTACGTGGATGATGGATTTTCAGGCGCATCGGATTTTTATAGGCCGATAGTGGTCATATTATAGGTTCAAAGGAACCGGGAAGCGTGTGTTCTGGCATAACTAATCCATTGCCGATAGGCGAGGACCGGCCCTACCGCATCCAAGGGTTCACTGCGGGGGATCCTGAGGCATTTGCTAGAGTGTCTCGAATCGGAGAGGAGCTTGCCCCTAGCCTCGACTCATGATGGAAATCCAATTTCCAATACGACCTTGCGGTTTTGATTTTAGAACTAGTATGGCGACATAGTAGGATGGGGTACTATGCCGTCTATGATTAATACATTATGATTGAAATTGTTTTTGAAATATATATACCCATAGATATATACACTAATATTAAATTCGTTTTATCGTATCAAGCATCTTTTGACCATTATAAGGTAAAACCCTATCCTCTGGTTTGCGTTGCATTGTGTGATGGGACTTGGGTCTTATAATGGTTTCATTTTTTTTAAAAAGCATTGCGTTGTTTAACATTTTACTTTAATTTATGCACGGGCAATCCAATGGAGTAAACCCGTTCCGCGTTAGCGGCGTGGTCCTGTGATTAGCCTTATTAGATGAGTTTAGTTAAGATTTCTCATACCAGTCCCATGTCTGACCTGTAGTTTGTTTCACTGGCAAACTCGGGTGCCCATATTTTCCACACGGGCAGTCGAGTAGCTTTTTTTGCAGATATATTTACAGGATCCTGGCTTACAGCTGAAGAAGTATTTGGAAAGCTCTGTATCCGTGTATTCCTTTCAGTTGTATATTTGTAATATTTTCCGCTGCTATTTAAATGTAATTTAAAACTCTGATATTATTGTATTTCTATTATGTAATAAGTATTCATACTCTGCTATATTCTTGTACTCTGATGTAATTGTTGTAATCAGCGATAAAATGTTCTTCAATTTATGTTCTGATGTGTGTCGTTCTCAAAGCAATCCAGTCTTTCCTTTACTGGGAAGTTTGGGTCGTTTCAGTTGGTATCAGAGCTTGGTTTACAGAGCTCGAGAACAAGACACATTAGAGCTGAACGAAAGAATTCATCATAGATTGGATTAGTAATATCCAATGAGAATAACTCGTTAGAGATAGGATCAGTAGTATCCTAGAACGAGTGTGAAGAGTATTATTCTCTTCAAAAATAAAAAATGGAAACAAATTTAGTTTTGAAAATTTTATCTTAAAATACGTATTTGAGTATATTATTATATTTTAATGTGGACAACCGAGTATATAAAGGTTTCGAATATACGAGTAATTAACGGATATTCGAAGTTTTAATATACTAGATAGACATAGAATCACACTCTAGTCGCCCGGAGATAATTTTGATGATCGGTGCACCATCGCCAGTATTTATGTTCGAGTTTCGAAAGTGGAATTTCTATATATCTCCATTGACTGGTATGAGAAGCAAAACTTAGTTAGGACACATTGCTGTGATTTGCACAAAAATATGATTTTTGGCTATATATAAAGGTTATATATATATTTGAAAAGTTAATCACCTAATTGATTGCTGGTTGTGATGTTTGATAATTAGTTTCACTAGTTAAAATGTTAGAATGATAATTAATTGAAACCAATAAATAAAATTTAGTTGAGTTGGTTAATTAAACAACTTTTAGCTTCGTTCCTTTTCGAGGACGAAAAGATTTTAAGTGGGGGCGATTGTAACGACCCGGGATTTTGGGACCAATTTAAAATTTTTATTATAGAAATTTTAATGGTTTTTAATATTTAAAATATTTTATTTTAAGTAATATTGACTAAAGATTTCAGAATAGGCAAACTTAATGCACATGAAAGAGTTACCAGTTATAAATCACGATTTAACCAAGTCACTACTAACAGTCCAAGCTTACGTGTATGTACAGTTGTATATTGGAATAAGTATTTATTATTTACGTTACATTATATTGTCTTTATTTATCCTCTCATTTCTTCATTAATTTTTAGGAAACCCTCTCAATATATAGTAAGAAATCAATGCATTCTCATGCATGTGCACTAATTTTAAATGCCTCCTTATTCTAGCCACCTTTTTCTTTTATATATATCAACATGTTCGTTCATTTCTAAACTTGCATATTTTGTGTCTATTATGAATTAAAGCAAAACATGTTGTATATATGCTTGGTGCAAATTAATGCTCACATTTAATTTGAATTAATGAATAAATTACTTGGTCACGTTTTCAAAAAAAAAGAAAAAATCTTTTCATTTGTTTAGTGGGAATCATACAGACATATATCATTTATGGTATCATTTATAATGCATGCATGCGGTCCATGTCCAAAACCATTGCAAGCCACGTTTCTATATAATAATAATAAAAATGTTGCATGCACATTTATTGTCTCACTCATGTTATTTATTTATTTATTTTATTATTTTTGTTTTTTTATATTATTTTGTATGCATTAGCTAGAACGTTTCATACACTTTAAATGCATGGCGTTAATTTCCTTTCCCCTTTTCAATCTGACGTACCTTTTAAAAAGAAAAAAATTATATATAGGAAGAATTCAAACTTTTGTAATATTGTCATGCACGATTTAATGTTTAGATCCACAATTAATGACCTTATCTCTAATCCCTTTTATTTTCGTTCTTTTCTCTATTTTATTCTTATTAATCTAATTGAGTATGTTGCCTATATTATGATATTTATTATTATGAATTTTGAATTTTGAAAGGTCATCACAACTTTCTACATGTCAACATTAGACAATAAATCATGCATTAATTTCTTCTTGTTATCAATTTTCCTATGTAATTTTCTTTTGAATTTTTAAACAACAAATATTATAAAAAGGAGAGAAAAACTGCATATTAACCATGTGCAATATATATATTTTTTGATTTTGTACTTACTTCTTTTTGATTCAAATAGATTTACATCATAAATGGCACTTTTTGGTGATAGAAATAGGATTGATATATATATATATATATATATATATATATATATATATATATATATATATATAAATGCTTCGTGGAATTCAATACTTATGAAAACCAGGTAATAAATTTAAGTCTAGATAAAGGTTGTCATATTCTTTAGTGCATTAGGAAACAACGAAACCTTTTTGAATTCATTTTTGCATTTATTGGCTACATAATCTATGCCAAATTTAATTCATCAATTTTAAAGACTTTCCTTTCTTTTCTTACTCATCTATATGTTTTACTCTCACTGCGCTATATATTATATTTTCCTTCTTCCCCCACTATATAATATCCTTTCACTTTCTTAACCTTAATTTCATAAATAAAGCAGCCATCGTTTCTTAAATCTATGTCTGCACTCTTCCTGTCTCCTTTTTCCTTTCCCTCCTAATCTACTCAAAGAATTCATCAACTCAAAAATAAATGAATTAACAAAAAAATCGAAGAGCATGACATGACCTCCAACATCAACGGTCATGATCGAAGTATGATGAGCGTGTTGAGAGAATCCGCGCTCTAAGGCGCTGAAGTCAGAGGCGAATCGGAAGTGGTGAATTCAACAAAGCGAAAGGCGCTCGTGACAGAAAACTCTACTTTATGGAACCGCCTAGAACAGATTATGAACCTTTTGAATTTTTGATCTGAATTTGAACCAAGGTGAGAAACTCTATCTTTTATTTATATAATTAAAATCTGCTGATAATAATTTTAATGTTACTCATGCATTGAAATATTTTGCTGAATGTCATACATGATTTGATTTAAATGATTTGATGTGGTTTGTTGATCTGTTGATATGATGAAATTGTGGTATTAGAATTGGCGATATGAAAGTGTAAAATTTTTTGTAGTCAAATTGACAAAATAAAAGGGTCGATTTGTTAAAGTAGATTATTTCCAATTTATTCAATTAGAACCAATAAATATATATATATATATATATATGATCATTTTGTTGAATTATATGTTTGTAAGATTTAAATATAATCTTTAACATTTTATGTACATAAAACATGAATGTATATAAAATGTTATTTATCTAGAATAAATTTTCACTAGGAAGAATATCATTTTGGTTAGAACATGTTACATGATAAAAACATCATTCAAGATAGAATAAAAATATTGTTTTGTATAAAATGTGAAGTTAGAATAAAATATAATAGAAATGTACTTTAAAATAAAGGCATCATTTTTGTTACAAAAATGATTATATTAGATTAAAATGTCACTCTTACTAGAAATGTCATGTTAATTAAAACATAACTTTTGTTAGAAAGGTTTAATTATAAAAAGACACATAATTTGTTTTCATTTTCTTTTTTTTGGATAAAAAGAACACATTTTTGTCATTTTCTTTTTAGAATAAAAAGATATTCTTTTATTTGCATTCTTCGATGCAAATAATCATTGAAATAAAAAGTTATTCTTTTATTTGCATTCTTTGTTGCAAATATAAATTGGAATTAAAAGCTATAATTTTATTGGCATCCTTTGATGTAAATATACCTTGAAACAGAAACACCGTTTTGTTAGCAGATGTGTCATTAACATAAATAGAAAATGTTTTATAAATAAAATGTGCATTTATGTGTCATTAACATAAATAGAAAATGGTTTATAAATAAATTGCATTCATGTGTCATTTGAATAACATTGAAAATTGATTACAAATAAATATTCATTTATTTGTCTTTTGAATAACATTGAAAATTGATTACAAATAAATATTCATTTATTTGTCATTTGAATAACATTGAAAATTGATTACAAATAAATATTCATTTATTTGTCATTTGAATAACACTGTAATTTGTTTACAAATAAATATTCATTTATCATTAGGATAACATAGAAAATATTTACATATAAAATATTCTGTTATATGTCATTAGAGAACATAGAAAACTGATTCCAAATAAATGACTATTTATTTGCCACTTGAATAACATAGAAGATTGGTTTCAAGTAAATATCCATTTATTTGACATTAGAATTCATAGGAAAATATTTACATTTAAAATATTATTTTATGTGACATTAGATTAGAAATGACCTTTTTATTCTAAAATGTTGCATTAGAAAAGAGATAACATTTCTATATGAATGTTGCATTAGCAAAAGAGATAACACTTTTATTTTTAAAATGTTACATTAGAGAAAATAACTTTTTTTTAATAAAGTGTAGCTTGAGAATTAAAATCTACAGTTTGGCCTAGTAAAAAGAATGAAAGCCAAAATTTACATTTTTGGTCAAGTAAAAAGAATGAAACAAAAATTTACTTGTTGTCATATGAAAGAATAGAAAGATTACCTTTTTATTTAATGTAATCAAAGAATAGAAAAGATTTCACTTTTCTACAATAAAGGAAAATGAAAGATTACATTTTGTAATGTAATTAAAAAAGGAAAATAAAAGATTACATTTTGTAATGTAATTAAAAAAGGAAAATAAAAGATTACATTTTATAATATAATACAAGGATGGAAAAGACCACATTTTTATATAATGAAATAAAAACTCACATTTTTATTGAATTATGTATCATAGGATAGAAATACATTTTTATTTGCAAGTTAGTTGCAAATAAAAACATGAAGATATAAAGTACATTTGTATTTGCAATTTTGTTGTAAATAAAAACATGATTATAAAAGTTGACACTTTTATATTTTAGATATAAATGAAAACTTGGATTTAAAAAGAACTTTTTTTTCACATTTTAGATGTGAATAAAAACTTGAATTGAAAAGTATATCTTTATTTACATTGAAGATGTGAATAAAAATATGAATTGAAAAAGTATGTCTATATTTACATTTTAGATGTATATAAAAACAGAGATATAAAAGTGACATTTTAATTTACATTTTAGATGTAAATAAAAAAGAGTAGATTTAAAGCGACATTTTTTATTGACATTTTATATTCAATAAAACGTATGAAATTAAAAGAAGCATTTTTACTGTCATTTTAGAGACAATTAAAAAGAATAGTTTTAATAGTTGCATAGAAATATATGTTTCGTTGTATGGAGATGTGTGATGTGTTGAATATAATGTTTAGTATATTCAAGTTTGAATATTGCACTTCCATTTACAAGTCATCCGACTTGTTTATGTGATTGGTACGATAATTTTTACACATCGCCCAAGGGCACAAATAATTTGATTATTTGACTGCTGGATGAAACCCCACACGGGTGTTGGGATGATATTCGATCTACACTAGTCCCAATATTTAGTGTAGAATTCACTTTGGTTGATAAATTGGATGCTTGACAATTATTTATAATGATTATCGATTACATGCAATATATGGTTGTTGATTGAGTCACGTTCCAATAAAGAATACTCTAGAAAAGAATATTTTAGAAAATATCTTAGAAAAAGATCATTTTAGAAAAAGAACATATTTTAGAAAAATAGATTTATTTATTGAGATGAACTAGTTAGTAACTAGAGTAAATCATTAGATTAAGATTTAATGAAGTTTTCCAATTTGTTAATATTTAATTGAAATTAAATTAAACAAATGGAATTTGGGTTTGTCGTGAATAGTGTCTTAAATAACACTGTTCTTAAACCCCATATGAAAAGAATAATCTTTTAATTAAGATTATTAAAAAGGTTTTCAATTATATTTAATAATTAGAAGAAATGTGAGTTGGGTTTATTGTGAACTGTGTTTTTAAGCAACATTTATTCTTTAACCCAACTGACAGTGAAATTTGGATTTAGAATTTATAAATCTTTTATTAAGATTTAAATGGAAATTTTCGAAAAGTAAAGTTTTCCAATTTAATATATTAAATTGGAATTGAATAGAATTCGAATTAATTATAACCGAGATAAGCTTCTGTAGAAGAAGACCGATACTACATATGGATACAGAAATTATTGGTTGGATACATAAATTTATAACGATTATATATCGATTTGATTTCTTTGAAGATTCCATATTTTATGGAAGACGATTTTGGGTTTACCGTGAACTATATTTTTAAATGACATTAGTTCTTTAACCTAGTTAAGAATAAGATTTATCTCTTAAATCTAAAGAATCATTTAATAATGATTTTTGATATTTAAAACCAAATGGTGTTTTGAATAAATCTTTAAAAGAAAGATTTAAGAGTAAATATAAAGAATTTATCTTTGATAGAATAATTTGAATATTTTATTTAAAAGAATATTCTGAATTGGAATGAGGCGTTGGATGTGTTTTTATAGTACTCGTTTTTTAATTATAAAAATACGAGAGTTATTTGGAAAGACCAGGTTTAACCCATTCCGAATAATTTCTATGACGATGAAGAGTCGAAGATGAAGACGGTGGTCGAAGACCGACGATCTTTACATCGAACGGATGTGTTGCTACAGAGACCCTTGATAGGAGTAGCTACCTTGAAGGGGCTTCAGTGGTGGTCGTCCGGACTATTGTTGATTGTTCGGATTTGGTTTTCGCTCAGACCCAGAGCATAAGCTAATAAATGGATGCGTGTCTGACATTGGATTTCGTCCCGTGTGAATTAAATCGATTTATGTTAATATATGTCTGTTTGGTGGTGGAGGATTTATTCTCTACTTAACACCCTGGTATATATTAATAGTGATTGATCGCATAGCGTGAATTGTCAATGTGGCACGCTAAGATGCAAATGATCAAGGCTTTTGTTGAAAAGCAAGGCCTTGTGGGATGATCAAAGCATAGCCTATTACGGCATAGCTTTGTGTATATCGTGACTTCGCGAGCCTCACACCCCAGTATGAGTCAAAAACGGGATATGGACCGTAGGGAGTGCACACGTTTCTTTTTAGCTAGGGGTAGTGTCAGTGCTTTAACACGGCATGGCATTTTACTTATGTGGATGATGGATTTTGAGGCGCCTCGAATTTTTATAGGCCGATAGTGGTCATATTATAGGTTCAAAGGAACCGGGAAGCGTGTGTTCAGGCATAACTAATCAACTGCCGATAGGCGGGGACCGACCCTACCGCATCCAAGGGTTCACTGTGGGGGATCCTGAGGCATTTGCTAGAGTGTCTCGAATCGGAGAGGAGCTTGCCCCTAGCCTCGACTCATGATGGAAATCCAATTTCCAATACGACCTTGCGGTTTTGATTTTAGAACTAGTATGGTGACATAGTAGGATGGGGTACTATGCCGTCTATGATTAATACATTATGATTGAAATTGTTTTTGAAATATATATACCCATAGATATACACACTAATATTAAATTCGTTTTATCGTATCAAGCATCTTTTGACCATTACAAGGTAAAACCCTATCCTCCGGTTTGCATTGCATTGTGTGATGGGACTTGGGTCTTATAATGGTTTCATTTTTTTTAAAAGCATTGCGTTGTTTAACGTTTTACTTTAATTTATGCACGGGCAATCCAATGGAGTAAACCCGTTCCGCGTTAGTGGCGTGGTCCTGTGATTAGCCTTATTAGATGAGTTTAGTTAAGATTTCTCATACCAGTCCCATGACTGACCTGTAGTTTGTTTCACTGGCAAACTCGAGTGCTCATATTTTTCACACGGGCAGTCGAGTAGCTTTTTTTGCAGATATATTTACAGGATCCTGGCTTACAGCTGAAGCAATATTCGAAAAGCTCTGTATCCGTGTATTCCTTTCAGTTGTATATTTGTAATATTTTCCGCTGCTATTTAAATGTAATTTAAAACTCTGATATTATTGTATTTCTATTATGTAATAAGTATTCATACTCTGCTATATTCTTGTACTCTGATGTAATTGTTGTAATCAGCGATAAAATGTTCTTCAGTTTATGTTCTGATGTGTGTCGTTCTCAAAGCAATCCAGTCTTTCCTTTACTAGGAAGTTTGGGTCGTTTCATTTATAATAATAATTTTATTTATAAACTATTTACCTTATAACTATTTTATTTTATTATTTATTTTAAATTAACTATTTTAATATTTAACTATTTATTTTATAAACTATTTTAATATTTTACCTATAGATTTTACTAAATCTGAAATTCTATTTTAAATACAAATTATTTATTTTCAAACTATTTATATCATATATTTAAACTAAAGAAAATTGTTTTAACTTTTTTGAATTATTTTAAAGTTGGAATTGTTTCAAGATTTTAAATTAATAAAATGTAGATTTTAAGATGAATAACATTCTCTCTTAAATATTGAAATTATTTTTTATGAAAAGTTGATATTTTGATATGAAGTACGAACCCCTTTGAAATGTAAAAGACCTGACCGGTGCGAAAAATGTAAACGATTGGTTGTTAAAGAGATCGAGATTGGATATTATCATACTCTCTGCCAATACCAAAAACCGCTTTAACAACTGTGTACGCGGTGGTGTTCTAGAATGAAGTAGGTTGATTTAGAGGCGATTACTGGATTTGAAGATAGAGAACGATGATGGATGTCCTTGACCTTCGGGTCATAATTAAGATGACTAAAACATGGCTATACCGTGACTGAGTGGGGTTAGCTACATCCATGGGCAACACTTCTTCCTTTATTACTATAGTCCCTCGGTTTGATTGATTTGATTTGATGCGCATCCGTGATTTGGGAGTGTTGTCCGAGGTGGGAGTTAGGTGCGGCTATCCGTTACCACCAGTCCGGGCATGCAGCTAGTATATTCCTACTCTGGGTGTTTGTAACACCCCGTAATTCTGTAACACTAAGATTCAAAAATCAAGGCAGAATTAAATTTTAAAATCAAAATCAAGGGAAATGGGTTGCGCCATTGCGTTCATCTCGAAATTCTGCTTGGAAACGATTCCGAGTTTGCGAGAATCGGAGTCCGTATGAGGGAGATACGACCCTCCGAAATTTCAGGAATTTTCAAAACAGAAAACAGCTCGAAATTCGAATTCGAAATTCGAATTCAAACCCAGAAGCAGGCTGGGCGGGAAAATTCCCGCCCAGGACCCAGGTCAATTGGGGAGTCGACTGGGTAGTCGACCCCCCCACCTGACCAGGTCGACTGCCCAGTCGACATGGGTGTCGACCTGGGTGCAAAAACCCACTTTTGGGCCTGGGTGCATTCTGATGTACCTGGTCTCGTTTTCTGCCTAGATTCGTCCGCCTAATCCTACATAAATAGCCCCTAGTCTCCTTCTCTATTCACAATTCTTCTCTAACCTTATGCTGCAAAGATTCTTGGTGGACATGGCTTCTTCTCCTCCTCTAAATTAAATAATAAATAAAATAATATGTAAAATAAATCAAGACGAGGAAATGCTGCTCAAGACTTTCAAGAGGAGATTCAAAACAAGCTAGGATTCAAGTGAAGATTCAAACGACTTCAACGAATGTTTTTCTACGAATCTAATATAATCTCTGTAAGTCGGTTACTTTTTAGATTTGAACGTTTTCTCTATTCGTGACATGAAATTAAAGGAATAAAAGAATATGCCAAATCTTTCTGTTCGAATCAGTGCTTATATCCTTGGACCTAATTAAGAATTGTTATGATTCGATGACCAATAAGACTGTGACTATGAAACTATGGACCTTAAAACCATGTGCCTCTTTGACTATGAACATTGCCTATGACTGTGACTCATGACTGTGAGAATTATTTTTCTTTGACTATGAACATCGCCTATGACTGTGATTCATTAACTGTGAGGATTTATTGCCTATGACTATGGATATAAGATTATTATTTATGCCCATGACACTGTAGTTACAAAACCATGTTGTAACCCATACTGGCATTATATTGGATCTAGACTTGACTTTCTATTTCAGTTTATTCTTAGTTATCCTTGGATCTTGATCTTGGGAATTTACCTATTAAGTTAGGTCTACCCATGTTCTTGAACCTATACTATTCAACCCTTTACATGTCGTAATATTACCAGATCTATATGCCTGTGAATTATCATCTTATGCCAGTTATTATGTCTATTCTTTCATGGCATTTTGGTTCATTCCCTTTTATCCACGAATTTAGATTTATTTATAATCTAGGTTGAATCACGATTATACGAACGATGGGAATACGTTTTGGGCAAAATATGAAATTTTCTAAAACGTAGTTATAATCTTGGAAATAGGCATAAATTGGGAACATGTATTATGGCATGTTTATAAAAATGCAAATTGGATAAATTTGACATGAATTATAGGATGTGTAATTTGAATCTAGTATTGACTTGTAAATCTAGCATTTACATGAACTGTGAACTAGAATAATAAGTCTAGTTTGACATGAACTGTAATTAGAATGTTAAATCAGAATTGGATTAGCTAATTTGGCATAATAAGTATATTGGCATAAATTTGAAATTGGCCATAATTGTGAGTAATTGTCATGTTTAGAAAAATCATGGTTAGTGACACTTAATTTGGTATAGTTTACATACCAAAAAGCATAAATATGATATAGAGGGGAAAATGGGCCATAATAATAAATGTTGACAATTTACATTAAAAGGGTAATTAGGAAATAAGTAAATTAGGAATAATTTACTTATAGAATTTTTCCTAAATGAGAAAATGTAAATTTAGACAAATTAAAGGTTTATTAATGGCATCTCTTTTAATAACACACCAGAAAGTTCTAGGGTGACAGAGAGGATAGTGTCTAGGCTTAGGTTTGGAAAATAGAAGTTTCCTGCTCTCCCTGGCTATCCCTAACTGATCCGACGGACGGGATGGTTACTTTAAAAACCTGATTTGAAAATTAATCAAAACCCTTTGAACGTAGAAAACACGAATATGCCTAACCCGAGGTTAGACTGAGTTGCGATGTAAACCTGCCCGGAACCAACCGGCACATCTAGTAATCGCAACAATATCTGTCTAATGTGAGTGGTCGCGACTTTAATTTATTTAGTTAAAGCTAGAACAAGAATGGTAGGGTTAAGTTAACTAAGACACTTAACCAATTCAACATGATAACCAAACCGATGGGTGGGGTTAGGTTCATACAGACACTTAACACAGTTAAGCTAGAATGGGAGGGTTAAGTCCATAGGAACACTTAACCAACTTAACACAGTTAAGCTAGAATGGGAGGGTTAAGTCCATAGGGACACCTAACCAAACTTAACATCGTAACAGGACAAGATTTGTAGGGGTTAAGTAACTAAGAAAACACTTATCCAAATTATCATGTTAACTAGACTAGAAGGTGGGGTTAAGTAAAAACACTTAGCCAAATTAACATGTTAACTAGACTAGAGGTTGGGGTTAAGTAAAATTTAATACACTTAGCCAATTTGATATGTTAGCTGGACTAGACCGTAGGGTTAAGTAAACTTGAACACTTAACCATCAGATTGTGATAAATGAATGGGGTTAAGTCTAAAACATGAAGGGATAATACTTAACCATTAATAAAATGTTAGTTAAAACAGATGGGCAAGAGTAAGTTAAAAAGGAACACTTAACCAATACAGGGTGAATGAATAGGGTTAAGTAATAAGAAATACTTAACCAATATAACTTGGTTTATGGTAGGGTTAAGTCAACATGAATTACTGATAACACTTAACCAGTTTAACAGGATAAATGAAGAGGGTTAAGTTAGCTTGAATTGACTAATGACACTTAACCAATCCAAATTGACGAGAAAGAGAACTAAGTAGTAAACCTTAGTTAAAAGGAGCTAAGTAGTAAACCTTAGTTAAGAAAACAACGATTCTGGGGGCTAAGTGGTAAATCTTGGTTAACAAAACTAAGTAGTAATTCTTAGTATAACACGAGAAGGTGCGAACGTCCAGCTAATTTTAAAGAAGGCTCCAACGAATTGGGTTACGAAGCCCGAGGCTTCGAGGGGACGTAAGGGTACTCTTGGTATCCCTCTGTGAGGCTGCATATGATCCTCCTGGGCTCACAGAGGTTAAGGTCTGCGTTAGAAGAACCAAGGGTATGCCTTGGTTGCAAAATATGGCAACCTAAAGACTAGGATGGACCAGCGTGATTCGGCGAGAAAACGGTAGCCCTGTGATAGCAACTCGTCGTCTACCATCCATCTTGAGTCAATCGAGATACGTGAAGCAGAAAGGTGGAGAACTCCAAAAGACCATATACTTGCTATCTAGTTATGGGTGAGGATGGCCATAGGTTAGTGGGGGCATAGGGGGCCTGCGTATAGTTCTCATTTTTCAAGGTGTGCCTTTCATTAGTTGAGGGAGGGGTCGAGTGGGACCATAGCCACTGAAATAAAAACAGACCTTAGCATCTGCATTGGCAGATATCTGAAAGCTCCCGACCGAGTTCTGTGTTTCTTGATTTGCCCTGCCATAGGACTCGGGCCGCATATTACAGGACATGTGCATCTAGACAAGCGATAACGATTCGCGATAATGCATGGGGAAGTCTAGGAACGTATACCACTCTAGGTAGTGTGTCCTAGACTTGGGGGCATCGTTCGACAGGTAGCAGAATCCCTAGTTGGACTAGGTGGCATAAACCCTGAATCCGAGAAGCGTTCAGCAGATAGCGTAAACTCTAGTTGAATCTAGAAAGCAGTTGATAGAAAACCCAAGATTAGATCTAGGTAATAAATAATAAATGTATGCCTAAAGGCAATGGAAACTACAGGGATTGGGATCACGTTGTCGTTACTAGTTGGGACACTAGTTAGGTGGTGCAGAGATATAGAAACCAGTATAACAAGGAAATAGCGAAGCGGCGAAAGTATTAGAGCATATCTAGTTTATCTTATCTTAGCATATCTTGTGTTAATCTTGTCTAATCTTGCTGACCCTATCATCATGGTGTTATCTTGTATTCAGTTAATTCATGTTGTTTTGTTTTTCCATGTTCACATGCTAGAAGTAACTGAACTTACTCAGGCTTTATGTCTGACTCTGTTTTTCTTTCGTCTTCTTTTCTTCCGTTTCCACCCCTCCCTAGGTAGTAAAGGAGGGAATAGTATAGCTCAGGTTAAGTTGGACTGTCACTCTTTCCCAGCTTGAAGATTTATCGAAGTTTTGCTTGGATTCTCTTTTCAGATGCTATGGCTGGCTCTTGCTACATTGGGGAATATAAAATGTTGTTTTATGCTTCTTTATTTTGTAGGACAGATGATACTCTGATATTGTAAAGAAATCGTTGTACAAACCATTTTATCAATAAAGCAAAGTTTTATTTTCCGCTGTTTTAATTTTTGTCTGTCTTGTAATTCATCTGCATCTTTTACCTTAAAATGCTCCACAGAACTTAGTGCATTCCCTTTGTGAGTGACACTAACGGATGTGGGGTGTTACACGTGGTATCAGAGCTGAAGGTTACCAGATCAGATAAAGGATTTGAAAAATTATTTTCAAAACGGTTTTAAAAGAAGCATTTTCAAGAGAAATGATTTGTTTAAAAGGCATATTCCCCAAAGCCATACGCACTATCTTCTCTTCCTCTGTTTGAATTCTTGTCTCCTTCTTTCTTGAGTCTCTGGGGCTCCTGGCTTTCTGGGAGGTAACCTCATCGATGGGCGAAGTAGTGCCCGGCTTCCATCCATAGCCGTAGTTGTTTCACCTACAGCCAGTTTTCTTTCAAGCTTATAGGGTTTTCTGTACGATGGAAGCAGCTTTCGAGAGATTTGTCAACATGACTACACACGGAAGAGGATGAGGAATTCATGGATGTAGATTTAGCTCACAAAGAAGGAAGGAAATATAAAACCTAAGACAAGAGGAAGTATCTTTACTATGGTGTAATAGGGCATGTAATTAAGGGAAAAGGACAAGATGTTCAGAAGGGCAAGTACCTACTTTCGCCACCAAGCGTACCTAGGAGAAAGGTAGTAAAGTTCTGTTGGAAGAGCCTAGTTTTGCTGTTCGTACTCTTTCCTTTGGTTTTAGTGCTTTGCATTTGTTCATATCCACTTCCATAATTGAGTCTCTGCACCATAGTACTTGTATAGTAGAAAGATCCCACTAGAGTCTCAAATCCAATTGGTGGTCCGACCAGTTTATTTTTGGTTAGTAGGGATTTGAGAATAGCTATCGAGTTTGCTTATATCATCTCACGTAGATCGTCTAAATTCGAAGGAGATATTCCTTGGGTGCTTGTCTGATATTGGTTTAGGCCTTTGGGGCTTGTACTTGAGGAATGTCGAGTTCGACTAGGATGGTTTGCGTGAGAGATGAATAGTTGTAGCAGACACTATAAA
This sequence comes from Allium sativum, assembly GCA_030737875.1. Classification (NCBI taxonomy): domain Eukaryota; kingdom Viridiplantae; phylum Streptophyta; class Magnoliopsida; order Asparagales; family Amaryllidaceae; genus Allium; species Allium sativum. Next base: position 199,156,174 of record CM060925.1, on the reverse strand, counting down.
AAGTACGTAGTGACCTTTCGACCCTTATAGTTATGGCATGGTGGATAAGAGGGAGACCTCTAATCATCTTAGTACATACACTTGGTACCGTGATTGACATTTGTTTATTTTGGAAATGGAGGTCAGAAACTTCACAGTCGTGAAGTTAAATTAGTTAAGATACAGTGGAGTAAAGCTCAAGAAGGCTAGACACTAGCACCATACCCATTTCCTTAAGGGTGCATCCTTGATTTCTTTTTTGTAGGAGCTTTACGCATAATTGTTTCTCTCTTTCCAAAGTATATCCTCTAGGTCGTATCTTCGATCCTTAGGTAAAAACTCTTTTGGATGTAAACATGTATTTGAAACATGTTATGGTTGATGGTTGCGAGTGGTTGCTAATGTTTGCTCGTGAATGCATATACATACGTATTAGGCACTAGATCAGTTCGGACGCTTTCATATTGCATTTACAGATATGTATTTGTTTATATGTTGAAAATGGATATGTTATCATATGGATGCTGCATATGGATGAATGGCTATGCACACATGTAGTATTTACATAACTAGGGATGCTTGCATACATGATTGGACGCATGACACTGACATGATTCGCATTAAGGAGGTCAACTGAATCAGTAGACCGCCTGATCTTGCATTAGATAAAGACATATACACACACTATGCATATGAATATGAAAGCATTAGAAATCTTATAAGGACAATGAATGCCTGTGATTGAATGGTTGATTAGATGGATGACAGAATGGTAGGACACATTCTTCCTAACTTGAAGATTTCGGGGACGAAATCCTTTTAAGTGGGGGAGAATGTAACACCCCGTAATCCTGTAACACTAAGATTCACAAATCAAGGCAGAATTAAATTTTAAAATCAAAATCAAGGGAAACGGGTTGCTCCATTGCGTTCGTCTCGAAATTCTGCTTGGAAACGAGTCCGAGTTTGCGAGAATCGGAGTCCGTATGAGGGAGATATGACCCTCCGAAGTTTCAGGAATTTTCAGAACAGAAAACAGCTCGAAATTCGAATTCGAAATTTGAATTCAAACCCAGAAGCGGGCTGGGCGGGAAAATTCCCGCCCAGGACCCAGGTCGACTGGGGAGTCGACTGGGTAGTCGACCCCCCCTGACTAGGTCGACTGCCCAGTCGACATGGGTGTCGACCTGGGTGCAAAAACCCACTTTTGGGCCTGGGTGCATTCTGATGTACCTGGTCTCATTTTCTGCCTAGATTCGTCCGCCTAATCCTATATAAACAGCCCCTAGTCTCCTTCTCTATTCACAATTCTTCTCTAACCTTATGCTGCAAAGATTCTTGGTGGACATGGCTTCTTCTCCTCCTCTAAATTAAATAATAAATAAAATAATATGTAAAATAAATCAAGACGAGGAAATGCTGCTCAAGACTTTCAAGAGGAGATTCAAAACAAGCTAGGATTCAAGTGAAGATTCAAACGACTTCAACGACTATTTTTCTACGAATCTAATATAATCTCTGTAAGTCGGTTACTTTTTAGATTTGAACGTTTTCTCTATTCGTGACATGAAATTAAAGGAATAAAAGAATATGCCAAATCTTTCTGTTCGAATCAGTTCTTATATCCTTGGACCTAATTAAGAATTGTTATGATTCGATGACCAATAAGACTGTGACTATGAAACTATGGACCTTAAAACCATGTGCCTCTTTGATTATGAACATTGCCGATGAACATTGCCTATGACTGTGACTCATGACTGTGAGAATTATTTTCCTTTGACTATGAACATCACCTATGACTGTGATTCATTAACTGTGAGGATTTATTGCCTATGACTATGGATATAAGATTATTATTTATTGTAACGACCCGTATTCTACACATCATAGGATTGTAGAATATTTATTTCTTTCCCATGTGAAGTTGTATGGTCATGTAACTTTGGGAAACATCCACTAGAGTCATTTTCCATGTTCATGATTTTTGTCGATTTTTAAATGACCATTTTGCCCCTAGTTGGTACTGTTTTGGCCATAACTTTTGATTGGAAAGGAATTTTGACCTGAAACCACTTCCATTTGATTCGTTTGATGGTTTACCTTTCCATAGAGTGGTCATAATAGCCAAACGGACTTACCGTTTGGGAGATATGGCTGAAATAAGGTTTGGAGGGTGAAAAACTGCTTAACCGGGCCAAATCGGGTGATTAGTGAGTAGGCCCATAACCCATTTCGGGATTAGGGTTATGGGAGGGCTGAAATGAGATGGAGAATCATTCCATTTCAGTTTTCTAGCCTCCACTTATCACCAAGGATCCCTAAAAATGGCCTCCAACCTCTAAATCACCTCCAAATCATCTTTTGGTCAAGGATTAAGCTTAGCAACCCCTAATCAAGGAAGATCTTCACCAAATCAACATAGGAGCTGCTGTTTGGCATTGAGATTCACATCAAATCAGAGGATTATTTCAGATCTTAGTTTATTTGTGGCTAAGGTGAGTGATTTGCATAGTTTTACACTAATTATGGCTAGTTAAGGGTAATTAGTGTTAATTAGCGAATTTATAAACTAATAAATTCGGGAAAAATGTTCATAAATTCTTAAATGATGTTTTAGACCTCTGATATGAATTTGGGTTAATTTGGTTAAGTTTTGCTGATCCTATCATTAGTTTCACCTAAACATGCTTAGGGGGAAATATGGGGTTTTGGGTATGTTTGATCCATTTTAACCTATCATGTTGATGTTTTGATGTTTGTGGTTGATTATGCATGTTCCTATGATTGTATGAAATGCTTTGTGATTGATTTCAATAGTTAGAATGGTTGAAAACGCCGTCGAGGGGCGTAAACTGTTCGCTGGAAGAACTGCAGGAATCTGCCCGAACCGGACCGGATCGGTGGGCATAGGGGCGATCCGATCCGAAGACAACGATCCGCATGGTCACCCCCGATCGCGTATCCTCTCCACGATCTAATCCAACTGGATGAAGCGCCACGATACGAAGGGAGGAGCACGACCCGATCCGACTGGGTGACCACGAGCTGACCCGACCCCGATCCGATCCAACTGGATGAAGCGCCACGATCCGGAGGGAGGAGCACGACCCGATCCGACTGGGTGACCACGACCCGATCCGAATGGATGCCACGACCCGATCCGAAAGGGTGAGCACGACCCGATCCGACTGGGTGACCACGAGCTGATGGCGTGACTCGATCCGAACCGTGGTGACGAGGAAAGCTGGACTCCGAATTAGATGAGGCCGATCCGATCCGATTCGATGGTGATGACCAATAACCCGAGATGCAAAGGTAGTTCAAATGGAAGTTAGAGCTCAGGATCCCGGAACCAGTTGGAAACCAATGAGGTCACTTCATGAGTTGGGCTTTGCTGCGGGACGTGTGCTAAGGAGTTGTCGACGTTCATAACTTCGATTCACCACTAAGAATGAATGATGGGCTACTTATCAGTGCAGTAGGGTCATTATGACCTGAGGGGCAAGGTGATGGTAGCAAGACTACGTTATCAGTGCAGTAGAGTCATTATGACCTGAGGGGCAAGGTGATGCGTAGTAAGACTATGAGCCAGCGCAGATGGGGTGAATAACTCCATGGGGCAAGTGGACATAGTAAGGATTAGTAAGACTATGAGCCAGTGCAGTGGGGTTCTTGTGACTCCATGGGGTAAAGTGGACATAGTAAGGATTGGTAAGGCTATGAGCCAGTGCAGTGGGGTTCTTGTGACTCCATGGGGCAAAGTGGACATAGCAAATGATTAGTGGCTACGTTATCAGTGCAGTGAAGCCATTTATGACTTCATGGGGCAGAGTGATCGTAGCAAGGTATGTTGGGTGATCGAAGTGGTGAATATCGTATGCTTTACGCACTGAGTGAGAGATGTGAGGATGGATGCTATGTTTGATTGTTTGCCATCCCTATGACATGCACACCTCCCCCACCTCCGTATCTTTATATTGTTTGATATGATACCTTAGAGTGTTGTACAGTATGTAGTGCTAACTCTTTGGTTGCAGGTCCAGGTTCAGGTATGTTTTAGTCTACCTGTCATTGTTCACTTTAGATGCTTATCGCTCATACCAGGCTTTATGTCTGACCCAGAGTTTTATGTCTCCTCTTATTACTCTGGGTGCTCACACGAGCAGACTAGAGACAGGTTAGCTGGTGATGCGCAAGTAGCTGATTCGGAGGCGGGCAGGAGGCTTCCACGTATGATATATATATGTATACACATTCTCCTTGTGTCATTGGTGGTCGCAACTTGGGCATTAGTAGTGTATCTCATTTATCTTACTTTTGCTTTGAGACAGTTTGAAAGTTGTAATAAGCTGTATTTTGGATTTCCGCTGCTATGATGTTTAGTTCTGATTTTCAGCTTATGCACTGTCTCTCCTGTTTTATGTCAAGTATGTTATAATTATATTTTGTTCTATGCGCTGTGAGACATTCTACAGGTTCTTTGTATGTTCATTTCCTTCTTCCCTTTCCTTCTCACGACCCGTTCCGTGCTAACTGGACATGTGTACAGCGCACCTTTGGAGTAAATGTCGGTTGGTGCGGGGCGGGCCGTCACACTTGGTATCAGAGCTCTAGGTTGCGTAGTTAACCTAGGGAAAGACACTAGGGAGAGTTAGTACGTATATGAGAGCGCGTATTTGTGATTACTTTGGTTTTCAAAAGCTATGTATATATATACTATTAGTAGTATAAAGATGAAGTCGCACTGCACTAGCACCACTATGGGGTCGTTAATCGTTTCCCTTTTTCAGATTGACGATGAGCCGAGACACGAAGGGTGCTGGTAGAGGGACCAACCAAGGGAATGCCGCTGACATGAGGGCAATGTTTACTAACCTCATGAGATACATGCTTAGAGAAGTGCAAGGGGCAGTTCCCAATCCCGGGGTTGGTGTTGGCCCAGTAGTGCAGGCGCCTAGGGTCGATTTTGCCAAGTTGTGCAAGGATTACACTAATCTTGGTGGAAAGCCGTTCCACGGAACGGAGTCGGCCACAGATGTTCAAGATTGGATGGATAGCTGTGATCGTATCTTCGATGACTTGGGTCTTGAGGATGCGATGAAGAGAAGGCTAGCGTCTCATCAGCTGCAAGGGCGAGCGATGAATTGGTGGAATGCCATTAGAACAGCTACTCCAGAGGACCAGGTTACTTGGGTTCAGTTCAAGGCTCGCTTTAGCGAGAAGTTTATTCTAGCTGCCCAGAAGTCAGTATTGTTTAAGAGGTTCTTGGAACTTAAGCAGAATGGGAGGGCAGTTTCTGATTATATTGCTGAGTTTGACACTTTGTCGAAGTATGGACTGTCTCTCATTGATACTCCTGAAAAGAAGAATGAGAAGTTCATTACTGGTTTGGATGGATACTTGGGGGAAAGGCTTATCAACCACATCGATGAGACTTTTGAATCGATTGTGGGGAAAGCTTTGAGATCAGAGAGCCTTTACCCTATGTCAAAGACTGAGGCTGCATCTGCAGAGGGGCCAAAGCCGCAGGCAGGCGGTGGAGGCAAGAATAACTCTCAGAATAAGAGGAAGCAGGACCAATCTAAGGGTGGCCAGAAAAAGAGCAAGAAGGATGTTGAGTGCTTCAGCTGTGGAAAGAAGAGCCATTATGCTAAGGAATGTCGGGCCAAGCCAGCGGAAAGGAAGTGCTACAACTGTGGTCAAGTGGGACATCAGAAGGATAAGTGTCCGCAACCTCTTAAGGAGAAGCAGATTGTGAAAGCATATGCTCTTGATGCTGTTCCTTCTTCGTCGAATGCCCCAACTACGGCGGAGAAAGGAAAGAATGTTGTTATTCAAGGTATGCTTTCTATTTATGATGTACCAGTTCGAGTTTTGTTTGATACTGGGGCTTCCCGTTCCTTCATATCTAGTGACCTGGTAGATAGGTTGGGACTGGAACCCGAGATAGTCGATAGACCATTGGTTGTGACGAACCCGATTGGTGGTTCAACTAGCCTTAGTATGATTTGCAGGAATTTGGTCTTATCGAGTCATGGATGTATGTTTGTATGTGATTGCTTTGTTTTGGGCTTTACTGGGTATGGCATTATATTGGGAGTCGATTGGCTCCAAAGATACGGGGTGGTGGTAGACTGTGAGGGCTTTTTGGTGACAGTGAGGGCGGATGATGGGCGGAGGGTAGTGTTTGGTAGTCTACCTAGTGATGGGGTTATGGCTAGTTTTGTAAATTCCCTCGACATCCCGCAGGATGAGTTGTCAGATGTGCCCGTGGTTGGCCAGTATCCGGACGTCTTCGAGGAGGTGACCGGGCTTCCACCACACCGAGAGATTGAGTTTCGTATTGATTTAGTGAAAGATGCCAGACCTATAGTGATGCCACTTCGTCGTATGGCACCAAGGGAGCAGCGAGAGCTCGGGGTGCAAGTCAGCAATCTTTTGAAGAAGGGATTTATTAGAAGGAGTGTCTCCGAGTGGGGAGCACCAGTTGTGTTTACCACTAAGGCAGATGGTTCCCTTCGTTTGTGTGTGGACTATCGCGAGTTGAATAAGGTTACGAGGAAGAATAAGTATCCTCTACCGTGGATAGATGATTTGTTTGATCAGCTGGAAGGAGCAAGAGTGTTCTCCCAGTTGGACCTCGCGACAGGATTTCATCAGCTTCGAGTAGCAGATGAGAGTGTTCCAAAAACGGCATTTAGGACGCCGTCTGGATTTTATGAGTGGTTGGTCATGCCGTTTGGGTTGACCAATGCACCAGCCTACTTTGTGGATCTTATGAATCGAGTATTCAGAGATCAGTTGAATAAGTTTTTTCTTGTGTTCGTGGATGATATCCTTGTTTATTCAAGGACATAGGAGGAACACAAGGGACACTTAAGGATAGTGATGGAGGTGTTGAGGAAACACCAATTGAAAGCGAAATTCTCTAAGTGTCATTTTTGGAGAAGGGAAGTAAGATTCTTGGGTCATGTTGTTTCAGAGAGTGGTATTGCCGTGGACCCTGCGAAGGTGGCTACGGTACAGGATTGGCCTACACCCAAGAATGCAACGGATGTAAGAAGTTTCTTGGGATTAGCTGGATATTATCGTAAGTTTATCCAGGACTTCTCCAAGATAGCAGCACCGTTGACTCAGTTGACTAAGAAGAATCAGTCCTTCGTCTGGGACGGGAGTGTGTGAGGATGCCTTCAAGAGTCTAAAGGAGAAGTTGACGCATGCGCCAGTGTTAGTCATTCCTAAAGGGAATGAAGAGATGACGGTATACACGGATGCTTGTGGTACCGGACTGGGTGCAGTATTGATGCAAGGAGGTAGGGTTGTAGCTTATTCTAGTCGACAGCTAAAGCCGCATGAGAAGAAGTATCCTACCCACGATTTGGAATTGGCAGCGATTGTATTTGCGCTGAAGATGTGGAGACACTATCTCTTGGGAGAAAAATTTGAGTTGTTTACCGATCATAAATCGTTAAAGTATCTCTTCTCTCAGAAAGATCTGAATCTCCGTCAGCAGAGATGGTTAGAGTTCTTGGCTTCGTATGATTTTGATATCGCATACACACCTGGGAAAGGTAATGCGGTAGCCGATGCCTTGAGTAGGAGACATGCCAGCTTAGGGGCAATGTTCTTGAGTGGAAGCAACTGGAGTATATCGTGGGGTTTTATTTCAGACCAAGGTGCGAATTGGATCCAGTTATGCTAGCTAGTTTGACGATCAAACCCACTTTGATAGAGCGGATTGGTTCTAGTCAGAGGGACGATCCTAATCTATTAGAAATCATCTCCAAGTTAGAGATGAACATCGACGGTGAGGAGATGAATGTGTATGGGCTTGATCGAGATGGATGGCTTAGAAGGAATGGAAGGATAGTTGTACCCAACGTGAATGGTTTGAGGGATGAAGTGCTTAGAGAATGTCATCACTCAAAACTGACTATACATCCCGGTGGTAATAAGATGTATCGAGACATGAGACAGACTTACTACTGGGAAGGGATGAAAAGAGACGTTGGGAAGTTTATATCCAAATGCATGAATTGCCAGCTAGTTAAAGCCGAGCAAAAGAAGCCTAGTGGGTTGTTGCAACCATTAGGAATTCCCGAATGGAAATGGGAGCACGTCTCGATGGATTTCATCGATGGTTTACCAAGGACTAGATCGGGATATGATAGCATTTGGGTAATTGTGGATCGATTGACTAAGAGCGCAAGATTTATACCAGTCAAATCGACCAGTACGGCAGCCAAGTTGGCAGAATTGTATATGAAGTGGGTAGTGAGATTTCATGGAGTACCCAAAAGCATTGTGAGTGACCGAGACCCGTTGTTCACTAGTGGGTTTTGGAAGAGCTTACAAGAGGCTCTAGGGTCAGGATTACATCTCAGTACCGCATATCATCCTCAGACCGATGGTCAGACGGAGAGGGTGAATCGTATATTGGAAGACCTCTTGAGAGCTTGTATATTGGATTTTGGTGGATCATGGGATGACCATTTGCATCTAGTAGAATTTGCATATAATAATAGCTACCAATCCAGTATCGGTATGGCTCCATATGAAGCTTTGTATGGAAGACCGTGCAACTCACCATCATGTTGGATAGAGACTGGCGAGAAATTTGTGCTTGGACCAGATGTGGTGTGGGAAACTTCTGATAAGATCCAGATCATTCAGCAACGAATGAAAGCTGCCCAAGATAGGCAGAAGAGTTATGCTGATAAGAGGAGAAGAGACTTGAAATTCTCCGTTGGTGACTTGGTGTTTGTCAAAATCTCTCCGTTGAAGAGCGTGATACGATTTGGCAGGAGAGGTAAATTGGCACCAAGATTTGTTGGCCCATTCCCTGTTCTTGAACTAGTCGGGAATTTGGCATATAGAGTTGGCTTACCAGAGAAAATGGCGGGAGTTCACAATGTATTTCATGTTTCCCAACTAAGGAAGTTCGTTCACGACTCAAATGTAACTATTTCACCTGATCAGTTAGAGGACTTCGAAGTAGAACCCGAGGCGGTTGGGAACCACAAGCCGATTCGTATTGTGGGGCACGATACGAAGCAACTTCGAAGGAAGGCGGTGAAGCTAGTCAAGGTTCAGTGGGGCGAGAACGAGAATGATTGCACTTGGGAGACAGAGGAGAGCATTAGAAAGACGTATCCTGAACTCTTTGCCTGGTAAGATTTACTTTGTAATTTAGTTATTCCGCATGCTAGGATAGACTTGTTTTGCATGTGTGATGGTTGTTTTATGGTTGATAGGCATGCGGGACCTTTGTGTGTGTTTGGATTAGGGAATTTTGGGGGCGATATTTCTTAAGGGGGGAGAGTGTAACGACCCGTATTCTACACATCATAGGATTGTAGAATATTTATTTCTTTCCCATGTGAAGTTGTATGGTCATGTAACTTTGGGAAACATCCATTAGAGTCATTTTCCATGTTCATGATTTTTGTCGATTTTTAAATGACCATTTTGCCCCTAGTTGGTACTGTTTTGGCCATAACTTTTGATTGGAAAGGAATTTTGACTTGAAACCACTTCCATTTGATTCGTTTGATGGTTTACCTTTCCATAGAGTGGTCATAATAGCCAAACAGACTTACCGTTTGGGAGATATGGCTGAAATAAGGTTTGGAGGGTGAAAAACTGCTTAACCGGGCCAAATCGGGTGATTAGTGAGTAGGCCCATAACCCATTTCGGAATTAGGGTTATGGGAGGGCTGAAATGAGATGGAGAATCATCCCATTTCAGTTTTCTAGCCTCCACTTATCACCAAGGATCCCTAAAAATGGCCTTCAACCTCTAAATCACCTCCAAATCATCTTTTGGTCAAGGATTAAGCTTAGCAACCCCTAATCAAGGAAGATCTTCACCAAATCAACATAGGAGCTGCTCTTTGGCATTGAGATTCACATCAAATCAGAGGATTATTTCAGATCTTAGTTTATTTGTGGCTAAGGTGAGTGATTTGCATAGTTTTACACTAATTATGGCTAGTTAAGGGTAATTAGTGTTAATTAGCGAATTTATACACTAATAAATTCGGGAAAAATGTTCAGAAATTCTTAAATGATGTTTTAGACCTCTGATATGAATTTGGGTTAATTTGGTTAAGTTTTGCTGATCCTATCATTAGTTTCACCTAAACATGCTTAGGGGGAAATATGGGGTTTTGGGTATGTTTGATCCATTTTAACCTATCATGTTGATGTTTTGATGTTTGTGGTTGATTATGCATGTTCCTATGATTGTATGAAATTCTTTGTGATTGATTTCAATAGTTAGAATGGTCGAAAACGCCGTCGAGGGGCGTAAACTGTTCGCTGGAAGAACTGCAGGAATCTGCCCGAACCGTACCGGATCGGTGGGCATAGGGGCGATCCGATCCGAAGACAACGATCCGCATGTCACCCCCGATCGCGAATCCTCTCCACGATCCGATCCAACTGGATGAAGCGCCACGATCCGAAGGGAGGAGCACGACCCGATCCGACTGGGTGACTACGAGCTGACCCGACCCCGATCCGATCCAACTGGATGAAGCGCCATGATCCGAAAGGAGGAGCACGACCCGATCCGACTGGGTGACCACGACCCGAATGGATGCCACGACCCGATCCGAAAGGGTGAGCACGACCCGATCCGACTGGGTGACCACGAGCTGATGGCGTGACTCGATCCGAACCGTGGTGATGAGGAAAGCTGGACTCCGAACCAGACGAGGCCGATCCGATCCGATTCGATGGTGATGACCAATAACCCGAGATGCAAAGGTAGTCCAAATGGAAGTTAGAGCTCAGGATCCCGGAACCAGTTGGGAACCAATGAGGTCACTTCATGAGTTGGGCTTTGCTGCGGGACGTGTGCTAAGGAGTTGTCGACGTTCATAACTTCGATTCACCACTAAGAATGAATGATGGGCTACTTATCAGTGCAGTAGGGTCATTATGACCTGAGGGGCAAGGTGATGGTAGCAAGACTACGTTATCAGTGCAGTAGGGTCATTATGACCTGAGGGGCAAGGTGATGCGTAGTAAGACTATGAGCCAGCGCAGATGGGGTGAATAACTCCATGGGGCAAGTGGACATAGTAAGGATTAGTAAGACTATGAGCCAGTGCAGTGGGGTTCTTGTGACTCCATGGGGCAAAGTGGACATAGTAAGGATTGGTAAGGCTATGAGCCAGTGCAGTGGGGTTCTTGTGACTCCATTGGGCAAAGTGGACATAGCAAATGATTAGTGGCTACATTATCAGTGCAGTGAAGCCATTTATGACTTCATGGGGCAGAGTGATCGTAGCATGGTATGTTAGGTGATCGAAGTGGTGAATATCGTATGCTTTACGCACTGAGTGAGAGATGTGAGGATGGATGCTATGTTTGATTATTTGCCATCCCGATGACATGCACACCTCCCCCACCTCCGTATCTTTATATTGTTTGATATGATACCTTAGAGTGTTGTACAGTATGTAGTGCTAACTCTTTGGTTGCAGGTCCAGGTTCAGGTATGTTTTAGTCTACCTGTCATTGTTCACTTTAGATGCTTATCGCTCATAACAGGCTTTATGTCTGACCCAGAGTTTTATGTCTCCTCTTATTACTCTGGGTGCTCACACGAGCAGACTAGAGACAGGTTAGCTGGTGATGCGCGAGTAGCTGATTCGGAGGCGGGCAGGAGGCTTCCACGTATGATATATATATGTATACACATTCTCCCTGTGTCGTTGGTGGTCGCTACTTGGGCATTAGTAGTGTACCTCATTTATCTTACTTTTGCTTTGAGACAGTTTGAAAGTTGTAATAAGCTGTATTTTGGATTTCCGCTGCTATGATGTTTAGTTCTGATTTTCAGCTTATGCACTGTCTCTCCTGTTTTATGTCAAGTATATTATTATTATATTTTGTTCTATGCGCTGTGAGACATTCTACAGGTTCTTTGTATGTTCATTTCCTTCTTCCCTTTCCTTCTCACGACCCGTTCCGTGCTAACTGGACATGTGTACAGCGCACCTTTGGAGTAAATGTCGGTTGGTGCGGGGCGGGCCGTCACATTTATGCCTATGACACTGTAGTTACAAAACCATGTTGTAACCCAAACTGGCATTATATTGGATCTAGACTTGACTTTCTATTTCAGTTTATTCTTAGTTATCCTTGGATCTTGATCTTGGGAATTTACCTATTAAGTTAGGTCTACCCATGTTCTTGAACCTATACTATTCAACCCTTTTCATGTCGTAATATTACCAGATCTATATGCCTGTGAATTATCATCTTATTCCAGTTATTATGTCTATTCTTTCATGGCATTTTGGTTCATTCCCTTTTATCCACGAATTTAGATTTATTTATAATCTAGGTTGAATCATGATTATACGAACGATGGGAATACGTTTTGGGCAAAATATGAAATTTTCTAAAACATAGTTATAAACTTGGAAATAGGCATAAATTGGGAACATGTATTATGGCATGTTTATAAAAATGCAAATTGGATAAATTTGACATGAATTATAGGATGTGTAATTTGAATCTAGTATTGACTTGTAAATCTAGCATTTACATGAACTGTGAACTAGAATAACAAGTCTAGTTTGACATGAACTGTAATTAGAATGTTAAATCAGAATTGGATTAGCTAATTTGGCATAAATTTGAAATTGGCCATAATTGTGAGTAATTGTCATGTTTAGCAAAATCATGGTTAGTGACACTTAATTTGGTATAGTTTACATACCAAAAAGCATAAATATGATGTAGAGGGGAAAATGGGCCATAATAATAAATGTTGACAATTTACATTAAAAGGGTAATTAGGAAATAAGTAAATTAAGAATAATCTACTTATAGAATTTGTCCTAAATGAGAAAATGTAAATTTAGACAAATTAAAGGTTTATTAACGACATCTCTTTTAATAACACACCAGAAAGTTCTAGGGTGACAGAGAGGATAGTGTCTAGGCTTGGGTTTGGAAAATACAAGTTTCCTGCTCTCCCTGGCTATCCCTAACTGATCCGACGGACGGGATGGTTACTTTCAAAACCTGATTTGAAAATTAATCAAAACCCTTTGAACTTAGAAAACACGAATATGCCTAACCCGAGGTTAGACTGAGTTGCGATGTAAACCTGCCCGGAACCAACCGGCACATCCAGTAAACGCAACAATATCTGTCTAATGTGAGTGGTCGCGGCTTTAATTTATTTAGTTAAAGCTAGAACAAGAATGGTAGGGTTAAGTTAACTAAGACACTTAACCAATCCAACATGATAACCAAACCGATGGGTGGGGTTAGGTTCATACAGACGCTTAACACAGTTAAGCTAGAATGGGAGGGTTAAGTCCATAGGAACACTTAACCAACTTAACACAGTTAAGCTAGAATGGGAGGGTTAAGTCCATAGGGACACTTAACCAAACTTAACATCGTAACAGGACAAGATTTGTAGGGGTTAAGTAACTAAGAAAACACTTATCCAAATTAACATGTTAACTGATCGACGCTAATCTATGAATTAGAAAAGCGCGACATTTAAATTAAATTTTGCAAGCGCACAGGTGTGTAGCATACAGGTCGAACATAGGGAGGTGTTATTAAAAATTATTATCTATTTATTCTTGGGCGAGTTAGACGAAGTATGGGGTTGTTGTTTTTTTATGTTATTGAAATTACTCTGAATCTAATCAGTATCAAATTCAACAATTGAAAAAAAAAGGAACAATTACTAGAAAAAGATAATAACGACTAGAATAATAACAAAAATTAAAAGTAGGATTCCTATTGAAACTAATCAAACAGTGAATCGCTAACAAGCAGTAATAAAAGACAATAACAATATGCGTTCTACCCAAACCTAATTCGGTAGATAACACAAATTGTTATGAAATTAAAATAACAATAAAACTAGAAAAGAAAAGACTTTTATTAGAACAAAAGAGAATACAGAATAGAAAATTGAATGAATGGCATTTACAATGGGACATCATGTATATTTATAGAGATGTAGACCAAATCCTAATCAAATCAATGACTAAATGGCCCTCTTTTCCCAAGATGTAATATCAAATCTCTTGCCTTCCTTGACCAAGCTTGATTGGAAAGCAAATCACGGTGAATATCTTCCAAATCTTCCTTATCTTCCATGTGGCAAATTGATTGATTGATTGATGAGCAGATTGTATGTGATTAATTCTTTCAAATAAGGATACTCATTAGACTCCAAAGGCAACATGGGATAAAATCTTCAAAATTGATCTTTTCTTGGCAATATTTTTATCAGAAATTCTTCTAATTGGAATTTGAAAAATGAATGTTCTGAATTGATTTCCATGATTACTCCTGAAAGGTCCATTAGTGAATATCATACATACACATGACTATGTATATATATAATATAACACTAATTAATATATCCTTCATAGCAAAGGGGGCAGTGTGAACGCGTTCCGTTCTTTGGCAAAAAGTGAGCTCGACGGGGATCGAACTCAGGTCTCTCAGTACAAATTTCCATGTAATTACCAGTGAGCTACAACGTCTTTTGTAATTGAGATGGCTTTAATACGGGGAAGTAGCTTTTTATCTGTAGTTGGCCTTTAATTTGAAACGAAGGAGGCATTTCTTGACATCCTGTAAAAACACACAAAAGTAACCAAAGTATCATTTATTTATTTACAAAAGATAAAATATACGAGCATAAAATAAACACATTTCTATGTTAATCAAATACCCCCACACTTATCTTTTACTCGTCCTCGAGTAAAAAGAAAATGAAAAACTAGATAGGTCGCACTTTCATAGGAAACACGATTGCATTGAGCGTATGCAACAAGCCGTTAAACCTCTAGGTGTCCCTAGTAGGACGAGTGGTGCCTCGTGAGGGTTTTCAGCGGATACTACCCACAAAATCCAAATGCAGTATGCTATGATTCTAATGAAACTACATGAATGCAATGGACATATGCAAATAAAAACGAAAAATGAAAACACGACTTATTTCAGGAAAGTGGTACAACAAATTAAGTTAACAATTTCTGATCAGTTGATTTTATTTTAGATACCTCAACTTGTCACAAATTTTTCAATATAAATCAAGTTATCAAATGTTAAATTCCAGTTTGGCCAGTTAGTTCGGTCGATAACATAGTGCAGCCATGAAATAAATTCTTAGTTTGCTTGGCACAGTTTGCAAAGTGGTATTCTAATTTTCTCATGTATGGCTAGTCAAATCAATAAGGTCAAGAAGTGTTTGGGCATCATCGCTTATTCTTTATTCTATAAAATTTTAAAATTTATGATTAAGTACATACACCTAACTTAGAAGACCAAGGTTTACCACCCATGCACTGCCTCGCGGACTAACGGAGAGTGGGTAAAGAGCTTAGCGGATTGTGCAGGCTGACTTTGACTTTGTCAACAACGTGTCGGTAATCCTTAGGTGTCCAATCTCATAAAATGAGACCAAGATATTCCAACGCTGACTTTGTCAACAACATGTCGGATAGAGCTTGGCGGGTTTGCACACCAACGCTCGATATACAAGCAATGTTGGATACCCTTGGATTATTATTATTATTATTATTGAATTTATAAGCACAAAAAAGAGAGTTAAGCGAATTCAACTTAGCACAACTTAGTTTTAAAGATTTGACAAGCCATTATATGTATTTTAAGTCCTCCACTTATTTAAACAAAGTCTACAATATAGAATAGATTTCATGGCCATCACCTAAGAATCTCCCTATGTACCGGTTACACTATTATCCCTCAAAATTAAACTTTTCATTATATTTCTTATTCGATCTAAGTTGAGAGAAAAAAATACTATCAACTGGCTAAAAATTGTAAACTTATTTTGTTGTATCAATTGAAAATGAGTCGTATTTTTTTTAAAAAAAATTTATGGTATTTTACTACGATATAAAATGTATGATGGTCCTACATGAAAAGAAATAAAAATTAAAGAAAAATCAAAAGAATGCAATGCAGACTCCCCCCCACACTTGATTGAGACAGTGTCCCAACCGTCTAAGGCAGAAAAACAAAAATAAAATAAAAAAATGAAAAAGAAAAATAACAGAAAAAGAAAGTGTACCACCTGATTTCATGGTGGATGATCAGGCTCATGCAGATCGATAGGGTCGTCTTCGTCATATTGCTCGAATTCCAAAAATGGTTTCAGTCGTTGACCATTTACTTTGAAGACTTTTCCATCCCTAGGATTTTCAATTTCAACCGCTCCATGAGGATATACTGTTTTCACGACATAAGGTCCAGTCCATCGAGATCTGAGTTTTCCTGGAAACAAGTGAAGTCTAGAGTCGTATAAAAGAACTTTTTGAGATACGTTGAATTCCTTACGGAGTATGTTTTTTTCGTGTTGGGCTTTGGTTCTTTCTTTGTAGATTTTCGCATTTTCATACGCCTCATTTCTTAATTCCTCTAATTCAGAAATTTGTAACTTCCTGTGTGAGCCGGCTTTCTCTAAGTCAAAATTCAAAAATTTTATGGCCCAAAGGGCACGATGCTCCAATTCAAGAGGTAAGTGACAGGCCTTTCCAAAGACTAATCGATATGGTGACATCCCTAGATTGGTTTTATAAGCAGTGCGAAAAGCCCAAAGTGCGTCAATCAGTTTTACGGACCAATCTTTTTTATTGGAATTCACGGTTTTCTCAAGAATTTGTTTGATTTGTCTATTGGAAACTTCTACTTGTCCACTAGTTTGTGGATGGTAAGGTGTTGACAGCTTGTGTGTGATTGAGTATTTCTTGAGCAAGGACTCAAAAGCACGATTACAGAAATGAGTGCCATTATCGCTAATGATAGCTCGAGGTGTGCCAAAGCGTGAAAAGATGTTTTCTTTGAGGAATTTGACAACAACCTTGTTGTCATTGGTTTTGGTCGGAATGGCTTCAACCCATTTGGAGACATAATCTACCGCAAGCAAGATGTAAAGATTCCCAAATGAATTAGGGAATGGTCCCATGAAATCGATGCCCCAAACATCGAATAACTCAATCACTAAAATGGGGTTGAGAGGCATCATGTTTCGCTCAGTGATTCGACCCGTTCTTTGACATCGCTCACATTTAGAGCAAAATTCGAAAGCGTCACGGAAGAGTGTGGGCCAATAAAAACCGCTTTGCAAAACTTTTGCAGCAGTTTTTCTTGCTCCAAAATGACCGCCACAAGTATGGTCATGTGAGAAGGCGAGAATACTTTGGTGTTCATGATCAGGCACACACCTTCGAATGATTTGGTCTGGACAGTATTTGAAAAGATATGGGTCGTCCCAATAGAAGTTTCGAACTTTCAAGAGAAATTTTTGTTTATCTTGTTTCGACCATTCAGCGGGCATTTGTTGTGTGACAAGATAATTCACAATGTCAGCGTACCAAGGGGTGTTAGAGATGGAAAGAATTTGTTCGTCAGGAAAATAGTCATCGATTTGGGTGTCGTTAACATTTTCGTGCACAATTCGAGAGAGATGATCAGCTACGACATTTTCAGAACCCTTTTTATCTCGTATTTCTATATCGAATTCTTGAAGAATAAGGATCCAACGAATCAAGCAGGCCTTAGCATCCTTCTTAGAAAGCAAATATCGTAGGGCAACATGATCAGTGTAAACTATGACTTTGGATCCTATGAGATATGGTCTGAATTTCTCAAGAGCGAAGACAACTGCCAAAAATTCCTTTTCAGTAGTTGAGTAATTCAATTGGGCCTCGTTTAAGGTTTTGCTAGCGTAATAAATGACTTGAGGGAGTTTATCGATACGCTGACCTAAGATGGCTCCAACTGCAAAGTCAGAAGCGTCGCACATAAGTTCGAAGGGCTGAGTCCAATCAGGAGGTTGAATGATGGGAGCTGTGGTCAAGATTGACTTAAGAGTTTCAAAAGATGTTTTGCAATCATTGGAGAATTCGAACTTAACGTCTTTGGCGAGTAAATTTGAGAGAGGTTTTGAAATTTTCGAGAAATCCTTAATGAATCTTCTATAGAATCCCGCGTGGCCAAGAAATGAACGAACATCTTTAACAGACTTAGGAGGAGGCAGATTAGCAATCAAATCGATTTTAGATTTATCGACCTCAAGGCCATCTTTGGAGACGACATGACCTAGAACTATCCCCCTTTTTACCACGAAGTGACATTTTTCCCAATTAAGCACGAGTGATTTTTCCTTACAACGTTTTAGGACGAGTTCTAAATGAGTGAGGCATTGGGAAAAAGATGATCCATAGATTGAAAAATCATCCATGAATATTTCCAAGAATTCGTCCACCATATCAGAGAAGATACTCATCATACACCTTTGGAAAGTCGCGGGGGCATTACAAAGACCAAAAGGCATGCGATGATACGCAAAGGTTCCAAAGGGACAAGTAAAGGTGGTCTTGTGTTGATCCTCTAAAGCAACAGGGATTTGGTTATAGCCAGAGTAATCGAGAAAACAATAGTACTCATGACCCGCTAAGTGTTCGAGCATTTGGTCAATAAAAGGTAAGGGGAAATGGTCTTTTCGTGTGGCTGCGTTGAGCTTCCGATAGTCGATACATACACGCCATTTTGTTTTGATTTTTGTTGGGACAAGCTCATTACTTTCATTTTTGATCACTGTGACTCCTGATTTCTTTGGTACGACTTGTACTGGACTCACCCAGGTACTATCAGAGATGGGATAGATGATGTTATTGTCTAGACATTTGATTATCTCCTCCTTGACCACTTCTCTCATGTTTGGGTTTAATCGCCTTTGAGCCTAACGGATGGGTTTAGCCTCATCAACTAAGTGTATGCGATGTTCCACAATTGATGGGCTAATTCCTTTTATATCGCTCAGCTCCCATCCCAAGGCGTCTTTATTTTCCCGCAAAACTTCTAAGAGTTTTTCTTCTTGGTCCTCGGTAAGATCAGAGGCCAAGATTACGGGAAGAGTTTCTGAGGAGTCTAATTATGCGTACTTAAGGTCTTGTGGCAAGGGTTTGAGATCTAACTTAGGATGTTCTTGAGTGTTAACGTTGGTTAACATTCCTTGGTTAGATTCAGAAGACGAAGGATTTAAGTCAAGAAATTCATTCAGTTCAGAAATGTATTCAAGTTCGTCGAAATCAGAGTCGAAATGTTCCAGACACATTTTCAAGGCTTCAGAAGTGTCTTTAGAGGTTTCGTCAACTATGGTTTGAATCATGTCGATTTCATCGGTCTCAAAATCCCTAGGTTGTTTGTTGAGATTGAAGATGTTTAGCTCAATGGTTAGGTGCCCGAAGGAAAGTCGAAGCTGACCATTCCTACAATTAATGACAGCATTAGATGTTGCTAAGAAGGGTCGTCCTAAAATCAACGGTATTTGAACTTTGGGATTTGAGACAGGCTCTGTTTCTAAAACTATGAAATCAACAGGGAAGTAAAACTGTTCGATCTGTATCAAGACGTCTTCGATAATTCCCAATGGCTTTTTGACAGATCGATCAGCTAGCTGAAGAGTGATGTTTGTTGGTTTAATCTCCCCTAGTCCAAGTTGATGATAAACAGTATAAGGAAGAAGATTGACACTGGCACCAAGGTCGAGTAGAGCACGAGAGATATGGGTGTTTCCTATTTTGCAATCAATCGTAGGGCAGCCAGTGTCTTAGTACTTGACTGGGGTAAGATTCGAAAGAGTAGAGCTCGTATTCGCAGTTAGAAAGGCGGTTTTTGGAACATTAGTTGCACGTTTTTGTGTGCACAATTCCTTAAGACATTTGGCATATTGAGGAATTTGTTCGATTGTGTCTAAAAGGGGAATGTTCACACGGACTTGTTTGAAAATTTCCAAGATTTTATCAAAATTTGCCGCTTTCTTCTTATTGTTAAGCCTATGGGGAAATGGAGCTATTGGTTTTTCAACTCTGTGATGAGTTTCATCATTCGAGGAAGAAGGTTTATCCAAGGAAATAAAAGGTGGTAAGGTCGTAGAAGATGGAATGTTGGTATTGCCAACATTAATTTTCGAAGGTGGGTCCGGTTTGCCGACACTGGAAGAAGAATTGTTGGGATTGCCAACATTTAAGGAAACTTGAGGTTTAGAGGAATTGGTATTCGAAGCCGATGGGTGATTATCAAGATTTGGCATTGGGGTCAAGTTAGAAGGTTCGTCAGGGTCGCCCACGTTATTACCAATCCTCTTTCCAGATCGAAGGGTTGTAATAGCGTTGACTGGATTATGGTTTTCGTTCTCACAAGAATTCACAGCACGAGAGTTATATTTTGGATTCACCTCAGGTTGACTCGACAACTTTCCCTTCTCATTATTTTTCGCCATTTCCTTTATCATATTCATCATTTGGTCCATTTTAGCGTCTTGCGAGTTTATTTTGGCTTCGTAAGAGCTCAACTGTTTTTCTAGACGCACAATTTCTTGTGACGGTTGAGAAGATTGAGAGGATTGGTTCGATGATTGAAAATTGGGGTGCCTATACGGTTGTTTGGATTGAGGTGAAGCTTGAGATGTTTGAGAATTGGAAGAAGGAGCTTGGTAATTTGGATTGGGAATAAAGGGTTGCATGTGAGCTGGGTTGGCCGAATTATTGGGGTTTGACCAAGAAAAATTTGGGTGGTTCCTCCAACCAGGATTGTATGTGGATGAGTAAGGATTATTTTGAGCTATGGCATTAGCTTGGTCCTGAGAGTAATAGTGGGGTAACCCTTCTCCGGCTTGAGGAGTTTGATTTTCTAAAGGAATTTGATTTGGGTCCACGACATGCACACCTCTAGTAGAAGTACGAATGGGAACACGAATTGATTCCCATTGCATGTCCTTTTCAGAATAATCTTCTAAGAATTGCCAAGCTTCATCGGCTGTCTTAGACATAAAATCTCCTCCACACATTGATTCTAGATGAGTTCTAGTCTAATAGTTTAGCCCTTCATATGCAGTTTGACATAAGTGATCTTTTAGAATTCCATGATGAGGGAAACTATATAATAGCTGGTTGAATCTCTCAAAGTATTTTGAAAAAGTTTCCCCCTCGTTTTGACAAAATTGATTTATCTCGGTTTGGATTTTTAGAGTTTTGTGGAAAGGGAAAAACTTTTTCAAGAATGTAGTGACAAATTCATCCCAACTTCTTATGGAATGTCGTGGAAGAGAATTTAGCCATCTTTTAGCGCTTTCAAGTAGTGCAAATGGGATTAGCCTTAGCTTGATCGATTCGTTAGATAGTTGTTGCATTTTTGTTGTGGAAGCATACAATTCAAATTCACTTAGAAATTCATAAGCATTTTCAGACCCAGTAAACTTTGGTACCCCTTGGATAAAAGAATGTTTTAGCTCAAAATTGTTTCCTTCAGCTGGTGGGAACACAATGACAGATGGTTGAACGGTTCTAGTAGGATAACATCGATCACGAAGAGACAAGGGTCTATCCATTTGGATATTGAGATTTTGAAAATTTTGATTTATTTGATTTTGATCTCCAAAGTTTGGAAAGTTTTGATTCACTCGATTTTGATCCAATTCGGTTGGCAAATTTTGGTTGATACGAGAACCCCTA
Organism: Allium sativum; assembly: GCA_030737875.1. Classification (NCBI taxonomy): domain Eukaryota; kingdom Viridiplantae; phylum Streptophyta; class Magnoliopsida; order Asparagales; family Amaryllidaceae; genus Allium; species Allium sativum. Next base: position 199,134,653 of record CM060925.1, on the reverse strand, counting down.
GGAGAATTTTGTTGGCTGACACTTTTTTCACTCATTGTTGTTAAATGCAAGCACAGAAATTAGCTACAATGAAATTTTCTGTCCTTATTGGCTCCTAACCCAAAATTATAAAGTGATGCGTTTGATTACTTAGATCAAAAGATTTCTCAGCCGGTTAACGGACAGGAGTTATCGGTGCACCAGGAATCACCCTAGCAATGCAGCCGAAGGTTTAAGTACCTTCAGAGTAACAACCGATATAATATTTACGAATCACCGTAATATTTATAAACGGTTATTTCTCTGCCGTAGTCTAGACACCAAGAAATAATTCGTTCCAAATGAATCAACTATCACAATACAATTAAGCCCTAGATGAGCCCGTGACTCCCTTAAGGCCAATGTCTAACCGTTATTATTAGTCAGATTCTATGATGAAATGCAATTTGTGGGCTAAGGAAAGGGTGATGAAATCCCTCACCTTATGTGAATTGGGGTGTTGCCCTTAACAGAATGAATAAAAAAAAGTGCAGAAATAACAACAATCATACAAAATAATTGCAGAAATCAAAAAATTACATTCAAGCCGCTGCCCCTGCAGATTTTTTTTACAACAATTGTCTATATATTTTTTTTTCTTTGCGGCAGAGCACCTGTAGAGTTTTTTTAAAAATTTACTTCAACTATTTGCAATTGTTTGACTTTTTAATTTCTCCACTTCGGTCTTGCTTGTTTTCCTTCCTTCGCTTGATCTTGATTTTGATTTTTTTTTTAAAGAAATTGTTAAAACAAGGAAAGAGATTAAGGAAAAAAAAAGGAATAGAAGACAAAACTAGCAAGATATTTTTTTCTTGTTTTTGGAGATTGCAATGTCAATAAATAACATCAAATCTGCCAATCAAGAGTTTTTTTCAGAAAAAATGGAAAGGAATAGTATTAGAAGAAAATAAATCTAAAGTAAAAGGAAACAAAATAAATGAAAAGAGAAAGAGGGAAGGAGATTTTATTGAAAACAGGGAACGAAAAAGCAAAAGGAAAGAGTTGTTTTTTTTTTAATATGTTGAAAAGAAGAAAGAATTTGTAAAAGAAGAGAATGGGATTGAGAAATAAAAAGGAAAGAAATAGGTGAAAATTGGTAACTTTTTTTCCTTTTAAAATTTGTAAAATGAAGAAAAGGGGTGTATAAAAAAATAGGAAAGGAAATGAAGGAAAGAAACTGAAAAATTGGTAAGAAATTAAAAGAAAAAGTGGCAATTTTTTTTATAAAAGGAAAGCAATAAGAGAAAATAGCAAGCAAATTAAAGATGTGAAAACTAAAAAGGTGATTGCAAAATGGAAAGAAATTTGGGTAATGGAATTATTCAGCAACAACGAGAAAATTTAAAAAGAAATTTATTTTTTTTTATTTTTAAAAAGGGTAATAGATTTGCAACAGAAGGAGATTTGTGAGAAGAAATTATAAGAAAATGGCAAGAATTTGTACAATGGGAAGAATTTAATGACAAAAATTTTCTTTTTTTTCTGATTTGTAAAAGAAGAAAGAGAACGTAGAAGATTGGGAAAAGAAATGGAAAGATGGAAAGAAATAAAGCAAAAATTGAAAGGTTTTTTTTTCCTTTAGAATTGAAAAGAAGGAAGAATTTATAAAAGAAAAGAAGGAGATTGAGAAATAAAAAGGAAATAAATAAATGAAAGAAAAAAAGGAAATAAGGTCAAGAAAATTTGGCAAGTTCTTTTTTTTTATTTGCCTAAAGTAGGAATAAATTCGCAAGAGGGAACAAACAAATGTAAAAATTGGGAAGGAAGGAATAGATGAGATTAAAGAAAAGAAACTAAGACACAAAAGTGGCAAGATTTTTTTTTCTCTTCTCTTGTTTAGATGATTCTAGCACCAATGTTTGATACAAAATCAACTAATAAAGAGATTTTTTTTAGCAAAACAAAACTAAAAACAAAAAAACAAAAAACTAACACGAATCAAATATTAAATAAACAATAAAATTTAATCGTTACCTCCCCGGCAACGGCGCCAAAAACTTGATCGACGCTAATCTATGAATTAGAAAAGCGCGACATTTAAATTAAATTCTGCAAGCGCACAGGTGTGTAGCATACAGGTCGAACACTGGGAGGTGTTATTAAAAATTATTATCTATTTATTCTTGGGCGAGTTAGACGAAGTATGGGGTTGTTGTTTTTTTATGTTGTTGAAATTACTCTGAATCTAATCAGTATCAAATTCAACAATTGAAAAGAAAAGGAACAATTACTAAAAAAAGAGAATAACGACTAGAACAATAACAAAAATTAAAAGTAGGATTCCTGTTGAAACTAATCAAACAGTGAATCGCTAACAAGCAGTAATAAAAGACAATAACAATATGCGTTCTACCCAAACCTAATTAGGTAGATAACACAAATTGTTATGAAATTAAAATAACAATAAAACTAGAAAAGAAAAGACTTTTATTAGAACAAAAGAGAATACAGAATTGAAAATTGAATGAATGGCATTTACAATGGGACATCATGTATATTTATAGAGATGTAGACCAAATCCTAATCAAATCAATGACTAAATGGCCCTCTTTTCCCAAGAAGTAATATCAAATCTCTTGCCTTCCTTGACCAAGCTTGATTGGAAAGCAAATCACGGTGAATATCTTCCAAATCTTCCCTATCTTCCATGTGGCAAATTGATTGATTGATTGATGAGCAGATTGTATGTGATTAATTCTTTCAAACAAGGATACTCATTAGACTCCAAAGGCAACAAGGGATAAAATCTTCAAAATTGATCTTTTCTTGGCAATATTTTTATCAGAAATTCTTCTAATTGGAATTTGAAAAATGAATGTTCTGAATTGATTTCCATGATTACTCCTGAAAGGTCCATTAGTGAATATCATACATACACATGACTATGTATATATATAATATAACACTAATTAATATATCCTTCATAGCAAAGGGGCAGTGTGAACGCGTTCCGTTCTTTGGCAAAAAGTGAGCTCGACGGGGATCGAACTTAGGTCTCTCAGTACAAATTTCCATGCAATTACCAGTGAGCTACAACGTCTTTTGTAATTGAGATGGCTTTAATACGGGGAAGTAGCTTTTTATCTGTAGTTGGCCTTTAATTTGAAACGAAGGAGGCATTTCTTGACATCCTGTAAAAACACACAAAAGTAATCAAAGTATCATTTATTTATTTACAAAAGATAAAATATACGAGCATAAAATAAACACATTTCTATGTTAATCATTAAATAGACTAGAAGGTGGGGTTAAGTAAAAACACTTAGCCAAATTAACATGTTAACTAGACTAGAGGTTGGGGTTAAGTAAAATTTAATACACTTAGACAATTTGATATGTTAGCTAGACTAGACCGTAGGGTTAAGTTAACTTGACCACTTAACCATCAGATTGTGATAAATGAATGGGGTTAAGTCTAAAACATGAAGGGATAATACTTAACCATTAATAAAATGTTAGTTAAAACAGATGGGCAAGATTAAGTTAAAAAGGAACACTTAACCAATACAGGGTGAATGAATAGGGTTAAGTAATAAGAAATACTTAACCAATATAACTTGGTTTGTGGTAGGGTTAAGTCAACATGAATTACTGATAACACTTAACCAGTTTAACAGGATAAATGAAGAGGGTTAAGTTAGCTTGAATTGACTAATGACACTTAACCAATCCAAATTGACGAGAAAGAGAACTAAGTAGTAAACCTTAGTTAAAAGGATCTAAGTAGTAAACCTTAGTTAAGAAAACAACGATTCTGGGGGCTAAGTGGTAAATCTTAGTTAACAAAACTAAGTAGTAATTCTTAGTATAACACGAGAAGGAGCGAACGTCCATCTAATTTTAAAGAAGGCTCCAACGAATTGGGTTACGAAGCCTGAGGCTTCGAGGGGACGTAAGGGTACTCTTGGTATCCCTTTGTGAGGCTGTAGATGATCCTCCTGGGCTCACAGAGGTTAAGGTCTGCGTTAGAAGAACCAAGGGTATGCCTTGGTTGCAAAATATGGCAACCTAAAGACTAGAATGGACCAGCGTGATTCGGCGAGAAAACGGTAGCCCTGTGATAACAACTCGTCGTCTACCATCCATCTTGGGTCAATCGAGATACGTAAAGCGGAAAGGCGTATACTTGCTATCTAGTTATGGGTGAGGATGGCCATAGGTTAGTGGGGCATAACGGGCCTGCGTATAGTTCTCATTTTTCAAGGTGTGCCTTTCATTAGTTGAGGGAGGGGTCGATTGGGACCATAGCCACTGAAATAAAAACAGACCTTAGCATCTGCATCGGCAGATATCTGAAAGCTCCCGACCGAGTTCTGTGTTTCTTGATTTGCCCTGCCACAGGACTCGGGCCGCACATTACAGGACATGTGCATCTAGACAAGCGATAACGATTCGACAGGTAGCATCGTTCGACAGGTAGCATCGCACATTACCGCACATTACATTACAGGACATGTGCCACAGGACTCTAGGTAGTGTGTCCTAGACTTGGGGGCATCGTTCGACAGGTAGCATAATCCCTAGTTGGACTAGGTGGCATAAACCCTGAATCCGAGAAGCGTTCAGCAGATAGCGTAAACTCTAGTTGAATCTAGAAAGCACTTGATAGAAAACCCTAGATTAGATCTAGGTAATAAATAATAAATGTATGCCTGAAGGCAATGGAAACTACAGGGATTGGGATCACGTTGTCGTTACTAGTTGGGACACTAGTTAGGTGGTGCAGAGATATAGAAACCAGTATAACAAGGAAAAAGCGAAGCGGCAAAAGTATTAGGGCATATCCAGTTTATCTTATCTTAGCATATCTTGTGTTAATCTTGTCTAATCTTGCTGACCCTATCATCATGGTGTTATCATGTATTCAGTTAATTCATGTCGTTTTGTTTTTCCATGTTCACATGCTAGAAGTAACTGAACTTACTCAGGCTTTATGTCTGACTCTGTTTTTCTTTCGTCTTCTTTTCTTCCATTCCCCCCCCCCCCAGGTAGTAAAGGAGGGAATAGTATAGCTCAGGTTAAGTTGGACTGTCACTCTTTCCCAGCTTGAAGATTTGTCGAAGTTTTGCTTGGATTCTCTTTTCAGATGCTATGGCTGGCTCTTGCTACATTGGGGAATATAAAATGTTGTTTTATTCTTCTTTATTTTGTAGGACAGATGATACTCTGATATTGTAAAGAAATCGTTGTACAAACCATTTTATCAATAAAGCAAAGTTTTATTTTCCGCTGTTTTAATTTTTGTCTGTCTTGTAATTCATCTGCATCTTTTACCTTAAAATGCTCCACAGAACTTAGTGCATTCCCTTTGCGAGTGACACTAACGGATGTGGGGTGTTACACGTGGTATCAGAGCTGAAGGTTACCAGATCAGATAAAGGATTTGAAAAATTATTTTCAAAACGGTTTTAAAAGAAGCATTTTCAAGAGAAATGATTTGTTTAAAAGGCATATTCCCCAAAGCCATACGCACTATCTTCTCTTCCTCTGTTTGAATTCTTGTCTCCTTCTTTCTTGAGTCTCTGGGGCTCCTGGCTTTCTGGGAGGTAACCTCATCGATGGGCGAAGTAGTGCCCGGCTTCCATCCATAGCCGTAGTTGTTTCACCTACAGCCAGTTTTCTTTCAAGCTTATAGGGTTTTCTGTACGATGGAAGCAGCTTTCGAGAGATTTGTCAACATGACTACACACGGAAGAGGATGAGGAATTCATGGATGTAGATTTAGCTCACAAAGAAGGAAGGAAATATAAAACCTAAGACAAGAGGAAGTATCTTTACTATGGTGTAATAGGGCATGTAATTAAGGGAAAAGGACAAGATGTTCAGAAGGGCAAGTACCTACTTTCGCCACCAAGCGTACCTAGGAGAAAGGTAGTAAAGTTCTGTTGGAAGAGCCTAGTTTTGAGCCTAGTTTTCCTGATCTTGCATTAGATAAAGACATATACACACACTATGCATATGAACATGAAAGCATTAGAAATCTTATAAGGACAATGAATGCCTATGATTGAATGGTTGATTAGACGGATGACGGAATGGTAGGACACATTCTTCCTAACTTGAAGATTTCGGGGACGAAATCCTTTTAAGTGGGGGAGAATGTAACACCCCGTAATTCTGTAACACTAAGATTCACAAATCAAGGCAGAATTAAATTTTAAAATCAAAATCAAAGGAAACGGGTTGCTTCATTGCGTTCGTCTCGAAATTCTGCTTGTAAACGAGTCCGAGTTTGCGAGAATCGGAGTCCGTATGAGGGAGATATGACCCTCCGAAGTTTCAGGAATTTTTAGAACAGAAAACAGCTCGAAATTCGAATTCGAAATTCGAATTCAAACCCAGAAGCGGGTTGGCGGGAAAATTCCCGCCCAGGACCCAGGTCGACTGGGGAGTCGACTGGGTAGTCGACCCCCCTGACCAGGTCGACTGACCAGTCGACATAGGTGTCGACCTGGGTGCAAAAACCCACTTTTGGGCCTGGGTGCATTCTGATGTACCTGGTCTCGTTTTCTGCCTGGATTCGTCCGCCTAATCCTATATAAACAACCCCTAGTCTCCTTCTCTATTCACAATTCTTCTCTAACCTTATGCTACAAAGATTCTTGGTGGACATGGCTTCTTCTCCTCCTCTAAATTAAATAATAAATAAAATAATATGTAAAATAAATCAAGACGAGGAAATGCTGCTCAAGACTTTCAAGAGGAGATTCAAAACAAGCTAGGATTCAAGTGAAGATTCAAACGACTTCAACGAATGTTTTTCTATGAATCTAATATAATCTCTGTAAGTCGGTTACTTTTTAGATTTGAACGTTTTCTCTATTCGTGACATGAAATTAAAGGAATAAAAGAATATGCCAAATCTTTCTGTTCGAATCAGTGCTTATATCCTTGGACCTAATTAAGAATTGTTATGATTCGATGACCAATAAGACTGTGACTATGAAACTATGGACCTTAAAACCATGTGCCTCTTTGACTATGAACATTGCCTATGACTGTGACTCATGACTGTGAGAATTATTTTCCTTTGACTATGAACATCGCCTATGACTGTGATTCATTAACTGTGAGGATTTATTGCCTATGACTATGGATATAAGATTATTATTTATGCCCATGACACTGTAGTTACAAAACCATGTTGTAACCCAAACTGGCATTATATTGGATCTAGACTTGACTTTCTATTTCAGTTTATTCTTAGTTATCCTTGGATCTTGATCTTGGGAATTTACCTATTAAGTTAGGTCTGCCCATGTTCTTGAACCTATACTATTCAACCCTTTTCATGTCGTAATATTACCAGATCTATATGCCTGTGAATTATCATCTTATGCCAGTTATTATGTCTATTCTTTCATGGCATTTTGGTTCATTCCCTTTTATCCACGAATTTAGATTTATTTATAATCTAGGTTGAATCACGATTATACGAACGATGGGAATACGTTTTGGGCAAAATATGAAATTTTCTAAAACGTAGTTATAAACTTGGAAATAGGCATAAATTGGAAACATGTATTATGGCATGTTTATAAAAATGCAATTTGGATAAATTTGACATGAATTATAGGATGTGTAATTTGAATCTAGTATTGACTTGTAAATCTAGCATTTACATGAACTGTGAACTTGAATAATAAGTCTAGTTTGACATGAACTGTAGTTAGAACGTCAAATCAGAATTGGATTAGCTAATTTGGCATAATAAGTATATTGGCATAAATTTGAAATTGGCCATAATTGTGAGTAATTATCATGGTTAGTGACACTTAATTTGGTATAGTTTACATACCAAAAAGCATAAATATGATATAGAGGGGAAAATGGGCCATAATAATAAATGTTGACAATTTACATTAAAAGGGTAATTAGGAAATAAGTAAACTAGGAATAATTTACTTATAGAATTTGTCCTAAATGAGAAAATGTAAATTTAGACAAATTAAAGGTTTATTAACGACATCTCTTTTAATAACACACCAGAAAGTTCTAGGGTGACAGAGAGGATAGTGTCTAGGCTTGGGTTTGGAAAATACAAGTTTCCTGCTCTCCCTGGCTATACCTAACTGATCTGACGGACGGGATGGTTACTTTCAAAACCTGATTTGAAAATTAATCAAAACCCTTTGAACTTAGAAAACACGAATATGCCTAACCCGAGGTTAGACTGAGTTGCGATGTAAACCTGCCCGGAACCAACCGGCACATCCAGTAATCGCAACAATATCTATCTAATGTGAGTGGTCGCGGCTTTAATTTATTTAGTTAAAGCTAGAACAAGAATGGTAGGGTTAAGTTAACTAAGACACTTAACCAATTCAACATGATAACCAAACCGATGGGTGGGGTTAGGTTCATACAGACACTTAACACAGTTAAGCTAGAATGGGAGGGTTAAGTCCATAGGAACACTTAACCAACTTAACACAGTTAAGCTAAAATGGGAGGGTTAAGTCCATAGGAACACTTAACCAAACTTAACATCGTAACAAGACAAGATTTGTAGGGGTTAAGTAACTAAGAAAACACTTATCCAAATTAACATGTTAACTAGACTAGAAGGTGGGGTTAAGTAAAAACACTTAGCCAAATTAACATGTTAACTAGACTAGAGGTTGGGGTTAAGTAAAATTTAATACACTGAGCCAATTTGATATGTTAGCTGGACTAGACCGTAGGGTTAAGTAAACTTGAACACTTAACCATCAGATTGTGATAAATGAATGGGGTTAAGTCTAAAACATGAAGGGATAATACTTAACCATTAATAAAATGTTAGTTAAAACAGATGGGCAAGAGTAAGTTAAAAAGGAACACTTAACCAATACAGGGTAAATGAATAGGGTTAAGTAATAAGAAATACTTAACCAATATAACTTGGTTTATGGTAGGGTTAAGTCAACATGAATTACTGATAACACTTAACCAGTTTAACAGGATAAATGAAGAGGGTTAAGTTAGCTTGAGTTGACTAATGACACTTAACCAATCCAAATTGACGAGAAAGAGAACTAAGTAGTAAACCTTTGTTAAAAGGAGCTAAGTAGTAAACCTTAGTTAAGAAAACAACGATTCTGGGGGCTAAGTGGTAAATCTTAGTTAACAAAACTAAGTAGTAATTCTTAGTATAACACGAGAAGGAGCGAACGTCCATCTAATTTTAAAGAAGGCTCCAACGAATTGGGTTACGAGGCCCGAGGCTTCGAGGGGACGTAAGGGTACTCTTGGTATCCCTTTGTGAGGCTGCAGATGATCCTCCTGGGCTCACAGAGGTTAAGGTCAGCGTTAGAAGAACAAAGGGTATGCCTTGGTTGCAAAATATGGCAACCTAAAGACTAGGATGGACCAGCGTGATTCGGCGAGAAAATGGTAGCCCTGTGATAGCAACTCGTCGTCTACCATCCATCTTGAGTCAATCGAGATACGTGAAGCGGAAAGGCGGAGAACTCCAAAAGACCATATACTTGCTATCTAGTTATAGGTGAGGATGGCCATAGGTTAGTGGGGGCATAGGGGGCCTGCGTATAGTTCTCATTTTTCAAGGTGTGCCTTTCATTAGTTGAGGGAGGGGTCGAGTGGGACCATAGCCACTGGAATAAAAACAGACCTTAGCATCTGCATCGGCAGATATCTGAAAGCTCCCGACCGAGTTCTGTGTTTCTTGATTTGCCCTGCCACAGGACTCGGGCCGCACATTACAGGACATGTGCATCTAGACAAGCAATAACGATTCGCGATACATGCGTGGGGAAGTCTAGGAACGTATACCACTCTAGGTAGTGTGTCCTAGACTTGGGGGCATCGTTCGACAGGTAGCATAATCCCTAGTTGGACTAGGTGGCATAAACCCTGAATCCGAGAAGCGTTCAGCAGATAGCGTAAAGTCTAGTTGAATCTAGAAAGCACTTGATAGAAAACCCTAGATTAGATCTAGGTAATAAATAATAAATGTATGCCTGAAGGCAATGGAAATTACAGGGATTGGGATCACGTTGTCGTTACTAGTTGGGACACTAGTTAGGTGGTGCAGAGATATAGAAACCAGTATAACAAGGAAATAGCGAAGCGGCGAAAGTATTAGAGCATATCCAGTTTATCTTATCTTAGCATATCTTGTGTTAATCTTGTCTAATCTTGCTGACCCTATCATCATGGTGTTATCTTGTATTCAGTTAATTCATGTCGTTTCGTTTTTCCATGTTCACATGCTAGAAGTAACTGAACTTACTCAGGCTTTATGTCTGACTCTGTTTTTCTTTCGTCTTCTTTTCTTCCGTTCCCCGCCACCAGGTAGTAAAGGAGGGAATAGTATAGCTCAGGTTAAGTTGGACTGTCACTCTTTCCCAGCTTGAAGATTTGTCGAAGTTTTGCTTGGATTCTCTTTTCAGATGCTATGGCTGGCTCTTGCTACATTGGGGAATATAAAATGTTGTTTTATGCTTCTTTATTTTGTAGGACAGATGATACTCTGATATTGTAAAGAAATCGTTGTACAAACCATTTTATCAATAAAGCAAAGTTTTATTTTCCGCTGTTTTAATTTTTGTCTGTCTTGTAATTCATCTGCATCTTTTACCTTAAAATGCTCCACAGAACTTAGTGCATTCCCTTTGTGAGTGACACTAACGGATGTGGGGTGTTACAGTGTTCCTCGTGTACCTTATCATATTATCCTGATCGAGCCCCCTATGACTTTGATTTGTATCGTACCTATGGAGTTCCCTCTATTAGCCACTACGTACTTTGGACTTTACGGTACCGGTATAGACTACGGTATTATAAATGATGTAAGGGTAATAATGGTAATCCCGCTTACGCTATTTTAATATTTTATATTTAACCACAGGCACTATTATAATAGGGTATTATATTATATAGTTTTTAGTTTGACGGATCCTTAAGAGATGGAATTTCCCGTAACATCTCTTAAGTTATTGCACTCATATTATCACAAGAAATTGATTTAACTGATATGAGAATATCTGAGTTCTGATCCGAGTATTTTTGTCTTTTCATTTGTGCTCGGGTTAGCCTGAGTTTTCCATTATTGAAGACAATGTTATGAAGATGAAGACGGGGCTCAACAGACATATTTATGATTATTAGTCCGCTGCAAACTTTGGTATGTTTATGATTATAAACTCTGATAATTGTTGTAGAATAAAATCAAATGTATATTTTAACAGCTTCATTAACTATTATTTAATTATTATATTTTGTCTTTCCGCTGTGAGATTCTGTGTTTGTTTTTCTTCTTCTCTCCTTTTTCTTATATAAATCTCAATAACTATCCGTATTTTTGATTTGTTTAAGTCGACATTGAGGATCATTGTCGATTTGAACAATCAGAAATCTCGGATGTAACATTTGGTATCAGAGCTTTGGTTTAGCGAAAACCTTGGTTCTATTTGGGATTAAATCATTAAAGATAGGATAATAATACTCTAGAATGAGTTTGAGTTATATGAGAGAACGTACTTGTAATTTTGATATAAAATGATTTTTATTTCTGTCGATTTGTTCCATTGAGTATTTATGAATTTTGGTCGGTACTTGGGACGCCAAGGCATCGATAGGGATTCCTAAACATTTGAATAGGACTCATTGACATAATATTGTTTTGAATTATATTTTGTTTATATATACAACTGTTTGAAAATGTATGAATTTTGATTTTGTTGATGATAATATTAGATTTTCATCATGTATCATTCGATTGATAGATAATTTAAAACTATTAGTTATTAAATGATTTAAGAAAAATGAAGTATTGAAAATTAATTCAGTAATGAAATAAGAAATTAAATATGAATTTGAGAATTTAATTTTGGGTTGTTTTGTAATATTGATTTATAAATGGTTTTTAAATAATATATTTATATTTTAAAAAGTTGTTTCATATAGAAATTGTTTTCAAATGAATTTTGAAAAAAAGTGTATATTTTCCCCTTGCCTTTGGAAAATGATCTCGGTAATGGGTGCACGCATTATCAACATTATTTTCAAGAGACTAAGTGGGGAGAGACCACTTAGAATTTTTATACTTTGTTTGGAAATTTGGATTTCCTTTAAATCTTTTAAATTATGGTTCGATATAAAAGAAAAAATATATATATTATTTTAAAGTTAATTTGGAAACGAACCCGAAGTTGGAATTTTTAGGTTCTTGAATAGTTAATGAATTCCAAATTGTTGAAATGAACTAAAAAATTGAAATTATAGAAATTGCTGAATTGTATAAAAAGAAAATAAACCCATGAGAGTTATAATTAAACGAAAACTCTTAGTAGGTTGAAACAATGAATTCAAAATAAACTGAAACTAGTGAACTTGTATAAAAATCAAACATTTCGATAGCATACGTATAACTTACCAGTTAATCAAAAAATTAACATGTTATTGGAATAAAATTGGATAATATACAAGTACTGGTGTGAATAATGAATGTTGTAAAATTGGATGGGTTATGAATATGAATGAAATTTAAGTTATGGAATGAACGATATATACTTTGTTATGCTTGAAATTGAATTTAACTACGTAATGAAGATAAACCAAATCAATGAAATAAGTTAGTAAAATAAATTAATTGGTTATGAATTAAATTGTATTGCTATTGATGGTTAGATAATCGACGACATAGGATAATCGATATTTCCTAGTCAAAAATAAATGTTTAACTTGTCTTATGAAAATAAAAGTGAATTGGTTTATATATTATAAATTTAAATGAAGATTGAACGGATTAATTAAATTAATTAAAACGAGCTCGTCGCGAAGCTGCAGTTCGTAATTTTCAGAATTAAAGTTTAAATGAATGTATAGGATCCAAAATAAGTCGGAATTCATTGAAATAAGAATATTTTCGATATTGGAATATAATTTTCTAATGCAAGATAAAAATTTAGATTTCAACTTGTAGATTTTACGATATATGTAATTAAAATTTTCAGAAAAATCGCAGTTTGATAATTCACGATTCAGAACTAAATTATTAATGAAATTAGTTATGTAAACTAACGAACGAGACAAGTTGAGTAAGAAATTATATGACTAAATATATCTAAATTGACAACTTTCTTACTACGCCTATTCGAGGACGAAAAGTTTTGAGTGGGGAGAGTGTAACATACCGAGATTTTGCGATAATTTAGAATATTAAATTTAGTGTTTTTGAACAAAATTATTTTAAATATCAAAAATTTTATTTTGTTTATGTTACTTTATAACGAAAGTTGAAACTTAATACTTAAATATTTGGTTTGTGTAAATTATAATTAAAATATAAAAACTAGAGTATTTGATAATCAGTATTAAAATTCATATTAAAAGAAATCCATTTATGAAATTCATTTGAATTATATTTTTTTTATTTGATTAGAGATTATAAACTGTTTAATTTAATTTTAAGAGAATAAGTGAAAACTGAATATTTTATTAATAAATATTGAAATTTGACATTATTGTAAACGAGCTCAGAATTCAATGAGACCAAATTTTTTTTGGATTCATAATAACAAATTATTGTTGGGTTTCAAAATTCGCGCCAAACGCACTCAGTATGTGGCCGTGCGAAGCAAAACCATTTGTTCAAAAACAGGCGATCAGTTTACAAAGGAACGTTATTGAGACGATCTCAGAATTCGATTCCACTTTTTTTCTGGATTCGTATCATCAAATAATGGTAAGATTCCAAGTTTCATGATTTTTAGAATCAGTATGTGGCCGTGCGTGATTTTTAAAGTGAAAAACAGACAACATTTTGACTTTAAAATTTTGCTTTTTGTGCATACGAACTCGAAATTCGACGAAATAAGTTTTCTTGGGTCCGTAATGTCAGAGAGTAGTCACATGTTAATTTTCATCAAAAATGGAATCCGTAGGTGGTCACCCAGATTTTTAAACGATGGAAATGAGCGATATTTGGTATAATAATATAAAATTAATAAAAAAATATTTTAGATCCACTATAAATTATCATTTCCACTTCATGACTTAGCCCTAAACCTAAAAATCTCGCAGCCCCTTCCTTCTTCTAAAATGAAAGCTTTCTTTCCTTTCAGAAATCAAAGAAACCAAAATACTCTTCTATAAATCATAAGAGATAAATATATTTTTGATCCTCAAAGCATTCTCTTCGATTAAGTATGGGTATTAGAGGTGTTAGAAGTGGTTTTGGTCACTGCTATTTTTAAAGCGTGGAGTTCATGTGGCTAGGGTTGAGATTTTTGGTGAATTGAAGCGTTAATGCATGTTTTGATGGTTACATTTGAGTTCATGATAGGAATTGTGAGTTGTATGCAAAGTTTGGGGTGATTCGGAGAGAATTTTTGTCAAGAGGATTGCCATGTACATGCGTTTTAGGTCTGCAAATATCAAATGGTGATGAAGTTTGAGTTTGTGTGTGTGTGCATGAAGATGAAGAGAGGAAGAAGATAAGTTCAACGGAATTAAAGGCTTATGATTTCGTGGAGAAATGAGTGACATGAATGTTGCAGTAATGGGAGGACATGGGGCTGCTATGTACGTGATGTTTTGGGAGAGAAGAAGACTAGAGGAAGAGATTAGAAGCTTATTAACGTAGTTAATTAATTACTTAAGTTAATGACATATATGTACATAGAAACTTGTAAAATGCACAACTTTTACATACAAACGCGGAATTCAGCGAAACAGGATCCGTTAGAATCGTATCGACGAGCTCTTCACGGTGGCACTGATTTGGACTAATTCCGAGACCATTGATTTTTGGAGCTTATTCGGATTTCAATCTCGTTCAGAACCAATGGTGAGTGATTAAACCCACTCATATCTAACTAAAACATTTGATTGTTAGTTAAATTAAATTCATGTCATGATATGATGGTATTATTTGTTGTTTGATTGTTTTAATTGCATATTTATGTTAAATCTGCATAGACTGTATAATTTAATTTGACTGTTATATAGATTGTACTATTATAGATTAATTTCTAGTTTAAAAAAAAAAGAACCTCATACCTGATGTAACATCCCATATTTTCTGTATATTTAATTTTCAATTTTAAATAAATAAAATAGAATAATATTGGATAAAAATCAAATTTTGTTGATTATAATGATGATGATTATTTGAATGAAGTGTAAATAGATTTTAAATTTAGTTTATACTTAGAATTGTTGCAATTTGAAAATTTATATTTTACTTATTTAATAAATTTGAGTTGTTCATTTTATAATAGAAATTCAAAATTAATTTGATAAATGGAGAATTCTAAGTTGAGAAATAATAACTGAAATTCAAATCAATGATCCAAATAATCAAATTGAGATTTAAAATGTGTGAAATTTATTTATTAAATTTATTTAAGTTGAAACTGGATTAAAATGGAATTTAATGAATATTTAAATTGAATGAAAACAATTAATTGGATATTTATTTATTTAATTAATTGTGAAATTTAACGGTTTTGACAACTGCCTCAGAGTCCAGCGAAACCAATGTCATCGGAATCAGAACGGTGAATTATGGTAGGATTTCAATCTGCGTTACAATCCGGCTTACCGTTTGATCGTACGGGAGAAAAAGTAAAAGGGAATCAGTGTAATAAGATAACTATGTGTTGATCATATTGGGCTCCTATATCTATAAAATAAACCCAACTACCACCTCACCAACTCATTTCTCATCCACGTATATTTTCTATTTGCCGATTTCTTTCTCCAATGGCAGAAACAAATTCTATACCCTAGATCAGAAATAAAATTTCAAACTTTAATTTCAAATCTTCTCAAACCATATCGTATTATATACTGAATCGAAGCTCTTGACGATAGAAAGCTACGGGTATGGTTTGTTTTGACATGCAGTGAGCGGTTTGGTCGGAATTCGCAGTCAAAGCCGACAGTTTTCGAAACCTTAGGCAAAGATTTGGGGCTTTTTGATTTAAGGCTTAATCAGGGAATCAGAGATATGGGTTTCATGGAGGACGTTCATACGAGTGCAGAGGTGACGATCGTTCAATTTATTGTTGAGTAGGATGTCGAGAATTCGTGTTTAAGGGTTCAGATGGGGTTTTGTTCTTCACGTCGGTGGCGGGGCTAGGCACCACCGGAGGGGGTGGCGCCACCTGGGTTGGATGCGCCGATCAGGTAGCTTTCGAATGGAAGTGGTTTTGGGTTGAACGGTGGCCTGAGTTGAGAGTTTGAGATGGTCAAAGGCACAATGAGAGTGGGTTCTTTGCGTGCGTCATTCTCCTTTAGCCGAGCGGGAAGAAGGTGAGAAAGGTGATGATGTGTCAGCACATAATTAGGTGATAATATTATTTATTTAATTTTTATAATTTCAAATTCAAATACTAAAATGCAAATAACTTCTTCATACGACCTCGAATTGTCGCGCGGTTTGTTGCATTAGGATCATGGCAGAATTGTGGACGATCTGAGACTAATTTGGTTGCGTTTGGAGACTGTAAATTTTTGGGCCTTGGTTGGATGTTCGATCCACTAAAGACCAAAAGGTGAGTGATTTTTCTCACTCACGACTAACTAAAATTTTCCCATATTTATTAAATTAAATTGTGAAATAAGTTTGGTTGCATGATTGACGATTTGTTGCTTAAACCGACATACAAGTATGGTAATCTGGAAATTTAGGCCGATAATTAGTTGTTAAGTTAATTTAATTACTAGTTAGAAATTCTGATCTCTGCAAACCTATGAAACAGTTTTGATACTAATTGATTTGGATGAATTGGTTATGATGGATGTTTTGGTTGTTTGATTTCAATGGATATTGTCATGTTCCATTATTTAGTATATGAATGTGTATGTTTATTTTTACGATTAATCCCATTTTCACCCTTGATGTTACGGGCATCTAATAAACCCGGGATTAATCGATTTAAAATAAATTAAGAACACAGGTTGAAATGATAAACACCTGTGACCTTGTTTTGGATTGAAATGATATATATCCATCCCGGAATATCAAAAAATTAAAATCACTTGGCCATAGGATAGCAAATTATATATGGACACCGGTTGGTTAAATGATTTTTTTTTTAATATTCGAAAATTCTATTTGATGGAAAATTTCATTTAAAGGAAATGTGTCGATTTTCGATAAACATTCTATTTTTCCTTTAAGACCTGAATCCTGGATGTTATTTGAATTGGTTAAGGAAATTTTCCCAAAACAAATTTGGAAGTTTTAAATTTGAATTCCAATACGATTTGGGATTTATTCCAATGATTGGGTGGACTCGAATTTAATAAATTCTTATTGAATTTCATTTTGAAATAAAGATAATCGAGGACATTTGGAGTGTTTAAACGTAATACGAATATGGTTTGAATCCTCCAACTTGAAAGATGGGTTTGGAATGGTGTTTGCATCAAGAGATTGAACTATGTTAACTCCATTGAGACTGGAGTATAGATCCAAGTGTTTGACGTTCAGAAGAAAGGAACAATTTCGGTTAAAGGATTTTTTTATTATATATATATATATATATATACATTTACACTGTTTGATTTCAAATAACTATTCCCTTCTAAAATTTTATTTATTAAAACTTTAACCTAATACTATTTTTGTTATAGCTGAATTTTCCTTATATTTTATTACTTAAACTAATTAGTAAAACTTTTAAATTGTGTATATACATAGTGTTTTAAATTATCTTATTTTATTCTAGCTATTATATCCTATATATATAAATATATAAGTATTTTATATAAATATTTTATTTATAAGCATCTGTTTTTCAAGCTATATTAAATGATTGTAAATTTCTTCCAAATGGAAAGTGTTTGGGTTTAAACCGTGGTTCAAACGGAGTCGAGATAAGTTATGTCCTCTTTAAATATGAAGTGATTTCTATACCAATTTAATATGGAATGTGAATTTTTATTCTACTAGGATATAAATTTATCTCCTGAGGGATTGAAATGAGTTGTTATGAAACATATATTCTATTGTAATATGAATGGATTTCGAACATAAATCGATTTGGAATAACTAAAAGCTTTGATATGTAATATATTCTACTTGAATATATAAATCGATTGTTTGGAATATTATATGATTTTAATGTATGGATATGGAAATGTATTCTAGTTTAGAACATAATCGGTTTGGGAATGATTATGACATGTGGATATGAAATTTTATTCTTTTGAGTATAAAACTTTGTTCGAAACGAAATATGATATTTTGATATGAAACGAACCTTTGTGGAAAGCAAAAGAACCAACCGATGTGGAAAATGTAAGCTTTGGTTGTTAAAGAGACCAGAGTCGACAAGTGGCATACTCTCTGTCAGTGTCGATGCCACTTTAACATCTGTGAACGTTTTGACGTATCTAGAATGGAAGTTGATGACTTGGAGGTGATTTGTAACACCTGAATTTTCTGTGACTATTAAAAGAACGAATTAAAGAATACTTAATTTTTAAAGTGAGAATTAAGGGAAACGGGTTACGCCATTGCGTTCATCTTAAAATTCTGCTTGGAATAGAGTCCAAGTTTTCCTAAATCGGACTTCGTATGAGGAAGTTATGGCCCTCAGAAGTTTCAGAAATTAAAATAAATTAAAAATAGTTCAGAATGAAATTCAAAATTCAAATTCAAACGAAGAAGCGGGCTGGGCGGGATTTTTCCCGCCCCAGGCCAGGTCGACCAGGGGGTCGACCTCCCCTATACAGGTCGGCCAGGTGGTCGACCTAGGGGGTCGACCTACCCCCTCGGGCAGATCTGAACTGTGACGATTCTGACTTGTTGCTGAGTCTTTTCTGACCTGTTGCTGAGTCACTAGGGCATAAATGGAAATTCTGGATAACTCTATCTAGTCTGAATGTTTCTGATTTTCTCCTATGATAATCTAATGGCTTATATTGATTTAAAATTCTATATAAGCATGCATAGACTCAAACTCTAAACCTAAACTAAATTAATCTCTTAGCCTCCTTTCTACTGGTAGAATAGTTCTTCTTCTTAAAGCTTAGGAATTGTAAGTCGGGATTCTAATACAAATGACGAACAAACTATTCTCTTCTCTAATCCATCTTTGTGAGTGCAATTTCTTTCACAAAATAATTAATAAATTAATTATGATGAGTTATAATTGGGATTATGAGAACATGTCTGTTGAATCATGTGATGTTACTTAACTTTGTTATTGTCTGTTGGCGAACATATGACAGTTTTGTTAACTTATGTTAGTAGATCCATTTCATATGTCCAATCACATAAGTTTAACTTGATTCATTTTATGACGTCATTTTATATGCAAGTTTAGGATGTAAATCATATGCTAGTTTGTATATGAATCATATGCAAGTCTGTATGCGAATTATACACAAGTTTAGGTGAAAACCATATTCACATATGCAAGTTTAGATGAAAACCATATTCACATATGCAAGTTTAGATGAAAACCATATTCACATATGCAAGTTTAGGTGAAAACCATATTCATATATGCAAGTTCACAATTTCATGTTTAGATCTATATTTAGATCCATGGCAGAACATAGTTTATGTAAATTTATGTTCTATATGTTCATTTCCTATGCAAGTTATTGGCTATGCAAATTTATGTTATAATTCTTATTTGCAAGTTAGATCTATTTTATGTGTTATGCAAGTTGTGATGTTTCTTTTCTAATGAGTTAGACTATTTGCGAGTCTAACATACTTCATATTAAACGTACGAACGACACGGGGACAATGGGAAAATATTAAATATACATATTGTGAATTGGCATATAATGGCTTTAAAAGCATATAATTAATTTGAGACATTAATTGGTATAATTTATATACTTGAAAATTATGGACATAATTTAAGTGACAATTATGGACATGGATTAAAATTGGAAGTTATTGACAATCTGAAATAGGGATATTTATTCAAATTGGGGTTGAATAATAATGTGTAATAATAAATGTCTAAGACACGAGGTTAGACTCGTTCTTGGTATAAGACAGCCCGGACCAGCCCGACAAATCCAGCAACCACAAACGGTTGTCTAATGTAAGAGGTCAAAGGCATAAATTAAATGCGTAATAAATGCCTAAAACACGAGGTTAGACTCGTTTGTGGTATAAGACTTCCCGGACCCACCAGGCACATCCAGCAACCGCAAACGACAGTCTAATGTGAGAGGTCATAGGCATAATTAAAAGATGCTTAGACACGAGGTTAAGTCTGGCTTGTGGTGGAAGTCTACCCGGAACCGCCTGGCATATCCAGCGGCCACAAGCAATCGACTTAATGTGGGAGGTCTGTGCATCAATAATTAATTAATGCCGTTCAAAGAAGAATATGAATGACAAACAGAAGTTTAGTTGAGTTGAGCAATTCTATGAGTACTAATCTGATGTTAATTTCGGTCTTCGGGGTTGATACTTAGGGAGTTATTCTCTTAACCAATGTATTTGTGAACTAAGATGTACTTAACTATAAATTAAGTAAAACATGTCATACGATATATATATATATATATATATATATGACACATAAAGCTTAACCAATAATCTGATAAGTAGGTAGGGTTAAGACCAGCTTAACCAATAATATATATTAATATGATAAGTGGATAGGGTTAAGACCAGCTTAACCAATAATCTGATAAGTAGGTAAGGTTAAGACTAGCTTAACCAATAATATGTATTAATCTGATAAGTGGATAGGGTTAAGGCAAACTTAACCAATAATACATATTGATCTGATAAGTAGATAGGGCTAAGACCAACTTAGCCAATAATATATAAGTGGATAGGGTTAAGACCAGCTTAACCAATAAAATATAGATTGATCTGATAAGCAGATAGGGTTAAGACAAGCTTAACCAATAACACATGTTGATTTGATAAGTAGGTAACATGGGTGACATGTGGGGTATAATTATAAACACTTAATCAAGTTGAAACATGTAAGAAGACATGAATAAGAAGGGGTTAAGTGGGAAATCCTAGTGGGGACCAAACATAGGTGGAAAGCTTGTGTCAAGCATAGGGGACCCTTTTCAAACCAGTAACCCATTTAGTATCTTTGTGAGTTCGAGCTAGGTCGAGGACGGGACACACTTATTGGGTTTGATTGTAAGAGGTCAAAACGGGTTAGCGGTTGCAACGCAAGTCCAACGGGGTCATATGCGTGCGTGGGCCCGGGCTGGTAGGTAAGACGTTGTTGCATCGTGTAGGTATAAGCCGTGCATCTTTAGTGGTATCGGGTTGCCACTTTGGGGAGTGATACACCCCACTGTGGGACCAGCACGGGTATCAACGAGTTAGGGAGCCAATCGAATGGGGAAGGTAGTAGGTACGACTAGTGAGGATAGGAGAAGGTGGCACCTATGAAGACATCTAGGAGTCCAACTACCATATTATGAATAAACGTTGTAATTAGAATGGAGAGGGTAGTGGGTACAACTAGTGGAGATAAGAGCAGGCGGCACCTATGAAGACAACTAGGGGTACACGAAACTACCATTATGATTATTATGTTCAGTAGGCGGGATCAACTTTTAGGGTGACTTGTAATGGTGCAGGATAGTAATTATCCTATAGTGATAAGGAGCGCGATTAACTCCAACATATTCCTCTTGTTTGTTTTGTCTTGCCCATTTGCTTCACAGCCATTCCTTGTTTTACCAGTTTATGTATTATCCTAATTACTTTAATAATTAAACTGTTAAAGTTACTGGACTCGCCAGACTTTATGTCTGACCCCTTTGTTTTTGCCTCTTTTCTTCCTTCCCCCTCCCCCCCAGGTTCTTAGGGTGGGACTAGTGCTAGTGGTGCTTGATTTGGACCTCTTTCTCTCTCTTTTGGAAGTGCTTGGATTGCTGAAAAGTAAAGTTCAGCTTATCTCTTTTATGGCTACTTACGTTGGGGTTATGCTTTTTTACTTTATGTACTCAGAAAATAATTTTTCAAGATGGATATTAAGTGTACTTGATTTTATTGTTGGTTTTTGATGTTGTTGTAACCAAACTATTTCTCCGCTACAATAAAAGTTGTTTTAATTTTTCAATTACCAATATATGTATCTATCTTGTTAAATTCTATTCTATACACCAATAATACTCCATAAAAGTTAATGCATTCCCTTTGAGAGTGACATTAATGGACGTGGGGTGTTACGCGATTATTGAATCGAAGAAGATGAACGATGACGAAATAGCCTTGACCTTCGGGTCAGAATTGAAATGACTAAAACAGGAGTTATACCCTGACTAATTGAGGTAGCACCTTTGATCGGACACACTTCTTCGATTATATTTCTATGACAATGACGATGATGATGATTTAGGCCCTTTATGATTTTGGGAGTGTGTTCCGAGGTGGTCGGTAGTGGCTGCTATGCGTTACCACCGGTCCGGGAGTGCAATTGGTAGAATCCTGCCCTGGGCACTGCCTCGAGTTCCTTGTCATACTTATCCATATCGAGCCCCATACGATTTTGATCTAGCATTGCCTTCTATGGGGTGCCCTCTGATAACACCAGTACGGTGAATTTACGGTACTGTATAGACTGTTGGTGCCTGTAAACGGCGTAAGGTAATATGGTAATCCCGCTTACGCTATTTTTATGATATTTACTTTACTGGATATAGACTATCATAATAGCGTATTTGTGACGACCCGGAAAATCCGAACCAATTTAAAATTTTTATTTTAAATTATTTAGTGGAAAAATGTGGCAGAAATTAAAAATTCCATTTTTAAATAATATTAAAGCTAGTGAAAATAGTCAATTTTCAAACGATCTCTGTTTTCGACGAAACCACTTTCATTGGAACCAGAATGTCATATTAAACCACTTTCATTGGAACCAGAATGTGTTTGGTCGATTACGGTCAAATTTAATCGACTAAAAAATAGCCATTTTTCAAACAGTGTCAGAATTCGACGAAATTAGTTTTTTAGGACCGTATCGTCATAACATAGACAAATATATTTTTTCTGGATTTTTCTGGGTCCGTTTGTGGCCTCGGTGAATTTATTTATGCACACGAATTAAATTAATAAAGGAATTAAATATTAAATTAAATAATACAGGCCACAGACAGCCGTTTGGGCTGATGGGACCTGTCCCATTGGGTCCGGAATATGGGCTATTAGCTAGGGACAACTTTGTTTGGAATGGAATCAGCACGGTTTGAAAGATTTGGATTTATTTGTAAAAATACACTAAAAACAATACAAAAATAGGAAAAACCCTAAAATCTAAAACACTATTCACTATCTCCTTCGTTGCCGCCGCCCCCCCTTGAATCAATGGCCGAATTTGCTCCCCTTTCTTCCCTTAAGTTCCCCCTCTCCTCCAAGAATTAGACCACATACTCTACACCATTTCAAAGCCCTTGATCTCCTTCACGATTCCATACCATTTGATCGCCCTCTGGAGCCACCATCACCGAACCACCCGAACCCAAAAACAACCGCATATAGCCGCCGTGGGCCCCCCTAGCCACGACCGAGCTCGGGCAAACACCCCCCTCGTGCGCCTCTCCGAGCTCCCCAGCGTGACATCCTCCGATCGGCTCCTCGACTCCTGTGGTGGTCGCAATCGTGAACCCTAGTTTTAAACGAATATTGAAAGCTTCGGCCGATATTTCTGGTTGAGGAAGAAGGGTTATTCTCTTAATTAATTTATTATTTAATTAATTTAAATTGTTTTAAAACTTCGATTAATCATATCTAACCCATTTCAATTCGATGATTTCAGCGACGTTGTAATCGTGTGACTGAGATCTACGCATCTAGATTGACTGGAGTTGATTCTGAACAGTTTGAATTTTGGCCAAAAATCTTCAACGATTGTGAGATTTCTGAATTTGAAAAATTAAATAATTTAATTTTATTCGATCAGTTGAATCATTGTATGTTATTCCTATTCTGTTATGTGGCGATTGTTGTATTGTTGAATTATATTCGTTGTGATGTCATGTTATAGTTTGACAGTTTGGATCTGTAAAATTCAGATGTAATCATAATAAAGTTCTCACCTTTATTTTTATTCCTATTTTTATTTTTATTCCTTTCTCTTAAAATTGATCTTTTGATTTGGGATAAATAAAATAAAGTTTTGATCTTTTGTTTTTGAAACCAAAATAAAATAAAGTTTTGATCTTTTGTTTTTGAAAACAAAATATAATAAAGTTTTGATCTTTTGTTTTTGAAAACAAAACAAAATAAAATAAAGTTTTGATCTTTTGTCCTTAAATCGAATCAATACAAAGTTGACCCTTTTATTTTGTTTTGTATAATAAAAGAAGATTTGATCTTTTATTTTGAGATAAAATAAATAAAGATTTGATCTTTTACTTTCTTTTACTTTGTTTTTAAAACAAAAGAAAGTTGGATTTGAATAATAAATAAGGATTTGATTTTTATTCTAATTTATAAAATAAATAAAGTTCATATATTTTGTTTGATTTCACAAAATAAAGGTGGGACTTTTTATTTTGATTCATAGAAAATATACACCCGATCATATGTTGTCATTGTGGTAATGACACAAAATTCACTGTTATGCTAATTTAGTTGTTATGACACAAAATTCACCGTTATGCTAAATTGGTTGTTATGACACAAAATTCACCGTTATGCTAAATTGGTTGTTATGACACAAAATTCACCGTTATGCTAATTTGGTTGTTATGACACAAAATTCACCGTTATGCTAAATTGGTTGTTATGACACAAAATTCACCGTTATGCTAATTTAGTTGTTATGACACAAAATTCACCGTTATGCTAATTTAGTTGTAATGACACAAAATTTCATAGTTATGTTAATTTAGTGGAAATGTATCAAAATTTCATCATTATGTCTTTGTAGTTGAAATGAACATACTTTGGTATTGGAAAAAAAAGAAAATTTTATTGGAACTTAGGAAAATAATAGAACATTTACAGTTTTCTATGTAAAGAAAATATTTACATTTTTCAGTATAAAAGAAAAGAAAATATTTACATTTTTCAATGTAAAAGAAAGAAAAAGTAAATATTTACATTTTTCAATGTAAAAGAGAATTTACATATGTAAATAAAAACAATAAATAGGAAATTTACATTTATCCATTTTACAAAGAGTAATAGAAAATTCACATTTTTCTATTGTAGTAAAGTATAATAGGAAATTTCCATTTTTCTATTTTAATGAAGAGAGATAGAAAATTTACTTTTTATGTAAAGTATAAGATTCACCTTTTTCTAGGAGATGATAGAAGAATTTACATTTTTCATTGTAGGAGATAAAATATATACATTTTATTAAAACATAAAAAGTTCACTTTTATGTCATTACAATGAAATAGAATAAAAAGGTGAATTTTTATGTCTTTAAATCACATAGGATAAAAGAACATTTTTATAATTAAAAAAATATACATAATTGAATTAACATTTTTGGTCGCATTAGAGTTGGCGAACAAAAATGTCATTTCTATTTGATATAAAAATATACATCGTTGAATTATCATTTTTGGTCGCATTAGAATTGGCGAACAAAAATGTCATTTATATTTGATATAAAAATATACATCGTTGAATTATCATTTTTGGTCGCATTAGAGTTGGCGAACAAAAATGTCATTTTTATTTGATATAAAATGATACATTGTTGAAAACATCATTTTTGGTCGCATTAGAACTGGCGAACAAAAATGTCATTTTTGTTGAATATAAAATTATACATTGTTGAAACCATCATTTTTGTCGCATTAGAATTGGCGGACAAAAATGTTATTGCCATAGAGTAATAGGAATGGATTTTAACAAGGGGAAATCGCCAAATAGTTTATATAAATATATAATATAAAATTTAACAAAACCAGCGCGGCAGTTCGCGTATCGACAATCGTAACTTCAAACGATTATTCCGAAAGATCCGACCGTTGGATTTTCCCAAAACTGGAACCGTTAGGACCTCTTTGGGAAGAGCTTTCCAACGATGTAAATTTCATCAAAATCCGACAGCCAGATTTTAGGATAAGTGTAAATCAAATTTTGGTAAAAGCAGCGCCAGTGCCGCCCATTGACCCAAAACGTCGTTTATTTATTTCGAGCTATTTTTAATAAATAAAAATAGCGATAAATAATTATAAATATATATGAAATGTTTTAAACTATAATTATGCGACAATTATTTGAAAAGGCCGAGGTTAACTCATTTCAAATAATTGAACGGCGATTGAATCAAAGATGTAAGAATACGATGGTTGAAGACCGACGATCTTCACATCAAATGGACGATGACTTCTGATACCTTGGACTGACTTGCTCCCAGGACTGGGTTGAAGCAGTAATTGTCCGGACGTGTGTGTTGGTCGTGCGGATAAGCGAGCGCCTTTTTGGTGTCTCCGGTTTCGTTCAGACCTAGAATGGACTTGTAATGGATGTGTGTCAGACGTTGGAATTCGCTTCATGTAATTAAATCGATTTCTATTAATATATGTCTGTTTGGTTGTGGAGAATTTATTCTCTACTTAACACCCTGATATGTAGTGATAGTTATCGATCGCATGGCGTTGAATTGTCAATGTGGCACGCCAAGATGCAATGATCAAGGCTTTGTTGAAAAGCAGGCCTTGTGGCTGATGATCAAAGCATAGCCTGTTTAGGTATAGCTTTGTGTATAACGTGACTTCGCGAGCCTCACACCCCGGTATGAGTCAAAAACGGGATATGGACCGTAGGGAGTGCATACGTTTCTTTCTAGCTAGAAGTGGTGTTGGGCTTTAACACGGCCCGACATTTTACTATGTGGATTTTGGATTGAGGTACCTCGTTTTTATAGGCCGGAAGTGGTCACATTATAGGTCCAAAGGGGCCGGGAAACGTATGTTCAGGAATTTCCAATCCACTACCGTTAGGTGGGGACCGGCCCTACCGTTCCAAGGGTTGCCCATAGGTGTGATCCTGGGGCATTTGCTTGAGTATCTCGAATCGGAAGAGGACGATCCCTAGCCTCGACTTCATGACAGAAAACCAATTCCCAATACGACATCACGGTTTTGATTGTAAACTTATATATGGCGACATAGTATATGGTACCTATGCCGTCTAGGATTGATATATTTAAATTTGAAGTATTTTAATATTGCCTAGACACTAATAATAATATTAAAATATTACTTTTCACGTATTAAGCATATTTGATCATCATAAGGGAAAACTCTATCCTCCTGTGTGCGTTGCATTGTGTGATAGGATCTGAGTCTTATGATGGTTTCATTTTTCAAAAGTCATTTCGCCGTTTTATATAAACTTTATAAAATATTGCTCTGGCAATCCAATGGAGTAAACCTGTTCCGCGTTAGCGGCGTGGTCTTGAGATTTGCCACGTAGTTAGATAATTTAGTTAAGAATTCTCACACCAGTCCCATGACTGACTCGTAGTTTGTTTCAGTTTTGCAAACTCGGGTGCCCTCTTTCCACACGGGCAGCCAATTGACAGGTTCAGGTGATACATTCTGTTTGGAGATTGCTTGGACGGAAGAAGAAGAAGGCCTTTTCTCTAGTTTTATCTTGCTTTGAGTCATTTTTCCATCTTTTTCTTTTGATGTATGCAATGGGGTTTGGAATTTATTTCCTTATCTTTTGAGACTTTCTGTATTGCTAAGTGGATCCTGTAAAACTGCATACTCTGATGTTCTGTTGTGATGTTGATGACATTTTATTTCCGCTGAAATGTTTATGTGTTATGTTCTTTCTCTGAGATCTGTTTATTGTTGTAATTATGTTGTATTCCAAAATGATTATCCTTACTTTCGGTCAACGGAAGTTTGGGGTCATCACAGTTGGTATCAGAGCCTAAGGTTTACCTTTGCTTCGGAATATAACATATTTAGAACAATTCGTTTAGATAGAATCCACATTATTCTAAGACGAGTAGCTCATTAGAGATAGGACCAGTAATGTCCTAGAATGAGCACAGCAGAATAGCACATATTTACTAGTCATTACATCATTATCTTTTCATCTCGTCCTTATCTTATCTTTTCTTGAAAATTCTCAGTTTGTTGGTCTGACTCTTTTCTTGATGGTACAGACTGATTTAAATGGATACTAGAGCAAGAACAGCCCGAGGTGGAGCTCGAGGCGGGGCTAGAGGAGGAGCCCGAGTAGGAGCTGGAGGGCAAGCTAGAGACACCCATTACTCAGGAACAACATAATTCAGAGGTCGTAGTCGAACCACCTCCACCTCCGCAGCCTTTCGATTTGGAGAGAATGTCAAAGAAATTCAAGAACCTTGGAGGTGTACCTTTTACAGGGCGGGAGTTTGCGATTCAGGCCGAAGCATGGCTTAAAGATTGCGAAAAGATCCTAGAAGGCTTGGAACTGGAAGATCAGCGAAAGCGTTATCTGGCAGTTTGGCAACTAAAAGAGGAAGTAGGGCATTGGTGGGATACGATCAAAATCTGCAATGACGTGGCCAATATGTTTTGGGCCAGATTTAAGGAGCTTTTCAATGAGAAGTATATACCCCCACAAGCTAGAGACCGCCTGCGCGAGCAGTTCGTTAACCTACGGCAAGGGAATATGACCGTTTCTGAGTATGTGAGGAAGTTTGATGAGCTTTCACGATATGCTCCTAGTTTGATTCAGGATCCAGTAGAGAAAAACAAGAAATTTATCAAGGGGCTGTCCAAGAAATATTTGAACCGAGTCACTGCCCATATTAAGCTTCCTTTCAATGAAGTAGTGGAGATGGCGTGCTGCTATGAGGAGAATGATGAGTCTGAACCGCAGGACAGAGGGAAAAATCAAGGCAACAACCAGAAGGAACAGGCTAACAAGAAACAGGAGGCGAGGAATTCTTCTACAGCTAAACCCCAAGGGAAGAAGAGGGATAGGAGCAAGGTGACCTGCTATAACTGCGGCAAGATTGGGCATTTTGATTACGAGTGTAGAGCACCTAAAAGGGTCAAGAGAGATGATTTAGGCCCTAGTCAGAACCGTGGTCAGAATCCCCAGAACCATGGTCAGAATTCTCAGAATCGTGGTCAGAACCCCAGGAACACCCAGGATTGCTATAACTGCCATAAGCCGGGGCACTTTGCCAGAAACTGTCCTCTGTTGAAGAAAACCGAAGTGGCACATGTTTATGAGGGAGCAGTTGTACCAGCTTCGACTGAGGGGCCGTATAAACCCGATGTCTTAGGAGGTACGCTTAATATTAAGAACATCCATATTACTGTCTTATTTGATACCGGTTCTACACGAAGCTTTATTTCTAATGATGCGATTAAAAAGTTGAAACTGAAACCAATGAAACTCACAAATTTGATTAGAGCTAATAGCCCGATAGGAGGTTCTCTTATTCTTGATCAGTATTGTAGAATACCTGTTTCTTATTCTCGCTGCAAATTTCCCTTTGACTTGATCGTTATGAGTTTCTCCGGCTATGATCTCATTCTTGGGATAGATTGGCTGACAAAATATGAGGCCGAAGTCAATTGTGCCGAAAGAATTGTCAAAGTTAAAACTAATCTCGGAAATGTATGTATCCCCTGCCATGGCTCAGCCACCGACAGGAAAACATTCTGGTCTTCTCTAGAAGTTGCCCCTACTTCTATTGAGGATATCCCTGTCGTCAAAGATTACGCTGATGTATTCAAAGAAGTTGAGGGCCTACCTCCGCATAGAGAAATCAGCTTCCGAATTGATTTAGCTTCGAATGCAAGGCCGGTTGTACATCCCATTAGGATAATGTCGCCAAAAGAAAGAGAAGAGCTGAAAAATCAAACCAAGAAGCTTTTGTGGAAGGGTCTGATCAGGCCCAGCTTCTCGGAATGGGGAGCAGCAGTGGTGTTCGTCCCAAAATCAGACGGTACTCTCAGGCTATGTGTAGACTACCGTGATCTCAACAAGCAAACTCTAAAGAACAAATATCCACTGCCTCGTATTGATGACTTGCTTGACCGCTTGCATAGGGGAAGAGTATTTTCTAGGATGGACCTAGCTACAGGCTTCCATCAACTTCGCATTGCAGAAGAGTGTGTGCCTTTAACTGCTTTCAGAGGACCAGACATCTTTTATGAATGGCTAGTAATGCCTTTCGGTCTATGTAATGCTCCAGCATATTTTGTTGATTTGATGAATAGAGTATTCAAAGATGTTTTAAATAAATTTGTGCTCGTGTTCATCGATGACATCCTCATCTTTTATAAATCCACTGCTGAGCACGAACAACATCTGAGAGAAGTCTTAGAAATTTTACGAAGAAATGTGCTGAAAGCAAAATTTTCTAAATGCATATTCTGGCAAGAAGAGGTGAAATTCCTCGGCCATGTTGTATCAAAGGAAGGCATCTCTGTAGATCCAGGAAAGATCTTAGCCATCCAAGAATGGTAGCAGCCTAGAACTCCCACAGAGGTCAGAAGTTTCTTGGGACTGGCTGGCTATTATCGGAAATTTGTCAAATATTTTTCGAAGGTGGCTTACCCATTGACAAACCTGACCAAGAAGCATATGAAATTCAAGTGGACACTGGAATGCGAGACAGCTTTCCAAGAGCTAAAGAAGAGGTTGACCAATGCTCCTGTGTTGACCATCATAGATGGAAATCAGGATTTGAAGGTCTGGACCGACGCCTCTAAGCAAGGTTGTTTCTTTTTTAAATTAACATGTCTGAGATAACATTTTTCCTTCAATGACAAATCTCATTTTAACATGTTATCCCTTATTTATTTAAGGTATTGGTGCGGTGCTGATGCAAAGAGGCAGGGTAGTCGCATATGCTAGCCGCCAACTGAAACCGCATGAGAAAAATTATGTTACGCATGACCTTGAACTAATGGCCATTGTGTTTGCTCTTAAAATATGGAGGCATTATCTTTTGGGTGAAAAGTTTGAAATTTACACGGATCACAAATCTTTGAAACACCTTTTTACCCAAAAAGATTTGAATATGAGGCAGCAGCGCTGGGTCGAATTTCTTGCATCATATGACCTGGATATCCTATATACTCCGGGAAAAGCCAACGTTGTAGCCGATGCACTCAGTAGAAAGAATGCAGAATGCAACACTCTCATTATCGCCAGTCTCATTATCACTCCTTCTTTGATTGATAAAGTCTCTGCTCTTCAGAAGAATGATAAATTTATTCAGAGGATTATTAAAAGAATTCAGGATGGCGAAACCACAAGTTTCCAAATTGATGACAAAGGGGTTCTGAGGCTATTGAGCCGAATCTGTGTCCCATACGACTCTAAGCTCAGAAGGGAGGTTATGTATGAATGTCATAAATCTAAGCTTAGTGTTCACCCTGGAGTGAGCAAGATGTATCACGACCTCAAGCGCACATTTTGGTGGAGGTTGATGAAGAGAGATATTTCTATTTATGTTGCTAGATGTCCCACTTGTCAGCAAGTTAAAAGTGATCAACATAAACTGGCAGGTTTGTTGCAACCGCTAGGAGTTCCTGGTTGGAAGTGGGAGGAAATTTCTATGGATTTTATAGATGGCTTGCCCCGAAGCCGTAAATGCAACGATAGCATTTGGGTGATTGTCGACCGCTTAACAAAATCTTCCCATTTCATCCCTGTTCGGTCCAATAGAACAGCTCGAAGTTTAGCACAGCTCTATCTTAAAGAGATAGTCAGACTGCATGGGGTTCCTAAAAGAATTGTCAGCGATTGGGATCCATTATTTACAGTAAATTCTGGGAAGCTTTTCAAGAAGAGCTTGGGACCAAGTTAAATCTGAGCTCTGCCTATCACCCTCAGACAGATGGCCAGACTGAGAGGGTGAATCGTGTTTTGGAAGACTTATTGCGTGCTTGCATTCTCGACTATGGCGGTTCATGGGAAGACCACTTGCACTTGGTGGAATTCTCCTATAATAATAGCTACCAAGCAAGCTTGGGGATGTTACCATTTGAACTACTTTATGGCAGGCCGTGCAGATCTCCGGCATGTTGGGTGGAGTCAGGCAATCGACTAGTCTTGAGCCCCGACATGGTTCGTGAAGCATCAGATAAGGTTGATTTGATTAAGAAGCGCTTGTTGACTGCTCAGAGTCGACAAAAGAGCTATGCAGACCAGCGAAGAAGGAATCTAGAATTCTCTATGGGTGATCGAGTATACTTGAAGGTTTCTCCTTTGAGATACGTGATTCGTTTTGGGAAGACGGGAAAGTTGGCACTAAGATTGGTCCATTCCCTATTCTCGAAAGGATTGGTACTCTCGCTTATAGAGTGCAACTGCCCGACTGGTTGCTAGGGGTGCATGATGTATTTCATGTGTCTCAACTCCGCAAGCATGTGCACGATCCAGATCTGATTGAGGATGAATTAAACCAACAGGTCCTAGATATTGCTCCAAATCTGACAGTGAGAAAAGACCCGATTAAGATCATTGGCAAAGAAACCAAAATCTTGAGGAACAAGAAGATCAACCTAGTCAAGGTTCAATGGAGTGGGGATCCTAGAGACTGTACTTGGGAGACTGAGGATAGCATCAAAAAGGCTTACCCCAAGTGCAGAGTGGATATCTCTGAGTAACTCTTGTAATAAGGTACGTTTATATCAATTTACATTTTCCATCTTCGTTCCTACTCTTCTTTGTTTCCTTTTCGAGGACGAAAATTCTTAAGTGGGGGAGATTGTAACGACCCGGAAAATCCGAACCAATTTAAAAAATTTATTTTAAATTATTTGGTGGAAAAATGTGGCAGAAATTAAAAATTCCATTTTTAAATAATATTAAAGCCAGTGAAAATAGTCAATTTTCAAACGATCTCTGTTTTCGACGAAACCACTTTCATTGGAACCGAAATGTCATATTATTGCTATGTTTCAATTTTTAGAATTTTTCGAATTAATATGTGAGCGTGGCGAAGGAAAATGTGTTTGGTCGATTACGGTCAAATTTAATCGACTGAAAAATAGCCATTTTTCAAACAGTGTCAGAATTCGATGAAATTAGTTTTGTTAGGACCGTATAGTCATAACATAGACAAATATATTTTTTCTGGATTTTTCTGAGTCCGTTTGTGGCCTCGGTGAATTTATTTATGCAGACGAATTGAATTAATAAAGGAATTTGTTAGACCAAAAATTAGGCCTAACACCCAAATGCAGATCGCAGATCACAAAATGCAGAAAAGAGTAAATAAAGAGGAGACACACAAGGTTTTTATAGTGGTTCGGCTGTAGATGTAGCCTACGTCCACTTTATAATCTTATTGTTATACTGACAGATTACAAGAATCAGTTACATGTAGACACACAATTCGTGTGTTAATTGTATTGAAAAGATAAGAATTTGAGTGTATGAAGGTGCAAAGTCCTTGCACTTCAGTAATGGTGGGAGCAGTGAAGAAGAATGGCCCAAAAAAAATCCTTGAAAATGCCTTCAAATGGGGTATTTATAGCTGTTTCCTGAAGGCGGTTCATGGGACACATGGCACGCATCCCAAAAATCTCGAAATGTGGTGGAAAACGTCCAAACATCATCTCCAAATCGTCATGTGACATGTGTAATCAGATCCATGCAAGTTGGAGTGAAAATAGCCTTAAGAATAGGTCAGAACAAGCTGCGCAGGAGCAGGTGCGGGGATCGGATCGTGGTGGGGTACGTGGCACACGATCCAGGATAATAAGAGCAAGATGTGGCATGAGAATAGGTCAAAACAGGGAGCGTATCTGCAGGTCGGAAGTTCGGATCGCGATCATGGGGTCGGATCGTGGTCATGGCTCGGATCGTGATATGGCTATCACGAGCTGAGTCTGGTCGTGAGCGGTATAGTGAAGCTGGAGTGAAGTGCTGGCGATCAGGTCGGATCGTGAGATCTACCACGGACGGTTCGTGGTCTGAGGAGGGCGATCCGATGAGGGGCGATCCGATGAGGGACGATCCGAGGGTGCGTGATCCATACTTCGATCGTGTGCTGCTTCGTCGCTTTATCCAAGAAATTGCCAGATTACACCAGTTTACGGAAACGGGCATAACTTTCAAACCGTAAGTCCGATTGAGACAAACCGAAGCTCAAACCGAAGCTAACTCAGAGATCTACAAAAGTTACAGATCTTAGCTCCGTAATCGCTGTTTTCGGGCCCAAAAGAGGTCGTCTGATAGGAGTTTCGGGCCTGTTTATGTTGAGGATGTGATTTTGACCAAATCTCTCAATGTCTTCTGACGTCGTTTTCATCGCTCGAGCATGTTATCATTCAGGAATTCCATATGTGACGGCTTTTGCCAAAAAATGTGTCAACAGAATTAAATATTAAATTAAATAGTACAGGCCATAGACAGCCGTTTGGGCTGACGGGACCTGTCCCATTGGGTCCGGAATATGGGCTATTAGCTATGGTCAACTTTGTTTGGACTGGAATCAGCACGGTTTGAAAGATTTGGATTTATTTGTAAAAATACACTAAAAACAATATAAAAATAGGAAAAACCCTAAAATCTAAAACACTATTCACTATCTCCTTCGTTGCCGCCGCCCCCCCTTGAATCAATGGCCGAATTTGCTCCCCTTTCTTCCCTTAAGTTCTCCCTCTCCTCCAAGAATTAGACCACATACTCTACACCATTTCAAAGCCCTTGAT
This sequence comes from Allium sativum, assembly GCA_030737875.1. Classification (NCBI taxonomy): domain Eukaryota; kingdom Viridiplantae; phylum Streptophyta; class Magnoliopsida; order Asparagales; family Amaryllidaceae; genus Allium; species Allium sativum. The sequence continues at coordinate 199,100,072 of CM060925.1, read as the reverse complement.
CTCCTTCACGATTCCATACCATTTGATCGCCCTCTGGAGCCACCATCACCGAACCACCCGAACCCAAAACCGCCGCATATAGCCACCGTGGGCCCCCTAGCCACGACCAAGCTCGGCCAAACACCCCCCCTCGTGCGCCTCTCCGAGATCCCCAGCGTGACATCCTCCGATCGGCTCCTCGACTCCTGTGGTGGCCGCAATCGTGAACCCTAGTTTTGAACGAATATTGAAAGCTTCGGACGATATTTCTGATTGAGGAAGAAGGGTTATTCTCTTAATTAATTTATTATTTAATTAATTTAAATTGTTTTAAAACTTCGATTAATCATATCTAACTCATTTCAATTCGAAATTCGATGATTTCAGCGACGTTGTAATCGTGTGACTGAGATCTATGCATCTAGACTGACTGGAGTTGATTCTGAACAGTTTGAATTTTGGCCAAAAATCTTCAACGACTGTGAGATTTCTGATTTTGAAAAATTAAATAATTTAATTTTATTCGATCAGTTGAATCATTGTATGTTATTCTTATTATGTTATGTGGCGATTGTTATATGGTTGAATTATATTCGTTGTGATGTCATGTTATAGTTTGACAGTTTGGATCTGTAAATTTCAAATGTAATCATAATAAAGTTCTCACCTTTATTTTTATTCCTATTTTTATTCCTTTCTCTTAAAATTGATCTTTTGATTTGGGATAAATAAAATAAAGTTTTGATCTTTTGTTTTTGAAACCAAAATAAAATAAAGTTTTGATCTTTTGTTTTTGAAAACAAAATATAATAAAGTTTTGATCTTTTGTTTTTGAAAACAAAACAAAACAAAATAAATTTTTGATCTTTTGTACTTAAATCGAATCAATACAAAGTTGAGCCTTTTATTTTGTTTTGTATAATAAAAGAAGATTTGATCTTTTATTTTGAGATAAAATAAATAAAGATTTGATCTTTTACTTTCTTTTACTTTGTTTTTAAAATAAAAGAAAGTTGGATTTGAATAATAAATAAGGATTTGATTTTTATTCTAATTTATAAAATAAATAAAGTTCATATATTTTGTTTGATTTCACAAAATAAAGGTGGGACTTTTTATTTTGATTCATAGAAAATATACACCCGATCATATGTTGTCATTGTGGTAATGACACAAAATTCACCGTTATGCTAATTTAGTTGTTATGACACAAAATTCACCGTTATGCTAATTTAGTTGTTATGACACAAAATTCACCGTTATGCTAATTTAGTTGTTATGACACAAAATTCACCTTATGCTAAATTGGTTGTTATGACACAAAATTCACCGTTATGCTAATTTGGTTGTTATGACACAAAATTCACCGTTATGCTAAATTGGTTGTTATGACACAAAATTCACCGTTATGCTAATTTAGTTGTTATGGTACAAAATTCACCGTTATGCTAATTTAGTTGTAATGACACAAAATTTCATAGTTATGTTAATTTAGTGAAAATGTATCAAAATTTCATCGTTATGTCTTTGTAGTTGAAATGAACATACTTTGGTATCGGGAAAAAAAAAGGAAATTTTATTGGAACTTAGGAAAATAATAGAACATTTACATTTTTCTATGTAAAGAAAATATTTACATTTTTTAGTATAAAAGAAAAGAAAATATTTACATTTTTCAATGTAAAAGAAAGGAAAAGTAAATATTTACATTTTTCAATGTAAAAGAGAAAAAGAGAATTTACATATGTAAATAAAAACAATAAATAAGAAATTTACATTTTTCCAATTTACAAAGAGTAATAGAAAATTCACATTTTTCTATTGCAGTAAAGTATTATAGGAAATTTCCATTTTTCTATTTTAATGAAGAGAGATAGAAAATTTACTTTTTATGTAAAGTATAAGATTTACCTTTTTCTAGGAGATGATAGAAGAATTTACATTTTTCATTGTAGGAGATAAAATATATACATTTTATAAAAACATAAAAAGTTCACTTTTATGTCATTAAAATGAAATAGAATAAAAAGGTGCATTTTTATGTCTTTAAATCACATAGGATAAAAGAACATTTTTATAATTAAAAAAATATACATAGTTGAATTAACATTTTTGGTCGCATTAGAATTGGCGAACAAAAATGTCATTTCTATTTGATATAAAAATATACATCGTTGAATTATCATTTTTGGTCGCATTAGAATTGGCGAACAAAAATGTCATTTATATTTGATATAAAAATATACATCGTTGAATTATCATTTTTGGTCGCATTAGAGTTGGCGAACAAAAATGTCATTTTTATTTGATATAAAATGATACATTGTTGAAAACATCATTTTTGATCGCATTAGAATTGGCGAACAAAAATGTCATTTTTGTTGAATATAAAATTATACATTGTTGAAACCATCATTTTTGTCGCATTAGAATTGGCGGACAAAAATGTTATTGCCATAGAGTAATAGGAATGGATTTTAACAAGGGAAAATCGCCAAATAGTTTATATAAATATATAATATAAAATTAAACGAAACGAGCGCGGCAATTCGCGTATCGACAATCGTAACTTCAAACGATTATTCATCCGACCGTTGGATTTTCCCAAAACTGGAACCGTTAGGACCGCTTTGGGAAGAGCTTTCCAACGATGTAAATTTCATCAAAATCCGACGGTTAGATTTTAAGATATGTGTAAATCAAATTTTGGTAAAAGCAGCGCCAGTGCCGCCCATTGACCCAAAACGTCGTTTATTTATTTCGAGCTATTTTTAATAAATAAAAATAGCGATAAATAATTATAAATATATATGAAATGTTTTAAACTATAATTATACGACAATTATTTGAAAAGTCCGAGGTTAACTCATTTCAAATAATTGAACGGCGATTGAATCAAAGATGTAAGAAGACGATGGTTGAAGACCGGCGATCTTCACATCGAATGGACAATGACTTCTGATACCTTGGACTGACTTGCTCCCAGGACTGGGTTGAAGAAGTAATTGTCCGGACGTGTGAGTTGGTCGTGCGGATAAGCGAGCGCCTTTTTGGTGTCTCCGGTTTCGTTCAGACCCAGAACGGACTTGTAATGGATGCGTGTCTGACGTTGGAATTCGCTTCATGTAATTAAATCGATTTCTATTAATATATGTCTGTTTGGTGGTGGAGAATTTATTCTCTACTTAACACCCTGATACGTAGTGATAGTTATCGATCGTATGGTGTTGAATTGTCAATGTGGCACGCCAAGATGCAATATCAAGGCTTTGTTGAAAAGCAGGCCTTGTGGCTGATGATCAAAGCATAACCTGTTTAGGCATAGCTTTGTGTATAACTGACTTCGCGAGGCTCACACCCCGGTATGAGTCAAAAACGGGATATGGACCGTAGGGAGTGCGTACATTTCTTTCTAGCTAGAAGTGGTGTTTGGGCTTTAACACGGCCTGGCATTTTACTATGTGGATTTTGGATTGAGGTACCTCGTTTTTATAGGCCGGAAGTGGTCACATTATAGGTCCAAAGGGGCCGGGAAACATATGTTCAGGAATTTCCAATCCACTACCGTTAGGTGGGGACCGGCCCTACCGTTCCAAGGGTTGCCCATAGGTGTGATCCTGGGGCATTTGCTAGAGTGTCTCGAATCGGAAGAGGACGATCCCTAGCCTCGACTTCATGACAGAAAACCAATTCCCAATACGACATCACAGTTTTGATTGTAAACTTATATATGGAGACATAGTATATGGTACCTATGCCATCTAGGATTGATATATTTAAATTTGAAGTATTTTAATATTGCCTAGACACTAATAATAATATTAAAATATTACTTTTCACGTATTAAGCATATTTGATCATCATAAGGGAAAACTCTATCCTCCTGTGTGCGTTGCATTGTGAGATAGGATCTGAGTCTTATGATGGTTTCATTTTTCAAAAGTCATTTCGCTGTTTTATATAAACTTTATAAAATATTGCACTGGCAATCCAATGGAGTAAACCTGTTCCACGTTAACGGCGTGGTCCTGAGATTTGCCACGTAGTTAGATAATTTAGTTAAGAATTCTCACACCAGTCCCATGACTGACTCGTAGTTTGTTTCACTTTTGCAAACTTGGGTGCCCTCTTTCCACACGGGCAGCCAATTGACAGGTTCAGGTGATACATTTTGTTTGGAGCTTGCTTGGACAGAAGAAGAAGAACGCCTTTTCTCTAGTTTTATCTTGCTTTGAGTCATTTTTCCATCTTTTGCTTTTGATGTATGTAATGGAGTTTGGAATTTATTTCCTTATCTTTTGAGACTTTCTGTATTGCTAAGTGGACCTGTAAAACTGCATACTCTGATGTTCTATTGTGATGTTGATGACATTTTATTTCCGCTGAAATGTTTATGTGTTATGTTCTTTCTCTGAGATCTGTTTATTGTTGTAATTATGTTGTATTCCAAAATGATTATCCTTACTTTCGGTCAACGGAAGTTTGGGGTCATCACAGTATTATACTATGTATGTATTAGTTTAACGGATCCTCGAGAGATGGACAAATCCCGTAACATCTCTTGAGTTACTGTGCCCATGAAACTCAAGTTGTTTCATATTTTAATTTGACTAATATGAGAATGATTTAGTGTTGGTCCAAGTGTTTTCTTTTTGATACAATACGCTCGGGTCAGCAGAAGTTTGTAGTTAACGAAGATTACTCTATCCTGGAGATCGAAGACGATGATTTGGTACATATCTACTATATATAAGTATTTCCGCTGCACTTTATTTCCGCTGCATTGCTGTATATAATTGTATTAGTGAACTCTAATGACTGGAAGATGTAATTCGAATGTAAATGTTTTAAATGTTTTGAACCATTGTTTGTTTATTATATGTTGTCCTTCCGTTGTGAAATTATGTGATTGTTTTCTCTTCTTTCTTCTTTTCCCAATAACTATCTGGGTTGGTGATTTGTTTGGGTCGACATGTGTGATTTATTGTCGATTTGAACGGTCAAAAATCTAGGTCGTTACACCTGATGACTAATAACTGATATTATTGAGCTGTTTAGATGCGTTGATTTTTATGTATGCCTTGAATTTATTTATTTAATGTGTTAATATATAATCCATCTTGTTATCGACATTGTTTATGTATGTTACCGATTTTTGTTGATTAATCCCAACCATTACCCTAGATGTTACGGGGATCAAATAAACCCGGGATTAATCATTAAAATGAATTAAGAACGTAGGTTGAAATGTTAAATACCTATGACCCGGATTTGGATTAAAATGATATATATCCCTACCAAAAATACTAAAATTAAATTTTAAGTATTACATAGCCATAGGATAGAAAACTATATACGGACACCGGTTGGTTAAATAAAAATTGCTTTTAACCTTGAATTTTGAAATTTTGTTTTAAAGACAAATAAATGATATTATTAATCTGTTTTCTTTAAATTTGAACTTTAAGCCTTGAAATTAAAATTTTAAATTTTAAGGAATTCGTATATATGAATAACTGAAGTTGAAATTGAATTGAATATAAAATATAAATTTATTGAAATGAATCTTTGATATTTAATTTAAATTAACCTGATTTATAGTAGTAAGTGAGCTGTGAACTCGAGATTTTTATAAATGAATAATATGAAGTGAGAGTTATAACTGAAATTTAATTATTAAATTTAATTACTAAATCGGATTGTTTGAAATCAACTGTTGAATCGTATTGAATATGAATGGGAAGTCAAATTATTTTAAATTAAGATATCGAAATTTAGTCGAATTGATTTGAAACTGAAATATCATTTCCTGTTCGGTTAGATTTTTTGAAGATATGATTCTGATTCCAACTATTGTATTTTTAAACCATTTTATAAACTATTTTTTTATAATAATAATTTTCTTTATAAACTATTTACCTTATAACTATTTTATTTTATTATTCATTTTAAATTAACTATTTTAATATTTAACTATTTATTTTATAAACTATTTTAATATTTTACCAATAGATTTTACGAAATCAGAAATTCTATTTTAAATACAAATTAATTATTTTCAAACTATTTATATCATATATTTAAACTAAAAAAATTTGTTTTAACTATTTTTAAATTATTTATAGTTGGAATTGTTTCAAGATTTTAAATTAGTAAAATGTAGATTTTATGATGAATAATATTCTCTCTTGAATATTGATATGATTTTTTATGAAAAGTTGATATTTTGATATGAAGTACGAACCGCTTTAAAATGTAAAAGAATTGACCGGTGTAAAAAATGAAAACAATTAGTTGTTAAAGAGACCGGGATCAGATATTGTCATACCCTCTTCCAATACCGAAAACCACTTTAACAACTTTGTACACGGGGGAGTTTCAGAATGAAGTAGGTTGATTTGGAGGCAATTACCGGATTTAGAGAAAGAGAATGATGATGGAAGTCCTTGACCTTCGGATTATAATTAAAATGACTAAAACAGGGCTATACCGTGACCCAAGTGGGGTTAGTTACCTCCATCGGCAACACTTCTTCCTTTATTACTATGGTCCCTTGGTTTGATTGACTTGATTTGATGTGCATCCATGATTTGGGAATGTTGTCTGAGGTGGGCGGTAGTTGCGACTATCCGTTACCACCAGTCCGGGCATGCAACTAGTATATTCCCACTCTGGGCGTTCCTCGTGTTCCTTGTCATATTATCATGATCGAGCCCCTTACGACTTTTATTTGCACCGTACCTATGGAGTGACCTCTGATAGCCACTACGTACTATGGACTTTATGATATCTGTATAGACTGCGGTATTATAAACGGTGTAAGGGTAATAATGGTAATCCCTCTTACGTTATTTTGATATTTCATACTTAACCATAGACATTATTATAATAGCGTATTATATTATATAGTATCTAGTTTGACGGATCCTTCAGAGATGGAATTTCCCATAGCATCTCTTTAGCTATTGCACTCATATTATCACATGAAATTGATTTAACTGATATGAGAATATTTGAAGTCTGTTGCGAGTATTTTTGTCTATTCATTTGTGCTCGGGTCAGCATGAGTTTTCAGTTATTGAAGACAATGTTATGAAGATGAAGACGGGGCTCAACAGACATATTTGTTATTATTACTCCGCTACAAACATTGTTATGTTTATGATAGTTAACTCTGATAATTGTTTTAGAATAAAATCAAATGCATGTTTTAACAGCTTCATGAACTGTTATTTAATTATTATATTTTTCCTTCTGTTGTGAGATCCTATGTTTGTTTTTCTTCTTCTCTCCTTTTTCTTATATAAATCTCAATAACTATCCGTATTTTTGATTTGTTTAAGTCGACATTGAGGATCATTGTCGATTTGAAAAGTCAAAAATCTCGGATGTTACATTTGGCATCAGAGCTTTGGTTTAGCGAAAACCTTGGCTCTATTTGGGATTCACTCATTAGAGATAGGGTAGTAATACTCTAGAATGAGTTTGAGTGTATATGAGAGAACGTACTTGTAATTTTGATATAAAATGGTTTTTATTTGTGTAGATTTGTTCCATTAAGTATTTATGAATTCTGGTCGGTACTTGGGACGCCAAGGCATCGGTAGGGATTCCTAAACATTTGAATAGGACTCATTGACATAATATTGTTTTGAATTATATTTTATTTATATAACAACTGTTTGAAAATGTATGAATTTTGATTTTGTTGATGATAATATTAGATTTTCATCATGTATCATTCGATTGATCAATAATTTAAAACTATTTGTTAATGAATGATTTAAGAAAAATGAAATATTGAAAATTAATTCAGTAATGAAATAAGAAATTAAATATGAATTTGAGAATTTAATTTCAGGTGGTTTTGTAATATTGATTTATAAATGGATTTTAAATAATATATTTATATTTAAAAAGTTGTTTCATATAGAAATTGTTTTCAAATGAATTTAAAAAAAAGTGTAAAATTTTCCCCTTGCCTTTGGAAAATGATCTAGGTAATGAGTGTACACATTATCGACATTATTTTCAAGAGACTAAGTGGGGAGAGACCACCTAGAATTTTTATACTTTGTTTGGAAATTTGGATTTCATTTAAATCTTTTCAATTATGGTTCGATATAAAAGATAAAATATATATATTATTTTAAAGTTGATTTGGAAACGAACCCAAAGTTGGAATTTTTATGTTCTTAAATAGTTAACGAATTCCAAATTGTTGAAATGAACTAAAAAATCGAAATTATAGAAATTTCTGAATTGTATAAAAAGATAATAAATCCATGAGAGTTATAATTAAACAAAAACTCATAGTAGGTTGAAACAATGAAGTCAAAATAAATTGAAACTAGTGATAAAAATCGGACATTTCAATAGCATATATATAACTTACCAATTAATCAAAAAGTTAACATGTTATTGGAATAAAATTGAATAATATACAAGTACTGGTATGAATAATGAATGTTGGAAAATTGGATGGGTTATTAATACGAATGAAATTTAAGTTATGGAATGAACAATATATAGTTGGTTATGCTTGAAATTGAATTTAACTAGGTAATGAAGCTAAACCAAATCAATGAAATAAGCTAGTAAAATAAATTAATTGGTTATGAGTTAAATTATTTTGCTATTGATGGTAAGATAATCGACGACATAGGATAATCGATATTTCCAAGTCAAAAATAAACGTTTAACTTGTTTTGTGAAAATAAAAGTGAATTGGTTTATAAATTATAAATTTAAACAAAGATTGAACGAATTAATTATATTAATTAAAATGATCTCATCGCAAAGCTGTAGTTCGTAATTTTCCGAGTTAAATTTTAAATGAATGTATAGGATCTAAAATAAGTCGGATTTCTTTGAAACAAGAATCTTTTGGATATTGGAATATAATTTTCTGATGAAAGAGAAAATTTTAGATTTCGACTTGTTGATTTTAAGATATTTGTATTTCAAATTTTCAGAAAAATCACAGTTTGGTAATTCAAGATTCAGAACTAAATTATTAAAGAAATTAGTTATGCAAACTAACAAATGAGACAAGTTGAATAAGAAATTATATGACTAAATATATCTAAATTGACAACTTCTTATTATGCCTTTTCGAGGACGAAAAGTTCTAAGTGGGGGAGATTGTAACATCCCGAGATTTTGTGACAATTTAGAATATTTAATTTAGTGTGTTTTTGAACAAAATTATTCTAAATATTTTTTTTTGTTTTTTTATAATGGAAATTGAAACTTAATATTTAAATATCTTGATTTGTGTAAATTATAATTGAAAGATAAAAACCGGAGTATTTGATAATTATATTAAAATTCATGTAAGAAGAAAATTTATTTATGAAATTCATTTGAATTCTATTTTTTTATTTGATCAGAGATTATATACTGTTGAATTTAATTTTAAGAGAATAAGTGAAAACTGAATATTTTATTAATGAATATTGAAATTTGACATTATTTTTAACAAGCTCAGAATTCGACGACACCAATTTTTTTTGCATTCATAATAACAAATTATTCTTTGGTTTCGAAATTCGCGCCAAACAGACTTATTATGTGGCCGTGCGAAGCAAAATCATTTGTTTAAAAACAGGCGATCGGTTTACAAAGAAACGTTATTGAGACGATCTCAGAATTTGTTACCACTTTTTTTTTGGATTCGTATCGTCGAATAATGGTAAGATTCCAAGTTTCATAATTTTTAGAATCATTATGTGGCCGTGCGTGATTTTTAAATTGAAAAATAGACAATATTTTGACTTGCAAAATTTGTTGTTTGTGCATATGGACTCGGAATTCGACGAAACAAGTTTCCTTGGTTCCATAATGTAAGAGAGTAGTTGCATGTCAATTTTCATTGAAAACGAAATCCGTAGGTGGTCACACGGATTCTTTAACGATGAAAATGACCGATATTTGTTATAATAAATTATAAAGTTAATAAAAAATAATATTTTGGCTCCACTATAAATTATCATTTCCACTTCATAACTTAACCCTAAACCTAAAAATCACGCAGCCCCTTCCTTCTTTTAAAATGAAAGCTTTCTTCCTTTCAAAAATCATAGAAACCAAAATACTCTTCTATAATCATAAGATAAATATATTTTTGATTCTCAAAGCATTCTCTTCGATTTAATATGGGTATTGGAGGGGTTAGAGGGGGTTTTGGTCTCTAAATTTTTTACTGCGTGGAGTTCATGTGGCTAGGGTTGAGATCTTTGGTGAATTGAAGCTTTAATGAATGTTTTGATGGTTATATTTGAGTTCGTGGTAGGAATTGTGAGTTGTATGCAAAGTTTGGGGCGATTCAAAGAGAATTTTTGTCGAGAGGATTTCCATGTATGTGCGTTTTGGGTATGTAAATGTAAAATGGTGATGGAGTTTGAGTTTGTGTGTGTGCATGAAGATGAAGAGAGGAAGAAGAGAAACTCAACGGAATTAACGGCTTGTGATTTCGTGGAGAAATGAGTGAGGATGGGTGACATGAATGTTGCGGTAATAGTAGGACATGGGGCTGCTATGTACGTTTTTTTTTGGGAGAGAAGAAGACTAGAGGAAGAGATTAGAAGCTTATTATGGTAGTTAATTAATTAATTACTTAAGCTAATGAGATATATACTTAGAAACTTGTAAAATGCATAACTTTTTCATACGAACTCGGAATTCAGTGAAACAAGATCCGTTAGAATCATATCGACGAGCTCTTCGCGATGGCATAGATTTGGACTGATTTTGAGACCATTTATTTTCGGATCTTATTCGGATTTCAATCTCGTTCAGAACCAAAGGTGAGTGATTAAACCCACTCACATCTAACTAAAAATATTTGATTGTTAGTTAAATTAAATTCATGCCATGATATGATGGTATTGTTTGCTGTTTGATTGTTTAAATTTCATATTTATGTTAAATCTGCATAGACTGCATGATTTAATATGACTGTTATATAAATTGTACTGTTATAGATTAATTTCTAGTTTTAAAAAAAAAAGAACCTCATACCTGATGACTAGTAACTGATATTATTGAATTGTTTTGATCTGTTGATTTTGATGTATTCCTTGAATTTATTTATTTAATGTGTTAATGTATAATCCATCTTGTTATCGACATTGTTTATGTATGTTACTGATTTTTGTTGATTAAGCCCAACCATTACCCTAGGCGTTACGGGCATCAACTAAAACCGAGATTAATCATTAAAACGAACTAAGGACATAGGTTGAAATGATAAATACCTATGACCCTGGTTTGAATTGAAATGATATATGTCCCTTCCCGAAATACTAAAATTAAAATTTAAGTATTACTTGGCCATAGGATAGAAAATTATATACGGACACCGGTTGGTTAAATAAAAAATGTGTTTAACCTTGAATTTTTAAATTTTGTTTTAAAGACAAATAAATAATATTATTAATCTATTTTCTTTAAATTTGAACTTTAAGACCTGAATTTTAAATTTTAAATTTTAAATAATTCTTATATGTGAATAACTGAAGTTGAAACTGAACTGAATATAAAATATAAATTTATCGAAATTGAATCTTTGATATTTACTTTAAATTAACCTGATTTATAGTAATAATTGAACTATGAACTCGATATTTTTATAAACGAATAATTCAAAGTGAGAATTATAATTGAAATTTAATTATTAAATCGGATTGTTTGAAATCGATTGGTTGAATCGTATTGAATATTAATGGGAAGTCAAATTCCTTTAAATTAATATATCGAAATTTAGTCGAATTGATTTGAAACTGAAATATGATTTCCTGTTTGGTTAAATTTTTGAAGATATGATTCTAATTCCAACTAAGTATTTTTAAACCATTTTATAAACTATTTTATTTTTATAATAATAATTTTCTTTATAAACTATTTACCTTATAACTATTTTATTTTGTTATTTATTTTAAATTAACTATTTTGATATTTAACTATTTATTTTATAAACTATTTTAATATTTTACCTATAGATTTTATTAAATCTGAAATTCTATTTTAAATACGAATTATTTATTTTCAAACTATTTATATCATATATTTAAACTAAAAAAATTTGTTTTAACTATTTTAAATTATTTTAAAGTTGGAATTGTTTCAAGATTTTAAATTAGTAAAATGTAAATTTTATGATAAATAATATTCTCTCTTGAATATTGAAATGATTTTTTATGAAAAGTTGATATTTTGATATGAATTACGAACCCCTTTAAAATGTAAAAGAATAGACCGGTGTGAAAAAATGTAAACGATTGGTTGTCAAAGAGACCGAGATCGGATGTTGTCATACTCTCTGCCAATACCGAAAACCACTTAAACAACTGTGTATGCGGTGGAGTTCCGGAATGAAGTAGGTTGATTTGGAGGCGATTACTGAATTTGTAGAAAGAGAACGATGATGGATGTCCTTGACCTTCGGGTTATAATTAAAATGACTAAAACAACGCTATACCGTGACCAAGTGGGGTTAGCTACCTCCATCGGCAACACTTCTTCCTTTATTGCTACAGTCCCTCGGTTTGATTGATTTGATTTGATGCGCATCCATGATTTGGGAGTGTTGTCCGAGGTGGGCTGTAGTTGCGGCTATGCCTTAGCACCAGTCCGGGCATGCAACTAGTATATTCCTACTCTGGGCGTTCCTCGTGTGCCTTGTCATATTATCCTGATTGAGCCCCTATGACTTTGATTTGTACCGTACCTATGGAGTGCCCTCTGATAGCCACTACGTACTGTGGACTTTACAGTATCTGTATAGACTATGGTATTATAAACGGTTTAAGGGTAATAATGGTAATCCCGCTTACGCTATTTTAATATTTTATATTTAAACATAGACACTATTTTAATAGCGTATTATATTATATTGTATCTAGTTTCACGGATCCTTAAGAGATGGAATTTCCCATAACATCTCTTAAGTTATTGCACTCTTATTATCACATGAAATTCATTTAACTGATATGAGAATATTTGAGTTCTGATCCAAGTATTTTTGTCTTTAAATTTGTGCTCGGGTCAGCCTGAGTTTTCAGTTATTGAAGACAATGTTATGAAGATGAAGACGGAGCCCAACATATGTATTTATTAGTATTACTCTGCTGCAAACATTGGTATGTTTATGATAGTTAACTCTGATAATTTTTGTAGAATAAAATCAAATGTATGTTTTAACGGCTTCATGAACTGTTATTTAATTATTATATTTTGTCCTTCCGCTGTGAGATTCTGTGTTCATTTTTCTTCTTCTCTCCTTTTTCTTATATAAATCTCAATAACTATCCGTATTTTCGATTTGTTTAAGTCGACATTGAGGATCACTATCGATTTGAATGGTCAAAAGTCTCGGATGTTACAAGGCAACTTGCTACCACTGTTTTCTCCAAAATTCCAGCAAGATAAGTGATATATCTGACCATTAATCATGCTTCTATAGTGACTATTTCCAACTTTTTGCAAAAAACTGTGAAATTTATCATCTTTACTCTTCTTCAGTACACTTTGGATCATTGCTGAAGGATGGCAGCACCTATCCTCTGCATCAGTTAAACATAGCAGGTTACCATTCAATTTATATTCAATAAAACTATTTTCTATAACTTGTTTCTGCTTACTTCACGTTAGGATTTTGATGTAATGGCTAGGGCTGCAACCTCCATGAAGAAAACCAAAGCACTTTTCATAAGAAGAAAGCCAAAGCACTATGCTTTATCCCTATTTTCATCAATCTTGCTAAAGAGCTTATTATTTCGAGATTTTTGAGCTATACTGGTTGGATGACAATGTTGTCCATCTGCATCAGGTAAGCAAAATGAGTTACTGTCAACTTTATTATTCACATAAAAATTATGACTAATAAATTCTTGTTTACTTCCCTTGTAGTACGTACGGATGTCGATTTCAGTATTGCCATCACCAGGAAGATCAAAGTGCCCAACTTGACCTATTTTGCCATATAAACTATTGGAGCAATTGTTGGATTTGCTCATAAGCTTCCAATTGAGTATAAAATTCTCAACTTGATTTTCATCATTACATGATGTTTCTTCTTTACGCTATTATCATTGCTTTGCCTGCCATCCCGGCCCTAACTGGTTGGGGACCCAAGGCGAAAAGATTATGATTGTAGCAAAACTTAGTTTTGGTAGGCCCCAATAAAATATAATGTATAATGCAAAAACTTTCTAGTACTTGAACCTGGGACATACACTAGGAAATCTGAAGTCTAACTGATGGACCAAATGCAGCTTTTCGATTACACCTAACAAATGCTTTATATATAAGATTTTTTTATTTTTATTTTGAGGCCCCCAAAACCCTCAGGCCCTAGGCCAAAAACCTGAGGCCTTAGGCCACTGCCTAGTAGGCCTAGGCCCAGGGCCGGGCCTGCTTGCCTGCTAGCTTTCCTGATTATAATTTGGATTTCAACATAAATGTTTTTCCATAATTGGCTGCAATTGATTTCTTTGGATGCATGTAATCTTTAGTTTCTCTCCCTCCAAATATGATAGATCACTGCAGTTAGCATAAGACAAGCCCTATTAAAAAACTTTGGTTTAGGCTTAAAATTATACATGATATATTCAACACTGTCTCTGATATTCAAGATAGGAATATTCATATTAAATTCAAGTTGCATTTAGCATTATACCAAATGAACTGAGAATATGTACATTCAAAAAATAAGTGATCAACATTTTCCAATTCATTCCTACATTAGAGACAAGTAGCACTAGAGTCTTTATTCCATTTACAACATTTTTCCCCAGTAGGAAGTTTATTTAGAAGGACAAAGTAAGCACAATGAGGCATTTTTGGACAGTTAGCTTTACACCGAATAACCTTATGCCAACTTACTTCAACCTCATCCCCAATAAAAAATTCCCATTCTTTTTAAAAGAATTTCTTATTTGGAATTAAGCTTCCAAACCAAGAGTCTTTAAAACAATCTTTACCAGTGAGAATTTTCAGAATAGCAGATTTATAAATAGAAGCAACTTGACTGTTATTAAGAAACCAGTAGTTGTTTTGGATAATGTTTTGGACTGTATCATTTACACCTCCAAGAATGTGTAAATTATTCCATCCCAAAATTTAAATTAAAGAATTACCAAAGATCCATGTATCAAACCAAAAACTGGTTTGGCTTCCATCCTTCAGTTCTTTTTCAATTAACTTTCTTCCTATATCTCTACAGTCCAAAATATTTTTTCGAACATATGAATGATGGTTCTCTTTTTTAGCAGTCCAGAAATTTTTGATTTGAGATATATGGCCTTCATCCATCTAGCCCAAAGTGATTTCCTATCTAAAAAACTTTAATTTACAAACTTCATTCAAATCCCTAATGTTTTAATGCCTAACCCCTCAATTTCTTATGTTTACAACTTTGTCCTAAGAAATCTTGTGATGTTTGCCCTTCCAAATAACTTTAGCACACATTATTTCAATCTTCTGAATAACATTAATAGGGATGTTATGTGTTTGAATCCATTAGCTTATAACAACAGCCATAACAGTGTGATAAGCGGCATTCTAACAACCATAGATATGAGCTTTCTAGATCATCCTTCAAATTTACTATGGATGATATAAAAAAGTCTAGAACAGTCCCTTTCCTTAATTTGATTGATATTAAGTGGTAAACCAAGATATTTGACTGGAAACTTGCCTTCCTTAAACTTCAAGATATTAAGTATATCATATTTAGATAGTGTATCTTTACTGAAGTATATTTTACTTTTATTCTCATTTACTTTGAGTCCAGCAAATTTTTCCATATTATCAAGAATGTTTTTAATGGAAGAAGCACTGGACTTATTAACTTTAGCAAACACAAGCATATCATCTGCATACAATAGATGAGTGATATGTGGTTTGTTTCTGCTGAAGGCTTAATGTTACCTTTCAATTATCCAGTTTCCATTTGAATTAAAAAGAATTCCATAAAAATAGAGAATAAGTAAGGAGATAATGGATCTCCTTGCCTTATTTCTCTATTGTTATGTATGAACCCTTTGGGGGACCAATTAATCATTATTGAGAATGTAACATTTTTAATGCATTCTTTATTAAATCACAAAATTTGCTATTAAAGCCCATCTGCTTCATAACAAAAATAATAAAATCTCTATTGATTTTATCAAAGACTTTCTGCAAATCAATTTTGCTACACATAAGATTTTTGTTCTTCTAATTAAAATTCCTAATTAACTCATAAGCTAATAGAGAATTTTCAGAAATAAGCCTTCCAGGAATGAAGGCACATTGGTTTTCAGAAATAATAAACTTCAAAAACTTTTTTGTTCTATTACACAAATAGAGGAAATAATTTTATAAACAAAACTGCAACAGGAAATAGGCCTGTAGTCCTCTAGAATCAAAGGGGCTTCAACTTTTGGAACCAAAGTAATACATGAATGATTAGTGTTATTTAAAAGCTGCCCAGATCTGAAAAATTCATTTATAGAATCACATAGAGAGGTTTTAATCTTAGACCAGTGAGTTTTATAAAATTTAGCTCCAAATCTATTAGGATCAAGATTTTTATCACTATTTGCGTTAAAAATAATATTTTTAACATCCTTATCTCTGATAAGAGCTAATAGTATATCCTCACTATTACTATTCAAAGTGTATTTAAAAACAATATTAAGAAAATTACTTAATAATTCTGTAGAATTATACAAGGAGCTAAAATAATTAATTGCCCCTTTCTCTAAGAGAGAGGCATCATTAATTATTTTACCACCTGAATCAAGTAATTTGCCATTATCATTTCTATTTCTTCTGCTAAACATTATAGTATAAAAAAATTAGTAGCTTCATCTCCTGAAGTTGACCAGTCTATTTTGGCTTTCTGCTTAATATTAATTGAATGGATATGTAGAGATTTAACAAGTTTAGCTTGAGCATCAAAAAATAAAGATGCCTTGAAACTGTCTAAGCTATTATTATCCAAATCATTTTGGAGTCTCTCACATTCATCCCTATTAATGTTAATGCCAGATTTATTTCTAGTACTATTCCAATTTTTAAGATTACCTTTGATAATCTACAATGATTTGTTAAACTTGAATTGGGCAGTACCAAATAAGTTATTATTGAGACTTTTAGAAACATTCTCTTTATAACCATCTTCTTACACCCAACCATTTACAAATCTAAATGGAGAATTTTTTTCCCCTACAACATTATTGTAAAAAGCAACCTGAATAGAGGTGTGATCACTGGACTTTTGAGGGAGAGTGCACCAATTAACTTAAGAGAATGTATTAATAAAAACCTGGTTTAATATAACCCAATCCAATTTACAGTAGATGTTTCTAAATTCACCTGATTTCCAAGTGAATTTATTTCCACTGATTAGAGGTTCAATTAAACCACATTTTATAATAAAATTTACAACTCTTTCAAGTTTATTGTAAGTAATTGGAATACCCCCCTTCTTTCTCAAAACCATGAAAAACAGTGTTAAAATCACCAGTGAGGATCCAAGGACATTTAATATTTTTTTACTAAACTGTTCAATGCAATCCCATAACTTTATTCTTTCTGCCTCCAAGTTAGAGGCATAAATAAATATGATTTTTAAAATAAAACCACCTTTATTTTTAAAGCTACACTGGATGTATTCAAAGTCTATAAAATAATTGTCAATAGACCAAACATTTGGATTGTGCATAATCACAATTCTGCCATTTCCACCCATTTGATTGTTATTTACTATATGCCAGTTTGCTAACCCCTTATACTAAAAGTCAGCTAAACTATTGTCACCCAACTTATGCTCAAGCAGACCTACAATACTAGGCTTATACTTACTTAGAAAATTGATCAAGTCTAATCTCCTACCAGGGGAATTGTAACAACCCGTATTTTTATAACATATTAAAACAAGAAATCAAGCAAAATTAAATTTTAAAATCAGAATCAGGGGAAAGGGGTAAATCCATTGCGTTTGTCTCGAAATTTTACATGAAATAGAGTCCGAGTTTTCGAAAATCGGAGTCTGGATGAAGAAGTTATGGCCTGTACAAGTTTCAGCAGTTTTCAGGCAGCACTGGACCAAGGGGTCGAGAGGTCGACCATAGGGTCGACCTACCCCCCAGGTCGACCATATGGTCGACCTCCCCCCTTATAGGTCGGCCTGGTTGACCTGTTTTGACCCAGAACTCATTTTTGAAGCCTTAGACGTGTTTTGATGGTCCAGATTGATTCTAGGGTTAATCTAAGGGCCTAAACTAGTTGCTACACCTATAAAAACACTCTTAGACCTAACCTAATTCATATAAAATCATTCTTACACTATTATGCTGCTGAACTCCCTCTTGAACCATGGCCTCCGTCCCCAAATTAAAGCTTAAGCATTCAAACTCAAATCAATTCGAAGAACAAAGCTTCAACAATGGTTCAAACAATAAATCAACACTACTACAACGTTCTATGACAATTTCAGTTCCTAATTCACTAGCCATGCTCTGCAAGTGCTATTTACTTTTAGATTTAAACATTTAATTATAATATGGACATGAAATAAAGTGGAATTGGATCTAAGTATGTTTATCGATTCAGATCTATTTCTGTTGCTTCTTGGATCTTGAGTTTTGGGACTTTTCTATTCTCATTTTTCATGTCAAGCCTATGATCTATTTAGCTTGTTGTAAATCAGTTTTTCTTGATTCATGTAGATATTATTATCAAGATCTATCTTTTATGCCTGAAACGATGTTCTTATGCCAGTTTTCTCTCTGTACTTATTGTTATACAAATTCTACCTTCCCCTATTTATTTTCTTTTGATGAACCTTGGTCAATTTCGGACCTAGGCCTAAACTACGATATACGTGCGATTTGTATACGGGGAAATATTGGGATATTGCCTATTTGGATATATGTGTGTGGTGGAATTGATGGCATAAAATGAAATTTGAAATTTGGGTATTGTCAATATAATTGAAATTGCAAGTTTGGGCATACATGAATTGGCATGTAAATTAAATTACGAGTTTGGGACTATGTAAATTAAATCAAAAGATTGGGATTATGTTAATTAGGCATATGTAGAATTGGGAATTTGAACATGAAAGCAATTGTAAATTTGATAATTGGCATAAACATGTATTATGAACTTGGGCAACTGACATGTATTGTAATAAAAAGATACATGTAATTTGATATGTATTGGGCAACTGACATGTATTATGAACTTGGACTACATCATGAATCATGATTTGGGTTTATTGGGTATGAAACTTGATACATGTAATTTTGGCTAGAACTTGATATGGTAAAATAGTATAAAATTGGCATACATGTAAAACGGCATAAATTGAGCATATGTAAAATTGTTACAAATTGGGCATATGTAAAATTTACATGTAATCTAGAACTTGGGCATATGTTAATTATGTGAAATTTGGAATAGAAACATATATGAAATTTATGACTTGGTAAAGGTTTAATATGAACGCGCCTAAGTTGGGTTTTGGGTGGTTGGCATGTATTGTAAATAAAAGGCTATAACTTTGCATAACCTTATAGTGAATTATAATAATAATTTGGGAATACGTTTTGGGGCAAAAGGTGAACCATGAACATTTCTATATGTTAAACAGATGAATTGATATTGGGGTATTGGGTGGAATGCGACCATTAATGAACCTTTGACACGAGGTTAGACTCAGCTTGTGGTGTAAATCTGCCCGGAACCGCCCGGCCAATCCAGTAGCCACAAAGTGTCAGTCTAATGTAAGAGGTCAAAGGCCAAATTGTAGGCGTAACGGTTTATGACAGTTTGTGGTGTAAATCTACCCGGATCTGCACGGCAAATCCAGTGGCCACAAAATGCACGGTCTAATGTGAGAGGTCATGATTCGTTCGTCATAATGAATGAATTAAGGAATACTAACCATAATAAGACGTGGGTATGGTTAGAGGGTTAGGGGGATGACATGGAAATTTGGCATGTAAATGTGGACCTAACCGGTATGAGTTAAGAACATGTAAAACTTATAAATGTAGGCTCAACCAATATGATATGAATGGGTGGGTTAAGTAACGCGGCTAGGCTAATGATACTTAACCATTATAACATGACTAGCGGATGGGTTGGGCTAACTTGAATAGGTTGATAACACCCAATCGATATAACCTAATGCGTGGTAGGGTTAAGTAAACACACGAGGGTAACACTTAACCATTATAATATGACTGGTGGATGGGTTTAAGTTAACATGCACTTAACCAATATAACGTGATGCGTGGTTAGGTTAAGTAACAACAGAGGGTAACACTTAACCGTCACAACATGATAAGTAGGTGGGCTAAGTCAGTATACACTTAACCAATATGACATGACATGCGGTGGGGTTAAGTTAACACAAGGGAGAGCACTTAGCCAGTATAACAAGGCTTGCGGTAGGGTTAAGTAACACAAGGAACAACACTTAACCGATATAACATGATGTGTGGTAGGATTAAGTAAAACAAGAGAAAACACTTAACCAACTTAACATGATGGACGGAGAGGGTTAAGTATATATCGGGTTGGTGGGTAATATTAGTAAATATAGGCCCACAAACTTAACCAGTAGGAAACCCTAGTAACGGGGACCCATTTCAGCAGTAACCCACTAGATGTATCATGGTACCCTGAAACTAGGCAGGGTGGGGCACGTTTACTGGGCTGATTGTAAGCGGTCAAAGCGACGGCGGTGGGTGCAACAGTGTAGGTTCTAACGGAGTGCGGGCGTACACACACTTCGGAGCAGACAAACAGGGCACTGGGGGCACTAGTAGTATAACCTATGTATTCTAGAATTGCATCGGGCCGCCACCATGGGTCTTGATACACCCCATGGTGGGACCAGCATAGGTATCTACAATCATTGGGGGCCGTATGACACACATAGGTAGCATAATCCCTAGGTTGGACCTAGGTGGCATAAACCCTAAATCCGGGAAGTGTTCAATAGGTAGCATAATCCCTAGGTTGGACCTAGGTGTCATAAATCCTGGTTGAATCTTGGAAGCGCTCGATAGAAAACCCTAGATTAGATCTAGGTAATAAATAATAGATGTACACGTGAAAGCAATCTTAATTTCAGGGATTGGGATCACGTTATGATTTTATCATTTTATATAGATTACTACTTAGGACACTAGTTAGGTGGTGCAGAGCAAATAGATATCATAGAAATATTTTAACGATGAAGCAAAGAAATCTTGCGATCTTGCGAAGTTATACTTAGTTCATCTTGAATGGGAACCTCGCAATGTTATGCATGACAAAAGTCATATGATGTTATTCTTAGTTATCGTGCCTGTAGCTTATCTTGTCATCATGCTTACGTTTATTTTCAGTTTATTCATGCCATGTTATCTTTATCTGTTTCTATGCTAAAAGTCACTAGGACTTACTCAGTCTTTATGACTAACCCGTTTCGTTTCGCCTCTTCTTCTTTCGTCCCCCCCGGTTCGCAGGGTGGGAATACAGCTTAGTTCGGATCTTACCAAGCTCCAAGGCTCTTTCATGCACTGCTTGGATTTCTCTTGGCTATGGCTTGCTTTGCTTTATTGGGGAATACTACAATTTATTTTTATGCTTCTTTGTTTTTGAGCAAGACAGATATTTTAGCTATGTATTTGGGTATTGGAAGTTGATGGGCTTTTATTGTAAACAATTCTATTTAATAAATGATTCGAAGTACTTCTACTTTACTTTCCGATGTTTTATATATGTCTGTCTTGTAATATTTCTGTTCTAGTACCTGTAATGCTCCATTGAAGTTAAGGCATTCCCTTTGTGAGTGACCTTAACGGATGTGGGGTGTTACATTTGGTATCAGAGCAGAAGGTTACCAGACTGGGCAAAAGCTTTTAAAAACCTTCTAAAATTATTTTCAAAACGTTTACAAAGAAGCATTTTTCTAAAGAAAAGTTTTGTTTTACGAAAGGCATATTCCCCAAAGCCATATGCACTATCTTTTGATTCTCTCCTTGAGTCTCTTCTCTCTTTCTTTTTCACCATAGTTTGTAGGCATGCGACACATGTCGGAGGGCAAAGTAGTGTCCAACCTCCATCTGTAGCCGCAGTAGTTTTACTTGTGACTAATCTTATCTCAAGCTTTGTAGGGTTGTCGTGCGATGGAAGTAGCTTTCGAGAAACTTTTCAACAAGCTATACAAGAATAATAAAAACCCATGACAATAGGGAATATCTTTAGTATGGTAAAAAGGGACATGTAATTAAGTATTATAGGACAAGCACAAGGGCAAAGTACAAGATCGTCGAGAGGGCAATTGTATGCTCTCACTACTAGCATACCTAAGAGAGGTGGTAACATTTCTGTTAAAAGTTTAGCTTTTCTTTTCTATCATACCGTGGGAACTTTGTTTTTGGTACATCGCATCCTTTTAATTCTGCTTCGATAGTTGAGTCTCTGCACCTTAGTACTAGCGTAGTAGAGGATCCCATTTTTGTCTCAAATCCTGTTGGGGAATCGGCTCATTTATTCATGACTTTTTTGGATTTGAGAATGTCTATGCTAAGTGTTGAGTTTAGTAGTAAAGCTTATGTTTTTGGGCTATGGGTTGATTCTAGGGATGGAGTGGTTGTCCAGAAATGGTACCATTCTCGAGTATGAAAAGAGGGTAGTTAGACGCTCGAATTGCCTTGGTAATGCCCTCGAAGTCTAACCCTTAGGGTTCTGCCATGCTTAGTTACCTAGAATCTCTTGATACATCTATTGATCCCGAGTAGTGTTCGCCACTATGGTGGAGGGTTCATTTTGCTTATGCATGAGTTATAGGAAATCACCTTAGTAAGTACATTTGGCAACATGGTTGACATCTGTTTATTTGCAGGAGATAATCCTTGTGCGTGGAATAACCTATAAACGAGATCCAGGATTCACTACTGAATTTTGGAGAGCTTGCATGAAACCATGAGTACGCAGTTATGTTTAAGCCGAGTATACTAGAAGAAGAATAAGTAAAAGTGGAACGAGAGGCAACAGTGGAATGAGTTCCAACTCATATTTTGGAAACAAGAATTAAGAAGCTACGAAATTGTGAAGTTAAAGACGGTGAAAGCACAACGGAGTTAAGCTCAAGGAAATGCGACTCGGAAGATTGAAGACTAGATACGCATATCATATTTCTTTTTAAGAGTACGTCCTTGATCCCTCTTTTCCTGTAGAGCTAATTTGCATGCTATCTTTCAAGTATATCCTCTCAGTCCTATTCTCAATCCCATTTCTGTTAGAAACCCCATAGGGAGGATGACTTGTCTATTAGTAATACATTTTGGGGCTTGAGGGTGTCCGTTGGGTTGATTAAACTCTTTGGGTTTTATAGGATACGAGTTGGTTTTAGGAAGGGATTTCCTTGTGACCTAAAAGGAGTCCATCAAGCTTAGTTTCCTAGAATCATATATATTGGTTGGGTTGAGTAATTCTTTGGGTGTCAGCCTGAAGTTGATTTAGGTCTTCGAGGCTGGTGCTTAGGGAATTCTTCTCCAAATCAGTATATATGTGACATAGATTTCCAGTTTTGACATTGCCTAATAGGCACAAAGTTTTTACTTGCTTCTATCGTTCGACTATATCTTTAGGTAGGAACAATTGGGTGTAAACATGTGTTTGAGACATGTTATGATTGATGGTTGCAAGTTGTTGCAAGTGGTTGCTCGTGATTGCATAACACACATTAGGCACTAGATCGGCTCAGAAACATTTCCATATTGCATATGCATGAGTGTTTATGCTTTCTTATGGATGAAATTGGATGTGTTATCATATGGATGATGCACATGGATGGATGTTTGTGCACACATATAGTGTTTATGTGACTAGGACTATTTGCATACATGTTGGACTCATTGCACTAAACATATTTTGCATTAAGAAGACCAATCAGGCCTGATCATTAGCATTAGATAAGGAACATATACACACACTTTCTGCATATGTTCATACCGCATTAGAAATCTCTTAAGGACAATGAATGCCTGTGATTGATGATTGAGTAGATGGATAATTGGATGGTAGGACACATTCTTCTTAACTTGAAGATTTTTGGGACGAAATCCTTTAAGGAGGGGAGAATGTAACAACCCGTATTTTTATAACATATTAAAATAAGAAATCAAGGCAGAATTAAATTTTAAAATCAGAATCAGGGGAAACGGGTTACGCCATTGCGTTCGTCTCGAAATTTTACATGAAATAGAGTCCAAGTTTTCGAAAATCGGAGTCCGGATGAAGAAGTTATGGCCTGTACAAGTTTCAGCAGTTTTCAGGCAGCACTGGACCAGGGGGTCGACCATAGGGTCGACCTACCCCCCCTCCCCCCTCCCAGGTCGACCATAGGGTCGACCTACCCCCTAGGTCGACCATATGGTCGACCTCCCCCCTTACAGGTCGACCTGGTCGGCCTGTTTTGACCCAGAACTCATTTTTGAAGCCTTAGACGTGTTTTGATGGTCCGGATTGATTCTAGGGTTAATCTAAGGGCCTAAACTAGTTGCTACACCTATAAAAACACCCTTAGACCTAACCTAATTCATATCAAATCTGTAACACCCCACTCCCGCTATGATCACTCACTAAGGGAATGCCATAGCATCGGTGGAGTATTTTAGTGAATATAGAACAGAAAAATTACAACAAGACAGATATAAATAGTACTTGAAATTTTAAAACATCATCTCATAACAGCGGAAGTAAAACATGTCTGGTTACATCATAAAACCACAATAAAGGTCAAGTACAATATCCATCAAAATAAAGAAGTACATAATCCCACTCTCATACAATAGCCAAACAAAAGAAAAGATAACTGGATAACTGGAGCTTTACATCTATCCAAGCTCCTAAAGACTGGAACAGCAATCCGATCAAGCTCCACTACTGCTAGGATCCACCGTAGGACCTGAGGGTTGGGAAAAAGATAAAAACAACAGGGTCAGACATAAGTCTGAGCGAGTCCTATAACTTTAACAA
Organism: Allium sativum; assembly: GCA_030737875.1. Classification (NCBI taxonomy): domain Eukaryota; kingdom Viridiplantae; phylum Streptophyta; class Magnoliopsida; order Asparagales; family Amaryllidaceae; genus Allium; species Allium sativum. The sequence continues at coordinate 199,075,061 of CM060925.1, read as the reverse complement.
TACAATCGTTAAAGTAACCAGAGAAGACATAAACTGATATACGGTAACATATAGGGATGAATGGCTACCCTAAGCAGTCAACTAAACGAAGATAAAGGATAAAGACGCATCTACCCTCCCTAAGGTAAATTACTAAACTGCACCACACCAGTCGTTCCTAACTTAAAGGTTGATCCCACCCAAGGACTTATAAAATTTACTAATTAGTACCTGCGTACCCCTAGGTGACCAAGTAGGCGCCACGGGGCCCTACAATCCACTAGGTGTACACACTACTTCCCATTCGATCGGCTCCCTAACGTAGATACCCGTGCTGGCCCCACCGTGGGATGTATCATTCCCCAATGTGGCAACCTGATGGAACTAAAGGTGCACGGCTTATATCTACTCGATGCAACAACGGCTTACCTACCAGCCCGGGCCCACTCACGCATATGAAGCCCGTTGGACTTGCGTTGCCACCGCTAACCCGTTTGCCTCTTACAGTCAAGCCCAGTATGCGTGTCCCGTCCTCGACATGGGTCGAGCCCACAAAGATACGTATGGGTTACTGGTTGAAATGGGCCTCCACAAGCTACCCACCTAAGCTTGTCCCTTTTTCTAGTATATCCCACTTAACCCTTTAATCATGTTTTAATTACATGTTCCATTTTGGTTAAGTATTCTAATCGTATTTTCTATTGCCACCCAAGGCAACCACTAGATTTTCTCATGCCACCCGAGGCACCCACTTAACCCCTCATGTCCCTCTACATGCTAATGTGGTTAAGTGTTTCTTAATTAATTAATTAAGAACGTAACCTTTGTAAAGACCTCTCACATTAGACTGTCTTTTATGACCGCTGGTTAAGCCGGTTGGGTCCGGGCAGCCTTATGTCATAACAGAGTCTAACCTCGTGTCTTTACATTAATTACGTATTTAGTTTGTGCCTAAGACCTCTCACATTGGGCTAACATTTGTAGCAACTGGTTAAGCCGGTTGGGTCCGGGCAGTTTTACGCTACAACTGAGTCCAACCTCGTGTCTTAGTCAATTAATTACACCTAATTAATCACCCTCATAATTTTATATTAATTATCCCTAATTAATCAAGTTTTCTTAACATGGGTAGACCTAACTTAATAGGTAAATTCCCATGGGGTAGACCTAACTCAATAGGTAAATTCCCAACACATAGTATGGGTACACCTAACCAAATAGGCAAATTCCCATACTATGTTTATTTATTTTGTGTTATGCATAATTATATTAATTTCACACAATCTTATTAACTTATGCATTTAATTACCCCATCGTTCCCACGTAATTTCGTTCATGATATAACACATATAAAAGGTGTCAACTTGCATATGAATGAACATGTTTCAAAGGTGCCATCTTGCATATTAACAAACACATAACTTGCATATGAACTTGCATAACATGTCACATAACTTGCATATAATATGTCACATAACTTACATATTCATTTTGCATAACAAACTTGCATATTAGCTTATAGACTTGCATAATGTGTCATCATGAACTTGCATATTAATAAACATGTAACTTGCATATTTACATACATGTAACTCGCATATTAACAAACATGTAACTTGCATATAAAGAAACATGTAACTTGCATATTTACATACATGTAACTTGCATATTAACAAACATGTAACTTGCATATTAACAAACATGTAACTTGCATATTTACATACATGTAACTTGCATATTAACAAACATGTAACTTGCATATTTACATACATGTAACTTGCATAGCATATTACCATGAACTTGCATAACATGCATATGATTACATAGCCCACAACTTGCATATTTAGCATCATGCAAACATAACATACATCATATTAAACTTGCATAAGCTTACATACTCAACATGCATAAACATAAGATTAATGCTAACATCATATCATATGATTCAAAGCTCATTAACCCACATACAAAACCATAAATCTCATCACATCTCATCTAATTAGTTTACCAAAAGATCATCAAAGTGATAGAAACTCACAACTAGCAACTTTGAACACCAAATGAAGAAGATTAAGATGCTAAGAAGGGATTAGAAGTTGATTAGAGAGTGATTAGTATGCAACCCTCTTCATAAAATTAGTGGAGGCCATGAGAGCTAGCATTTTGCCATAGTTTAGTCACTAGGTTTAATTATGAATGAATTAGGGTAGGTTAGGGTCTTATTTATAGATTAGGCAAGTGTTTTAGGCCATAGGATTAACCCTAGATTCAATCCAAGCCATCAAAGCATGTCTTGGGGAAGAAGTCAAGTGTAGGAACCATCTAGGGCCTTTAGATTAAAGATGGACCATGAGAACCATTCAAATGCAAAATCTGCACTTGAGCGAATCGGCCCACGGGTTGACAGCCAAACACCCTGGATTAACCCCTAGTCGACCCAGCGGGCTCGGGTCGACTTCAAAAATCGGCCGGTTCGGTTATTCCCCTCTCCCAATTCGCTGTTTTGAGCATTTTTGCATATTTATTTATTAAATTTTCAATTATATATATATATATATATATCAATATATATATATATATATATATATATATATCTACACAACCCATTTCACTTAATTAAGTATACTTTAATTTGGGAATTTTCGTGAAACTTCGCGAGGCCATATCTTGGTCATACGGACTCCGATTTTCGAAAACTCGGACTCTATTTCGCGTATTTTTCCGAGACGAACGCAATGGCATAGCCCGTTTCCCTTGATTCCCATTTTAGAATTAAATTCTGCCTCGATTTATGTTATTACAGGTTATTGAAAATACGGGTTGTTACATTCTCCCCTCCTTAAAGGATTTCGTCCCCGAAATCTTCAAGTTAGGAAGAACGTATCCTACCATCCAATCATCCATCTACTCAAAGCATCATCCACGAGCAATCATTGTCCTTACAAGATTCTAAATGCTGGATGGATATATGCAAAAGTGTGTGTATATGTACTTACCTAATGCGAAAATCAGGCGGTTACTGATACAGTAAACCTCCTTAATGCAAACCATGATAGTGCCATGCATCCAATATGTATGCGAAACCCTATTGACACATACAAATTTCTACATGCGTGCACAACCATACACAAAAATGCATCATCCATATGATAACACAGCCATGATACATCCATCAATCTAACTACCACATCCATTTATGCAATATGCAACATGAAGTGACTGAGCCGATCTAGTGCCTAATGTGTGTGTATATGCATCCACGAGCAACCACTAGCAAACAATTGCATCCATATGCATCCATCAACCATAACATGTTTCAAACACATGTTTCAACCATAGGTTTTACCCTATCTAAAGGTCATAGGTATTAGCGAGAGGATATACTAAAGATAAGATAAGTACTAGACAAGCAATAAAGGAGAAGTTAAAAGACATACTCTCAAAAAGAAATGGATACAAAGAACGCATCTTTGCTTCCGTCTCCCAAGTAGCATTGCTTTCGTCATCTCCCCATTGCACTTTAACTAGCTGAACTTCTCTGTTCCTCAACTTCCTAGTTTCTGACCCAAGGATGCGAGTAGGAGCTCGTCGAATCGTCGCATCACGCTCTACCTCTACATCTCTAAGCAAGCTCGGCTCTACCACCTCCGCGGTCTCATGTAAGCACTTCCTCAAATGTGATACATGGAATACATCACGAACACCACTAAGTCTGTCGGGCAACTCCACCCTATATGCCATCCGTCCAATCCTTTCCTTAATAGGAAACGGCCCAACAAATCTCGGTGCTAACTTCCCTACGGACCCAAAGCGAACAACATTTCTCAATGGAGATACTTTGACAAAAACCATGTCCCCAACCTCAAACTCAAGATCCGTCCTTCTCCGATCCGCATAAGATTTCTGTCTATCTTGCGCTGCTTTCATCCTTTTTCGAATTAAATCAATCTTCTCTGAAGTCTCTCTAACCATATCCGGCCCAAGCAAGATCTTATCCGTAGATTCCCACCAACATGTAGGAGATCGACAAGGCCTTCCATAAAGAGCTTCGAAAGGAGCCATACCAATACTGGACTGAAAGCTGTTATTATATGCGAACTCCACCAAAGGAAGATGTTCTTCCCATGTACCTCCAAAATCCAAGATACAAAGCCTCAAAAGATCTTCTAAGATACGGTTCACCCTCTCAGTCTGACCGTCCGTCTGAGGATGATATGCGGTGCTCAAACACAACTGAGTCCCTACCGCCTCTTGCAAACTTCTCCAAAACTCACTAGTGAAAATAGGATCTCGATCACTCACAATGCTGGATGGTACGCCATGCAATCTAACAATCTCTCTAACATAGACTGAAGCAAGCCATGGAGCGGTCCTCTTACTCTTTACGGGTATAAAATGGGCACTCTTGGTAAGTCTGTCTACCACAACCCAAATTCCCGTATTGCCCTTCCTCGATCTCGGTAACCCGTCGATGAAATCCATCGAGACACTATCCCACTTCCACTGTGGAACTTCCAATGGGTGTAGCAACCCACCGGGTTTCCTTTGCTCCACTTTAACTTGTTGGCACACTAAGCATCTAGCCACATACTCGGCCACATCTTTCTTCATACCGGCCCAGAAGAAAACTCTCTTCATGTCTTGGTACATTTTGTCTCCACCGGGATGAATAGTCATTCTTGAACGATGTGCATCATCCAAAATAGCCTTCTTCAAACCCTCATCTTGCGGTACACAAAGTCTACCGTCTCTATGCAACCATCCCTTATCATCTATGGTGTATCTACCCAAATGGCTGGACGACTCCCCTCTTATAAGCTTCTCTACCAACACAACCAACTGTGGGTCGTCTCGCTGAGCCTCGCCAATCCGTCTCAAAAGAGTAGGTCTAACCTCCAAGGATGCCAACAAACCAGGTACAAAATCAACAGAAGGTCTGAAGTCAAACAAAGAAAGAAACTCCAAGCTTCGTCGTTCCACGAACAATGGACTCAAAGATAGCCTTTTTCTACTTAAGGCGTCTGCCACCACGTTACCCTTACCAGGGGTATACGCTATCTCGAAATCATAGGATGCTAAGAACTCCATCCACCTTTGCTGTCTTAAGTTTAAATCCTTCTGAGAGAATAAGTACTTCAATGATTTATGGTCGGTGAACAACTCGAATCTCTCACCAAGAAGATAATGGCGCCAAGACTTAAGTGCGAAAACAATCGCGGCCAACTCTAGATCATGGGTAGGGTAATTCTTCTCATGCACTCTCAATTGTCTCCCTCCATAGGCTATTACCCTTCCCTCCTGCATCAAGACTGCGCCTAATCCTGTTCCACAAGCATCGGTATAAACAACAAACGGCTTACTTCCATCCGGGAGCACTAAAACTGGAGCGGTGGTCAAAGCTCTCTTTAACCGTCGGAAAGCATCATCACAATCTACATCCCACGAGAAAACCAGATTCTTTTTCGTCAAGCGGGTTAATGGGGCTGATATCTTCGCGAAGTCTTTGATGAACTTCCTATAATATCCTGCCAACCCCAAGAAACTTCTTACCTCGGTAGCATTTCTAGGAACTTTCCAATCCTGGATAGATACTATCTTTGCGGGATCCACAGCTATCCCTTCCTTAGAGACCACATGCCCTAAGAATCGCACTTCTCTTCTCCAAAAATGGCATTTAGAGAATTTAGCTTTAAGACTATGCGCTCGAAGAGTCTCCAACACTTCCTTGAGATGTAAGGCATGCTCTTCTTCATTCTTGGAAAAGACCAAGATGTCATCCACAAAAACTACTACAAACTTATTCAGATACTCTCTGAACACTCTACTCATGAGATCAACAAAGTATGCGGGGGCGTTTGTCAACCCAAATGGCATCACTAGCCACTCATAAAAACCATCCGGAGTCCGGAAAGCAGTCTTCTCTATACTGTCCTCCGCCACTCTTAACTGATGAAACCCTGTAGCTAAGTCCATCTGCGAAAATACTGACGCGCCAACCAACTGATCAAAGAGATCATCTATCCTCGGTAATGGGTGTCTATTCTTCTTCGTGAGCTTATTAAGTTCTCTATAATCCACACAAAGTCTGAGGGACCCATCCGCCTTCGTGGCAAACACTACTGGAGCTCCCCACTCCGATATACTTCGCCTTATGAACCCCTTCTCAAGCAACTCCCCTACTTGCTTATGAAGTTCTCTTCTCTCACGAGGAGCCATGTGGCGTACTGGCAAAGACACTGGTTTGGCATTATCCACCAAATAAATTCGGAAATCTATCTCCCGCTTCGGAGGCAAACCCTTTACTTCTTCAAACACATCCGGATATTCCCGGACTACTCTGACAGAACACAAACTCTCGACCGAAGCATCGAGCGATTCAAGATAACTTAGCAAAACAGATTCCATGGGATTGCAAGAGATCTCGAGAGTGTTACCCAAGCGGGTCATGAGCCTGACAACTCTCCTTTCGCAATCAAGAACGGCACCATTACTGGATAACCAGTCCATGCCCAAGATCAACCCATAGCCCGTGAAGCCCAATACAAAAGCATCACATCTAAACTCAACGCTAAGTATAGAAATCTTCAAACCCAAACATATCATAGACAGATATATGGAGCCCCCAATTGGGTTTGAGACAACCAAGGGATCATCAACTAGACTGGTGTCTAAGTGCAGTGACTCAACTAACGATGATGAGATAAAAGAATGCGATGCGCCAGAGTCAAACAAAGTACGAACTGGATGATCAAACAGAAAAACCAGACTTTCAACGGAAATAGTTCTACCTCTCTGCTGAATCGGTGGAACTGAGAGAACCTGAACTTGCCCCCCTGACTGAGGTGGTGCTATAAGAGCTTGCACCTGGCCTCCTGAGGTAGACCCCGTCTTCTGCCCCTTCTTTGGGCAGTTTTTCACAAGATGCCCTGCTTCACCACAATGAAAGCAACCGGTCTTCTTCTTTTTGCGACAATCCTTACTAAGGTGTCCTGGTGTTCCACAATTGAAGCACTTCTTCTTCGTCTTCTTTTTGTCACCATTGCCTTTTCCGCCCTTGCCTTGTTGTTGCTGTTGCGGTTTCTTCTGATCCCCCTTTTTCTCTGGTGCCTTAGAATTCTTATCATCCTCATGCATAAGTGCCATGTAGACAAGCTTCTCAAAAGTGGCCCCCATAGGAATGTGAGTCATAGCTATTCCTTGCAATGGTTCGTTCAAGCCTCTAACGAACCTCAAAGCCTTCTTCTCCGGTGTATTCACCAACTCTATGCCAAACCTTGCTAATTGATTGAATTTGTTGACATATTCTTTCACCGTGAGATTCCCTTGCTTCAAATTCAAGAACTTCTCCATAAACAGATTCTCTTCCGCCCTTGAGAGAAACTTAGCCCCAAACCTTTGCTTAAAATCTGCCCAAGAGTCAACAGGGCGTTCTCCATTAGTGACCTCCCACCAGAATGAGGCCTCTCCCTTCATTAACCAAGCCGCCAACTTGACTTTCTTTCCCTCTTCCACTTCAAAGATATCTAGCAACTCTTCCACTTCCTTAAGCCAATCTCTAGCCTCTACGAAAGTCTCTGAACCAAGAAAAGGTTTTCCTCCTATAGCCTTGAACTCCTTGCAAACCTTAGCAAAATTATCCACTCTAGGCTGAGGAGGAGGAGCGGTTGTCTCTGGTGTAGTAGCATTGGCCGGACCCGCAGCCGCGGCCCTAGCCTCTTGCAACCTCCTATACCATAGTGGTATAACTAAACCCTCCGGGATGTTAAGATCTTCAGCCATGCTGAAACGAAAGAGGAAAGATTCAAAAAGGAGATTCCGAAAGATAAAGATATGGCTATTGGGGATTATGCTTTTCTTTTTCAAAAACTTTTTCTCTTAGAAGACATGCTTTTAAAAATACTTTCTTCGAAAATACTCTTAGAAAGTAGTTTTTCTCAAAAATTTTATCTGTTCTGGTAACCTTAAGCTCTGATACCACGTGTAACACCCCACTCCCGCTATGATCACTCACTAAGGGAATGCCATAGCATCGGTGGAGTATTTTAGTGAATATAGAACAGAAAAATTACAACAAGACAGATATAAATAGTACTTGAAATTTTAAAACATCATCTCATAACAGCGGAAGTAAAACATGTCTGGTTACATCATAAAACCACAATAAAGGTCAAGTACAATATCCATCAAAATAAAGAAGTACATAATCCCACTCTCATACAATAGCCAAACAAAAGAAAAGATAACTGGATAACTGGAGCTTTACATCTATCCAAGCTCCTAAAGACTGGAACAGCAATCCGATCAAGCTCCACTACTGCTAGGATCCACCGTAGGACCTGAGGGTTGGGAAAAAGATAAAAACAACAGGGTCAGACATAAGTCTGAGCGAGTCCTATAACTTTAACAATACAATCGTTAAAGTAACCAGAGAAGACATAAACTGATATACGGTAACATATAGGGATGAATGGCTACCCTAAGCAGTCAACTAAACGAAGATAAAGGATAAAGACGCATCTACCCTCCCTAAGGTAAATTACTAAACTGCACCACACCAGTCGTTCCTAACTTAAAGGTTGATCCCACCCAAGGACTTATAAAATTTACTAATTAGTACCTGCGTACCCCTAGGTGACCAAGTAGGCGCCACGGGGCCCTACAATCCACTAGGTGTACACACTACTTCCCATTCGATCGGCTCCCTAACGTAGATACCCGTGCTGGCCCCACCGTGGGATGTATCATTCCCCAATGTGGCAACCTGATGGAACTAAAGGTGCACGGCTTATATCTACTCGATGCAACAACGGCTTACCTACCAGCCCGGGCCCACTCACGCATATGAAGCCCGTTGGACTTGCGTTGCCACCGCTAACCCGTTTGCCTCTTACAGTCAAGCCCAGTATGCGTGTCCCGTCCTCGACATGGGTCGAGCCCACAAAGATACGTATGGGTTACTGGTTGAAATGGGCCTCCACAAGCTACCCACCTAAGCTTGTCCCTTTTTCTAGTATATCCCACTTAACCCTTTAATCATGTTTTAATTACATGTTCCATTTTGGTTAAGTATTCTAATCGTATTTTCTATTGCCACCCAAGGCAACCACTAGATTTTCTCATGCCACCCGAGGCACCCACTTAACCCCTCATGTCCCTCTACATGCTAATGTGGTTAAGTGTTTCTTAATTAATTAATTAAGAACGTAACCTTTGTAAAGACCTCTCACATTAGACTGTCTTTTATGACCGCTGGTTAAGCCGGTTGGGTCCGGGCAGCCTTATGTCATAACAGAGTCTAACCTCGTGTCTTTACATTAATTACGTATTTAGTTTGTGCCTAAGACCTCTCACATTGGGCTAACATTTGTAGCAACTGGTTAAGCCGGTTGGGTCCGGGCAGTTTTACGCTACAACTGAGTCCAACCTCGTGTCTTAGTCAATTAATTACACCTAATTAATCACCCTCATAATTTTATATTAATTATCCCTAATTAATCAAGTTTTCTTAACATGGGTAGACCTAACTTAATAGGTAAATTCCCATGGGGTAGACCTAACTCAATAGGTAAATTCCCAACACATAGTATGGGTACACCTAACCAAATAGGCAAATTCCCATACTATGTTTATTTATTTTGTGTTATGCATAATTATATTAATTTCACACAATCTTATTAACTTATGCATTTAATTACCCCATCGTTCCCACGTAATTTCGTTCATGATATAACACATATAAAAGGTGTCAACTTGCATATGAATGAACATGTTTCAAAGGTGCCATCTTGCATATTAACAAACACATAACTTGCATATGAACTTGCATAACATGTCACATAACTTGCATATAATATGTCACATAACTTACATATTCATTTTGCATAACAAACTTGCATATTAGCTTATAGACTTGCATAATGTGTCATCATGAACTTGCATATTAATAAACATGTAACTTGCATATTTACATACATGTAACTCGCATATTAACAAACATGTAACTTGCATATAAAGAAACATGTAACTTGCATATTTACATACATGTAACTTGCATATTAACAAACATGTAACTTGCATATTAACAAACATGTAACTTGCATATTTACATACATGTAACTTGCATATTAACAAACATGTAACTTGCATATTTACATACATGTAACTTGCATAGCATATTACCATGAACTTGCATAACATGCATATGATTACATAGCCCACAACTTGCATATTTAGCATCATGCAAACATAACATACATCATATTAAACTTGCATAAGCTTACATACTCAACATGCATAAACATAAGATTAATGCTAACATCATATCATATGATTCAAAGCTCATTAACCCACATACAAAACCATAAATCTCATCACATCTCATCTAATTAGTTTACCAAAAGATCATCAAAGTGATAGAAACTCACAACTAGCAACTTTGAACACCAAATGAAGAAGATTAAGATGCTAAGAAGGGATTAGAAGTTGATTAGAGAGTGATTAGTATGCAACCCTCTTCATAAAATTAGTGGAGGCCATGAGAGCTAGCATTTTGCCATAGTTTAGTCACTAGGTTTAATTATGAATGAATTAGGGTAGGTTAGGGTCTTATTTATAGATTAGGCAAGTGTTTTAGGCCATAGGATTAACCCTAGATTCAATCCAAGCCATCAAAGCATGTCTTGGGGAAGAAGTCAAGTGTAGGAACCATCTAGGGCCTTTAGATTAAAGATGGACCATGAGAACCATTCAAATGCAAAATCTGCACTTGAGCGAATCGGCCCACGGGTTGACAGCCAAACACCCTGGATTAACCCCTAGTCGACCCAGCGGGCTCGGGTCGACTTCAAAAATCGGCCGGTTCGGTTATTCCCCTCTCCCAATTCGCTGTTTTGAGCATTTTTGCATATTTATTTATTAAATTTTCAATTATATATATATATATATATATCAATATATATATATATATATATATATATATCTACACAACCCATTTCACTTAATTAAGTATACTTTAATTTGGGAATTTTCGTGAAACTTCGCGAGGCCATATCTTGGTCATACGGACTCCGATTTTCGAAAACTCGGACTCTATTTCGCGTATTTTTCCGAGACGAACGCAATGGCATAGCCCGTTTCCCTTGATTCCCATTTTAGAATTAAATTCTGCCTCGATTTATGTTATTACAGGTTATTGAAAATACGGGTTGTTACAAAATCATTCTTACACTATTATGCTGCTGAACTCCCTCTTGAACCATGGCTGCCGCCCCCAAATTAAAGCTTAAGCATTCAAACTCAAATCAATTCGATGAACAAAGCTTCAACAATGGTTCAAACAATAAATCAACACTACTACAACGTTCTATGACAATTTCAGTTCCTAATTCACTAGCCATGCTCTGTAAGTGCTAGTTACTTTTAGATTTAAACATTTAATTATAATATGGACATGAAATAAAGTGGAATTGGATCTAAGTATGTTTATCGATTCAGATCTATTTCTGTTGCTTCTTGGATCTGGAGTTTTGGGACTTTTCTATTCTCATTTTTCATGTCAAGCCTATGATCTATTCAGCTTGTTGTAAATCAGTTTTTCTTGATTCATGTTGATATTATTATCAAGATCTATCTTTTATGCATGAAACGATGTTCTTATGCCAGTTTTCTCTCTGTACTTATTGTTATACAAATTCTACCTTCCCCTATTTATTTTCTTTTGATGAACCTTGGTCAATTTCGGACCTAGGCCTAAACTACGATATACGTGCGATTTGTATACGGGGAAATATTGGGATATTACCTATTTGGATATATGTGTGTGGTGGAATTGATGGCATAACATGAAATTTGAAATTTGGGTATTGTCAATATAATTGAAATTGCAAGTTTGGGCATACATGAATTGGCATGTAAATTAAATCACGAGTTTGGGACTATGTAAATTAAATCAAAAGATTGGGCTTATGTTAATTAGGCATATGTAGAATTGAGAATTTGAACATGAAAGCAATTGTAAATTTGATAATTGGCATAAACATGTATTATGAACTTGGGCAACTGACATGTATTGTAATAAAAAGATTATAGTTTGGGAGATCTACATCATGAATCATGATTTGGGTTTATTGGGTATGAAACTTGATACATGTAATTTTGGCTAGAACTTGATACGGTAAAATGGTATAAAATTGGCATACATGTAAAACGGCATAAATTGAACATATGTAAATTTGGTACGAATTGGGCATATGTAAAATTTACATGTAATCTAGAACTTGGGCATATGTTAATTATGTGAAATTTGAAATAGAAACATATATGAAAATTTATGACTTCGTAAAACTTTAATATGAACGCGCCTAAGTTGGGTTTTGGGTGGTTGGCATGTATTGTAAATAAAAGGCTATAACTTGGCATAACCTTATAGTGAATTATGATAATAATTTGGGAATACGTTTTGGGGCAAAATCATGAACCATGAACATTTCTATGTGTTAAACACTTGAACTGATATTGGGGTTTTGGGTGGAATGCGACCATTAATGTAACAACCCGAAAATCTGGGCCAGTTTAAAATTTTTATTTTGACAATTTTAGCGAATTTTGAACATTTAAAATAGATTATTTTAAATAAAATCAATGAGAGATTTATTTTGAATAGAATTTGAACATATATATTATATACGTCGTTGTTAGAATATAAATAATTATTTATAATTATAAAAGGAATTGAAAATGGCGCGGTAGTTCGATAATTCGATTTCTAACTTCAATTGAATGTACCGGGTGCTGAACAATCCGGATTTTAGTGAAACCAAAAACATTGGGATCTAATTGTGAATATCTTTCCAACGAATCCTGGAAATCAAGATTTCATAGCGGAAATCAAAAGATATGTCCAGTTGAAAATTCTGAATAGTCGCTATGGAATTCAGGCCCTTAAAAATGGGAATTTTGCAAACGACCTCGGATTTCGACGAAACCACTTTTGTTGGATCTGTGATGTCAAATTATTGCTAGGTTCCAAATTTCATAATTTTTCGAATCAATATGTGAGCAGGGCAAAGGAAAACGCGTTTGACCAGTTTCAGTTGATTTTAATCGACTGGAAAATGGCCATTTTTCAAACGGACTCAGAATTCGACGAAACTAGTTTTGTTAGGACCGTATCGTCAATACGAAGCTAGAAATATTTTTCTGGAGTTTTTCGAGTTAGTATGTGACCCCAGTAAATTGAAATGCGCGTTCAAATTCAATATATAGAGTTATATGTTGATTTTAACGAAAACTGATGGTAACAGTTGAATCAGCCTACGATACATATCCCAGTGTGTTCGGAAGGGGGGTATTTAGCTAGGGGCGTCAGTCGTTGGGTTTGATATGAAGTTCGTACGTAAAATTTCATCAAGAAGCAATATTAGAGAATTAAAATATTATTTAAATATTATATATATTCATTCAAACATGAAAACCCTATCCTCATTTGTCTGAGCCGCCGCCATCGGGTATTACATGGTGGAAACTTCTCAAAACAAACTAGCACGAGATCTTCAAATCCGCTGAACGATTCGAAGAAGCTTCTGAAGAGAAATGTCGGCCTTAGGGGCCTCTACGTTCGGCCGGAGTTGGAAGGGGTCCGATGGCCTGCTCAGGCGATGTCGGCGGTCCAAAGGGGACGTGGTTCTTGGGAAAATTGAAGAGCGACGGTGCTCGAAACAAGGTCAAACCGAAGGGATTATGCAGCTCGTGGAACAACGGAGTACGGGGTCCGCCCTGATCGGAGTCCGACGCAACATGGTGGTGGCGGCAGCTGTTTGATGGCCAACGACTTCTTGAGCAGTGCAGAACATTGAAGAAAAGGGGTATAAACCCTTAAATTTTGTGATTAATTAATGTATATAGTGACCTTGTTTAAAGCAGTTTTCTTTAGTATGTTTCTCTTTTCAGTTTTTTTTATATAAAAAAAATATATAACTTTGTTTTTAAAATTAAAATAACATGGTTTTAAAAGAATAAAAATATGATTTTTTAATTTATATAGTAAGAATAAAAATATGAATTATACGTGAAGTGATATGTAATAAAAATATGATTTTTATGTTTTTAGAATAATAAAAATACGATTTTTATTAATGTAGAGTAATAAAAATATAATTTTTATTCGAAGTGGAGCGATAAAGAAATATAATCTTTTCTATATAGTAGCGTCGATAAAAATATTTTCATTGAGAAAAATTCGATTTTTATATATTGAATAGCGAAGTAAAAATTCGATTTTTATATATTGAATAGCGAAGTAAAAATTCGATTTTTATATATTGAATAGCGAAGTAAAAATTCGATTTTTATATATTGAATAGCGAAGTAAAAATTCGATTTTTACATATGTAGTGGCTACAGCAACGAAGATGACAAAAATGCGATAACGATGAAGATTTCTATCAAAGAAGAGTCAAGATGATTGGATAGCTATCGGTGAGAACTTCTCACCTTTCAATTTCTTTTTCTAGTTATATATAAATATACTAGGATGCAGACGGTGCTTAGTAGCACCCGACACAATCGTCCAAAGACCATGGACTTGTTTGTTTGGTTGTGTAGTTGGTTAGATTATTTGGTTTGAATTAAATTGTTTGTTGAATTGAATGGATTTGATTGATGTGTGAATGGCGTGGGCCTTCACTAGACCGGGGGTAAGGCTAGGCCTCGTCCCGTTTCTAGTATCGTGCCGTTATGCCGCCGAAATTTTCTAAAATAAGTTAGAAAAATAAAGAAATCATTTTATTTAATAAATGAACTGAATAGAATATTTTCATAGGTTGAATAAAATGTTTTATCGTTAAAAATATAATTTTTAACGTGAAAGTGAATAAATAAATATTTATAAACAAATCGGCCGATTTGTTTATATACACTGATTTGACTGATATTGATTGGGTCGATAAATTTTACACATCGCCCAACTGCACAACTAAAATCTGTGTTTGATTGTTTGAAACCCCACACGGGTGTTGGGATGAAATTTGAAGTTCACTCATCCTGATTGATTAAATATGTCGATCGATTGATTGACAGGCTGTTATAAGCGTTAGATATCTATATTTGATGCTTATACAGTGTAGTGCACTTTGGTTGATGGTTGATTATTTCTCAATGCTACTATATACGTGTGATGTATGAAAATCCATATAATTAACATTAGATGGTGATTGATTGGGCCTCATTCCAATTTAGAAAATAAAGAATAATATAAAATAAAGGTTCATGTGTTGACAGTACTCATCCGTTGAGATTAGTCATGTGTTGAACGAAATATTTTAATAATAAAATTTACATCTTTATCAATATAAAATAAAGGTTCATGTGTTGACAGTACTCATCCGTTGAGATTAGTCATGTGTTGAACGAAATATTTTAATAATAGAAATATTTGAAATAGAAATATTTGAAAAGGAAATATTTGAGAAAGAAATATTTGAAATAGAATATTTGAAAATAGAAATATATGAAGCCGTGTTGATTAGATTGACGCCATTTTGACGTGAACGATATTTATATCGATTTTATTCATTTTAAAATGAATATTCAAAAGTGATTTCGAAATCGAATATTTTGAAATGAAATTTGAATTAAATTGAATAGAAAACGAATTCGAATTGAATAGAATTTGATTTCAATTGAATATATAACGAATTTGAATTGAATAGAAAATATAAAACAAATTTGATTTCAATTGAATATATAACGAATTTGAATTGAACAGAGAATGAATTGAATTTGATTTGATTAGAAAATGAATTGAATTTGATTTGATTAGAAAATGAATTGAATTTGATTTGATTAGAAAATGAATTGAATTTGATTTGATTAGAAAATGAATTGAATTTGATTTGATTAGAAAATGAATTGAATTTGAATTGAATAGAGAATGAATTGAATTTGAATTGAATAGGAAAACGAATTCGAATTGAATTGAAAAGAAAACGAATTCGAATTGAATTGAATTGAAAAGAAAATGAATTCGAATCGAATTAAAATCGATTTGAATTAAAATCAAATAGAAATGAAAGTAAAAAGGATTTATAATAGAAAATTCAATTTCGATTTGAATTTGAAATAAAGGTTGAAATTGTTTTTGAAACGAATTCAAAACTATTTATAAAATTCGTTTTAAATAGTAATCGACGAAATATATATAATATAATGGCCTGAATAGAACGCGCCGCGCTGCGGCAGTTCGCAAATTTCGACCATTAACTTCGAACGGATATTACGTGAGATCCGACCGTCGGATTCTCCTAAAACCGGAACCGTTGGGTTCGTATCGAAAAGAGCTTTCTAACGAATATTAGAAATTTGAAATCTAATGGTTGGATTTGGAGATACGTCCAAATCAAATTTGGAAAAGGTCGTTGTAAGTGCAGTTCGATGGCCGTTGTTGGAAATCGACTGTACGGGCCTTGATAAAATTATTAAAAATAGTAATAATTAGTGTAAAATCATAAGAAATGATTCGGGAAAAATTGGGATGAAAAATTCCATATTTGAAAAGATAAAAATAGATTTTTATCGAAATGAACTAGTTTTGAACTGAAATTAAAACCCATTTATTTTTAAATAAATAAATTGGATTTGAAATGGGTTTAAATAGAATGTGATTTGGGTTTATCATCTACTGTGTTTTAAATAACACTAGTTCTTTAACCCGATAATAAATAGAATGTGATTTGGGTTTATCGTGAACTATGTTTTAAATGACACTAGTTCTTTAACCCAGTAAAAAGAGTTTTAATGAATCTTCAATTAAATTGAAATGTGGATTGATAATTTAAATTATCAACTTTAGAAAATGAGCGAGAATGGAGTATCACCAGTTTTGCTCCAACGCGATGGTTAAATCTTTAATCAGATTTGAACGTGAAATGGTAATTAATTTTACCGATAACACTGTGGTGTTAAATATGGAGTATTACCAGTTTTGCTTCATGGGATGAATAGGTTGGGATTGGGAAATAAATTAAATAATTAATTCGGTATGGTTCGCTAATCTCGACTAGTTTGGAAAACCATAATTTGGTTTGAAATGACATCCAAAGGAAGATTAAAGGATAAATTTTAAAGAATTTATCTTGGATAAAATTAATGGGAATCTTTCCCTAAGAATTGAAATTTAGAAACTAGCTGAAGGTTAGTTAAGAAGAATGGTTTCCTGGATATTGATCTGATGTTGGTTTCGGCCTTCGGGGTTAATATTTGTGGAATTGCTCTCTTACTGATTTACGGTTAGTAACTAATGAATTGGAATGAGGCGTATGTTGTGTTTGTGTAACATATATTTTTAATATACGCGGGTTGTTCGGAAAGGCCGGGTTTATACCCATTCTGAATAACCGATTCGACGATATGTCGAAGATGAAGACGGTGGTTGAAGACCGGAAGTCTTCACATCGTTTGGATAATTACTGACGATCCTGATTGGGCTGTACACCCAAGAGGATGGAAATAGTTGGTGGTCGTCCAGACGTACTTGGAGATCGATGGATATGCGAGGTACAAGGTGCCTCCGGTTTCGTTCAGACCCAGAACGGACTTGTAAATGGATAGTGTGTCTGACGTTGTATTCCTTTATACTGTATTTGGTGATCTCTGCTAAATATATATCTGTTTGGTGGCAGAGAATTTATTCTCTTGCTATACACCCTTCTCTGAGACGTACGAGCCTAGAGGTTATATATTGGCAGAAATCAATGGTACAGTATGGACTGACAATGTGGCATGCTGAGTTGCATGGATCAAGGCTTTTGTTGAAAAGCAAAGTCTTGTGGTTGATGATCAAAGCACGGCCTTGTGTGGTGTAGCTTTGTGTAACGTTGATTCGCGAGTATCACACCCGATATGAACCAAAAACGGGAGACGGACATCAGGGAGGACATGCGTTTCTTTCTAGTTAGGGGTGGCGTCAGTGCTTGAACTGGCTGACGAGTTTGACTCATGTGGATGTTGCTTATTATTACTTGCTGAAAAGCGAGGTGCCTCGTGATATCGGTTTCGGCCGATGCTTCTGGTCGGCTAACGGGCCAGGCTTACGCCCCAAAGGGCGGGGTAACGCAGTGTTCAGGCATAATAATCCACATCGGTGGACCGACCCTGACGATCCAAGGGGCAGTTGCGGCTGTTCCTGAGGGGCGGACTAGAGCGTCTCGAATCGGTGAGGATCTTGCCCCTAGCCTCGGTTCATACCATAAATGATAACCCAACTTCCAATACGACGTCTTGCAGTTTTGATTGTAAACTTATATATGGCGACATAGTGGTATGGGTCATTCATGTCGCCTATGATTGATACTTATGATTTGAAGTTGTTTTATACACTATACACTTATAATAGTATCAAATGATTTCTTTTAAACGTATCAAGCATTCTTGGCTATTATAAGGTAAAAACCCTATCCTCCGGCTTGCGTTGCATTGTGTGATTGGACCTGGGTCTTATAATAGCTTCATTTTTCTTTATTTAGCATTGCGCTGTTGTTTTATGCACTGGTTTTCTTGGGAGGAAACCCGTTTCGTGTTATACGGCGTGGTCCCTTGATTTACCTAACTTTAAAATAAAGATTTACAACTGTTTTAGTTCTCACACCAGTCACATGACTGACCTGGAGTTTATTGTTTTAACCTAAACTCTGGGTGCCCCTATTTTCGACACGGGCAGCTAGTAGTTTTGGTTTTGCAGATTTATATTCACAGGATCCTGGTTTACAGCTGGAACGATATCCGGAAAGCTTTGTATCCGTATATCTCCTTCAGTTGTGTATTGTATTATTTTCCGCTGCGATGTATTTAAATGTAATTTAAATCTCTGATATTTCTGTGTAATATTCATTTATACCTTGTATATTCTTGTAATCTGATGCATTGTTGTAATATACTATGAAATGTTCTTCTGTATGTGTTCTGTTGTGGCTTGTTCTCGAACTATCCGCGCTTTCCCAACCGGGGAAGTTACGGGTTTTCACAGTTGGTATCAGAGCTTTGGTTTACAAAGCTCAGAGAACAAGGCACATTAGAACCATACGAAAGAATTCATCAGATATTGGATTAGTAATATCCAATTAGAATGACTCGTTAGAGATGGGATCAGTAGTATCCTAGAACGAGTGTGAAGAGTTTATTTTTAAAATGAAACAAATTTTGTTTTGAAAATTTAAATCAATTATTCGTATTTGATGATTTATTTATATTGATTTGGACAATGCAATATATAAAGATTTTGCGTATACGTCTGATCCGCGTGTATTCGAAGTTTTAATATACTGGATAGATATAGAATCACACTCTAGTCGCCCGGGGATGATACTGATAATTGTGATCACATTATCAGTGTTTATATTCGAGTGACGAAAGTGAGATTTCTATATATTTCCTATTGACTGGTGTGAGAACCAAAACTAGATAGGGCTTATTGTTGTGATTTGGCATCAAAAATATGATTTTTGACTATATATCAAAGTTATGCATTTGAAAAGCTAATCAACTAATTGATTGCTGGTTGTGTTGTTGATTATTGATGGATTAATTGAAATTTGTACCATGTAGCCAATTTGAACCAAAAAGTGAATTGTATTGAAAATTAGTCGCATTTGCATGCATATACATGTACTTACATTGAGCAGGTCATAGCAAGGAGGCTAGAGCAGAGAATAAAATTTGTTTGCCCGACAAATAGGTACATGTTTACTATAATTTACTGTTTTGTTTGGGTGATGATGATTTTATGAGCCAATTGGCTAGCCGCTTGGCTTTTTCTCTTTCTTTTTGAGATCAGAAGGCCTGTATGGCAATTTCGGGATTTTCCCGTGGCTCCCGGTGCAGGAGAGGTTATGGCGAAATTTTTCGAAAATTCCGGGTGTTAGCCAAATTTTTGAAGAATTTGAAAATTCTCAGAAACTGAAAAGTTGGAGAATGAAAGCCAGATCGAACGTATAGTTGGTTAATCAAACCACTTTCGACTTTGTTCCTTTTCGGGGACGAAAAGTTTTAAGTGGGGGAGATTGTAACAACCCGAAAATCTGGGCCAGTTTAAAATTTTTATTTTGACAATTTTAGCGAATTTTGAACATTTAAAATAGATTATTTTAAATAAAATCAACGAGAGATTTATTTTGAATAGAAT
The DNA here is from genome assembly GCA_030737875.1 of Allium sativum. Classification (NCBI taxonomy): domain Eukaryota; kingdom Viridiplantae; phylum Streptophyta; class Magnoliopsida; order Asparagales; family Amaryllidaceae; genus Allium; species Allium sativum. The sequence continues at coordinate 199,054,909 of CM060925.1, read as the reverse complement.
TTGAACGTATATATTGTATACGTCGTTGTTAGAATATAAATAATTATTTATAATTATAAAAGGAATTGAAAATGGCGCGGTAGTTCGATAATTCGATTTCTAACTTCAATTGAATGTACCGGGTGCAGAACAATCCGGATTTTAGTGAAACCAAAAACATTGGGATCTAATTGTGAATATCTTTCCAACGAATCCTGGAAATCAAGATTTCATAGTGGAAATCAAAAGATATGTCCAGTTGAAAATTCTGAATAGTCGCTATGGAATTCAGGCCCTTAAAAATGGGAATTTTGCAAACGACCTCGGATTTCGACGAAACCACTTTTGTTGGATCCGTGATGTCAAATTATTGCTAGGTTCCAAATTTCATAATTTTTCGAATCAATATGTGAGCGGGGCAAAGGAAAACGCGTTTGACCAGTTTCAGTTGATTTTAATCGACTGGAAAATGGCCATTTTTCAAACGGACTCAGAATTCGACGAAACTAGTTTTGTTAGGACCGTATCGTTAATACGAAGCTAGAAATATTTTTCTGGAGTTTTTCGAGTTAGTATGTGACCCCAGTAAATTGAAATGCGCGTTCAAATTCAATATATAGAGTTATATGTTGATTTTAACGAAAACTGATCGTAACAGTTGAATCAGCCTACGATACATATCCCAGTGTGTTCGGAAGGGGGGTATTTAGCTAGGGGCGTCAGTCGTTGGGTTTGATTTGAAGTTCATACGTAAAATTTCATCAAGAAGCAATATTAGAGAATTAAAATATTATTTAAATATTATATATATTCATTCAAACATGAAAACCCTATCCTCATTTGTCTGAGCCGCCGCCATCGGGTATTACACGGTGGAAACTTCTCAAAACAAACTCGCACGAGATCTTCAAATCCGCTGAACGATTCGAAGAAGCTTCTGAAGAGAAATGTCGGCCTTAGGGGCCTCTACGTTCGGCCGAAGTTGGAAGGGGTCCGATGACCTGCTCAGGCGATGTCGGCGGTCCAAAGGGGACGCGATTCTTGGGAAAATTGAAGAGCGACGGTGCTCGAAACAAGGTCAAACCGAAGGGATTATGCAGCTCGTGGAACGACGGAGTACGGGGTCAGCCCTGATCGGAGTCCGACGCAACATGGTGGTGGCGGCAGCTGTTTGATGGCCAACGACTTCTTGAGCAGTGCAGAACATTGAAGAAAAGGGGTATAAACCCTTAAATTTTGTGATTAATTAATGTATATAGTGACCTTGTTTAAAGCAGTTTTCTTTAGTATGTTTCTCTTTTCAGTTTTTTTTTATATAAAAAAAAAATATAACTTTGTTTTTAAAATTAAAATAACATGGTTTTAAAAGAATAAAAATATGATTTTTTAATTTATATAGTAAGAATAAAAATATGAATTATACGTGAAGTGATATGTAATAAAAATATGATTTTTATGTTTTTAGAATAATAAAAATACGATTTTTATTAATGTAGAGTAATAAAAATATAATTTTTATTCGAAGTGGAGCGATAAAGAAATATAATCTTTTCTATATAGTAGCGTCGATAAAAATATTTTCATTGAGAAAAATTCGATTTTTATATATTGAATAGCGAAGTAAAAATTCGATTTTTATATATTGAATAGCGAAGTAAAAATTCGATTTTTATATATTGAATAGCGAAGTAAAAATTCGATTTTTATATATTGAATAGCGAAGTAAAAATTCGATTTTTACATATGTAGTGGCTACAGCAACGAAGATGACAAAAATGCGATAACGATGAAGATTTCTATCAAAGAAGAGTCAAGATGATTGGATAGCTATCGGTGAGAACTTCTCACCTTTCAATTTCTTTTTCTAGTTATATATATATATACTAGGATGTAGACGGTGCTTAGTAGCACCCGACACAATCGTCCACAGACCATGGACTTGTTTGTTTGGTTGTGTAGTTGGTTAGATTATTTGGTTTGAATTAAATTGTTTGTTGAATTGAATGGATTTAATTGATGTGTGAATGGCGTGGGCCTTCACTAGACCGGGGATAAGGCTAGGCCTCGTCCCGTTTCTAGTACCGTGCCGTTATGCCGCCGAAATTTTCTAAAATAAGTTAGAAAAATAAAGAAATCATTTTATTTAATAAATGAACTGAATAGAATATTTTCATAGGTTGAATAAAATGTTTTATCGTTAAAAATATAATTTTTAACGTGAAAGTGAATAAATAAATATTTATAAACAAATCGGCCGATTTGTTTATATACACTGATTTGACTGATATTGATTGGGTCGATAAATTTTACACATCGCCCAACTGCACAACTAAAATCTGTGTTTGATTGTTTGAAACCCCACACGGGTGTTGGGGTGAAATTTGAAGTTCACTCATCCTGATTGATTAAATATGTCGATCGATTGATTGACAGGCTGTTATAAGCGTTAGATATCTATATTTGATGCTTATACAGTGTAGTGCACTTTGGTTGATGGTTGATTATTTCTCAATGCTACTATATACGTGTGATGTATGAAAATCCATATAATTAACATTAGATGGTGATTGATTGGGCCTCATTCCAATTTAGAAAATAAAGAATAATATAAAATAAAGGTTCATGTGTTGACAGTACTCATCCGTTGAGATTAGTCATGTGTTGAACGAAATATTTTAATAATAAAATTTACATCTTTATCAATATAAAATAAAGGTTCATGTGTTGACAGTACTCATCCGTTGAGATTAGTCATGTGTTGAACGAAATATTTTAATAATAGAAATATTTGAAATAGAAATATTTGAAAAGGAAATATTTGAGAAAGAAATATTTGAAATAGAATATTTGAAAATAGAAATATATGAAGCCGTGTTGATTAGATTGACGCCATTTTGACGTGAACGATATTTATATCGATTTTATTCATTTTAAAATGAATATTGAAAAGTGATTTCGAAATCGAATATTTTGAAATGAAATTTGAATTAAATTGAATAGAAAACGAATTCGAATTGAATAGAAAACAAATTTGATTTCAATTGAATATATAACGAATTTGAATTGAATAGAAAATATAAAACAAATTTGATTTCAATTGAATATATAACGAATTTGAATTGAATAGAGAATGAATTGAATTTGATTTGATTAGAAAATGAATTGAATTTGATTTGATTAGAAAATGAATTGAATTTGATTTGATTAGAAAATGAATTGAATTTGATTTGATCAGAAAATGAATTGAATTTGATTTGATTAGAAAATGAATTGAATTTGAATTGAATAGAGAATGAATTGAATTTGAATTGAATTTGAATTGAATAGGAAAACGAATTCGAATTGAATTGAAAAGAAAACAAATTCGAATTGAATTGAATTGAAAAGAAAATGAATTCGAATCGAATTAAAATCGATTTGAATTAAAATCAAATAGAAATGAAAGTAAAAAGGATTTATAATAGAAAATTCAATTTCGATTTGAATTTGAAATAAAGGTTGAAATTGTTTTTGAAACGAATTCAAAACTATTTATAAAATTTGTTTTAAATAGTAATCGACGAAATATATATAATATAATGGCCTGAATAGAACGCGCCGCGCTGAGGCAGTTCGCGAATTTCGACCATTAACTTCGAACGGATATTACGGGAGATCCGACCGTCGGATTCTCCTAAAACCAGAACCGTTGGGTTCGTATCAAAAAGAGCTTTCTAACGAATATTAGAAATTTGAAATCTAACGGTTGGATTTGGAGATACGTCCAAATCAAATTTGGAAAAGGTCGCTGTAAGTGCAGTTCGATGGCCGTTGTTGGAAATCGACTGTACGGGCCTTGATAAAATTATTAAAAATAGTAATAATTAGTGTAAAATCATATGAAATGATTTGGGAAAAATTGGGATGAAAAATTCCATATTTGAAAAGATAAAAATAGATTTTTATCGAAATGAACTAGTTTTAAACTGAAATTAAAACCCATTTATTTTTAAATAAATAAATTGGATTTGAAATGGGTTTAAATAGAATGTGATTTGGGTTTATCGTGAACTGTGTTTTAAATAACACTAGTTCTTTAACCCGATAATAAATAGAATGTGATTTGGGTTTATCGTGAACTGTGTTTTAAATGACACTAGTTCTTTAACCCAGTAAAAAGAGTTTTAATGAATCTTCAATTAAATTGAAATGTGGATTGATAATTTAAATTATCAACTTTAGAAAATGAGCGAGAATGGAGTATCATCAGTTTTGCTCCAACGCGATGGTTAAATCTTTAATCAGATTTGAACGTGAAATGGTAATTGATTTTACCGATAACACTGTGGTGTTAAATATGGAGTATTACCAGTTTTGCTTCATGGGATGAATAGGTTGGGATTGGGAAATAAATTAAATAATTACTTCGGTACGATTCGCTAATCTCGACTAGTTTGGAAAACCATAATTTGGTTTGAAATGACATCCAAAGGAAGATTAAAGGATAAATTTTAAAGAATTTATCTTGGATAAAATTAATGGGAATCTTTCCCTAAGAATTGAAATTTAGAAACTAGCTGAAGGTTAGTTAAGAAGAATGGTTTCCTGGATATTGATCTGATGTTGGTTTCGGCCTTCGGGGTTAATATTTGGGGAATTGCTCTCTTACTGATTTACGGTTAGTAACTAATGAATTGGAATGAGGCGTATGTTGTGTTTGTGTAACATATATTTTTAATATACGCGGGTTGTTCGGAAAGGCCGGGTTTATACCCATTCTGAATAACCGATTCGACGATATGTCGAAGATGAAGACGGTGGTTGAAGACCGGAAGTCTTCACATCGTTTGGATAATTACTGACGATCCTGATTGGGCTGTACACCCAAGAGGATGGAAATAGTTGGTGGTCGTCCAGACGTACTTGGAGATCGATGGATATGCGAGGTACAAGGTGCCTCCGGTTTCGTTCAGACCCAGAACGGACTTGTAAATGGATAGTGTGTCTGACGTTGTATTCCTTTATACTGTATTTGGTGATCTCTGCTAAATATATATCTGTTTGGTGGCAGAGAATTTATTCTCTTGCTATACACCCTTCTCTGAGACGTACGAGCCTAGAGGTTATATATTGGCAGAAATCAGTGGTACAGTATGGACTGACAATGTGGCATGCTGAGTTGCATGGATCAAGGCTTTTGTTGAAAAGCAAAGTCTTGTGGTTGATGATCAAAGCACGGCCTTGTGTGGCGTAGCTTTGTGTAACGTTGATTCGCGAGTATCACACCCGGTATGAACCAAAAACGGGAGACGGACATCAGGGAGGACATGCGTTTCTTTCTAGTTAGGGGTGGCGTCAGTGCTTGAACTGGCTGACGAGTTTGACTCATGTGGATGTTGCTTATTATTACTTGCTGAAAAGCGAGGCGCCTCGTGATATCGGTTTCGGCCGATGCTTCTGGTCGGTTGACGGGCCAGGCTTACGCCCCAAAGGGCGGGGAAACGCAGTGTTCAGGCATAATAATCCACATCGGTGGACCGACCCTGACGATCCAAGGGGCAGTTGCGGTTGTTCCTGAGGGGCGGACTAGAGCATCTCGAATCGGTGAGGATCTTGCCCCTAGCCTAGGTTCATACCATAAATGATAACCCAACTTCCAATACGACGTCTTGCAGTTTTGATTGTAAACTTATATATGGCGACATAGTGGTATGGGTCATTCATGTCGCCTATGATTGATACTTATGATTTGAAGTTGTCTTATACACTATACACTTATAATAGTATCAAATGATTTCTTTTAAACGTATCAAGCATTCTTGGCTATTATAAGGTAAAAACCCTATCCTCCGGCTTGCGTTGCATTGTGTGATGGGACCTGGGTCTTATAATAACTTCATTTTTCTTTATTTAGCATTGCACTGGTGTTCTTGGGAGGAAACCCGTTCCGTGTTATACGGCGTGGTCCCTTGATTTACCTAACTTTAAAATAAAGATTTACAACTGTTTTAGTTCTCACACCAGTCACATGACTGACCTGGAGTTTATTGTTTTAACCTAAACTCTGGGTGCCCCTATTTTCGACACGGGCAGCTAGTACTTTTGGTTTTGCAGATTTATATTCACAGGATCCTGGTTTACAGCTAGAACGATATCCGGAAAGCTTTGTATCCGTATATCTCCTTCAGTTGTGTATTGTATTATTTTCCGCTGCGATGTATTTAAATGTAATTTAAATCTCTGATATTTCTGTGTAATATTCATTTATACCTTGTATATTCTTGTGATCTGATGCATTGTTGTAATATACTATGAAACGTTCTTCTGTATGTGTTCTGTTGTGGCTTGTTCTCGAACTATCCGCGCTTTCCCAACCGGGGAAGTTACGGGTTTTCACAGTTAATGAACCTTTGACACGAGGTTAGACTCAGTTTATGGTGTAAATCTGCCCGGAATCGCCCGGCAAATCTAGTAGCCACAAAGTATCAGTCTAATGTGAGAGGTCGAATTCCAAATTGTAGGCGTAACGGTTTATGACACGAGGTTTGACCCAGTTTGTGGTGTAAATCTGCCTGGAACCGCCCGGCAAATCCAGTGGCAACAAAATTCACGGTCTAATGTGAGAGGTCATGATTCGTTCATCATAATGAATGAATTAAGGAATACTAACCATAATAAGACGTGGGTATGGTTAGAGGGTTAGGGGGATGACATGGAAATTTGGAATGTAAATGTGGACCTAACCGGTATGAGTTAAGAACATGTAAAACTTATAAATGTAGGCTCAACCAATATGATATGAATGGGTTGGTTAAGTAACGTGGCTAGGCTAATGATACTTAACCGTTATAACATGACTAGTGGATGGGTTGGGCTAATTTGAATAGGTTGATAACACCCAATCGATATAACCTGATGCGTGGTAGGGTTAAGTAAACACACGAGGGTAACACTTAACCATTATAATATGACTGGTGGATGGGGTTAAGTTAACATGCACTTAACCAATATAACGTGATGCGTGGTAAGGTTAAGTAACAACAGAGGGTAACACTTAACCGTCACAACATGATAAGTAGGTGGGCTAAGTCAGTATACACTTAACCAATATGACATGACATGCGGTGGGGTTAAGATAACACAAGGGAGAGCACTTAGCCAGTATAACAAGGCTTGCGGTAGGGTTAAGTAACACAAGGAACAACACTTAACCGATATAACATGATGCGTGGTAGGGTTATGTAAAACAAGAGAAAACACTTAACCAACTTATTGTGATGGATGGAGAGGGTTAAGTACATACCGGGTTGGTGGGTAATATTAGTAAATATAGGCCCACAAACTTAACCAGTAGGAAACCCTAGTAACGGGACCCATTTCAGCAGTAACCTACTAGATGTATCATGGTACCCTGAAACTAGGCAGGGTGGGGCACGATTACTAGGCTGATTTTAAGCGGTCAAAGCGCCGGCGGTGGGTGCAACAGTGTAGGTTCTAACGGAGTGCGGGCGTGCACACACTTCGAAGCAGACAAACAGGGCACTAGGGGCACCAGTAGTATAACCTATGTATTCTAGAATTGCGTCGGGCCGCCACCATGGGTCTTGATACACCCCATGGTGGGACCAGCATAGGTATCTACAATCATTGGGGGCAGTATGACACACATAGGTAGTATAATCCCTAGGTTGGACCTAGGTGGCATAAACCCTAAATCCGAGAAGTGTTCAATAGGTAGCATAATCCCTAGGTTGGACCTAGGTGGCATAAATCCTGGTTGAATCTAGGAAGCGGTCGATAGAAAACCCTAGATTAAATCTAGGTAATAAATAATAGATGTACACGTGAAAGCAACCTTAATTTCGGGGATTGGGATCACGTTATGATTTTATGATTTTATATAGATTATTAGTTGGGACACTAGTTAGGTGGTGCAGAGCAAATAGATATCATAGAAATATTTTAACGACGAAGTAGAGAAATCTTACGATCTTGCGAAGTTATACTTAGTTCATCTTGAATGGGAACCTCGCAATGTTATGCATGACAAAAGTCATATGATGTTATTCTTAGTTATCGTGCCTGTAGCTTATCTTGTCATCATGCTTAAGTTTATTTTCAGTTTATTCATGCCATGTTATCTTTATCTGTTTTTATGCTGAAAGTCACTAGGAGTTACTCAGTCTTTATGACTGACTCGTTTTGTTTTGCCTCTTCTTCTTCCGTTCCCCCTCCCCCAGGTTCGCAGGGGGGAATACAGCTTAGTTCGGATCTTACCAAGCTCCAAGGCTCTTTCATGCACTGCTTGGATTTCTCTTGGCTATGGCTTGCTTTTCTCTATTGGGGAATACTACAATTTATTTGTATGCTTCTTTGTTTTTGAGCAAGACAGAAATTTTTGCTATGTATTTGGGTATTGGAAGTTGATGGCCTTTTATTGTAAACAATTCTATTTAATAAATGATTTGAAGTACTTCTACTTTACTTTTCGTTGTTTTATATATGTGAAACACCCCACCTCCGTTAAGGTCACTCACAAAGGGAATGCCTTAATTTTGATGGAGGTTTATAAGTAAAAGCCACAGATATACTCAAGACAGATATAAATACACATATTTTAAAACAGCGGAAACCAACAGACTTTTATTGCATCAATACGTGTTCAAAACAAAACATTCCATAATTGTCTCAAAATAATTCCATCATTACAACATCATAACTGCCTTGATTATTAAAGAATCATAAAACATAAATAAAGTGACAAAAATCCCCATAGTGATATCCAAAGCCATAGTCCGAGCAAAAGAGACCCAAATCATACATCTACGTTCTTGGAGCTTGAACAGAGCCTGACTGAGCTGAGTTGTTTCCTCCCTGTGGACATAGGGCGGGGGGGGGGGGGGGGGGGACGAAAGAAAGAAGATGAAAAGAAAATAGGGTCAAACATAAATCCTGAGTAAATCTAGTAACTCTTCAGTATGTGAATAAGAAAAGGGCATGATAGATATATTCTGAAAATAGGATAGTGTCACAAGCTAAGGGGGTGTCGAATATACTATCGCACCCATACTATATCTCTGCATCTACTTGAGTTTACTCTAACTGGCACCCCATGGTGAGGGTGAAGTGATCCCCAACTTTATTTAAAGATCGGCTCCTACTCGCGTTAACGTTATAACAAATGTTGGGCTTGACACAATTCAGCCCAACTTTATAAGCGTAAGAACAAGGGGAAATCAAGAACATGTAATATTTGACACATATAAGGGTGTTTGGCGCATGAACTTGCAATTTAGCAATACTAACATAAATGATGGGTCATGTGAACTTGCATTCAAATCGAAGTACAACTAAGTAGGTGACATATGAAATGGCATAGTTTAGGCTTACACAACTTGTGTTTAAATATGTTTAACTTGGCAAAATGTCAAACACAAAATTAGCATGATGTATATTCACCAAAAGGTCCAATTATAACATTTAATCACATAGCCTATTTCAACATGAACTTGCATAGTTTTTGAAACACAAGCGATACTTAACATAGATCCAATTATACTTGCAAATAAACATGGAAATGATAACATATGCTTTGGGTCATGTAGGCATAAAAGGTTTCAAGTCTAGATCACGTTTACATAAACGTTAGGCCATGTAGGCATAAAAGGTTTCAAGTCTAAATCACATTTACATAAACTCTAATTTAGACTAAGGGAATATACATAGTCCATGCCATCGACATATACATAAAAGGATCAATTTCTAATTTTTACCACAACTTGCAGGTGCCATTGTTTTCATATACAATTGTTCAATAGGCTTGCATCAATCAATTTATGCCACAAACGTCAATACACAAGTCATGACAGAATCATCACAATACATAGAATTTTATACAGTATAATAAAACAATTCTATTTTCATTCACATCAAATCACATCGCAATTCTTATTCATATTCTGAAAGGTCACTATACTTACAACAAATGCAGAATCTTGAATTCTGGATTCTGAATTCTAAAATTGGAATGCGCTCCTTTGGGTAGACTAACGTTGCGTTGAAAACTTTTGATTTAAACTTTAAATCTTCTTCTTAGTTTGATTCGTCTCTAGGCTTTTCTCTTGACGGCTATGTTCAATTCCTCCCTAGCAGCATGACGACTCCTTTCTCATATTTTTGTGTGAATTTTCAGTTGAGAGTTAGGGTGTATTTATAGATTTTTAAGTTGTTTTGAGCCGTCAGATGAAGATAGGAGGAATCTAGGCCATTCAAAATTCAGAGAGCCAATCAAGAGGTGACACGTCAGCCCTAGTGACACACAGGGCCTCAGAAATTCGAGCCAGAGTCAGACCTGGCCAGCCAGGTCGACCAGGCAGGTCGACACTATGGTCGACCTGGGGGGACCAGGTCGACACTGTGGTCGACCTGGGGTGACCAGGTCGACACCATGGTCGACCTGGCCTCTGGGTGGGAATTTTCCCGCCCAGCCCAGTTTGAACCTGAAATTCGAAATTTTGAAATTAAACTGAACTATTTGAATTTAAAATTGATTCTGAAACTTCCGAAGGCCATAACTCCTTCATACGGAGTCCGATTCACACAAACTCGGACTCTATCTTAAGCAGAATTCCGAGACGAACACAATGGCGTAACCCATTTCCCTTAATTCTTTCATTTAGAATTAATTGTACTTTAATTTGTGAAGCTTAGCGTTATAGAATTCACGGGGTGTTACAATATGTCTGTCTTGTAATATTTCTGTTCCAGTACCCATAATGCTCCATTGAAGTTAAGGCATTCCCTTTATGAGTGACCTTAACGGATGTGGGGTGTTATAGGAATTAAGACCCCTAATATTCCAAGCAATGATATCCATATATATAATAATTAAAAATTATAAAAAATAGGATATAATCCAAGGATACAAAGTAGCTACAGTGGAGCACATTGCTTGCTGCTGTCCACCTTAATCTCCAACTGCTTGCAACTTTTTTTAAAAGATGTTTTGTTAATGGCTTTGAGTTTCCTCTCCCAGTTATCATTTTTCTCAATATACTTCTTTCTAAAGTCACGATCTTTATCATCTTCTATTTCTTCTACTGATACAATATATGTTAGGCTTTTAGTTCTGGCTTTCATTTTCCTTTTGAATGGAATTACAGGTTTAGAAGCAGTCAGAGTTTGATTCACTGCATTTTGAATGTCCCCTTCAGAAATAGTTTTTTTAGAAGGTGCAAGCCCTTCAGCTAACAATGAGGAATCAGTACGAATTAGATCAGCAGAAAGAAGAGTCGGACATTGCTCGGTTTCTCCAACATTTGAATCTAAATTCATTAAATTTGAAAATAAACTTGGGTCCTTCATTGGATAGAAGGACTCAATGACCTGTAATTTTGTGCCCCCTCTGTATTCGATTGAAAGCTGCATATTGAATTGATTTGCTCTTTCATTGCTGAGGGTACAACATTGATTGTACCCTCAGCTGTGCTTAGAGCATTATCGGCCTGCACTTTTTCAAGAGAACTTGCAGACTCCAGATTGTACTTAGATGCAATGCTTTGATCAGTGTAACCCATTTCAGCATTGACTGTGTTAGTAGTGCCTACATTCATTTTATCCCCATCAAAGGATGGAGTTATAGGTGCTGAATCTGGGAAATTTTGTGAAATCGACTCTATATTGATACTTGTATTTGAAATATCATTATTGATATCAGGATCCGCAACTTCTTTTGGTTTATCACTTAAATCTTTATTGTTTACGCAATCTTTCGAAGAGTGGCCAAAACATTTTCAAATCTTGCATCTGTCTGGTATCAGTTCATATGTCATTTGTTGCGAGATGATTTCCCCATATGCTTATGTATGGATGCTTCATTGGGTAACTCTACATCTACACTTATCTCAACTAAAATACGTGCATAGCTTAAGAGGATATCCTTTGCTGTTTGCTCTTCCAATTTCAAAGGGATTCCCAATATGCCAGTTATAGCACTAAATGTTTCCTTGTCCTAAAGCCTCAGATTTAATTCTGGAAGCCTGATCCAAACAGGCATTGTACTCAATAGATCTCGATCAAGAACCAGATTCTTGCTCCATTTCTTGAGTATGATTAACTTTCCATTAATAAAATACGGCCCTCCACTTAATAACTTCTCACAATCCTCCGAGTTAGTGAATTTGATTATAAAAAATCCATTTTCATGGGTATAAATCTCAAAAGAACCGATAGGATTCCAAGTACGAGTAACAAACGCCCCGAAATGATGATAGGGAGACCTTTTGCCAAATTACATAGGCAACCACTAATAATCCCCATTTCCCTTCAGTTCGATTACTGATCTCTTCACTCACCACAATAATCTTCTCATCGTTGATGGTTTCCACCTGAGAAATACATTTCAGATCGAAGTCACCATTCTTTAGCATTTTGGCCCAAGAAGATGGCATTGTGGCATTTGGCAAATTATTCTTTGTCAAATGCTTATGTTCTAGAACATTTCTGCTTGAATCCTTAGGCTAAAATCGATTGTCATTGGATGTAGTAAATGACTTCTATTTATATTTGAAGGGGTATTCGTTGGATTTTCCTGTCCCCTTTTGAATATGAGCCGATGCGATTGATTTCGAATCTGATTTTGCTGCTTTTTACGATTTTGAACTGTTGTAAAACCTTCCTCATCAACGATGAAATTGGAGATGATCGAGGAATACTAGGGTTGAGGCTAGTAATAGGGGTGAAGGGAGATGCGGAAATGAAGAAGAGCCCCTATTCTGATCTTGGTTTTCATCAAAGATTGTGTAACGAACCGGAATTTTCGACCCAGAAAATCAACTTAAAACCCATGTCAATTATTTAGGCATCGAACATTCTAGATCATTTAAAGAAAGAAATTAGAGGGTAAGAATAGATAAGATAGAAAATTAGAATAGAAAAGGAAGAATAACATAACAATAGAATCAGAATAATATGAATCTCCCAACGGAACGAATAAAATATAGTATACAACATAACTTGGAAATACAAATCTGTCATTTGTATATATATACAAATCATCATTTGAGTATAACACTTACACCACAGCAGAAACAAAAAATAGCTACATAATCCTAAAGCCTCCTGATCCAGCTCTCCAAATATATCTGTAAAATCCCGACTAATTGAATGCCTGTACAAAATTGGGCACCCAAGAGTTTAGGAAAACAAAACAAAATAAACTCTGGGTCAGTCATGTGACTGGTGTGAGTAAACTCCAACCATTTGTTTAACTTTTAAAATCCTTTTAAAAGAGAGAATAATCATAAGACCAATCCACACATAAACACGGATGGTTTTTACCTTACGATAACCCAAAACATTCTTTTAAAATCCATACTCTTTTGATATTATAATAATGTCTAAATAAAAAGTAACAATCTAGCGGATCGCTTTCATCTCACATTTCACATATATAATATATAATCAAGAACCGCAGGCCCTTATTGGGTAATGGATTCCAACTGGCAAGGTATGGCACCACCTTTCGACAGTGTATCTCTAGAGAGGAATGCACTTGGTTCAACAAGAACATCTTGCAACCCAGGCTAAACATGACCGGTCACTCATTTCACTTGAGTGTACTGAATGTATTATCACCAACGGTTGGGATCAACAACCGTTTCCCGAAAGGGACATCATCGAAATAGTTTGAAGAAGTAAATGGAATTTCTCTAGATCAGGTGACAATACACCCTAATTCGGAGCTACCTACATAGCCATGCGACCTACCCGATTTTTACCATTTCCTGGTTGTGAAGCTTGAGGCCATGCTTATTTCTAATAGATCACACATTTATTCACTTTGAATGTCACCTCGTCATACCCGCCAAATTACAAATTGATTCTCCAAAAATACCACGGGTATATAGCTAAGAGAAACGAATTCCTCCGCCACCAAATGTAATTACGTTTGAAGAGATCTACTTACGAGATATATTAAATATACTCTGTCAGTCATTCTTCCATACAGGTTGTTCTGGGAATGGACAAACCGAAGGCACTATTCTGTAAACCCATCTTAGGAAATTTCTACCTAGGATTTTCCAGCACAGCCCTTGCATAAACACCGTCTTCAATTTTATTTATCATATTTGATTCGCAACGCTAATGCCGATACGGAGTGGTTTTCAGAAAATAAATCTGATCCCGATCTCTCCATATTGACGACGGAAAAATGGTCAAAAACTTTAATAGTCGGTTATTTAACTGTCAAAGAAAAACATCCATACACACAACGATTTTATTTCCAAATGGAAATTTTATCGACCAATCATCAATCAACATTTTTCACTTTAAATTAATTTATCATTAATTTATTCTTTTCCCCATTACCCGTTTCCATATATTCATCAATCCTTATTTTATAATTTCAGAAAATACATGTTATTAACTTTGGAAAACGTTTCCATTTTTGATTCATGCATCACTATCTTCCCAAATCTATCAGTCTCTAACTGTAAACTAGTAAGAGAACAACTTCCCAAGTATAAACCCCGAAGGCCGAAACCTACATCAGATCAATACCCAGAAATCCATTTAGCTCAACTAATTTCCAACCAGTTTCTAATTTTAGTAATTCCATTTAAATTCTTATTTCAAAACCCGGTTTCCTTTCGTAGGAGAGGGGTGCCCTGTTCGGGATTGATTCGGCGTAGTGCAAGGATCAGATATGGTTCCTCGTCAGCTCGAGGTAAGTTCCCGTCTCCAAATGCTGCTAGTAGTAGTAGTTTGGATTTGGGCTCAGGTATGACTCCAGTTTTTGGTAGCGATTATACTCCTTTCGCTTTGGGTAGTCTTACTACTAGTCAGTTATTTCAGCTTGCCAATGATACTGCTATTATTTTTTCTGATATTGATGTTGATGCCGAGTATATTTGGAGTAGGGAATTAGAGCGAGTTTCTTCTTTAAGTAGATGAGGATAGTTAGTTGGAATGTTAGGGGTTTAAATGAACCTAAAAAATGTGCTAAAATTAGAACTTTTTTTAGAGAGAATCACATTGATATTATTCTGTTGCAAGAAACTAAAATTGAGTTTCCTGACTTTAGGTTTTATTTAAGATTAGGAGGGTCTACCTTTCGTAATTGGGCTTGTCTACCGTCAACTGGTACAGCCGGTGGACTCATGATTGGTTGGAAAGAGAGCCAATATAGACTTGTACAGGAGTCTATTAAGATTCATTCCTTACACGTTACTTTAGCTTCCCTCCTTGATAATTCCGTCCTGTGCATTTCTAATGTGTACGGTCCTCACACTAAGATAGAGAGGAGAATTTTATGGGAAGAAGTTTCAAATTTCAGTAATCAATCCCCAAATCTTTGGATAGTAGGAGGGGACTTTAATGTTACTAGGTCTCTAGGTGAGAGATCTCCCCGAGAAGGTGATTTCTCTGATATGGAGGAATTCAATGACATTATTTTAAACAATAATTTGATAGAGATTTCGATGGATAACAGATTATTCACTTGGTCGAATGTTCGTGATAGCCCTTCTTTTGCCTTATTAGACAGATTCTTTATTAACTCTGAGGTAGATGATAGATTCTCGATTTGTAGAGTCAAGGGCTTACCTTTTTTACACTCTGATCATTGCCCAATAATCCTCACATGTGATTTGAATATTTCTATCAGTAACAGCTTCAAATTTGAGAAGATGTGGTTACTTGACTCTACTTTTACAAATCTGGTTTCGGTTAAGTGGAAGTCCTTGTCTTATTTCAATAATTTATATAGGGGAAATAGTGCTAAGATTTTTGTTGCAAAGTTAGGTAAACTGAGATTCTTCCTTAAGCGTTGGAATAAATTTGTTTTTGGTAGCATAAGATTTAAGAAGAATAAGATTATGTGTGGTTTGTTAGATTTAGATAAAATTAGTGAGTCTAGGATTCTTAATTCCACTGAGAAGGATAAATATTGTACCCTTACACAAGATCTCAAACAGATTTTAGAAAAAGAAGAGGTCATGTGGAGACAAAGATCTCGTATACAATGGATTAAGGAAGGGGATAACAACACTAAATTTTTTCATAGTGTGGCGAATAAGAGGAGACGTGATAATATGATTCATTCTATTATTGTGAATAATGTTGAATTGAATATTCAAAAGGATTTAAATGATGCTTTTACCAGTTACTATAAGCAGATTTTTGGATCTAAGATTAAGAGGAGAATTAACGTTAGATGGAATGATTTATATCCATATGATCATAAGTTTAATCTTGATAGTTTAGATGAACCTTTTTCTGAGCAGGAGATTTGGAAGGCTATTAGTGATATGCCTAGTGACAAAGCTCCTGGTCCAGACAGTTTTTCTATTAATTTTTATAAGCAATTTTGGGATGTCTTAAAGTCTGATATTATAAATTTGTTCAATGAATTTTACAGTGGAGAACTACGTTTAGGTAGTTTTAACTTTGCTAACGTCATACTTATTCATAAGAGATAGGGAGCAAATTCTCTAAAGGATTTTAGGCCTATATCTATCATTAATGTTTCTGTTAAGATCATTTCTAAACTTTTAGCTAACAGGTTGAGTGCTAGGATGAATGATCTTATTGATTGTTCTCAAACTGCCTTCATTAAAGGTAGGAATATAGTAGATGGAGTGGCAGCGGTACAGGAATACATTAATGTCTGTTGTAAGAACAATATTACTTGTTCCATTTTAAAGTTAGATTTTGAGAAGGCGTTTGACTCAATTGATTGGGATTTCAAATGTGAACTTAGTCTTGCTAGAGGTTTTAGTGTTAGATGGACCAACTGGATCTTATTATTGGTAAGGTCTGGTTGTTCTAATATTGTTGTTAACGGGGTAGTGGGAAAGAAGATTCAATCTAAGAGGGGCCTTAGACAAGGAGACCCTTTATCGCCTTTTCTGTTTAATTTAGCGGTAGATGTCTTCTCGAGAATAATTAAGAGAGCGGGTAGACTAGGAGTACTTGGTAGTGTTGGGAATGAGGAATTTAATAATGAATTATCTATCCTTCAATTTGCAGATGATACAATATTATTTTCTTCACACTTGCCTAAGCATATAATTACGCTTAAGTTTATACTATACTGTTTTGAAATGTTATCTGGACTTAGGATTAATTTTGATAAAAGTGCGGTGATGGTCTTTAATGATGTTAATAAAGTGGAGACATTGGTCGCTAATACCTTAAATTGCTCTATTATGAAATTTCCTTTGGATTACTTAGGGTTTAAGATTAGGCCTTCGAAGCTTAAAATAGAAGATTGGGTTGTGATCATTGATAAGATTAACAATAGATTACTTAGTTGGAATAACAGATTCTTGTCTAGAGCAGGTAGATTAATTCTAGTCAATTCGGTACTATCGGCTATTCCTTCATACTGGATGGCCGTTCATCGATTTCCATTATGGGTCATAGAAAAGATAGATAGGATTAGGCGTAACTTTCTTTGGAATGGGGTTTCTTTGGGTAGAGGCTATAAATGCTTAGTTAATTGGGATATGTGTTGTAAGTCTAAAAAAGATGGGGGTTTGGGAATTTTAAATTTATATAATTTTAATTCTTCCATGCTTGCTAAATGGCTATGGAAATTTAGAAGTCCTGATGTGAAGGCATCGTGGAAGGCTATTGTAGTTAAAGCTTATTATTCAAGAGGGGAGTTTATTACTGGGAACAATGATGTTTGGGTAAATAGACTGTCACAATTTTGGAAATCTGTTTTGAATTGTTATGACTTTTTTAAATTAGGTTGTAAAGTTATTGTTCATTCAGGTGACCTTACTTATTTTTGGCATGATCCTTGGATTTCTAGTGTGCCACTCAAAATTGAATTTAATAAGCTTTATGATAATTGTAATTTCAAGTATGCATTTATTACAGATGTTTATAGTGTGGGTCTAGATCCACCCTGGGTGTTTTCCTTTAATAACATTTTAGAAGAAGATTTGTTAAGACAATTGGCCTTACTTAAAGCTAAGTTAGCTCTGTACAACTTGGATGAGCATAGAAATTCTCTTTGTTGGAGCTTAGATAAGAAACTAGTTTATACGGTCAACTCTATGTATAATTTTATTAATTTCTCTGGAGTTTCTACCTATCCTTTTAAATTCTTATGGAAGTCAAATTCTCCCCCTAAAACTAAGTTTCTTATGTGGTTGATCATTCATAAGAAGCTTAATACTATTGAGTTTTTGAAAAGAAAGAATATTATATTTGATTGTAAGTGTTGCTTTTGTTTTACTGGTAAGGAGCATATTGATCACTTATTTTTCTCTTGTGGTTTCACTTTTTCAGTTTTTAATATGATTCTGAGGATTTTTACATTTGATGGTTTAAATGCTCTAAATAATTGTGCAGATTATTGGTCTCGTAGTAGATTAAGGTTTAATACTAGGTAGAGATATATACTGGATTCCTTGGTTACTATCTCGTGTTGGTTTATTTGGATAGAAAGGAATCAGAGATTTTTTAGTAATAAGTCTAAATCCGATGATAATTTAATCATTAGTATAGTAAAATTTAGTTTGGATTGGATGTCTAATTCTCATTTTAAGCTTTTCGGTAATGTACGTTTTGGTTGTTTTTTGTTTAGGGTTAGATCTAATTTGGGTCTATTTATATCATTAGATATTTCAGATATAATAGATTTCGTCTCTGTTGATATTTGGCACTCGTTATTAAATTGCGCTATTTGTTTTTTGAAATGTATATATGGTTATATGCTTTTATATATATATATATGTTTATATACATATAAGTATAATTATTTATACAAATATGTATTTATACATATATATATACATATATATGTAGGCATATATTCATATATACATGATAGTTACTGATAATCTTTTTTAAGTATTTTAGATTATAGGTCATGGATTTAGCTGGGAAGCTTATGGGATTGCCGTCTGGATTGGTCATTATTGCTTATTTAGTCATATGTGTACATTGAGTTGGAGTGTTTTGTTTTCAGAGTTATGATTATCATCATTGTCTATTATTTAGATTGCCATTTGTAGTGAAATAGATATACTCAATATTGGGTGGTGGCCTTGCCAGAACTCGATATTGTAGTATGATGGGTGGTGGCCTTGCCGGAACTCATCTATCTATTTTTCTCTACTTCCTTTTGGTGATCTAGTCTGGGTCTGTACTTGGATTTTGTATCATATTTTCCCATATATATATATATATATATATATATATATATATATATATATATCTGTGTGTGTGTGTGTGCTCTCTTCCTTCTGGAAGATCACACATCTTATTGTTTTTTTCAAAAAAAAAACCCGGTTTCCTTTATAATATTTTCTTTTCGCAAAATATTTACGTAAATCCCTTATTCACATAAAATGTGAAAAATATTTCTTTTATAAAATCAAATAGTTTGATTTCTCATTTAAAAACAATATCCCAATTCCAAATTCTATGTATACTTCTATTTATAGACTATTCGTAAAAATCTTATTTATAACTCCCTCTACAACTACTACGTTCACATTCGATTTCAAATATTTGTGTTGGAACCGATTTTACTTCTCTATATAATTTCATACTTATATATTCCATTTATCAAATGATAAATAATTTATTTAATTTACAAAACATTTTTTATAAATTTATCTTCTCAATTTATCTGTTAAAACAGATTCTATTTAAAATCTACTTTAAATCCATCTTCTCGTAGTTCTTTTATATCTCACCAATTTCCTTTTATAATTCTATTTATTTCCCAAATAATTCCTTTTATAATTCTATTTATTTCCCAAATAATTCCTTTTATAATTCTATTTATTTTATATAAATATTTTATTTTAAAATTCCCTTTTTACATTCCAATATTCTTTATGGTATTTAAATTACCAAATAACAAGACCAATGTCATCATAATCAATTGTAGATTATATATCACATCATATATCACAATATATGAAGAAAAAAAAGTAATATAAATATTGAGGAATCCAGTTGGATCCCTCCAACCTGTTACACTGCATCCACAGATGTTAATCAACATAAATAACACGAATATGAAATATTCTGATAAACGGAATCAATATTTATTTAACGATATATATATATTACTAGATCTAGATCTATAATTTCAACCAATCAATTAGCAGTTCATTCAAACAATCAACACACAGCAATCAACCATCATATATCAATTCTAAAAATACATTATAAAAATATAAACTGGTAGAGTTAGCGAGTTTACTCACTTTGGACGTTTATCGTTAAATAACGATAAAATGTCGTTGATTCAGATCAGACAATTTATTTCGCTATATATTGTAACGAGCTCCAATTCACTCCGAATCAGTTCCATTGCGTAGCCGTCATCCATATGATCCCAAAGTGACTGACCGTTCGAAATTCTGATATAGTATGATTGAGATATTAAAATTATACATTTGTACCTTATTTAAATTAAAATAAAACTTGAATTATAAAAGATTTTGGGCTTTAACCTTAATTCCGGCCCATCCATACTCACCCAAATCCACTAAGCTCTTTCTTCCTCCAGACATAAACCACACGACCTCACTGCTTGCTTCTCTATTTCGATTTCTTCCTCCTCATATTCTCGTTCCTCCCTTCATTATAAATCATGCAAAATCCACAAAAATTCAACTCTACTCAAACTCTATCCACCTGTCTCCACGAACTGAAGCTCGCATTACCCCTCTCAATTCCGTTCATCGGTCTCCAAACTACTGTACAATGAAACTTGCGGTAGTAATACATATCGAATTCCACCAAATTGTGCGCGCGAGTCCCTTTTCATCTCATAAACCCAAATACAACACTAGTTTCCTGCATCGAAGACTCTAGTTCTCTAAAACATCAACCCTAGTCACCAAGAACTAGCGCTAGAAAATGTCGAGCAAACCAGCACTGATTGCAACACTCCAAATTTGTACCAGGACGAAGAGAAATTCACTAGTATTCCATATATAGTTGTTTCTGATTTTATAGACTTTCTTCAGAATTGTTTTGGAGAATTCAAGTTTGATGAAACATAGTGGCAGAAATTTATTTTGACCAGGTAGAAATGTTTTTAGGGTTAGTGTAAGATGGTAGGGTATTTATAGGGTTGTTCTAATATTTTTATATTCTCTTATTTTATTAATTTATATTGCACTACTGCTTATACTTATCGTCTAAAAATTTCAATGATCACATAACTTATCCAAATTCAACGAAAATGGACATACAGCTACAGTTCGACATTACGGACCCAACGAAACTTGTTTCGTCGAATCCCGAGTCCGTTTGCTCACACAGCATATTTTTAAAGTCAAATTATTGACTATTTTTCACATTAAAATCCCGTACGGCCACATGCTGACTTCAAAAATCACAAAAATTAAAATCTAACAATAATTTAATATTCTGGATACAACAAAATTAATTTCGTCAAAAACAGAGGTTATCTGAAAAAAGGTTATTTTCTAAGGTCTAAAATAAACTATTTATCCCTTATACATATGCTTGTCTACGGGTCAAACGTCATTGGGGTTGGTCGCACATAAGTCCACTCCAATCCAGTACAACCAGACAGTTTGTAAAGAGGAAGGAACGATCACATAGAACAAAGTTCGAGCACCAACTTAAGGATAAGCACAACAAGGGAAGTCACATACATCTGAACAAGTTGGGTTGTCCGCTCAACACAGTCAGGATCAGTCACACAGCATAATACAGTCATACAGAGGGATCGCGCGCACGAAGCCAACTCAAGAATGGTACTGCCCGAGAATTGTGAGGCCCGTACACCTTTCAAAGATTGCCCATATTATGGAAGTCACTCATTCTTGTATCAAAGAAATCAGTCATACAAGACGAAGAGAAGAATGGGTTCCGGTCACATGTTCCATTCTGCAGTCGTTCGTCCACATTATCCTGATCAATCATACATAGCAGGAAACACACATATATCTCATGTTCGCTCATGGATTGCAACCTCACTCATTCGTTCCTCAATCAGTTACTAATGTTACAATCACATGCTACCCACTGATCCGACAGATATTAACTCCAGAACGATCGCACATATGTTTGCTCTACAAGTTTTGATCGCTCGTCCATCTACCATCAGATACAGATGCTCTAACCAGATAGTGTATGCAAGTCAATTACAAAGGGCTTAACATGATCCGAACAGTCGTTCTTATACTAACCAATAAGCTTTGACAAGTCGCCTGTACATCCATCACCTGACCGCCTGTCCAAACTGCTCGGATCTATGCAACTGTTCGTACACATGAAGGTCGCTCACATGAGGAAACTGAATACAACTATCGCCAGTAGGCTACAACTAAGCAGTGGCATGTTCGTAAATAATAAGATGAGCGATCCGTAGTTTGCATATATGATTTTCAGATCATTTCTTCATAAGGGTACACCTATAAATAGGTCATGGCTTCCACCAAAAAGGGGATTGACGCCTCTCCACCACGAAGTGCCGCTAAATTCTTCCCTCCGCCATTTCTTAAGCACTCTCAACCATCATCATCTCCACTTGAAGGATCTTCATCCATTTGGCCATGTCATCCATTAAGATCTTATGAATGAAAGAGATCAAAGACATCCTCCTACTCCGTCGCTCATCCGTCCTTCTCCTCCTTGGATTCCACCATTCCTCCATTGAATTCTGTGAATCTAAGCGAGATTTGTATGTAAGAGTGGGTACATGTTGAGAGTTGAGAGAATGAGAAAATGTATAAACAAAGATAATTTACATGCTTTGTAATCATCATGATAATGCAAACTACCTTCATAGTGGACGTAGGCCTATCTTAGGGCTGAACCACTCTAAAGCCTTGTCTCTGTTTTACATTCATCACATTTTTACTTATAATTTTTGTAGAGTGTGGCTCCATTTACTTTATAACCACATTGGTGAAATACGGTTCTCGTACCATTGGTGTTTGAGCCATTTTTTGGTGAAAACATTTAGTGCCCACCGTGGGGCCGTATTCGTATTTTCTTCCTTCACACTTTCCTCCAATTCCAATAGCCTATACTTGAAATTCTAAACCGCTTCCTTCCTCGAATCCATGGCCGGTTCGAAGAAAAATAACAAGTCCGTTAGAGCTACCCCAATTGTTGAGGATATTCATGGTGACGAAGCTACACCGCAAACTTTGAATTGAGAAGTTGAGGAGACCTCAAGGCCATCTATAATGTGGGATGAACTGAATGTGGTTGTGACCGGCTTAAATGAAAAAATGGATGCTACAACGAAAATGATGATGGAAATGCTTGATGCCCTGATTAATGCTCAAGCCAATCTTCCGCCACCGAATGCTGTAAATAATGTTGATGAAAAAGAGGACTCTTCAGCCTCAAACCCCAGTCGATCCCACTTCTTAGTGGAAGACAAAGGGGGCTAGCATTGAGGACTTTAAGGTCAAATCTCCACATCACGAGGAAAAACGTGCAACTTAGAGTGTCACGAGTCCTACCAAAAGGACACCTCCCAAAAGAGGTGCAAGACATCAGAGCTTGAACCGCAATCACACCAATAAAAGCATCGATGCCAATCCTGTGGAACGAGCGAGCGAGGAGAAGCGCATTGCAGATATGATCCAGCAAATAATGAAAGAAAAAATGACCCGAGAGGATGAAGAGAAGGAATGGAAATTTCACCTGGTGAAAACCCGTTTACAGAAAGAATCCATCAAGCGAAGTTTCCTAAGAAATTCACACCACCAACCATAGCACCTTATGGTGGGACTGAGATCCAAACATCGTTCTATTCAAATATGATCAACACATGAACGGAGCTAGAGCAATTGATGAGATAAAATGTTTGTATTTCCGCGTATGCCTAGAAGGTGTGGCCTCATTAAGGTTCACTAGATTTCCACCTAAGTGCGTTGATCAATTTGCCAATCTGGCAAGAAGATTTCAAGACCAGTTTCATCTCCAGACAACCAAAGCAAGGGATGTGATGTCGCTCAGCGAGATGGAACAGATGTTTGGAGAAACTATCAAAGCTTTTCTTACACGATTCCATGCTGTGGCGGCTGAAGTCATAGAACCGGAACCTTGGTACTTATTACAGCTCTGAAGGGTTCTACTTATAAAAAAATGGAGTACGGGAAATGGCTCAAGATGAAGAAACCCAAAACACTAAAGAAGTTCTATAAGAAATCTGAGGAGTATATAAGCATGGAGGATGATGCACCGAATGTTCAGAAGGTCATAGAAAGTTGCACTATCGTAGAAGGGAAGGCAACGAGTTTCGAACTGAGTGGAAGAATGATTCTGGGCAGAAAAGTGGAAGCAATGAGAAGGATAACAAAGCCTATAATAAAAAGTGGATTTACAAGCATTCAGAATTGACTCGCTTAAATGAAACCCCAAAGACGATCTACTCCGCCACAAAGGGTTCATGCATCTTTCCTCAAATGAGGGCTCAAAAGATTATTGAGCAACAAGCCAACTCCGGTAAATTCTGTCGGTTTCATAATCAACCAGGGCACAGTACTAATGAATGTCGGCACCTGAAAAGTTTGATCGAAGAACTCATCCGAAAGAACAAACTTCAACAACATGTGAAGAATCCTCA
This sequence comes from Allium sativum, assembly GCA_030737875.1. Lineage (NCBI taxonomy): Eukaryota > Viridiplantae > Streptophyta > Magnoliopsida > Asparagales > Amaryllidaceae > Allium > Allium sativum. The sequence goes on along the minus strand of CM060925.1, from coordinate 199,030,356 downwards.
AAACGCTCCGACTACCCAAGGACAGAATAATACCACCAATCAATCCGGTTCGGGAGAGAAAGCTCATGCACCCATTGATTCAAGGCCAGTGATCAACATGATCTTCGGTGGGCCCCACCCAGCAGGAAGTAGCTGGGCAGATATGGGAAGGTATGCTAACGAGCTGAAGGGTGTCTCGAAAAAAGAAAGGTGCATGATCCTAAGCAATGAGCTTCCAATGAAGATACCTAGAACTTCGACCGATGACGTGATATTCAAAGATAGAGATGTTGACGGATTACTTGCATCAACCGTCGATGCCATGGTAGTCACAATTGGTCTTGCCCCTACAGTTGTGAAAAGAGTCCCAGTTGACACGGGGGCATCCGTTAATGTGATCTTCATAAATACATTCCAGAAAATGAACCTTACTATGACAGAAGTGCGAGCCTATCCAAATAAAATCCATGGATTTACCTGACAACCCACGCAACCCATTGGTACAATTAACTTGCTCGTCGAACTAGCAGACGGGGAATGCAAGGTCTCTATGATGCAAACTTTCGTCTTGGGAGACGAGCTCTCTGCCTACAATGCGTTCCTCGGGCGACCGACCCTTGCAGGCTTTAAGGTCGCGCTAGCTCCATGGTGTTTAACTATGAAATTTCCAACTGAGAATGGAATTCGCGTAATCAAGGGCGATCAGGCCACTGCGAGGGGTTGCTATGTGACAGAACTGCGTGAGGCAAGGAAGAAAGATTTTGGGAAGAATGTGGAGGCTCCACCCCACATTTACAAACTCCCTTTATAGCAATTAAGGAGCGGTCCCTGCACTGGCGCACATAGTGGCACACATAAGGAAATCGACCTTAGAAAAGCGAGTGCAGTGGACGAAAGAGCGACCCCGGCTGAGATCAAAATCCTATAGTTGTTAGTCCGAAAGATACGAACCATGTGCTAAAAATAGGATCTCAGTTGAGCTCCGAATTGAAGATTCAATTGATTGTCTATTTAAAAGCTAATTTGGATGTGTTTGCGTGGAACCATTTTGATATGAGCGGCATATCTCCAGACGTTGCAGTCCATAAACTTAATATTAATCCACATATTCCATCAGTCAAGCAGAAAAGGAAGACCCAGGGGCCAGTGAAATCAAAGGCCTTGAAGGAGGAGGTCGATAGGCTAATGGAAAACAACTTCATCACGGAATATACCTATCCAAACTTGGTCTCCTATCCTGTACTCGTAAAGAAAGCAAACGGCAAATGGCGAGTCTGCATGGACTATTCAGATCTTAATAAAGCTTGTCCAAAGTACAATTTCCCTCTTCCCAGAATAGATCAATTGGTGGATTCGACGGCTGGGCATGAGTTGCTATCTTTGATGGATGCGTATTATGGTTACAATCAAATCATGATGTATGGACCGGATCAGGAGGACACAAGTTTTATCACTGATCTTGGCCTATATTACCACAAAGTGATGCCATTTGGCCTAAAGAATGCAGGGGAAACTTACTTGAGATTGGTAAACGCTATGCTTAAAAAACAAATTGGCAAGACTATGGAAGTCTATGTCGATGATATTTGGTAAAGTCCAAAAGGGCAGTTGATCATTTGGAAGATTTAGCCCAAATGTTCGATATTCTACGCCGATATGGTATGAAACTAAATCCTTTAAAATGTTCCTTTGGGGTCGGTTCAGGAAAGTTCCTAGGGTTTATGGTCAATGATAGGGGCATAGGAGCCAATCCAGCAAAAATACCAGCCTTAAGGGAAATGCGCGCCCTAGGAACCAAGAAAGGGCTCCAGCGTTTCAATGGGAAAATTGCAGCTTTGAATCATTTCATATCCAGGGCAACGGACAGGTGTCTTCCCTTCTTCGATGCCCTTAGGAAAGGAAAGAAAGAGATACAATGGACTTCTGAATGCCAAAAAGCTTTCGAAGAGCTAATCCAGCACATGGCGACACCTCCAATGCTGTCAAAGCCTAATGTTGGAGAAGATTTGTTTATATACCTGGCGGTATCTGCCCATACTCTAAGCGCGGCGTTAGTAAGAGAAGATTCAAAGGTTCAAAGATCGGTTTATTACATCAATAAGAGATTATCCGAGGCAGAACTGAATTACCGAAAACACAAGAAGCCCACTTATTATTTACTTATCGCATCTAAGAAGCTTCGACCCTAATTTCAGGCTCACCCTATCAATGTCCTCACGGATCAACCTCTGAGGCAAGTTTTGTTTCAACCAGAGACTTCCGGGAGGTTGTTAAAATGGAATATTGAGCTTAGTCAATATGACATTACATTCTATCCCCGAAAGGCAATTAATGGACAAGCACTTGCAAATTTCGTCGTAGAATTCATCGACCGAGGAGAGATGAAAGAGGAGCCTGATATTGAAACCAAGATCCAATGGAAATTATTCATGTATGAAGCATCGAACGATTACTGCTCTGGGGCAGGAGTAGTCCTGGAAACCCCTGAAGGAAAATCTATATGCTTTACGCTAAGACTAGAATTTCCATCAGTAAATAACAAAGCTGAATATGAAGCCCTCATCGCAGAAATAAAACTAGCAAGAGAATTACAGCCAAAAACCATACAAATCTTCAGTGACTCCCAACTAGTGGTGTGTTAGATCCGGGGAGAATTCCAAGCCAAAATAGGCAACTATAACCTCAAAGAAAGTTATTAACTTTTCTTGAAAAGTATCATTTGTAGGTTCGGAGTGCCACAAAATATAATCACAAACAACGGAACCCAATTTGAAAGAAAAGAATTCCAAAATTTTTGTGCCAAGTATAAAATCCAGAAAAGTTTTTCCGAACTTTCCTATCCGCAAGCAAACAGGCAAGTGGAAGCAGTTAACAAGATCATTATATCGAACATTAAGAAGAGATTGGAGAATTCCAAAGGTGGTTGGGAAGATGAGCTCCCACTAGCACTATGGGCATACCGTACCACTCATAAAACTGCGGCTGGGCACACTCCCTTTTCCTTAGCTTTCGGCTATGAAGCCATGATCCCTGTGGAACTAGCAGTTCCCACCCACTGGAGGATTCACTACAACCAGGAAGAAAATGAGAGGCTACAACTTGAGGCCCTCGACCAACTCAAGGAAAAAAGAAAGGAAGAAGAACTCAGCGTGGTTGTACATCAGAGAAGGGTGGCTAGGCATTTTAATTCAAAGGTCAGACACAGGACTTTCGGGATCATAGGCCTTGTGCTGAAGAAAGTAATGACCAGAACAGGGGTTTATGGACCAAATTGGGAAGGGCCCTATGTTATAAACCAAAAACTTCGGGACGGTACTTTCAAATTGACCACCACATATGGAGTCTAGATTCCTCGAGCTTGGAATAACAAACACATATGCCATTATTTTCTACAATGCATTGTTCAAATCTATTGTAAAGCTGTGAATATTTGCAAGAAACTTCACATTCGAACTATGTACATATAAAAAATGAGCGGAAAACTCCATTTGCTTACACGAATCATATATTTGTAAACTTCTGCTAAAAGTTGACTTCTTTTATGTAGGCAAGCAAGAACAGTAACTCTCTTAAAATCCAACCATAGTTGGAAACTTCCCAAGCCTATCCCATTCGGAACAATTCAAAAACATTGAGTGCCGGAGCATCATTCAAACTAAGCAACCAGTGGGTGACAAATCAGGAAGCTGCATCTTTCATCGCAAAACACTAAATCCTCAGTAAGCATCTAGCAAAAGAATTGGTGCCAAACTACAAAAATAATGCAAAGGTGGAAACAACCAAATTTGTCCCATGGATAAAAGATTTCCAGTCCCAAAAGAGGCACCTTGTTAGGTGCAGGACACGAGTTTTTCAAATCAAACCGAAACTCGATAAGATGAACTAGTGTCTGCCTCCCTGGATGAAGCATAATGTTGGAAGGACCGACAAAACCTAGGCAGGAAGTACCAGTCCTAGTGCCGGAAGGACCGGCAAAAAAGCTGGAAGGACCAGCAGTCGGAAGGACCGACAAACCTAGGATTGGAAGCACCAATTCTAGTGCCGGAAGGACTGAAAAACATATTGGAAAGACTCGCACAAACAGAAATCCTTGTCGAAATGGGGTTACATAAATCCTAGCTGAAAGGGGTATCTGATTTAGGTCTTGTTTGATTCCGAAATAACCAGATCGAACATGACCAAAATTGGATCGAAACTTAAAACCCAACTCCTCCCCTTGGGGCACGTACTCAAAACCAATCTCTGAAGGACTTGGGCCACCGAGTTAGTGAGATATGGGGTTGAATACATTCTAATAAACAACAAAATGTATATATATACAAATATGTGTTTAACTATGTCTTCGATGGACTCGGGTCATTGAGTTAGCGAGAAATATGATTAAACACGTCAAAAAGCAAAAATATACATTTAAACTAAATCTTTATAAGGATTTAGGGCACCAGATTGGTGAACATACGAACAAAAGAATGATCACCAAAAAGAAAGAAAAGCGGCGTATAATCAGTCAACTAAATTCTAAGAAACTGATTGTTTCCAATCAAACGAAGCCATGACTAACTACTATAACATCGAAAAGCGAGTCGGTAGAATTAAGGTTACACGCCATAAACGCGATACTAATGCACGATCGATGAAGAAAATTATAATGCAAGGTGCAAATAAAAAGTGTTACCAAACAGGGTAAAGAACCGCAGTGTAAAGCAAGAGCATTGTTCTGTACTGACAAAACAGAGCACAAAGGCATCACAAGTCACGACACGGACCAACATAAATTCAAATGCGAGGATCGGCACCTGCTTATACAGCCGATCTAAAAAGCATAGTTTGCAAAAGAAACAACCAAAGGAAAGATATAAAAGCTACAGATCCTTGTTCTTCCTGGGCCTGCCAATCTTCCTCTTAACCTGAGTAGAGCAGGATGAAGGTTCATTAACCAAGGACTCTTTGCACTTTGGAACTGCAAACTCGACATCCCCTGGAGAAAAAGAAGCAACCACACTATTCCTGGACCTAAGAGCTTGAATCAACTTCACCTTGTCATCTTCTAAGGTATAAATACGCTTGAGATTGTCCCTATGAAGCTTTTGGAGATCGCAAGCCAGTGTCTTCCAACTGCTCATTTGTTTTGCAGAATGATCCTTGAGCAGATCCATCTGCTTCCCAAAATGGTACGTAGTAGTGTCAAAATGGGCAAGCATCTAACCCTTCGCAGCAATCATGTCACAAGAAAAAGTTTGGTGATCAGACGGAGATATGTCTACATTAGAAGATACTCATTGCAAGCTCCTGCCTTTAAGTCATTTAGCAAGCCTGGGATTGCATGGCATAGGGGCATAACGTGGCTTATTAATGATCGTTTGAAGTTCTGCATGAGTGGGACTGAGAGGAGAGTTCATAGATGGTTGACCGGTCGATTGAACGTCAGTTATCTGAACATCCAAGTCAAAAAACCTTTCCAACCGACGTCGCTCCTGAGATGAATCCATCTTGTATAAGTGAACTGATAAACAGCTATGCAATTTAGGGATCTAAAGGGCCACTCAAGGATAAACAAGTAATGCAACCAAAAATAGAACCGCAAACGACCAATCCCACCGACTCTGGTCGCGCAAAACAAGTTCATATTATCCTCGCATGCTTCACTCAATAAGGTTACTCATGTTCAACCAAGTCAGAACCATTGAGGATTAAATAATAGTAATAAAAAAGGGGGGGACGACCTTTTGTCAAAAGCACTTGGGCGACCATGGGGGTCAAACCAGAAGTATGGATCATAATGACAAAATCAAGGCTGCATGGTTTAAGCATTTTTTCGAACATCATGTGTGTAAAATAGATAACTGGGGACAAATTATTGGAACATGGTCACAAAATTAGGAATTGTGCAAGATGTGAACTTATCCTAAACATTTCAGTGAGCATATCATGTGTACGAAGTTTAGAGCCAGAGGAAAAAAGGAATATCGGAGTTAAATGTTCTCAGACTAGTGCATGCACAAAACAACCCAGGTACAACCCAAAAATTCCGACTATTGTCAGCATAAAAGATCAACATCAACCCAAATCACATATAATGATCATAAGGGTATCGGAAAGCATAAAAAGAACTTATTTCCTAGTGAAACATATGTTATCGATTCAGAAGAGGAACAAGCATAAGCAAGAATGACAAATCGGCACTTCACAGATTGATGATAGGAAGGAGTATGGGGTTTTTCGACTGAAGGAATCTAATCGAAAGGAAATCGAAATAGAAATTAGGGTTTCTTTTTGAAAATGAAGTAGCTGTTACCAATATGTTTTATCTGGGAAATAAAAGTGAATTAAAGGGAGGAGTAAGAAAACGACAGGGAAGATTAAAAGACATGCATCTAGACCATTCTCGCCATGTCAGCTCAATACTCGATTGCACAAGTATAAGTGGCCCATTAAGTCCAGTTGTCTTGCCTGCATCCCCATGATTAGATCGATCATGATGATACTTTGACTCAAAGGAAATAGTATGAGTGACTTAGGCCTCTCGCTCACGAGAAGTGACGGTCCCAAATATCTTTACCTTGACGATCCTGAGCTCTGCGCAATCAATCCTTGGTAGACTTGGTTTAATCTTCCAAACTATGTTATGATCAGTTATTTCGAAGCCTGTAATTTTCTGCCTGGTCTACGGGTCAAACATCGTTGGGGTCGGTCGCACATAAGTCTACTCCAATCCAGTACACCCAGACAGTTCGTAAAGAGCAAGGAACGATCACACAGAACAAAGTTTGAGCACCAACTTAAGGATGAGCAAGACAAGGGAAGTCACATGCATTAGAACAAGTTGGATTGTCCACTCAACACAGTCAGGATCGGTCATACAGCATAACACAATCATACAGAGGGATCGCTTGCACTAAACCAGCTCAAGAATGGTACTGCTCGAGGACTGTGAGGCCCGTACACCTTGCAAAGATCACCCATATTAAGAAAGTCGCTCATTCTTGTATTAAAGAAATCGTTCGTACAAAACGAAGAGAAGAATGGGTACCAGTCACATCTTCCATCCTGTAGTCGTTCGTCCACATTATCCCGATCGATCATACATAGCAGGGAACAAACATATATCCCATGTTCACTTATGGATTGCAACCTCACTCGTTCGTTCATTCTTCAATCAGTTTCTAATGTTACAATCACATGCTACCCACTGATCTGGTAGATATCAACTCCAGAACGATCGCACATATGTCTGCTCTACAATTTTTGATCGCTCGCCCATCCACCGTCAAATACAGATGCTCCAACCAGATAGTGTATGCCATTCAATTAAAAAAGGCTTAACATGATCTGGTTAGTCGTTCTTACACTAACCAAGAAGCTTTGACAAGTCGCCTATACACCCATCACCAGACCACCTGTCCAAACTGCTCGGATCTATGCAACCGTTGGTACACACGAAGCTCGCTCACATGAGGCAACTGAATACAATTGTCGCCAGTTGGCTACAGCTAAGCGGTGGCATGTTCGTAATTAATAAGACGAGCGACCCGTAATTTGCATATATGATTTTCATATCATTTCTTCATAAGGGTACACCTATAAATAGGCCGTGGCTTCCACCAAAAAGGGGATTGACGCCTCGCCGCCACGAAGTGCTGCTAAATTCTTTCCTCCGCCATTTCTTAAGCACTCTCAACCATCATCATCTCCACTTGAAGGATCTTCATCCATTTGGCCATGGCATCCATTAAGATCTTATGAATGAAAGAGATCAAAGACATCCTCCTTCTTCGTCGCTCATCCGTCCTTCTCCTCTATGGATTCCACCGTTCATCCATTGAATTCTATGAATCTAAGCGAGATTTGTATGTAAGAGTGGGTACATGTTGAGAGTTGAGAGAATGAGAAGTTGTATAAACAAAGATAATTTACATGCTTTGTAATCATCATGATAATGTAAACTACCTTCATAGTGGACGTAGGCCTAGCTTAGGGCTGAACCACTCTAAAACCTTGTCTCCATTTTACATTCCTCACATTTTTACTTTTAATTTTTGTTGAATGCGGCTCCGTTTACTTTCTAACCACATTGGTGAAGTACGGTTCTCGTACCATTGGTGTTTGAGCCACTTTTTGGTGAAACATAAACCATTTAAATATTAATATATATTTAAAAAATTAAATATTAATAAATTAATATTATCGTATATATTCATAATAGAATATTATACAGCTCCAGAATATACATATCTGGATTATAGCTCGATATTTCAAAATCCAAGTTAATCGATATTCAATTTATAATAAAAATCCTTTTATTATATAAACAAATCGTTATAAATTATAAAGGAATTCCATTGAGGCTTTTTTAAAATTTGATTTGGACATAACCCACAATCTACACGACGAAACTTTGATTTTTCTGTTCCGTTAGAAAAATATAGTTCACCAGATCCGAACGTTTCTTGCTTCACAGAAATCTGACTTAAAACGGATTCTGTATATTGATTTAAAGTTCGAATCACCAAATTACGAACTACCGCGACATTACGAGCTCGTTTTAAATTATAATATAAATTATACGTTCTAATGTCGTTTATTAAATAGATTCGTTTTTATAATTCGAATCAAAACTCAACCAAATCTCTTACACTATCCAATTCACACAATATTGCTAATTCTACTATTTTCGATTATTTCGGAATTAAATATATTACTCTATTATTTATATTAGTCAAATATTCAATATTATTTAAATAAACAACCATTTAAATCTCTAAATCACTATTTAAATAATTAAATAAATTAGTTATTATACCATAAAAATACGGGACGTTACATTCATCCTCCCTTAAAATAATTTCATCCTCGAAATTGCGAAGGCAGAAAACAAACCCTATTCATTTGGTTGAAAATTATATGTTTACTTCTTAGCTTCAGTTTCAACTGAACCAATTTAATTCAATTAAAATATTAATTCATTCTTATTAACGAAAATTTTCAAAAATTCTGAAAATTTTCTAACACCTTAATTTTTCGAAAAATTTCATCAGCGTCCCCTTTGTACGCCTCAATCGACACAACTATAACTCGCCTCTCTAGGCCTTCTCCAATCCAAAAGAAAATCAAACAACTAAGTGACTTGCCAAATAGGCTCATAAATCTCCAAAGTCATATAAAAATAAACTTGTACCTTTTTGTTGGGCATATCATTATATCCTTTCCATCTACTACTACTTCAGCATATACCAATATCATTCCAATCGATTTATCCTCAACACAGGTATTCTCTTATATCCAAACCAAACCTCATTTCAACTCGAGTTCCATTCTCAATTCCAAATCTTGATTTATCAAACCAATTCTGTTTCAACTCCTTATCTCACAAATCCAATTTGTCTCGATATCATTCTAATCCAATTCAATTTCAACTACCACTTAACTGGATTTATTTTAATTCCAATTTGCTTTCACAAATCCCTTTTTAATTTGTTTTTAATTCAAACAGTCTCTACTTGGAGTTTTAAACAGCTTAGTCTTTTCTAAAACCAAATATTCCTTTTTGGATTTCAAACAACTTGTTTCTTAAAACAATTCAAAACAAAATCTTTGGTAGGAATCCATCACTTATAAACTCGAAAATGAACACTGATGATGTGGCCAGCATCACCAGGGCTATTTCCTACGTTCAAAGTGAGTTCAATACTATATCACTTTCAAAAACTCATATTTAAACATTTCAATTTTGAAATTATTTCAAAATATCCTTCTCAATGCTTGTAAACAAATTTAAAATCTCCCAGGATTTTAAAATTCTCATATATTTAATCCAAATCCATTTATAAACATTATGTCAAATTTTAGGAATTTTAATTCCAATTCTGATATTAAATTCAGATTTTGTTCACCTGATTTCATATATTACACTTATATAAATTTTGATTGGTTATTTACATAACCATTTCAATTATAACCTTGATTATAATAATAAACAACACATCCAATATACTATAATATTTCAAATATCTATACTTTATTTATATCAAAATATATTTTGGGTAAAATTATTTCGTTTACCCACTTTCAAAACATACTGTGTCAGTTCATCGTACCCGAGTGTTTAGAAACCCTTACCGATACAGTGGATCAAACTGATCGACCAGAAACCATAAACAACTCAAACAATGAATCTCCATAGTATAAAACTATTTTTATATCAAATAACAAATACGCGCTCATATATATACACTTAAACTCAATCTGGGTATTGTTAACCCTAGCTCTATCGAGTTACGCCACAGAACCAAGGTAATCACTTAATCTTTGGCTCTGATGCCACTGTAACAAACCAGAATTTCCGACCCAGAAAATCAATGAAAACCCCATGTTAATTATTCAGGCATCGAACATTCCAGATCATTAATAGAAAGAAATTAGAGGGTGAGAATAGATAAGATAGAAAATTAGAATAGAAGAGGAAGAAGAACATAACAATAAAATCAGAGTAATACGAATCTCACAGCGGAATGAATAAAATATAGTATACAACATAACTTGGAAATACAAATATGTCATTTCTATATATATACAAATCATCATTTGAGTATAACACTTGCACCGCAGCGGAAACAAACAATAGTTATATAATCCTAAACCCTCCTGCTCCAGCTCTCCAAATATATTTGTAAAATCCCGACTACTTGACTGCCCATACCAAATTGGGCACCCAAGAGTTTAGGAAAACAAAACAAAATAAACTCTGGGTCAGTCATGTGACTGGTGTGAGTAAACTCTAACCATTTGTTTAACTTTTAAAATCCTTTTAAAAGAAAAAAATAATCATAAGGCCAACCCATACATAAACACGGAAGGATTTTTGTACTGACCCGCATTTTCAACGATATAAAAATTTATTTATTTAATTATTTAAAAGGTGATTAAGAGGATTTAATGGTCGTTGAATTAAATAATGGTGAATATTTAATTTAAATAATAAATTTAATAATATATTTAATTCTAAAATAATCAGAATTGGCTGAAACGGTGATATGGTGTGAATTGGGAAATTCAAAATATATAATTCAGTTTAGAATTGAATTACGATAATGAATATATTATATAAACGACAGTTGAACATATTAATTATATTATAATTATAATCGAGCTCGAAATGGCGCGGCAATTCACGATTTGGCGATTCAAACTTTAAACGAATATACAGAAGCCGTTTTAAATCGGATTTCTGCGAAACAAGAAACGTTAGGAGCTGGTGGAGTATATTTTTCTAGTGGAAGAGAAAAATTGAGATTTCGTCGTGTCGATTTTGATTTATGTCCAAATCAAATTTTAGAAAAGTCGTTGTGGAATTCCTTTATAATTTATAATGATTTATTTATATTTATAAAAGGAATTTCATTATAAATCGAATATCGATTTAAGCGGGATTTGAAATATCGAGTTAGAAATTCATATAGGAATATTGTGGAGTTGTATGATATCGTATGTGAATATATACGACAATATTTATTTATAAATATTTAATTTAATTGTTTTTAATATATTAAATATTTAAAAGGGTTATTTAGGGCTTTAAAAATAGCCAGTTTTGCAAACGACCTCAGAATTCGACGAAACTAATTTTGTTGGATCTAAAATATTAAATTATTGTTAGATTCCAAGTTTCGTGATTTTTAAAGTCACTATGTGGCCGTACGGATTTTTAGAGTGAAGAACGGTCAGTATTTTGACGGTTAAAAATACGTTGCGTGAGCATACGAAGTCGGAATTCGACGAAACCAGTTTCATTGGGACCGTAATGTCAAACAGTAGCTGGGTGTCAATTTCCATGATTTTTGGGTATCGTGTGTGGTCACATGAATTTTTAGAAAGGAAGAACGAATATAAAATAATAAAAGAAAATATCTGAAACTCATTTTGAGGCAAAAACAAAAGCCACATCCTCATCCTTTCCACCACACAAAAATATCACCCCCTTATATAAGCCTTCTCTTGAAGCCGCCACTTTTGTTTTTACAGAAATCAAAACGTGAGCTTATAAAATCAAAAACAATTGAAATAAAATCCTAAAAATCTTCCTCTATACATATTTTGATCCCTTCTGATACACACTTCAACCTGATGCGAAGTTTACAGGGTGCGATGCACCTGAGCAGTTCGACATTTTTGGGCGGAAAGGCTAGGGCATGGGTTTCAGTGGGCTTGGTGAGGTCGGAGCGTCGAACCGGGTGGTTGGGTGAAATCGGGGTGGCGATGCGGTTGCTTTGACGATGGTTAGGAGGATCTCGGTAAAGGGGATTGAAAGGCGACAGTGGAAATGACGAGTTCAGGGCACCAGGTCATTTCAAAAAGAGGGGTTCGAGTTTAACATTTACGGTTTGGGGATGGAGCGTGATTGATGAGCGAAATTGTAGTATTTTTATCTTGATTTGTAGAGGAGTATTGGAGGAGCAGTAGAATAGAGTAATGGTTGTGGAAGGGTGCGGTTTACTGTAGATGGATTTGGGGAAGACAAAGAGGAACGGGTCTGAGAATTAGAAAAGGGATGGGCCGGGTTTAAGGAATGGGTGAGGCCCATTTGGAAAAAAATTATTTATTTAAGTTTAAATTAAATATATGTATAACTTGTTAATGCGGTATCTATCTCATACGATATCAGAATTTCAAACCGTCGGATCCATTAGGATCGTATGGACGAACACTACACACTGGAACAGACGGGGAGTGAATCGAAGCTCGTTACAATTTATTGCAAAATAAAATGTCTGTCTGAATCAAGCGATGGTTATCGTTATTAACGATGATCGTCCAATGTGAGTAAAACTCACCAACTCTGAACAGTTATATTTTTTAACGTATATTTAAAACTGTTAATCATCTGTTGATTTGTTGTGTGTTAATTGTTGGTTGAATTGTTTGTGTATTAATTGAAATATAGATAACGATATATATATATAAATCATTAATCAAACATTGATTCTGTTTAACAGAATATTTCATATTGAAATGAAAGTGATGTTATACTATATTGTTTAACATCCGTGGATGCAGGGAAACAGGTTGGAGGGTCCAATTGAACTCCTCAATATTTATAATACTGTTATGTTCATATATTGTAATATATGATGTGATATATAATCTATTTGATTATGTGTGTTTAAATGACATCGATCATTGTGGTTTGCTATTTTAAATATCATAAGAGACCCTGGGATGTAAAAAGAATTATTTCAATGTATATTGAAATAAAGAATTTTATAAAATCAACCGATTTTATAATAGGAAATATTTTGAAAATAAAGTATTTATAAAATCATAGAATTAATAAAGGAATATTTATTTAGGAAATAAATAGGGTTTATAAAAAAGGAAGTTGACGAGATATAAAAGAGTTAATCGAATTTAGTTAATTGAATATGGTTAGTCGAATAGAGTTACTCAAACATAGTTATTCGGGATGAGATTCCATTTAGCACGACTGCTGGTCGCAGGGCTGTAGATAACCTACGGCGGTCGGATGTTTCCTGAGGGAATCGGGCGTAACCATTGTGATCGCTGCGATCTAGAGTCAAGTGAATGGAGTTAAATTCAATATTAGTTATTCGAATAGGAGTTAAACAAATAGAGTTATTCAATTAGAGTTAATCGAAATAGAGTTAAACAAGATTAGAAACTGACTAGAGATTAGTTATGTTGAATAGTTTTCTGAGTATCGATCTGATATTGGTTTCGGCCTTCGGGATTTATACTTATGGAATTGTTCTCCTACTAGTTTACGATTAGGGACTAATAGTTATGGAATGGTAGTGATGTGTGAATGATTGACATAGAAATGTGTTTATTTTATGCTCTTATATCTTATCTTTTGTATATAAATAAATATTACTTGGGTATTGTTTTGTTATTTTTACAGATATTCCAACCCAGCCCGCATGCAACCAGAAATGTAGAGAAATAGAGTTCAATTTGCTGTGTATTTGCATTGTAGACAAAGATATCACATCTAGTTGCTGTTGGACAAGAAAAGGATTGATAAAAAGGCTTTGAACATCACAAATCAATGAAGAAATGTCAAGGAAACAAGAGGAAAAAGAGAAAAGGCCCAAATTTGCTTTATTTATCAAAGGCCCATTTATGTTTCTCATTGTAAACTAATTAGTGATGTAATGACCAGGCCCATTTATCATTAGGGTTAGGGTTAGGGTTTGGCTATCTACTCTATATATACCCTTGTAATGGCATTGTAGCCACCATCCTATATCTCATCTCTTATTCCATTGTTCTAATAAAAGTTCTTCTTTCTCTTTTATTTTCTGCATTTTTTTGTTTTCTTAGCAACTAGTGTTGTCTATACGATTAGATTCGGTAGAACACTATTTGTATTTTGCACTTGTTTGCATTAGTGATTTACCGTCTGATTAGATTCAGCGGAAATCCTAATTTTAATTCTTGTTTGTTATTTCAATTTCTGCAATTTCAATTTCTGCTTTTTATTATTTTCTTAGGTCAAATTGGATTTGATTAGATTCAAATCTAATTCATAGTTTTATTTCTTTTCCATTGAAATTGTGATCTGATCGTCGGTTCAGTTAGATCTGTTCTGAATCAAATCACAGTTTTAATCTTGTTTTGTTTTATTTGCAAAATAAACCTCCAAAGTTCGTCTAACACGCCCACGAAACATATAAATAATAAAATTTAACTTTCCTCCCTGTGTTCGACCTGTATGCTACACACCTGTATGCTTGCAGAATTTATTACAAATGTCGCGCTTTTCTAATTCATAGATTAGCGTCGATCAAGTTTTTGGCGCCGTTGCCGGGGAGGTAACGATCAAATTTTATTGTTTATTTAATTTCCGATTCGTGTTAGTTTTTGTTTTATTTTTCTCCTTTTGTTTTTATGTGTATATAGAAGAAAATAATCTTGATTAGTTGATTGGGTGTTATACACTGATACCATGATCCTCTAAATAAGAGAAAAAATACATGCCAAATTTCACTGATTTCATTGCCTTTCCTTTCTTTTATTTCTTCTCCTTTGTACAGATCTCTTTCTTCTTTTACAAGTCTGTCTAAAAACCAAAAAAAAAAAAAAACACAAAAAAAAAAAAAATTCCATTTTTCTTTTATTTATTTCCTGTTTTCAACTTCTCTCTCCTTTCATTTATTTTCTTACTCTTACAAATTCTCCGCCCCTCTTTTACAATTTTTTTTTAAATAAAAAAAAAATTCCCTTTTTTTTTCTTTGATTCGCCGCCTGTTTTTCTACTCCTTCCCTTTTCAAAATTTTTTCTTTTCTTACATCTGCTTTCCTTCTGTACTTAGAAAAAGAAAAAAAAAGAGTTGCAAATTTTATTTGATTTATTTCCTTTCTTTGTTCTCTTTCCTGTTTTCAATACTCTTGCTTTTTTTTCTTCCGGTACAAGTCTGCTAAAAAAAATACAAGGATTCCCTTTCTGTTCACAATTTGTTTTCAAAAAAAAAAAAAAGTTGCCAATTTTCTTCAATTTCTTTCCTTGTACAAATCTTTCCTCTTTTCAATAATTCAAAAAAAAAAAAAAAAAAACAAACAAAACAAACAAACAAAAATTGCATTTTTTTCCTTTTTTTTCTGCCTTGATTTGTTTCCACTGCTTCTTCTCTGCCTTATTTCCGTTCGCAGATCCAAAATTCCGACGACCTACCACCACCAAAAACAACCCATCACCAAACAATTGTTGTAGCATATCACAACACCCATACACCATACCCCTTTCTTTTGCCAATTTCCCGTCCTCTTCATCAAATAAACATCACCATACTGTTCTCTTCACGAGCCACTTCCCCCATACAAACCCCCGTGCCATCATACCAGAATCCACGACTTTCTCCCCTACCATAGTACCATCCACTATTTCAAACGATCATCTGTCCACCCTTCCCGACCACAAATCATCTACAGCAAACGCAATTGCAAAAACAACCGCAAATACCAAAATCCACCCCTCAATCTCACCAAACACCACAGACCTTCACATCCCTCAATAAAACCGCAACAAACATCCTTCTCAACCAATCAACAGATCAACCTCACCCCTGCTTTCATCTTCAAATCCAAACCCTTCTGCCAAGTTCACCCTCATCCACCATAATTTCACCACATCCTCTGGTCTCGACCAAGAACCCATCTAAACCACCGTTCAAAGTCCCATCACGCGAACCCCAATCCACAGAACGCTCCAAACCAATCACAGCAAGTTCATCTTGCATCTTTCACAAACCGCAAAATCATCAAAACACCAAAACTCCCCTTTACCCACTGAAAGCAGGTACCCCGTTCATCATCGCTACAGAACTGATCCACCACCGAAACCTCCCCTGACCAAAACTGCAATCCATCGTACCACTCACGAACCTCGTTCTAATCTTCACTGCCATTTAATACCCCATACTTCACGTTCTGATCCGAATTTTCCAATCAAAAAAAAAAATACTCCTATACCCAATCGCACAAACCCAAATTGCGGAAAAGCGAACATCATCAGCCCACTATCACTGAATCCCCCACTGCACTGCAGTACCCAATTCTACAACACAGCTCCCACGTTTGTCCATCTTCCGCCACTGCAATCAACAAGCCTCACCACACTCAATCCAAATCGCAAACTCCAGCATAGAACCGCAATTCCAGACCAACCTCCTCCTCACAAACTCGATTCGAAGATCCTCAGCCAAACTCTTGATTCGAACAAACCCGTTCGAATTAACGAAAAAAAAAAGGGGGCTTGAATTCGAATCTTTTATTTTGCTGAATTCGTAATTTTTTTTTGGTTTGTTGAGAACGAAAGGGGGGGCTCGAGTTCCAATTTTTACTGAGCTCGATATTATTATTTTTTACTAAAAAGAGAGGTCGAGTTTATAATACTCCGGTTAGGGTACTGAAAATTAAACAGGTGCGCTTGTCTTGGGAAAACAGAGAAGCAGGAGGGGTGAATTTTATTTTGGGTTCAGACTTCGATGTGTTGTTGACAATAAAAGGGGCTTGGTTGATTTGTTTTAGAGCACGCGATTTTTTTTTTTTTTTTTTTGTCTTTGTTTGGTTTACTGGGAAGTATTAGAGGAAATTTAAAAAAAAAAAAAAAAACAGGTACAGCTGAAATTTTAAAAAGAGGGTCTTAAAAAAAAAAATCGGGCTCCTAGCCCTAACCCGTGCCGCAGCGCAGTCAAGCAATTAATAGAAGGGGACAACAACAGAAAGCAGCGGACGATTCAGATGGGTTGGAGCGGTTGCACACCAAGTGGGGTGTGAACGCGCTAGCGCTTCCCAAATTCACTGGAGGACTGCCGATCAAGGTGAAAACTTTTAAAACTCTACAGGTGCTCTGCTGTAAAAGGAAAAAGAAAATAATATATAGACAATTGTTGAAAAAAATTTCTGCAGGGGAAGCGGCTTGAATGTAAATTTTAATTCTGCAATTTATATTTTTGTGTCTATTCTGTGACTGATATTTCTGAATTTGTGGTGAGGAACGGTTTTCCATAACTATTCACTCTCATCGATTCTCAATTTTAACACGTGATTTTGATTTTCAAAATAATATAACTGAAAAGTGGTGCTTTGTGAAGTTGACTGTCTCGTACAATTGGATCGCGGATATATATTAGTTCAATTTATTGAACTTTTAGCAAAAGAGGTTGCATACTACCCGTAAAACATTGGTCGTATCCCTTAGTTTTATACTATACGTGAACGGCCATAAGACCCTCTTCCCCCTTCCAATTGAGTCAGTTAATTAATAGAGCACAACTCATTCTTTTATACTATTTTGAACTAAGAATAATTTCTGTCTTCTCTTGATTGCATTCAAATGTCTGATTCAAGAAAATCTTTGAGAGAAATGTGGAATCATAACCTGAGTAGACGTCCTCTTGAAGAGTATGAGTATGAATTACAACTCGTAAAGCAAAATTTTCCGAATTTTTGTGAGTCCAATGCCAACAATTTTCAAAATTTTCAAAATGACCAACATTTTCAACATCATGAATATAATCAAAATGGCGATTTCAATTCAAATTTCAATAATTTCGATTATGGACCACACCCACATCAAAACGATTTTGAATCCCAATATAGCTTTGATCCACAACAATATGGGGTTGGAAACCAATTCGAAAATAATTTTGAAAATGATTTTCAATTCGATCAGAATTTTCAAAATTACAACCCATATCCACATCTTGAATATGACCAAAATCGCAATTTTCCCTCGAATTTCGACAGCTTTGGTTACGAACCTAATTTTCAAAATCAAAATGATTTCCAACATCATTATCATCTTTCTGAAAATTCAAATATTTTTGAAAATCAAGGAATCCAAAACGATAGCTCTCAATTCGACGATTCTGAAGAATATCATCTTAAAATTCTTAGAGAGAGGGCAGACGAACTTCTTTGTTTACTGACATCTTTGAAAGAGCAACAAGAGCAACAAAATCAAATGGGCGTTGAATCAGAAAATAATCCAATTTCTACTGACATTGAAAATTTTCAAATAACGACTTTGGAAATTGAGAATAATCATCTTGATGAAGCTTTTCAAAATTCAACAAATGATTTGGACTTCAACTCTTTTCAGGAACAAGATTTAAGCTCAGATTTTGATCTTCCCCTTTCAGGCTATGAGAAAGTTGAAATTTTTGAAAATGAACAAAACAAAAATGTTGAATTTTTCAATTCAAATTTGGGAAAGGATTTTAATGAACATGAATTTTTTGGATTGTATGAGGATGAGTTGCCAAATGAGGATGAAGTAGATTCACGTCATGAATTTGAAATTGATTTTGAGGTTTCAAACGAACTTGAAATTGTCAGTGTCGGAAATACGTTGTCAAATAATAAAGTAGAGAAAGGTGATCACATAGTCTTGAACAACACTCAGAATTCAAATTTCACTGAATTTATATATGATCACAAATTTTTGAACAATTACACTGATAAATTTGTTGAACACAAGAATCATTTTTGGAATGTTTTCTTGGTTGAAAAACTTCGGATTAGGATGACCTTGGACATTCATTTACTGAACTACAAATCTAGGTATAAAGATGAGATGGTTTTCAAAAACCTTTGCTTACTTGAAAACATGCCTAGACATAGTGCGAATGGGATTCATTGGGCTAGAACCAAGTGTGGGGGGAGAAGATGGTGGTATTCTTTACATCGCATGCATCGCAAACACATATATCGTTGTAAATACGATCCATTCCTACATATAGTTAGATTGCATTTCATTCTACAAATAATTTTGCAGCTCATTCACCTGTGGGTACGATCTTTCAAATTTAGGAAACGTTCACAGTGTGGACACTGTTAGTTCTAGTGTGGGGGGGGGAGTCTGCATTTCATCCATTTTCATTTTTCTTTTTTTTTATTTTCAGCCATTTAAGTAGGACCATCATACATTTTAGACTGTAGTAACATGCCATTTTTTTTAAATACGACTCATTTTCATTTGATACAACAAAATAAGTTTACAATTTTTAGCCAGTTGATAGTATTTTTCTCTCTCAACTTAGATCGAATAGGAAATATAATGAAAAGTTTAATTTTGAGGGATAATAGTGTAACCGGTACATAGGGAGATTCTTAGGTGATGGCCATGAAATCTATTCTATATTGTAGACTTTGTTAAATAAGTGGAGGACTTAAAATACTTATATTGGCTTTTCAAATCTTTAAAACTAAGTTGTGTTAAGTTGAATTCGCGTAACTATCTTTTGTGCTTATAATTTCAATAATAATAATAGTATTCCAAGGGTATCCAACATTGCTTGTATATCGAGCGTTGGTGTGCAAACCCGCCAAGCTCTATCCGACACGTTGTTGACAAAGTCAAAGTTGGAATATCTTGGTCTCATTCTATGAGATTGGACACCTAAGGATTACCGACACGTTGTTGACAAAGTCAAAGTCGGCCTGCACAATCCGCCAAGCTCTTTACCTACTCTCCGTTAGTCCGCGAGGCAGTGCATGGGTGGTAAACCTTGGTCTTTTTAGTTAGGTGTAGGTACTTAATCATAAATCTTAAAATTTTATAGAATAAAGAATAAGCGATGATACCCAAACACTTCTTGACCTTATTGATTTGACTAGCCATACATGAGAAAATTAGAATACCACTTTGCAAACTGTGCCAAGCAAACTAAGAATCTATTTCATGGCTGCACTATGTTATCGACCGAACTAACGGGCCAAACTGGAATTTAACATTTGAAAACTTGATTTATATTGAAAATTTGTGACAAGTCGAGGTATCTAAAATAAAATCAACTGATTAAAAATTGTTAACTTAAATTGTTGTACCACTTTCCTGAAATAAGTCGTGTTGTCATTTTTCTTTTTGCATATGTCCATTGCATCCATGTAGTTTCCTTAGAATCATAGCATACTGCATTTGGATTTTGTGGGTAGTATCCGCTGAAAACCCTCACGAGACACCACTCGTCCTACTAGGGACACCTAGAGGTTTAACGGCTTGTTGCATACGCTCAATGCAATCGTGTTTCCTACGAAAGTGCGACCTATCTAGTTAGTTTTTCATTTTCTTTGTACTCGAGGACGAGTAAAAGATAAGTGTGGGGGTATTTGATTGACATAGAAATGTGTTTATTTTATGCTCTTATATCTTATCTTTTGTATATAAATAAATATTACTTGGGTATTGTTTTGTTATTTTTACAGATATTCCAACCCAGCCCGCATGCAACCAGAAATGTAGAGAAATAGAGTTCAATTTGCTGTGTATTTGCATTGTAGACAAAGATATCACATCTAGTTGCTGTTGGACAAGAAAAGGATTGATAAAAAGGCTTTGAACATCACAAATCAATGAAGAAATGTCAAGGAAACAAGAGGAAAAAGAGAAAAGGCCCAAATTTGCTTTATTTATCAAAGGCCCATTTATGTTTCTCATTGTAAACTAATTAGTGATGTAATGACCAGGCCCATTTATCATTAGGGTTAGGGTTAGGGTTTGGCTATCTACTCTATATATACCCTTGTAATGGCATTGTAGCCACCATCCTATATCTCATCTCTTATTCCATTGTTCTAATAAAAGTTCTTCTTTCTCTTTTATTTTCTGCATTTTTTTGTTTTCTTAGCAACTAGTGTTGTCTATACGATTAGATTCGGTAGAACACTATTTGTATTTTGCACTTGTTTGCATTAGTGATTTACCGTCTGATTAGATTCAGCGGAAATCCTAATTTTAATTCTTGTTTGTTATTTCAATTTCTGCAATTTCAATTTCTGCTTTTTATTATTTTCTTAGGTCAAATTGGATTTGATTAGATTCAAATCTAATTCATAGTTTTATTTCTTTTCCATTGAAATTGTGATCTGATCGTCGGTTCAGTTAGATCTGTTCTGAATCAAATCACAGTTTTAATCTTGTTTTGTTTTATTTGCAAAATCAACCTCCAAAGTTCGTCTAACACGCCCACGAAACATATAAATAATAAAATTTAACTTTCCTCCCTGTGTTCGACCTGTATGCTACACACCTGTATGCTTGATCGACGCTAGTCTATGAATTAGAAAAGCGCGACATTTGTAATAAATTCTGCAAGCATACAGGTGTGTAGCATACAGGTCGAACACAGGGAGGAAAGTTAAATTTTATTATTTATATGTTTCGTGGGCGTGTTAGACGAACTTTGGAGGTTGATTTTGCAAATAAAACAAAACAAGATTAAAACTGTGATTTGATTCAGAACAGATCTAACTGAACCGACGATCAGATCACAATTTCAATGGAAAGCAAATGAAACTATGAATTAGATTTGAATCTAATCAAATCCAATTTGACCTAAGAAAATAATAAAAAGCAGAAATTGAAATTGCAGAAATTGAAATAACAAACAAGAATTAAAATTAGGATTTCCGCTGAATCTAATCAGACGGTAAATCACTAATGCAAACAAGTGCAAAATACAAATAGTGTTCTACCGAATCTAATCGTATAGACAACACTAGTTGCTAAGAAAACAAAAAATGCAGAAAATAAAAGAGAAAGAAGAACTTTTATTAGAACAATGGAATAAGAGATGAGATGAGATATAGGATGGTGGCTACAATGCCATTACAAGGGTATATATAGAGTAGATAGCCAAACCCTAACCCTAACCCTAATGATAAATGGGCCTGGTCATTACATCACTAATTAGTTTACAATGAGAAACATAAATGGGCCTTTGATAAATAAAGCAAATTTGGTCCTTTTCTCTTTTTCCTCTTGTTTCCTTGACATTTCTTCATTGATTTGTGATGTTCAAAGCCTTTTTATCAATCCTTTTCTTGTCCAACAGCAACTAGATGTGATATCTTTGTCTACAATGCAAATACACAGCAAATTGAACTCTATTTCTCTACATTTCTGGTTGCATGCGGGCTGGGTTGGAATATCTGTAAAAATAACAAAACAATACCCAAGTAATATTTATTTATATACAAAAGATAAGATATAAGAGCATAAAATAAACACATTTCTATGTCAATCAGTGAACAAACAATGGAAATGTTTTCCAATGTTAATAACATATATTTTCTAAACATAGAAAATAAGGACATGTGAATATATATATATATATATGTGTGTGTGTGTGTGTGTGTGTTAAATGATGATTGATCGATATAATTTCCATCTGGAAATAATATCGTTGTTTGCACACGTGTTTTTCTTTGATAGTTAAATCACAGACTATCAAAGTTTTGACCATTTAACGTTGTTAATATGGAGAGACCGGTTGGATTATTATCCGAAGAACCACTCTGTATTGGCATAAGCGTTGCGAATGATATATGCCAAAGATAATTGAAGACAAAGTTATGCAAGGGCAATCCTGTTTACAGAATAGTGCCTTCGGTTTGTCCAGTCCCAGGACGACCTGAATGGAAGATTGTCTGTCAGAGTATATCTAATAGATCGCGTAAGTTAATCTCTTCAAACGTATTCACATTTGGTGGCAAAGGAATTCGTTTCTCTTAGCTGTATACCCGTGGTATTTTTGGGCAAATCAATTTGTGATTTGGTGGTTATGACGACGTGAAATTCAAAGTGAATGAAGATGTGACATGTAAAAGATAAGTGTAGCTTCTAGCCTCACATCCGGTAAATGATAGAAATCGGGCAGGCAGCATGGCTAAGTCGGTCGCTCCGAAGTTGGGTGTATAATCGCCTATCTAGAGAATATTCATTTTGCTTCTTTAATCTATCAATGTTGTCCCATATATATACGGGAAACGGTTGTTGATCCTTCAATACACTCAAGCGAAATGAGTGGTCGGTCATGTGTGGCTGAGTTGCAAGATGTTCTTGTGGAACTCCAGTGTATCGTTCCAAGAGTACACTGATCGGAAGGTGGTTCCATACCTTGTCATAGTTGGAAATCCATTACCCAATACGTGCTTGCGGTTTTTATTGTATACTATATATGTAGAATGTGAGATGAAAGCGTTTCTGCTAGATGATTATTATATTGTGGTTGATAGACATTATTATAATATCAAAAGGTTTTTGATATAAAGAAAAAATTTGGATTCTCATAAGGGAAAAACCCGTTCTGTTATACGGCGTGGTCTTATGAGATATCGTTTACATGTTCAAACTTTTTAAACTGTTTTACTCATACCAGTCCCATGATTGACCCAGAGTTTATTTGTTTGTTTTCCCTAAACTCTTGAGGGCCTAAATTTGTACGGGCAGTCAAGTAGTCGGGATTTACAGATACTTGAAGAGCTGGAGCAGGAGGCTTCAGAATCATATAGCTATTGTTTATTTCCACTGTGTTGTAAGTGTTGTACTGTGATAATGTTATTGTATACATGTACTTATTTTATTTCAAGGATATGTTATCTATTATATGTTGTTCGTTCCGCTGTGAGATTCGTGTTACTCTGATGTTGTTTTCTTCTTCTTCTTCTATTCTAAGTTTCTATCTTATCTATCCTCACCCTCTAAATTCTTTCATTAACCATCTGGTATTTTCGACTCTTGATGTTCGATATGTGTTGTATATCGGATAATCAAGGTCGACCTTTTTCCGGGTCGTTACAGTTGGTATCCGAGCTTAAGTTAAGAATTACCTTGGCTCTGTGGCGTAACTCGGTAGAGATGTGGTTAGTAATACCCTAGATTGAGTTTGAGTGTATATACATGAGTGGACGTGTTTGTTATTTGATATAAAAATTTGTTTTATATTGTGGAGATTTATTGGTTGAGTTGTTTATGGATTCTAGTCGATCAGTTTGATCCACTGTATCGATAGGGGTTACTAAACACTTGAATACGATAAACCGACATGTTATGTTTTGAAAAGAGGGTAAATGAAATAATTTTACCCAAAGTATATTTTGATATAGAGAATATATATATATTGGATTTATAATATATTGGATATATTGGTTGTTATTATAATCGAATAAGATTATAAGTGAAATGGTTACGTAAATAACCAATCAGAATTCATATAAGTGTTATGAATTGAATTGAATCTGAATTTAAATCAGAACTGGAATTAAAACTCTGGAAAAGTTGAATTAGTGTTGTAAATGGATTTGAATTGAATATATGAGAATTTTAAAATCCTGGGAGATTTTAAATTGTTTTGAGAATGATATTTTGAAATGAATTTCAAAATGGAATTGTTTAAAAGAATGGTTTTGAAAGTGATATAGTATTGAACTCACTTCGATAGCTGGAAAATAATTCTGATAATGACTGCAGCATCATCAGTGTTCATTTTCGAGGGATAAGTGACGGATTACTACCAACGATTTTGTTTTTGGGAATATTTTGCGAAAATAAATTGTTTGAATTTCAAAAAGGATTTATTTGATTTTTGAGAAAAGAAAAGTTATTTAAAACTCCCGGGAAAAGACTGTTTGAATTAAAAACAAATTTTAATTGAAATTTGTGAAAGCAAACCTGAATTGAACTGAAATCAGTTAAGTTGAAATTGAACTGGATTAGAATGATATCGAGAAAATTGGATTGTTGACATAGGAATTTGAAATGATATTGGGTTGATGAGTTAAGAGTTTGAAATCGAGAATGGAACTCGAATTTGAAATGGAATTTGACTTGGGTATAAGCAAATTATTCGGTTTGAGAATGAATTGATTGAAGTTTGGTTGAGATAACATGGATATATGCTGAGTTGATAGCATGTGGAAGTGATAGAGTGGATATGCCCGACAAAATGGTACATGTTTATGTTCATATGAGTCTAATGAGATTTATGAGCCGAATTGGCAAGCCGCTTGGTTGTTTGATTTTCTTTTGGGTTGGAGAAGGCCTAGAGAGGCAAGTTGTGGTTGTACCGATTGAGCCATACAAAGGAGGTGCTGGCGAAATTTTTAGAAAAGTTAAGTCGTTAGAAAATTTTCAGGATTTTTCAAAATTTTCGTTGATAAGAATTAATTAATATTTTAATTGAAATTAAATTGGTTCAGTTGAAACTGAAATTAAGAAGTGAACGAATAAGTTCTAACCAGTCGATAGGGTTTGTTTTCTACCTTAGCAATTTCGAGGACGAAATTATTTTAAGTGGGGAAGAATGTAATGACCCACATTTTCAATGATATAATAATTTATTTATTTAATTATTTAAAAGGTGATTAAGAGGATTTAATGGTCGTTGAATTAAATAATGGTGAATATTTAATTTAAATAATAAATTTAATAATATATTTAATTCTGAAATAATCAGAATTGGCTGAAACGGTGATATGGTGTGAATTGGGAAATTCAAAATATATAATTCAGTTTAGAATTGAATTACGATAACGAATATATTATATAAATGACAGTTGAACATATTAATTATATTATAATTATAATCGAGCTTGAAATGGCGCGGCAGTTCGCGATTTGGCGACTCGAACTTTAAATGAATATACAGAAGCCGTTTTAAATTGGATTTCTGTGAAACAAGAAACGTTAGGAGCTGGTGGAGTATATTTTTCTAGTGGAAGAGAAAAATTGAGATTTCATCGTGTAGATTTTGATTTATGTCCAAATTAAATTTTAGAAAAGTCGTTGTGGAATTCCTTTATAATTTATAAGGATTTATTTATATTTATAAAAGGAATTTCATTATAAATCGAATATCGATTTTAGCGAGATTTGAAATATCGAGTTAGAAATTCGTATAGGAATATTGTGGAGCTGTATGATATCGTATGTGAATATATACGACAATATTTATTTATAAATATTTAATTTAATTGTTTTTAATATATTAAATATTTAAAAGGGTTATTTAGGGCTTTAAAAATAGCCAGTTTTGCAAACGACCTCAGAATTCGTTGAAACTAATTTTGTTAGATCCGCAATATTAAATTATTGTTAGATTACAAGTTCCGTGATTTTTAAAGTCACTGTGTGGCCGTACGGATTTTTAAAGTGAAGAACGGTCAGTATTTTGACGGTTAAAAATACGTTGTGTGAGCATACGAAGTCGGAATTCGACGAAACCAGTTTCATTGGGATCGTAATGTCAAACAGTAGCTGCATGTCAATTTCCATGATTTTTGGGAATCGTGTGTGGTCACACAAATTTTTAGAAAGGAAGAACAAATATAAAATAATAAAAGAAATTATTTGAAACTCATTTTGTGGTAAAAACAAAGGTCACATCCTCATCCTTTCAATCACACAAAAATCTCACCCCCTTATATAAGCCTTCTCTTGAAGCCACCACTTTTGTTTTTACAGAAATCAAAACGTGAGCTTATAAAATAAAAAACAATCAAAATAAAATCCTAAAAATCTTCCTCTGTACATATTTTGATCCCTTCTGATATACACTTCAACCTGATGCGAAGTTTACAGGGTGCGATGCACCTGAGCAGTTCGACATTTTTGGGCGGAAAGGCTAGGGTATGGGTTTCAGTGGGCTTGGTGAGGTCGGAGCGCCAAACTGGGTGGTTGGGTGAAATCGTGGTTGCAAGGCGGTTGCTTTGATGATGGTTAGGAGGATCTCGGTGAAGGGGATTGAAAGGCGACAGTGGAAATGGCGAGTTCAGGGCAGCAGGTCATTTCGAACAGAGGGGTTCGAGTTTAACATTTACGGTTTGGGGATGGAGTGTGATTGATGAGCGAAATTGTAGTATTTTTATCTTGATTTGTAGAGGACTATTGGAGGAGTAGTAGAATGGAGTAATGGTTGTGGAAGGGTGCGGTTTACTGTAGATGGATTTGGGGAAGACAAAGAGGAATGGGTCTGAGAATTAGAAAAGGGATGGGCCGGGTTTAAGGAATAGGTGAGGCCCATTTGGAAAAATTTATTTAGTTAATTTTAAATTAAATATATGTATAACTTGTTAATGCGGTATCTATCTCATACGATATCAGTATTTCAAACCGTCGGATCCGTTTGGATCGTATGGACGAACACTACACATTGGAACTGACGGGGAGTGAATCGAAGCTCGTTACAATTTATTGCAAAATAAATTGTCCGTCTGAATCAAGCAATGGTTATCATTATTAACGATGATCGTCCAATGTGAGTAAAACTCACCAACTCTGAACAGTTATATTTTTCTAACGTATATTTAAAACTGTCAATCATCTGTTGATTTGCTGTTTGTTAATTGTTGGTTGAATTGTTTGTGTATTAATTGAAATATAGATAACGATATATATATAAATCATTAATCAAATATTGATTCTGTTTAACAGAATATTTCATATTGAAATGAAAGTGATGTTATATTATATTGTTTAACATCTGTGGATGCAGGGAAACAGGTTGGAGGGGTCCAACTGAACTCCTCAATATTTATAATATTGTTCTGTTCATATATTGTAATATATGATGTGATATATAATCTGTTTGATTATGTGTGTTTAAATGATATCGATCATTGTGGTTTGCTATTTTAAATATCATAAGAGACCCTGGGATGTATAAAGAATTATTTCAATGTATATTGAAATCAAGGAATTTTATAAAATCAACCGATTTTATAAAAGGAAATATTTTGAAAATAAAGTGTTTATAAAATCATAGAATTAATAAAGGAATATTTATTTAGGAAATAAATAGGGTTTATAAAAAAGGAAGTTGATGAGATATAAAAGAGTTAATCAAATTTAGTTAATCGAATATGGTTAGTCGAATAGAGTTAGTCAAACGTAGTTATTCGGGATGAGATTCCATTTATCACGACTGCTAGTCGCAGGGCTGCAGATAACCTACGGCGGTCGAATGTTTCCTGAGGGAATCAGGCGTAACCATTGTGATCGCTGCGATCTAGAGTCAAGTGAATGGAGTTAAATTCAATATTAGTTATTCGAATAGGAGTTAAACAAATAGAGTTATTCAATTAGAGTTAATCGAAATAGAGTTAAACAAGATTATAAACTGACTAGAGATTAGTTAAGTTGAATAGCTTTCTGAGTATCGATCTGATATTGGTTTCGGCCTTCGGGACTTATACTTAGGGAATTGTTCTCCTACTAGTTTACGGTTAGGGACTAATAGTTGTGGAATGGTAGTGATGCGTGAATAAACAATGGAAATGTTTTCCAGTGTTAATAACATATATTTTCTAAACATAGAAAATAAGGACATGTGAATATATATGTATATATATATGTTAAATGATGATTGATCGATATAATTTCCATCTGGAAATAATATCGTTGTTTGCACACGTGTTTTTCTTTGATAGTTAAATCACAGACTATCAAAGTTTTGACCATTTAACGTTGTTAATATGGAGAGACTGGTTGGATTATTATCCGAAGAACCACTCCGTATTGGCATAAGCGTTGCGAATGATATATGCCAAAGATAATTGAAGACGGAGTTATGCAAGGGCTATCCTGTTTACAGAATAGTGCCTTTGGTTTGTCCAGTCGCAGGACGACCTGTATGGAAGAATGTCTGACAGAGTATATCTAATAGATCGCGTAAGTTGATCTCTTCAAACGTATTTACGTTTGGTGGCGGAGGAATTCGTTTCTCTTAGCTGTATACCCGTGGTATTTTTGGGTAAATCAATTTGTGATTTGGCGGTTATGACAACGTGACATTCAAAGTGAATGAAGATGTGACATGTAAAAGATAAGCGTAGCTTCTGGCCTCACATCCGGTAAATGACAGAAATCGGGCAGGCAGCATGGCTAAGTCGGTCGCTCCGAAGTCGGGTGTATAATCACCTATCTAGATAATATTCATTTGCTTCTTTAATCTATCAATGTTGTCCCATATATATATGGGAAACGGTTGTTGATCCCAACCGTTGGTGATATACATTCGATACACTCAAGCGAAATGAGTGGTCGGTCATGTGTGGCTGAGTTGCAAGATGTTCTTGTGGAACTCCAGTGTATCGTTCCTAGAGTACACTGATCGGAAGGTGGTTCCATACCTTGTCATAGTTGGAAATCCATTACCCAATACGTGCTTGTGGTTTTTATTGTATACTATATATATATAACGTGAGATGAAAGCGTTTCTGCTAGATGATTATTATATTGTGGTTGATAGACATTATTATAATATCAAAAGATTTTTGATATAAAGAAAAAATTTGGATTCTCATAAGGGAAAAACCCGTTCCGTTATACGGCGTGGTCTTATGAGATATCGTTTACATGCTCAAACTGTTTTAAATTGTTTTACTCATACCAGTCCCATAACTGACCCGGAGTTTATTTGTTTCTTTTCTCTAAACTCTTGGGTGCCTAAATTTGTACGGGCAGTCAAATAGTCGGGATTCACAGATACTTGAAGAGCTGGAGCAGGCGGCTTCAGAATCATATAGCTATTTTTTATTTCCGCTGTGTTGTAAGTGTTGTACTCTGATAATGTTATTGTATACATATACTGATTTTATTTCAAGGATATGTTATCTATTATATGTTGTTTGTTCCGCTGTGAGATTCGTGTTACTCTGATGTTGATTTCTTCTTCTTCTTTTATTCTAAGTTTCTATCTTATCTATCCTCACCCTCTAAATTCTTTCATTAACCATCTGGTATTTTCGACTCTTGATGTTCGATATGTGTTGTATATTGGATAATCAAGGTCGACCTTTTTCCGGGTCGTTACAGTTTTACCTTACGATAACCCAACACATTCTTTTAAAATCCATAATCTTCTGATATTATAATAATGTCTAAATCAAATAAATAACAATTTAGTGGAACGCTTTCATCTCACGTTCCACATATATAATATATAATCAAAAACCGCAGGCGCTTATTGGGTAATGGATTCCAACTGGCAAGGTATGGGACCACCTTCCGACAGTGTATCTCTAGAGAGGAATACACTGGGTTCAACAATAACATCTTGCAACCCATGCTAAACATGACCGGTCACTCATTTCGCTTGAGTGTATTGAATGTAATATCACCAACAGTTGGGATCAGCAACCGTTTCCTGAAAGGGTCGGCATCGAAATAGTTTGAAGAAGTAAATGGAATTTCTCTTGATCAGGTGACAATACACCATAATTGGGAGCTCCCCACTTAGCCATGCAACCTACCCGATTTTTACCATTTCCTGGTTATGAGGCTTGAGACCATGCTTATTTCTGATAGATCACACATTTGTTCACTTTGAATGTCACCTCGTCGTACCAGCCAAATCACAAATTGATTTCTCCAAAAATACCACGGGTATACAGCTAAGAGAAACGAATTCCTCCGCCACCAAATGTAAATATGTTTGAAGAGATCAACTTACACGAGCTATTAAATATACTCTGTCTGACATTCTTCTATACAGGTTGTCCTAGGACTGGACAAACCGAAGGCACTATTCTGTAAACCCATCTTAGGCAATTTCTTCCTAGGATTTTCCAGAACAACCCTTGCATAAACTTCGTCTTCAATTTTCTTTTTCATATTTGATTCACAACGCCAATGCACATATGGAGTGGTTTTCAGAAAATAAATCTGATCCTGATCTCTCCATATTGACGATGGAAAAATGGTCAAAAACTTTGATAGTCGGTTATTTATCTATCAAAGGAAAACATCCATACACACAACGATTTTATTTCCAAATGGAAATTCTATCGATCAAGCATTAATCAAGATTTTTCCCTTTAAATTAATTTATTATTAAATTATTCTTTTCCCCATTACCCGTTTCCATATATTCATCAATCCTTATTTTCTAATTTTAGAAAATATTTGCTATTAACTTTGGAAAACGTTTCCGTTTCTGATTCACATATCACTATCTTCCCACATCTATTAGTCTCTAACTGTAAACTAGTAAGAGATCAACTTCCCAAATACAAACCCCGAAGGCCGAAACCAACATCAGATCGATACCCAAAAAGCCATTCAACTTAACTAATTTTCAGTCAGTTTCTAATTTTAGCAAATCCATTTAAATTCCTATTTCAAAACCTAGTTTCCTTTATAATATATTCATTTCGCAAAATATTTACTTAAATCCCTTATTCACATCAAATGTGAAAAATATTTCTTTTATCAAATCAAACAGTTTGATTTCACATTTAAAAACAATATCCCAATTCCAAATTCTATTTATACTTCTATTTATAGACTATTCGTAAAAAATTTATTCATAATTCCCTCTACAACTGCTACGTTCACATTCGATTTCAAATATTGGTGTTGGAACCGATTTTATTTCTCTATATAATTTCAGACTTATATATTCCATTTATCAAATGATAAATACTTTATTTAATTTACAAACATTATTTATAAATTAATCTTCTCAATTTATCTGTTAAAACATATTCTATTTAAAATCTACTTTAAATCCATCTTCTCATAGTTCTTTTATATCCCACCGATTTCCTTTTATAATTCTATTTATTTCCCAGATAATTCCTTTTATAATTCTATTTATTTTATATAAATATTTATTTTCAATATACACTTTAAAAAAATCCTTTTTTACATTCCAGTATTCTTTATGGTATTTAGAATACCAAATAACAAGACCAGTGTCATCATAATCAATCACAGATGATAAATCACATCATATATCACAATATAAAAAAGCAGTATTATAAATATTGAGGAATTCAGTTGGATCCCTCCAACCTGTTTCCCTGCATCCAACAGATGTTAATTAACATAAATAACATGAATATGAAATATTCTGAAAAACAGAATCAATATTTATTTAACTATACATATATATACATATATATAACTAGATCCAGATCTATAATTTCAACTAATCAATTAGCAGTTCATTCAAACAATCAACACAACAATCAACCATCATTTATCAATTCTAAAAATACGTTATAAAAAAATAAACTGGCAGAGTTAGTGAGTTTTATTCACTTTGGACGTTTATTGTTAAACAACGATAAACTGTCGTTGATTCAGATCAGACAATTTAGTTCGCTATAAATTGTAACGAGCTTCAATTCACTCCGAATCAGTTCCATTATGTTACCGTCGTCCATACGATCCCAACGTGACCGACCTTCGAAATTCTGATATAGTATGATCGAGATATTAAAATTATACAATGATACCTTATTGAAATTAAAATAAAACTTGAATTATAAAAGATTTGGGCTTTAACCTTAATTCCGGCAAATCCATACTCACCCAAACCCACTGAACTCTTTCTTCTTCCAGACATAAACCACGTGACCTCCTCTGCTTGCTTCTCCATTTCGATTTCTTCCTCCCCATATTCTCGTTCCTTCCTTCATTATAAATCATGCAAAATCCTCAAAAATTCAACTCTACTCAAACTTTATCCACCCGTTTCCATTTCAATTTTTCTGTTCCATCAGAAAATTATAGTTCACCAGATCCGAACATTTCTTATTTCATAGAAATCCGACTTAAAATGGATTCTATATATTCATTTAAAGTTAGAATCACCAAATTACGAACTGCCATGACATTACAAGCTCGTTTTAAATTATAATATAAATTATACGTTCTAATGTCGTTTATTAAATAGATTCGTATTTATAATTCGAATAAAAAATCAACCAAATTTCTTACACTGTCCAATTCACACAATATTGCCAATTCTACTATTTTCGATTATTTCAGAATTAAATGTATTATTTTATTATTTATATTAACTAAATATTCAATATTATTTAATTAAACAACCATTTAAATCTCTAAATCAATATTTAAATAATTAAATAAATTAATTATTATACCGTAAAAATACGGGATGTTACAGATTGGGTTTTGAAAAGTATTGGAGGCAATCATGGTTGTGTAGCTTTTTTCTGTTATTTAACACAAATGTTTCTCATAAGATGAGTACTTTAGTCGGTACGTAGCTTAATGTTTGTTCCACAATTATTTGTGACTAATGTATTTATGACTATAATATAAATGATGCAACTGTGATACTTTCATGCAGTTGCTGCTTGACCTAATGAATTGATATATAATATAATTTATTGTGCATGGATATTATATTGATTAAAGTTCATGGCTATAACGCAAATAAACATGAACAATACTCCAAATTTGACTATCATTTTACTCTATGAAGTTTAATAAACATTAAGATATTCGTTTTTTAATCGCATTACATTAAGATTGAATCATTCTCACTATTTTTAGTTTATCCAAATTTTACCCAATAAAGAATATGATTTCAAGAGAATGGCGTATTTTTGTGAGAATGGTATTAAATAACATTTATTACAAGTAAACATCAAACATAAGTCCGGTTTACAAAGAACGGGGATTTAGTAAAATTCCCTTATTTTGCATTATACCACATATGGGTCTTTCAAAACTCAGGTATATCGAGACTTGAAGATAATGATAATTATATCATTTGATTCAAATTTATGCATTTTAACATCTTCTTATACTATTAGTGGATGACTCATCATATGCCGATATAATTTACATCTTTGATTATGTTTGCTGGTTTATAAATAGATAATGGAATGTCCATTAAGTGATGAGATGATGCATGAATGTTAAGCGATGTAATACATTTTGGATGTCCACGGTTTTGCTGACTTTCTACAATATTACATATATGGGTTCCAACATCTTATAACAACCCGCATTTTACGTATCGGAAGATCGTAAAATAAATTTGTTTTATTCTCTAAGGGTTGGATCAATCTCATCTTTTAATATGTTGTTTATGGGGATGTGTGACATGTACATATTTTTTTACCAATTTTGTTTGTGACCATTTTTCCCCTGTCAGCCTTGTACAGGGCATAACTTTTGACTCATGTCAAATCAGAGGTTGAGACATGTGCCATTGGAAAGGAATTGATGATTGCCTTTTCGTAGAGTGGTTACATTAAGGATTTGGCTCAGCGGTTTGGGTGAAATCGATGTTTTAAGGTTTTCCAGTTGGCTATTCATATTTTGGAGCCTTAGTGGAATCCTATAAATAGGGGGTGAGAGTGGAGGGAAAAGGTTTACTTTTTCACATTCTCTCATTTGAAGGCATTTGATCCCCTTCTTCCTCCTACACCTTTCCACCATTAAAAATCCAAATCTAAGGGAGGAAATCGAAGATCTACGCCATCCAAGGCAAGATCTA
The DNA here is from genome assembly GCA_030737875.1 of Allium sativum. Lineage (NCBI taxonomy): Eukaryota > Viridiplantae > Streptophyta > Magnoliopsida > Asparagales > Amaryllidaceae > Allium > Allium sativum. The sequence goes on along the minus strand of CM060925.1, from coordinate 198,995,824 downwards.
CATCATTTAATTGGAAAATTCATTAGATCGAGGGGTTTGATTCAGAGTGCTCGCTGTTCGGATTCTTATTTCTATTGCTTTAGATTGTTTCGGCAAATCGGTGAGTGATTTACATCTCTCACATGAATGCAATGAAGTATATGAGTGTTTGTGCATGTTTCTCATCAAATTGGGACGTTTTACCATAGGTTTACTTCATTACAAGTTCATTTTCATATGCATCTCCCTATGATCTAATCTAACAAGTTTTACTCATCAATTTCATGTCCTATTACATGTTTGTGTTAGTTAGATCTCTCGTTTTGATCATATGTTCATTTTAATGGTATTTGGTGAGATTTACATCATTTTTGTGGTAATCGTCATATTCATGTGGTTAGTAATGTTATGATATGTTTATGATTGTGTTTTATGATTTTGGTAGTGTCGGTTTCATCGTTTGGCGAAGTTTTGGTCGAAATCGGAGTTGAATTGCAATATGCAGAAATTGGCTCGACCATAGGTTGAATCGGCCGAAAATTGGCTTGGCCATAGGTTGAACCGGCCAGGAGTTGACCTAGCCATAGGTTGAATCAGCCAGAAGTCGGATTGAAACGAAGTTGGATCGGACAGGAGTGGGTCGGATTGGGTCATATTTGGACCGGGTCATATTTGGATCGGGTCGGTCATATAGGTGATTGGATTGGGTCGGTCGTGTTGGTTGGATCGGTCGAGTTTGAAGCCATAAGGGCGCTGGATCGGGTCGGCCTAGTTTGGATCGGGTCGGTCTGAAAGGGGGCAGGTCGGACAGGTTTTTAGCAGCGCTTTTAAACGCTGTGGTTGACAGTGATGATGCTATGGTTGGTTTCCGACAGGGTCATTTTCTGAAAAATTACATTTTTCGGGTACGACTCAGATTTGGAAAAAAGGTCTGAAAAAATAATTTTTTCGGGGGCAACCCTCTGAACCTTAGCTGCAGCGCAGTGGTGTAATTGGCTCGGTGATGATGTGACTTCGAAGTAAATTCAAGTAGGAAGGTTCGAAGTGTTGAATGTGTTCGTTGATCAAGGTGGAACAACGAATGAGATGGCAACTCAAAGGTTGTGAGTTGGTGGATAATAGTTGCTCGAGAAGGTTACTTGAGCTATGAAATGTCGTCAAGGTTGGATGACTAGAGATGCAAAGGCCGGGAAGTCATCATTGTCGTAAGTTCTAGCAGGTTCAAAGCAGGGGTACAATGGGGGCACCCAATAGACTGGAAGGTTGTTGGTCGAGTACCTTGGGTATTGTTGAAAGGCCTAGTTGTCAAGGTTGGACATATGGAGTTTATGCTAGAACTGGGGTTACCATTAGCCCTTGACTTATGGCAAGGTTGGCCGTCATACGATTAACGGTGGTTTCAAAGCAGGATTGGCGGTGATAGCTAGGGCCAGTCATGGATGATTGGTTGTTCTGTTTGTACTATCTCACATATATAATCCAAAGTCGAGGGAGATGTTCTCTGAGTGCTTAATTGATATTGGTTTAGGCCTCTGGGGAGAGTACTTGTGGAATGTTAAACTCGACTAGGGTTTTCTGAGTGAGACTTATGTAATCTGGATGTTATGAGTGTTTTCCATAATTTAATGAGTGTTCTAGTTTCTATGGATGAATGGTTGAATTTTTTATAGTAAAGGCTATCACTGTCCAATGTGGGGAAGATAAGGTTGAGTTCTTCTCTGGTGTCGTGGGCAGATTAGTTTGTTTATATATCCTTTTCTCATGCACTTTATTGTTGAAGTTTGTTAGCTGTTTTATCACTCACTAAGACTGTTGTCTGACTCAAGGTTTTATGTTTCCTCTTATTACCTTGGGCTGTTCATCTGGTTGTGGATGGGCAGACTAAGTAGCAGGTGACAGGTGATGCTTCAGTGAGGACGATGGTGCTGATCGGTGGCGAGCAGGAGGCTCACGTACCAGTTTTACTACTATCTAATAATTGGGTTTCCGCTGTTTGCTTTTCTGAATAATGTAGTGAGGCAACTTTGTATAAACACTATTTCCAAGTTTATGGATATTACTTTCTGGTTGTATGAAAGTCTTGTGTTTCTGCTTCACTACTACTAACTGTTGTATATGTTCTATTATATTTTATCCTTGCGCTGCGAGTTTATGACAGATTCCACTTGTTTTTACCTACTTTGATGATCGTCCATGGCTGCCTTGCACACCTTTCAGCGCATTATTTCTTTTCTATAGTGCGGGGGTTATCGGTGGTCGTCACATTTGGTATCAGAGCTTTGGTCAATGATTTTTGGCCAAAGTTCAAGGACGTAATCGCGTATGACAGACGTACTTGTAGATTTCAGTTGGATGCTTACTATATATATTAGCACATACGGTAGTAACGGTTGTTTTCCTTTAGAAGTTTTTCTTAAAGTGAATAATTATTCTAAATTACAGATTTAGAATGAGTAGACGAGAAACAAGACACGCTGTTAGGGGAGTCAATAATAGAGGGGGAAATGGTGTTGAGCCTAATTACCCGGCCATGTTTGAAGCCATGACAGAAGCAGTTATGCGAAGGGTACCCGCTCCAGTGGCGGCAACGGTAGATGTTGGTGTGCGAGTTCCTAGAGTAGTAGATTTTGCAAAGTTGTGCAAGGAATTTAATCTCTAGGTGGAAAACCATTCAAGGGAACTGAACCAGATGAAGAGCTTCAGAGGTGGATGGATTCATGTGTTCGAATCTTTGGAGACTTGGGTATCGAGGATGCAATAAAGAGAAAACTTGCATCAAGGCAGCTGCAGAATAGGGCCATGGAATGGTGGAATTCTATTACATTCGAGACTCCAAAGGAAGAAATTTCATGGGAGCTATTCCAAGCTATGTTTGAAGCAAAGTTTATCTCCATAGCTCAGAAATCTGCTTTATTCAAGAAGTTCGTAGAGCTAAAACAGAATGGTCGTTCTGTGCTTGACTATATTTCTGATTTCGAAGCCTTTTCTAGATATGCTCGTTCATACATTGATACACCATATCAGAAGAACGAGAAGTTTGTATTGGGTTTGGATGCTCATATTGGAAAGCCGCTAGTGGACCATCTTGATGATTCATTTGAGAAGATTGTGGAAAAAGCTATTCGTCATGAGAGCTTGTTTCCTAAGTAAGCAAATGTTGTCGCTACCACCAAAGAGGCTCAGAAACCACAGCAGGGTGGTAATAATAAGAAGAGGAAGCAGCAACAGCAAAAGGGAAAAGATGGCCAAAAGAAACCCAAGAGTGAGGTGGTTTGCTTTAACTGCCGACAGAAAGGTCATCTTGCTAATGAGTGCAAGAAATCCAAAGCTGAGAAGAAGTGCTTCAAATGTGGGAAGCTTAAGCATCAGAAGAAAGATTGTCTAGAATCAGCTAAGGGCAAGTAGGTTGTGAGGGCATATGCTTTGGATGTTGTGCCAACTTCTTCAAGGGCTCTTACTACAGAGGAGAAGGGAAAGGGTGTCGTGGTGCAAGGTACTCTTTCTGTTAATGGTGTTTCGGTTCATGTTCTTTTCGATACTGGAGCATCGCATTCCTTCATTTGCAATGAGCTTATGTGTCTCTTGGGTTTGGAACCTGAGATTTGTGTTAGACCCTTCGTAGTGACTAATCCAATTGGGGGTTCGTCAAATCTTTGCATGAAATGTCGAGGTCTAGTGTTGTCGAGTCATGGTTGCTCTTTTGCGTGTGATTGCTTTGTTATTAACTTAGCTGGGTTTGGGATCATCTTGGGCATGGATTGGCTCAAGAGGTATGCGGCAAGGGTGAATTGCGAGAAGCTAAAGGTGAGGGCCGGGATGTGGAAGGGAGAAAGGTGTTGATTTGATGTAAGCGCGAAGACGGGGTCTTTGTAATTTATCTATATTCGCTTGGGATTCCACAAGAAGACCTTTCATCAGTGCTGATCGCAAATGAGTATGTAGATGTCTTGGACGAGGTCAAAGGGTTGTCGCCGCATCGTGAGATTGAGTTTAGGATCGATTTGGTCGAAGGTGCTAGACTAATCGTTAGGCCACTTAGGCGGATGGCGCCTAGGGAGCAGCGAGAGTTAGAGGTGCAAGTTAGAGACCTTTTGGGTAAAGGATTCATTCGGATGAGTGTATCCGAATGGGGTGCACCAGTCATATTTGCAACCAAGGCGGATGGCTCGTTAAGATTGTGTGTGGACTATCGTGAGCTCAACAAGGTGACTAAGAAAAACAAGTATCCGTTGCCAAGGATAGATGACTTGTTCGATCAGCTTCATGAAGCCAAAGTGTTTTCTCAGATGGATTTGGCAACGGGATTTCACCAGTTGGGAGTGGCTAAAGATAGTGTGCCAAAGACTGCTTTTAGGACATCATCCGGTTTGGTGATGCCACTCGGGTTGACTAACGCACCAGCGTATTTTGTGGATCTTATGAATAGAGTATTCAGAGACCAGTTGAACAAGTTTGTGCTTGTGTTCGTGGATGATATTCTGGTTTACTCTAGAAATGAGGAAGAACATAAGACGCACTTGAGAGTTGTATTAGAGATCTTGTGGAAGCATCAGCTTAAGGCAAAGTTCTCAAAATGTCACTTTTGGAAAGATGAAGTGAGGTTCTTAGGTCATATAGTTTCTGGAAAAGGGATAGCGGTTGACCCCGCTAAAGTTATAATAATACAGGTCTGGGATCGACCTAAGAATGCGACGGATGTTTGGAGTTTCCTTGGGTTGGCAGGATATTACCGACGGTTTATCAAGGATTTCTCCAAGGTAGCTGCACCATTGACAGGATTGACGAAGAAGAACCAATTTTTCACATAGGATGCAAAGTGTGAACAAGCATTCGAAATCCTGAAGGAGGGATTAACGAGTGCACCTGTGTTGACCATTCCAAGTAGGAATGAAGAGATGGTGGTATATACCGATGCATGTGGTACTTGACTTGGAGCAGTGCAAATGCAGAAGGATAAGGTTGTGGCTTATGCGAGTCGACAGCTGAAGCCGCATGAGAAGAATTACCTAACTCATGATTTGGAGTTGGCAGCAATTGTGTTTGCTCTAAAGATGTGGAAACATTACCTATTAAGAGTTCGATTCGAGTTGTTTACGAATCACAAGTCGTTAAAGTTTCTTTTCTTCCAAAAGTATTTGAATCTTCGGCAGCAAAGATGGTCAGAGTTTCTGGCGTCATATGATTTTGGCACAGCCTATACTCTGGGCAAGGGAAACGCAGTTGCAGATGCGTTAAGTCGAAGACATGCAAGTTCGGGAGCGATGTTTTCGGAATGGAAGAGCCTCGAGTACTTGGTAAGATTCGATTTCAGGCCAAAGTGTGAGTTGGAACCCGAAATGTTGGCGAGCTTGTCGATAAGACCTACTCTTATCAAAAGGATTGGCGAAAGCCAAAAGAAGGATGCGAAGCTTGTTGAGTTCATTCAGAAACTGGAACCAGAAGATAAAGAATTTGAGGTCAATTGAGAAGGTTGGCTTCGAAAGCAAGGGCGATTAGTTGTTCCTGATGTCGACGGATTGAGGGATGAGGTTCTGAGAGAATGTCATCACTTGAAGCTAACGATTCATCCCGGTGGAAATAAGATGTATCAGGACATGAAGAGAGTCTACCACTGGGAAGGGACGAAGCGAGATATTGGAAAGTTCATTTCCAAGTGTATGAACTGTCAATTGGTGAAAGCTGAACAGAAGAAGCCGAGCAGTTTACTTCAGCCATTGGAAGTTCCTACGTGGAAGTGGAAGCAGGTATCGATGGATTTTATCGATGAACTACCTAGACCAGGGCAGGAAACGAAGGGATTTGGGTCATCGTGGATCGTTTGACCAAAAGTGCGAGATTCATTCCTGTCAAGTCGACAAGGACGGCATCGAAATTGGCTGAACTTTATGTGAAATGGATAGTTCAATTCCATGGTGTCCCAAAGAGTATAGTGAGTGACCGAGATCCATTATTCACGAGGGGATTTTGGAAATGTTTGCAAGAATCTTTGGGAACCGAGTTGTGCTCAAGTACAGCATATCATCCCAAAACTGATGGTCAGACCGAGAGAGTCAATCGAGTTTTGGAAGATCTCCTGAGGGCTTGTGTGTTAGACTTGGAGGATCATAGGAAGACCATCTACATCTGGTTGAGTTTGCATATAATAATAGCTACCAATCTAGCATTGGGATGGTACCATACGGAGCGTTGTATGGAAGGCCGTGCAATTCTCCAGCAAGTTGGCTAAACACTGGAGATAAGTTGGTACTTGGGCCTGAGATGATTAGAGAAACCTCGGATTGTATCGAGATAGTTCGGTAACGAATGAAGGCAGCCTAGGACCGTCAGAAGAGTTACGCCGACAAGCGTCGTAAGGACTTGTAATTTGACGTGGGCGATATGGTTTTCGTGAAAGCTTCGCCACTAAAGCACATGGTTAGATTTGGTAAGAAAGGAAAGTTAGCTCCAAGGTTTTTTGGACCATTTCCGATAGTCGAGCGAATTGGAAAACTCGCATATAGGTTGGAGTTACCTGAGAAGATGTCGAGTGTGCATATTGTGTTCCATGTATCGCCTCTACGGAAATTCGTCCATGATTCGAATATAGTGGTATCTCTAGAGTAGTACGAAGACTTAGAGACCGTAGTTTCGAGACCACGTAAGCCACTTCGTGTTGTGGGGAATTACATGAAACAACTTAAGAGGAAGACGGTTAAGCTAGTCAAGGTACAATGGAGTGAGGATGGAGACGATTGTACATGGGAGACGGAAGAGAGCATGAGAGCGACTCATCCAGAACTCTTTGTCGGTAGGACCCTTTGATATCGTATCTTCGTTATATCGTTGTTTCTTGTTGTTGATTGTTAGAATTCTGCGTGCTAGGATAAGGCTATGGATGCATGGCTTGATGGTTGCTAGTTTGGATGATAGAATTGGCTTTTCATGGATGATAGGCATGCAGAATCGTTGTGATTACTTGGGTTTGTCTGGAATATCGGGGGTGAAATTCTTAAGGGGGAGGGGGGAGAATGTAACAGCCCGTATTTTACGTATCGGAAGATCGTAAAATATATTTGTTTTATTATCTTAGGGTTGGATCATTCTCATCTTTTAATATGTTGTTTATGGTGATGTGTGACATGTCCATATTTTTTACCGATTTTGTTTGTGACCATTTTGCCCCTGTCAGCCTTGTACAGGGCATAACTTTTGACTCAGGTTGAATCATACGGCGAGATCTGTGCCATTGGAAAGGAATTGATGATTGCCTTTCCATAGAGTGGTTACATTAAGGATTTGGCTCAGCGGTTTAGGAGAAATCGCTGTTTTAAGGGTTTTCAGTTGGCTATTTAGGTTTTGGAGCCTTAGTGGAATCCTATAAATAGGGGGTGAGAGTGGAGGGAAAAGGTTTACTTTTTTCCATTCTCTCATTTGAAGGCATTTGATCTCCTTCTTCCTATTACACCTTTCCACCATTAAAAATCCAAATCTAAGGGAGAAAATCGAACATCTACGCCATCCAAGGCAAGATCTACATCATTTCAACGGCAAATTCATCGGATCGAGGGGTTTGATTCAGAGTGCTTGTTGTTCGGAATCTTATTTCTATCGTTTTAGTTTGTTTCGGCAAATCGGTGAGTGATTTATGTCTCTCACAAGAATGCAATGAAGTATATGAGTGTTTGTGCATGTTTCTCATCAAATTGGGATGTTTTACCATAGATTTACATCATTACAAGTTCATTTTCATATGCATCTCCCTATGATCTAATCTAACAAGTTTTACTCGTTAATTTCATGTCATATTACATGTTTGTGTTAGTTAGATCTCTCATTTTGATCATTTGTTCATTTTAATGGTATTTGGTGAGATTTACATCATTTTTGTGGTAATCGCCATATTCATGTGGTTAGTAACGTAATGATATGTTTAGGACTGTGTTTGATGATTTTGGTAGTGTCGGTTTCGTCGGATTCGTCGTTTGGCGAAGTTTTGGTCGAAATCGGAGTTGAATTGCAATATGCAGAAACTGGCTCGACCATAGGTTGAATCGGCCGGAAATTGGCTCGGCCATAGGTTGAACCGGCCAGGAGTTGACTCGGCCATAGGTTAAATCGGCCATAAGTCGGATTGAAACGAAGTTGGATCGGTTAGGAGTGGATCAGATCGGGTCATATTCGGATCGGGTCATATTTGGACCGGGTCATATTTGGATCGGGTCGGGCATATAGGTGATTGGATTGGGTCGGTCATGTTGGTTGGATCGGTCGAGTTTGAAGCCAGAAGGGCGCTGGATCGGGTCGGCCTAGTTTGGATCGGGTCGGTCTGAAAGGGGGCGGATCGGTCATGTTTTTAGCAGCGCTTTTAAATGCTGTGGTTGATAGTGATGATGCTATGGTTGGTTTCCAACAGGGTCATTTTATGAAAAAGTACATTTTTCGGGTACGACTCGGATTTGGAGAAAAGGTCTGAAAAAATATTTTTGGGGGGCAACCCTCCGAACCCTAGCCGCAGCGCAGTGGTGTCATTGGCTAGGTGATGATGTGACTTCGAAGTAAATTCAAGTAGGAAGGTTTGAAGTGTTGAATGTGTCCGTTGATCAAGGCGGAACAACGAATGAGGTGGCAACTCAAAGGATGTGAGTTGGTGGATAATGGTTGCTCGAGAAGGTTACTTGTGCTATAAAATGTCGTCAAGATTGGATGACTATAGATGCAAAGCCCGAGAAGTCATCGTTGTCATAAGTTCTAGCAGGCTCAAAGCAGGGGTACAATGGGGGCACCCAATAGACTGGAAGTTTGTTGGTCGAGTACCTTGGGTATCGTTGAAAGGCCTAGTTGTCAAGGTTAGACATATGGAGTTTATGCTAGAACCGGGGTTACCATTAGCCCTTGACATATGGCAAGGTTGGCCGTCATACGATTAACGGTGGTTTCAAAGCAGGATTGGCGGTGATAGCTAGAGCCAGTCATGGATGATTGGTTGTCTGTATGTACTATCTCACATGGATTATCCAAAGTCAAGGGAGATGTTCTCCGAGTGCTTAACTGATATTGGTTTAGGCCTCTGAGGAGAGTACTTAGGGAATGTTAAACTCGACTAGGGTTGTCTGAGTGAGACTTATATAATCTGGATGTTATGAGTGTTTTCCATGACTGAATGAGTGTTCTGGTTCCTATGGATGAATGGTTGAATTGTTTATAGTAAAGGCTATCACTGTCCGATGTGGGGAAGATAAGGTTGAGTTCTTCTCTGGTGTCGTGGGTAGATTAGTATATTTATCTATCCTTTTCTCATACACTTTATTGTTGAAGTTTGTTAGCTGTTTTATCGCTCACTAAGACTGTTGTCTGACTCAAGGTTTTATGTTTCCTCTTATTACCTTGGGTTGTTCATCCGGTTGTGGATGAGCAGACTAAGTAGCAGGTGACAGGTGATGCTTCAGTGAGGACAACTGTGCTGATCGGTGGCGAGCAGGAGGCTCACGTACCAGTTTTACTACTATCTAATAATTGGGTTTCCGCTGTTTGCTTTTCTGAATAATGTAGTGAGGCAACTTTGTATAAACATTATTTCCAAGTTTGTGGATATTACTTTATGGTTGTATGAAAGTCTTGTGTTTCTGCTTCACTATTACTACCTGTTGTATATGTTCTACTATATTTTATCCTTGCGTTGTGAGTTTACGACAGATTCCTCTTGTGTTTACTTACTCTGATGATCGTCCATGACTGCCTTGCACACCTTTCAGTGCATTATTTCTTTTGTATAGTGTGGGGGTTAAGGGCGGTCGTCACACATCTGGTTATTGTGAACTAAATGAATGCTTATGCGTAGTTGGTTTAAATTATAGCGATTGTTTTACAATTAAATTTATTTCTATCTCCAATTCATACTTGAACGTTACCATTTATGTTATACGGTAATGAGTTTTGCAAACAATAATGAAATGGACATTGTATTAAATATATCTATTATTCCTCTTAGAACTTAAAGTAGTTGCAAAAATTGTTACCTTTTTCTAAATACCTTAAAATGCATCGGTCTTTTGTGTGAAAAATTCAACGCATGCTAAAACCATCCTAAATCTAGATAGAAAATTCATACTTTTACCCCTTTCCCTCTTTATGAATACTTTTGTTGCTGCTAACTTCTTTATTTGGATACTTTTTTTTTAACCATAGATGCAGACCCTACCACATAACCAATTGGAAACTGGAAGAATCGAGAAAATTTAAGCAACTCAGAAGAAGCTGCATTAGCAAGGCCTGAAACTAGAAAGGCCAAGTATGAAGCATCACTTGAAGCAACTGAGGCAGCACAAAACTTTAGTACTAACCTTTAATTTGGACTACTTACAATTGTGTTTCCATTTTCTGCTTTGTACAAATTTATGGCTATGTTGAAAGAAGATTCATTTTGTTCTTCCATAGACATTTGATTTATTTTATTTTCCTGCTGTATCCCCCACCTGCATTCTTTCCCATTTCCATTTCAACAAATTGACAGGCAGTGCTTCATGTACAACCGTACCACTCATTTCCAAATATTTTGTCTGACTAATTCTTGCGATCCATAAACATAATTACTATTGTAAGTTTTTTTTAATATTTTTTCTTTTACCTTGCTCTGTTTACAAGAGTTCCACAAATAAATCTATTCATTTACACATGTGTCTCATGCAATCTTCTGCTGCTGTATAAAATCCAATGTTTTATTGTTGGAGATGAATGAGCAAGAGGAATTTTGGAAGAAGACGAATTTGAAAGAAGAGGGGAAAGCAATTTAAGTCCCACATTATGAAATATGAGTACCTACTTCTCTATAGGCTTATATAAATAAAGGAGAAGAGGGCTTGTGAATGGTGTGGCTAAGCCAAGACACAATATTGTATTGATGTCAAATTGGGCCTAATGACTTGGGACTCTTGGAGTCCATGACACAATATCATATTGATGTCAAATTTGGGCTTAGTATCTTGGGACTTTTGGAGTCCATGACACAATATTATATTGATGTCAAACTGGGCTTAGTGCTTTGGAACTTTTGGGATCCATGACACAATATTATATTGATGTCAAATAGGGTCTAGTTCCTTGTGACTCTTGGGGTCCATGACACGATATTAGTGTCAAAAATTGGGCGTTGTGCCTTGGGACTCGTGGGGTCTCATGGTTAAATACGCCACTGATTACAATTTGGGCTATTGCGCTGAAATGAGTTATTTTGATCATTTTTTATCTGGCATATTCGTTCTATTGAAGGGATACAACCGTTTCATTATAAATGCGCACACACATTTATGCATCGCTTGGTTAAAGGGTCGCAACCTTTTCAAGGGTCATTAATGTTCAGATAGGCACCTCCTCCAGCCTATAAATACTTGGCCCAAAAACGAGACAGAATACAAATTAGTTATTCTTCTCAATTTGCTACTTCTTCTTCAAAGTAATTCTTTGCTCAAGTTTCTATAATCTACTTCAGTTCATCGGAGCTTCGTTTGCTGGCACTGCACTACGGGGCTGGTCCATTTTATCCTGGAAAACAAATTGCTATCACGTCAATTAGTGCATATGACAACAATATTGTTTTAAGGAAACATAATCATTTCTGGACTTGGACATTACTGAAATATTCTTCTTCTAGTATGTTGGTGATGGTTCTTTACCGCTCCAATCTAATGCACAATCGGTCTTGCTTACTGTCATTGCTATAATCATAGTTTGACTTGACAATTGTGTCATTATTGAGTAACATTGATAGTCCTTACTGTCTATTTGCAATAAAATCATGTATTGACAAAAAGAAGATCTAATTTTGTAATACAATCATGTATTGACAAAAAGTTCTAACAATCTTAAAACAATATTGATTGTTGCAGATGACGATAAGCTATGTCGCAAAATAACAACAATAGTTTTACACCGACATAGACGGTGACCAACGCTCTGATTGCACCAATGGTTCAAACAATGGTTATGTCTCATGGAGAAAGGCCAGAGAAGTTCAACATCATTAATTTTAAGCGTTGACAATAGAAAATTGCTGCTTTATCTAACAACATTGTGACTTGCCAAATTTCTGACTAAATATGTTCCTAAAAGATCAAAAGAAAATTTGGCTGAAATCTCCAAAAGGGAATTGCTAATATGAATTTATGTGCAGTAATATCAGAATGCAACCTGGAAAGGAACTAACTTTAAATGACGTTCTCTATGTTCCAGAAATTCGTAAGAACCTGATTTCAGGATCATTGCTCAGCAAACATGGATTTAAATTAATCCTTAAAGCTGAGAATGGAGTGTATGTAGGAAGAGGATATGTGTGATAAAGAAAATGTAATCACTATTGTACCACACACTGCTATGAATAAAAGTGAATCTTTTATTTATATTGTTGACTCTTCCAACATGTGATATTCTAGATTATGGCATGTAAACTTTGATACGTTGCACAAATAGATTAATCTAGACACCAATTATAAATGTCAAATTTGTGTAGAAACAAAATTGACAAGAAACTCGTTTCATCATGTTGAACGAGAAACAGAACCGCTAGATATAATACATACAGATGTATGTGATTTGATGTGTTTAAACAATACAAAGCGGAAGTTGAGAATCAACTCAACAAGAAAATCAAAGCTTTAAGAAGTGATAGAGGAGGAGAATATGTATTCCCTTTTGAAAATTTTGCGTTGAACATGGTGTTTTACACCAAATTACAGCACCATATTCACCTCAATCCAACGGTATAGCCGAAAGGAAGATAAAACTCTTAAAGAAATGATGAATGCTTTATTCTGGCTTGCCAGATAACTTTTGGGGAGAAGCTAATATTCTCGTTAACTTTGGAAAAATAAACCACCATTCTACAAATACTTAAAAGTGTGGGGGTGTCTTGCCAAGGTAGAGGTTACAAAACCAAAGAATGTCAAAAATAGTTGATTGTGTATTCATTGGATATGCATAAAACAGTGTCGCATACCGATTTTTGGTACACAAATCTGAAATTGATGATATTCATGAAAATACCATCATTGAATCGATAAACACTTGATTTTTCGAACATATATTCCCCTTGAAATAGGTACTGAAAATCATACACCTAAGAGGCCAAGGGAAGATGAAGTTCCTAATCCTCTTGAGGATGTTGAACAAAATAATACTCAGCAACGTAGTGCTGAGCAACAAGTGGAAGAATCAAGCAAAATAAGAGGTCAAGGACCTTAAAAACATTTGGATCAGACTTTTGTACCTTTATGTTAGAAGATGATCCATTGACATACAAACAAGCTATGTCTTCCAGCGATGCCCCTTATTGAAAAGAGGCAATTAATAATAAGGTTGAATCCATTATGTCCAATCATACATGGGAATAGGTTGATTTACCTTAAGGATGTAAGAACTTAGGTAATAAATGGATATTTAAAAAGAAGTTGAAACCTAATGGTTTAATAGACAAGTACAAAGCTCGTAGTCCAAGGATCTAGATAAAAGGAAGACCTGGACTATTTTGATACATATTCACCAGTAACATGGATAAGATAGCTTATTGCATCCATATATGACTTAAAAATACATCAAATGGATGTTAATACTGCATTCTTGAATGGTGAACTAGGGGAAGAAATCTATATGAAACAACCTGAAAGATTCCTAAGCTCAGAAAATGAGAATAAAGTTTGCAAATTGGTAAAATCACTTTATGGCCTTAAGCAAGCTCCAAAACAGTGACATGAGAATTTCGATAATACTATGTTATCAAATGGATTCACGATAAATGAATCAGATAAATGTGTGTACATAAAACATACAGATATTGGATATGTCTTTGTTTGTCTTTATGTTGATGACCTATTGATCCTAGGCAATAACAAGGCCATAATAACATCTATAAAGGATATGTTATCCTCTAGATTTGATATGAAAGACCTAGGACTGGCTGATGTGATATTGGGTTTAAAAATTATGAGAACACCATAAGGATATGCATTATCCCAATCGCATTACATCCCCAAAATACTTGAAAAATTCAAGTAATATAATGTAACTATTGCAAAATCACCAGTAGATATAAACCAAAATTGGGTAAAGAACACTGGTGATGGTATCTACCAATTGGAATACTCTCGTATACTGGGAAGTATCATGTATATTATGAACTATACTAGGCCTGATACCGCATATGTTGTAAGCAAACTAAGTAGATTTACCAGCAATCCTAGTAAGCATCATTGGAAAGCGATAATCAAAGTTCTAGGATATCTAATGTATACGCAAAGTTATGGTCTATGCTATACAAACTATTCTTCAATAGTAGAAGGATACAGAGATGGAAATTGGATCAATGGATCACATGATACAAAGTCCACAAGTGGATATGTGTTCACATTAGGAAACGGAGGTATTTCATGGAAATCATCCAAACAGACTTGTATCGCTAGATCTACGATAAGAAGCAGAATAGATTCGAAGCTTCTTGGAAGACATTCCTAAATGGAGAAAACCTATGCCTCCAATATGTATACATTGTGATAGTCAATCAACTATTAGAAGAGCTAATAATACACTATACAATGGTAAGTCTAGGCATATTCGTCGTAGACATAAAACGATAAGATAACTTCTCTCTAATGGGGTTATCTCAATAGATTACATTCAATCTAAAGATAACTTAGCAGATCCACTTACAAAAGGCTTGCCAAGAGAGAAAGTTCAAATCTTATCGATAGGAATGGGGCTAAGGCTTATAGAATAAAGGTTTTTCTAAAATTAAAAACCCACCTAGTTGACTGGAGATCCCAAGATCTAGGTTCAAAGGGACAAAGTTTAAATGAAACTTGATGGCACTGTTACACACAAACCACTCCTATGATAAGTCAATGCATTACGTGTTGAAAAGGATAAGTATTAATACTTTTAATGATGTATGTATTTGAGGAATTAGATGATAACATTTATAGAATCACATACGTAATGAGAAGGCGCCGCTTCAAAGAGAACTATGAAGCCAAATTATCTAAGCATTTATGAGACCAGGCAGGTGTTCAAGGAAAAAAACGAACACATACAAAGATGAAGGATTATAAGAAGCATTTATTGTGTGTTATCTACTTTGGAATTACACAAAAGCCTTACAATTCAAGGACATTCTTTGTCTACTGATTCGCCTGTGATTCAAATAGGTAATCACTAGGAAAGTTCAAGGACCATGTGCTACTGTAACCGATGTGAAAAATGATTCGTGAAACTAAGAGAGACTGCTCATTCATGTGGGGGATTGTTGGTAATGAATGAGCAAGAGGAATTTTGGAAGAAGAGGGGAAAGCAATTTAAGTCCCACATTATGAAATATGAGTACCTACTTCTCTATAGGCTTATATAAATAAAGGAGAAGAGGGCTTGTGAATGGTGTGGCTAAGCCAAGAGACAATATTGTATTGATGTCAAATTGGGCCTAATGCCTTGGGACTCTTGGAGTCCATGACACAATTTCATATTGATGACAAATTTGGGCTTAGTGCCTTGGGACTTTTGGAGTCCATGACACAATATTATATTGATGTCAAATTGGGCTTAGTGCTTTGGGACATTTGGGGTCCATGACACAATATTATATTGATGTCAAATAGGTCTAGTTCCTTGGGACTCTTGGAGTCCATGACACGATATTAGTGTCAAAAATTGGGCGTTGTGCCTTGGGACTCATGGGGTCTTATAGTTAAATAGGCCGTTGATTACAGTTTGGGCCTATTGCGCTGAAACGAGTTATTTTGATCATTTTTGATCTGGTATATCCGTTCTATTGAAGGGATACAACCGTTTCATCTTAAATGCGCATGCACATTTATGCACTGCTTGGTTAAAGGGTCGCAACCTTTACAAGGGTCATTAATGTTCAGATAGGCACCTCCTCCAGCCTATAAATACTTGGCCCAAAAACGAGACATAATACTAGTTATTCTTCTCAATTTGCTACTTCTTCTTCAAAGTAATTCTTTGTTCAAGTTTTTATAATCTACTTCAGTTCATTGGAGCTCCGTTTGCTGGCACTGCACTACGGTGCTGGTCCGTTTTATCCTCGGAAACAAATTGCTATCACGTCAATCAGTGCATATGACAACAATATTGTTTTAAGGAAACAAAATCATTTCCGGACTCGGACATTACTAAAATATTCTTCTTCTAGTATGTTGGTGACAGTTCTTTGCCGCTCCAATCTAATGCACAATCGGTCTCGCTTACTGTCATTGCTATAATCATAGTTTGACTTGACGATTGTGGCATTACTGAGTAACATTGATAGTCGTTACTATCTATTTGCAATACAATCATGTATTGACAAAAAGATGATTTAATTTTGTAATATAATCATGTATTGACAAAAAGTTCTAACTTTTATAACCCTTTTATAAGTCAAACCGTGAGGACTCAGGGTCTAAGGTTTTGAAGGTCTGACCGGTCAAATCGTCAAAAATCGCACATGCTTGTTAATGTGAAAATGTGGATAATCAATTTTTAGGTGTAATCAACCAAATAAATAATAAAGTTTGAAAGTCATCTCTTTTTGTAAGGCTTACGAGGTTGAGTGGACCCCTACCACTTTGAAAGTCATCTATTTATTCACTAACATTAATATATCACATGATATAATCAAATAGTAAGGGCACAATCAAACACACATATTTTTAGAATGAAGTGGTAAAGTTACAGTTTAGATGTTGGAATAATTATTATTTTTCGAAATATTTTAGTTGTTATTTTCAAAACAATACAAAAAAATGATCAGGGAGAATTACACAATGAGAAGTAGGAAAAAACAAAAAACCTTGGTTTAACCCCATAAAATTAAAGGTTGGACCGCTGGTTTTAAGGTCCGACCAGGATTTATGCATGAATGATGTCTGATTGAGTTCCACGTCATGATGGTCTAAGGTTCAGGGTTATTCGAGATCAGACCGCAGTAGGGTTGGTTATGGAAACTATGATAAAATCAAACATGATAACTGCTGGGTATGAACACGTTTATTGATCGTTCTCTTTTGGCACTTCAAAATTCTAATAACACTGCGAAGATTACACTTTTTGGACATATAGAAATGTCATTATTTTCTTCTCCACTGTTATTCATCCTTCAGCTTTTGCATAAAAATAGACAACGCTCTTATTGTCTACGCACACATCCATCGGACGTGCCTTCGTACTAATGTATATATATACACATTTGAATATTTAATTACCAAATTATAATATTTAGTTAAATTAGTTGTATATACGCATGCGCATGTTAAAAGATAATCTGTAATATTATTTTAAAAAGTGAGGTAATGTAATTGATAAACTGTTACATATGACCATGTATATTTATACACGTTACAGATTTGTAGCGGTTACTGGCAAGACCGCATGGGCTTTAAACAATATAAACGTAAATAAAATGATGTGGGCTAGACCCTGTTACTTCGAGTATACATTATCTCTATCGATATTTGCTGAAACCTTATCATTCTTATTTCGCCCCTTCAAGACGAACTAGGGCTTCTCTTCATCTTATAAAAACCCGCCTCCTTCAACTATCGTCAAATCAGCTCTAAATCGATGAAAATTCTTCGCATATAAGGATTTATTTAGAACATTCGCTCGTTGAAAGAGGGTTGGGACATGCCGAATGTCTAATCTTCCCTTCTTTATTTCTTCACGTACGAAGTACAAATCTATGTCGATGTGCTTCGTGCGTGAGTGTTGTACAGGGTTTGAGGATAAGGATATGGTACTCGTGTTGTCGCACCAGATTACGGGTTTCTTATCGATGGAGATACCAATTTCTCTAAGAAGATAACTAATCCACATCAGCTCCGCTGTTGTGCTTGCGACAGATCTGTATTCAGCATCTGTGCTTGAGCGAGAAACTGTAGCTTGCTTTCTGCAACACCTGGAAATTGGTTTGGATCTCAAATATACGCAATAACCGGTCGTGGATCTTCTATCATCATTATAAAAGGCCCAGTCTACATCACTTTAAGCATGTATGTTTAGTTTTTACACGCGCTTAGTGATAATCCATACTCCAATGTTCCTTGTAGATACCTTAAAATGTGTTTCACCGTCTTTCAGTGTTCAAATAAAGGATTATGCATATATTGACATACCTTATTTAAAGTAAAACTTATATATGGACGAGTGATAGTCACATATTGAAGTGCTCCAATGATACTTCTGTATAATACGACATTTTCTATAGATTCTCCTTTAAACTTTGATAACTGCAAGTTACTAGTCATAGGCGTAGGCTGAGGCTTTGCCATGTCCATGTTGGCATGAGTGTGTATCTATAGTATATGCTTCTTTTGAGATAGAAGCATTTATAGAACTGGATCTCTGTTTAACTTGAATTCCCAAGAAATAATTTACTCTTCCCATATCTTTGATAGAAAAAGTTTTGTTCAGGAATTTAACAATACTTTCAATCTAGATGCTGCTATTTCCTGTAATAACGATATCATCCACATAGACAAGTATGTATATAGTTATGGCTTCTTTAATTCTGACATAGAGTGATATGTCTGATTTTGTCATAGAAAACCCCAATTTGATGAAAGTAACTTTCAATTTTTCATACCAAACTCTCGATGCCTGCTTTAATCCATAAATTGCCTTATGTAATTTGCACACAAGGTCTTTATTTTCTTCATTTATATATCCTCTTGGCTGCTGCATATAGACTTCTTCCTTTAATTCTCTATTCAAAAATGTATTATTCACATCCAATTGTCTGATATTCCACTGATAGGTTAATGTTATCGTCATTATGATTCTAATAGTTGTGGTTTAACAATGGGAGAGAATGTTTCATTGAAATCGAACCCAAATTGTTGTGAGTAACCTTTAGCCACCAACTTTGCCTTTATTTTGATATACTCCCATATGAGTTTTTCTTTACTTGTAGGCCCATCTACACCCCACAAGATTTTTATGCTTAGAAGCAATCACCAATTTTTCTTTTTGACGAGTGCCTCATATTCTGTATCCATAGCAGTTTCCATTTACTACTAGTTATTTCCTCTTCAAAGTTAGCAGGTTCTCAATCATTGACACTTATAATATATGCCTTGGGTTTAAATATACCACATTTACTCCTTGTCATCATGTGATGTTTGTTCCTAGTAGCAGATTGATTTATGCCTTAATTGTTATCAGACGAAGTTGATTCATTGTTTTCATTTCTTTGAGCTGATTGATCACTGTTGTTTGGTTCATCATTATTTTGTTGATCATCATGTGAATGCTGCACTGTATTTTTATTATTGTCAGTGTTGTATCCAGATCTTGTGCTTGATATGCTTTTTTTTACTGTGTTCATCAATCTGTTGGTCGTATGCTGAGTCTTTTGGCCATTCAGTTAGTGTCACCGGTGGTTGCATCATGTTTGTTGACTTGATAATTCTGTTAGTAGTCTACATGCACTTTTCTGCAAATGGAAAAATATTTTCATTAAAAGTAACATGTCTAGAAATATACAACCTACCATTATCATCCAAGCAATTGTATCCTTTTTGGTTAATAGGATACCCCAAAAAGGTACAAGGAATAGATCTGAAACTCAGTTTATGTTAGTTATCAGGCCTAAGACAAGGAAAGCACAAACATCCAAAGGTTTTCAAATTATTATAATCTCGTTTTGATTTAAAAAGAACCTCAAGTGGGCTTTTCTTCTTCAAAACTTTGGTTAGCATAAAATTTATTAAATACACTGATGTTGCAAATGCCTCGGCCTAGAATTTGAGTTGCAGAGATTCTTGTTACATCAGTGTTAAGCCTGTATCCACAGTATGTTCGTGCTTTCTCTCAACTAGAGCGTTTTGTTCAGATGTACGTAGGCAGGTGGTTCTATGAGTAATACCTTTATCACTGAAGTTCTTAGAGGCATAAACTCGCCTCCCCTATCTGTATGAATAGTTTTGACATTACAATTGGATTGTTTTTCAATCAATTTTATGAAATAAACAGTTGTGTTGTGAGTTTCAGACTTAGACTTGAGAAAGAAAATCCAAGTATATCTACCATAGGCATCCACAAAAGAGAGATAGTACCTGAAACCTTGATCTCTTTTAAATGGTGATGGCCTTCATAGATCTACTGCAATAAGTTTAAATGGACTACTATATGTAGTCTCAGAATCAAAGAAAGGAAATTTATGACTTTTGCTAATTTGGCAATGATTACAAACAAAAGGGTCAGGTACATTTTCAAAACAGATTTTATTTCGAATCAAGAAATGTTTTATAGTATTGAAATTGGGATGACCTAATTTTCTATGCAAAAAATTGAAAACATCATTATTTCCTGTATCAACCTGAACATTAAAAACATCATTATTATTGGCAGTATCAAACTAAACACTATAACAATGACTCCCACTCCTAAAATCATCTCTGGTCTTGATTTTGCTGAATTTGTACATGTCATTATCCAAATTACCCTGTAATAGTATTTTATTGCTAATCAGGTTCTTAACTAGGCAAAATTTAGGGTGAAACTCAAAGTACACCTTATTATTATTGGCAAATTGTGAGACACTTATTAAATTCTTTTTTATGTTGGGTACCCTTAATAGATTATTAAGATACAGATGTCTCTTAGCATTAATATATCCGTTACCAATTATGTGTGATATACTTATGGTTTCGCCATTATCTACTTGGGTAGAATGTTTACCCGAATAGCTTTTGTTGCCAAAATTTAAGTTCTGAAAATTATTGGTAACATTGTTTGTGACACCAGAATCTGGGTACCAATCATCAACATTTATGTCATCGTTCTTGGCATCATCTGCATTGTTTGACTGACTTCTACCACTGTCTACATTGCTATTTTGTTGATTTAACTGTGCCACATTGATATTGGATATGTTTTGATTACCTTGAGTCTATCTTACGACATTAAATTCAGAGTTAAATCTGAAATAGCATCGACTAGCTGCATGGGCAATTTTTTCAAATATTTGGCATTTGACTTTACTATTATTGTTCCATCTACCACCACTTCCTCTTACTTTTTGGTCTGGTTTCCCCTTTGTATATTGTTACTTTGATTTGACCTTTGATCTTAGAAACAGTAGTATAGTTAACCGAATAATCTGATTGATTTTCTCTTCTCTGTTCTACCCTTCCTTCATGTGCTAATAATGCGGAATGATACTGAATGACGGAGATGGTTCTCTGTGAAGCAATAAAGGTAACCACTGACTCATATTTGTCATCTAATCCTCTTGAAATATAGAGAACATGCTCACTTTTAGAAATTTTATATGCCCTGTAGTTGAAAGTTTATCAAAAAGAATCTTGATCTCGGTTAGGTATGCACTCATACTCATGGCATCTTTTGATGGTTTGAAGTTGACTCCTATAGTGCATAATTCTTGATGCTGACTGAGAATTAAAAATTTGTACTATAGCGGTCCATATTCCATATGATGTGTTGGCACCAATGATTTAGGATATTAAATTCGCACTTATTGAAGACATAAGCCAAGATGCAAGAAGACTATCCTGTTTTGATATAAAATGTAATCTTCATTGCTAATCAAGTTGTCGTCTTTATCTTGTGTCATAACAGGTGGGATGCTAACGGTGCCTCTGATAAAATCTTGCAAACCATAGCCTTTTAAGGTTGTTTCCACTTGGTATTTTCAAAGCATGTAATTATCATCATTTAGAGGAATGTTAATTACTTGACTTTTTGGTTTGATTAAGGTAATAACAGATGATGAGACTCTAACACTATCGGCCCTTGATGTTGCAGAACTCACTGTATCATTGTTTCTGATCATTGTGAAACAAAATTGATGGAAAAAACTCTGAAATAGTAATGCTTAGATGGCAGTATTCAATTGTATTCAGTAATTGAATTCTGCAACCAGCTGTTATTGATATCGATGGGAATTTTGAGAATCTTGATCGAAAAGAACAATCAAGAATGTTTGAAAAGAACAAATGTTTGAAGGCTTTCTTGATAAATTGGGGTTAAATGGAGAATAACAACTAATCAGAATGATACTACAGGATTTTCGAAAGGCTTACTTCGTTGATGAAAATGGATCAAGGACGGCAATTTGCAGCACTGCAATCTCGCAACCGGATCCTCTGAGAAGTACAATAATAACCTCTCAAACTTAGTGCTGTAGTTGAAGAAATATGATTACTAGAATATAAACATTTGTCGTTTGTCTTTGTTGGGCTCTGATACCATAAAAGATAGTCTGTAATATTATTTCAGAAAGTGAGGAAATGTAATTGATAGATAAACTGTTACATATGACCATGTATATATATACATGTTACAGATTTGTAGCTGTTACAGGCAAAACCTGATGGGCTTTAAACAATATAAATGTAAATAAAATGATGTGGGCTAGACCCACTTACTTCGAGCATATATTATCTCTATCAATATTTGCTGAAATCCTATCAGTCTTATTTATGTGAAAGAGTGGGTATATATTAGTGCTAGTATGTGAATGATTTCAACTATGATGTTCAAACTAGCAAATTTTCACCCTCATCCTATTTTTGTCTTGAATACAGCAAGTTAATGAATAGATAAAGGGTACGCCTTAGAGCAAGTCCAACTGTTCCGAAGTGTGGAAATTTGATATTTGATTATGCACACCTCGAAAGGCCGGATAGCCCAACTGTTTTGGAGTCCATGCGCTTGTTCAACAAATGTCCGGATCCTAGCATTTGTTGAACAAGTGCTTTGATTTTTTTGAAACCGGCCTCGTATTAAAAAAGCGCGCATTTGTTCAACAAACGCCTACACACCAGGCGTTTGTTGAACAAGCGCCTGGAATTTCCGCCTATATCATATGCAAATGGCCACATTTTCATTTTGAATCGAAGTAAATTTTCCTTTTTATTTTTTTTAAATTAGTTATTACCTCTATATGTCGCCATGTCAAGTTAAGACTAGTAGGCGCGTCATCCATCTTCCGACAGATCCAAATGTCAGACCGGCTCACGTCCCACTAGATGCCACGGTGACTGCAAATAGTCTATAAGTATTTCACGACTTGCCTGAGACTATTACACATCGAGTGTATGTTGCTGTGGCGATGCCTCAGTAATAATATTTAATTTTTATTTAGTAGATCAACGACCGTTTTACTACACATGAATGTTATTTAATAGTTTATGTTTGCACTAAATAATTATATATTTAGGTTCTACATATTTCTATGCAAGGTAGTTGGGCATGTTGTATGACACATTTTGATCAGTTACTTGACCCGATATCGATTTGACTTCGTGCGACACCATTTGGGCCCTTTTTAGACTTACCTAAGTTCGATTGAATGTACCGGGTTCATAACAAACCCGATCTACGTGCAACTAGTCACGTTAGGATCAGAAGAGTTAAAACTTTGCAACGGCAGTAAGACATCCTGGTTTCATGTTCAAATTTTCAATTTACAACCAATTTAAACTTTAGAAATAGTCGCTATGGATTCGTTTTAAAATAATAATAGATATACTAAATTAAATATAACTAAATTGGATTAAAAACGAACAAACAGATTTCCAAACTAATTCGATTACCAATTCAATAGTTAAGTTAGCGTTAGATGACTCGGTTTACAAACTAATCGTTACGCGAATTTAATGATTCATCGACTACCGTTAATAACGACCTTTAAATAGTTTGAAAACGAGCTTGTAACGTCGTGGTAGTTAGTCGGTTTCCGATTTGAAGTTCGATTGAATGTACTGGGTTCGTAATAAACCCGATCTACGTGCAACGAGTCATGTTGGGATCAGAAGAGTTAAAACATTGCAATGGCAGTGAGAAATCCTGGTTTCGTGTTCAAATTTTCGATTTATGACCAATTTAAACTTTAGAAATAGTCATTATGGATTCAGTTTAAAATAATAATATGATATACTAAACCGAATAAAACTAAATTGGATTAAAAATGAACAAACGGATTTCTCACTTGCTTCGATTACCAATTCAATAGTTAAGTTAGCATTGGACGACTCAGTTTACGAACTAATTGTTACACGAAATTAACGATTCGTCGACTACCATTAATAACGACCTTTAAATGGTTTGAAACCGAGCTCGTAACGTCGAGATAGTTCGTCGGTTTCTGATTTGAAGTTCGATTGAATATACCGAGTTCGTAATAAACCCGATCTACGTGCAACGAGTCATGTTGGTATCAGAAGAGTTAAAACATTGCAACGGCAGTGAGAAATCCTGGTTTCGTGTTCAATTTAAACTTTATAAATAGTCGGTATGGATTCGTTTTAAAATAATAATACGATATACTAAATCAAATATAACTAAATTGGATTTAAAACGAACCAACGGATTTCCAAACTGCTTCGATTACCAATTCAATAGTTAAGTTAGCGTTGGACGACTCAATTTACAACTATTGTTACACGAACTAATAATACGTCAACTACCGTAAATAACGACCTTTAAATGGTTTGAAAACGAGCTCGTAACGTCGTGATAGTTCGTCGATTTCCAATTTGATGTTCGACTGAATGTACCGGGTTTGTAATAAACCCGTTCTTCGTGCAACGAGTCATGTTGGGATCAGAAGAGTTAAAACTTTGCAACGGTAGTGAGAAATCCTGGTTTCATGTTCAAATTTTTGATTTACGACCAATTCAAACTTCAGAAATAGTCGCTATGAATTCATTTTAAAATAATAATACGATATACTAAATTAAATATTAATAAATTGGATTAAAAACAAACAAATGGATTTCCAAACTGCTTCGATTACCAATTCAATAGTTAAATTAGCGTTGGACGACTCGATTTACGAACTAATCGTTACACGAACTTAATGATTCGTTGACTACTGTTAATAACGACCTTTAAATGGTTCAAAAACGAACTCGTGACGTCACGACAGTTCGTTGATTCCCAATTTGAAGTTCGATTGAATGTACCGGGTTCGTAATAAACCCGATCTGCATGCAACGAGTCACCTTGGGATCAGAAGAGTTAAAAGTTTACAACGGCAGTGAGAAATCCCAGTTTCGTGTTCAAATTTGCAATGTACGACCAATTTAAACTTTAGAAATAGTCGTTATGATTCGTTTTAAAATAATAATACGATTTACTAAATTAAATAAAAATAAATTGGATTAAAAATGAACAAACGGATTTCTAAGCATAGAAAAATAAATTGGATTAAAAATGAACAAATGGATTTTCGAACATAGAAAAATAACCACTTACGTACGATACATAGATAACTCAAGTTTTAACCATACATATGCTACATAGTCAACTTGACTTCTAACCATACATATGCTACACACACAAATAGCCTCTAATACCATATCGGCTCTTACATAGCGAACCAAAGTTTATACCAAATTGACATTACGTAGTCATCTACAATAAAAAACCTTCTTCTCTTCTTTGCCTCATTATCTCTAATCTACGAGACCCGGTATACTCGTGTAGCAGATCATCCATTTTCGAAGTATCCATAAACATGACTGTATCATCCTCCTTACGTCGCTTAACCTCAACAAGTTGATGAATTGCATCAACCCTTTCTTGACGATGACTTGATCTGCTCTCGAGTGAGCTCAAATACATATTGTTAGACTCCTTCAAAAGTTTTTTAATTTCTCCCTCATTTGCTCCTGCAATAATCTTTTTCTTTGCCGCCTTCGATCCCTCAGGCCTAACATATCGACCATCATTAGTGTTTAGGTCTTCTTTTGATTCGAAAATAAAACTGTCATGCTATTCTCTCAGACTTGAACTGTCTCCAAATCTAGTAGCTTTCCCCACTACTACTAGATTGAATGTCTTGGACTGTTTTTTGAAGTGATGATTTCCGTTTCACGTAATTAACCAGTAGGTCATACACATGCATGAACTAGTAGAAATGAGGTCCTTGTTTACTATCCGGTTTATAAATTTTTTTTGAATAACTTGTTTGCAGCAAGTCTTTGCATTAAAAATATGCAACTTTTAGCTCACCCCTATGACTTATAGTATAAAAATAAAGTAAACAATTATTACCATATGAGTATCACTACCAAAACCGCTTGGGTTACTCTGCTTTAGCATGAACATCTACGAATCAAAACATTGGATTTGACGATTAATTTTACAATAACGATCTTTGATGGAATCAAAACTTCTATTCTGATCCATGTTCTTCTTGTTGTACGCATTAATGATTCGGCCCCAAAATGTTTCTCCACTTGGATCGGCACCACGAACAAGATCTAGCGAAAGTGAGCAGTAGATATAAAAAAGATCATAGTCTTCTGTAGCGCTCCAACTTGTAGTAGTTACCATTCCTCCAATCGGTTGTCTAAGATCTTATAAATCAAAAGATTTGAAGCTAGTTCTTGCTGCATCGACATCAAAATCACCCATTATTCAATTTATAATTTTAGATAGAAGATTTGATGTTGTAGAGAATAGAGGAGTGGTATATTTATAGGAGTGTTTGGAAAATAGCCAAAACAAAATATACCATTGAAAATATAGCTGTTGCCTCCAAGCGTTTATTCAACAACTGCTACAAATTTTAATGTCGTTGGAATCCACGCATTTGTTGAAAAACACCTGGAGTCCAGCTTTTGTTGAACAACCGCGTGACTTTAAGCGCTTGTTCAGCAACCGCCTCATACAAAGCGTCTGTTGAACAAGCACTTCGGCAGTTTACAAATTACGGACCTTTTCCTCTTGAAATCCACACTGTTGGAAGAATCCAACCTCTGTTGGACACGAAAATGAGTGTGGATTTGTTACTTTCTGATATCCAACTCTTTGTCGGAGTTTCCCTTAGACACACGAGTAAATATATCGATAGCACAAACATGAGCATCGGTTCTCTGAGTAAATCGGCACTCATATATGCGATGATGTCCTAATAGTCTAATGAATTGGAGTCCTAATCTGATGACGATGAGCTGCCAAAATTTTGTGGGCATCGACTAGACTTAGACACAACATGTAAAGACCCGTAACTTCCCCGGTGAGGGAAAGCGCGGATAGTTCGAGAACAAGTCACAACAGAACGCAGACGAAAGAACATTTCATTGTTAATTACAACACTGCATCATATTACAACAATACACAGAGTATGAATGAATATTACACAGAAATATCAGAGATTTAAATTACATTTAAATACATAGCAGCGGAAAATAATACAATACACAACTAGAAGAAATATATGGATACAAAGCTTTCCGGATATCGTTCCAGCTGTAAACCAGGATCCTGTGAATATAAATCTGCAAAACCAAAACTACTAGCTGCCCGTGTCGAAAATAAGGGCACCCAGAGTTTAGGTTAAAACAATAAACTCCAGGTCAATCATGTGACTGGTGTGAGAACTAAAATAGTTATAAATCTTTATTTTTAAAGTTAGGTAAATCAAGGGACCACGCCGTATAACACGGAACGGGTTTCCTCCCAAGAATACCAGTGCATAAAACAAACAGCGCAATGCTAAATAAAGAAGAATGAAGCTGTTATAAGACCCAGGTCCTATCACACAATGCAACGCAAGCCGGGGGATAGGGTTTTCCCTTATAACAGCCAAAGAATGCTTGATACGTTTTAAAACAAATCATTTGATACTAATATAAGTGCATAGTGTATAAAACTACTTCAAATCATAAGTATCAATCATAGGCGGCATGGGTACCATATATCATGTCGCCATACTAGTTCTACAATTAAAACCGCAAACGTCACGTATTTGGAAATTGGATTTCCGTCTATGAACCGAGGCCAGGGATCGTCCTCTACCGATTCGAGACAATCTAGCCCATGTCTCAGGCAAGTACTCAGTCAAGCCTTGGAGCGACAGGGCCGGTCCACCGATGTGGATTAAAATGCCTGAACACTACGTTTCCCCGCCCTTTGGGGCGTAAATGAGCCAACGAATGACTCCATCGGACCCGGATCGTCCGATCAAACCGAGGCGCCTCGCAACAGCAACAACCACACAGGTGAAAAGTATATAAATGTCAGGGCTGGTAGGTCACTGACACCACCCTAGCTAGAAGGAAACGCATGCCCTCCCTGAGGTCCTCTCCCGTTTTTGGTTCACAACCGGGGTACGAAACTCGTGAAGCAAACGTTACACAAAGCTACGCAACAAGGGCCGTGCTTCGATCATCAACCACAAGACTTTGCTTTTCAACAGAAGCCTCGATCAGTTGCCACTTAGGCATGCCACACAGGCAATTCACTCCATGCGTTTGATATCCATCAATATATAACCCCTGAGCTCGTAAGTCTCTGAGAAGGGCGTTAAGCAAGAGAATAAATTCTCCGCCGCCAAACAGATATATATTTGATAGAGATCAATCGCACGGACTAAAATCGAATGTCAGACACACAGTCCATTTACATGTCCGTTCTAGGTCTGAATGAAACCGGAGGCACCTAGTACCCCGCATATCCATCGATCTCCAAGTACGTCTGGACAATCACCAACTGTTTCCATCTTCTTGGGTGTACAGCCCAATCAAGATCATCAGTAATCACCCAAACGACGTGAAGACTTCCGGTCTTCGACCATCGTCTTCATCTTCGACTTATCGTCGTATCAGTTATTCAGAATGGGATAAACCCGGTCTTTCCGAATAACTCGCGTATATTTTAAATAAGTGTTACACAAACACAACATAGGCCTCATTCCAATTCATCAGTCACTAACCGTAAATTAATCAAGAGAATAATTCCCCAAATATTAACCCCGAAGGCCGAAACCAACATCAGATCAATATCCAGAAAACCATTCTGCTTGGCTAACCGACAGTTAGTTTCTAATTTTCACATTCATAGGGAAAGGTTCCCATTAATTTTATCCAAGATAAATTTCTGGAATTTATTCTTTAATCTATTTTTGAATATCAATTCAAACTAGTCGGGATTAACGAAACTTACCGAAGTAGTCATTTGTTTTGATTTCCCAATCCCAACCTATTCATCCCATGAAGTAAAACTGGTAATACTTCATATCTAACACCACAGTGTTATCGGTAAATTCAATTACCATTTCTCGTTCAAATCTAATTTAAGATTTAACTATCGCCTGGAGTAAAACTGGTGATACTCCATTCTCGATCTTTTCAATCTAATTAAAGATTCATTAAAACTCCACTTAGTTTTAATCGTTAACTGGGTTAAAGAATCAGTGTCATTTAAAACACGGTTCACGATAAACCCAAAAATCAATATCAATTCAATTCCAATTAAATATTGTTTAATTGGTACACTTCATTAAATCTAAATAAAAAGATTTAATCTTTTCTCAACTGGGTTCAAGAACAGTGTTAGTCAAGACACCATTCACGACAAACCCAAATCACATTTGATATTAAATACAAGGCTCTGAATAGAAAATACATCGGCTTATATTCAATATCAAATTCTACTATTAACAAATGTCGTATTGGAAATAACGATATAAATATATATCTTTCAAATTTCCATAACAACATCTGTGTAATCATGAATTCCAACATCGAGATATTCCGAAGACATTTTCGATTCAAATCCACTCCAATGCAATCATTGGAAATTCTGGTTATTTTCAAAAACCATTTCAAAGTCAATTTATTTATTTAAAAATAAATAGAATTATAATTCTAGTTCAAAACTAGTTCATTTCGATAAAAATCTATTTTTATCTTTTCAAATATGGAGTTTTTCATCCCCAATATTCACAAATCATTTCTTATGATTTTACACAATTTATTGATATTTTTAATAATTTTATCAAGGCCTGTACAGTCGATTTCCATCAATGGCCATCGAACTGCACTTACAGCGACCTTCTTCAAATTTGATTTGGACATAATTCCAAATCCAACCGTTAGATTTCTAATTTCTCACATTCGTTAGAAAGCTCTTTTCGATACGAACCCAACGGTTCCGGTTTTAGGAGAATCCGACGGTCGGATCTCCCGCAATATCCATTCGAAGTCAATGGTCGAAATTCGCGAACTGCCGCGGCGCGGCGCGCTCTATTCAGGCCATTATATTATATATTTAATATATAATATATACTTCGTCGATTTCAATTCAAAACGTGCTTTATAAATCGTTTTAAATTCATTTTCAAAACGGTTTCAACTTCATATTCAATTTCAAATCAAAATTGAATATTCCAATTTAAATTCATTTTAAATTCATTTCAAATTGATTTCAATTCAAATTGATTTCTTATTCAATTTCAGTTCGTTTTCAATTCAATTCAATTTCAATTCGAATTCATTTATATTCAATTTCAATTCGAATTTATTTATATTCAATTTCAATTCGAATTTATTTATATTCAATTCTTTTCAAAATATCAGATTTTGAAATCACTTTCGATATTCATTATAAAATGAATAAAATCGATATAAATATCGTTCACGTCAAAATGGCGTCAATCTAATCAATACGACTTCATATATTCCTATTTTCAAATATTCTATTTCAAATATTTCTTTTTCAAATATTTCTATTTTAAAACTGGAATGAGGCCCAATCAATTACCATATAATGTTAATTATATGGATTTCCTACAACACATGTATATATCAACAACGATGAATAATCAACCATCATCCAAAGTGCATTCTACACTGTATAAGCATCAAATATAAATATTCAACGCTTATAACAGCCTTTCAATCAATCGATCGACATACAACTAAACAATCGGGATTAGTGTACGTCAAATATCATCCCAATACCCGTGTGGGGTTTCAAACAATCAAACACAGATTTTATTTGTGCAGTTGGGCGATGTGTAAAATTTATCGTCCCAATCAATGTCAGTCAAATCAGTGTACATAAACAAACCGTCCGGTTTGTAAATGAATATTTATTTATTCACATTCACGTTAAAAATTATATTTTCAACGATCAAACTATTTTATTCAACCTATGAATATTCTATTCGGTTCATTTATTAAATAAAATGTTATCTTTATTTTTCTAACTTATTTTTAGAAAATTTCGGCGGCATAACGGCACGATACTAGAAACGGGACAAGGCCTAGCCTTATCCCCGGTCTAGTGAAGGCCCACGCCATTCACACATCAATCAAATCAATTTCATTTCACCAAACAATTCAATTCAAACCAAATAATCTAACCAACTACACAACCAAACAATTAAACAAACAAGCCATCCATGGTCTGTGGATGACGGGTGTCGGGTGCTGCTAAGCACCGTCTGCATCCTAGTATATATAACTAGAAAAAGAAATTTAAAGTGAGAAGTTCTCACCGAAAGCTATTCCAACTTCATGACACTTCATGACACTTCATTTATAGAAATCTTCGTCGTTCTCGCCTTTCGTCACTTTTCACTGCCCGTAGCCACTACATATGTAAAAATCGAATTTTTACTTTGCTATTCAATATATAAAAAAATCGAATTTTTACTATGCTATTTAATATATAAAAATCGAATTTTTACTATGCTATTTAATATATAAAAATCGAATTTTTACTATGCTATTCAATATATAAAAATCGAATTTTTATTCAACGGTGTTCATATAATAAAGATTATATTTTTATCACGCTACTTCGTTATAAAAAACTATATTTTCATATTGCCACTTCATATATAAAAATCGTATTTTTATATTGTTATACATATAATAAAAATCGCATTCTTATTATATCGCCACATATATAAAGATCAAACTTTTACTTTGCTACATATATAAAAATCGTATTTTTATATTCTTTACATGAATATAAAAGATTATATTTTTATATCGGAGTTCATATTTTAAAAATCATCTTTATATATATATATATTAAAAATCTCGATCTTTTCTAAGATAAAGATCCTATCTTTTCTAAATCAAAGCTCTAAAGTTTTCCTTACTCGCTTTAAAAATCAAATCTTTACTCTATATAAAAATTAAACCTTTTTGCTATTATATAAAAATATAATCTTCCTTTATATAAAAATCATTATTTCATATAAATAAAATTCAAGACTTTACAAAAGTAAATAAAAATTAAATCAGATTTTTAGACAATGTTTATTATATTTAAATTTCAGATTTTAAACTACATGGTTATATACATTAAAAATAAAAATAAAATAAAATAAAAATAATGATTCAATGCTTATAAAAAAACAAAAAGGGAAGCTCACAATCACTGTCTGGACGATCGAACTGGAGCCCCAGAACTAGGGTTGCAAATTGATCGGAAATGGCGGCGTCGGAATATGATCAGAGGCGTTCCCCTGAAGTGCCGTCGAACCCTCCACATGTGCGCAGACCTCTGATGAACTCGACCCCCTGATGGCGCCAAGAAACCGCCTCGAACTTCTTCAGTTCGAGCTCAAAATCCTCCGCCCCTTTGAAACGAAACTCGATGATGTCTATAGGGATAGGAAGAGGAGGAGTACAACAAATTTCGTTTGAGAACTTTCAGATTTATTGAAGGAATCAAGGGAGATTGGAAGATTAGGTTTTGGAGAGGCTCCGTCGTTCAGTCATAGGAAGAAGGCGGCTCGATTTTAGTTTGACCGGAGGTTTGAAATTTAGGGTTTGTTTGACCCAGTTTGACCTTATGGCAATGTATATACAAATTTTTTTATTATTTAATTTCCAAATTATCCGTTTATCCATCTAAACTACAAATCAAACTCAATGACTGTCGCTCCTAGCTAATTACCCCCATTTCGAACACAATGGGATATATATCGCAGGATGATTCGACTGTTTCGATTAGTTTTCGTCAAAATCAAAATATAACTCTTTGTATATTCAATTTAAACATACATTTCAAATTACTGAGGCCACATACAGTCCCTAAAATTACAGGAAAATATTTTCTAGCTTCGTATTGACGATACAGTCCTAACAAAACTAGTTTCATCAAATTCTGAGATCGTTTGAAAAATGGCCATTTTCCAGTCGATTAAAATCAACTGAAATTGGTCAAACGTGTTTTCCTTTGCCACGCTCACATATTGATTCGAAAAATTATGAAATTTGAAACCTAGCAATAATTTCATATCACGGATCCAACAAAAGTGGTTTCGTCGAAATCCGAGGTCGTTTGCAAAATTGCTATTTTTAAGGGCCTGAATTCCATAGCGACTATTCAGAATTTTCAACTGGACATATCTTTTGATTCCCGCTATGAAATTTCAATTTTTCGGATTCGTTGGAAAGATATCATCAATTAGATCCTAATGTTTTTGGTTTCACTAAAATCCGGATTGTTTTGCACCTGGTACATCCAATTGAAGTTTGAAATCGAATTATCGAACTACCGCGCCATTTTCAATTCCTTTTATAATTTAAAATAAATATTTATATTCTAACGACGATCTATATAAATATATTCGTTCGAATTCTATTCAAAATAAATTTCTCGTCGATATTATTTAAAATAATTCATTTTAAATAATCAAAATTCGCTAAATTGCCAAAATAAAAATTTTAAACTGGCCCAGATTTTCGGGTTGTTACAATCTCCCCCACTTAAAACTTTTCGTCCCCGAAAAGGAACAAAGTCAAAAGTGGTTTGATTATTCAACTCTACGTTCGATCTGGCTTCCATTCTCCAACTTTTCAGTTTCTGAGAATTTCCAAAAATTTCAAAAATTTGGCTAACACCCTAAATTTTCGAAAAATTTCGCCATAACCTCCCCTGCACCGGGAGCCACGGGAAAATCCCGAAATTGCCATATAGGCCTTCTGATCTCAAAAAGAAAAAGAAAAAGCCAAGCGGCTAGCCAATAGGCTCATAAAATCATCATCACCCAAACAAAACAGTAAATTATGTAGTAAACATGTACCTATTTGTCGGGCAAACAAATTTTATTCTTCGGCTCTAGCCTCCTTGCTATGACCTGTTCAATGTAAGTATATGTATATGCAAGTAAATGCGACTAATTTTCATTATAATTCAATATTTGGTTCAATTAGGCTAAATGGCTAAAAATTAGCAAACAAATAAACAAACAACACAAACATCAATCAATTAGTTGATTATCATTTGAAATTCATAACTTTGATACATAGTCAAAAAATCAGATTTTTGATGCCAAATCACAACAATAGGCCCTATCTAATTTTGGTTCTCACACCAGTCTAATGGAAATATATAGATATCACACCTTCGACACTCGAATATAAATGCTGATGATGATGCACCATCATCAGGATCATCCCCGGGTGACTAGAGTGTGGTTCTATATCTATCCAGTATATTAAAACTTCGAATATACGTTTGCAAGGCGCATATGCAAAATCTTTATATACTGGACTGTCCAAATCAATACAAATAAATAATCAAATACGAATAATTGATTTAGATTTTCAAAACAAAATTTGTTTTCACATTAAAAATATACTCGTCACACTCGTTCTAGGATACTACTGATCCCATCTCTAACGAGTCATTCTCATTGGATATTACTAATCCAATATCTGATGAATTCTTTCATATGGTTCTAATGTGCCTTGTTCTCTGAGCTTTGTAAACCAAAGCTCTGATACCAAATGTAAAGACCCGTAACTTCCCCGGTGAGGGAAAGCGCGGATAGTTCGAGAACAAGCCACAACAGAACGCAGACGAAAGAACATTTCATTGTTAATTACAACACTGCATCAGATTACAACAATACACAGAGTATGAATGAATATTACACAGAAATATCAGAGATTTAAATTACATTTAAATACATTGCAGCGGAAAATAATACAATACACAACTAGAAGAAATATACGGATACAAAGCTTTCCGGATATCGTTCCAGCTGTAAACCAGGATCCTGTGAATATAAATCTGCAAAACCAAAACTACTAGCTGCCCGTGTCGAAAATAAGGGCACCCAGAGTTTAGGTTAAAACAATAAACTCCAGGTCAGTCATGTGACTGGTGTGAGAACTAAAACAGTTATAAATCTTTATTTTTAAAGTTAGGTAAATCAAGGGACCATGCCGTATAACACGGAACGGGTTTCCTCCCAAGAATACCAGTGCATAAAACAAACAGCGCAATGCTAAATAAAGAAGAATGAAGCTGTTATAAGACCCAGGTCCTATCACACAATGCAACGCAAGCCAGGGGATAGGGTTTTCCCTTATAACAGCCAAAGAATGCTTGATACGTTTTAAAACAAATCATTTGATACTATTATAAGTGCATAGTGTATAAAACAACTTCAAATCATAAGTATCAATCATAGGCGGCATGGGTACCATATATCATGTCGCCATACTAGTTCTACAATTAAAACCGCAAATGTCACGTATTTGGAAATTGGATTTCCGTCTATGAACCGAGGCCAGGGATCGTCCTCTACCGATTCGAGACAATCTAGCCCATGTCTCAGGCAAGTACTCAGTCAAGCCTTGGAGCGACAGGGCCGGTCCACCGATGTGGATTAAAATGCCTGAACACTACGTTTCCCCGCCCTTTGGGGCGTAAATGAGCCAACGAATGACTCCATCGGACCCGGATCGTTCGATCAAACCGAGGCGCCTCGCAACAGCAACAACCACACAGGTGAAAAGTATATAAATGTCAGGGCTGGTAGGTCACTGACACCACCCTAGCTAGAAGGAAACGCATGCCCTCCCTGAGGTCCTCTCCCGTTTTTGGTTCACAACCGGGGTGCGAAACTCGCGAAGCAAACGTTACACAAAGCTACGCCACAAGGGCCGTGCTTCAATCATCAACCACAAGACTTTGCTTTTCAACAGAAGCCTCGATCAGTTGCCACTTAGGCATGCCACACAGGCAATTCACTCCATGCATTTGATATCCATCAATATATAACCCCTGAGCTCGTAAGTCTCAGAGAAGGGCGTTAAGCAAGAGAATAAATTCTCCGCCGCCAAACAGATATATATTTGATAGAGATCAATCGCACGGACTAAAATCCAATGTCAGACACACAGTCCATTTACAAGTCCGTTCTAGGTCTGAACGAAACCGGAGGCACCTAGTACCCCGCATATCCATCGATCTCCAAGTACGTCTGGACGATCACCAACTGTTTCCATCTTCTTGGGTGTACAGCCCAATCAAGATCATCAGTAATCACCCAAACGACGTGAAGACTTCCGGTCTTCGACCATCGTCTTCATCTTCGACTTATCGTCATATCAGTTATTCAGAATGGGATAAACCCGGTCTTTCCAAATAACTCGCGTATATTTTAAATAAGTGTTACACAAACACAACATACGCCTCATTCCAATTCATCAGTCACTAACCGTAAATTAATCAAGAGAATAATTCCCCAAATATTAACCCCGAAGGCCGAAACCAACATCAGATCAATATCCAGAAAACCATTCTGCTTGGCTAACCGACAGTTAGTTTCTAATTTTCACATTCATAGGGAAAGGTTCCCATTAATTTTATCCAAGATAAATTTCTGGAATTTATTCTTTAATCTATTTTTGAATATCAATTCAAACTAGTCGGGATTAACGAAACTTACCGAAGTAGTCATTTGTTTTGATTTCCCAATCCCAACCTATTCATCCCATGAAGTAAAACTGGTAATACTTCATATCTAACACCACAGTGTTATCGGTAAATTCAATTACCATTTCTCGTTCAAATCTAATTTAAGATTTAACTATCGCCTGGAGTAAAACTGGTGATACTCCATTCTCGATCTTTTCAATCTAATTAAAGATTCATTAAAACTCCACTTAGTTTTAATCGTTAACTGGGTTAAAGAATCAGTGTCATTTAAAACACGGTTCACGATAAACCCAAAAATCAATATCAATCCAATTCCAATTAAATATTATTTAATTGGTACACTTCATTAAATCTAAATAAAAAGATTTAATCTTTTCTCAACTGGGTTCAAGAACAGTGTTAGTCAAGACACCATTCACGACAAACCCAAATCACATTTGATATTAAATACAAGGCTCTGAATAGAAAATACATCGGCTTATATTCAATATCAAATTCTACGATTAACAAATGTCGTATTGGAAATAACGATATAAATATATATCTTTCAAATTTCCATAACAACATCTGTGTAATCATGAATTCCAACATCGAGATATTCCGAAGACATTTTCGATTCAAATCCACTCCAATGCAATCATTGGAAATTCTGGTTATTTTCAAAAACCATTTCAAAGTCAATTTATTTATTTAAAAATAAATAGAATTATAATTCTAGTTCAAAACTAGTTCATTTCGATAAAAATATATTTTTATCTTTTCAAATATGGAGTTTTTCATCCCCAATCTTCACAAATCATTTCTTATGATTTTACACAATTTATTGATATTTTAAATAATTTTATCAAGGCCTGTACAATCGATTTCCATCAATGGCCATCGAACTGCACTTACAGCGACCTTCTTCAAATTTGATTTGGACATAATTCCAAATCCAACCGTTAGATTTCTAATTTCTCACATTCGTTAGAAAGCACTTTTCGATACGAACCCAACGGTTCCGGTTTTAGGAGAATCCGACGGTCGGATCTCCCGCAATATCCATTCGAAGTCAATGGTCGAAATTCGCGAACAGCCGCGGCGCGGCGCGTTCTATTCAGGCCATTATATTATATATATATAATATATATAATATATACTTCGTCGATTTCAATTCAAAACGTGCTTTATAAATCGTTTTAAATTCATTTTCAAAACGGTTTCAACTTCATATTCAATTTCAAATCAAAATTGAATATTCCAATTGAAATTCATTTTAAATTCATTTCAAATTGATTTCAATTCAAATTGATTACTAATTCAATTTCAGTTCGTTTTCAATTCAATTCAATTTCAATTCAAATTCATTTATATTCAATTTCAATTCGAATTTATTTATATTCAATTTCAATTCGAATTTATTTATATTCAATTCTTTTCAAAATATCAGATTTTGAAATCACTTTCGATATTCATTATAAAATGAATAAAATCGATATAAATATCGTTCACGTCAAAATGGCGTCAATCTAATCAATACGGCTTCATATATTCCTATTTTCAAATATTCTATTTCAAATATTTCTTTTTCAAATATTTCTATTTTAAAACTGGAATGAGGCCCAATCAATTACCATATAATGTTATTTATATGGATTTCCTACAACACATGTATATATCAACAACGATGAATAATCAACCATCATCCAAAGTGCATTCTACACTGTATAAGCATCAAATATAAATATTCAACGCTTATAACAGCCTGTCAATCGATCGATCGACATACAACTAAACAATCGGGATTAGTGTACGTCAAATATCATCCCAATACCCGTGTGGGGTTTCAAACAATCAAACACAGATTTTATTTGTGCAGTTGGGCGATGTGTAAAATTTATCGTCCCAATCAATGTCAGTCAAATCAGTGTACATAAACAAACCGTCCGGTTTGTAAATGAATATTTATTTATTCACATTCACGTTAAAAATTATATTTTCAACGATCAAACTATTTTATTCAACCTATGAATATTCTATTCGGTTCATTTATTAAATAAAATGTTATCTTTATTTTTCTAACTTATTTTTAGAAAATTTCGGCGGCATAACGGCACGATACTAGAAACGGGACAAGGCCTAGCCTTATCCCCGGTCTAGTGAAGGCCCACGCCATTCAAACATCAATCAAATCAATTTCATTTCACCAAACAATTCAATTCAAACCAAATAATCTAACCAACTACACAACCAAACAATTAAAAAAACAAGCCATCCATGGTCTGTGGATGACGGGTGTCGGGTGCTGCTAAGCACCGTCTGCATCCTAGTATATATAACTAGAAAAAGAGATTTGAAGTGAGAAGTTCTCACCGAAAGCTATTCCAACTTCATGACACTTCATTTATAGAAATCTTCATCGTTCTCGCCTTTCGTCACTTTTCACTGCCCGTAGCCACTACATATGTAAAAATCGAATTTTTACTTTGCTATTCAATATATAAAAAAATCGAAATTTTACTATGCTATTCAATATATAAAAATCGAATTTTTACTATGCTATTTAATATATATATGCTATTCAATATATAAAAGTCAAATTTTTATTCAACGGTGTTCATATAATAAAGATTATATTTTTATCACGCTACTTCGTTATAAAAAACTATATTTTCATATTGCCACTTCATATATAAAAATCGTATTTTTATATTGTTATACATATAATAAAAATCGCATTCTTATTATATCGCCACATATATAAAGATCAAACTTTTACTTTGCTACATATATAAAAATCGTATTTTTATATTCTCTACATGAATATAAAAGATTATATTTTTATATCGGAGTTCATATTTTAAAAATCATCTTTATATATATATATATATATATATTAAAAATCTCGATCTTTTCTAAGATAAAGATCCTATCTTTTCTAAATCAAAGCTCTAAAGTTTTCCTTACTCGTTTTAAAAATCAAATCTTTACTCTATATAAAAATTAAACCTTTTTGCTATTATATAAAAATATAATCTTCCTTTATATAAAAATCATTATTTCATATAAATAAAATTCAAGACTTTATAAAAGTAAATAAAAATTAAATCAGATTTTTAGACAATGTTTATTATATTTAAATTTCAGATTTTAAACTACATGGTTATATACATTAAAAATAAAAATAAAATAAAATAAAAATAATGATTCAATGCTTATAAAAAAACAAAAAGGGAAGCTCACAATCACTGTCTGGACGATCGAACTGGAGCCCCAGAACTAGGGTTGCAAATTGATCGGAAATGGCGGCGCCGGAATATGATCAGAGGCGTTCCCCTGAAGTGCCGTCGAACCCTCCACATGTGCGCAGACCTCTGACGAACTCGACCCCCTGATGGCGCCAAGAAACCGCCTCGAACTTCTTCAGTTCGAGCTCAAAATCCTCCGCCCCTTTGAAACGAAACTCGATGATGTCTATAGGGATAGGAAGAGGAGGAGTACAACAAATTTCGTTTGAGAACTTTCAGATTTATTGAAGGAATCAAGGGAGATTGGAAGATTAGGTTTTGGAGAGGCTCCGTCGTTCAGTCATAGGAAGAAGGCGGCTCGATTTTAGTTTGACCGGAGGTTTGAAATTTAGTGTTTGTTTGACCCAGTTTGACCTTATGGCAATGTATATACAAATTTTTTTATTATTTAATTTCCAAATTATCTGTTTATCCATCTAAACTACAAATCAAACTCAACGACTGTCGCTCCTAGCTAATTACCCCCATTTCGAACACAATGGGATATATATCGCAGGATGATTTGACTGTTTCGATTAGTTTTCGTCAAAATCAAAATATAACTCTTTGTATATTCAATTTAAACATACGTTTCAAATTACCGAGGCCACATACAGTCCCTAAAAATTACAGGAAAATATTTTCTAGCTTCGTATTGACGATACGGTCCTAACAAAACTAGTTTCATCAAATTCTGAGATCGTTTGAAAAATGGCCATTTTCCAGTCGATTAAAATCAACTGAAATTGGTCAAACGTGTTTTCCTTTGCCACGCTCACATATTGATTCGAAAAATTATGAAATTTGAAACCTAGCAATAATTTGATATCACGGATCCAACAAAAGTGGTTTTGTCAAAATCCGAGGTCGTTTGCAAAATTGCTATTTTTAAGGGCCTGAATTCCATAGCGACTATTCAGAATTTTCAACTGGACATATCTTTTGATTCCCGCTATGAAATTTCAATTTTTCGGATTCGTTGGAAAGATACCATCAATTAGATCCTAATGTTTTTGGTTTCACTAAAATCCGGATTGTTTTGCACCCGGTACATCCAATTGAATTTTGAAATCGAATTATCGAACTACCGCGCCATTTTCAATTCCTTTTATAATTTAAAATAAATATTTATATTCTAACGACGATCTATATAAATATATTCGTTCGAATTCTATTCAAAATAAATTTCTCGTCGATATTATTTAAAATAATTCATTTTAAATAATCAAAATTCGCTAAATTGCCAAAATAAAAATTTTAAACTGGCCCATATTTTCGGGTTGTTACACAACACTAGTGTGCTGCACCCAAATTTTTCCTTCTTAATACCATGAGTGGTATTAGAAAGTGTACAACTAGGTGCTTTTAGCACTGTACCACCACGTAAAGCTAAAAGCACCCAGTTTTACACTTACAATTACCACTCATGGTTGTTAACCCTCGTTGTTGAAAAGCGGTTCAAAACTAAGAAGTATGGACTGACGTTAACATGCGGATATGAAAATAATATTGCCGACTGGCTTCAGACAAAATGTGATCGGTCATCCCATATCCGATCGGTCAGCTCCTTAGAATATGCCCAGTTAGTCCAAGCATTTGCTAAATAAATATGTGGCGATCAGCTATTCATAGAGGCGCAGATCAATTGGCAAAGCAAAGCACACGATCGATCAGCTCTTCCACACACCGATCAGTGGGTATTCACAAGCATAGTTCGGTCATTCCTTTTTACAAGCATATGTGAGTAGGAAATGATAAAACGGAAAAACACAAAATGTATTATACAATATGCATGGAAGGCAAGTAGCAATGGTTGGCGCTGTGAAGGCTACACAACAAATATATGAATAGTCCAACACTAAATGCCAAGATGGCAAAGGTGTAATTACAAAAGATAGCAAGTTTATATAATGGCAATCCAAAACGTGAATTTGCATAATGTAAGGAGACCGTGTACTTCACTAAAAAGCATAGAAACTTGGTTCAACATTCATGTTATGAATAGCATGCATGTTAACCTCAAAGCATATCGACCGATATTAAGCTAAAAGGGTGAACGATGCTAAGAAGAGACAACTGATCGGTTCATTTCAGTTTTATGCTGATTAGGCTAAAATGATACAACATAATGGCACTTTTTTAATATCCGAACCCCAAAAGGAATAGTAAAATACATAAAGGAAAATAGCAAAGCAAGTGAGCACGTGACATGCAAAGTTGATTGCATGAACGAAGGGACCAGGCGCTAGAAAACATGACGGCAAATGTGTAAATATTGTACCCAAAATTGAGAATGTTTGGTAGAAGGGAATGCCACGTAGCAAGTACAAAAGGAACCATGCGCAAGAGGAAAAAAGGGTCTAGGCACTAATAAAGAAAGTGACTAGTCAGCACATGATTTACAGGACCTGAACAGTGGTTTTATGTTGTAACCGATCAGCAGTAAATACTGATAACCAACCGATGGTCTAAAAGCATGACCGACCGGTGCCTAAAAAGCATGACCGACCGACCAATACAAGACCGACCGGTACCCCTTTCCACCTGTTGCCAACTGTTCCCAAGGGCATTTCTATAAATAAATTATAGAACGGCTGGTACCCTGCGCTTCCTAATTACAAGATTGCCACTACCCCTAAACTTCACCTATAAATAGCCCATTGCTCCACCATTCAAAGGATCAATTTTCTCCATCCCTAAAGGCCGCAAAATCATTTCTTCAACCTTCAAGCTCTAATGCAAGCTTCGTTAATGGCTTCCATGGATTGATCAACTTCTCTCCAATTTCATCTAACTTCATGCTACAACAAAGTGATTAAATCATTGTTATTCTTCATTAGAAAGCTCTCCGATTCAACTCTGGTGATCTTCAATCACCATCATTCTTCTCTCAAGCCTAGACCAAGTGCTAAATCACTATGAAATCCGCAAAGATCATCCAATTGGTGAAGTGAACAAGGATCTACGCATCCACTATCACAAACCAAAAGATCTTATCTGTTCATCTGTGATTTCAAGCAAATTAAAATGCAAATAGAAGTGATAATTGTGAAAAGAGAGAAAAGAGAGGAAAATCACTATGTAAAGAAAGAATGAGCAAAAATGAATGTATGAGAGATTTCACAAATGTTGTAAAGTGAAGCTCAATAATGAGAATTTATTGAAAAGTGGGCATAGATTCATTTTGAATCGAACCACTATAAAAATCTCTTCATGTTCTTACTTTTATGCTTTTATTTTTGTGAACGCGGTTCGACATTTTAATCTTACCGAATTGGTGAAGTGCACATTTGCACCATTTGGTGTTTGTGTCATTTTTTATTCAAACATTTGGCGCCCACCGTGTGGCCGCGTTCGCATCTCCTTCCTTCACCTTGAAGTTCTAAGCCTACTTCTACCATAGATTCCGTAAATTTAAGATCTA
Source organism: Allium sativum (assembly GCA_030737875.1). NCBI lineage: Eukaryota > Viridiplantae > Streptophyta > Magnoliopsida > Asparagales > Amaryllidaceae > Allium > Allium sativum. The sequence goes on along the minus strand of CM060925.1, from coordinate 198,952,687 downwards.
GGCCAATCGGCGAATTCTCATCAAAATTCAAGGCCTTGTCCGAGATCATGGTCAAATCAAAGAAGACCACTAGCAATGTCGTTGAGGAAAACGTCAATGTTGCTAATCACGAAACTACTCCACTCACTAACCGATTTGAAGGTGGAGAAAATTCAATATCCGTAGCAGGAGTGACTAAAGCCGAATTAGACGCAGTTGTCGCTAACTTGAGCCGACGCATGGAAGCCTCTAACAAAGTTTTAATTGATGCTAGTAAAACTCTTGTGGATGTTAATCAGGCTTTGGCAGATAAAGTGAGCTCTCTCTTAAGCTCTCAAACAAATCCCGCTCCCTCTCCGAAAATCCATGTCAACCTTGAAGAGAATGCAAATTCATCATCCATCGATCCTTATAATGACAACTTGGAAGAATTTGCTGGCGAAGACGATGCCAATGTCGAAGAATCAAAAATAAAAGCTAAAAACAACTCCGACCGAAATAACCGACGAGTTGCAAGTCCCGTTAAGGGGGAACCTTCCCATAGTGGAAGTAAAAGACCTAGATCATCTAAATGCGATCGCTCGCCACGACGAGCATCCGGAAAAGAGATCGAGGTCCGCTCTTCGGAACAACACAACTCGAAGGTATATATCATGATGTGGTAAAACAAACCATAAAAGACAACATGCCTCGCACGAATGGCGAAAGGGAATGGGATTTCTCTCTCGGCAAAACTCCATTCACAAAGAGGATCCGCAAGGCCGAATTTCCCAAGAAGTTCACCCATCCAACTCTACCTGCATACAATGGGATTTCTAATCTGAACCACTTCCTATACAAATACGAATGGTATATAAATGGAGCTAAAGCAACAGACGAGATCAAATGCCTATGCTTTCCTCTCTATCTAGAAGGTGTCGTGTCGTTATGGTTCACAAGGCTCCCGCCCAAATCCATCAACCAATTTGATGATTTGATTCTGAAGTTCAAAGAGCAGTTCAGACTGCAAGCTACGAAGGCGAAGGACGTCATTTCTCTTACATCGATGAAATAGATACTGAGAGAATCTATTAAAGCTTTTATCAAAAGATTCGACGCGGTTGTATCTGAAGTAGGAAATCCCAAGCCTCGCATGATCTTAATGTCTCTAATCGGTGCCATAGATGAGGATAGCAAATTTGGCAAGTGGATCAAAATGAAAGAGCCTACCACACTTGAAAAATTCTATAAAAAGGCCGAGGAGTACATGAGATTGGAGAATAAGCCTGTGCCTCTTCAGATTACTAATTCAAGCCAACCTCTTGAAGCTCCCAAAAATGCTGCTACTCAGTACAATTAGAAAAATGTCGGAGGACAGAAAAGGGGAAGCGATGGGAAAGACAATCGAGACAACAAGAAGCTTCGCTTCTCTAACCCATCAGAGCTAACACCTTTAAATGATACTCCAGAAAACATTTTTGCAGCAACAAAAGATACCGAGGATTATCCGATTCCAGAGCCTCAGAGAGTAAGCAGCAAGCAAACGAACTCTGGAAAGTTCTACCGATTCCATAATCAGCCAGGCCACAACACCAACAAATGTAGGCATCTGAAATCACTGATTGAAGAGATGATTAGGAAGAATCGTCTGAAACAATATGTGAAAAATCCACAGTCCTCAAATGCTGCTCCGACTCCCCATGGCCAGAGGGCAACAAGCAACGAAGCTTTTGTTCAAACCGTGTTAAGGCCGATCGTCAACTGATGACCGTTGATTGTGCTTCAATTTCAATGGCTCAGAATAAGAGATCAACATCACCACTGCTTTACTTCATGCTCGTTTTCCTGCTTTAGTTCACACTTTACTTCATGTTTTACTTTCTGTTATATTCAAAACTTTTTGTAAACACTCTGTAATAATTTGCAAGTGATGCACTGAACATTAGCTCTACGATTAAGAGCATGTCTGTTTAAATGAATTTTTAGCTTGCCAAATTATGTGTCAAATCAAAACTTGTTTAAAAGTTGATTTCATATTGCAGGCCATTTGTCGAGCGTTTGTTCTTGCGAAATCTGACGAAATATAGCAACCCTAACAACACTGGTTCAAGTGCCAAATGCTATAAATATCAACACGTAAAAATATGAAAATAGAAAAGCACCGCCTTTAAAAGTAAATGGGTGGAGTCGCAAAGATTCAAACAATGAACAAGCGCCACGACAAATAAATGAGGGAGCTATAACCTTTGTCAAGGGGCACCTCCCCAATTGGGAGGTTTAATTCTTCAAGTTCCTAAAATTGAAATAGCCTGCCAAGTCGATCGTCCAACCAATGAGCTAGTAGCTGCCCCTTGGACAATGCAATGACCGCTCCAATTCATTTGCGTAGAATCTGGAATCCGCAGATGTGAAGAATGAAAGTCATTCACATAGCATCTGAAATCTCAGATGTGAAGAATGTCAGAGACCCAATTGATCGTCAGAATCAGGGAGCACCTGATGTGATAATGACAAACATTGGGGTTTTAACCAAAATCCCCTCTGGGGGCCCCCAATTGATCGTCAGAATCAGGAAGTACCTGATGCGATAACGACAAACATTGGTGTTTCTAACCAAATTCCTCTCCAGGGTCACCCAATTGATTGTCAGAATCCGGAAGTACCTGATGCGATAACGACAAACATTGGGATTTCTAACCAAAATCCTCTTCGAGGGAACCCTATTGATCTTCGGAATCAGGAAGCACCTGATGCGATAACGACAAACATTGGGGTTTTAACTAAAGTCCTCTCCGGTAGCACCCAATTGATCGTCAAAATCAGGAAGTACCTGATGCGATAACGACAAACATTGGGGTTTCTAACCAAAGTCCTCTCCGGGGCACCCAATTGATCGTCAGAATCAGGAAGTACCTGATGCGATAATGAGAAACATTAGGGTTTCTAACCGAAGCCCTCTCCGGGGGAACCAAATTGATCGTCAGAATCAGGAAGCATCTAATGCGATAACGACAAACATTGGGTCTTAACCGAAGTCCTTTCTCGGGGCATTCCTTCTGAAATTACCAATGCTCGGATTAATCAGTATAGTTGAGTGGCAAAAGTCTCCAATGACTGAATTAACCAAGCTAGATTGTAAACGAAGTTCGGATTCAACCAATCACTTGTGTACTGTCTAGCCTTCTCAGATACAAGAAGTGTCCAATTTTTGCCCAAGTAGCGGCAGGAAATCCAAAATACTTCCCGTGGAGAAGACTGATAGCGACTTCCTAAAATAGGGGCATGGATATCCAAGTCTTCTCCGGACGGAAGCAGAATATAAATTTCAAATGCAAAATTCACAAATGTGAAATATCGAATACCATCATATAAGTCATTAAAACGATAACAATAGAGATCCACAATTGGCTTTAGACGATTATTTGATCTCAAGCATTAACACGAATTCGAATTAGAATATCGTGTTTGTGCAGACTATATTCGGCGAGTTATAAACCGTTGGATAAAACATTCTTGCGTAAGCACTTCATTCAATTCAAAATAAAATTCGCCATAATTCGTAAAACTAACCTGTTATTGATGCGGACGATGAATAACAAAGTTTAAGTCCAAAATCATGCAAATACTTGTTTTGATTACAGAACATCCGACATGAAGTATATCAGCGACAGTGTTCATTTCGAAGCTCGCATTTCTCAAAAGCAAAAAATACTAGCTTCGAGGGGCAAATGTTAACCCCCGTTTTACACTTACTATTACCACTCATGGTTGTTAACCCTCATTGTTGAAACGCGGTTCAAAACTAAGAAGTATGGACTGACGTTAACACGCGAATATGAAAATAATATTGCCGACCGGCTTTAGACAGAAGGTGATCGGTCATCCCATACCCGATCGGTCATCTCCTTAGAATATTCCCAGTTAGTCCAAGCATTTGCTAAATAAATACATGGCGATCGGTTATTCATAGAGGAGCGGATCAATTTGTAAAGCAAAGCACGTGACCGATCAGCTCTTTCACACACCGATCAGTGGGTATTCACAAGCACCGTTCGGTCATTCCTTTTTACAAGCATATGTGAGTAGGAAATGATAAAATGAAAGAATACAAAATTTATTATACAATTTGCGTGGAAGGCAAGCAGCAATGGTTGGCGTTGTGAAGGCTAGGCAACAAATATATGAATAGTCCAGCACTAAATGCCAAGAAAGCAAAGGTGTAATTACAAAAGATAGCAAGTTTATACAATGGCAATCCCAAACATGAATTTGCATAATGTAAGGAGACTGTGTACTTCATTTAAAAGCATAGAAACTTGGTTCAACATTCATGTTATGAATAGCATGCATGTTAAGCTCAAAGCATACCGACTGGTATTAAGCTAAAAGGGCGAACGATGCTAAGAACAGACAACCGATCGGTTCATTTCAATTTTGTGCTGATTAGGCTAAAATGACACAACATAATGGCACTTTTGTAATATCCGAACCCCAAAAGGAATAGTAAAACACATAAAGGAAAATAGCAAGGCAAGTGAGCACGTGGCATGCAAAGTTGATTACACGAATGAAGGGACCCGGCGCTAGAAAACATGATGGCAAATGTGTAAATATTGTACCCAAATTTGAGAATGTTTGGTAGAAGGGAAGGCTACGTAGCAAGTACAAAAGGAACCATGCGCCACAGGATAAAGGGGCGTGGGCACTAATGAAGAACGTGACCGGTCAGTACATGATTTATAGAAGCTGAACTGTGGTTTTATGGTGTAACCGATCGGTAGTAAACACTGATAACCGACCGGTGGTCTAATAGTATGACCGACCGGTGCCTAAAAAGCATGACCGACCGACCGGTACCCCTTACCACCTGTTGCCAACTGTTCCCAAGGGCATTTCTATAAATAAATTATAGAACGGCTGGTACCCTGCGCTTCCTAATTACAAGATTGCCACTACCCCTAAACTTCACCTATAAATAGCCCATTGCTCCACCATTCAAAGGACCGATTTTCTCCATCCCTAAAGGTCGCAAAATCATTTCTTCAACCTTCAAGCTCCAATGCGAGCTTCGTTAATGGCTTCCATGGATTGATCAACTTCTCTCCAACTTCATCTAACTTCATGCTACAACAAAGTGATTAAATCATTGTTATTCTTCATTAGAAAGCTCTCCGATTCAACTCTGGTGATCTTCAATCACCATCATTATTCTCTCAAGCCTAGACCAAGTGCTAAATCACTATGAAATCCGCAAAGATCATCCAATTGGTGAAGTGAACAAGGATCTACGCATCCACTATCACAAACCAAAAGATCTTATCCGTTCATCCGTGATTTCAAGCAAATTAAAGTGCAAATAGAAGTGATCATTGTGAAAAGAGAGCAAAGAGAGGAAAATCACTATGTAATGAAAGAATGAGCAAAAATGAATGTATGAGAGATTTCACAAATGTTGTAAAGTGAAGCTCCATAATGAGAATTTATTGAAAAGTGGACGTAGATTCATTTTGAATCGAACCACTATAAAAATCTCTTCGTGTTCTTACTTTTATGCATTTATTTTTGTGATCGCGGTTCGACATTTTAATCTTACCGAATTGGTGAAGTGCACATTCGCACCACTTGGTGTTTGTGTCATTTTTGATTCAAACATTTGGCGCCCACCGTGTGGCCGCGTTCGCATCTCCTTCCTTCACCTTGAAGTTCTAAGCCTACTTCTACCATAGATTCCATAAATCTAATATCTAGGCCAATTGACGAATTCTCATCAAAATTCAAGGCCTTGTCCGAGATCATGGTCAAATCAAAGAAGACCACTAGCAATGTCGTTGAGAAAACGTCAATGTTGCTAATCACGAAACTACTCCACTCACCAACCGATTTGAAGGTGGAGAAAATTCAATATCCGGAGCAGGAGTGACTAAAGCCGAATCAGACGTCATCGTCGCTAACTTGAGTCGACGCATGGAAGCCTATAACAAAGTTTTAATTGATGCTAATAAAACTCTCGTGGATGCTAATCAGGCATTGGTGGATAAAGTGAGCTCTCTCTTAAACTCTTAAACAAATCCCGCTCCCCCTCCGAAAATCCATGTCAACCTTGAAGAGAATGCAAATTCATCAGCCATCGATCCTTATAATGACAACTTGGAAGGATTTGTTGGCGAAGACGATGCCAATGTCGAAGAATCAAAAATGAAACTAAAAAGAACTCCGACCGAAATAACTGACGAGTTGCAACTCCCGTTAAGGGGGAACCTTCCTAAAGTTGAAGTAAAAGACCTAGATCATCTAAACGCGATCGCTCGCCACGACGAGCATCCGGAAAAGAGATCGAGGTCCGCTCTCAGGAACAACACAACTCGAAGGTGTATATCATGGATGTGGTAAAGCAAATCATAAAAGACAACATGCCTCGCACGAATGGCGAAAGGGAATGGGATCCCTCTCTCGACAAAACTCCATTCACAAAGAGGATCCGCAAGGCCGAATTTCCCAAGAAGTTCAATCATCTAACTCTGCCTCCATACAACGGGATTTATAATCCGAACCACTTCCTATACAAATACGAATGGTATATGAATGGAGCTAAAGAAACAGACGAGATCAAATGCCTATGCTTTCCTCTCTATCTAGAAGGTGTCGCATTGTTATGGTTCACAAGGCTCCCACACAAATCCATCAACCAATTTGATGATTTGATTCTGAAGTTCAAAGAGCAGTTCAGGCTACAAGCTACGAAGGCGAAGGACGTCATTTCTCTTACATCGATGAAATAGAAACTGAGAGAATCTGTCAAAGCTTTTATCAAAAGATTCGACGCGGTTTTATCCGAAGTAGGAAATCCCAAGCCTCGCATGATCTTAATGTCTCTAATCGGTGCCATAGATGAGGATAGCAAATTTGGCAAGTGGATCAAAATGAAAGAGCCTACCACACTTGACAAATTCTATAAAAAGGCCGAGGAGTACATGAGATTGGAGAATAAACCTGCGCCTCTTCAGATTACTAATTCAAGCCAACTTCTTGAAGCTCCCAAAAATGCTGCTACTCAGTACAATTAGAAAAATGTCGGAGGTCAGAAAAGAGGAAGCGACGGGAAAGACAATCGAGATAGCAAGAAGCTTCGCTTCTCCAACCCATCAAAGCTAACACCTTTAAATGATACTCCAGAAAACATTTTTGCAGCAACAAAAGATACCGAGGATTATCCGATTCTAGAGCCTCAGAGAGTAAGCGCCAAGCAAACGAACTCTGGAAAGTTCTACCGATTCCATAATCAGCCAGGCCACAACACCAACAAATGTAGGCATCTGAAATCACTGAGTGAAGAGATGATTAGGAAGAATCGTTTGAAACAATATGTGAAAAATCCACAGTCCTCAAATGTTGCTCCGACTCCCCATGGCCAGGGGGCAATAAGCAACGAAGCTTTTGTTCAAACCGTGCTAAGGCTGATCATCAACTGATGACCGTTGATTGTGCTTCAATTTCAATGGCTTAGAATAAGAGATCAACATCGCCACTGCTTTACTACATGCTCTTTTTCCTGCTTTAGTTCACACTTTACTTCATGTTTTACTTTCTGTTATATTCAAAACTTTTTGTAAACAGTCTGTAATAATCTGCAAGTGATGCACTGAACATTAGCTCTACGATTAAGAGCATGTCTGTTTAAATGAATTTCTAGCTTGCCAAATTATGTGTCAAATCAAAACTTGTTTAAAAGTTGATTTCATATTGCAGGTCATTTGTCGAGCGTTTGTTCTTGCGAAATCTGATGAAACATAGCAACCCCAACAACATTGGTTCAAGTGCCAAATGCTATAAATATCAACACGCAAAAATATGAAAATAGAAAACCACCGCCTTGAAAAGTAAATGGGTGGAATCGCAAAGATTCAAACAACGAACAAGCGCCACGACAAATAAATGAGGGAGCTATAACCTTTGTCAAGGGGCACCTCCCCAAGTGGGAGGTTTAATTCTTCAAGTTCCTAAAATTGAAATAGCCTGCCAAGTCGATCGTCCAACCCATGAGCTAGTAGCTGCCCCTTGGACAATATAATGACCGCTCCAATTCATTTGCGTAGAATCTGGAATCCGCAGAAGTGAAGAATGAAAGTCGTTCACGTAGCATCTGAAATCTCAGATGTGAAGATTGTCAGAGACCCAATTGATCATCAGAATCAGGAAGCACCTGATGTGATAACGAAAACATTGGGGTTTTAACAAAAATCCTCTCTGGGGGCCCCCAATTGATCGTCAGAATCAGGAAGTACCTGATGTGATAACGACAAATATTGGTGTTTGTAACCAAATTCCTCTCCGGGGGCACCCAATTGATTGTCAGAATCCGGAAGTACCTGATGCGATAATGACAAACATTGGGATTTCTAACCAAAATCCTATTTAGGGGCACCCAATTGGTCGTCAGAATCAGGAAGCACCTGATGCAAGAACGACAAACATTGGGGTTTTAACCAAAGTCCTCTCCAGGGGCACCCAATTGATCGTCAAAATCAGGAAGTACCTGATGCGATAACGACAAACATTGGGGTTTCTAACCAAAGTCCTCTCCGGGGGCACCCAATTGATCATCAGAATCAGGAAGTATCTGATGCGATAATGAGAAACATTGGGGTTTCTAACTGAAGCCCTCTCCCGGGGAACCTAATTGATCGTCAGAATCAAGAAGCACCTTATGCAGTAACGACAAACATTGGGACTTAACTGAAGTCCTTTCTTGGGGCATTCCTTCTGAAATTACCAATGCTCGGTTTAATCAGTATAGTTGAGTGGCAAAATTCTCCAACGACTGAATTAACCAAGCTAGATTGTAAACGAAGTTCGGATTCAACCAATCACTTGTGTAATGTCTAGCCTTCTCAGATACAACAAGTGTCCAATTTTTTCCCAAGCAGCGGCAGGAAATCCAAAATACTTCCCGTGGAGAAGATTGATAACGACTTCCTAAAATAGGGGCATGGATATCAAAGTCTTCTCCGGACGGAAGCAGGAAATAAATTTCAAATGCAAAATTCACAAATATGAAATATCGAATACCATCATATAAGTCATTAAAACGATAACAATAGAGATCCACAATCGGCTTTAGACGATTAATTAATCTCAAGCGTTAACACGAATTCGAATTAGAATATCGTGTTTGTGCAGACGATATTCGGCGAGTTATAAACCGTTGGATAAAACATTCTTGCGTAAACACTTTATTCAATTCAAAATAAAATTCGCCATAATTCGTAAAACTAACCTGTTATTGATGCGGACGATGAATAACAAAGTTTAAGTCCAAAATCATGCAAGTACTTGTTTTGATTACAGAACAGGTGACATGAAGTATATCAGCGACAGTGTTCATTTCGAAGCCCGCATTTCTCAAAAGCAAAAAAATACTAGCTTCGAGGGGCAAATGTTAACCCCCGTTTTACACATACTATTACCACTCATGTTGTTAACCCTCGTTGTTGAAACGCGGTTCAGAACTAAGAAGTATGGACTGACGTTAACACGCGAATATGAAAATAATATTGTCGACCGGCTTCAAACAAAAGGTGATCGGTCATCCCATACCCGATCGGCCATCTCCTTAGAATATGCCCAGTTAGTCCAAGCATTTGCTAAATAAATACATGGCGATCGGTTATTCATAGAGGAGCGGATCAATTGGCAAAGCAAAGCACGTGACCGATTAGCTCTTCCACACACCGATCCGTGGGTATTCACAAGCACCGTTCGGTCATTCCTTTTTACAAGCATATGTGAGTGGGAAATGATAAAATGGAAGAATACAAAATGTATTATACAATATGCATGGAAGGCAAGCAACAATTGTTGGCGTTGTGAAGGCTACGCAACAAATATATGAATAGTCCAGCACTAAATGCCAAGATGGCAAAGGTGTAATTACAAAAGATAGCAAGTTTATACAATGGCAATCCCAACCATGAATTTGCATAAAGTAAGGAGACTGTGTACTTCATTGAAAAGCATAGAAACTTGGTTCAACATTCATGTTATGAATAGCATGAATGTTAAGCTCAAAGCATACCGACTGGTATTAAGCTAAAAGGGTGAACGATGCTAAGAACAGACAACCGATCGGTTAATTTCAGTTTTGTGCTGACTAGGCTAAAATGATACAACATAATGGCACTTTTGTAATATCCTAACCCCAAAAGGAACAGTAAAACATATAAAGGAAAATAGCAAGGCAAGTGAGCACGTGGCATGCAAAGTTGATTACACGAATGAAGGGACCAGGCACTAGAAAACATGATGGCAAATGTGTAAATATTGTACCCAAATTTGAGAATATTTGGTAGAAGGGAAGGCTACGTAGCAAGTACAAAAAGAACCATGCGCAAGAGGATAAAGGGGCGTGGGAACTAATGAAGAACGTGACCGATCAGTGCATGATTTATAGAAGCTGAACTGTGGTTTTATGTTGTAACCGATCAGTAGTAAATACTGATAACCGACCGGTGCTTTAATAGTATGACCGATCGTTGCCTAAAAAGCATGACCGATCGACCGTACAAGACCGAACGGTACCCCTTTCATCCGTTTAATAACATCCACTATCACAAATCAAAAGATCTTATCCCGTTCATCCGTGATTTCAAGCAAATTAAAGTGCAAATAGAAGTGATCATTGTGAAATGAGAGAAAAGAAAGGAAAATCACTATGTAAAGAAAGAATGAGCAAAAATGAATGTATGAGAGATTTATAAAAGTTTTGATGATACTGTAATTGTTGAACAGAACAGAGAATTTCTTATACTGATCTTTTGGTAATGATTTTCAATTGATTACAGAATTGAATATGCCTTGATATATATAGGCAACGTATACAAATGAGAATAAACAATTATTCGGGCTAAAAAGTATATTGGGCTTTGTATTGGGCTTCGGCTGAACTTGATATATATTATCTTTGTCTTGAGATAATCAGCCGACATCCTCATATCCTCTTTTACCCCCCTTCAAATCGAGATTAGGTTTTCCTCTCTTAAGCTCTTTTGAGTGGCGATCCGTTGATGTGCTGGTTCCAATCTTCTTCTTCACAGTTATGATCTCTTCCTCTCTTTCGTCTTCACTTTATTTGCCTTGATTTTGTCCAGATCTCTGAAATTGCTCTTCGAATGAACTGATTTTGGTTGTTTTGTTGATAACAAAATTCATTGAAGTGGTGCTTCTGCTGTTTCTGCTTGCGTCTGTAGGATGAGCCTCGATAAGCTTTGTATCACCGTTACAGTGAGTAATTTTAGCAATCTTCAGTTCATCTCGAAATTTTGTAAAGTTCTGAAAGGACAGTGCTTTTGTTAGATCATCAGCACGTTGGTAAGTTGAAGGTACGTGTCTGACCTCTAGATTCCCTTTAATAACCTGTTCCCTGACAAAGTGTTGGTCTATTTCAATATGCTTTGTTCTTGAATGTAGTACAGGATTAGATGACATATACACAACACTTTGATTGTCACACCATAAGATCAATTTGCCTGTTTTAATATTTAACTCTGACAGTAGTGATGTAATCCACATTATTTCTGATGTTGCATTTGCCACACTTCTGTATTCTGCTTCAGCACTAGATCTGGATATAGTGTTTTGTTTCTTTGAGCACCATGATACAATGTTGTTTCCCATGAAAATACAGTATCCTGTTGTAGATTTTCTATCATCAGGGTCTGATGCCCAGTCTGCATCTGCGTAGCCTGTAATGTTATAATTGTTGCTTGCTTTTATTTGTAATCTATAGTCCATAGTAGCTTTCAGGTATCTTAGGATCCTCTTCAATGCTTTCCAGTGATTATCCAATGGTGCCTGCATAAATTGACAAACTTTATTGACACTAAACACAATATCTGGTCTAGTGATAGTTGCATACTGTAGAGCACCAACTACACTTCTGTACTGTTTAATGTTATATATGGGTTCTCCCCTGTGTTTTGAATAGTGCTGACTGCTGATCATAGGTGTAGGCATTCCTTTTGCATTGCTCATTTGAGTCTTTTCCAGTAGTTTAGCTATGTATTTCCTTTGGGATAAAATGACTTCTGTGGATGATTTCCTTATGACCTCTATTCCTAAGAAGTAGTTTAGCTGTCCAAGATCTTTGACTGAAAATTCCTTGTCCAGTTTCTTGACAATTGAGTTAATTTCATCAATGTTATCACCTGTTACAACAAGGTCATCCACATATATTAAAATATATATTGTAGAGTGTTTGCTAGCTTTTATGAATAGTGAGTTATCTGATTTGGCAGATTGAAAACTCGTTGAGAACAATGTGCTTTTCAATCTGTCAAACCATACTCGTGGGGCCTGGTTTAGCCCATATATGGCCTTGTTCAGCTTGCAAACGTATTCAGAATTTTTACAGTAACCCTGTGGTTGAGTCATATACACATCCTCCTTGAGTATACCATTGAGAAATGCATTATTAACATCAAGTTGCCTTAATGACCATCCTTTATTTATAGCAATACTGAGAATAATTCTGATTGTAGATGATTTAACCACAGGAGAAAATGTTTCTTTGTAGTCAAAGCCTTATTGTTGCGTGTATCCCTTTGCAACTAATCTGGCCTTATATCTGTTTATGCTTCCATCAGGTTTCCTTTTGATCCTGTACGTCCATTTACACCCAATTATATTTTTGTCCTTTGGTGGATTTATTAAGCTCCAGGTCTTATTTTGCATAAGTGCTTGATATTCTTCATTCATAGCTAGTTTCCACCTGCTATCAGTTTTTGCTTAATCATAACTTGTTGGTTCTTCAAGTAGTGTAACAGCTGTGAAGAGTTTGGGTTTAAATATTCCACTCTTTGCTCTTGTTATCATTGGATGTAATGATGTTCCTTGAGGTACATAAACAGGTTGTTCTTCTTGATTCTGACTTTGATCATTTTCTTCTACTTCATCAGTGTTTTGTTCACCATTAACACTGCTATTGTCATCACTTCTTGTAGGTGTTCCTCTGTTGTGGTCTGAATGCTGATCAGTATCATAATTTGATGGTGCTGATTTGTCATGACTGCACATTGATTCACCTGCACTTATTATTTCAGAATATACAGTTATAGATGGTATAGATACACTTGTGTCATATACCTTGTTTGTAGTTTTTATGTTCTCAGACTCATATGGAAATATTTTCTCATTAAATACAACATGTCTGCTTATAAAAACTTTTCCATTTTCATCCAAACACTTATACCCCTTTTGATTTTGAGCATAACATATAAAAGTACAAGGTCTAGATCTGAATTCTAACTTGTGTTTGTTATAAGGTCTGGTGTATGGATAGCATAGACACCCAAAAATTTTCAGATAGTTGTAGTCTGATTTGACATTCATTAGTTTTTGATATGGGTTATTTCCCTTGAGAACTTTAGTAGGTAGTCAATTTATTAAGTAAACAGCTGTATTGAATGATTCTGACCAAAACTTTAGAGGCATTTTAGCATTGGTAAGTAGGGTTAAACCAGTTTCTACAACATGTCTGTGCTTTCTTTCAACAAGACCATTTTTCTCAGATGTTTATGGACAGGAGATTCTATGAACTATTCCCCTTTTTGAAAAATAATCTTTCAGGGGTTTATACTCGGTTCCACCATCAGACTGAAATATTTTCACATGTGAGTTAGTTTGTTTCGCTACTTGAGTTATGAAATGTATAATTATTTCTCATGTTTCAGATTTGGATTTCATAAAATAGATCCATGTATATCTACTAAATGCATCTACAAAAGCTATATAATATTTGTATCCATAATCAGATGTGATTGGTGCAGGACCCCATAGATCTGTGTCTATTAAGTTTAGGGGTTCTGTGTATTCAGATTCAGAAGCATTAAAAGGTAATTTATGACTCTTGCCTAACTGACAGTATTTGCAAACATGGATTGAGTGATTTCTATCAAACTTAACATTGTTCTCAACAAGAATTTGTTTCACTATATCATAACTTGGATGACCAAGTTTATTATGCCACACATCCAAAACACTGTACTGAGCTTTATCACTTATTTCACTGTGATTACACAGCACATTCTTCTTCATGTCACTGTTGTAGTGATTCATAGTGAACTTGTACAGCCCCTTTGATTCATTGCCCTGCAATAAAACAGTCTTAGTAAGTATGTCCCTGATTAGGCAATGTTTTGGATGAAATTCAAAATATACCTGATTATCATTTGCAAACTGAGATACACTTAGAAGATTTTTCTTAATATCAGGGACTCTTAATAAGTTTTTCAAGATTAACTGTTTATTACCATAGATGTAACCACTACCAGTGTGGGTGATAGAAACTGACTCACCATTCCCCATGCTAACTGATTTATTACCTTTGTACTCCCTGCATCCAGTGTTTAGATTCTCCAGTTTGTTGGTTAGGTGATTTGTAGCTCCTGAGTCTGGGTACCAACTTTCATCATTTATGTTATCAATCCCTGCAATGTCTGACTGCCCACTGTTATCATTTTGAGTGCCTTGTTCTGATTGAACATTTGCCACATTCACATTAGGATTTCTTTGATTTGAGGCAGTCTGGTTTGGGTGTAGTTTTGATTGAACCTAAAGTAACATTTGAGTGTTGTATGACTAACCCTCTCACAGATATGACATTTTGGCCTGTTTCCAGTGTGCCTCTACCTCTGGCACGACCACTGAAACCACCTATTTGCACTTGGTTGTTGTTTCTTGTGTCTTTGCCTTTAAAACTGTTGGCATAGTTAATTGATAATTTTGATTCTTGTGGTTTCTTGCTTTCTAATCTTGCCTCATGTGCCAAGAGTATTGAATGCACTTCTTCTATTGGGGGAGTTGTTCTTTGAGAGGAGATGATAGCCTCTACGGCTTCATATTCATTTCCTAACCCATGTAGAATGGTTAGAACATGTTCAGATTCAGGGACTCTTTGTCCAGCAGCTTCTAATTTGTCACATATGCTTTTGATCTTTGCAAGGTACTCTCTCATATTACTACTGTCTTTCCTTGAATTGTGTAATAGCCTTCTGTAGTGCATGATTTTTGCTGAGGATTGTGAGTTGAAATTCTTTTCTATGTTGTTCCATATCTCATTTGCTGAGTTACATCCTACAACTTGAGATAGGAGATTGTTGCTTATAGATGATAGCAACCATGCACTTATCAACCTGTCTTGTCTGTGGTACTTTGTATATTCTTCATTTGTTACAAACCTATTCTCTTGATTAGTTATTAGTTTTGCTGGAATTTGCAGGGTGCCATACAAGTGTCCTTCCAGGCCATATCCTTCAATTGCAGTTTGCACTTGAAACTTCCACAGTAGATAGTTGTTTTCATCGAGTTTGGTTGTGATGAGTTGGCTTTGTGGGCTTATCACAATCTTGACCAGTTGATCAACCGCTGTTGGTGGTGGCACAGTAGGATTTGATGATCCAGTTGATCCAAGAACAGAACCTTGAGCAGGAGTGGTTTCCACCATGATGAACTGATGGTTCAAAAAATCAAGAACAGTAAAGATTCAAAGACTGAATGCTACCTTGATGTCGTAGCCTTTGAATGAAACTCAGGTATGTTGCAATCAGCTGTCTATCAAATGATGACAGTTGTCTGATGACTGACTCTGGTATGGCACTTTCTTGAGTTGATTTCTTGGTTTTCTTGGCAACAGGAGATGTATTTTACTTTGAATTCTTGACTGTTTAGGCTAGAGCAGTTAGATTTGATGCAGCCAAATTTGTATTGGCGAGGCACAAATCTGATTTGAAGGCCAACTCTCAAAGGATGAGTTTTGATACTCAGATGAGAGGATTAACCCAAATGATGATAATACTCTGATGGGTTAAACTTTATTTTCTATACGCAAAGATTTGATTTCTATTGATTGCTGTAAAGCTTTCTTGCTCTGATACCATATAAAAGTTTTGATGATACTGTAATTGTTGAACAGAACAGAGAATTTCTTATATTGATCTTTTGGTAATGATTTTCAATTGATTACAGAATTGAATATGCCTTGATATATATAGGCAACGTATACAAATGAGAATAAACAGTTGTTTGGGCTAAAAAGCATATTGGGCTTTGTATTGGGCTTCGGCTGAACTTGATATATATTATCTTTGTCTTGAGATAATCAGCCGACATCCTCATATCCTCTTTTAAGATTTCATGAATGTTGTAAAGTGAAGCTCCATAATGAGAATTGATTGAAAAGTGGACGTAGATTCATTTTGAATCGAATCACTGTAAAAATCTCTTCGTATTCTTACTTTTATGCTTTTATATTTGTGATCGCGGATCTACATTTTAATCTTATTGAATTGGTGAAGTGCACATTTGCACCATTTGGTGTTTGTATCATTTTTTATTCAAACAATGGTATTAAGAAGAAGAAATTTGGGTGCTTTTAGCAACACTCTAACTATAATAGTAATACATATAATGCCTATACAATATAATAAACGATACCTAACTTGTGATTTACAATGACATGCAACTAGACTAGCAATTAGAACTCGTGTTCTGTAATGGGATGCAAAATGAGCAGCAATTTGAAAAAAAAAATAATAAATAATCATTTTCTTAGCTTGGTACCAAAAATGGAGAAATATGAATATAACATGTGTATGTTTGGGACCTTCACGGCATATAGTGTGTACGTTCGGAAATAGTATATAATCAAATTAAGATGATGACCAATGCTTATAAAAATTGAATACACTACATAAAATTCGAGCACAACATATGAAGAGACGTTGTTCAAGTTGTATTTTAACCCTTACATGGGACATCTAGTGGGAAAGAAATCATAGAATTTCAATAATCACAACATAAGTTAATTAATTTTGTACATGGATCACAGAAATAGTCAAGTGAATTTTTTTCAGATCGAAATTTTTCTGAAAAGTTTCGCAGCCGCTATCATTGCACAGAAGGAAATCCCAAACTGTGAGCACTCTCAGAAGTGTAGAATTGAAGTGAAATGAGGGGAAATGGATGCGGCTCACACTGCAGCAATGGGAGGAAAGGCATGGGAAGTGATGACAAACGGGAAGGACTGCCGTTTGTAAATTGAAACAGGGATCCTGTACGGGTTTCTGAAAACCGTTTAACATCTACGTGGTTTTCAGAAAACCGTTTAAGGTTTATTTAAATAAATAAAAAATTAGGCAGCGGCCTCCCACTGGCTGCTGGAACGGTGGGAGGAATCACCGCTTGAAACGTTGTTTTCCCACTCTATTCCCGCTTACTGTTGGGAAAGCTCTAAAGGACTGAAACAAACTGAAGTGAAATCCATGCAACCGCAACTTTCGTCAACTATTTTGTGTATTTAGGCTGTGTTGTGGGCTGTTAAAGCCTGGCTATAGTAATTTGTGCAAAATACCACTATGTACAAACAGTTTCTCTTCGCAGGATTAAACCTTATTTTGTCTGGCTTCCTGTGCATCTTGTTGGCGTAAACCAAAATCCATTAATTACTTAAGTACCTATTAAAATAAAAGGTCATTAAATGTTATGTCTGTTAATATAGTGTCATGTCCATTAGACGAAGTGTCATGTCTATTGGTAAAGTGCTGTGTCCTTTAAGTCTAAGAGTCATATTAAAGTTTGCGTCTCTTAGTAAAGTGTGATGTTTATTGAATGAAGTGTCATGTAAGGCTATATATATAAAGCCTATCATTTTGGTTATGATGTAAGAGGCGAATAAAAAAAAGTAAAGAAAATGGAAAAAAGCAAGAAATAAAAAGTAATCCTTCCTCCTACAAAATATCGTCTCCTTCCCCCAACAATTTGTATCAGAGCTTCTCTCCTCCATCAAACTGATATCAGATCTTCTTCAAATCTAACAAATTGGTATCAAAGAAAAAAAAAAACTAACAAACTGGTATCAGAGCCTGGTTGAAGTATGGCATTTCAATTTCTTTTTACGATTGTTCTCAAAAAAGAAATCTTTGAAGCATGGAGCAACAAAAAGAAAGAAGAATTGATCTCTAAAGAAGTATGGGAGATCGTTGAAAATGACTTTGAAGATCCAGATGATACTAAAGATTTGACGGCGAAAGAATGAAAATCAATCACAATATTGAGTTGGAATGATCTTCAAGCTCGTATTGTGATGACTGCAAATATCGATGATGAAGCATATGATCATATTATTGGAGAAAATTGCGCAAAAGATGCATGGAATTTATTGAAGGAGATTTATGGTAAGAACGTGGAGGAGAATACACAAGAAGATAAATTGAAAGAGGCTATTTCTGAAGCCAAAGCTGAAAAGCTGAAAGTAGCGTAAATGAGCCCGCAAACGTGCCAAATGGCAACGAAGCCAAAGTTCACATTGAAGAGGTTAAGTCAACCGATGATGTGAAAGATAATGCAAATAATATGAAATACGGGGATGTTGCAAATAAGCCTGAAGAAGAAAAAAATGATGAATCACTACCCAAGGTAGACGATGCTGCAAAAGAAAATCAAACTACTGAAAATTATGTCAAAGACACGGTTAGCAGCATTGCGGATATGGGAAAAGAATATGAAAAAGTGGTTTCAAAAGAAGCAAACTCTCTTCAGAGCAATACATCCGTAGTTGAACATAACAAGAGCAATAGGATAGTGTTAAAGCACAAAAATGTTGCGGCTGAACCAAAAAAGAAGAAGGTCATGGTGACTGAAGTTGTTGCGGGTGGATCAGTCGAAATATGAAAGAAGCAAATGATGCTAACGACATCAAAGAAGCAAATGGTGCTAAAGATACCCAAGAAACAAATGAGAAGGTGGAAACTTTGTCAGAAATTGGGGATAACAAAGCAGTGGTTGTGTTAAATAATGCAAATATTATAGTAGTACCTCAAGCTGATACTGAAAAAAATAATTTCATGGATTATTTTTGTCGAACTGCAAAGCACGAACAACATGAAATGGTACAGGAAAAAGCCAGCAGGAAGACGAAAAGAAAAGGAAAACCGAAAACACACCCTCATTATTTTAACACTGCTCTTAAAGTGTTGAAGCCTGAACATAATCCACCGAAGAAGAAGACAAAAAAGAAAATTCGGATAATATCCTTATTTTTACCGAAATATGAAAAATATAAAAATTGAATAGCAACACAAAAGAGCACAAAAGTGGTATCGTGTTCAACAAATGTCGCTGCATTATGCATTCGAAGGAATTTTGGTTTAGGGGAGACATTGTTGGCGTAAACCAAAATTCATTTATTACTTAAGTGCCTATTAAAATAAAATGTCATTAAGTGTCATATCTGTTAATGAAGTGTCATGTCCATTAGATGAAGTGTCATGTCTATTGATGAAGTGTTGTGTCCTTTTAAGTCTAAGAGTCATATTAAAGTTTGTGTGTCTCTTAGTAAAATATGATGTTTATTGAATGAAGCGTCATGTAAGACACTATATATAAAGCCTATCAATTTGGTTATGATGTAAGAGGTGAATGAAAAAAGAAAGTAAGAAATAAAATATTATCTTCTTCCTCCTACAAAATATTGTCTCATTCCTCCAACAATTTGTATCAAGCTTCTCTACTCCATCAAACTGATATCAAAACTTCTTCAAAAACAAACAAATTGGTATCAAAGCCAAAAAAAACTCTTAACACATCTGTGTTCCTCAGTATGTAATGAATAGTTAGACATGTCAGTATATTTTGTCTACCTACCATTTTTTTCACAATGTGAGTGATACTTAATGAACGCACCTTGATGATGTAGTCTTAGTCACAACTTGAGTTAATTGTTCAAATTTTACTGTCTACCAGTCTCTTAGGCATGTCTGTTGCAATGTGATACTGCTTATAGTTATAGCATGCTGCTCTGGTGCTCGTTATCTACGTCTATGCAAGCAGCCAATATTTGAGTGTAATTTTTTCTTTCCAGGTTAAACCTGTGTCTGCGAAGATATATTTCTCCCTTGGATTATTTGGCAAATAAAATAAACTATGATTATTCATTCAGGCAAAATTGAAACAAATAACATTTTTCAAAAAAATATTGATCTATATTATTTAAATGGAAGGGCGTAAGCTTTTGATACATAAGAAGCAAGCTTAAAAATACTGATAGAGCTGGAAATTAGTCCTTTTATTGTCTAATAACCAAGGCACTTCTCACAACGGTTTCACCTGAAATCCACATCAAATTTCCTTCTGCTATGGTGGCGGTAGATACAGTAACCGTGAATGTCTTTTTCTCGTTCTTCTTGGTAAACTGCAAAGTATCAGGTTCCACAAACACCTTCACCCCCTTGGGCACATCAACCTTCACTTTATACACAGCATTTGCTTCACCCACATTTGTGACTGTACGTTTAACCGCAGTAACGCCAGTCTGCAAACGCACAGTGATAGTTGGATAATTCAACTCTGAGTCGGTAACATTAGCCGCATAATTAGAACAGTTCGTTCTGGCTCCGACAATGACTGAAACGTTGGACTCTCCAAAGGCATGACATAAATATGCAACATAATCGTCGACTTGAGTATCGTAAACTAGTCCCTGGCTTACAGCCTTAGATGGATTCAAGTGACCGGCACCAGAAGCATAGAAGCTGGCATCAGTGAAATCTGCATACTTGATACGTTTTCCATCGTGATCAAGATAATCAGAAGATGTTATCAATGCAGATCTAATTGCAGCAGGCGACCAATCTGGATGCACACTCTTAATCAAAGCAGCAACACCACTGACGTGTGGGGCCGCCATTGATGTACCAGATAAAACTTGTAAAGGGACCTGCGAGCCTTCATCCTCTTTCGTATTATATGCAGCAATAATGTTGACTCCTGGTGCGCTAATATCGGGCTTCAGAATTCCAGGGGAGTGAATGCTTGGCCCCTGAGATGAGAAACTAGCAACAACTGGCGCAGGAGATACGCCAAGCACCGTATGGTTGAAAGTCAAAGAAATGGTCGAAGAGTCCTTGATCTTCATTCCATCTTCGAACGTTACATAAGCTCCAGGCATTTGTGCCAGCTCTTCTCTTACTGCTAAGGTATGGTCCGTCTCTACTGCATTATAAACTATCATACCAACCCCTCCAGCTCTTAAAACCGTATCAGACGGGTATTTGCGCTCATAAGAAGCACAAAGTAAAATCTTCCCTTTCATTTTCGATAAGTCAAAGCATGAACCTGAGAGCAGAGGATAAGGTTTTGAACTGAAATTGTAAGGTTGGTAAGTAGACTCTCCATTGATGATCTCACCATTATCGAGCTTTAGGCTTACTCTAAAACTTCTGTCTATGGTAGTTGCAGCAGCAGTCAGAATCCAAGGTGCATCATTAGCAATAGCATTTTGCCCATAGTTTCCACTTGCACATACAACAGTGATGCCTTTTTTGTTTGCCATGAATGCACCAATTGCAACAGGATCTTGATCGTAATCCGTATTTAGGCCGAGTGAGAGGGAAAGAATATCTACACCATCCTTGATGGCATCGTCAAAACCAGCTAGTATAGCTGATGAATTGCAGGCACCACCACATACCTGATATATAGCCAAATGGGCATGAGGTGCCATACCAACCATTGTACCATTTCCTAGACCAAAGGGGTTGATGTTAGTGACAAAGTTACCAGCAATTATGCTTGCTGTGTGGGAGCCATGACCAATGTTATCAATAGGACCCTGATCCTTCGAATCTGTGTAACTTCGTGCTCCTACAATCTTGTTATTGCAACCAAATTTGAAATCACAGTGACCTTTCCATCTTTTAGGAGGCGGTGGAAGGCCATCGTCGCTGAATGAAGGATGTCCAGGAAGTATACCAGTGTCCAATACTCCTACGATTACACCTTCGCCTAGGTTTGAGGTCTTCCACACACCAGATTGTCTCTCAAGACCTAGAAAAGCAGGAGTGTGCGTCGTTTGGAGAGGTATCATTTTGTCCGGATAGGCTCTGACAAAGCCATCTATTTTTGACATTTCTTCAAGCTCATTTTCAGTCAATGCAGCGGCAAAGCCTGAAAATGCTTCACTGTAAGAATATATTAATCGGTCGGAGTCCTCTGAGTCGTTTGAGTAGGATGCTGCAGGCAAGAATGATCTATGCCAACTTTCTAGATCATCATCTGAGAAAACATTATGGTCGGCTGGACGTTGCACATGAACAATATAAGTTGATAACTCGGAGTTTGCATCAGATGTGTAACATACAATTAAACTTGTGTATGAGACCAAGAATAAAAAAGTTATGAAAAGAAGTGGGAGTTTCATATTTTTTTGGTACAAACTTTTTAAGGTGGCTGGCTCTGTTATATAGAAAACAATAGTACATAGGAAATGAAAATACAAATGAACTTGGCCATGAAGGCATTTATTAATTAGTGTGAAGAATGGTGCATGTATACCAGCTCACCACATATTCAGTATAGGGATATATATTTTAGTATAGTTACTCATATAAAGATGAAGGTAATTTTTTCATTTAACTATAAAAATGTATAAATCACAAAACATAAATTATTTATGTAATCAATAATAACAAAGCTAATTAGTAAATCAATTATGATTTGTTTACATCAAGAATTTACCATACATTATATCACAAAAACTCTGTTTTGACTTCAATAACTCCGTTAACAATGAAGTCAATCAAGTGTGAAAAATGATGCATATTTTATGAGTAATTTAAATGTATGAATTTTTATATAAAATATTCTGAAAGAATTGAGGTTGTTAGGTAAATAACTACAAAAATGCTAAATGTAGGTATTTGAAGCTATTTTTTCTTTCGATGTGTGACAAATTTATTGAGAGAAATGAATAACATGTTAAATTGGTTATTGTATTTTATGCATATTATTTACATTTTGTGACTTATTCAACTTATATTTGAATGAAAAACTAATTTTATTGATTGAATGAACAACTATTAAAATTATATTAAATTCGTTGACATGAATATGATATGCATTTTAAAACGTTGTAATTGGCATTAATTAGATGAAATAACAACTATTTATTGGTTGAATTCATTTATTAAATCCAAGATAACATAATGAATGTAAATATGTTGACATAAATAAAAAATGCTAAGTGATATTGTTAGTATTTGTAAATAACTAAATAAAATTTGAAAAAAATGCAGGTGCTTAACATTAATAGTACAATGCATAGATGTAATGTAGGGTAAATATACGGACATAAATGCACTTGCGAGTATTATTTCTGTACATAGTTTATGTTTATGTGATAGATGCTTTTGTATATCCGAATGGCTTTTTCTCCATTTGTATTAATATGAATACGACTAATATTGATATTATTTATTAGCCGGATCAACGAATAATTATTTGCAAAAATTATTTAAATAATTTCATATTATGTAATTAATAATATCATATTTTCTTAAATATAAAACATTAGAACAGAATCGGGAGGCACTTTGTAGGTGATTATAAAACTTTTAAATTGTAGGTATATGAAATTAAATAGCATAATTTTGTCATTCTTTGGAACTTATAATAAATAGTAGTTAATTAAACTTATTTAAACAACTTTAATTTGGGTTATACTATCAATTTATATCCATGGACTTAAATATAAAATATTACAAGCAAACTGATAAATTATCTATAAATAATTGAATAAACTTTATAATTTTAAATTCATTTGAAATTAAATATCCAGAGAGAAATAGGTAGAAGGTGGATACCCAGTGCCAAAGGCTCTCGTACTCAAGCGCGAGAGGACTTCCCAGGTCAGTCTCCCATCCTGGTACTATTCTCACGGCTTTTCAAGCTCTGGGGGTGGTCGATTAGTGCCAAAGCCTTTCCCTCACATATGTGAGAAGTAATGAGAGAGCTTCAAATTGTTCCGCTTTACGATTACTTAATAAATGTGCATGTAATTAGATAATAACATTATTTTATTTAATAAAGGAAAGAAAGTATAATGGGAAAGCAACGGTCACATGTCCATTATAACAAAGCAATGGTAGCATGCCAAATATAACAAAGCAACGGTCACATGCCCATTATTCAAGCTTATTTACATTTATTTCTTGTATTATAAATAGAGGACTCCTCTATATAATTTGTATTAACTTATATTACAATTCTTTAATAATGAACTGTTGTTTCATCTCAATTCTGTTTTTCTATCATGGTATCAAAGCTTCATTAAGGCTTAACACTCATCAGATTATTCATCGTTTGGTCATCATGGCCAATGAAACTACTTCATCAACTTCTGACAATGGTACTGGAACGATTTAAAGCCTCATTGTTGTAGACAAACTCACCAAAGCTGTAATTTGTCCTCAATCACAACTAATTACAACGAAAACAATTACTTGGTTTGGAAACTTCAGATGGGGACTACAATCCAAGGTTATGGCCTTGAAAGCTTCATCATGGGGACTTTACTAGTTCTACCAAAATTCATTACTGATCAACAAAATAAAACGGTCAGCAATGAAGAATACATGAAATACCACATGCAAGATCGTTTAATCAGTTCATGGCTACTATCATCTATCAATCAATGCTTATTACCACAAGTGATTGGTTGTAAAAGTGCTAACGAGATACTGACAACAACAGAAAAATCCTTCAACAATCAGTTAGCTGTTAGCGTCATGTTTTATAAGAGACAATTGCAAAAAATAAAGAAGGACAACATTACCATGAGAGAGTACTTAAGCAAAATTAAATCTGTTTGTGACACGTTAGAAATTACTGGCCATAAGGTGCAAGATTCTGAATAAATCTTGACTATTCTCAATGGCTTAAGTAAAGAATACGGGGCTACAGAAGCAATAATTTCCTTACAAAAGGAATTCTCATCTCTTGATGATGTTCACTCTATATTATTAGCACATGAAGCTGGATTGAAGGCAAAAAGCTCAAGGAAATTACTTCTCTATTAACTATGCAGTTAATAAAAGTAATGACAATAAAAGAAATCAGATAAGTAATAATTACAGAAATGAGCAAATCTTTCAGAGGGGTAACCCTGCCACTAGAGGAAGAGGTGGTAGAGGAAGAGGATGCTGGAGTAACAACAACAACAATCGACCAAAGTGTGAAATATGTGAGAAGATTGACCATACTGCTATCAAGTGCTATTTCAGATACAATTCAAACTACTCAGAAGGCCAAGCCAACAACAATAGTCAAAGAAACACCAATTTCACTGCTAATTTAGCACAAGGACAGGGAGATGCAACTAATCCTCCTGACAACACTGATCATATTCAAGATGAATCATGGTACCTAGACCCAGGAGCTAACCATCATATCACTAACAATCTGAACAACCTAAATCTTGGAAACAAAGAATACAAAGATAATTAAACTATAAGCATTGGCAATGGTAAGTGTGTTAGAAACTCATACTGGCACTAGTACTATCATTAGTAATAGGCAGTTATTTTTGCATAATTTACTAAGATTATCCACTATTAGGAAAAACCTAATTAGTGTGTCTCAATTTGCTAATGATAATAATGTGTACCTTGAATTTTCTCCTAAATACTGTGTAGCTAGAGACATAACAACTAGGGAAATTCTTCTTCTAGGTAATGCTGCGAAGGGACTCTATGAATTCAATCTCAACAATCAAAATACAACTATCAATAATCATCCACATATTGTAATCTGATTGATATAACTGATGAATTTCAAACTAGAAGTACTTTGACTTATGGCATTATACGTTAGGGCATCCTAGTGCTAGCATTGTAACAAGAATTTATAATGATAATGAAATAAAATTTATTCCTGCAATGTTACCTTGTGTACGTACTTATTGCCAGATGGGAAAATCCCACAAATTACCATTCTCTAGTTGATCAACTGTGTATTCCAAACCTAGTCAATTAATTACCACTGATATTTGGGCTCCATCTCCTATATTTTCCGATTATGGATATAGATACTACATATCATTTGTTGATGCCTACATTAGATATACTTGGATATACGTTCTAAAAGCTAAAATCTGGCACTAAAAGTCTTGTCATCGGTTTTATCAATATGTTTGAAAACCATATAAACTGTCAAATTAAATTCATGCAATTTGATGGAGGATTAGAATACAAACCCCTGATAGATTATTTTAAAATTAAAAGCAGTATACAAAGAGTAACATGTCCCTATACTTCTGAACAAAATGGTATAGTTGAGAGGAAAAATAGACACATAGTTGAATCAGCTTTAACTTTGTTAGCGCATGCATCTTTACCTCTAAAATTTTGGCATGATGCTTTCAGTATTGTTGTGCATCTAAAAAATAGAACGCCCACTAAAGTACTGAAAGACATAACACCTCTAGAAAAGATATTTAATGTCAAACCTGATTACAACAGTCTAAAAGCATTTGGTTGACTATGTTTCCCTTACTTAAGACCTTATAATAATCATAAACTTGACTGTAGATCTAAATCCTGCGCTTTCATAGGTTATTGCAATAATCAAAAAGGTTTAGATGTATAGACAAGCCTGGTAGAATATTTGCAAGCGGACATGTTATTTTTGAAGAAAATATTTTCCCTTATAGCAGATCTGATATACAAACCACAGCCAAAATATACAATTCAAAGGTTAGTGTACCTAATCTTCACAACATTGCTGGCACATGGCATCAAAAGAATGGTGATAAAGATGCTAGTGACTCTGAAGGCCAACACAGTGATAATGAAACTAATGATGATCTGCCAAAGCAAACTAGCCACGTCATTTAATCACCTATAGAATCAAGTTGCAGACAATCAGAAAAATAAGAGAAAAAATCGGCAATGATAGCAATCAAAACTTTAGTAGCAGACAAAAAGACTCACCAACTCGACCATCACAACATCAAACTGGACATCCAATGATAATCATATTAAAAATAGGCATATACAAACCAAAGACTAATACTGTAGCCATTACTAAAGAAGAGTCAAATATTTATCAATAAGCAGTCAAACATAAAGAATGGAGAAAGGCAATGGATGAAGAATATCAAGCCCTAATGAACAATTGTACATAGGAACTAGTGAGTCCACCAAACAACAAGAATATAATTGGATGCAAATGGGTATACAGACTGAAAATAATCTAGTTGGATCCATTAATAGATATAAAGCAAGACTTATTGCAAAACGATTCACACAATAATCTGGTTTTAATTATAATAAAACTTTCTCATTAGCGGTAAAAACCTCAACCATTAGACTTATATTGACTATAACATTAAGCAGTAGTTGGAAAATCAAGTAGTTAGATTTCAACAATGCATTCTTAAATGGGAATCTACATGAACAGGTATTCATGCAACAACCATAAGGCTGTACACAAAACTCAACGTTGGTATGTAAACTGAATAAATCAGTTTATAAACTGAAGCAAGCACCCAGAGTATGGTTTGAAAGACTTAAAGCAAGTTTGACAACACTAGGCTATTCACCTACCAAATCTGACGCATTCATATTCACAAAGATCAATGAATCATCTACCACTTGTATATTAATATATGTGGATGATTTAATTGTCACAAGTAGTAGTGAAACCAAAATAAAAAAATTGGCCGATTATTTGAACAATCAGTTATGAATAAAAGATTTGTATCAATTATCTTATTTCGTTGGAATAAAATTACAAGAAAATCAGATAAAGAAATACATCTTTGCCAAAGGAAGTATATTATAGGGCTTCTAAACAAGAAAACGTGATTGAAGCAAATGACCAAACTACTCCTATGATATCAAACCAATACTTGTCAAAGAATAGGGGTGAAGCTATCTCAAATATCAAACAAATTAGGAGTGTTGTAGGAGCATTACAACATGCTACTATAACACAACCAAATATTTCTTTTAGTGTTATCAAAGTATGCCAATTTTTGCAGGAACCTAGAAGTGAGCATTGGATAGTACTGAAAAGAATACTCAGATACTTGAAAGCAACAATCAACTTTGGCTTATCATTAAAAGGCAGCAAAGACTTAAACATTACGGCTTATTCAGATGCAGCTTGGGCTACAGACATAGATGATAGAAAATTAGTTTCTGGTTATTGCATTTAAATAAGAGAACATCTTATTTCTTGGTGCTCTAAAAAGAAAACAACAATCTCGAGACCAAGCACAGAAGCAGAATATATGAGTGTTGCTAGTACTATAGTTGAAATTTTATGGATATAATCATTGTTAAAGGAGATAAAACTATCATCTAACAGAAATCCTATAATTCGGAATGACAATTTGAGAACAACCTACATGAAAGCAGATCCTATTCAGCATAATCGAGCCAAACACATAGAAATCGATATCTATTTTTTTCGAGAGCGAGTTTAAAAAAAATACAAGTGAATCATATTCCAGTTTACTATCAAAGGGCTGACATGCTTACAAAATCAATCTCAGCCAAAAATTTCCACAGATTCAGAGATGAACTTGGAATCGAAGAGTTACAAACAAATACCAAGTAAAAGATGGAACTTTCATAAGTGGATCTTACCTGTATCTTTACCAGTACGACGAAGGCTTAAATTACTTACTCTTTACTAACGTCAGTCCACGAAATGAAAAATTAGGGTTGCAAACCCTTGCCCTAATTTGAGGGGCGGTAATAAAGGAAAAAAAAGAATAATGGGAAAGCAACGGTCACAAAATCCTAGCCCTAATTTGAGGGGCGGTGATAAAGGAAAAAAAGAATAATGGGAAAGCAATGGCCACATGCCCATTATAACAAAGCAATAATCACATGCTTATTATAACAAAGCAACAGTCACATGCCCATTATAACAAAGCAACGTTCACAAGCTTATTATAACAAAACAACGGTCACATGCCTATTATTCAAGCCTATTTACATTTATTTCTTGTATTATAAATATACGACTCCTCTATACAGT
This sequence comes from Allium sativum, assembly GCA_030737875.1. Taxonomy (NCBI): domain Eukaryota; kingdom Viridiplantae; phylum Streptophyta; class Magnoliopsida; order Asparagales; family Amaryllidaceae; genus Allium; species Allium sativum. The sequence continues at coordinate 198,923,857 of CM060925.1, read as the reverse complement.
TTGTATTATCTTGCATTACAATTCTACAGCAATAAACCGCTGTTTTATCTCAATTCTGTTTTTCTATCATGATTCTTAAAGAAAACTCTTGCATCGCGAAACCTTAACATTCAGTGGACTATGTTGCTCCTCTCAATCCACCAATTTTCAACCAAAACTATCAACATTGAAACTTATTCACTTGATTGATCTGAAGTCACATATCGTCACTCATCGATCGGATCATTAAGGTGCATAATATTAAGTAAAAACCAAGAATGTTCTATTTCTAGTTTTTTAGCTCGCCTAGGCTATATCATAGAGAAGTAGCTCTTGGCATCAAAAGGGAAAAAAATTGTGGAGAATTGAAAAATGAAGGAAATGATCCATGTTTAACGTCGATCGAAGTACCAATGAGAGAGATATGTGTTTCAGTTTTTGATTTTTTGGCGTTTTCAAGTGAACCGCCGATCATCCAAGGTCCAAATTACGATGATGGCAGCTTGGTCCTAGATAGCCAAACTAGTGGTGGTGTGGAAGTCACATCTGACTTGAGGAGAGTGTGGCAGAGGTTGGAAGTTCCGTGCATGGGAGGGTTCAAACCTGGAAATGAGTGGGTAGTTGGCACGTGCATGGAACATGCAAGCGTGAGTGGAGCAGGTGCTCAAGCATGGGGCGCTAACGTGGCACGCTGCCATTTGTCGATGGGGTTTATTTTTTATTTCTAACTTCTATTCGAATTTTGAATGTTTAAACTAACATATCTTTTGCTCACGAGCTCCATTTTGGACGCAGTTTCTTCCGTATGACACTGGCTTGGACTAATTTGATTAAGCTGAGCAATATTTTCTTTCATTAAATTATATTGTTTGTATTGTAAATAGTTGACATATTAAAGTGATTTAAACCCTCAAAATATAATTTTTACGATATCTGAATCTAGTTAATAAACAAAAGAATGAAGAATTTAAACCTTTGGATATTTTACTCATTCGTGCGCTATTATGCGCTGTTTTGACACTATCATTTTGATGCCAAAAACCAAACTTATCACCTTAGACAAGTTTTTATTTATATTATACATGTATGTATATGTAAGAAAAAAATTGATGATGATCTAAAATGTTTTCAGTTAATATCAAAATTATTTTCATCATACATGTAATTAACATATATCATTTTTTTTACACAGTTACACTTTCAAACTAGTTTTTAAGGAATTTTGTAATGTCCCAGAAATTTCGACAACTGGAATTGGAATTAACTGGAGATTTTACTATTAATAATCAATTTTTATATTGATATTTGAGTAAAAAATTGAATATATAGTTTGAGTACGAATTGAACTCAATATTTTAATTTAGCATGGATGGTTGAAAATCGAATAAATTATTGATGAATAACTGAATTGAATTTGGGAAGATATTCGAATTGAATTTAAAAATTCGACGGAAAAATATAAATAGTGGAATTTAAAATAAATGTTATTGCTAATAAATGAATTGGAATTTTATTTGTTCAGATATATGGAAAATTGATATGGGTTGGTGTGTATTCATATATATAAGGAAATTTAAATTTAATGTTTCAAATTTGAATTGAATGGAGTTGTTTTGTGAATAAACATAATAAAATCAGTGAACTGATAAATAATTTAAAATTTAAAACAATGTCGTATACAGACGAAGTCAGATTACAACCAGATTTAATTTTATCTGATTCAGAACACGAAGACAGAGGTACGTTTAATTTTCGTTCCATTTAGAAGTTATGTTGACGGTAAAAATATCGAGCGTTCAACATTGGTTCATAGTAGAAACCAATATTTTATTTAAACAAGTATAACCTTCCTCTGTTGAAATCGCGCCAACCTACCTATGAAAATTTCAGCTACCCTATAAGTTATTGACGTAACATTAATCTTATCCCCAAAATTCCTCTCCAATTTCCTTCAGAAGAAAATCTCCCTTTTCAATTCTAATGGCCGAAACCTTTTCCTCAAATTTTTTCCTCCTTCCATGGGTCTAATCAAAAGCCGAAAACCCTCTATCAAAAATGGCGTCTTTCCCCAAAAATCGATTCGCCTTCCTCCTTAAGCCACCAGGAGCCTTCCCTGTTGTTCCCTTCATCGCATCTTTTACTCGGTCCCAAATTCTATTTCATTGACACACGCCACACGCAGCAGCACTGGCGCGCACACCACTTAAACCAGCAGCCACCAACGGTCGTCATCAGTAGCTCACCACCAAACCAGTCGGCATCATCACCTAAACCACGTATCGAGTTTGATGCATGTTTCCTCTTCGTTGATTGTAGGTGAGTATTTTTACTCATGATTAACCCTGTCTCAAGTAATTTATCTTCGGTTTAAACTAGGGTATAATAGTGATTTTGGGTTTTGGTGGGCAACCGTATGTTTATTGTGGAATTTCGATGTGAGTTTCATCGAAATGACTGATAAGAATTACCTTACTTTGTAAAGATGAAATGTCCTATTGTTTGGTTGGAACTGGGATTCCCAGAAACACTTCAATTGGTTCCTTTGACAATTATGTGGTTTTTGAAATGTCTTAGATTCACAAATCAAACTGTATTAGAAGAGATATGTTTAGAATGTTTTATAAATTGACATGAAATTCCAGAAATATGTATTAGAATGATCTATATGTTGTCATAATTTTTTTTTGAGGTTAACGCATATGTAATGTTGATTAGCTGTCATTATAGTTTAACGGCTAAACATTTACGTGAAAGGAGATAATAAATAATCTATTTTACAACATCAGGTGAAATTTTACTTAAACGCTGACGAACTAAACCACACAAGAAACCATGTTCAAGTTTTAATGCCATTTGGTTTAACAATGCACCGTTATCGACAGTACAGAACATTCCACAGAAACTACATAGGAAAAAAATCATTAAATACTGTGATTATATTCACTTGAATACTTGTTAGTATCATGGAGTGTTAAAATATTACCGATCCGAGTTTGGTACTTTTAACTGAACCCCTAGGTTTATGAACTCGGTGAAATTGTTATTTAGTTGATTGTGAGTCATCATAACTAATTAATATCACCTTATCATTCAATTCCTGTTTGAATATTACCCCTTTAAAATGTGAGCATTTACCTGAATTTTCGAACCCAGTCTTGGTTGGTTTAAACTTGAACCTGCATGGGTGTATATATGTGTCTATGCTATGTGTATGTATACATGGGTATTAAAATATATATATTGGGATTTTTCCTGTTGCACATGGACACTAAAGTAAGTGTATGATTTCCTGTCATAGACTTCCTTATCGGAATTTATAATAAGAAGTATACTATTTGCAAAATGGAAATCCTATTCTTACACCTTGAAAATGTGTTAGATTTGAACATGTTGTACCTTATCTGAAACCATATATTAGTAGATATACAAACCAAATATGTTTGCACATTTGTGCCCTCACTTATAATTTTAGAAGTAAACCTGAAAGGAAGTTTTACCATGCTAGTGATAAATAATTTCTGAGTGATAAATAAATTACATTTCAATTGCCATCTTGAGCGAAATATACTATGATTAAATCCATAGTCGCCTATGTTATACTGGGAATATTTTTCTTAAACCATGATTCTTTCTTTAAATTCTTGAAAAAATAAATGGATTGTTTCTTGTCTAAAATTTACTTACTATTTTTCTGGAAATATTTTTGCTTGCCGTGAGTTCCCTGTTGATTTTCTGGAACAAAATAATCTGTTTTCTTTCCAATTTGTTAATTGGAACATCTTGAATTCCTGGGAATAAAATGCATGATGTCATGCGAGAAAAAATTCTATATGCTAATGTCATTTCCAAGTCCACTTGTGCACATTAATTTTTTCCAATCTTCTTGCATTCCATTTACCGATGTGTCATTTCAGTCTCTGTTATGAACATGCCTGATTCATGCAAATACATACTTCCATGTTTGTTTCTACTTATGTGCATAAACAATCTACTTAAAGTGCCATCCCATTTCACTGTTTGTTGTGTACATGCCATATTCATGCAAACAAACACCTGTTGCCGTGTATGTGGTCATTTACGTATACACATCGCACTTAAAGTCCATGTGGTTGTTCCATTTCGAATACACATCGCACTTAAAGTCCATGTGGTTGTTCCATTTCGAGACGATCCAGACTTCCTGATCCTCGAAGAGACGAAGGAGCCCAGATTGCTTTGAGAACACGACGCATCAGAACATAAATAGTAGAACATTTCATTACTATTACAACAATTTACATCAGAGTACAAGAATATATCGGAGTTCAAATAAATAATATACAGTGGAAAATATCAGAGATTTAAATACATAAATATAAAATGTATAAATACAATGTACAGCGGAAAATACATCAACTAGCACAACTGAAAGAAATACACGGATACAAATCTTTCCGAATATAGCTCGAGCTGTACATCTAGGATCCTGTGTATCGAAATATCTGCAAAACTGAAACTACTAATTGCCCGTGTGGAAAACCTGGGCACCCAGAGTTTAGGTTAAAACAATAAACGCCGAGTCAGTCATGGGACTGGCGTGAGAACTAAAACTGTTATTAGCTTTTATTTTAAAGTTAAGTAAATCTTGGGACCACACTGTGTAACACAGAACTGGTTTATCCCCCATGAATACCAGTGCATAAAACATATAGCGCAATACTAAACAGAAGAATGAAGCTATTATAAGACTCAGTTCCCATCACACAATGAATGCAGTAGAGGATAGAGTTTTACCTTATAATAGCCAAATATGCTTAATACTCGAAATTTCATCATTATTATTACTACAAGTGAAGAAATCAACTTCAAATATAAATGTATCAATCATAGGCGGCATAGGTACCATTATATTACGTCACCATATAGGTTTACAGCTAAATTGTAAAATCGCGTATTGGAAATTGGATTTCCATTTATGAACCAAGGAAAAGGATATTCCTTTCGATTTCGAGACACACGAGCGATGCCCCAGGACTCGGACGCTAGGAGCCATTGGATCGGCAGGGTCGGTCATCCGTCGATGATTGGCAATACCATAAACTATATGTTAGCCGGTTCTACCGAACCTCGAAAATGGTCAGTCACGTCGACCATCTAGAACCTTTGTGAAGGCAAGGAACTTCGCTCGGTCCGAACCAGTCGCTAAACCGACCCAGACCGTTCGAAACGCCCTAGCGTTTGAGAACACGACAAAATAGAACGCATACAGAAGAACATTTCATTGTATATTACAACAATGCACCAGATTACAAGAATATACAGAGTATAAATGAATATTACACAGAAATATCAGAGATTTAAATTACATTTAAATACATCGCAGCGAAAAATAATACAATACACAACTAGAAGAGATATACGGATACAAAGCTTTCCGGATATCATTCCAGCTGTAAACCAGGATCCTGTGAATATAAATCTGCAAAACCAAAACTACTAGCTGCCCGTGTCGAAAATAGGGGCACCCAGAGTTTAGGTTAAAACAATAAACTCCAGGTCAGTCATGTGACTGGTGTGAGAACTAAAACAGTTATTAATCTTTGTCTTTAAAGTTCGGTAAATCAAGGGACCACGCCGTATAACACGGAACGGGTTTCCTCCCAAGAATACCAGTGCATAAAACGAATAACGCAATGCTAAATAAAGAAAAATGAAGCTGTTATAAGACCCAGGTCCCATCACACAATGCAACGCAGTCGAGGATAGGGTTTTCCCTTATAACAGCCAAAGAATGCTTGATACGTTTTAAAACAAATCATTTGATACTATTATAAGTGTACAGTGTATAAAACAACTTCAAATCATAAGTATCAATCATAGGCGGCATGGGTACCATATATCATGTCGCCATATATAGGTTTACAAATAAAACCGCAAATGTCACGTATTTGGAAATTGGATTTCCATCTATGAACCGAGGCAAAAGATAGTCCTCAACCGATTCGTGACTCTCTAGCCCGAGCCACAGGCAAGCGCGCAGGCAAGCCTTTAGATCGTCAGGGCCGGTCCACACGGAGTGGATTATTATGCCTGAACAATACGTCTCCCCACCCTATGGGGTGTAATTCTGGTCCGTCAGCCGACCAGAATGCATTCGGCCGAAACCGATATAACCGAGGCGCCTCGCAACCGCAACAACCACATAAGTCAAACTCGTCAGGGCGTGTAAAACCACTGACGCCACTTCTAGCTAGAAAGAAACGCAAGTCCTCCCTGAGGTCCGTCTCCCGTTTTTGGTTCATACCGGGTGTGAAACACGCGAGGTAAACGTTACACAAAGCTATGCCACAAAGGCCGTGCTTTGATCATCACCACAAGACTTCGCTTTTCAACAGAAGCCTTGATCATTTGCATCTTAGCATGCCACACAGGCAAACCATCCTATGCAACCGATATCAGTCACACAGAATGAAATCCGATGTCAGACACACAGTCCATTTACAAGTCCGTTCTGGGTCTGAACGAAACCGGAGGCACCTAGTACCCCGCATATCCATCGATCTCCAAGTACGTCTGGACGATCACTAACTGTTTCCATCTTCTTGGGTGTATAGCCCAATCAAGATCATCAGTTATCCCCCAAACGACGTGAAGACCTCCGGTCTTCGACCATCGTCTTCATCTTCGACTTATCGTCGTATCAGTTATTCAGAATGGGATAAACCCGGTCTTTCCGAATAACTCGCGTATATATTATAAAAGTGTTACACAAACACAACATACGCCTCATTCCAACTCATTAGTCATTAACCGTAAATTAATCAAGAGAATAATTCCCCAAATATTAACCCCGAAGGCCGAAACCAACATCAGATCAATATCCAGAAAACCATTCTACTTAGCTAACCGACAGTTAGTTTCTAAATTTCACGTTCAAATCTAATTAAAGATTTAACTATCGCCTGGAGCAAAACTGGTGATACTCCATTCTCGATCTTTTCAATCTAATTAAAGATTCATTAAAACTCCACTTAGTTTTAATCTGTGACTGGGTTAAAGAATCAGTGTCATTTAAAACACGGTTCACGATAAACCCAAAGTCACATCCCATTAATTATCGGGTTAAAGAACAAGTGTTATCTAAAACACTGTTCACGATAAACCCAAAAATCAATATCCATTCAATTCCAATTAAATATTATTTAATTGGTACACTTCATTAAATCTAAATAAAAAGATTCAATCTTTTCTCAACTGGGTTCAAGAACAGTGTTAGTGAAGACACCATTCACGACAAACCCAAATCACATTCATTAATTATCGGGTTAAAGAACAAGTGTTATTTAAAACACTGTTCACGATAAACCCAAAAATCAATATCAATTCAATTCCAATTAAATATTATTTAATTGGTACACTTCATTAAATCTAAATAAAAAGATTTAATCTTTTCTCAACTGGGTTCAAGAACAGTGTTAGTGAAGACACCATTCACGACAAACCCAAATCACATTCATTAATTATCGGGTTAAAGAACAAGTGTTATTTAAAACACTGTTCACGATAAACCCAAAAATCAATATCAATTCAATTCCAATTAAATATTATTTAATTGGTACACTTCATTAAATCTAAATAAAAAGATTTAATCATTCCTCAACTGGGTTCAAGAACAGTGTTAATGAAGACACCATTCACGACAAACCCAAATCACATTCGATATTCAATACAAGGCTCTGAATAGAAAATATATCGGCTTATATTCAATATCGAATTCTACGACTAACAAATGTCGTATTGGAAATAACGATATAAATATATATCTTTCAAATTTCCATATCAACATCTGTATAATCACGAATCCCAACATCGAAATATTCCGAAGACAATTTCGATTCAAATCCATTCCAATGCAATCATTGGAAATTTTGGTTATTTTTAAAACCCTTTTCGAATTCAATTTATTTATTTAAAAATAAATAGAATTATAATTCTAGTTCAAAACTAGTTCAATTCGATAAAAATCTATTTTTATCTTTTCAAATATGGAGTTTTTCATCCCAATTCTTCCCAAATCATTTCTTATGATTTTACACAAATTATTACTATTTTTAATAATTTTATCAAGGCCCGTACAGTTGATTTCCAACAATGGCCATCGAACTGCACTTACAGCGACCTTTTTTCAATTTGATTTGGACGTATCTCCAAATCCAACCGTTAGATTTCAAATTTCTAATATTCGTTAGAAAGCTCTTTTCGATACGAACCCAACGGTTCCGGTTTTAGGAGAATCCGACGGTCGGATCTCCCGTAATGTCCGTTTGAAATAAATGGTCGAAATTCGCGAACTGCCGCGGCGCGGCGCGTTCTATTCAGGCCATTATATTATATATAATATATATATAATATATATATCGTCGATTTCTATTTAAAACGAATTATATAAATAGTTTTGAATTCGTTTCAAAAACATTTTCAACTTCCATTTCAATTCAAATCAAAATTGAATTCTTCTTTATAAATTCGTTTTAAAATCCATTTCTATTCAATTCAAATTTCAATTCAATTTGAATTTATTTCACTTCGCTTTCAATTCAATTCGAATTCGTTTTCAATTCAATTCATTTCGAAATCGTTTTCAATTCAATTCATTTCGAAATCGTTTTCAATTCAATTCATTTCGAAATCGTTTTCAATTCAATTCATTTCGAAATCGTTTTCAATTCAATTCATTTCGAAAAATTCGATTTCGAGATTACTTTTCAATATTCATTTTAAAATGAATAAAATCGATATAAATATCGTTTACGTCAAAATGGCGTCAATCTAATCAACACGGCTTCATAAATTTCTATTTTCAAATATTCTATTTCAAATATTTCCTATTATCAAAATATTTGTTATTATCAAAATATTCTTTATTTTCACGATTGGAATGAGGCCCAATCAATTACCATATAAAATTAATTATATGGATTTTCATACAACACATGTATATAATAACTTTGAAAATAATCAACCATCAACCAAAGTGCACTACACTGTATAAGCATCAAATATAGATATTCAACGCTTATAACAGCCTGTCAATCAATCGATCGACATATTTAATCAATCAGGATGAGTGAAATTCATATTTCATCCCAACACCCGTGTGGGGTTTCAAACAATCAAACACAGATTTTAGTTGTGCAGTTGGGCGATGTGTAAAATTTATCGTCCCAATCAATGTCATTCAAATAAGTGTACATAAACAAACCATCTGGTTTGTAAATGAATATTTATTTATTCACTTCACTCTTTTCATATTCACGTTAAAAATTATATTTTTAACGATAAAACATTTTATTTCAACCTATGAATTTCTATTCAATTCATTTATTCAATAAAATGATATTTTTATTTTTCTAACATATTTTAGAAAATTTCGGCGGCATAACGGCACGATACTAGAAACGGGACAAGGCCTAGCCTTATCCCCGGTCTAGTGAAGGCCCACGCCATTCACATATCAATTTTAATCAATTTCCAATTCAACCAATCAATCAAATCCAAATCAAATAATCTAACCAACTACACAACCAAACAAACAAGTCCATGGTATGTGGACGGGTGTCGGGTGCTTCTAATAAGCACCGTCTGCATCCTAGTATATATATAACTAGAAAATAAATTTGAAAGGTGAGAAATTCTCACCAATAGCTATCCTAGCTCCACGGCACTTCACTGATAGAAAACTTCATCGCTATCGCACCTTCGTCATCTTCGTTGCCCGCTTTCACTACATATGTAAAAATCGAATTTTTACTTCGCTATTCTATATATAAAAATCGAATTTTTAGTTCGCTATTCAATATATAAAAATCGAATTTTTATTTCAAAGTTCAATAGATAAAAATCGAATTTTTATTTCAAAGTTCAATATATAAAAATCGAATTTTTATTTCAAATAGATTCCGCCTTTTCCATTTCAAAGATCTAATCTTTTCTTTTACTTTTCAAAGTTTAAATCTTTTACCTTTTAAAAATTCAAATCTTTTTAAAACCCTTTTAAAATTCAATTTTCACTTTAAATAAAATCCAAAACAGTTTGATACTTTTTTATAATTAAAATCAGTTTTTATAATTTAAACAAAATCAGTTTTTCAATCTTTTCCAAATTCAGTTTTTGAAATATATAAAGAAATCAGTTTTTGAAATTAGTTTTAACAAAAGTATAAATAAATAAATAATAAAAAAAAACTTACGGGGGGGGGGGGGGGGGGGGCGCTGTGCTTGTTCGTCAGTCGAAGGGGGGGGCGTCGGCTTCGTCGAGGGTTCGGAGGAGGGGGGGGCGTCGGCTTCGTCGAGGGGTCTCGGGCTTGGATTCGATGTCGGCTATGGCTAGGGGGCTCGCGCGAGCTGAGGGTGGAGGAGATGGATGGAAACGAGAAGGGGAAGCTCCGGTGGAGACTGGCGAGGCGGTCGTCGGTGGCTCCTGGGCCCCAGGGCGGCGGCGCGATTTAGATTAGGTTTTTTTTTTTTTTTTTATCTGGTATGAATGAGCAATCGGGGGGGGCCAACGAAGAAGAATAGGAGGGATTTTTTTTTATTATTTTTTTTTATTTATTTAATTATTTATTTTTGCCAAAGGGTTGACTTTTACATACGACCTCGAAACGAGGTCCACCGCCTGTCGTCCATAGCGTTTAACCCCCATTCCGAACACAATGGGATATGTATCGCAAGCTGATTCGACTGTTTGAATCAGTTTCCGTTAAATTTACATTTAAATCACTATATTGAATTTTAAACGTACATTTCAAACTACCGGGGTCACATACTAACTAGAAAAATTCTATAAAAATATTTTCTAGCTTCGTATTGACGATACGGTCCTAACAAAACTAGTTTCGTCGAATTCTGAGACCGTTGGAAAAATGGCCAATTTCCAGTCGATTAAAATCAACTGAAACCGGTCAAACGCGTTTTCCTTTACCACGCTCACATATCGATTCGAAAAATCATGAAATCTGAAACCTAGCAATAACTTTACACTGCGGACCCAACAAAACTGGTTTCGTCGAAATCCGAGGTCATTTGCAAAATGTCTATTTTTTAAGGGCCTGAATTCCATAGCGACTATTCAGAATTTTCAACTGGACATATCTTTTGATTCCTGATATGAAATCTTGATTTTTCGGATTCGTTAGAAAGATATTCACTATTAGATTCCATTATTTTTGGTTTCACTAAAATCCGGATTGTTTTGCACCCGGTACATTCAATTGAAGTTTGAAATCGAATTATCGAACTACCGCGCCATTTTCAATTCTATTTATAATTATATATAATTATTTATATTCTAACGACGACGCGTATAATATATACGTTCGAATTCTATTCAAAATAAATTTCACGTCGATATTATTTAAAATAATTCATTTTAAATAATCAAAATTCGCTATAATTGCCAAAATAAAAATTTTAAACTGGCCCAGAATTTACGGGTTGTTACAATCTCCCCCACTTAAAACTTTTCGTCCCCGAAAAGGAACAAAGTCGAAAGTGGTTTGATTATTCAGCTCTACGTTCGATCTGGCTTCCATTCTCCAACTCTTTAGTTTCTGAGAATTTTCAAAGTTTGAAAAATTTGGCTAACACCCTAAATTTTTGAAAAATTTCGCCATAACCTCCCCTGCAATGGGAGCATCGGGGAATTTCAAATAGCTTCCCCGGTCCTTCAGATCTCAAAAAGAAAAAGAAAAAGCCAAGCGGCTAGCCAATAGGCTCACAAAATCATCATCACCCAAACAAAACAGTAAATTATGTAGTAAACATGTACCTATTTGTCGGGCAAACAAATTTTATTCTCTGGCTCTAGCCTCCTTGCTATGACCTGTTCAATATAAGTATATGTATATGCAAGCAAATGCGACCAATTTCCAATATAATTCAATACGTGATTCAGTTAGGCTAATTGGCTAAAAATTAGCAAACAAATAACCAAACAACACAAACATCAATCAATTAGTGAATTAGAGTTTCAAATTCATAATTTTGATACATATACAAAAATCTCATTTTTGATGCCAAATCACAACAATGTATTCTAGCTATATAAGTTTTGGTTCTCACACCAGTCTAATGGAAATATATAGAAATCACACCTTCGAAACACGAACATAATTATTGATGATGCCATGGTCATTATCAACATCATCTCCGGGCGACTAGAGTGTAATTCTATATCCATTCAATATATTAAAACTTTGAATACACGTGGATCAGACGTATACGCAAAATCTATATATACTGGATTGTCCACTTCAATTTAAATAAATAACCAAATACGTTTAAAACGATTTAGATTTTCAAAACAAAATTTGTTTTCATTTTCAAAAATATACTCTTCACACTCGTTCTAGGATACTACTGATCCTATCTCTAACGAGTCATTCTAATTGGATATTACTAATCCAATATCTGATGAATTCTTTCGTAGGGTTCTAATGTGTCTTGTTCTCTGAGCTTTGTAAACCAAAGCTCTGATACCAACTGTGAAGGCAAGGAACTTCGCTCGGTCCGAACCAGTCGCTAAACCGACCCAGACCGTTCGAAACGCCCTAGCGTTTGAGAACACGACAAAATAGAACGCATACAGAAGAACATTTCATTGTATATTACAACAATGCACCAGATTACAAGAATATACAGAGTATAAATGAATATTACACAGAAATATCAGAGATTTAAATTACATTTAAATACATCGCAGCGGAAAATAATACAATACACAACTAGAAGAGATATACGGATACAAAGCTTTCCGGATATCATTCCAGCTGTAAACCAGGATCCTGTGAATATAAATCTGCAAAACCAAAACTACTAGCTGCCCGTGTCGAAAATAGGGGCACCCAGAGTTTAGGTTAAAACAATAAACTCCAGGTCAGTCATGTGACTGGTGTGAGAACTAAAACAGTTATTAATCTTTGTCTTTAAAGTTCGGTAAATCAAGGGACCACGCCGTATAACACGGAACGGGTTTCCTCCCAAGAATACCAGTGCATAAAACGAATAACGCAATGCTAAATAAAGAAAAATGAAGCTGTTATAAGACCCAGGTCCCATCACACAATGCAACGCAGTCGAGGATAGGGTTTTCCCTTATAACAGCCAAAGAATGCTTGATACGTTTTAAAACAAATCATTTGATACTATTATAAGTGTACAGTGTATAAAACAACTTCAAATCATAAGTATCAATCATAGGCGGCATGGGTACCATATATCATGTCGCCATATATAGGTTTACAAATAAAACCGCAAATGTCACGTATTTGGAAATTGGATTTCCATCTATGAACCGAGGCAAAAGATAGTCCTCAACCGATTCGTGACTCTCTAGCCCGAGCCACAGGCAAGCGCGCAGGCAAGCCTTTAGATCGTCAGGGCCGGTCCACACGGAGTGGATTATTATGCCTGAACAATACGTCTCCCCACCCTATGGGGTGTAAGTCTGGTCCGTCAGCCGACCAGAATGCATTCGGCCGAAACCGATATAACCGAGGCGCCTCGCAACCGCAACAACCACATAAGTCAAACTCGTCAGGGCGTGTAAAACCACTGACGCCACTTCTAGCTAGAAAGAAACGCAAGTCCTCCCTGAGGTCCGTCTCCCGTTTTTGGTTCATACCGGGTGTGAAACACGCGAGGTAAACGTTACACAAAGCTACGCCACAAAGGCCGTGCTTTGATCATCACCACAAGACTTCGCTTTTCAACAGAAGCCTTGATCATTTGCATCTTAGCATGCCACACAGGCAAACCATCCTATGCAACCGATATCAGTCACACAGAATGAAATCCGATGTCAGACACACAGTCCATTTACAAGTCCGTTCTGGGTCTGAACGAAACCGGAGGCACCTAGTACCCCGCATATCCATCGATCTCCAAGTACGTCTGGACGATCACTAACTGTTTCCATCTTCTTGGGTGTACAGCCCAATCAAGATCATCAGTTATCCCCCAAACGACGTGAAGACCTCCGGTCTTCGACCATCGTCTTCATCTTCGACTTATCGTCGTATCAGTTATTCAGAATGGGATAAACCCGGTCTTTCCGAATAACTCGCGTATATATTATAAAAGTGTTACACAAACACAACATACGCCTCATTCCAACTCATTAGTCATTAACCGTAAATTAATCAAGAGAATAATTCCCCAAATATTAACCCCGAAGGCCGAAACCAACATCAGATCAATATCCAGAAAACCATTCTACTTAGCTAACCGACAGTTAGTTTCTAAATTTCACGTTCAAATCTAATTAAAGATTTAACTATCGCCTGGAGCAAAACTGGTGATACTCCATTCTCGATCTTTTCAATCTAATTAAAGATTCATTAAAACTCCACTTAGTTTTAATCTGTGACTGGGTTAAAGAATCAGTGTCATTTAAAACACGGTTCACGATAAACCCAAAGTCACATCCCATTAATTATCGGGTTAAAGAACAAGTGTTATCTAAAACACTGTTCACGATAAACCCAAAAATCAATATCCATTCAATTCCAATTAAATATTATTTAATTGGTACACTTCATTAAATCTAAATAAAAAGATTTAATCTTTTCTCAACTGGGTTCAAGAACAGTGTTAGTGAAGACACCATTCACGACAAACCCAAATCACATTCATTAATTATCGGGTTAAAGAACAAGTGTTATTTAAAACACTGTTCACGATAAACCCAAAAATCAATATCAATTCAATTCCAATTAAATATTATTTAATTGGTACACTTCATTAAATCTAAATAAAAAGATTTAATCTTTTCTCAACTGGGTTCAAGAACAGTGTTAGTGAAGACACCATTCACGACAAACCCAAATCACATTCATTAATTATCGGGTTAAAGAACAAGTGTTATTTAAAACACTGTTCACGATAAACCCAAAAATCAATATCAATTCAATTCCAATTAAATATTATTTAATTGGTACACTTCATTAAATCTAAATAAAAAGATTTAATCATTCCTCAACTGGGTTCAAGAACAGTGTTAATGAAGACACCATTCACGACAAACCCAAATCACATTCGATATTCAATACAAGGCTCTGAATAGAAAATATATCGGCTTATATTCAATATCGAATTCTACGACTAACAAATGTCGTATTGGAAATAACGATATAAATATATATCTTTCAAATTTCCATATCAACATCTGTATAATCACGAATCCCAACATCGAAATATTCCGAAGACAATTTCGATTCAAATCCATTCCAATGCAATCATTGGAAATTTTGGTTATTTTTAAAACCCTTTTCGAATTCAATTTATTTATTTAAAAATAAATAGAATTATAATTCTAGTTCAAAACTAGTTCAATTCGATAAAAATCTATTTTTATCTTTTCAAATATGGAGTTTTTCATCCCAATTCTTCCCAAATCATTTCTTATGATTTTACACAAATTATTACTATTTTTAATAATTTTATCAAGGCCCGTACAGTTGATTTCCAACAATGGCCATCGAACTGCACTTACAGCGACCTTTTTTCAATTTGATTTGGACGTATCTCCAAATCCAACCGTTAGATTTCAAATTTCTAATATTCGTTAGAAAGCTCTTTTCGATACGAACCCAACGGTTCCGGTTTTAGGAGAATCCGACGGTCGGATCTCCCGTAATGTCCGTTTGAAATAAATGGTCGAAATTCGCGAACTGCCGCGGCGCGGCGCGTTCTATTCAGGCCATTATATTATATATAATATATATATAATATATATATCGTCGATTTCTATTTAAAACGAATTATATAAATAGTTTTGAATTCGTTTCAAAAACATTTTCAACTTCCATTTCAATTCAAATCAAAATTGAATTCTTCTTTATAAATTCGTTTTAAAATCCATTTCTATTCAATTCAAATTTCAATTCAATTTGAATTTATTTCACTTCGCTTTCAATTCAATTCGAATTCGTTTTCAATTCAATTCATTTCGAAATCGTTTTCAATTCAATTCATTTCGAAATCGTTTTCAATTCAATTCATTTCGAAATCGTTTTCAATTCAATTCATTTCGAAATCGTTTTCAATTCAATTCATTTCGAAATCGTTTTCAATTCATTTCATTTCGAAAAATTCGATTTCGAGATTACTTTTCAATATTCATTTTAAAATGAATAAAATCGATATAAATATCGTTTACGTCAAAATGGCGTCAATCTAATCAACACGGCTTCATAAATTTCTATTTTCAAATATTCTATTTCAAATATTTCCTATTATCAAAATATTTGTTATTATCAAAATATTCTTTATTTTCACGATTGGAATGAGGCCCAATCAATTACCATATAAAATTAATTATATGGATTTTCATACAACACATGTATATAATAACTTTGAAAATAATCAACCATCAACCAAAGTGCACTACACTGTATAAGCATCAAATATAGATATTCAACGCTTATAACAGCCTGTCAATCAATCGATCGACATATTTAATCAATCAGGATGAGTGAAATTCATATTTCATCCCAACACCCGTGTGGGGTTTCAAACAATCAAACACAGATTTTAGTTGTGCAGTTGGGCGATGTGTAAAATTTATCGTCCCAATCAATGTCATTCAAATAAGTGTACATAAACAAACCATCTGGTTTGTAAATGAATATTTATTTATTCACTTCACTCTTTTCATATTCACGTTAAAAATTATATTTTTAACGATAAAACATTTTATTTCAACCTATGAATTTCTATTCAATTCATTTATTCAATAAAATGATATTTTTATTTTTCTAACATATTTTAGAAAATTTCGGCGGCATAACGGCACGATACTAGAAACGGGACAAGGCCTAGCCTTATCCCCGGTCTAGTGAAGGCCCACGCCATTCACATATCAATTTTAATCAATTTCCAATTCAACCAATCAATCAAATCCAAATCAAATAATCTAACCAACTACACAACCAAACAAACAAGTCCATGGTATGTGGACGGGTGTCGGGTGCTTCTAATAAGCACCGTCTGCATCCTAGTATATATATAACTAGAAAATAAATTTGAAAGGTGAGAAATTCTCACCAATAGCTATCCTAGCTCCACGGCACTTCACTGATAGAAAACTTCATCGCTATCGCACCTTCGTCATCTTCGTTGCCCGCTTTCACTACATATGTAAAAATCGAATTTTTACTTCGCTATTCTATATATAAAAATCGAATTTTTAGTTCGCTATTCAATATATAAAAATCGAATTTTTATTTCAAAGTTCAATAGATAAAAATCGAATTTTTATTTCAAAGTTCAATATATAAAAATCGAATTTTTATTTCAAATAGATTCCGCCTTTTCTATTTCAAAGATCTAATCTTTTCTTTTACTTTTCAAAGTTTAAATCTTTTACCTTTTAAAAATTCAAATCTTTTTAAAACCCTTTTAAAATTCAATTTTCACTTTAAATAAAATCCAAAACAGTTTGATACTTTTTTATAATTAAAATCAGTTTTTATAATTTAAACAAAATCAGTTTTTCAATCTTTTCCAAATTCAGTTTTTGAAATATATAAAGAAATCAGTTTTTGAAATTAGTTTTAACAAAAGTATAAATAAATAAATAATAAAAAAAAACTTACGGGGGGGGGGGGGGGGGGCGCTGTGCTTGTTCGTCAGTCGAAGGGGGGGGCGTCGGCTTCGTCGAGGGTTCGGAGGAGGGGGGGGGCGTCGGCTTCGTCGAGGGGTCTCGGGCTTGGATTCGATGTCGGCTATGGCTAGGGGGCTCGCGCGAGCTGAGGGTGGAGGAGATGGATGGAAACGAGAAGGGGAAGCTCCGGTGGAGACTGGCGAGGCGGTCGTCGGTGGCTCCTGGGCCCCAGGGCGGCGGCGCGATTTAGATTAGGTTTTTTTTTTTTTTTTTTTATCTGGTATGAATGAGGAATCGGGGGGGCCAACGAAGAAGAATAGGAGGGATTTTTTTTTTTTTTTATTTTTTTAATTTAATTATTTATTTTTGCCAAAGGGTTGACTTTTACATACGACCTCGAAACGAGGTCCACCGCCTGTCGTCCATAGCGTTTAACCCCCATTCCGAACACAATGGGATATGTATCGCAAGCTGATTCGACTGTTTGAATCAGTTTCCGTTAAATTTACATTTAAATCACTATATTGAATTTTAAACGTACATTTCAAACTACCGGGGTCACATACTAACTAGAAAAATTCTATAAAAATATTTTCTAGCTTCGTATTGACGATACGGTCCTAACAAAACTAGTTTCGTCGAATTCTGAGACCGTTGGAAAAATGGCCAATTTCCAGTCGATTAAAATCAACTGAAACCGGTCAAACGCGTTTTCCTTTACCACGCTCACATATCGATTCGAAAAATTATGAAATCTGAAACCTAGCAATAACTTTACACTGCGGACCCAACAAAACTGGTTTCGTCGAAATCCGAGGTCATTTGCAAAATGTCTATTTTTTAAGGGCCTGAATTCCATAGCGACTATTCAGAATTTTCAACTGGACATATCTTTTGATTCCTGATATGAAATCTTGATTTTTCGGATTCGTTAGAAAGATATTCACTATTAGATTCCATTATTTTTGGTTTCACTAAAATCCGGATTGTTTTGCACCCGGTACATTCAATTGAAGTTTGAAATCGAATTATCGAACTACCGCGCCATTTTCAATTCTATTTATAATTATATATAATTATTTATATTCTAACGACGACGCGTATAATATATACGTTCGAATTCTATTCAAAATAAATTTCACGTCGATATTATTTAAAATAATTCATTTTAAATAATCAAAATTCGCTATAATTGCCAAAATAAAAATTTTAAACTGGCCCAGAATTTACGGGTTGTTACAACCTTTTAGTCGGTTCTGTCAATTCCGAGGTACCTCACTTTCTACCAATAAAGTTTTCCAACATCCACATAAGTAAATAGTCTAGGCTCCACACCATGACGTTACTTGTAGCTAGAAACTAACATATGTCCATTTTCCTGCGGTCCCTAATCCTGTTTTAGGTTCATACCGGGAAGTGAAGCTCGTGAATTAACATTACACAAAGCTAGGCTATTTAAAGTTGTGCTTTGGTCATCGACCACAAGACTCTGCTTTTCAACAAAAGCCTTGATCATTTGCATCTCAGCATGCCACATTGTCATTCCATACCGTACCATTGATTTCCACCAATATATAACCTCTAAGCTCGTACGTATCGAAGAAGGGTGTTAAGCAAGATAATAAATTCTCTGCTACCAAACAGATATATATTTAGCGCATATCAATGAATACAGCGCGGAATACAATGTTAGACATACAATCCATTTGCAAGTCCGTTCTGGGTCTGACGAAACCGGAGGCACCTTATTCCTCTTCCCATATGTCCGATACAGGAGAGAGGCCATCGCATATCCGGTCGATCTCCAGGTATATCTGGACAATCACCACTTATTACCTTGTCTTGGGTGTACATCCCAATCAAGACATCATTAATCATCCAAACGATGTGAAGGTCTTCGATCTTCAACCATCGTCTTCATATCATCGACATTTAAGTCGCCGTATCAGTTATTCAGAATGGGTTAAACCCGGTCTTTCCGAATAACTCACGTATCTTATAACCAAGTGCTATAAAAACACATCATACGCCTTATTCCAATTCAGAATATTCTTTTATTCAGGTATTCACATTTTTAGGGAAAGGTTCCCATTAATTTTATCAAAGATAAATTCTTTTAAATTTTTTCTTTAATCTTCCTTTTAATATCGTTTTCAAAAGATTTATTTACTAGTCGGGATTATCAAAGCTTACCGAAGTAATCATTTATTTTATCTTTCCAATCCCAACCCATTCATCGCATGGAGCAAAACTAGTAGTACTCCATATCTAACACCCATGGTGCTATTGGTAAATTTAATTACCATTTCACATTCAAATCTAATTAAAGATTTAACTATCGCCTAGAGTAAAACTGGCGGTACTCCATTTTGAAACATTTCTTGAATTCGGTAAATTTAATTACCCTGTCCTCATTTCAATCTAATTAAAGATTCATTCAAACACCAATTTGGTTTTAATCTCAAAAATCATTACTTCATGATTACTCAACTTTTAGGAAAATTAATCCTTCCTTTAACTGGGTTAAAAACCAATGTCATTTAAAACACAGTTCACAATAAACCCCAAATCAACTTCTATCAATTATGGAATCTTCATGGGAAATAGATCAATATATAATCGATATAAATTTCTGTATCAGACTACTAATATAAATGGAATAACGACAAGGGCTTTTAAATTCCATATATAGTAACAATCTTCCTTTATAGAAGCTCATCTCGATTATTACCAAATCGAATTCTATTCAATTCCAATTTAATGTATTAAACTAGAAAACTTTACTTTGGAAAATTTCCATTAAATCTTAATAAAAAGATTTTTAAATTCCAAATCATACCTTCCCTATTAATTGGGTTAAAGAACAAATGTCACTTAAAACATTATTCACGACAAACCCAAAATCTAATTTGATATTAAATACAAGGCTCTAAATAGAAATTATATCGGCTTATATTCAATATCAAATTTTGGAACCAACAAATATCGTATTAGGAATAACGATATATATATCTTCCAAATTCCTCAACAATATCCGTATAGTCACGCAATCCGATATCAAAATATCTGAAGATTATTTCCATTTAAATCCTTTCCAATTCATTCATTGGAAAATTCTGGTTATATTAAAACCATTTACAAATCCAATTTATTTATTTAAAAATATTGGATTATTATTCTAGTTAATAAATAGTTCATTCAGATAAAAATATCTTTTATCTTTTCTAATATAGAATTTTTCATCCAAAATCTTTCCAAATCAGTAATTATGATTTTACATAAGTTTTCCATATTTTTAATAATTTTATTAAGGCACGTACAATCGGTTTCCAATAACGACCACTGAACTACATCCATAGTAACCTTTTCTGAAATTGATTTGGACATATTTTATAATATAACTGTTCAAATTTAAATCTCTTATATTCATTGGAAAGAACTTTTCTATATGAAGCCAACGGTTCCAGTTTTAGGAGAATCCGATGGTCGGATCTCCCGTAACATCAATTTGAAGTCAATGGTTGAAATTCGTGAAGGGTCGCTGCGCGGCGTGTTCTATATATATGCACTATAATATATATATTTCGTTGATTTCCATTCAAAACATATTTTTATAAATTCTTTTATAAATTCATTTTAAAATGATTTCAACTTTATTTTCATTTTTAAATCAAAATTGAATATTCCATATCATTATAATATTAAAGTGATAGTATTTTCAAAATATCAGATTTTGAAATCCATTTCCCCTTCGTATCCATTTATTAGATGAATAAAATCGATTGATAGTTTGAGTTAAAATGATGTTTAACTACTTAACTCGGCTTCATATATTTCAATATTTTTGTGTCCATCCAAAATCGGACATCAAAATCATAATTCTAATTCTTCTTTGATATTATTTTAAAATATTCGTTATTTTCGAATTGGAATGTGACTCAATCAATTACCATGTAATTTTAATTATATGGATTTCATACATCGCACGTATTCAGCAATACTGATAAATAATCATTCAGGCAACATCCAAAGTGCATTCTACAATTGTATAAGTATTAAAATAAATAAATAAATAAATAAATAAATAACACTCACAATAGTCTGTTAATCAATCGTTTGACATACATCTAAACAATTGGGATTAGTGTATGTCAAATATTATCCCAATACCCGTGCGGGGTTTTCATCCAACAAATACTGATTATTATTTGTGCATTTGGGCGATGTGTAAGAATTTATCGTCCTAATCGAGATCAGTTAAATAGGTGTACATAAACAAGCTGTCCAACTTGTAAATGAATATTTATTCCAATTTTAACTATCGCACATCTAATTTTTATACATTGCTATTTTTAGAAAAATTCGCCGTTATAATGGTGCTATTTGTTGAACAGGAGTAATGTCTATGCATTAGCCCTTTCCTGATACTGGCTTGGGCCATAAACAACAATTTCAATCATCAACCATCAATACACATTCAAAGAATACCAAAAATCAACAAATCATCCATGGTGTCAAATAACAGTGACAGGAGCTACTAAGCACCATTTACAACCTATGATATAATTACATAATAAAAATAGTTGAGTGAGAAAGAGTTCTCACATCCGTTTCCACTCCGTCTTTCTTTATTTGAAGATTGTTTTTAACAAAATTAAACAAACGTTTAATTTTGTCAAAAATTCTAACTGCCTTCGTTTCCATTCTGGTCAGTTCCATGTTGAAGTGTTCGTTGTCACGATTCCCAATGACTGAAATCGTCGGATTCCGACCTCGTATGAAGAAGATATGATAATTTATACGTTAATGACATTTTTAAAGTAATTAATAAATTAATTAAATTAATCATCACCTTTCTTCGTTCAAACCTCAGTCACCACGTCAAACCCGTATTCAATCCCTAGGGTTGGATTTTGTGCCCAAACCGAGACACTTGATGATGATAAGACTGCTTCACCCCCTTCTCCGCCGTGAGCCGCGCCTGGAGCCACCTACCTCGTTGAACTCGGTTCCACCTGGTTGCCAGAATTCGCCAATGAATGGCGGACATTTGAGGGCAAAAATCGAACGACTCGAGCCACCATACTTCATCAAACCCGTACAGATCTAGAGCTCATGAATTGCCCTCCAATTTTTGCTTTAGAAGTTTGGAATTTTATTGATTGGATTTAAAGAAAAATCGCATGGAATATGAGAGAGTTTTAGCTGTTATTTTCAATAGGAGGCGGTAGCTAGTTATGATAGGGTTAGGGTTTTATATTTTTATTTATATATGTTTTTAATATTATTTAACTCGCAAAAATACTATTTTATTACCACCAACTCCAAATCAAACCCAATGACTGTCTTCCCTATCCAAATATCCCCATTATGGACACAATGGGATATGTTTCGTAAGCCAATTCGACTATTTCGCTCAGTTTTTCTCAAAATTAAAACAAAATTAATATAACGGTCAATATTAATTTGAACGTACATTTTAATTTACCGAGGCCACATACTGACTCCAAAAATTATAGAAAAATTATATCTAGCTATGTTTTGACGATACGATCCTAACAAAATTAATTTTGTTGAATTTGGAGACCATTTGAAAAATGACCTTTTAACTGGTTTATTAAATTCAAACATAAATTAAAAACGCATTTAAATTTACTATGCTCACATACTAATTCCAAAAATTATGAAATTTTAAACCTGACTATAATTTGACATTCCGGATCCAACAAAAGTAGTTTTGGCGAAAACGGAGGTCGTTTGCGAAATTGCTATTTTTAAGGGTTATATATATATTTAAAAAAAATTATAGCGACTATTTTGAATTTTAAACTGGACATAACTTTTAATTTGTAAAGTGAAATCTCAATTTTTCACATTCGTTAAAAAGTTATAATTAAATAGGTTATAATGTTTCTTGTCTTACTGAAATCCGATTTATTTTGAATCCTATACATTCAATTGAAATTTAAAATCAAATTTTCAAACTACCACGCCATTTGAGGCCCGTTTTATAATTAAAATAAGTTTTTTCATTCTAAATTCAATTTGAATAAATTTTTAGTCGTTATTATTTAAAATAAATCATTTTAAATATTCAAAATCCATTAAAATAGCTAAAATAAAAATTTTAAATTGGTTCAGAAATTCCGACTTGTTACACATTTTGTCTTGGTTCACTTTGATTTTTGATTGAATTTTGGGTTGGCAGTTGTCTCATGTTCTGATTGTTCCATATTAGCATATATGTGGATTGTTGGTTTGTATTGATAAATTTGTGGCCTCTTTATATTGCACATGTTGCTGAAATAATTTACACCCAATATGTTAAGGCACATTAATTATTAAATGTGCTACCACCTTAAAGATTCATTTGGTAGACCATGATACCATATAGAACTATTTTTTACATTTGTTGTTGTAATTATGCTGTCGTTTGTCGTTTATCCGAGCAAACCTATGAACCTTCATTGAACTTGTTATTCGTTGTTGCGGGATGTTGGGGCAGTGCACACATGTACCTGTACACATGTGTACATGCAGGATTCTGTGACCACTTGTCCCAAAAATAAAAAACTGATATGGACAACTATAACACAACTTTTATTTTGTGTATATTTCGAAAGTCAGATCAACTATTATATTTCAGTTTCTATTGAAGTTGATTTACTTGAATAGTGATTAATCTTGACTCGAGTATTTTATGTTTTTGCAAAATGCTTAGGTCTGACCCAAGCGTTACAGATTTTAAGATTATAGCTTAGGATTCGAAGATTGGCAAAACTGGGGATTCCAAAGACGACGCCCTCTGAAGATTCTAAACAGTAAATATTTTTATTATATTCAAACTGTATTTTTATCCGTTGTATCAGAAAGATCTTGTATTCAAAAAATTTGATTAATAAATAAAAGTTTTATTTTTGCTGTTCAATGCTGTGTTAATTATTATTCTGTGTT
Source organism: Allium sativum (assembly GCA_030737875.1). Classification (NCBI taxonomy): domain Eukaryota; kingdom Viridiplantae; phylum Streptophyta; class Magnoliopsida; order Asparagales; family Amaryllidaceae; genus Allium; species Allium sativum. Next base: position 198,899,283 of record CM060925.1, on the reverse strand, counting down.
TTCTGTGTTGATTCTGTTATTAAACTCTATAAGCTAAATAACGATCCGTCGATTTGAACGTTTTAAGTTGGTTTAATTACCGATTTAAAGTGGTCAAAATGGCAGGATGTTACAAGCTTTGGTTTATTCAAAGCTTAGCTTATCAGGTTTGAAATGAGTAGGATCGACACTAGAAAAATGAATTTTTGAAAATAAAAAGAGTTTTGAAAAAAGTAGAATTTGAAAGATAAATTATTCTAGGAATGACAAGTATTTTGAAACCGGTATTTTGGAACTATACAGCGGAAACAAAATTATTTTTGAGAATTAAAATTTGTTCGGAATCCCCAGTCTTCTAATCTAGAGAGCCGTTCTTCGATAAGGATCCCTCAGACTGAATCATGAATCCATTGTTAAATGGTATTTAAGGAAGATAAGTATAAGAGAATCAATTTATCTGATTGTGTATTTTAGAAATCAAAGACGATTGAAATTTATTGGAGATGAGAATTCCGATGGGAATGTGAACAAAAGTGGAACCCGAAATCATTTCAAAAGGGAACGATGAATTTTATTTCGATATTCGGAATATGAATTAATTAAAATAAAATCGAAAAGGATTATAATGGGAATTCGACCGTGTCAATTTTATTACTAATTTAATTAAATTATTTTGAACGTGGCAATATAAATTGTAATTGGTTTCAAACCAATAATGTATAACCTAATGTGTAAATTCGATAGTAAGGTATAAATTTGTTAATTGATTAATAAGAAGTGAAGGATAAACGTGAATATAAATGAAGCAAGATATGAATGGAGATTTTAATGGGATTTGAACCTGTATTTGAAGGAAATCAAAACTAATTTGATGTGACGAGTCCAGACTCCTTTAAAAAGGAATAATATTCACTTTTCAAAAGTGAATAACGTTGGAAAGAAAAAACGTTGCAAATGAAATTAGAGATAAAGGAAATGAATTTGACCAGTACGGTGATATTATTCTGAAGTTCAAAATATAATTCAAAAGAGATTTTTCCAAAGTTCGGAATATGGTATCGAATAATAGATTATTCGAAAAGAAGGCTATGCATGGAATCAGTTATGTCAAATTTCAATAGAATACTATTACTTTCTGTTTTAATTTAAAATTTAATATATTATTAATAAATTGGCTATTCAGATTAAAGAGTAAAGTATAATTTTAAAGTTAAATATTTTGAAGGCATGAATTATGGTTACAATCAACAATTATTGTAAAAAAATCTTAACTTGAATTTAGAAGTTACGAGAATGAATGTTTTGTTGGTATTCGAAGTTGTGAATTTTATTTGTTTCAATGTTGATAATGATGTTCAATTAAGGTCTGAGAGGTAATTATACCCCAACTTGATTAGCATCATTGTTGACTAAGAAGTGGTTAAGGTTTGATATTAAGATATGATTAAGTAAAGTAAGATAATAAGCATCAATGGTTACGTGGGAATAACGATGTTTTGTTTAACATCTGGTTCAATCCAAATAATGAATTGAAAAATGTTTTTCCCTTGAAAATAAAGTATGTTGTCTATAGAAAATATATTTGGAAATGTTTTCCAATAGTGATAGGAGATTTTCTAAAATTTAAGAAATCAAATATGATAACTGGAAATGTTTTTCAAAGATAGTGAGTGGCTAATGGGTTTTGGTAAATCAGATTGACAAGAACTGAAGAACAAAGAACCGCACATCGAAAGCGAAGGGCAGCAGAACGTAAGAGGAATGGATTTGAAACTAAATTCGAGTATTTCATAATGAATGTTTTGATATGTAATTAAGAAATGGAGTTAAGAAGTTTAGAAACCGACTGGCGATTAGTTAAGTCGAATAATTTCATGAGTGTTGATCTTATGTTGGTTTCGGCCTTTGGGGTTGATGCTTAGGGAGTTGTTCGCTTGCTAATCTACAGTCGGAGGATGTGAATCTAGAAGAGAATTTGGTTTATAACTCAGGAATCTAAATTTGAAAAGATATTAAATATCCGAATTGATTAAAAGATCAAAATTAAAATTTTGATATTGGAATGGAATTTGAGGATATTTGATTCTGAATATTCAGTATAGAATTTTTTGAATGGGAAATTATATAAGAATATAGTGAATTTGAGAATACTGGATTGGATGGTAATTGGTTTGAAATGAAATCTTAAACAAAAGAATTTATATAAAAGAATGAATGATTGAAAAATATGATTCAGAAAATTTTATTACGAGATATGCGTATGGTAATAGGAGTACTATATGTACATAATACTATATGTTTTCAAAGCAAAATAAGGAAAGTACCTTCCTTCTCCTTTGAATTTCGAGATTAGTGAGATGTGCTGCTAGTGGTAGTAGGTTGTCCGAACTTAAAACACGAATTATATTTGTTCCTTGAAGAGCACGACCGTGTAGCGTAATTCGCAGGGTTGTAGATGGCCTACAGCAGATGGGTGTTTCTTGGGGGAAACAAGCATAACCATTGTGTCTGCTGCGATCTACAGTCGTGATAATGGCGTAATCTGTAAAGCTGTGGAAGCTTACAGGTATGGATGTTCCCTGAGGGAATCAGGCATAACCATTGTGTACCTGCGGTCCATATGGCATATCTACAAGTGAAAGAGGTGTAACCACTAGATTTACTAAATGTAGAATGGAGTCATGAAATGCGTAAGATATCTTAGTGATGGTGAGTCACCTGGTTGATGCGGCACTGTGTCTTCGTGACTTGATTCGTCCTCATGATGTGAGTCGTCCTTGCGACTAGATTGATCCTCGTGTCTTGATCTATTCCCATGATTTGTTTTCGTGACCTTGAGATAGAGCAGTCAACGCTCAGTGACCTCAGATTTTCTTTTGATTCTAAAATACCTTCTGTTGATCTGTTCATGATGAAATTCGCAAGGAATTGATTTCCTATGGATACAGATGTTATCTGGGGGATCCAGACGAAACCATTGTGTATCTGCGATTCATGAACAGTCAACATATCAATATCACATTGGTACTTTCCATATCGTTTTTCTTTTAAAAAGGAATTTTTGAAATCTTTTCACTGGGAGTTGAAGCAAGAATATTTAGTACTTGTAGATTTTAGTCGAGCTCCTGGCCAGTGTATGCCTAACATCTGGGAGAACGACAATAGACTTGTCAAATTTCGAGTTATTAAGTAATTTCAAAATAATAATTTGAAATTATAATGTAACTAACTTAATAAGTTAAGAAACAGGGTTTTGAAGTATTTTTCAAGTCCATAGCTTTGGGAAAATAATACAAATATTTTCTGCATGAATTTCATATTCTGTATAAAAGCTATAAAAAGATTTCAAATTTTTGTAAATTTTCAAGTTGACAAATTGTAACGTAAAGTGGAGATGTTGTTTGCACTCTTCAACGAGTGTTTGGAAAGATGGATTGAATATAAGGAGATGTGGCTGAACTTGGATTGTATAGAATAAGTGGAATGATGGATAAGTGAAATACTGACAGATAAAGTATATACAGAATTTCAAAATAAATTTAGATGCATAAATCCAACTTATAAGGGTTTGAAATTTAAAAATAAAATGTTTTTAAAAAGAAATTATATGATTTTGAATCCCTGAGGTTTAGGTAGAATGAGGAATTAGGAATTATCTCAAAATAAATTGAGATAGAAATTGGTCTGAGAAAATTGAGTATAGTTTCAAAGTGCATGGAAATAAAACACCATTTTGGATGATAAAAGAAATCATATTGATCAAAATTGATCTACAACTTGTACGAAACGAATTTGATTTTCCGAGTTAAGTAAATATGATGTATAAATTAAGAGGATCGATGACTTAAATATCGGTATTTAAATTAGTTTTGGAAGAATTTCACATTAATAAAATAATTTGAGCATACATTGGTATAACGATAACAATCTCTCCTTTTCGAGGACGAAAAGTTTTAAAGGGGGGAGATTGTAACATCCTAGAAATTTCGATAACTGAAATGTGGAATTAATTGGAGATTTAACTATTAATAATCAATTTTTATATTGATATTTGAGTTGAAAATCAAAAATATGGTTTGAGTACGAATTAAACTCAATATTATAATTCAGAATGTGTGGTTGAAAATCGAATAAATTATTGATGAATAATTGAATTGAATTTGGGAAGATATTCGAATTGAATTTAAAAATTCGATGGAAAAATGTAAATAGTGGAATTTAAAATAAACTTTATTGTTGTTTAATAAATTGGAATTTTATTTGTTCAGATATATGGAAAATTGATATGGATTGGTGTATATTCATATATACACGGAAATTTAAATTTAACGTTTCAAATTTGAATTGAATGGAGTTGTTTTATGGACAAACGGAAGAAAATCAGTGAAATGATAAGTAATATAAAATTTAAAACAACGTCATATACAGATGAAGTCAGATTACAACCAAATTTAATTTTATTGGATTCAGAACGCGAAGACAGAGGTATGTATAATTTTCATTGCATTCAGAAGTTGTGTTGATGACACAAATATCGAGCCTTCAACGTTGGTTCACGGTAGAAATCATTATTTTATTTAAACAAGCATAACCTTCCCCTGTTGAATCGTGCCAACCTACCTCTGAAAATTTCAGCTACCCTATAAGCTATTGATGCAACGTTAATATTTTCCCCAAAATTCCTCCTTTATAAATCAAGCAATCACCAAATTTTTATTCAGCTCAAAACAAATCGTTCCTTTCCAACCTTTAGAAGAAAATCTCCCTTTTCGATTCTAATGTTCGAAACCTTTTCCTCAAAGTTTGGTCCTCCTTGGCTCTAATCAAAAGCCGAAAACCCTCAATCAAAAATGGCGTCTTTCCTTAAAAATCGATTCGCCTTCCTTCTGAAGCCACCAAAAGCCTTCACTGTTGTTCCCATCGTCGCCTCTTTTACTAGGTCCAAAATTCTATTTCATTGACGCACACCATGCGCAATAGCAATGGCACACACAACTTAAACCAGCATCCACCAACGGTCGTCATCAATAGCTCACCACTAGACCAGCCATTGTCATCACCTAAACCGCGTATCGAGTCTGATGCCTTCTTCCTTTTCATTGATTGCAGGTGAGTATTTTTACTCACGATTAACCCTGTCTTAAGTAATTTATCTTCATTTTAAATTAGAGTATAATAGTAATTTTGGGTTTTGGTGGGCTGCCATATGCTCATTGTGGAATTTCGATGTGAGTTTCATCGAAATTACTGATAAGAATTGCCTTACTTTCTAAAGATGAAATACCCTATTGTTGGTTGGAACTGTGATTCCTTAAAACACTTCTATTGGTTCCTTTGACTATTGTGTGGCTTTTGGAATATCTTAGATTAACAAATCAAACTGTATTAGAAGAGATACATTTAGAATGTTTTATAAATTGACATGAAATTCGAGAAATATGTATTTGAATGATCTATATATTGACATAAAAAATTCTGAGGTTGATACATATGTAATGTTGATCAGCAGTCATTATAGTTTAACGGCTAAACATTTACATGAAAGGAGATAATAAATAGAGTATCTATTTTACCATAAGAGGTGAAATTTTACTTAAACGTTGAAGAACTAAACCATGCAAGAAACCATATTCAAGTTTCAATACTATTTGGTTTAACAATGCATCGTTATCGACAGTACAAAACATTGCACAGAAACTACATAGGAAAAACCGTTAAATATTGTGATTAGATTCACTTGAATACTTCTTGATATCATGGAGTGTTAAAATATTACTGATCTGAGTTTGGTACCTTTTAATTGAACACCTAGGTTTATGAACTCGGTGAAATTGTTATTTAGTTGATTGTGAGTCATCATAACAAATTAATATCACCTTATCATTCAATTCCTGTTTGAATATTACCCCCTTTAATATGTGAGCATTTACTTGAATTTCCGAACCCAGTCTTGGTTGGTTTAAACTTGAACCTGCGTGGGTGTATATATGCGTCTATGTGTATGTATACATGGGTATTAAAATATATATATTGGGATTTTTCCTATTGCATATGGACATTAAAGTGAGTGTATGATTTCCAATCATAAACTTCCTTACGGGAATTTATAATAAGAAGTATACTATTTGCAAATAGGAAATCTTGTTCTTACACCTTGAAAATGTGTTAGTTTTGAACATGTTGTACCTTATCTGAAACCATATATTGGTGTATATATATACAAACCAAATATGTTCGCACAGCTGTGCCCCTACTTACAGTTTTAGAAGTAAACTTGAAAGGATGTTTCACCTTGCTAGTGATAAATAATTGCAAAGTGATAAATAAATTACGTTTCAATTACCAGCTTGAGCGAAATATACTCTGATTAAATTCATAGTCGCCTATGTTATACTGGGAATATTTTTCTTCAACCATGAGTCTTTCTTTAAATTCTTGAAATAATAAATGGGTTGTTTCTTGTCTAAAATTTGTTTAATGTTTTTTTGGTAATATTTTTGCTTGCCGTGAGTTCCCTATTGATATTCTGGAACAAAATAATCTGTTTTCTTGCCAATTTGTTCATTGGAACATCTTGAATTCCTGGGAATAAAATGCATGATGCCATCCAAGATGAAATTCTCCATGCTAATGTCATTGCCGAGTCCACTTGTGCACATTAATTTTTTCCATTCTTCTTGCATTCCATTTACTGATGTGTCATTACATTCTCTATTATGAACATGCCTGATTCATGCAAGTAAATACATGCTTCCATGTATGTTGCTATTTATGTACATACATAAGTTACTTAAAGTGCCATCCCATTTTATCGCTTGTTGTGTACCTGCCTTATCAAGCAAATAAATACCTGCTATAGTGCATGTAGTCATTTATGTATACACAGAGCACTTAAAGTCCTTACGGCTTTTCCATTTTGTCTTGGTTCACTTCGATTTTTGATTTAATTTTGGGCTAGTAGGTATCTCATGCGCTGATTGTTCCATATTAGCATATATGTGGATTGTTGGTTTGTATTGATAAATTCACGACCTCTTTATATTGCACCTATTAATGAAATAATTTACACCTAATGTGTTAAGGAACATTAATTATTAAATGTGCTGCTACCTTAAAGTTTCATTTGGTTGACCATGAAACCATATAGAACTGTTTGTTACATTGGTTGTTGTAATTGTGTTGCCGTTTGTTGTTTATCCGAGCACACCCTATGAACTTTCATTGAACCTGTTATTCGTGGTTGTGGGATGCTGGGGGCAGTACACACGTGTACCTGTACACATGTGTACATGCAGGCTTCCGTGACCATTTGTCCCTAAAATAAAAAAAAACTGATATGGACAACTATAACACAAGTTTTATTTTGTGCATATTATGAAAGTCATGATCAACTGTTATATTTCAATTTCTATTAAAGTTGATTTACTTGAACAGTAATTAATCCTGACTCGAGTATTTTATGTTTTTGCATGAAACACTCGGGTTAGACCCGAGTGTTACAGATTTTAAGATTACAACTTAGGATTCGAAGATTGGAAAAACTGGGGATTCCAAAGACGGAGCACTCTGAAGATTTAAACTGTAAATATTTTTATTATATTCAAACTATATTTTTATCTGTTGTACCAGAAAGATCTTGTATTCAAAAAAATTGATTAATAAATAAAGGTTTTATTGTTGTTGTTCAATACTGTGTTAATTATTATTCTATGTTGATTCTGTTATTAAACTCTATAAGACAAATAACGAACCTTCAATTTGAATGTTTTAAGTTGGTTTTATTACTGGTTTAAAGTGGTCAAAATGGCGGGACGTTACACATTTGAATGAATGCTAGAAAATAATATGAATCCATTTTTACATAACAATGTTAGTAACTTATTTTTAAAAAAATCAAAATAAATAAATAAATCAAATTCACTATAGAAGCAAGAACAATGTAAAGAAAAATTAGGTTCTTATGTATTATTAAAGAATAAATATTAATAACAATCTTATTCTTTTGCATGTATATTATTTATATGTATGTTTACTCGTATACTAGAACCAACACAAAGAATTTCTTTGATTTGATATTTGTAATCATGATAAACTCATGAATTTTAGTGAAGCTTCTTAATTATTTTGAATCAAGAGCATCTCCATCCCTTGTTTATATTGAATGTAAAATCAAAAACACATAAAATTTAAAATTTTGTTAAATTTACTCTCTCTGATGCAAATGTTGAGTGAATTTTCAAGACGATGGGCATAAAAATTTACAAGATATTGTGAAACATTATGTTTAGTAGCGGACATTGTACTACAAAATGTGAAAGTACAATTAATCATTGTCAACTAGTAAGTTAATATTAAATTTTTTTAAAATGACACGTGTATGTTAAAAATTGTGTTCTCTTAGACATTTGAATTGAAGAACAATTTAATTTTATTGTAGGAGCTTGTTTTATAAATATCATGCTGTTGAGTATTTGGTGATGCATATTGTTAACCCTGTTCTAAACACAGTTAGCACACAATAATTTGAAGTGCGAATATGATAGACCGAATTTGTTCAAAAGAAATGGATCGATATAGCATGCAAAAGATGGATTAGCAACAATCTTAAATAAATGAATGTATCATGAATTGGTTGGCTTTACTTTGATAGGTCAGTCGCATTTCAAATGAATGGACCGGTTAATGACCATAACCACAGATCAGTTATGATCCATGAGTTAAGTTGATCATGCTCTGCTTCATAACTCATAGCGATATTTTGCAATGGATCATCTACGATCCATGTTTGTGCTACTCCATTAGATCGACTACGATTTGCTTTATGGATCAGTTTCATTCATTGTAATGGATCGAACTTGGTCTAAGTGATGGATCGTTCAAGAATGCTCTAATGCAAACAACTAGGCGGGCCACATTTGGTTAATATGGGTCGCTCAACTTTAAAACCGTGGACCGGTTGCGACCCATGTATTGGGTTAGTTGTAAACAAAGTAGCTAATGGATCGGATGTGCTCCATCATATGGATCATTTGGCATTAATGCATTGAAGTGAGATTGTAGCACTTAAGCGGGTCGTTCACTTCCTATTAGATGGATCACATTTAACACATCTCATGGGTCGTTAAAACCGAATACAAGGCAAATTATTGGATTTATAAAGCATGGAACGCAACTGATCCATGCCATGGATCGCTATTGATACATCGACCCTGCATACTCCAAAATTATAGCTTTGCCACTCCCTCAAATTTCGCCTATAAATACCCAGCATTTCCTACACTCAAGGGACCGAATTTTCCGACCTAGAAGTGCGGTCATTTTCATTCTCCAATGACCTAAAGCAAATCATACTCATTTAAAGCTCTCTCTAGCAAGATCAAAGCTTCTTGATCGTCAATCCATTCCGGGAAGCGCCAAAGTTCATCACCGATCACGATTAACAAAGATTTACTTTAGTAATCACCGATACTCGTGAGAATTGATCGTTTCCACTTTAGAGATTGGAGAAAATAGAGAATTTGTAGAGAAAAGTGATTTGTTGAAGAAAAAGATATGAAAATGTACCAATTTAAAGACATTATATACCTTGTAATAATTGTGATCATAGTCAAATCCTCTATTAAAGTGGATGTAGGGCGAATCTAAGGCCAAACTACTATAAACTCTCTCTCCTTTAATTTTCTCTGCACTTATTTGTTCTTAACTTTTGTGTTTGACCGTTTGAAAAGTGTTGAAACACCTTTTAGGGTGTTAGTTTTATTTTTTGCATTAAAATTTTTAGCGCCCACCGTGGTGCTCGAACCCATGACCATAAGGTTAGAAGCCTTGGTGGGGGACGTCGAGGATTAAAGCTTGATTTTTACGATAGATTCGAGAATTCTGAAAATCAGGTCGGTTGAAAGATTTTCCTCTAGATTCAAGAGCTTATCTGAGATAATGGCACCACCGAAAAAGACTAGTAAGTTTGCGAGAGCTTCGGGCTCGAAGGATGTTACTAATGATCCTATAACTCCGCAATCTAATCATCATGAGGTTGGCCAAGCTTCGGGATTAGAAGTTGGCATAACCAAAGGAGAGTTGGACGAGGCTGTTGCTAGTGTGACTCAGTAAATGGAGATTTCGAACAAAGCTATGACTACTAGACTAGAAGCTCTTTTCACTGCTCAAGCTAATGTGGAAAATGTGAATGCCAAGGTTAAGCTTGAAGAGAATGCTAACTCTTCTTCAAATCCCAATCGTAATCATTCTATTCAAGAGATCGATGATTCAGATAATCTTGATGATGAAGAATCTAAACCACCTATTAAGATTCATTTAAAAAAATGCACTTCTTAAAGAGTGGTTGGATACACCGAAGGGGCACCTTCCTAAGGGGGAGGTCTAGGGCCCCGGATCCCAAACTGTGATCGCTTGCCCCGAAAAGCATCTGGTAAAGGAGGCGGTGTCTTCTCTATGGATCGACAAGGCGATGAAGAACATATCTTGGAAATGATTCGACAAATTATGAAGGAGAGTATGGAGAGAAACAATGATGAGAAAGAATGGGATTTTGCTTCAAGCAAGACTCCACTGACAAAAAAATTTCAAAAAGACAAGTTCCCGAAGAAGTTTACGCCTCATACTATGCCAGTTTATAATGGAACCGGAGACCCTAACCTGTTCCTGTACAAGTATGATCAACATAAGAATGGTGCACGAGCCACAGATGAAATCAAGTGCTTATACTTTCCTACTTACTTGGAGCGATTAGCCTCACTTTGGTTTACCAAATTACCACCAAAATCTAAGGATAATTTTACTATCTTATCGAAGAAGTTCATTGAACAATTACGGTTATATAGCACAAAAGTCAAGGATGTAATGTCGTTGGAATGATTTGGAGCAAAGACCGGGAGAATCTGTAAAGGATTTCCTTACTCATTTTAATTCTATTGTAACATAAGTGGGGAATCTTGAGCCTTAGTTGATTTTTATGGCTTTATACTGAGATATGGATAAGAAATCTGAGTTTGGAAGATGGATAAAAATGAAGGAACCTAATATCTTGAAAAATTCTACAAGAAGGCTAAAGAATATATTAGAGCGTAAAATGGTCCTTCTTTTACCCTGGATGTTGCTGAAAGTAGCGTGGTACCAGAAAAGAAGGGTAATGGTGTTCAAGGCAATCAAGAGAATATCAAAGGTCAGAAGAGAGGAAATGATGGAAAAGATAACCGTAATGGCAAAAAGATTCACTTTTTTAAGAATGTTGAATTGCCTCCTTTGACAGACACTCCGGAAAATATCTTCACTGCTACCAAAGACATAGAAAATTATCCGGAACCGCAACCGCAAAAGATCGGGGAGAACCAGGTGATGTTGAGATGGTTTTGTCGTTTCCATAATCAACTTAGTCACAACACAAATAAATGCAGACATTTGAAAAGCTTGATTGAAGAGTTGATTTGAAAGAACAATTTGCAGTAGTACATCAGGAAACCGCAGAATGCAGATCCCTCTCCTCAGGGGCAGAGTGCATGTGTTAATTAGTCTGGTCTAAGCAATGGACCTCCAGTGCAAGATAACAAAGGCTGTTGATTAATACCATTTCTTGTAGTCTTCATTCGACAAGTAGCAGCGCGGGGATATTGAGAGGTACGCACATGCTTTGAAGTTTGTCTCGAAGGAAGAGCGGTGTTTGATGCTGAGCAATTCTATCCCTGTAAAGCAACAGAAGCTCTCTTATAGGGACATAGTGTTCAAAGAAAAGGATGCGGAAGGTGTGTTAACTCCTACTCTCGATCCATTGGTTGTGACAGTTGGAATAGGACCAACAATTTTTAAATGGGTGCTTGTTAATTTCGGTGCCTCTGTTAATGTTTTGTTCCAAAAAACTTTCGACAAGATGAAGCTTTCCATGGACGATGTTCGGGCTTGTAAAACAAAGATCCAAGGGCTCATCCAGGAACCAAAATAGCTAATAAGAGTTAATGACTTACTGATTGAATTAGGAAAAGGAGAAAGGAGAGCTATTACGATGTAGACCTTTGTACTTGTTGATGAGCTTTCTGTATATAATGCATTCTTAAGCAGACATGCTCTAGCCTCTTTCAGAATTTCCTTAGCACCTTGGCATTTGACCATGTATTTTCCTACTGACAAGGGTATGGGTGTGAACAAGGGAGTCTAGGGTACCGCTAGAGAATGCTATCTTACAGAGCTGTGGGAAGCAAAGAAGAAAGACAAGGGAAAGAATGTGGAGGGCGCCCTCCACATTCACAAGCCTGCCTTGTAGCAATTAGGGAATGACCCATGCATTGGAGAGCATAGTGGGGCTCGGAAGGAGATGGATCCGCGAAAGTGCAATGCAGGTGAGGATCGAGCGGCACATGCTAAGGTCACAGTTCATATATCAGTCCATCCGAAAGATCCGGATCGAGTTTTGAAGATAGGATCTCAGCTGGTCCAAAAGTTGCAGGGGGGTTTATTTGCTTTCTTGAAAGCTAATTTATACGTGTTCGCTTGGAGTCGTTCCGACGTGTGTGGAATCTCACCCAAAGTGGCAGTTCATGTTTAAACATCGACCCAAGTGTCATCCATGTGAAACAGAAAAGAAGGTTACAAGGCCTTGAAAGATCGATGGCTCCAAAGGAAGAGGTAGACAAGATGATGGAGAATTGCTACATCGAGAGTCAATATATCTGGATTGGGTGTCAAATCATGTGTTAGTGAAGAAACTCAATGGAAAACGGTGAGTATGCATTGACTATTCTAACCTCAATAAAGCATGCACTAAAGACATTTTCCTGCTGCCCAGAATCGATCAGCTTGTAGATGCAACAGTAGGGCATGTGCTATTGTCATTCATGGATCCTTATTCAGGATATAACCATATAATGATTCATTAGCCAGATCAGGAGAATACGAGCTTCATTATCGACGTTGGTATGTATTTCTATAAAATGAAGCCGTTTGGGTTGAAGAATGTTGGGGTGACTTATCAGCGTCTCGTCAATGCTATGTTCAAATCTCAGATTGGTAGGACTACGGAAGTCTGTGTGGACGACATGCCGGTAAAGTCAAAGAGTGTAGATGATCATCCAGAGAAACTTGCTGAGATGTTTGATATCTTATGAAAGTACGACACGAAGGTAAATCCTCTCAAATGTTCATTTGGAGTTGCATCTGGAAAGTTCCTTGGGTTCATGGTCAATTCCAGGGGCATTGAGGCCAACCCTACTTAGAATTGAGAATTAAGAGAGATGCAGGCTACAAGGAAAAAGAAAGAGCTTCAGAGTTTGAATGAGAGGGTTGTTGCACTAAGTCACTTCATTTCAACGACAGCATATAGGTGTATTTCGCTTTTTGATGCATTGAGAAAAGGGAAGAAGGACTTCTAATGGACTCCATGTAACACCCCGTATTTTCTGTAAACATTAAAGTAATGAATTAAAGAATAATTAATTACAAATCTGGGAATTGAGGGAAACGGGGTAGCCATAGCGTTCATCTCGGAATACTGATTGAGATAGAGTCTGAGTTTGCGTAAATCGGACTCCGTATGAAGGAGTTACGACCATCAGAAGATTCAAGAGTTGAAATAAACAGCTCAGATTAAAGTTCAGAAAATTCAAATTTCAATATCAAAAGCAGAAGCGGGCTGGGCGGGAGTTTTCCCGCCCAAGGCCAGGTCGATGAGGAGGTCGACCAGGGGGTCGACCTCCCTACCCTACAGGTCGACCTCCCCCCCATACAGGTCAACCAGGGGGTCGACCTTCCCCTCGGGCCAGATTTGAAACCTGATGTGTTTTCTTTGGGTAACGATTTTTGAGTTATAAGGGCTTGTATGGCAAATTCTGGTTGGTTCTCTTAGGATTGAATGGCTCTGATTGGCCGTAGGTTGATCTGACGGCTCCTATTAAATCAAACTTCTATATAAGCAACCTAAATCTAAACCCTAAGCCACACAAAAATATTCCAAAGACCGTCATGATGTCAATACTCAACCAAGAGTAGCCGCCATTCTCATTTAACTAGAAAGCAAGTTAGGAATTACAAATCAAATCTAATTCAACTAATAGAATTCAATGTCTACAACAAAGGAGAGCTATTCAATTTCAGAATACAGATCCCATAACACAAGATTGCTCTCCTTTTTGTAAGTCCAGTTATAATTTAGACCTAAATGATATTAGAATCGTGACTAAATAACTGGATGTAGAACATTGCCTAACGTAAAATTATGCCTATCCTTTTTGTTAAAACTAAATTGAATAAGACTATGACTCTTATCATGTTAAGATTGTGATCATGTTGTATGTAATTTGGTGATAAATGTTAAATGCTTGGCAAAGAATCCATATGTTGTATAATTTAGCAATGACATATATGTTGTGTAATTTAGCGATGACATATTATGTTGTATACTTTGGCGATGACATATCATGTTGAATAAATTGGCGATGACATATTATAATTTGGCAATGACATATCATGTTGTGTAATTTGGCGATGACATACCATGTTGTATAATTTGGCGATGACATTTCATGTTGTATGATTTGGTAATGACACATATATGTTGTATGTCTAATTAGGAATTTTGCTATGTTTATGCAAGTTTAACCGTGTTCACATATATGACTAGAACTACATGTTAATTTGCAAGTTCACAACTACATGCCTAATTTTAAGTTTGTGTAGTTCTATGTAAAACCCCTATTCCACGATTCATGTTGAGTAGATCTAAATTTGCAAGTTCATAATTAGATGTATATTGTTCTATGCCAAATTCATATGACACATGTGTAGTTAGATCCGTATTTTTATGACATTGGAATTATTACATGTTCCTCTTTTTCCCCTTTTGTGTATAAGTTAGGATATGTATCGAGCCTAACATTTTATGTGATTTATGCGAATGTTTAATGGGGGTAATGTTGGGGAAAAACATGAAATTACATATAATTGGCATATTTGGCTCATAAACATATAAATGTTTTATGGCATAAAGTGGTATAAATTTTTATACCTAAAATTATGAAATTGATTTAAAGGGAAAGTGACGCTTGACTTGAATGACAATAGTTTGCATATAAATATGAAGAAGTAGATATGTAAATTTAGAAAAGACGAATATGCCTAACCCGAGGTTAGATTGAGTTACGGTGTAAGACTACCCGGAACCGCCCGGCATATCCAGCAACCATAACAATATATATCTAATGTGGGAGGTTAGTGCATTGAGCTCAAAAGAACCCAAGGTGTGTAAAACTGCCCGGACCCTACCGGAACATCTAGTGACTGCAACAATACCTGTCTAATGTGAGTGGTTGGTGCTTTAATGAATAAATTAAAGCTAAGTCAAGAATGGTAGGGTTAAGTTAATTAAGGCAACACTTAACCAATACAACATTTTAACTAAACTGATGGGTGGGGTTAGGTTAACATGGAGACTTAACCAATTTAACATGTTGATTAGGAAACCCTAGTAACGGGGTCCTATTTTAGCAGTAACCCACATAGATGTATCATGGTACCCTGAACTAGGCAGGGTGGGGCACGATTAGTGGGCTGATTATAAGCAGTCAAAACAACGGCGGTTAGTGCGTCAGTGTAGGCTCCGACGGAGTACGGGCGTGCATGTACTCCGGAGTGGAAAAAGCAGGCATTGGGCATCAGTAGTTATACATTGTGCATCTTGAAACATGTCGGGTTTCCACCATAGGATTTGATACACCCCATGGTGGGACCAGCACAGGTATCTGCCATCGAGTGGGGCCGTGTGACACAAGTAATAAATGCGTGCGAGTAGGAGCTGATCGATAAAAAGGGATCACTGGGTTTGAACTCATGATGATGGTTGAAATATCTAGTAGGTGTAGAGAATATGGATTTGAGTGTGATAGTATGATTAGTTTATCTTGCCTTATCCTATGTTAACTTATTTCTTTGTTATTGTCCTGCTTCCAGTTTATTCATGTCGTGGTTCTCTTACCAGTTTACATACTGAATAATCGCTGGACTTACCAGACTTATGTCTGACCCATTTTCTTTTACTCTCTTTTCTTCCATTTCCCCCTCAGGTAATCAGGGAGGGAATAACTCAACTTAATTTGGACCATTCATCTTTCCAAGCTTGAAGACTCTATGATGTATAGCTTGGAACCTCTTATCTTTGGCTATGGCTTTGGACACACTACTACTTGGGGATTTATGCAGTTTTATTGTGTTTTATGCTTCTTTATCTTATAATCAAGACAGAGATTTTGATGTAATGATTTGGAAGGTTTTTTGAGACGGTTTGTTGTAATGTTTTTGTTAGGAACCACATATGAAATAAATTTAGTTTTTCCGCTGCTTATATATGTCTGTCTTTAAATTATCTGTGTCTTTTACCTATAATGCTCTACTAAAGTTAAGGCATTCCCTTTGTGAGTGACCTTAACGGAGGTGGGGTATTTCACTTGGTATCAGAGCGAAGGTTTACCAGATCAGAAAAAAATTTGAAAACTGTTTTTCAAAAAGAAGTTTAAAGAAGAAATTTTCAAGAAAAAAAGGTTGTTTTAAAAAGGCATAATTCCCCAAAGCCATATGCACTATCTTTCTATCCTTTGTTTTGAATCTTTCCTTCTTCATTTCAGCATGTCTGGGGATCTTAACCTTCCAGAGGGTGTGCCGGTACCTGGCTGGTTCAGAAGGTACCTAGAGGCTAGGGCTAATGTCACAGGCCCAGCAGACGTTCCTTCTCCCCCAGCTGCAGCGGTTCCTCCTCCTCCTCGTGCAAATGCTTTTTAAAAAATATGTAGGAACTTTCGAGCCATGGGTGGAAAGAACTTCATTGGAAATGAATCCTTTGTGGAAGCTAGGAACTGGCTCAAAGAAACTGAGAATTTGTTTAATATCTTCGAAGTGGACGATATGCAGAAGATACAATTGGTCGTATGGTTGCTTAAAGACGAAGCTTCATATTGGTGGGAAGTTACTAAAGCTGAAAGACCAGTTGAAACTTGGATGGATTTTAGAATAAGGTTTGAAATGAAATTCCTCTCACAAGCTGAATGAAGCCTATAAATGGAGATGTTCTTAGCTCTCAAACAGGGGAGTATGTTGGTCAAGGAATACGTTAACCAATTCAACCATCTGGCAAGGTTCGGATTGGAGTTAGTGAACACTCCACATAAGAAGGCTCTCCGTTTTGTTAAAGGATTGAATGAGCCACTGCACAGCGTAGCTATGTCGCATATACCTATGGGTGCAACTTATGAGAGACTGTGACACTGTTACAAGAAGAAGATAAGGTTGGCAAGAAAGAGACAAAGGTGGAAGTACCTCAAGATAAGAAAGTGGAAGGATCACAGAGCAAGAAGACAGATTCCAAGAAGGGCAGGAAGAACAACAAACCCCATGACAAGAGGAAGTGTAATTTTTATGGCATTCATGGACATTTGGTTAAGGACTGCAGAAAGAGAAAGAGGAAGATGGGTGGCTGTTTCCATTGCGGCGAGACATGACACATGGCTAAGGACTGCCCAAGAAAGCAAGGGAAAGGGCAGAGAGCTGGGTCTATTTCTGGAGGGCAGGTTCACGCTCTCATGGCACCTCTGCAAGAACGAGGTAGAAATGTTTCTGTTGAGAGTTTAGTTTATCTTTTTGATCATCCTGTTCGTACACTCTTTGATTCTGGCGCATCGTACTCTTTTATATCTACTGCTTTAGTTGAATCACTGCACCTAGACACCAGTTTAGTAGAGAATCCCTTGGTTATTTCAAATCCAATTGGGGGCTCAACTTATTTGTCAATGATTTGTTTGGATTTGTGTTGGGTTTAGATGTAATGCCTATATTTTGGGCCTCACGGGCTATGGGTTGATTCTAGGCATGGATTGGCTATCCAGTAATGGTGCCATCCTCGATTGTGAAAAGAGAGTGGTTAGACTCATGACTCGCCTTGGTAACACTCTCGAAATTTCTTGTAATCCCATGAACTATGTTATGCTTAGTTATCTAGAATCTCTTGATGCGTCTGTTGAGAACTTGTAGTCTGTTAGAGAAGTCTGTGAATACTCGGATGTGTTTGAAGAGGTGAAGGGCATACCTCCATAGCGGAAGATAGACTTCCGCATATACCTCGTTGATAATGCAAAACCCATTGCTTTACCCTTTAGACACATGGCTCCAACGGAGAGGAAATAACTCAGCAAGCAAGTTAAAGAGTTGCTTGAGAAAGGATTTATAAGGCGGAGTATTTCTGAATAGGGTGCTCCAGTAGAGTTCGCAACCAAAGCGGACGGTTCGCATTACCTATGCGTGGATTATATGGAGCTAAACAAGCTGACCAAGAAGAATAGGCACCCACTCCTAAGAATACACGACTTGTCCGATCATCTTGTAGGTGCATCGGTTTTCTCCCAACTAGATCTAGCTATTGGTTTTAATAGCTAAGAGTGGCTGAAGATAGTATTGATAAGACCACGTTCAGAACCCCAGATGGTTTCATCGAGTGGCTTGTCATGCCTTTCGGCTTGTCAAACACACCCGTTTATTTCATTGACTTAATGTTCAGGGAGTTCCTTAATAAGTTTGTGGTGGTCGTCGCATATGACATTTTGATTTTCTCAAAAAGTGAGGAAGAGCATGCTCAGCATTTAAAAGAAGTCATTGATAATCTTCGAGCACATCAGTTGAAAGCTAAATTCTCCAAATGCCACTTCTGGAGAGAGGAAGTAAGGTTTCTTGGACATGTGGTGTCCAAGGAAGGGTTAGCTGTGGACCCCACAAAAGTAGTTGCGGTGCAAGATTGGAAGGTTCCACGGAATGCGTCCGAAGTCCGAAGCTTCCTCGGGCTAGCGGGCTTTTACCTAAAATTCATCAAAGACTTTGCGAAAATCTGAGATCCGCTTACAAGGTTGATGAAGAAGAACCTAACTTTCAATTGGGATTTGGATTGCGATGTTGCTTTCCAACGATTGAAGAGGGCTCTAACAACAGCCTCAGTTCTGACTTTATCGGATGGGAGCATGATGTTTACCATATACACGGATGCATGTGGTACGGGACTAGGTGTTGTCTTGATGCAAGAAGGGAAGGTAGTAGCTTATGGAGGCAGACAGTTGAAAGTACATGAGAAAAACTACCCAACCCACGATCTAGAGTTGGCTGCCATCGTCTTTGCACTTAAGTCTTAGCGCCATTATCTCCTAGGTGAAAAGTTTGAATTGTATACTGACCATAATCATTGAAGTACCTTTTCTCGCGGAAAGATCTTAACTTGAGGCAACAAAGGTGGATGGAGTTCTTGGCATCCTACGATTTTGAGATTTCCTATACCCCTAGCAAGGGCAACGTAGTAGCAGACGCCTTGAGTAGAAAGAAGCTGACCTTAAGCCCTCTCTTTGTAGAAAGGAAGAGCTTGGAATACATAGCCAATTTTAACTTTAGACCCTCTGTCGATAATGTGACTGGTTTGTTAGCATCGCTAGAAGTGCGGCCTACTCTTTTGGACTCAATAGGAATCGCGCAACGTGAGGATCCTAAGCTAGTTGATGTGATGGATAAGCTAATTAAGGGTGAGACTTCTAGTCACCTCAATAGATAATCCATCGATAATAAGGGTTGGTCGAGACGGGATGGAAGGTTATGCGTCCCAGAAGCAAGGAATTTGGTGAAGAAGGTTCTCGAAGAGGCACACCATTACAAGTTGACCATACACCCAGGTGGAGACGAGATGTAAAAAGACGTAAAAAGGGTTTTCTTTTGGAATGTCATGAAGAGGGATGTAGCAGAATTCGTCTCTAAGTGCTTTATATGCCAGCAAGTCAAGGCGGAGCAAAAGAATCCTGGTGGTTTGCTTCATCCTCTAGAGGTCACACAGTGGAAATGGGATAGCATTTCAATGGACTTTATTGATGGGCTGCCTATGTCAAGAAGGGGCAATACCAGTATTTGGGTAATAGTGGACAGGCTCACAAAAAGCGCTCACTTTATACCCGTTAAAAGTAGAAGGACTGCCTCGTCTTTAGTATCCGTTTATCTTAAAGAGATAGTTTGACTCCATGGGATACCCTCCAGCATTGTGAGTGACCGAGATCCTGTCTTTACGAGCGAGTTTTGGAAGAGCTTGCAAGAGGCTGTAGGCACACAGCTGTGCTTAAGCACGGCCTATCACCCCCAAACCGATGGTCAGATGGAATGGGTGAATAGAGTATTAGAGGACCTCTTGAAATTATGCATTCTTAACTTGGGAGGAACATGGGAGGATCATCTTCCTTTGGTGGAGTTTGCCTACAACAATAGCTACCAAGCCACCATAGGAATGGCACCCTTTGAAGCTTTATATGGAAGACCATGCCGATCACCAACTTGTTGGTGGGAGTCTACAGACAAGCTCATACTTGGACCAGATATGATTAGAGAAACTTCAGAGAAAGCGGACTTGATATGAAGAAGAATGAAGACTGCCCAAGATAGAAGTCCAACGTAGATAAAAGAAGGACCGACCTTGAGTTTGAGGTTGGAGATAGGGTTTTCCTTAAAGTATCTCCTTTAAGGAACGTCGTTCGATTTGGATCCGCAGGAAAGTTGGCACCAAGATTTGTTGGGCCGTTCCCTATCATTGAAAAGATTGGAAAGATGACTTACAGAGTAGAGCTGCCCGAAAGGTTGGCTGGAGTTCATAATGTCTTTCATGTTTCTCACCTACGAAAGTGCTTACATGAGTCTGCGGAAGTGATGGAACCAAGCATATTAGAGGAAGTAGAAGTAGAACGAGAGGCGACTGTGAGAAGAGTTCCAACTCGTATCTTAGTTACGGAAGTCAAAAAGCTATGCAACCGCGAAGTCAAACTTGTTAAAGTTCAATGGAGTGACGCTGAGGAAGACGCGACTTGGGAGACTGAGGCCAAGATACGCGCAACCTACCCTTTTCTTTTTGAGGTTACATCTTTGATCTCTTTTTTTCCCTCAAGTTTATTCATGCTCGTATCTATCTTTTTAGTATTTCCTCCGTGCTATTCTTGATCCTTAGGTAGAAACCAATGGATGTAAACATTTATTTGAAACATGTTATGATTGATGGTTGCAAGTGGTTGCAAGTGATTGCTAGTGGTTGCTCGTGGATGCATATACACACACATTAGGTGTTAGATCGGCTCAGTCACTTTCATATTGCATATGCATATATGTACTTGTATATGATTGAAACTTGATGTGTTATCATGTGGATGTTGCATTTGTATGAATGATTGTGCACTAATGTAGAAAGTATGATTAGGGATGATTGCATACATAATGGACTCATGGCACCAACATGACTTGCATTAAGGAGGTCAACTGAATCAGTAGACCGCCTGATTTTGCATTAGATAAGGACATGTGCACACACTATGCATATGATCACGAAGCATTAGAAGTCTTTTTAGGGACAATAGACGCCTGTGTTTGATGGATGAGTAGATGGACGATTGGATGGTAGGATATACGTTCTTCTTGACTAGAAGATTTTGGGGACGAAATCCTTTAAGGAGGGGAGAATGTAACACCCCGTATTTTTTGTAAACATTAAAGTAACGAATTAAAGAATAATTAATTACAAATGTGAGAATTAAGGGAAACAGGGTATGCCATTCCTTCGTCTCGGAATTTTTCTTGAGATAGAGTCCGAATTTGCATTAATCGGACTCCGTATGAAGGAGTTATGATCTTCAGAAGAATCAAGAATTTAAATAAATAGCTCAGATTAAAGTTCAAAAAATTCAAATTTTGAAATCAGAAGCAGAAGCGGGTTGGGCGGGAATTTTCCTGCCCAAGGCCAGGTGACCAGGAGGTCGACTTCTCCCCTTATACAGGTCAACCAGGGGGTCGACCTCCCCCTCGGACCAGATCTGAAAGATGACGTGTTTTCTTTGTGTGATGATTTTTGAGTCATAAGGGGTTATGTGGCAAATTCTGGTTGGTTCTCTTAGGATTAAATGGCTTTGATTGGCCCTAGGTTGACCTGACGGCTCCTATTAAATCAAACTTCTATATAAGCAACCTAAATCTAAACCCTAAGCCACACAAAAATATTCCTAAGACCGTCATGCTGTCAATGCTCAACCTAGAGTAGCCTCCATTCTCCTTCAACTAGAAAGCAAGTTAGGAATCACAAATCAAATCTAATTCAACTAAGAGAATTCAACGTTTACAACAAAGGAGAGCTATTCAATTTCGGAATACAGACCCCATAACACAAGGCTAGTCTCCTCTTTGTAAGTCCAGTTATCATTTAGACCTAAATGATATTAGAATCGTGACTAAATAACTGGATGTAGAACATCACCTAATGTAAATTAATGCCTACCCTTTTTGTTAAAACTGAATTGATTAAGACTATGACTCTTATCATGTTAAGATTGTGATCATGTTGTATGTAATTTGATGATAAATGTTAAATGCTTGGCAAAGAATCCATATGTTGTATAATTTGGCAATGACATATATGTTGTGTAATTTAGCGATGACATATTATGTTGTATACTTTGGCGATGACATATCATGTTGAATAAATTGGCGATGACATATTATAATTTGGCAATGACATATCATGTTGTGTAATTTGGCGATGACATACCATGTTATATAATTTGGCGATGACATTTCATGTTGTATGATTTGGTAATGACACCAATATGTTGTATGTCAATTTGGGAATTTTGCTATGTTTTTGCAAGTTCAACCATGTTCACATACATGACTAGAACTACATGCTAATTTGCAAGTTCACAACTACATGCCTAATTTCAAGTTTATGTAGTTCTATGTAAAACCCCTATTTCACGATTCATGTTGAGTAGATCTAAATTTGCCAGTTCATAATTAAATGTATATTGTTCTATGCAAAATTCATATGACACATGTGTAGTTAGATCCATATTTTTATGATGTTGGAATTATTACATGTTCCTCTTTTTCCCGTTTTGTGTATAAGTTAGGCTATGTATCGAGCCTAACATTTTATGTGATTTATGCGAACGTTTAACGGGGGTAACGTTGGGGAAAAACATGAAATTACATATAATTGGCATATTTGGTTCATAAACATATAAATGTTTTATGGCATAAAGTGGTATAAATTTTTATACCTAAAATTATGAAATTGATTTAAAGGGAAAGTGGGGCTTGACTTGAATGACAATAATTTACATATAAATATAAAGAGGTAAATATGTAAATTTAGGAAAGACGAATATGCCTAACCCAAAGTTAGATTGAGTTACGGTGTAAGACTGCCCGGAACCTCCTGGCATATCCAGCAACCGTAACAATATATATCTAATGTGGGAGGTTAGTGCATTGAGCCCAAAAGAACCCGAGGTTAGACTAAGTTGCAGTGTAAAACTGCCCGGACCCAACCGGCACATCCAGTGACCGCAACAATTGTCTAATGTGAGTGGTTGGTGTTTTAATGAATAAACTAAAGCTAAGTCAGGAATGGTAGACTTAAGTTAATTAAGGCAACACTTAACCAATACAACATATTAACTAAATTGATGGGTGGAGTTAGGTTAACTTGGACACTTAACCAATTTAACATGTTGATTAGGAAACCCTAGTAATTAGGACCCATTTCAGCAGTAACCCACGTAAATGTATCATGATACCCTAAACTTGGCAGGGTGGGGCACGATTACTGGGCTGATTATAAGCGGTCAAAACAACGACGGTTGGTGCGTCAGTGTAGGTTCCGACGGAGTACGGGCTTGCGCGTACTCCGGAATGGAAAAAGCGGGCACTGAGCATCAGTACTTATACACTGTGCATCTTTAAACGTGTCGAGTTGCCACCATAGGATTTGATACACCCTATGGCGGGAGCAGCACATGTATGTACAATCGAGCGGGGTCGTATGGCACAAGTAGTAAATGCGTGCGAGTAGGAGCCGATCGATAAAAAGGGATAACTGGGTTTGAACTCATGATGATGGTTGAAATATCTAGTAGGTGCAGAGAATATGGATTTGAGTGCGATAGTATGATTAGTTTATCTTGCCTTATCCTATGTTAACTTATTTCTTTGTTATTGTCCTGCGTCCAGTTTATTCATGTCGTGGTTCTCTTACCAGTTTACATGCTGAATAATCACTGGACTTACCATACTTATGTCTGACTCATTTTCTTTCGCTCTCTTTTCTTCCGTTCCCCCCCCCCCCTCAGGTAGTCAGGGAGAGAATAACTCAGCTTAATTTGAACCGTTCATCTTTCCAAGCTTGAAGACTCTGTGATGTATAGCTTGGAACCTCTTATCTTTGGCTATGGCTTTGGACACTATTACTACTTGGGGATTTATGCAGTTTTATTGTGTTTTATGCTTCTTTATGTTATAATCAAAACATAGATTTTGAGGTAATGATTTGGAATTTGTTTTCAGATAGTTTACTGTAATGTTTTTGTTATGAACCACATATGAAATAAAATTAGTTTTTTCGCTGCATATATATGTCTATCTTGTAAATTATTTGTGTCTTTTACCTATAATGCTTCACTAAAGTTAAGGCATTCCCTTTGCCAGTGACCTTAACGTAGGTGGGGTGTTTCACTCCAGAATGTCAAACGACTTTCGAAGAGTTGGTCAGGGTTATGAAAAAAAAACCGATGTTGTCAAAGCCTAAAGGTGGAGAAGATTTGTTCTTGTATCTGATAGTTTCATCTCATGCTTTGAGTGCAGTTTTGGTTCGAGAAGATTCGAAGATTCAAAGGCCTGTGTATCACATCAGCATGAGGCTTACCGGGGCAGAGCCGAACTATCCAAAGTTGGAGAAGCTTTCGTACTATCTTCTTGTTGTCTCAAGGATGCTTAGCCGTATTTCCAAGCTCACCCTTTCAAAGTGCTCACAGATCAGCCATTAATGCAAGTCCTGTTTTGTCCAAAAACGTCCGAAAGGTTATTGAAGTGGAATATTGAGCTCATTCAATATGATATCATTTACCATCCACGAAGGGAAATCAATGGACAAGCTTTAGAAGATTTCATTGCTGAGTTTACAAATAGAGGAGTTGAGAAGGAAGAGCCTGTAAGAGTGATCGCTCGGTGGAAGTTGTTCGTTGATGGAGCTATGGACGAGTATTGCTCGGGGCAGGAGTAATTCTAGAGATTCCTGAAGGACATTCAATATGCTATGCTTTGAGATTAGAGTTTCCATCGATGAACAATGAAGCTGAGTACGAAGCGTTAATTGCTGGACTAAAAGTCGCAAAGGAGTTGCAGTCAAAATCCTTACAAATCTTCAGTGATTCACAGTTGGTGGTATGCCAAGTTCGGATGAAATTCCAATCTAAGGGAGGAAATTTGCCATCTTACCTATCGAAGGCATAGGAACTGCTCAACAACTTAGACTACTATATTATATCTCATATCCCACAAGAAGAAAATATGAGGGTAGATTCGCTTGCAAAGTATGCTAGTTCGGGAGATGCTTAGTTGTTAGGATTGGTGCCAGTTGAAGTCCTCTTGAATCCCAACACTGGAGACAATGATATAGATTGGATCATGGAACGAGCCGAAGAGCCTGATTCATGGATGACTCCAATCAAAGATTATCTCCTTAATGGTGTTCCCCTGAATGATCCGAAAAGCCAGAATAAGTTGCTCCAAAAAGCTCCTATGTTTCTCATTTAGGATGGTCGGTTATATAAGCGAGGCTTCTCCATGCCATTGCTACGATGTGTTACCAAGGAGGAATCTAAAGCGATCTTGGCAAAGCTGCATGATGGTGAGCGTGGAATTCATACAGGTAGACAGAGCCAATAAATTCTGCGATATGGTTATTTCTGGCCTGATGTGAATCGAGACTCCGCAACATATACGAGAAAATGTGACAGATGCCCAAGGTTCGCGAAGATCCCAAGAGCACCATCTACTGGACTAACTTAAATGGTCTGTCCTTGGCCATTCGCTATCTAGGGAATTGATTTAATTGGGACACTACCAACCGTGAAGTCTAGTTTCAGATATGCCATTGTAGCCATTGATTATTCCACCAAGTGGGCTGAAGCAGAGCCACAGGCCATTATCACCTCAAAGAAAGTCATCAACTTTGTGTTGAACAACATCATTTGCAGGTTCGGTGTGCCATAGAAAATAATGACGGACAATGGGACGTAGTTCGAAAGCAAAGAGTTCAAAGGATTATGTGCCAAGTACAAGATCCAAAAGTGTTTCACAGCATTGGCCCATCCGCAGTAAAACGAGCAAGTAGAGGTTGTGAACAAGACCATCAAGTCAACCATTAAAAGGTGAATAAAGAAAGCCAAGGTGGTTGGGTAGACGAACTGCCGCTTGCACTATGGGTGTATAGGATGATTCATAAATTTGCGACAAGGCACACTCCTTTTTCCTTGGCAATTAGCGTAGAAGCAATGATTCCAGTAGAGTTTAAGGTTCCTACTCACCATAGAATCCATTTCAACTAAGAAGAGAATGAGAAGCTACAACTTGTGTAACGACCCGGGGAATTTGCGACCTTGGTAATCGACATAACTCAATGTCGACTATCCAAGCATCGAAAATACCGGATAGTTAATAAAAGAAAATAGAGGGTGAGAATAGATAAGATAGAAAATTAGAATAGAAGAAGTAGAAGAACATCACAACATCAGAGTAAACACAAATCTCACAGCGGAACGAATAAATATATTTCATAACACAACTTTGAAATAAAACAGTATCTGTATACAATACCATTATTAGAGTATAACACTTACAATACAGCGAAAATAACAATAGATACATAATCCTGAAGCCTCCTGCTCCAGCTCTTCAAGTATCTGTAAAATCCTGACTACTTGACTGCCTGTACAAAATTGGGCACCCAAGAGTTTAGGGAAAACAAACCAAAAGAAACTCTGGGCCAGTCATGTGACTGGTGTGAGTAAACTCCAACCATTTGTTTAACTTTTAAAATCCTTTCTAAAGAAATGATAATCGTAAGACTGATCCACACATAAACACGGATGATTTTTACCTTACGATAATCCAAAATATTTCTTTAAAATCAATGCTCTTCTAATATTATAATAATGTCTAAATCAAATGAATAGCAATCTAGTGGAAACGCTTTCATCTCACGTTCCACATATATTATATACAATTAAACACCGCATGCGCTTATTGGTTAACGGATTTCCAACCATGACAAGGTATGGAACCACCTTCCTATCAGTGTACTCTAGAAGAGATACACTGGAGTTCAACAAGAACATCTTGTAACTCGGCCACACATGATCGGCCATTCATTTCGTTTGAATGTTCCGAATATATTATCACCTTGTGGTTGGTATACCAACATAACCGTTCCTGGGAGATACAAAAGAGAAAGAAGTAACAAATACGAATATTCGCTAGATAGTGACAATATACCCTAATTGGGTGCGGCTCACTTAGCCATGCTGCCTGCCCGATTTCTGTCAATTCCCAGTTGATGAGGTTTGAGGTCATAACGTATCTTTTAACAGATCACTCTTTTAATTACTTTGAATACCACATCGTCATACCCGTCAAATCACAAATTGATTTTCCCAAAAATACCATGAGTATAAGCTAAGAGAAACGAATTCCTCTGCCACCAACATAAATACGTTTGGAACGATCAACTTACGTGATCTACCAGATATACTCTGTCAGACATTCGTCCATTTAAGTTGTCTTGGGACTGGACAACCCGAAGGCACTATTCTATAAATCAATCATAGGAAATTTCTACCTAGGAATTGCCAGAACGACCCTTACATAAACTCCGTCTTCATCTATCTTCATCATATTTGATTCGCAACACTAACGCCCATACGGAGTGGTTTTCAGATAATAAATCTGATCCCGGTCTCTCCGTATTAACAACGGAAATGGTCAAAAACTTTGATAGTCGATAATATAACTATCAAAGGAAAATATGTGTACAAACAACCGTTGTATTTCCAAATGGAAATCTTATCGAGCAAATCATCAATAAACATTGATCCCTTTAATTTAATTTGTCATTCAATTATTCATTTCCCTATTCCTGTTTTCATATATTCGCAATTTCTTATTTTCTAAATTTAGAAAATGTACGTTATTAATCATTGGAAAACATTTCCATATTTACTCTCATTTCATATTTTCTATATTAGGAAACATATCTGATTTCTCATCTCGACACCAACTCAAATCATTACACTCATTAACTAAATTCACTTAACCAGCCTTCGCTATCGAACCTTAACCATTCCTTAGTTAAAAACGAAGTCAATCAAGTTGGGGTATAACTACCTCTCAGACCTTAACTGAACAACTTTTCTAACTTCGAAACAAACAAAGCTCACCATCTAAATCTTTAACAAATTTCCTTACGTAACTCTCAGATTCTATTTACGAATCCACTTCTTTTACAGAAATCATTTGATTATAACAATAGTGTTATAATCCCATGCTTCTGAAATATAATAACTTCAATATAACTTTTATTTATTAATTTGAATAAATAAACAAACAACTAATTTATAAATGAATAAATAAATCTTGATTTAAAAACTGAAAGTAAACAGTACTTTCCTACATTCGATATAATCGAATTTCAAAGTATAACTCTCTTTCGAGTAATCTCTACTCGATTAACTCTCTTTCGAATAACTTATGCTCGATAACTTCCTTTGGAATAAATCTATTCGATTAACTCTCTTTGAGTAACTTATATTCGATTAACTCTCTTCGAGTAACTTATATTCGATTAACTCTCTTCGAATATCTAATATTCGATTAACTCTCTTCGAATGACTCTATTCGATTATCTCTAATTCGATTAACACTATTCGATTAACTCCTATTCGATTACCTCTTATTCGATTAACTCTTATTCGATTACCTCTAATTCGATTAACTCAAATCGATTAACTCTAATTCAATTAACTCTAATTCGATTAACTCTAATCAATTAACCCTTATTCGATTAACTCTTATCGATTAACTCTTATTCGATTACCTCTAGTTCGATTAACTATAATCGATTAACTCTAGTTTGATTAACACTAATCGATTAACTCTTATTCGATTACCTATAATTCAATTAACTCTAATCGATTAACTCTAATTCGATTAACTCTCTTTTCAATCCTATTTCAGAACCCAAATTCATTAATAAATATTTTATTTGAAAAATATTTACTTCAATCCCTTATTCACGTCGAATGTGAATAAAATTTCTTTTATCGAATCAAAACAGTTTGATTTCGCAATTTTAAAACACTATCCCCAAATCCAATTTCTTTTTATACTTCTATTTATATAATTTTCTTTAAAAACTTATTTTATACTTCTAACACTAAAATCTCATTTAATTCCCTTTAAAAACTAAGTTCAAAAACCATTTGAAATATCGGTGTTAAAACCGGTTTCTGCTTCTCTACATAAATCCAGACTTATATTTTAATTTATCCAGTGATGAATATTCTACTTAATTTATAAATATCGTTCATAAATTAATCTTTTTAATTCGTCTGTTAAAACAGATTTTTATTTAATATCTACATTTCACATATTTCCTTTTATAAAATTCTATTCATTTTATAAATACTTCCTTTTAAAATTCTATTTATTTTCTAAATAAATATTCCTTTTATAATTTTATTTATTTTCTAAATAAATATCCCTTTTTCAGATACACTTTGAAAATTTCTTTTTCATACATTCTAGTATTTCTTATGGTATTTCAAATACCAAATAACTAGACCAATGTTATAATAATCAATCACAGATTATATATCACATCATATATCACCATGTATGAAAACAAACAGTATTATAAATATTGAGGAATCCTATTGGATCCCTCCAACCTGTTTCCCTGCATCCACAGATGTTAAACACATAAATAACATCGATTTCATTTCAATATGAAATATTCTGATCAGCAAAATCAATATTTGATTAACGATATATATTTGTATATATATATCAATAGATCTATAATTTCAACCAATCAATTAACAAATCATCCAAACCATCAACACACAGTAATCAACCATCATTTATCAGTTCTAAAAATACGTTATAAAAATATATCTTTTCAGAGTTAGTGAGTTTTACTCACATTGGATGATCATTGTTAAATAACGATAACTGTCAATTAATTCAAATAGACAATTTATTTCGCTACAAGTTGTAACGAGCTCCAATTCACTCCTAGTTAGTTCCACTGTGTAGTCCTCATCCATATGATCCAAACGGATCCAGTTTCACTGAATTTCGATAATGTATGATGAAGTTATATGATTTACAAGTTTGGTTGAATTTAAATTAAACATAACTATATATATATATTAATTAGATGGGCCTTCACCTTTATTTCATTTTCCTTCGGCCCATTTTAACCAACCCAGCACATAAACCCTTCTTCTTCATTCTCCTGATTAACCCGTACCATCCTCCTACACAAATCGGCATTCACGCACCTTTTAACTCCAATTCGTAGCGAATCAACAAACGGTCTCCACCATAATTCCTCGCTCCAAATTCTCCTCAACTCCAAACCATCATAACTCAACTCGACTCATCCATTCTTCACGTGATTTCCTACCCGGCTCACACATAATCACAGAGGTCACGACAGTTTTCTTCACTGCCATTACTGATCTTTAAGGCCTCCTAACTCCTTCAATACTTATTCGGAAAGGAAATTGACCTCACCATTTGCTTCCTTTCCTTGAGCTCCTTCCCGCCATACCACCCTCGTCGACCTCGACGTTTGTCTCCACTATCGTGACTTCCAACAGCACACGCACCCCCAGGGAAAACTCGCGACATTCATTTTCACCGAGGACCACAAAAATCATGCCAACGAACCTCAATTCACTTCCCAAGCCCAAATGTCAACTTCAAAACTCGAACCACAGCTCCAATCCTTTCGATTATCAAACCCTAGTTTACTCTCGATTTTCCAGCTAAAAGAAAATGGTTCGAACCACTTTAAACTGATACCAACAAGAAGAGCAACTTCAGAGGAGATCGAATATACAAGGGAATTGATTTATAGAATTATGTACGAATTACTATGATTTTATAAAGAGGGATTTCTTCATTTATTTTACTGGAGGAATTAACTCGATGGCGACCAATAAGTTAGACCTCAGGAAAAATAGTCCTAGGGTTTAGAGTAAGATTGTGTATTTATAGAATAGTTCCAATATTTTTTTGTTTGAGTTTTAAATTAATATTTATTCTATCGTTGTTTACATTCGTGTTTAAAAATTCCTGTGATCACATACAATACCCAAAATTCATGAAAATTGGCATGCGGCTACATTTCGACACTACGGACTCAACGAAACCAGTTTCGTCGAATTCTGAGTCCGTTTGCTCACACAACGTATTTTTAAAATCAAATTATCGACTGTTTTTCACATTAAAATCTCGTACGGTCACATACTTACCCCAAAAATCACGAAAATTGAAATCTAGCAATAATTTAATATTGTGGATCCAACAAAAATTGTTTCGTCGAAAACGGAGGTCATTTACAAAAATGGCTATTTTTAAAGCTTTAAATAAATCCATTTAAATATTAATATATCTAAAAATAATTAAATTAAATATAAGTAAATTTTATATTATCATATATGTTCAAAATAGAATATCATAAAGCTCTAATTGGATTTATAACTCGATATTCAAATCCCGGTTGAATCGATATTCGATTTATATTGAAAAATCCATTTATAATATAAATAAATCGCTATAAATTATAAAGGAGTTCCATAGCGACTTTTTGAAAATTTAATTGGACATAACTCAAAACCTACACGACGAAATCTCGATTTTTCTGTTCCATTAGAAAAGCATACTTCACCAGCTCCGAATGTTTCTTGTTTCACAGAAATCCAACTTAAAACGGATTTTGTATATTCAATTAAAGTTCAAATCGCCAAATTACGAACTGCCGCGCCATTTCGAGCTCGATTATAATTATAATATAAATTATATGTTCAGTGGACATTTATAAATAAATTCGTTAATATAATTCAATTCTAAACTAAATTATATATTTTAAATTGTCCAATTCACACAATATTGCGAATTCAGCTATTCCGACTATTTCGGAATTTATAATTTATTATTATGTGATAAATATAAATAAAATATTCATTATTATTTAATTAAATAACCATTTAAATATCCATATCACTATTTAAGTAATTAAATTAATTAATTATTATACCGTAAAAATATGGGACATTACATTCTTCCCCCTTTAAAATAATTTCATCCTCGAAATTGCTAAGGTAGAAAACAAAACCTATTGACTGGTTTAAAATTATTTGTTCACTTCTTTACTTCAGTTTCAACTGAACCAATTTAATTTCAATTAAATATTTATTTATTCCTATTAACGAGAATTTTCAAAAATCCTAAAATTTTTCTAACACCTTAATTTTCCGGAAAATTTCGCCAGCACCTCCTTTGTACTGGTCAATAGCTCAAACTCAAACTCGCCTCTCTAGGACTTCTTCAATCCAAAATAAAATCAAATAGCCAAGCGGCTTGCCAATTCGGCTCATCAAACTCTCTAACCCATATATAATATAAACTGGTACTTTTTTGTTGGGCATTTCAATATGTCCTTTCCATATATATGTTACCAATCCTGCATATACCAACGTCATCCCGATCATTTGGTTATACCCAAGATGAATTCTGTTCTCAACTTAGATTCCATTATTAATTTCAACTCTTAACTTACTAGTCTAATTCCATTTCAGATTATCTCTAATCCAATCTAATTCGATATTTTCTATCTCAACTCATTTTCCACTTAACTGGTTTTCAATTCAATTTCTATTTGCTTTTACAAATTCTAATTTAATTTGTTTTAAATTCAGACAATCTTTCCCAAGAAATTTCAAATAGTTTAGCTTTTCTAAAACCAGATATCCTTTTTCAGTATTCAAAACAACTTGCTTTCCACAAAACAATTCAAAAACAAAATCTTTGGTAGTAATCCGTCACTTACAACTCGAAAATGAACACCAATGATGGTCGACTTCATCATTGGGATTTATTTTCCAGCGATCGAAGTGAGTTCAACACTATATCACTTTCAAAACCATATTTAAACACTTCTATTTTGAAATACATTTCAAAATATCATTCACGATGCTTGTAAAACAATTTAAAATCTCCCAAGGTTTCAAAATTCCCATATATTTAATTCTATTCCATTTATAAACACTTTTCATGTTTTCAAAATTTTGAATTCCAATTCTGATTTAAATTCAGATTTAATTCATCTAATTTCATATATTACACTTATATGAATTCTGGTTGGCTATTTATATAACCATTCCAATTATAATCTCATTCGATTATAATAGTGACCAACACATCAAATATAATAATTTTAATATATATTCACTTTTATATCAAAATATACTTTGGGTAAAATTATTTCATCTACCCTCTTTTCAAAACATACTGTGTCGGTTCATTGTATTCGAGTGTTTATTAACTCCTACCGATACAGTGGATCAAACTGATTGACTAGAACACATAAACAACTCAATCAATAAATCTCCACAATTTAAAATCGTTTTATATTGAACAATAAATCCGCGCTCATATATATACACTCAAGCTCAATTTAGGGTATTACTAACCCCATCTCTATCGAGTTACGCCACAGAGCCAAGGTAATTACCTAACCTTATGCTCTGATACCACTGTAATGACCCTGGGAATTTGCGACCTTGGTAATCGACATAACGCAATGTCGACTATCAAAGCATCGAAAATACCGGATAATTAATGAAAGAAAATAGAGGGTGAGAATAGAAAAGATAGAAAATTAGAATAGAAGAAGGATAAGAACATCACAACATCAGAGTAAACACGAAACTCACAGCGGAACAAATAAATATATTTCATAACATAACTTTGAAATAAAACAGTATCTGTATACAATACCATTATTAGAGTATAACACTTGCAAAACAGCGGAAATAACAATAGCTATATAATCCTAAAGCCTCCTGCTCCAGCTCTTCAAGTATCTGCAAAATCCCGACTACTTGACTGCCCATACAAAATTGGGCACCCAAGAGTTTAGGGAAAACAAAACAAAAGAAACTCTTGGTCAGTCATGTGACTGGTGTGAGTAAACTCCAACCATTTATTTAACTTTTAAAACCATTTCTGAAGAAATGACAATCGTAAGACCAATCCACACATAAACACGGATGGTTTTTACCTTACGATAACCCAAAATATTTCTTTAAAATCAATACTCTTCTGATATTATAATAATGTCTAAATCAAATGAATAGCAATCTAGTGGAAATGCTTTCATCTCACGCTCCACATATATCATATACAATCAAACACCGCTGGCGCTTATTGGGTAATGGATTTCCAACTATGGCAAGGTATGGAACCACCTTCTGGTTAGTGTACTCTAGAAGCGATACACTGGATTTCAACAAGAACATCTTATAACTCGCCCACACATGATCGCCCATTCATTTCGCGTGAATGTTCCAAATATATTATCACCTTATGGTTGGTACACCAACATAACCATTCCCAGGAGAGACAGAAGCGAAAGAAGTAACAAATATGAATATTCTCTAGATGGTGACAATATACCGTAATTGGTTATGGTCCACTTTGCCATGTTGCCTGCCTGATTTCTGTCATTTCCCAGTTGATGAGGCTTGAGGTCATAACGTATCTTTTAACAGATCACTCTTTTAATTACTTTGAATGCCACATCGTCATACCCGTCAAATCACAAATTGATTTCCCCAAAAATACCATGGGTATAAGCTAAGAGAAATGAATTCCTCCGCCACCAATGTAAATACGTTTGAAACGATCAACTTACGCGATCTACCAGATATACTCTGCCAGACATTCGTCCGTTTAAATTGTCCTGGGACTGGATAACCCAAAGGCACTATTCTGTAAATCCATCTTAGGAAATTTTTACCTAGGATTTGCCAGAATGACCCTTACATAAACTCCACCTTCATTTATCTTCATCATATTTGATTCGCAACGCTAATACCCATACGGAGTGGTTTTCAGATAATAAATCTGATCCCGATCTCTACGTATTGACAATAGAAATGGTCAAAAAATTTGATGGTCGGTTATATTACTATCAAAGGAAAACATGTGTACA
This sequence comes from Allium sativum, assembly GCA_030737875.1. Taxonomy (NCBI): domain Eukaryota; kingdom Viridiplantae; phylum Streptophyta; class Magnoliopsida; order Asparagales; family Amaryllidaceae; genus Allium; species Allium sativum. The sequence goes on along the minus strand of CM060925.1, from coordinate 198,864,146 downwards.
AACAACGGTCGTATTTCCAAATGGAAATCTTACAGAGGAAATCATCAATCAACATTGATCCCCTTTAATTTAATTTGTCATTAAATTATTCATTTCCCTATTCATGCTTCCATATATTTGTAATTTCTTATTTTCTAAATTTAGAAAATATACGTTATTAATCATTGGAAAACATTTCCTATTTACTCTCAATTCATATTTTCTATATTGGAAAACATATCTAATTTCCTATTTGGAAAGCGTTCCCAAAACTCCTTCATTGGATTTAAACAGATGTTTAAATAAAACATCTCGACGCCAACTCAAATCATTGCACTCATTAACTAAATTCACTTAACCAGCCATGCTATTGAACATTAACCATTCCTTAGTTAAAAACGAAGTCAATCAAGTTGGGGTATAACTACCTCTCAGACCTTAACTGACCAACTTTTCTAACTTCGAAATAAACAAAGTTCACCTACTAAATCTTTAACAAATTTCCTTACATAACTTTCAGATTCTATATAGGAATCCACTTCTTATACAAAAATCGTTTGATTATAACAATAGTGTTATAATCCCATGCTTCTGAAATATAATAACTTAAATATAACTTTTATTTATTAATTTGAATAAATAAACAAACAACAAATTTATAAATGAATAAATAAATCTTGATTTAAAAATGGAAAGTAAACAGTACTTTCCTACATTCGATATAATCGAATTTCAAAGTATAACTCTCTTTCGAGTATTCTCTACTCGATTAACTCTCTTTTGAATAACTTATGTTCGATAACTTCCTTTGGAATAACTCTATTCGATTAACTCTCTTCGACTAACTTATATTCGATTAACTCTCTTCGAGTAACTTATATTCGATTAACTCTCTTCCAATATCTTATATTCAATTAACTCTCTCCGAATAACTCTATTCGATTAACTCTAATTCGATTAACACTATTCGATTAACTCTAATTCAATTAACACTATTCGATTAACTCTTATTCGATTACCTCTAATTCGATTAACTCTATTCGATTAACTCTATTTCGATTAACTCTAATTCGATTAACTCTAATTCGATTAACTCTAATCGGTTAACTCTTATTCGATTAACTCTAATCGATTAACTCTTATTCCATTACCTCTAATTCGATTAACTCTAATTGATTAACTCTAATTCGATTAACTCTAATCGATTAACTCTTATTCGATTACCTATAATTTGATTAACTCTAATCGATTAACTCTAATCCAATTAACTCTCTTTTCAATCCTACTTCAGAACCCAAATTCCTTTATAAATATTTTATTTGAAAATCTTTTACTTCAATCCCTTATTCACATCGAATGCGAATAACATTTCTTTTATCGTATCAAAACAGTTTGATTTAGCAATTTAAAAACACTATCCCCAAATCCAATTTCTTTTTATACTTTTATTTATATAATTTTCTATAAAACTTTTTTTTACACTTCTAACACTAAAATCTCATTTAATTCCCTTTAAAAACTAAGTTCAAATTCCATTTGAAATATCGGTGTTAAAACCGGTTTCTACTTCTCTACATAAATCCAGACTTATATTTTAATTTATCCAGTGATAAATATTTTACTTAATTTATAAATATCGTTTATAAATTAATCTTCTTAATTTTTCAATTAAAGCAGATTTTTATTTAATATCTACTTTTCACATATTTCCTTTTATAAAATTCTATTCATTTTATAAATATTTCCATTTATAATTCTATTTATTTTCTAAATCAATATTCCTTTTATAATTCTATTTATTTTCGAAATAAATATCCCTTTTTCAAATACACTTTGAAAATTCCTTTTTGTACATTCTAGTATTTCTTATGGTATTTCAAATACCAAGTAAGTAGACCAGTGTTATCATAATCAATCACAGATTATATATCACATCATATATCACCATATATGAAAACAAACAGTATTATAAATATTGAGGAATCCCGTTGGATCCCTCCAACCTGTTTCCCTTCATCCATAGATGTTAAACACACAAATAACATCGATTTCATTCAATATGAAATATTCTGATCAATAGAATCAATATTTGATTAACGATATATATATATATATATGTATATATATATATATATATATTTGTATATATATCACTAGATCTATAATTTCAAACAATCAATTAACAAATCATCCAAACCATCAACACACAGTAATCAATCATCATTTATCAGTTCTAAAAATACATTATAAAAATATAACTGTTCAGAGTTAGTGAGTTTTACTCACATTGGACGATCATCGTTAAATAACGATAACTGTCAGTTGATTCAGATAGACAATTTATTTCACTATAAATTGTAACGAACTCCAACTCACTCCCAATCAGTTCCATTGTGTAGTCCTCGTCCATATGATCCCAACGGATCCAGTTTCGCTGAATTTCGATAACGTATCATCAAGTTATATGATTTACAAGTTTGGTTGAATTTAAATTAAACATAACTATATATATATATTAATTAGATGGGCCTTCACCTTTATTTCATTTTCCTTTAGCCCATTTTAACCAACCTGGGCCATAAACCCTTCTTCTTCGTTCTCCTGATTAACCCGTACCATCGTCCTACACAAATCGGCATTCATGCACCTTTTAACTCTAATTCTTAGTGAATCAACAAACAGTCTCCACCATATTTCCTCCCTCCAAATTCTCCTCAACTCCAAACCATCATAACTCATCTCGACTCATCCATTCTTCACGTGATTTCCTACCCGACTCACGCATAATCACAGAGGTCACGGCAGTTTTCTTCATTGCCATTACCGATCTTCAAGGCCTCCTAACTCCTTCACTACTTATTCGGAAAGAAAACCGACCTCACCATTTGCTTCCTTTCCTCGACCTCCTTCCCACAATACCACCCTCGTCGACCTCGACGTTTGTCTCCACTGTCGCGACTTCCGACAGCACACACAACCCCAGGGAAAATCCGCGACATTCACTTTCACCGAAGACCACAAAAATCATGCCAACGAACCTCACTTCACTTCCCAAGCCCAAATGTCAACTTCAAAACTCGAATCACGGCTCCAACCCTTTCGATTCTCAAACCCTAATTTACTGTCGATTTTCCAACAAAAAGAAAATGGTTCGAACCACTTTAAACTAATACTAACAAGAAGAGCAACTTCAGAGGAGATCGAATATACAAGGGAATTGATTTATAGAATTATGTATGAATTACTATGATTTTACAAAGAGGGATTTCTTCATTTATTTTACTAGAGGAACTAACTCGATGGCGACCAATACGTTTGACCTCAGGAAAAATAGTCCTAGGGTAAGATTGTGTATTTATAGAATAGTTTTAAAATTTTTTTTTTTGAGTTTTAAATAATATTTATGTTATCGTTGTTTACATTCGTGTTTAAAAATTCCTGTGATCACATACAATACCCAAAAATCATGAAAATGTGCATGCATATACAGTTCGACATTATTGACCCAACAAAACAGGTTTCATCGAATTCCGAGTTCGTTTGCTCACACAGCATATTTTTAAAATCAAATTATCAACTATTTTTCACATTGAAATCACGTACGGCCACATACTTACCCCAAAATCACGAAAATTGAAATCTAGCAATATTTTAATATTGCGGATCCAACAAAATTAGTTTCGTTGAAAACGGAGGTCGTTTGCAAAAATGGCAATTTTTAAAGCTTTAAATAAATGCTTTTAAATATTAATATATTTAAAAATAATTAAATTAAATATAAATAAATTTTATATTATCGTATACATTCAAAATAGAATAACAATAAGCTCCAATTGGATTTATACTTGATATTCAAATCCCAGTTGAATCGATATTCGATTTATATTGAAAAATCCATTTATAATATAAATAAATCGCTATAAATTATAAAGGAATTCCATAGCGGCTTTTCGAATATTTGATTTGGACATAACTCAAAACCTACATGACGAAATCTTGAATTTTCTCTTCCATTAGATAAACATACTTCACCAGCTCAGAACATTTCTTGTTTCACAAAAATCCGACTTAAAACGGATTATGTATATTCAATTAAATTTCAAATCACCAAATTATGAACTGCCGCGCCATTTCGTGCTCTATTATAATTATAATATAAATTAAACGTTCAACAGACATTTATAAATAAATTCGTTAATATAATTCAATTCTAAACTGAATTATATTTTTTAAATTGTCCAATTCACACAATATTGCGAATTCAGCTATTCCGACTATTTCAGAATTTATAATATATTGTTATATGATAGATATAAATTAAATATTCATTATTATTTAATAAAATAACCATTTAAATCTCCATATCACTATTTAAGTAATTAAATTAATTAATTGCTATAAAAATATAGGACATTACAGCTTGAAGCTCTAAATCAGCTTGAGGAAAGGAGAAATGAAGCAGAACTCAGAGTTGCTGCTCATCAAAGAATGATTGCTTGGCATTTCAACTCTAAAGTTAGATAGAGGACCTTCGAAGTTAAAGATCTTATGCTGAAAAGGGTGAAGACCGGTACTGGAGTCTTTGGGGCGAAATGGGAAGGGTCATACCTCATAAGTCAAAAGCTTCTGGACGACATGTTCAAATTGACAACCGTGGATGGCATACCAATCCCCAGAGCTCGGAACAGCAATCACCTCCGCCGTTATTTTACATAATGCTTTATTCGTTTTCTTATAAAAAGTTGGTGTAAATATTTTTGCAAGCATTGTAATCGAACATTATGCATATGAGTGAAATCTTATCCGCTTTCCTGAATCGTATACTTGCAAACTCTTGTTTAAATAATTCAAAAGTTGCTAAAAATCGATCTTTGATTGTAGGCCATTTAAAGAACGCTACTTGCTTATAATCCGATAAGACCTGGTGACCCTTAAAGAACATCCCGAAGGGGACAGCTCAAGCGTCAAGTGCCGTAAACATCGTTCTGCACAAATACAAAGATGTAGTGCACAGCCTTGTAAATTAAAAGAGGGAGCCACCTAGAGTCAAATGGTAAAAAGCATAGCAAGTGAACGCAAATACGAAAGTTGCAAGTCCCACCATAGGGGAATCTCCTTAAGTTGGAGATACTAGGATCCAGTCCTCAAAATTGTGATTGCTTGTTAAGTCAAGCATCTGACAAAAAGATTGGCACCGACCCCGTGGAATGACGCAACAACCAAAGACCTCTACGAGGTACCCAATTGATTCAGCCAGCGCTCGATTTGCTCGAGTTGCAATGACTGTTTTTCTTTAACCCAAGACCTCTACGGGGGCACCCAAATGACTGGGCCAGCGCTAAATCCGCTCGAGTTCCGACGACTGTTGGGCTTTAACCCAAGACCTCTATGGGGGTATCCAATTAATCCAGCCAACACTCGATCCGCTCGGGTTGCAATGACGGGTGGGCTTTATCCAAAGACCTCTCCGGTGGCACCCAATATGATTGTTGGTGTCAGGAAGTGCCTGGCCCAATTACGACAAAAGTTGAGCTTTAACCAAAGACCTCTCCGGGGACACCTAGTCAATTCGATTAGCACTAGATTTATTCAGTTGCGACGAATGTTGGGTTCAAATCCGAGACTTCTCCGGAGGCACCCAATGAAGTCGCTGACGCTTGGACTAATCAGTTAAATTGTCGACGAGAGTCTTCAATACCTGAATTAATTAGCTGGATAGTAGACAGACATTGGGCCAGAAAATATATGTAACAACTCAGAATTTTGGAACTAATTTAAAATTAATTATTAACCGATTTTATTAGAAATAGAATAAATGATTTAAAATTTATTTAAAACGAAGTTTGAGCGTATAAATTTATAATTTTATTAAAACAAGCTTGTAATGGCGCAGTAGTTTGGAAATTTAACTTTAAATTTAAATGAATGTACAGTGTTCGTTATAACTCAGAATTTGATGAAATCAGAAAAGTTGGAATCTATTTAATTATATCTTTCTAATGAATGTAAGAAATTGTGATTTCACTTTATAAAATGTAAGTTATGACCGAATTAAAATTTCAAATAGTCGCTTTAGAATTTATTAATATTACATAGCCCTTAAAAAGTAAAATTTTGCCAGCAACCTCTGAATCCAATGAGAATTATTTTACTAGATTTGAATAATAAATCATGGCTAGATTTCAAATTTCATGCCAAACGGAGGTAGTGCGTGGCTGTGCGAGGCAGAACCATTTGAAGGAATACTAGCGATCAGTTTATAAAGGAAAATTAATGAGATTACCTCAGAACTCGACGATAATTTTTTTTGCATTCAGATCATCGAATAATGGACAAGTTTCAGATTTCATAATTTTTGGAGTTAGCGTGTGGGAGTGCAAGAAGAAAATGTACACTAAAGTCGCATTTTTTTTAAGCTAGTTTGGGTTTGACTGAAAAATTAAATAGAAGGTCAAATGAAATCGGAATTCGACGAAACTTCATTCATTAGATTCGTAATTCTGTATATTATCATGTGACGGAATTTGATAGCAAACGAAAATAGTTTGTAGTCGGGCAATTAGAGAGAAAGGGAGATGAAATCTCTTACTTAAATCATTTTTCTCCTTCATCCCTTCATTATTTTCTCCTTCTTCGTTTCCTCCTTCAAAATAAATGGCCTCCATCCTCTCTAAGTGTTGCCACACCACCACACCCTAGTCGCCGATGTACCCTCCCTTAGCCCCACTTTAGCTGACGCAGCCCCCCCTAGCCGGCACCACCTCCACCGAGCCACTACTCCTATTTCACCCAGTACGCTAGTTTTTTCTCCTCCCGAAGCTTGCTACAGCCCCTTAGCCGCTTCCACCACCTTCCCCTTTGATCTGCCACCACCTACTCCGCCTACAGCCTATCCTTCTTTGGCCATGGGCCCCACTTTGTCCAAAAAACCCTCCTTTGCTAGAAACACATTTGGTGAAAACACCCCTCTCCCTTCTTTACTCAATAACTTTTGATCTGTGCGATTCTGGCCAACACCCATTAAACGAAAGTTGTAGATCTCGTTTTTCTCTGCGAAATGCATACAGAAAAATTGAATTTTGGAGTTCAGATCTGCCCAAAAAAGGCGATCAAAGTTCACTGGCCTGTAACGGATTTTGGCAATTTCCCACCAATCCGAGCTTTTTCGAGGGAAAGTACCCTAGGGAAAAATGTCCGGAATGGAGATTCCATGTTGATGACCAAGTTTAGAGAAGATAGGAGGTTTCATGCGAACTGTGAAGCCAGAAAGGTGAATTTGGGTTGTAGAGAGCTGTACAGCTAGTGCGCGGCGAAAAACCTACATGAGAAGTGTTATGGAGATTGGATTAGCTATTGGGTGAGAAATTCTATCTTGAACATTTAAAGTGAGAACTCACTCACTCAAATATTTTGTTATATTTTTAAAATCTTACTTAAAAATATATTAATTTATATGTGATTTTTATCTGTTACATGTGATATCCCTTAAGCTCAACACATGAACTGTTCAATACGTTATTTATTATTAAAATCATGGTTTAAATATACGACACTCATATTTCAAACAATGTGGATAGACACTTTGTGGCTCCGTATAGAGATATCGATGAATTATTGATTGATATTGCGGTTAGTCTATTGATTGACGAACCCATATAAGCGTCAAATGTTTAATGCTTATATGGTATATACCACGATATGTGGACTAGATGTTATCTTGGATGTTGATAGTTGTTTACAACTATTGTTGGATGCGTATGATGAATGAAATCTCTATAAATTTATTTATATAGATATTGGTTGATTATTGTTCCAATCTGGAATGAAACATGAATAGTTCAATAATATAATATTCAATAAAATTTGAAATTTTGTTTTGATGTCCGATTTTGGATGGACACGAAAATAATGAAATATATGAAGCCAAGTTAAGTAGATATACGCCATTTTAACTCGAACGGACTTTATATAGATTTTATTCATTTCTACAATGAATATCGAAAAAAATTAGTTTTCAAAACCTAATGTTTCGAAAATATTATTATTTTGAGATTATAATAATACGAGCTTTTTAATTTTAATTTAAAAATTGAAATTGAAGTTAGAATCATTTTTAAATGAATTTATATATGTTTTATAAAAGACGTTTTGAATGAAAATCGATGAAATATATTATATGTATATTTAAGTGGCTTGAATAGAACGTTTCGCGCAGCGACAGTTCACGAATTTTGACCGAACTATCAGTTAGATATGGAGTACTACCAGTTTTGCTCCATGGAATGAATAGATTGGGACTGGGATAATAAAATTAAAGTTTACTTTGGTAAGGCTCGATAATTTCGACTAGTTTTATAAACCTTAATTCGGTTTAAGATTGTTAAAAGATAATACAAAATCTTTTGCAATGATTTTTAAAGAAAGATTTAAACAAGAGGTTTAAATGAATTAAATCATTGGTAAGGTCAATGGGAACCTTCCCAGATTTATAAATAAAATAATATGCTTGATTGGAATGATATGTGTGCTACATTTGTGTATTTATCACGTGATTATAAAAATGCACGAGTTATTCGAAAAAATTAGGTTTAACTCATTTTGAATAACTATTTCGACGATTAAAAGTCGACGATGAAGATTGGATCTTCACATCGTTTGGGCGGTTACTAATGTCTTGATTGGGTTGATCCCCCAAGACAAGGTAATATGTGGTGGTCGTCCAAACGTACTTGGAGATCGACCGGATATGCGAGGGCCTCTCTCCTGTATTGGACATATAGGATAAGGAATAAGGTGCCTCCAGTTTTGTTCATAACCAAAATGGAATTGTATGTCTGACATTGTATTGTGTGTTGTATTCGTTGATCTCTGCTAAATATATATATGTTTGTTGGAGAAGAATTTATTATTATGCTTAACACCCTTCTTTAGGACGTACGAGCTTAGAGGTTATATATTGGTAGACATCAGTTGCATGGTATGGATTATCAATGTTGCATACGGAGATGCAATGATCAAAGCTTTTATTGAAACGCAGAGCTTTATGGTTAATGATTAAAGCACAACTTTAATATTTCTTAGCTTTGTGTATAGGTGTTAATTCGTGAGCCTCACACACGATATGAGTCAAAAATGGGATAAGAGACACAGGGAGTGCACACGTTTCTTTCTAGCTAGAATTGGTGTCATGGTACAGAATCCAGACATTTTTACTAATGTGGTTGATGGATTACGAGGGCCCTCGGATATATTTGGCCGACAATGGCCATTTTGGAGCTTCGATAGGACTGGAAAACGTATTGTTCAGGAATAATTAATCCATAAAAGTAAGAGTGGACCAGCTATGCAAGATCCAAGGGTCCCATGTGTTGATCCTAAGCATCCAGCTGAGGATGGCTCGAAACCTGTAAGGAGAACATCCCTTGTCTTGATTCATGATGGAAATTTGATTTCCAATACGCGACTTTTCAGTTTTAGTTGTAAAGCTATATGACAACGTAGTAGGATAGAGTACCATGCCACCTATGATTGATACATTTATATTCGAAGTTGTTTTCTACACTTTGCACTTATAATAATCTCAAAAATATTTGTTTTAAACATATCAAGCATCTTTGGCTATTATAAGGTAAACTCAATCCTCCAGCTTGCGTTGCATTGTGTGATGAGACCCGAGTCTTATAATAGCTTCATTTTCCAAAAAAGAATTGCGTTGTTTTTATTTAAAACTGATATTCATGTGGAGTAAATCAGTTTCTTGTCATACGACGCGGTCCCATGATTTTTCCCAACATTTAAAGTAAAGATTTAATAACTATTTTAAGTTCTCACACCAGTCTCATGACTGGCCTAGAGTTTATTTTTTTCGCCTAAACTCTGGGTGCCCATATTTTCCATACGGGAAATAGTAGTTTTGTTATTGCAGATTTCTATTTAACAGGATCCTGGTATACAGCTGGATCCATATTTGAAAAGCTTTGTATCTGCGTATTTCTTTCAATTGTGTTCGATTGATGTATTTTCGCTATGCATTGTATTTATACATTTTATTTCCTCTTCTATGTAAATTATTAATCTCTGATATTATTTTTTTGCTGTGTAATATTTATTCGTACTCTGATATTCTTATACTCTGATGAAAATTGTTGTAATAATAATGAAAAGTATTGTTCCATATTCCGATGCATAGTGTTTTCATACACTCCGTGTTCTCGAACGGTCTAGGTTTTGGTTTAGCGATCGATTAAGATCAGGCGAAATTCGGCGTGTTTCAATATAAGACCTCTCAAGTAGGGGAACATAAATCGAAGACTTCTCTAAGAAAGAAGCGTAGGAACGATCAACCAAGTTGGGTTTTCTGATGAATAGGTAAGCTGGAAAGCTCTTAATACGATGGTAGAAACTAAGGGTCTAGCCAACATAGTAGGAGATTCTAGTGCCTTAATCATAATCAAAGGAATTCAATAAAGTTGGTTATGTCCAGCATAAGAGAATCGTGATGAGCTATGGTATGAGGGCAACACTTTCACATTGAGATGGGTTACTGCTCACTAGGCACACCAAGGGCTCACCACAACATCACATCAAGAAAAATCTTGAAACCTGTAAAGAAGCGAATGCATAAAAAGTATGACAGAGCGCTAAAGTAAAAGCTAAAGTACACCAAAGCAGAAACATCTTCATTACACCAAAAAAGAGCAAGTCTTGAAAAATTCATAATTGATGGCCAGCACTCGCATAAATATGTGGTCGAATGAAATAACAAGCAGTAAAGCTGCATAAAGCATGCACGAAATGTGAAAGCATCTAAAGAGGCTTCAGCTCTTCTTCTTACCGTTCCCGCCTTTCGAAAAACCGCTTGACCTAACTGAAAGTTTTCCAGGCTAGTCGAAGAAGGAGATGTGGCCAGCAAGTTTGCATCTTTATCTTCATCCTCATCTTTTTGGATAGCAAGGGAAGGAGAAGCGGATGATTTCTTACAAAATGCGTGCTTTCCCTTACGCTTCTTAGAAGGAGTAGACTTAACATCCTTGCTTTTATGACCCTTAGCGCCTTTCCCTGGGAACTCATCTCTCGCTTCAATATCTTCCAACCCTGCTTCAGGAGAATAGTCTGGGTTGTCCAAGTTAGCAATTTCCTCAATCTTTTCTGCTTAGGACCCAAGCTGAGAAAGGTTAAGCAGAGTGGGGGTATGTGCCAAAGCAGGATCGCTCGAGAGAGGGGTAACAGATATAGCAGTGGTTGTTGTCATCAGTATAGAAGTGGTGAAGATAGCTTTATTCCCAGTTCCTTTATATGTAGCGGGAGATGGCTTTGGAGTAGCCGGTCCTATTGCATTTGAATAATAAGAAAGGAAATCATTGTACCCATCCGGAGTGAATAAAGGATCAAAGTCCGAAACAAGTGAATCAGTCTCGGTTTTACCCGGGGTAGGAGGGGGGCTTCTAGCTTTCATCTCATACTTGCTCAAGTCATCATTTCCATCATCACCATCCAGATAATCCTCAGTGATGTCCTACTTCTCTTTAGGATTGGTAGAAGGATCAATAGCAGGATCGGTAAAAGATGCAATAACAGCCTTAGGATCAGGAGTAGTAATATTAATAGAACATGTGTCGACAGTGGAAGTAGGGGTATCTGGAGCAATATCCCCAAAAGGTCCAACTCTAGAAAATAAGGCACACCCTCTTCTAGGTTCTTTCTGACCTTTGGCCAGGGCTTCACTGGATTCGTCATCTAAAAGAGTATCCAGAAGCTCCTCTTCAGTGTAACCCGTACCCTCAAACTGCTTAAGAACATTCACCCAAACCTCGGTTAGAGTTAATGGGAATGCATGTTGTAAAAAGAATAAATTGCCTTTGTTGATAACTTTAAGGGTATAAAATATGAACAAGGTAGCACTGAAGTCGATCATGTCCTCAGCTCGTGCCTTTTCTGCGCAGCTTTGCCCAAAATACAATCATCTCTCTCCTTATCAAGCTTTGCAACTTGGACCTCCAATGAAGAAATTTTCAATGCTTGGGCTTTGTTCTTTTCTTGCAAGCTGACATTGGTTTCTCAATAAGATAAAATAGCTTGTTGCTCTATAGCCACTTTAAACTCGACATCCCTTTGAGCAGAATGTGCATCCCTAGCTTGAGAAGTAAGTATTGTTTCCTTTATTTCGGCAGCTGCAAGCTCTTCTCTAAGCTTCTAATTCTTAGTCTCTAGCCCTTTGTTTTGTTGAGTGAGAGACTCGATACTGGCATAACGAGATTTAAGGATCCTATCCCACTCATCTTTGTCATTCTCCGTAGTTAGCATAGCCATGAGGTTGTTTTCTGTTGACCCTTTTGGAGTTCTTCAGCCAGCTTCTTCCACAAATATAACTTCTCAACATGACTTCTAACCACATCCAGTTCCTTCTCAAAATTTCCTTTCGCTACATCCAATTGCTTATCGATGTTGCCTTTCGCTATGTCCAGTTCCTTGAGAATATTATCCATGTACGTCGGGTGGATGTCCAAGTTAAAGCGGACTCCCTTTAAGCACCATTTATCAAATCTCTCGGTAAGTGTCTTCGGTGCAGGACCAACTATATAAGGTGGCATCTGGATAATCTTTTGTATATCAGCGGGAGTAGGTGTAGGAGACGGAGGCACAAGGGACAAAGTGCTCGTAGAGAATGTTGTAGTAGCAGCGCTACCCTTATAGATCTTGGGAAGCTCATCCTATCTGTTGTGATCCTTGTACTTTTCATCCCTAGATCTTTTTCCCTTCCAATCATCCTCTTCACGCTTGTCCGGGTCATGCTTATCCTGATCGTGTTTGTCTTAGTTGTAGCGATCATTGTAGGGTGGCCTGTGATGCTCTTCCCAGTCCTGATAGTCCCGGGTTTCTTGTTATTGTCTCGCTCGTTTATCTCCTTCATATTCTTTTCGATAGCGATAAAAAATTCATTGTGAATCATAGGAGACCGAGTAGCGATTAAGGTCACCTGCATAAGAGCGATGCATAACAAAACCTAAAAAAGAAGAGAAGCAAGAATTCAGTGTTTAAGGTTGGAAGTACTGGGGAAAAACAGTAAACACATGCAGAATATGAAGGTTCTAAGTATGTGTGGTGTGTGATCTATCGCAATGAACCACTCAGCATTATTAGAGTTAAAGTCACTCCAATTTCGAAAATAAGTTTAAGGGGTGAAGTTCGCGGAGTTCGAGCTGGTTGTAAAGAAGTCTTTGAAGTCACTGGAGAAGATGTCTTAGAAGGAAGTCCAATGGGCTTGGAAGTATATACATTTCTCGTAAAATCCTCGCTCAAAGTCACATTGGGGTCACTCATGTTCGCAAATGTGTCAGAAATGTCATCTTCGGTAGAGATGGGGAGTGCGAGATTAGTATTAGTTATCTCAGCATTAGTATCGCCTTTGGTGGCAATTCCCCCCTCTTCAAGTTGATCACTAACATCAGCGAGACCTTTTCCATCACGATGGACTATTACCTCCTTGTCAATCGGGGACAACCCAGACTGGCTAGATGATCCAGTGGCACCGGTGATGTCTGAAACATTTCAGTGTAGCTTCATCAGTAGAACTTTTCAATGTGGTATCTTTCCTAAAACCAGGAGCAGAAGGTGAATCATGGATTTTTCCTAAAGCCAAAGAATGGGACGGATCAAGCAATTTAAACTAATGAAGGAATTCGTCTTTAGTAAGAAACTTCTTGGTCCTCTCTTGTTTTTTAACAGCCTTCACAGACTCAAGACTAGATCTACGAGCATCAGAATCCTTACTTATAAAACTTAGGTTTAACATAAACCCTTTTTTATCTTGATTCAAATTTTCAGTACCATTTATATTTAAACCATCGTATTCCTTTAAAATAGTTTTAAAAACTCGGGTTAATATGAAACCCGTTCATAACCTCTTTACAAAAATTCAACCAAACCCCATTTCAACTTCATTACTTTACTTAAATGAATTTCATTTACAAAGAAATTACTTAAATTATTATTCATTAGAATAATCATCATTAAACTGGAATAAATACTAAATTTCTTTTTAACATCTTATTAATATCAGAATTTTCTTTATAAAACCATTTAATAATTACTTATAGATTAAATAATAAAATATAAATATTTATTTCTTTTTTATAAACTTTTTTTCAAATTAATAGATTTCAAAATCTATCTTCAATTATAAAATAAATTTTATAACTTCATCTCTACCGATTCACCTGACAATGATCAACATTTATGAAACGATTGATTTATAGGCCATATGCTGACAATTACTCAATTAGTCTTGCTCATCGGTTAATAGCTAAACAATCATTGAATTTAAATTCAACAATTAGCGATCAAGTCAATCATCCATTCATATGAGTTAAATAGTTCATATAATTGTAATATGAAAATAAACAATAAATCTGAGGAATACAGTTGGATGCCACCAACCTGTTTTTCCCTAATCCTAATAAGTTAATCCATTCAATATGATAATTTATAATAAACATGAATAATTAATTCAACTAATAATGGTCAACCAACAACAATTCAAGCATCCAATTAAATTTAATGTGTTTATATTATTATAAACATAACCATAGGTTACCTCGTTTGGAAATAAGCGTTAAAATAAAGATCGGTTTCGATTAAATTAAATGAACATTTAATTTAAATCAGTTATATGAAAATATTCAGCATATATATAAACAATCATTGCATCATCCAAAAATTAGCAAAAATAGCTCACAAACAATAAACCCGACTTATATAAAATATATATGGGATAACTGAGTGAGTTCAACTCACCTTGATTTCTATTCATTCTAATTAAGTTAAACAAACGTTTGATTAAATTTAATTTCTATTTAATTTAATTTCCAGCTACTTTCAACTCTATCAATTCCAATTACATAATATGGTGTTGTCGTTAAGGTTTCAACGCTCCTGATTTTGTCTGAGTCCGTGTACATATGATCGGGTTACGCATATTATAATATACGATTTAATTTAACTAATATATTTTCCCCTAATTATAAAACTAATACACAAACATTTTTCTCATATATATTTAGTCTGAACTAACTCCTTGATAACGGAAAAGAAAACACAGAACGCCTTATGCTCTTCTCTACACTATTCTGTTCCATATTACCACCTTAAACTTCCGAACTTTAGTCGATTTGTTAAAACCTTGATTAAATGTTAATACCTCGTTACACGTTACAGACTAACACCACCAGTCACCATATACTTTGTGTTAGGTAGATTACATTTTAAATCACTTCGGGTGAATTAAACGACCAGAAAATTTAAATTATATTTAGACATATTTCACGTTATAATATATGAGTAAGGCATACTTCACGTTATAAATTGGTAGCAGGAACGGTAGAGGCATGTGAAACATTAATTATATATAAATCGACTTGTTTTAAATACCCGGATCAGGCATGGTTAAATCTGTTTTAAAGTTATAAATCCTTTGCCACGTTAACTAAAGATTAGGCATACTACATATAAGCTTAGGCATTTATAACTTAAGGTTGGGCAACATTAAATTAGATTAGGCAATTTTCAAACCGACCGTTAGGGAGGTTTCCGTACTGTAAGAAAGGCTAAATCAATTTGTCCGTCCCAATGAATATAGGCTCAAATATAGGAGCGTTCCGACACATAAACATTGTCTTCTTTCTCGGAATTGTTTTCTCTAATGTCTTTAACGGTTCTTATTCTAATTCATAAAATTTCTCTAAAATATCCATTATATTTCAAATGTACTTCAGATCCACTTTTTACTACAATATCTTTTGATATATCTAAATCTAAACAAAATTTAAAAAAAACAATTTTTTTTTAAAATCATTCATGTTTTGTAGATTAATCTGAAAATACAACAGATTTTTTTTTTAAATTATATAATCAAACGGTCGGTTTTTCCACTGTTGTGCGGTTATACTAGTAATCTATTAAATAATAGTAAAGCAGAAGAATTTCAAGCTCTCTCCTTGATTCTCTCAATTCTCTCAATTCTCCTTAATTCTCTCAATTCTCTCAACTCTCCTTAAAACTCTAAAAATACTTTTATTAAATCAAAATAATACAACAATATAAATTATAAATCTATCTATTAAATATCGCTTAATTCTCTCTTATTTATATTAAAATTTTTTATCTTAGAAGGGATCAAGCCTCCAGCATATTTCGTGAATTCAAAAAGTCACGATATTTATTTTCTTATTCTTCCATCCCCTCCCATTCCTTTTTTTCCACCATCTTAATCTTCGTCTTCTTCCATTGCGCCTCTCTCCATCCTCCTCCCTTCCGGTCTAAATAAAAAAAATTATCATCTTCTGATTTGTTATTTTTCCGCTCTTCCACCTGTTTCTATTCCTCTTTCCACTAATCAAAATAATAAAGCCACCAATTCTGAATAAGATTAATTCCTCATACGTTAACTCCATGGTAATTATTTGATTTGCTTCAACCGCCAAACTTATCAGCCTCCACATCTCATTAATAATATTTATTTCTCTTTTCTTTATGTACTTTTTTACTTTCACTTTCACAACATACCGATGCTGATCTCTTCAATTTTCCATCAAAGAAACCTTAATTTGTTCAGATCATCAGTGATTTATCAGTTGGCAGGTAGACCACGGGGCGGAGTTTACAAAGGTACTCTATTTTTTGTTTGGTTTACTAACCTATTTGTTTGAATTATTTTAATACTTGCGTCGTTGATTATTTTCTGCATTGTTTTTCCTATTTGTTGGATGAATTTCAGAGGTTGCGTTGTTTTTCCTATATGCTCCTGGTACATAGATCTTAATCATTTAACATTTATTATTAGCATGTGTCACGTTTAGTTAATGTATTTGATTGGTAACATGACATCTCCAAAATTTCAGGAACTTGGTTATGTTGTTCATCCTGATGAGTACCACAGGTGAAGATAATGAACCTTTTAATTAGATTTTGATATACAAAATAAGTACATTTGTACATACATACTGCTGTTGTTTTGTCAACAGTTATGTGCATGGAAGGTTACCGTATGAGAATATTAAGCCAAACCCACTGTTAAGGGATCTATTGCTTCAAATTTCTCAACCCAAAATTGTAAGATGTATAGTACTGCAACCTCTTTCTATAATTCTGTCAAATTAAAAATGTTTTGATAATTGAACTTGATCATTATGGTCAGTTATTTATGAATTCAGACATGAAACATGCAAAGAAAGCATTGCATGGACTTGGCATTGAAGAAGAGTTGGTTCAGAACATTATTTTCGAAACTTTAAACCCGCATCTCTTTAAAACTTACAATACTTCAACTAACGTGATTTTGAAACCATCACCATCTGCGATTGAAGCTGCAATCGAAGCTCCCGGAATGAATGCATGTAGAATTGTAAGTCGAATTTCTGTTATTTGTATCATATTATTTTTTACATATTAATCATCACCGTTATTATTTGTTTACTCCTTAGTTGTTTTTGGATGATAGCAAACGGAATATTGCAGCTGGAAAAGCCTTGGGTCTTCAAACTGCACTTAAAAGTGCTGTGATAATGGGATGGACACGCACAACTCAATAGCTGGAAGGTGGTCCTGCTACAGATGATAATGGGATGGATAAAATAATGAAACGAAATTAGTAATGTTTCTATTGTTCACTCTATTTTAGATGTACAATATTTGATTCATTATACTATTTCATTCAATGTGTTTCTTTATAGACATGAATGGTTTCTTTATTTCGCTTTCTATTAGATAATATTTAGTTCTCAATGATATCCAAGTTTTTAGCTTTTTGTATTTTATTGATATTTTGGTTGACAATCCCACATGTATTTGGTTTTTGATAATTTTAAATATATATAATTTAGTCTGAATTCTTTAATTTCGGTAGAAATAAATAACTTAGTTATTAAATCTTTCCCACGTTAGCTTTGGGTCAAACTATGTTGGCCTCTATATCTATGATTCTATATATGTTTTCTTGACATTAAACAGTTTATGAATTCAAAGATTAAGATGAAAAGTTTTCATTTTTGCTTGCTATGGTGCTTAACTGAATCATGGTTTATTATTGAATTGCACGAATTAACGGTATTGATGAGCAATACGAATTTTAGATTAGAATTAAAAGATATGAATTTCAAACGTTAAACCTTATGTCACAAGGTCATTTAGGGTGAATTTTTTTTTTTCATAGCTTTTAACACGATTTTTTGGCTCTACCTTCTGATGTTTTATTTTTGCATTTTTTTCCTTTTTAGATTTTCATTATTTACCCACACATCTTACTTTATGTTGTCTTCCATATATTTTACTCATGTCTAATGAATATGCCATATTCTATTTTTAGATGGAGACAGTAAAGTATTCTTTCCAAGGCTATTTGAAAAGCAAGTGATGCACAGTGCAAGGCTATTTGAAAAGCAAGTGATGCACAGTGTTTATTTTTTGTTTGAGGTTGCAACTTTTCATTTGTTTTATACCATATACATACCCAGAGTTTTGAAATAATAGCTAATGAAAACTTGCAGCAGTTGCTCATAGACTTTTTTTTTTTTACTATGATGATATTTGTCATCTTATAGCAGTCCACAGTCGTTGCTACATTGAATTGAACATATACGTTGTAATCATACATGGTTAACAAGCTTGGTTTGTCATTTAAATATTATAATTACATATGTTACCAAGTTCAATATCTTTCATAAATTATAATTTTCTACTAATCTCTTTGTTTTTTTTCTTAATATCCGCATTTGAGTCAACTAAGTAAACTGATAACATAAGAAAAAATTTAACATATTTTGGAAAAATCACTTGATTAAATAAGTAAGAATAGCAAATATATTTTCTTTCTTAAGCCCAACGTGTAAGATATATAACATACAATTATACATCATAATTTTAAAATTTTGTTTTAAAAATCAATTATTTTACTTAAATCATTGGACGATGCATTATAAGCTTTTATTTTTCATCATTAATAGCGCAAATGTTACATTTTAAAAAACAACGTGTGCAACGCACGGGTTACACACTAGTTATAATTGTAATTAGAAAGTTCATAATCTTTCTCTTCCTCACCTGCTCTTTATTCTCTCCTTCGATCTGTGGCTTCCATTTCACCGTTCACCACCTCTTATAACCTCCCTCCGACCATCGCTCCCCCATCATAGTTGCCAGCACCGGCCTGTTACCGACCTACCTAGACCACTCGGCTTGCTGACCTCCTCCTGACAGCGCCACCGAGTATCACCGTGCTGACCTCCGCCTCCTTTGCCTTAAGCCTCGATCACCCAGCTTGCGACTGCCACCCATCTTCACTGCTTTGTTCATGCTTCGTAGACCTTCCCACCATGCTCATCATCCTCAGGAAAAACTCCATCGCACTGCTACATTTGACCCCACCACGCACCTACTAACCTCTCCCCTGATAATCGAAGCTCCAGTCCATATTGACCCGCTCAACACCCCTCTCCCCGTTCTTCCTCCAGTTTCGCTTTTTTTTCTGTCTCTTAAACAAAGAGTTCACACCTCTGTAAACTATTTTCAATACCAAGCTCTCGGCAAGAGGAAGCACAGACGAATTGTTTCAGGATTTAAGAGGTTTAATTCGATTTGTTTAGATTTAATTTCGTTGAGGGAAAACATGGTTTCTCCATTGCTGAAACTAAAGAAAACATGAAAGAATTTAGCAGAGTATTTATAAGGAGAAGACGCCGTGGATACCAAGTTCTTTGTGAGAGGTTTGCAGAAACTAGGTAGGTAGGTACCTGTACTCTTTGGGTGTGTATTCAAAAAAAATGTGGGTCTCATAGATAGATTGGGTTCCAAGGAAAAGAGTTGTTTGGGATGCAAGTAAAATAAAAGAACACTGAAAAGTGGAGAAGGTTTTTATTAGTTCAAATAAATAATAAATAACATAAACCTTAACATTCGATCGACGTTTATTTTTCGTATCGCCACACATGAACCCCAAATATAACGAAACTAGACACACTGCTATGTCTTAATGTTCCGGATCCAATGAAATTAATTTCATTGAATTCCGATTTCGTTTGCACAACGGTGTTCTTTAAATTTCAACATATTCATCGTTTCACGTTTAGAATATCGCACACCGACAAAACAACTTCAATTGGCTCCAACTGAAAATCTAGCAATGACTTGTTATGCAAAAATTGCTCTGATACCAATCTGTTGGGGTTTTGTGCGCAGCGGAAGTTTGACAAAACGCCAAAAAAAAAATAGGATCTTTTTCACCCAATCACTTGAAGATGAATTTGATTGAAAATAAACAACAACACAAAATATCAGAAATCTGAACACAAAATCTTCCACCCAACCACCCTCTTTATTGATTCACCAACAAAAAATTGTTTACAATCGATCTCAACTATCGTTACAAACAATTACAACTTGAACCAGTAACCTTATTGAGATAGGGAAAGAATATCTAGATGACTACAAATATTGTTGGAGCAGAAGAGCGATGAAGAACGACGACAAACCCTTGGACAATCTGGAGGAACCAACTGCATCTTTCAGCAGTAAATAGGAATAGCTACAATCTAACCAAGAGCGATGAAGAACGACGACAAACCCTTGCCCAAATTCTTACATCTTCCTCTCCAGGGCGCAAGCCCATAGAGGCACACAACCTCACCAGATATTCTCACATGGTTTCTTCTTTTTTTGATGGTTACAATCTAACCAAGAAGGCTGCATATATATAAGAGAACAGAAAGCCTAGACAAATATCCAAGTTTCTCCCTCAAGATATCTCCAAAATATAATCATTCATTTCTTTCCTTCTATGATCAAATCAATCAATTAACCAATAAATCAATAAATCAATCAATCAATTAATCAATCAACCAATTAGTCAATTAATTAATCAATCCAATCAATCAATCATTTAACTGATTACATCATCTTTATAAAATATTTGAATCAAAAAATTCAACATGGCTAACTATATATATTCCAATAAAATTCGTTTCGTCGAAAACGGAGGTCGTTTGAAAAACGATTACTTCAAAGGCTTATATAATATCGATAAAACATTAAATAAATTCCGAAATCATCCTTAGGAAAAACTCCATCGCACTGCTACATTCGACCCCACCATGCACCTACTGACCTCTACTTTGATAATTAGAGCTCCAGTCCATATTGACCCGCTCAACACCCCTCTCTCCGTTCTCCCTTCAGTTTCGCTTTTTTCTGTCTCTTAAACAAAGAGTTCACACCTATGTAAACTATTTTCAATACCAAGCTCTGGGCAAGAGGAAGCACAGATGAATTTTTTTCAAGATTTAAGAGGTTTAATTCGATTTGTTTATATTTAATTTCGTTGAGGGAAAACATGGTTTCTCCATTGCTGAAACTAAAGAAAACAGGAAAGAATTGAGCAGAGTATTTATAAGGACTAGACGTCGTGGATTCCAAGTTCTTTGTGATAGGTTTGTAGAAATTAGGTACGTAGCTGTACTCTTTGGGTGTATATTCAAAAAAATGTGGATCTCACGGTATAGATAGATTGAGTTCCAAGGAAAAGAAATGTTTGGGACGCAAGTAAAATAAAGAACGTTGAAGAGTGGGGAAGGTTTTTATTAGTTTAAATAAATAATAAATAACATAAACCTTAACATTCGATCGATGTTTATTTTTCGTATTGCCACACACGAACCCCAAAAATAACGAAACTAAACACACTGCTATGTCTTAATGTTCCCAATCCAATGAAATTAAATTCGTTGAATTTCGACTCCATTTGCAAAACGACGTTCTTTTAATTTCAATATATTCATCGGTTCACTTTTAGGATATCGCACACCGACAAAACAACTCCAATTGGCTCCAACTGAAAATCTAGTAATTACCAATTATACATATTCCAATAAAATTCGTTTCGTCGAAAACGGAGGTCATTTGAAAAACAGCTATTTCTAAGGTTTATATAATATCGATAAAATATTATATAAATTCCGAAACCATTAAATTTAATTATAATAAATTATTACTATTGAATATGTCTAAATGGGATAACGTATTACCTCAAATTCAACCAATATGGAATTATAACTCAACATGTACAATTTTGTGTTAAATGATATTCAAATTCTTTAAAAATTCCTATTTAATTTATTAAATAAACGTTATCATTTATAAACGAATCCATAATAACTTTTTGAAAATTTGATTTAGCCATAACTTACAATATATATGATAAAATCTCAAATTTTATGTTTCATTAGAAAATTATAACCAGTTAGATTCAAACGTTTATTGTTTCGCCGAATTCCGACTTAAAACAGATTTTATATATCCGATTGAAGTTCAAAACTCAATATTATGAATTACCGCGATGTTGCGAGTTCATTTTATATTAAATATAAATTAACGTTGAAATGTTGTTTTAATAAATGAATTCTATATTAAAACTCAGTTAATATTTCAATTATAATATTTAAAGCAAGTTTAAATATTCAAATTCAAATGACCAAAAAATAAGGGTCATTACATTTCATCTATAGTATATATATCTTAGTAGAAATTTCCATGGTTTTAATTATTCTGTGCTTAAATTTTCTTTTTTAAAGTTTCGAGGAGACTTAAACTCCATCCACTTGAATCTTTTGTTTGTTGAATTTAATAAAATGAATTGGATTGGGTAATAAATTAAATCCAAGATAATGAAAATGAAAATTCACGTATGGTTAAAGAATGCCAGAATTTAATAAAAATCAGGATGTGCAGCGGAAACAAGCAAAGTATTTTGGCTGACCTAAATTAAATAAATTTTAGGTGCAATTATGGATTGGAAAAATATTAATGGTTACGTGTTGATCGAATAAAATTTATATATTACTCATTTATCTCAACAAGTTTATCATAAACTAAAGAATAAAATTTTCAATTTCAAATACGTGAATTTTGATATTTCCACGATTATTTGCTAAACCCTCTCAATTCTTTCATGAGTTTAATTCTTAAATCCCTTTGTTTAATGTAACAACCTAAAATTTTAATGAATTTAAATAATGTGTTTAACTGAACTTTTATTTGTCCATTTAACATGTACTCTAAATTATGCAGTTTAAAATTTGAATTATGAAAAATTCCAGGTATCCCCAAAACTTTTATTGATTACTAGTTGATAAATAAAGAAAACCCATGAACCTTTTGCATTACCATGTTCTCCTGCAAACATTCGTTCTCCCTCCTCGAAAATTTTGCTCTTCCTCTCGTTTTCTTCATTCGCTAGTTCAATCATGATAAATAAAAAAAGGAAAAATCGAAAATCAAATATGCCACGATATTCACTTGCATGCGCATAAGCTCTTTCTCCCTCCTTATTGCCATCACATCTCCCCCCTCATTCCATGAACCACCTTCATGCCCATTGCTCCACCAGTCAAGCACGCCACCAGTCTTGCTGCCTCCACCATGGCAGTGTTGCCTCCTAAAAGCCATGAAAAATAAACCTTTAGGCTTTAGCAGCGCCATACCCACCAAACTTTGACAGAGGTTGGCCGAAACCTGCTCCACACCAATAGTGTCGACCTGCTCCTCCCTTGGACATGAACTACCAGAGCCATGGTGGGTTTTGCTATAAACAATTTTGTACATTCCGCTCTTCACAGAAAAAGGTAAAAATTCCACTTCCACTGAAACCCTCCTTTCCTTCATTCCTACTACCTGCAAGACCTCTAACCAACTACTGTTGCTTACATCTAAACAACAGGCCGAGCACACACCCCTTGGCTGAAACATTTTGAGGATTCCCCTTTTAAAAAAGGAAATGAAAAGAAGCTTTCAGGTTTTTCAGATTTTGGTTTTCAGTCAGAATTTATTCAATTGTCGTGCTTCATTCTCGCATAGATTCTGGCCGTGTCCCTTGGCTTATTGTGATTTGACTTTAAAGCTTGTATCTTTGTTGTGTAACCTTATCCACATCTAGGCTCGACTTTGGGAATAGGCAGTCCAGGCAGCCGCCTATTCTCATATACATATCATTATGACACATCCTATCCATGTCATGTACATTTTTTTTCCCGTCTAATTTCCTTGCCATGAATGGTGGAAAATTCTTCGCTTGATAACATTTTCATTTTGTGAATTGATACCATTTGAAATGACATATGAAATGTTATGATTGTTTTAGATGACCTAATTTATCTGTTATAAATTTATGCGCATATAACGAACAAACTTTAACATATATTTGCACGAGGATATTTTATTGTTGTGATATATTAAATTACATGTGTGATCTCTGTAATGTTATATTTATATCATTTTCCCTATGGGTTGAAAATATATATATTATAACCATGGTATAAATTTAGGAATTGAAACTGATTTTATTAGGATGCGGATTGAAATTATTAATGCTTGTAAATTTAAATTAAACTGATTAAAATGATATATATTTCCACATTACATTGCCTAAGAGGAAAATTTTGTACGGACACCGTTAGTTTAGATTGAAAGTATTTTCTGAATTTGTAAATAAATTCTGATTATTTTAAAATAAACTTATATGTTATAAAATTTAAAATATCATTTATTACATGCTTTAAAAATATATATTTAAGATTTTAAACTATAGCATTATCTAGTTTCAAAATTTAAATAATTTAAATTAATATACAAGTAAATTAATAAATCTTTTTAATATAATTTAACTATTATCTAAATTTTAAATTTATATATACAAACATAGATTTTGTTAAAATATAAGTGTATAAAGGTTTAAAAGAGAAATTAGAAATTTACTAGCACATTAATTTTTTTTAAATGACATAACTGAAATGAAATTTACCAAAATAAGTTAAATTGGTTTTAAGATGTGATTTGCGAAATAATGAATGGGTTTTATACGAATTTGTCATGATTATAAAACATAATAAATTGAATAGAAAATTATTTATTAAGTAGATGTCTAAATCTAAATATAATTAATGTTAAGTATCTAAAATCGACTAAATTATAAAATTGTTATATAATTAGTATGCAATTATTAAAATGTGATTTAAAAGTAAGTTGAAATTTGGTAATTTGGCTAAGTGTTAAACTGAAACCCAAATTGCATATTGTTTCAGATGAAGAATATAATATTTATAGTTTTGAATTGATTGCATTAAAATTTTAAAAAATCTAGAATGATAATATGTTGAACTTTAGGATTATGAATATGTGGTTCAGATTGGACTATTTTTTTGCCATGCAAGCCAGTTTTTATAGTGGTCCATGCCACTTTTTACTAGAAAAGGGGATAAGAAAGTGACTATGCACAGGCATAGAATCACAAGCTGCTTTGAAGTGCCAGCACACTATACAGTTATAATACAGGAGAGAAGCTATGTGCCTCTATTACTAGTCGATCACATGGAAGCCTAAGTCACCTCCCCAGTGGAGGAACAAGCACCTAGATCCATAGTAAAAGGTGTCTGTATCAAATATGCAAGAAGAACAGACTAGCCAACCCATCAATATAATCTACTGCATCTTCATTAAATATATATTTCCTACCCCAAGACTCCTCCTTTATGATTTCATTGTTATAATCACCCAACATGCCTAATTTGCTTAACTTCGACTCATTGCCGATAGGTTCATAGTAAAGACACTCGGCCTCTCCTACGTCACTAACATACTTAGAAAAATGAGGATTGAGATCATACCGCATATCAGAGTCATCATGAACCTAAGCATTTTCCTAATATAATTAATAAATTCCAGGTTCCTTTACAACCTCCTTACACACTTCAGGAACTTTTACTTTGGACACCCACTTCCTAGGCGGAGGCCTAGTGGGATCTTCTCAGGGCAAGGCCTATTAGCTGGAATGTTACATGTATGTGAGGCATGTCCAAATGATTTACATTATTACAAATATCAGGTTTCCACTTATATGTGACATCAACAATATAAGCATGTCCTTCTATGCATACCTTAAGCGCATTAGAAGGAGGTTTAGTAAGGGTAATTTCAATCAAAACTCTAGCAAAAACAAGGTTCCGCCTTGGAACTGTGTTAGCATCAAAACATTTAAGTTTACTAATGTGACAAGCCAACCAGTTAAGGTCGATAAGGGGTTGAAGAGCAGAAGGGACATTCGTAAATTTGGCCCAAACCGGGATGGAAAGAACTTGATCTTTTGCTTTATCGACAACATGATTCCACTTAGTAATAATAAACGGTTTTCCTCTTATAATTGTTGGGGTAGCTTCTAACACTCTCAGCTTCTCCACATTAGACGAGAATTTCACATAAAACATACCATTAACAATATAAATATGGATATCGCCCCTAATACGCCAAGCACTACGAAAAGCAGCCCTCATATCAAAATTCGGCAATTTCGAATCTAAGAAGAAACCAACAACATGGTCCTTCTAGAAATTCACAGCTTCATTCAGAACAATTAAAGGTGAAGAAGAGCCTTGTTCGGTTACCGGAATGTCAAATTCAATGGGCTGAAATGCTCTAGCATTATTGGGAAGAGCATCAATGAGTGACTTCCATTTTGTAGTAGCAGTTAGTGGGACGTTACCCGTTCGGGCATTTTGACAAGCACTTGGAGTGCGTACTAGACCATTGATCCCGGATAGGTTAGGCCCAGAAATGGATGCACCAACAATAACAGGTTCATTCAAGACTTCATCATTAATAATCGCAGACTGCCCCCAAAGGCCTCACTATATTATTCATTTCACAAGTTTTATCAGTCACAGTATTATTCAACTCACCAATCACCAAATTCCGCAGTACATTTCCACGGAGCTCTGGCCATTCGGAAGGAGCAGCAGATAGCATCACACTAACTGGTAAAGACCTAATATCATCAATAGATTTCGAAGGCGGAGCCATTGGAATATCCTGTAGTAACGCTTCCAGGGAATTGATAGTTGCATGTCTTGTAGGTGAATTCATAGCAGCACTTGAGTTACCAGAGTCACACATGTCGGAATCAACAACACTTACTACTTTGCTTTGATATTTATGACCAAATTGGACTATTTTGAATTATTCTAAATTTTCATTATTCTATATTATAACTTATATTATTTAAATTTAATTATTACTTTATAACTATATATATATTTAGCTAAATTATTGTACTTTAATTATATTATTTTACCTTAAATGTGCCTATTAAGTACTTATAATCATTTTAAATTAATTTATTTTAACTATTTTAAATGTAACTATTTTATATTATATGAACTAAATAAAAGTTATTCCCAGTCTGATCTATTAAGTACGAAATGTAATTATAAAGATTTTTGAAATAATGACATTTAAAAAACAAATATTTGAAACCTTCATTTTGACTTCCTGCGTAATCTCCTACACAAAATTAATTCAGTTGTCCTTGATCACTGATTGATAGTATAATAAGAAATAAAGGGCATATGACTATATTACATTCATTGTGGGAGTTGGCAACACGAATTTTGTTTATTTTACATTAATTATAGAAAGATCCAGATTCCACTTTCATCTTACCCTAAATAACAAACAAAGTTAGCTTACGACTCATGTTACTACAACTTTGACAAAATCCAACTCATAATCCCAAACCATATTTGTGCATTCTAACCTTAAGTATAAAATGGAATGGATTATTGAAGATTTATTTCAAAAATAAAATAACCTGTAACTGCAAGCTGCATGTAAATGATCTATAGTCTTTCCACTAAAAATGAATTTTCTTGTAATGTGTATTGCAAGATGTAACTGCAAGGTGCATATAAACAATCTTAAGTATTTGTGCATGTGAACATTATTCATTCCTCCGCATGTGGTTCAATTCGTTGTAACGGTTGCAATTTTCAAGTCTAGTTCCATTTATTTATTCTTAGACTCTACCCCAGTACATCATTCGTGTTCCTATACAACATCAACCTCACTGCTATACCTGACTACCAAACATCATCAACTCAATTTATGTCACATAAGTTATAACCTCACTGCTATACCTGACTGTCAAACATCATCAACTATAAGTGTGCACAACAATTGATTTGTGAATCCAAATAAAGGATGAAGAAACAAAAATTATATAGTAAAATTGACTTGTCTTCAACCTGTATGGCAGTGACTAAATTATTTATTGTTTGTGATTGGTGTTTTGTCGGTAGAAATGAATGAATAACGTTGTTGCAATTAAATTCAATTGGTTTAACTATTTCAATAGTTTTTTTTTTGAAAACATAAAAAAGTTAAAGGCCCAACAAAATTGGGTACTAACCAGCTTGGTAACCAAACAATAAAACCAACAAAACGAAACCCTAACAACACGATACAGCAGCCACCAACAAAACACAATCTCCAAAAAAATGGCGAACGTAGAGGAGAATTCAACAATCTCTATCTTCGAAGCTATGAAGCTTCAAGACGGCTTCCATACAAAGTCTTCATCATCCTTTATCTTCTCAAGGAGGGAGTTAGGGTTAATTGGATCGTCACAAACCTTAGCTTCAATTCTCTGACTTGACGAATCCGCAAAATTATACAGCTTCTTGCTTAGAAAAGTAGAACAACTTTTTCTTAGCCGCTTGAAGCTTTGAGAGTCTTCAGGCTTCTTACCTCCGATGGTTTCACCTTCACTCCAACAAGATAAGTGGTAGATCCACTACACCAGAAAATGCTTTTAACTATGTTTAAAAAATGCCATGGCAAGTTATTGCAGCATAGTTATAAACGTTGTATACCGACATGCGATCGTAGATATTTTCAACAGCGGAAAATGATGCTGTTAAAATTTAAGTTTTATAGTGCTTTAAACAGGTTGTTCATACTTTATGTACAACGTTTAATACTTGTCATTATTTATTCTTGATAGTGCTTAATTCTTATTGTCAAAAATGCTCACATTCACACTTACTCTTTCAATAGCTAAAAGAAAATGTTGTTAGTTATTTTTTTTTACGGCATTTAGTACTTGTTGTCAAAAATACACACATTCACACTTAATCTTTCAACAGCCAAAAGAAAACACTGTTATTACTTTTATAACAACGTTTATTACGTGCTGTAAAAAATAAAAACTTTGGTTTTATCAGCGATTCTAAAACGCTATGACTAATATTTACACCACAATTTACAGCATGTTTAAATGTTATCGTTTGTTGGTGCTAATTTTACAGCATCCATACCATATTGTGCCATTATTACATTTGCACACATATCATTACCCTGAACTCTAATTCTAACATATTTCAACTACATCACATATGCAATCAAACAAAAAATAATCATGTAAAAACACAACTAGTAATCACTTCCATTAACTAAGTTGAACACAATCCATAAATAAAGTTTACATAGGTTCATAACGTTCATAAATAAAGATGGTACTTATAAACTAAATTCGTACAACATTAGATAAAGCCACAGTACCCAAAAACAAGTGTGCACTAAATATTAGATAATGCACAACCAAAAGATTTTTCATGTGCTTACTACACGATGTCAAAATAAACATGATCACATCATATCGTCTTGTGCATTTCTTACATCAACATTCTTTACCTACCTACAAGGATGAAATTTAACGATTAGTGGTCAAATATAAATTTAAAATAACATATTTAACTTTTAACTACTAAAAAATAATACCATGTTTCAAACAGCAAGCTGCTCGGGCTTGTTGTTTGGAAACAACAAGCTACTGCTTAAGTGCGGGCTTGCTATTCCGAACAGCAAGCCAGAAGTTCTTAGGCTTGCTGTTTCGGAACAGCAAGCTCATAGGCTTGGGGTTTCGGAACAACAAGCTATTGCTGCTCTGAAACAGCAAGCCCACACTTGGTGTTCCGAAATAGCAACCTAGGCTAAAATGTTGGGGTTGTTACATTGTTAGACAAAAAATTTGTACCTCTTAGGTTATAAAGTGGTTTAACAGCTATCATGCCTTCACAGCCAGTTTTTCTCCGCTGACTATTGTGATAGTAAGAACACGGACTATATCATATTTACAATATAGATTTGAAATACGTTCATAGTGTTGTAGCTACGTTGAATACTACGCAACATTAATTGCTCCAACCTCTCCCTATATGTTTAACAAAATATGATGCCAGAAGAAGTTCTAGTAAACTTTAGTGGTACATGAAGTCACAAAACATACAATAGATATAAATCTAAGTTGTTGCACAATATGAATAAGGTAAATTTACGAAATATTCATATATGGTAAACTAACCTTGATTAGTTTTGTTCCATTAAAGCATGCCTTCCTTTTTAACCAACAATTTTAGAAGGATGGACAACCAACAAAAATGCAGACTCAGATCTGAATCAGAAACAAAATTATTGTCTAATAGACAGCTGCCCTCCTACAAAAAAGGTAAAAATGAAGCATAAGAAAAGAGTTATAGTATACTGCACTCTAAAATGATGTGAATAGAAGACAGTAGAAGAAAAAAATAGATGCATAGTGGAACATGTACTATATCGATGCAGCTTTCCTATTGATGCCATCTTAAAGAAATTAAGGAAGAAATCATTGAACAGAGCAATAGTTCAAGAAAAGCCACAGTTTGTCATATGCAACACTCCATGCCTCTTTAACACAAATTGTAATGAAATTACACAAACCAATCAAAATTTTTAAAAAGGGGAATTATACAAACAGAAATAATATGATACTACAAACATTTCAAGAAAATATAACAGTATATAATCAAAAAATACATCAATACCTTCAATTCAACTCGGCTATTAGAACAATGTGCTAACAGTTAACATTTCTGTGCTTAGCACAGCTAAATATACATTTATAGTCCTCCGAACCATCACTACAGTAACGCAAACCCAACTTACGTCATTTCCACAACCAGCACATACAACCACTTCATGCAAAACCCAACAGTCATTAGCTCCACCACCTCACAAATCAAACCCGAACCAATATCCCTAAATATTCCATCATCACAAACTTCTTCCATTTCAATAAACATCTCGTCCCCCCTCCCAAAAAAACAAATCTCGACACTTCTCTCAACATTACATTAAAAGCAGACAATCACCTCGTGCTACCTCTTCAATGTCGCCATTACCACACGTTGCAACTTCCTGGCACTACCATGAAACATTAGGAGTATTATCTCTTTAGCAAATGAACCATAAATAAAGGCAATGAAAAATAAAAAACAAAACATGTATCAATATCACTTGGTTAGCAACAAACTCAAAGTAGTGGAAATAAATAAGGTGATTAGTGGTAGATATAGGCGAGAGTTTTGGCTATGGATTTTTGAAGAGCCAAATCAATACCTGAAATTCACTAGAATAATGAAATTCGCAATTTCAATCATTAATGGAATGATAGTTCCACCCCTTTTTTGGAACATTGAAAGCTTTACCTATATATTCACTGTTTGAAAACATTCAATGAAAAAAGAAATCATTTTGGTAAATATCACATGAGAAAAGGAACAAAATACAATGTTCTATACATGGATTTCAATTCTTTTCCGTGGGTGGCTTAGCAAACTATATTACTTTGTTCTAACGCTACTTGTCTTCATTGTTGCACTTATGCAAATTGAGATGCTAACCTCGTCTACATGCTAAATTTAGAAATATGCAATACACATATCTGAACTGATAATCACAGTTACCATACACATCAAAGGTCAGAAGCAGAAAAGTTATAAAATGCAAATTTATAATTATATTAGTTGATTCATTTTTCAATGTAGGACATATATCCAATTGTGCATATAAATGCTTTCATATAATGCAACTGATTGTCTTAAAAGGAAAAACTATAATGGCCACATTGGCATAAGTGTTGAAATTTAAAGATCAACTCAAGATTAAATCATCTTGGCTTTTACAACACTGGATTTGTGCACAAAAATTTCCTTCTAACACAATTGCCTATTTATATTATAAATCATACGAAATTGAGACTTCAATCCTAAGAAAATTCAATGGACAGTTGCATTTGCACATGCAATACATAGAAAATTAAAATTAAAAAAATACATGAGAATTATCTCCTTATGTTTGTAATTAATAGCTAAAAATGCAATTAGTTTATAGAGATTGGTGGGTAAGAGGGTCAAAAGTAAGTGAATCAATACAGGTCTACATATTTCAATACAACAACATATAGATTTTCTTCTGCCAACCTCAGAAATATGACTATTATACAAATCAAATGTGTAACCATCATGTGTAGAAGTTACTAAAGCACTAATCAGTAAAATAATATTGTAGAAGTTGTTAGTATTTAGCAGTGTATGAGAAGTTAAAATATATAAAAGCTTTTAGACCTGATATTGTTACAATATCTATTAGATTTTATAAGTAATCTAAAATATAATTTATGATTTACCGAAATAATAATTCAAAACTCTATGCTTAACAATTCTTAGTCATGAGCAAGCATGTTCGACATACTACGTAAAAACCAAATTACCAATCAATAAACATCCTCTAAAAATTGGATTTAATAAAATTAAACCAAGTAAATACAGATTAAGAAATTACATGTTGCATAAATAATATGCTAATGTGTTTCCAAATGCACATTGCTTCCCTATAACCTTTGATGAAACCTCCTAAGTGAATTATTATTGTCCTCTCCCTAGTGGAACGGATTGAAAGAGCGATATGTCGAAGTAGTATTTTATACCAAAATATACAATTCGCCTCAAAAATAGCATTTTGAACTTCTAGAAAAAATTGTGTACTAAGAATGCTGATAGAAATTATTGCTTGCATGTAGAGTAAGGAGAAGATGTTATTTTGTTTAGTACAAATCAATAGTCGTAGTTATTTTTACTCAATAATGCTTAAAATTTGTTTTCCTTGCTTTAATACTAAATCAAACGTATATCAAATTCATCTCCAACTCAAAGAATAGTGATTGTCATCAAATTTTAGTTATATGAAACCAATGAAAGAAGCATCACTTCCATATCAGCTGAATTGATCAACTTGTACATTAGTACCCACAAATGATAGAAGCATCAATTCAGAAGCTCTAAAAAAGAACTAAATTAACACAAAAATAAAAGATGATCCTATACTTAAATAGAACCGTGTATAATTTCAATACACTAGAAATAAATTGTTAAAGCATTGAAATATAGAGTTCCTCAAACAGATGAATTAGCTACCTAAATTGGAATCCCAAGATAGGTAAAAGGTAAAAGGATTAACATGAGTAAGAACAGGATTGAAACATTGGTTTCCAAAATATTCACTAGAGCAAAAAAAAAAGGAAACTATTCTATATAATTTTTTTTGCAAGAATCATAACATATAGTTCGCTATTAATGGAGATCATATGTAATCTTTTAGCAAAAAAGTTAAAAAAAAAGGAGATCTAAATTATTTAATGTATCTAGAAATTAAGCTGTGTAATCTACATTACTTAATGCACATGGTAAACTTTTAGCATGCCATCCCGGGTTTTGAACTCATGCCACTGTTACCACGGCGCAAAGTTTGTAACAACTAGGTTACTGCTGCGGATTGTTAGGTAGGTACAGTTATGTAGTTAGGTATAGTTAGGTATAATTACACATAAGTAAGTTAGTATCTATATTAACATGTATAAGTTATATTTTGGGTACATGTGTTGTTCATGGAGACTTAACTTACTTCAAAATTACACTACATTTAAAATTACAAATTCATGCATGGTTTACCAGAAGCATGAAGCCAAGTAAACATAGAGTTAGGTATGTGCAACTGACGCAACGGAAGTCTTATAATTTTCGACTTGATATTCGAAACTTGGATAAATTCATACAAATCACAATTTTTGATGAAACTGATACATTCCGATACCAAAGAACAAAGATAATTCCCAGCCCATTGATCAAAACGATGCCGAAAAGGTACTTGAGACAGTAATCTCGATGAAATCATGATAAACAATAAAACACAATGTTTGTTGATCTCGACACAATGTTCGTTGATCTTGAAGATGTGGGAAACGTGATCACCAACTCTCCGTTGATCGCTGATACCAGAAAAATGATCTTCCAAGTCGATGATCCATAAATAGATACCGCAAGTGGGGACGGAAAAATAGAACTCCCAATAATGGCGGACGCCAATATTTTCAAATTCAAAAATCAACTTTTTTTGTACAAACAGACACGGTGCCTATTTATAGGCTTCAAACAAACAGGCCGACACCGACACCATAACAATCGATATCAAAAGCCAAGTACAACAATTCGATACCGAAAGTAAAACATAAATAAGAGAAACGACACAGAAAGTAGTTGTAAAACTAGGCAGGAACAACTCCACTTTATCTGATGTCGAAAGCAAGAAGAGCTTTATTCCGAAAGCTTAATTCGAAACCAAAAACAAATACTCTTTGTATTGAACTTGGAACCGAAGCTCTTATTGTCAAACCGAATGAGAAAGCAAATCTTTTCCGAAAGCCGGAAGAAAATTCTGATTGGATTAAAGCCGAAAAAACTTTATTAAACAAACCGATACAAATACCATTAGCGAAACTTCAAAACCGAATATAAAGCAACATAGAAACTTGATTGATTTCGAGAGCCCGTCCGTTCTACTCCTATACTATAGTTGTTGGTGCCAAAACATTTTTCTACCAAACTCACACATTCCTATGCTATATCATCCACCCCTAGTTCGAAAGAGTTCATTCTCGAATTGGTCATAGCCTTTTCACCAAATTTTTCATTATAATATAGCATCAAGTGCTTAATATTAAAAACATCAGCAGTACGATTATGGTTTGGTAATCTCAATCGGTAAGCATTTGATTAATCTTCTCAACAATTTATAAAGGTCCGATCTTTCTTGAAGCCAACTTGTTGTATGTACTAGCAGGAAATCGATCTTTCGTCAATACTGCCTACATGAAGTCACCCCTTTGAAACTCAGCATGCCGATGTTTTGAATCATCATCTTGCATATACTTGTGACTAGTTTCAACTAACCGATTATGCACCCCATGATCGAGCTCTTGTAAATCCGAGATAAGGCCAATGGCTTTTCTCTACATTCCACCTTGTCGAGGTAATGGAGTTAGATCCAAGGCCCCTTAGGTAACACCGAGTACACAATTTTGGAAGGAAAAAAATCTAGTATGGTGATTGATAGCATAACTATGTGTGAATTCAGCCTGGCACAATTTAGAATCCCAACTTTTCAAAGTTTTCCTTCTTAGCAAATTTCCCAATGATCTATTCATCACTTTGCTCTGTCCACCTATTTGCGAATGATAGGCGCTGCTAAACTTCAATTTTGTTCCCACCATTTTCCACAAACTTAACCAGAAATGACTTAAAAGTCGAGTCACGATATAAAATAGTTGAATTTGTTAATCCATGTAGTCGATATATTTCCTGAAAGAATATTTGAGCCATGTTCGCTGCATCTATCGTTTTCTTGCAAGAAATGAAATGAACCATCTTGGAGAATTATTCAACAACCACAAAGATAGAATCGTTGCCCCTCTACGCCCTTGGAAAACCTAAAACAAAATTCATGCTCACATCAACCTATGGTCGGCAAGGAACTGGCAATGGCATGTACAATCTAACATTAGTTGCGGTCCCCTTGGATACTTGACAAATGTGACATCTCTGCATGAACTTTTCAGCTTCCTTCCGCATTGACGGCCAAAATAAGAGTTTACAATCAGCTGTAGTGTACAGTCTCTACAACATTACTTTCATTGTGTAGCTCTTAGATTATCTTCAATCGAAGACTACAATCTGAAATGTACAGTTGATTTCCCTTGAAAAGAAACTGTCTAATACTGAAAAATCTGTCGTGTCCCTATTCTTGACCTTTTCAAAAATCTTCGACAAATTAGGATCTGTAGACGGCAACTCTGAAAGCGAGTCAAACCCTAACACTTCAACTCTCATTGTGGTCAAAAAATTTCTTCTCTAGCTTAATGCATCAGCTACTTTGTTTGTAAGACCTGATTTATGCTTTACCATAAATGTGAACTATTGCAAATAAACAATCCATGTCTATTCGACGACGGTATTTCTATTGAATTAGAAAACCGTCACATGAAGTATGGTAATAAACCGCAAGCGCATATGTATGATTGTTAGTACGGGGGCAAGTAAAGGTCGATCTGCAGAGAAAGAAATAATTTCAACTTTACTCAATCAAATTAAGCTAAACTTTGAATTGTTTTCTTTAACAAAAACTAATGAAAACTAGAAACTAAGTTGAGAGCTAAATATGAGATTAGAGAGCAATTTAGAGGTAAATGTACTCTCATATTTACATAAACTAACAAACATGCAATCTATGATCTCTATTTTTAATCTAAAGTGACATAAATGTTGTATTTATCAAATGTGTAGTTTAATTATGTTATTAGTTAATATAACATAATCCATCAAACTATCACACAAGAATTAAACCACTCATTATTCTAATGAAAATAAAAGCAAAGCAAAAACTATTTTAAGTATGATCTATTCACTATTGTAGTTAGTGACATAGATCATCAAATTTTGTTTTTGCTTTTATTTCATAATCAAAAACCACTTAGCAAATATTGATGTAATTTTTGTTCATATTAAATAAGAATAGCTCATTGGCGTATGCAACATAAACTATTAAACACAATTGTAAAAACTTAAATCAAAATCCACAACAATAAAGCACAAATTAGAGAGATCACAAATCATACAAATGCTGAACTTACATAAAGTTAGAGAGCTTCATTACCCCTAAATTGTAGGGGCATAGCTACTCATATGTGTTATCATATCAACATATGCAAGTTTCGACATTGGAAAAGGAAGCAAAATGAAAGAAAATATATTCTACTTGGATTAAATAAATCAAATCTACTTGCATGAAATAAAAATCTATTCTATTAACATAAAAGTAAAGAGCATGTAAATAAATCTAAGCTATAAATAACAAAAGGATAGCATACAAATTTAAAGAAGCATATGATAGGCATAAGAGAAAGAGACTTGGAAGCCATTTTTATTCGTTTGATTATTTACACTTCCATATGATAAAAAGTAGCTCCCAGTCACATGAAACATTGGGGTATATATACATTATCAAAAACCTGAAACCCTAATCACACTTTTTGGGAATTCCCGAAAATGCCCACTTCATGAAGCTTCTAATCTTGTATTTAGCCACTAATAAACCATGTAGAACGCATGAAGCCTTTTTTGTCTCATCCAATTAGTGCATTAGTCTCTAATATGAAGCTTAAGAGTAAGTGGGTTAATTGAGAGGTGGGGTCCTCCACTTTCCCTAGAATGAATTATTTCTTTGTCCCCTCTTGTGTATATGCAGGCTTTTCTTCATATTTTCATGTGCATACATCGTTTTTACTCCTAAATTCCTACAAGAGACAAGTAAATGATATCACAAATTAAAACATGCACAATTTTACCGTTAAACCCCCAATTGAGTGATAATTTTATAAACATTTAAAACATGGTTTGATCATATAAAATACCAAAAATGTTCATTTATTTAACTAAAGCAAGAATAAATGTGTGAATTTAAATGTACACATTTACATGCACATCAATGACGCATGTCTAATTTGTCTTGACCCTGGAGATGCTTTAATGCTTCATGATCCGTGTATAAAACGAATTTTTATGAAAAAGATAACGCCTCCAATGTTTGATAGCTTGTACCATAAAAATCAATATCATAAGTATTGTATCTTATCGTCGCTCCTGACAATTTCTCACCAAAATAAGCAATATGTCTCCCATTCTGACTCAACACTCCTCCAATTCTAACATTTGAAGTGTTAGTATGAAGTTTGAATGGTAGATGAAAATCTGGACGCATTTGAATAGGTGCTGAAGTCAATTGACTTTTAATATGCTCAAAAGCATGCCCTGCTTCCTCCATCCAAATATATTGTTTGCCTTTTATGCAATCTGTTACAGGAGCCATAATTCTACAAAATGTGGGATGAATCGCCTATAAAAACACTAAACCTTGAAAACTACACAAATTTGTAATTGTCTTCGGCTATGGCCAATCTTTTATTTCCATATCTTTACCCTGGTCAACTTGCAAACTCTCCTTAGAAACAACATACCCCAAAAATAGAACACTTGGAGTCATGAACGTACATTTCTTTGTTGTGGCATAAAATTGTTCTTGATGTAGGATGATCAAAAATGCACGTAGATGTTATAGATGTTCCTCCGGACTA
Source organism: Allium sativum (assembly GCA_030737875.1). Lineage (NCBI taxonomy): Eukaryota > Viridiplantae > Streptophyta > Magnoliopsida > Asparagales > Amaryllidaceae > Allium > Allium sativum. The sequence goes on along the minus strand of CM060925.1, from coordinate 198,825,964 downwards.
GCACTGTAGATAAGAATGTCATCGAAGTAAACAACCAAAAAATTGCCAATATAAGGTCTGAAAATCTGATTAATCACTCTCATAATGGTACTTGGCACATTTGATAATCCGAAAGGCATAACGAGCCATTCATAGCACCCCTCTCGAGTCTTGAAAGCAGTTTTTCACTCATCGCTTGGTCTGATTCTGATTTGATGGTATCCTATTTTCAAATCAATCTTTGAGAAAATAACGGAACCACTAATTTGATTTAGCAAATCATCCAATTGTGGAATTGGAAAATAATATCTCACTATGAGTATTTTTAAGAGCATGACTGTCTATACACATTCTCCATGAACCATCCTTTTTTGGAATTAACAATGCTGGCACAACACAAGGACTAAGGCTCTCTCGAACACGACCTTGCCTTAGAAATTCCTCCACTTGTCGTCGCCATTATTTATGTTCTCTAGGACTCATTCTGTAATGCGACCTACGAGGTAAAACAACATCGGGTTGCAAATCAATCTGACGTTGGATATCTCGGAGCGATGATAAACCATTCAGTAGCTCTTTTGGATACGCATCTTCGAATTCCTTTAATAATGGCTTTACTAGATCAGGAATTCCATCATTTTCTATTATGATTCGAATATTTTTAATTGCCTCCTCTTAATTGTTGTTGTCACATCTTCCTGCATTAATCACAAATTGTTAGACCAAAAAGTGGTTCTAAAATACAGCAAACACACCAAATTTATAGTGGTTCGGCGTTAAAGTGCCTATGTCCACTTTATATGACTTTGATTATACGTTCGAAAACAAGTACAATCACAATATTCTCACAATCTCACTTTTACAACAATGATTCACTCAATAATTTCGAGATATTTATGATTATAAATGATAGAGGTTTGATAATGGTGGAATCATAGCTCTCAACTACCAAAAAGATCCTCAAAAATGCCAAGTATTGGGCTATTTATAGGTGATTATTACAAGCGGTTCATGAAGACATGTGGCACCAATCCCGAGAATCTCGGACCCATTCGTTAGTGAGTGGAGAAGTGGTCAATATGGCCCTTGTAGACACGTGTCATTAGATCCATGAAATTCGGGTCGTGGCTTGATGATGATTGACCAAGTTGTGGCCATATTTTCTGAGGAATCAGGGTTGGTTCGTGAGCCTGATGCAGAGTCGGGTCCTGGAACATGACCACGAGCCATGGAGAAAGCTAGACTACGAGCCGAGGGGGAACCTGGGCCACGAGCCGGGTTTTAGTATCACGAGCCAGGGTGCGTTCTCTTGAGTTTGTGAGTATAAGTATCCTTGTCCATCCAAATACGAGTGTTCATATTCTTGGTGGCTTGACCAAAAAGCTAGCCAACATTTTGCCCCCACGAAGTATGTTTCATCAGAGATGAAATGTGATTCGAAATCATACATCTGTTCACTCCTTAAACAGCGAACATCAACAGTCATGTCCGTCTGTGTCATCATGTCAGTTCGCGAAGCTGCATTTTTTTAGCTTTTACACAAGCATAAATTCATATCCAATTTTCCAATTATTCTTTTGTTACAACTGTTAACTTCGAATCCTGCTGTAAATTGCAAGCGGCCTTTTAGGTATATCTTTTAAATCTCTTTGGCTTGATTTGAAGAAATATTTTTGTTTTTTTAGATTTTTCCATGAGTATGCATAGGCATGTCAATACATTGACTTTTCTTTATTTTGTTTTTTCTCTATCCTGGAAATTCTTTGACGGATAGGGTCGCAACCTTTACGCGAGGCCCACAAAAGCTTTGCTCGCACGAACCAATGCATGTACGGGCCAAGACTGAGGCCCAGCGATCTTCTCGCATGGGAATGGGCCAAGTCCAAGCATACTAATGGTCTTCTGTCCCCTGTACAATGTCTCTACCTCTCCCTTTTTTCATTCTTTACCGCAGTAAATTTGGCACCCTCAAACTCGAAACCTTAATTTCACCCATAATCAATTCACGAATACTTACATCGAATTCATAGGTATTTGGCGATTACCTAAACTTTTCTCCATTTTATATTTTTATCTTATCTTGCTTGTGAATTGTAATCGATTTTTCATGTTTAATCTGGTCGTGGCGGCCTCTGGTGATGCCATTAGCGTTAGTGGTCGCAACCACACTCATGCGGCAGTTCCAAAAATGTGTGCCTATCGAGCATCGATAAAAGTCGAGAGAAGGGAGGTAGCAAGAGAGAGATTAGTGGAATCGGGAGTCGGATGAGATGATGAGTTCGACTGATGGTTCTCGGACTTAAAGACTCTGGAAGTAGTATCATTCTTAAAGGGCTCATTCGTGGTGATAGTTGGATAGAGGATAACAAAGGAGATGTGTTCTAATGAGACAGATTGTGAAAGAGAGAGATTAACAGTGGATCGTGGGGGAAGAATAAAGAGCCAGGTCGAATCGTAAAGCATAGTGATGATTTCCGTCGTGGAGGGGAGCAAAACATCGGTTTGTGAAAAGGGATAGCAAGTCAACTCGTGACAGTAGCTCATGGGTCACTCATATATGAGTCGATGCGGCTCATGCCTTAGAGCTAGATTCAAATCACGAACCAGTCTTCCCTTCACAAGCCGGAAAGGGTGAGCCGATATGGCGTGCGAGCAGATGCTTAGCCACGAGCCATGCTAGAACAACAAGCTGGATTCCTCCCCACGAGCCGATTCCTTATCACGAGCTGCCTCGCAAATCCTCATGGATCGACTTATCTTCAAGCCAACTCTCATTATACGACTATACTCTACTAAGCAGTGTCAACTAACCAAACACGTCAACTTATACTCCAGCTAAAAATCAACAATAACCCGAACGAATCAATGAACAGTTAGGTTAGAGCCTTCGAGATGAACTTTCTACACTGAATGACTTCATAACTTAGCAGCATATAGTAATCAATTTCATGTCTCTATGATTTATTTCATGCTTTTCTTTTGAGTACTGCACACACTGGCACATACTAGCACTTGCACACACGGGATTCATGGGTATTTATGTTCTTATTTTTCCTATACTTGTTTATTAACATAGCAGACATGTCTGATAGACGTTCAGCAGGATTACCAGAGAAAATTTCAGATCCAGAGTCGTCAACCTATTACAATCCTGATGTACTTCCATCGGACCCGGTTTGGAATAATTTTGGATCTGATTATGAAATAGATATTGATGCGGAATCAACCTCTTCTAAAAGCACATCACTTGAGGATGAGGAAGATTATTGGGCTCCCGATTAACTTGAGGGTGTTGTTGTATTACCCAATCCAAGTGACTCTATAACTTCCACGCTCAATGATATAAAACTGAAGAAAATATGTTCAAGGCACGAGATTCTAAGGGATGATGTCAAGATTCCGGAGAAAGGGGATAGATTCCATTCTGCTCCGGAAGGGTATATGGCTATCAGTAAGGTCATGTGCTCGATAGGTGCCATTCCTCCATTTCCTCCAATTGTCGTTGATCTCTTGAGACGACTACGCATTGCTCCTATGCGGCTTCACCCTAACGTTTATGCGGCCCTATACACTTTGTACATTGCATACGCAGAGATTCTGGAAACCGAGCTTTTGTATAAGGATTTGACTTCTTACTACCATTTCAAACATCATTCCACGGGGACACCAAATGTAACAAGCCGAATTCTGATGGACCGATTATTTTTTCAAAAATCTCAATCCATCGAAACCCGAGTTGGTTTGCTCTGGTACCCTGCAAAAAAGACAGAGACATGAAACATGTCAGTGTTCGGAAAATATCTCACAGCGGAAGGAATAAAATATAATGTAATTAAAACATAGTTTTACCTTAATAATAATACTGCTAAACCAGTATCCAAAGATATACAGTCTCTCTCATGAACCTAACCTGCGAATGTTGTGAGGAAGGGGTCAGAACGTAAGTCCTGTGTGACTGGATTTAAATTATACTTTTGGATAATCCTACATATACCTTCAATTACATTTTCTAATTTACTGGGTTATCTGTGTTATTAGCATTCAAGGATTACACACGTCGCACCCATCTACTCTCTAGTAGATTAACCTAATACAATGTTTATGTAGCTACCCCCAACTACGGTACAACCCATGGTACCCTACTCGCACGGTCTCCACCGTATCATCGCAGGAATATAGCAGTCCCTAATCCTACGCCCGAATGTTGTACGGATTTCTGTATATATGTCAACGCTACATCTGTAAAGAACCACTACTTCTATATTACGTAAGCGTTTGGACTTCCATCTTTGAACCATTCGATCGAATTAGGTTCCATCCTCGAATAATGCCCTCTACTCTTATGATACACCACCAAGAGCGACATGAGTGTACCTAGACTTTCCCATGTATGTATCATCAATCATTCTCGATGTCTATTGCACATGTTCTCTAAATGTGCGCCCGAGTCCCGTGGCAGGGCTAATCAAGAAACACAGAACTCGGTCGGGAGCTTTCAGATATCTGCCGATTGTGAACGCTAAGGTCTACTTTTACAGTAGCTATGGTCCCACTAGACCCATCCCTCAACTAATGAAAGGCACCCAAGGATATCAAGAATGAGAACTTAACCCTGGCCCCCTATGCCCTTCAAAACTATTGGCCAACCTCACCCATAACTAGATAGCAAAGTATATGGTCTTTTGGAGTTCTCCGCCTTTCCGCTTTACGTACTGACTGAAGATGGTAGGTAGACGACGAGTTGCTAGCACAGGGCACTAACTGGTCTCGCCGAATCATGCTGGTCCATCTTAGTCTTTTGATTGCCCTTTATTGTTGCAATCATGCATGCTCATTGGTTCACCTACGCAGACCTAACCTCCGTGAGTACAGGAGGATCATCTGCCACTCACAGAGGAATACCAAGAGTACCCTACGTCCCCGGAAGACGCGTGCTTCTTAACCCAGTCCGTTGGAGCCTACAAGAATATCTAGACGGACATGCGCTCCTCTTTGTGTCTTTTGACACCCCGATGATCTACCCCTTATGGTTATTCATCCTCTAACGTATAGACTAGTCCAAGCCCCTCAGTTTTATATGTCATTAGACCCTATGTCTAACCATTAATCACGTGCTTGCGCCCCCTCGTGAGTTTTCTCATTTAACTTGGTTATTCTCTTTCACGTTGACTTCCTTTTCAAATTTACCAAGTTACCCTCGCTTATTAATTCAATTTATAACTTAACCCATTTAAGTTCATTAATAAGCCAACAACATGTTATTCTCATAATCTATTCATTATTCCTTCCCATGGTTGCCATACCATGTTCTACATAATTTATAATTAATCACATCTTAATTCACAGATACATTGGTAAGAGAATAATTTCATTTTTCCCTATCATTCCATATAACTTATCTTATTTCATAAGTTATACTTCCCACTTGTCCCTAGGACAAGCCTACCTATTATCTTTCTTATTCAAGTTCATTCGTAATAGGTTATTATCATAATTCCCCATTTTGGCATTAATTAAGATTAACTTAACCTTTCTCATTTCTTTAGCAATTTACTTAACCCCTGCTCAATTCAACTGATTCGTAACACCAATACAGATTTAATTAGGTTAAGTATTCCAATTTAACAAATTACCATGCTACCCATGTTACCCACTTAACCCCTTTTATTATATCCATGTCAACCCTACATGTGTCGTCTTGGTTAAATGTTCATTATTATTTATTATGTCTGTAAACGTGCGAGACCTCTCACATTAGATAGCCGTTTGCGATTGCTGGATATGCCGGGAGGTTCCGGGCAGACTTCTACCGCATCCGAATCTTACCTCGTGTCTTGACACCATTACGGGTCCAATTTCCACCTAAGACCTCTCACATTAGATTACCGTTTGCGGTTGCTGGATATACCGGGCGGTTCCAGGCAGACTTCTACCGCAGACCAAATCTAACCTCGTGTCTTAGGCATATAAGTTCTTATTATAACTTATACTCATAATTCAAATCTTGAATTATAATATATGTCAATTACCCATAAACCCTCAATTCACATTTATGCTTATTATCCTATCAAAAGATTATGCCTATAATCCCAATTCAACTTATAATCCCAATTTCATGTTCATAATTCCAATTTGAATTATATACATAAATCTCACCCTAATTATATTCATAATTCCAAGCATAGTTATGCCCAGTTCCCCATATATGTCGCATTTATTCTTACATTTAATTAACTTCAATAAAGTAAATTTATTCTAATTTACCAATTGTTCATATTCATTAAAGTTATGCTCCAAAATTCCAACCTATCAGTTTTGCCCCAAATTACCCAACCTTAAGTTGAACTCAGATTACAATTTTGCTTATTCGTGTCCGTTATTCATCCACGCACTTCCCAATTATCCCAACATGCTTAATTGTTCCAACTTAATTTGCACATATTTTCACTAATGTCCCAAATTAATATTTATAGTTATGCGCCAAATTATTAACCCACTTAATTTCAAGTATTTTATAAGTTGTACACAATTCCCCAAATTTCCAATTTTGTCATAAGTTATGCTACAATTCTTAGTTATAGGTTATACAAAAATTTTGCATTAATTATGCATAAATCAACCCAACATATATTATGCAAAATTTCCCAACATTTGCTAAATTACCATTCATATGTTCATCTCTACGAGATTTGGCCCAGGCTCGAAGGTAGCCTGGCTATAATAATAAAAAGGGAAGGAGGAAGGGAAGTGATAAAGAACATGCATAATAACAAAAGTTGTAACATTTTAATTGAGGAATTGCTAAACGATATGTATACAATTATTCACAAGAATAATTTAAACCCACTCACCTTGCCAGGATTAGAAAAGAGATAAATCGTTGTTGTAACACTTTGATGTTGATTAACCTTCTAAATTGATTGTTGATGAAGAACTTGTCTCTAAAAATCTCTACGTTAATTTATGTTGAAGGTGAGGCTATGTTAGTTGAGAATTTAACAGCATGGAGGCTAGGGTTAAAGAGATAGATGAGATTAGGGTTGGGTTTGATGTTTGTTTATAGCTGTAGTAGGTGAATTAGGGCATTAGGATTAAAATAGAATCCATCTAAACCTTCCACCTCGCTAAAAAAAAGAAGGTTCTGGAGTAGGCTAAACCAACCCAGGTGCGTTGCATCCATATGCACGCATGGACACTGATGGTGTTGACAACTTCCTATATGCGGTTTCTTTTCTTTTTCTACAAGAAAAATCTTAAACGCTCCTTAATATATGCAAAGTACGTTTCTTTTCTATTAATGCATCCTTCCATGTGTTATTATTTTATATATAATATGAATTATATTAATTCTTTTAACATTAGCTTGCTTTAATTGAATCAATTTATGTTTATTTTCCAACTTCTTTCCATGCATTAAACTTCCCCATGTGACATTATTTCTTTGTTGCATATATTTCTAATATTCTTATTTAAATGCATTAATGCTTTCCCGTTTCATGCACTTGATATGTTACTTCTTTTAACGCATTAAATTGCTTGGTTCCTCTTTCTAAACATTTTTTTCTATGCATGCTTTAATTGCATAATTGATATGTTTGCATTCTATATTCTTTTTCTTTTATTTGCATGACACTAATTCGTTTTTATTTAGGTTCATGCATCTACACATTTCTATTATTTTTATTTAGGTTCATGCATCTACACATTCCTATTATTTTTAGTGCATGTATTATCTTCCTACAAAATTTTGAATTTCAAATAACATGTATACACATATGCCCCTTCTCATTTATTGTTGCATGCAATTGTACTAATTCACCTTTTTACCATTTACATTAATTACATTAACGTTTCTCTTTATTAATTGTTTTTTGTATCATAATTACATGCATGTACTTCCTTTTCCTTTTTAACATTATTACATGCGCAATTGTATTGCATACTTTTTTTTTCCTTGCATTAACTTCATTTTAATTTATATATATATCATGCAATTCATTTTCTTTCATTTCAATGCACTTATATATATATGTATATGTGTATATATATATATATATATATTTTTAAAATTTTCCTTTAAATATATCTATGCATATAATATATACACATATATTCATATTTTTAATTATCACTAAAAATGCGGGGTGTTACATTCTCCCACCCTTAAGAAATTTCATCCCCAAAATTTGGTAAGGGTAAAATCAAATGATCCTTCGCATATTATACATCCATTCTGTGTGCATCCAATTTTTGCAAACATTGTGCACATGTGCAAAGTGAAATACATCATAGTAGATGTATGCCTAATTTGGTACCACCTATATGTATGCAAACTTTCAAAAACTCTTGCATAACATGATGCTCACATCGTAAATATACTTACAGTTCTATATGAATACAATATTTTTGAAAATCAAAACACTTTTCATCCAAATTTTCCTACACTCTTACAGAATAAGAGCATAGTTCATCCAATTGTTGCATCCAAAATCCTACCAACCATCTTTAAAATTCGAATTATAGGAAAAATCTAATTTCCTAAATTCGATTTCTTATGCATAAGAAGGTATAAAACGGAAAAATTTACATCTTCCATTTCTCTTTTATGTTCCTTTTCTAATTGCACTTGGATTTCACGTAACCACTCTATATAAAGTTTCCTATTTTCCTATCCAAGCACAACAACATAAGAAAACTTTTTTTTCTTTTTATTTTCCTGTCATGTTTTGTTTCTTCTCTGAATTTATTGTTTTCTTTTTAGTTAGGATATTTTTCTTTCTTAGCTTATTTTACTTAATCCAAGGATTTAAGTTTATTCTTTTCAAATAAGCCTTTCCATCCTACACAGCTACAACTAAGGGCCAAGAATCAATGACTATTTCACTAATGAAAAGTCCAACAACAAACTCTCAACGCACACTTGCCCTTCACTATCTAGTAGTCACTATTAGTCCTTGATGTGCTTTACTAGCCTATACCTTTTTTTTTCGAGCAACAGTTCTAGTCTTTACAATACCTATGCATTCTACGGGAATTTTCTACTATTCCAAGATAATCTTCGCTATTTACTTTTTAGCCTCAAATTTCTCCGTTCTTTCTAGGCAATGACCTTACCTACTCCCTTAATTTTAAAACATGGTTTGGCCTCTCTTTTTTTCAAACATCAAAAATACTTTTAAGACTAAAACTTGAAAACATCATAAACTCTTTCGTCAAAATTTTTACAATTTCAAGTTCTTAAAAGTTAACAAGGGTTAGACTCATAGTGGGCTTCCGACTTACCTAGACTTTCCTAGACACCCCATAAGGTCAATTCTCTCAACTATATATATTCCTAATCCATTTTCCTTTTTCTATTTAGTGGGCTCCTCTATGGATCTAGGTTTATATATATATATATATATATATACTAAAATACGAATACGCTCACTCATTATCTAAATAAGGAATCCTAAACCTAAGCTCTGATACTAGATGTAACTACCCGGATTCTGACGGACCAATTTTTTTTCAAAAATACCAATCCGTCGAAACCCGAGTTTATTTGCTCTGGTATCCTGCAAAAAAGGCAGAGACATGAAACATGCCAGTGTTGGGAAAATATTTCACAACGGAAGGAATAAAATATAATGTAATTAAAACATAGTTTTACCTTAATAATAATAATGCTAAACCAGTATCCAAAGCTATATAGTCTCTGTCATGAACCTAACCTGCGAATATTGTGAGGAGGGGGGGTCAGAACATAATTCCTATGTGACTGGATTTAAATTATACTTATGGATAATCCTACATATACCGTTCAATTACATTTTCTAATTTATTGGGTAATTTGTGTAACTAACATTCAAGGCTTACACACGTCGCACCCATCTACTCCCTAGTAGATTAACCTAATAAGTGTATATGTAGCTACCCCCAACTAAGGTACACCCCATGGTACCCTACTCACACTATCTCCACCGTATCATCGCAGGAATATAGCAGTCCCTAATCCTATGCCCGAATGTCGTACGGATTTCTGTATATATATCAACGCTATGGCTGCAAAACCACTACTTTTATATTACGTAAGCGTTCGGACTGCCATCGTTGAACCATTCGATCGAATTAGGTTCCATCCTCGAATTATGCCCTCTAGTCTTATGATACACCACCCAGAGCGACATGTGTGCACCTAAACTTTCCCACGTACGCATTGTCAATCGTTCTCGATGTCTATTGCACATGTTCTCTATATGTGCGCCCAAGTCCCGTGGCAGGGCTAATCAAGAAAAATGGAACTCAGTCGGGAGCTTTCAGATATCTGCCGATTGCAGATGCTAAGGTCTAATTTTACAGTGGCTATGGTCCCACTAGACCCCTCCCTCAACTAATGAAAGGCACCCAAGAATATCAAGAATGAGAACTTAACCCCGGCCCCCTATGCCCTTCAAACCTATTGGCCAACCTCACCCATAACTAGATAGCAAAGCATATGGTCTTTTGGAGTTCTCCTCCTTTCCGCTTTACGTATTAACTAAAGATGGTAGGTAGACAATGAGTTGCTATCACAGGGCACTAACTGGTCTCACCGAATCACGCTGGTCCATCTTAGTCTTTTGATTGCCCCTTATTATTGCAATCATGGCATACTCATTGGTTCACCCACGCAGACCTAACCTCTGTGAGTACAGGTGGATCATCTGCCACTCACAGAGGAATACCAAAAGTACCATACGTCCTCGGAAGCCGTGTGCTTCTTAACCCAGTCCGTTGGAGCCTACAAGAATATCTAGATGGAAATGCGCTCCTCTTTGTGTCTTTTGACACCCCGATGATCTACACCTTATGGTTATTCATCCTCTAACATATGGACTGGTCCAAGCACCTCAATTTTATATGTCATTAGACTCTACGTCTAACCATTAATCACGCGCTTGTGCCACCTCATGAGTTTTCTCATTTAACTTGGTTATTCTCCTTCACGTTGACTTCCTTTTCAATTTTACCAAGTTACCCTCGCTTATTAATTCAATTTAAAACTTAACCCATTTAAGTTCATTAATAAGCCTACAACATTTTATTCTCATAATCTATTCATTATTCCATCCCATAGTTACCATAACATGTTCAACTAAATTTATAATTAAGCACATCTTAATTCACATATTCACTGGTAAGAGAATAATTTCATTTTTCCCTATCGTTCCTTATAACTTATCTTATTTCATAAGTTATAATTCCCACTTGTCCCTACGACAAGCCTACCTATTATCTTTCTTATTCAAGTTCATTCATAATAGGTTATCATCATCATTCCCCATTTGGCATTAATTAAGATTAACTTAACCTTTCTCATTTCTTTAGCAAATTTACTTAACCCCAACTCAATTCAACTGGTTTGTAACACCACTACAGATTTAATTAGGTTAAGTATTCCAATTTAACAAATTACCATGCTACCATGTTACCCACTTAACCCCTTTTATTATATCCGTGTCAACCCTACATGTGTCGTCTTGGTTAAGTGTTCGTTATTATTTATTATGTCCGTAAACATGCAAGACCTCTCACACTAGATTGTCGTTTGCAGTTGTTGGATATGCCGGGCGGTTCCAGGCAGACTTCTACCGCATTTGAATCTAACCTCGTGTATTGACACCATTACGGGTCCAATTTCCACCTAAGACCTCTCACATTAGATTACCATTTGCGGTTGGTGGATATGCAGGGCGGTTCCAGGCAGACTTCTACCGTAGACCAAATCTAACCTCGTGTCTTAGGCATATAAGTTTTTATTATAACTTATACTCATAATTCAAATCTTGGATTATAATATATGTCAATTACCCATAAACCCTCAATTCACATTTATGCTTATAATCCTATCAACAGATTATGCCTATAATCCCAATTCAACGTATAATCCCAATTTTATGTTCATAATTTCAATTTGATTTATATACGTAAATCCCACCTTAATTATATTCATAATTCCAAGCATAGTTATGCCCAATTCCCCATATATGTCGCATTTCTTCTTACATTTGATTAACTTCAATAAAATGAAATTATTCCAATTCTACCAATTGTTCATATTCATTGAAGTTATGCTCCAAAATTCCAACCTATCAGTTTTGCCCCAAATTACCCAACCTTAAGTTGCGCTAAAATTACAGTCTTGCTTATTCATGCCCATTATTAATCCACGCACTTCCCAATTATCCCAACATACTTAATTGTTCCAACTTAATTTGCACATATTTTCACTAATGTCCCAGATTAATATTTATAGTTATGCGCCAAATTACCAACCCACTTAATTTCAAGTATTTTATAAGTTGTACAACAATTCCCCAAATTTCCAATTTTGTCATAAGTTATGCTACAATTCTTCAATTATAGGTTATACCCAAAATTTAACATTAATTATGCCCAAATCAACCCAACATATATTATGCCAAATTTCCCAACATTTGCTAAATTACCATTCGTAAGTTCATCTCTACGAGATTTGGCCCAGGCTCGAAGGTAGCCTGGCTATAAAAAAAAAGGGAAGGGGGAAGGGAAGAGATAAAGAACATGCATAATAATAAAAGTTGTAACATTTTAATTGGGGAATTGCTAAACGATATGTATACAATTATTCACAAGAATAATTTAAACCCACTCAACTTGCCAGGATTAGAAAAGAGATAAATCGTTGTTGTAACACTTTGATGTTGATTAACCTTCTAAATTGATTGTTGATGTAGAACTTATCTCTAAAAATCTCTACTTTAATTTATGTTGAAGGTGGAGGCTAGGTTAGTTGAGAATTTAGCAGCATGGAGGCTAGGGTTAAAGAGATAGATGAGATTAGGGTTGGGTTTGATGTTTATTAATAGCTGTAGTAGGTGAATTAGGGCCTTAGGATTAAAATAGAATCCATCTAAACCTTCCACCTCGCTTAAATAAAAGAAGGTTCTATAGTGGGCTAAACCAACCCAGGTGCGCTGCACCCATACGCACGTGTGGACACTGAGGGTGTTGACACCTTCCTATATGCAGTTTCTTTTCTTTTTGTACAAGAAAAATCTTAAACGCTCCTTAATATATGCAAAGTACATTTCTTTTCTATTAATGCATCCTTCTGTTTGTCATTATTTTATATATAATATGAATTGTATTAATTTTTTTGACATTAGCTTGCTTTAATTGAATCAATTTATGTTTATTTTTTAACTTCTTTCCATGCATTAAACTTTCCCATGTGACATTATTTCTTTTTTGCATATATTTCTAATATTCTTATTTAAATGCGTTAATGCTTTCCCGTTTCATGCACTTGATATGTTACTTCTTTTTAACGCATTAAATTGCTTGATTCCTCTTTCTAAACCTTTTTCTATGCATGCTTTAATTGCATAATTGACATGTTTGCATTCTATATTCTTTTTCTTTTATTTGCATGACATCAATTCATTTTTATTTAGGTTCATGCATCTACACATTTCTATTATTTTTATTTTGGTTCATGCATCTACACATTCCTATTATTTTTAGTGCATGTATTATCTTCCTACAAAATTTTGAATTTCAAATAACTTGTATACACATATGCCCCTTCTCATTTATTGTTGCATGCAATTTTATGAATTCACCTTTTTTACAATTTACATTAATTACATTAACGTTTCTCTTTATTAATTGTTTTCTCTATCATAATTACATGCATGTACTTTCCTTTTCCTTTTTAACATTATTACATGCGCAATTGTATTGCATACTTTTTTTCCTTGCATTAACTTCTTTTTAATTTATATACATATATATATATATATGTGTGTGTGTGTGTGTGTGTGTGTGTGTATGTGTGTGTGTGTATATACATATATTGAATGCAATTCATTTTCCTTCATTTCAATGCACTTTTTTTTTTAATTTTCCTTTAAATATATCTATGCATATAATATATACATATATAAATATTTTTAATTATCACTAAAAATGCGGGGTGTTACACTGAACTTCGTTTTCTTTGAATCGATCCCTACCAGGAAAGTCTTAACTGATGGACATAGCAACTTAGGCGATGCTAAATCTGAATGGTTCTACATTAAACACCAGGCTAGGTGCGCGAGGAAGTGGTTGCAGTCGAGTAAGTTTCAAACCTTCGAGTGCTTACCTCGGTCGTATAGACCGATATACTAATATTTCGTTTCTCTTTACAGTTCCCAATCTAAAGAAGCCAGAGGGCGAGGTATATGATGATCGCCTGTCCCGCCTTATAAACAGCAAGTCCGATCTCCTAAAGATCAAAAAACGCATAACAGACAAGAACATAAACACCAGCTTTTAGATATAAGACGAGGGCTTAGCCAGGGCGGTAAGACTTACAAATATGTGCCCCCAAGTCTAGCTCCTAGGGAGTCAAGCAGCATGCCCCTTGCTGAGGGGAAGATGAAAAAGGAAATTACAACGACGATTGAGCTTCCTAAAAGTCCTTCCCCAATGGCTATTCAAGATGACGAAGAGATTAACGTGTACACTGGAGGTGAAACTCAAACTGGTAAGCCGAAGGGTGTTTCCGTTCCCGAGGGGCAGTCATCTCTGAAGACACTACCACCAGCAGAGCCTCCAACTCAGGGTTCATTAACAGAAGAAAAAATATATGGGTATTTAGACAAGCTTCCCTTGTTGGATGATATTTACACATCTAAGGACTTCGGAACGGACCATTTCTTTACCATCTCTGAGGAAGAGCCTACTCCTATGAAAGAGAAGGATACAGTACATACGAATCTGCCTTCGGGCCCTAGTTTGTTGGGGGAATTCACACACACATACCACACACATTGCATATCGCGATATTGACCCACGATTCTTATACTAGTTTACTATTCTTTAGGAAGAATGACTCGCCCCCGCTATTCTTACCGTGATCTTCGCGGGTGCATGCCTAGACTTAACCCCGATAGTTTTTGGGCATTCAGACCCAAGTGGGTGTCGACCCATCACCCGATTCCCCCTAGGGATGAGATGGCATTCAAATTATGGAGGTTGGAAGCTATAAATATACCCTCATTTCTCTTGTTTTCTCATACTAAAAACAATGGATGCCAAATGACGTCAGTGCCTGAAACGAGTCTAATCCTTACTTCTTCTACAAATCAATTTCAAAAGATTCAAGTGTTTCAAGAATAAATCTAAGATTCAACACCAACAATTTCTTTTCTATCTTCTAAAATCCGAATACTATGAGTTAGTTACTTTTAGAATTAAATGATTAAAAGTAAACGTGATATGACTGTGGTTTGGATTTGTTATAAATTGTGAATCTATGACATTATTGGATCTTAAATATTATCATGCTAGATCTACATTTATAGATCTAACTAGCTTGTGGTTAATTTATCATGTCACATTCTTGGATCTTAGATATTATCATGCTAGATCTACCTTTATAGGTCTAATTCGCTTGTTGATAATTTATCATGTCATGTTCTTGGATCCTAAATGCTAGATCTACCTTTATAGATCTAATTCGCTTGTGGTTAATTTATCATGTCACATTTGTGAATCTTAAACATTATCATGCTAGATCTACCTTTATAGATCTAATTCGCTTGTGGTTAATTTATCATGTCACATTTGTGGATCTTAAACATTATCATGCTAGATCTATCTTTATAGATCTAATTCGCTTGTGGTTAATTTATCATGTCACATTTGTTGATCTTAAACATTATCATGCGAGATCCACCTTTATAGATCTAATTCGCTTCTGGTTAATTTATCATGTCACATTTATGGATCTTAATTTTTATCTGTGTTTTTAGCTAATTTGGATCTGTCATTATTTGGATAGTTAAAACCTTTCTTAGACCTAATTCTATTTAGATCATTCTATACCTATCATGTTGTAGTTGATTTAGGTCTTAACCGTTATCATGTCAAATCTACTTATGGATCTAAATCTTTTTAGATCATTTGTACTTATCATGTTGTGGCTAATTTAGACCTGTCAACAATTGGACATATGAATCCTTATTTATTCATGCCTATTATGACATCCTTAGTATGTTAGATCTAGTTTTATTATCACATGCTCACTACATCTATTTTTATATATCCACATTATCACTATGCCAATTACATGTTTATGTCACTTTTGTTAAAGTTATCACTATGGTCATCTTCCCATCACCTTTCCTTTTCATTGTTTATGGCCAGGCTACTCTCTAACCTGGGCATGTCGCTAAATATATGCCAATGTGTTAGTTAGGGAACGAGGGAGAAAACGGTATAAATTGGACAAAATTTGTAAATGGAAAAACTGGCATAACTTAATGTTTGTAAACATGAATTTTGGGAATATAATTAATTATGAACATAATTGAGGCATGAAAACCTATAAAGATATAGGTATAATTAATTACCAATTGAAATGCCTAGGATTACAAAAATTAGAAACTATAACGGCACTTATGACACGAGGTTAGATTGCACTTGCAGTGGAAGTCTACCTGGAACTGCCCGGCATATCCAGCAACCGCAAGTGGTGAGTCTAATGTGAGAGGTCTAAGTGCACAAATATGAGACGTGTTATGACATGAGGTTAAGCCCGACTTGTGAAAGAAGTCTACGCGGACCCGCCCGACATATCCAGCATCTAAAAGGTGTAGGCTTAGTGTGGGAGGTCTAGCATATTATAACCATAAATGAAAATATGGTAATAAACTTGAACACTTAGCCTAGTTGAATCCATAGGGATTGTATGGACATGTTCACTTGAATAGGGATTAAGTAAACTTGGTTGAAACAGTGGGTGGGTTAAGTAAATCTTGTGGCGGTGAGTAATATTTTTATATATAGGCCTACAAACTTAACCTATTTTATACTTTGGGGTTATGCAACTTTGCTAAGTAAAGTTGCTTGGATCAGTGAGGGTTAAGTAAATCTTATGGCGGTGGGGTAATATTTACATATATAGGCCCGACAACTTAACCTGTTTTACATGTTGGACTCTTAGGCATAACCATTTGAAATCCTAGTGGTGGGGATGCAAGCCTAGGGGGAGTTTGTATCATCTTGTGTGTAGGACCCGTTTTAGTCAGTAACCCATCTAGTTATCAAACGAGTACTCCGAACTAATTCGGAGTAGGGGCACGCTTACTGGGCTAATTGTAAGAGATCCAAAATGAAGGGGCGGTGTCAACAACATAGGAAACCAATGGAGTCATGTGCGTGCATGGGTCCGGCTTGCTATGGGAATTAAGACGCTGTGACATCAGTAGATATGGTTGTGCACATCTTGAAAATGAAGGGTTGACACTTTAGAAAGTGATACATCCTACTGTGGGGCCAGCACAGGGTATCTACGGAGTAGGGAGCCAATCGACTAGGGTAGTAGTTAGGGTACACCTAGAATCTGGTAAGTTTAGGAGTCCGTTATTGGGACTGCCTGTGGATTGTATGGGGTTAAAACCTCTCACCAGAAGTATGCCTAAGTCTACCATTTCATACATGTTGGGGATAATCTCATTGTGTTTATACTAGTATTTGTGCACAGAAATCTCTAGAAGCGCAATATACTCTACCATGTTTACCTTGTCACACTTACCTATTATGATGATATCTCTCTTATCCACTTTGTATGCTTGTCATGATACTTTTACTTATTTACTTGCTAAAAGTAACTGGACTCGCCAGACTTTATCTCTGACCCTTTTTGTTTCCTCTTCTTTCTTTCGTTTCCCCTAGGTTCTCAGGGTGGGAATACACAGGATTAGTCAGGACTCGGTTATCATCTTGCTAGGAGCTACTTTCGAAGTATGGATCAAGTTCTTATCTCTACTATGGCTTTATCTCTTTTTTGGGAATTATGCTTTTTAAGTATTTATGTACTCTGATGGTATAAGACGAAAATTATTATAATAAGTTTTGTGTAGTTTTCGACTTATGGTATTTTGGACAATGATGTTATGATTTATGTTTGAAATAAAAATTTGAATTCCGCTGTTGCTTTTATATCTGTCTTATAATATTTCTGTTTCTTTTTACCTATAACACTTCACGAAACTTAATGCATTCCCTTAGTCAGTGACATTAACGGACGTGGGGTGTCACAAGTAGACAACTCAAGGATATGGAGAAGAGATACCCAGTTCATGACCTTGAGTTAGCCGCAGTAGTGTTCGCCCTTAAAATGCGGAGGCACAATATTTTAGGGGAGAAATTTGAAATTTTTACTGACCGTAAGTCCCTAAAGTGTTTATTTTCTCAACGTGACCTAAACTTGAGACAACAACGATGGATGGAATATATTGCCTCGTTTGATTTTATGATTCGGTATAACCCGGGAAAAGGGAATGTTGTGGCAGATGCATTAAGTAGGAAGCACACGACTTTGAATGCGATAATAGAATGGAAACAATTAGAGTTTCTCTCTAATTTTAATTTGCACCCCTCACCAATAACCTATAATGGTTTTCTAGGAGCTATGATTATTAGACCTACTCTAAAAGAGAGGATTCGAAGTATACAAGATCTTGACGAAGAATTAGAAGCACAAAGGAGAGGGTGGAAAAGAAGGAAACCATCCCCCATTTAGTTAGATATTCAATTGGCGATGATGGAAGTTTACTTTGGGATGAACGACTTTATGTCCCTAAAGATGAGGGGTTGAGGAATGAAATTCTAGAGGAATACCATAGGTCAAAGATGACCATACACCCCGATGGGATAAAATGTACAAAGATATGAATAGAAATCTCCATTGGGAAGGAATGAAGAGAGATATAACCGAGTTCGTGGCCAAAAGTTTGACATGCCAAAAAGTGAATGCAGAGGAAGGGAAGCCCGGAGGGTTATTACTACCTTTAGAGATCCCCATGTGGAATGTGAACATATTTCTATGGACTTTGTAGATGGACTTCCTAGAAGCCAAAAGGGTAATGATTCCATTTGGGTTGTGGTAGATTGTTTAACCCAAAGCGCCCATTTTATACCAATCAAGAAGACAAGGACTGCAACCTCATTAGCCCTACTATATTCCAAAGAAATAGTCAGATTACATGGTATACCATCAAGTATTGTGAGTGATAGTGACCCCTTTTCACAAGTGAATTTTGGAGAAGCCTACGAATAGCCTTGGGAATGACGCTATCCCTAAGCACAGCCTATCATCTGAAGACTGATGGGCAGACAGAAAGAGTTAACAGGATCTTGGAAGACATGCTCAGAGCTTGCATCATTGACTTTGGAGTAGTTTGGGAGCAGCACCTACCGCTCATGGAGTTCACTCATAACAGTAGTTTTCAAACGAGGACTGGTATGTCCCCTTTTGAAGCTCTTTATGGGAGGCCATGCAAGTCTCCAACTTGTTGGTGGGAAATTATCAATGAGGTTCTACTCAGACCAGACTTCATCCATGATTCCATGGAGAAGAAATCTTTGATTAGGCAAAGAATGAAGGCAACCCAAGTCTATCAGAAATCGTATGCTGATAAGCAAAGGAGGGAACTTCAGTTTAATGTTGGAGATTTGGTATTTATAAAAGTATCCCCTCTCAAAAATACTATTCGGTTTGGAAAGACTGGGAAGTTGGCTCCTAGGTTTATTTGGCCTTTCCGCTTTATCGAGAAGATAGGATCTTTGGCCCATCGAGTGAATCTCCTGGAGCATCTATCGGGAATCCATAATGGTTTTCATGTATCTCATCTAACGAAGTGCCTTCATGATTCTGCTATCAGACTCAAGCTTGATCAAATTGGGGACATAGAAAAACTTGAGTTGGAGTCTAGGGTTCCCCGTGCCACTGCAAGGATTATAGAACACGTAATCAAGAGACTCCGCAACAAAACCGTTTGCCTTGTCCGAGTACAATGGGGAAATGATCCTACGGAAAGCATATGGGAAACCGAGAACAGGATGAGACAGACTCACCCAGAACTTTTCTCAGGTATTTTTTCCTCAAAAATAACGTTTATGGATGCATCGTGATTGCTATATTGGATGTTAGCAACTGGATGCAACACCATTGCACAACGCACTTCTATAGAAATATACGCATATCAGGTTTTTTGCATACATATTTGCATCCCTTATTACACCTACATGCTAGGATAGATCTCACATTAGTGAGCCTGTAGTTCATAACCACTGCGAGTCATGGATGTTTATAGATGAATTAAAAATAACATGGACGTATAACATGGATGTTTCAAGCGAGTTGTGTTTTTCGCCCCTTCAAACGGATTTCAAGATGAAATCTATTTTTAAGGGGGGAGAATGTAACACCCCTTAAAATACATAAATATTAATAATAAAATAAATATAAAACAATTTAATAGTAAGGCTAGAAAATGAGATTTTGCAACTTTAGGAATTATGCAATGAATTTTTTTTTATTTGGATTCGTGACGAAATTATGAATCATTTTAATATATAATATGTTAAAAACGGTAAAGATATGACGAAGTTACAAGCGAATGAAATTGCACAGTAAAACACATAAATATATATATATATATATATATATATATATGGTTAGAAGTGTAATATATATATATACACACACATACATCCAAAATATATTAAAATGAAAAGATGGATGAATTTGAAATTTAGACTGAGAATAAGACCAAGGGGACATATAATATTATAAATAAGGAAAAAGATCAAGCAAATAAAGCAACGTATTATATAATTAAACACCTTAGTGTTATATACATTCATTGGGCATTTCAGCGACCAGGGGGTCGACCGCCGATGTCGAAAGCTCAGGTCAAGTACGTGGAGGGTGGAACGCCCAATAAACATATGTTTGGATAGGTTTTTTTAGGAGGATATATAAATATATGGCCAAAATTATATTTAAATAATCTAACGACCTACGCTTACACAAGTGACTATATATAGGCCCCCTAATTGTAACACCCCGTAATTTTAACAACGTTAAAGATGATAAATTAAAGAATAATTAATTTAATATTCAAAATTAAGGGAAATAGACTGCACCATTGCGTTCGTCTTAGAATTCTGGTCAAAGTAGACACCTGGTTTGCTTAAAATGGACACCGTATGAAGAAGTTATTAAGGTTTGAAGTTTGTATACGCATAAAAACATATATATATATATATATATATAATTAGTCAAAAAATTCAAAATCTCAAAAATTAGGGGAGCGGGAAAAATCCCGCCCAGGGGTGTCGACCCCACGAGGGGGTGTCGACCCCACAAGGTGGGTGTCGACCCCGTAAGGGGGGTCGCCCCCCTGTGGCGGATCTAGGCAGATTTTAGGGTTTTTGGTGGCTATATATATGGCCCTATTTCTCTTGTTTTTGCACACCATAAATAATGGAGAACTAGATGCTGCCTCTGCCCAGATTAAATCAATTCTTTTCTTCTTCTGCAATCAAGTGAACTAGAGTTCAGAGATCCATGATTCAAACATCTACAACCTTTCCTCTACTTTTCTTAGATCCAATCACAGTGAGTTTATGTTACTTTTAGATCTAAATGTTTAAAAGTAAAACTTGACATGACTATAACTTGGATCTATGCATGTGACTATTTGATTCCTATCAGATCTGTTATAACCTGTTTATCTAAGTTATTCTGACATGTCTATGAACTATATTTAAACCTATACCTATTTATCATATCATATCTGCCATTGTTTGTAGATCTAATTCACTGTTTAGATCACCTCTTGTCAGTTCCTATTATGTTTGTGGCTAAATTAGATCTGTTATTAGTTGGCTATCTAATTTATTGTTTATATCTCATCATGCCTGTTTATGATGTCCCTATTATGTTAGAATTAGTTCTATTGTCACATGTTCATCAGATCTATTCCTATATGCCTACCTTGTCATTATGCCACTATATGTTTATGCATATTTCTGTCATTATATGTCGATCTTGTTAGTATGATCATTTCTGTCCTCTTTCCTTCATCTTTTCCCTTTTTATTTTTATAGCTAGGCTACCTTCGAGCCTAGGCATGCTGCTAAAATATGCGAACGCGTTAAATTAGGAGCGAGTGGAAAACGTCAAATTGGGGCATAACTTGTATTGGGAAATTTGGGTATAACTTGAATAAAATATATGAATATGAATTTGGGGAATGTGGGTCATTATGAACATAACTTGGGAGAAGGGCATGAAACCTTTAACAACGTAGGAATAATTGGTTAACAGTTGAAATGCCTAGAATTATAGTAATTAGAAACTGTGACCGCGCTTAGACATGAGGTTAGATTACACTTGTGGTGGATGTCTGCCCGGAACTGCCCAGCATATCCAGCGACCACAAGAGGCGAATCTATTGTGAGGGAACTAAGTGCATAAACACATGACATGCTAAGACACGAGGTTAAGTCCGACTTGTGGAAGAAGTCTGCCCCGAACTGACCGACCTATCCAGCATCCACAAGTGATAGGCTTAATATGGGAGGTCTAGCACATTATAACCATAAATGAATATGGTAATGAATTGGAATACTTAACCTAGTTGAATCCATAGGGATTGTATGAACATATAACTTGAATAGGGGTTAAGTAAACTTGAAACAATGGGTGGGTTAAGTAAATCTTGGGTGGGTGGGTAATATTTATATATATATAGGCCCACAAACTTGACCTGTGGGGTTATGTAATCTTTTACTCTGGTATGGAATAACCTGTGGAAAACCAAGTAGGGATGCAAGCATAGGAGGAAGCTTGTATACTCTTGTGTTTGGGACCCGTTTTAGTTAGTATCCCATATATGTATCAAACGAGCACTCCGAACTAGGTCGGAGTCGGGGCACGTTTACTAGGCCGATTGTAAAAGATCCAAATATGGGGGACAGTGTGGGCAGCACATTCCAATGGGGTCATGTGCGTGAATGGGTTCGAAAGAGGAGGTTTAGACACCGTGACACCTGTAGATATAGTTGTGCACCTCCTGAAAACAAAGGGTTGCCACTTTAGGAAGTGATAAATCTTACTATAGGGTCAGCACACGGTATCTACGGATTAGAGAGCCGATCGATTAGGGTAGTAATTAGGGTACATCTAGACTCCGGCGTATTTGGGAGCCCGTTAATACCCTTACGGGTAACTCCGGTATGTTGGGCTATCTATTGATTGTATGGGGTGAAAATCTCTCACTGGAAGTACACCTAAGTCTTCCATCTTATACTTGTTGAGGATCATCTTGTTCATAAGACATTAATATTAGTGCAGAGAAATATTTAGAGAAGCATGGTATACTCTATCATGTTTGTCTTGCTTACCTTGTCATACCTGCCTTTTATGATGTTATCACTCTTTTCCATTTTATATGCCTATCATTATACTTCTCTTATTTATTTGCTAAAAGTAACTGGACTCAACAGACTTTATGTCTAACCCATTTTGTTTCCTCTTCTTTCTCTTTCATTTCCCCCCAGGTTCTCGGGGTGGGAATACTCAAGCATGACCAGGATTCTGCTTTCATTCTGCTTGTAGCTGCTTAGATGTATTGCTCGAGCTCTTATCTTTTCTACTATGGCTATGTTTTTATTTGGGGAATTATGCTTCTTTTATTTTTGTACTCTGATTTTTTAAGTACAAGATAGACATTTTAATGATGTACTGGGTTTTATGTTTTTCAGGCTTATGATGTAACCAATTGAGTTTTGAACCACGATGCTTTATGATTAATAAAGTTTTAAATTCCGCTGCTATTTTATATCTGTCATGCAATGTTTCTGTTTCTGTTTAGCTATAACGCCTCATGAAACTTAATGCATTCTCTTAATGAGTGACATTAACGGGCGTGGGGTGTCACACTTGGTATCAGAGCCGAGGGTTACTAGATTAGATAAAAGTTTTTGAAATTTATTTTCAAAAAGATTTTAAAAGAAAGCATTTTCAAAAAGAAAAGTCTATTCTGAAAAACATATTCCCCAAAGCCAAATGCAATATCTTTCGATCCTTTGTCTGAATCTCTTTCCTTTTATTTTTGGCATGTCTGGGGAACCTAATACTCCCGAGGGCGTTACGATACCAAGCTAGTTCTGTAGGTATCTAGAGGCCACGACGCTTGCCGATGGTCAAGCTGACGTTCCTTCCCCAACTGCACCCGTCGTTCCTCCTCCTCCTCCGCGTGCAGATAATTGCTCTAAGATCTGCAAAGTTTTCTGTGCCATGGGGGGAAGCCATTCCATGGAACCGAGACATTCGTAGTGGCAAGGAATTAGCTCAAAGAGACGGAGGACTTGTTTGGAATTTTCGAAGTGGACGATCGTAGGAAGATTCAGTTAGCCGCCTGGCTACTAAAAGATGAAGCTTTGTTCTGGTGGGAAGTGACGCAAGCAGGGCGTCCAGTGGAGACTTGGGACGATTTTCGCCAAAGGTTTGAAATGAAATTTCTTTCTCAAGCCAAGGAAAGCATGCAAATTGAAAGGTTTCTGACACTCAAGCGAGGAGGCATGACTGTCAAAGAACATGTTAACGAATTTAACCAACTAGCGAGATTTAGGTTGAAGCTAGTGGATACTCTGCATAAGAAAGCTTTGTGGTTTGCTAGAGGACTGAATGAACCCCTTCATGGGTTAGCTATGTCCCATATTCCAACGGGAGCAACTTTTGAAAGGCTCGTTGATATGGCCTTATGCATGAGGAAGATAAAACTGAAAATAAAGAAGTTAAGGTTGAGGAAACACAAAATAAGAAAGTATGGCCCAAGAAGGGACAAAAGCAGCAACAACAAAAGAAAGGCGGAAAGAACGACAAGGCTAAGGATAAGAGTAAATGTCACAATTCTGGGTGTGATGGTCATTTGATCAAGGACTGCAAGAGAAGGAAGAATGCTTTCTTCAGTTCTAGAGAGGTCGGATACTTTTCTAAGGAGTGCCCGAAGAAGCAAGGACAAGGTCAAAGGGCAGGAGCTTCCGGAGGGCAAGTGCATGCTCTCGCAATCAGTGCTCCAGACCGAGGTAGGAAAATTTCCGTGGAAGGCTTGATTTCTCTTTCCAATCATCCTATTAGAACTCTTTTTGATTCTGGAACTTCACATTCATTTATATCTGCTTTTGTGGTTGAGCCTATACACCTTACACTACAAGAAAAACAACTTTTTATAGCATGCAACAATGTTAAATGAAAGCGTTTCTTCGGTGAACGCTGTTCAAAATAATTGGTGAAAATAAAATTATTATAAAAATGCTATATCATATCACATAATTAGGCGGAATAGCTGCTTCTCGATGAAATAAGGGCGGGGTACATCTCAATTTCCCTTTCGTTCCCTCCCTCTTTTTCCTAACGCGGGCTCTAATTTTTGACCTAAACTTCAGAAACAACTGATGAATTCACCGCGAAATTTTAGTCCAAAATCAAATCAATGTTCCACTAGAGCGCAAATCAAATCACAAATTGATCACGAATTTTACTTCTCTGTTGCAACCTACGCTTTCTATGAACCTTCCTCTTTCTGAGTCATGTTTGCTGGAACAGGAGCAAAAGTTTCTATCGCTCTTCTCTTCTTGGTTACAGGTACTAACAAATTGAATTTTTCATTTCTAATTATTTGTTGTTTTAATCTAGCTTCTTTTATGCTATTGGCATCTATTTAGTCTCTGTTACTATTAATTTATCCATGCTAGCTAGTACTTTGGAATTTCACCTAAAACTTATCTAGTTGTTCTTTCGGAAAAGGATACGAATAGTATGTATAAAAATTTAGGACAAACCTACGCAAGTACATATGTACAATAATGCTTTTTGATAAAAATCGATCTTAATTTCTACCCATATGTTTGTGAGCATAAAATATATAAATGAGAAAACCACACTAATGGTCTTTATTATTATATATGTGGCTGTTAATGAATTTTTACACAGCAAAAGTTACTGTCAAAAGGTTCAATCATAAATTCTTTGAAACGGTGCACTTATTGTACTTGAAAGTGAAACTAGTTGCTGTACAGATGTACAGCTTAACTGTTGACACTTAAATTTTAGCATAAAAAAAGGTGCTTATAGGTTTAACATATGATCTGAATGTTAAAAAATGAATCTTCCGTGCCTACCTTGTGAACTCATGCTATGGGAAAGTGGAATTTTTTAGATTAGCATTTTATACCTTACCTGTTTTCTAACATTTTGTCTTAACATCGGGAAAAGACTTAAGATATTTTTTACTCAGTTTAGTATATGTTATCAATGAATTACCATGCTTTCTTATCATGGTTATGCAAATTAAAAATGACCATGCTTCGTAATATTATATAAAAGCTTGAAAAAGTTACTGAAGGAATCTAAGCCATCCTTGAGAATTGATTAATATGAAATGTCATTCAGTAATAAATCAAGGCAAATTTTACTAAAAAAAACTACATAGAAATACGGAAACAAAGAGAACAAAATGAAAGAGAAGCTTAGTTCGAAATCAATTCCATTGGTATTTGCATCAGTTTTAAAAAAAGAATATCCTAAATAGCCCGTACTTTCTTGATTATTTCAATGGTAGAATGACCGAATTATGATATATACAGAACACAAAAAATCCATTACATACTAATAATAAACACAATTTAAATGAGAGCAGATTTGAGACATAATTATATATTTATAAGGGAAAAGGATTCAAATATAGCTAGACTTCAAGCTTGAGTATAGTTAGACTTCAAACACATTTGAGATATAATTATACATTTACACATTATATAAATGCATGCTATTTCTTCTTAGATCCCAATTGAGTTGATACTAGTTATACTTCAATTCAACTAAGCAAATTTGTTTCTTTGGTCTCTATTTTTCCTAGTTTGTCATAGTTACCGAGCATGCAACAATCTTTGTTAGTAAAGTAAATGTGCAGCTCACCGCTAAAGAACCTTAAACTATACTTCCAAAATAGTGAGTTTATTCTTCATTTTTGCTCCAAAAAAAAAACATTGTAAGCATATTCTAGCACTGTATAGATGCCACACATCATGATGTATTAAGAAGTTTCATTTTCATTGTTCTCTAAGATTTTATTTAATCTACTCAAGATTTAAGTTTACTAAATTTGTGGAGAAAGGTCTTTGTCATGCATTTTTCAAATTAAAAAATGGATATGTTATTTAGATTCTAATGTCATCATGTAGCAATTTGTTTCCACTAGATTTTTTTTGGGTATTAATAACCTTTTCGATGGTCAAATATTTTGCTGGTTATAGAAGACTATATGAACAATCATTTTAGTCCCCTTTATTTCAAGCTATTACAAGCATTTGCTTGTTAACAAAGTTACTGGTGTTACTATGTTGCTCTTTCTTCCTTTGACGTGTTTGTCCATGAAAAAAATCTTTAATCTGTGTAAACTTTCATTGACAATGTATTTGCATCTTGTTATCATTTTTCTATATGTTGTTTTTCTTACCAAGTCAATATGTGCTTGATCATTGTAATTAATTCTCATTGCTCATCTTGAATGTCAAACATAAAAGGTAACTCTCATAATAAAGATGGTCGAATGAGTAGGAATCTAGTGCATACTTGGCTTCATCCTCTTTTCAAAATTTCCAAAGGTTTCAAGCTTAGTTATGGGAAATAAAAATAGAAATAAAACATAAGTCAATACTTAATTATTATTCTTTTGAAGCTTTAACTTTCCAACAAAAAATAGGACATCCGAATTTCAAATGAATATTGAAATTTAAGAAAAAAGTTTGCATTTAGTTTATAAGTTTTAGGAAATTATTTTTACCTATACCATGTTTTTAGCCAAATTGATACCATCATATGTCAATAGCAACACAAAAATATTAATTTAGTTAATTTAGAGTTATATACTCATACATTTACTTTTTAATTTTGTTTTATTTATTTTAATTTTATTTAGTTAATGTAAACCCATATACAATAATAAATCTTCGTAGATTATGATGTTTGACTTTCTATGATATGTTTCTGAACTTAAAAAACCCATGTTTTTAACTTTTATTTAGAAAGTTAATTCTTTAGAAAATCTAGTTGCCATTTTTGGATTGTAAATTTTGTAGTATAAAAATTGATAGAATTTTTAAAAGTTCTGGCATAAAAGTTTGTTTTCTTTTTTATTCTTGGAAAAGTTACTTTATAGAAAAAATAATTTATGTGAATATTTCTATCATGAAATGTGTAAATGTATTAAATGTGTAGGTAATCATTATATATAAGTTGAAAATAAAATGTATAAAATTATGATTTGAGAGAATGAGTTTTCCATGACAACGATGAGAGTTCGAGCTATCTGTATCATATAATTGTATTGTTGTTTTTATAAAATTTTGTGACATCTATAATAGTGTTATTACTTTCCAAATTAGCTAAAAAAAAGGAATTTTAATATATGAGAATTTTATTTTATTTTGTTGTGGTTAATTTTCTTTTAAAATTAGGTTAGAGAATAAATATCCGAAAACTTGTAGGTATTCTTCATAATAGATAAGTTGGAGAAAAAAGTAATAATAATAATATATGAATTCAAGTGCATTGGTATTACCTCACCAGCGGTGACTGAGTTAATTTTCTATTGGTAATAGAAGAGGTTTACTATAAGATTCACCATACATTGCCAAATTTCATAAACACATTTTCAGTCTTTTATATTCTATCATAACTTTGCATCATGTACATGTATCCTATGCCAGTATATAATATTAAACAACAGTTACTTGGTAAAGAAGATCCATCAGAGCGGGGTATTATGGTTAGAGCCCTAGAGGATATTCTTGCGAACTCCTTGCCTGGTGTTGATACAATAGTTGTTTCCTGTTTGCAGATATATCTTGAATCAATACAAGATCTTTTGGCACCTGAAAGATCTAATATTTCCATTGCTGAAGATCCAAGGATAAGCAATGTTTCTTTACCTGGTGCTACTGTGGTTGAAATTATTGAGCTTGACTAGACCAGTTCATCAAATTAGTGCAAATTGGCGAAGCTAACCAGCATGCCGCAAATACTAAGTTAGATACCGAGTCTTCCCAAATCATGTAATCTTAATGGTTTACATTCAGAGATCTTCATGACATAAAGCAGAAGCTTTCCTGCCTGCTGCTGCAACTAGAATTGATGTATCTTACTATGATGTACCAACTCTTCTTAAAAGCAAGCTGCTAATTGTCGATCTTGCTGGATCTGAAAGAACATATAAATCAAGTAATGAGGGTCACATGCTTGAAGAAGCAAAATTTATTAATTTGCCGCTCACTTCTCTTGGAAAATGCATTAATGCATTGGTTGAAAATAGTTCTTACATACCAATAAAAGATTCCAAGCTCACTCGACTGCTTCGTGATTCATTTGGAGGACGAGGAACAACAAGAACTTCAATTGTAATAACTGTCGGGCCTTCTCGACATTATTCTGAGACAACAAGCACTATCATGTTTGGGCAAAGGGCGATGAAAGTCATTAATAATGTAAAGGTAAAGGAAGAATTGGATTATGAGAGCTTTTGTAGGAACCTCCAAGGTCAAGTAGATAATGTAACATCAGAGATAGAGAGACAAGAGAAACCCAGAGAATCAGAGAAAACAAAATTAGAGTAGAGATTAAAAGATTGTGAAATTTCCTTAGCTAAAGCAGAACATAATCTTTCGTTGGAGTCTGAGAATTTCGAAAGAGAAAATGTCATTTTAGAGTCGAAAGTCAAAAATCTGATGCAGGAGTTGGACCAGCACAAAACTCAAAGTCGGCTGATGTCTGATGAAAATAAGTCATCTAAAAGCGCAGCTAAAAAATGAGCATCAGCTTGAGGACTCTACATAACAGAAAGTACATGCAGATACCATACAGATGTATGAGAAAAAGATCGTTGAAGTTACAAAGCACCTGGAGTATGAGCGGTCTCGTTATGCAGGTTTGGAAAATGAACTGGTTGATAATAAAAATTATCTGAAGGTTCAACAAACTATTGTTGAGGAACTCAACTTGAAGTTACAGAGTATGTCAAAGTTGAATGAAGATGTGGCATGTAAAATTTACTCTCTAGAAGCTGCAAATAGTGAGCTCATGTCTACAAAGGAATCATTGAATGAGGAGGTGAAAGCTGTGCATAAAAAACTACTAAGTGAACAGAGACAAATAAAGCAATGTGAAGATGAAATTGTTGAATTGAAGTTGCTTGCTTCTGATCAGGATAAAAACATGTCTAAAGATGAAAATTTGGTAAAACAAGTATCAGATCGAGGTCAGAGTACATGTACCAGTCGAGTAAGTCAAGAGATACTTTATTTAGTTACAAAGCTACTACTGTCGCTAAGATCTTCGAAGAAGTTGGTCTTCCCAATATGTTTGCTATGCTAGGATCTTAAAATTTGATGTGCAAATCCATGCTGCAAAGGTGATTGCCACCTTAGCAGCTAATGATACAAACCAAAAAAGAATTGTAGAAGAGGGTGGGTTGGATGCTCTTCTTCTCTTAGAAACATCAAAAGACGCAACAATTCATCGAATTACTGCTGGTGCTACTTGCTAACCTAGCGATGGATGGAATGAATCAAGGGTTAATAATGAGCAAAGGAGGTGCCCGTTTACTGTCTAATATAGCATATGTTACAAATGATCCTCAAACTCTTAGGATGGTAGCTGGAGCAATCACAAATTTATGTGTTTATGCATTGGGTGATTATGCATCTATAAATCAATGAAAAATCATGGTATGTTTGTTGTACTAATATTTCAACAACCCCTATAATTTCCCTTTTTCATTTGTGGATTGACATGTTTTTGTCATCAATTTTCCATCATTTCAGCACTTATTTGTTATTATAACAATTAATTATTTTAACTACAGTTTATATTCAGAAGATTGCAATATTCTACATTTTTTGCATGCTTCTTCATTCGGTTCATTCAAAATATAACATTTATTCGTATGGCTCAAGTATAATATAAGAATCCTAACATTTATGATATAACTGCAAGCTGTGCATTATTACTTCATAAAAACATAAAAACATCTTTTCCCAAGCGGCTAAAAGAGAGAGAAGAGGAGGAAGAAGAAGCTGCAATAATGGTGCACGTTAGTTTTTATTGCAACTTTGGAAAGACATTCAAGAAACCTCGTCTTCCCTATGAGAATGAATGTTTTAATGCTGAATTGAAGCTTGTGGGAAAGTACAAACTTCGCTGCAAGTGTGAGTTTTGGAAAGTTCATTATGCTTTGCGTTGCATTCATAGCTGCTAGAGTACTCTTAACTCTAGACGAGAAGAATCTCTTTTGTGATGCATGCACTGATGTGGGTTTCTAGATGATGAACAAAACAAGCTTGGTTACGTGCTTGCATTGACTGTTGAAAACTTTCTTAAGAGAAGACTTCAAAATTTTGTTTCCAAATCTGATGTGGCCAAATCTGTTCATCATGCTAGGGAATTTATCCGCTAATGCCACATCAGGTATGCGTTTATTTTTCATATTTTTATGGAAATTGAAAACTCGAGTCAGCCATATATATTCTTAATTTTAACTATAAAAATAAAATAGGGTAGGGATGCACGTAACTGGCTAATTGCCTAACAAATGACTAAAACACTATAAACTCAACAAACAAATAAAAACACCTAATTTCCTGTTTTGACCAAGGTCCTGAAATTTTCAAGGCTAGTTCCGTCCATGTCATAAGATATATTAAAGTACCGCATAAACTACACTTGTATCTCGTTGTGCAGGCAGCTGTTTACTTCAACAAAGTATAATGCTTCTGCTTCGAGGAGCAAGAATTGCTCTCCAGTGAGCAAATTGACATGGATGTAAGAATCTTTCCATACTACTTTCCTTATCTTTGAAAATTCCCTAATACATTTGCTAATAATACCTTAATAACGTAGGTATTTCTCTACATCGACCTCGAATTTGAGGCAGATCCTAAAATGGTCGGCATCATTAACTGTCTTATACTTTTTTCAAGGTTAATGAGGATTAGTGGGAGGTGCCCACTATAACATACATCTACAGGTACCCTAGCATTTACCAATTACTATTCTTTATTAGACAGAAAAAAATACCACCCATATTCATATCCATCGTCACAAATCACAACCTTAGTTTGTTTTCAATGATGCATAATCTAGCCAAAGAATTTTATATCACAAATCAAACTATTGAGGTGACATGTAGTACCCCCTCTGTTGATTCTGATAAGGAGACTGCTGACTGCATATTGTAAGTTGGAGGCGGCTGCTGCTTGTCCAGGCTGAGGTTGATGTGCATTATAATACGGCCTACGCCACCCAGGATTGGCAGGCTATCCATAATCATGCCAATTAGCTGCTGAGCTGGATTTTTATATGGTCCTGGAGACCCATGATAAGGAGGCAGTTGCTGACTATACGAAGGCAGGGGATGCAGCCGGTTGCGGCCTAGTCTTTGATAATCGGAAGGAGACGGGTGACTGTACGGAGGCGATGGGTGATGCTAAGGTGGCGCAGAGATGGTACTGAAGTTTGTTTTGGCACTTGTATTGAAGTTCAGACCAAAACTTTTGTGTTGCATGTCTTCCATCATTTCACGGCAGTGGAATTTCTTGTCATTATTAATCAGTGCATTGTTGTTTTACATTTGTTATCACATCCTGAAGAGCGACGCAGAACTTCAAACGTTCGTTGATTTAATCTTTAATCTCCCTATATTTTGCTACTGCTGCAGCAATTTGTTTGTAGCATTCCCCTTTGACACTTTGTAGTCCTCCAAATTGAAGAAAACAGCAAATTCACCATTTTGTGCTTGTATTTGCAGTAGCAAGTTCTCCTGAGTTTCGATATTTTGAGCAATTTGGTTATGCCGAAGAGCTTTGTGTAACATCTGAGAAGCTTTGTGTATCATTTGAGAAGCAGCTGCAGAAAGAATGAGTTGTTCTGAATTTGGTGAAGATTTTACTGGTCCTTTGAGAGATGAATCGATTACAATTCCTTGTTTTGCTGCATTTTTTCAGGTAAATGAAATTCAGTTAATTCTTTTCCTATGTTTCTTAATAGTTTTTTCGAGTTTAAAAATCATAGATACACATTGCTACAGATAATTGTTTCTTACTCTGATGGCCTGAGAATTTGGTTAGTCCTATTAGAGAAGGCAAGGACATAGTTAAAGAAGGCATTGCTCAAGTCTTGGCTATAGCAGGTTGAACCTTCCTTGAACACCTGGACAATACTTCAAGGTATAATAGTTAAAATCCTATTATAGGAATTTAAATACACTTATTGATATTTCATCATACTTTTTTTTGGTTTACTTTGTTTCAGTTCAGTTAACCAATTGTTGAAAAGATTATGCCTTAAGGGTATCCGGAATCATGCTAAGTTTACTGTGACAAGCACTGGCAGCCATCAACAAAGATGAGGTATTACTTCTCTCTTTGGATTATGCAAGGTTAAAGGACTATAAATTTGTATGTTTTTTATAGTAACCTTTCAGTAGTAATCTTAGATGATGTAGATTTAAATAAATGATGATACTTTATAGACTTTCAACAAAGTCAAATAGTGAGCCTTATCATGTATTTATGTTATTTCTGATTCTATACAATATAATTGAGTTCTTGTATCCTTTTGATAATGTGTTCTCATTATATGATTCAGCCATGTGCATTTCGTGGAATATCAAAGTTGATGATTAATCAACAATAATTTATAATTACATTTATTTCTTTATCTAGCAGCAATGATAAATTATTTACGAACAATGCAAGATTTTTGGAGTTTTGTTTCTTTTGCTTTGTCAATATGTGGTGTAACAATTACTAACGGCTTGACATTAACAGGACCATCATTGTTAATGTTAAGGAAAAAATATCAGAAGCAAAGCAAGACTAAATCTATCATTTTCTTTTTTGTAAGTAATTTATTGATGTAACAATGTATGACGTATTATGTATGGACATGGAAAAGTTAATAATTAAAAGAATATGTATGAAATACTAAGTTGTTTGAATGATATGTATGAAATATTATACATTAATTTATATTTGTTATTTGTGAAATTGTTATATTTGTATAAAGTTAAAAAATATTTAAATGTGTATATATGCATGAAAAAATCCGAAATGACAACAAATAGGCTATATATTAATAATATAAACCATAGCGTTTCATAAACGCTATATAAACACACATAAACGCTATAAAATATGCAAATAAAACGTTGTAGAAACATATACACAAACGCTATTGAATGTAAGTATTAGATGGTATTCTAGAGCGTTTTTGTTTGATAGCATGTAAAAACGCTATAAAAAATTATTTTTTCATAGCGTTTCTTTTCTGCTATTTCAAGTAGAAGCTCTATTATAAGCATGTCGTTACATAGCGTTCTCTGAAACGCTACGTTAGGATATAATAGCGTTTTTCAAACGCTATGAAATCCCCATTTTGTTGTAGTGTTAATACTAATATGGTAGTGGATCCCAATGTTGTCTCAAACCCCATTGGTGGTTCGGCTCATTTTTCCAAGATTTGTCGGGGTTTGAGAACATCCGTGTTATGCGTCGAGTTTGAGTGCGAAGCATATGTGCTTGGTTTTATGG
Source organism: Allium sativum (assembly GCA_030737875.1). Classification (NCBI taxonomy): domain Eukaryota; kingdom Viridiplantae; phylum Streptophyta; class Magnoliopsida; order Asparagales; family Amaryllidaceae; genus Allium; species Allium sativum. The sequence goes on along the minus strand of CM060925.1, from coordinate 198,791,491 downwards.
GCTATGGTTTGGTTCTAGGGATGGATTGACTAGCCATGTATGGTTCCATTCTGAATTGTGAGAGGAGGGTCGTTAAAATTTTGACTTGCCATGAGAGGAACCTAGATATTTCTTGTGACCCAAAGGGGTCTGTCATGCTTAGTTTCCTAGAGTTACTTGATGCATCTATCGATGATTTGCGATCTGTACCAGTAGTCCGTGAGTATTCTGATGTTTTTGAGGAGGTTCGGGGCTTACCTTCGAGGCACGAGATCGATTTCTGTACATACTTGGCAGACAATGCAAAGCCAGTTGCATTGCCTGTGCACCAGATAGCTCCAAGAGAAAGGAGGGATGTGACACCCCACGTCCGTTAATGTCACACACTACGAGAATGCATTAAGTTTCATGAAGTGTTATAGGTAAACAAAAGCAAAATTATCACAAGACCAATATAAAAGCAACAGCAGAATTTAAATTTTTATTTCAAACGTAAATCATAACATCGTGGTCCAAAATAACATAAGTCTGAAACTGCATAAAAGCCATTACAAAAATATAAAACTTTCTGTCTTGTTCCATCAGAGTACATCAAAAAAACATAATTCCCCAAAAAGTGACAAAGCCATATTAAAGATAAGAACATGAGCAATACTTTAAAAGCTGCTCTAAGCAAGATGATAACCGAGTCCTGACTAAGCCAGAGAATTCCCACCCTACGAACCAGGGTGGGAAACAGAAGAAAGAAGAGGAAACAAAAAGGGTCAGACACAAAGTCTGGCCCCAGTTACTTTTAGCAAGTAAATAAGTAAAAGTATCATGATAGACTTATAAAGTGGATAGAAAAGATAACATCATATAAGGTAAGTACGATAAGATAAATATTGTGGAGAGTGTATGCTTCTCTAATGATTACTCTACACTAATACTAGTATAACCAGAATGAAATAATCCAAAAACTATCAAATGGTAGACTTATGCATATGTCTAGATGTATCCTAACTACTACCCCAATCGATCGGCTCCTTAATCTACATAAATACCTTGTATCGGCCCCACAGTAGGAGGTATCACATCCTAAAGTGGCAACCCCTCGTCTTCATAATGTGCACAACCATATCTACAAGCGTCACAGTCGTCTTACCTCCTTATGCCCAGCTCATGCACGCACATGACCCGGTCGGTTTACACCGCCCACACCGTCTTCCATGTTTGGTTCTCTTACAATCAACCCAGTAAGTGTGCCCCAACTCCGATCTAGGACGGAGTACTCATTTTGATACTGTTAAGGGTTACTGACTTAAATGGGTCCCACACAATATGATACAAGCTCTCACCCTTGTCTTGTATTCCCACTAGGATTTCCATTGATTATGTATACCACTAGGTGTCTTTAATTACATAACCTATCATTTCTACAAGTTATGCTTACCCTGAAAAAAGGTGTCCTTGATTACATAACTTTAATATTTCCATCGGTGATGTATACAACTAGGTGTCTTTAATTACATAACCCTATCAGGTTAAGTTTGTGGGCCTATATGTAAATATTACCCACCGCCTCATATTTACTTAACCCACCCACTGTTCAATCAAGTTTACTTAATCCCAACTTAAGTTTATGTTCATATAATCCATATGGATTCAACTAGGTTAAGTATTCCAATTTATTACCATATTCTTTTATGGTTAAAGTGTACTAGACCACCCACATTAGGCCTACAACTTGTGGACGCTGGATATGCTGGTTGGTTCCGGACAGACTTATTCCACAAGGCGGGCTTAACCTCGTGTCTTAGCACGGCTCGTACTTGTGCACTTAGACCACTCACATTAGATTCAACACTCGCGATCGCTGGATGTGCCTGTTGGTTCCGGGCAGACTTCCACCACAAGTGCAATCTAACCTCGTGTCATAAGCGAAATTACAGTTATTAATTACTATAATCCTAGGCATTTCATTATTATCCAATTTTACCTATGTCTTTATAGGAGTTCATGCCTCTTTTTCCCCATTTTGCATATATTGAATTATATGTCCAAATTCATGTTCATAATCATTATTCAAGTTATGCCAATTTTTATGTTTTCCCTTGTTCCCTAACTAATGCATTCACAAATATTTAGCGGCATGCCTAGGCTAGAAAGTAGCCTGGCCATAAACAACAAAAGGGAAAGGTGATGGGAAGATGACAAAAGTGATTATTCTAACATAACTACATAAATATTTACTGGCATAGTGATAAGGTGGACATATAAGAATAGATCGGGTGAACTTATGATAATTAAACTAGTTCGAACATAGTAGGGATGTCATAATAAGAAGGATAAGATCTAAATAATAATTTCGATGTCCAACTAGTTTGGATCCAATATGATAGGGATAGGGTGATCTAAATAATAAGCTAAATCTAAAATCAAAAGTAGATCTGACATAATAAAGGTAAAGATCCACATCATAGTTATGTCAGAATGTCATAGATTCACAAGTTACAATAGATCTAATATGATAAAGATTGATATCCAAGTCATAACTAATTCAGAATGTCATAGATTCACAATTTATAATAGATCTGGTATAATCCAGTTAAAGGAATAGATCCATACTATAGTCATATCATTTTTACTTTTAACCATTTAAATCTAAAAGTAACTTAGAACTCACAATGCTTGGATTTAGAAAATAGAACTAGAAGAGAAGATTGTTGAGTAACAGATCTACATTTGAATCTTTGATTGCATAAGAAGGAAAAGGATTTGATTCAGTCTAGGCACCGACAGCATTTGGCCTCCATTGATTTCAGTGTAAGAAAACAGGAGAAATGGACCTTTATTCATAGCTGCCAGCCCCCAGAAATCGACCGCCACCTCAGCCCTAGGGGGTCGACCACCCCTTTATAGGGTCGACCCATGGGTTTACCCTCTCTTATGGGGTCGACCCAAGGGTCGACACCCCTTTTATGGCATCGACTTCCTGTGCGGGGTTTTTCTCGCTCAGGGAAATTTCTGCGATTTTGAATTTTAAACTGATATTTTGGTTTTCTAGACCTTATATGTATATGAGTATATATATATATATATAATTCTTCTACGCGGATACAAACTTCAAACCCTCATAGCTTCTTCACACGGTGTCCGTTTTATGCGAACCAGATGTCTATCTTGACTAGAATTTCGAGACGGATGTAATGGCGCAATCTGTTCCCTTAATTTTGAATATTAAATTAATTATTATTTAATTTATCCTCTTTAATGTTGTTAAAATTTTGGGGTGTTACATTCTCCCATAGTCAAAGGATTTCTTCCTCGAAATCTTCAAGTTTAAAAGAATGTATATCCTACCATCCATCACCCATCTACTCATCCACCAATCACAGGCATCCATTGTCCTTAAAGATTTCTAATGCTCGAACATATGCAAAGTTGTGTGTATATGTCCCAATAGTAATGCAAAGATCAGGCAGTCTACTGATTCAGTTGTCCTCCTTAATGCAATGTATGTAGCACTTTTGCAAATGGGAAACGTGGAAAACATCATGAACACCGGATAGTCTCTTGGGTAGCTTTACCCTGTAGGCCATTTGGCCAATCCTTTCTGTTATGGGAAATGGCCTAACAAATCTTGGTGCCAGTTTCCCTATAGATCCAAACCGAACCACATTTCTTAATGGAGATACCTTTATGAAAACCCTATCCCCTACTTCAAATTCAATGTCAGTCCTTCTCTTGTCAGCATAGGATTTCTTCCTATCTTGAGCGGTCTTCATTCTCCATCTAATAAGATGAATCTTTTCGGACATTTCTCTAACCATATCTGGTCCAAGTAATAGACTTTCTGTAGATTCCCAACAACAAGTCGGTGATCTACAGGGTCGTCCGTATAATGCTTCAAAAGGTGCCATGCCAATGCTAGCTTGATAACTTTTGTTGTATGCGAACTCTACTAAAGGAAGATGCCCTTCCCAAGTACCTCTGAAGTCTAAAATACAGAGCCTCAAAAGATCTTCTAGAACTTTGTTCACCCTTTCCGTCTGTCCATCGGTCTGAGGATGATAAGTGGTGATCAAGTGCAACTGTGTACCTAATGCTTCTTGTAATCTCCTCCAAAATTCGCTTGTGAATATGGGGTCACAGTCACTTACTATACAGGAAGGTACTCCATGAAGACGGACTATCTCTCGGATATAAACTGCTGCTAACCATGTTGTCGTCCTCTTACTTTTAACTGGAATGAAATGAGCGCTCTTTGTAAGTCTATCTACCACCACCTAAATACTGGTGTTGCCTTTCTTTGACCTAGACAAACCATCTACGAAGTCCATAGAGACACTCTCCCACTTACATTGTGGAACTTCCAAACGATAAAGTAAACCACCAAGCTTCTTTTGCTCAGCTTTGACTTACCGACAAACTAAACATTGAGAAACAAAATCTGCCACATCCTTCTTCATCCCTGCCCAAAAGAAAACCCTCTTCATGTCCTATACATCTTATCGCCACCTGGATGAATAGTCGTCTTAGAATGATGGGCTTCTTCTTGGACTATTTTTATCAAACTTCTAGTGTGAGAACACAAAGACTTCCGTCTCATCGCAACCATCCTTTATCGTCAATGGAATATCTATTGAGGTGATTAGAAGTCTCCCTTTTACCGAGCCTATCCAAGGGATCTGATATCTATGGATCGTCTTGCTACGAAGCTCCTATTTGGTCTATAAGAGTGGGTCGTATCTCTAGCGATGCAAACAAACCAGGCAAAAGCTCGGTGGAGGGTCTAAAGTCGAAAGTCGATATGAACTCCAAGCTTTTCCTTTCCACAAATAGAGGACTTAAAGTCATCCTATGTCTACTCGGTGCGTCTGCCATGACATTACCCTTGCCAGGGGTATAAGCAATTTCGAAGTCATATGAGGCTAAGAACTCTATCCACCTTTGCTACCTCAGATTAAGATCCTCCTGCGAGAACAAATACTCGAGAGATTTATGATCGGTGTACAACTCGAACTTCTTCCTAAGCAAATAATGATGCCACATTTTAAGCACGAATACTATGGCAGCTAATTCCAAATCATGAGTAGGGTAGTTATTCTCATGAACCCTTAGTTGTCTCCCTCCATAACATACTACACTTCCCTCTTGCATCTGAACCGCACCAAGCCATGTACCACATGCATCAGTGTATACTATAAACACTTTGTTCACATCGGGTAAGGTCAAGACTGGGCTGTTGTCAGAGCCCTCTTCAGTCATTGGAAAGCAACATCACAATCTATATCCCATGAGAACGCCAAATTCTTCTTCGTCAGCCTGGTGAGTGGGGCTGATATCTTTGCGAAGTCCTTAATGAACTTCCTATAATAGCCTGCTAACCCCAGAAAACTTCTCACCTTTGTTGCATTCTTTGGAACTTTCCAGTCCTGAACTATGACCACCTTCGCGGGATCTACTGCTATCCCTTCTTTGGAAACCATATGCCCTAGGAAGCTCACCTCTTTTGTCCAAAAATGGCATTTGGAAAATTTTGCCTTAAGCTGATGTGCACGAAGAGTTTTTAAAACCTCCCTTTTATGCAAGGAATGTTCGTCCTCATTCTTTGAAAAGATCAAGATATCATCAACAAAGACCACAACAAATTTATTTAGGAACTCCTAAAACACCCTACTCATCAGATCAACAAAATAGGCGGGTGCATTCGTTAACCGAAAAGGCATTACAAGCCATTCAAAGAAACCATCTGGAGTCCTAAAAGCAGTCTTATCTATATTGTCCTCGGCCACCCTCAACTGATGGAACCGCGTGGCCAAGTCTAACTGGGAAAATACTGATGCCCTAATAAGCTGGTCAAATAAATCATCAATCCTTTGGAGTGGGTGCTTGTTCTTCTTGGTGTGTTTATTCAACTCTCAATAGTCCACACACAAACGAAGTGAACCATCCGCCTTAATCGCGAATACTAATGGAGCACCCCATTCATATATGATTCGCTTGATAAACCCTTTTTTAAGTAGCTCCCCTACTTTTTTTCTAAGCTCCCTCCTTTCCTTTGGAGCCATATGGCGTACAAGTAATGCAACTGACTTTGCATTATCTACCAAATATATGCGAAAATCTATCTCGCATCTCGGGGGTAAACCTTGAACATCATCAAAGACATCAGAACAATCTCGGACTACTGGAACAGACTACAGATCATCGATAGATGCATCAAGAGATTATAGGAAACTAAGCATAACCGACCCTTGCGGGTCACAAGAAATCTCGAGGGTCCTCCCATGATAAGTCAGAAGCCTAATGACCCTCCTTTCACAATCTAGAATGGCACCATACATGGTTAGCCAATCCATCCTTAGAATCAACCCATAGCCCATAAACCCAAGCACATATGCATCGCACTCAAATTCGACGCCTAAGATAGATATTCTCAAACCCCGACAAATCATATATAAATGAGACGATCCAACAATGGGGTTTGAGACAATAACGGGATATACTACCAAACTAGTATTTAAGTGCAAAGATTCAACTAAAGAACTAGATATAAATGAATGTGAAGCGCCAGAATCAAAAAGAGTTTTTATATGGTGACTGAAAGAGAAATCAAACCTTCCACGGAAATTTTCCTACCTCTATCTGGAGCACTGGTCGCGGGAGCATGCACCTTCCCTCCAGAAGCTCCTGCCCTTTGACCTTGTCCTTGTGGTCCCTGTTTCTTTGGGCACTCCCTAGCAAAGTGTCCGACCTCTCCACAATTGAAGCAAGTATTCTTCCTCCTTTTGTTGTCCTTGACCAACTGACCCTCTCGCCCACAATTGTCACACTTCCTCTTATCCTTAGTCTTGTCATTCTTTCCGCCTTTGTTTTGTTGTTGCTATTGTTGTCCTTTCTTGGGCCATGCCTTCCTATTCTGTGTTGTTTCCTCAGCCATAACTTCCTTTTTCTCTCCTTTGTCTTCCTTATGCATCAAGGCCATATCAACAAGCCTTTCAAAAGTAGCTCCCATTGGAATGTGGGACATGGCTAGCCCATGAAGGGGTTCATTTAGTCCTTTAATGAACCGCAAATCCTACTTATGCGGAGTGTCTACCAGCTCTAATCCAAATCTTTCCAGTTGGTTGAATTTGTTCATATATTCTTTAACAGTCATGTTTCCTTGTTTAAGTGCCAAGAACCTCTCCATTTAAATGCTTTTCTCCGCTTGAGTAAAAACTTCATTTCGAACCTCATCCTAAAATCATCCCATGTCTCCACCGGACGTCCAGCCTGGGTAACTTCCCACCAAAACGAAGCTTCATCTTTCAGTAGCCAGACTGCAAACTAAATCTTCCTTCGATATTCCACTTCAAAGGTTACAAAAAAGTCCTCAATCTCCTTGAGCCAACTCCTTGCTTCTACGAATGTTTCGGTTTCACAGAATGGTTTCCCTCTCATGGCACAGAAATCTTTGCAAATCTTAGCGAAATTATCTGCTGTTGGAGGAGAAGGAGGAGGAATGACGGGTGCAACGAGGGGAGGAACGTCAGCTTGAGCTCTGGTAGGTGCCGTGGCCTCTAGATACCTACGGAACCAGCCTGGTATCGTAACGCCCTCAGGGATATTAGGTTCCCCAGACATGCTGAAACAAAAAGGAAAGAGATTTAGACAAAAGATCGAAGGACACTACAGATGGCTTTAGGGAATATGTTTTCCAAAACAGACTTTTCTTTTTTATTAATGCTTTCTTAAAACCTTTTTGAAAATAATTTTCAAAAAAATTATCTAATCTAGTAACCTTTAGCTCTGATACCACCTGTGACACCCCATGTCCGTTAATGTCACTCACTAAGGGAATGCTTTAAGTTTCGTGAAGCGTTATAGGTAAACAGAAATAGAATTATTACAAGGCAGATATAAAAGCAACAACGGAATTTAAATTTTTATTTCAAACATAAATCATAAGATCGTGGTCCAAAATAACACAAGTCTGAAACTGGATAAAAGCCATTACAAAAATATAAAACTTTCTGTCTTGTTCCATCAGAGTACATAAAAAAACATAATTCCCCAAAAAGAGACAAAGCCATAGTAGAGATAAGAACTTGAGCAATACTTCGAAAGCTACTCCAAGCAAGATGATAACCGAGTCCTGATTGAGCCTGAGAATTCCCACCTGGCGAACCTGGGGAAGGGAAATGGAAGAAACAAGAGGAAACAAAAAGGGTCAGACATAAAGTCTGGCGAGTCCAGTTACTTTTAGCAAGTAAATAAGTAAAAGAATCATGGCAGGCATATAAAGTGGATAGTAAAGATAACATCATATAAGGTAAGTACGATAAGATAAATATGACGGAGAGTATAAGCTTCTCTATTGAATACTCTACACTAATACTAGTATAACCAGAATGAGATGATCCCAACACTATCAAATGGTAGACTTAGGCATACATCCAGATGTATTCTAACTACTACCCCAATCGATCAGCTATCTAATCTGTGTAGATACCTTGTGTCAGCCCACAGTAGGAGGTATCACTTCCTAAAGTGGCAACCCCCGTCTTCATTATGTGCACAACCATATCTATAGGTGTCACAATCGTCTTATCCCACTCTGCCCGGCCTGTGCACGCACATGACCCGGTCAGTTTGCGTCGTCCATACCATCCTCCGCGTTTGGATCTCTTGCAATCAGCCCAGTAAGCATGCCCCAACTCCGACCTAGGATAGAGTACTCGTTTTGATATGGTTAAGTGCTACTAACTGAAATGGGTCCCAAACAATATGATACAATCTCTACCCCTTGTCTTGTATCCCCACTAGGATTTCCATTGATTATGTATACCACTAGGTCTTTAATTACATAACCCTATCATTTCTACAAGTTATGCTTACCCTAAAAAAAGGTGTCCTTAATTACATAACTTTAATATTTCCATTGGTTATGTATACCACTAGGTGTCTTTAATTACATAACCCTATCAGGTTAAGTTTGTGGGCCGGGCCTATATGTAAATATTACCCACCCACTCAGATTTACTTAACCCACCCACTGTTCAATCAAGTTTACTTAACCCCAAATTAAGTTTATGTTCATACAATTCCTATGGATTCAACTAGGTTAAGTATTCCAATTTATTACCGTATTCTTTTGTGGTTAAAGTGTGCTAGACCACCCACATTAAGCCTACATCTTGTGGACACTGGATATGCCGATTGGTTCCGGGTGGACTTCTTCCATAAGTCGGGCTTAACCTCGTGTCTTAGCACAGCTCGTATTTGTGCACTCAGACCTCTCACATTAGATTCAACACTTGCGGTCGCCGGATATGCCAATTGGTTCCGTGCAGACTTCCACCGCAAGTGCAATCTAACCTCGTGTCATTAGTGCAATTACAGTTTTTAATTACTGTAATCCTAGGCATTTCATTGTTTTCCAATTTTACCTATGTTTTTATAGGTGTTCATGCCCCTTTTTCTCCATTTTTCTTATATTGAATTATATTTCCAAATTCATGTTCATAACCATTATTCAAGTTATGCCAATTTTTATGTTTTTCCCCGTTGCCTAACTAATGCGTTCACATATATTTAGTGGCAAGCCTAGGCTAGAAAGTAGCCTGTCCATAAACAACAAAAGGGAAAGGTGATGGGAAGATGATAAAAGTGATTATTCTAACATGACTGGCATAAATATTTACTGACATAGTGATAAGGTGGACATATAAGAATAGATCGGGTGAACTTATGATAATTAAGCTCGTTATAACATAGTAGGGATGTCATAATAAGCAAGATAAGATCTAAATAATAATTTAGATGTCCAACTAGTTCGGATCCAATATGATAGGCATAGGGTGATCTAAACAATAAGCTAGATCCAAAATAAAAGGTAGATATAATATAATAAAGGTTAAGATCCACATCATAGTTATGTTAGAATGTCATAGATTCACAATTACAATAGATCCGATATGATAAAGACTGAGATCCAAGTCATAATTAATTCAGAATGTCATAGATTCACAATTTAAAATAGATCTGTTATAATTCAGTCAGAGGAATAGATCCAAACTATAGTCATATCATGTTTACTTTAACCATTTAAATTTAAAAGTAACTAGAACTCATAATGCTTGGATTTAGAAAATAGAACTAAAAGAGAAGATTGTTGAGTCACAAATCTACACTTGAATCTCTAATCTTTGATTGCAAAAGAAGGAAAAGGATTTGATTCAGTCCAAGCACCGACAACATTTGGCCTCCATTGATTTCAATGTAAGAAAACAGGAGAAATGGACCTTTATTTATAGCTGCCAGCCCCCAGAAATCGACTGCCACCTCAGCCCTAGGGGGTCAACCCCCCTTATGGGGTTGACCCACGGGTCGAAACCCCTTCTATGGGGTCGACTCCCTAAGAGGGATTTTTCCCGCTCACGGAAGTTTCTGCGATTTTGAATTTTGAACTGAGATTTTGATTTTCTGGACCCTATATGTATATATATAATTCTTCTGCGCGTATACAAATTTCAAACCCTCATAACTTCTTCATATGATCTCCGTTTTACGCGACCCAAATGTCTATCTTGATCAGAATTTCGAGACGGACATAATGGCATAGTCTATTTCCTTTAATTCTGAATATTAAATTAATTACTATTTAATTTATCCTCTTTACTGTTGTTAAAATTTCAGGGTGTTACAAGGGAGCGCAGTAAGAAAGTAGGGGAGCTACTCGAGAAAGGGTTTATTATGCGAAGTATATCTGAATGGGGTGCTCCGGTGGTATTCGCAACTAAGGCGGATGGTTCGCTTCGCTTATGTGTAGACTATGGAGAATTGAACAAACTCACAAAGAAGAACAGGTACCCACTCCCGAGGACAGATGATTTGTTTGATCAGCTTGTTGGTGCATCAGTATTCTCTTAGTTAGACTTGGCCATGGGGTTTCATCAATTGAGGGTGGCCGAGGACAGTATAGACAAAACCGCTTTTAGGACTTCAGATGGTTTCTTTGAATGGCTCGTTATGCCTTTTGGGTTGACAAATGCACCTGCCTATTTTGTTGAACTGATGAGTACGGTGTCTCAGGAGTTTCTAAATAAGTTCGTCGTGGTCTTTGTTGATGATATCTTGATCTTCTGAAAGAATGAGGAAGAGCATGCCCAACATTTGAGAGAAGTTTTGAAAACTCTCTGTGCTTATCAGCTTAAGGAGTAGTTCTCCAAATGTCATTTTTTGGATAAAAGATGTAATGTCCCGATTTTTAATGACTTAGCTTAATAATAATTATTGATTTATTAGTGAGCTAATTAAGATAAAGTGGAATTAAATCAATACTAATAAACAAACTTAAGACACTTTAATATAAATTCTATGTATAGACATGCGTAAAAATGTACATATGTATTTTATAGGAAAACATTAAAAAGGTTCCTAATCTAGTGTGGACAGTAAGGAGATCCTTTGCAATAAGTCATACAGGAAAAACAAAATCCAATGAACATTGAACACGTGATGTATGGTGAAATGCCTCCATAAAATAAACAAGGGAAATACTATGAAAGAACAGAAGTAAGAATCTAGAAGTCAATACTCTTTAATGTGATTAAACATTGAATAGTAAGACACAAACCATCAATACAACTTGCTAGTATAATAATCATTTAAGCAAAATATCAAGCAACAAAACCCATTTTATATTGCAAACAAAATCTGGGAAATATATGACCATTCAGCAGCAATTAAATGAAGTATGGCCATGAGTATGACATGCTCCTTAAAGGAAAGATAAGGACAAGAAATTTGTAAATACCTTAGTAAACTATTCATTCCTTTATGCATAAGATTCCTAAATAAATCGTATAGGATTAAAGTAAGGGTGAAGTCTAAGGCTAAAATAGTGTAATGTTTTATAAGGAGAGCCTACAACCTAAAATCTTAAAGAAGTGTATTGTCTAATAGGAAACTTAGGTATAAATAAGCTTCTAAGTTTTCATGCTTCCTCACACAAAATCAGTAGAACTGAGAACAGAAGCAGAATTCTAGGGAAGAAGGAAAGCAAACAGGCGAGTAAACTCTGTTCTTCTTTTTAGAAACCATCTCTGATTTATGCCACTAATATATTCATGTAGTTGTTTAAATCATGTTAAAAACTTGGAAAAATGGATGATAGGATACTAACATTAAAATCTGGAAATGGTAAAAATAGTAAGATGTGAGTAAACCTCACTTATAATCTTCCATAACCATATGACTATTTTGTTGCTTGATACATTGTATATGCATATCTTTGCTCACTTATGATATATAGGGTCAGTTATAATACCATCACTTGAATTAGATGAAAAATTGAACTCTGTTACCCGTGAACATATCACTATGTTAAAACAGAGACAGTAAGGCAATTTAGCGAGTAAACTCACCCTACTAAATCTCCATTTCTCTTAATCACTACTTGTATGTGTTATTGTTCGATAACTATATAATTGAATATGCTATGATGGATCAATTAAACCCGAATTTCACTTGAGTTATATGTATAAAGGCGACTTTGTTAACCATTGGGGATGCCCCAGTATTTTTAAAACTGGTTATGAACAATGACCTCTATAACTTGGGAAAAGTCACAACTTTCATTCTAAAGGATTATAGAAATATATTATTCATGAATAATATATGAACTAATCTGCATAGTATAGTTGAGTTTGTGTATTCTTTGGTAGTAGCTGTTAGTAATTTTAGCAAGCATCAAGCATAACTAATAAACTGGAATTGCATTCGGAAGAGAAAAATCCGATAAAAATACACCATTGCCGATGCATCAGTATGTGAGTTTATAATTTTATATACTTGATGAAAAAGGACCTGGAAGTAATTGGCTTTGATAGACCGCAACTAGATTCGAATGAAAGGAAATATACACATATATATATATAAAGTAATATATATATATAACATAATACAATAATATAAAGTATAGAAGAATGAGGTGCAGTAGCCGAATACAAAAGAAGAAGTCGGATATTAGCAATATTTGTGTGGTTGGAGAAAAAATAGTATAAAGAAGGAAGAAGTCTGGATTCATTTTTTTTGTATGGAACTGAGAAGAAGAACAGAAGGTAGGGACGTTGTCATAGGGTCAAGGTGAGGTGTTGTCAGTCTAGAATGGGTTCAGGCGGTGGAGTCCATCATCAGTGGAGGCTAGCTGGTGGTCAGTCAAAATCAAGGCGCAAGCAGTTATACTGGTAACGACAGGATAAGAAGAAGAAGAGTGAGGCAGGAGAGATGATGTTGAAGGAGGCTCGAGCAAGTTATGCATGGTGTTTGTTTTGAATGCATGGTGATTGAAACGATATGATGTTGATGTGGTGTTCGTGCATGTGCACGTGTGCACTGTTGTGCACTGTGATTTATTCAGGTAGCAACTGGTAAGAAGAGAGGGTGGAAACAGAAATAGATAGCATAAGAAGGAAAGGATTCCATAACATAATAACATGATTGTTCAAAATTAATTTTTCTGCACATCATAAGGACTTCATAGCAGACCTTAGTGCCCGATGTTAAGACTGTAATTGGAATTGAACCTATCCAGTTAGATGACTTGATCATTCCTTCCATGGCCGGTGCTGCTCTCAAACACACCACTGGTTCTAAAGTTCTTTAATGGAATGCACACTGTCACTGATGAATATTAATTTGTATGGCAGGTTGAATCAATTTATGACAGGGCCCTACAGGCTTTGGATGCACCCTTGTTTTATGGTGTAACAGAACGTTAGTTAAATAATAATATATAAAAAAAGAGACAAATAACGAAATAGGAAAATAGAGAATAAGGGGGGAAGTATGGCAGTAGTAAGAAGAGATGTAGCAATAGCAAACTTAAGGAAGAAAGACAAGGGAAACAGAGAATCATACTGGGAAAGGAGAGGTGAGGAATTAAGTAACAACAACTGAGGTAAGTAGGAATGGTGATTCAGTATTCAACACCAACTGATATAAGCATATTGGCAAATGAATTTGGTACTTGGCAAAAGGGATTGGCAAATAGAAGTGGTACTTAGCAAATGAATTTGGTACTTGGCAAGGTGATCGAGCAGATGGATTTGTGTGCGCAGCATGGTGTTTTTGAAGTGGGAAGCTGGTACTTTGGTAGTGTGGTACTGGGAAAGTGGCACTTGGGTGGAGCGTGGGATTTGGAGTGGATTTTTCGTGCGTGGCATGGTGTGGCAAGGTGGTACTTTGGCAAATGTAAAAGTGGTACTTGGCAAAGAGATTTAGGGACGGGTTTTAATTAAAACAAGTATTAAAATAAAAATATGAAATCAAAAGAAATAATAGGAAAAGGGATAACTAAAAAGGAGAAAAATAAAAATAAATAAAAGGATATTTTTAATTTAATAAGATCGAAAGAAATATCTTGCCATATTGAAGGAAAGACAGTAGAAGGGAAGTCGAACGTAGAAGCTTGGTTTTAGAATTTCAACGAGTTGGAAAATAAAACAAGAAAGAGAGATAATTATAAATCAAGTTAGTTATAATTATAAAAAGATAAATTTACAAAGTATAACATAGGTATAAATTGTCGTATAAACAAGCTGATATTTTAGAGTAAAATACCGTGCGCGACACACGCGCTTTAGTTGTCTAGTTATAAAAGATTGTCAAAATTGAATAAAATACCGTGTGCGACGCACACGCTTTAGTTTCTCAATTATAGAAGATAGTCAAACTGTCCGGATTTAAATAATGCGGACATACACCATTTTGTTTGGTCGAAGCTCATAAAATAAAGGGTATATGGAATGAATTGTACTTAATTCAATTCATTTCAGTTGATAACTGTTTCCTCTAATAAGAAATGTTTTAAGTCAAATGATTATTGAAATCAGTTTCCTTAAGTATCGTCTAAACGTAAAAGACATCACACTAATCATTTCGAAGAGTCCAGAATTAATATTGCACTTTGATTTTATTTATATGTTGCATGTCAGAGATTAGTGAAGATGTTCAGAAGCTGATCGAGATGGAGCAAGTGAAGACCGTGGATCTTCAAAAGCGGAAGGATTACTGTCGAACTTCTCTGCCTTGCAACCAGAGGTTTTCTGACGTGATTCAGTCGTGGTTGAGATTTTACAGATTGCAAGGACTTCTCGCTACTGATCCTTTGGATGCAGTAGGAGGGTGCCTTTGGTTCATCTTGTTCCTGAATGTCTTGTATGGACGAGTGTCTGACAGAGTATTTCCAGATGGTCACGTACATTATTTTCTTCAAACGTGCCCAATGTACTTTTGAGGTCATCAATTAGTGATTTGGCAGATTTGACGTTGTGGCATTCAAAGTGAATGGTGGACAGGTGTTCTAGAAGATAACGTAGCCTCTAGCCTCACAACTAGGGAAAGACCAAAATCGGGCAGGCAGCATGTCTAGGTGGGTCATACCTAAGTAGGGTGTATTATCAACATCTAGGGAAATACCGGTTTGTCTTCTTAATCTATATTTCGATGCTGCAGCTTTCAGTACAATTGGCTAGCTACCACCGTGGGTGATAATATATTCGCTACACTCAAGCTAAATGAGTGAGCGGTCATGTATGGCTAGGTTGCAAGACGTTCTTGTTGAACCCCAGTGTATCCCCTCTAGAGTACACTGATCGGCAGGTGGCCCCATATCTTGTCTAGATGGAATCTAATCTCCAATAAGAACCCACGGTTTTTTGATTTTATAATATATATATGGAGCGTGAGAAGCAAGCGTTCCGCTAGATGGTTATTTATTTGATAAAAACTATTGTAATATCAGATGATTTTGATATCAAAATGTTTTGGGTTATAGTAAGGTAAAAACCGTTCATGTTTATGTTTGGGCTAGTCTTACTATTATATTTTCTTTCAAAACGTTTTTTTGAGAAGTTAAAACAATTGTTCTGTATCTCATGAGGGAAAATCCGTTTCGTTTTTACGGCGTGGTCTTATGAGATATATGGTACTAATCAAGCTGTGTTTTAAACTTGTTACTCACACCAGTCCCCTGACTGATCCAGAGTTTATTTTTTTGTGTTTTCCCAAACTCTTGGGTACTTATAACAATTGTTATAGGTAGACAAGTGATCCAGGTATCTAATGGAACCCTTTTGAAGTAATGTGGAGTATGAGTCTAAGAACCAGTCTAGTAGCTACATCTACCTCTAAGTATCTAGTTGAATATCTGTATTAAACTAGTAATTATGTATGATGATGTAGTATGTCGATGATGTACTATGATGTAACGGGCTGTGATATGTAATATATTACGTGATATTATTTTGTTAAATTCTGCTGTGAGATTCTGATATTCTTCTTACTCTTCTATTCTATTAGTTCTGTCTTTCTACTTCTCATCCTCTAACTTCTTTCTCTTAACATTCTACTTTTCTGTATAATCTGGGTTGACTGTAGCAGTAAAATGTCAGCTTAAATTGGTACAGAAAAGTGGGATGTTACAAAAGAGGTGAGATTTCTAGGTCATGTGGTCTCTAAAGATGGGATAGCAGTAGATCTCGTGAAGGTAGTTGCAGTTCAATATTGGCAAATTCCTAAGAATGCAACGGAAGTGAGAAGCTTTCTTGGATTGGCAGGCTATTCTAGGAAGTTCATTAAAGACTTCGCAAAGATATCAGCCCACTCACCAGGCCGACGAAGAAGAATTTGACATTTTCATGGGATATAAATTGTGATGTTGCTTTCCAACAATTAAAGTGGGCTCTGACAACAGCCCCAGTCTTGACCATGCCTGATGGAAGCAAAGTGTCCACACTATACACTAATGCATGTGGTACATGGCTTGGTGAGGTTCTGATGCAAGAGGGAAAGGTAGTACGTTATGGGGGTAGACAGCTAAGAAGGGTTCATGAAACAAACTACCCTACCCATGACTTTGAGCTAGCTGCCATAGAATTCGCACTTAAGACTTGGCATCATTATTTGCTTGGAGAGAAGTTCGAGTTGTACACCGATCATAAATCTCTCAAGTACTTGTTCTTCCAGAAAGATCTTAATTTAAGGCAAAAAGGTGGCCGGAGTTCCTAGCATCTTATGACTTCGAGATTGCTTATACCCCTGGAATGGGTAATGTGGTGGAAGACGCACTAAGTAGGCAGAGGATGGCCTTAAGACCTCTGTATGTGGAGAGGAAAAGCTTGGAGTTTATATCGACTTTTGATTTTAGACCCTCCACTGAGTTTTTGCCTGGCTTATTTGCATCGCTAGAAGTGCGACCTACCCTTATGGATCAGATAGGAACTTCGCAGCGCGAGGATCCACAGATTTCAGACATCTTGGATATGCTCAGTAAACGGTAGACTTCTAGTCATCCCAGTAGATATTCCATAGACGATAGAGTGTGCTTGCGATGGGATGGAAGGCTTTGTGTTCACCAAACTGGGAGTTTGTTAAAGATAGTCCTAGAAGAAGCCCATCATTCTAAGATGACTATTCATCTGGGCGATGATAAGATGTATAGAGATATGAAGAGGGTTTTCTTTTGGGCTGGGATGAAGAAAGATGTCGCAGAGTTTGTTTCTCAATGTTTGATTTGCTAGCAAGTCAAAGCTGAGCAAAAGAAGCGCGGTGGTTTACTTCATCCTTTGGAGGTTCCACACAGGAAGTGGGAGAGCGTCTCTATGGATTTCGTAGATGGTTTGCCTAGATCAAAGAAAGGCAACACAAGTATTTGGGTTGTAGTAGACAGACTTACTAAGAGCGCTCATTTCATTCTAGTCAAGGGTAAGAGGATGGCGGCATGGTTGGCAGCAATTTACGTTCGTTAGATAGTCCGTCTTCATGGAGTACCTTCCAATATCATAAGTGATCATGACCCCATTTTCACCAGTGAAATTTGGAGGAGCCTGCAAGAAACATTAGGTACATAGTTGTGTTTGAGCACCGATTATCACTCATAAACCGATGGATCGACAGAAAGGGTGAATAGAGTTCTTGAGGATCTTTTAAGGTTGTTCATCCTAGACTTCAGAGGGACTTGGGAAGAGCATCTTCCTTTAGTATAGTTCGCCTACAATAACAGTTATCAAGCTAGCATTGGCATGTCACCCTTCGAAGCATTGCACGAACGACCCTATAGATCACCAACTTGTTGGTGGGAGTCTACAGAAAGGCTTCTACTTAGACCAGATATGGTTAGAGAGGCGTCCGAAAAGATTGATCTTATCCGCAGACGAATGAAGACAGCTCAAGATAGGTAGAAATCCTACTCAGACAAAAGAAGGACTGACATCGAGTTTGAGGTGGGAGACATGGTTTTCATCAAGGTGTCACCATTGAGGAATGTGATTTTCTTCGTATCTGTAGGGAAATTGGCACCAATGTTTGTAGGGCCATTTCCCATAATAGAAAGGATTGGCCGGATGGACTATAGAGTAAAGCTACTTGAGAGACTATCCGACGTTCATGATGTTTTCCACGTTTCTCATTTGCGGAAGTGCTTGCATGATACCATAGAAGTAGTTGAGCTGAGTTTATTGAAAGAAGTAGAGGTGAAACAGGAGGCGATAATTAGACGATTTCCTACCCGTATTCTTGGATCATAAGTTAAGAAGCAACGCAATAGAGAAGTCAAGTTGATGAAAGTTCAATAGGGAGATAACCTAGAGGATGCAACTTGGGAGACCGAAAACAAGATTCGTGCTTTGTAACCTTTTCTTTTCAAGGGTATGTTCTTAACTTCCTTTCCAAAGCTTTTATTTATGCTTGTTTCTATCATTTGAGTATATCCTATTGATTGAATCTTCGACCATTATGTAGGAAATCCATGGATGTAAACATGTACTTGATACATGTTATGTTTGATGGATGCAAGTGGGTACAAGTGTTTGCTAGTGGTTGCCCGTGGATGCATATACACACACATTAGGCACTAGATTGGCTCAGTCACTCTCATACTGCATATGGATGTGTGTGCATTTCTTCTTCTTTTACCGAATGAAAGTGGATGTATCATCATATGGATGTTGCATTTGGACAAATGATTGTGCGCACATATAGAACTTACATGTTATAATAGGATTATTCGCATACATAATGGATTCATGGCACTACATTGCATTAAGAAGGTCGACTGAATCAGTAGACCGCCTGATCTTCGCATTAGTATTGGGACATATACACACACTTTTACATATGTTTATATAAGCATTAGAAATCTTTTAAGGACAATGGATGCCTGCGATTGGTGGATGAGTAGATGGATGTGGATGGTAGGATATACATTCTTCTTAACTTAAAGATTTCGGGGACGAAATCCTTTGAGTAGGGGAGAATGTAACACCCCGTAATTTTAACAACATTAAAGATGATAAATTAAAGAATAATTAATTTAATATTCAGAACTAAGGTAAACAAACTGCGCCATTGCGTTCGTCTCAGAATTCTGGTCAAAATAGACACCTGGTTTGCATAAAACGGACATCGTATGAAGAAGTTATTAAGGTTTGAAGTTTGTATACGCATAAGAATATATATATAATTAGTCCAAAAATTCAAAATAGTTCGAAATCCCATAAATTGGGGTGCGGGAAAAATCCAGCCTAGGGGCATCGACCCCATCAAGGGGGTGTCGACCCTTGGGTCAACCCCACAAGGGGGTGTCAACCCCACAAGGGGATTGTCCACCCATGGGTCGACCCCATAAGGAGGTATCAACCCCCTACGGCATATCTGGGCAGATTTTAGGGTTTCTGGTGGCTATATATATGGCCCCATTTCTCTTGCTTTTTCACACCAAAAAAAATAGAGAACTAGATGTTACCTCTGCCTAGATTAAATCAAGTCAACTAGAGTTTAGAGTTACGTGATTCAAACATGTGCAACCTTTCTTCTTCTTTTCTTAGATCCAATCACAGTGAGTTTACGTTACTTTTAGATCTAAATGTTTAAAAGTAAAACTTGACATAACTATAACTTGGATCTATTCCTATGACTATTTGAAACCTATCAGATCTTCTATAACCTGTTTATATAAGTCATTCTGACATGACTATGAACTAGATTTGAGCCTATACCTATTTATCATGTTAGATCCGCCATTGTTTATGGATCTTATTCGTTGTTTACATCACCTCTTGCCAGTTCCTATTATGTTTGTGGCTAAATAAGATCTGTTATTAGTTGGATATCTTATTCATTGTTTAGTTCTCATCATTCCTGTTTATGATGTCCCTATTATGTTAGAATTAGTTCTATTGTTACATGTTCATCCGATCTGTTCCTATATGCCTACCTTGTCATTATGCCACTATACGTTTATGCACATTTCTACCATTATATTTCGATCTTATTAGTATGATCATTTTTGCCCTCTTCCCTTCATCTTTTCCCTTTTATTTTTTATAGCCAGGCTACCTTCGAGCCTAGGCATGCCGCTGAAATATGCGAACGCGTTAATTGGGAATGAGGGGAAAACGTTAAATTGGGGCATAACTTGTATTGGGAAATTTGGGCATAACATGAATAAAATATATGAATATGAATTCGGGGCATGTGGTTCATTATTAACATAACTGGGGAGAAGGGCATGAAAACCTATAGCGACGTAGGAATAATTGGTTAACAATTGAAATGCCTAGAATTACAGTAATTAGAAACTGTGACCATGCTTAGACACGAGGTTAGATTACACTTATGGTGGAAGTCTGCATGGAACCGCCCGACATATCCAGCGACCACAAGTGGTGAATCTAATGTGAGGGGTCTAAGTGCATAAACACGAGACGTGCTAAGACACAAGGTTAAGTCTGACTTATGGAAGAAGTCTGCCCGGAACCGACCGGCATATCCAACATCCACAAGTGATAAACTTAATGTGGGAGGTCTAGCATAAATGAATATGGTAATGAATTGGAATACTTTACCTAGTTGAATCCATAGGGATTGTATGAACATATAACTTAAATAGGGGTTAAGTAAACTTGTTTGAAACAGTGGATGGGTTAAGTAAATCTTAGGTGGGTGGGTAATATTTATATATATGCCCACAAACTTAACCTATGGGGTTATGCAATCTTTTACTCTGGTATGGCATAACCTGTAGAAAACCTGGTGGGGATGCAAGTGTAGGGGGAAGCTTGTATCATCTTGTGTATGGGACTCGTTTCAGTTAATAACCCATATATAGGTATCAAACGAGTACTCCGAACTAGGTCGGAGTTGGGTCATGCTTACTGGGCTGATTGCAAGATATCCAAACATGGATGACGGTGTGGGAGACACATTCCAACGGGGTCATGTGCATGCATGGGTCTGATAGAGGAGTTTTAGATGTCGTGACACCTGTAGATATGGTTGTGCACATCCTGAAAACGAAGGGTTGCCACTTCAGGAAGTGATGCATCCTAATGTGGGGCCAGGACAGGGTATCTAGGAAGTAGGGAGCCGATCGATTAGGGTAGTAATTAGGGTACATCTAGACTCTGGTATGTTTGGGAGCCCGCTAATACCCTTAGGGGTAACTCTGGTATGTTGGGATGTCTGTTGATTGTATGGTGTGAAGACCTCTCACTTGAAGTAGCGGAAAAATAATACATAACACAACTGAAAGAAATACACGGATACAAAGCTTTCCGAATATAGCTCCAGTTGTAAATCCAGGATCCTAGAAAAAAATCTGCGAAACCAAAACTACTAGTTGCCCATGTGGAAAATATGGGCACCCAGAGTTTAGGTAAAAGCAATAAACTCCGAGTCAGTCATAGGACTGGTGTGAGAACTAAAACAGTTATCAATCTTTAATCTAAAAGTTGGGAAATCATGGGACCACGCTGTAAAACATGGAACGGGTTTGTTCCACATGAATCTTAGTTTAAAATAAATAAACGCAATGCTTTTCAGAAAAATGAAGCTATTATAAGACTCATGTCCCATCACACAATGCAACGCAAGCCGGAGGATAGAGTTTTCCCTTATAATAGTCAAATATGCTTAATACGTTTAAAACAAAATTATTTTGATATAACAATAAGTGCATAGTGTCGAAACAATTTCAAATATAAATGTATCAATCATAGACGGCATAAATACCATATATCATGTCGCCATACTAGTTCTATACTTAAAATCGAAAAGTCGTGTATTAGAAATTGGATTTCCATCTATGAGTCGAGGCAAGAGATGGCTCCTCACCGATTTTAGACACTCTAGAAAATTCCTCAGGACTCGGACGCTGGCGTGCCCTTGGAAGCAGTAGGGTCGGTCCACACATGCTTTAGTGGATTGGTTATTCCTGAACAATACATTTTCCAGTCATGTCGGACCTATTCCTTGGCCAGAAGCGACCAATATCCGTGGCGCCTCTCAATCCATCATCCACATAAGTAAAAATGTCTAGGCTCCATACCATGACACCACTTCTAGCTAGAAAGAAACACAAGTTCTCTCTACGGTCCTTATCCCGTTTTTGACTCATATCGGGGTCTGAGGCTCGCGAATTAACGCTATACACAAAGCTATGCTAATTAAAGCTGTGCTTTGATCATCAACCACAAGACTTTGCTTTTCAACAAAAGCCTTGATTATTTGCATCTTAGCATGCCACACTGATAATTCACGTCATACAACTGATGTTTATCAATATATAACCTCTAAGCTCATACGTCTCAGAGAAGGGTGTTAAGTAAGAGAATAAATTCTCCGCCACCAAACATATACATATTTAATAGAAATCAATTAGCACGGGAAGAAATCCAATGTCAGACACATATCCATTTACAAGTCCGTTCTGGACTGAACAAAACCGGAGGCACCTTATTCCTCGTTCCATATGTCTAATACAAGAGAGAGGCCCTCGCATATCCGTTGATCTCCAAGTACGTCTGAATGATTACCACTTATTACCTTGTCTCTGGTGTACAACCCAATCAAGATATCAGTAATCATCCAAACGATGTGAAGAACTCCGGTTTTCGACCACCGTCTTCATCGTCGACTATTGGTCGTCGTATTCATTATTCAGAATGGGATAAACCCAATCTTTCAGAATAACTCGCGTATTTTATAATCAATTGCTATAAAAACACGTTATACGCCTCATTCCAATTCAGAATATTCTTTTATTCAAATATTTACATTTTTAGGGAAAGGTTCCCATTAATTTATCAAAGATTTTTTTTTAAATTTATCATCAAATCTTTCTTTGGATATCATTTCAAAAGATTTTATTTTATCCTTTATCAATTCTAAACCAAATTAAGGTTTATGAACTAGTCGGAATTAGTGAGACTTACCGAAGTAATCATTATTTATTATCCCAATCCCAACCTATTCATCCCATGGAGCAAAACTGACAGTATTCCATATCTAACATCCACGGTGTTTTCGGTAAATTTAATTACCATTTCTAGTTCAAATCTAAATAAAGATTTAACTACCACCTGGAGGAAAACTGGCGGTACTCCATTCTCGATCATTTCATGAATTCTATAAATTTGATTATTCCATTCTCATTTCCATCTAATTCAAGATTCTTTAAAACTCTAGTTCAGTTTTAATCTCAAAAATCATTATTTAATGATTATTCAAATTTAGGAAATAAATATTGTCTTTAATTGGGTTAAAGAACAAAGGTTATTTAAAACATTGTTCACGATAAACCCAAAATTATCTTCCATCAAAATGGAATCTATACAGAAATCATAACAGTATATAATCGATATAAATTTCCGTATCAGGCTAATAATATAAATGGAATAGCGGCAAGGCCCTTTTAAATTCCATATATAGTAATGGTCTTCATTTACAGAAGCTCATCTCAATTATTACCAAATAGAATTCCATTCAATTCCAATTTAAAATATTAAATTGGGAAACATTACTTTGGAAAATTTCCATTTAAATCTTAATAAAAGATTTATAAATTCCAAATTATATTTTCATTGTTAATTGGGTTAAAGAACAAATGTCGTTTAATACATTGTTTATGATAAACCCAATATGTAACAACCCGTATTTTCAATAACCTGTTTAACATAAATCGAGACAGAATTTAATTTATAAATCTGAATCAAGGGAAACGGGCTATGCCATTGCGTTCGTCTCGGAAAAATACGCGAAATAGAGTCCGAGTTTTCGAAAATCGGAGTCCGTATGACCCGATTAAGGCCCAACGAAGTTTTCAGAAAAATTCAAAGTAAAAACAGATTTCAAATTCAAGTTTGAATTTGGAAATTAGGTCAGATTGGGCCAGGCAGGAAAATTCCCGCCAGAGCACCCAAGTCGACAGCCCTGTCGACTTGGGAGTCGACTTGGTTGGACCCAAGTCGACAGCCCTGTCGACTTGTCTGTCGACTTGGCTCAGCCGGGCAGTTTTGCCTGGTGCACCATCTTGGAGTTGTGTTGAGTTTGGGGGCCAGATTCGGTTTTGAGGGTTGAGATTAGAACTAGGGTTTAATCCTAAGGTTGAAACTAATCCTAATCTCTATAAATAAGCCCCTAACCTAACCCTAAATCATCATTAATCAATCCTACAACTAAACTATGGCAAAATCAATCCTCTCATGGCCTCCACTCTCTTCATAAAATTCTAAATAAATTTCTATGAGAGATTTTGCATGCATACAAGTGTTTTCAAGCTTGTATGAGCATCATTAGCTTGCATTCAAGTCAAGTTTTCATATTTGCATCATAAAGCAAGGGTTTTGATCATTTTGGCACAAGGGTTTTTCTATTAAAGCTTGCATTTTGGGTCTAATTGATTGCATAAGGGCTTTGTCATATTTTTGTGTCTTCATAAGCATTGTAAGCCCTTTTCTATTTTCATATTTAAACTCTAAAGTTAAATGAATGATGCAAGTTTGGTTGATCATTGTGATATGCAAGTTTGCCATGATATGCAAGTTTACTATGTCATGTTATGCAAGTTTGATATGTTATGCTATGCAAGTTTGCCATGTTATGATATGCAAGTTTATCATGTTATGTTATGCAAGTTTGCCATGTTATGATATGCAAGTTTATCATGTTATGTTATGCAAGTTTGCTATGTTATGATATGCAAGTTTTCCATATGATATGCAAGTTATGTTATGCAAGTTTGGGTTGATCATTTTGCTCATGTTATCATGTTATGCAAGCTTATCTTGGGTTTATGAGCTTAAAGCTTCAAGCTTTATGCTAAAGGTTGCATTTTGGCAACATGTAAGTTATCATATCCCTTATGATAACTTGCATGTGAGGCTAAATGCGAACTTATGGCCATTTCTACATGTCATTTATCACCATGTATCACCAATATGCTAAGTTTGGTTTTATGCATGCTTTTGAGGCCTAAAAATGTAATATGCAAGTATATGAACATATGTACATTTCATATGCCACCATGTTAAACTTGTGACTTCAACACCTTTATGTCATGATTATGCCAAGTTCCCTCTTTCTATCCTTTATGCGCTATTGCGATATGTAAGCGATGGGATTGCGTTTGGGGTTGGGTAAACTTAAAAGACATAAAAACATAAGATTGGGAATTTACCTATTAAGTTAGGTCTACCCATTGGGAATTTACCTATTAAGTTAGGTCTACCCAAATGCTTGAAAACTTGTAATGTGTTTTGGAAACATGATGGACATGACACTTAGAAAATATAAATGTGAACAACTCGAGGTTGGGTTGAGTTTGTAGCGTAAACCTACCCGAAACCGACCGACTTAACTAGTTGCTACAAACAATAGGACCCAATGTGAGAAGTTGGTCATGTTGTACCTTGAACCCGAAGTTAGACCAAGTTGTGGTGTAAAGCTACCCGGACCCGCCCGGCTTAACTAGTAACCACAACAAGGTCTAATGTGAGAGGTTAAGGCACATTAAATTAGTTAATGCCTCATGATTAGGGTTAAGTCATGGTCCACTTAATACTTAACCAATTTGGGCTTGGTAGATTAATCAGGGTTAAGTCGTGAACTCATCGTTACACTTAACCAAGTTAATCCATGATTAGTTAAAGGGTTAAACCGTACTTAACCCACTAGAAAATCCTAGCAATGGGGGTCCACTCCAGCAGTAATCCCAAGTTCGTATCATTAAGACCCTAGGGTCTAGGCTAGGGTGGGGGGCACAATTACTGGACTTGAGGTAAGAGACCAAAAACGACGGCGAGTGGTATGCCGGTGTAGTTCCGGGCGGACTATGGTCGTGCACATAGTCCGAAGCCGGGGAAAACATGCACGGGTACCAGTAGATCGAGACTGTGCATTTATGTTTATGGTGTCCAGGGGTTGACACCCTAGGGCTTGATGCACCCGACGGGAGACCCTGCACGGTCTGACTACAATTATGTTTGGGCCGCATTGACACCAACACGTGACGAGTTAGGCTTATAGGGAGCCGATCGACTAGACCGTTTGGTTGGACCGCGTATTAGGGTCACTTCATGTTATTGGGCCAAAGCTTGGGCCAAGGGATCAATACTTGTTTATTCAAATCATGTTAGTTTGCTAGTACACCTGTGGTGCAAAACCCTAAACCTGATTATGCGATGACACCTTTATCTACCTTGTTAGTTAATCATCATGCTAGTATGTTGTTATCCTTATGTTCATCCCTGCTTCTCATGCCAGTTAACTTTATCAGTTTACATTGATTGTAGTAGGGCTTACTCAGTCTTTTTGACTGACCTGTTTTCCTTTCGCCTCTTTTCTTTCGTTCCCCCCCCCCCCCGGTTCTCAGGGTGGGAATATTGGAGCTTAGCTTGGATTTCTGATCGCTTGCTTGTGGGATTTTAGCTCATGTACGGTCTTGACATGAAGCTAGCTATGGTTATCACTTATTTTGGGGATAGTACTTATGTATTTCAGTTTTTCAGTGATGTTGTTTTTATCTAGACTTGTGTATTTGGAAAGTTGACATTATGTTGTATCAGACTTGTTTTGAAATAGTTTGAAATCTTCCGCTGTTTTACTTATCTTATTTACTCTGTTTACATATATACATATGTTCTTGTTCTGCCTTGATATATCATTATGCATGTTTACCTGATTCAAACGCCCCTCCAAATTTAGAGTGCTTGCAAGAGACACCCTGGCGGAGGTGGGGTGTTACACAAAAATTCAATTTCAATTCTAATTAAATATATATTAATTGGTGAGCTTCTCTAAATCTTAATTAAAAGATTTATTCTTTTCTCAACTGGGTTTAAGAACAGTGTTATTGAAGACACCATTCACGATAAACCCTAAATCCCATTTATTTATCAAAGAAAAACATTGGATTATTATTCTAGTTAATAACAAGTTTATTTTGATAAAAATATATTTTTATCTTTTCAAATATGGAATTTTTCATCGAAAATCTTTCCAAATCTCTTATTATGATTTTACATAATTTTCCCATATTTTTAATAATTTTATTAATGCCCGTACAGTCGGTTCCCAATAACGGCCACTGAACTTCATCCATAGCGACCTTTCTCAAATTTGATTTGGATATAATTCCAAATCCAACCATTAGATTTCACATATCTTATATTCATTGGAAAGCTCTTTCTGATACGAACCCAGTGGTTCCATTTTAGGAGAATCCGACGGTCGGATCTCCCGTTACATCAATTTATAGTTAATGGTTGAAATTCGTGAATGGTCGCTGCGCGGCGCATTCGATTCAGGCCAATATATATATATATATATATATATATATATATATATATATATATATCGTCGATTTTCATTTAAAATGTATTTTATAAATCGTTTATAAATTTGTTTTATAACAATTCTAATTTCACTTTCAATTTTAAATCAAAATTGGATATTCTATATCTTTATCATATTAAAATGATAATATTTTCAAAATGCTAGATTTTGAAATCACTTCTTTACGATATTTATTATAAAATGAATAAAACCGATCGATAAACCCATTCGGGTTAAAAGGGTGTCTAGCTATATAACTATTTTTATTGTTCAAACATTTTATTCGACACATGAATACTATATATAGTTTATGCATTCAATACAAATGATATTTTTATTGTTCAAACATTTTACTCAACACATGAATATTTTATACAGTTTATACATTCAATAAAAATGATATTTTTATTATTCAAACATTTTATTCAACACATAAATATTTTATATAGTTTATACATTCAATAAAATTGATATTTTTATTGTTCAAACATTTTATTCAACACATGAATATTTTATATAGTTTATAAATTCAATAAAAATGATATTTTTATTGTTCAAACATTTTGTTCAACACATGGATATTTTATATAGTTTATACATTCAATAAAAATGATATTTTTATTGTTCAAACATTTTATTCAACACATGAATATTTTATATGAAATATTCATTATTTTAAAATATTCTTTATTTCTGAATCAGAATGCGACTCAATCCATTACCATATAGTTTCAGTTATACGGATTTCATACATCGCGTGTATTCAACAATAATCATTACACATTCAAACATCACCCAAAGTGCATTTTACAACCGTAAAAGCATTAAAATAAATAAATAATGCTTATCACAGCCTGTCAACCCATCGATTGACATATAATTAAATTTAAGGGAGATGTGAATAAATTATCATCCACAGACCCGTTTGGGGTTTTCAAACAACAACAGCCTGTTTAAATAAATCAGTGGTTAATAAATTTAACACTACAAGAAAAATATCCTACTGTAACTAGCTATTTGCAACAGGCCTCAAATGTCAGTTGCAGTAAATGTTATTTAGCAATAAACCTTTTGTAGTTGTTGAAATAGATAAGATTTAACAACAAACTTTTCCTTCCTATTGCGAAAAACAAACTTTTCACAACAGCGCTTTCGTGCCTATTGTGAAAACATGCTTTTAGCAACTGCTCTTTCATTCCTGTTGCAATGGACATATTATTTGCAACTATACTTTCAAACCAGTTGCAAAAATTATATATTAAATAGTTATCATTAAATAGTTGATAATTATTTAATATAATGTTTAAATTTAATATTTGATAATCAGGAAGATTTAATAATTATAAAGTAATATTTAATATTTACAAATTAATTTTCACATATATTTGATACTAATTTATTATTAGTAATATTTAGTATGTAATACTTACTTGTTAAAAGATAATTATTATTAAACAATTAATGGCTAGAAAATACAAGCTTGTTAGAAAATTATTATTATTATTATCATTGTAAATAAACATATTTTTACAACCGTGCTTTCACGTTGGGCAGACGTCTTCACAAACGCTCAACGCTTTCATTTACTTCATAAAGTTAGTTTTTCCTGTATCCATTTTTTACTTCATATAACTTGTTTCTTCTATTTTTATGCAATAACGACAACGAAAATAAATTAAGATTCCATTAGTGGGCAAACGGGTTAGACCCGTTCTAATCACGCTCCATCCGATTCTGTTGGTCAGCTCTAGAAACCCTAACCGCCCATCATTTATATAATCCAAAAATTTCATTTCTTTTCTACGTCTCCATCGCTTTCTCTTAATTTCTTTTCGTCGTTTTATCATTTCGACTTCAATTTCTTTTTCTCCATTTTCTCGTCATTTTCTATATCATAATCTGGATCGTGAGTTTTTAGGGGATTGTTGAGGGGATGAGCTTCAATTAGCAAAGACTGGTGATTTGCAATGCGTGAAGGAAGAATGCGACTGTATCATTGTAGCTGCCATTGTGTATGTCATGTTTCTCTATTTGATCGGTTAATAAGGTCATTATATGGCTGTGGAGAGGATGAAAGGCGGAGCGCGTAGGAATGGGCGGAGTTATGGTAGAGGAAGGGAATACGACGATAAGTTATTTCATAAGCATCAGGGGTTTCATAATTCAAATGGTGATGATGCTAAGTTTTTAGCTCGCTGCCTCCATCATTCCATAATTCAAACGGTGATAATTCATGTTCTGAATCTTTTTTATTCAAGCGTTTTAAGCTTTTGTTTTTTTTCTTTTGTTTTAACTGGGCTCCTCCATGAGTAAATCAGTTTCTATTTTTGTTTGAAGATCAATGACCAACACTACCTTTGGGGATTTCTTCCAACTTTAAATTTTGTTAAATCTAGACTTTGAGAAAGTTCAGGATCTAAATCTTGTTTTTTCTTTCTTTTTTCAATGAACAATAAACAAGCTTTTCTACATTAAAATGAATTACAAGTAGACATATTTCTCTAATCATATCTAAATGTATGCATGGACTTTGTTGGTATATCTGGATAAACTGAACTTATTTTTTAATTGTATACACTATATATAAGAATCGTCTTCAAAAGCACTGTGAAATTCTACAACATTCTCGTGCACTTTAAGCTTTCAAAATCTTGACTTCTCTTTTGACATACTCAACGGCTATTGACAACATCATCTTGTCTCTTTGCTTTGTAGAGTGGATTAATGGAACACGGCGTGGATGACAAAATAGTAGCTTTTTTTCCTGTACTTACCTAGTAGGATAATACCCTAGAATGGATTAAATTTTGTGTAACTGGAACATATTTCTTATATGAATTCCCTCTTTCTTTCTTTGTTGAAGTTGCAACTGTTTCAAAATTTCAGCCGACTTCAGATCATCAGAATAAAAAGTTTGAAGCAGGGCAGGAAACACAAGTGTTATACGTCCTGCACTAAGTCTACCAGGTGAAGTATGCGTAGAAATCAAATCTTTCAGCGGGATCTAAATCAAGTTATTAATGAGTTTCACATTAATGGGTTGCAAGGAAATACAGAAGGTGTTGTCGGTTCTAAGCTTTTATTTGATGTAGAGTTTGCTAGAATGACATACATATTCCTGGATAGGCATGTGCATGTTCATGATCGACAACTATTTTGGAGCATGAACTGCATATTTGTTCGAGTGACAGATGATATTTATTCTCTTGTTGTAGTATATGTATGATAGAGTAGAGAAATGATTAGAAAAGCTCTATTCGAAAAAATGTTTTGTGTGAGAGAAGAAATTGTTATACATGAATGGCGTATGAAAATTGTAGAAATTTTTGTTGTAATTGTTTGTACTATTAAAACTTTTTAATAAAAAATTTATTTGTTTATTTCATTCTGTGACATACACTATTACTAAAACGAATACGTTTAATACGTAGTATTTATAAGCTATATTTTTTTTTACAGATTTGTAAATCTATTGCAACGGGCATATACTGTTGCAAAAGGATCTGTTGCAATAGCAAAAGCCTATTGCAAAATAGTATACGACAACATCTTATTGCAACAGGGGGAAAATGTTGCGAACTTGTTGCAACTTCGGCTATACCAACTAGCGCCGGTCTATTGCAATTGGTCTACTGCAACAGATATTGCATGTTGCGAAAAGTATTTTTTGTTGTAGTGTAACCAATTCTAATTCGGTTTGAATTATTTTTCTACTTGGCCAATTTTACTGTTTAAATTATAAATGGATATTTATAATTTAATTTCAACTACTATATTAATATTAACATTATTTTAATGTATTAATCATCTACAGCATCACAAACAAAATACAATACAATCAATTAAATCGTCCATGGTCTATGGATGAGGGAGGTGAGCTAACAATTTATAATGATTAAAACTGATAAAAACCTACACGAGCAATTCTATATATTTTTATACATGAATAAAATAACATGATAAAATATAGTTTAGTGAGAAGAAGTTCTCACCTTGGGTTTCCACTCCGTCGTTTTTTTATGCAAAGGAATGTGACCTTTTCGGCTCCACAGTCCACATACGACATCTAAATCACTCCAAATCAGATTTATTGTGAAGCTCCCATCGGTACGGTTCCAACACATCTTGTTTCGCTGAGTTCCGAGTTCGTATGAAAAAGTTAAGCTTTTTATAAGTTTGGATACAATACGGTGTCATTAACATTTAAAACAATAATTAATTAACTAAATTAATTACCCTCATTACTTCCTAATTTCCTTCTCCCCCATGAGGAACACGCTGTATACACAACAGCCCACTCCTCCATTGTTGTGATTTCCCAATGCCATTTCTCCCTCATTTCTCCATTGATTTTAAAACCGTCAACACCAAAATGCTTCTCTTCTCGCGTGCTCCTTCTTCATCACTATTATCTCAAGCTCGCTCCACAATCAAAGATGCCGATGTTGACACCTATAGTAGCCCACACGCTACAGGTTGCGCAACTTTTCGGCTCTGAATCCCTCCAAAATTTGCACATGAGTGTTATTCTCCATCACGAACAACACTGCACTCTCCAATTCTCGAACTAAAACTCCAATCTCCCGATTATTCAAACCCTAGCCCACGTTTCTCTTACTGTAAGAAAATGCAGCTTCCAAAAGTTTGTTGGACAACTCCAATACTCGTACCAGGTCGAAGAGCAATGCATAAGGATCTCAAATATATTTATTTCATGATTTTAGGAGGTTTGTGTGATTTTTTAAAAAATGAAAGAAGATTTGACTTTCACGATTTCTGCTTTCCTGATGGCACGTGAATTTTAACAGGGAAATGAAAGTAGGTTCAGGGATAGGAATGTTAAGGACAATTTATAGTGGATTACTTAAATTATGCATGTTTTCATGGTTTAAAAATCCATGTTGTCACCTACGGATCCCGTGTTTAATGAAAATTGACATGTAGCTACTCTCTAACATTACGGACCCAACGAAACAGGTTTCGTTGAATTTCAACTCCGTATGCACAAACAGCGAATTTTTAAAGTCAGAATATTGTATGTTTTTCACTTTAAAAATCATGTCTGGCTACATACTAACTTTAAAAATCACGTAACTTAGAATCTTACCATTATTCGACGCTACAGATTCAATAAAAAAAATTCGTTGAATTTTGAGGTCGTCTCAATAATTCTCCTTTGTAAAACTGCTCAAATTAGCTTCAAAAATGCGATTTTAGCGTACCTTTTCTTCTTGTACGTCCAAACGCCAACTTCAAAAATTATTGCCTTTTGGATTTAACCATTATTTAATGATACAAATCCAGGAAAAAAAAATAGAATTGAATTCTGAGATCGTCTCAACAATGTTCCTTTGTAAACTAATCGCTTGTTTTTGAACAAATGGTTTTGCCTCTCACGGCCGCATATTGACTCCATTCGATGCGCATTTTGGAACTCAACAATGATTTGTCATTATGAATCCAAAAAAAATTATCGAATTCTGAGCTTTCTAGCAAAATTTCACTTTTTAAGGGCTATGCGATGATTTTTAAAATCGAATTTTCAAAATTTTCAAAAACATGACTTATAAATTAATTTAATAATTTTATTGAGTTTGTTTTAAGTCAAATAAAATATAAAAACTAATTTTATATTTATTCTCAAATTTTATTTTGCAAAAATAATCAATTTATATTCGCATATTCCTTAAAATAGCTTAAATCAAAATTCTAAATTGGTTCTGAAAATACAGGTTGTTACAATCTCCCCTACTTAAAATCTTTTCGTCTTCAAAAAGGAACGGACCTGAAAGTTGTTTAACTAACCAACTCAACTTTCATTCTGGCTTTTATTTTTCAACTTTTCAGTTTGTAAGAATTTTCTAATTTCTCAAAAATTTGGCTAACACCCTAAATTTTCGAAAAATTTCACCACAACCTCCTTTGTACGGGTTGATATTTAAAATCGCAACTTGCCTCACAGGGCCCTCATCAATCCAAAAGAAATAGGAAAAGCCAAGCGGCTCATAAAATCATCAAACCCAATGCATATAGTAAACACGTACGTATTTGTCGGGCATACAACTTTATTCCTCTTCTTAGCCTCCTTGCTACGACCTGTTCACACATATATATGTACATGTATGCAATTGTACTCAATTTTCAATTCAGTTCAATATTAATTCAATTTGGCTAAATTTACCATTTATTCGCATATTGGTTAAATTAATTATCATTCCAATATTTTTATTAGTTAAACTAATAATCAAACATCACAACCATCAATCAATTAGTTGATTAGCTTTCCAAAGACACTACTTTAATACATAGTCAAAATCATATTTCTAGTGTCAAATCACAACAATAAACTTTATCTAGTTTTGGTTCTCACACCAGTCAATTGGAAATATATAGATATCCCACTTTCGAAACTCAAAAATAAATACTGATGATGCTGCTGCATCACCAGAATTATTCCCGGGCGTCTAGAGTGTGATTCTATATCTATCCAGTATATTTAAGGCTTCGTATATACGTTCATGACGCGTATATGCAAAATCTTTATATACTCGATTGTCCAAATTCACATAAAATAATATACTCAACTACGTATAATTAGATTTAGTTTTAAAAATTAAAATCGTTTTCATTTTTATTTTTAATAAATAATACTCTTCAAACTCATTCTAGGATGCTACTGATCCCATCTCTAATGAGTTATTCTTATTGGATGTTACTAATCCTATCTCTGATGAATTCTTTTGTTTGGTCCTAACGTGTCTTGTTCTCGAGCTCTTTAAACCAAAGCTCTGATACCACAATGAAATAACTCAAACTTCCCCTTGCGGGAAAGCCCGGATTGCTTTGAGAACACCACGCATCAAAACACAAATAAAAGAAAATTTCATTGCTATTACAACAATTTACATCAGAGTACAAGAATATAACAGAGTATAAATATATACATCAGAAAAATATTAGAGATTTAAATTACAAAGCAGCAGAATAATAATACATAACACAACTAGAAGAATACACGGATACAAAGCTTTCAGAATATAGCTCCAACTGTAAATCCAGGATCCTGAAAAAAAATATCTGCAAAACCAAAACTACTAGCTGCCATGTGGAAAAATGGGCACCTAGAGTTTAGGTAAAAACAATAAACTCCGAGTAAGTCACGGGACTGGTGTGAGAACTAAAACAGTTATCAATCTTTAATCTAAAAGTTGGGAAATCATGGGACCATGCCGTAAAACACGGAACGGGTTTATTCCACATGAATCTTAGTTTAAAATAAAACAACGCAATGCTTTTTAGAAAAATGAAGCTATTATAAGACTCATGTCCCATCAAACAATGAAACGCAAGCCGGAGGATAGAGTTTTCTCTTATAATAGCCAAATATGCTTGATACGTTTAAAACAAAATTATTTTGATAAAACTATAAGTGCATAGTGTCGAAAAAATTTCAAATATAAATGTATCAATCATAAACGGCATGGGTACCATATATCGTATCGCCATACTAGTTCTACAATTAAAACAGAAAAGTCACGTATTGGAAAATTGTTTTCCATCTATGAGTCGAGGCAAGTGATGACTTCTCACCGATTCGAGACACTCTAACAAATGCCTCAGGACTCAGACGCTGGCGAGCCCTTGGAAGTGGTAGGGCCAGTACACACATACTTTAGTGGATTGGTTATTCTTGAACAATACGTTTCCCGGTCCTATCGGACCTATCGCTTGGCTAGTAGCGACCAATATCTGAGGCGCCTCTCAATCCATCATCCACGTAAGTAAAAATGTCTGGGCTCCATACCATGACACCACTTCTAACTAGAAAGAAACGCAAGTTCTCCCTACGGTCCTTATCCCATTTTTGACTCATACCGGGCACTACACCATACTGCAAAATTTGCCATACCCAATGCGGAAAATTAGCAGCGGCCTTCAGCCATGGAAATTTTAGCACGACCCAAGACCGTGCTGAAACAAATTAGTGGTGTTTTGGACCGTGGCAACATAAGCATGGCTTTAAACTATTTCCAGATTTCTATTTGTTTTTAATCTCCTTGGCACACCCTTTTCCCAAAACAGACGAAAAAGTGTTATCTTAAAAAAAAACACTAAATTGAGGCCCGTGCTTCGCACACGGGCAGGTTGGGAGGAAGGAGGTAGGGCCATGTATAGGTGATGTATGTGGTGGGTTGGGTGAAAGGTATTTGTCTAGCAAACTGTTGTATGCTCGGTGGCTGGTGGTTGCATGGATTGAAAATTATGTACTACGGCGTGCAATTGTAGGACTATTGGACAATGGTGGATTTATTGGTATCAGTGGGAGGAGTAGTTTTATTTTACAATTCGATAAAAAGTGCGATGACCAGAGGAATTTGACTTAGCATGCATAATTTAGGGAGAGTAGCAGGATACATAACATTACACGGAAAAAGGTAATACAAGGGCGTTGTCCATTGCTGATAAATGTAGTGAAATGTACCTGTGAATATTACCATATACGTCAGTTTAGGAACTTAAAAAAGACTGCAACATGCTGGAATGTAAAGTATAGTTTACATCTTACATTACAGTAGATAAGTAAAGGGAATAAGAAGACCGAGTAGCATATTATAATTTAATCATGTCTTAAACTAAAAAATGGTGAGTGTTCTTATTAGCACCTAGTAGAATCAGCAGCAAAAGAGGATTGTCAGTATGATTCGAAGGCAGGAGCAGCAAGAGCATGCTTTGGTTATGTAGCATAGTCATTGGCCTATTTAACAAAATAAAACTTCATATGAACAGTATAAGCATATGGATTGGAGGAAGAAATAGTTCAGATTACAGTTTCCTTGTTGCACATGTTGGTGTATGGCTGGTATCACAGACTGACACCGAGGAGGCAAAATTAATTAGGTTCCTTTATAACCTTGGCAATTTTTGTAATATATTATTAACCTTTCGAAATCCAACCTCATATGTAGAATAATATTCAAATTGTTTGCATTTTGTAAAAGTAATTGGTGCACAGTTTATATGTTAGTGCATAAGTTAGTTAGGTGTCATTAAAAAAAGAGAGGAAAAACTGGAGGCTTTGTATACTGTAGTTGCAATAGCTATTGTATAATGGTCACCAGTAGTTGCAAATTACCATTTTATAGTTCCTTACTGTTTGATAAACCCCATCAATAAAATATAAAATCAGCAAATCGTACAGCATATGATGCAAACACAATCAAATCAGCATTACTAAGATAAATGACCTGACGCTTTTTTGACCATTTACTATTCTCGATATTTATCTCATTTTTGGAATACGTAATTAAACCAATGTAATTTTCACTAATCTATGTTTTTGTATAATCGAATCATGCTACCTACTCCCATGAAACCGTACAATGCTCAGCTTTCTTTAAGCATCATAGTTACTCTATTTCGATGAGTTTATCAAATATTATGAATTATGTGATGAAACATGGATATACGGTTAGCTAGCATGAAGTACGAAAGGGAAAAATGGACGTGCAGTTGGAAGGGGATACAGCCGAAAAATCCGAGGAGCACGAAGTGCAGTGAAATTGAAACCGGTTGCTTGGGGACTAACACGTCAAACTTTTTCCCCAATAGCAATCAACTTTTTGCATGAAACAGCAACATCGCTGTAGATAGTAACATTCAGTCATAAACTATAGACCAATTTTGTATCCATGCTGTCATGCATAAAGGCAAAAAAAATGACTTTCAGCATGTAAAAGGGTTGATTAGATTGATATATATACTTCTGATTACATGTAAACATCAATAGTCAATAGATGGAAGTAGAAAAATGAGTCAGAGAGGTAGTTCAATTACCAAAATCTGCAGGAATTACGACCGCTATTATGAACTTGCACTTGGAAGAATAGGTGGCTCCTCTTTACTCCCAAACCATTTGGAGAAAACATTTAAATTCGGAGTCACAATTAGTGATCGTTGATCTATAAAATTCCTTTCCAGCAGCTTCCCCCTTAAAGAGATAGATCCCCTTCTGTTAAGTTTTTCCTTCTTAGCCTAAGCTCCCTGCTCTTCCGCAAGCAAAGGCATCCTTCTTGCAGTCTTCGCATATAGGTTCAACCTTGATATAACATTCAAATTCTTCAAAGGATACTTTTTTTTACTTTTCTCTCTCTTTATCTCCTTGTTGATTGGTCTCACTACACTTTGAAGCGCTCCGCTGTTGATAATTCTCCCCATGTTAGCATTGATCATCTTAGTGGGCAGTACATACCTGCTCTTCTTCTCACATGGCTTATCAAAAGCCCCAAACAAAGAATCAAGATTTTCAATTGCTGATTTAGTCCATATTATAAGCCTCCCAACATATCCAGCTAGCGCCAATTTCAAAAGGTTTAGCCTGTCGACATTCCTTATATCTACAACAAGATTCCAAAATGCCCTTGCAATATTTGAGCCATCAGTTCCATGCACAATCAGAGGTCCCTTCGTTGAAACATACACCATGTCCCTTCCTTCCTTTTTCAAGCATGGATAGCAATACCAAAAAACCAACATGACAGCAAAAGTAAACATGTTCAAATTATATAAGAAAAAACAGACGTAACATAATAAATAAGCTAAGCTGATGAAGATGGACTGTTGAAAATACTTCAGATTACG
Source organism: Allium sativum (assembly GCA_030737875.1). NCBI lineage: Eukaryota > Viridiplantae > Streptophyta > Magnoliopsida > Asparagales > Amaryllidaceae > Allium > Allium sativum. The sequence continues at coordinate 198,753,232 of CM060925.1, read as the reverse complement.
AATAGTTTTATGTGATAAGCTAAATATAATAATTTAGTTCAAAGGCAGTACAACTGTAAACCTTACATAACATGTTGTAAATCCTATTGTTCATTGTTTGAACCACATATATTATAATAACCTTTTGGTGTTAGTATACTCTTAAAAAATGCAAATCTATAAAACACAAATCATGATTTCCTCACATGAATCTTTAAATGTATTTACTTAATTTTTGGTATACCAAGGAAGAGAAAAATGTCCATCTTAAAGAAAAGTAATTACACATTGCTTTTGATAGATGGTTATATGTATTACGTAAAATAAATAGCATTCAAGGTGATAGCCATGAATTATAGGCACAAAAATTAGTTCAAGTATATTTGTAGGCATATGTACGCTTCACCCATGATTAATAAAATAATTTATATTGATTCAACGTAAAATAAGTATTTTAGAAGAAATCATCATTAAAAAGGGTTAGTAGTATCAAACACAAATAATCAAATAAGAATAAAAACAATAAAGATGGACCTCTTGTAATATGTTAGCTTTGGAGCGATTGAAAAACTCTGTTTTAGCAATGTCTTTATTAATGTGCAGCAGAAGAAAACCTATAAAAATTAGCTAGTAATATAATTAACAAATGTTCAGCTGTAACTATTCTAATATAGAAGAAGCACAACTGATAATAATCCTTTTTTATATTGTGGCATATATATCAAACATCAGAAATAAGAACATGAGTGCTTACCAATATTATTTACATAAGATCCTTTTCGTCATGTACTCGTTAAGTAACTAAGCATCTACACGAAACTCTTCACCGTAAATGTTGAGATACCTTTTCATTGACATAGGCATCAATATCTACAGTAGCCATATAGGTATAATGGAATTTGGCATGTAGTCGATAATGGAGCTTGATGGAATTTTCTTGGTAAATTTACATAATCATTGCCTTTTCAAAAAAGTATATATTTTGGTCATCTTACATATCCCAATAGTGTGCCTTGTATAATAATACCCATGCTTGGCCTATTTGCCTTAGATTTGGTATCATCATAAGCTCGAAAATTCGGATATAGTCACAAATGACATAGGCAAGTTCATGTTCATCTAATATACACCAAAATGAGCTTTATATGGTGAAGTGACTTAAAATTTAAAATGAAATGTTGAGCACGACATTTTTTTCAATTACAAATGGTCAGTTGATTGTTGGAAATAGCAAAATCCAATCAGTTGAATGTCTCCCAGCCTAACTGTCAGTCCAGAGTATTCAACATAATTTTTAAAAACTTAAATAAGGAGAAATAATGAAATCTCAATGAAGCACAACATTTTTTCGTTGAAGCGAAGCTTGAAATGATGGTTGCTTCTCCCTTTTTTAAGAAACAAAGACCAGGCAACTAAATATCTTTTTTGTTAAGTCAACTTACACCAGAATTCCTTGTGTAGAACGAAAACCACACTGTGCTCTTATATTCTAAGATGTAAAAATAAACTGAAATAAAAATTCAAATAAGTAAATAATTCTGGTATAGGGTCATGCTTTGCATATGTGAATATAGTACATTATAGATGGTATTTTGTCGATGATTTAATTTGTACTATTTTTGGAAGTAAGTCGAAATTGTCATGCACCGTATACTATGTGCAAGATATAATACATCTAATTAGTGCGTTTGGTATTAGTACAATGATGTTCAAAACTCAACAATTTAGAAATTTATTTTTTGCTGGCCTATCGTAAGGTAGACAATGAATGTCTAAAAAATCTGTAATCCTTTCACAACTGTATTCAAAAGTAATTAGGTGTTTAAAATCCAGGAAAAAGGTAAACAAATGCGGAGATAAAGGTATCTAATTTTTCTTGCCAATATATTGCTAAACATTGTTTAATAAGTATAATTAATGATATGTATTAATTATTTTATTAATAGAATAGTTTATAATAGGTATAAGATTAACGTCGTATTCAAAATTTTCATTACTATTTTTGTAACTGTATTTACTATACTTTTTGCAATTTTATAATTTTATGTAAGTCGAAAACTGAATATACATCTTAAGATTTGTCGATTATTCATTGATAAAATGATATCATATGCTCAGGCATTTTCAACGGATATAGGCATTCGTATTTGAAAATGATCTTGGATAAGGATGTAGATAAAACAAAAACTACGCTTCGAAGTATTCATTGACATGCTTAATTAGATCGTATTTTTGGCAATATGAGTGAGTATTATTTCGATTAAGTGACATCAACTTTAGGAGTATAGATTTAAGCACTAATTTACAATGAGAATCATACAAAATTCAACGTACATTTAATTCTCCAAAACCCTTCTTTTTCGAATTAGTTTCAGATTTCAAACACATAGTAACTATACTGTGTTGAGGCAAAAATAATAGCGATTTCCTACCACCCGAGTAGGATATAAGCTTTATCTTTGTTAATTAGTTGACATATAATATTGGATTTCATAAGCTCGTAGCAATAATGGCATGTAGACAAATCTTGGAACTCTTATGTACAAAAATCTAGCACAAAGACATAAAACATTGAATAATCTACGCCTGTAAATGTTAACAATGGTTAAAATGTACCGTGGCATAAATCTTCTCAAACTGAATGTGTAAATGATTTAGATGGAAATCTAAAGGTGATGCAATATTCATAACTAATGATTGTATATTATATATTACATATAAAAATAGTAGGTGATATTCAAGTATGCCTATCATAAAACCCAATGAATAAATTACTAATGGATGAATATTCAGATCCCAACCATGTTTTTTGTGCTCTACGCTGAAGCTTGCCCACATGATAACGTAATATTTTATACTTTAAATAGTATTGTTTTCATAGTGCTGCAGGTTTGAGTTGGTTAGCACGCATTAGCTAATATATATTTAATCCATTAACTGAAAAGGAAGTTCTCTCCTAATTATTTTGAAATCTAAACACATGTTTGATACTTGAAATAAAAAGGGTTGTACCTTTCAAATAGAATTCCTTGTCTTTATAGTTTAAACTGAAATTATTTGTGATCCCTAGTAAAATAAGAATAAATAAATTTATAAAGAAAGATAGAAATGTTGGTACTTGTGTGTAGCCAAAAAGAAATCGAAGAAATGTATTAGTTTGCCAGTTATATATGAAAACCATGAGGCTTAGTTGTTAGTAAATGGTTATAAAAATTAGAACTAAGTTGTGGTAGTAAGGCTGTCACCATAATTCATATTGCATCCATGATAACAGTGTTTGCAGCCTATAACAACTTAATGGAAAACTAAAAACGATTTCAATATTTATAGATCGAGTAAGGTGAAATAGCGAAGTGATACTACCTGATCAATGGAAACAGCAAATTGTAGAATATAATTGTATGAGATTGTTTGGAATTTTGGGACACATGAAACAACTGGTAGTCTGGTTGAGGAATAAATTTTGGTAGTAATTATGGGAATTAAAATACAAACAGAACTTAGATGCCATCTGAATTTTTAGCATCAATTAAATAATGTGTTGTTCACGTCATGCCTTGTTGATAAAATTAATTAGCAAATCAAAATTAATTAGCAAACCAACATACAGGTTCATCGTCTTTCGGAAATAATCAGACTATAGAGCACTGTGTTGGGGAGGAAGGAAAATTATGTCAACCGAAATAGGTGCCTACGCATGTAGAACAACACAATAACAGTTTCCTATGGGATTCAAACGCAGTTGAAGTTCGTTATTTACGAATCGGAAAAAAGTAGAAAGTAAGGTAATCTGCAAGGGTATGAAAAAGTCGGAATAGGTTACCTTCTCCAGTTGCTTGGCTTTCGTCCATGTAAGTGCGGTTGGGGTTGGATGGCTGTTCAACTACGACTGGTGAAAACAAAAATTAGTGGTGAGAAATTGTTAACTTGATGTTTAACGGAGCAGAAATGTGAGCAGATAGTCGCGTTAAAGAGTGGATGTAAGTTATAGAATTCAGAAGAGAGGAGGAAAAATTAGGGTGAAAAAATTATGTACTGTTTTGTTAACCTATTTAATTTTGCTTCATTAGTCATAGTTTCTTACATATTGGGTGTACATAAATCCTTTCAGATAAGGCAAGAAGGTAATTGGATAGATTGTTTGAATTAGTGATAGTCAAGGAGGCAGTGTTTCGAATTAATGATAATAACAATCGTGGACAAATGGATTTAATTCTAAATTCTACAAGAATGTGCTAGGATTTGATTAAAAAACAATGCCTTTCTAGCAATGTTGAGCATTCAACCTTGCAACAAAGAGAATCAACCTTGCAACTATGTTTCAGACGCATATATTTAAATACGTTATGGGTAAAAGTAAAACAAAAAAAATATGACTTCCGAGTTTAGGAGCCACTATTATAAATGACAATCGCAAGATAATTTATAACAGAGACAGTGGTGGTAAATCAGTGAACAAATTAATGGATGTCGGTATAACCACAATAATTTAGCATATGTGGTTGGAACCTCATCTGCGAACATTTCAGTCGATTGATATACCATCATTAACTATTTGAGTAGAATAAATCGCTACTAACATTAAAGAAGAGGACTTATAAGGGATAACGAACTTACGTCTGAGGAAGTCGGCTTTCAATATCCCACAAGGTCACGTAATGGCTGTTGGAGTGGAAGAGGTCAAGGTTGATAACTCATCAATAGTAATTCCTGATGATCGTCGAATTTGACCAATTGTTTGCAGACTACTGCAATTCAACTGTCTTCTATGCTTGTTGGCAAATGAATAGCAAATTTCTGTGACGATATCGCCAGATCTGAACTTCAGCATATTTGATGCATGTGGACAATTCAACTCCCTTATGGCCACTCGTTAATGATGCACGTTGACAACAGGAATCATCGCCTTCGAGTGTTACGGAGTAGGAGATATCGGCAGATGGTGGGTATGAAGAATGGATACAGGTTAGGGATTTAGGCGGAGGAGGAAAAATTAAGGAGAAAAATGAACAAATTAATGGATGTCGGTATAACCACAATAATTTAGCATATGTGGTTGGAACCTCATATGCGAACATTTTAGTCGATTGATATACCATCATTAACTATTTGAGTAGAATAAATCGCTACTAACATTAAAGAAGAGGAGTTATAAGGGATAATGAACTTACGTCTGAGGAAGTCGGCTTTCAATATCCCACAAGGTCACGTAATGGCTGTTGGAGTGGAAGAGGTCAAGGTCGATAACTCATCAATAGTAATTCCTGATGATCGTCGAATTTGACCAATTGTTTGCAGACTACCGCAATTCACCAGTCTTCTATGCATGTTGACAAATGGATAGCAAATTTCTGCGACGATATTGCCAGATCTGAACATCAACATGTTTGATGCATGTGGACAATTCAATTCCCTTATGGTCATCCGCTAATGATGCACGTTGACAACAGGAATCGTCACCTTCGAGTGTTACGGAGTAGGAGATGTGGGCAGATGGTGGGTATGAAGAATGGATACAGGTTAGGGATTTCAGACAAAGGAGGAAAAATTGGGGAGAAAAATGAATGGGCAAAGGCAGTTGGACTACAACGGTGGGAGATACCGGGTACATAAGGGTAACCAATAGATGGGGTTAAAAGGCTGTACGGGTGGGGAAAATTGCGAAAACCAACAGATGATAGTATTTTGAAATAATGGATAGAGATGAAGCCATGTAAGCGGTGGCAATTTCCTGCTTTCTTGTTTAAGTAATGGCTCCGTCTATTCTCACCCCGCAATTTACTCTTCCCATCCTGGTGATCTTAAAAAATAATCCTCACCCCAGTTTTTTCTTTTTCCACCCCGTTTATTCCTTAATTACCCTTATTTTTTTCATTATCCATATTTGTTTTTTATTTTATTTTTTTAACTTCTTTTTGCAGTTTTTCGTTTCTCCATCCAAACCTTAGCAATATTTACAATTTATTATCTGCGATGAAAAAGATGCAAACATCAAGGAAACAAATATGTGAAAAAGAGATCAAAACAGCTGGATTATAATAAGTTTCGAAAATTAGGCAATGATTTTGCTGCATTGTATTCGAGGATAGGTCGATTAAATCAACTTTCTATTAAAATGTTGATTGATTTCGATCAATGTCACGTGAAAAGCAACTAGAGTTATTAATTATATTTAAAAAGAAATGTATAATTAATAATTTAAAGGTAAAATTGAAATGATTAATTTAATATTTTAAATGTGCGTGAAGAGTAATTAGCGGATGCAAATAGCCACATCTTACGTAACAGATAACATGCTTCGATTCCGTTCCGACTTCATTCCCAAATATTCTTCTTCCACACAGTTCTAATCGATCGATTTTCATTCACCCCGTAGTATTCTTGAATCTCCACGTCCGTGCCCTAATTCTTTAATCCACGATCGTGCCCTAATTCTTAAACCCACGTATTCCACCAATTTTAATCCCTTCTTGAATCCTGCAATATTCAATCTATTTAATCTCTTCTTAAATCCCGCAATATCCTTAAATCCTGCAGGACTCCATTAATGGATTCTTGAATCGCTTAGCCATGCCCTACTTCTTGCTCAAATCGGTTTGAAGGTATGCTTACACGTTTGATATTATTATTAATATTAACGAATTACGATTACAATAGTTGACTATCTGTTAGTTTATTAGTACACTTAGTTTTGTTACTTGCAGTCCTATAAGAGGGATTAAACGGAGAATAAATATCCGAATTGTAAAATCTTATTTATACGGTTTCATGACTTTCACCCAGATTCCACTGTTGGTTATCTCGTTCAAATTAAGTTAAATCGATCATGTGGAATTTTACTTGGCATTAGACATTAAGGTTTCTGTTAATATTGAAGATAAATAAGACTTATGCTTTACTAATTTCGTAGTGTGTGCCTCTCTCTCTCCATATATATATCATATGAGGTTACGATAATATCATGTGAAGGAATGAAGTGTGGTGTTTATGTTGGAGAACATGGGTCATTAACTTCCTATATCAGATAACTACTTTCTAATTTTCAATGCTTCAGTTTTGAACATATATGTTGGTTCAATGGTTAATGTTACTGGTGTTGGTGAATTATTAGGCACAAAGGGAACAAAGATTAGTTTCCGATTGAGCCCATAAGGTCATGTACAAAATTTAGTTCACTCAGTAGCTTCGCCTTTCTCATCCTTTAACCAAAATGTTGCATTTATTGTTTGCCATGTTTGCCTATTTTTATACATTTCATGTACAATTATTTTGACTTTAGTGCATTAGAGTTTAAAGTTTTAGGGTGTAATTCAAGTTTAAAATTTGCTTACATGAATTTTTGCATTTGCACTGGTTCTTTTATATGGTACAACATATAGTCATTTCTTAGACCACATTTTATTTATGTATCATATTAGATATACTCTCACTTTTCTAACTGAATGTATGTATTCTTTGGTTATTGTACATTTGCTGCAAAAGGGAATACATATAATCCAAACTGTAGAGTCAATAAAACATTTATGTGCACAGTAAATCTGAAACTGTGTCATGTAATGAAATTCCTGATACTGGTTTATTAAGTGTAGTTAACTGCTATCACAAGCATTCATGTGTATCTTATTTTCACCATTAATTTGGAAATGCACCATACCCCATTATTGGTTAAGTAGTAAATATTTGCATGTCCAAAGGATAGTCAATCAAAAGTTTTCTTTTCAATGTTTTCATAATATGGCCAGTAAGATATTCACCACCAGGTAATTTACATAGTTAACTGACTGCAGTCTGACACTTTTATTATTACACAGATACATGTCTATCACAGGTATTACAGTTATTTTTTACTTCCTTCAGCATTTTTCAGTTACTTTGCAGCATGCACGATATTGCTTAAGGCTTATTAAATATAAAATGTAATAAGATTATATATTCTTAAGGCCTACATCAGTCTTGTACCTTTAGCCCATTAATCATCTTTGTTTGGTGCTTAAACACAAGTTTAAGTATGAGGCAAACATATTTTTAAGGCTGGAAGCTGATCCAAAGCCGAAACGTGTTCACCGTATAGTTTCTAATTGTGCAATGCTTAGCACTTGTCTCACGATTCCATTGTTTCGTCACTGTCATGTTGATCTGACATATAAAATAACATATTTAATATGAAAAACGCATTCTTCAATGCACTTGGTGTTATCATTGAAAAAAGAAGAAGAAGACATTGTTAGGTGAGATGTATAAAAAAAAGACCAAAAAAATGCGCTTGACACTGTCTTTTTTATTAATAATAATGACTCAATCAGCATGTTGGATATTCTAGACTTGACAAAACGTTTACATCAACGATTCTCCAAGAATGACAATGTATAATTTTAATCCGGTTTTCATTTTTTCTAAATGCAGGTTATTCATTTTGAAATGCCAAACAGTTCAGAAATTTTTGTACATAAATATAGACAAATTGGCCAGGCTGGTGATAAGGGAACAACCATTGTTATGTTGAATGACAGCCAATAGCATTTAGTTAGATCCAAGGAGCGAGGACTTGTTTTAACTTTGAAGAGGTTTGCCTTACATTTGATTCTTTTTTGATTGCCTTCCAAGGTAATTAAAACAAAACATGAACAATAAAACTAACTTCTAGACAGGATATTTAAAAGAAGTTTATTATATGCATTGATAGTGGTTTGAAATTTGTTTATCGCTCTGTTTACAACTTGTTGCCATACCATTTGTCTGCGCCTAGAGTATAAAATAATATAGGAAATTTGAAGTATAACTTATTGCGTGCTATTTATAGTGCTGTTTATCTATTCAGTGGATTATAGCTTTATATTGAGGATCCATTTCTACTGTGAATTTATTAGTCATAATGCGGAGTTCTCATAGCTTATAGCTTTGTATTAAAAGACGCACTGTTGCTACCAATTAGACATATGATGTTTTGTTGTCATCATCTGGTTGAAGGTTGAACCTTATGCCGCAATTTTTGAGTAATAATGCAGTTTTGGTCTGTAAGATTTTCCGGTGATCACTGTTTACTACAAGATAAAGTAATCAATCTTTCATTTGGTATGAACTGGTAATCGTTTTGATGAACCAAACCGATGGTTGAATTGATGATTATAGTTACAATCAATATTATAGCAGTAAAGTATTGTCTAGTCTTTGATAACTAATATTGTCTCGTAGTAAATTTAAGGCGTCTTTGATAGTCTGAAAATTTACTGTTAGGTTGTTCGTGAACATGATCCATTGGGAAGAGATGTAAAACTATTTTGTCGCCATTTGTATTCTACTGGTAACGGACCTACCACACTGGGTTCAAAAGGTTCAGAGGTTTTCAATGGTCTGGAACCGAAACAAGGGGATATTAAACTGGTGAAGACAGTGCATTTTTTGATACACCTCTTGACTCACTTCTCAAGAGCAATGGAATCAAGAACTTGGTGGTTGTTGGTAAGCACCGATCGCATATTACTTACAGTGTTGTCAATGTTTTTATTGTGATGTATAACATCATCTATGTTAATGGTCTTAAGTTATGATCTGACTTTTCATGTGTTTTTGCACCTCCATTTTAGATTGAAAAAAAAGAATGTCCTATACAATTACAGGGGTTCAGACGCCATATTGCATTCATCAAACTATTTTTGATGCTGTTGCTTTAACTATGAATGTGTTACTGTTATTGTTGATGCCACTGCTGCAAAAACTCCCCAAGTTCATGCAAGTGATTGTTCTCAGAGCTCTACAATTTTCATCTTTTTTGCTATCGAAATGCTGATGAACTCCTTCCCTGTAACCACCATAGATAATAATGCATCCATAGATAAAATCACGGTAGCTTCATAAATCTCTGTTCTTTTCTTTTTCTTTTCATTTTTCGTTTTTAAAAAAAGGAGAATTTTGGCATGCATCGTTATGATTAGGAAAAATTAGTATTGGGTCCTTACCTATTTTCTTTTTAATTTATATTCCTATTTTAAAAAAAAGGTGAAATTCAATGGGGTATTTAGAAATTTACTAACTATAATATGCACTTTCAGGGTATACCTCCATGATTCATGTCGTAGTGACCGCTTTTAAATTTGGAAACGAGAGAAGTAGAAAAGAAAGAAATTCAAAAAAGCAGGACGTCACGTACGAAATAGTTTGTAATTTCTAAAAGGGAAGAATGTGAAACAAGTAATTTTTTTTTTTTTTTTTTAAAAAGAGATATCTCCATAATTTTCACTAAAAACAGTAATTATTGGTATCAGTTTAGGTAGAGCCAGATCGATGTACAAGCGTAACGATAAACATATGTTAATCATTCTTCGCTCCATATGCAGTTGTGAAAATCCCACAACATTTCTGAAGAAAGTCAAAAGCAAACAATATAATTACACTTCAAATCATCTTGTTGTTAGTATGAATGTCAACATATTTTTCTTTGATCTTTATTGGGTTTACATTCAATTTCGTAACCGTGTCGTTGACATTAATATATCAACTTCCATATGTAATATGGACTTATCAAAATTGAATGCAAAAGATTATACTTTTGTTATACATTTACAGTTGAAAGGAGTACATTTATTGCTGACATTTCAAATTCTCGCTGCCGCAAACCTCTTTGACATGAAAAATATAGGAGTGGCAACATTGACATTGGATGAATGGCGCTCTTCCCATGCTTGATTCATCGAGTTCGGCAGCAAGGTTGTCAACTAAGAGGAAACATGTGCTTGCTTATCCAGTTCTTTATTACGGGTTAGTGGTTACCAACGTTGAAAAAATAACAGAAATTCAGAGTGAGATTCATGTATTGTAATTAATATTCAATGTGGCAACATAAACTAATCAATATTTAATGGTTTGTGTTATAAAACGAACACAGAACAGAAGAAACAAGGGAGATAAGACATTTTTATTCATTCAGATGTGTTTCTTTCTATTACATTGACTCCTTTATATATAGGCTATGGAGCTGATGTTTAACTTTTTCCCATGATGTGAGACTAAACAGAGAACTAATAATAACACACACACACACACACACACACACACACACACACATATATATATATATATATATATATATATATATATATATTATAACACTCCCACTTGAATATACGTATTCAAAAACTTTAATGCTCTACTAACTTGAAGTTGTCTTTTTTAAAACATATATGATGATTGCTTCCCCTTATTCTTATCTTGCTTGCATATATATGTTCAGTCGATACAACTATTATCTGTTGCTTTCAAAACTCTATCAGGAAAACCCAATGGGAAAAACCTTGAACGAGAAAAAGAGTATAACGTCTGACATTATGAATATCACATTAAAATGATATTCCTTAAAAGAGTTTAATTCTTCAGGATTAAAACAATGCCTCATTAAGAACCTTTTTATGAAAAACCCGGTGGGAAAAATCATAAACAGGTAAAAGAGTGCAAATTCATTTCATTTTTAGGTAATATGTTTTACAAAGTTACAGCAAGGGTTGATACTTCAGGATCAAGATAATGCCTTATTAAAAATCTTACTAATAAAAAATCAGTAGGAAAAATATTATTGAAGGAAAATAGTACATTATAGCATATTTTTATATGCCTCTTTTATTTATAACTCATTATTCAATTAGTCTATTGATGTAGTCGACGCATGCCAATTTTGTACATCATCTTCTGCAACGTTGATTTTGAAATCGCCTTTGAGAACAGATCTACCCGTTTTTCTTGAACTGAATTTGTTTCTCCTCATTCTTGTTATCCTTTCATTCATGTGTGAAGAGAAATTTAGAAGAAATTTGCTTCATCCTACCAGTCTTGATATATTTCACTTAAATTTGAGTCATGCAAATTGCCTTGTCTTCATAAGTAATAGTTTACTGCATCAAAAGATGTTTGATACTTCTAGATCAAAATGTTGCCTCGTTAAAACTTTACTAAGAAAAACCCGATGGGAAAAATCTTAGTGAAGGAAAAAGAGTACAATATAAAATGTCATATTTACTACGTCAAAAGTAGTATGATACTTCTAGATCAATGTAATGTCTCGTTAAAACCTTAATAAGAAAAAGCCAGTGGGAAAAATCTTAAATAAGAGAAAAAAGTACATTATAACTTATTTTTGTACGTTACTTTTGGGTTGATACTTCTGGATCATGACCCATGCCTCATTAAAACCTTAATAAGAAAACTCAGTGGGGAAAAACTTATTTAAGGTAAAAGAGTGCATTATATCATACTTATGGATGCTCCTCCTGATTTAATAATTTCCTCTGAATTCATATTTTTCTTTCAATAACTCAAATTGCTTACAAATACTTCTTAATGATTTTTTTTTTAAAACTTCATGTGCATTTCCATGCTTCAGACATGTTTTCTTATTTAAAACGCCTTCCTTTTGTGATTTGTATGATACTAATATCATTTATGAGTACACTTCAAGTGCTTATAATTTTCTGTTTCAATCGGACTTGCATATTGCAATACATATTTGATGAATACGACAACTTTCATTACTAAGCAGGAAGTAATCTACTCATCTTGGAGTATATCAAGATTTTCATTACAACAATACTTAAAAGAATGAAGCATATCAAGATTTTTATTACAACAACACTAAGCAGGAAGTAATCTACTCATCTTGAAGTATATCAAGATTTTCATTACAACAGTACTCAAAAGAATGTTGCAATCTATCATCCATGTTCTTGGTATTATTTATAATAACAAATGTTATTTATGTTCTTCAGGAACTTATATATTATAATAAGTTTTGCATATCGCAACTGCCACTTCAATGGATATTAAGAGTTTCATTACAACAATTCTTGAAAGCGGGAAGTGATCTACTCATCATCAATTATTTTAAGATTTTCACCATAACAATACTTAAAAGAATGTTGTAATCTACATTTTTTGCTCTTTATCACTACCAAAGTTATTTAAATTATTCTGGAATTTGTATACTTTCATCATTTATACCTTCAGGGTATTGTAAGCGTTTTAAACACTTTCACCACTTTAATCAATTCAATTATCTCTGAAAATACAATGCTCATGGCACTTAACATGTTGACACTCTATGGTACTTCAGTAACTTCCGTGTGCTTTTGTCATTATATATATTTCTATTTTTATCTTATGAACTACAGGTTCATATCTTATGGACTGCAGGTCCATATATCTTATTTAGGAGAATTTCATGATGGCCAATCATGTTTCTCTCTAATTTGAGATTTTTAATCCATTTATAAATATGAACGCTTTATTATTTATTAATTTATCATCGATGATTATTTCTTGTTAGTTCTATATATAATTTATTGAGATCTCAAAACTTATCATGCTTTAGGTACCTAAACCACTTCTGGGGTTATTTTGACAATCATGTCATGGGTTTCTTTTAAAGCACCATTAAGTGTTTCTTCAGGAACACTCACCTCCTTTATTATGCATCTTTATGACTTACTCCAAAGTTATTTTGAACTGACTTTTATACCACAATTTCAGCTGTAATTTACACCTTTTGATCATTCGGAGATTCAAATGTATATTGGAGAAAGTCTATTAGGGTCATAATTGAAAATTTATGCAAGTTACTTAATACTTTGCATAATTCTATATGTTAGCAAATATTTAACATCGATGATTTCTTTATCCTCCCCCTCAATGTTGACAAACATTGTCACTTTAAATAAACCTACTTTGGATTTATTTTTAATCCATTATAGCATCATAGCTAGAAAATACATTAGATGTATTTCAATTGTAGGAGGATAATGCTCTTATTAGTTGATAAGATGCATTTATATTGCATTGCTTATTCTCTTTCATTGATCTGATGACTTGGAGGAATTTTCTATCATTTGAATATGCACATGACTTCAGGTCATTCAATATTGATGTCAGTCGACTTTCTGAAATATAAAATAATATATGCATAATTTATAATATGAGCTCATGACAACTTCAGGTTGTTAATAAAATTTTCGCATATATGTGTATATACGTGCATTCACGTATTACATATGTAATTGATTTGCATATTCTCTCTCATTCAAGTTATTGATTTTAGAACAAATTGTTTATAATGTTCCAATTATTAATTTTTGCTTATCAAGCAATGTCAACGTGAATCTTAAAGATCGTTTCATAATATCCAAAATATCTGATTTGGAACTGTATTGAACTTCTGGTTCAAATGAAATATATGAACAACTTCGAATTGTTAATCTATATTGAACTTCTGGTTCAAATAATATATAAACAATTTCAAGTTTATTAAACTGTATTGAACTTCTGGTTCCACTGTATTGAACTTATGATTCCGCTGTATTGAAGTTCTGGTTTCACTGTATTGAACTTCTGGTTCCACCGCGTTGAACTTTTGGTTCAAATAAAATATATAACAACTTCGAGTTGTTAAAACTTATTCTTCAATACAATATGTAAATATAAATATATAAGCAAGACACAACTCATTTTGAAAATTGTGAAATCTTTGGATATCAATTTTATTAATGTTATTATTTCAATAAAGCTTCAGGCTTTTAAATTATGAAGTATTTCAAGTTCATTGGTTAAGGAACTTCAAGTTCCTAGGCATATATACACACACACACACACACATACATATGTATATTAAGTTTATTAATTTATGATAAACTTCTGGTTCTCAATCTTTTAACATACTTTAATTTAGAATCTTTTACATTTTTGCTAATTGACAAGATTTCAAACTTGTATACTTTATCAAAAATGTTTATATATATACATATACATATACATATACATATATATATATACATACATATATATATATATATATATATATATAATTCAAGACTTTAGGTCCAAGACTTTTGAGTTATACAATTTCCAGTATAAATATTTTCTTTGCACAACTTCAGGTTGTGGTTCTATCCTTTCTTCCATAACATTAGTTATTACTAGCTAAATACGTCGAATAATAATACATATGTTTATTCTTATTCCAAATACAAAAATACATCAATTAACTAACAATAACTAATGCATTCAATGCATTTATGACAATAAGATAATATAATATATTATCATAACAATGCATTCTCTAACATTCAATGCATTTATGACAATAAAGTAATATAATATATTTATCATAACAATGCATTCTCTAACATTCAGTGCATTTATGGTAATAAGGTAATATAATATATTTTTCAATCACATAATCAACATTTTACATTCTCTAACATGAATCGTTCAAAAATTTATAGATCTGTACATAAAATTCACAAATATAAACAAAAATAAGCTACATGTCTCTTATTTAAATTTTTTTTTTCTCATTCTTCAATACGAGTGATTTGAAAAACTTGTAAATTTATACATAAAATTCACAAACATAAAAATTACATATTTTTTGATTCAAATTATACAACTCATATAAAGATCTTTTAGATCTTTCTTTTTATATCAAAATTGCTTCTTGCCTTTTTAGAAACTGCAGGTTCTAAATTTTCCATGTAATGATAAAAATTGTTTTTGCATTCACTTTTGGTGTGCAAAATTAAGATCAATATTTAGATCTTAACTTAATATGATCTTCAGGAAGCATATTTTCTTTAATAAAGTTTTCCTAAGAAACAATGAAATATTTCTTCTTGAAATATGATATGTTCCAAAATGACTATAGTAAAACTTCAAGTTTTATCATAATTCATATATTGTTATTATATATTTTAAATTGAAGCAACTTTTCTATAAAGTGCCCTTTTTTCCACATATGAGAGTCATTTTACTATTTTTCTTCAAGAAAATAGTATTTATTATAAATGTAATGATCTTTTCCAATAATAAGTTTCTTCAAGAAATTATGTGTAGCAAAAAATTGGAGTATAAGGCTTTTTCCTTTTGTTGAAACTTTTCCTTTCATTGATTTTTCAAATCCTTTTCTTTTACAGGTCATTTGCTATATGCAGATATTAAAGGGTGCGTTTTTCATAGGTCCCTATTAAGTTTTAAAATTACGCTCACACCCGGTCATAAACTTATTATAAATTCAGTCCCTATTTTTTGAAAATACACTAAAAACATAAAATATAAAAAAATCACGTAAATTCGTAATTAATTAAAACAATTAATCGTGAAAAAATCATATCAAAAAAGTATCAAAAACAACGTCAAAATTAAAAATTACACAAAAACAACGAAATGCAGTAAAATGCATCAAAAGATGCATATAATCTAGTTAGATGCATACACGTATGCATCTATTTCAATTCTGTGTCAAAACTGCAGTACAAACGCATACATGTATGCACATATTGTAAATACATGTATCTTCCCATGCATTTATTTGAAAACAGCATACGTACGTGCATCTTTTTCACTTTTGCACATATTTTGTCATAAATGCACGCATGTATGCAGTTATATAGAAAAACTGCATATATGTACGTAGTTATTCAAGAGCCGTGCGTACATATGTGCATGTGTATTCAAAAAGTTGCACGTATGTATGCAACTATTGGCAATAGTTGCATACATATATGCAACTATTTTTTTCTTTGTGTAGACTTCTGGGATTATTTCCATATTTTAGAATATTTTTTTTAATCAGTAGTGCCAAAAATTTTGTGTAGAAATTGAAATAGGCGTAACTCAAATGGCAGGAGGCGAATGAAGTAAAAAAGAAGAAGAAGGCGGGACTCAAAAACAGGGGGCGGGTTTGTAATTGAAACTTGGGGAGGATGTGGCGTGTATTAAGTTTGGTTTTAGGAATGTGACCCTAATTTTCACAATATTAAATGCAGTTATATGCTTTTATGCTTTATTTCATGTTTCTCATTTGAATATGAACTTCGGGTTCCTTGTTTGCATATGGACTTCGGGTTTCTTCTTTGCATATGAACTTCGGGTTTCTTCTTTGCATATGAACTTCGGGTTTCTTGTTTGAAAGAATTTATATATGAACGTTAGATCATATGAGCTTCCGATCATTTGCATGTGAACTTCAGGTTCAACGACTCTTGCTTTGTGTTTGGAAGTATGACCGTCTTCTGGTGGTCATAATGCTCATTCAGGGAGTTGTATAAGTGGAGAGGATTTTTTTTTTCAGTTAAATATTCTGATTTTAGATTATCATGGATATGGCCTCTTAAAAATATCAGAGCTTTAGTTTTGTCCTGCTGGGACATATTATTATCATTTTTAATGGTATTCTCTAAGTATTGAGATTGTAAATGAAGTTCAGTGTTCGACATTTATGTGAACTACAAAAAAAAAAAAATGCAGATGCTTGATTAAAAAAATTCACATATCAGTATACATGTTCTATAATTATCAAAACGAATTAACAAATTAACGAACAGACAAAACGATGAAACTATATTACTGTTATATCATAAAAAAAAATGCAGATCTCATAAAATAGAATAGGATCGTAGACATGCATGTAATAAATTGAATATATTATGGCACGGAATCATTAAAAAAAAATATCCAAATCTGCAAGTCTTTCTCTATGCATTTACAATGAACTTCTTACAATAATGAAAACAATACTAACCGTCAAGGAGCCATACACCATGTTATATAACAAAAATAATGGCCACAGTAATACATATGTTGGCTGACAAGCAGTTTGCTATTTACATATATGCATACCTATTAGCAATGACTTCTCTGCTATTGAAGAGATAAAGTTGCAAATGAAGATGTTTTATGTATGGCGTATGGGGGTAAGAGATCCATATATAATATTATAAAAAGAAAATGAATGGATCTTCCTAAAAAATATTTGGTATACCATAATACCAGATCAAATATGAATAGGTGAATATCTAAAAACACTAAGTAAAAAATAATTAGATCTAAAAAGTCTGATCCACTGGAACATAATCTAAATCTACAAAAAGTATATAGATCCATAGATCAAATATTCTCAAATAGAAAATAATTGTAGAACAAATATAGAAATCCACGAATTGATATTCTCAAATAAAAATTGCTTACATGACAAATTCATATATGTAGATCTAGAAGATTTCAACAAATAATTATAATAGAATCTCGTGCTGATAACGTGCTATAAAATGAACACAGAACAGAAGAAACAAGGGAGAGAGGACATTTCTATTCATTCAGATGTGTGTTTCTTTCTATTACATTGGCCTCTTTATATATAGGCTTTGGAGCTGATGTTTAACTTTTTCCCATGATGTGGGACTAAACCGAGAACTAATAAAAGCATATTCACAACACACACACACACACACACACACACACACACACACACACACACATATATATATATATATATATATATATATATATATATTACAACAGTTTGCCTATTTTTAATTAAGAATTGTACATACAATCAATATTGTTGGCACCATTGCTTTATGTTTACTACGAGATCCTTTTCCACTCTTTGCCGGAAGCTGTACAACAGAGGTCCATACTGAAATTGAGTTCGTGCATTCTGAATCACTATAGCATATTTGTGCCAGCTAATCCATGAGTTGCAGTACCTAAAAGGTATGTTTCTATCATAATATATTTCAATCCATCTTTTGTTAAATGGGCGAAAACACTCCTTTGAACTTTTATTTTCTTAAATTATTTTTATTGTTTGATCTTTTTTCTTCAAACTTAGAAACTAAATCTGAAAAAAGAAAAACATAAATGAGTTGGATTTCACATTGATAAACAAAACAGAATTCTTCAATCATAATTGGCTCTTATCATAAAATTTAAAGTGGCCTTCACACACCATATTTTTAGATCCAAATCTTGTTGATAATAAGCTGAGAGTATTAAAGAAGAAAACGTATGAATGCATGCTATTTCAAAAGTTGATGTATATAGCCATATTATTTTGAATTGTGTTCATTTATGGTGTTAACTGTTATACAATCATTCTATCACCCTTTGAGATTTATTTTCTAGATGGAAATGCTATTTTGATGCATAATAGTTTTTCAACCCATCAAAATTTGGATGCTACTTCATTAAATTTCGCATGTTTAATAATTGATGCGCATCTGATCAGTGTTATTATCATAGACATGATATATCATGCAGTACATATGGTAAGATCAAAATTTGGATATGAATGTCTTTATCTAAAATTTAGAATTCATCTTGTGTCGGAGTTTTTATAGTTTACAACATTGAAAATATCCATTTACAAATACAGTAGATTTGGAGTGTGTCATTTCATTTTCTTGTTTTTTGCAGGCTAGAAGTGCACTCAAAGCATTGAAAGGCATGGCCATGCTTTAGGCTTTAACTCGTGGAGGACTATTGCCGTGTCAGATTGCAAGCACAATGTAAGGCTTACGGTCTATAATGTGAATTCAGTCACAAGCTCATGGAAGCAGAGCAAGAGCCTTATTTTTGGACGATAAGGAAGTATCTCAATTAATTAAGAATTCTGGCTGAAACATATGTTGTTTCGGAATCATAACATGTAATGGAATTTTGGACAGTCTTGGTTTCTCTCAAAACTGTAATGGTCATAAGCAAAGCCAATGTGTATTTGATGTTGAACCATGTATTTTATGTTTTTGTTAATGAAACTTTGAAGTTGAATTCTTAAATTTGTTTATATTACTTCGTTTTGATGATTGACAACTATATTTTGACTACTTGACTTATTTAATATTTCAACTTGACATGGTTTAAGCCATGTAAGGTTATAATTTTTTTTTAAATGTTAGCTGATATTTAGCCACGGCTCTGAGCCGTGGCTATATATAAAGTAGTCACTGCTTAGAGCCGTGGTAGAACGATATTCTGCGACGGCTTAGTCCCCATTCTGCCGCGGTTTTGAGCCATGGCAAATTTTTTGCCACATGTCATTTTGCCATGGCTCGCGAATTAACGTTATGCACAAAGCTATGCTAATTAAAACTTTGCTTTTATCATCAACCACAAGACTTTGTTTTTCAACAAAAGCCTTGATCATTTGCATCTTAGCATGCCACATAGACAATTCACGCCATACAACTGATGTCTATCAATATATAACCTCTAAGCTCGTATGTCTCAGAGAAGGGTGTTAAGAAAGAGAATAAATTCTCCGCTACCAAACATATATATATATTTAATAGAAATCAATTAGAATGGGATGAAATCCAATGTCAGACACACATCCATTTACAAGTCCGTTCTGGGTCTGAACGAAATTGGAGGCACCTTATTCCTCGTTCTATATGTCTAATACAGGAGAGAGGTCCTTGCATATCCGTCGATCTCCAAGTATGTCTGAACGATCTCCAAGTACGTCAAGACACCAGTAATCTTCCAAACGATGTGAAGAACACCGGTATTCAAACACAGTCTTCATCGTCGACTTTTGATCGTCGTATTCATTATTAAGAATGGGTTAAACTCGGTCTTTTCGAATAACTCGTGTATTTTATGATCAAGTGCTATAAAAATACATCATACGCCTCATTCCAATTTAGAATATTCTTTACTCAAATATTTACATTTTTGGGGAAAGGTTCTGATTAATTTATCAAAGATAAATTCTTTTAAATTTAACCTCAAATCTTTCTTTGGATATCATTTCAAAAGATTTTTTTTATCCTATATCAATTCTAAACCAAATTAAGGTTTATCAACTAGACGGGATTAGCGAGCCTTACCGAAGTAATCATTTATTTATTAATCCCAATCCCAACCTATTCATCCCATGGAGAAAAACTGGCAGT
This sequence comes from Allium sativum, assembly GCA_030737875.1. Classification (NCBI taxonomy): domain Eukaryota; kingdom Viridiplantae; phylum Streptophyta; class Magnoliopsida; order Asparagales; family Amaryllidaceae; genus Allium; species Allium sativum. The sequence continues at coordinate 198,732,542 of CM060925.1, read as the reverse complement.
ACTCCATATCTAACATCCACAGTGTTATCGGCAAATTTAATTATCATTAGTCATTCAAATCTAATTAATGATTTAACTACTTCCTGGATAAAACTAGCGGTACTCCATTATCGATCATTTAATGAATTAGATAAATTTAATTATCCCATTCTCATTTCCATCTAATTCAGGATTCTTTAAAACTATAGTTCAGTTTTAATCTTAAAAATCATTATTTAATGATTATTCAAATTTAGGAAATAAATCATGTCTTTAACTGGGTTAAAGAACAAAGGTTATTTAAAACATTGTTCACGATAAACCCAAAATCATCTTCCATCAAAATGGAATCTACAGGGAAATCATAACAGCATATAGTCGATATTAATTTCCGTATTAGACTAATAATATAAATGGAATAGCGGCAAGACCCTTTTAAATTTCATACATAGTAACGATCTTCATTTACAAAAGCTCATCTCAATTATTACCAAATCGAATTCCATTCAATTCCAATTTAATATATTAAATTAGGAAACTTTACTTTGAAAGTTTTCCATTTAAATCTTAATAAAAGAGTTATAAATTCCAAATTATGTTTTCACTGTTAATTAGGTTAAAGAACAAATGTCGTTTAATACATTGTTCACGATAAACCCAAAAATCCAATTTCAATTATAATTAAATATAAATTAATTGGTGAGATTCTCTAAATATTAATTAAAAAATTTATTCTTTTCTCAACTGGGTTAAAAAACAGTGTTATTGAAGACACCTTTCACGACAAACCCAAAATCCCATTTATTTATTAAAGAAAAACATTGGATTATTATTCTAGTTAATAACTAGTTTGTTTCGATAAAAATATATTTTTATCTTTTCAAATATGGAATTTTCATCCAGAATCTTACCAAATCACTTATTATGATTTTACCTAATTTTCTCATATTTTTAATAATTTTATCAAGGCCCGTACAGTCGGTTCCCAATAACGGCCCCCAAACTGCATCCATAACGACCTTTCTCAAAATTGATTTGGACATAATTCTAAATCCAACCGTTATATTTCATATCTCTTATATTAATTGGAAAGTTCTTTTTGATACGAACCCAACGGTTATGGTTTTAGGAGAATCCAACGGTCGAATGTCCCATTACATCAATTTGAAGTTGATGTCGAAATTCGCGAACGGTCGTTGCGCAGTGCGTTCTATTCAGGCCATTAAATATATATATTATATATTCTATATATATTTCGTCGATTTCCATTTAAAATGTTTTTTATAAATCGTTTATAAATTCGTTTTAAAACGATTCCAACTTCTCTTTCAATTTTAAATCAAAATTGAATATTCTATATCTTTATCATATTAAAATGATAATATTTTCAAATTGTTAGATTTTGAAATCACTTCTTTTCTATATTCATTATAAAATGAATAAAACCGATCGATAAACCCATTCGGGTTAAAAGGGCGTTTAACTATATGACTATTTTTATTGTTCAAACATTTTATTCGACACATGAATATTATTTATAGTTTATACATTTAATAAAAATGATATTTTTATTGTTCAAACATTTTATTCAACACATGAATATTTTATATAGTTCGTACATTCAATAAAAATGATAATTTTATTGTTCAAATATTTTATTCAACACATGAATATTCTATATAGTTTATACATTCAATAAAAATGATATTTTTATTGTTCAAACATTTTATTCAACACATGAATATTTTATATAGTTTAGACATTCAATAAAAATAATATTTTTATTGTTCAAACATTTTATTCAACATATGAATATTTTACATAGTTTATACATTCAATAAAAATGAATTTTTTGTTGTTTAAACATTTTATTCAATAAATGAATATTTTATATGAAATATTCTTTATTTCTAAATCGGAATGCGACTCAATCAATTACTATATAATTTCAGTTATATGGATTTCATTCATCGCATGTATTCAACAATAATGATAAATAATCATTACACATTCAAACATCACCCAAAGTGCAATTAACAACCGTATAAGCATTAAAATAAATAAATAACGCTCATCACAGCCTGTCAACCCATCGATTGACTTATAATTAAATTCAAGGGAGATGTGAATAAATTATCATCCCTAGACCCGTGGTGGGTTTTCAAAAGACAATAGTCTGTTTAAATAAATCATTGGTTAATAAATTTAACCAATTCTAATTTGGCTTGAATTATTTTTCTATTTGGCCAGTTTTACTGTTTAAATTATAAATGGATATTTATAACTTAATTTCAACTAATACATTAATATTAACAATATTTGTAATGTATTAATCATCACAACATCACAAACAAAACACAATACAATCAATTAAATCGTCCATGGTCTATAGACGAGGGATGTGAGCTAACAATTTATAATGATTAAAACTGATAAAATCCTACACTGGCAATTCTATATATTTTTATACATGAATAAAATAATATGATAAAATATAATTTAGCGAGAAAGAGTTATCACCTTGGGTTTCCACTCCGCCATTTTTTATGCAAAGAATGCGACCTTTTCGGCTCCACAGTCCACATACGACATCCAAATCACTCCAAATCAATTTTATTGCGAATCTCTCATCGATACGGTTCTAACGCATCTTGTTTCACTAAATTCTTAATTTGTATGAAAAAGTTATGCTTTTTATAAGTTTGGATACAATACGATGTCATTAACTTTTAAAATAATAATTAATTAACTAAATTAATTACCCTCATTTCTCTCTAATCTCCTTCTCCCCCATGAAGAACATGCTGTATACACAACAGCCCACTCCTCCATTGTTGTGATATGCCATTTCTCCCTCGTTTCTCCGTTGATTTTAAAACCGTCAACACCAAAATGCTTCTCTTCCCACGTGTTCCTTCATCATCACTATTATCTCAAGCTCGCTCCACCATCAAAGATGTCGATGTCGACACCTATAGCTGCCTACACGCTACAGGTTGCGCAACTTTTCAGCGCTGAATCCCTCCAAAATTTGCGCACGAGTGCTATTCTCCACGCGAACAACACTACACTCTCCAATTCGCGAATTAAAACTCCAATCGCCCTATTATTCAAACCCTAGCCCACGTTTCTCTTACTGTAAGAAAACGCAGCGTCCAAAAGTTGGTTGAACAACTCCAATACTCATACCAGGTCGAAGAGCAATGCATAAGGATCTCAAATATATTTATTTCATGATTTTAGGAGGTTTGTGTGATTTTTTAAAAAATGAAAGAAGATTTGATTTTCACATTGTCTGCTTTCCTGATGGCGGCGTGAATTTTAACAGGGAAATGAAAGTAGGTTTAGGGGGAATGTTAAGGACAATTTATAGTGGAGCCAAAATATTTTTTGTTGATTTATTATTATTTTTATACTCAAATTATGCCTGTTTTCATGGTTTAAAAAATCCATGTGGTCACTTATGGATCCCGTTTTCAATGAAAATTTACTTGTAGCTACTCTCTGAGATTACGGACCCAATGAAACCGGTTCGTTGAATTTCAGGTCCGTATGCACAAACAACCAATTTTTAAAGTCAGAATATTGTATGTTTTTCACTTTGAAAATCATGCCTGGCCACATACTAACTCTAAAAATCACGTAACTTGGAATCTTACCATTATTTGACGCTACGGATTCAATAAAAAAAATTCGTTGCATTCCTAGGTCGTCTCATTAATGTTTCTTTGTAAAGCTGCTCAAATTAACTTTCAAAATGCGATTTTAACATACATTTTCTTCTTGTACGTCCAAACGCCAACTTTAAAAATTATGACCTTTTTGATATAACCATTATTTGACGATACGAATCCAAAAAAAGGGAATTAAATTCTAAGATCGTCTCAACAATGTTCTTTTGTAAACTGATCGCCTATTTTTAAACAAATGGTTTTGCCTCTCCCGGCCACATACTGACTCCGTTCGACGCGCATTTTGGAACTCAACAATGATTTGTCATTATGAATCCAAACAAATTTATCTCGTCGAATTTTGAGCTTCCTAGCAAAATTTCACTTTTTAAGGCTATGCGATGATTTTTAAAATTTTCAAAAACAAGACTTATAAATTAATTTAATAATTCTACTGAGTTTGTTTTAAGTCAAATAAAATATAAAAACTAATTTTAAATTTATTCTCAAATTTTATTTAGCAAAAATAATAAATTTGTATTCACATATTCCTTAAAATAGTTTAAATCAAAATTCTAAATTGGTTCTGAAAATACGGGTTGTTACAATCTCCCCCACTTAAAATCTTTCCGTCCTCGGAAAGGAACGGAGCTAAAAGTTGTTTAACTAACTAACTCAACTTTCATTCTGGCTTTTATTCTTCAACTTTTCACCGTAACCTCCTTTTTACGGGCTGGTATTTAAAACCGCAACTTGCCTCACAAGGCCCTTATCAATCCAAAAGAAAATGGAAAAGTCAAGCGGCTTGCCAATCGGCTCATAAAGTCATCAAAACCAATGAATATAGTAGACATATACCTATTTGTTGGGCATACAATTTTATTCCTCTTCTTAGCCTCCTTGATATGACATGTTCACACATATATATGTACATGTATGCAATTCTATTCAATTTTCAATTCAGTTCAATATTAATTCAATTTGGCTAAATTTACCATTTATTCACATATTGGTTAAATTAATTATCATTCCAATATTTTTATTAGTTAAACTAATAATCAAACATCACAACCAACAATCAATTAGTTAATTAACTTTTCAAAGATACAACTTTAATACATAGTCAAAATCATATTTTTAGTGTCAAATCACAACAATAAACCCTATCTAGTTTTGGTTCTCACACCAGTCAATTGGAAATATATAGATATCCCACTTTCGAAACTCGAAAATAAATACTGATGATGCCATGGCATCACCAAAACTATTCTCGGCCGTCTAGAGTGTGATTCTATATCTATCTAGTATATTTAAGGCTTTGTATATACGTTCATGATGCATATATGCAAAATCTTTATATACTCCATTGTCCAAATTCGACATAAAATAATATACTCAAATACGTATAATTAGATTTAATTTTCAAAATTAAAATTGTTTTCATTTTTATTTTTTAATAAATAATACTCTTCAAACTCATTCTAGGTTGCGACTGATCCTATCTTTAATGAGTTATTATTATTGGATGTTACTAATCCTATCTTTGATGAATTCTTTTGTTTGGTCCTAATGTGTCTTGTTCTCGAGCTCTGTAAACCAAAGTTCTGATACCACAATGAAACGACCCAAACTTCCCCTTATAGGAAAGCCCGGACTGCTTTGAGAACAAGACGCATCAGAACACAAACAAAAGAACATTTCGTTGCTATTACAACAATTTACATCAGAGTACAAGAATATAACAGGGTATGAAAAAATAATTTACATCAAAAAAATACCAGAGATTTAAATTACAAAGCAGTGGAAAAATAATACATAACACAACTGAAAGAAGTACATGGATACAAAGTTTTCCGAATATAGCTCCAGCTGTAAATCCAGAATCCTGAAGAAAAAAATATCTGCAAAACCAAAACTAATAGCTGCCTGTGTGGAAAATATGGGCTCCCAGAGTTTAGGTAAAAACAATAAAATTCGAGTTAGTCATGGGACGAGTGTGAAAACTAAAATAGTTATAAATCTTTAATTTAAAAGTTGGGAAATCATGGGACCGCGCTGTAAAACACGGAACAGGTTTATTCCATATGAATCTTAGTTTAAAATAAAACAACGCAATGCTTTTTTTAGAAAAATGAAGCTATTATAAGACTCATTTCCCATCACACAATGCAACGCAAGGCGGAGGATAGAGTTTTCCCTTATAATAGCCAACTATGCTTGATACGTTTAAAACAAAATTATTTTGATATAACTATAAGTGCATAGTGTCCAAAAAGTTTCAAATATAAATGTATCAATCATAGACGGCATGAGTACCATATATCATGTCGCCATACTATTTCCACAATTAAAACCGAAAAGTCGTGTATTGAAAATTGGATTTCCATCTATGAGTTGAGGCAAGGGATGGCCCCTCATCGATTCGAGACACTCTAGCAAATGCCTCAGGACTCGGACGCTGGCGAGCCCTTGGAAGCGGTAGGGATGATCAAAACATACTTTAGTGGATTGGTTATTCCTGAACAATACGTTTCCCGGTCCTATTGGACCTATCACTTGGCCAGTAGCGACCAATATCCGAGGCGCCTCTCAATCCATCATCCACATAAGTAAAAATGTCTGGGCTCCATAACATGACACCACTTCTAGCTAGAAATAAATGCAAGTTCTCCCTATGGTCCTTATCCCGTTTTTGACTCATACTGAGGTGTGAGGTTCGCGAATTAACGCTATACACAAGGTCATGCTATTTAAAGTTTTGCTTTGATCATCAACCACAAGACTCAGCTTTTCAACAAAAGCCTTGATCATTTGCATCTTAGCATGCCACACTGACAATTCACACTATACAACTGATGTTTATCAATATATAACCTCTAAGCTCGTACATCTTAGAGAAGGGTGTTAAGCAAGAGAATAAATTCTCCGCCACCAAACAGATATATATTTAATACAAATCAATTAGCACAAGATGAAATCCTATGTAAGACACACATCCACTTACAAGTCCGTTCTGGGTCTGAAGGAAACTGGAGGCACCTTATTCCTCTCCCCATATGTCCAATACAGGAGAGAGGTCCTCGCATATCCGTCGATCTCCAAGTACGTCTGAATGATCACCACTTATTACCATGTCTTGGGCGTACAACCCAATCAAGACATCAGTAATCATCCAAAGGATGTGAATAACTCCGGTCTTTAACCATCGTATTCATCGTCGACTTTTGATCGTCTATTCATTATCCATAATTGGTTAAACCTGGTCTTTCCGAATAACTCACATATTTTATAATTAAGTGCTATAAAAACACATCATAGGCCTCATTCCAATTCAGAATATTCTTTTATTCAAATATTTACATTTTTAGGAAAAAATTTCCATTAATTTATCAAAGATAAATTCTTTTAAATATATCCTCAAATCTTTCTTTGGATATCATTTCAAAAGATTTTATTTTATCCTTTATCAATTCTAAAGCAAATTAAGGTTTATCAACTAGTCGGGATTAGCGAGCCTTACAAAAGTAATCAATTATTTATTAATCCCAATCCCAACCTATTTATCCCATGGAGCAAAACTAGCAGTACTCCATATCTAACATCCATGGTGTTATCAGTACATTTAATTCCCATTTGTCATTCAAATCTAATTAAAGATTTAATTACCACTTGGAGTAAAACTGGCGGTACTCCATTCTCGATCATTTCATGAATTCGATAAATTGAATTATCCCATTCTCATTTCCATATAATTAAAGATTCTTTAAAACTCTAGTTCAGTTTTAATCTCAAAAGTCATTATTTAATGATTATTCAAATTTAGGAAATAAATCATGTCTTTAACTGGGTTAAAAAACAAAAGTTATTTAAAACATTGTTCACGATAAACCGAAAATCATCTTCCATCAAAATGGAATCTACACGGAAATTGTAAAAGTATATAATCGACATAAATTCCCTTATCAGACTAATAATATAAATGGAACAGCGGCAAGGTCCTTTTAAATTTCATATATAGTAACAATCTTCATTTACAGAAGCTCATTTCAATTATTACCAAATCAAATTGCATTCAATTCCAATTCAATATATTAAGTTGGGAAACTTTACTTTGGAAAATTTCCATTTAAATCTTAATAAAAAATTTATAAATTCCAAATTATATTTTCATTGTTAATTGGGTTAAAGAACAAACGCCATTTAATACATTGTTCACAATAAACCCAAAAATCCAATTTCAATTCTAATTAAATATTAATTAATTGGTGAGCTTCCCTAAATCTTAATTAAAAGATTTATTCTTTTCTCAACTGGGTTTAAGAACAGTGTTATTGAAGACACCTTTCACGATAAACCCAAAATCCAATTTATTTATTAAAAAAAGATTGGATTATTATTCAAGTTAATAAAAAGTTTATTTCAATAAAAATATATTTTTATCTTTTCAAATATGTAGTTTTCCATCCAAATTTCCAAATCACTTATTATGATTTTATAAAATTTTCCCATATTTTTAATAATTTTATCAAGGCCCGTACAGTCGGTTACCAATAGTGGCCACCAAACTGCATTCATAGCGATCTTTCTCAAATTTTATTTGGACATAATTCTAAATCCAACTGTTAGATTTCACATATCTTATATTCATTGGAAAGCTTTTTCTGATACGAACCCAACGGTTCTGGATTTAGGAAAATCCAATGGTCGGATCTCCCGTTACATAAATTTGAAGTTAGTGGTCGAAATTCGCGAACGATCGCTGCGCGACGCGTTCTATTCGGACCATTAAATATATATAGTATATATATTATATATATTTCGTCAATTTCCATTTAAAACGTATCTTATTAATCATTTATAAATTCGTTTTAAAACGATTCCAACTTCTCTTTCAATTTTAAATCAAAATTGGATATTCTATATCTTTATGATATTAAAATGATAATATTTTCAAAATGTTAGATTTTGAAATCACTTCTTTTCGATATTCATTATAAAATGAATAGAACCGATCGATAAACCTGTTGGGTTAAAAGGGCGTCCAACTATATGACTATTTTTATTGTTCAAACATTTTATTCGACACATGAATATTATATATAGTTTATACATTCAATAAAAATGATATTTTCATTGTTCAAACATTTTATTCAACACATGAATATTTTATACGGTTTATACATTCAATAAAAATGATATTTATATTGTTCTAACATTTTATCCAACACATGAATATTTTATATAGTTTATACTTTCAATAAAAATGATATTTTTATTGTTCAAACATTTTATTCAACACATGAATATTTTATATAGTTTATACATTCAATAGAAATGATGTTTCTATTGTTCAAACATTTCATTCAACACATGAATATTTTATATGAAATATTCATTATTTTAAAATATTCTTTATTTCTGAATCAGAATGCGACTCAACCAATTACCATATAGTTTCAGTTATATGGATTTCATACATCGTATGTATTCAACAATAATGATAAATAATCATTACACATTCAAACATCACCCAAAGTGCAATTTACAACTGTATAAGCGTTAAAATAAATAAATAACGCTCATCACAGCTTGTCAACCCATCGATTGACATATAATTAAATTCAAGCGAGATGTGAATAAATTATCATCCCTAGACCCGTGTGGGGTTTTCGAACAACAATAGTCTGTTTAAATAAATCATTGGTCAATAAATTTAACCAATTCTAATTCGGTTTGAATTATTTTTCTACTTGGCCAATTTTACTGTTTAAATTATAAATGGATATTTATAACTTAATTTCAACTAATACATTAATATTAACATTATTTTTAATGTTTTAATCATCACAACATCAAAAACAAAACAAAATACAATCAATTAAATCGTCCATGTTTGGTGGACGAGGGAGGTGAGCTAACAATTTATAATGATTAAAACTGATAAAAACCTACACCGGTAATTCTATATATTTCTATACATGAATAAAATAACATGATAAAATATAATTTAGTGAGAAGGAGTTCTCACCTTGGGTTTCCACTCCATCACTTTTTTATGCAAAGGAATGTGACCTTTTCGGCTCCACGGTCCACATACGACATCCAAATCACTCCACATCAGTTTTATTGCGAAGCTCTCGTCGATACCGTTCCAACGCATTTTGTTTCGCTGAGTTCCGAATTTGTATGAAAAAGTTATACTTTTTATTAGTTTGGATACAATACGGTGTCATTAACATTTAAAACAATAATTAATTAACTAAATTAATTATCCTCATTTCTCCCTAATCTCGTCCTCCCCCATGAAGAACACGCTATATACACAACAGCTCACTCCTTCATTGTTGTGATTTCCCAATGCCATTTCTCCCTCGTTTCTCCATTGATTTTAAAACCGCCAACACCAAAATGCTTCTCTTCCCGCGTGCTCCTTCATCATCACTATTATCTCAAGCTCCCTCCACCATCAAAGATGCCGATGTCGACACATATAGCAACCTGCACGCTACACGTTGAGCAACTTTTTGGCGCTGAATCCCTCCAAAATTTCCACACGAGTGTTATTCTCCATCAAGAAAAACACTACACTCTCCAATTCACGAATTAAAACTCCAATCTCCCGATTATTCAGACCCTAGCCCACATTTCTCTTACTGTAAGAAAATGCAGCGTCCAAAAATTGGTTGAACAACTCCAATACTCATGCCAGGTCAAAGAGCAATGCATAAGGATCTCAATTTTTTTTTATTTCATGATTTCAGGAGGTTTGTGTGATTTTTTAAAAAATGAAAGAAGATTTGATTTTCACGTTTTCTGCTTTCCTGATGGCGGTGTGAATTTTTACAGGGAAATAAAAGTAGTTTAGGGATAGGAATGTTAAAGACAATTTATAATGGAGCCAAAATATTATTTATTGATTTATTATTATTTTTATACTCAAATTATGTCTGTTTTCATGGTTTAAAAATCCATGAGCTCACATATGGATCCCGTTTTCAATGAAAATTGACATGTAACTAATCTTTGACATTACGGAACCAACGAAACTGGTTTCGTTGAATTTTAAGTCTGTATGCACAAACAACGAATTTTTAAAGTCATAATATTGTATGTTTTTCACTTTAAAAATCACGCCTGGCTACATACTAACTCTAAAAATCACGTAACTTGGAATCTTACCATTTTTCGATGCTACGGATTAAAAAAAAATCGTTGAATTCTGAGGTTGTCTCAATAATGTTCCTTTGTAAAACTGCTTAAATTAGCGTTAAAAATGCGATTTTAGCATGCCTTTTCTTCTTGTATGCCAAATTCCAATTTCAAAAATTATGGCCTTTTGGATTTAACCATTATTTGACGATACGAGTCCAAAAAAATGGAATTGAATTCTGAGATCGTCTCAACAATGTTCCTTTGTAAACTAATCGCCTGTTTTTGAACAAATGGTTTTGCCTCTCACAGCCACATACTGACTCCATTCGACGTGCATTTTGGAACTCAACAATGATTTGTCATTATGAATCCAAAAAAATTATCTCGTCAAATATTGAGCTTCCTAGCAAAATTTCACTTTGAAAGGGCTATGCGATGATTTTTAAAATCGAATTTTTAAAATTTTCAAAAACATGACTTATAAATTAATTTAATAATTTTACTGAGTTTGTTTAAAATATTCTAGTTAATAACTAGTTAAGTTAGAATGAACAAATTTATTTTAATTATAAAACGAGCCTGGAATGGCGCGACAGTTTGAAAATTCGATTTCTAATTTCAATTGAATATACAGAATTCAATATAAGTCAGAATTGGACGAAACAAAAAATATTTGAATCTTTTTAATAATATCTTTCTAATGGATGTAAGAAACTGAGATTTCATTTTATAAATTGAAAGATGCGTCTAGTTTAAAATTCAAAAAAGTCGCTGTGGAATTTATATATATTTTAATATATATACATATATAAAGCCCTTAAAAATAGCCATTTTGCAAACGGCCTCTGTTTTCGATGAAACCAATTTTGTTGGATCCGGAATGTCAAGTTATTGCTAGATTCCAATTTTCATAATTTTTGGAATCAATATATGAGCGTGGCGAAGATAAACGTGATTTGACAGTTTTAGTCAATTTGGATCGATCAGAAAATGACCATTTTTCAAACGGTCTCCAAATTTGACGAAATTAGTTTTGTTTGGACCGTATCATCAAAAAAAAAGCTAGATTTATTTTTTTTGGAATTTTTGGAGTTAGTTTGTGGCTCTGGTAAATTAAAATGTGCGTTTGAATTTAAAATATATTGTTATATATTTTAAATTTAGCGGAAACTAATCGTAACAGCCGAAATGAGTTACGAAACATATTACATTGTGTCTGGAATGGGGGTATTTAGCTAGGGGCGACAGTCGTTGGGTTTGATTTGGAGTTTGTATGGACTGAGGGGTATTTTCGGATTTAAAGGAATTAAAAATAATTATAAAAACCCTTGGCCAATCAAATTAACGCGTTGACCACGCTCGTTATCCAGAAACCCGACTCTCGCTCCATCACGAATGGCGACAGTTGTTTCTCCCTTCTCTATTCTTTTTCTTCAAATCAGCTTAACAAAATTCAACGTCCTGTCGGGTTTTTGTAGGTCGAAGCTCCATCTACAAAGCCATATAGGTGTTGCCTTATTTGGTGTGGTATTTCTCCAGAATCGAGCTCCAGAAATCTCCGACTTCAACTTATGGGATCTCCACCCATCGGCGATCGCACCTGGACCTACCACCTTGCGCAGAGGCGTCTCTCCCTCCTCTTCGACGCTGTACCCTCTGATCGACGCATCGCTACATGGTTTGATCGAAAATCGCTACCCTTGTTTTGAAGGGTTTACGGAGAGGTACGACAGTGTTTAAATAAAATGGTTTATAACACTAGAAAGCATTGCAAAGTTAATTAATCGTATAAAAATCATATCTTTTTCGTTTGTGGTCGGAATTCAGTGAAACAAGAGACATCGGGACGGTAGCGATGTACTCAACATTCTAGAAGAGACCGGAGAATTTTTAGAGCTCGCTACAATTTTAGGCGAAGCTGAAAGCAAAGTGAGAACTTCTCACTTTAATTTTATTTTCTAGTCAAAATAAATACTAGGATGCAGTCGGTGCTTAGCAGCACCTGACACCCGTCGTCCACATACCATGGACGACTTGTTTGATTGTATTGTGTTGTGAAAATTGATTGTGAATATGATGTGGAATGAACTGTATAAAATATTCATGTGTTGAAATAAATATTTTATAGTTAAAAATATAATTTTTAACATGTATATGAACAAAATAAATATTCATTTACAAATCAGATGATTTGTTTATGCACAACAATTTTACTGATATGGATTGGGACGATATATTTTACACATCGCCCAACTGCACAAATAATATTCAGTGTTTGTTGATTGAAACCCCACACGGGTATTGGGATGATGTTTGACGTACACTAATCCCAATTATTTAGTTGTATGTCGATCGACTGGTTGACATGCTGTTGTAAGCGTTAATTATTTATATTTAATGCTTATATTGTTGTGTGATGCACTTTGGATGATGGTTGATTGTTTATCATGTTATGATATACATGTGTGGTATGGAATCCATATAAATAACATTATATGGTAATTGATTGGGTCTCATTCCAATTTGGAAAATAATGAATGTTTTAAAATAACATTCAGAAAGAGGATTTAAAATATTCATGTGTTGAATAACATAAAATAACAAATATTTTAAAATAATATTCAGTTAGAGACAAAACGTGATTTTGATGTCCGATTTTGGATGGACACGAAAATATTGAAATGTACGAAGTCGTGTTCATTAGATTTGAGCCATTTGGACGCGAATGATATTTATATCGATTTTATTCATTTTTATACTGGATATCGAAAAGGAAATGATTTCAAAATATAATGTTTTGAAAATATTATCATTTATATATTAATGATATGGAATATTCAGTTTTGATTTAAAAATTAAATAGGAAGTTGAAATCATTTTTAAAATGAATTTAAAACGACTAATAAAATACGTTTCAAATGGAAATCGACGAAATATATATAATATATATATATGTATATATATATATATATATATATTTTATACATTTAATGGCCTGAATAGAATGCGCCGCGCAGCGACCGTTCGTGAATTTCGACCATTGACTTCGAATTGACGTTATGGGAGATCCGACCGTCGGGTTCTCCTAAAACTAGAACCATTGGGTACATATCGAAAAGAGATTTCCAACTATTATGAGAGATTTGAAATCTAACGGTTGGATTTGGAATTATGTCCAAATCAAATTTGGAAAAGGTCGTTGTAAGTGCAATTCGATGACCGTTTATGGAAATCGACTGAAAGGGCCTTGATAAAATTATTAAAAATATTAATAATTTGTGTAAAATCATAATAAATGATTCGGAAAGAATTTGGATGAAAAATTCCATATTTGAAAAGATAAAAATATATTTTTATCGAAATGAACTAGTTATTAACTAGAATTAGAATCCAATAATTTTTAAATAGATAAATTGGATTGAGAAAATGGTTTTATTTATAACCAAAATTTTTCCAATAAATGGATCGGAATGGATTTGAATCGAAATTATCTTCAGAATATTTTGATATTGGTATCCGTGATTATATGGATATTGTGGAGGAATTTGGAAGATATATATATATATATATATATATATATATATATATATCGTTATTCCCAGTACAATATTTGTTGATTTTAGAATTTGATATTGAATGTAAGCCGGTATATTTTCTATTTAGAGCCTTTTATTTAAAATCAAATTGGATTTTGGGTTTGTCGTGAATGGTGCTTTAAATAACACTTGTTCTTTAACCCGATTAACAATGGAATGTGAATTGGGTTTATCGTGAACTGTGTTTTAATGACATTTGTTCTTTAATCCGATTAACAGAGAAATGTGATTTGGAATTTATAAATCTTTTTACTAAGATTTAATGGAAATTTTCCAAAGAAAAGTTTTCCAATTTAATATATTGGAATTGAATGGAATTCGATTTGGTAATAATTGAAGTGAGCTTCTGTGGAGGAAGACTGTTAATATATATGGAATTTAAAAGGCTTTGCCATTATTCCACTTATATTATTAGTTGGATACGGAAATTGATATCGATTATATATTAATCTGTTTCCGTGAAAATTCCATAATTAATGGAATATGATTTTGGGTTTACCGTGAACCGTGTTTTAAATGACATTAGTTCTTTAACCCGGTTAAAGACAGGATATGATTTCCCAAAGTTGAATAATCATTAATATTGATTTTTGGGAAGATTAAAACTAAGTGGAGTTTTAAAGAATCTTTAATTAGATTGAAATGAGAATTTGATAATTTAAATTATCAAATTTGGGAAATGATCGAGAATGGAGTACCACCAGTTTTGATCCAAGTGGTAGTTAAATCTTTAATCAGATTTGAACGTGAAATGGAAATTAATATTTACCGATAACACTGTGGTGTTAAATATGGAGTATTACCAGTTTTGCTCCATGAGATGAATAGGTTGGGATTGAGAAATATAATAAATGATTACTTCGGTAAGGTTCGCTAATCCCGACTAGTTTGGATAAACCTTAATATGGTTTAAAATTGTGAAAAGAATATTTGAATAAAAGAATATTCTGAATTGGAATGAAGCGTATGTTATGTTTGTGTAGCACTTGTTTATAATATACGCGAGTTATTCGGAAAGGCCGGGTTTATACCCATTTTGAATAACTGTTTCGACGATAAGTCAATGATGAGGACGGTGGTTGAAGACCGGAGGTCTGCACATCGTTTGGATGATTACCGATGTCTTGATTGGGCTGTACACCCGAGACGAGGTAATAAGCGGTGATCGTCCAGACGTACTTGGAGATCGACGGATATGCGAGGGCCTCTCTCCTGTACTGGACATATGGGACGAGGAATAAGGGTCCTTCGGTTTCGTTCAGACCTAGAATGAACTTGTAAATGGACTGTGTGTCTGACATTGGATTTTATTCTGTGCCGATTGATCTCTATTAAATATACATCTGTTTGGTGGTGGAGAATTTATTCTCTTGCTTAACACTCTTCTTTGAGACGTACGAGCTCAGAGGTTGTATATCGATAGATATCAGTCGCATGGCGTGAATTGCCTGTGTGGCATGCTGAGATGCAGTGATCAAGGCTTTTGTTTAAAAGCAGAGCCTTGAGGTTGATTATCAAAGCAATCTTTAATATAGCGCCGCTTTGTGTATAAAGTTAGTTCGCGAGCCTCACACACCGGTATGAACCAGAAATGGGAGAGGACTGCAGGGAGGACATGCGTTTCTTTCTAGCTAGAGGTAGTGTCAGGGTTTTGCACGCCCTGACATTTTTATATTTTTACCTATGTGGTTTTTGGAATGCGAGGTGCCTCGGATATATCGGTTACTACGGTGCCGATCGATATTGAGTCATCTGGCTCATTTACGCCCCATAGGGCAGGGAAACGTATTGTTTAGGAATTACCAATCCACTAACGTAAGTGTGGACCGACCCTGAAGATCCAAGGTGCAGTTGCGGCTGTTCTTGAGATATGGGCTAGATTTTCTCGAATCGGTAAGGAAGATCCCTTGCCTTGGTTCATGATGGAAATCCAATTTCTAATACGACATCATGCAGTTTTAATTGTAGAACTAGTATGGCAACATGATATATGGTACCCATGTCGTCTATGATTGATACATTTATATTTGAAGTTGATTTCTTCACTTATAGTAATAATAAAAGATAAAATTTCACGTATCAAACATTGTTTGGCTATTATAAGGTAAAACCCTATCCTCCGGCTTGCGTTGCATTATGTGATGGGACCTGGGTCTTGTAATAGCTTCATTTTCTTTAATTAGCATTGTGTTGTTTGTTTTATGCACTGGTATTCTTGGAGTTAAAACTCGTTCCATGTTATACGGCGTGGTCTCTTGATTTACCTAACTTTAAAACCAAGTTAATAATTATTTTAGTTCTCACACCAGTCACGTGACTGACCTGGAGTTTATTGTTTCAACCTAAACTCTAGGTGCCCCTATTTTCCACATGGGCAGCTAGTAGTTTTGGTTTTGCAGATTTATATTCACAGGATCCTGGTTTACAGCTGGAATGATATTCGAAAAGCTCTGTATCCGTGTATTCCTTTCAGTTGTGTTATGTATTATTTTACGCTGCATTGTAATTTGTAAATCTCTGATATTTATCAAATGTATATTATTTATTCATACTCTGTTATATTCTTGTATTCTGATGGAATTGTTGTAATAAGCAATGAAATGTTCTTCTGTTTGCGTTATGATTTGTCATGTCCTCAGACAATCCGTTCCTTCTCTTCTCTTCAGAGACCGGGGAAGTTCGGGTCGTGTCAGTTTGGTATCAGAGATTTGGTTTACAGAGCTGGAGAACAAGACAGATTAGAATCAAACGAAAGAATTCATCAGAGATTGGATTAGTAATATCCAATAAGAATGACTCGTTAGAGATAGGATCAGTAGTATCCTAGAATGAGTTGGAAGAGTGTTATTTTAAAATAAAAATGAAAACCAATCTTGTTATGAAGATTTAAACCTTATTATCTGTTTACAGATTTTATTTTTCCATATCACTAACGAATCAACTAATTAACTAATCTGGTAACCAATATAAAGTTATAAAGTAAGATGGTCGCTAGATTTCATTTAACAACCCTACCTGTAAACTTGGAAAATTTACGACCCAAATTATATTCAGAATATATAAAGTTCTAAAATTTTAAACTACAAATAGTTGACTTAAGCTTTGATTTGAATATAATTCAAAATTTGTATGAAGTTAGAAACATTTCAAATATGAAATGAGAATTAAGTTTAACTTGTATAAGTTGAAATGAATCTCATGAATTGGAACTAAGGCAAGTCAAGAAGAATCTGGCTTGTGTTGGGTAAAAATTACAAGTGAATAAATCCAAGCAGAATAATTGGAAATTAATTCGATTGTATGTTTGAAATAAAATTCATGAATATGAATTTGAATTGAAATAAGAACAAATATATGAATAAATTCAAGTCAAATGAAAATAGAATGATATTGGTTATAAATTCAAGTGAATAGATCAAAATGGGATCGATTGGCAAATCTTAATGGAATAATAAGATATGGTTGTTTTGAAGGCCCGTCACGCATCAACCGACATTTTCAATGAAAGTGCGTTGTGCTAATGCCCGATTAGCATGGGATGGTTGCCAAAGAAAGGAAATAAGGGAATGTGAAATAACAAGGAACCTGTAGAATGTCTCACAGTGCATGGAATAAAATATAATAATAACACACTTGACATAAAACAGGCGAGATAGTGCATAAGCTAAAAACTAAACCATCATAGCAGCAGAAAATCCAAAATACAGCTTATGTTCCACATCATCATTATTACAACTTTAAAAAAAACTGTCTCTAAAGCAAAATAAGGAAGGTACACTACTAATGCCTAAAGTAGTGACCAGCAGCGACACAGGGAGAATATCTATATATAACATACGTGGAAGCATACTGCTCGTCTCCGGTACATCTACTCGTGCATACCACCTAACCTGTCTCTAGTCTGCCCTTTTAAGAGAATCCAGAGTAATAAGAAGAGACATAAAACTATGGGTCAGACAAAAGTATGGTATGAGTGATAAGAAGCAAAACAGAACAATAACAGGTATACTAAACCATACCTGAACCTGGACCTGCAACCAAAGAGTTAGCACAACAAGATGTACAATACTCTGAGGTGACGCTAACATATGGTGTAAAGACACAGGGGAGGGGGTGTGCATGTCATAGCAATGTCAAACAATCGAGCATAGCAACCATCCTCACATCTCTCACTCAGTGCATAAAGCATGCGATATCCGCTGCTTTGATCACCCAAATCCTTGCTATGGTTACTCTACCCCATGGAGTCATAGCGACTCCACTGCACTGATCCATAGCCACTAGTCCTTGCTATGTCCACTCTGCCCCCATGAAGTCATGACGACTCCACTGCACTGGCTCATAGCCATGCTACGATCACCCTGACCAATGGAGTGATAACTACCCCACCGCACTGATCCGTAGCCTAACAATCGTCTTTCGGTGGTGAATCAAAGCTATGGACGTCGACAACTTCTTAGCATACGTTCCGCAGCAAAGCCCAGCTCATGAAGTTAACTCGTTGGTTCCCAACTGGATCCTGAGTTACAACTTCCTATTTGGACTACCTATGCATCTCGGGTTATTGGTCTTCTCCGGATCGGTTCGGTCCTTCTCTTCATCTTCGGTTCGGTTATGCACCTTTCAGACCGGCACGTGGTACTCTAGTGCTTGCCCGTTCTTGACACCCACTGGTTCGGGTCGGGGATTCAACGACAGCTCGTAGCAATCTGGTTCGTGGATCCTTCCTTCATGGCATCGGTTCGTGGTCTTCCAATGCAAATGGGTCGGTTCAAGTACTAGAGCATGTCGTGGGTCCTTGATGCGAGCGGGTCAGTGGGTCACGAGCGGTTCGGATCAGAGATAGCTGGATCATGAGCTCCTGATCGGATCAGTTTGTGGCACCTATGCAAGTTCGGGTCAGTCCTTTTGGCTCGAGCGGCGACTTGTGGAGTTCCCCTGGCGAGTGGGTCAGTTCAGAGAGGGGTGTCACGATCGGGTCGGGCGATCCGATCCGGTCCCCTGCACAATTTTCCTGCAACCTTTCCAGTAACTATTTTTTGCCACACGACGGCGTTTTCGACCATTCTAATTGTTCTAAGCAATCATAAAACATCCCAAACAGTCATAGCAACATGTGAAACCAACCACAAACACCAAAAAAACAGTTTGATAAGTTAAAAAGGATCAAACAAACCCAAAAACTCGTATTTTCCCCTTAATCCCCCTTAATCATGTTTAAGCATACAATTAGCAAAACTTATCCAAATTAGCCCAAATTTCTATCAGAGCCCTAAAATAATATTTAGAATTTTACAAATTTTTCCAGATTTTACTGAGTTACAATTTCGCTAATTGACACTAATTACCCCTAATCAACCGTAATTAGTGAAAAACTATGCAAATCACTCATCTTAGCCACAATCAAACTATGGATCTGAAATATTCTCTGTTCTGGATCGAATTCTAATGCATCACAGCAGCTACAACTCTGATTTGGCGTTATTTCCCCTTGATTTGACGTTGCTTGGCATAATCTTCAATTAGAAAGCGATTAGGAGCGATTTGGGATGAAATTAGAAGGTGGAGGCCATGGCTAGGGTTAAAGAAATGTTTTAGACGGCTGAAAAAAATGAAATAAAAATCGTTTTCCTACTGGTCTCAGCCTCCCCATAACCCTAATCCTGAAATGGGTATGGGCCCCTTGCCAATCACCCTAATTAGGTCCGGTTAAGCTGTTTTTCACCTTCTAAACCTTGTTTCAGCCATATCTCCCAAATGATGAGTCCGTTTGGCTATTGTGACCACTCTACGGAAAGGTAAACCATCATCCAAATCTAATGGAAGTGGTTTTATGTCAAAACTCCTTATCAATCAAAAGTTATGGCCGAAATAATATAATCTAGGGGCAAAACAATCATTTAAAAATCGGCAAAAATCATGAACATGGGAAATGAATTCAATAGTCGTCTCTCAAAGTTACATGGCTATACGACTTCGCATGAGAAAGAAATAAATATTCTACGATCCTTCGATGCGAAGTATGCGGGTCGTTACAGTTGTAAATGAAATCCAAGTAAGAATTTGACATGTAAATTTGCAAGGAAGTAAATGGATCCAAATAAATGGATAGCCGGGATGTTAGTAAATTTGTAAATCTCTGATATTTGTAAATTTGTAAATCTTTGATATTTGTAAATTTATAAATCTCTGATATTTGTAAACTAAAATAAATTTGTAAATCTCCGATATTTCTAAATTTATAAATCTATGATAGTTAAAACCAAGCAAATCGATAGCCGAGATGTTTAAAACTAATCAATTTACAAGGAAGTGGTCAGGGTGCCATGCGACATGAGTCATGGCGTTTTTTCTACATAATTACATAACTGCCATTTGGTTCGAAAATCACCTATAAATACCTCCTCACTTCTTCATTAAAGGGAAGGGATTTTAGTTACCATGAAGTGCTGCTAAAATCTCTCCACAACAATTTCAAGGATTTTTAACACTCATCCATCATCATCAAGTGAAGATTCAATCATTTATTGATCATGGCTTCCATCAAATCCGTCTAAGTGATTTAGGAGTTGAAGTCTCATCATTTAATTAGCTCAACACTTGAAGAAATCCTTCCAAATCTTCTCTAATCACACCATATCTCCGCTGGTCATTCCATTTCTACATCAATTTTTGTGAATTCAAGTGAGATTTATGAGTGAGAGAGTGATAAAACTTGTTGTAAGAGTGAATCAAACTGTAACAACTTGCACCTCCGTTCACTCAAGATATTGTCCCCAACTTAGCCACCGTATAGGTGTGGTGTTTTGTTCCTCAAAAGGCCTCGGTGTTAGTAAGAGATGAGCTCTACTATATAAGTACCCACTTCACACAGGCTTTCACGATGTTGGACTTAGGGGTGTTACATTCTCCCCTCCTACAGAGTCCAACGTCCCCGTCAGCTTATAAACACCTCATCCAGGCGCTGTGGTCCACACAGGAGCCACAATTCCGACCGGGTATTGGCTCTAATACCACTGTAATAACCCGCACCTCCGTTCATGCAAAATATTGTCCCCAACTTAGTCACCGTATAGGTGTGGGGTTTTGTTCCTCAAAAGGCCTCGTCGTTAGTAAGAGATGGGCTTTACTATATAAGTACCCACTTCATACAGGATTTCACGATGTGGGACTTAGGGGTGTTACACAAACCTTGTAATTGACATGTTGATAATGGAATCTTATGGAAAAGTGGATGTAGATCCACATTGGATCAAACCACTATAAAAAATCCATGTTCTTATTTTTATTCTTTTCTGTATGTTTATGATTGTAGCCTCACTTTGTTCTTCCTTTCCGGATTGGTGAAGTGTTTTTATGCACCTTTGGTGTTGAAGACGAATTTCGATTTCAACATCTATCACATCATATATATGATAATATATATGAAAACAAACAAATCATATAATGCAATCTTAATAAAAATATACAAGTTTAACCGTTTTCCATCTGGTAACCAATATACAGTTTAAAGATTTAGGAAACCATAAATACGATTGTAAATTATATTCAATCATAATGAATATTGGAAACATCGAAAGGTTTTTTTAGCTCAATTTTTCACATGCCGTTTTGTTGGTCAAAGGGGGGGTTGACCGTGGTCGGAATTCGATTTACTATATTTTGGAATATGATGCACCATGTTATATTTCTATTTCATCCCCATAAATGAGTTTTCAAAAGTCATACAATGCAATCTTGGATTTTCAAACGGATGTTGCACCTCAAGACTTCGATGTTGCACCAAACAGACGTGGGTTGTTCCGCCAACCATAACTTTTTATTAATTTTGAGTTACTAGAACCATAACCAGTTAAAACAAAGCTCTCTCATAGATTTATAGGATTTATTATTGTGATAATAACCAAACTAGTCATGAGATAGAATTTATTGTTGTGATTTGGCAACAAAAAAAATGATTTTTGAATATATATTAAAATTATATGTTTGAAAAGCTAATTCACAAATTGATTACTGTTGTGTTGCTTGATTGTTAATTCAACTAATAAAAATATGGGAATGATAATTAACTTAACCAATATGTGAGTGAATGTCAAATTTAGCCAAATTGAATCAAAATATTGAACTGAATTGAAAATTGGTTGAAAATGCATATATGTACATATATATGTGTGAGCAGGTTATGGATAAACTGCTAAAAAGTGGAATAAAATTTTATGCCCGACAAATAGGTATATGTTAACTAGTTTTCCTTTTTTTAAAGAGTTTATGATCCCAAGGCTGGCCGCTTGGCATTTTCCTTTTCTTTTAAAGAGTTTATGAGCATAAGGCTGGCCGCTTGGCATTTTCTTTTTCCTTTGGATTGGTGATGGCCCTGTGAGGCAAGTAGCAGTTTTAAATGTCTCCCTGTACAAAGGAGGTTATGGCGAAATTTTTCGAAAATTTAGGGTGTTAGCCAAATTTTTGAAGAATTTGAAAATTCTTAGAAACTGAAAAGTTGAAGAATGAAAGCCAGAATAAAAACTAAAAAAATAAGTATTCGAAAATAAAGATTTTTAAAGCCAAAAGGACCAAAATTACGAAAATTCCTTTCATATTGGAAAAAGTGGAACAAATAGCCTAGTTCAATGGATCAAGGAGGGGATAACAACACGAAATTCTTCCATATTGTGGCAAATAAGCGGAGCCAGAATTTGAAGAAATTTTTTTAGTTGAAGAATGAAAGCCAGAATTTGAAAAACTGACTCTATTCGACGTGCATTTTGGAACTCAACAATGATTTGTCATTATGAATCCAAAAAAATTTATCTCGTTGAATTTTGAGCTTCCTAGCAAAATTTCACTTTGTAAGGGCTATGCGATGATTTTTATAATCGAATTTTTAAAATTTTCAAAAACATGGCATATAAATTAATTTATTAATTTTACTGAGTTTGTTTAAATTATTGTAGTTAATAACTAGTTAAGCTAGAATGAAGAAATTTATTTTAATTATAAAACGAGCCTAAAATGGCGCAGCAGTTTGAAAATTCGATTTCTAATTTCAATTGAATATACAGAATTCAATATAAGTCAGAATTGGATGAAACAAGAAATATTTTAATCTGTATAATAATACCTTTCTAACGGACGTAAGAAACTGATATTTCGTTTTATAAATTGAAAGATGCGTCCAGTCTAAAATTCAGAAAAGTCGTTGTGGAATATATATATATATATATTTTAATATATATATTTTTTAATATATATATATATATATATAAAGCCCTTAAAAATAGCCATTTTGCAAACGACCTCCATTTTCGATGAAACCACTTTTGTTGGATCCGGAATGTCAAGTTATTGCTAGATTCCAATTTTCATAATTTTGGAATCAATATGTGAGCGTGGCGAAGTTAAACGTTTTTTGACAGTTTCAGTCAATTTGGATCGACCAGAAAATGACCATTTTTCAAACGGTCTCCACATTCAATGAAATCAGTTTTGTTAGGACCGTATCGTCAAAACATAACCATATTTATTTTTCTGGAATTTTTGGAGTCAGTATATGGCCCTAGTAAATTAAAATGCACGTTTGAATTTAAAATATAATGTTATATATTTTAAATTTGGCGGAAATTAATCATAACATACGAATTGGGTTACGAAACATATTCCATTGTGTCCGAAATGGGGGGATTTAGCTAGGGTGACAGTCGTTGAGTTTGATTTGGAGTTCGTATGGACTGAGGGGTATTTTCATATTTAAAGGAATTAAAAATAATTATAAAAACCTTTGGCCTATCAAATTAACACGTTGACCACGCTCATTATCTAGAAACCCTACTCTCGCTCCATCACGAACGGCGATAGTTGTTGCTCCCTTCTCTCATCTTTTTCTTTAAATCGGCTTAACAAAATTCAACGGTCCTGTGGGGTTTTTTTTTTGTAGATCGAAGCTTCATCTTCAAATCCATATAGGTTGCCTTATTTGGTGTGGTATTTCTCCAGAATCGAGCTAGCCACCGACGATCGCACCTGGCCCAACAACCCTGCGTAGATGCGCCTCTTCCTCCTCTTCGAGACTGCACCCTCTGATCGACGCGTCGCTACACGGTTTGATCGAAAATCGCTACCGTAGTTTTGAGGGGTTTAAATAGAGCTACGACAGTGTTTAAATAAAATGGTTTATAACACTAGAAAGCATTGCAAAGTTAATTAATCATATAAAAATCATATCTTTTTCGTTTGTGGTCGTAATCCAGTGAAACAAGAGACATCGGGACGGTGGCGATGTACTCTACATTCGAGAAGAGACCGGAGAATTTTTAGAGCTCGCTACAATTTTAGGCGAAGCCGAAAGCAAAGTGAGAACTTCTCACAGTAATTTTATTTTCTAGTTAAAATAAATACTACGATGCAGACGGTGCTTAGCAGCACCTGACACCCATCGTCCACAGACCATATACGACTTGTTTGATTTTATTGTGTTGTGAAAATTGATTGTGAATGTGATGTGGAATGAACTGTATAAAATATTCATGTGTTGAAATAAATATTTTATAGTTAAAAATATAATTTTTAACATGTATATGAACAAAATAAATATTCATTTACAAATCGGATGATTTGTTTATGCACACCCATTTTACAGATATGGATTGGGATGATATATTTTACACATCGCCCAACTGCACAAATAATATTCAGTGTTTGTTGATTGAAACCCCGCACGGGTATTGGGATGATATTTGACGTACACTAATCCGAATTATTTAGTTGTATGTCGATCGACTGGTTGACAGGCTGTTGTAAGCATTAATTATATATATTTAATGCTTATGCAGTTGTGTGATGCACTTTGGATGATGGTTGATTGTTTATCATGTTATGATATACATGTGTGGTATGGAATCCATATAAATAACATTATATGGTAATTGATTGGATCTCATTCCAATTTGGAAAATAATGAATGTTTTAAAATAATATTCAGAATGAGGATTAAAAATATTCATGTGTTGAATAATAAAAAATAATGAATATTTTAAAATAGTATCCAGTAAGAGATCAAAATGTGATTTTTATATCCGATTTTGGATGGATACGAAAATATTGAAATATATGAAGTCATGTTGATTAGATTTGCGCCCTTTGGACGCGAACGATATTTATATCGATTTTATTCATTTTTATAATGGATATCGAAAAGGAAATGATTTGAAAATATAACGTTTTGAAAATATTATTATTTATATATTAATGATATGGAATATTCAATTTTGATTTAAAAATTGAATAGGAAGTTGAAATCATTTTTAAAATGAATTTAAAACGATTTATAAAATACATTTTAAATGGAAATCGACGAAATATATATAATATATTTATTATGTATATTTAATGGCCTGAATAGAACGCGTTGCGCATCGACCGTTCACGAATTTCGACCATTGACTTCGAATTGACATTACGGGAGGCCCGACCGTCGGATCCTCCTAAAACACTACATAGAACAAATAGGTACGCAAACCTACACTGATGTTATGTACTAATACATAACATGTATTGAGAATAGGTACAAAATAAGAATTATGAGTTAACAATGGATTATTTGTAAATATCAGACACCCTCTATGTATTGAGATTGTTAACGAATTGTAATAGATTTGGTATACCATAATACCAGATCAAATATGAATAGGTGGATATCTAGAAACCACTAAGTTAAAAATAATTAGATCTAAAAAGTTTGATCCACTGGAATATAATCTAAATCTACAAAAAGTATATAGATCCACAGATCAAATATTCTCAAATAGAAAATATTTGTAGAACGAATATAGAAATCCACGAATTGATATTCTCAAATAAAAATTGCTTACATGAAAATTTCATAGATGTAGATCTAGAATATTTCAACAAATAACTATAATAGAATCTCGTGCTGATAATGTGTTATAAAACGAACACAGAACAAAAGAAACAAGGGAGAGAGGGCATTTCTATTCATTCATATGTGTGTTTCTTTCTATTACATTGGCTTCTTTATATATAGGCTTTGGGGCTGATGCTTAACTTTTTCCCATGATGTGGGACTAAACAGAGAACTACTAAAAGCATATTCACAACATTTATAGATTACAATAGTTTGCCTATTTTTAATTAAGAATTGTACATACAATCAATATTTTTGGCACCATTGCTTTATGTTTACTACGAGATCCTTTTCCACTCTTTGCCGGAAGCCGTACAACAGAGGTCTATACTGAAATTGAGTTCGGGCATTCTGAATCACTATAGCATATATGTGCCAGCTAATCCATGAGTTGCAGTACCTAGAAGGTATGTTTCTATTATAATTTATTTCAATCCATCTTTTATTAAATGGGCGAAAACACTCCTTTGAGCTTTTATTTCCTTAAATTATTTTTATTGTTTGAGTTTTTTTTTTCAAACTTAGAAACTAAACCTGAAAAAAGAAAAACATGAATGAGTTGGATTTCACATTGATAAACAAAACAGAATTCTTCAATCATAATTGGCTCTTGTCATAAAATTTAAAGTTGCCTTCACACACCATATTTTCGGATCCAAGTCTTGTTGATAATAAGCTGAGAGTATTAAAGAAGAAAACGTATGAATGCATGTTATTTCAAAAGTTGATGTATATAGCCATATTATTTTGAGTTATGTTCATTTTTGGTGTTAACTATTATATAATCATTCTACCACCCTTTGAGATTTATTTTCCAGATGGAAATGCTCTTCTAATGCATAATAGTTTTTCAACCCGTCAAAATTTGGAAGCTACTTCATTAAATTTCGCATTTTTAATAATTGACACACATCTGGTCGGTGTTATTATCATAAACATGATATATCATGCGGTACACATGGTAAGATCAAAATTTGGATATGAATGTCTTTATCTAAAATTTAGAATTCGTCTTATGTCAGAGCTTTTATTGTTTAAATCATTGAAAATATCCATTTACAAATACAGTGGATTTGGAGTGTGTCATTTCATTTTCTTGTTTTTTGCAGGCTAGAAGTGCACTGAAAGCAATGAAAGGCATGGCCATGCTTCAGGCTTTAATTCGTGGAGGACTAGTGCCATGTCAGACTGTAAGCACAATGTAAGGCTTATGGTCTATAATGTGAATTCAGTCACAAGCTCATGGAAGCAGAGCAGGAGCCTTATTTTAGGACGATAAGGAAGTTTCTAAATTAATTAAGAATTCTGGCTGAAACATATGTTGTTTCGGAATCATAACATGTAATGGAATTTTGGACAGGCTTGGTTTCTCTCAAAACTGTAATGGTCATAGGCAAAGCCAATGTGTATTTGACGTTGAAGCATGTATTTTATGTTTGGTTAATGAGACTTTGAAGTTGAGTTCTTAAATTTGTTTATATTACTTCGTTTTTATGATTGGCAACTATATTTTGACTACTTGACTTATTTAATATTTCAACTTGACATGGTTTAATCCATGTAAGGTTATAATTTTTTTTAAATGTTAGGTGATATTTAGCCACGGCTCTGAGTCGTGGCTAAATATAAAGTAGCCACGGCTTAGAGCCGTGGTAGAACGATATTTTACCATGGCTTAGACCCCATTCTGCCATGGTTTTGAGCCGTGGAATTTTTTTTGCCACATGTCATTTTGCCACGGCTCAAAGCCTTAGCAAAATAGCTTTTATGGTGTAGTGGGGGTGTGAGGCTCGCGAATTAACGCTATACACAAAGCTATGCTTTGATCATCAACTGCAAGATTCTGCTTTTCAACAAAAGTCTTGATCATTTGCATCATAGCGTGCCACACTGACAATTCACGCCATACAATTGATGTCTATCAATATATAACCTCTAAGCTCGTACGTCTCAGAGAAGGGGGTTAAGCAAGAGAATAAATTCTCTGCCACCAAACAAATATATATTTAATAGAAATCAATTAGCACAGGATGAAATCCAATGTCAAACACACATCCATTTATAAATCCGTTCTGGGGCTGAACGAAATCGGAGGCACCTTATTCCTCATTCCATATGTCCAATATAGGAGAGAGGTCCTCGCATATCCGTCGATCTCCAAGTACGTCTGAATGATCACCACTTATTACCATATCTTGGGTGTACAGTCCAATCAAGACATCAGTAATCATCCAAACGATGTGAAGAACTCCGATCTTCAAACCCCGTCTTCATCGTCAACTTTTGGTTGTTGTATTCATTATTCAAAATGAGTTAAACCCAATTTTTTCGAATAACTTGCGTCTCATATGCCTCATTCCAATTTAGGATATTCTTTTATTCAAATATTTACATTTTTAGGGAAAGCTTCCCATTAATTTATCAAAGATAAATTCTTTTAAATTTATCCTTAAATCTTTCTTTGGATATCAGTTCAAAAGATTTTATTTTATCCTTTATCAATTCTAAACCAAATTAAGGTTTATGAACTAGTCGGGATTAGCGAGCCTTACTGAAGTAATCATTTATTTATTAAACCCAATCCTAACCTATTCATCCCATGGAGCAAAACTGGCAGTACTCCATATCTAACATCCATGGTGTAATCGGTAAATTTAATTACCATTTGTCATTCAAATATAATTAATGATTTAACTGCCGCCTGGAGTAAAACTAGCAGTACTCCATTCTCGATCATTTCATGAATTCGATAAAATTAATTGTCCTATTCTCGTTTCCATATAATTCAAGATTCTTTAAAACTCTAGTTTAGTATTAATCTCAAAAATCATTATTTAATGATTATTCAAATTTAGGAAATAAATCATGTCTTTAACTGGGTTAAATAACAAAGGTTATTTAAAAAATTGTTCAGATAAACCCAAAATCATGTTCCATCAAAATGGAATCTACACGGAAATCATAACAGTATATAATCGATATAAATTCCCGTATCAGACTAATAATATAAATGGAATAGCGGCAAGGCCCTTTAATATTCCATATATAGTAATGGTCTTTATTTACAGAAGCTCATCTCAATTATTACCAAATCGAATTTCAATCAATTCCAATTTAATATATTAAATTGGGAAACTTTACTTTGGAAAATTTCCATTTAAATCTTAATAAAAGATTTATAAATTCCAAATTATATTTTTACTATTAATTGGGTTAAAGAACAAATGTCATTTAATACATTGTTCACGATAAACCCAAAAATCCAATTTCAATTCTAAATAAATATTAACTAATTAGTGAGCTTCTCTAAATCTTTATTAAAAGATTTATTCTTTTCTCAACTGGGTTTAAGAACAGTGTTATTGAAGACACCAATCACGACAAACCCAAAATCCCATTTATTTATTAAAGGAAAACATTGGATTATTATTCTAGTTAATAACTAGTTTATTTCAATAAAAATATATTTTTACCTTTCCAAATATGTAATTTTTCATCCAAAATCTTTCCAAATCACTTATTATGATTTTACATAATTTTCCAATATTTTTAATAATTTTATTAAGGCCCGTACAGTCGGTTCCCAATAACGGCCAACGAACTGCATCCATAGCGATCTTTCTCAAATTTGATTTAGACATAATTCCAAATTAAACCGACAGATTTCACATATCTTATATTCATTGGAAATCTCTTTTCGATACTAATCCTACGGTTCTGGTTTTAGGAGAATCCGACGGTCGGATCTCCCGTTACATCAATTTGAAGTTAATGGTCGAAATTCGCGAACGGTCGTTGCGCGGTGCGTTCTATTCAGGCCGTTAAATATATATAGTATATATATTATATATATATTTCCTCGGTTTCCATTTAAAACATATTTTATAAATCGTTTATAAATTCGTTTTAAAACGATTCCAACTTATCTTTCAATTTTAAATCAAAATTGAATATTCCATATCTTTATCATATTAAAATGATAATATTTTCAAAATGTTAAATTTTGAAATCACTTCTTTTCGATATTCATTATAAAATGAATAAAATCGATCGATAAACTCGTTGGGTTAAAAGGGTGTCTAACTATATAACTATTTTTATTGTTCAAACATTTTATTCGACACATGAATATTGTATATAGTTTATACATTCAATAAAAATGATATTTTTGTTGTTCAAACATTTTATTCAACACATGAATATTTTATATAGTTTATACATTCAATAAAAATTATATTTTTATTGTTCTAACATTTTATTCAACACATGAATATTTTATATAGTTTATACATTCAATAAAAATGATATTTTTGTTGTTCAAACATTTTATTCAATACGCATAAATTTTATATAGTTTATACATTCAATAAAAATGATATTTTTATTGTTCAAGTATTTTATTCAACACACAAATATTTTATATGAAATATTCATTATTTTAAAATATTCTTTATTATAAAATATTCTTTATTTCTGAATTGGAATGCGACTCAATCAATTACCGTATAGTTTCAGTTATTTGGATTTCATACATCGCATGTATTCAACAATAATGATAAGTAATCATCACACATTCAAACATCACCCAAAGTGCAATTTGAAACCATATAAGTGTTAAAATAAATAAATAACGCTCATCACAGCTTGTCAATCCACCGATTGACATATAATTAAATTCAAGGGAGATATGAATAAATTATCATCCCTAGACCCGTGTGGGGTTTTCAAACAACAATAGTCTGTTTAATAAGTCATTGGTTAATAAATTTAACCTATTCTAATTTAGTTTGAATTATTTTTCTACTTGGCAATTTTACTATGATTTAATTTCAACTACTACATTAATATTAACATTATTTTTAATGTACTAATCATCACAAAATCACAAACAAAACACAGTAAAATCAATTAAATCATCCATGGTCTGCGGATGAGGGAGGTGAGCTAACAATTTATAATGATTAAAACTGATAAAAACCTACACCGGAAATTCTATATAATTTTATACATGAATAAAATAATATGATAAAATATAATTTAGTGAGTAGGAGTTCTCACCTTGGGTTTCCACTCCGTCATTTTTTTTATGCTAAGAAATGTGACCTTTTCGGCTCCACAGTCCACATACGACATCAAAATCAGTTTTATTGCGAAGCTCTCGTCGGTACAGTTCCAACGCATCTTGTTTCGCTGAGTTACGAGTTCGTATGAAAAAGTTATACTTTTTATAATTTTGGATTCAATACGGTATCATTAACTTTTAAAACAATAATTAATTAACTAAATTAATTATCCTCATTTCTCCCTAATCTCCTACTCCCTCATGAAGAACACGCTGTATACACAACAGCCTACCCCTCCATTGTTTTGATTTCCCAATGCCATTTCTCCCTCGTTTCTCCATTGGTTTTAAAACCGTCAACACCAAAATGCTTCTCTTCCTGCGTGCTCCTTCATCATCACTATTATCTCAAGCTCGCTCCACCATCAAAGATGCCGATGTCGACACCTATAGCAGCCCACAAGCTACAGGTTAAGCAACTTTTCGGCGCTGAATCCCTCTAAAATTTGCACATGAGTGCTATTTTCCATCATGAACAAAACTACACTCTCCAATTCGCGAAATAAAACTCCAATCTCCCGATTATTCAAACCCAAGCCCACGTTTCTCTTACTATAAGAAAATGCCACGTCCAAAAGTTAGATGAACAACTCCAATACTCATACCAGGTCGAAGAGCAATGAATAAGGATCTTAAATATATTTATTTCATGACTTTAGGAGGTTTTTGTGATTTTTTAAAAAATGAAAGAAGATTTGATTTTCATGTTTTCTGCTTTCCTGATGGTGGTGTGAATTTTAACAGGGAAATGAAAGTAGGTTTAGGTATAGGAATGTTAAGGACAATTTACAGTGGAGCCTAAATATTTTTTATTGATTTATTATTATTTTTATACTCAAATTATGCCTATTTTCAAGGTTTAAAAATCTGTGAGGTCATCTACGGATCCGATTTTGAATGAAAATTGACATATAACTACTCTATGATATTACGGACCCAACAAAAATGGTTTCGTTGAATATTGAGTCTGTATGCACAAACAACGAATTTTTAAAGTCAGAATATTGTATGTTTTTCACTTTAAAAATCGCGCCTAGCTACATACTAACTCTAAAAATCATGTAACTTGGAATCTTACCATTATTCGATGCTACGGATTCAAAAAAAATCATTGAATTCCGTCTCAATAATGTTCCTTTGTAAAACTGCTCAAATTAGCTTCAAAAATGCGATTTTAGCGTACCTTTTCTTCTTGTACGCCCAAATGCCAACTTCAAAAATTATGGCCTTTTGATTTTAACCATTATTTGACGATACGAATCCAGAAAAAAAACGAAATTGAATTCTGAGATCGTTTCAACTATGTTCCTTTGTAAACTGATCGCCTGTTTTTGAACAAATGGTTTTGCCTCTCACGGCCACATATTGACTCCATTCGACGTGCATTTTGGAACTAAACAATGATTTGTCATTATGAATCCAAAAAATTTTATCTCATCGAATTTTGAGCTTCCTGCAAAATTTCACTTTTTAAGAGCTATGCGATGATTTTTAAAATCGAATTTTTAAAATTTTCAAAAAGTTGACTTATAAATTAATTTATTAATTTTACTGAGTTTGTTTTAAGTCAAACAAAATATAAAAACTAATTTTATATTTATTCTCAAATTTTATTTAGCAAAAATAATCAATTTATATTCGCATATTCCTTAAAATAGCTTAAATCAAAATTATAAATTGGTCTCAGGGTGGGAATACTCAACTTGACTAGGATTCTTCTTTCATTCTGTTAGGAGCTGCTTAGATGTATTGCTTGAGCTCTTATCTTTTCTACTATGGCTATGTTTTTATTTAGGGAATTATGCTTCTTTTATTATTATACTCTGATGTTTTAAGTACAAGACATAAATTTTAATGATGTACTAGGTTTTATGTTTTTCAGACATATGATGTAACCATGTTTTGAACAACGATGATTTATGATTAATAAAGTTTTAAATTCCGCTGCTATTTTATATCTGTCTTGTAATGTTTCTGTTTACCTATAAAGCTTCATGAAACTTAATGCATTCTCTTAATGAGTGACATTAACGGACGTGGGATTTCATGCTAACCTCACAATAGAACCCTAGTCACTCTCTTATCTCTACCTCCATAATATCCTTCTGCCATTGCTGAATTCCAGAGAAGGTTAGGAATTTTTCTTCTATTCCTCCAACCTTCATTCTTATCTTCTCTCTAATCTATATCAATATAGGTTTTAGTGTAAATTCTGGAATTTAGTTTTGTGTATACATAAGATTCCAAAAGTGATTCTTATATATATATATATACATACATACATACATATATATATATGTATGTATATATTATAAGGATTGGAGCCCGTTTATTGCAAAGGCTGAATCCAGATCTGAATCTACAACAAAGATTCTATTTTTCTTCCTTCTAGATTTGTTAGTGGAATATTGTGTTCTTAGGCATATTTTATCTCTTGATAGATTAACATGTTGATTAGTGCAAGCCTCTAAATTCTCTATTTTATGTTTATGTAAGAATTGTCATTTTATTTGGGTTTGTGGATTTGATCTTAATACTGGATTGAGAATGAAAATAGGTGTTGTGTTTCTACTGTAATTCATCCTTATTCTAAAATAATTGATTGTAGCCTAAAAGGGTTTAGATTTGTGTTGATTCATGATTTGATTAGGTTTAGGTTCTATTTTGAATCCAAATGTATTCATACTCGAAATCTATCAAATATAAATGTTTTTATGTGCAATATACAAATAAAAAGGGGTGAATTGGATAAGGTAAGGCTGTAAATATACATGTATATATTATATGTGTATGTTATTCTTGATCCATTATTAAATCATTCCAATAAGCCTAAGGTACAGGTTGAAATTTGTATGTATGTTGTAATTTTCATTCACTGCTATATGTTATTATGCTCTCATGCCACCATGCTTAAATTATAGTGGTCAAGATATGGAATTAACTTGTATACCTGATTTAGAACAAGATTGAAAATTTGAATCTCATTAGAACGTTGTCTCGTTTATACGAACATTAGCATTAACTATGTGGTATAATTATTATGTTAATATAGCGTAATCAACGTAATTAACTTAATCATGGCGTAATAAAAGCGGTTAGGATAGGATTCGAATTTGAAATGTCCCTATATATATAATATATATAATATATATATATATTCCTTGTGTGTGTATCACTACACCAGAAATGCCAATTAGGCAGTGCTCATGGTCGTATCTAATTCGATTTGGCAGTGCTCTGGACCGTATCAAAAAATGGCGTATTTGTTACTTTTTTTTACTTTGATACGGCCATTAGCCGTATCAAATTCATAGATTGATATGGCTTAAAACCATATCAAGTTCATAGATTGATACGGTTTGAAGCCGTGTCAAATTTATACATAGATACGGTTTTAAGCCGTATCAAATTCGTAGATCAATACGACTTAAAACTATATTAAATATATTAAATTGCTATATTAATACGGCTTAAAACCATATTAAATTATTATATTGACACTCTTAAAACTATATTAAATTGGTATATTAATACGGCTTAAAACCATATTAAATTAGTATATTGACACTGTCAAATTCATAGATCGATATGGCTTTAAACCGTATCAAATTCGTAGATTGATGCGGCTCAAAACTGTATCTAATTTATAAAAATAAAATAAAGTAAATGCAATTAGCTGCTTCATGGAGTATGGTAGACTGCAAATTCATTACACCAAATTCATTACAGCAAATTAATTACAACAAATTCATGACAACAAGTTCATGAATTACAAGCATGGGTTTCACTTCGTTCAAGCATGTTGTTGATTCTCAGCTTTGCTACCGACCAACAACACACTGCAATTGTCTGGTAATTCATCCTCTTCAATCTCTTGTTTTAGCTGTAAAAGTAATGAATTAGTCAGTTTCTGTAACACCCCGAATTTTCTATTAACACTAAAGTTGCTAAAATATTAATAAGTGTGTAAGAGGGGGGATGTATCTAATATGAATATAAAAGTGTGTAAGAGGGGGGATGTATCTAATATGAATATAAAAGTGTGTAAGAGAGGGGATGTATCTAATATGAATATAATAATATTAATAAGTGTGTAAGAGAGGGGATGTATCTAATATGAATATAAAAATATTAATAAGTGTGTAAGAGAGGGGATGTATCTAATATGTATATAAAAACAATAATAAGTGTGTAAAAGGGGCGGGATGTATCTAATGTGTACATTGTAGAATATATATATATATATATATATATATATTGCTGAGTGTTTGCTGAGTCACTTCTGACTCATTGCTGAGTCAACAAGATAAACCCCATCTTGTCTGAACGGCTGCGGTTATTTCTAGGTTAAATCTAATGGCCTAAATGCATTCTAAAATCTATAAATAAGTGGGTAGACCCTAAACCTAAATCACTTGTAAAATTAGAGAAGCTACCGTCATGCTGCTGCCATGGAGTTCAGCGTAGCCGTCACAAACTAAGAAGAGGAAGCCTAATCATCTACAACTAAATCTACACAAATCAAATCAAAAGATCTCTCTTTCTCTAATTCTTTTCTTTTGTTGGTGAGTATGATGATTCTCACAAGACTATTACAAACTAATTTGACTCAGTTATGAATGGATCACAAGAAAGTGATGTGATTTGTAATTGTAAATTCTATATATTGTGGATCTCTTATTATGTTATTATGTTGTCGTATGATGTAAATTATATATGCTATGTCATGCTATGTTGTAAATTCTCTTATGCTATGTCGTGCTATGTTGAGAATCATGTCAAGCTATGTTATACTATCATACTATGCCATGTTATAAATCATGCTATATTATGTTGAAAAATCATGCTGTTGGATCATGCTTAAAGTTATGTTTTTCTTAATTTAAATGGATCTTGTTTATGGGAATTTGCCTATTAGGTTAGGTGTACCCATAAACTTGAAACTATAATTAAATAAAACTTGATTATGGGAATTTGCCTATTGAGTTAGGTGTACCCATATAAAACCATGTTGTTAAAAAAATTAGATGATGTTGATTCACACATGTTCATATGTAAGTTTATGAAAATTGATTGAGATTATATTAGGTGAATTTTGAACAAGTTGACACCTTTAGGTCCATGACATGTATAATCTATGCAAGTTGGACATATGCAAGTTTCACCCCTTATTATGATTCATTTGGTCACATATACATGTTGTTATTATGATAATCTCTTTTATGCTATGAGTTAGGCTATTCGAGTCTAACATATATTTTGCGAATAAACGTTCAAACGTGGGGTAGGGGTAATATTAGGAATTAATAAATTGGGTGCAATTTTGTAAGATTTTGCATACCATGAATGGATGTCCATAATTGAGTCAATTATGGACATTGTTAAAAATTGGAAGTAATTAATAATTCAAGTAGGGAATTATTAAAATTGGGGGAAAGTGGATTATTATTAATAATCAATGCTTAGGACACGAGGTTGGACCCGTTTGTGATGTAAACCTGCCCGGACCCGCCCGGCAAATCCAGTAGTCACAAATGTCGGCCCAATGTGAGAGGTCCTAGGCCCAAACTAAAGCATAACAGTTGTAAAGACACGAGGTTAGACTCTTTTATGGTGTAAGACTGCCCAGACCCGCCCGGCAAATCCAGCTGCCATAAATGCCAGTCTAATGTGAGAGGTCTTTATGAGGTTATGGCCTTAATGAACTAAGAAATACTTAACCAGATAATCATGTAAGGTGGGACATGGGGGTTAAGTAGGTGCCTTGGGTGGCATGAGGAATCTGGTGGTTGCCTTTAGAGGCATTTGAAATACGATTAGACTTAACCAAACACACATGTAAATGAACATGACTAAGTGGGTTAAGTGGGATGGACTAATGGGGACAAGCTTAGGTGGAATGCTTGTGGTAAATAGTGGGGGCCCATTTCAACCAGTATCCCAAAACGTATCTTTGTGGGCTCGACCCAAGTCGAGGACGGGACACGCATACTGGGTTTGACTATAAGAGGCCAAAACAGGGAGCGGTGGCAACGCAAGTCCAACGGGTTTCATATGCGTGTGTGGACCCGGGCTGGTAGGTAAGACGTTGTTGCATCGTGTAGGTATAAGCCGTGCATGTCCGTTGTATCAGGTTGCCACTTTAGGGGAGTGACACACCCCACTGTGGGGCCAGCACGGGTATCTACGAGTTAGGGAGCCGATCGAATAATGGGAAGTAGGGTACACCTAGTGGAGATAGGGGCAGGCGGCACCTATGTAGTCAGCTAGGGGTACGTAAAGCCATTGGGAAAGTTTCTAAGTGAAGCTAAGTGGGTTGAATCTTTAGGGTGACTGGTGTGGTGCAGTATAGTGTTTATCCTTTAGTATTTAGGAGCGCCTATAACGTTGCCTTTAGCGATTGTCTATGTCTTTAATCTGCTCTTCATAGACATTTTCTTGTTTTCCAGCTTATGCCTTAGTCCAGTTATTTTGGTAATAGTATTGTAGAATTATCATATTCACCAGACTTTATGTCTGACCCCCTCTTTTCCATCCTTTTTCTCCCTTCAGGTCCGCAGGTTGGGCCAAGTTCTAGTGGAGTCTAGTTGGATCGCTTATCTTCTGGAAAGCTTGGACTGCTGAAGTAAAGTCCAGCTTGTTATCTTTCTTTTTAATGGCTATTCATGTAATGGGATTATGTACTTGTTTTATCAAGATAGATATTGTACTTGACATTAAATATGGTGTTATGATGTAATCAAACATGTTTTGACTTCTGCTACAATGAAATAAAGTTTTTGAATTTCCAAGTACTATTTTATATCTGTCTTGTTGTAATTTTACTGTTCTATATTCACTTAAAACCTCCATGGAAGTTAATGCATTCCCTTTGTGAGTGACATTAATGGACGTGGTATCAGAGCATAAGGTTACCAGAGCAGATAAAAAAAAATTTTAGAAATTTTTTTTTTTCTAAAGTATTTTTGGAAGAAGTGCTTTCAAAAAAAAAAACATGTTATTTAAAGAGAGTTTTTATGAAAAACATAATCCCAAATAGCCACATCCTTATCTTTATCTTTCGAATTCTCCATTTTGAATCTTTCCTTTTTCGTTTCAGCATGGCTGAAGATCTTAATCTCCCAGAAGGTGTGACGATTCCAGGGTGGTTTAGGAGATACTTGGAGGCTAGGGCCACCACTACAGGCCCAGCGGATACTCCTCCACCCCTAGTTGCACCCATTCCTCCTCCTCCTCCTCGTGTTGACACTTTTGCAAAGACGTGCAAGGAATTCAAGGCTATGGGAGGAAAAACTTTTCAAGGGACTGAGACGTTTGTGGAGGCCAGAGATTGGCTTAAGGAGACTGAGGAATTGTTGGATATCTTTGAAGTGGAAGATGGGAGGAAAGTCCGTTTAGCTGCTTGGTTAATGAAGGGAGAGGCCTCGTTTTGGTGGGAGGTCACTAACGGGGAACGTCCAGTTGATTCATGGGCGGATTTCAGACGAAGGTTTGAGGCAAAGTTTCTTTCAAGGGCAGAGGAGAACTTAAATATGGAAAAATTCCTGGCACTAAAGCAAGGGAGCTCATCAGTAAAGGAATATGTCAATAAATTTAATCAGTTAGCAAGGTTTGGCTTGGAGTTGGTGAACACGCCAGAGAAGAAAGCTTTGAGGTTCGTTAGAGGCTTGAATGAACCGTTGCAAGGGTTGGCTATGACCCACATCCCTATGGGAGCCACCTTTGAAAAGCTAGTAGAAATGGCACTTATGCATGAGGATAAGGCAGTTGAAAAGAAAGGGGATCAGAAGAAACCCCAACAACAAAATAAGAAGGGTGGTAAAAACAATAATGGCAAAGGGAAGAAGAAATGCTTCAATTGTGGGACGCCTGGCCATCTCAGCAAAGATTGTAGAAAGAAAAAGAAGACTGGTTGTTTTCATTTTGGAGATGCGGGACATTTAGTGAAGGACTGTCCAAAGAAGGGGCAGAGGGCAGGGTCTACCTCGGGAGGACAGGTGCAGGCTCTTATGGCACCAGGGCAAGCAAGGGGGCAAGTTCAGGCTATTGCGGCCCCACCGCTGCAAGAAAGAGGTAGAACAATTTCTGTTGAAAGCTTAGTTTTTCTGTTTGATCATCCTGTCCGTACCTTATTCGATTCTGGCGCATCTCATTCGTTTATCTCTGCATCATTAGTTGAATCACTGCACTTGAACACCAGTTTAGTAGAGGATCCCTTGGTCGTTTCAAATCCAATTGGGGGTTCGGCTCATTTGACCATGATATGTTTGGATTTGAAAATCTCTATACTTAGCGTTGAATTTAGATGTGATGCTTATGTATTGGGCTTCACGGGCTATGGGCTAATTTTAGGAATGGATTGGTTGTCTAGAAATAGGGCCATTCTTGATTGTGAAAGGAGAGTAGTTAGGCTTGTGACTCGCCTTGGTAATGCTCTCGACATCTTTTGTAATCCCATAAATTCCGTTATGCTAAGTTATCTTGAATCGCTTGACGCGTCTGTAGAGAACCTGCGATCGGTAGAAGTGGTCCGGGAATATCCGGATGTGTTTGAGGAGGTGAAGGGCTTACCTCCAAAGCGGGAGATAGACTTTCGAATTTATCTTGTGGATAATGCTAAACCCGTATCTTTGCCAGTGCGCCACATGGCTCCTCGTGAAAGGAGGGAACTCAATAAGCAAGTAAAGGAGTTGCTTGAGAAGGGGTTCATAAGATGTAGTATATCGGAGTGGGGTGCTCCAGTAGTTTTTGCCACAAAGGCGGATGGGTCTCTTAGACTTTGTATGGACTATAGAGAACTAAACAAGCTTACTAAAAAGAACCGACACCCACTGCCGAGGATTGACGATCTCTTTGATCAGTTAGTTGGCGCCTCAGTGTTTTCGCAGTTGGACTTAGCCACTGGCTTTCATCAACTGAGAGTGGCTGAGGATAGTATAGATAAGACTGCTTTTAGGACTCCTGACGGATTCTATGAATGGCTAGTGATGCCCTTTGGTTTGACAAACGCCCCTGCATATTTTGTTGATTTGATGAGTAGGGTGTTTAGGGAATACCTTAACAAATTCGTGGTAGTCTTTGTGGATGACATCTTAGTCTTTTCTAAGAATAAAGAAGAGCACTCCCTACATCTTAGGGAAGTGTTGGAAACCCTTCGAGCACATAACCTTAAGGCAAAATTTTCTAAGTGTCACTTCTGGAGGAAGGAAGTACGGTTCTTAGGGCACGTGGTTTCCAAAGAAGGGATAGCAGTGGATCCCGCAAAGGTGGTGGCCATCCAAGATTGGAAGGTCCCTAAAAATGCAACCGAAGTAAGAAGTTTCTTGGGGTTGGCTGGCTATTATAGGAAGTTTATCAAAGACTTCGCAAAAATATCAGCTCCATTAACACGGTTAACGAAGAAGAACCTGGTTTTTACGTGGGACAAAGATTGCGATGATGCGTTCCAACGTTTAAAGAGAGCCTTAACTTCAGCCCCAGTCTTAGTGCTGCCAGACGGGAATAAACCGTTTACCATCTATACTGATGCTTGTGGGACGGGACTTGGCGCGGTCCTCATGCAAGAGGGAAGAGTAATAGCCTATGGTGGAAGGCAGTTGAGGGTTCATGAAAAGAATTACCCCACGCATGACTTAGAGCTAGCCGCAATTGTTTTTGCGCTTAAGTCTTGGCGTCACTATCTTCTTGGTGAGAAATTCGAACTGTTCACTGACCACAAATCATTAAAATACTTATTCTCTCAGAAGGATTTGAATTTAAGGCAGCAACGGTGGATGGAATTCTTAGCCTCCTACGATTTTGAAATAGCATATACCCCGGGCAAGGGTAACGTGGTGGCAGACGCCTTAAGTAGGAAAAGGTTGTCCTTGAGTCCGTTGTTTGTTAAGCGACAAAGCTTAGAATTCATCTCTATGTTTGACTTTAGACCCTCCGTTGACTTAGTACCCGGTCTGTTAGCATCCTTGGAGGTTAGACCTACACTTCTAGGACGGGTTGGTGAGGCATAGCGAGACGACCCACGGTTGGTTGAGATAGTAGAAAAGCTCAAAGGGGGGGAGTCGTCAAGTCATCTTCGTAGGTATACCCTAGACGATAAGGGTTGGTTACGAAGGGATAATAGACTTTGTGTACCGCAAGACGAAGACTTAAGGAAGGCCATTCTTGATGATGCTCATCGCTCAAAAATGACCATTCATCCCGGCGGGGATAAGATGTACAAAGATATGAAGCGGGTTTTCTTTTGGGTCGGTATGAAAAAGGATGTGGCCGAGTACGTCGCTAGATGCTTGGTGTGCCAACGAGTTAAAGCAGAACAAAAGAAACCCGGTGGGTTGCTTCACCCATTAGAAGTTCCACTATGGAAATGGGAAAGCATCTCAATGGATTTTGTGGATGGATTACCAAGATCAAGGAAGGGTAACACGGGGATTTGGGTTATAGTAGATAGACTTACTAAAAGCGCCCATTTTATTCCCGTGAAAAGTAAGAGGACTGCTCCGTGGTTGGCTTCTGTATACATTAAGGAGATAGTTCGTTTGCACGGTATTCCTTCTAGTATAGTAAGCGACCGTGACCCCATCTTTACTAGCGAATTTTGGAAGAGTTTACAAGAGGCGGTAGGGACTCAGCTATGTTTGAGCACCGCATATCATCCTCAGACAGACGGCCAGACCGAGAGGGTGAATCGCATTCTAGAGGATCTTTTAAGGCTTTGTATCCTAGACTTTGGGGGTACATGGGAAGAGCACCTTCCGTTAGTAGAATTCGCATATAACAATAGCTTTCAGTCTAGTATTGGCATGGCACCTTTCGAAGCTCTTTATGGAAGGCCTTGCCGTTCGCCTACATGTTGGTGGGAATCTACCGATAAAATCCTACTTGGGCCCGATATGGTTAGGGAAACCTCGGAGAAGATTGAGTTGATTCGAAGGAGGATGAAAGCAGCACAAGATAGGCAAAAATCGTATGCTGATAAGAGGAGGACAGATCTTGAGTTTGACATTGGGGACATGGTTTTTATCAAAGTATCTCCGTTACAGAATGTTGTTCGCTTTGGGTCCGTGGGGAAATTAGCACCAAGGTTTGTAGGGCCGTTTCCTGTAAAAAAAACAGGATTGGGAAGATGGCATATAGGGTGGAGTTGCCTGAGAAACTTAGTGGAGTACACGACGTATTCCATGTATCACATTTGAGGAAGTGTTTGCACAAGACCGCGGAGGTGGTAGAGCCGAGCTTGCTTAAAGAGGTGGAAATAGAGCGTGATGCAACAATTAGACGAGCTCCTACATGCATTCTTGGGTCGGAGATCAAAAAGTTGAGGAATCGAGAGGTCAGACTGGTTAAAGTGCAATGGGGAGATGATGAGAGCAACGCAACTTGGGAGACAGAAGAGAAGATGCGTTCGTTGTACCCTTTTCTTTTTGAGGGTATGTCTTTTAATTTCTCCTTTATCGCTTAGCTTATCTTATCTTATCTTTAGTATGTCCTCTCATTAGTATCTTTGACCTTTAGTTAGGATAATCCTATGGTTGAAACATGTGTTTGAGACATGTTATGTATGATGGATGCAAAATGGATGCAAGTGTTTGCTAGTGGTTGCTCGTGGATGCATATATACACACACTTTAGGCACTAGATCGGCTCAGTCACTTCATATTGCATATTGCATATATATGGATGTATTTAGTATAATGGATGTATAATGGTTGTACCATCATATGGATGCTGCATTCGGTTGAATGGGTGTGCACGCATATAGAAGTAGTATGTAAGCAATTAGGATCTTTTGCATACATAATGGATTCATGACACTTACATAATTTGCATTAAGGAGGTCAACTGAATCAGTAGACCGCCTGATTTTGCATTAGATACGGACATATACACACACTGTGCATTTAAACATGAAAGCATTAGAAGTCTGTAAGGACAATGGATGCCTGTGTATGATGGATGAGTAGATGGACGTTTGGATGGTAGGATATACATTCTTCCAGACTTGAAGATTTCGGGGACGAAATCCTAAAAGGAGGGGAGAATGTAACACCCCGAATTTTCTATTAACACTAAAGTTGCTAAAATATTAATAAGTGTGTAAGAGGGGGGATGTATCTAATATGAATATAAAAGTGTGTAAGAGGGGGGATGTATCTAA
Organism: Allium sativum; assembly: GCA_030737875.1. Lineage (NCBI taxonomy): Eukaryota > Viridiplantae > Streptophyta > Magnoliopsida > Asparagales > Amaryllidaceae > Allium > Allium sativum. Next base: position 198,688,951 of record CM060925.1, on the reverse strand, counting down.
TATGAATATAAAAGTGTGTAAGAGAGGGGATGTATCTAATATGAATATAATAATATTAATAAGTGTGTAAGAGAGGGGATGTATCTAATATGAATATAAAAATATTAATAAGTGTGTAAGAGAGGGGATGTATCTAATATGTATATAAAAACAATAATAAGTGTGTAAAAGGGGGGGATGTATCTAATGTGTACATTGTAGAATATATATATATATATATATATATATATATATTGCTGAGTGTTTGCTGAGTCACTTCTGACTCATTGCTGAGTCAACAAGATAAACCCCATCTTGTCTGAACGGCTGCGGTTATTTCTAGGTTAAATCTAATGGCCTAAATGCATTCTAAAATCTATAAATAAGTGGGTAGACCCTAAACCTAAATCACTTGTAAAATTAGAGAAGCTACCGTCATGCTGCTGCCATGGAGTTCAGCGTAGCCGTCACAAACTAAGAAGAGGAAGCCTAATCATCTACAACTAAATCTACACAAATCAAATCAAAAGATCTCTCTTTCTCTAATTCTTTTCTTTTGTTGGTGAGTATGATGATTCTCACAAGACTATTACAAACTAATTTGACTCAGTTATGAATGGATCACAAGAAAGTGATGTGATTTGTAATTGTAAATTCTATATATTGTGGATCTCTTATTATGTTATTATGTTGTCGTATGATGTAAATTATATATGCTATGTCATGCTATGTTGTAAATTCTCTTATGCTATGTCGTGCTATGTTGAGAATCATGTCAAGCTATGTTATACTATCATACTATGCCATGTTATAAATCATGCTATATTATGTTGAAAAATCATGCTGTTGGATCATGCTTAAAGTTATGTTTTTCTTAATTTAAATGGATCTTGTTTATGGGAATTTGCCTATTAGGTTAGGTGTACCCATAAACTTGAAACTATAATTAAATAAAACTTGATTATGGGAATTTGCCTATTGAGTTAGGTGTACCCATATAAAACCATGTTGTTAAAAAAATTAGATGATGTTGATTCACACATGTTCATATGTAAGTTTATGAAAATTGATTGAGATTATATTAGGTGAATTTTGAACAAGTTGACACCTTTAGGTCCATGACATGTATAATCTATGCAAGTTGGACATATGCAAGTTTCACCCCTTATTATGATTCATTTGGTCACATATACATGTTGTTATTATGATAATCTCTTTTATGCTATGAGTTAGGCTATTCGAGTCTAACATATATTTTGCGAATAAACGTTCAAACGTGGGGTAGGGGTAATATTAGGAATTAATAAATTGGGTGCAATTTTGTAAGATTTTGCATACCATGAATGGATGTCCATAATTGAGTCAATTATGGACATTGTTAAAAATTGGAAGTAATTAATAATTCAAGTAGGGAATTATTAAAATTGGGGGAAAGTGGATTATTATTAATAATCAATGCTTAGGACACGAGGTTGGACCCGTTTGTGATGTAAACCTGCCCGGACCCGCCCGGCAAATCCAGTAGTCACAAATGTCGGCCCAATGTGAGAGGTCCTAGGCCCAAACTAAAGCATAACAGTTGTAAAGACACGAGGTTAGACTCTTTTATGGTGTAAGACTGCCCAGACCCGCCCGGCAAATCCAGCTGCCATAAATGCCAGTCTAATGTGAGAGGTCTTTATGAGGTTATGGCCTTAATGAACTAAGAAATACTTAACCAGATAATCATGTAAGGTGGGACATGGGGGTTAAGTAGGTGCCTTGGGTGGCATGAGGAATCTGGTGGTTGCCTTTAGAGGCATTTGAAATACGATTAGACTTAACCAAACACACATGTAAATGAACATGACTAAGTGGGTTAAGTGGGATGGACTAATGGGGACAAGCTTAGGTGGAATGCTTGTGGTAAATAGTGGGGGCCCATTTCAACCAGTATCCCAAAACGTATCTTTGTGGGCTCGACCCAAGTCGAGGACGGGACACGCATACTGGGTTTGACTATAAGAGGCCAAAACAGGGAGCGGTGGCAACGCAAGTCCAACGGGTTTCATATGCGTGTGTGGACCCGGGCTGGTAGGTAAGACGTTGTTGCATCGTGTAGGTATAAGCCGTGCATGTCCGTTGTATCAGGTTGCCACTTTAGGGGAGTGACACACCCCACTGTGGGGCCAGCACGGGTATCTACGAGTTAGGGAGCCGATCGAATAATGGGAAGTAGGGTACACCTAGTGGAGATAGGGGCAGGCGGCACCTATGTAGTCAGCTAGGGGTACGTAAAGCCATTGGGAAAGTTTCTAAGTGAAGCTAAGTGGGTTGAATCTTTAGGGTGACTGGTGTGGTGCAGTATAGTGTTTATCCTTTAGTATTTAGGAGCGCCTATAACGTTGCCTTTAGCGATTGTCTATGTCTTTAATCTGCTCTTCATAGACATTTTCTTGTTTTCCAGCTTATGCCTTAGTCCAGTTATTTTGGTAATAGTATTGTAGAATTATCATATTCACCAGACTTTATGTCTGACCCCCTCTTTTCCATCCTTTTTCTCCCTTCAGGTCCGCAGGTTGGGCCAAGTTCTAGTGGAGTCTAGTTGGATCGCTTATCTTCTGGAAAGCTTGGACTGCTGAAGTAAAGTCCAGCTTGTTATCTTTCTTTTTAATGGCTATTCATGTAATGGGATTATGTACTTGTTTTATCAAGATAGATATTGTACTTGACATTAAATATGGTGTTATGATGTAATCAAACATGTTTTGACTTCTGCTACAATGAAATAAAGTTTTTGAATTTCCAAGTACTATTTTATATCTGTCTTGTTGTAATTTTACTGTTCTATATTCACTTAAAACCTCCATGGAAGTTAATGCATTCCCTTTGTGAGTGACATTAATGGACGTGGGGTGTTACAGTTTCTATTGTACAAAAACAAATGACATGCAACAGCTCAATATGCATGACTCATGTCAAACCAGTATTCAAGTTCAATATACATAATTGTCAATTGAGGTGCGCAAAGAGACATAATAAAACAGACTTATACATATACATAATTGTGAACTCAGTGGCCAACTGAGCAGCGCAACTCAGTGGCCAAACTGAGCTGCAACTGTGTATATGCGCAACTCAGTTTAACTCAGCACTAAACTGAGCTGCAACTAAGTTGTGTAGCTCAGTTTGGCAACTGAGTTAAACTGAGTTGCATGGCTCAATTGCAAAATTACCCAGAAACTATCCTAGTAAATGCAGTAGGGTAACACCGCAACATCACCTAAAGGGAACTCGCAAAAATCATGATAACCCAAAGCCATTCCAGGGACATCACACACACAAGACAGTGGATGAAACACAAACTATTAAGTTAAAAACCAGAAAAGACTTCAACACACCATACGGAAATGAGGAAAATAAAACTGAAGGTACATAACATTTTGAAACTTTATAAATATTTGATTTTAAGGTTATTGCACTTTTGATACCTTGTGCAACTTCCTTCATAGCTAATTTCAGCTTGCCTATCAACTCATTCTCTATGTCTTTAAGCTTGTTCTGCGCATAATCTTGAAGGTCTCCCTGGCTTTCGCTCGGGGCACTGATCCAAGATCTCAGGGTATCTTTGTCGTCGGTTTAAAAAAAGCATCAGTTACAAGCTTCAAGATTGTTTTCAAACTCTAAACCAAAGGGTGGTAATATTATAACTTTACTAGAATGGTTTCAAACATTTATTTATATGCAATGAAAAACTTGAAGGTGGAGTCATGACATGCCTTGAATGTTCAGCATTAGGACCCGTTTGCGGCAAGCAAAGCTCGATTTCTATATTGGCTTTAGCGTACCAGTATTTGACAGGAAGAAAAGCATACAAGTGGCATATGCTTGTCGACCATCTTGTTCATTGATATGATCGATGAAGGGAAGATAAGTGTCATGGTAATTCAGCATGTACAGTCTGTTTTCATCCAAAGAATTCAAAATGTTCACATTACTCAATGTAAGTCCAACCGTATTTGTATAGAAAAAGAATACTTGAATACGGAAAGTTAATGGATTATGCAACAATGAGCAAATAAGGTACATGTTGCACTGACAGTCCATTTAGATGGCCTACTAAGTCATTTTCTTTGACGGCAGAATCTTGAGGGTCGTATATCTCTGGGCCCAATTTGCTTTTTGGTGGAAAAGTATGAAACAACATTGTATACAGGATTACATTTTGAAAACTAAAAGGTAAATACTGTCTTCATTCCATCATTGCATATACTAGATGGGGTCTCTATATATTGACAGGTTTGATCCCTGCTAGAGCTTGCCTGGCAAATTCATCGTCACTCAGCCACATAAACTTGTCCTCTGCGAAAAAAAATACATAATAGATAATTAAATATCATGTAGGACCATTGATATCATTGTCGGTGTAACATGTCATGCAGTGATGGAAAGATAATTGTTTCCAGGAAATAAAATGCACATGTACTAACCTTGAGTTAGTTAAAAACTTAGCCAGGCCCCATGTCAACTGTCGTGTTATCCATGTTAGCATGTACTAACATTGAGTTAGCTAGGAACTAAGCCAGGCTCATCGACCGGCAGTGTTAGTCGTGTAGCGTGTACTAACATTGAGTTAGTTTAAAGCTTAGCTAGGACCTGTATCGAGTGCTCATTCCTGTTAGCATGTACTAACATTGAGTTAGTTAAAAACTTCGATTGCCCATGTTGACTGTCGGTGTTAATCCTGTTAAAGGTTGGTTTGCAAGTGGCCAAGTGCTGATGAATCATCAACATGGGTCTAAAAATGATTTCTTTTTAATATAGATGTGTACGATTCACGTTGTTAACAGGTATATTTTTTGGTTGGAAGGGGTCATCAAAATTCTTTTAAAACTATAATTATTGACTGGTAAAGAACGGATTGTAAAGAAGGGGAAAAAATGAGGTACTTACTGCGTATGATCTGAGGTGTATCATATCTGAGTAGCCCTTCACTGGATTCTTGAATGATGCTAACAAAGTGTATTTTCTTCCACAGATGATCCTGCCATCCTTTTTTCTGTCTAACCCCTTCCTTGAAAATATTGTCAATATCGTGAAATCCGTTAAAATCACGGCTTTCGGGTGCTATTGATGAAACAAGCTAAGGAACGATATTGTGAAGCAATGCTTTTAGTGCACCAGCTGATAACAAGTCATGTTTCCCTTCTTCGAACTGTTCATCTCTTGGAACATATATCAGATTTGTGTTCTCAACCTTCTCCTTTGTAGATTCTATTCAAAATGGAAATCATATTAAATAATTTCTTACTTCTTATTTTGTTGTAATTTGTTTGAGGTTTAAGTCTGATGTTGTTGTTGTGTTAGCTAGAATTAGTCTCTGTAAATTTTTCCATGTTGGTTTACTTTATTTTCCCTTGCGACTTTTTCTTGCCTATCTATCTATGGAATATACATAATGCATTCTAAGGTGGTCCACTTTGTAAAAAAATGAATCTCGCCATATACCAAAATTGATTGAATTTTCTTACAAACAATATGTACGAATTAACGATAGTTGTTAGCTTGAGTACAACACGTAAGAAAGTTTTCTTATGAGAGTAGATTTTGCATTAACTCCTTTGCTTTACTATATGTGCTTTTGTTGACAAATATACAAAATCATCCTTTCCTTTCCTTTTGATCTCGTGAGCGAAAAGTCAAAAAGTTACTTAAACTTTGGTAGTTAGTTATTCGGTCAAACACTTCATATAACCCATTTATTAGAAAATAATTCACTGTCTTTAAAGAAAACAATAATATTTCCATATTCAGAGCCGGTCCTGGAACTTACGATGCCAGGTAGAATTTTTGCTAAATGATTCTCCTAATGTAAAAAAATATAACAATAATGATAAATAATATTCATATTGTAAGACATAGATATATAATATTAGAAAATCAATACCTTCAGAATAACATAAATACAACTTAGACGTAAACCTCAACTAAGAAATCTATCTCAGCTTAAAAAATAATATTTGTACTAGTCTAGTCAGAAAAAGAGATCTGCAATGTACCTGATAAGGCTTTTAAACATTTTTTTGATAAGATGTAGTTGAAAGCAAAATTCCGAAATCTCCGTTTCCGTTTCCATTCCGTCCAAGCAGAAAATTTAAAATTTTGGCCTTGGTTTGAAAATTCTGTAAATCCCAATTTAATTTCGGTTTGCTAATTCCGGTATTTTATTTTATAAATACATAAAAAAATTATGCAATATGCAAATAAACATGCAATACAAATGATCGTTTTGTCAATTCCATTTGAAATGGCCAATCATAATTAATCACTAAAAAATGATCATAATCACTCAGAAAGAAAGAGTAGCGGGATTATTAAAATAATCGTACCTTTATGTCCTAATTCATTTGAATCTCGTCCATTTTTGGAACACTTAAAACACTACAAATTTGTATTTAACATAAAAGAAAGAGCAGTTGAATCTTTAAATAAATTAACATTCACATTGATAAAGCCCAAACCTTTTCAATTACAAAAAAAAAAAAAAAAAAAAAAAACATGAACAACAGGCTCACTACAAAAAACACAGCAATTTGCGACGGCATTTAGCCGTCGGCGGCCGTCGCAAATTAACTCGTCGCCAACAGGAATTGCAACGGCTAAAGAGACGGCTTTGTCGTTGATTTAGCAACGGCTAGTAACGGCTTATCTCCACGTGTCGAGTCGTTTCTTTTACCGGAAGCCATTGCAAGCCGTCGCAAAACCGTTACGAACCGTCGGAAGCCGTTGCTATATGTTGACCAATAGGCCGTTGCAGATCTGAAATAAAATTTTTTGACCTGCACAGCAGTTCCTTCCCATCAAACCACACCACACTATCATCTCATCAACTCACTATTAATTCACCAATTTTCATCAAAAATCAATTCAATTCCCCAATATTATCTCATCATTACACCAATACTCATCAACAATTAATTCATTAATTAAAAAACAAAATTATAAACACCATATGTATGAAAACCATATCAAAACACATCATAACATCATCAAATACCATCGTACAACACAAAACACATCAAACCATAGTATATGTACATACGATCATCCGTGCATGTGGCATAAAAAACCAAATATATGACATATCAGAGCATAAACTAAGAAATGCGCACCTACACTAATCTTCCTCCTCATAGTCTTCTTCTTCCTCCCCACGATAAACAACAGAATCTCCTCCATCTCCTCCCTCCCTAGGCATAAACCCATGCTCATGAAAGTAAGCTGCGATGCGCTCATCTATATCCTGTTGCATCTGGGTTTTTCGCCAGTCCATCAGCTCATTCATCTGCTCCTACGTCCGAGCAATAGTCGCCTCCTCCATCGTCCTCCTATAAGTACGCTGAACATCCTGTGAAATAAGTAAGTTCACATTAAAGTTATTTAAACATGAATATGCTTAAACATATACATGGTTTGCGTTAAACATTTATTTGGTTAGTGTTAAACATGTATGAGTTTAGTGTGTTAAAAAAATATTACCTCCTGATTGCCGAAACCATATTGCCTTCCTTGAGTAGGAGGATCGGTGATAGAATGCCATATACGATTAGACTCCTCGACCGTAAGCTCCTGTCCAGTAGCCTCTATCACTCTAGCAGCCTCTGCATCATACTTCCCCTACAATAGAAATATAATTTTAACACAAATGTTATACTGTGATAGGAACAAATATGAAATATTTTAATTTATACGGATCAGCATATATATATTTACCATTATACGCTCACTCTTCGGATCCGCCCAATCATATGTAATATTTCCTTCTTCATCAGTATGCTCAACTGCATGTGTGTGTCTGAATACGTCTGCCAGCGTAGGCTCTTTTCCGTACTTTACATGTTGAGTATTTAAAATAACGTATAAGAATGAATTATATACACTAAATTTTCACGTAAACATATACTACAAGTATTTAAAATTTATACCAAATCCCTTCTACGTTGTTGAAATGATTTTGAGCCACCGCGGTGTAGAGCAGGATTCTTTTCTCTATTTGCTTTATTTCTAGCTGCTACTTTCTATTAAATTTTAAACACGATGACGTAAAATAATGCAATCAATATTATAAATATGAATATTTATCATTATGTCTTACTTTAGCTTCTTCCGACTCCTAATACTTTTGAAAATCTCCCCAAACATCATCACTCATAAACGGAGGCTTTTTTCCAGATGTCTTCGCCCTTGAAACCATCTCTCGATAATTTTTGCGCATCTTCGTATTCCAATGAGTCAGAAAAGTAGTCATGTCCTCATCCTCAACGCGTACAACAGCCTGCATATTACATTTATTTTTAATTATTTACAGTATATTAATTTTCAATATTAGTATAAAAAATTACTTACCAATAAATCGGCTAAAATGACATTCTTAATATGAGGTGGAATATTATCCCAATGTGGCCAAGCCCCCGTCATTTTGCTCACGTAAGACTGCTTCGATACCTTTAATATGAACTGTGCGGGCTCAGTCTCGAATCCCCTGTGTAGAAGTTGATATAAATATTTCATATATTTTAAATAAACTAAATTGAAATAAATTTGACATTTACCCGCCACTTTTCGGAACAATCTCCGCAACTCGGCGCAGATCCGCACTGAGCTGCTAGCACCTGGAGATGGTGAAGGAGTAGGCTGAGATGTACTCCTCGATCGTCGTCTATCGCCAGACATATATGTTACAATAATATAATATGCATACAAAATAACTTGAATTATTAGCATTAGTCATCATTATCATAACATAAATCGTAAATGAGAAGAACAATACTGCATAACATAGTCAACATTATCATTACATAATTCAGAATCGTAACAAACGTAAGTAAATTCATAGCTAAGAAAAATTAACATCGTTATTATTACATAGCTCAGAATAATACATAACATAGTGCATAGCTCATAATATAGTACATAACATAAGTACAAAACCTCAGTCTTCATCATTTTCGGATGCAAACTCGGTCTCATACTCTATATCGTTTTCTTCAGTACTTATAAATGCATCTACTAGTACATTCGCTTCATCATTCAACGGCCCTACATCAATGTCATCAGCTATTATTATTTCAGTATTTGGCTCAAGATCCGCTTGATACACTGCTTCGTCTGGAATATTATTTCCATCAAATGTAAATCTCGCCTTTGTTTTAAAAACAGCCCACCAATCTGCTTTATCTTTTTTTAAAGATGGATATGGAGCAAAATAGACTTGTAATGCTTGCTTAGATAGCACAAAAGGATCATACTTATAGTAATATGAAGTGTGCCTTATTTCGATTAGCTTATAATCTTTGTGTACATTGATTCCAGAACAACGAACATTGCTAAACCAGTTGCATTTGAACAGATAAATTTTCTCTACGGGCTGAACGTAATATGTTAACTCTACAACTTGCGTTAAGACGCCGTAAAAATCTTTTATATGCTCCTCTGGATCATCACTACCTTTGAAAAATACACTGCTGTTATATGTTAATATTTCATCTCTGTAATCATTGGTGTTGAATTTAAATCCATTGATAAAGTATATTGGATAAGTTTTGACATTTCTTTTTGGTCTGATAGCAAGATGTCGTAATCCTTCGTTAACAACGGTATTAAAAACTGTATTAAAAATGTTATCAAACACGTTTTTTTCATTATGCATCACGTTAATATTATGCCAAAGTTTGAGATTTTTCCATTAAGGTAACTCCCAAAATATACTTTGTTTGCACCAATTATGAATGTCCGATTTACCTAGAATTTCAACCTGCTTGCCAGTTTCATGTATCTTTGGGTACTCACTTACAATTTCATATATCTCTTCACTTGTCTAAACTTTAGGCGGTAGCATAGTTTCTACTCTGTTAGCTAAAGTTCTTTTTATCCGTTCTAAATTTATGATTAATATGGAGAAAGCAACGATGACAGTCAAACCATGAAATTTTTTTTCCCATACTTTAATGAAAATGATCGTGTCTCCTCCATACAATGAGGACAAGCTAGACGTCCAGCTGTGCTCCAACCTGAAAGCATGCCATACGCTGGAAAATCACTAATAGTCCATATATATATAGAAGCAAACATACGAAAATTTCTTTTTCTCGAAATGTCGTATGTTTCGACTCCTTCATGCCACAGTGTTTTCAACTCTTCAATCAATGGTTGTAAATAAACATCAATTCTTTGAGTCAGATCATCAGGACCGGGGACAACAACCGTTAAAAACATATATGGATTTTTCATACACATCCATGGAGGTAAGTTATATGGAGTAACAATGTTAGGCCATGATGAATATTTACTACCAAAATGAGAAAATGGCAAAAATCCATCCGTGCATAAACGGAGCCCAACATTACGGCTCTCTGCAGCAAATTCAGGATAAGTCCTATCAAAGTGTTTCCATGCTTCACCATAAGACGGATGTATAATAGTTCCTTCTTCTGGTGTTCTCACGCTATGCCATCGCATATGGCACGCTGTAGCAGAAGATGCATATAACCGTTGAAGTCTGGGAGTTATAGGTAGATAATGCATTCTTTTATATGGAACTTCTTTTCCTTTCTTTTTTCCTTGATTTATATCTATCTTCATTGCAAAATTTGCATTTTCTACGCTGAGCGTCTTCTTTCCAATACAACATGCAACCTTTAACACATGTATCTATCTTATGATATGGTAATCCAAAAGAGGACATAAGTTTTTTCACTTTATAATGACTATCGCACATCAAATTATTGGGCGGCATACGTCTTTTTGCAGTTTGTACAACTGCTGTAAATGCAGCTTCTGTAAGATTGAATTTTGATTTCATAGTGATGAATTATACGGTTACAGACAACTCGGTTCTGCTTGTACACCCTTCCCACAACGGCCTCTTAGTAGAATTCAATATCTCATAAATTTTTTCCGCTTCCGCCGTTGGTTCTTCGACATTTCCAGTCTCATCGTCGCTTTGCTCAATGTTAGGAAACATTGATCTTGCTGCATCTTGCACCATATTTTCTATCGGATTTGTCAATATATTATCGTTCATCATTGTACTATCGTCCTCTACCTACAGGGTTAGACGTAGGTTGAACAAGTTCTCCATAACGATCCCATAATTGATAATTCGACACAAAACCAAATTTATACAGATGTACTTCTACTACATCCGGTTTCCAATGCTTCAGATGTCTGCACTTACTACACGGACAACGAATGTCTACGTTACTTCGATTATTGAATTTAGCGAATCTAATAAATTCTTGGACTCCATTACAAAAATGTTCCTTTATCGACCATTTTTTTACCGGTTCGGGGTTGATACATCCAACTGCGATCACGAAAATAATCGAATATTTTCCTGATTTGCAACAAATATGTTAGAAAGTTCGATCGAACGTAACACTTTATACTATTTTAAATCTTGTAAAATTTCATTTATAACTATTGCATGTTTTCGGTTTTTTCGTTTATCTCTTTTTTTCTTTGACGGTCGGTCTACCTACTTCCCATTACAAATATAATAATGTAAGCATATTTTATAAATCATTTCAGGTTAAACGGTTCAACAAAATTTCGGTAGCACTTCCCTTTGGTCCCTGTATCGTACACAAATGAGTGTACATGGGGAACAAAAAGGAAGTGTCATCGAAACTTTGTTAACCGTTTAAACTGAAACGATTTATAAAATATGTTTACGTTATTATATTTGTAACTTGTCCAATACTAGGACAAATCCAACGAATATTATATCAGATGAATATAGATTTCCATTTTATGTAAAAACGAATACCCGTATAACGATCATATACAATACTTGTCGGACGGGGCCAAATTTATCTAAGGGGTTCACATAAGTAGTCAAAAAAACATTCAACCTAGTTTAAACCATAAAACAATACAAATGAAAAAAGCGCGCTTTTTGCACTTTGGGCTTTTATGCGCTTCACTAATAGGTGTGCCCTTAAACTTCAAAAAAACTCCTTAGTTGCGCCTTGCGCCTTTTTCCGTCTACGCTCGCGCCTTAACTACATAGCGTCTATAAAGTATTTTTCAGTACTTTCAATTTGTAAAATAACATGGCAGTGAAAATTGTGAAGTATAAATTAGTTTTAGTTACTTTTAGTTTAAAGTATAAATTTGTAAAATAACATTTTTATATTAAATATTATAGCAACAATTTTTTTATATTGCAAATGCATTCTTCAAATTTGTTTGGACCGACTATTCTTGCATCCAATGGTGACGTAATTAACAGTGCATGCGGGGACATCATTTCACCATTTCAATAGTCATAATCAAGTTAATTACTAGCGCTAAACAATCACGTTTAGTTCATTTTTTCTCAAATGATCTCAAATAATCCTACAACACAATCAACCAACAACACAATCAACGTAAACCCAATTACGTAATGATAGTCGTCGTTTTCATGCTCCTAAGTCAAGTACATATGCGATAATCAACGATTTTAACCTCCTAATCAATTCTACTTATTCTCAAATCAATGTATAACAAAATCAACATCATATGCATCTCACAAGACAACCAATTTCATATCCATAAACATGAATTTACAACCCCACATAAATATACACAAATTAACCCTAAATAACCCTAAATAAAGATGGAATAGGGTTTAGAAGACATACCTTCGCAAATTAAGGTGATGGAATGGGGTTTGGATGGTTGAAATCGCGGCAATGGAGGGCGACATCCTGGAAAGTTTTTTTTATTTATTTTCCATGGGTAAAATGAATTGGGGAAGAATGGTTGGTTGTTTATTGCTTCAGGGCCGTGCGACGGCTAGCGACAGCCGCTTTTTCGGCCGTCGCAAGGCCCTATTGCTATTTCAAGCCGTTCTTGTAGTGGCTCTAGCAGCAGATGTAGGGTGTGTTCTTGACGAATGAAAACGAGGTATTTGAACGGGGCATTTGAATGGGGCATTTGAGCAAAGTATTTGAGCGTGATACTATAGCGAACAAGGAATGTGTTTCTAACTACGAACGGGGTATTTGAGCGTGGTATCTTAGTAGGGTGTTTAATTTTTATGTTATGAATTAATTTATGTGTTTAATTGTAATTTATGTTTGAGCCGGGCATTTATGTTTTAAAATTTGCATACGACTGTTTCTATTTTCGATAATCTAAAAGCTGTTTCCCAGCTCATGCCAACACAATTTTACCTTCCCCAAAACAGTGCTCCACATGTTAAACCTGCTACTTCGTTTCTTTATCAAAAGCTGCTTCTACCCCCTCATTTTCTTCGCGAGCGAAAGATAATAGCTCCTTTTCTTCACATCTCCGCCATTTCTTTTTACTATATCACGTTCATTCCCATAACCCATCTCACTCTGTTCACCATATTCCAACGCAAACATTTTTTTATTTTTTTCCCCCTGCGTCCGGCGCGTCGCACGCCAACGAATGGTTTTGCAGCATTGGCAAAGCGTTCCGTTTGAGCGGAGAAACTTTTGTTGGCGTCCGACGCGTCGGACTTGAAGACTGCCCCATGTGAAGCCTTGTTTCTCGTATGCCATCTTCTACAAATTAGGGTTCAAGCCGCTTCTTGCTTATGCAAATTGAAACCGTGCCCCGCAGTCAAGAATAAAACCGCACTCCTCAAATCAAAATCAAAAGTTGATAGTTTTTCGTGGTTCTTGGATCTGAGAAGAGGCTGCGTGTTTTTTTTCCTTTCATGCATCTTTTCTATTTTAGGGTTTTTTATAACCTATCCATGGCTGCTACCCTGTGCCATGGCACTGTTGGCACTGGGCCAGGGCCGGTTGTGTCCAAATTCAACAAGGAGAATGCATTAAAAAGGTTAGCAAGTCAAATTCATATACTACCATTTTAAACGGTAGCTTTTAATTGAATGCTATGTAGTTGTCAAAATACAACTACTTTGCCATGTTATGAAGTAATTGCTAGAAAATGACATGTATGTGCACAATATTATTTTTGAAATATTACTCGATATATTCAACTAAAAGAAAAAAATAATACCAATATTTGTTGGGGCACGCCCAGTTCTAAGGCGCCGTGGGTAAGGAATTTCCTTATTTTGTATATATGTTGAAAAAACACCTAATATCCGAAAGAAGGTGGCGTTAAAAGGAACTAATCTAATCGACTAAAGCAACAAAATTTGAGACCAACTTATCATTTACTTGTTTTGTAAACAACATATCCAGGCATCAAAACAATGACAATGAAGAATGACTTAAAAGATTACAATCTATTAATAATCATGAGAGAAAATTGAATTTTGAATTAAGTGCTCTAATATGGTGTCATAAAAATTATATTGCATGTCAAATTCATTTCGCTGAAATGTATCACACGATATTGCCTAAAGAACAACATTCACAAACACGAATCTAAACATGATTATCCCTATTGCAATAGCTAGTCGTGTAACTGCAGGCACTTCATCCTTTAAAAGGTATATCAGAGTAGGAACCAGTTCAGGTAACAAGTACACATCCTTCGGTCCAATTTCACCAATCATCCTGAAACGTAACATGGCAAAAACAAAAATAGAAATATTAGTGTCACTATTATTAATCACTTTGCGTGCATGGGATTTAAGCGTGACTGCATAAGAACAATCTCGCATCAGAAAACACCGTAAAAGTGGAGAGCTATACAAGTACAGTTCCGAACTGAGTTTGAGTTCGAAATTGAGTTTGCAAACTCATTTCCGCATTGAGTTTGCAAACTCAGTTTCGACTTAGTTTTGAAGCTGAGTTTGCAAACTCAGTTTCGAACTGAGTTTGAACTCATATAGTTGTTCTATTGAAATAAAATGTATGATCAACCTCTAATTGAAGAATGACGAAAAATAAATGAGATTGTTTTAAACTATATATCATTCACGGAAATACCGATCTACGTTGATCCATCTTTAAAGTTATGTTTGAATTCAAACCACTCTTTTGTTTTATAAACTTTGATCTGTAACAACCCGGAATTTGGGGCCAATTTAAAATTTTCATTTTAGAGATTTTAGAGGTGTTTAAATAGTTGAAATGAATTATTTTAAATAAAAATTACTATAAACTTATTTTGACTGAATTTAATGCGAATATATTTAATTTAATTATAAAAGGAATTAGAAAAAGGACGGTAGTTTGAAAAGTCAAACCTGAACTTTGACTGACCACACAGGATGCAGAATAAACCGGATTTTGGTGAAACCAAAAATATTTAAATCTGTTAATGAATATCTTTCTAACGACTATGAAAAATCGAAGTTTCATAGCGGGAATCAAAAGTTATGGCCAAATGAATTTTCAGAAAGGTCGTTATAGAGAATATATCGCCCATGAAAATCGACATTTTTCATACGACCTCGGAATTCGACGAAACCACTTTTGTTGGATCCGGGATGTAAAATTATTGCTAGGTTTCAAATTTCATGATTTTTGAAGCTAGTATGTGAGTGTGGCAAAAGAAACTGTGTTTTGTCAATTTTGGTCAAAATTAATTGACTGGAAAATAGCCATTTTTCAAACAGTCTCAGAATTCGACGAAATAAATTTTGTTAGGACCGTATCATCATAAGAAAGCCAAAAATATTTTTTCTGGATTTTTCTGACTTCGTATATGACCCCGGTAAAATTAGAAAGTACGTTCGAATTTAATATTAAAGAATTAATTTGAAAATAAAGAAAACATACTGTAAACTTCAGAATTGGACTTCGGCAATAGCACCATCGCGTTCAGAAGACGTCAAAACATATTGTTCGACAGTCATTGGAGTCCGTTTGGAGATCGGATGGAAAAACCCTAATTTTGGATTTAAAAAATATATATAACCAAAAGTGAATATTAGGCACACATCCCTAAAACGAAACTTAATTAGGCTCACATCCGGTCGTAAACTTATTATAAATTAGGTCCCTATTTTCAAAAACATATAAAAACATACAAAAAAAATATAAAAAAACCATGTAAATTCGTATTTAATTAAAACAATTAATCGTGAAAAAAATCAGATCAAAAAAACATTAAAAACAACGTCGAAATCACGAAATACAGAAAATCAACGAAATGCAGTAAATTGCATCAAAACATGCATATAAATCGATTAGTTTCATACATGTATGCATTTATTTCAAATCTGCGTCAAAACTGCAGTATAAATGCATACATGTATGCACATATTGTTAAAACATGCATCTGCTGATGCATTTATTTAAAAACCGCATACCTACGTGCAACTTATTCACGTTTGCATGTATTTTGACATACATGCACACATGTATGCAGTTATATAGAAAAACTGCATACATGTATGCAATTTTTCAAACAGGCGTGCATAAATATATGCATGTGTATTCGAATAGTTGCATAAATGTATGCAACTATTCGTAAAAGTTGCATACATTGATGCAATTTTTTTTTTTAATTTCTGTGGACTTCCGGGAATGTTTACAGATTTTAGAATTTTTTTTTTTTTTTTTTAAGTGATAGCGCCTGAAGATTTGGACAGAAAACGAAAGAGGCGGAGGTTTGGAAAGTGGCAGGCGGAAGATTCCAGGCGGCAGCTAAAATAGGGGGCGGGTTTACAGAGAAAACATTAATTACAGGGATGTATTGCGAATTTAAAAACTTGCAAATAGTTGCATACATGTATGCAACTTTTGCCAATAGTTGCATACATGTATGCAAGTATTTCTGAAGCTGTTTCAGTTGAAAATGCATGCAGAAACCTGCATACATGTGTGCAACTATTTGAAATACTTGCACACATGTATGCAAGTATTTACATGTGAAAATAAAATATGTGCAGAAACTTGCATATATGTATGCAACTATTTTAAATACTTGCACACATGTATGCAAGTATTACATGTAAAAATATAACAGAGAAATACTTGCACAGATGAATGCAAGTATTCCAAATATGTGCATGATTTGATGCAGATTACTGCATTTTTCGCTGTTTTCTGTATTTTTTCGATTTTGATGCATGTTTTGATTTTATTATGATCTGAATTTTTGGACGAGTACATGTTTTATTTAAATACGAATTTACGTGATTTTTTTATATTTTTTTAATATTTTTTTTATGAATTTTCGAAAAACAGGGACTAAATTTACAATAAGTTTATGACCGGTTTTTTTTTATATTTTGAAACCTAATAGGGACCTCTAAAAAACGCACCCAAAAGTGAATACCCTAGTATACCGTATTAATACGGTGCTATAGTCCTTCTTCCTCTTCGTATTATCAGCCGCCGAACCCATTATACATCAAATCTTTGAGCTCCGATTTCTCCCAATCCATGGTGAATTAACATATGCCCCTTTGGACTTTTTTGAAGATCTTTGAACGCTCTTCGATCTCAGACAAACCCCGCCCCTCCTCGTGCCCCGAATCTTGAGAACCGCACCTCCAAAGGCACGGCCTTTGAACCGCTGCCGCCCCCATCTATCGCTGCCGCACCCTCCACCGTGCTAGGCGCATGTGCGCCTCTCCGAGGCCGACCACCTCCAAAAAACCTCATCTGAAACCGTAAACTACACCTCACAAAAATTGGATTCAAAGTTTTGAACTTTTTGAAGTTAAAGGTAAATTTCGATTTCAGTTTTGCCACGCTTTAAAATGTCGCAGTGACAGTTATCAAAAGTGTTTTCTAATTTATACATATGAACTTCAAATTGAAATCTTCCAGATCTGAAATCGCCGTGACTTCGAACACGAGATCTGATCGAGTTTGGACCTTCATTTCAGTCCCGAGCAAAGTGAGAATTTATTTTTAATTAAATTTAATTAATTTAATTATTATCCTAGCGTTATGTGAAGTTTAAATGGTAAATATCATGCTTGCGATACCGATCTATTTTGTTTTGTCATATTTGATGATGTTTGGTATGTGCTTGTGATGGTTAGTTTAGATCCGTATGATTACCACCTCTTATTTAATCACTTGTGTTGATTTGGATGGATCTAATTTATCAATTCAAAAAAATATAAATATGATTGTCACTTTCTTATGTTATCGCTTTTGAATGTTTTTGAATTAATCAAACTTATCGATTCATAATGAAAGAGACATGGTTTGCCATCGTTATGTTAGTGCTTTCGTTTATTTGAATTGATCTAGATTATCAATTCAACATTGTAAATGAAATTTACATTATTTTTAATATGAATAAAAGTAGAAATTTACATCGTATAAAATTTACATTATTTTTAATGTGAATAAAAGTAGAAATTTACATCGTATGTTAAAATTTACATTTTTATATGTAAATTATATAGGGAATTACACCATAGGATTAAAATTACATTTTTCTATGTAATTGAAATGCGAATTTACATCGTATGTCAAAATTTGCATTTTTATATGTAAATTATATAGGGAATTACACCGTAGGATTAAAATTACATTTTTCTATGTAATTAAAATGCACATTTACATCGTATGTGAAAATTTACATTTTTATATGTAAATTATATAGGGAATTACACAGTAGGATTAAAATCACATTTTTCTATGTAATTAAAATACGAATTTACATCGTATGTTAAAATTTACATTTTTATATGTAAATTATATAAGGAATTACACCGCAGGATTAAAATTACATTTTTCTATGTAATTAAAATGTGAATTTACATTGTATGTTAAAATTTACATTTTTATATGTAAATAATATAGGGAATTACACCGTAGGATTAAAATTACATTTTTCTATGTAATTAAATGTGAATTTACATTGTATGTTAAAATTTGCATTTTTATATGTAAATTATATAGGGAATTACACCGCAGGATTAAAATTACATTTTTCTATGTAATTAAATGTGAATTTACATTATATGTCAAAATTTGCATTTTTATATGTAAATTATATAGGGAATTACACCGCAGGATTAAAATTACATTTTTCTATGTAATTAAAATGTGAATTTACATCATATGTCAAAATTTGCATTTTTATATGTAAATTATATAGGGAATTACACCGTAGGATTAAAATTACATTTTTCTATGTAATTAAAATGTGAATTTACATCGTATGTTAAAATTTACATTTTTATATGTAAATTATATAGGGAATTACACCGTAGGATTAAAATTACATTTTTCTATGTAATTAAAATGTGAATTTACATCGTACGTTAAAATTTACATTTATATATGTAAATTATATAGGGAATTACACCGTAGGATTAAAATTACATTTTTCTATGTAATTAAAATGTGAATTTACATCGTACGTTAAAATTTACATTTTTATGTGTAAATTATATAGGGAATTACACCGTAGGATTAAAATTACATTTTTCTATGTAATTAAAATGTGAATTTACATCGTATGTTAAAATTTACATTTTTATATGTAAATTATATAGGGAATTACACCGTAGGATTAAAATTACATTTTTCTATGTAATTAAAATGTGAATTTACATCGTATGTTAAAATTTACATTTTTATATGTAAATTATTAAGGGAATTACACCGTAGGATTAAAATTACATTTTTCTATGTAATTAGAATGAGGGTCTGCATTGAAATCAAAAAATTACATTTTTATAATGTAACGTATGATGAGAGTTTGCTTCGTAATAAAAAAAAAATCATATTTTTACAATGTAAATAAGAAGTAAAGTTTGCATTGTAAATAAATTTACATTTTTAGATGTAATTTAGAATATGATTCTTAATGCAAATATAAGTTACATTTTTATTATTATGTAATTAAGATGAGAAAATACATTGAGGTTAAATTTTACATTTTATATGTAATTTAAAGGTAGGATTTTGCAATGTATCAAAATTTACATTTTTTTGCATGTAAATAGAAAATAGAAATTAAATTTACATGTAAATGATAAGGACGGAATTTACATTTTTAATGTAAGTAAAGAATGAATTTAGGATGTTGTGATATGATCTACATTTTCAAATGAATTAAAATTTAATAAGGATCGATAGTTGTTAGAGCGTTGTTTAAATCAAACGACGTTATTTCGATCAAACGATGATTATATATAGATAAATATAATTAAAATTTAAACAAATGGAGCGCGGTAGTTCGCGTTTTGAAATCGTACATTTAAACGACTATACATGAAGATCCGACCGTCGGATTTTCTTGAAACTGAAACCGTTAGGACCGTCTGGGAAAAATCTTTCCAACGATATATATTACGTTAAGATCCAACGGTTAGATTCTAAGAAATGTAAAAATAAAAATTGATTGAATGTAGCGCATAGTCGCCCATTGACTTAAGGCGTCGTTATATAAAAATTTAATTATTCTAAATAATTAAAATAGGAAGTAATCATTATAAAGTGATACGAAGGATTTTAAATATATATATATACACACACACATATATATATATACGAGGATTATTTGGAATGTCCAAGTTCTCTCATTCCAAATAATCAAACGGCGTTAATGGAAGTATGAAGATGGCGTATGAAGACCGTAAATCTTCCCTCGAATGGACAACGATCGAGGCCCTGATTTGACTTGCTCCCAATTCAAGGGTCATGGTCATTGCCCAAACGTACGTGTTGATTTCACGGGTTTGGTTTTCGCTCAGACCCAGAGCATAAGCTAATAAATGGATTGTGTGTCTGACATCGTACTCTATTAAATATCATGTTATTGATCTTCTGTCGAATGTATGGATGTTTGGTGGCGGAGAATTTATTCTCTTGCTTAACAACCGTTCATATATTTCGGCAAAGGATTGGTAGTGCGATATGGAGTGATGATGTGGCATGCTAAGATGCATAGGATCAAGGCTTTGTTGAAAAGCAGGCCTTGTGGGACAATCAAAGCATAGCCTGTTTTAGGCATAGCTTTGTGTATAGCGTGACTTCGCGAGCCTCACACACCGACGGAGTCTAAAACGGGAGAACGGAACGCATGGAGAGCAGCGTGTTTCTTTCTAGCTAGAAGTGGTGACTGGGCTTTAACACGGCTCGACATTTTACTTATGTGGATGAAGGAATGAGGCGCCTCGGTTGATAGGTCATATAGGATCGGGAAACGTGTGTTCAGGAATTGCCAATCCACGAAGCTGTATGTGTGGACCGGCCCTGCAGGATCCAAGGGTTCACTGCGGGGGATCCTGAGATATTAGCTAGAGTTTCTCGAATCGGTAAGGAGCTCCTCCCTAGGCATGACTCATGATGGAAATCCAAACTTCCAATATGAACCCACGGATTTGATTATATTACTAGTATGGAAGCATAGTACTATGGTATCTATGTGTCCTAGGATTGATACATTTATTTTGAAATGTTTTCCATATATACTAATAATAATAATATTAAACTCGTATATGTCGTATTTAGCATGTTTAATCACCATAAGGTAAAACCCTATCCTTTGGTTTTTGTTGCATTGTGTGATGGGACCTGGGTCTTATGGTAATTCCATTTTTCTCAAAAGCATAACATTGTTGTACGATTTACTTATTATTTGTTCTGCCACTTTTATGCACGGCAATCCATTAGAGTAAACCCGTTCCGCGTTAGCGGCGTGGTCTTTGGATTTACCTTATTAATAGTGATTAATCAGTTAAGAATTCGCACACCATTCCCACGACTGACCCGTTGTTTGTTTACACCTTTTTGCAAACTCGGGTGCCCTCCTTTCTACACGGGCAGCCAAGTAAACAGGTTCATTCTTTGCTTGGAGTCTTTTATTTGGAGCTGCTTATTATCTTTCTTGGATTTGCTTTCGTGGAGAGGTGATGACTTGGAGCTTGAAGACATTTATCATTTGTTGCTATTGCATCTTTCTCTTTTTAATTCCAGACATTAAACTTGTTTAATTTCACGTTGTTTAAGTTGGAGTTGGAACTTATTTCTTTTTCTGCAAACTTGATGTAATAATTTAAAATTCTGTGACTGTGGACTTTCTGTGGTTGATGACATTATATTTCCGCTGCTATGATGTTGTTACTCTATGAATTTCCTATGCTATGTTGTATCTGTGATATGTATTATTGTTTTTATGTTGTATTCCAAATGATTATTCCTTACTTTCATCCCGTGGAAGTTTGGGGTCATCACAGTTGGTATCAGAGCTTTGGTTAAACTTAGCTTTGGAATATAACATAATTATAATAATTCGTTTACGTAGAATCACAATATTATATGGCGAACATTTCATATAAATACATAATAGTCAGTCATTCCATCATCATCTTATCATCCGTCCTTTTTATTATTAGCATTTCTTCAAATCATCATTATAGTTGTTCTGACTCTTTCCTGGATCGTACAGAACTAACTAAAAATGAGTACCGCTGCCGCTAGAGCTAGAGAAAGGAGGCAAAATCTTGCTGGAACTGAGGAGGCTACAGTCTAACAACCACTGAAAATTATTGGCAAGGTGACTAGGAAGCTGAGAAATAAAAGTATCAACCTTGTCAAGGTGCAATGGAGCGGTGATCCTAGAGACTGCACTTGGGAAACCGAGGAGAGTATCAAACAAGCCTATCCCAAATGCAGAGTGGATATCTCCGATTAGTTTTAATTGTGAGGTACGCTTAAAATATTTTCCATTCTTTATGTTGGTTCCGACCCTTCTATTCTTCCCTTTTCCTTTTCGAGGATGAAAAGTTCTTAAGCGGGGGAGATTGTAACAACCCGGAATTTGGGGCCAATTTAAAATTTTCATTTTAGAGATTTTAGAGGTGTTTAAATAGTTGAAATGAATTATTTTAAATAAAAATGACTAGAAACTTATTTTGATTGAATTTAATGCGAATATATTTAATTTAATTATAAAAGGAATTAGAAAAAGGACGGTAGTTTGAAAAGTCAAACCTGAAATTTGATTGACCACACAGTATGCAGAATAAACCGGATTTTGGTGAAACCAAAAATATTTAAATATGTTAATGAATATCTTTCTAACAAATCTGAAAAATCGAAGTTTCATAGCGGGAATCAAAAGTTATGGCCAAATGAATTTCAGAAAGGTCGCTATAGAGAATATATCACCCTTGAAAATCGACATTTTGCATACGACCTCGGAATTCGACGAAACCACTTTTGTTGGATCCGGGATGTAAAATTATTGCTAGGTTTCAAATTTCATGATTTTTGAAGCTAGTATGTGAGCGTGGCAAAAGAAATCGTGTTTTGTCAATTTCGGTCAAAATTAATTGACTGGAAAATAGCCATTTTTCAAACAGTCTAAGAATTCGACGAAATAAATTTTGTTAGGACCGTATCGTCAAAAGAAAGCCAAAAATAATTTTTCCGGATTTTTCTGACTTTGTATGTGACCCCGGTAAAATTAGAAAGTACGTTCGAATTTAATATTAAAGAATTAATTTGAAAATAGAGAAAACATACTGTAAACTTCAGAGTTGGACTTCGGCAATAGCACCATCGCGTTCAGAAGACGTCAAAACATATTGTTCGACAGTCGTTGGAGTCCGTTTGGAGATCGGATGGAAAAACCCTAATTTTGGATTTAAAAAAATATATATAAAGAAAATACCCTAGTATACCGTATAAATACGGTGCTACGGTCCTTCTTCCTCTTCGTATTATCAGCCGCCGAACCCATTATACATCAAATCTTTGAGCTCCGATTTCTCCCAATCCATGGCGAATTAACATATGCCCCTTTGGACTTTTTTGAAGATCTTTGAACGCTCTTCGATCTCAGACAAACCCTGCCCCTCCCGGTGCCTCGAATCTCGGGAACCACACCTCCAAAGGCACGGCCTTTGAACCGCCGCCGCCCCCCACCTATCGCCGCCGCACCCTCCACCGTGCTAGGCGCACGTGCGCCTCTCCGAGGCCGACCACCTCCAACAAACCTCACCTGAAACCGTCAACTACACCTCACGAAAATAGGATTCAAAGTTTTGAACTTTCTGAAGTTCATGGTAAATTTCGATTTCAGTTTTGCCACGCTTTTAAATGTTGCAGTGACAGTTGTTAAAAGTGTTTTCTAATTTATACATATGAACTTCAAATTGAAATCTTCCAGATCTGAAATCGCCGTGACTTCGAACACGAGATCTGATCGAGTTTGGACCTTCATTTCAGTCCCGAGCAAAGTGAGAATTTATTTTTAATTAAATTTAATTAATTTAATTATTATCCTAGCGTTATGTGAAGTTTAAATGGTAAATATCATGCTTGTGATACCGATCTATTTTGTTTTATCATATTTGATGATGGTTGGTATGTGTTTGTGATGGATAGTTTAGATTCGTATGATTATCACCTCTTATATAATCACTTGTGTTGATTTGGATTGATCTAATTTATAAATTCGAAATATTTGAAATATGATTGTCACATTCTTATGTTATCGCTTTTGTATGTTTTTGAATTAATCAAACTTATCGATTCAAAATGAAAGAGACATGGTTTGCCATCGTTATGTTAGTGCTTTCGTTTATTTGAATTGATCTAGATTATCAATTCAACATTGTAAATGAAATTTACAGTATTTTTAATATGAATAAAAGTAGAAATTTACATCGTATGAAATTTACATTATTTTTAATGTGAATAAAAGTAGAAATTTACATCGTATGTTAAAATTTACATTTTTATATGTAAATTATATAGGGAATTACACCGTAGGATTAAAATTACATTTTTCTATGTAATTAAAATGTGAATTTACATCGTATGTCAAAATTTACATTTTTATATGTAAATTATATAGGGAATTACACCGTAGGATTAAAATTACATTTTTCTATTAATTAAATGTGAATTACATCATATGTTAAAATTTACATTTTTATATGTAAATTATATAGGGAATTACACCGTAGGATTAAAATTACATTTTTCTATGTAATTAAAATGTGAATTTACATCGTATGTTAAAATTTACATTTTTATATGTAAATTATATAGGGAATTACACCGTGGGATTAAAATTACATTTTTCTATGTAATTAAAATGAGAATTTACATCGTATGTTAAAATTTACATTTTTATATGTAAATTATATTGGGAATTACACCGTAGGATTAAAATTACATTTTTCTATGTAATTAAATGTGAATTTACATCGTATGTCAAAATTTACATTTTTATGTGTTAATTATATAGGGAATTACACCGTAGGATTAAAATTACATTTTTCTATGTAATTAAAATGTGAATTTATATCGTATGTTAAAATTTACATTTTTATATGTAAATTATATAGGGAATTACACCGTAGGATTAAAATTACATTTTTCTATGTAATTAAAATGTGAATTTACATCGTATGTTAAAATTTACATTTTTATATGTAAATTATATAGGGAATTACACCGTAGGATTAAAATTACATTTTTCTATGTAATTAAAATGTGAATTTACATCGTATGTTAAAATTTACATTTTTATATGTAAATTATATAGGGAATTACACCGTAGGATTAAAATTACATTTTTCTATGTAATTAAAATGTGAATTTACATTTTTATATGTAAATTATATAGGGAATTACACCGTAGGATTAAAATTACATTTTTCTATGTAATTCAAATGTGAATTTACATTGTATGTTAAAATTTACATTTTTATATGTAAAATATATAGGGAATTACACCATAGGATTAAAATTACATTTTTCTATGTAATTAAAATTTGAATTTACATCGTATGTTAAAACTTACATTTTTTTTGTGTAAATTATATAGGGAATTACACCATAGGATTAAAATTACATTTTTCTATGTAATTAGAACGAGGTTCTGCATTGAAATCAAAAAATTACATTTTTATAATGTAACGTATGATGAGAGTTTGCTTTGTAATAATAAAAAAAAAAATCATATTTTTACAATGTAAATAAGAAGTAAAGTTTGCATTGTAAATAAATTTACATTTTTAGATGTAATTTAGAATATGATTCTCAATGCAAATATAAGTTACATTTTTTTTTAATATGTAAGTAAGATGAGAAAATACATTGAGGCTAAATTTTACATTTTATATGTAATTTAAAGGTAGGATTTTGCAATGTATCAAAATTTACATTTTTTTTACATGTAAATAGAAAATAGAAATTATGTTTACATGTAAATGATAAGGACGGAATTTACATTTTTAATGTAAGTAAAGAATGAATTTAGGATGTTGTGATATGATCTTCATTTTCAAATGAATTAAAATTTAATAAGGATCGGTAGTTGTTAGAGCGTTGTTTAAATCAAACGACGTTATTTCGATTAAACGGTGATTATATATAGATAAATATAATTAAAATTTAAACGAATGGAGCGCGGTAGTTCGCATTTTGAAATCGTACCTTTAAACGACTATACAAGAAGATCCGACCGTCGGATTTTCTTGAAACTGAAACGGTTAGGACCGTCTTGGAAAAATCTTTCCAACGATATATATTACATTAAGATCCAGCGGTTAGATTCTGAGAAATGTAAAAATCAAAATTGATTGAATGCAGCGCCATAGTCGCCCATTGACTTAAGGCGTCGTTATATAAAAATTTAATTATTCTAAATAATTAAAATAGGAAGTAATCATTATAAAGTGATACGAAGGATTTTAAATATATATATATATATATATATATATATATATATATATATATATACGAGGATTATTTGGAAAGTCCGAGTTCTCTCATTCCAAATAATCAAACGCCGTTAATGGAAGTATGAAGATGGCGTATGAAGACCGTTAATCTTCCCTCGAATGGACAACGATCGAGGCCCTGATTTGACTTGCTCCCAATTTAATTGTCATGGTCATTGCCCAAACGTACGTGTTGATTTCACGGGTTTGGTTTTCGCTCAAACCCAGAGCATAAGCTAATAAATGGATTGTGTGTCTGACATTGTACTCTATTAAATATCATGTTATTGATCTTCTGTCGAATGTATGGATGTTCGGTGGCGGATAATTTATTCTCTTGCTTAACACCCGTTCATATATTTTGGCAAAGGATTGGTAGTGCGATATGGAGTGATGATGTGGCATGCTAAGATGCATAGGATCAAGGCTTTGTTGAAAAGCAGGCCTTGTGGGACGATCAAAGCATGGCCTGTTTTAGGCATAGCTTTGTGTATAGCGTGACTTCGCGAGCCTCACACGCCGGCGGAGTCGAAAACGGGAGAAGGGAACGCAGGGAGAGCAGCACATTTCTTTCTAGCTAGAAGTGGTGACTGGGCTTTAACACGGCCAGACATTTTACTTATGTGGATGATGGAATGAGGCACCTCGAATGATAGGTCCTATAGGATTGGGAAACGTGTGTTCAGGAATTGCCAATCCACGAAGCTGTATGTGTGGACCGGCCCTGCAGGATCCAAGGGTTCACTGCGGGGGATCCTGAGACATTAGCTAGAGTGTCTCGAATCGGTAAGGAGATCCTCCCTAGCCTTGACTCATGATGGAAATCCAAACTTCCAATACAAACCCACGGATTTGATTGTATTACTAGTATGGAAGCATAGTTTTATGGTATCTATGTGTCCTAGGATTGATACATTTATTTTGAAATGTTTTCCATATATACTAATAATAATATTAAACTCGTATATGTCGTATTTAGCATGTTTAATCACCATAAGGTAAAACCCTATCCTTTGGTTTGTGTTGCATTGTGTGGTCGGACCTGGGTCTTATGGTGATTCCATTTTTCTCAAAAGCATAACGTTGTTGTACGATTTACTTATTATTTTTTCTGACACTTTTATGCACGGCAATCCATTAGAGTAAACCCGTTCCGTGTTAGCGGCGTAGTCTTTGGATTTGCCTTATTAATAGTGATTACTTAGTTAAGAATTCTCACACCAGTCCCACGACTGACCCGTTGTTTGTTTACACCTTTTTGCAAACTCGGGTGCCCTCCTTTCTACACGGGCAGCCAAGTAAACAGGTTCATTCTTTGCTTGGAGTCTTTTCTTTGGAGCTGCTTATTATCTTTCTTGGATTTGCTTTCGTGGAGAGGTGATGACTTGGAGCTTGAAGACATCTATCATTTGTTGCTATTGCATCTTTCTCTTTTTAATTCCAGACATTAAACTTGTTTAATTTCACGTTGTTTAAGTTGGAGTTAGAACTTATTTCTTTTTCTTCAAACTTGATGTAATAATTTAAAATTCTGTGACTGTGGACTTTCTATGGTTGATGACATTATATTTCTGCTGCTATGATGTTGTTACTCTATGAATTTCCTATGCTATGTTTTATCTGTGATATATATTATTGTATTTATGTTGTATTCCAAATGATTATTCCTTACTTTCATCCCTTGGAAGTTTGGGGTCATCACATGATCCATCTTGCATAAGGGCGTGAGTGTATGCTTTTTGAAATCAAAAACATATTTCTTAAAGTATCCAAGAATGAATGAATGTTTTTCTGAAAAATATTCAAAAGTGCAAACACGAGTAAAATTGTATTGAAAAATATGACTAAGAAAACATATTAAAAGTTTGGTTTACAACATTGATGTTAGTCTTCATAATGATTATGCCTATTAAGAAGTATTAATTGAAAACTCTTATGTTTCAAACTTTTTATTGTTGTAATGCAAAATTTAATCCTTATATAGAGTAAACATACAAGTTTCATAAATATCTGTTCAGTTCCAATCTACCATGGTAAAGAATGAAAAATGTTGAGCTGCCACTATCCTTCATTCAATTTGAAGCTCAAAGCAATTTGCATCTTGAAAACACAGTGAAAACAACCTTAGAAAATATTTATATCTTGAATAGAAGATATGTCTATGTAAGAAAATATGAAAAGTAACATAAGTGCATCAATTACACAATTGCTACGCTACTACAGTACTATGATTCACATAAACATGATTATAAAGAAATTCTATTAATTCAAAAAAGCCAAAAAGTGCATGGTTTCCATGCGTAAGATTGTTTTCTATATTTGTAAGTATTGGCCTGTATCTAAATGATTATTAATTTTTTACCAAAAGAGTCATTACATTTTGTATTAGACAGTAGTAAAAGAAAACATAAATATTTTGTAACCTGACTAGCGTGCCTGTGAGAACATTGCATGCTCAAGTCACGTGTTTTAGCTCAATGGAAGTCTTCATGATTTTTGTCTTCAACGCTGTAGCTTGGTTTGTTCTTTTGCTAGCTGATCCTGCAAATATTTGCCAAATGATTATTTTAGTGAACAGAAAATTTTAAAAAGTCCAATTAAATGCTTGAATTAAAGAAAATAAATCATAGAGTCTCCTTAGTCCTTACTATAGTTCAAGATATTTGTTTATTCTAAGATAATTTAGTGAACAAATAAATTTAAAAACATAATCAGCTTGATAGTTTGTTAATTCATCAAATATTGACATAATCTCCATCTTTAGATGGTTTGGCTCCACCATAGCAGCAAATTCCCATAGACTGGATGCAGCAGATCTACTCACAATTGGCATGTCATCTTGAGACTGTATATAGACCTTAGCTCAATCCTTAAAATGCCCTATTACACTTAGATAAGCAATGTGGAAAAGTCCACATGAGATAAAACCCTAGCAGTAAATCATTCACCGGCAGCTAGTTTTTGAAGGCATAGGATGGTAACAAAATAATATAAAAGTTAATTAAAAGTTAAAATTAGCATAAAACATCTTAGTAAGACACCTAAAAGATTGCACGCTATAAAGCAAGATTTACACACATTCACGAAATCACAAATGAATGCACAACAAAAATAAGAAAACCCTGCTAACCTATAGGTCATAGAAAGCTTAGGATCTTTAGACACATCAATACGTAAATATTATCAGCAAAGAAAGAAGATTCAATGGTGTTACATAGTTGAATATAATTTGATAACCTATGCAGAGAAAAATTACTAGTAAAAGAGCACATATTATATAAGTCGTTTTGAGATTCATAATTTTAATACTCTTTCGATTTAAAAGGTTAAAGTTATGTTATATGATTTAGGAACCATTTTGAAAACCATACCAGACTTTAACTTACATTTTTTTTTTAAAAAAAACAACAAATTCTTTCAAATGTAAAAATGATTTTGAAAGTTTTCTAAATAAGTGGAAAGTCCATAGCAAAACAGTAAGAAAAATAGCAGAGTAGCGAGTCAAGCATCAAGCCATTCAAGAAAAAAAAGTGCTACATCGATGCTAGCAAAGGTAGTGAACTGTGTAGTATGTATCAACCAATACATGAAGACGCCTTTCTTCTCTATGTCCGCTTTTATCTAATATTACAATAATAATTTTTTTGTGAGAAGAATTAAATAAGAGACAATATATAAGAAGAATTGAAATTTTGTTATTATTTTCTTTTACTAGATGGAACACTTGATAAATATATGCTTTAAAGTCAAGAAAGATGTCTTCTCAATACCGGATAATAAGTATTCAAGATCTTTAGCTTATATATATGTATTAAAGTCAAGAATCTTGCACACTATTGTTGGATCTACCCATTATTAATATCAGAAATATTTCACGTTGATGTAATCCAAGTCGTCAGAGTTAGGTTAATAATTTAAATTGCGTTTCAATTTAAAGTTCGAATTTTATGATCTCTTCAACTTAAATCCTACTTTGAAAATCTTGCTCCGCGTTCCTCAGTGGAGCCCTTGATGGCATAATAGGTTGTGCTTGTAAATCATCTAGAAAAACACTAGCTTAAATAATTGTTTCCCTCGTATTTGTTAAAACCGCCTTAAGTTGTAGCTTTATTTTGACAAAACGCGAGCAATTTCATATAAGCATCATTTCAGTTTACATTTTTTTAACAGTGTATGATGCTTAGTATTGAATTAAACTACTGTGGCAGCCAATATAATGATAGAAAATGACTATGTTTTCATACACTGGTATTTCATAGTGTATGTATGGTCATGAATGCAAGGATATTTTAATCTAGAAGGAATTAAATTATATTATGTTAGTATTTATATCCTCGCTTGACGCGGATGGTATGACCAAGTAACATAAAACTGAAATTTCAAAATTAATAAGTTAGCTGATATTTTGTAACAACCTGGAGGATTAAATCAAACATGCACATGCGTATGATACATATATAAAACTAAATGTTTTTGATCACTTATATTGATTTGCGATCCTTAACAAGTTTTTATTTTAAGTAATCCAAAATTCGGTACATATAACCAATATCCTTAAATTACCATGATTATAACAAAATATTAGTTCAACCAAAGACCTACACTTATAAAAGAGTCGGCTGATGATTTCCAGAGGATTAAAAAGATGACCTGATAAGGAATTCCTACATATACACCACACATATACATGCTTTCATAGGAAATTACACAGTAGAATAAATTTAGTTATATTACCTCGGGTATCTTAAAATTTTCAATACAATTCATCATCTTAGGGATCACCACGTTAAGTATTTTTATATCTCATTATCATCAACTACAGGAAAAAAATAGGAAAAAAAATTACACGACACTGTATGGCGATGTTGGAGCTTTCTTTGTCACCCATAGAAACATAAAAATAGCAAACTCGATAAAGTAAACTTAGGGAACTCATAAATTATGTTATTGATATTACTGATAAACTATTAGACAAGATGTAGATCGTTCATTTACCTCCACTTGCATACAAGTTCTCCAAATTTTTCCGGAGCACCACTCCCTCTTGCTCTTCTAAGAACTCTTTTATTTGTGTGTCCTTGACAAGTCCAGCCTACAATAAAAGTGAATCTTCTAGAAACTATTCTCTTTGATGAAATGTTAATTTCAGGGCAGAAGATTGTCACGAATTTGTTCTTGGAATTGTTTAATCGAAATCAACTCTGAAATTAAAGTATTTTAACAATTAAACTGAACAGAATTCAAAATCACAATCAACTTTGAAATCTAAATCGAAAAAAATTTACAAAAAAAATAAAAAAATCAAATTTGAAATAAGATCCAAGTCAATTTCGAAATCGATTTTGATTTCGACATCTAAATTTGGCGGAAAAAAAAAGATCCAAAAATTAAATGTATTTAAAATAGATAATGGCTGAAAAGGGAGATTTGCTACCTAAAAGAAGTAAAGGAAGCGAGCGAGGCACCATGACATAGGAAGTGAGTGGATTTAGGGATTGTACAATATTAGGGATTGCGGGAAAATAAAAAATAGTGGGGGAGTGAAAATAAGATGCGTAATTTAGTTGTTGGCGATTTTAGTTGCGGGAAATGAAGAAGTTGATACGGTCCATAGCCTTATCAAATGAACTGATCCGAGACTTTAAAGATATGCGGTTAGATTCTGATTGTTGAAGGTGGTGTGAATCGCAACCTAGTGTGTCAAATGAATTTAATACGGCTATGAGAACTATCAAATCTCCACATCCTGATGTGCCAAGTTCGTTGTTTTGGTGTAGTGCATATAGAATGGATTTACATATATTAATAATGACATACAGGCGCGGAGTTAGTTGGCATTTGTGGTGGAAGTCTGCCCGAAACCGAGCGGAAAATCAAACAACCATAAGTAGGCCCAACTAGTGTGAGAGGTCTGGGTGCCATGGGCCATTCAAAATTTAGTACACTATGACACGAGGTTAAACCAACTTGTAGTTGAAACCTTCCCTTCCCGACATATCCAGCATCTACAAGTATATGGTTTAATGTGAGAGGTCGAGTGTGTGCGTATGTGTGTGTGTGTGTGTGTGTATATATAAGTCTATTGTGTGTGGAAATAGGCATGTTTACTACACCTTGAGAAGGTCTTAAGTGGTTGACTCTCTTCTTGTCTAATTTGGGTATTAAGTGGTTAGGACTAGGATCCTTCCTAAGGTTTATTCCTTGGAGAGGAACCAAAGTCATGGGACTCACCTAATTAGATTCGAAGTAAGTCTTTGGGTCCTCCTTCTATAAAAGTGATCAGGCATAAGCGATAACGGAGTAGAGTAGTTCACGGGGGATTTCCACTTCCTCTAGAAGCTTGTAAGGGATCAACTAGGGTCACAATTGGTATATGAAAGATATGTAGCCATTGCATGCTCACCAACTATCTAAGAGAAGTCTTAAGCGACATAGGTGTTCTACCGTTGTATCAGTAAGTAGTAACGTTCGCAATACTACTTCTCATATTACAATTAAGAGTATAGATTTATGAACGTTGACGTACTAGGATGGGGTCTTAAGGGACTAGGGTCCGCCTCAGGGTTGTAAGAGATCATAAGAATCCTCCTTTAATAGGGCCATAAGTGACCGAGAATGCCTACCTCGTTGGGTCTTTACCTTAAAAACACTAATAAGCGATTAACCTGGATATCTACCTCATTAGTTAGACACTTGGTGTTAGTGTTAATGTTGTGTATTGCACAGACATACCATGACACATGTACCCTACTAAAAACTAGGGTATGGACTTTAAGTAAACACCATATTTCAGTCAAACAAAACTTTATATTCTGACCCCTCTTCTCAAATTATCCATAGGTCAATAGGTGGGGTAATGTAATAGCCCGCATTTTACGTATCGAAAGATCGTAAAATATTTTTATTTTTTTTCTAGGGGCTGGATCATTCTCATATTTTGATATGTTGTTTACGGGGATGTGATACATATCCATAATTTTTTTTAATTTTGTTTGTGACCATTTTTCCGCTATTAATTTTGTATGGCATATTTTTTTACTCAGGTCAAATCAGGTGATGAGACATGTGCCATTGGAAAGGAAATGATGATTGCATTTCCATAAAGTGGTTACATTAAAGTTTTGGGAGTAATCGATGTTTTAAGGTTTAACAGGTTGTTGTTTAGGTTTTTAAGCCATAATGGGCTGACTTAAAGAGGCCCATTAGTGGGCTTGTGGAAGGCTACGAATAGGGGGTGGGAGGTATGGGAAATAGTTTACTTTCCCCATTCTCTCATTTGGAAGAGCCAAGGGATCCTCCATTCCTCCGTTTCTTTATCTTTCCACCATTAAATCTTAGGAATCGAAGATCTACATCATTTGAGGCTGGATCTACAACATTTCAAAGGAGAGTTCATCGAATAGAGGAGTTTGCAACAAATTCTTCACTGTCCGAAATCTTAATTTTTTACTTTTAGCTTGTTTTGGAGAATGGGTCAATGATATGCATCTCTCACATGGATCCAATCAAGTGTATGGGTGTTTAATCTTGTTTTTCATCAAATTCGAGTCGTTTTCCTTAGATCTACATCATGGTAAGTTCTGTTTCATATGAATCACTATAGGATCTTATTTAGCAAGATAAAACCGGTAATTTCTATGTTATTTCATATGTTTATGCAAGTTAGATACACCGTTTTAGTTTATATACTCATTTACCATGTTTTTAGTAAATTTCATATGATTATTGATGATTTGTGGTTGTCTGCGATTTCATAACATGCTTATGATTATATTGGATGTACTAGATGAGCTGGTTTCGTCAGAATTGTCGATTGATGAAGTTTTGTCTGAATTTCAAGATGGAGAAGTTTGGATCGTTTCTGGAAGGGGAGGATCAGTTGGTGCCAGGGGGTCTATTGGTTGGTGTTCCAGAGGAGGACTGATCGATCAGTGTTCGGGGGGGCCGGTCGGTCAATGTTTCAGTGTTTTGGTGTCCTAGGGGACCGATTGGTCAGTGTTCTAGAGGAGGGATCGATCGGTAAATGTTTCAGTGCTTCAGGAAGACAGATGGATGGGAGCGCTTTAGGAAGACCGATCGGTGGGTGTGCTTCAGGATGGCTGATCGGTGACGTTTCAAACGGTCGATCGGTGACATTCAGGGGACCGATTAGTGGTGTTCTAGGAGGCTGATCGGTGGTATTCCAGGGGGCCAATCGGTCAGTGCTTCAAAAGAATGGGTCAGTCGCACAGTGTTATTTCTGAAAATTTATATTTTCGGGTACGACTCAAGTTTGAACAAAAGAGCTTGAAAAAAATTTAGGGGCAATGCCCCCGAACCCGTTCCGTAGCGCAGTGGTGGTATGACTTCGAAGTGATTTAAAGTATGAATGTTCGAAGTGTTGAAATGTGTTGTAGACCGATGTCGAACAATGATAAGATTACGAGTCAAAGGTGTCTTGAGTTGGGTGATAATGATCGTTTAAAAGTGTTCTGGGTTTATGGATAGTCGTTAGTGATAACAACTAGAGATGCGAAGGCCAAGAGATTATCGTTTTCGTAGGTTCTAGCTGTCTCAAAGCAGGGGTTACACG
Organism: Allium sativum; assembly: GCA_030737875.1. NCBI lineage: Eukaryota > Viridiplantae > Streptophyta > Magnoliopsida > Asparagales > Amaryllidaceae > Allium > Allium sativum. Next base: position 198,653,825 of record CM060925.1, on the reverse strand, counting down.
ATTTCGTCGTATGGTTGAGTACCCTGGGTTTTTTCGTATGGCATAGACACGTGTTGTGTATAGCGTGTGGGGTTTGGTAGAACTGGGGTTTCATTGTATGGCCCTTGACATTTGATGGAAAATTGTTTAGCCAGTCATGCGATTGACGATGGTTTCAAAGCAAGGTTGGCGGTGGTAGCCAGAGTCAGTCACAGACTTTTGAATGCTTGGTTGTTCTGTTTGTTGTATGAGTAGCTTATGCCATGTACAAATGGTTGTTTTTATTTCCATTGTTGAATTGTTGCCTCTTTGGATGTATGGATCGTAGAGGCTATCACTGTCAGAAGTAGGGAAGGCAGTTGTGGGTACTTCAATGGTGTTTTGGTAGACTAGTTCGTTTATCTACCTGTTCTCATCTACTTTATTGATGATGTTAGATAGTTGTTTTATCGTTCACTAAGACTATTGTCTGACTCAAGGTTTTTTGTTTCCTATTTTTACGTTGAGTTGTTCATCCGATTGTTTGGATGGGCACACTGAGTAGCAGGTGACAGGTGATAGCTTGGTGAGACGATGTTACTGATCGATGGCGAGCTGGGGGCTTATGTACCAATTTTAATACTATTTAGTATTTGTTTCCGTTGTTTGTTTTCTCTCAGTGTTTATAGTGAGGCAAATTTGTATAAACACTATTGTTGTCATCCAGGTGTATGGATATAACTTTCTAGTTGCTATGAAAGTTTGGTGTTTTCTTCTTCACTGATATTACCTGTTGTATATGTTCTATTATATTTTATCCTTGCGTTGTGAGTCCTACGACAAGTTCCGATAGTTTTTACCTTCTTTAATGATTGTCCATAGCTTCCTGGCACACCTTTCAGCGCATCTTTCTTCTTGTTTAGTGCAGGAGTTATGGGCGATCGTCACATTTGGTATCAAAGCTCTAGTTATCGATTTTAGCCAAAGTTCTATGACGTAATCATGTATGAGAGACGTACTTGTAGATTTCAGTTGGATGCTTACTATATATGTTTGGATATATAGTAGTAACGTTTGTATTTCTTTAGAGGTTTTTCTTGAAGTGGCTAATTATTCTAAATTGCAGATTTAGAAAGAGTTGACGAGCATCGAGACATGCTGCTAGAGAAGATGCTAATACTGGAGGGGGGTAACGGCGGTGTATCAGACTACCCTACCATGTTTGAAGACATGATGGATGCATTCATGTGAAGGGTACCCGCTCCAGTGGCGGCCACGGTAGATGTAGGTGTTCAGTTGCCTAAAGTAGTAGATTTTGTGAAGCTATGCAAAGATTATACATCTCTTGGGGGAAAACCATTCAAAGGAACAGAGCTAGCTGAAGAGGTTCAGAGGTGGATCGATACTTGTGTTCGAATCTTTGGAGACTTGGGTATTGGGGATTCAATAAAGAGAAATATTGCATCAAGGCAGCTGCAAGACAGGGCCATGGAATGGTGGAATCTTGTTACAGTAGAGACTCTAGAGGAGGAGATTTTATGGGAGCAATTCCAAGCTAAGTTTGAAGCAAAGTTTATCTCCACAGATCAGAAGTCGGTTGTCTTCAAGAAATTTGTGGAACTAAAGCAAAATGGGCATCCGATACTTGACTACATTTCTGACTTTGAAGCTTTATCTAGATATGCCCGTTCATACATTGATACACCCTACCAGGAGAACGAGAATTTTTCTTGGGTCTGGATTCCTACAATGGTAAGCCATTGGTGGATTATTTAGATGATCCATTTGAGAATCTTGTGGAAAAGGATGTTCGTCATTAGAGCTTGTTTCAAAAAGAGGCTAATGTTGTCGCTGCAACCAAGGAAGTGCAAGACCCACAACAGGGTAGTAACAATAAGAGGAAGCAGCAACAACAGAAGGGAAAGGATGGCTAGAGAAAGCAGAAGGGTGAAGTGACTTGCTTTAACTGTTGGCAGAAGAGTCATTATTCACAGCATTGCAAGAATCCCAAAGCTGAGAAGAAGTGCTTCAAGTGTGGGAAGCTAGGGCATGAGAAGAAGGATTGTCCAGAATCAGCTCAGGGGAAACAAATGGTTAAGGCTTATGCTTTGGGAGCTATATCGTCTTCTTCGAGAGCTCCTACTGCAAAGGAGAAAGGAAAGGGCATCGTCGTGCAAGGCACTCTTTCTGTTCAAGGTGTTTTAGTTCGTGTGCTTTTTTGATACTGGGGCATCACATTCTTTCATTTGCAATGAGCTTGTGTTTCGCTTGGGTTTGGAACCCGAGATTTGTGAAAGGCTTTTGATCGTGACTAATCCAGTCGGGGGTTCGTCCAGTTTGTGCATGTTGTGTCGTGGTCTAGTGTTGTCGAGTCATGGTTATTCTTTTGTGTGTAATTGTTTTGTTCTTAGCTTCACTGGGTTGCGGATCATCTTGGGCATGGTTGGCTTAGGAAGTATGCATCAAGGGTGAATTGGTGAATTGCGAGAAGCTAGAGGAGAGAGTCGGGGATGTGGAAGGGCAAAAATTGTTGATATGATGTAAGAGAGAAGATGGTGTCTTCATTAGTTACCTATATTCGCTTGTGATTCCACAAGAAGACTTGTCATCTGTGTTAATCGCTAAAGAGTTTGAAAATGTCTTTGACGAGGTCAAAGGGTTGTCGCCGCATTAGGAGATCGAGTTTACGATCGATTTGGTTGAGGGTGCTAGACCAATCGTTATGCCTCTTAGGCAGATGGCGCCTAAGGAACAGTGAGAGTTAGAGGTGCAAGTTCGTGACCTTTTGGGAAAAGGATTCATTCGGAGGTGCGTTTCCGAGTGGGGTGCAGCATTAGTGTTTGCAACCAAGGAAGATGGCTCGATAAGACTGTGTGTGGAATTCGTGAGTTGAACAAGGTGACCAAAAAGAACAAGTATTCGTTGCCAAGGATTGATGACTTGTTCAGTCAACTTCATGAAGCCAAAGTGTTTTCTCAGATGAATTTGGAAATGGGATTTCACCAGTTAAGGGTGGCAAGGGGTAGTGTTCCGAAGACTTCTTTTAGGACACCGTCAGGTTTCTTCAAATGGTTGGGGATGCCATTTGGGTTGACTAATGCACCAGCGTACTTTGTGGATCTTATGAATATAGTCTTCAGGGATAAGTTGAATAAGTTCGTTCTTGTGTTCGTGGATGATATTCTTGCTTATTCTCGTAATGATGAAGAGCACAAGACACACTTGAGAATTGTTTTGGAAACCTTGCGAAAGCATCAACTGAAGGCTAAGTTTTCGAAGTGTCACTTCTGGAAGAGCGAAGTGAGGTTCTTAGCCCATATTGTTTCTGGGAATGGGATAGCGGTTGACCCTGCTAAAGTGGCAGCAATCCAGGACTGGGATAGACCGAAGAATGCGACAAATGTGAGAAGTTTCCAGGGGTTGGCTGGATATTGCTGACGGTTCATCAAGGATTTCTCCAAGATAGATGCACCATTGACATGATTAACGAGGAAGAACCAGGTGTTCCCATTGGAAGAAAAGTGTGAACAAGCGTTCGGGATACTGAAGGAGATGTTGACGAGTGCTCCTGTCTTGACCATTCCGAATGGTAATAAAGAGATGGTGGCATACACCAATGCATGTCGTACTGGCTTGGGAGCAGTGCTAATGCAAAAGGATAAGGTTGTGGCTTATGTGAGCGACAGCTAAAGCCACATGAAAGGAATTAGCCAACTCATGATTTGAAGCGGGCGGCGATCGTATTTGCTTTGAAGATGTGGAGACACTACCTGTTGGGAGTTCAATCCGGAGTTTTTCACAGATCACAAGTCGTTGAAGCATCTTTTCTTCCAAAAGGATTTGAATCTCCGACAGCAACGGTGGTTGGAGTTTCTGGCGTCTTATGATTTTGGTATAGCCTATACTTCTGGTAAAGCTAATGCAGTGGCAGATGTGTTGAGTCAAAGACGCACAAGTTTGGGAGCGATCTTTTCAGAATGAAAGTGCCTCAATTATTTGGCAAGGTTTGATTTCAGGCTAAGGTGTGAGTTGGAACCTGAAGTGTTTGCAAGCTTATCGGTAAGACCTACTCTTATCGAAAGGATTGGCGAGAGTCAAAAGCGAGATGCAAAGCTTGTCGAGCTTATCCAGAAGCTAAAACCAAAGGACAAAGATTCGAAGTCGATCAAGAAGGTTGGCTTCGAAGGCAAGGGCGGCCAGTCGTTCCTGATATAGATGGATTAAGAGATGAGGTTCTGAAGGAATGTCATCACTCGAAGTTGACGATTCATCCCGGTGGGAATAAGAAGTATCAGGACATGAAGCGAGTTTACTAATGGGAAGGAATGAAAAGAGATATTGGAAAGTTCATTTCCAAGTGCATGAACTATCAGTTGGTGAAAGATGAACAGAAAAAGCTGAGTGGGTTGCTTCAGCCATTGGAAGTTCCAACATAGAAGTGGGAATATATATCGATGGACTTTATCAATGGATTACCTAGGACAAGGGCAGGAAATGAAGGAATTTAAGTCATCGTAAATCACTTGACCAAAAGTGCAGGATTCATTCCTGTCAGATCGACTAGGACAACATCGAAGTTGGCTGAGTTTTATATAAAATGGGTAGTTCGTTTCCATGATATCCCGAAGAGTACAGTAAGTGATCGAGATCCATTATTCGCAAGTGGATTTTGGAAAAGTCTACATGAAGCTTTGTGAACCGAGTTGTGCTTCAGTACGACTTGTCATCCCAAACTGATGGTCAGACCGAGAGAGTCAATCGAGTTTTGGAAGATCTCCTGAGGGCTTGTGTGTTAGACTTCGGAGGATCATGGAATGTCCATCTACATCTAGTCGAGTTTGCGTATAACAATAGCTTCCAGTCGAGCATTGGTATTGCACCAGATGAGCCATTGTATGGTCGACCATGTAATTCTCCATCTTGTTGGTTCAAAACTAGAGATAAGCTGATAATTGGGCCAGAGATGATAAGAGAAACCTCAGATTGTATCGAGATGGTTTGGCAACGAATGAAAGTAGCACAAGATCGTTAAAATGGGTATGCTGATAAGCATCCAAAGGATTTGGAATTCGACGTAGGCGACATGGTTTTGGTGACGATTTCTCCATTAAAACATGTGGTTCAGTTCGGGAATAAAGGAAAGCTAGCTCCAAGGTTTGTTGGACCATTACCGATAGTCGAGCGAAACGGAAAGCTGGCATATAGATTCGAGCTACCCGAGAAGATGTCAAGTGTGCATATTGTGTTCCATGTGTCATTTCTATGGAAGTTCGCCCATGATTCGAATATGCTGGTTTCTCCAGAACAGTATTAAGATCTTGAAGTTGAAGGCGAAGCTCGAAGACCTCGTAAGTCGCTCCGTGATGTGGGGAATGACGCGAAAGAGCTTAGGAGGAAGACAGTTAGGCTAGTCAAGGTACAATGGAGTAAAGATGGTGACGATTGTACATGGGAGACGGAAAAGAGCATGAAGGCGAATCATCCAGAACTCTTCGTTGGTAGGGCCCTTTGATATCATCGTTATCAATGTATCTTATTGTTGTTTGATAGAATTTCTCATGCTAGGATAAGGTTATGGATGCATGGCTTGATAGCTGCCATTTGAGTGATAAAATTGACTGCTTATCAGAATTGTTATGGTTGCTTGTGTTCAAGGAATTTCGAGGGCGAAATTCTTAAGGGGGAATAATGTAACAGGCCACATTTTACGTATCGAAAGATCGTAAAGTATTTTTATTTTGTTTTCTAATGGTTGGATCATTCTCATATTTTGATATGTTGTTTATGGGGATGTGAGATATGTCCATAATTTTTATCAATTCTGTTTGCAGCCATTTTAGCCCTGTCAGTTTTGTATAGGGAATAACTTTAGACTTGGGTCAAATCAGGTGATGAGACCTGTGTCATTGGAAAGTAAATGATGATTGCCTTTCTGTAGAGTGGTTACATAAAAGTTTTGGTTTAGCGGTTTGGGAGGAATCGCTGTTTTAAGGTTTAACAGTTGGTTGTTCAGGTTTTAAGCCATAATGGGCTGATTTAAAGAGGCCCATTAGTGGACTGGTGGAAGGCTATAAATAGAGAATAGGAGGTATGGTAAATAGTTTACTTTCCTCATTCTCTCATTTGAAAGAGCCAAGGGATCGTCCATTCCTCAATTACTTCATCTTTCCACCATTAAATCTTAGGAATCGAATATCTACATCATTTGAGGCTAGATCTACACCGTTTCAAAGGAGAGTTCATCGAATCAAGGAGTTTGCAACAAATTCTTCGCTGTTCGGAATCTTAGTTATTTTCTTTTAGCTTGTTTTGGAGAATTGGTGAGTTATATGCATCTCTCACATGAATTCAATCAAGTGTATGGGTGTTTGATCTTGTTTTTCATAAAATTCGAGTCGTTCTCCTTCGACCTACATCATGGTAATTTCTATTTCACATGAGTCACCGTAGGATCTAATTTAGCAAGATAAAACTGGTAATTTCTATGATATTTCATATGTTTATGCAAGTTAGTTCCACTGTTTTAGTTCATATGCTCATTTATCATGTTTATGTGTAAATTTCATATGATTATTGATGATTTGAGGTTGTTTTTGATTTCATAACATGCTTATGATTATACTGGATGTAGTGGATGAGCTGGTTTAGTCGGAATTGTGGATTTATGAAGTTTTGGTTGAATTTCGAGATGGAGAAGTTTGGATCAAATCTGGAAGGGGGGATCAGATCTGGAAGGTAGGGCGATCGGTCCGTACCCGGGGGGTCGATCGGTTGATGTTCTAGAGGGGGATCGATTGGTCAGTGTTCCATGGTGGCCGATCGGTCAATGTTTCAGTGTTTTGGTGTTCCAAGGGACCGATCAGTCAGTGTTCCAGAGGGGGTCGATCGGTCAATGTTTCAGTGCTTCACGAAGACTGATCAGTCGGAGCACTTCAGGAAGACCGATCAGTGGATGTGCTTCAGGAAAACCGATCGGTGATGTCTCAGGGTGCCGATCGGTTGAGACGACCCCAAACCCCGTACTCACGGATGCAAGGGTAATCCGTGGAATATAACCCAGAAAAAGGTAAAAACAGAACAGAATTAAATAAATACACCAGATAATGTACAATAGAATACACTGGATAAACGTAATCATCAGAGTTACACAGTATACAGGATCATACTTAGTAAAAATACAGTTCAGCTATACATAAATGTCTACAGCGGAAAACAAACATAATATGTACAATAGGAGTTGAACAACATAAAATAGATAAATGATAGAATCCATCTTCAGCTCCAGCAATCCAGATAAAGCCAGCTAAACCTGAATATAAGGCTGCCCGTGTAGAAAAAGGGGCACCCAAGTTTGAAAGTGAAACAAACTACGAGTCAGTCATGGGACTGGTATGAGAAATCTACTCAACACATTTAAAATTATGGCTAATCACAGGACCACGCCACTTTCGTGGAACGGGTTTACTCCATTGGATTGACAGTGCTTTAAAACAAATCATTGTTTTAAACATCGCAATGCTTTTTATAAAGATGAAGCCATTATAAGACTCAGTTCCCATCACACAATGCAATGCAAACCAGAGGATATAGTTTTTACCTTATAATGGCCAAAATATGCTTGATACGATTAAAACAAAAGCATTTGATATTATTACTAGTGTTTATATGTTTCAAAAACAATTTCAATCATAACTATCAATCATAGACAGCATGGGTACCATATATCATGTCGCCATATATATATATAATCAAAACCGCAGGATGTCATATTTGGAAATTGGATTTCCGTCATGAACCAAGGCAAAGGATAGTCCTTACCGACTTCGAGACAATCTAGCCCATGTCTCAGGCAAGTACTCAGTCAAGCCTTTGAAGCGACAGGGCTGGTCCACCGATGTGGATTAAAATGCCTAAACAATACGTTTCCCCGCCCTTTGGGGCGTAAACGAGCCAACGAATGACTCCATTGGACCCGGATCGTCCGATCAAACCGAGGCGCCTCGCAACAGCAACAACCACACAGGTGAAAAGTATATAAATGTCAGGGATGGTGGGTCACTGACACCACCCTAGCTAGAAAGAAACGCATGCCCTCCCTGAGGTCCTTCTCCCGTTTCTGGTTCATACCGGGGTGTGAGGCTCGCGAATTCACATTATACACAAAGCTACGCCGTACAGGTGGGGCTTTGATCATCACCACAAGACTTTGCTTTTCAACAGAAGCCTTGATCATTTGCCACTTAGGCATGCCACACTAGCAATTCATGCCATGCGACTGATGTCCATCGATATACAACCTCTGAGCTCGTGCGTTTCAGAGAAGGGCGTTAAGCAAAAGAATAAATTCTCCACCGCCAAACAGATGTATATTTAATAGAGGTCAATCAACACAGAATAAAATCCAATGTCAGACACACAGTCCATTTACAAGTCCGTTCTGGGTCTGAACGAAACCGGAGGCACTATATACCTCGCAAACCCATCGACCACCACGTACGTCTGGGCGATCACCACTCATTATCCATATTTCGGGATGCCTCCCAATCAGGACCTCGGTTACCATCCAAACGAGGTGAAGATTTCCGGTCTTCGACCACCGTCTTCATCTTCGATTTCTTATCGTCGATTCAGTTATTCAGAATGGGATAAACCCGGCCTTTCTGAGCAACTTGCGTATACAATAAACAAGTGCAACACTAACATATACACGCATCATTTCAATTCATTAGTCACTAACCGTCAATCAGAAGAGAACGATTGCCCGAAATATTAACCCCGAAGGCCGAAACCAATATCAGATCAATACCCAAGAAACCATTCGACTTAGCCAACCTTCAGTTAATTTCTAAATCACATCCATATCGTTCATAATATTTTATAACGATTTATCGCCATTTTTATTTATTTTAAAATAGCCAATTTATTCAAAACGACGCTTCGGGCCATAACGCGGTCGTGGCGCTGTTTTTCTTCAGATTTGATTTACACTTATCTGAAAATCTAACCGTTGGATCTTCACAAAATTTACATCATTAGAAAGGTCTTTTCAAAATGAAACCAACGGTTCCAGTTTCGGGAAAATCCGACGGTCGGATCTCCCGGTACAATCGTTTGAAGTTTCGATTCCAAAATATGAACTGCAGCGTCGTTATTCGATTAAATATAATTATATATATATAATCGATTCTGGCGCTGTTTTTCTTCAGATTTGAATTAAACATTCCAGACAATCCAACCGTTGGATTTTTACAAAGTTGGTGCCGTTGGAAAGATATTTCCAAGGCAAACCCAACGGTTGCGATTTTGGGAAAATCCAATGGTCAGATTTCCCGCACTAGTTGTTTGAAATCACGGTTTCAAAACACGAACTGCGCGGCCACGTTTCGTTTTAATTTTATTTATATTTATATATTTATATAAATATAGTTCATTCAACAATTTCAATATCGTTTTCACTTCAAATATTTCACTAACGCCTTTAAATTTTGGAAAATTTCGCCACAACCTCCTTTGTACGGGAGGGGTTGGGAAAATTCCCAAATAGCCACACGGGCGTCTCATGTCAAAAAGAAAAAGAAAAGGCCAAGCGGCTAGCCAACAGGCTCATAAAATCATCACCCAAACAAAACAGTAAATGTGTACCTATTTGTCGAGCACAAAATTTTATTCCTCTTCTTTAGCCCCTTTGCTATAACCTGTTCAATAAATATGCATGTACATATATATAGTTCTTATCACTTATCATTTTCCATTCAACTTCATATTTGATTCCATTTGGTTTAAAAACAACATTCATTCTAATTTTGTATGCATAGGCAAAAATCCTATCATTAGCTAATTAATGAATATTTCAACTCATGCATATTTATTTGAACGAGTGGCTATTTTTAACACTTCACATTTCAACAATTCATGTATATAATAAAAATGTGATTTTTATTGTAAAACAATTCTTTTCAAAACAGTATTATTTTATATAGTCTATATAGGTAATAAAAATAGGATTTTTTATTATAAAACAATTTCTTTCAAAAGGAGATTATTTTATATAGTTCATATAGATGATAAAAATGTGATTTTTATTATAAAACAATTTATTTCAAAAATATAAAAACCATTCGACACATGAATTTCAATTCAACGAATGAATATCGATTCAACACATGAAGGTTTTCTATAGTTTATATATATAGATAAAAATGTGATTTTTATATTTAAAACACGAACACCATTCAACACATGAATTTCAATTCAACGAATGAATATCGATTCAACACATGAAGGTTTTGTATAGTTTATATATATATAGATAAAAATGTGATTTTTATATTTAAAACACGATCACCATTCAACACATGAATTTCAATTCAACGAATGAATATCGAATGAACACATGAAGGTTTTCTATTCAACGACTAAATATAGTTTCAGCAAATGAAAATAATTCAAACACATGAATATTATTCAAAATTTCGGCAGCATAACGGCAGGGTAGTTAAAACTGGGACCGTCCCTAGTACGGCTCCTCGCTCTACCTAAAAACCTCGCGGTTTTTGACAATGGGGATCATGCATCTAGTTCGCACGCATGCGGCATGTTTATATTTATTTCATTTCCACAAACTAATCCTATGTGGTTTCAACCAAATATTTCTCAACCACAATGGGTATTTTTCAACCACAATCAATCAATATCAACCACAAACAATCCCAAACAACCATTCGCTATCAATCAATTTTCACACCAATCACAACCAATAAATATCGTCCATGGTTTGTGGACCAGGGGCGTATATATATGTATATATATTTATATATAGCAATTCACTTCTATTACAACACATATATAATTTTTACAACGCATATATAACTTATACATCGAACGTACAACTTATACAACGCTTATACAAGAGGTGTACAATGCTTATATAACTCATACATCGACAATATAATTTATACATCGTCGTTTTCCATATCATTTATAAATTAGAAATCTCACCTTGGGTTCCACTCCACCAAAAATAGCAGAAGGCTCAGAAAAATATGCGGTCTCTTCTAGAAAGTAGAAGACGTCCACACGAGTCCACTATCTCTTGTTTCACTGAATTTCGACAAGAAACAAAAAAGATATGATTTTACAAAGTTTGCAACGGTTTTAAACTGTTAAAATCAGTTTTAAATTAAACAGCCGTTACCTTTCTGAAATCTTCAAAACTAGGTTTGAAGTTTTCGTGCAATCCGTGAATTGATAGCTCGATCGGGCTACGCAGTGTCGAAGGAGAAGGAGAGGCGCACGTGATCCAGGAGATGGGGCCAGTTCGGTGGTCCCAGGCGGCGAGGGCGGCGGTTTGAACGGGTCGACTTTCGAGCCCGAGATCTCCCCCGATGCTCAACGAAAAAATCCAAACTCTATATGGATTTGAAGATCTCGAGAAGATCTTCAAAAAGTTCAACTGTGGCACAAGCTAATTCGGCGTAGATTGATCGGAAAATGAGGGGGAAGGTCAGAACGTGTTTTCGCCTTCGACGTCGGGGAGAGAGAAAGAGTATTTTTTTATATAAAAATTCTGATTGGTCGGGGAAGTTTTAAAGGGGTTTTCTGACACGACCACCAATCTAAACCCAATGACTGTCGTCCCTACCGTTTTACCCCTATTCCGAACCCAATGGGATATGTTTCGTAGGCCTATTTGACTGTTTCAGTCAGTTTTCCTTCAAATTAAAATATATAGCATTCAATATTTGATTTGAACGTACATTTCAATTTGCCCGGGCCACAAACTGATTCGAAAAATTCCAGAAAATTAAATATGGCTATGTTTTGACGATACGGTCCCAACAAAACTAGTTTCGTCAAATTCCGAGACCATTTGAAAAAAGGCCCATTTCTGGTCGATCCAATTTAACTATTTTTTGATTTATATGTGGAACCTAAGACTTCACTCAAGCCATTGCTTATCGGTCTTAGTAAACCCCACGGGTAATGATATACCCCGATTTTTCAACGCCTTCACATTACCTAGGTAGTCACCCTTAGAAATTGGCAGAGGTGGCCCTCGAACCTGAGACCTATGTCTCATCCCAATTCGCCCACCTCTGACCAACTGAGCTAGGAGTGTCGGGTGATCCAATTTAACTATAATTGACCAAAACACGTTTTCCTTTGCCACGCTCACATACTAGCTTCAAAAATTATGAAATTTGAAACCTAGCGATAACTTCACATTCCGGATCCAACAAAAGTGGTTTCGTCGAATTCCGAGGTCGTATGCAAAATGGCCAATTTCACGGGCTATATAAATTCCATAGCGACCTTTCTGAAAATTCATTTGGCCATAACTTTTGCTTTCCGCTATGAAAATTCGATTTTTCAGATTCTTTAGAAAGTTATTCACTAACATAGTTAAATATTTTTGGTTTCACTCAAATCCGTTTTGTTTTGCACCCGGTACAGTCCGACAAAGTTTGAATTCAATTTTTGAAACTACCGCGCCATTTCAGGCCTTGTTTATAATTATAATTAATTATATTCATTTTCAAACGTCGATTCAAACTCCGTTTTCATTGCTATTATTTAAAATATTTATTTTAAATATTTAAAATCCATTATTTTAGCCAATTTTAAATTTTTAAATTGGTTCAGATTTTCTGGGTCGTTACATCGGTGGTGTTCAAGGGGGCTGATCGGAGGAATTCCAGGTGGGACGATCGGTCAGTGCTACAAAAGGATGGGTCGGTCGCACAGGGTTATTTCTGAAATTTTATATTTTCCGGTACGACTCAGGTTAGAACAAAAAAGGTTGGAAAAAAGGATGCCCCCAAACCATTTCCGTAGCGTTGTGGTGGTAAGACTTTGAGGTGATTTCAATTATGAAGGTTCGAAGTGTTGAAATGTGTTCGTTGATCGGTGTAGAACAATGAAAGAGAATACAACTCAAAGGTATCTTGAGTTGGGTGATAATGGCTGCTCAAGTGTTATGATCTTATGGATAGTCGTAAGTGATAACAAATAGAGATGCGAAGGACAAGAGATTATCATTGTCGTAGGTTCTAGCGGCTCAAAGCAGGGGTTACACAATTTCGTCGTATGGTCGAACACCCTGGGTTTCATCGTATGGCCTAGACACGTGTTGTGTATAGCATGTGAGGTTTTGCTAGAACCAGGGTTTCGTTGTATGGCCCTTGACGTTTGACGGAAAATTGTTTAGCCAGTCATACGATTAACGATGGTTTCACCGCAAGGTTGGTGGTGATAGCCAATGTCGGTCATGGACATTTGAATGCTTGGTTGTTCTGTTTGTTGTATGAGTAGCTATGCCATGTATGAATGGTTGTTCTAATTTCCGTGGTTCAATTGTTTCCTCTTTGGATGTATGGATCATAAAGGCTATCACTGTCAGAAGTGGGGAAGGCAGTTGTGGAAACTTCTCTGGTGTTTTGGTAGATTAGTTCGTTTATCTACCAATTCTCATCTACTTTATTGATGATGTTAGATATTTTTTAATCGTTCACTAAGACTATTGTCTGACTCAAGGTTTATGTTTCCTCTAATTACCTTGGATTGTTCATTCGATTGTTTGGATGGGAAGACCGAGTAGCAGGTGACAGGTGATAGTTTGGTGAGACAATGTTGCTGATCGATGGCAAGTTGGAGGCTTACGTACCAGTTTTACTACAATCTAGTATTTATTTCTACTGTTTATTTTCTCTGAGTGCTTGTAGTGAGGCAAATTTGTATAAACACCGTGTGAAAGTTTGGTGTTTTCTGCTTCACTGATATTACCTGTTGTATATGTTCTATTATATTTTACCCTTGCGCTGTGAGTCCTACGACAGGTTTCGATAGTTTTTACCTTCTTTGATGATCGTCTATAGCTGCTTGGCACACTTTTTAGTGCATCTTTCCTCTTGTTTGTGCAGAAATTATGGGCGGTCATCACAGGTAAAAGCCACGGACAAAGTTATGATGGAAGTTGGAGAAGAAAATGAAGTCGTCATGATATTATCAGTTGTTATTGCTTTACTTCTTATTGTTTGAAAATGAATTATTTGATGTACCCATGGAACATATGTAAACTTAACTGTTGTATTTGAATTCTGTGGTTTTTAATAAAGTGGTACATCTTATTTCAGTATTATATTTTCTCCTTTCGCTGTGTGAAATTTCCATTCGAAGTATGTATATGTGTGTGTATATATATATATATATATATATATGTGTGTGTGTGTGTGTGTGTTTTCTATGCAAATGTAATCCTTACAGAAACCAACGTCCCGTTTAGAATGGTTCTAAATTTTGATGGACCTTTCCTGGGCCGAAGTTAAGATCCATTTTGGGTGGATTATTACAACTGGCACCGCCCTCACTCATTACTCGTTTCTTCTTAATCCCCTTGAATCTACTTACCGACCTATTGTAGCTCCTTTTCCTAGAACCTCAATTTTTCATGTAAAATTCATTGTTCGTCCACTTTACCTTTAATTATCCGACTCTTGCATAAACTTCTCCTTCCCTAAACTTAAGAAAGCCCATTACCCTCCCCCCCCCCCCCCCCATAGAGTTAAGTTCCTAATGTGGCCTTTTTGTTCATGATAAACTCAACACTTAAGATATACATATCAAGAAAGGGATTCATGACGACCCTCTTTGTTCCTTCTAAAAGGTTGCCTTTGATAATTCTTTACATCTATTTTTCGTTTGTGATGTATCCTACCTAATCTTGTGTTTTTGCGCCTCTAACTCCTTCGTCCTATCCCCTTCATTCACTCATTTTTTGATATTAACAATACTCCACACCTTTCACTATCCTTGAATTTCTCATCTTTGCCTTTTTCTAGACCATTTGATCTTAAACGTAACGGTACTTTCTTTAGAGATAATTGCCACTCATCTGCTGCTATTCGCAACACCATTTTACACTTGCATTTCTACTAGTCAGGTGACAGAATATACGATAGTAAGCCATACATTGCAATTTTCTCTCAAGATGAAGAATTAATGGGCAACAACACTACAACTTAGTTATATATACACATAGATACGTATATTTAGGGGTCGGTTATTTAGACACAAACTAAAAGATACACAATCTGAGCCATTGGATCTGTTTGTCTTTATATGATGGGTGGACATCAAGGGGCAATCTGATGGGGAACATTCATTGTGTCATCGTATGTGTCTATTTTATGCGTTTGAATAGACTTTCCCATACACACACATATACATATATATATATATATATATATATGTGACAGTTTCAGTTTTAGCACTTGCACTACAGTTTCATTATTTTTTCATACTATAATCTATTTGTGTATTTATTATCACCAAAACTTCAAACTATTGTCACCGATCAAGCACGTTAATCAGGTATTTTGATATTTTCTGTTGTTGACTATGTAGTTGTGCACTACACATCATTTTACTACACACACACACACAATATATACATATACATATACACACACATATATATATATATATATATATATATATATAGTGAACGACCACCGAAGACTACGGAAAGCCGCTCATCTTGGAAGGTTTAGAGCTACCCAGTCCGCAACCGCAAGCTTATACAGCTTATCGCAGTTCCCCTTGGACCTCCACTATACCTGGTAAAATTTACTTGGGGGATAGTTGTTCAGGGAAGGCCTCGAACTCCTGACCTATTACCAGTAGGAGCACGCCTTTTTACTAAGCTATTGCCGCGGACACACACACACACACACACACACACACACACACACACACATATATATATATATATGCATACACACACATACACACAGACTACATTAAGCTTATATCGTTTTCAAAAAAATTCATGCAGATATTATTTGGTTTCATTTTTTTTAATCATTTTCTGCTTGTAATTTTGGATGTCATTCTTTGTAATTTACTAGTTCAATGCGATAAGCAATTAAAAGTGAATTTAAGATTAATGGTCTTATGTGAGCTTCACTCTCAATCAAATTATTAAAGATCGCTATCCTTTATCATTTTCTTAGAATGTATTCTTAAAAAAAAATCCCAAATAAATTTACCACCTACTGAAATAAAAAATTTGACGACTGAATTCATAGAATAAACGAAAAACCTAAACATATTTTTGGTTTTTATTTAGCATTTCCTAAGATTTTCTTTTTTCCTTTTTCCATATTATGGTATAAAACTTATGGAGTTAAACCCACTATTCTTAAATTTTCTATCCATCTTTACATATTTGACTTTTACGATTAACTAATAAATATGTAACAACCCGAATTCCGATAGACCGGTTTTTTTTTCAAAATTCTAATCTATAGAAACTCGTGTTGGTTTGTTTAGTATCCTGCAGAAAAGACAGAGATAATAACATAGTAAAGCTCAGAAAACATCTCACAGCAGAATAGAATAAAATATAATATAATATAATCAAATATAGCCTTACCCAGAAATTAATACTGCCTAAACAGTATCCAAAGCTATCATATCTCTGCCACATATCTAACCTGCAAGTATGTTATGAGTAGGGGGTCAGAACACAAGTTCTGGTGACCGGATTTAAACTACACATTCTGGATAACTTTATATATATCGTTCAGTTACATTTTCTTATTTATTAGGTTACTTGTGTTAATAGCACTCAAGGCTTACACACACATCCTACCTATCTACTCCCTAGTAGATTAACCTAATACAATATATATGTAGCTACCCCCTAATATTAATGTATACCCCATGTTACCTCACGCGCACGGTCTCCGTTGTATTGCCACAGAAATACACACAGTCCCTCATCGTACGCTGGAACGACATACGCATTTCTATATAACAACGCAGCGTTTCGCATAGAACTGCCATCGCCATGCTAGGTAAGTGTACAGAATTCCACCTTCGAACCATTCGACCAAATCAGATTTTATCATAGAGTAATGCCCTTGATCCTACAATACACCATCCGAAAGGTATGCATGTATATAGACTTTAAAACGTACGTATCGTCAATCGTACTCGATGCCTCCACCTTTACGATACACCATCTGAATGGTATGCATGTATCTGCACATATTACCTACTGTGCACTGAGTTCCATAACAGGGCTGTATCAGAAATATGGAACTTGGTCGAGAGCCTTTCCAGATATCTGTATACACAGATGCTATGGTCTGCATTTTCAGCGGCTATGGTCCCACCCGACCCCTCCCTTAACCAGTGAAAGACAACCAGATGGGAGAGCTAGTGACATGGCCAAAAAAAAACAATCAACATCCTAATTGGCCTGTCCCGCAACCAAAGCCTTGGTAGTGAAAGGTCGATGGTCTACAGGTTTAGCTCCTTGTCTTTCCGCATCACGTAGACTGTCGATGACCGGTACCCGACGATTACTATCTAGATGGTCGAAACCTGCCTATTCACAAGGCAACAAGATCGTCAAGTCACTTATGTCACCCTACAGCCTTCTGACTGCCCACTATCATTGCAGTCAAGGTATACTCAACGGGTAATCACGCATAGAAACAACCTCTGCGAGCACAACCTAAACCCTACCACCGCACAGAGGACTACCAGGAGTACCCTCCATGTCCCTGGAAGCCGCGTGCTTCCCCTTCCAATCCATCGGAGCAAGCAGAATATCAGCTGAACAATAGGCAGAACAGGCGGAATAATCAGATGGACGTGCGCTCCCCTCATGCCTCATGGAAGCACGATGATATACCCCGTTGGGTTCTTCACCTTCAAACGTATAAACTTGTCCAAACGCATCAGGTTAACATGTCATTAAACTTTATGTCTAAATGTTTTATTTACGCGCTTTCTCTACTCATCAGATTTCCAGTTAACTTGGTTATTTCAAATCTTATTAACTTCTTATTCAATTTACCAAGTTCCTTATGCTTATTAAGTTCAGTTATATAACATAACCCATTTAAGTTCATTATTAAGCCTTCAACATGTTATTCTTATCAGCCGATTTCAAATTCTCAGGTTTATAGGTAACATGTTCTTCTTATCAGTAGGATTCAGATTCTCAAGTTTACATACTATTTAATTTATAATTAAGTACCACTTATTGCATTTCATAAGTTTTTTCTTCTATTTGTGTATCTATTATCACCAAAACTTCAAACTATTGTCACCGATCAAGCACGTTAATCAGGTATTTTGATATTTTCTGTTGTTGACTATGTAGTTGTGCACTACACATCATTTTACTACACACACACCCAATATATACATATACATATACATATATATATATATATATATATAGTGAACGACCACCGAAGACTACGGAAAGCCGCTCATCTTGGAAGGTTTAGAGCTACCCAGTCCGCAACCGCAAGCTTATACAGCTTATCGCAGTTCCCCTTGGACCTCCACTATACCTGGTAAAATTTACTTGGGGGATAGTTGTTCAGGGAAGGCCTCGAACTCCTGACCTATTACCAGTAGGAGCACGCCTTTTTACTAAGCTATTGCCGCGGACACACACACACACACACACACACACACACATATATATATATATATGCATACACACACATACACACAGACTACATTAAGCTTATATCGTTTTCAAAAAAAATCATGCAGATATTATTTGGTTTCATTTTTTTTAATCATTTTCTGCTTGTAATTTTGGATGTCATTCTTTGTAATTTACTAGTTCAATGCGATAAGCAATTAAAAGTGAATTTAAGATTAATGGTCTTATGTGAGCTTCACTCTCAATCAAATTATTAAAGATCGCTATCCTTTATCATTTTCTTAGAATGTATTCTTAAAAAAAATCCCAAATAAATTTACCACCTAATGAAATAAAAAATTTGACGGCTGAATTCATAGAATAAACGAAAAACCTAAACATATTTTTGGTTTTTATTTAGCATTTCCTAAGATTTTCTTTTTTCCTTTTTCCATATTATGGTATAAAACTTATGGAGTTAAACCCACTATTCTTAAATTTTCTATCCATCTTTACATATTTGACTTTTACGATTAACTAATAAATATGTAACAACCCGAATTCTGATAGACCGTTTTTTTTTCAAAATTCTAATCTATAGAAACTCATGTTGGTTTGTTTAGTATCCTGCAGAAAAGACAGAGATAATAACATAGTAAAGCTCAGAAAACATCTCACAGCAGAATAGAATAAAATATAATATAATATAATCAAATATAGCCTTACCCAGAAATTAATACTGCCTAAACAGTATCCAAAGCTATCATATCTCTGCCACATATCTAACCTGCAAGTATGTTATGAGTAGGGGGTCAGAACACAAGTTCTGGTGACCGGATTTAAACTACACATTCTGGATAACTTTATATATATCGTTCAGTTACATTTTCTTATTTATTAGGTTACTTGTGTTAATAGCACTCAAGGCTTACACACACATCCTACCTATCTACTCCCTAGTAGATTAACCTAATACAATATATATGTAGCTACCCCCTAATATTAATGTATACCCCATGTTACCTCACGCGCGCGGTCTCCGTTGTATTGCCACAGAAATACACACAGTCCCTCATCGTACGCTGGAACGACATACGCATTTCTATATAACAACGCAGCGTTTCTCATAGAACTGCCATCGCCATGCTAGGTAAGTGTACAGAATTCCACCTTCGAACCATTCGACCAAATCAGATTTTATCATAGAGTAATGCCCTTGAGCCTACAATACACCATCCGAAAGGTATGCATGTATATAGACTTTAAAACGTACGTATCGTCAATCGTACTCGATGCCTCCACCTTTACGATACACCATCTGAATGGTATGCATGTATCTGCACATATTACCTACTGTGCACTGAGTTCCATAACAGGGCTGTATCAGAAATATGGAACTTGGTCGAGAGCCTTTCCAGATATCTGTATACACAGATGCTATGGTCTGCATTTTCAGCGGCTATGGTCCCACCCGACCCCTCCCTTAACCAGTGAAAGACAACCAGATGGGAGAGCTAGTGACATGGCCAAAAAAAAAACAATCAACATCCTAATTGGCCTGTCCCGCAACCAAAGCCTTGGTAGTGAAAGGTCGATGGTCTACAGGTTTAGCTCCTTGTCTTTCCGCATCACGTAGACTGTCGATGACCGGTACCCGACGATTACTATCTAGATGGTCGAAACCTGCCTATTCACAAGGCAACAAGATCGTCAAGTCACTTATGTCACCCTACAGCCTTCTGACTGCCCACTATCATTGCAGTCAAGGTATACTCAACGGGTAATCACGCATAGAAACAACCTCTGTGAGCACAACCTAAACCCTACCACCGCACAGAGGACTACCAGGAGTACCCTCCATGTCTTTGGAAGCCGCGTGCTTCCCCTTCCAATCCATCGGAGCAAGCAGAATATCAGCTGAACAATAGGCAGAACAGGCGGAATAATCAGATGGACGTGTGCTCCCCTCATGCCTCATGGAAGCACGATGATATACCCCGTTGGGTTCTTCACCTTCAAACGTATAAACTTGTCCAAACGCATCAGGTTAACATGTCATTAAACTTTATGTCTAAATGTTTTATTTACGCGCTTTCTCTACTCATCAGATTTCCAGTTAACTTGGTTATTTCAAATCTTATTAACTTCTTATTCAATTTACCAAGTTCCTTATACTTATTAAGTTCAGTTATATAACATAACCCATTTAAGTTCATTATTAAGCTTCAACATGTTATTCTTATCAGCCGATTTCAAATTCTCAGGTTTATAGGTAACATGTTCTTCTTATCAGTAGGATTCAGATTCTCAAGTTTACATACTATTTAATTTATAATTAAGTACCACTTATTGCATTTCATAAGTTTTTCCTTCTATTTGTGTATCTATTATCACCAAAACTTCAAACTATTGTCACCGATCAAGCACGTTAATCAGGTATTTTGATATTTTCTGTTGTTGACTATGTAGTTGTGCACTACACATCATTTTACTACACACACACACAATATATACATATACATATACATATATATATATATATAGTGAACGACCACCGAAGACTACGGAAAGCCGCTCATCTTGGAAGGTTTAGAGCTACCCAGTCCGCAACCGCAAGCTTATACAGCTTATCGCAGTTCCCCTTGGACCTGCACTATACCTGGTAAAATTTACTTGGGGGATAGTTGTTCAGGGAAGGCCTCGAACTCCTGACCTATTACCAGTAGGAGCACGCCTTTTTACTAAGCTATTGCCGCGGACACACACACACACACACACACACACACACACACACATATATATATATATGCATACACACACATACACACAGACTACATTAAGCTTATATCGTTTTCAAAAAAAATCATGCAGATATTATTTGGTTTCATTTTTTTTAATCATTTTCTGCTTGTAATTTTGGATGTCATTCTTTGTAATTTACTAGTTCAATGCGATAAGCAATTAAAAGTGAATTTAAGATTAATGGTCTTATGTGAGCTTCACTCTCAATCAAATTATTAAAGATCGCTATCCTTTATCATTTTCTTAGAATGTATTCTTAAAAAAAATCCCAAATAAATTTACCACCTAATGAAATAAAAAATTTGACGACTGAATTCATAGAATAAACGAAAAACCTAAACATATTTTTGGTTTTTATTTAGCATTTCCTAAGATTTTCTTTTTTCCTTTTTCCATATTATGGTATAAAACTTATGGAGTTAAACCCACTATTCTTAAATTTTCTATCCATCTTTACATATTTGACTTTTACGATTAACTAATAAATATGTAACAACCCGAATTCCGATAGACCGGTTTTTTTTCAAAATTCTAATCTATAGAAACTCGTGTTGGTTTGTTTAGTATCCTGCAGAAAAGACAGAGATAATAACATAGTAAAGCTCAGAAAACATCTCACAGCAGAATAGAATAAAATATAATATAATATAATCAAATATAGCCTTACCCAGAAATTAATACTGCCTAAACAGTATCCAAAGCTATCATATCTCTGCCACATATCTAACCTGCAAGTATGTTATGAGTAGGGGGTCAGAACACAAGTTCTGGTGACCGGATTTAAACTACACATTCTGGATAACTTTATATATATCGTTCAGTTACATTTTCTTATTTATTAGGTTACTTGTGTTAATAGCACTCAAGGCTTACACACACATCCTACCTATCTACTCCCTAGTAGATTAACCTAATACAATATATATGTAGCTACCCCCTAATATTAATGTATACCCCATGTTACCTCACGCGCGCGGTCTCCGTTGTATTGCCACAGAAATACACACAGTCCCTCATCGTACGCTGGAACGACATACGCATTTCTATATAACAACGCAGCGTTTCGCATAGAACTGCCATCGCCATGCTAGGTAAGTGTACAGAATTCCACCTTCGAACCATTCGACCAAATCAGATTTTATCATAGAGTAATGCCCTTGAGCCTACAATACACCATCCGAAAGGTATGCATGTATATAGACTTTAAAACGTACGTATCGTCAATCGTACTCGATGCCTCCACCTTTACGATACACCATCTGAATGGTATGCATGTATCTGCACATATTACCTACTGTGCACTGAGTTCCATAACAGGGCTGTATCAGAAATATGGAACTTGGTCGAGAGCCTTTCCAGATATCTGTATACACAGATGCTATGGTCTGCATTTTCAGCGGCTATGGTCCCACCCGACCCCTCCCTTAACCAGTGAAAGACAACCAGATGGGAGAGCTAGTGACATGGCCAAAAAAAAACAATCAACATCCTAATTGGCCTGTCCCGCAACCAAAGCCTTGGTAGTGAAAGGTCGATGGTCTACAGGTTTAGCTCCTTGTCTTTCCGCATCACGTAGACTGTCGATGACCGGTACCCGACGATTACTATCTAGATGGTCGAAACCTGCCTATTCACAAGGCAACAAGATCGTCAAGTCACTTATGTCACCCTACAGCCTTCTGACTGCCCACTATCATTGCAGTCAAGGTATACTCAACGGGTAATCACGCGTAGAAACAACCTCTGCGAGCACAACCTAAACCCTACCACCGCACAGAGGACTACCAGGAGTACCCTCCATGTCCCTGGAAGCCGCGTGCTTCCCCTTCCAATCCATCGGAGCAAGCAGAATATCAGCTGAACAATAGGCAGAACAGGCGGAATAATCAGATGGACGTGCGCTCCCCTCATGCCTCATGGAAGCACGATGATATACCCCGTTGGGTTCTTCACCTTCAAACGTATAAACTTGTCCAAACGCATCAGGTTAACATGTCATTAAACTTTATGTCTAAATGTTTTATTTACGCGCTTTCTCTACTCATCAGATTTCCAGTTAACTTGGTTATTTCAAATCTTATTAACTTCTTATTCAATTTACCAAGTTCCTTATGCTTATTAAGTTCAGTTATATAACATAACCCATTTAAGTTCATTATTAAGCCTTCAACATGTTATTCTTATCAGCCGATTTCAAATTCTCAGGTTTATAGGTAACATGTTCTTCTTATCAGTAGGATTCAGATTCTCAAGTTTACATACTATTTAATTTATAATTAAGTACCACTTATTGCATTTCATAAGTTTTTCCTTCTATTTGTGTATCTATTATCACCAAAACTTCAAACTATTGTCACCGATCAAGCACGTTAATCAGGTATTTTGATATTTTCTGTTGTTGACTATGTAGTTGTGCACTACACATCATTTTACTACACACACACACACACAATATATACATATACATATACATATATATATATATATATATATATATAGTGAACGACCACCGAAGACTACGGAAAGCCGCTCATCTTGGAAGGTTTAGAGCTACCCAGTCCGCAACCGCAAGCTTATACAGCTTATCGCAGTTCCCCTTGGACCTCCACTATACCTGGTAAAATTTACTTGGGGGATAGTTGTTCAGGGAAGGCCTCGAACTCCTGACCTATTACCAGTAGGAGCACGCCTTTTTACTAAGCTATTGCCGCGGACACACACACACACACACACACACACACACACACACATATATATATATGCATACACACACATATACACAGACTACATTAAGCTTATATCGTTTTCAAAAAAAATCATGCAGATATTATTTGGTTTCATTTTTTTTAATCATTTTATGCTTGTAATTTTGGATGTCATTCTTTGTAATTTACTAGTTCAATGCGATAAGCAATTAAAAGTGAATTTAAGATTAATGGTCTTATGTGAGCTTCACTCTCAATCAAATTATTAAAGATCGCTATCCTTTATCATTTTCTTAGAATGTATTCTTAAAAAAAAATCCCAAATAAATTTACCACCTAATGAAATAAAAAATTTGACGGCTGAATTCATAGAATAAACGAAAAACCTAAACATATTTTTGGTTTTTATTTAGCATTTCCTAAGATTTTCTTTTTTCCTTTTTCCATATTATGGTATAAAACTTATGGAGTTAAACCCACTATTCTTAAATTTTCTATCCATCTTTACATATTTGACTTTTACGATTAACTAATAAATATGTAACAACCCGAATTCCGATAGACCGGTTTTTTTTCAAAATTCTAATCTATAGAAACTCGTGTTGGTTTGTTTAGTATCCTGCAGAAAAGACAGAGATAATAACATAGTAAAGCTCAGAAAACATCTCACAGCAGAATAGAATAAAATATAATATAATATAATCAAATATAGCCTTACCCAGAAATTAATACTGCCTAAACAGTATCCAAAGCTATCATATCTCTGCCACATATCTAACCTGCAAGTATGTTATGAGTAGGGGGTCAGAACACAAGTTCTGGTGACCGGATTTAAACTACACATTCTGGATAACTTTATATATATCGTTCAGTTACATTTTCTTATTTATTAGGTTACTTGTGTTAATAGCACTCAAGGCTTACACACACATCCTACCTATCTACTCCCTAGTAGATTAACCTAATACAATATATATGTAGCTACCCCCTAATATTAATGTATACCCCATGTTACCTCACGCGCACGGTCTCCGTTGTATTGCCACAGAAATACACACAGTCCCTCATCGTACGCTGGAACGACATACGCATTTCTATATAACAACGCAGCGTTTCGCATAGAACTGCCATCGCCATGCTAGGTAAGTGTACAGAATTCCACCTTCGAACCATTCGACCAAATCAGATTTTATCATAGAGTAATGCCCTTGAGCCTACAATACACCATCCGAAAGGTATGCATGTATATAGACTTTAAAACGTACGTATCGTCAATCATACTCGATGCCTCCACCTTTACGATACACCATCTGAATGGTATGCATGTATCTGCACATATTACCTACTGTGCACTGAGTTCCATAACAGGGCTGTATCAGAAATATGGAACTTGGTCGAGAGCCTTTCCAGATATCTGTATACACAGATGCTATGGTCTGCATTTTCAGCGGCTATGGTCCCACCCGACCCCTCCCTTAACCAGTGAAAGACAACCAGATGGGAGAGCTAGTGACATGGCCAAAAAAAAAAACAATCAACATCCTAATTGGCCTGTCCCGCAACCAAAGCCTTGGTAGTGAAAGGTCGATGGTCTACAGGTTTAGCTCCTTGTCTTTCCGCATCACGTAGACTGTCGATGACCGGTACCCGACGATTACTATCTAGATGGTCGAAACCTGCCTATTCACAAGGCAACAAGATCGTCAAGTCACTTATGTCACCCTACAGCCTTCTGACTGCCCACTATCATTGCAGTCAAGGTATACTCAACGGGTAATCACGCATAGAAACAACCTCTGCGAGCACAACCTAAACCCTACCACCGCACAGAGGACTACCAGGAGTACCCTCCATGTCCCTGGAAGCCGCGTGCTTCCCCTTCCAATCCATCGGAGCAAGCAGAATATCAGCTGAACAATAGGCAGAACAGGCGGAATAATCAGATGGACGTGCGCTCCCCTCATGCCTCATGGAAGCACGATGATATACCCCGTTGGGTTCTTCACCTTCAAACGTATAAACTTGTCCAAACGCATCAGGTTAACATGTCATTAAACTTTATGTCTAAATGTTTTATTTACGCGCTTTCTCTACTCATCAGATTTCCAGTTAACTTGGTTATTTCAAATCTTATTAACTTCTTATTCAATTTACCAAGTTCCTTATGCTTATTAAGTTCAGTTATATAACATAACCCATTTAAGTTCATTATTAAGCCTTCAACATGTTATTCTTATCAGCCGATTTCAAATTCTCAGGTTTATAGGTAACATGTTCTTCTTATCAGTAGGATTCAGATTCTCAAGTTTACATACTATTTAATTTATAATTAAGTACCACTTATTGCATTTCATAAGTTTTTCCTTCTTTTCACAAATATCAAGTTTTAGGTTTTCAGATTACTTAATTTATAATTAAGTACAACTTATCTTATTTCATAAGTTATCCCATTTTCTCTATCGTTTATTATAACTTACTTATAATTTCCACTTGTCCCTAGGACAAGCCTACCTATTATTCTTGCATTCTCATGTTTATATTTATTCATAAAAAGTTATTATCATTCCCCGTTCATTCCAATTCTTTTATTGTTGTAATTCATCCCCCCTTATTCACTTATAATGTATGTTCCTTATTTTATTAAGTAAAACACTTCATGCACCTTATCAATTTGATTTATAGAAAGATACAGTGATTTATTTTCATAACATATTCCCATCTAGATCCATAGTTGCAAGTTATTTCCTTTTCTTTTGTAGTGAACATGCATACATTTTTTATTCGATTAGCGTGCAATACGGTAAAAGAATCCATATTTCACACTAATCCCCTTTTTATTTTTCATTGTGGCTTTCTTATAACTACGTTCTCAGAAGCAGGCTACTTAGGGAAATACATCACTTTTCCTTTAAATCCAACTAACTCGGCCCATTACATACCTTCCCTTTCTTATTTTTGGAGTTAGCCATTTTAATTAACATTTCACATAATGTTCTTAATTACTATAATCTTTCATAATAATTATCTTAATTCTTATCTTTGCGTTTTATTCTCAGTTTAGATTTTAGAATTACAGTATCGGAGAAGTTTCAGAATTCAGATGAAGGATACAGTTCAGATTTAATACAATAGTAACATAATTAAGCAAGTTATACATTTCAGTAGGTTTCACATACTTCTACAGATTTAACAGGTTTCCAGATTCAAAAAGTTTTTAGATTCAACAAGTTTACTTTTCTATAGATTAACATTAATGGGGAATGCAAATGATAGATATATCGTTATCAAAAGGTACAACATAAATCCACTCACCAGACAGCTTTCCAATCCTTAAATCTGATCCAGATTTGTTGTACAGTGGTTTCCCTAACATAATCTAATACAAAACAACCACAGATTCACAAATCTGATTCCAAAAGAAGAGGGAAACAAAGGAAGAAACCTAAACATATCAGATTCGAGAACTTACCACACGTATATCAAAATTCTAGACGCCTACACTGTAGATTTATATCTCCTATCTTCAAAGCTTGAATCAGAAGCCCAAGAACTAATATTTTATTTTCTGTAAAGGTTTGGAGAAGGAAGATAATGGCAGAACCTAGGTAGCACCTCAGAAATTATGAGAATAAAACTAGACTCTGCTAGTCTATTTATAGGCGCAGTATGAAAGCTTTGAACCATCGGATTTTAAAATAATAAAATCCGAACCGCATACATCATAAACAAACGCGTCAAAATTGCACTGAACAAGCCTTGGATCGACCCAAGCAAGTATGGGTCGACCCAATTGGGTCCAAATGCGCAATTTGCGCTGCATTGATCAATGGTTAACGTTTTAATTTTAAACATTTTATTACTTTCTTGTTTTTCTTCTGTTGATTTGTTTTGTGTTCCTCTTTTTCTTCCTTTAATTAATTGCATGCCTTTTATAAATCTTCATCAAGTTTTATTTGCACAATTTTATGCGCATGCCTAATTTTGTCATTAATCCATTGTTGCATGCAATTAATTTATTAGTTTTGAATTTCAAATGTTATGTATGTATAAACACATACATCTTGTTTATTTTTAAATGTTACTTAATAACATTATTTTCTTCTATATTTAACTTACAGATTTATAACCTTCATTTTTGAAATGCATGTATAATGCATGTCTTCTTTATGCAATTAATTAATTGTTGCAATCTATATTGTTTACTTTCACTTTATTTTTGCATGCATTTCTTTACTACATTAACTCTTTCTTCTTTTAGAACCATTTAATGCATTAATCTTCTTTCTTTTTAAATGGATGCATCTTTTTATAACTTACATTACTTTTATAACATCTTTTATTTATCAATATCCATGCATATATTTACGTATAAGCACAATCAAATATTTATAACTGCGGGGTGTTACAAAATAATTCGCCTTTAATGCAATGCAATTGATCTTACATAATGATAAAATCATAACAATGAATGGATGATTTAAAAGAGATGAATAAATGAGTTTTAAAGTGGCATATGGTAGAAGAAATTTGAATAAATAGCGGTTGATCGATCTCATATTTTATTGGACCACAAGCAACAAAGTTAGACCTGAAATAACTTCAACTAAAATCAAACTTGTAATCTTATATGCACATAACATACCGATAGAAGAAACATACGAAAAGACATGTTTATAATCCTCATAGTGCTAAGTTTACAAACATGTAAAAATACCATCCCTTTGGATTATGCAATCTTTAAACAACAACATGAAATAAGTAGAATCTTTATCTTATCCAACTTTACGACAACATCAGTCATTGGAATTCTTTCTTTTGGCAAAGTGCTCGAGCATTGCAATCCCAATTCAATAGCAGACCTAAGATATTGGTGCACTTCTTCCAAGTCATGAGATTGTTTATCATTCCCATTAAGGTCATTGAGTAAACTTTTATCCACTATCTCCAAAATTTCCTCAGGATAAGAAATGCATATCCACTCCCTCAAACAGGATTCCTTACCAAACACTTCACTATCTGGTTTCTTCCCAGTAGCATTAGAATCCCATAACTGTATACGTCACCCATTCTTGATACTGCATCGCTTGAAGCGTACTCTGTTACAATCATGCACATATTGTCAGCGGATATACAAATGCTAAAATTATATATAAATCTTAATTCGAATACAATTACCTGGAGCTATGTATCCTATGGTGCCCGGCATGCTCGCAGTTGCCATCAAGAAGCAGCTTAGAAATGCCGAAGTCGCTTACATGTGCTACCAATTCGTCATCCAACAAAATGTTAGATGGCTTCAAATCGCAGTGCAGTACAATTTGATGATGGTGCTGGTGGAGGTACTCAAGTGCTGAAGCTACATCGACCAAGATGCTAAGTCTTTGCATAAGATTTATAAAATATCCATCGAAATGCAACCATTTTTCAAGGTTTCCATTCGGCATATATTCGAGAATGATAGCTTTGAAATCTAAGTTGGAGGAAACACTGATGGTTTTTAACAAATTTTTATGTCTGACCGTGGCATTCATTTTCAAAACTCTTGGAAGCTTCTTCGTGATTCAAATCTAACACTTTTACTGCTATGGTCAATCCACTATCAAGAATTCCTTTGAACACAGAACCAAATCCTCCTTTCCCAAGTAAATTTTCCTCGCTGAAGTTTGTAGTTGCAAGAAAGAGTTCGTAGTATGAAACAGATACATGGTCATATAATGGCATCCCGCTTGTTTGAATCAATCTCCTTTTCTTCCTCTTCGAGCAACATGCGTATATAAGACATATGCAGAGAAATATTACCACGATTAAGGCAACCAGTGATGGTAGTACATATTTAAGTACAGTTTTTCTCTTCACCGACTTAACTTTTACACAGAAAGAATCACAGTTCTTAAGGTTAAACTGAAGGGCGCCACAAAGCCCTCTGTTTGCAGTCAAAATTATAGTGCAAGAATTTAAGAAATTTCTGCCTTTTGGTACTTGTCCTGCCAAATTATTATGAGAAAGGTCAAGCATTTTAAGATGAGTAAGATTTGACAATGAACTTGGTACCTGACAAAATATTGTGAGATAAATTCATCATGGTTATGCTAATAAGCCCGCTGAATGAATCAGGAATGGGACCTTCAAACCTATTTTTTGATATATCCAAATAGTTGAGCATTTGAAACTTTCCTAAACTTAGGGTGCGTTCTTAACGAACGTGAGCGTGCCATTTGAGCGTGGTACTGTAGCGAAGGGGAATTGTGTTTTTAGCGACGAACGGGGTATTTGATCGTGGTATTTAATTGTTAAATTAATGGTTTTGATTTAATTAAATTCTAATTGCATCAAACTATAACGACAATATATTTCATAACACGACCACGTTTTTCATAAAACATAAAGAACACAACGGTACTAGAATTAAAACAAATACATGAAAATCTACAATAAACTACGATGAGGTAATAAGTTCAACTCCGATGAAATAAAGGCACATAAGCCCTCATCGCTAAGCTCCTGAGCAATATCAACATTCCGCTCATCGTTGTGAAAAACCGTCAGAATCTCCCAAAGATCCACACGCGTCCCCAATCTCCGAACAAGCTCCAAACAACGAGCAGCAAGCTGTCTCTTATGGTCGGTCACCCACGAGCTGGCACGCTCTGCCTGTCTGCGCCTAGAGGGCTGACCAGACGGTGGATCGCCCGAAGCCATTAATTGAGCGTGGTATCTGAACAGGGTATTTATTTGTTAATTTATGCGTTTTATTGTAATTTATGATTAATTCATTTGTTAATTTATTTATTAATTGTAATTTTTATTTAATTTATTTGTTAACTCTAATTTAATTTACTGTGTGTTTGTTGAAAACAATTTCATTGGGAATCTTCAATAATAATATACTGTGTTGGTTTTGAAAGTTTGTGTGGGAACAAGCAAAAAGATTAATGTTGGAGCCAACGTCTTTGAATTACTGGAACCAAGCGTCTTTTAATATGCTGGAAGTATATAATGCTGGAAGGATTTAATGGGAACAAGCGAAAGGATTTAATGCTGGAGCCAACGTCTGGAACCAACTGTGCATTTAATTAACACATGAAGCACGCATAATTAACAAACAAAATGGGTTGGCGTCCGATGCGTTGGACGCCAACACCTTGATTTTCAGCGTTCGGAAATCGTTCCATCTGAACGAAAAGAAAATAGTTGGCGTCCGACGCGTTCGACGCGAACAAAAAGTTGAGCGTGGTAAAAAAATGCTGCGAACGCACCCTTAAGATGTTCCTTGACAACTGATTTTCTGATAGATTCATTGTTGTCAAGGACGACAGTATGCCTACTTGCAATAGAAGGGGACCCATTAACATATTTTTTGATAAGTCTAACTCGATAAGGCTTTTGGTAGTCCATAGTCCTTAAGGGATACGGGAAGATAGCTTATTATTATCAAGATATAAGTGCAGTAGAGAACTTATATTATCAAAGTAATCGGGTATAGACCCAGTGAGAAGATTATTACTGAGGTACAGTTTGGTCAAACCACTCATATTCCCAAAATTACTAGGAATCGAACCAGTCAAAGAATTTGAGGCAAAGCTCATATAACCAAGCGACCGCAGCATAGAGAGTGATGAAGGAAGAACACTAACCAAACGGTTCCTGGAGAACTCCAATGTATTAAGGTTACTCAAGTTAGACAATGTAGCAGGAACCATCCCACTGATACTGTTTTCATAAGCCTTAAAAGTATTCAATTTTGTTGACAAGTTACCAATATCAGAGGGGAATTTACCTTCCAATTTGTTATTCGCAAACTGAAGACTAATCAAATCTTTACAGTTGTAAAGAGACAACAGGAAATCTAGGTTTCCTGTTATTTTGTTGTTATTTATGTCCAACCATTGGAGTAGAGGCAACCGTTTCCCAATATCAGAAGGTACAGGCCCAGCGAGTAAGTTTCCACATATACTTAACGAGGTCAGTTGCGAGTTATTTAGTACAGTCGGTATTGACCCGGTAAGGCTGTTACTAAACAACACGAGTTTTCGCAAGTTTGATAGGTTACCAATTTCATCCGGAATTACTCCAGTTAGTTTATTATCAACTGCTTGAAAAATAGTGAGTTTAGTGAGGTTGCCTACTGAGCTAGGGATATTCCTTGTCAGTCTGTTGTCGTCTAGAAATAAACTCAATAGATTATGCAACGTGCCAATCTCAACAGGTATAGTCCCACTAAACTGATTGGAAGAAAGATCGAGATATTCAAGGCTTTGACACTGAGCAAGGTTTAGAATGCTACCGCTAAATTGATTATGAGCTAATGAAATATTTTTCAGTTTTGACTGTGAAGAAAAACTGTTGTTTGATGGGAGCGACCCCACGAGATTATTGTTATCTAAATGCAAGTGTGTGAGGGTAGAAATATTGAATATTTTAGAAGGAATTGGACCTGAAAGAGAATTAGTTCTAAGATCCAAAGTAACAAGACGAGGAAGATCCCCTACGGCTTGCGGAATATGACTTGTAAGGGAGTTATTGACGAGGACCAGATCAGAGAGGAAGCTTAAATTTGCAATACTTGGAGAAATCTTGCCACTGAGAGATGAAGACGATAGGTCAATGACCTAGACACGCTCATGTAGACGGCTGCACTGAATGCCATACTAGTTACAGAAGGAGGTTTTCGTGGTCCAGTTAGCATATATGAAGTTGTTTGAGCCAATAGCACCAGTTTTGAAAGAAAACAGTGCCTCGAGGTCCGTTGATGAGTTGTGTTGCTTGGAAAAGACATGGTGAATGCACGTAGAGATGCATAGTACTTGCATGGTCCATATAATAAAATGCAGCAAACCCATGGATGTTGGAGGGAGGGGGAGACAGAAAGAGAGGGAGGCTATATTGAATGAGAAAACTGAAGACATCGGGTACACATATATAGAAAGAGAGCAGGCAATCAAAGCACGTTTAACAAAGGGACCAACTTCATGTTATACCGTGGAAAGTGAATTTCTAAGGGTGTTGTTATTGACACTCCAATTATTGAATTATTGTTAAGGGAAGGTCAAATTTTAAAAACACTCCAATCATAAAAAAATGTTAGGGAAAATTCTCGTACTTAACTTTTTACGTTACCTTTTTACCCTTACCATCTCAAATCCCAATTAATCTCAAAAGCCAAAAAAAAAAAAAAAAAAAAAAAAAAAAAATGAAGAAATAGAAGAAGAAGAATATTTTTATATTATTTGCAAACCAAAAAACCGATTGTTTAGGGAGAAATAATGGTGTAAAAGATGAACGTGAAACGCTTCTCCTAAGATGCTAAGATAGTGGAGAAGCTGTTGATAGGGTATGTGAAATCGATTGTATAATGCCTTGGAAACGATGAAGGGTAGGGGTTTTATTATGTCGGTCTCGAGAGTCAAACGCGGTAGTGTTAAATTTTTTTGGTGGAAGATGGTCATTTTTTTTCGATTTGTCATCGCTGAAATATGTGAATTCCTGAATAACAACATGAACGACGTAGATCTGTCGTATTATATATTTTTGTTCGACATTGTTCATCGCTTTTTATATTTGTATTCATTGTTGGGTTGTCAAAGTGGAGAAAATGGGGTGTATCGACAAATTCGGCGGTGGGAAAATGTATTAAAAAAATGTTCGATATATGTATATCAATTTCCTATTAGTGATATATTTTCATCTAATCCGATGCATATCGACAAATGCAATTATTGATAATTTTGTATAAAAATCTGATGCAGTTCGACTAATATACCGTACAAATTTCTATTTTTTTATTTACTAAAAAAGAGATTATTGCAAAGAAGGCTAATTTGGTCAAATAAACTTTATTTGTTATGGGGGTGCTCTATGCATTGGTACTCCCCTTAGTAAATTCTTTCTTTTTAAAAAAATTGACCCCCCTTAACAATATTTGAAGTGTCAATAACAATCCTCATTTCTAGGAACCCCGCTGAAGGACAATAAAGAGGCTATAATGAAAAACTTCCTCCCAAACTCTTCTTGATTATATCTTGATTCCTAATCGCAAAAAGCATCAGTTGTTCGTCTTTTAGCAAATACTTAATCCAATTCATATAGAAATGTGGTAAAAATAGTTTAAATCTATATATTTGGTTTAAGCATGATTCGGGTTGAGTTCATTAGGGTTTGGTTGAGTGACATGAATCTAATACAAAAAATAAGAGTGCAAAATAGACATGAGGACAAACTTTAGAAAAAATTGTGTTGAATGACACCAAGTTTTTTTTTAAAAACTGAAGGATAAAATTTAAAAAATATTAACTTGAAGAACAATGCTAAAGACAACTTGCATTTTATAGTGTAAAACTGAATATAATACCAGTTGAAACAAGTATTTCAGTACAGTGTAAAAACTGAATATAATGCTAGTTGTATTTAGCATTTTTCTCCAGTTTAATTTTTTTTTAAGTTTGTTCTTCAATCTAAAATAAAACTTGGTGTCCTCCAACCAATTTTTTTTCCAATGTTTGTCATTCTCCCTAATTACTTCAATATAATAATATACTATTAAAATATTTAACATAAATTTTTAGATTGTAGCTAACATAATGGACTAAATATAGCTTGGTCGCTACAATTTACTGGAATGTCATTGTAGAACATCACCATGTGAAATTAATTCATTATATATTAGAGTAAAAATTTCATTTTAAAATGCAGTAAAATGCTCTCAAAATATGTTAGTCAAGCCTACGTGTTTTGGATTGACATCAACTATGCTTTATTTAATTATTCTAAAATACATGAATATTATTGTAGATTTTGGCTATCTTAATTTTACATAGGCTAATATTAAATTAGTTTCTAATACAACGTTCGATCGAGTTAAAATCGGGTTGGGTTGAACAAAATATCACACTGGTCCATATGTAGTGCGGGTTATGAGTTGCAACTCAAATCTGACATGAATTAAGATGGATTGAGTTGAGTTCATATAAATCGGGTTGGGTTGATGAGTTGGATGATTTTTTTTTTCAACAAAAAGAAGCCATATATAACAAAAGGAGAATTTACTCATTCTCCAACGACTCACAAAAACAGATGTTTAGAAACGGCTACAGTATCTGTGCATACACAAAATTAACAATACATCAATACAGTACAACATACTAAACAGTTGAAAAAATGACTTAGAAGCAAAACTCTCAAGAAACGGACGACCAACAAAGCCAACTCCAAAGCTAAGATGAGACCTGACTGCCAAACCGATGTATCCTCCCATGATGCTACAATACACCAAATATAAGGACGAGGAAGCTGGAAGCGGACAGTCTACTCAGCTGAAACAGATGAACAATGTATCCTGAACCGTCTGAAAGCTCCAAAGGAAAAACAAATGCTCCAAAAACTAACAGAACCAAAGACCGACAAACCTGTATAAACCTATAAACTAGGTCCTCCAGTACTAGCAAACGAAATCAGCACTGACAAAAAAGGGGGTCGGGATGTGTGACGAAAGGATCGGAGAACGGATCCCGCTAACCAATAAGAAGATTCAACCAATCCCCGCACGGGATTAGTTAGTACCGATGTAATATCGAAGGTACTAGCCAATCTCCTCGAGCAGGAACCAATAGAACCTCTAAACAGCCTACCATGAAATGCAAGGAACACATCGTTTCTTACCCATCGGATGATGGAAGAAAGTTCCATAGGCAATTCATCAAAGATTGCCTTGTTCCGCGAGCACCATATATGCCAGCAGATAAGGCAAGGAAGTAACCTAAAAAGGATCGATCGAATAGATTTACCTGAGACTCCGGCCCACCAATATCTCAGTCAATCAACAAGAGAAGACGCACTACCCCGGAGACCAACCAAGTTCTCGAATTAATTCCAAACAGATCTGGCAGAAAAGCCAAAGAAACACAAGTAAGCTGTGGATTCCGTATCATCAAATCCACAAAACTTGCAACAGGACACAAGTGGTATTCCAATCCTTTGAAGGTTCTCATCTATCGGTAGCCCATCATAAAGGGTCCGTCACATAAACAAAGAAACCTTCGGGGGAATACGGGTGCTCCAAATGAAAGAAAAGAGAGGGAGATGTGAAGCTGGCGACCTTGCGGAGCTCCATCCCGCCATAATAGAGAAAATACTATTGTCCCATCCGGATCAACCGCCATGTGAATCCGAAAAGGCATTCACGGATTGCATATGTTTCCATGTCTCACCAGCATATGGCGGAACATCGGTGAAATTCGCGCCCACGCACTACACCAGAAACTGAATCAAACGACAGATATCCACCATTATCTGATTACATATATCTCTTTCGTTAAATCCCGTGTCGTCTCATTCTACATCAGACCACAGATATAACCCGTTGTCTGAATTGAACTATAGTAATATATTAAAATATAGTCGTGTGTTGTCTGATTTGATGTTCTTGTTTTACAAATAGTTGTGACGAATATTATATGTTGTCAGAAAGTGAATAAAATAATCATTTTATGTTATCTTAACGAAATGCATATTTCCACTAATTTTCACAGCCGTCTTCTTACAACAGATAAATGTTTTTTTAAAAGCAATTATCATAACTCAAATCAGTTTTTGTATGTGTTGTTCCTTCTCAAATGAAATGACATAAAGCAACTCAACTAACACAGAGCAATGCAGGTAACACAGCAGTTCAGATAACACATAGCAGTTCAGATTTCTACTACACGTAGACAATATTAAACAATATAACATCGACACAAAATCCAAATATATCCTATACAAGCATCAGTTCAATGTAAACTACATAAACTAGGCAATTGAACCCATGTACACAAAATTCAACAAAACCAACATTGGCAAAGCCGACTAACAAGGGTTCGATTGGCAGTCACATATAGAATTCAGCACTATGATTATACAAAGTTGTAGACATGTGTAGCTCATTCCACCCGCACGACATCACCATCGTTTTGTGAAAAATTACTGTTTACACCCTTCTCCCACTGCAACAAATAGGATATGCAAAAATTAACTTTACACGGCATGTATCTCGCCTATATGCATGTATGGTAGTACATGAGTTTTAAACAGCCTACACAAGTGTTTGAGGAAAGCCAAACTAATCATGAAGTAAACAATGGTAATTAAGGCCTAAGCAACAAGGAGAATGAGTAGATTATATTAGAGACACCATATAAAGTGGCAGCAAGACATGTGCATTTCAAAAATAAAATTTGCACATGACATTAGATGTGGACAATTGTGTCATAAAGGTGTATTCTCCATGTTAATGGATGACATTTTAAAATGGGTGTAGCACCTATCATTGCAACATGCATGATTCACACTTAAATAAACAAACCATTGTGCAAGTCAACTATTTACATAAGAAATATACCCACATGCAAGTGCAATATTGGACAGGAAAATGCACAATGACATGGTGCACCAACAATGGACACATCATGACTTCAATAATGACGGTAATACAACATAACAATGGACACAACAAGGGTGTAGTGTACTGAAAATATATTTTTCAAAGCACAAGAATTCAGTATGCAAGAGACATATATTATATGTATATATTACTTTAGCAACCCATAGTTGATTCATGTCTCTCATGATGTCTTTCATGTAGCACATAATCCTAAATCCACATGTCAAATGACCTCTCTGTATTGTTGCTCCCAGAAGCATGCATAAAAATCAAGTAAACATATAATTCAATCAATCATGTTGAGGAAAAAGTCATCATACTTGAGAAATATTGTGTATGCATGTATACGCACCAAACAAGGCTTCCATTGAACTTGATTGTATTTCAGTTTGGCCTGATTGTAAATTGCGATGGAGCTACAAAGTAAACAAATACTCAAAAAGTTAACATTGCAAAGGAAACAAACATAATTTAACCACCAAACCACTCAAATATAAAATAGCAACTGCATATACCTGTTCCAATATTCATCCATTCACCACCACATAATCGTCCTCCCAATGGATTATGAAATGCACAATTTGTTTAATGGGATTCACAACTGTCAGACACCAATGATTGCTAACATTGAAAATTCGACTCAACATTCATAATAAAGTATATACAACATGAATCAAGTACAAAATTCTGTAGATCAATATAAAGAACCATATTGTACATACCCTGAGTTATACAGCACCAAAAAAAAAAAGTCTGATGAGGATTCCCTTGGTTATACCGTTTTGCCAAACTAGAAGCTAATTTAGCTGAAGTTCCACATTTATGTGCATCCATATAAGCAGGATATACCAAGGCAATCATTTTTATCATCTTACATTTCTTCAGCACTTCATGAAGGTAGCTATAAAAGCATATAAGAAAAGAATAATTAACACCAAATGCAACATTAAAAATTTGTGATCTTAGTATGTCTCAGCAATAACATGAGCAACACCAATGCTTCATCTTTACTTATCAAAAGAAGCAACTGGTCACAATTTTCAATTACCAGATATATAAATATAAACAAGTTGTTCTAGACCTTCACATGATGCAACAAATATTGGAATAAAATCATCCCTTAAAGTGTATCATTGTATTAGTATTTCTAGTAATGCTACTTATTTTCTCAATATCAATACTGACATTTGCTTATGTAACTTTACTCAAAGTGCAACATGGAACGCTTACAATTAGACTGCATACATAATATGAGAATTGCAATTCATATTTTAAGTTCACATTTTAAATTAGACCACATACTTATAACTAATGGAAAATTCAAGCAAATTTTAAAACGTGAGAATATGAGCTTGAGCATTTATGAAATGTGCAAGCTCATTTATGAAATGCGCATTTATGAAATGAAAATGCGCAAGCTCATTTATCAAATGTGCATTTATGAAATGACCAAAGAATAATTAACACATACCTCATATAAAAAACAAGAGCTTGAGCAGATGTTTGAAGAAGATTTGTGATTGCATGTATATCGATCCTTGAGGTAGCCACTTTTGTTTGGAAACCAAACATTTCCTCATCCAAAATGGTGTTGATGATGGCCCCATTTTTCAGGGATGTGTTAGTCCATTTGCAAAGCACCCTTAGAGCTGTAGGCAGTTTAGGAGGCAGTGTGTCAAGGTCTTCATCCTTTAGCTCATTGATATCATTTTTCCTCCTCTTCGTCTTGACATCAGACTTATCAACCTCAGGCACTGTGTCGAGGTCGTCATCTTGTGGCTCCTCATAATAATTTTCATTCTCTTCTTCTTGACAACACCAGACTTAACAGCCTCCAAGTTATGTAAATAACAATCAACTTGTGTAGATGATCAAATATCAAATTATAGATACTGAAATTACCTTCTTAGTTACAGCATTGGAGATCAAATTACTCGGTCAAGCAATATATGTACCACCAAGCGCATCTTGCACTGTCATAAATTCACCCTTGACAGGAATTAGTAGCAAGGCATCCGGAAAAATAGCTTTGGTGATGGATACACGTGCGTTTTCATTTGTAAGCAAAACGCCATGGATCTTTTGGTCTGTGGCGTCATTGACTTCAGTGATGGTTGCATATGGGACGACATTATCTACACAACCAACTGCGAGTGCGAACTAGCATTGTTGTTGCCAAATACGGGTTCTTTCATGTTGCACCAAAAACATTATGTATTATAAAATGTTATCACAGGTAATCAATTTAACATCATCATAGAAATATAGGTAGAAGATGCTTACCAATTTTTTTTCACAAGCTTCCAAATCTTCATACAAATTTCTTATTTGGGACTTAGCGTATTCCTCAATAACCGTTGTTTCTGACTTAACATTTTCCTGAGCAACTACTGGCAACACATTGTTTGTCATTCTCTTTTTCACATCTTGCTTCTTTACACACTCACAATCATTAGCTGCCTTCTCCAAACCATCCTGGGAACAACTGCATTGTGTAGATAGTTTGGGTGAATAAGCTAATTCCGCTACGCCTCCAATCTTTGATTCTATCTACTTTAATTTTTCCTCAAACCAAGCCTATTGCTTACCATTTCTTCCTTATTCTCACTTTACCACTTAGCTTTTTCCTCTTCTATGATCTTCTGAATGCTTGCTGGAGTCATATTTAAATTTCTCGATGATCTTTCCTTTCAATGTTTTATTGGCAAAATGAAGTAAACCTCAGGCTTGACAAAGCCACCAATACCTGGTACCCTACCGGGATACTCATGGGTCCCCAAAGTCATTGTCAGAACATTATTAGGTCCATCTATCTTAAAGGACCCAGAATAAACTTCTTTAGCCAATGCCTCCTGACAACAAAATCAAATATATTGGATTCATCTACTTTTATTTCAATAAATCCAAAGTAAAAATTAGGTAAAGTCAAATTAATTACACTTACAATTTTTTTTGCAATGGCGTGTGTTTCTGGGTCCTCGAAGTTTCCACTCTTGTCCTGATGGGTCTTTAACCACATAATACCAAGGGATAGTTCTTTCTTTGGAGTGGTTTGCAACTGCATACATACATAAATATATAACATTTATCAGTCCATTCTAACAAAAGTATACAAATCACATTTATCTGTCCATTTATCAGATATAACATAGTTGTGCAAGCAACACTAACCTAATCTTGCATCAGATTAGCATATCGTTTGCGTGCCATCCGATGAGGGTACACATGTCCTTTCCGTTTTTCTATTTGGGTTTTGTGAATTTCCTACAGATTAAACACAAACATATACAAATTACACACAGAAGTACACACAAAAGAGTTAATTTAAATTTATATAAAACTAATATTAAAGTTATCGAAGGTGTACCAAAAATTCTTCTATAATCCGTTGAGCAACAAAAACATCCTGGTCTCCCTTCTGAGTGAACCAATAATCATCTGGAGGGAATTCCAACATCTCAGGGGAGTCCAAATAGGGTACCAAGTACTTGCTGACTAGTCTTCTCTTGAACTCTCTCCATTTATTCCTCGCTGATGTTATAATAAGTTTTTTGCATTCTATTGGCACCACAAATTCTTTCTACATGTATATGAACAAATTAACATAATAATATTTTTATAATTGCTAAGATTGTACAAGTAACAAGTAGACAGTTCATTTAACTGTACACATGCAAATATATTGTCCTTTTCGTTTACAGGAACAAGTCTCCAATCAGTAATAATTATTGAGATCATTGCTCGTGCTTGCACCCTAATGTAGGACTATATCCACGTCATAGCCTTGCCAATTTGTTCCCCTCTGCCATTGAATTCAACCTTCCATCTCTTTTCCCTAACAACTCGCTTGTTAATGATCAACTCAGGATGGTCGTGCATGATCAACCAGGGCAGGGGTCGTGCGTGAACGACCCCATATAAGAGTCGAGAAGGAACGACTCATGCCAAGTCAGGCATGAGCGACCACAGTGGTCGAGCAAGAGTGCAAGGGACTGCAAGACCAAAGGCTTCAAACTGAGTATGGAACCCAAAAAAATGCGACAAACATGCATACAAGTGCTTTTCAACACATGCAAAGTTCTAAGCTTCTCATAACAGTGAGGCGAAGAACAATTTTTCCGAAACTCAAAAATAGGTTGCAAACATGAATTACCAGACTTTTTAAACATATAAATGCAAAGCCAAGCTTGAAACTAGAAATTCTGTGCACTATATAGAAGTGAAAACATGTGAAATTTCAGAGTCTCATGTCTCAAGCATTTCAACAAACAACTCATGTGCATTCAGTTCAAATCAGAAATTCAAAGGATCCCGTACGATTCGAAATCCTCAATCACTCACAAAAAAC
Organism: Allium sativum; assembly: GCA_030737875.1. Taxonomy (NCBI): domain Eukaryota; kingdom Viridiplantae; phylum Streptophyta; class Magnoliopsida; order Asparagales; family Amaryllidaceae; genus Allium; species Allium sativum. The sequence continues at coordinate 198,612,147 of CM060925.1, read as the reverse complement.
CCTAAAACCAAAACTAATCAAATCCATACCAAATCCCAATCATTGCAATCCCAAATAATTCAATTTCAAATTCAAACCATGCTCGAATTGTTTCCATTCAGAACCCTAGAGCAAGTCAACGAAACAAATATGGAATTAAAAAGAAGAAATCAGTTACGATAAGTGCAGTACTTCAGATTCAAGAAAATTGTTCCAACTTGATTTGAATTTGACTGAGTTTGGCAGCAAAGATTGAACACAGTAGATAGACTTGGGCTTTGTGAGGATCAATATGTTGATTCGAATGGAATTCGTAAGGAATTAATCATAGAAAGTGCGGATTTCTTTGAAAGGATGCGGCCACCATTGACGTGTTTCTTTAGTAAGATGAATAAAAAACAGGAATGGAGATCAGGCACAAATATATAAAAGAAGATGATTGACCAGATTGACCCAATGGGCTCATTCAGTCTGACATGATGTGTGCAGTCCGGTCACTTGCGCAAACCCGATTTACGCTCACGTGCGATCAACCATAACCTGACTCATGCTCTAAAAAGTGTAACTATCCTATGAAAAACTAAGCTTAATCTATCGAATCATGCTATGTTTCGAAGCCGGTAATTTTTGCAAACCAAAATTACAAACTTCGAGGGGCAAATGTTTATCCATAAAAATCACATGCATATCAATAATTGAGTTTAAACAAAGCATAGGGGTCAGTTGCTCAGAGCATGTGAGGCTCGATTACTATCTAATTCATTGGTTGTTCACACATTGTACAGGTCGCTCGCACATGGTCCAATCGCATGGTCTTTTGTTCAAATAACAAAGAACAAGCTTCATACTAGCCCATACAATGGCCTGGTCGAACACACAACGGTTCAACAAGTCATCATTGTTCGGTCGCACAAGTGCAATGTTCAAGTACTAAAGTCGGTCGCTCATGCTTTCTCCTGGTCGTTCGCTTGTACTGCGCCGGTCGGTCGTGCATATCTCATGGGTAAGTGGCCCAAGATGCCAAGGGGTCGCTCATACATCCTCTGCCCACTCGTGCATCACATCCTGGTCGGTCGCTCATCCCTTGGTCGTGCGACACTACATCAGACCAGGCACCATCTACCGGTCGAGCAGAGAAGGTCTTACACTGATTCCTGGTTGGTCGTACACTCACTAGCCAGTCATGCATCATCTGGTCTTACAACACTTGGTCATGTACCATCTTTTAGTCAAGAAAGGAGAGGCTCGCACGTCGCTTTGGTCTATTACACGCTTCCTTGGTCAGTCATACCTTGGTCTTTCGAACCGCCCTGCAGCTCTGGTCGATCGCTCGTACACTCACCGGTCGGTCGCTCGCACACCTACCCTACAGCTTTGGTCGATCGCTCATACAGTCACCAGTCGGTAGGTCGGTCGCTCGCACACCCCTTGCTCGATTGGTCGAAACAACTGGGAACAGCTGGTGACAACTGGCAATGGCATTTCTGTAAATACTGCATGCTCAACCAAGAACCTTCATATATGAATTTCAACCCATTTCTTCATTCAAGCTCTCCTATAAATAGCCATGGCTTCCACATTTTTGAGGAACGATTCCTTGCTACCATGAAGTGCTGTCGAATCCTTCCTACAACCATTCCTAAGTAATCCTACCTTTATTCGTCATCTGCATTCGAATATCTATCACCTAATCGGCCATGGATTCCATTGAGATCATCTAAGTGACCAAGAGACCAAAGATTCTCCCTCATACTCCTTGCATTCAAAGACATTTTACCATCTCTCTGTTGATCTTACCATTTCTCCATCGATTTGCATAGATCTAAGCGAGATTTACTTGTAATAAGAGAAGATGAATGTACAAAGGGAGATTTCATGCCTTGTAAACATTGATATGATAATGAGATCTATCTTAATAGTGGACATAGGCCAAGCCTTACGACCGAACCACTCTAAAACTTGTCTTCACTTTACTTTCTCCGTACTTTGTTTTACTTTTAATCTTGTGTTGATCATATTTGTGAAGTGCTAAGTAGCACCTTGGATTGTTAGTACCAAATTTTGTGCTAACAGTGACTTTCTCTACATTTACTGTACACATTTGTTGCATATGTAAACATTTACTATAGGGTAATTTGCTGCATTCTCTCCATATGTAAGTATTTGCTGCTTTCTCTCCATATGTAAGCATTTGCTGCATTCTCTGCATTTACTGAAGGGTAATTTTGATGTGGCTTTTTTTTGTAGTACTTACTTCAAAAGGCAATAGCCAGTGGAGAAGGAGGAAATACTGTTGAAACAGTAATTTCGTATAGAAGATCACATAGTCGTCCTTTGCTTATAGGGAGGCATGCAAATTGTACAAACCAATCAGCCGAGGCTCTAACTAATGCTTATATAAAGGACTTAAGGCAAAGGCTTGTCAAAGAAATGGAAGAAAAGCTAGAATCCAAGGTAAATCAAAAGGTACAAGAGATTTTGGCTTGGGTGCTTAAAAAATTAGGCAATGCCAACATGGAGTTGAATCTAGAGGAACTAATTTGACTGGAGGCACTAGGTCTTAGTGTCATTTATGAATTCTAGTCGTTTACGTGATAAATACTTGATATTTTGTAGTTGTTGACATGGATTCTAATGTGTACTGCATATTATGATGTCTATGCAAGTTATATGTACTGTACAAATTGTGATATGTACTGTGTATTATGCCAGTATTTATGTGATATTGTGGCTTTCAATGTCTCTTTCGTATGATGTTGCAATAACTTCAGTGTAATGTTGCAGTAGATTTAATATAGTGTAGCCATGGGGTTATAAATGTTGCAATAATCATACAAGGTGTTGTTGTAGGGATTGAATTAGATTGGGTCGTGAGCCCAGTGAACCCCACATTGTGGGCCCCATAAGATATATAAATAAATTTAGTATCTATAGCAACATTTTTGGAGTGTTGCTACAGACACCTAAGGATGTTGCTATAGACCTAAATAGGGTTTTACTGTAATAATATTTGTTGTGTTGTCGTAGATAGTCAAAATATTGCCTTGAGGTCTGCAGCAACGGTGAAAATTGCATCACCCTATAAATGTTGCCAAAGACCTAAGCTAACATTTTTTGAGGCTGTGCCAACAATTTCTCCCTGTTGCGTTAGGTCGTTTATGATGTAGTGTACCGACCACTTGAAGGTCACCCAACGTGCAAACTCTGAAGTACTGAACCACACACGATCACTCTAAGAAAAACAACAAAGAACTCTTTTGGAATGAATTAATCTTGCTCTGATATCACTTGCTGAAGAACACACCACGTGAAAACGTAATTACTTTATTATTACAAAAGTAATTACACCAAGACTTATATACAATATCTGAACACGATACACACTAAACTCTCACTTTATTTACTCACACTTTTGGGATATACTTTTAGACCACACTTTTTTTTTGGATGCACAACTTAAGGAGCCAAGATCCCTATTTATACTACTCAAAAAGAGCAAATTATAACATATTAGAAAATTCTAGGTAATTATGTTGCTAGAATAATCTTAAAGCTTCCATAAAACTTAACCATTTCTTAATATAATGGCTTAGCCCAAAATAATAAATTTATTTAATTCTTCTCCTGCATTAGTCTCTTTTTAATAATGATAAACCTACACGGTACTCATTGACATAAATCACATGATCCAAATCTCTCTTCTTGGCATATACGTCAAAAGGTCGAACCATAGTGCTTAAAGATGAAAATTGAAATTAATAGCTAAAAAAACCTAAAAAATTAGCGAATCCACCAAATTCTAAAAGGAAAACTAACATGAATCATTGAAAAGGGAGTGCCTGAGATATTAAAGCTGAATTAGGGTAGTGACGATCAATAAAATTAGAAATTAAATGACAAAGATTGAATGAAATGAAGGAAAGATATACAAAATAAAACCAGCATAACAGAGAATAAATCATTGTCTTTTCTTGGATATGTCGTTTGAATATTTACATATTTATATATATTGCAATGAAAGGAAATTTCTGCATAATCTATAAAAATCTGTAAATATACAATGTTGGACAATAAAATGTTAGTTGGTTATAAATCGCAATATAGCCCAATTTGATGATGGTTAACAATAATGCGAAGAAATCTCTGCATTGTCCTTCTTGAACTAACAACTTTTAGTCATGTGACCATACTTTCCACATTGTAGCATTTTCCATCAAATTTGTTGTTGTACTTTGATGGGCGACATTGGTTGTTTTTCTTTTGAGCACTCTCTATTTGGGAGCTTCCAAAGAAGTCATCATTTTTCTCAAAATATTTTCTAGCATTTGGTCAAGATCGATTCCACTGAAGAGTGCTACTTGGTCATTCTTTAACGAGACTCCAGCTATTTGCTTAGCTAATGCTTCTTCGTCAGCAAGCATGTTTTCTAATTCAACAAGAGAAGGTTGGCTTGGCCAATCTTGTATTGCAACAATAAATGTTTTAAATTTTTAACTTAATCCATGAAAAATAATCCCTCTAATTCTAACATCAGACATTCTAGCAGTAGAGTCAAATGCAGGGATTTCACGACGAAAAGATTTTACTTTGGTAAAGTATTGATTAGTTGTCATGTCGTACTTCTTGATTGGGAGAAGCTCGATGTTCAGAAGTTGCGGTCTTGTATCGTTCTTCTTGTGAACAATGATGCGAAGGTATCTCATGCTTCCTTTGGTGTCTTTGTCGGCCTAATGTGCTCCAACATTTCATCTTCAACTTTAACCTAGATTATAAACATGGCTTTGCCTGCTTTTTCTTTCTATTTCTTTAAAGCGACATCGTCCTCAGGTTGTGTAACTTCATTGCCACAAACGATCTCCCATAATTCATGGCCCTGGAGATATGCCTTCATATGCATCAACCAAATGTTGTAATTTTGATTATTAAGTTTCTTACTTCTACCGACCACTTGAAGGTCACCTAACGTGCAAACTCTATAGTAATAAACCACACATGATCACTCTAAGAAACTCAACAAAGAGCTCTTTCAAAATGAACTAATCTTGCTCTGATACCACTTGCCGAAGAACACACCATGTGAAAACGTAATTACTTTATTATTACAAAAGCAATTACACCAAGACTAAGATACAATACTTGCATATGATACACACTAAACTCTCTCTTTACTTACTAACACTAACTTTGATACTCACACTTTTGGAATGTTTATCCCTTAAAAACCATACATATATTGGTCTATTAAATCTACATTAAAACTACGGGTCGAGCGTCATTAGGGTCGGTCACATGTAGTCCAATCCAATCCAGTACACCCAGACAGTTTGTGAAGGTAAGGGATGATCATATAGAACAAAGTTCAAGCACCAACCTAGGGTTAAGCACGACAAGGAAGGTCGCATACAAGTTGGGTCATCCGCTCAACACAGTCAGGATCGGTCATACAGCATAGTACGATCATACAAAAGGGTCGTGCGCACGAAACTAGCTCAAGAATGTCACTTCCTAAGGACAGTAAGGCTCGTACATCCTGTAAAGATCGCCCATATTAAGGAAGTCGCTCATTCTTGTACCAAATAAATCGGTCGTACAAGACGAGGAGAAGAATTTGTTTCGGTCACAGGCTCCACACTGCAGTCGTTCGTTCATACTACCCCGATTGATCGTACGAAGTAAACAGAACCCAAAAATACCTGAGGTCGCACAAGCATCCTATGACCACTCATAGATTGCAACCCCAGTCGCTCGCTCCTCAATTAGTCACTAATGCTTCAACCAGAAGCTACCTACCGGTCGGTCAGGTACTAGCTCCTGAAGGGTCGCGTTTACATTTTGATTTACAAGCCTTGATCGCTCGCCTACAGACTACGGTACTGGTCACCCGTTCATCTACAATCAAATATAGCTGCATCAACAAGATACCGTCTATCGGAAAATTATTAAAAGGCTTAACATTGCGTTCAGCCAGTTGCCCACACACCAATCCGAAAGCTCCAACTAGTCGCCCGTGTACTCATCGCCTGACTGCCTGTTTAATCTGTTTGGATCTATGCAATCGCTCAATACTATGAAGTTGCTCGCACAAGACAGTTGGATACAGCTATCAACAGTTGGTGATAAAGTGATCAAAGATCCTCCTCTATTTTCCTCTCAAACAAAGACATTATTCTTCTCCACTGCTGACCTATCCTTCTTCTCCGAAGATCTTATCATTTCCCCATTGAATTCCATGAATCTAAGTGAAATTTTTATGTGAGAGAGAGAGAATATGTCGTGAAAGTGAGAAGATGTATGTACAAAGAGAGTTTGTATGCCTTGTAATCGTTGTCATGATAATACAAGTTACCTTCATAGTGGACGTAGGCCTAGCTTAGGGTCGAACCACTCTAAAAACCTTGTCTCCATTTTACTTTCCTCACATTTTTGCTTATTGCGGCTCCATTTAGTTTCTAACCACATTGGTGAAGTATGGTTCACGTACCATTGGTGTTTGAGCCAGTTTTTGGTGAAAATATTTAGTGCCCACCGTAGGGCCGTGTTCATATTTCCTTCCTTTACTCCTTCCTCCAATTCCAACAGCCTACCGTTGAATTCCTAAACCGTCTCCTTCCTCGAAGCCACGGCCGGTTCGAAGAAAAATAACAAGTCCATTAGAGCTACCACGACTGTTGAGGATGTTCATGGTGATGAAGCTACACCACAAACTTTGAATCGAGAAGTTGAAGAGTCCTCTAGGCCATTCTATGAATTGAATGTAGCTATGACCGTTTTTAACGAAAAAATGGATGCTACGACAAAAATGATGATGGAAAGGCTTGATGCCCCGATTAATGCTCAAGCCAATCTTCAGCCGTCGAATGTTGTAAACCATGTTGACAAAAAAGAGGATTCTTCTGCCTCACACCCTAGTCGATCCAATTTCTTAGTGGAAGACAAGGGGGAGACAGGCGTCAAGGACACTAAGGTCAAATCCCCACATCATGAGGTGAAACGTGCAACTCAGAGCGCCGCAAGTCCCACCAAAGGGACACCCCCCAAAAGAGGTGCAAGGCATCGGAGCTTGAACCGCGATCGCTCCAGCAAAAGCATCGATGCCATTCCAATGGAGCGAGCGAGCGACGAGAAGCGCATTACGGATATGATCCAATGAATAATGAAAGAAAAAAATGGTCCGAGAGGATGATGAGAAAGAATGGGAGTTTTCACCCAGTAAAAACCCGTTTACAGAAAGGTTCGGTCAAGCGAAGTCTCTTAAGAAATTCATACCCCCGACCATAGCACCTTATGATGGGACTGGAGATCTGAACATCTTCCTATTCAAATATGATCAACACGTGAATGGAGCAAGGGCAACCGATGATATAAAATGTTTGTACTTCCCCGTATGCCTAGAAAGTGTGGCTTCACTATGGTTCACTAGACTTCCACTTAAATGCGTTGATCAATTTGTCGATTTAGCGAAAAGATTTCACGACCAGTTCCGTCATCGAACAACCAAAGCAAGGGATGTGATGTCGCTCAGCGAGATGGAACAGATGTCTGGAGAAACCATGAAAGCTTTTCTTACACGATTCAATGCTGCGGTGGCCGAAGTCATAGGATCGGAACCTTGGTACTTATTGGCAGATCTGAAGTGTGCTATTGATAAGAAATCGGAATTTTGGAAATGGCTCAAGATGAAGAAACCCAAAACTCTAAAGAAGTTCTATAAGAAAGCCGAAGAGTATATGAGCGTGGAATATGATGCATCAAATATTCAAAAAGTCATAGAAAGTAGCACTGCCAAAGAAGGGAAAGGCAACGATTTGCAAACCGAGTAGAAGAATGACGCTGGGCAGAAGAGGGGAAGTGATGAGAAGGAGAGCGAAGCCTATAAGAAAATGTGGCCTTACAAACATTCAGAATTGACTCTCTTAAATGAAACCCCAAAGAGGATTTACTCCGCCACAAAGGATTCAGGCATCTTTCCTCAAATGAAGCCTCAGAAAATTACTGAGCAGCAAGCAAACTCCAGCAAATTCTGTCAGTTTCATAATCAACCAGGGCATAGCATTAACGAATGTCGGCACCTAAAAAGTTTGATTGAATAACTCATCAGAAAGAACCAACTTCAACAGTATGTGAAGAATCCTCAAAACGCTCCGACTACCTAGGGACAAAATAATACCACCAATCAATCTGGTTCAGGTGATAAAGCTCAGGCACCATTGATTCGAGACCAGTGATCAACATGATCTTCGGCGGGCCCCACCCAGCCGGAAGCAGCTGGGCAGATATGGAAAGGTATGCTAACGAGCTGAAGGGTGTCTCGAAAGAAGAAAGGTGCACAGTCCTAAGCAACGATCTCCCAATGAAGATGCTGAAAACTTTAGCCGATGATGTGGTATTCAGGGATAGAGATGTTGACGGATTACTTACACCAACTGTTGTTGCCATGGTAGTCACAATTGGTCATGGCCCCGCAGTTGTGAGAAGAGTCCTAGTTGACACGGGGGCATCCGTTAATGTGATCTTCATAAATATATTTCAGAAAATGAACCTCTCTATGACAGAAGTGCGAGCCTATCCAAATAAAATCCATGGATTTACCGGACAACCCACGCAACCCTTTGGTACAATTGACTTGCTCGTCGAACTAGCAAACGGGGAACACAAGGTCTTTATGATGCAAACCTTCGTCTTGGTGGATGAGCTCTCCGCCTACGATGCGTTCCTCGGGCGTCCGACTCTCGCAGGCTTTAAAATTGCGCTAGCTCCATGGTGTTTAACTATGAAGTTTCCAACTGAGAATGGAATTGGTGTAATTAAGGGTGATCAGGTCACTGCGAGGGAGTGCTATGTGACAGAGCTGCGCGACGCAAAGAAAAAGGATTTAGGGAAGAATGCGCAGGCTCCACCCCGTATTCGCGAACTACCCTTATAGAAATTAAGGAGCGGTCCCTGCACTGGCAATATAGTGGAGCACAAAAGGAGATCGATCCTAGAAAAGCGAGCGCAGAGGACAAAAGAGCATCCCCGACTGAGATCACAATTCCTGTAGCTATTAGTCCAAAAGATCCAAACCGTGTGCTGAATATAGGATCTCAGTTGAGCCCCGAATTGAAAAGTCAATTGATTGTCTTTTTAAAAGCTAATTTAGATGTGTTTGCGTGGAACCATTCTGACATGAGCGGTATATCTCTAGATGTTGCAGTCCATAAACTTAATATTAATTCACATGTTCCATCTGTCAAGCAAAAAAGGAGGACCCAGGGGCCGTTGAGATCAAAGGCTTTGAAGGAGGAGGTCGACAAACCAATGGAAAACAACTTTATCAGGGAATCTACCTATCCAAACTGGGTCTCCAATCCTGTACTTGTAAAGAAAGAAAACGGTAAATGGAGATTCTGCGTACACTATTAAGATCCTAATAAAGCTTGTCCAAACACTACAAGAAAATGAGGTCTTTACCTACCAATTGTAAACGTAGGTAAAATTAACATAATGGTGGGTAATATATTTTAGCTACTAATATTGAATTGGTAGAAATTGGTAGGCAAAGGTTAGTAGAGAAAGAGCTTTTCCTACACTTACTATATTGGTAGGTAAAAGAATCAATGGACCCCACTACGTTATGACTCAAATAATGAGTCATCAGCTGATGTGTTTGATGATATGTCATCCTACATGGCTGCTGACATAGCTGATGATGTGTCATTCTTCATGGCTGCTGACATGGTTGTCGTAGTGATATACACATGGCATATATTAATGCCGACACTTGGCATTTAATGGTTGGTTCATGTGTCAAACAATAATTTGTCCGTGTATCATCATTTGATTAGTGCATATGACATCATTTTTTAGGCCACATGACATTATTTACTACAAATAAATATTTACAAAGAATTGAATATTTACACAAAATTTATTTTTAAACAAATAACAAATATTTATTCAAATAAATATTTATTACACTTTCGAATAGTACACATATTGGTTTCTCACTATTACACAATCACTTATACATACACTTCTTCGCTACAATTCACCCGTATACATTTGGTCCTTACTACATACTCATTCACTCATATACATGTACACAGTCACTCACACTCTCACTCTAGTTTTAGTCATCGGCTTCTTGCTCTAGAATTTGTCCAGTCATTTATCGTACCTGTCATAATAAAACAACATGGTAAATTGAAAAAGAAATAATTTAATTTGCATATATATATATATATATATATATATATATATATATATATGATTTGAATTTTATTTACCTCGGTAAGTTAGGTTGTTTCTCACTATTTTTCTAGATAGGGTCTAACTATATATATTTATATTTATATATACACACGCACTCGAACAACAACATTTTCTTTCAAAATACAGTTACCAACCGTAGTGAATAAGTTTTTGCAATCTCTGACAGTCTCTGCTGAAGTGTTTTTCCCGTAGTAGAAATCTATACTTGGACCACCTTTGAAGCTACAAGAAGTGGTTAGAATTATATAAGTTTAAAAAAACATCATTTTTTGTACAAATGACCGCAGTAACAAACAAAATATTGTTTTGTTTCAAGGATTTTGGACAAGGACAAGAGAAGCATTATGATGGGCTATATTATTACCGCTATCAAAAATACATGTCGTAGTAGAAATACCAGAGGTAGTAGCTTCATATTTTAAAACTAAAACTAAATTACGTTTAATGTTTATTTTACACATACAAATGCAAAACAAATTATCACAATAGCATGATTTTGATACCATAGGAGGCTTCAAACACTTATTTCATAAAAGCGGACATGTAATTAAGGAACACATTCTCGTCTGCTTATAATTGTTTCCCCAAGCAGTTTCACAATAAGAATAGTGGAATAGCAGTTTACATTACGAATCATTACCCTTTTTTATTTTTAAGAGAACACAGTAGTATCACTAATTTGCAAAGAAATGGAACACACAATAACTCCTGAAAAGCAACTCTCACGAAGGACAAGTTGCAAAGTAGTCTTTACCCACAATCATAAGCTACAAATAAGCTAATTTCGCAGCAAAACACTTACAAGCTCAAACGCGCATATTTCATAGCAATTTCAACCAGTATAGACCACCACAAAAAATACATAGTGAAGAACCAGGCAAAAACACCCGTGAGGCAGACAATAAGACACTAGAAAGTCACAAAACACCCAAAAATAATTACCTGTTCCTCACCAGCAATCAAAAAAACACTACAACCAAGATGCCTGTCAAAAGAATGCACCTGCAATGCATAAAGAAGCAAGTCAAGCCACCATAAATAAAAGTATCCAAAAATAATCTTGAGATGTCTTCGAAAGTAACCAACCAACATAAATACCAAGAAACCCAAAACTAAGCCAAGCTCGTCAGGGAACCAATCCAAAACAACTACAAACAACATATGATTCAGTGTTTGAGACAATAGGATCGAGGAACCTCTGAATAATAGTGGATACGATGTGAATTGGCAAGTGTATTCAAAGCATCAAAATGGCAAAGCAATTCATCAAATGTCTTCAATCCTTTTATCTTCTCACTTGAAAAAGTGGCTAAAAATAATCTCTTTAAATTTATAAAAACTTAGCAGAACTGAAAATCATGTTTTTAAAGATTCAACGTTTTTGGAAGACAACGAAAACCCACAGTGTAATTAGAATCCAAATGCGAAAGCAATTTGTTGAATAAGTATACGCCTCTCTCTAATTTCAAAGAATAGTCAAAAAATAATTTTTCAGTTTCAGAAGCTTGAGACAAGATAGAAAACTATGTTTCCTCCGTAATAAATGATTAGACAAAGAAGCCCAAGAGAAATCATTCTTCAACAAGCTGGAAGATCTTTTGTGCCCAAACAACCATAATTAAAACATCAAATTGGATCAAAATGGAAAAGCAATTTTACCCCTTTTATAACAATCCAGGATGCACCTCTGAACAGTACTTAATTTGAACAGTAGGGTGTCGTTAGGAAGCTATGGACTCAAATGGGGAGGGCAGTAGGGTTGAGGAAGATCTGAACAGGAGTGGATGTGATGCGACTCTAGCACGGCCAACCACAATGGAGAAAAAACCAGTTCTGATTCTTCAAGGATTAAAAATCAAAGAAAGGATTCTGGTAAAGAAAGAGGAGACCCGATCTTTAAAGCCATGATAAAAGCTAGGGTAGAGTGAGAAAAGAGCGATGAAAAGAGGATGAAGAAAAAGGAGACGAATAGATTTGAAAGAACCATAGTCACCGTTTATGAGAAAAAATGGATTGCTGCGGCATGAATTGCTGCCTTGTTTGTTTTTTATTTTATTGATTATGTTGCAAATTTGGAAAGTAGCAGGATTTATTTATATATTAATGTATACGTAATTAGAGGGATAATTAATAAAGATTTACTACAGAAAGATTTAATTGTGTCAGACAATAAATATTTACTTATCATATATAAGACTGATCAGTAATACTTGTTAGGCAGTAAATATTTATTTATCATAGATAAAACCGACAGTCTGTGATATTTAAAATAAAAAAGCCTTCAAAAATACTTTGAACACAAAAGAAACGATTGAAATATTACTTTTTTTAATACTAAAAAGGCAAATTATATTCATAAACCATTAATTTCTTTACCTAAACCATAAAAAAAAATACAATAAGACAAAAAAATACCCTTATTAAATTAAGGATAGAAATCCACTTATTAAAAAATAATTAAAATTAAAGAATGAAAATCTGATACATCCACATCATATATAATTGGTAAAATATCATACATTAAATAATTAAAATTTCTATGTGTTATGTAATGAATTTAATTTATGTTCCATCGAAGCCTTAAATTTTATTCATATTCTTTTTAATTTATATATACTTAGTTTTTACGTTTTGCATTCAATTTGATAAAAAGAAATTCGAATTAAGTACTAAAATTAATATGGTTCAAGGAGTACAATTTTTATTTTTTATCTTTTACAATATTTAAATTAATTTTTAATTTAAAATCATAATTTAAATATTTTAACATTCAATTATTCAAAATTTAAAGTTAAATTTTGTTATATGAATAACTAAATAAATATAACTTCAATTAAGGAATTGAATTTGAATTTGAATTGCAAAAGTGAAATTCACTCATTTTAGAAATCAAGGTTCCTCTGTTCGATCAATGCGTGAGAAAAAAGATATTGAAATGAGACAATTATTTTATTGGAAAATTCTATTTATACACCAAAAATCACTTAACATACACCATTATTTTTCTATAAAATTCCATTAGTAATACCCTTTTCTCATAACCGATTCTTTTAAACTTTTGCATATAAATAGTCAAATTATTCTTAAAAGTATTGAAACTCAATGCAAAATAAATATAAACTCAACGCAAACAAAATATGTTAATGAAGATGTTAATGAATTATTTAATCATGAAATTTCAATTAAGAAAACATTTAGAAATAATGTTCTAATTTAGAAGTGTTGGTTTATTTTGTAAAATCGGAATGATTTTGCTGATTTTTTTTTTCAAAAAAGTTAATAAAAACTTCAATATTAGTACAAGAAATAAATTTCATTTTGTTAAATTTTACTCAATTTAATGCAAAGAATTTCTAATTTTAGGTAATTATGTTTTAAGTTTGAAAGGGAAAAGAAAAAGAAGATGAGAACATGGATAATTTAGTAAAAGAAACGATGTTTGTAAAGTACTATATAGTGTATAGTAATATACTATAATTTTTTGTGTATGTTTAGCAATTTTTGGTGTATAAATAGAATTAGCCTATTTTATTTTATAGTAATATGAGAATAGTTTAGTAATATGTATGGTGTATATACTAAGCAAGAGGTCGTGTATGTAATTTTAGAAAAAATAGTGAATGTAAAGCAATATACGATGTACAAATAGAATTTGTCTACTAAAAATAAACCAACTGAAATCCACTCTAAGCCCAAATTTAATTTTTCATTACTGGTGCAATTTTTTGCCATCTTTGCTTTTAATATCCTATTCTGCAGGTGGCCAATCAGAAGAGACTACGTGGATTGAGGCCACAAAGGAGATCACGTGGATTGAGATTTTGTACCATCAGATTCGATTTAAAATAAGTTGTTAAATTTATAGCCGGAGAGGATGGTATGGATTGCGTCTCTGCAATAAACTAGAGAAATATATTTTACTCATTTGACATGATGACATATTAGTGTGAAATTGTGAAACATTTTAGATAAATTTAAAGTTAAAACTTTTATAGTCAATTATTTTATAAAAATTAACAATGTATGATAAGTTATTAGCAAATGATTATTTAATATTAATTATTTACAATTTAATTATTGTTTATCAATTCATTAAATGTTAATTATTTCATATTTCAAAATAATTATTAATAATTAATGAAGAAATGATTTTATAAAAAAACATTGCTAGGATATGTAAATGAAATCTTCAATTCAAAAAATTGTTAGAATATACTTTTGACACATCATCACACAACTTAGCATTATTTTTAATGAAAGTTTAAAATGATATGAGAAAAATGTAGGGGCTAATCGCCAAAAACTTCTCCTTATGTATATGTGTAGATAATACATTTTACCTACCTATAATTATTGGTATATCTTCATCCTTCAACAATTTCTTAACACTGACAATATTTACCTACCAATAGATTTTACCATTAAATATTAGTAGATAAAGGTTCTCTTTACCTACCCATATTTATTGGTAGGTAAAATATTGGTAGGTAAAGGTTAAATTTCTTGTAGTGAAAGGATAGTTTCCTCTTCCTAGAATAGATCAATTGTGGATTCCATGGTTGGGCATGAGTTGCTGTCTTTTATGGATGCGTATTCTGGCTACAATCAAATCATGATGTACGGACCGGATCAAGAGGACACAAGTTTTATCACTGATCTTGGCTTATATTGCTACAAAGTGATGCCATTTGGCCTAAAGAATGCAGGAGCGACTTACCAGCGATTGGTAAACGCTATGTTCAAAAAACAAATTGGCAGGAAAATGGAAGTCTATGTCAATGATATGCTAGTAAAGTCAAAGAGAGCAGTTGATCATTTGGAAGATTTAGCCCAGATGTTCGATGTTCTACGCCAATATGGTATGATGTTGAACGCTTTAAAATGTTCCTTCGGGGTCGGTTCAGGCAAGTTCCTAGGGTTCATGGTTAACGCTAGGGGCATAGAAGCCAATCCAGCAAAAATATCAACCTTGAGAGAAATGCGCGCCCCAGGAACCAAGAAAGAGCTTTAGCGTTTAAATGGGAAAATTGCAGCTTTGAATTGCTTCATATCCAGGGCAACAGACAGATGTCTTCCCTTCTTCGACGCCCTTAGAAAAGGAAAGAAAGAGATACAATGGACTTTTGAATGTCAGAAAGCTTTCGAAGAACTAATCCAACACATGGCAACACCTCCAATGCTATTAAAGCCTAGCGATGGAGAAGATTTGTTTGTATATCTAGTAGTATCTGCCCATGCTCTAAGCGTGACATTGGTAAGGGAGGATTCGAAGGTTTAGAGGCCAGTCTATTACATCGGTAAGAGATTATCTGGGGAAGAACTGAACTATCCAAAACTCGAAATGCTTGCCTATTATTTACTTATCGCCTCAAAGAAGCTTCGGCCCTACTTTCAGGCTCACCCTATCAAGGTCCTCACGGATGAACCTCTGAGGCAAGTTTTGTTTCGACCAGAGATGTCCGGGAGATTGTTAAAATGGAATATTGAGCTTAGTCAATATGACATTACATACCACCCCCGAAAGGCAATCAACAGACAAGCACTTGCAAATTTTATCATAGAATTTACCGACCGAGGAGAGATGAAAGATGAACCTGATACTGAAGCCAACATCCAATGGAAATTATTTGTTGATGGAGCATCAAACGATTACTGCTCTGGGGCAGGAGTAGTCCTGGAAACCCCTAATGGAAGATCTGTATGCTATGCGCTAAGGCTAGAATTTCCATCAACAAATAACGAAGCTGAGTATGAAGCCCTTATTGCAGGAATAAGGCTAGCAAGAGAGTTACAACTAAAGACCGTACAAACCTTCAGTGACTCCCAACTAGTGGTGTGTCAGGTCCGGGGAGAGTTCCAAGCTAAAATGGGTAACTTGCTAACTTATCTATATAAGGCCTTGGAACTATTAGAGAGATTCGAGCATTATACCATATCTCACATTCCGAGAGAAGAAAATACCAAGGCAGATTCACTGGCAAAGTATGCAAGCACAGGAGATGCACAACTTATAGGATTAGTCCCAGTGGAGGTCCTCTCCAGCCCCAACACGGAACAAATTGAGATGGATTAGGCCATGGAGGTGGATAATGAACCAGACTTGTGGATGACACCAATCAAAGAGTATCTCATAACCGGTGCACTCCCGGCAGAAGTTAAGAAGCAAAGGAAAATCTTACAAAAGGCCCCTATGTATCTCATTCAGGATGGACGGCTATACAGATGAGGATTTTCTATGCCCTCACTTCTTTGTGTTATGAAAAAAGAGTCGAAAGCAATCATGATAGAATTACATGATGGTGAATGTGGAGGTCATACTGGTTGCTAGATATTGGCTAAGAAAATGCTGCGATATGGTTACTTCTAATCAGACATAAATAAGGACTCCGTTAGCATATACCAAAAAATGCGATAATTGTCAGAGATTTGCAAAAATCCCAAGGATGCCATCAACAGCTGTAACCCAAATGGTCAGCCCATGGCCATTCGCCATCTGGGGCATTGATCTTATAGGAGCGCTTCCCACCGTGAAATCTGGTTTTAAATATGCCATTGTCGCTGTTGATTATTTCACAAAGTGGGCTGAAGCGGAACCATTAGTAACTATAACCTCAAAGAAATTTATTAACTTTATCTTGAAAAATATCATTTGTAGGTTCGGAGTGCCACAAAAAATAATCACAAACAACGGAACCCAGTTTGAGAGCGAAGAGTTCCAAAATTTCTGTGCTAAGTATAAAATCCAGAAAGTTTTTCCACTGTTGCCCATCCGCAAGCAAACAGACAAGTGGAAGCGGTAAACCAAATCATTAAATCGACCATTAAGAAGCGGTTAGAGAAATCCAAAGGTGGTTGGGCAGATGAGCTTCCACTAGCACTATGGGCATACCGTACCACTCATAAAACTGTGACTGGGCACACTCCCTTTTCCTTAGCTTTCGGCTCTGAAGCCATGATCCCTGTGGAACTAGAAGTTCCCACCCATAGACGGATTCACTTCAACCAGGAGGAAAATGAGAGGTTACAACTTGAGGCCCTCGACCAACTCATGGAAAAAAGGAAGGAAGCATAACTCAGGGTGGTTGCACATCAAAGAAGGGTAGCTAGGTATTTTAATTCAAAAGTTAGACACGGGAATTTCGAGATCGGAGACCTTGTACTGAAGAAAGTAATGATCAGAACTGGGGTTTTTGGGCCAAATTGGGAAGGGCCTTATGTTATAAACCAAAAACTTCGAGATGGTACTTTCAAATTGATCACCACAAATGGAGTCCAGATTCCTCGAGCTTGGAATAGCGAGCACATCCGCCGTTACTTTCTATAATGCATTATTCAAATCTATTGTAAAGGCTTTGAATATTTGCAAAAACTTTGCATTCAAACTATGTAAAAAAAACATATGAGTGAGAAACTCCATTTGCTTACACGAATCATATATTCGCAGACTTCTACAAAAAGTTGACTTCTTTATGTAGGCAAACAAGAACGGTTACTCCCTCAAAATACAACCTTAGTAGGAGACTTCCCAAGTGAATCCTAGCTAGAACAATTCAAAAACATTAAGTGACGAAGCATCATGCAAACTAAGCAATCAGTGGACGATAAATCAAAAAGCTGCATCTTTCATCGCAAAAACACCGAATCCTTAGTGCGCATCCAGCAGAAGGATTGGTGCCAAACTGTGAAAATAATGATGTGGAAGCAGCCAAATTTATCCCACGGATAAAAGATTGCCAGTCCCAAAAGAGGCACCTTGTTAGGTGCAGGACACAAGTTCTTTAAATCGAACTAAAACTCGATAAGATGAACTAGTGTCCACCTCCCGGGATGATGCAAAAAATCGGAAGTACCGACAAAACCTAGGCTGGAAGTACCAGTCCTAGTGCCGGAAGGACCAGCAAAAAAGCTGGAATGACCACTAGTCGGAAGGACCGACAAACCTAGACCGGAAACAATAGTCCTGGTGCCGGAAGGACTGACAAACATGCTGGAAGGACCAACGCAAACAGAAATCCTAGCCAAAAGAGGGTAACAGAAATCCTAGCCGAAAGGGGGGTATCCAATTTAGGTCTTTTTTTATTCTGAAATAACCAAATCAAATAGGACCAAAATTGGATCGAAACTTAAAACTCAAGTTCTCCCCTAGGGGCACGTACTCAAAACCAGTCTTCGAAGGACTTGGGTCACCAAATTAATGAGACATGGGGTTGAATACATTCTAATGAAAAAAAAACAATACGTATATATATATATATAAATATATGAATATGTGTTTAATCGAGTCTTCGAAGGGCTTTGGTCACCAAGTCAGTGAGAAAAATCGATTAAATACATCATAAAATTTATAACCCTCTTCAGGAGGGACGCATTCAAGTCCAAATTCAGAAGGACTTAGGTCACCAGGTTAATGAACGTAGGAATGAATGCATGATCACCAAAAAGAGGAAAAAATGGCATGAAATCAGTCAACTAAATTGAATTCTAAGAAGCTAATCACTTCCAATCTAATAAAACTATAACAAGCTACTATGACGTCAAAAATCAAGTTGATCGCATTAAAGTTACGCACCATAAGAACGTTACTAACACACGGTCAACAAAGAAAATTGTGATGCAAGGCATAGATAAAAAGCGCTACCAAACAGGATGAAAAACCATAGTGTAACAAACAAGAGCATTGTCTCGTACAAACAAAACAAAGCACAGAAGCATCACAACGTCCCAAACTGTCACAGAACCACCAAAATAAGCACAAGTCGCAACACAGACCAACATAAAGTTAAATGTGAGGATCAACACCCACTTAAACAACCGATCTAAAAGCATAGTCACAAAAGAAACGACCAAAGGCGAGATAGAAAAGCTACAGATCCTTGTTCTTCTTAGGCCTACCAACCTTCCTCTTAACCTGGGTAGAGCAGGATGGAGGTTCATCACCTAAGGACTCTTTGCGCTTTGGAACTGCCAATTCAACATCTCCTGGAGCAAAGGAGGCAAGGACACTATCCCTGGATATGAGAGCTTGGATCAACTTCGCCTTATTATCCTCTAGGGCAGAGGTACGTTCAAGATTATCCTTGTGAAGCCTTTGGAGATCACAAGCTAGTGTGTGCCAACCTCTCATTTGTTTTGTAGAATGATCCTTGAGCAGATCCATCTCCTTCCCAAATTGATACACAGCGGTCTCAAAACGGGCAAGCATCTGAGACTTCGCGACAATCATATCACAAGAAAAAGTTTGATGATCAGACAGAGATACGTCCACATTAAAAGATACTCCCTGTAAATTCCAGCCTTAAAGTCATTTAGCAAGCTTGGGATTACATGGCCTAAGGGCATAACGTGGCCTGATAATGATTGTTTGAAGTTTTGTATGTGAGGGACTGAGGGGAGAGTTCACAGACGGCTGACCATTCGATTGAACGTCAGTTATCTGAATATACAAATCAAAAAACTTTTCCAGCTGACGTCGCTCCAGAGACGTATCCATCCTGTGTAAGTGAATTAGTAAATAGTCATGCAATTCAGGGATTTAAAGGGTCGATCAACATTAAACAAGTAACGCAACCAAGAGAAGAACCACGAACAACCAGTCCCTCCAATCCTTGCCGTGCGTATCAAGCTCATGTTATTCTCACATGCTTCACTCAAAATGGTCACTCGTATTTAACCAAGTTAGGACCACTCAGGATTGACTTAAGGACAAAACAGGAACGACCCTCTTTCAAACACACTTGGGCGACCACATGAGTCAGATTAGAAGTGTAAATCATAGTAGCAATATCAGGGTAGCATATCTTAAGCATTTCATCAAACATCATGTGTGTAAAACAGATAACTGGGAATAAATCAGTGATCAAACTATAATGACCCGAACTTCCCCGGTCTTCGAAGAGAAGACAAAGAACGGATTGCTTTGAGAATGCGACACATCATAAAGCAAACAGAAGAACCTTTCATTGTTTTTACAACAATTTACATCAGAGTATAAGAATATAACAGAGTATGAATAAATAATATACATCAAAAAATATCAGAGATTTAAATTACATTAGCAGCAGAAAAATAATACATAACACAACTGAAAGGAATACACGGATACAAAGCTTTCTAAATATAGTTCCAACTGTAAATCCAGGATCCTGGAACAGAAATATCTGCAAAAGTCCAACTACTAGCTGCCCTTGTGGAAAATAGGGGCACCCAGAGTTTAGGTTAAAACAATAAACTCCAGGTCAGTCATGTGACTGACGTGAGAACTAAAAAAGTTATTTAAAACTTTACTTTAGAAATACAGTAAACCAAGGGACCAAGCCGTATAACACGGAACGGGTTATCTCCTAAGAATAACAGTGCATAAAACAAACAACGTAATGCTTTTTGGAAAAATGAAGCTATTATAAGACTCAGGTCCCATCACACAATGCAACGTAAGCCGGAGGATAGAGTTTTACCTATAATAGCCAAACATGCTTGGTACGTTTAAAACAAGTTATTTTGATATTACTATAAGTATATAGTGTCGAAATCACTTCAAGTATAAATGTATCAATCATAGATGGCATAGTATCCCATGCTACTTTGTCATCATACTAGGCACTTCAATCAAAACCGAAATGTCACGTATTGTAAATTTGATTTCTATCATGATTCGAGGCAAGGGATGTACTCCTCGCTGGCTTCGAGACACTCTAGCAAATGCCTCAGGGTTGGGATGCTGGCGAACCCTTGGATCCTCCAAGGCCGGTCCACATATAGCGGATTAGTTATACCTGAGCACACGTTTCCGGATCCTATAGGACCTATCCATCAGCTCCGTAGTAACCGATATATCTGAGGCGCCTCGCTATCCATCATCCGCATAGGTAAAAATATAATAAATGTATGGGCTCCAAACCATAACACCACCCATAGCTAGAAGGAAACGTCATGCACTCCTTGGGTCCTTTATCCCATTTTGACTCATACCGAGGTGTGAGGCTCGTGAATTAATTATATACACAAAGCTATGCTATTTAAAGCCGTGCTTTGATCATCAACCACAAGGCTCTGCTTTTCAACAAAAAGCCTTGATTGCTTACAACTCAGCATGCCACACTGGCAATTCACGCCATGCGACTAATGTCTATCGATATATAACCTTTAAGCTCGTACGTCTCACAGATGAGTGTTAAGCAAGAGAATAAATTATCTGCTACCAAAAAGATATATATTTAATAGAGATCAATCAACACAGAATAAAATCCAATATCAGACACACATCCATGTACAAGTTCGTTTTAGGTCTGAACGAAACCGGAGGCACCTTATTCCTCGTCCCATATGTCCAATACAGGAGAGAGGTCCTCGCATATCACGTCGATCTTCAAGTATGTCTGGACGATCACCACTTATTACCTCGTCTTGGGTGTACAGCCCAATCAAGACATCAGTAATCATCCAAATGATGTGAAGACCTCCGGTCTTCAACCACCGTTTTCATCGTCGACTTATCGTTGAACCAGTTATTCAGAATGGGTATAAACCCGACCTTTCCGAATAACCCGCATATATTATAATCAAGTGATATATAAACACGCAATATACGCCTCATTCCAATCCAGAATATTCTTTTAGCCAAATGCTCTTTTCATAATTTAAACCAAATTAAGGTTTTCCAAACTAGTCGGGATTAGCACACCTTACCGAAGTAATCATTTCTTTTATTATCCCAATCCCAACCTATTTATCCCATGGAGCAAAATTGGTAATACTCCATGTCTAACACGACTATGTTATCGGCAAAAATCAATTGCTATTTCCCGTTCAAATCTAATTAAAGATTCAACTATCGCTTGGATCAAAACTGGTGATACTCCATTTTCAATCATTTCCCAAATTTGACAATTTAAATTATCACATTCACATTTCAATCTAATTAAAGATTCATTAAAATTCCACTTAGTTTTAATCTTTCCGAAAATCAATATTAATTATTATTTAACTTTGGGAAATCAAACATGCGGCATCGACAATCTACACTACACAATTGATTTCTGCTGATATATAACCTCTGTGCTCATATGTCTTAGAGAAGGGTGTTAAGTAAGAGAATAAATTCTCCACCACCAAACAGATATGTATTTAATATATATCAACAATACAATTCGAAATACAATGTTAGACTTGTAATTCTGTCTTTAACTGGGTTAAAAAACCAATGTCATTTAAAACACGGTTCACGAAAAACTCAAAATCACGTTCTACTAATTATAGAATCTTCATGGAAAATAGATAAATATATAATCGATATCAATTTCTGTATCCAACTAATAATATAAATGGAATAACAACAAAGCCTTTTATATTCCATATATATTAGCAGTCTTCCCCCACAGAAGCTCACTTCGATTATCACCAAATCGAATTCCATTCAATTCCAATTTTATATATTAAATTGGAAAACTTTACTTTGGGAAATTTCCACTAAATCTTGATAAAAGATTTATATATTCCAAATCACATTTCCCTGTTGATCAGGTTAAAGAACAAATGTTATTTAAAACACCGTTCATAATAAACCCAATTCACATTCCGTTCCATTTCCAATTAAATGTTAATTAATTGGTAAACTATAACATTTCATTGATATTACAACAATTTACATCAGAGTACAAGATTATAACAGAGTATAAATAAATATTACACATTGAAAAATATCAGAGATTAAATTACAAAGCAGCAGAAAATTAATATGTAACACAACTAAAAGAAATACACGGATACAGAGCTTTTCGAATATAGTTCCAGCTGTAAACTAGGATTCTGTGAAAATAAATCTGCAAAACCGAAACTACTAGCTTCCCGTGTGGAAAATATGGGCACCTAGAGTTTAGGTTAAAATGATAAACTCTAGGTCAGTCTTGGGACTGGTGTGAGAACTAAAATAGTTATTAAATCTTTACTTTAAAACAAAGTAAATCAAGGGACCATGCCGTATAACACGGAACGGGTATCCTCTCAAGAATACCAGTGCATAAAACAAATAGCGCAATGCTTTTTGGAAAAATGAAGCTATAATAAGACTCAGGTCCCATCGCACAACGCAACGCAAGCCGGAAGATAGAGTTTTACCTTATAATATCCAAACATGCTTGTACGTTTAAAAACAAATCATTTTGATAGTACTATAAGTGTATAGTGTCAAAAACAACTTCAAATACAAATGTACCTATCGTAGACGGTGTAATGTCCCAATTTTTAAAAGACCTTGATTAATGTTAAACATTGATTATTATAAGTTTAAAATGGAAAAATTTAAAATAATAAATAACTTAAAATTCATGTAAGCATATTCATGAATATATATGAATATACAAATGTTTGTATATGAAATATGGATATACTTAGAGTTAGGACTTAATATCTAGTACTTAGTAAAATCTTACAATTTAAAAATCCTACACTAAAGTATGTACATTTATTTATAACATAATATATATAATAATGTATGTAATATGACACTCATCACTTAAAAGATGATCTCTAAATATAGAAGCCAACGTTAGGCATTCCAGCAACACCAATGTTTAAAAATATAAAAGATTAAAATGAACATAACTTATTTGATAAAATTCCGCCATAATAAAACAAGGGTATTGTTGCATAGAAAACAAACAAGGAGTCAACATCTTAACGAGATTTAACACTTATACTATGGCTGTGCATTCCCCAGAACATGGTTGTTCATTTCAAAAACATAAAAGGGACAAAAGATCTTAATGTGATAGGAATGAAAATTTGTTTTTAAAACCCAATGTCAAACTTCATACGCAAGTTGATGTACTATTGAAGACAAACCATAACCTATTGTATATGTGCAAAAATATGAAAATCTTTAATGAAACTATTTGGCTCCATTTAATAGTTATGGCCCAAGGAAACAAGTATCTCTAGACTCTAAGCAAGAGGATTGGATTTTGGTATAAATTTATTCATAAATAGGAATTGAGAATCCTTGTAAGAAAAATATCATATATTTTAAGTGCAACATAACTTGTCATATACTATCATCAAAATCAGAGAAAATAATGACAACTCGACGGCATTAAAGAAGTTATGGTTTAGGTAATAGGAGTGTTCCTGGAAGCTAAGGTGGAGACAAATACATGAAAAAAAAATCTGCTTTTGAATATACTTATAGATTAAGGTAAAGGGGAAAAAAGTCAAAAGCTAACCTACTGTAACTTTAAAATCTTATAAAACAAAGGCCTAATGATATAGGAGAAGACCTGTAACTAATTAAAAATGACTTGTTTAATACTTAAGCTTGGATATATATAAACCACCCTGCATTCCCATATTTCCCACACAAAAATCATTTGAACAAGAATACTTCAGTATAGAATTTACAAGCAGTTTCTAAAAACAGAAGAGGAAAGCAAAACGGGTGAGTAAACTTCCGCTTATTTAGTTATTGATTTCACATATTCTGATTTAATCATACCCCTATATGTATGTTTGATAAGTTATGTTAGTTAAACAATACATTAGTTAAAAATCTGGAAGTTAACAAGAAAACCAGTGAGAACATTATAATCAGTATGCACAAACCATAAACACATCAGTGAGTAAACCACTTCTCCATTTAATATGTTTCATTTATGTCTGTGCAAACATATTTTATGTAGGAGTGATATTGATTAAAGATTAAATCTGGGAACTGTAAAGGCCAGTACACAAACCTGTAATTATGAAAGAACCAAAACTGTGCAAAACTTAGAAAACTTTCAATTCAAATCAATTACCGATTTCAATATATATTTATGTATATATTTACCGGATTTGCGTAGGCCTATGATCAGATTCATCTGCGATAGATAAGAAGCTTAGATGGAAATATGAAACTAATTATGTACCACAACAGTAAATAAGAAAACCAGGCTTAATTCTCTAACAAAACATATCCCTAGGAAGAAACAAAGGTTCATAACTTCAATATTTGTTCATTTGGGGTAAGACTTCAACACAGAAGTTGTTTATGATTAAGTGTAGTTTATTTAAAGTTTTAGCTGGCCTTGAAATAATGTGTGTGTATATATATATATACACACACACACAGATATCTACAATACAGTAAAGAGGGTTTTAAACTTCAAAATTTAATCATTTTAAAATTTAAATTTAGTTATATCATTGATGTTGGAATCGAAAATCATGATTTTTAAAAGGAGAACTAGAATTTTTAATAACCTTTACAATGAGTTAGCATATATTTTAGTGTTTGGGTTTAAAAATTAAATCCTTGGGTTTTGGCTGATGGACCGCAAAACTGCTTTTGAAGAAGCTTCGATGAGGCCAGTAGGATGTACGGCCGAAGTTTCAGAGGTCAGGATGATCGAGGAGGTGTGGCCAAATGGTTTTAGGTTTTGGCAGGGCGTTTGAATGTTCCGAGCTTAAGGGAATAGTAGGGCTGGATGATCGAGTGCAGCCAGGCGTGGTAAGGGGCGACGTATGGATGCGGGCTTCAACTCGGAGGTGGTCATAGGTGGTGGCATGGACAGAGCTGTCGGGTCGAGCTCGGTTTTTTTGACGGTCTGAAATATGGTATTCGAGGCAGTAGTAGGAGAGGAGAGTATTTTGAGAGAGTAACAGTTTTGGGTTGAGATAACTGGTCGGCGGTAATCCTGGGTGATGGCGTGACATGTGGGGGAGATGGTGATAGATCACCATCATCCAGATCGAGGGTGCACATGCACCGGCGTACACTGTGCACGGGTAGACATGTACATGGAGGGGGGACTTGACTGTGCAATGTTCGTGAATCATGAAATGATGACGAGGAGATAACAGCTAGAGGAGGGGTTCAACCATGTTGGTTAATATAGTCAGGTAGCAGTAGTAAGGAGAGAAAATAAGGGTATCAGAATAAGAAGAGAAGAGGCAGGAGTATGGTAAAGAAGGGATGAGAAGTGGCATATAAGAGGATTATGTGTTTGGAATATACGGGAATATTACTACTGTACCCATTTTGCTTTGTAAAGAATGGCGAAATGGAATTTAAAAGGGTTCTGATGCCATAGTTCATGACGGATAAGAGAAAGAAAAATGGTATAAGGAATTAAAATAACAGAAGAAGGCGAACGGAACCTTTGCTATTTGAAGCACATACGTGAAATTTATACGAGTATAAAATAAGAAAATAGGATTGTAAATTAGAAGAGAAGAAAATGTGGAAACAAATGAAGAATAGGAAAGGAGTAGAAAGAATAAATTTAATGTTTTGTTTAAATCCAAATTTGTATAACTTAAAATTATCAAGTTGGTTGTTTAAAATAGAATGACAATATGAAGTGACACACATACTGAATTTTAACAACATAACGAAATAGTAAGTTCATACAATCATCTATAGCCTTAAATTAAAGATTTTATTAACTTGTTGTTTTGAAAGATTTAAATAGGAAACAAGAAGAAAATAAAATATTTAAATAGAAATATGACGTGAATGGGTATAATGTATCAATGAGAACTAGGAGCAGTGTTCCACATTCCAGGCAAATATTGCGGTGCATGCCAGTATTAGAGAGAAAAAAAGAAAGATGGAAGTATCCAAAAGAAAATAGGGAAGAAAAAAATAGAAAATTGTATAACTTAAATTATTATTGTTTGATTAGAAATAAACAACGATGCACAAAGTGAGACAAAGGCATTAATTGCAAATAGTTGTCATATAAACGAACTAACATTTTGTATTAATTTCCATGTGCGGAGCACGTGCCCTTCTAGTTATAAAGTTAAATGATGTGTGTATAGTTGTTTATTTACATTATTGTATTCATTTCCGTGTGCGAAGCATGGGCCTTCTAGTTAGAAATTTGTAGGATGAAATAAAGTAAAGATTTTATATAGGATTAGTTTCCTTAAATATCATATGGCTTTAAAAGACATTACGTTGATCGTCTCGAAGAGTCCGAAGTTTATATTCCACTTCGATTCGATTTATACGTCGCGTGTCAGAGATTACTGAAGATAATTGAAGATGGAGACATATAATAGCTATTTTGTTTTACATAATAGTGCTTTCGGTTTGTCCAGTCCCAGGACAACTTGTATGGACGGATGTCTGATAGAGTATTTCCAAAGTGGTCATGTACGTTGATTTCCTCAAACGTATTCTGTGGTGGCGAGAAGACACCTTCTCTTAACTTAACAACCCGATTATTTTTTTGGAAATCAATTAGTTATTTCAGATGGATTTGACGATGTGGCATTCAAAGTGAACGGTGGACAGGTGTTCTAGAAGATAACGTAGCCTCAAAGCCTCACAACCAGGATAGGACAAAAATCGGGCAGGCAGCATGGTTAGGTGGGTTATTCCCAAGCAGGGTGTATTATCACCATCTAGAGAAATTCCTATTTGTTTTCTTAATCTCTTTTGCTGCTGTAGCTTTCGGAAAACGGTGGTTTGAGCCCAACCGTTGGTGGTAATATATTCGCTACACTCAAGCTAAATGAGTGGGGGAGTCATGTGTGATCGGGTTGTAAGACATTCTTGTTGAACCCCAGTGTATCCCCTCTAGAGTACACTGATCGACAAGTGGTTCCATACCTTGTCAAGTTGGAATCCAATCTCCAATAAGAGCCCATGGCTTTTGATTTTATATTATATATATGTGGAGCGTGAGATGGAAACGTTCCGCTAGATGGTTATGTATTGATACAAACTATTATAATATCAGACGATTTTGATACCAAAATGTTTTGGGTTATAGTAAGGTAAAAACCGTCCATGTTTATGTGTGGGATGGTCTTACTATTATCATTTCTTTCGAAAGGATTTCTAAAGTTAAATCAATCTGTTCTCATAAGAGAAAAACCCGTTCCATATTTGCAAACTATTTTAAAATTGTTTACTCACACCATTCCCCTGACCAACCCAGAGTTTATTTTTCTATGTTTTCCTATACTCTTGGGTACTCATAATAATTGTTATGAGTAGACAAGTGATGCAGGTGACTAATGGAATCCTTTGAAGTATTGTGGAGTACGAGTCCAAGAACCATTCTAGTATCTATATCTATCTCTAAGTATCCAGTTTGAATATCTGTATTAAACTAGTGATCATGTATGATGATGTATTATGACAATGATGTACTATGATGTAACAAACTCTGTTATGCAATATATTATGTATTTTGTGAAATTCCGCCGTGAGATTCCGATCTTCTTATTCTTCTATTCTATTAGTTCTATCTTTCCTATCTCATCCTCTAATTTCTTTCTATTAATAGTCAGGGTTCGATACTTGGCTTTTGACAGGTAATACGGGATTTCGTGTTACTATTGAAAATTCAAGCATCGAAATTTTCTGGCCTTTACAGGTGGTGTCAGAGCATAAGGTCAACCGAATACCTTGGCTTTAGGTGGATATTTAGAGAGTATATTTGAAAATTTAAACTATAAAATTAATTGTATATCTATTTAAGTATAGATCAACTCGAGATATCGACTTAAGTTACTTTTAAAATATCTCTCGATTAAATATCGATTATAGAAATATATAATCAGATAGTTGAAAATGAGTTCTCATAGAAGAAGAGACCAGCGAGTAAGAAAACCACAACAACCAATGGAAGGAGTCAAATGGATTAGGGCCAATCTCGGGTTAAGTTAAACAGAGTAAATTTGAATTAAAAGGGTATTAAGTGGAAATTAATATAAGAAATTGAATAATAACTTTGAATTTGATTAAAAATAATATCTACTGAATAAAATTGATTTTCCTTGTAATAAAGACCAGATTTGAGTTATTAATTGGCTATGAACTCATGTGAAAGAAGTTAACTGATTTTGTAATAAAATCAGAAATTTTGGATTATAACTAAGTTCCAAATAAATAAGGAGTTTGTTTGGAAGGTGCGGACGTGTAAGAATTTGACTTTATTTAAAACTGGAATATATTCGTGACCCTTTAATTTCAGGGACGAAATTCTTTTAACGGGGGTAGATTGTAATGTCCCAGTTTTTAGACGACCTTGATTAACGTTAAACATTGATTATTATCAGTTTAAAATGGAATAAATTTATAATAATAAATAACTTAAAATTTGTGAAAGCATATTCGTGAAGATATATGAATATACAAATGTGTGTATATGAAATATTGATATACTTAGAGTTAGGACTTAATATCTAGTACTTAGTAAAATCTTACAATTTAAAAATCCTATACTAAAGTATGTACATTTATTTATAACATAATATATATAATAACGTATATAATATGGCACTTATCACTTAATAGATGATCTCTAAATTTAGAAGCCAGTGTTAAGCATTCCAGCAACACCAGTGTTTAAAAATATAATAGATTAAAATGAATATAACTTCTTTGATAAAGTGCCGCCATAATAAAACAAGGGTATTGCTGCATAGAAAACAAACAAGGAGTAACCATCTTAATGAGATTTAACACTTATAGTATGGTTGTGCATTCCCTAGAACATGGTTGTTCATTTCAAAAACATAAAAGGGACAAAAGATCTTAAGCAAATTCTATTTCAACCTAGCATTTTTCTGAGTAGCCCCTCAGTTTTATAAAAAAAATCAAGGATGAAACTGCCCTTTTTAATTATATATTTTTTTAAAGTTTTCAGTCTACCTTGTTGTGCATCTACATGGTTTTGTAGCGAACCTCGTAGGGGAACTGCGTGGTAACTAATGATACCACGTAGAGGCTGTACGTGGTATTATTACTTACCATGCAGTGGCCCTACGAGGTTCACTATAAAACCACGTAGAGGCACTACGAGGAAGGATATTATTGGATTTTTTTAAAAAAAAGGGGGGAGGGGGGGGGGGAGGGGAGGGTTACTCAGCATAATGATGGGTTTACTCGATTTTAATGTACTTTGTGGGGATACTCAACAATTAGCTGTGCTGAAATAGAATTGTGATAGGAATGAAAATTTGTTTTTAAAGTCAAACTTCTTACGCAAGTTGATGCACTATTGAACACAAACCATAACCGATTGTATATGTGCAAAGATATGAAAAGATTTAATGAAACAATTCAGCTCCATTTAATAGTTATGGCCTAAGGAAACAAGTATCTATAGAAGCTAAGCGAGAGGATAGGATTTCGTTATAAATTTATTCATAAATAGGAACCGAGAATCCTTGTAAGCAAAATATCATTTATTTTAAGTGCAACAAAACTTGTCTTATACTATCATCAAAATCAGAGAAAATAATGACAACTCGACGGCATTAAAGAAGTTATGGTTTAGGTAATAGGAGTGTTCCTAGAAGCTAAGGTGGAGACAAATACATGAAAAAATATGGTTTTGAATATACTTATAGATTAAGGTAAAGGGAAAAAAGTCAAAAGCTAACCTACTGTAACTTTAAAATCTTATAAATCGAAGGCCTAATGAGATAGGAGAAGACCTATAACTAATTAAAAATGACTAGTTTAGTACTTAAGCTTGGATATATATAAACCACCCTGCATTCCCGAATTTCCCACACAAAAATCATTTGAACAAGAATAATACAGAAGAGAATTTACAAGTAGTTTCTAAAAACAGAGGAGGAAAGCAAAACAGGTGAGTAAACTTCCCCTTATTTAGTTATCGATTTCACATATTATGATTTAATCATAACCCTATATGTGTGTTTGATAAGTTATGTTAGTTAAACAATACATTAGTTAAAAATCTAGAAGCTAACAGGAAAACCAGTGAGAACAATATAATCAGTATGCTCAAACCATAAACACATCAGTGAGTAAACCTCTTCTCCATTTAACATGTTTCATGTATGTCTGTGTAAACATATTTTATGTAGAAGTGATATTGATTAAAGATTAAATATGGGAACTCTAAGGCCAATACACAAACCTGTAATTAAGAAAGAACCTAAACTGAGGGAAACTTAGAACTCTTTCCATTCAAACAATTGCTAATTTCAATATATATTTATGTATATATTTAAGGGATTTGCATAGGCCTATGATCAGATTCATCTGCAATAGATAAGAAGCTTTGATGGAAATATGAATCTAATTATATACTACAACAGTAAATAAGAAAACCAGGCTCTGTTCTTTGACAAAACATATCCCTGGGAAGAAACAAAGGTTCATAACTTCAATATTTGTTCATTTGCGGTAGGACTTCATAACAGAAGTTGTTTAGGATTAAGTGTAGTTTATTTAAAGTTTTAGCTAGCCTTGAAATAATGTATATATACATACAGATATATACAATATAGTAAAGAGGGTTTAAAACTTCAAAATTTAATCATTTTAAAATTTAAATTCAGTTATATGGTTGACGTTGGAATCGAAAATCATGATTTTTAAAAGGATAACTAGAATTTTTAATATTGTATACAGTGAGTTAGGATATATTTTAGTGCTTGGGTTTAAAAATTAAATTCTTGGGTTTTGGCTGATGGAACACAAAACTACTTTTGAGGTAGTTTCGATGAGGCCAGTAGGATGTACGACCGAAGTTTCAGGGGTCAGGATGATCGAAGGAGGTGCAGCCAAATGGTTTTATGTTTTGGCAGGGCGTTTGAATGTTGCGAGCTTAAGGGAATAGTGCGTGGGGCAGGGGTGATCGAGTTCAGCCAGGCTAGGTCATGGGTGACGTATGGATGCGGACTTCAACTCGGAGGCGATCATAGGTGGTGGCATAGACGAAGTTGTCGGGTCAAGCTCAGTTTTTTTGACGGTCTGAAATAAGGTGTTCGAGGCAGTAATAGGAGAGGAGGGTATTTTGCGAGAGAAACAGTTTTGGGCTGGGATAAGTGGTCGGCGGCAATCCTGGGTGATGGCGTGACATGTGGAGGAGATGGTGATAGATCACCGACGAACAGATCGAGGGTGCACATGCACTGGGGTACACTGTGCACGGGTAGGCGTGTACATGGAGTGGGACTTGACTGTGCAATGTCCGTGAATCATTAAATGAAGACGAGGGGATAACAGCTAGAGGAGGGGTTCGACCATGTTGGTTAATATAGTCAGGTAGCAGTAGTAAGGAGAGAAAATAACGGTATTAGAATAAGAAGAGAAGAGGGGTGGTAGGAGTAAGGTAAAGAAGGGATGAGAAGCAGCTTATAAGAGAATTATGTGTTTGGAATATATGGGAATATTAGTACTGCACCCATTTTGCTTTGTAAAGAATGGTGAAATAGAATTTAAAAGGGTTCTGATGCCTTTGTTCATGATTCAGACAAGAGAAAGAAAAATGGTAAAAGGAATTAAAATAACAGAAGAATGCGAACGACACCTTAGATATTTGAAGCACATACGTGAAATTTATACGAGTATAAAATAAGAAAATAGGATTGTAAATTAGAACAGAAGAAAATGTGGAAACAAATGAAGAATAGGAAAGGAGTAGAAAGAATAAATTTAATGTTTTGTTTAAATCAAAATTTGTATAACTTAAAATTATCAAGTTGGTTGTTTAAAATAGAATGACAATATGAAGTGACAAATGTATTGAATTCGTAACAACATAACAAAATAGTAAGTTCATGCGATCATCTATAGCCTATAAAACAAAGATTTTATTAACTTGTTGTTTTGAAAGATTAAAACAGGAAACAAGAAGGAATAAAATATTTAAACAGATAATGTATCAATGAGAACTAGGAGCAGAATTCCACATTGAGATAACTAGTGCGGTGCATGCCAATATTAGAGAAAAAAAAAGAGATGGAAGGATCCAAAAGAAAAGAGGGAAGAAAAAATAAAAAATTGTATAACTTAAATTATTAGTGTTTGATTAGAAATAAACAACGATGTACAAAGTGAGACAAAGGCATTAATTGCAAATAATTGTCGTATAAACTAACTAACATTTTTGTATTAATTGCCGTGTGCGGAGCACGTGCCCTTCTAGTTATAAAGTTAAATGATGTGTGTAATAGTTGTTTATTTACATTATTATATTCATTTCCGTGTGCAAAGCATAGGCTTTCTAGTTAGAAAATTAAAGGATGAAATAAAGTAAAGATTTTATATAGGATTAGTTTCCTTAAATATCATATGACTTTAAAAGACATTACGTTGATTGTCTCGGAGAGTCCGAAGTTTATATTCCACTTCGATTGGATTTATACGTCGTGTGTCAGAGATTATTGAAGATAATTGAAGACAAAGATATACAATGGCTATTTTGTTTTACAGAATAGTGCCTTCGGTTTGGCTAGTCCCAGGACAACTTGTATGGACGGATGTCTGACAGAGTATTTCCAAAGGGGTCATGTACGTTGATTTCCTCAAATGTATACTGTGGTGGCGAAAAGATACCTTCTCTTAACTTAACAACCCGATTATTTTTGTGAAAATCAATTAATGGTTTACGATGATTTGACGATGTGGCATTCAAAGTGAACGGTGGACATGTGTTCTAGAAGATAACGTAGCCTCAAAGGCTCACAACCACGAAAGTATAAAAATCGGGCAGGCAGCATGGCTAGGTGGGTCATTCCCAAGCAGGGTGTATTATAACCATTTAGAGAAATTCCTATTTGTTTTCTTAATTTCTTTCGCTGCTGCAGCTTTCGGAATATGGTGGTTTGAGCCCAACCGTTAGTGGTAATATATTCGCTACACTAAAGCTAAATGAGTGGGCGGGCATGTGTGGCCGGGTTGCAATACGTTCTTGTTGAACCCCAGTGTACCCCCTCTAGCGTACATTGATCGGCAGGTGGTTGCATACCTTGTCAAGTTGGAATCTAATCTCCAATAAGAGCCCACGGTTTTTGATTTTATATTATATATATGTGGAGCGTCAGATGCAAGCATTCCGCTAGATGGTTATGTATTTGATACAAACTATTATAATATCAGATGATTTTGATACCAAAATGTTTTGGGTTATAGTAAGGTAAAAACCGTCCATGTTTATGTGTGGGATGGTCTTAATATTATCATTTCTTTTGAAAGGATTTCTAAAGTTAAATCAATCTGTTCTCATAAGAGGAAATCCCATTCCATATTTGCAAACTGTTTTAAAATTGTTTACTCACACCAGTCCATTGACTGACCCAGAGTTTATTTTTCTGTGTTTTCCTAAACTCTTGGGTACTCATAACAATTGTTATGAGTAGATAAGTGATCTAGGTGACTAATGGAATCCTTTGAAGTATTATGGAGTAAGAGTCCAAGAACCAGTCTAGTAACTATATTTATCTCTAAATATCCAATTTGAATATCTGTATTAAAGTAGTTTTCATGTATGATGATGTATTATGATGTAACAAACTCTGTTATGTTATGTATTATGTATTTTGTGAAATTCCGCTGTGAGATTCTGATCTTCTTATTCTTCTGTTCTATTAGTTCTATCTTTCCTATCT
The DNA here is from genome assembly GCA_030737875.1 of Allium sativum. Classification (NCBI taxonomy): domain Eukaryota; kingdom Viridiplantae; phylum Streptophyta; class Magnoliopsida; order Asparagales; family Amaryllidaceae; genus Allium; species Allium sativum. The sequence continues at coordinate 198,577,557 of CM060925.1, read as the reverse complement.
CATGATCTAATTTCTTTCTATTAATAGTCAAGGATCGATACTTGGTTTTTGACAAGTAATAAGGGATTTCATGTTACTGTTGAAAATTCAAGCGTCGAATTTTTCTGGTCGTTACAGACGGCATAGTGCCCCATCCCACTATGTCGCCATACTAGGCTCTATAATTAAAACTGAAATGTGACGTATTGGAAATTGGATTCCATCTATGAACCAAGGCAAGGGATCATCCTTGCCGAATTCGAGACTCTCTAGCCCGAGTCTCAGGATACAGCCGCAACTGTACCTGGAGCGCCAGGGCCGGTCCTCTCTTACGTTTGAGGATTGACAATTCCTAAACAATACGTTTCACCGCCCTATGAGGCGTAAATCAAGAGCCACTAGGGACTCAAATCCGAGGAACCTTGCTTTCCATCATCCACATAATAAAAATGTCTGGGCTCCGTACCATGACACCACTCCTAGCTAAAAGGAAATGCATGTCCTCCCTGGGGTCCTCTCCCGTTTCAGCTTCACACCGGGGTGTGAGGCTCACGAATTAATGCTATACACAAAGCTATGCTATTTAAAGCCATGCTTTGATCGTCAACCACAAGGCTCTGCTTTTCAACAAAAATCCTTGATCACTTGTATCTCAGCATGCCACACTGGCAATTCACGCCATGCGATTGATGTCTACCGATATATAACCTCTAAGGTTGTACATCTTAGAGAAGGGTGTTACGCAAGAGAATAAATTCTCCGCCACCAAACAAATATATATTTAATAGAGATCAATCAACACAGAATAAAATCCAATGTCAGACACACATCCATTTACTAATTCGTTTTAGGTCTGAACGAAACCGAAGGCACATTATTCCTCGTCCCATATGTCCAATACAGGAGAGAGGTCCTCACATATCCGGTCGATCTCCAAGCACGTCTTGACGATCACCGCTTATTACATTGTCTTGGGTATACAGCCCAATCAGGACATCAGTAATCATCCAAATGATGTGAAGACCTCCGGTCTTCAACCACCGTCTTCATCGTTGACTCATCGTCGAATCAGTTATTCAGAATGGGTATAAACCCGGCCTTTCCGAACAACTCGCGTATATTATAAACAAGTGCTACACAAACACAACATATGCCTCATTCCAATTCAGAATATTCTTTTATTCAAATATTCACATCATTAGGGAAAGGTTCCCATTAATTTTATTAAATATAAATTCTTTTAAATTTATACTTTAATCTTCCTTTGGATTTCAATTCAAACCAAATTAAGGTCTATCCAAACTAGTCAGGATTAGCGCATCTTACCGAAGTAATCGTTTCTTTTATTATCCCAATCCCAACCTATTCATCCCATGGAGAAAAACTGGTGATACTCCATATCTAACACCACTGTTTTATCGGTAAACATTAATTACCATTTCCCGTTCAAATCTAATTAGAGATTTAACTATCGCTTTCTTGGAGCAAAACTGGTGATACTCCATTCTCGATCGTTTCCCAAATTTGATAATTTAAATGATCACATTCACATTTCAACCTAATTAAAGATTCATTAAAACTCCACTTAGTTTTAATCTCCCAAAAGTCATTATGTGATGATTATTCAAATTTAGGAAATAAATCCTGTCTCTAACTGGATTAAAGAACCAATGTCATTTAAAACACAGTTCACGATAAACCCAAAATCACATTCCATTAATTATGTAATCTTCACAGAAAACAAATCAATATATATAATCGATATAAACTTCCATATCCAACCAGTAATATAAACAGAATGACAGCAAAGCCTTTTAAATTCCATATATAGTAACATTCTTCCTCCACAGAAGTTCACTTCGATTATGACCAAATCGAATTCCATTCCATTCAATTTATTTTATTAAACTAGAAAACTTTACTTTGGAAAATTCCATTAAATCTTAATAGAAAGATTTATATATTCCAAATCACATTTCACTATTAATCGGGTTAAAGAATGAATGTCGTTAAAAACACAGTTCACAATAAACCCAATTCACATTCCATTTTATTTCAATTACTAAATATAATTGGAAACTCTAATAATCTTAATTAAAAGATTTATTCTTTTCACAGGGGGTTTAAGAACAGTGTTACTGAAGACACCATTCACGACAAATCCAAAATCCAATTCTTTTATTCAATTCCAATTAAATATTGATTAATTGGAAAACTTCACTAAATCTTAATTAAAAGATTTATTATTTTCTAATTGGGTTTAAGAACAGTGTTATTTAGGACACCGTTCATGACAAACCCAAAATCCAACTTAATATTAAATACAAGGCTCTGAATAGAAATTATATCGGCTTATATTCAATATCAAATTCTGAAACTAACGGATATCATATTAGGAATAACGATATCTGTATCTTCCAAATTCCCATAACAATATCCGTATAACCACTAAATTCAATATCGAAATATTCCGAAGATTATTTCCATTCCAATTTATTCATTGGAAAATCCTGGTTATTTTTAAAAACCATTTCAAATCCAATTTATTTCTTTAAAAACATTGGATTATTATTCTAGTTAATAACTAGTTCATTCTGATAAAAATATATTTTTATCTCTACAAATATGGAATTTTTGATCCAAATTCTTTCCAAATCATTTATTATGATTTTACATAAATTATTAATATTTTTAATAATTTTATTAAGGCCCTTTCAGTCGATTTCCATAAACGGTCATCGAACTGCATTTACAACGACTTTTTCCAAATTTGATTTGGACATAGTTCCAAATCCAACCATTAGATTTCAAATCTTTTATATTCATTGGAAAGTTCTCTTCAATATGAACCCAACAGTTCCGGTTTTAGGAGAATCCGATGGTCGGATCTCCCGTAATGTCCATTTGAAGTCAATGGTCGAAATTCGCGAACGGTCGCGACGTGGCGCGTTCTATTCAGACCATTAAATATATATATTATATATATTTCGTCGATTTCCATTTAAAATGTATTTTATAAATTGTTTATAAATGTGTTTTAAAATGATTCCCTCTTCATTTCAATTTTCAAATCAAATTTGAATATTCCTTATCATTATAATATTTAAATGATAATATTTTCAAAATATCAGATTTTGAAATAATTTCCTTTTCGATATTCAATATAAAAATGAATAAAATCGATTTAAATATCGTTCGCGTTAAAATGGCGCAAATCTAATCAACACGGCTTCACACATCTCAATATTTTCATGTCTATCCCAAATCGGACATCAAAATCATATTTTAATCCTTCACTGAATATTGTTTCAAAATTTTCGTTCTTTTAAAATATTTGTTTTTTCCGAATTGGAATCAGACCTAACCAATTACGATATAATGTTATATATATGGATATCATACATCATATGTATACAACAATGATAAACAATCAACCATCATCCAGAGTGCACTACACAACTGCATAAGCATTAAATATAAATAATTAACGCTTACAAAAGTCCGTCAACCAATCGAATGACATACAACTAAACAGTTGGGATTAATGTATGTCAAATATCATCCCAATACCCATGTGGGGTTTCAATCAACAAATACTGAATATTATTTGTGCAGTTGGGCGATGTGTAAAATTTATCGTCCTAATCAATGTCAGTTAAATGGGTGTACATAAGAAAATCGTCCGATTTGTAAATAAATAATTATTTTCATTTCAGGAGAATTTAATGTCATTCATATATACGTTAAAAATTATATTTTTAATGATTAAATATTTTATTCAACAAATGAATATTTTATATAGTTTATACATTCAATAAAAATGATATTTTTATTGGTCAAATATTTTATTCACAATCAATTTTACAACCACAATCCAAATTTTCACAATACAGTCCAAACAAACAACCATGGTTTTGTATAATAAATAGTGTCGGGGGCTTATAAGCCCCGTCTGCATCCTAGTATATATTTAACTATAAAATATTTACAGTGAAATGGAGTTCTCACTTTGGGTTCCACTCCGCTAGTTTTATTTATGAATTTCTAAACAGTTTGAATTTGAATTTGCTTGAAATTCTAACATTCTCTATTTCTGCCTTAGTCAGTTCCATTGCGTAGAGCCCTTCAACACGATTCCAACGCAAGTGAAATCGTCGAATTCCGACCTCGTATGGAGAAGATATGGTGTTATATACATTTAATTACATTCGAGATAATTAAATAATTAATAATATAATTAATTATAATTACATTGCTTAATTAAAGATTTAGGCCGCCTAACCCCTTTACTCATCGTTCTTCCGTCCCGTAACCCCCTTCAGGAAAACCCGAACTCAGCAACCCATCGTTGCACTTTCTCTCTCCGCCACCGCTCCTCAACCACGGCGTCGACACCTGATCTGGCCCCCTCACGTCGACGAGCCCGCCGCCATGCCTCTCCACCTGGAAGCGCCGCCAGTTCGGTGGTCCAACCCCCTCGAAAACTCATCCAAAACCGGTGACTTCACAGCGGGAATTCACCCCAATTAAACGTTTTAATTGCTCTTGTCCGTTGATTTTAGAGATCTCGAGATGCTCTTTCGTTTTGTATTTGAAGATTTCAAAATCATCGAATGGATTGAGAGTTAGAAGGGCATGAAAATCGGATAACGTTGGCCATCCAAACAGAAATAGGCGACGCTGTAGATTTTGAATGGGGTTAGGGTTTAGAAGAATGTTGGGGGTATATATAATAAATAATATTATTATTTTAATTCAATAATTTCTCAAACGTAAAATTAAGTGCTCTGAACTCCAATTCGAACCCAACAACTGTCGCTTCTAGCCAAATTCCCTCATTCCGGACACAATGGGATTTGTCTCGTAAGCCAACTTGACTTTTTCAATCAGTTTTTATCAAAATTAAAATATAAATCAATATACATTGAATTTGAATGTACATTTTAATTTACCGGGGCTACATACTGACTCCAAAAATTCCTGAAAAATAAATCTAGCTATGTTTTGACGGTACGGTCCTAACAAAAGTAATTTTGCGAATTTGGAGACCGTTTGAAAAATGACCATTTTCTGGTCGATCCAATTCAAACTGAATCTGTCAAACACATTTTCTTTTGCCACGCTCACATATTAATTCCAAAAATTATGAAAACTGGAATCTGGCAATAATTTGATATTTTTGATCCAACAAAAGTGGTTTCGTCAAAAACGGAGGTCGTTTGCAAAATGACTATTTTTAAGGGCTATAAATTAAATTAATATATATATAAATTCCATAGCGATTATTTTAAATTTTAAACTGAACATAACTTTCATTTTATAAAGTGAAATATGAATTTTTCACATTCGTTGTAAAGATATTATTAAACAGATTCAAATATTTCTGGTTTTACTGAAATCCGATTTATTTTGAATCTTGTACATTCAATTGAAATTTAAAATCAAATTTTCAAATTACCGCACCATTTTAGGCTCGTTTTATAATTAAAATAAATTTATACGTTTTAACTTTGTTTAAAATAAATTTTTAGTCGTTATTATTTAAAATAAACTATTTTAAATATCAAAATCCATTTAAATTGCCAAAATAAAAATTTTAAATTGGTTCTGAAAATCCGGGTTGTTACACACATGGTCATAAGATTAAAAATTGTGCAAGTATGAACTTGTCTTAAATATTTCAATAAGCATATCACAAGAACGAAGTTAAGAACCAGAGGAAAAAGGGATGTTGGAGTTAAATGTTCTCAGAAAAAGTGCATGCACAAAACAAGCCAGATCCAGTCCAAAATTCCGACTATAATCATCATAAAAAGATCAACAACAACACAAATCATATCTAATGATCATAAAGGCTTCAGAGAGCAATCCAAGAAAGCATAAAAGGACTTATTCCTATTAAAACATATATTATCAATTCAGAAGAGGAACAAGCATAAGCAAGGATTGACAAACCTGCGGTTCACAAATTGATGATAGGAAAACTACGGACTTTATGGCTGGGAGAATCTAGTCGAAAGGATGTCAAAGTAGAAATTAGGGTTCTTTAGAAAATGAAGTAGCTGCTATCAATGTGTTTTATCTAGAAAATAAAAGTGAATTAAAGAGAGGAGTAAAGAAACGAGGGGGAAGATTAAAATACACACATCCAGATCATTCTCGCCACGTCAGCTTAATATTCAATTGCGCAAATATAAGTGGCCCATCAGATCCAGCTGGTTGGCCCGCATCCCCATGATTTTATTGATCATAATGATACTTCGACTCAAAAGAAATAGTGTGGGTGACTCAGTTTTTTCACTCATAAGAAGAAACGATGTCGGTCGTCTTTACCTAAACAATCCTAAGTTATGCGTGATCATCCCTTGATAAGCTGAATTTAATCTACCAAACTATGTTATGATCATTTATTTCGAAGTCTGTATTTTTTTGCAGAATAAAAATTACAAACTTCAACAGGAAAATGTTTATCCCTTAAAAATCATACATATATTAGTCTATTAAATCTGTGTAAAAACTACGGGTCGAGCATCATTAGGGTCGGTCGTGTGTAGTCCAATCCAATCTAGTACACCAAGACATTTTGTGAAGGTAAGGGACGATCACATAGAACAAAGTTCAAGCGCCAACTTAAGATTAAGCACAGCAAGGAAGGTCGCATACAAGTTGGGCCGTCCGCTCAACACATTCAGGATCAGTCATACAGCATAGTACGATATACAGAAGGGTCATGCGCATGAAGCTAGCTAAAGGATGGCACTGCCCAAAGACAGTAAGGCTCGTACATCCTGTAAAGATCGCCCATATTAAGGAAGTCGCTCATTCTTGTACCAAAGAAATCGGTCGTACAAGATGAGGAGAAAAATTGGTTCCGTTCACACATTTCACTCTGCAATCATTCGTTCATACTACCTCGATCGATCATACGAAGCAAATAGAACCCAAAAATACCTGAGGTCACACACGAATCCTATGACCGCTCATAGATTGCAACCCCAGTCACTCACTCCTCAATTAGTCATTAATGCTTCAACCAGATGCTACCTACCGGTCGGTCAGATACTAGCTCCTGAAGGGTCGCACTTACATTTTGATTTACAAGCCTTGATCGCTCGCCTACAAACTACGGTGCTGGTCATCCGTTCATCTACAATCAAATATAGTTGTGTCAACAAGATATTGTCTATCGAACAATTATTAAAAGGCTTAACTTGGCGCTCAGCTGGTCACCCACACACCAATCCGAAATCTCCTACTAGTTGCCCATGTACTCATCGCCTGACCGACCGTTCAATCTGTTCGGATCTATGCAATCGCTCACTCCTATGAAGTCACTCGCACAGGACAGCTGGATACAACTATCAACAGTTGGCTACAGATAGGCGGTGACATTTTAGTAATTAATGGGACAAGCGACTGGCAGCCTGCCTATATGGATTTCAACTCATTTCTTCAGGGGAGCTCACCTATAGATAGGCCATGAATTCCACCATAAAGGGGATCGACTCCTGGCCACCACGAAGTGCTGCCGAATTCTTTCCTCCACCATTCCTTATGCATTTCAACCATCATCATCATCTCCATTTGAAGATCCTACATCCATTTGGCCATGGCATCCATTGAGATAACCTAAGTGATAAAGTGATCGAAGACCCTCCTTTATTCTCCTCTCAAACAAATACATTTTCCTTCTCCACCGCTGACCTATCCGTCTCCTCCGCGGATCTTATCATTTCCCCGTTGAATTCCATGAGTCTAAGTGAGATTTGTATGTGTGATAGAGAATATGTTGTGAAAGTGAGATGGTGTATGTATAAAGAGAGTTTATATGCCTTGTAATTATTGTCATGATAATACAAGCTACCTTCATAATGGATGTAGGCCTAGCTTAGGGTCGAACCACTCTAAAAACCTTGTCTCCATTTTACTTTCCTCACATTTTTGCTTATTGCGGCTCCATTTATTTCTAACCACATTGGATAAGTACGGTTCACGTACCATTGGTGTTTGAGCAATTTTTTGGTGAAAACATTTGGCGCCCACCATTGGGCCATGTTCGTATTTCCTTCTTTTACTCCTTCCTCCAATTCCAATAGCTACCATTGAATTCCTAAACCATCTCCTTCCTCGAAGCCATGGCCGGTTCGAAGAAAAATAACAAGTCCATTAGAGCTACCACGACTGTTGAGGATGTTCATGGTGATGAAGCTACACCACAAACTTTGAATCGAGAAGTTGATGAGTCCTCTAGGCCATCTGTAACACGAGATGAATTGGATGTGGCTATGACCGGTTTGAATGTGACTAGTACTCATGTCCAAACTGGTTGAGCCACTTTGACATGATCTAATAAGTCATGAGCTCAATTTCAACTTCAACCCACTTGTCATGTAGTATGTTATATACTACCTAATTGAAATAATTATATAACAACTTATCATAGCAAAGTCGTAAATTTACTAATTTTTATATTGAAAGTGGACTAGGTCAACAATAGTTCATAAAATATAAATAATAATGAGTTATATTATCCAGAATTTAATGACAATTGCTATGAAATTATTTGCTAAATTTATTATGTTAAAAAATGAAGAGTGAAGCAATTATTTTCTTCTTAAATTTGAAGAACCATGAGATTCAAAGGGGTCGGACTAGAGGTTTTTTATAGGGTTTTGAGGTTAAATCGTGGGTTTGTACACACATAAGGTTATTTCATTTTCAAAGTCGTGGCGCTCACAGGTCGAAGGTTAATGCAGTTGAACCGAGGCTGGGTTGGGTCTTTAAAACATTGATTTATATATATTGCAATGAAAGCAAACTTCTCCTTGTACTCAAAATCTGTAAATATACAATACTGGACAATTTTTTTTTTTTTTTTGCAAGGAAGTCGGATTATAGTGGCTGTACCACTGTTTATTATAAAAAAGAAAGAAAACAGGTGCTCTGCACAAGCGCAGAAACAACTATCTGGTTTGAAGTGACCAGTAACTGTCTAGTACCAAAATAAAAAATAAAAAATTACAACAACATTTTATTTCAGCTCAAGATGAAACCTCATCATGGAAAGTACCCGCAAAAGTAGTCATAATCGCGATATGATGTGCAAATCATCTTACCAAATCCTCCACATAATTCGGGGAGTCCCGATAATAAATGGTGGATCGATCCCAGGAAGTATCCTGCATCATAACTGCGTTATCCATACCAAGTTCACTGTCATCCCATATCAGTAAGTCGCCGTCAACAGGCTGATAAAAAATGCGGTGCAAGTAACTAGGCCCAACTAAAGATAGAAATAGTACTCAAAATCATGACGCATACTAGTAGGTGTATGAACCCACGCTCTGTATTTAGGAGCCCAATAGAAGTCAAGATCTGGGACAATATCATGAATAAACTGACCGATAGAATCCTCTGGCTCAACAACCAAGTCTACGACAGGTGTTACATCAACTCTATCCTCATCATCAGTAGAAACAATGACAGACACTATCACCTCAGGCACAACGACCATGTCCACGATAGGGTCAGCAACAGGAGGGACAATTGTTGGGTTAGGAGGTTTCTGTTTAGGAACCCATACTCGACGGGTAGGTCTAGGTAGAGGGTGTCTAATAGGGGGTGGAGCATCAGGCGCACTACTACAAGTATCCGATGAATGAACAAAGGCCTTGCACAACATGCAAATGTCAGGCTGCCATTTGTAACTTATTCAACCAAATGTTGACGATCATCAATTCAAACCTTAAGTTGAGAAGGTAGTGGATTGTCAGGGGTGACTTCTATCAAAGCTCTTGCAAAAGAAAGATTTCTCCTTGCAACAGTATTAGCGTCAAAGCATCTTAGTTTTCCGATATGGCATGCCAGCCAATTAAGATCTAGAAGAGGTTGCAGGACAGATGAAACATGATTAAATTGAGTCCAGACTGGTATAGATTGAACTTACTCCTTAACTTTATCAACAGTAAAGTTCCACGGAGTCACTATGAACGGTCTACCAGCTATGATCGAAGGAGCTGATTCCAAGACTCGAAGTCGTTCATCAGCGGACGAGAACCTTCATATAGTAAAGACCGTCAACTCGCATCATACGCAAACCTGCTCTAATTCGCCAAGAATTACGACAAGCGGTGATCATGTTAACATCAGGAATCTTAATGTCTAAGAAAAAACCAACAACTTGGTCCTTCCAAAACACTTCCAGATGCACTTCTGGAGGAGGACTTGCTCCAAATTCGTCATGTTGAAGGGTAAAGTCGACAGGTACATAGTCACCAGCAACATTAGGGAGAGTAGCAAACAGAGATGTCCACGAAGCATTACCAGAAATTACATTTCAGGTGGGAGCAGCGGAGTGAATTTCCTGGCTTGAAGGGGAATTTAATCGAACAGTTGGAGGTCCTTGCACATTTCCAGTATTCCCAATAGCACCACCAAAATCGCCTGCCAACACAGTATCACAATTGATACTGCCATTTCCAGAAGTATGACCCATAGTATTATTGGCATCAACCGTCCCCATATTTTCTACAGTATTTCCGAGATTTACAGCAACAAGCGAGAGCTCACCTGGCCGTGACCATGCCGGAGGTGCCTGCGCTAACAAAGGAGCCAAAGGGGACTTTCCAGAGGATTCGGGATCCGAAAACGTCGATTGTGTTGAGGCAGCTATTTCCGCAAGTAGGGCATTGAGATGGTGAGACTCAGGTAAACTGTAAACTGAACGAGGAGGAGGAGCACTAAAAGCAGCAGCTTCAGGCTCTTCATCCGTCCGACTCTGACAGGGAGGCTTGAGCATGGATGCGACTTCCAGATATGGTGAGGATAGATGAAGGGGGATTGGATTTTTTATGCTTGGCCAAGAGAGGAGAAAAGAAACAGCGATTAAGGAGAGAGGGCGAAAAAGAGGCGGAGGCGCGAGCAGAAGAGGTCTAGGTCGTCGCATGGTGGAAAGCGGATGCCATAGTTGGCTATAAACCGCAATGTAGCCCAATTTGATGATAGTGACGATGGAGGTATTAAGTGCTGGAGGTACATCGACCAAGATGCTAAGCCTTTGTGTAAGATTTAGAAATATTCATGGCAATGCAGCTATTTTTCCAGGTCTCCGTTTGGCACATATTCAAGAACAATAGCTTTGAAATATAAGTTGGAGCAAACGCTAGTAGATTTTTATCAAATTTTTATGTCTAACCGTTATACTTTTACTGCTATGGTCAGTCCACTGTCCAGAGTTCCTTTAAACACAGAACCAAATCCTCCTTTTCCCAGTAAATTTTCATCAGTGAAGTTTGCGCAGTTGAACGAACAAGTTCGTAGTATGTTATGTAATGGCATCCGTTCGTTTGAATCAAACTCTTTTGGTTCCTTTCCGAGCAAAATACATATGTAAAGACATAAGCAGTGAAGAATTACCACGGTTAAGCACTATTAGTTTCTTCAAGAACTTAATTTTTACAGGAAAAGGTTCACATATATATCTGAAAGTTAAAGTGAACAGCTGCACAAAGCTCCATGATTCCTGTCAAAATCGGGGTTTAGGAAATTTCCTCCCTTTTTTCACTTGTCCACTCAAATTCTCATGAGAAAGGTCAAGAACTCAAAAGATGAGAGAGATCTGACAGTGAATTTGGTACCTTTTCTTGACAACATATGCAGAGCCAGCTCCAACATTTTGGATGCCTTAGGCTAAATACAAATTTGTTGCTTCTAGAAAAAAAACTGGTAATGAAACTGTTAAAAAAAACTGTCAAAGCACTTCAAACAAAAGGACTTAATGACCAAAAGGACTTCAAACAAAAGCACCTGGATATCCATGAAGGAAGAATGCATATACCATGGGTGCATGACATGCCCATCAAAGCACTTCAAACAAAAGGACTTAATGACCATAACTGGTAACGAAACTGTTAAAAAAACTGTCAAAGCACTTCAAACAAAAGGACTTAATGACCAAAAGGACTTCAAACAAAAGCACCTGGATATCCATGAAGGAAGAATGCATATACCATGGGTCCATGACATGCCTATCAAAGCACTTCAAACATAAGGACTTAATGACCAAAAACATTGCTGCATCAACCCATTGCTGCATAAAACAATAAGAAATATTATTAGATGAAACAATCAAAAAATATATTAAGACATATCATTCATTACACTATTCCTGCATAAAACAATAAGAATACACTATGTTGTCATTCATTCATTACACTATTAGAATACACAATAAAAAACAATAAGAATACACAATAAAAATATTAAGACATTATCATTCATTACACTATTAGCATCATATTATCACATAACAAAATGCACAAAATATTTTATATAAAACCAAGAGCATGACAAATAGCATACACTATATTTTTACATACAAACCAAAAGCATGACAAACCAAAAGTGTAAACATGTCATCATATCTTTAACATTAACACTATTCAACGAAAACAACTTCTTCTTGCATTTTTAGAAGCAAACTCTTCAATTATGTCATCATATTCCAACGTATCCAAATATTCTTTTTCAATGGAAATCATAGCCAACCCACTTAGTCGTTCTTGTGTCATAGTAGTTCGAAGATAATTTTTTATCAACTTCAACTTCGAAAAACTTCTTTCCGCTGAAGCCACCGTAACCGGAACTGTCAATAAAATTCGATAGGCAACTCATACATTTAAAAATCCACTCACATCACGATAAGATCTTATGAAATCAAGAATGCCACTTGATTTTGTTACTTCTAATGGCATTATTCTTCTCAACTGTTTAAGTTCAAGAAATAATCCTTTTCCACAAATATCACTTTCTTAATCGTGTTTTAAAACCATTTCTAATGCCATACATTGCTCCTTCAATATATTACCTTCAATGGTTTTGAATTTCACATTCAAAATAAATCCAAAAATTCCTTCATAAAATACAAGTTGTTCAAAACGATCATTAAGTGAAGCAAGAGCTTGATCAATTATATGAAGAAAGTAAGTAATCCTAAAATTATCTTCTGTAGATTGAGTTTCATTAACATCAACATCTACATCATCATCAAAGTGCCTCTTTCGACGAACAACCCTTTTCTTTGCAAATTTAGGTTCAATGCCAACCTCTTTCGCAAGTTCTTTTGCTTCATCTAGCATGCTTTCAAATCCATTTTGTCTAAAATTCTTGAAAAAAGCAATAAGTTCCCTTACTTTTAAAATGGCAAACTCAATATCCACACCCTCTTGTTGTAGCATTTTGCTAACTCGGTTAATATTATTCAATATAGTGTACCAAATACATAGGCTAATCAAGAACTCAAAGTCTTCTAAATCATTTTGACATAAGCATTTAGCTTCCACCATCACGATATCGTCTTTAGAACCACGGAACGCTAAATTATTTCGAGAAAGCGTTTTCACAACACTAATTATGCGGATTAGTACCTTTTTCCACCGTTGTCTCTCTTGCTCAATTAAACATTCCATTCTTTTGTCAATTGTTGCATTTAGTTGAAGACCCTTGTACAAATCTACCCACTTGATGAGACTTGCAATGTGTTCCGTATTACTTTCATGTTCATGCAATATTGTTGTGATATTATGCCAATCATTAACTCCTTCCTCCCCCAATTTGAATTTTTTTTGTGGGTTTTTAAATAATTTGCAACAAAAGCAAAATACTTTATTCACTTCATTTGAGTAAACCAACCACTTCCTTTCATGCTCTTCTCCACGCGGATGGAAACCAATATAATATTTAGAAGAGAAATGCCTACCATCAATAGCATTCTTAGGAAATTTATCTTTTTCTTTCAACACCTTAATCGGACCACGTTTAACCAACATTATTCTTTTAGTATCGGTCATTGATTCCCATAAACCCGGATCATAATTCAATTCAACATCCTTCTCTAGATCAAGCACAACCAAGCCACCAATGTCTTCTTCGCTAACATTGACCTCTTCATTCTCAACGATCTCTTCATGAGTGTTATCCTCATTATTTTCGCTTGCAACATTCTAATTATTCTCAACATTCTCATCATTGTCTTCGTTATCATTGCTTGCTTCATTAATCCAACTTGAAGTCGAACATTGAGATTGTTTGGTTTTTGCTTCAAACATCTTAGAAATTGAACCAACAAGAGATTTTGCTAGTTCCTCTTTCTTTTGCTTTACTCTTTTATTGTAAGCTCCAGAGTTTTTTTTTCGATATCTAATTCGATTTTTATCATCTTCGTTCTTTGTCATATTCCCTAAACATTTGATAATCAATTTGGTATTCAAATAAAATAATTTATAAATATTTGATTCAAGGAATCAAATTTTATTGACTGAAATTTATGTAAATTGAATTTGAGTATTTAGCATAAGCTACAAAATTAACAGTAACAACAATTGAAATAGCAATTGCAATTAAATTTAACATCAATTGATTGGCAAATTGCAAATTATAAATTTAACATCAATTGATTTTACAAAATTAACAGCAACAACAATTAGAATTCAGAATTGAAAAACGATACCTGGCTGAACGGTGGAAAAGAGAATTAGGTTTTAGCTTCTGATTCTCTGAAGGAAACAAGATCGTTTGAAGTTTTTGGACAAGCGGCCGACGGAACTCGAAGTTGAAAGTATGAAGCGGAGCGGAAGTTGGAACTGGGAAGCAAAAATTCGTTTCTGGAGTGAGAGCCGAGATTTCTGATTTATTTATTTTTATAGCGTGGGGGGTTGCTGGGCTTGGGGGGTTGCTGTAGGCGCTTGGCTGTTGGGCCTAGCCCAATAGTCGGCTCTGAACATATGGAGACGACTGCATTGACTGCAGGGGCGAAGCCAGGAATTGGGATCACCCTGGGCTGTTGTAATATTGGTGCTTCGCAAAAATGCAGAAAAGAATATTAAGCAATTGCTAAATGAAAAAATATAGTTTCATAAAAGTAGAAGATGAATGAAAAATTGAAATTTGAAGGACAAAACTTGAATAGGAAAATGATATAATTGAATGTAAAAGCAAAAAATTAAATTTTAAACACGATATGAACAAAGAGTGGTAAAATAAGAAATATTGTATAATAATATAAGAATTTGCTCATTTGTGAGCTGCACCAGCGGGAGCACTGCCATTTTGTTTATTTTTTAACATCGAAGTTATAGTTTGTACCTTACGTTTTAGTTTAATTTAGTTAAAAGAACCAACAACATAGGTATAGTAATATATAATCATTTCTGATGCCTACGGGAGTATGCTTATTGCAAATTAAGGACCCGGGCTGTAGCCCAGGGTACCTCCAACATAGATCCGTCCCTGATTGACTGCCATACCAATCACAGAGGAGGTTTCCAGTTTGTATACGTGAAGCTGATTGAAACAACCGCATGAGTCTTAAATGATACACTACAAGAAACAGATGAAATAGCGACGGCAATTAACCGACGCTAGCCGTCGCTATTCGCCGTCGCTTTAACTCTCGTCGCCAACAGTAGTAGCAACGGCGAGAGCGACGGCTTCGTCGCTTGCTTACCAACGGCTAGCGACGGCCATTGGACACGTGTCATCTGACGTGTCAAGTAGTTAGGTTGACCGGGAAGCCGTCGCTATTCGTTGCAAAATAACCGTTGTAAGTCGTCGCTACCCGTCGCTCAATATTGACCAAAAGGGCGTCGCTAGTCGTCGCTAGCCGTCGCTATATCTGAAACTAGAAAACTGCAGTACACAGCAATTCCTTTCCTACAATCCAATCCACAACCATTCAATCCAAAAACCAATATCACACCACTATTATCTCACTATTTCATCGATACTCATCAACAACCAAACCATCAAAACCATACAATCATCAAATACATAAAAAAAGCAAAAAAAAAAACATCATCACATAAAACCGTTCAAACATATCATATAAGTCATGCACATGTCCAAACACTTCATACCTCCGTCCACAAACCGTCATACACATGTCCAAACACATCATATAACATCATACGTGCATTTAACATAAAAAAAACCAAGTATATGAACATACCAGAGTCAAGTCAACATAAGCACCTACACTACGAACTAATTCCCGCCTCCCTGATCCTCGTTCTCGTCTTCTTCCGATTCCTCGTTCACGTCTTCCTCTCGATATACAGCGGAATCATCTCCCTCTACTCCCTCTCCCGGCATAAAGCCATGCTCCTGAAAGTAAATCGCGATGCGCTCGTCGATTTCCTGTTGCATCTGGCCTTTTCGTCAGTCCATCAACTCGTTCATCTGCTCTTGCATCCGCGCTATAGTCGCCTCCTCCATCGACCGCTTATAAGCACGTTGAACGGCCTATAAAATAAATAATTTCACATTAAAGTTATATAAACAAATTTTTACTGCTTAGTGTTAAACTTTTTCCATTAACTCGTATTCTTGTTTTACATATTTATAAATCATCGTGATTGTAGTAATTTACGTCTAAAAAAAGTCTTACCTCCTGATTGCCAAAACCGTATCGCCTTCCTCGAGTAGGCGGATCAGTGACAGAATGCCATATGGCATCAGAATCTGCAACTGTAAGCTCCTTTCCACTAGCCTCCATCGCTTTGGCAGCCTCTTCCTCATACTTCCCCTGCAATAGCAATATAATTTTAAGAAAAGTGTTATAAATTTTACTTATGTACTGTGATATGAACGAGTATGTAACATGTTAATTTATACGAATAAACAAATTTACCGTTATACGTGCACTCTTCGGGTCCGACCACTTATACGTCACATTTCCTTCTTCATCGGTGTGCTCCACCGCATGTGTGTGTCTAAATACGTCTGCCAACGAAGGCTCTCGTCCGTGCTTTTTAAACTGAAATTATTAAAGATAAGACATGATTATAGATGCTAAATTTTTATCTGAACATATACTGCAAATATTTAAAATTTATACCAAATCCCTTCTGTGCTGTTGAAATGATTTTGAGCCACCTCGGTGTAGAGCAGGATTCTTTTCTCTATTAGCTTTGTTTCTAGCAGCTACTTTCTATTACATTTGATACACGATGATGTAAAATAATGCAATCAATATTATAAATGTGAATATTATCATTAAAGCTTACTTTAGCATCTTCTGTGTCCCAGTAAGCTTGAAAGTCTACCCAAACATCATCACTCATAAATTGAGGCTTTTTTCTGCTTTTCTTGGCTCGGTTAACCATCTGTCGATAATTCGTTCGCATCTTCATATTCCAATATGTCAAAAATGAGGGCATACCCTCCTCCTCAACACGTACGGCAGTCTGCATATTACATTTATTTGTAATTATTCCAAGTATATTAATTTTTAATATTATTATAAAAAATACTTACCAATAAATCGGCTAAAATGACATTCTTGATATGTGCTAGAATACCATCCCAATGCGGCCAAGCGCCCTGCATTCTACTTGTGTAAGATTGCCTTGATACGTCTAAAATGAACTCTGCTGGCTCAATCTCAAATCCCCTGTGTAGATGTTAATATAAACATTTCATAATATTTTAAATAATGTACATTGAAATAAATTTGAACATTTACCCGCCACTCTTCGGAACAATCTCCACAGGTCGGCGAAGATCTGCCCCTGAACCGTTCGGACCAAATCCTGATCCTGCTCCAGGAGATGGTGAAGGAGTAGGCTGAGATGTACTCCTCGATCGTCGTCTATCGCCAGACATATCTGTCACAATCATATAATATGCATACAAAATAACTTGAATTATTAGCATTAGTCATCATTATCATAACATAAATCTAGAATGAGAAGAACAATACTGCATTATCATTACATAAATCATACTAGTACAGAACGTAAGTAAATTCATAGCTAAGAACAATCAACATCATTATTATTACATAGCTCATAGTAGTACATAAATAACATAAGTACATAACATCATTCTTCTTCATCATCTTCGGATCCAGACTCGGTCTCATACTCTCTATCGTTCTCATCAGTACTTACAAATGCATCTACTAATACATTCGCTTCATCATTCCACGACCCAACATCAATGTCATCAGCTATTATTATTTCAGTATTTGGCTCAAAATCCGCTTGATACGCTACTTCGTCTGGAATATTATTCCCATCAAATGTAAATCCTGCCTTTGTTTTAAAAACAGCCCACCAATCTGCTTTATCTTTTTTTTAAGGATGGGTACGGAGCAAAATAGACTTGTAATGCTTGCTTAGCTAACACAAATGGATCATACTTGTAGTAATGCGACGTATGCCTTATTTCGATTAGCTTATAATCTTTGTGCACGTTGATTCCAGAACCAGGAACATTGCTAAACCAGTTGCATTTGAACAGATAAATTTTCTCTATGGGATGAACATAATATGTCAACTCTACAACTTGCGTTAAGACGCCGTAAAAATCTTTTATATGCTCCTCTGGATCATCACTACCTTTGACAAATACACCGCTGTTATACGTTAATTTTTCGGCTCTGTAATCATTGGTGTTGAATTTAAATCCATTGACAAAGTATATTGGATAAGTTTTGAAATTTCTTTTTGGTCCGATAGCAAGATGTCGTAATCCTTCGTTAACAACACAGTTTTTTGGATCATGAACATAGTCTGAAAACCATCGAGTGAATTTTGTGTTGAGATCACCAGATGGATGTTGTGATTCGTAGATACAGCATGTATGTGTTATGTTCAATTTTTATTAATAGAAATAAATAAATGTATATGTACATGTAATTGAATAATACATGAATTTAGTATTACCTGACAAATGGTGCAACTTCCGCACAATTTAACAGAACATATGTGTGTGCCACATTATAGTCCTTATCGCTTAACCATATTTCCACACATTTTCTTGTAGGTCTTCCGTGTTGTCTAAAAATAGATAACATTGTTTGAGAAGACTCCTGCTCAACAACTTGTTCATTACGGGGAACAGTTACAAAAGACAAGTTCACATCTTCACTAAAGTAATGAAAAAAAAAATGAGGCTTCTTCTTCAAGATACGATTTGCAAATCGAACCTTCTACTCGAGCTTTTTGTCTAATTTTTTTCTTCAAATGATTCAAGTACCTATAATAAGATTAATTTAATTTATATGTTGGTACAATAAACTAACTAAGTTATAATCTATCACGATTATTGAAATTATATACAAAATTACCTCTCAAGCGGATACATCAATCCATACTGGACTGGACCTCGAAGAAGTGCTTCGGATGGAAGATGGATAGGTAAATGCTCCATTACATTAAAAAAACCAGGTGGAAATATTTTCTTGAGTTTGCAGATCAGTATAGGGATTTCTAGTTACGTAGACGGTCTACCTTTAACGTCGTTGAACAAAGTTGTTTATAAAACAAACTTAGTTCTGTTATAACACTCCAGATTTTTGTAGGTAACAACTCCTTGAGAACCACATGTAAAAGGTATTCCATCATGATATGGCAATCATGGCTTTTCATTCCACTCAATTTACTGTTTTTAAAGTCCACACATCTACGGAGGTTTGAAGAAATCCCATCAGGACATCGTAATCCTTCCACCCACTTTAGCACGAGTTTTACTTGCTTGTTGTCTAGTTCATAGCATGCTTTAGGTTTTTTATTTTCATCATACAAGTGCAGCTCCGGCCGTTTACAAAAGTGTAATATATCGCGTCTCGAATTCGCATCGTCTTTGGTTTTACCCTTTACATTCAAAACTGTATTAAAAACGTTATCAAAAACGTTTTTTTCATTATGCATCACGTCAATATTATGCCTAAGTTTTAGATTTTTCCAGTAAGGTAACTCCCAAAATATACTTTGTTTGCACCAATTATGAATGTCCGATTTACCTGGAATTTCAACCTGTTCTCCAATTTCATGTATCTTTGGGTACTCACTTACAACTTCATATATCTCTTCACTTGTCCAAACTTTAGGCGGTAGCATAGTCTCTACTCTGTTGACTTTAAAGTTCTTTTTATCCGTTCTAAATTTATGATTAATATGGAGAAAACAACGATGACAGTCAAACCAAGAATTTTTTTTTCCATACTTCAATGAAAATGCCCGTGTGTCCTCCATACAATGAGGACAAGCTAGACGTCCAGCAGTGCTCCAACCTGAAAGCATGCCATACGCGGGAAAATCACTAATAGTCCATAATACAGAAGCAAACATACGAAAATTTCTTTTTCTCGAAATGTCGTATGTTTCGACTCCTTCATGCCACAGTGTTTACAACTCTTCAATCAACGGTTGTAGATAAACATCAATTCCTTGTGTCGGATCATCGGGACCGGAGACGACAACCGTTAAAAACATGTACGGATTTTTCATACACATCCATAGGGGTAAGTTATAAGGAGTAACAATGATAGGCCATGATGAATATTTACTACCAAATTGAGAAAATGGCGAAAATCCATCCGTGCATAAACCGAGTCTAACATTACGGCTCTCGGCAGCAAATTCAGGATAAGTCCTATCAAAGTGTTTCCATGCTTCACCATCAGACGGATGTATCATAGTTCCTTCTTCTGATGTTCTCACGCT
Source organism: Allium sativum (assembly GCA_030737875.1). Taxonomy (NCBI): domain Eukaryota; kingdom Viridiplantae; phylum Streptophyta; class Magnoliopsida; order Asparagales; family Amaryllidaceae; genus Allium; species Allium sativum. The sequence goes on along the minus strand of CM060925.1, from coordinate 198,557,074 downwards.
ATGCCATCGCATATGACATGCTGTAGTGGAAGATGCATATAGCCGTTGAAGTCTGGGGTTTATGGGTAGATAATGCATTCTTTTATATGGAACTTCTTTTCCTTTCTTTTTCCTTGGTTTGTATCTATCTTCGTTGCAAAATTTGCATTTTCTACGGTGAGCGTCTTCTTTCCAATACAACATGCAACCTTTAACACATGTATCTATCTTATGATATGGTAATCCAAAAGAGGACATAAGTTTTTTCACTTTATAATGACTATCGCACATCAAATTATTGGGCGGCATATGTCTTTTTGCAGTTTGTACAACTGCTGTAAATGCAGCTTCTGTAAGATTGAATTTTGATTTCAAAGTGATAAATTCGGCGGTTACAGACAACTCGGTTCCGCTTGTACACCCTTCCCACAACGGCCTCTTAGCAGAATTCAATAACTCATAAATTTTTTTTGCTTCCGCCGTTGGCTCTTCAACATTTCCAATCTCATCGTCGCTTTGCTCAATGTTAGGAAACATTGATCGTGCAGCATCTTACACTATATTTTCTATCGGATTCGTCACTGTATTATCGTTCATCATTGTACTATCGTCCTCTATCGCTACATAGTTAGACGTAGGTTGAACAAGTTCTCCATGACGATCCCATAAGTGATAATTCGACACAAAACCAAATTTATACAGATGCACTTCTACTACATCTGGCTTCCAATGTTTCAGATGTCTGCACTTACTACACGGATAACGAATGTCTACGTTACTCCGATTGTTAGATTTAGCGAATCTAATAAATTCTTGGACTCCAATACAAAAATGTTCCTTTATCGACCCTTTCTTACCGGTTCGGGGTTGATACATCCAGCTGCGATCACAAAAATAATCGAACATTTTCCTGATTTGCAACAAATATGTTAGAAAGTTCGATCGAACGTAACACTTTATACTATTTAAAATCTTGTAAAATTTCATCTATAACTATTGCATGTTTTCGAATTTTTTGTTTATTTCTTTTTTACTTTGACGGCCGGTCTACCTACTTCCCATTACAAATATAATAACGTAAGCATATTTTATAAATCATTTCAGTTTAAATGGTTCAACAAAATTTCGGCAGCACTTCCCTTTGGTCCCTGTATCGTACACAGATGCGTATACACAGGGAACAAATAGGAAGTGCCATCGAAACTTTGTTAACCGTTTAAACTGAAATGACTTATAAAATATGCTTACGTTATTATATTTGTAACTTGTCCAATACTAGGACAAATCCAACGAATATTGTATCAGATGAATATAGATTTCCGTTTTGTGTAAAAAAGAATACCCATATAACGATCATATACAACACTTGTCGGACGGGGCCAAATTTTTCTAAGGGGTTCACATAAGTAGTCAAAAAAAAATTCAATCTAAGTTTAAACCAAAAAACAACACAAATGAAAAAAGTGTGTTTTTTACGCTATGGGCTTTTATGCGCTTCACTAATTGGTGCGTCTTAAACTTCAGAAAAGCTCCTTAGTTGCGCCTTGCGCCTTTTTCCGTCTATATGTACTTTCAATTTGAGTTACTTTCAATTTGTACTTTCAATTTATAAAATAACATGGCAGTGAAAATTATGAAGTATAAATTAGTTTGAGTTACTTTTTCTTAATTTTAGTTTAAAGTTATAAATTATGAAGTTAATTAACCGTGCATGCATAAGAGCCATCATTACACCGTTTCACTAGTCATAATCAAGTTACTACCGCTAAACAATCACATTTATTTCATTTTTTCTCAAATGATCATACAATACAATCAACCTACAACACAATCAATGATTTCAATCCCCAAATCAAACACATATGTGATAATCGTCGTTTTCATGCTCCTAAATCAAACACATATGTGATAAATCAAACACATATGTGATAATCAATGATAATCGTCGTTTTCATGCTCCTAAATCAAACACATATGTGATAATCAGTGATTTCAACCCCTAAATCAATTTATACCAATACCAACATCATATGCAACTCACAATACAACCAATTTCATACCCATAAACAATCAATTTACAACCCCAAATAAACATACACAATAACCCTAATTAAACATGTATTAGGGATTAGAAGACATACCGGAGCAATTTAGGAGGATAGAATGGAGTTTTGAAGGAAGAAATTGGGAGTTTAAGGGGGGGCGACGGCAGCAGCGAGGGTTTCTTTTTTTTTTTTTTTTTTTTGCGGAAAGTGAATCGGGGAAGAAAGCCACGATGGATTGTATTCTCAGTTTAAGCGACGGCTAGCGACGGCCGCTTTTTTGGTCGTCGCTAGCCGTCACCCATGCTCGTCGCAAAATGAGGCCTTCCTTGTAGTGATAACAGCTACTCAAGGTCCTTTGTTGAGTCATGTTGCTTGAAATAGATACCGTGAATGCAAGCAAAGATGCTGCTTGCATGGTTCATATCATAAAATGCAGCAAACCCATGGACGTTGGTTAGAAAGGAAGGAGGCTACGTAGAATGTGATCATAGAAATAAAGGGGCTTGCTTCAGATGCATATCTTCTTAAATACGCAAAAAAAGTAATAATGGAAGAAAATTGATATATGTATGTCACCCTAGATGTTGTATTAACAAATACTTCCGTTTGAGAGAATCTAACAATCATATTATATAGACCTATATATGAACATTGCAGTATACGCTTCACACGCTATAATAGCGCATGCATGACATATGAATTGTTTTTTTTAAATCGGATATCATTAAAAAGCCAACTATGAGTACATTTTAGAAAATTCTAGGTAATTATGTTGTCAAAATAATCTCAAAGCTTCCACAAAACTTAACAATTTCTTATTATAACGGCTTAGCCCAAAATGATAGATTTATTTAGTTCATCTTGTGCATCAGACTCTTCTTAATAACGATAAACCTGCACAGTACTCGCGGATATGAAACACAAGGTTCAAATCTTTCTTCTTGGCATATATACATCAAAAGGTCATAGAAATCCACAAACTGTAGTGCTTAAAGATGAAAATTGAAATCAACAACTAAAAAAACCATAAAAAAATAGTGAATCCATCAAATTTTAAAAGGGAAATTATGTTGAATCATTGACAAGGGAGTACCTAAGATTTTAAGGTGAATTAGGGTAGCGACGATCAACAAAATTAAAAATCAAATGACAAAGAGGGAAATGAAATGAAGGAATGATGTACAAAACAAAATCAGTATAACAGAAAATAAATTATTGTCTTTTCTAGGACATATCGTTTGAATATTTATATCTATTGCAATGAAAGGAAACTTCTGCATATACTCGGTAAAAATCTATAAATATACAATACTGGACAATAAAATGTTAATTAGTTGGCTATAAATCGCAATGTAGCCCAATTTGATGATAGTGACGATGGAGGTATTAAGTGTTGGAAGTACATCGACCAAGATGCTAAGCCTTTGTATAGGATTTATGAAATATTCATGGAAATGCAGCTATTTTTCCAGGTCTCCGTTTGGCACGTATTCAAGAACAATAGCTTTGAAATCTAAGTAGGAGCAAACGCTAGTAGATTTTAACAATTTTTTATGTCCACTTTACTGTTATTGTTTTAATCGGAAAATGATCAAACACCAAGTACAATGCTTTAAAGAGCGCGTCACCCAATTAGAGGTAAGGTGCTAAGAAAGCACGTCACCAAATTAAGGGCAAGGCACTATGAAAGCGTGTATGAAGAAAAATGCGACCGCAATTCGCAAAAACCAAGCAATAAGAGAGAACACACAATTTTTAGAGTGGTTCGGTCAAATGTGACCTACATCCACTATGTAAACACTTTCCATTATCACTTTCATGATGCCAAGTACAATGCCATACAAATCTCTCTCAATTTACAATGCATCTCTCATTTTTTTCCCTCTTTGATTTGAATCGCACTTAAATTCGCCAATGGAACGGTTGGATCCCCTCAAATATTGATTGAAATGGATGAAAAGTCTTCAACACTTCACTTTAAAGGTAGATCTCTTCGATTCCATAGCATTCCAATGGTAGATCTAAGTTTTTAGAGAGGATAAATGGAGATTTGTATTGCCTGAATGGAGTTTGAATGGATCTTACTGGTGAATCTCCTATGGAAGTGATCGATTAATGGATGGAGATAAGTGGAGCTTTGGAAGCCATGGATGGAGTTTGAGAATGGCTTGGAGAAGTCATTTTTGCAGCCCTTCGGGGTCTTGGAATCCTCCCTTAAAAGTGTGGAGAAAGGAGCTATTTATAGTTGTAGTTGAGGGGTAGTGGCAGTCTTGCAATTATAGAGTGTAGATCTTGGGTCGGTTATAAACTTATTTACGAAAATGCCATTGGGTATGCAATATGACCGACCAGGATGGTGCAACATGGCCGATCAGCCTTTGACTTATATGACCGACCAGCATTGATATAACATGATACCGACCCAAAATCTTCTAAACAGTACCGACCAGGAACCTTACAGCTCATGCCAGCTGTAATCCCACTAATGTTTTCCATCCGTTTGCATGCTTATGCTACGTCATATGTTCTGGAACCGACCCAGTCTTATTTAAATAGAACGACCAGCCAGCAAACGAAACGATGCCGAACAGGTTCTCTCATGCTGAGCGACCAGCATTTTCATGCTTTGGACCGACTAGGTTTTGTCCTCTAAGACCGATCAGTATAATATATGAATGCACAGACTAGAAACTTTACAGCTCATGCCAGCTGTCATTCCACCAACGTTTGCTATCCGCTTGCATGCTGACACTGCCTTTTATACTTGAGGCCGATCACCTTATGAACTGCGGACCGACCAGATGGTGAAGAGCTGCTTGATCCTGGTCTGATGGTGTTTGACCTGAGGGCTCGTTCTGCTCGACCACAGTAATGAAGGCTCTCCGTTCGACCCCAAGGCTGATGTCCGACCAGTTAATGCTCGTTCAGTGATGTTGCTCGATCAGGGGAGAGTGGATGACCAGCTAGCTGATGCTCGAGCGATCAGCACTTGGAGAGGGGAGACCGACCAGCGCCCGAAGTCTGTACGACCAGCTTGGAGAAGGCTTGATCCAGGTGATAGTTGCTCGTCCTCGCCAGCATGCTTTGTTTGACCGACCAAGGCTGAAGCTCTAGACCGACCAAGGGGAAGCTCGACCAGGAGGAGGCCGCTGTTTACTCCAGATTGGTATTTGACCAAGGTTGGCGTAGTGCAATTATGTTGTTTGACAGAATGCCCAAACGAGCTTTTGGCTAGTTAACATTTGCCCCTCGAAGCTTATGTTTTTCACTTGTGAGAAATACGGGCTTCGAAAAGAATGTTGCTATCATAGTCTGCGTTGGAATTCAGTCGTAGCTTTTGAACTCGTCGACTAGACTTATATGTTCCGTAGCACCTGTTCTGTAATGAAAACAAGCACTTGCACGATTTTGGACTTATACGTTGTTATTGATCGTCCACATCAATAATAGGTTAGTTAAACATTAATGAATGATGTATGATAAATTGAATGTCATATCTACACAGAACTGCTTTGCTTAACCGTTATGATTTGTTAAACATTGTTTGCGTAGACATGGTATTCGATTTTGAATTTGATTGATAAATTTGGGACTTCTACTTGGAGAAGCCATTACATCTTTCTGCCTTCGCTTGAAAAGGTCTTATGTGGGGTGCCCCCGCTAGGGGAGGACTCTAGGTTTTATGCCCCCGCTCGGGGTGGACTTTATGTTGGATGCCCCCGCTAGGGGAGGACTTGGTATTTGATGCCCCAGCATGGGAAGGACTTTCATCGTTGCTCTCACGAAGAGGGGCTAGACTTTTTTGTGCCCCGCATGGGAGGTCTTGGGTTTTGATGCCCCCGCATGGGGAGGACTTTCGCCGTTGCTCTCATGAAGAGGGGCTAGACTTTTTTGTGCCCCGCATGGGAGGTCTTGGGTTTGATGCCCCCGCATGGGGAGGACTTTCATCGTTGCTCTCACGAAGAGGGGCTAGAATTTTTTGTGCCCCGCATAGGAGGTCTTATATTTCGATCCGTGGTACAGACGCAAGTTCTTCTACCGGATGCCTGACATGGCAAACGATATCGATTTAGAAATCTGGGCCATAAGTAGTCGCTTGTTCCTTCACGGGTTGTTCAACTCGGTGAGTCATCTCGAGGTATCGTGTGGTCAACGCTTGCGGATCGCACCTCGTTAGGAGCCAAGGACTTGGTCAACTTTTCAGGGATCTGCCCTTTGTGAGGTTTGGGAACCCATGAGGCAAACTCTAACAGTCGCGTTGGATGCGCTTAGTTATGATAAGCAATTGCAACCGGATTGAGAAGTCGTGCTCTTTTGGGATTTGTGAGGTTTGCGTTATCCTGTGGAGCGAGCATCGGCCTTGTACTGGAAGCACTTGACCATGGAAAGTGTGCGTGATTGAGCGCAAGTTGCCCCTTGGAACTTACAACCTATGGCGTTTATTTTAGATATGCTTGTTGACCTCTCCACCGTCTGATCTCTGGCCATCCCTTCTAATCCCCCTTCAAGATGGTGTTTTTATGATTGCACTTAGGTGTGTTGACTCTTTGTGCATCCCATGCTTGAGTAAGTGTTGTGGAGTTCGCCATAGTGCATCGGGTTTCGAGGAAGCAAGCATTTGTCCTATAACCTGTAATAAAGAATCGTCTTTTAGCAAGTCTTGAATTACCGAAGATCTTGTAAGTAAGAGATCCATACAAGTAAGCAGGACTTCATTCATAGAGATATTGTTCAGTATAATCCTTATGCAATGTTACAAGTTTTTTACAAGAAGTTCTGAATGTGACAGAAAGCAAAATGTAAAGTAAAGCAAGTAACAAAGCAGTAAGTAAAGAAATAGCGATGATGATCGCTTATTCTGAGCCGTTGAAACGAGAATCCCATTAGCCCTCAGTTAAATGATTGGCTTGTTTTTGACTCGTTTTTCTGGGCCTAGTTGAGTAGGAAAGCCTTGCTCCTGGGAAGTCTGAGCAGTGTTTGAGGATTGAAGATTCTTGACGTACTGTTGCAGTTTGCCATTCTAAATCATTTCCTCAATTACGCTTTGGAGAATCTTGCATTCATTTGTATCATGACCCGGCAGCTTGTGGAGTCGACAGAACTTCCCGGAGTCCAGGATCTTCTGTGTAACCTTGAACTTTGGAGGTTCTGGATAGTGTTCAGTATCCTTGGTGGCAAGGAAAATGTTCTCTATGGTATCATTTAGAGGAGTGAGTTCTGATGGGTTGTAAAAGCGAAACTTCTTGTTTGCCTTGTTGTTTTTCCCATCATTGGCTTGTTTCTGCCCCTGGACATTGTGCTGATTAAGCTGAACGCCAGCGCTTTTGGGAGCTTCAAGAAGCGGGTTAGCGTCGATAATCTGAAGAGGTACTGGACCAGTTTCGACCCGCATGTATTCCTCGGCTTTTTATGGAATTTCTCAAGCCTATTTGACTCTTTCATTTTGATCCATTTACCAAATTCACTATTCTCGTCTATAGCGCCAATTAGAGACATTAAGATCATGCGAGGTTCGGGATTCCCCACTTCAGATACAACATCATTAAACCTTTTAAGAAAAGCTTTGACAGATTCTCCTGGATTCTGTCTCATGGATGTAAGAGAGATAACGTCCTTAGCTTTGGTAGCTTGCAATCTAAATTGCTCTTTGAATTTCAGAGTTAAATCATCAAATCGGTCAACGGATTTGGGCGGGAGCCTTGTGAACCATAGCGATGCGACGCTTTCTAGATAAAGAGGGAAGCACAAGCACTTGATCTCGTCCGTTGCTTTAGCTGCATTCATGTGCCACTCGTATTTGTACAGGAAGTGATTTGGATCAGAATTTCCGTTATACAGTGGCAGAGTAGGAGGAGTGAATTTTCTGGGGAATTCAGCCTTGCGGATCCTCTTTGTGAATGGATTTTTGCCAATGGAGAAGTCCCATTCCCTTTCACAATCCTTGCGAGGCATGTTGTCTTTTATGATTTGCTTTACCACATCCGTGATATATTCCTTTGAGTTGTGTCGTTCCGAGGAGCGGACTTCGATCTCTTTTCCGGATGCTCGTCGTGGCGAGCGATCGCGTTTAGAGGATCTAGGCCTTTTACTTCCGCTATGGGAAGGTGCCCCTTCATGGGACTTGCAGCTCGTCGCTTATTTCGATCGGAATGGTTTTCAGCTTTGAACTTTGAGCCTTCGACATTAGCATCGTCATTATGAGGATCGGAGGCCGATGAATTTGCATTCTCTTTAAGGTTAACATGGATTTGCGGAGGAGGAGCGGGATTCGCTTGAGTGTTTAGGAGAGCACTCACTTTATCCATCAAAGCTTGATTAGCATCCACAAGAGTTTTATTAGCATCGATTAAGGCTTTGTTGGAAGCGTCCATGCGTTGGCTCAAGTTTGCAACGACGGCATCCAATTCCGCTTTGGTTACTCCAGCTCCAGATATTTAATTTTCTCCACCTTCAAATCGGTTGGTGAGTGGAGTAGTTTCGACGTTAGCAACATTATCATTTCCTTCGATGATATTGCTAGTGGTCTTCTTTGATTTGGCCATCACCTCGGATAGAGCTTTAAATTTGGACGATAGCTCGTCGATTGGCCCAGATCTGAGACTTGCGGAATCTATGGTGGGAGTTGGCTTAGAACTTCAAGGTGAAGGTAGGTGATGCGAACTCGGCCCCACGGTGGGCGCCAAATGTTTTAATCGGAAAATGATCAAACACCAAGTACAATGCTTTAAAGAGCGCGTCACCCAATTAGAGTTAAGGTGCTAAGAAAGCACGTCACCAAATTAAGGGCAAGGCACTATGAAAACGTGTATGAAGAAAAATGAGACCGCAATTCGCAAAAACCAAGCAATAAGAGAGAACACACAATTTTTAGAGTGGTTCGGTCAAATGTGACCTACATCCACTATGTAAACACTTTCCATTATCACTTTCATGATGCCAAGTACAATGCCATACAAATCTCTCTCAATTTACAATGCATCTCTCATTTTTTCCCTCTTTGATTTGAATCGCACTTAAATTCGCCAATGGAACGGTTGGATCCCCTCAAATATTGATTGAAATGGATGAAAAGTCTTCAACACTTCACTTTAAAGGTAGATCTCTTCGATTCCATAGCATTCCAATGGTAGATCTAAGTTTTTAGAGAGGATAAATGGAGATTTGTATTGCTTGAATGGAGTTTGAATGGATCTTACTGGTGAATCTTCTATGGAAGTGATCGATTAATGGATGGAGATGAGTGGAGCTTTGGAAGCCATGGATGGAGTTTGAGAATGGCTTGGAGAAGTCATTTTTGCAGCCCTTCGGGGTCTTGGAATCCTCCCTTAAAAGTGTGGAGAAAGGAGCTATTTATAGTTGTAGTTGAGGGGTAGTGACAGTCTTGTAATTATAGAGTGTAGATCTTGGGTCGGTTATAAACTTATTTACGAAAATGCCATTGGGTATGCAATATGACCGACCAGGATGGTGCAACATGGCCGATCAGCCTTTGACTTATATGACCGACCAGCATTGATATAACATGATACCGACCCAAAATCTTCTGAACAGTACCGACCAGGAACCTTACAGCTCATGCCAGCTGTAATCCCACTAATGTTTTCCATCCGTTTGCATGCTTATGCTACGTCATATGTTCTGGAACCGACCCAGTCTTATTTAAATAGAACGACCAGCCAGCAAACGAAACGATGCCGACCAGGTTCTCTCATGCTGAGCGACCAGCATTTTCATGCTTTGGACCGAGTAGGTTTTGTCCTCTAAGACCGATCAGTATAATATATGAATGCACAGACTAGAAACTTTACAGCTCATGTCAGCTGTCATTCCACCAACGTTTGCTATCCGCTTGCATGCTGACACTGCCTTTTATACTTGAGGCCGATCACCTTATGAACTGCGGACCGGCCAGATGGTGATGAGCTGCTTGATCCTGGGCCGATGGTGTTTGACCTGAGGGCTCATTCTGCTCGACCACAGTAATGAAGGCTCTCCGCTCGACCCCAAGGCTGATGTCCGACCAGTTAATGCTCGTTCAGTGATGTTGCTCGATCAGGGGAGAGTGGATGACCAGCTAGCTGATGCTTGAGCGATCAGCACTTGGAGAGGGGAGACGGACCAGCGCCCGAAGTCTGTACGACCAGCTTGGAGAAGGCTTGATCCAGGTGATAGTTGCTCGTTCTCGCCAGCATGCTTTGTTTGACCGACCAAGGCTGAAGCTCTAGACCGACCAAGGGAAGCTCGACCAGGAGGAGGCTGCTATTTACTCCAGATTGGTATTTGACCAAGGTTGGCGTAGTGCAATTATGTTGTTTGACAGAATGCCCAAACGAGCTTTTGGCTAGTTAACAGTTATGGTCAGTCCACTGTCAAGAGTTCCTTTAAACACAACCAAATCCTCCTTTTCCCAGTAAATTTTCGTCACGGAAGTTTGCGCAGTTGAACAACAAGATCGTAGTATGAAACAAATATATGGTTATGTAATTGCATCCCGTTTGTTTGAGTCAAACTCTTTTGCTTCCTTTCCGAGCAAAATGCATATGTAAAAGACATATGCAGTGAAGAATTACCATGGTTAAGTACTATTGGTTTCTTCGAGAACTTAATTTTTACATGAAAAGGTTCACATATAGATCTGAAGGTTAAAGCGAACAGCGGCACAAAGCTCCGTGTTTCCTGTCAATAAAGGAGTTTAGGAAATTTCCTCCCTTTTTTCACTTGTCCACTCAAATTCTCATGAGAAAAGGTCAAGGACTCAAAAGATGAGAGAGATCTGACAGTGAATTTGGTATCTTTTCTTGACAACATATGGAGAGGACTGCATTGACTGTCATACAAATCAAAGAGGAGGTTTTAGTGGCCCAGTTTGTATACGTGAAGCTAATTAAAACAACCACATGAGTCTTGAATGATAACAGCGACTCAAGGTCCTTTGTTGAGTCGTGTTGCTTGGAATAGACACCGTGAATGCAAGCAAAGGTGCGTAATGATTGCATGGTCCATATCATAAAATGCAGCGAACCCATGGGTGTTGGTTAGAAAGGAAGAGGGAGGCTACGTTGAATGTAATAATGGAAACAAAAGGGCTTGGGTTGCCTCTGGCGCATGTCTTCTTAAATACGCACAAAAAATAAAATAATGTAAGAACATTAAATAAAGAGCAGGGGCGAATCTATGTAGAGGGGTGAGGGAGCAGCTGACCCCAATCAAATATTATATTGCAGTACACAATGCCTATATTATACCCAGCTTTGCACAATTTTGCCTACATTATATTGGATAAAAATGACCCCTCTCAAACCTTGATCCCTTGATAAGGAGTATGATAGGCAACAGATTACTCATGCACCAAAAACTAGTGCTCGGCCAAAATATAATTCAAGATTGTTTTTTACAAAGCTACTTTATGCAGAAAATTACAAACCAGAAGCTTCTTCATTTCTCAATTTATAAAGTGGTTACGCTACAGGACAAGGACAACAACCTGCAATATAGAGAATCGGCTAATTCTGTTATTTTGGCAATTATCATTTATTTTCATGTTTTGTTGTAAAGCCACTTGGCTTCTTTTGATTTGTAGGAGCATATTATATATGCTACAGTAAAGGAATGGAATGGTAAGCAGAAATTAATCAACTCTTTTCCTATTTCAATGTCTTCTTCTTCCTGTTATTTCTTCAATTCTCTCTACCTCCAAATTAGTACCGTATCAATTGGTGCTTTCATTCTTGTTCTCACCTCCTTCTTCTACATCTCATCCCCTTCGTCATTTCAAAAGATTGAATCATGGCCAAAATCATCATCCACAACCACACTACCGACAAATCCATCCAACAACTACATGAAACCTCCCTTCGCCAACAAACTGCCATCAACAACATTCAAGCCACCCTCAAAACTCAGCAACAAGACATCATCCACATCAAAACCGCCATCGTCGACATCCGGAGTTCCATTAATCATATCATTCACTCCGTGTCAGAGATCGCCACAAAACTTGGCTTCGAAATCACGTTACCAGCACTGCTCCCTCTTTCTCCGACTTCTCCGAATCCGTTCCCTGTAGCCGCTACTACCTTGATAATCACTTCCTCTCCTGTAGATCGCACCAAACACAGCGCCGCCACACCAGCACTAAATTCTGCTTCAACTCTCCCTTATGCTGCTGGCTCTGACAAGACGACTGCTGCTACTACAGGAACCAACACTCTGACTCTCCCTTCAAATCTCGAACGACGTTTCTCGTCTATTGAGACTAAATCAGCCACAAAATTGTTGAATGAAGCTTTGCATCTTGGTGTAAGTGGATTCAAACAAGTCTGCATAGGAGTTAAAGATGATGAATCCATGAAAGTCGCCATCAAGCGAGGCAGTTCCATATCAAATGAGACCTATCCAGAGGTGTACTTCTTTGGAACTGGGCCCTTTGAGGTTTTAAGAGTAAGGCAAACATCATATCCTAAGTTGCTTAAAACTCAGGTGTGGACTGATGAATTGACTGAGTCTAAATTGTTTGGTTTTATGCTTGAAAGATGTCAGGAAAAGATAATTGCAAAAGTCTTTTTCATATTCGATCCAGGTGGAATATATCATGGAGAGGAACATACCTGGATTTTGACCTTGAACAGTTATGCGTATAAACTGTATGAAGTAATGCTTGGAACACATAACCAGGCCTGGTTTGCTCCAATGCTTGATGAAAATGGAAGGAATTTTCTCAGTTTTAAAAAAATTGTGTCCATATTTCATCCAGGTGGCGATGCATTTAATGAGATAGTCTTCTTTCAGATATGGCCTAAATACAATGTTGCTAATGCATATTTTTCACTTTCTGCATTGGGAAACATTTTGGATCGTACTAACGAATCTTATAGTGGTCGGTACAACATTATGCCATTCTCTATCATAGAAGCATGCGGTGCAAACTTCACCAATCTCAAGTCTATTGTGTTCCTTATTAACATTTTTCGCCTTACCTTCAGTACATTTATCATTATATTATCATCAGCAAAGATTCCTTTTACACTTACTTTCGGTGAAACAAAGTTAAGTCATAGGCCAAAGGAAGGTTTTCTGGTGCATGAAATGGGTGTCCTTACCAACTTAGCATTACCCATTGGTATCATTCTTATTGTTGCTGCATGGATTGAATGGTTTCAATGCATTAAATTCGACACTGATTGTAAGGATCGTGAAATAGATAGCCGCAATATCAGTGGCAAAGAAAATTATCATTCTAAAGTTAGATTGAGATCTTTTGCTTTGACGCTGCATTCACTTGTTCTCAGTTTCACTTCTGTGTGTTTCAACATCAAACCATCCTTCCCCAAAACCCAAGGCAGCGCCATCATCATTGACAACAATTTCCACTTCCCTAAACTCTTATCCACTATTGCTTACTCACAAAATTTGGATGAAAGTAAACCCCTCATATTTGATCCAGGTGGTAAAATTGATTTGGAATGTTTGTTTGTGGTGCGGTTAATTACATGGCGATGCTACACTCAATCATAGTCCATGCTCAACCACTCCGATACCGCAACCGTCAACTGCCGACCTTGAGGACAAGGTCGATTTCAAGGGGTGGGTAATGATAAGGAGTATGATAGGCAACAGATTACTCATGCACCAAAAACTAGTGCTCGGCCAAAATATAATTCAAGACTGTTTTTTACAAAGCTACTTTATGCAGAAAATTACAAACCAGAAGCTTCTTCATTTCTCAATTTATAAAGTGGTTACGCTACAGGACAAGGACAACAACCTGCAATATAGAGAATCGGCTAATTCTGTTATTTTGGCAATTATCGTTTATTTTCATGTTTTGTTGTAAAGCCACTTGGCTTCTTTTGATTTGTAGGAGCATATTATATATGCTACAGTAAAGGAATGGAATGGTAAGCAGAAATTAATCAACTCTTTTCCTATTTCAATGTCTTCTTCTTCCTGTTATTTCTTCAATTCTCTCTACCTCTAAATTAGTACCGTATCATCCCTCTAAAAGGGATGGCTGGATTCGCCCCTGATAAAGAGCCCCGCTTCTTGTTATATTCTTGGAAATGATTTTGTAGTTGACTCATAATAACGATATTTTTAACAACCTGAGTATTTTAGCAATCCCAATGTGTTACATTAATAAAATTAATAGTTGAATTTTTGAGCACAAGTTGAGGTTAGCAATACATATTGAGTTCAACATTTATCAAAATTAATACTTTTATTTTGAGCGTTGCTCAGATCTCTTTCATTATGATCTAACCAAAAGAATTATCAATAACGAAATGAATTATAGATAAAGTTCTGACATTCCAATAAATCTCTAGACTAATCACAGATCTTAAGCAAATTTATTACTCCCACTATTCCTAGACGGTGAATTAAAGACTCACATATCTGAAGGTTAAAGTGATCAACAACGCCACAAAGCTCCATGTTTCCTGTCAAAATTGAGGTTTCGGAAATCTCCTCCAATTTTCCACTAGTCCTGTCAAATTATCGTGAGAAAGGTCGAGGACTTAAAGATGAGAGTGATCTGACAATGAATTTGGTTTCATTTTTGACAGCATATGGAGACGACTACATTGACTGTCAAACCAACCACAGAGGAGGTTTTAGCGGTCCAGTTGGTATACGTGAAGCTGATTGAAACAATCAGATGAGTCTTGAATGATAACAACGACTCAAGGTCCTTTGTTGAGTTGTGTTGCTTGGAACATACACGGTGAATGCAAGTTGAGATGCATAGTGATTGCACGGTCCATATCATAAAATTCAGCAAACCCATGGACGTTGGTTAGAAAAGAAGAGGGAGGCTGCGGTGAAGAATGTGATAATAGAAATAAAAGGGCTTCTTCAGATGCATATCTTCTTAAATACTTTTCTGTTGCAGCCATACATTTTCCTGTGATAAGTAGGGTTAAATTTATTTGATTTTCCGACCCTTAATTCTCTGATTTCGTGAATATAGACTTGGCCATTATTTGCTACTGTGAATTGAAGATTTAAATCTTCTTATGTGATAGGCTTTGAACTGTACTTTGGTTTGTGGTATTGATTGTTTCAACAAGTTTAGAGTTTTGTTGCTTACTAGTTTCTTTTTCTGTGAATCTGTGAATACCTATTTGAAACATAAAATTGCTATGCTTCTTTAATAATAAACACCGATGCTATATCTTGATTTGAATCACTTAAAATATTGATGCTTGCTTGCATTTATTGGTACAACATTTTTGTTGACACCATTGACAAAGCAGATTCTACACTTGATCTTGTTGCTTGCTTGTGTTTCTTGGTGTGCTGGTATCTTGATGCCATTGTATTTGTGTACTGCCTTTTTTTGTTAACCATGATAAATAAATAAAAAATAGATGCCATTGTAAGATTTCTGGAAATGTAATATTGTAGAACAGATAATCTTTTGTATTGATGATAGAATGTAACGTGATAATGTACATAGAGTACGCTACGTATATATAGCGATATGAAGAGCAAATGGGCTAAACAGAAGGCCCAGTGAATCAAAATAGAAATGAGCCCAAGCGGCTGAGTAAAAAAGTGATCGGTTTGTATATGTGCCATCACATGACCATATGTTTAACACCCCGCCTCAAACCGATCTAGGGTTTCAATGTCTTCTGCTCTGCGCCGCTACTGATAACCTTCAATTCACTTCTTAATCTCTCAAAGTTGTTCCTCGATAATGCTTTTGTCAAGACATCAGCCTTCTGATGGAAGGCTGGTACGTGATTGATGGCAAGTTTTCCTGCTTCAGTTCGCTCTCTGATGAAATGAAGGTCGATCTCTATGTATTTCATCCTTGAATGTTGAACAGGGTTACTAGATAAGGCGACGGTGCTCTTGTTGTCACACCAGAGAACTGGCTTCTTCGTAAGTGAAAGCCCTAATTCCTTGATTAGGGTTTCAACCAAAATAATTTCAGCGGTGGCCGATGCAATCGCTCTGTATTCTGCTTCAGTACTTGATCTGGAGACGGTTGGTTGTTTCTTCGTACACCAGGAAATTGGATTCTATCCCATGAACAAACAGTAGCCGGAAGTAGATCTCCAGTCATCTGGGTCATTAGCCTAGTCAACATCATTGTAAGTGCTTAAATTTATGTCCTTTCCTGCTTTGATCGTTAAACCGTAATCAATTGTTCCTCGCGCGTAGAATTCTTTTGACTTCCCTCCAATGTTCACTTAGGGGATAAGCCATGAATTGACATACTTTATTCACGCTGAAAGAAATTTCAGGTCTCGTGATAGTTAGATACTGTAGAGCTCCAACTATACTTCGATATTGTTCGCTGTTGTCCATAGCATCTCCTTTGTATTTAGATAACCTTAAATTGCTAGTCATTGGTGTTGAGATGGGTTTGTACTTGTTCATATTAGCTCTGCTAAGTATTTCACATATGTATTTTCCTTGAGATAGAAAAAATTCTGACTTTGACTTTCTTTGAACTTGAATGCCTAGGAAGTAATTCACCTCTCCGATATCTTTAATAGCAAAAGTTTTGTTCAAATGGGATATGAATTTATTGATTTCAGCACTGTCACTTCTTGTTATGAGAATGTCATCAACATAGACAAGTATATACACACTTCCTTGATTCTGAATTCTAGTGTACAGTGAACTGTATGATTTTGTTGTCGTGTAACCCATGCCTGCCAATGTGTCTTTTAGTTTAACATACCAGGCTCTTGAAGCTTGCTCCAAACCAAAATTGCCTTGTTTAGTTGACAAACATATTTCTCCTTTCCTTTGCACACAAACCCTTTTGGCTGTTGCATGTAAACACTTCCATGTAGACCTCCATTTAGAAAGGCATTACACACATCCAATTGTCTTATATTCCATTCATTGTAAATAGCTATGGTTAAAACAATCCTGATAATTGTGAGTTTAACCACAGGGGAGAAAGTCTCATTAAAGTCAAACCCATATTGTTGAGAAAAACCCCTTGCAACTAATCTAGCTTTATGTTTGCATATGTTTCCCTCAACATCTCTCTTTAGCTTATAAGTCCACTTGCTACCACAATATTTTGACCTTTTGGTGCAATGACTAAGTCCTAAGTTTTATTTCTACTCAATGCTTCATATTCCTCATTCATGGCATTGCACCAGGATTTGTGTTTGACAGCCTCTTCATATGTGACTGGTTCAGTAGTGTCTGCATTCTCTGCAATTGCATTGTAAGCTTTTGGTTTGAAGATGCCACTTTTGTCTCTTGTGATCATATGATATCCTGATGGTTGTCTTTGAGCATTATTTTCATCACTGTCTATGTCTGGTGTGTCATTCTCACTGCTTTGATTATGGATGTTGTTGTTTTCACTGTCATAATTTTGATATTGATTATCATCATCACTTAAGTGCTCACTTGCGCTGTATCCAGATCTGGTGCTGGAAATAGTTGGAGTAGTTATTGTCATTTGTGGTATCCCTTTGTCATCAAAATGCACAGTCCCTTCAGTTAATGTATGAATTTGTCCCATTGTGGTTCTTGACTGGTCATTATTTTTGTTATCTTTGTTTTTCTTGTCTGCAAAAGGAAACACACACTCATTAAAAACAACGTATCTAGACACAAAAATCTTTCCCTTGTCATCTAAGCACTTGTATCCTTTTTGGTTATCAACATATCCTAAAAAGGTACATGGGCTTGATCTTAAGGAAAGTTTGTGATTAATGTATGGTCTGAGGCATGAGAAGCACAAACATCCAAATGTTCTCATGAGGACATTTGCGTTGTAGAACTTTAGTTGGCATCATATTTATTAGATAAACACTTGTGTTAAATGCCTCATTCCAATACTTTAGGTGTAAGCAGGACATTGATAGCAATGTTAGTCCTGTTTCCACTATATGTCTGTGTTTTCTTTCAATGTCATTTTGTTTAGATGTGTATGGGCAAGTGGTCCTATGAGCAATACCTTTTTGATTAAAAACATGTTTAAGAGGCAAAAACTCACTGCCCCCATCTGTTTCTACAGTTTTGATGCTGCAGTTTATCTGTTTTTCAATAAAATTCATAAACTATAGTGTTGCATTGCATGTATCTGATTTGGTTTTGAGAAAGAAAATCCAGGTGTAGCTGGTACATGCATATACAACTGATAGATAATACCTGTGTCCTTGTCTTGAGCATAATGGTGCAGGATCCCATAAGTCTACTGTAACTAATTCAAGAGCTTAGAGTAAACAGTTTCAGATTTTCCAAATGGCAATTTATGGCTTTTGCCAAGTTGACAATGTATGCAAATATTAGGAACATGTGAGTGTTTAAAAGGAATATTATTGCTTTTCAATATTTGCATTACAATGTCATAACTAGGATGTCCTGATTTACAATGCCAAGTATTTAAATCATTTTGGACACAACTAGCACTATCAGAATTATCTGAACTATTTTCATTAATGCTGCTAATTTGTATCTTAGCATTGCAACACCATGTGTTGTCTTCTTTACCCAATCTTGATTTCATGTTGTTGAATCTGTATAGACCATTATTCAGCCTACCCTGTAATAATATGACCTTACTTAGCAAGTCTCTAATTAAGCAATATTGGGGGTGAAACTCAAAATATACCTTATTGTCATTAGTGAATTGGGACACGCTAATTAATTTTTTCTTAACTGTGGGAACCCTAAGAAGGTTATTAAGATATAGTTTTCTCTTTCCTTTGACATATCCTGCCCCAAATATGAGATATATTCATAGTTTCACCATTGCAAGTATGTATAACTTGTGTACCTGAATAATTCTTGTTACCAAGATTCAAATTCTGAAGGTTGTTGGTTTGATGATTGGTTGCCCCTGAGTCTGGAAACCAGTCTTCTGTATTTATATCATCAGTTCTAGTGTTGTCATCACTACAAGTGGTTTGTGATGTAGAACCCTCTGAATTTTCTCTCCCTTGGTAATTATCTTGTACCATATTGACATTAATGCCTCTCTGACCACCTTGGCCTTGTTGAGCATTATTAACATCAGTGTTAAATCTGAAATAACACTTGTTTGCTGTGTGTCCTGGTTTGTCATATATCTGACATTTTACTCTGTTTGTGTTATTTGATCTGCCTTTTCCTCTTCCTCTTTTATTAGGGTTGCCTCTTGGTCCTTGTTGGTTGCCTCTGCCATAGCTAGGTACACTTCTTGGTTGATTGACATTTCTTGAATTTGATGCTAAATTTATGCTGAATTCACTCTAAATGACTTTTCTTTGATCCACTCTACCCTCATATGCCAACAATGCTGAGTATACATCTTGTATGTCTGGTAAAGTAGGCTGGGTGGCTATGTAGGTGACAAGAGATTTGTATTCTTTATCAAGTCCATTTGTTAGTGTTAAAATTTGCTCACTATCTGAAATAATATGACCAACGGCTTTAAGTTTGTCACATAGGGTCTTTACTTTAGAAATGTATTCATGCATGCTTATATCACCCTTTCTTGCATTTTGAAATTCTCTCCTGTAGTGCATGATTCTTGCTGCTGATTGGGAATTGGAAATTTATTGAATAGTTGACCAAATTTCATAAGATGAATTGCACCCTATAACTTATGACAACAAATTGGCACTGATTGAGGACAGTAGCCAAGAACAAAGTAAGTTGTCTTGTTTTTTATAGTGGATAAATTCTGGATTGCTGACCATATTGTTTTGTGCATCAACTATCATTGCAGGTGGTGTGACTTTAGTTCCTTTGACATAATCTTGAAGGTCATATCCCTTCAAGGCTGTTTCAACTTGGAATTTCCATTACAAGAAATTGTCTTCGTCGAGGGGAATGGTGATAACCTGGCTTTTTGGCTTCACAAGAGGATGGGAAGGTGGTGTTGGTCCATTACTGTCTGCCCTTGATGTTGCAGATGATAATTCGGTGCTTCCTCCAGCCATGGCTCTGGAAAATGATTATCAGAGGTTGGAAATAAACGAATATGGCGAGGCCACCGCTTTAATGGTGGCATCCTATTCAAGATAAGGTGAGAAAATTGGGTAGATTCAGTGGTTCTTGCTTCTTCAAAAGATTCAAGAATCATTGATTTACAGTGGGGAAGAGAAACCAAATGACGAGGTAAAGATCTCTGATGGTCAGAAAATGAGCTGCTGCAGCCTTTGTGAACAGGATTTCAGTAAGGCACGACACAGTTCAGATTAGATAAGAACCGTTGTTGCACGATCAGGAAAGGATGATCTCCGATGATGAAAACACCTCTGTGGAGACCTAGCACATCATCCTTCTTTCTGAATTATGAAAGATGATTTTCTTAATTTGCCATTTGGCTATTTTAGCTCTGATACCATGTAAGATTTCTGGAAATGTAATATTGTAGAACATATAATCTTTTGTATTGATGATAGAATGTAATGTGATAATGTACATAGAGTTCGCTACATATATATGGCGATATAAAGAGCAAATGGGCTAAACAGAAGGCCCGTGAAACAAAATAGAAGTGAGCCCATGCGGCTGAGTAAAAAAGTGATTAGTTTGTATATGTGTCATCACATAACCATATATTTAACAGCCATAACCTATAATATTTAGTATCATGTATCTTTTACTGTTTGGCTATGCCCCACACATGCTGGACATAAAATTTGAGCTTGTTGTTTGCACTGCCATGAGCTTGTTGTTTCCGATACACTTTACGTTTTTGATATACTACCATACCGTGAGCTTGTTGTTTCTGATATACTGCCATGAGCTTGTTGTTTTTCATTCTAATTATATACATATACTAGGGAAAGTACATCAGTATACTATAGTGAGCTTGTCGTTTCCGGTGTATTGCTTCATGGTCTTTATAATATGATTGAATTTGGTATGTGTATTCACTGCCATCAGCTTGCTGCATGCACTGCCTTAAATTAGTTTGAGCATTTGATATTTTCTTGGCTTTAGAACTTGCCATGATACTGTATAATTTGGTATACTTTCTTGTATTGGTGGCGTCTTGACCTTGTGCCTGTCCATTATCTTTTCACATGAACTGCTTGGTACTTGTTCGTCTTGTTGTTAGCCTGTGCTCGATACTTGCCAACTCGAACTTGCTTGAACACTTGAACAATTGAACTTTGATCACCATGCACTTGACCATTTGTTGGTTTGTTGTTCAATTTTTGAAGCTAGTGTTGTTGCATTCAAAACTTGTTGGACCAGTTGTATCATTGTGTTGAGCTTGAACTATTTTGACTTTGTTGTACATGTTTATTTGGTTTGACCATGTACTCATGTACATTATTGTTGAACAAATCTCGAGCTCTCTTGAAATTAAATTCATTATTGAATTTGTTGTGGCCAAAATTGATTGCATTGTGTTGAATCGAAAGATCCGATTTTTGTAGCTATCTGTGGAAAAACTAGTACGTGCTCAGTGTATCATTGCAAATGTTATATGTCGCTCGAGTACATATATACATACACACACACACACACAAACTCATTTGACTTTGTTTGGAAAAATAATGAGAAAGAACCAAAATAACTGAAGCAAATAAAATTTAAATCAAAATTATATTTGTGAACTAGATTGTTTCATTTTCAGTTTACTATGTTATTTTATTCCGATAGGTACGATAGACGACTGGACAAACTTTAAAGCAAGAAACCGAAGATTGAAACTAGAGTGAGAGTGTGAGTGACTATGTACATGTATATGAGTGAATAAGCGTGAAGTAAGGAGTCAATGTATACGAGTGAAATGTAGTGAGGAGGTGTATGCACAAGTGATTATGTAATAGAGAGGAAACTATATGTACTATTCGAAAGTGTAATAAATATTTATTTGAATAAATATTTGTTTAAAAATAAATTATGTGTTAAATATTCAATTCTCGTAAATATTTATTAATAGTATGTGTAATATTGGAATCCATTGCAAGTTCCAGCATTTTACAAAGGGCACTAATTGTTATCATAATATCTACTGCAATGGTAATTGACCATTGTAAAAAGATGTCATAATATCACATGGCCTATTACAATGGGCATTAACTATTATCATAGAGTCTATTGCAATGGGCAATGACTATTATAAAAATGTAGCATATCAACGTGGCATATTAGAATGACTGCAATGCCCGTTGCGAAACCCATATTACAACGGACATTGTCTATTGTAAAAAAGTCGTTTTGTTGTAATGATTAGAACAAATACTTTAACTAACCCATATAGGTATGATTTAAGGTAGTTTAACATTTATCTGATCATATATGAGGTTGGATGTGGTTTGGGTTGAAATATAGGTAGAATTGCATTAATCTTAGTCAAATTCTATATATTTTGAATTAAAATTGAATATGTTATATACACACACACACACACACACTATAGAATGCATAAATATTATTTTGAGATTTGACTATTCTAATTTTAGGTAGATTGATATTAAATTAGTATTTTTATATAGGTCAGAGTTGGACTAAAATACGGTTAAGTAGAATAAAATATCACATCCGACCTGTATGTAGTATGAGTTACGAATTGCAACCCATATCTGATTCAACCTAGGATAGGTTGGGTTGGATATACATTGGTTGGGTTGAGTTGAGTATGAGTTGTGTGCAACCCTAATTAAAGCATGCAGGGGTAAAATTTAACCGTTTAATCCTATTTTTATGCAAAATGAATATTTTAAAATTATATACCAAAAAATTGTGACAATAAAAAGATATTTTAGAAAGTTTATGGTTGGGCAATAAAAAATCATGCTTTTAAGTCGACTATTAGTAAAAAAATAAATAAATAACTATAACTATTAATAAAAACAAAGATGAAAAATGAATTTATAAATGATGATTGTTTTTTTAAATAGTGTTTATTTGTTAGATCATAATTTCAAGCATGAAGAAATATTTTGAACTTGTATAGATGTTTAATCATTATATCATGTTTTAAAGCATTGATGGTTATTTTGAATTTTTATTTTTAAATGTAACTATTAGATCATATTTTCAAGTGATACCAAGATTTGTTAATGTTTGTATAGAAGCATTTTCGGTATTTCATTTTGATATCAAAAAGTGTGACATCGAAAGTATCACAACTATTAATAAAGATATATTTTGAATAGAAATTAAAATCCCTTTCTTATTTTCAACTTTCATGCATGAAAAATCCTTCTCAAAATTGCATTTTGAATTACATCATCAATTTTCATTTTCTCCGAAATATAAATAAACTTATACACATGTTTTTTTTTTGAAACTAAGAATAACAACAAAAGCAATAGCATTAATTATAATATTTTTTTCTATTAAGATGGTAAATTAACTAATAAAAATTGATCAGAAGATATGACCTAATGGCAGCTTCTCTATGCAAATTTTCATCGCTGTCTTTTATCACTTCACTCGTCTCCACTTCGTCCTCGCAAAACTTTATCGCTCTCAATTTTCCTTCTTCCATCCTGATCTCTGACCTTAGCATCTTCCTTTCCTTCTTATGGCGAAAAATTGTAAATCTAAACGTGGATTTGTGAGCAGTGCAACTAGATCTAGGAGACTGTACTCCCGTGCTAATTCGAGATTAGCTAAAGATGAGATACATGCCGTGACTAATGATCCTACCCAAATTTCAGAGCTGCAAACACTTGCTAATGAAATTGCGTCCTTTTTCGGTATTTCTGGTCTTGTTAACTTGGGTGAGACGCCTTTCTCCACCTTGATAGCTGGTGCCCCTTGTAACGACCTGTATTTTACGTATGGACCGATTGTAAAGTAATTATAGTTTATTCTCTAGTGGCTGGATCATTCTCATATTTTAATATGTTGTTCATGGGGATATGAGACATGTCCATGATTTTTACCGAAACTAATTATGACAAATTTTCCCTTTCATTTACTGTTTGGGATATAACTTTTGATAGGGATTGAATCAAGTGTTGATGTGGTGGTTTTCGATTTTGTAGAGTGGTCACATGAAGGATTTGGTTCAGCAGTTTGGGAGGAATTGTTTTTTTATGTTTCAGCTTGTGTTAGGCAGACTAGTTAGTAGCTAGTGGGCTTATTAGCCAAGCCCGTTAGACTAATGACCTGTGAATATAAATAGGGGGACTTAGGGAGAGATTAGGGTTACTCTCTTCATTCTAAACTTTAGGTTGGATATCTATGATTCTCCGGTTCAACCTGAAACCCTATTTCTTCATTCTTTTCAATCAGATTCATAATAGATTGCATCTAGAAGATAGACCATCATCAAAGAAAGTTAGATCACGTCAAATTGCATCAAATCCGAAGGTTTTCAGTGTTGTCCAGATCTGATCTCATCGGATTTACATCAAATTAGGGATTAGGGGAGTGATAGATATCTCTCACATAAAAGCATATGGTTATATGGGTTAGATCTATGTCAATTTCATTCATATATGTTTAAATCACCCTAAATCCATTCATACAAGTTCATCTCATATCTAGGTATGTTCATAAGTTTTAAATAAACCTATTAAATCATAAATTCATATGTTAGTCACGATATTATGTATGTTTAGATCTACAATTTCATCGATTTATTGTTATATTATGGTTTTGATGATTTGGATATGCTTGTATGATCATATGTTGTTGTATTAATGATTTTTTTTGGTTAAATTAGATGAATTGCTTGAGTTGTGTGTTAGATCGTTTCTCGTAGAAACATGGGATTGAAGAACAGAGAAAACCAGAGGTTCAGATGACCAGATTCAGAAGAAACTTGGGGGAGGCGCTATGAGAGACGAGAGATGGAAGCATGAAAAATTCCATGCCAAAATAAGCTAAGTAAATGGACCGGCGTCGACCCATGACGGGTCGGTACTGACCCATGTACGTTGATCGGGTGGCGGCAGTTTTTGTGGCATGGCTTTGAGGTGATAAATCGGGGTTGCCTACAAATTTCAAGTAATTCAGAGTTGATTTGGGATAGATCGAAGGTTGGTTACTCGAGACATAGATGGACCGGTACATGTTTCTATATGAAGGTCAAATAGCTTGGAAAATGGACCGGTAGGAAGCACATGGGGTTAGGAGGCAGAAGTGGCAACACTTATCCATTTCTGGCAAAGTGTATGGTTAGGTACCTACCCATCATGGGTAGGTACCTACCCGTTAGGGTAGTTCAGTTGGACGTTATTATTGGGGAGCTTGTTTTTATGGATTACGGGGGTTGCTGGTGAAGTTTGGTGATGAATGGAATTCAGATGATCGATGTAAAACTCAATGATTGTTGGTTCTTCGATTGTGACCTCGCATTGGAGTGGTCGGAGCTAGAATGACGTGTGGAAGGAGAGAGAAATCATGATATGTGGTGAAAATCAGAGGGGATAAAGGGGTGCTGCACTATTTGGGATGCGTCAGATCTCTCTCTCTCTCTCTTTCTCTCTCTCACACACACACACACACACATATATATATATATATATGGAAATGAATGGAAATTTTTGCATATAATAGATAAAAATCTATAAATATACAATACTTGACAATAAAGTTAGTTGGCTAAAAATCAAAATGTAGCACGATTTGATAATGGTGATGATGGAGGTATTAAGTGCTCAAGGTACATCGACCAAGATACTAAGCCTTTGTATAAGATTTATGAAATAGTCATCGAATAATACTTCAAATGATCTGACACATGTACGGAATATTGTTCGTTTTAGAAAGAAAGAAAAGTTAGCACTAAGGTTTGTAGGGTCATTTCCAATTATTGAGTGTATTGGGAAGCCCACTTATAGATAGGACATACCTAAGAAGATAGCGAGTGTGCATAACGTGTTTCACGTATCGTTTCTATGGAAGTTCATGTACAACTCGAATGTTGCAATTTCTCCAGATTTTGAAGTTGAGCTCGAAGTTTTTAGGCCTTGAAAGCCGCTCTGCGTCGTAGGGAATGACACGGAATAGCTCAGGAGGAAGGTTGTTAAGCTAATCAAGGTACAATGGAGCGAGGAAGATGACAATTGTACAGGGGAAACGGAAGAAAGTATGAGGTCGACCCATCTAGAACTCTTTGAGTGGTATGACCCATATATTATATCTTACTTGTACCATTGTGTCTTGCACTGTTAGGATTTTCGCATGCTAGGATAGGATTTTTAGATGCATGGGTTGTTGGATGCTAGATTGCATGGTAGATTGGCCGCTCGTGGATGGTAGGCATGTAGAATAACTTGTTTTCTCATGTTTGCTTGGAATTTAGGGAAGGGGGAGGGAATTCCTAAAACGGGGAAATGTAACTAACCGTATTTTACGTATTGAGCGATCGTTAAATAATTATATTTTATTCGCTAGTGGTTGGATCATTTACATATTTTAATATGTTGTTCATGGGGATGTGAGACATGTCCATGATTTTTACCGAACCTAATTTTGACCATTTTATCCTTTCATTTACTGTTTGTGCTATAACTTTTGATGGGGATCGAATCAGGTAGTGAAATCAGTCTCATTGGATCAAAATGATAGTTTATGATTCCGTTGAATGGCTACACCAAGGATTTGGTTTAGCGGTTCGGAAGGAATCACTGTTTTAAGTTTCGTCATATGTTAGGTAGACTGGTTATTAGCTAGTTGGCTGATTAGCCAAGCCCATTAGACTAATGACATGTAGATATAAATAGGGGGTCTTGAGGAGAGAACTAGGGTTACCCCTTTCATTCTAAACTTTAGGTTGGGCGTCTAAGATTCTCTAGTTCAATCTAAAACCCTATTTCTCCCTTCTTTTCAATCAGATTCATAATAGATTGCATCCAGAAGATTGATCATCATCAAGGGAAGTTAGATCATGTCAAATTGCGTCAAATCCGAAGCTTTTCCGCACTGTCCGGATCTGATCTCATTGAATTTGGGATTAGGTGTGTGATAAATATTTTTCGTACAAAAGAAGACGGTTATATGGGTTAGATCTATGTTAATTTCATTCGTAAATTTTTAAATCACCCTAAGTCTATTCATACAAGTTCATCACAGATCTAGGTATGTGCACAAGTTTTAAAAAACTTACTAAACTGAAAATTCATAGGTTAATCATGATTTTAGGTATGTTTAGATCTACAATTTCATCGATTTATTGTTATATAATGTTTTTGATGATTTAGATATGCTTATATGATCATGTGTTGATGTACTGATGATTGGTTTGGTTAAATTGGATGAATTGCTTGAGTTGTATGTCAGATTGTTTGTCGTAGAAACATCTATTAATAATAGTAAAGTAGAATAATTTCTTGCTTTCTCCTTGATTCTGTCAATTCTCTCAATTACCCTTAATTTTCTCAATTTTCCTTAAAACTATAAAGATACTTTGATTAAATCAAAATAATACAACAATATAAATCTCTCTACTAAATAACACGTTCAAAGTAACAGATCTGAAAGCAAGAATAAGTCTTCTAATTTGAATATATCCGAGTTATATTTAAGGATGCACCAGCCATTTCAGCAAATATAGAACTCAAGTGTCATGTTTCCTTCCTCTGACCTTCTTTCCGATCTCCTTTTACCCCTTCTTTCATAGCGCTTTTCCTCTTCTTCTACATATAGATCTAAAAATGGAGTGACACCAACCCTTTTCATCTACTAGCCCGACAAATATATCTTTCTAACATCAACGTGAAGAGACAGAAGACTCAAATCTTCTCCTTCAAACCTAATCAGATCCGTCAAAATTTTTGCTATTCACGTCAAAGTATAGACAGTGAAGACATTAATCCTTTTCATCGTCGACAGGACATACATCGGTACTTTTCATTACTTAAATCTAAAATCAAGTATTATCGATCTTTGACAATATTTATTGTTCATTGTTTCGATTAATTTGGGTACCAGCTTCCTGCAATTTTTTAACTTCTTTTTTTCATTTCCTGTAAATTTGTCACTCACATTTTCATTTATTATTAGAAACTGCAACACCCTAATCGCCAGCTATCATACTCATCATCGATTTTTTAAAAATCTTGAAATTTTTTAACTTTTCCTTTACAATGACGGTTGATCTTGGAGATGCAATGAAGGTTATGCAAGATATTACGTACTCAGCCATGGAAATAAATGTGAAACCTCACATCAAAAGATTAAGTGAAGCTATATTTCAACTCCAGATAACGGTAAGTAATTTTTTTTTTATGATTTTCATTTCTCACCGAAGTTTACCTATTTTTTGATTATAAGTGTAAAGGGAAATGGTTCTATAGATAATTGTACTTAGGCATGATAGTATTGTTTCATCAATATGCCAATATATGATGCAGCTCCACAAATTTTGTAAAGTGAAATTTTTCAACAAATACACATAACTTTAGGCACAGTTCCGATATAGCTTCATATTTAAATGCTTAGTCTTTTTGGATTTTGATGAACTATACAGGAGGAGCATTCATTTGATAAAATGGACTCAACAATAGCAAATAATGCGGGGAGTAATGATGGTGGTGGTGGAAAAGAGAGGATTTTAGTTGTAGTTGAAATTAGACCTTTAAATGGAAAGGAAACATAGAATAATGATGCTTCAAATTGGGTACGCATCAGTAATAACACTGTAGTTTTCAAGGATAGCCTCCTCAAACGATCAATTTAACCTAGCGTCTACACATTCGGTGAGCTTTTCATATGCATTTTGTACTTTGTGATAGAAAAAGTATTAATTTCCGAACTATTGGATGCGATAGCATAAAACAAGTATATGTAGGGAGTGTCAAGGATATTGCTCTTTTGGTTATTAGCAACATCAATTGTTTGAACACTTCTTTGAACTATTAATACTATTTGATGATCTGTCGGTCTCCAAGTGAAATTATACTAAACCCACTTTTCCTTTTAAATAACTAGGTTCTTATAAGGAGAAGTGTGTTGCTATAATGGTTTTGATGATTCTAAACATTAGCCATCATCCAATAACTGACAGCCACCTCATTGCATTCTTTTGATGAAATTTTGGCGCGATCTTCCCCCTTCAGGAAATAATGTAAAATTAATCTGGTCATAAATCATTTTTCTTATCTATCATCTAATCGTTCTTTCCCCCTTTTTACTATTGACAAAAATCTAAACCTAAATTGACGTTAGTATCGCTTCTTTCCTCGACGACAAATTTTATTCCGAAAAGGTTGAAGCTTTGAAACACTTTCTAGCTTTGATTGCTCAGGGCGTTGACATTTCCACTTTTTTCACTCAGATTTAATTTGGATAGCACTGGGAATTATTTGCGCTTAATATAGATTAGATTATGAGTAATTAGTTCATTTGTTACACTTTGGAAAACCCATTCATTTATAAGTAATTAGTTGTGTGGACATTCCAAACTTAGGGAAACCCATTTGCTTATGAGTGTTTTGTCGGTGAAAGATTAGGTTATAAGTAATTAGTTGCGCTTTGACCATTGATTTGGGATTATGAAGAGGTTTATTGGAAAATTATACCCGGCAATAAACTAAACAAAGGATATGGCGTCGGTGGGTTTGCCACCAGGATTTATGTTTCACCCAACTGATAAGGAGTTTGTTAATTATTATCTTAAAAGGAAGGTTCATGGTCTCAACATTGAGCTGGATATTATTCCTAAAGTAGGGATCCTGAATGGTACGTTTTTTGGCCATGAGATCGGAAGTACCCAAATGGGTTCCGAACGAACAGAGCAACTAGAGCAGAATATTGGAAAACTACTGGAAAAGATAGGCGGCTTTGTTATCTGAACCAGGCTATTGCATGAAAAAGACATTGGTTTATTATAGAGGTCGATCTAGTTAAGGAATGAGGACTAACTGGGTTATGCATGAGTATCGACTTGATGATAAGGAATGCGAAGATACTATGGGTTTGCAAGACTAGTATGAACTATGTAGAGTTTTCAAGAAAAACATTGTGTGCATCGAAATAGAGGACCCTGGGCAATGCAATAACATAGCATTAATGGAGAGCTCTTAAGCAATCACTAGTGATAATATCAATAATGATCAATATCAAAACATGTCTCCTGATGTTGGTCCGATGAGCTCATCTTCGTGTGTGGATAAAAATGACAAAGACGATGCATGGATGCATGGGTGAGTGTGTGGTTATCAACAACATGTTTTCGGTTTTTTATGTGCTGATTATGAAATAAGAAAAGTCTTGACAAGTACACTAACATACCATGCAAAAACCTTTGAAGTAAGGGTATTTTTATATAAAGGTAAATCAATTTACCGTCAAAATTGATTTTCAACCTTGGTTCATTAACATTAACATATAATTGTATGCTTGAGATTTTGTGATACAGATACATGTGTAGTACTGCGGTATGTTTGTGTAGAGGCTTTGGAAACTACCAATTTTCCGATTCGGACAAGTCGTTCACCCGTATCTAATCTGCTACATGCACGGGTATTTTCCATTTGATTTTGGAAACTACTAGTTTCAATGTTTTGATTTTGGAAACGTATGCTTAGTTTTGCAAACTGAGCTCACTTCAGGTTTGCATCCACATTATGCCTTACTACGTATCATAAAACAATCATGCAAAAAAGTATCATAAGGAAGCAAAAGTATCATAAGGCAACAAAAATTATTGTAGCATCAATTCATAAAAGATCAGGGCAACAAAAGTTAACTAAATACATACATGTATTAGCAAAAGTTATTGTAGTATCAGGGCAGCAAAAGTATCATAAGGCAACAAAAGTTAACTAAATACATACATATATATACATCCAAAAAATGACTTTATATTAGCATCGGTTCATACCAGATCAGGGCTTTGCTGGGCTGTGGAACTTCCAATAGATTCATTAATGCTTTGCGGCTGTGGGAGAGCCAGTCTAAATTGAGCAGCCGCATGTGATGGACCCGCAGCATCAGGACAAGGGGTGAGGTAGTTTGGCCAATCATATTCCTAATCAACTTCTAAATCTACCCACTGATCATTCCTCTAGTTCACTGGGGATTGGTTATCAACATTTATGTCATGGGTGGCTTTAGGAAATAAGCTTGACATAGGGGGTAGCAAAGCAGCTTCATGTATCATTATGTCAAATCTTTCATCTCAATCCATTTCCACTCCGTTATTACAAAAACATGGAACCACCTGTTCCTTCTTATTGCTCACAAAAAGAAGTTCAGTTGTAAGGACCCGCATTCTACCTATCGGAGGATCGTAGAATAATTATTTTATTTTCATATGAAGTTATATGGTAATGTAACTTTGGGAGACGACTATTGTGGTCATTTCGCAGGTTCACGACTTTTACCGAATTTTAAATGATTGATTTGCCTGTGGCAAATCTTATTTCGCCTATAACTTTTGATTGGTATGGAGTTTTGACTTGAAATCACTTCCATTGGATTCAAATGATGGTTTGCTATTCTGTAGAATGGTCACATTAATCAAACGGACTTACCATTTGGGAGATATGGCTGAAATAAGGTTTGAAAGATGAAAAACAGCTTAAACGGGCTTAATAGGGTGATTAGTAGCTAGGCCCATAACCCATTTCAGGATTAGGGTTATGGGAGGGCTGAAAGGAGTTGGAGAACCATCTCCTTTCATTTTTCTAGCCGCCACAAACATTCCTTGAACCCTAGTAATGGCCTTCATCTTCTAAATATATCCCAAATCACTTTCTAATCATATGTTAAGAAAATCTACATCAAATCAAGGTGGATTAGCATCAAAATTGAGATAGAACTGCTGCTATACATAGGAATCCGTTCCAAATCAGTTAGATTTTTAGATCAAACATTCATTTGTGGCTAAGATGAGTGACTAACGTGTTTATTCACTAATTATGGCTAATTAGGGATGATTAGTGATAACTAGCGAACTAATGACTCAGAAAAATATGTAAAAATTCTAAATCATTATTTATATCACTGGTGAAAATTTAGGTTAATTTATATTAAGTTTGCTAATCCTATTGTTAGATATAGTTAAACATGATTAAGGGGAAAATCATGGTTTTGGGTATGTTTGTTACTAAATAACCTATATGCTTGATGTTTTAATGTTTTTAATTGATCTTATATGTTGCTACTACTATTTGGTACATTTTATGATTGTTTAGTAAAGTTAGAATGGTGGAAAACGCTGTTGTATGGCGAGAATGGACGATACAAGCTTGCTTGAAAAGTGCCACGATTCCGGATTGGATCGGAGAAAGGGGATCGGATCGGATAACCGAACCGAGTCAAAGTGGTGGCTTCTTCAGCGGCATGGCAACAAGGAAAGCCACTTGCATAAGTTTGGGGTTGGAGTAGGGACTGGATCAAACTAGAATAGGGCGCGTTGAAGCATCGGATCGGGTGAAAGGAGATGGAGCAATCGGATCGGATGGGATCAGTTCGAAATTGCCGAACCGAACTGAGCAAGGAGGACCAAACCGACCCGAATGGAGATCTTGCACACCGTATATTCGAACCGAACCAAGGGAAGAAGATCGAGCCGAACCGTGGAAAGCAGATATATCCGACCCGAACATAAAGCTTGAACATGATATATCCAAACTGAACCGGATGTGTACTTCTACTTCTACATGACGACTCTTCTGAGGACTAACTCCAGTCCAACCAAAACCTGATATGCAAAGGAAGTCCAAATGAGAAGTTAGTACTAAGGATCCAGCTGGGAACCAACGAGTTAACTTTTAGAGTTGGGCTTTGCTGCGGGACATGTGCAAAGGGGTTATCGATATCTATAACTTTGATTCACCATTGAGTGAGAGGGTAAGGTTATTGACTATGGACTAGTGCAGTGGGGTCAGTGGTTGTATGGAGTAGGACTCTGTCAAGGCCCCAAAGGAGAAAGTGGTCGTAGTGATAGTTGTACGGAGTCAGACTCCGTCATGACCTCAATGGTTTGGTGATCAAAGCGGTGGATATCGTATGCTTTACGCACGGAGTGAGAAATGCGAGGATGATTGCTATGTTTGGTGGTTGCTATCACCATGACATGCACACTTCTATTTTAAACCTTTATGTTAGTTTTACCTTAGAGTATTTTACCTCTTATTGTGCTAACTCTTTGGTTGCAGGTCCAGGTTAGGTATGATCATTTATACCTGTTATCGTTTATTTCGTTGTTATCGCTCATACCAAACTTTTGTCTAACCCAGTGTTTTATGTCTCTTCTTATTACTCTAGGTGCTCCTAAACGAGCAAACTAGAGATATGTTAGGATTTTATGCATGAGTATCTGTCCGGAGACCGGCAGGAGGCTTCTACATACTACTTATATATATATATATATATATATATATATATATATATATATTTTCCTTGTGTTGTTGCTAGTCACTACTTTGGGCATTAGTAGTGTACTATTTTATTTCCTTTTTAGAGGCAGTATTTTGAAGTTGTAATAATGATTTAGGTTATAAGCTTTATTTGGATTTCGGTACTCTGATGGATATGGTTTAGTTTTCATCATATGCACTGTCTCGCCTATTTTATGTCAAGTTATGTTATTATTATATTTTATTCCACACACTGTGAGGTATACTATAGGTTCTTGATGATTCATCATTTCAAACCCTCTTTTGGTGATCGTTCCATGCCAGTTGGACATTGAATCGACGCATTTCAGGGAAATGTCTGATGGTGCGGAGCGGCCGTCACATTTGGTATCAGAGCCTAGGTTGCGTAGTTTGACCTTGGGGAGGACATCAGGGAGAGATAGTATACGTATATGAGAACGCGTACTAGTGATATTTTTGTCTTCAAAAGCTATATATATACTATTAGTATATCTAAGGATGAAGTCGCACTGCACGGGCACCACTAAGGAGATGGTTAATCGTTTTCTCTTTACAGATTGGACGATGAGTCGAAATACGAGGAGTGTGGGTTCAGGGGCCAACAATGAGAATGTCCCTGATATGAGGACGATGTTTACTGCTTTCATGTAAGAGATGTTTAGGGATGCTCAGGGAGAAGTTCCTAATGCTGCTAATGGTGGTGGTGCAATAGTGTAGCTGCCTAAGGCCGATTTTGCCAAGCTTAACAAGAATTATACTAGTCTTGGTGGGAAGACGCTCCACGGAATGGAATCAGCTATAGAGGTTCAAGATTGGCGTGATAGTAGTGAGCGCATCTTCGAGGATTTGGGGATCGATGGTGCAATGAAAAGAAAATTAGCATCATGTCAGCTTCATGGACGGGCCACGAATTGGTGGAATGCTATTAAAGCAGCTACTCCCGAGGATCAAGTTAGTTGGAATCAGTTTAAGATTCGCTTCAGTGACAAGTTTATTCTAGCTGCTCAGAAGTCAGAATTGTTTAGGAAATTTTTGGAACTTAAGCAGAATGGTAGGGCAGTCTCGGAATATATTGCTAAATTCGATACCTTATCGAAATATGGATTATATCTTATCGATATTGTCGAGAAGAAGAACGAGAAGTTCATAACTGGCTTGAACGAGTACTTAGGGGAAAGACTTATAAATCATATCGACGAGACATTCAAATCTATTGTGGGAAAGGCGTTGAGATCCGAGAGCCTTTACCCTAAGTCGAAGACCGAGGTTGCTATTGTATTTGCAAGAGAGCCAAAACCACAGGAAAGTGGTGAAGGCAAGAAGAATTTCCAGAACAAGAGGAAACAGAATCAGACCAAGGATGGTCATAAAAAGAAGGATAGGAAAGATATCGAGTGCTATAGCTGTGGCAAAAAGGGCCACGATGCCAGAGATTGTCGAGCAAAGCCAGCATACAGGAAATGCTTCAATTGTGGCCAAGTGGGACATCACAAGGACAAACGTCCACAACCTCCTAAGGAGAAGCAGATCGTGAAATCATATGCTATCAACGTTGTTCCTTCTTCTTCGAATGCCCTAACAGCGGTGGAGAAAGTAAAGGGTGTCATTATCAAAGGTATGCTTTCCATTTATGATGTTCCTGTTCGAGTATTGTTTGATACCGGGGCTTCTCATTCCTTTTTATCTAGTGAGCTGCTAGATAGGTTGGAATTGGAACCCGAGATAGTCGATAGACCTTTAGTTGTGACGAACCCGATTGGTGGTTCAACTAGCCTTAGTATGATTTGCCGTAATTTGATCTTATCGAGTCATGGAGTTATGTTTGCTTGTGATTGCTTTGTTTTGGGCTTTATTGGTTTTGGCATTATATTGGGAGTCGGCTGGCTCCAAAGGTATGGGGTGGTGACAAACTTTTGAGGGGTCTTCAGTGACCATTAGAGCGGATGATGGGCGGAGGGTGGTATTCGGTTGCCTACCTAGTGATGGGGTGATGGCTAGTTTTCTAAATTCCCTCGACATCCCGCATGATGAGTTATCAGATGTGCCTATTACTGGCGAATATCCGGACATCTTCGGGGAAGTGACCGGACTTCCACCACACCGAGAGATCGAGTTTCGGATTGATTTAGTGAATGATGCCAGACCTATAGTGATGCCACTTCGTCCTACGGCACCAAGGGAGCAGCGATAGCTCGAAGTGCAAGTGGGCGATCTTTTGAAGAAGGGATTTATCCGAAGAAGTGTTTCCGAGTGGGGAGCACCAGTTGTATTTGCTACTTAGGCCGATGGTTTCCTTCGCTTATGTGTGGAGTACTACGAATTGAACATAGTGACTAGGAGGAATAAGTATCCTCTTCCATGGACAGATGATTTGTTTGATCAGTTAAATAGAGCAAGAGTGTTCTCCCAGTTGGATCTTGCGACAAGATTTCATCAGCTCCGAGTAGCAGCTGAGAGCATACCTAAAACGGCATTTCGTACGCCGTCTAGATTCTATAAGTGGTTGGTCATGCCATTCGGGTTGACCAATGCACCCGCACATTTTGTGGATCTTATGAATCGGGTTTTCAGAGATCAATTAAATAAGTTTGTTCTTATGTTCATGGACGATATCTTGATTTACTCAAGGACAAAGGAAAAACACAAGGAACAATTGAGGATAGTGATGGAGGTGTTGAGGAAACACCAATTAAAAGCAAAATTTTCTAAGTGTCACTCTTGGGGGAGAGAAGTGAAATTCTTGGGCAATGTTGTTTCAGAAAATGGTATTGCCGTGGATCCTGCGAAGGTGACTACGGTGCAAGATTGGTCTACGCCCAAGAATGCAACGGACATGAGAAGTTTCTTGGGATCAGCGGGAAATTATCGTTAGTTTATGCAGGATTTATCCAAAATAGCGGCACCGTTAACTCAATTAACCAAGAAGCCTCAAGCTTTTGTTTGGTACAAAAGGTGTGGGAATGCATTTAGAAGTCTAAAGGAGAAGTTAATGTGCACACCAGTATTAGTTATTCCTAAAGGGAACGAAGAGATGATGGTATACACGGATGCTTGTGGTACTGGACCAGGTGTTGTACTGATGCAAGGAGGTAGGGTTGTAGCTTATGCTAGTCGGCAACTGAAACCGCACGAGAAAAGATATCCTACCCATGATTTGGAATTGGCATCTACCGTGTTCGCGTTGAAGATGTGGAGACATTACCTCTTGGGAGAAAGATTCGAGTTGTTTACTGATCATAAATCATTAAATTATATTTTCTCTCAGAACGATTTAAATCTTCATCAACAAAGATGGTTAGAGTTCTTGGCTTCATATGATTTCAATATCGCATACACACCTGGAAAGGGAAATGCGGTAGCTTATGCATTGAGTAGGAGACATGTTAGTTTGGGACTATGTTTCTGGAACGGAAGCAACTGGAGTATATTGCGGGGTATGATTTTAGACCTAAGTGCGAATTAGATCTAGAGATGCTAGCAAGTTTGACGATCAGACCGACTCTAATTGAGCGGATCGGTTCCAGTCAAAGGGACGATCCTAATCTATTGGAAATCATCTCCAAAATAGAGATGGGTATCGACGGTGAGGAAATGAACAAGTACGTACTCGATCGAGAAGGATGGCTTCGAAAGAACGGGAGACTGGTTATACCCAATGTTAATGGATTGAGAGATGAAGTGCTTAGAGAGTGTCATAACTTGAAACTGACTATACATCCCGCTGGTAACAAAATGTATCAAGACATGAAGCAGACCTCCTACTGGGAAGGGATGAAGAGAGACGTTGGGAAGCTTATGGCCAACTACATGAATTGCCAGTCAATTAAACCCTAGCAAAATAAGCCTAGCGGTTTGTTACAACCGTTAGAAATTTCCGAATGGAAATGGGAACAAGTCTCAATGGATTTCATTGACGGTTTACCAAGGACTAGGTCGGGTCATGATAGTATTTGGGTGATTGTGGATCGATTGACTAAAAGTGCAAGGTTTATACTGATGAAGTTGAATAGAACGATGGCTAAGTTAGCAGAACTGTATACGAAGTGGGTAGTGAGATTTCATGGAGTACCTAAAGCTATTGTGAGTGACCGAGATCCATTATTTAATATTGGGTTTTGGAAGAGCTTACAAGAGGTTTTAGGGTCAGAATTACATCTCAGTACCGCGTACCATCCTCAAATCAATGGTCAAACAGAGAGGGTGAATAGTGTACTGGAGGATCACTTGAGAGCTTGTATATTGGATTTTTGAGGTCATGGGATGAACATTTGCATTTGGTTGAGTTCGCATATAATAACAGTTATCAGTCCAATATTGGTATGGCTCCATTTAAAGCTTTGTACGGAAGACCGTGCAACTCACCATCATGTTGGTTGGAAACCGGTTAGAAATTCATGCTTGGGCCAGTTGTAATAAGAGAAACTTCAAATAAGATAAGGTTATTCAACAGTGAATAAAGGCTGCCCCATATAGACAGAAAAGTTATGCTGATAAAAGGCGAAGAGATTTGAAATTCTATGTTGCCGACTTGGTATTTGTCAAGATTTCTCCGTTGAAGAATGCGATTCATTTTGGTAGGAGAGGAAAGTTAGCACCATGGTTTGTTGGTCCATTTCCAATTCTCGAGCAAGTTGGGAATTTAGTGTATAAAGTTGGATTACATGACAAGATGGCGGGAATGCACAACGTATTTTATGTTTCCCAGCTAAGGAAGTTCGTGCACGACTCTAATATGACTATTTCTCCAGACTAGTTGGATGATATCGAGGTAGAACCCGAGGCAATTAGAAACCGCAGAACGATTCGTATGGTCGGACACGATACGAAGCAACTTCGGAGGAAGACAGTGAAACGAGTTAAGGCCCAGTAGGGTGATAACGAGAATGATTGTACTTGGGAAACCGAGGAGAACATAAGGAAGTCGTATTCAAAGCTCTTTACCTGGTAAGATTTTAATTGCGATGTAGTTATTCCCTTGTTAGTAAACTGCATGCTAGGATAAGCTTGTTGTGTTATTATGTATGTTTGAATTGTTTGTAAATGATTGATAGGCATGCAGAGCACCATTATATGTTTTCTTGGTTAAGGAATTTCTGGGGCGAAATTTCTTAAGGGGGGAAGGTATAACGACCCACATTCTACATATCAGAGGAGTGTAAAATATTTATTTTATTTTCATACGGAGTCATATGGTCGTGTAACTTTGGGAGACGAATATTGGGTCATTTCCCATGTTCACGATTTTTGCCGAATTTTAAATGACCGTTTTTTCCCCAACGAATCTTGTTTCGCCTATAACTTTTGATTGGAAAGGAGTTTTAACGTTAAACCCCATCCAGTGGATTTAGATGATGGTTTGTCATCCTGTAAAGTGGTAACATTAATCAAACGGACTTACCGTTTGGGAGATACGGCTTAAATAAGGTTTGGAAGATGAGAAAAAGCTTAATCGGGCTTAATAGGGTGATTAGCAGTTAGGCCCATAAGCCATTTCTGGTTTAGGTTTATGGGAGGGCTGAAATGAGTTGGAGAATCATCTCCTTTAATTTTTCTAGTCACCGCAAACATTCCTTGAACCCTAGTAATGGCCTCCATCTTCTAAATCTATCCCAAATCACTTTCTAATCACATATTAAGCAAATCTACATCAAATCAAGTGGATTAGCATCACAACTGAGATAAAGCTACTGCTATACAAAAGAATCCATGTCAAATCACTTTCAGATCTAACATTCTTTTGTGGCTAAGGTGAGTGATTAACATGTT
The DNA here is from genome assembly GCA_030737875.1 of Allium sativum. Taxonomy (NCBI): domain Eukaryota; kingdom Viridiplantae; phylum Streptophyta; class Magnoliopsida; order Asparagales; family Amaryllidaceae; genus Allium; species Allium sativum. The sequence continues at coordinate 198,518,070 of CM060925.1, read as the reverse complement.
TATTCCCTAATTATGGCTAATTAGTGGTGATTAGTGATAATTAGCGAATTAATGACTGAGAAAAATATGGAAAAATATGTAAAAATTCTATATTATTATTTTATGTCACTGGTGAAAATTTGTGTTAATTTGGATTAAGTTTGCTAATCCTATTGTTGGAGATGGTTAAACATGATTAAGGGGAAAATCATGGTTTTGGGTATGTTTGTTCATAAATAACCTATATGCTTGATGTTTTAATATTTTTGATTGATCCTATATGTGGCTACTACTGTTTGGTATGTTTTATTATTGTTTGGTAAAGTTAGAATGGTTGAAAATGCTGTCGTATGGTGAGAATGGATGATACAAGCTTGTTGGAAAAGTGTCAGGATTTCGGATTGGAATGGAGAAAGGGCATCAGATCAGATAACCAAACCGAGTCAGTGTGGTGGCATATTCAGCGGCATGGCAATAAGGAAGGCCACTTGAATAGGGTTGGAGTTGGAGCAGAGATCGGATCGAATAAGACTAGGGCGCGCTGATGCATCAGATAGGGTGAGAGAAGCTAGAGCAACCGGATCGAATGGGATCGGTTCGACATAGTCGAACCGAACTGAGCAAGAAGGACCGAACAGACCCGAATGGAGAACTTGAACACCATATATTCGAACCGGACCAAAGAGAGCAGATCGAGCCGAACAGAGGAAAGCTAATATATCCGAACTTAACAGAAATCTTGAGCATGATATATCAGAATCGAACCAGATGTGTACTTCTACTTCTACACGACGACTCTTCTGAAGACCAACTCCAATCTAACCAAAACCTGATATGCAAAGGAAATCCAAATAAGAAGTTAGTACTTAGGATCCAGCTACGAACCAACGAATTAACTTCTAGAGTTGGGCTTTGCTGCGGGACGTGTGCAAGGGGGTCATCGGTATCTATAACTTTGATTCACCATTGAGTGAGGGGTTAAGGTTATTGACTCTGGACCAGTGCAGTTGGGTCAGAGGTTGTATGGAGTAGGACTCCATTAGGGCCCCAAAGGGCAAAGTGGTCGTAGTGATAGTTGTACGGGGTCGAACTCTGTTATGACCCCAATGGTCTAGTGATCAAAGCAGTGGATATCGTATGCTTTACGCACAGAGTGAGAGATGCAAGGATGATAGTTATGTTTGATGCTTGCTATCACCATGACATGCACACTCCTATTTTACACCTTTATGTTAGTGTTACCTTAGAGTATTGTACATCTTGTTGTGCTAACTCTTTGGTTGTAGGTCCAGGTCAGGTATGATCATTTATACCTGTCATCGTTTTATTTTGCTACTATCATTTATACCAGACTTTTGTCTGACCCCGAGTTTTATGTCTCTTCTTATTACTCTTGGTTCTCCTAGACGAGCAAACTAGAGACAAGTTAGGTGGCTATGCATGAGTAGCTGTCCGGAGACGAGCAGGAGGTTTCCACGTACTACTTATATATATATATATATATATATATATATATATTCTCCCTATGTTGTTGCTGGTCACTACTTTAGGCATTAGTAGTGTACCTCTTTATTTCCTTTTTAGAGACAGTATTTTGAAGTTGTAATAATGGTTTGGATCATAAGCTATATTCGGATTCCACTACTTTGATGGATATGGTTTAGTTTTCAGCTTATGCACTGTCTTGCCTGTTTTATGTCAAGTTATGTTATTATTATATTTTATTCCATGCGCTGTGAGATATACTACAGGTTCTTGATGACTCATCGTTTCAAACCCTCTTTTGGCGATCGTTCCGTGCTAGTCGAACATTGACACAACGCATTTCGGGGAAATGTCTGATGGTGTGGGGCGGCCGTCACATCAGGCCTTGTTCCAGGATGAGCATGGGTACAGCGCTGAATCTTAATGAGATAAACCTTGTTATTGAATTGAGCAACAAAAGTGTTGATATAGCCAATGCCTTCGTAAAATTGCATTTTCAGGTAGAAAGATGTATGGTCATACTGAAACTAGTTACATTCGTCAATTGCAAGCACACGTCCCATTGGCTTCATTATTTCTTCAACAGCAGGAACGCTACTCTTTAGGAACTTGGGAAAGCCATCAACTTTAGCCCATGATTCCACTTCTGGCGCTAGTTCTGGCTCAAATTCTTCATTAGACCATGCTTGCAGGTAAATAGCACCACCGAGTTTTGTAAAAACATTCAACATTAGCGCATGATCACGCTTACTGTAAGATGGGCATGATATTAGAAAAGAGTTATTAGGTATTACCCGCATAGGCCACGAGTTATGATTCAGAGTCACCTAAAGCGTGTGATGCACAACTTTAACATTCCAATGTCCTTTAAGAACAGTGGCAGTGATGTATAGCGACGAGTCCTACATTGATTTTTTTTTTAACTTTCGAAGATTGGGGTTTAGGGGATATGGAGATAAAGATGTTCTGAAGCTTGAAAGGATATGCGAGGGACCCACTGGATGGTGTTAGGTAAATATGTGAACTGGAAATGTTTTGCACAGAAGATGAAGCATACTCAATTCTAAGGTGGCATGAGTGACCAATGGTGAATGATCAACTGTTATAATTGTATGTATAAGATTTAAAAGTTAAGATAGACAGATGGTTTATTGCTATGATATATTTATAGGATATAATGCACATATGCATTTATCAAATAATAACTTGTGAAAATCAAATTGCAGGGTTTGAAATGACGAGGAGAGATACAACCGGTAAGTGAAGGACCTGAAATGATGTGGAAAGACACAGTTTCTGCTTCATGGCATTGTTACTTTGTAGAATGCATTCGATTGTATGTGTTGGCACTTGTATTGAAGGTGGTATGTGTTGGCACTTGTGGTATTTAGAATATTTGAATTGTACTTTTAAATTGTATATTTGATCATATGTGTTATATTTGAAGAATTGGTATGGTATGTAGAATATTTTGGATGGTTTGAATGTGATGATGAATGTAATAGATATGTTTCTTCTATGTACAAAACTGGTATTGCAAAATTTATAATTAAAGCATTGTATTTGCCTTCTTTTACCGTTGCATTTGCTTTTTTCCTGATGTTTTATTTCAAGATAATGGTGTTGCATTCCATAATACAGTGGTTTTGCATTACATAAAATAGTAATAATTCCACATGGTACGTAGACCCCACAACTGATGTGGCATGTGATACGTGTGCAGCTAACGTGTCATGTGACACGTAGACAGCTGACATGGAAAGCTAACGTGGCCCTGCTATCATGACCTTGTAGCAAGGATCTAACTAATGTTCAAGCAACGCTGAATATTGTTGCATTATGTGAAAATAGTGCTGCATTACGTCTATAATGCAACACTTTCTTTCTGTGGCAGTAGATGGGCTAAAGCGTTGCCTTAGAGGGCTAAGGCAACGGCCGCGGATGTCACGCCCTTTCAGTGTTGCCTATTTGAAAAAGGGGGAAATGCAGTGCTTTTTCGATCTAAGGCCACATAAAACTTGTGTCGAATTTGCCCACTTTTGTAGTAGTGTTTGTAAATATATGGGTCGGGTGTAAGACCCATAACCTACACACACGTAATTACAGTTTTGCCACTAAACCCAAATTTCACCTATATATACCCCATCTGTAAACACATTTAGGAGGACCGATTTCTAGAGCCATAGAGAGCTGCCGAATTCATTTCTCCACCATTTTAGATCTCTCCAACCTCCATTAATGGCTTCTCAAACTCATTTCTCATCTTCTCTAAAGGGATCAAACCTCCATTAATCCTCCTTCAAGCTTCGATTCATATCTCAACCACCATGGATTCATCAATGATCATCTAAGTGCTCAAATTATGGAAGATATACTCCAACAATCGTCACAAATCAAGAAATCTAACTATTTCCATAGTGGATTAGAGAGAATCAAGTGATTAAAGAGAGGAAAGTGAGAAAATCATTGTAAAAGAGAAAATGAGTGAAGTTAGAGGAGAAATGTACCTTGTAACATTGAATATGATAATGAGAACTCCTTTCAAAGTGGACGTAGGCCATTCCTAGGCCGAACCACTCTAAATCTCCTTGTCTTTACTTGTTGTTTATGTTTATGGCTCCATATTTCTAGATCTTATGTGCGCAACAGATCTAAACCGGAAGGTTCCAACGCCGAAGGTTACCTGGTTGAAGAATATTGCTTGACATTCTACTCAAGATTCTTAAGTGGTGATGCAGTACCTAAATTTGAAAGTTGTCCACAAAATATGGAATACACTGTTGGTACAAGAAGAAATAAAGACGAAAAAGCTATTCATCTAAAAGAATCTAAGTGGATGGCATGTCATCGGTACATTTTATTCAATTATGGTAACGAGGAAATAGAGAAACTAAAAAAGTAAGTTTTTCGGTTTCAATTTTGTTTTATCTAGTAATAAAGAATTAGAATATTTCTTTATCGATATTAATATCATCGTAATTATTCCAGGGAACATCAATCTTTAATTGATGGTCATGCAATATTGAGAAGATATAAAAGAGAGGCAACACATAACGAAGAATTCTGGAAATGACTGAAGGATGAGGTTGGGAAAAAGGAGGACACTTCGAAAGAGCTACAAGTGCTTGCAATGGGCCCTAATTGGGCAGTTAGGAAATTTAGTGGATATGTTATTAACGGATAAAGATTCCATACAAAATACAGAGATGCTAATTGCAAAACACAGAATAGTGGTGTATTCTTGACTGCCTTAACCACTAGTTTTGCGAGTTCAAAAGATCAAAATCCATTGGTTGGCAATGTTAGTTACACGGATCAATTGAAGAAATAATAGAAATTGGTTATTAAGGAGAAATTTTAGTGGTTTTATTTAAGTGTTGTTGGTACCAAGAAAAGAAAGATTTGCATGGGGTAACTCGAGTTAATTTTAATAGATTGTGCTAGATATCTGATCCATATGTCATGGCTTCACAAGTACAACAAATATTTTATGTATAAGATCCAACTGATAAGGCACTTTATAATGTTGTCAATAAATTGCCGAGGGACTAGTGTATGTCGAAAAGGAAAATGGTAATGAAGATGATCCAGTTTTACATGATATTCAATGTGGTTATGGAATAGGAAATCAAGCTCGTGATGTTAAGTGGTATATTGATGATGTCCCGACAACACAAATCCTCATTCAACCTAGCATAATAAAGGAAACTGCCTCTTGATTCCTATGTAGAAAATTTGATCAAGTGAATTCTATTTACGTATTGGTTCTTAATTGAGGGATGACTTCTGTATCCATTGATTTTCATAATTAATATAGTACTTTTTAATTACTTGATTGCTTGTAAATTATTCTGATTTTCATAATTTATTTATTTACGTATACCATTTTGTAACCATTTTGTATAGGATGTGGAAAAGAGTGCAAGAGTCACATAAAAACAGATTATTATAAAGCTTATAAGACAGATGCGGTGAGGCTAGAAAACAAGCCGCTGGTCCAAAGTCGTTCTCCTAGCTTCGTCATAAGATTTAGGTATACGTACATTTGTTTATTAATTATAGTTTTCTAGATGCAAATCACTACTACAAAATTTGGTATGCATGCACTATCAAAAGCACAAAATTTGGTGTTAACTCGTGCAAACCAGAACCTGGCAAATCATCAGCCGGGCTCGTGGCAGATTCGTGCTATTGGAAGGCAAATAAGCTTTCTATGTTTGTTGTCTTCCTTGAGCTAATAATTTTTTGCATGTTGTGATCTGAAAGGTCATAATGCTAAGGTTGCTTTGACATGATCTTGTACCTGTTCTATTAAACATTTTTTGTTGAATGCATAACTACACTTGGTTTCCTTTGATTTTTGTAGGCTATTTCAAATTCATTTTGGGATAACAATCATGTTTCAGTTTGATTAACACTAGTACATCAGGAGACACCATATGATGCAACACTTTTTCTCTTAAAAGTCGTAAGAGAACAGATGGGCATGAGTACGTGTCTAGCCCTCAAGAAGTACAAATCTGTAAGTAATAATTTGGTTTTGTAATAATTTTGTTTTGTTTTGAAACATGCTTCACATTATTCATGTCTTGCTCATGTGCATATATGTTTGCTCATGTGCACTTTGTTGAACCTGAGTTTGGCCCTTGGCTATGTGAACCCGTTCTTCACCATGCACTTTATTGAAACACTTGTTGAACCTGAGTTTCGCACCAATAACCATGTGCACTTGTGATCTGTGCATGCACTTGTGACATTTGTGTATTTGAAACTGTTTTCATGACATTTGTGCACTTGACATCGAGATAGACATGTAAAACCATAACTTGATTATATACGTAACAGTCTAATTGAAACTGCTGCTCTTAAATCTATTTTTTAACCGTAAAAATATTATGGCTGTCGATAAAGACGTCCTTCACTTCCGTATTTTAATACGGATAGAGAAAAATATTATGGCTGTCGATAAATTCTGTCTATTTTAATATGGACAGAGAAATCCTTGTACCCCCTTCCATGTAAATTTATTACCTTTTTTGATAACTTCCACAAGACCAACCTGCATAAAATTGTCATATGTAAGCATTTGCATTATGATTGTGGTTATCTCTGCATTATTAATGTGGCTATACATATGCCTTCTACTTGCTTATAAATATACAATGATGTATGATCGCAAACGTACATTGTTTTTTTCCAGTTTTTACCATTATATATGTTAAAAATTGTTTTCTAATTACATGCACATAAACAAATTGATTTCCAAAATGTGGCTTTCTCTACATTTACTGTACACATTTGCTGCATATGTAAGCATTTACAGTATGGTAGTTTGTTGCATTCTCTCCATATGTAAGTATATGCCGATTTCTCTCTGTATGTAAGCAATTGTTGCATTCTCTGCATTTACTGTAGGGTAATTTTGATGTGGCTTTATTTTGTAGTACTTACTTCAAAAGGCAATAGCCAGTGGAGAAGGAGGAAATACTATTGAAACAGTATGGAAGATCACATGGTCGTCTTTTGCTTATAGGGAGGCATGAAAAGTGTACAAACCAATCAGCCGAGGCTCTAACAAATGCTTATATAAAGGACTTAAGGCAAAGGCTTGTCGAAAAAATGGAAGCAAAGCTAATCCAAGGTAAATTAGAAGGTACAAGAGAATTTGGCTTGGGTGCTTAATAAATTAGGCGATGCCAACCCGGAGTTGAATCTAGAGGAACTAATTTGACTGGGGGCACTAGCTCTTAGTCTCATTAATGAATTCTAGCCGTTTAAGTGATAAGTACTTGATATTTTATAGTTGTTAACATGGATTCTAATGTGTACTGCGCATTATGATGTTTATGCAAGTTATAACTACTGTACAAATTGTGATGTATACTTTGTATTATGCAAGTATTTATGTGATATCGTGGCTTTTGATGTCTCTTTAGTATGATGTTGTTGTAGCTTCAGTGCAGTGTTGTAGTAGCTTTAATATAGTATAGCCACCGGGTTATAAATGTTGCTTCAAATAATGTTGCAATAATCACACAAGGTGTTGCTGTAGGGATTGAATTAGATTGGGTCGTGAGCCCAGTGGGCCACATATTGTGGGCCCTACAAGATATATTAATAAAATTAATATTATAGCAACATTTTTGGAGTGTTGCTACAGAAACCTAAGGATGTTGCTATAGACTTAAATAGGGTATATTGTTATAATATTTGTTTTGTTGCCGTAAATAGTCAAAATATTGCCTTATGGTCTGCAGACGGTGAAAATTGCATCAACCTAAAAACATTGCCAAAGACCTATGCCAATATTTTTTAGGCATGTGCCAACATTTTTTTCCCGTTGCGTTAGGCTGTTTATGGCGTAGTGTACCGACCACTTGAAGGTCACCCAATATGCAAACTCTAAAGTACTAAACCACACATGATCACTCTAAGAAAATCAACAAAGAATTCCTTCAGAATGAACTAATATTTCTTTGATATCACTTGTAGAAGAATATACCACGCGAAAACGTAGTTACTTTATTATTACAGAAGTAATTACACTAAGACTTAAATACAATACTTGAACACGATACACACTAAACTCTCTCTTTATTTACTAACACTAACTTTGATAATCACACTTTTGGGATATACTTTTGGAACACACTTGTTTTTTTTTTTTTTTGGATGCACAACTTGAGGAGCCATGGTCCCTATTTATACTACTCAAAAAGAGCCAATTATAAGATATTAGAAAATTCTAGGTAATTATGTTGCCAAAATAATCTCAAAGCTTCCATAAAACTTAACCATTTCTTAGTATAATGGCTTAGCCCAAAATAATAGATTTATTTAGTTCTTCTCCTGCAATAGTCTCTTCTTAATAATGATAAACCTACATAGTACTCACTAACATAAAACACATGGTCCAAATCTCTCTTCTTTGCATATACATCAAAAGGTCGAACCATAGTGCCTAAAGACTGACATCAATAGCTAAAAAAAACCTAAAGAATTTGCAAATCTATCAGATTTTAAAAGGAAAATTATGACGAATCATTGAAAAGGGAGTACCTGAGATATTAAAGCTGAATTAGGGTAGTGATGATCAACAAAATTAGAAATCAAATGACAAAGAAGGAAATGAAATGAAGGAAAGATGTACTAAATAAAACCAGTATAACAGAGAATAAATCATTGTCTTTTCTAGGATATGTCGTTTGAATATTTACATATATATGTTGCAATGAAAGGAAATTTCTGCATAATCTATAAATATACAATGTCGGACAATAAAACGTTAGTTGGTTATAAATCGCAATGTAGCCCAATTTGATGATGGTGAATAATGATGCGAAGAAATCTCTGCATTGTTCTTCTTTAACTAGCAACTTCTAGTCATGTGACCATACTTTTCACAGTTGTAGCATTTTCCATCAAATTTGTTGTTGTACCCTGACGGGCTATGTTGATTGATTTTCTTTTGAACACTCTATATTTGGAAGCTTCTACAGAAGTCATCATTTTTCTCAAAATATTTTCTAGCATTTGGTCAAGATCGATTCCACTAAAGAGTGCTTCTTGGTCATTCTTTAACGAGACTCCGGCTATTTGCTTAGCTAATGCTTCTTGGTCAGCAAGCAAGTTTTCTAATTCAACAAGAGAAGGTTGGCTTGGCCAACCTTGTATTGCAACAATAAATGTTCTAAATTTTGAACTTAATCCATGAATAATAATCGCTCTAATTCTAGCATCTATCATTCCAACAGCTGAGTCTAATGCAGGGATTTCGCAAAAAAAAAATAAAAAATTACTTTGGTAAAGTATTGATTAATTGTCATGTCGAACTGCTTGATTGAGAGAAGCTCATTGTTCAGAAGCTGCATTCTCGAATCATTCTTCTTGGTGAACAATGATGTAAAGGTATCTCATGCTTTCTTTGGTGTCTTTGTCGGCCTAATATGCTCCAACATTTCATCTTCAACTGTGACCCGGATTATAAACATGGCTTTGCCTACTTTTGCTTTCTATTTCTATAAAGCGACTGCGTCCTCAGGTTGTGTGACTTCATTGCCACAAACGATCTCCCACAAGTCGTGGCCCTGGAGATATGCCTTTATGTGCATTGACCACATGTTGTAATTTTGAATATTAAGTTTCTTACTTCTACCGACCACTTGAAGGTCACCCAACGTGCAAACTCTGTAGTACTAAACCACACATGATCACTCTAAGAAAATCAACAAAGAACTCTTTCGGAATGAACTAATCTTGCTCCGATACCACTTGCCGAAGAACACAACATGTGAAATCATAATTACTTTATTATTACAAAAGCAATTACACTAAGACTAAGAAACAATACTTGAATACGATAAACACTAAACTCTCTCTTTATTTACTAACAATAACTTTGATACTCACACTTTTGGAACATTTTTTTTTTGGGGATACACAACTTGAGGAGCCAGGGTCCCTATTTATACTACTTAAAAAAAAATCCAACTAAGAGTACATTCTAGAAAATTCTAGGTAATTATATTGTCAAAATATTCTTAAAGCTTCAACGAAACTTAACAATTGTTTATTATAACGGTTTAGCCCAAAATGATAGATTTATTTAGTTCATCTCGTGCATCAGTCTCTTCTTGATAACGATAAACCTGCACAGTACTCGCGGACATGAAACACATGGTCCAAATCTTTCTTCTTAGTATATATACATCAAAAGGTCATAGAAATCCACAAACTGTAGTGCTTAAAGATGAAAATTGAAATCTACAACTAAAAAAACCATAAAAAAATTAGGGCTGGGTGAGGAAATTTTCCGTTCCAACCGGAGCCTTTTCGACTTCTTCTACATGATGGTGGAAATATGATATGCGGAACAATATCCGTTCCATCAACTCTGGAATTCCGTTAAATGGAATTCATGGTTAATAGAAAAGACGACATGGAAGACGGAAATTCCATCATTTTTCCAGAAAGCCACAAACAGTGAGAAATACAAAAAATAACAAAAACTTGGCATTTCAAAATTATGAAAATACCCTTTAGTTTGAAATTTTCGTGATTTTGGCTTTGAAAATCATTATTTTTGAACACTTCTTTCTTTAGTTTTCATTTCATAATTTTTTGAATTTTTTTTATTTTTTCCACTTTTCCAAAATAAAGGGTATTTTCTTATTTTTAGCTTTAAAAATCGTTATTTTAAAAAAATTCTTTTTTTACTTTTTATTTCTGGGTTTTCTAAATTTTTTTCACTTTTTCCAAAATAAAGGAAATTTTCGTAATTTTTGTATTTTTAGCTTCAAAAATCGTTATATTGAAATAATTCTTTTTTTTACTTTTCATTTCGTAATTTTCTGTAAAAATTTCATTTTTTTTAATTTTTCCAAAATAAAGGGTATTTTTGTAATTTTAGCCTTTTTAGCTTCAAAAATCGTTATTTTGAAATAATTCTTTTTTTACTTTTCATTTAATAATTTTCTGAATTTTTTTTACGTTTTCCAAAATAAAGGGTATTTTTGTAATTTTAGCATTTTTAACATCAAAAATCATTATTTTAATATAATTCTTTTTTTACTTTTCCATTTTAGATTTTCTGAATTTTTTCCCTTTTTCCAATATGAAGGACATTTTCGTAATTATGGTCCTTTTAGCTTCAAAAATCAATATTTTTGAATACTTCTTTTTTTAATTTCATTTCATAATTTCTTGGATTTTTTTTTTTCACATTTTCCAAAATAAAGGGTATTTTTGTAATTTTGACATTTTTATTATTACTTAGCTGTCGTATTAGATGATGCGCTTGGCCCAGTTAACGGTAGGAAATAAATCTCCTGTGGAAATTCCAAAGCCCATCCCATGTTTTCCATCTCTAGGCGGAAGGAATTCCTTCCATTTGTATTTTCTCTGGAGAAAGATGGATAAAAAAAATTGTTGGAAATAAGTGCAAGGAATTCCGTGGAAATCAGAATAATGGAATAAAAACCAAGCCCTAAAAAAATAGTGAATTCATCAAATTTTAAAAGGGAAATTATGTTGAATCATTGACAAGGGAGTACCTAAGATTTTAAGGTGAATTAGGGTAGCGACGATCAACAAAATTAAAAATCAAATGACAAAGAGGGAAATGAAATGAAGGAAAGATGTACAAAATAAAATCAGTATAACAGTAAATAAATTATTGTCTTTTTTAGGATATATATTTGAATATTTATATATATTGCAATGAAAGGAAACTTCTGCATGTACTCGTAAAAATCTGTAAATATACAATACTGGACAATAAAATGTTAGTTGGCTATAAACAGGGCCGGCCCTGAGTATTTATGGGCCTTGTGCAGACCCAAAATTTTGAGTCCTTAAATTTTTTTATTTTTTTTCATGAAATTGAACTTAAGTGAAAATGTGCTTTTTCTACTATGCATCTCCATTGAGAAAATTGCCTGTTTCAGCAAATTCCTAAAGTTTTTACCCACATTTTCAATCTGTCAACGAGAGGTCTACACAAGCCACATCTCGATTTTAATATATTGATTGATGTCAACAAAGCATACAATCATATCTACTTTTGCATAGATAACTTACTATCAAGTACACGCATCCTGACAAGAAAAAGCAGCTCTAGTAAAGGTAATATTGTTTTTTTTTTTTGCCCCCCTGAGCTAATAGGCCCTGTGCGGTCGCACGGCTCGCACTAGGCCAGGGCCGGCCCTGGCTATAAATCGCAATGTAGCCCAAATTGATGATAGTGACGGTGGAGGTATTAAGTGTTGGAGGTACATCGACCAAGATGCTAAGGCTTTGTATAAGATTTATGAAATATTCATGGAAATGCAGCTATTTTTCCAGGTCCCCGTTTGGCACATATTCAAGAACAATAGCTTTGAAATCTAAGTTGGAGCAAACGCTAGTAGATTTTAACAAATTTTTATGCCTGACCGTTACACTTTTACTGCTATGGTCAGTCCACTATCAATAGTTCCTTTACACATAGAATCAAATACTCCTTTTCCCAGTAAATTTTCATCTCTAAAGTTTACGCATTTGAATGAACAAGTTCGTAGTATGTTATGTAATGGCCTCCATTCCTTTGAATCAAACTCTTTTGGCTCCTTTCCGAGCAAAATGCATATGTAAAGACATGCAGTGAAGAATTACCACGGTTAAGCACTATTAGTTTCTTCAAGAATTTAATTTTTACAGGAAAAGGCTCACATATATATCTGAAGGTTAAAGTGAACAGTGGCACAAAGCTCCATGTTTCCTGTCAAAATCGGGGTTTAGGAAATTTCCTCCCTTTTTCCGGTTGTCCACTCAAATTCTCATGAGAAAGGTCAAGGACTCAAAAGATGAGAGAGATCTTGTTGGAAATTTATGTGAATTGTTTAAAATATAGAAATAAGTGTATGATGGCTCCTAAATGTGAATAGTCCCACATCATGGGATTATATGAAAGAAGCAAGTATTTATACTTGTTTCTAAGAAGCTGTGATGGGGCATTGGGGCTCCCAATACATGCTTTGTTGTGAGGAGGGAGCCCATGCATCATGACCACCACACGCGCGCGCGACCGACCGACCAACCCGGTTCGGCTTGGCTTGGGCTTTCAGCTTTCGGCACTATTAGTTATTAATTTCAGAGAGGCTGTTTTATCCTAGAGGCGGCGGCGAAAGTAAGAACTGCTTTTGCATCACCGACCAGATCGCCGAATCGTCTTCAAGAAAGCGACCTGGTCTGCGACTCAGTCATTGTTTCCCAACAGATCTAACAGTGAATTTGGTATCTTTTCTTGACATCAAATGGAGACAACAGCATTGACTGTCATACCAATGACAGAGGAGGTTTCCAGTTTGTATACGTGAAGCTGATTGAAACAACCACATGAGTCTTGAATGATAACGGCGACTCAAGGTCTTTTGTTGAGTCCTGTTGCTTGGAATAGACACGGTGAATGCAAGAAAAGATGCATAATGCTTGCATGATCCATATCATAAAATGCTGTAAACCAATGGACGTTGGTTAGAAAGGAAGAAGGCTACGTTAAATGTGATCATAGAAATAAAAAGGCTTGCTTCAGCTGCATATCTTCTTAAATACGCAAAAAAAAAACGTAATAATGGAAAAACATTGATATATGTATGTCACTCTAGATGTTGTATTAACAAATACAGACTTCCGTGTGAGAGAATCTAACAATCTTATTATAGTCCTATATATGACGAACATTGCGGTATACGCTTCACGGGCTATAATAGCGCATGCCTCGCATAGGAATTGTTTTTCTACAAATCAGATATCATTAAAAAGCCAACTGTGAGTACATTCTAAAAAATTTAGGTAATTATGTTGTCAAAATAATCTCAAAGCTTCCACAAACCTTAACAATTTCTTATTATAATGGCTTAGCCCAAATTATATATTTATTTAGTTCATCTCGTGCATCAGTCTTTTCTTAATAACGATAAAACCGCACAATACACGCGAACGTGAAACACAAGGTCCAAATCTTTCTTTTTAGCATATATACCTCAAAAGGCCATAGAAATCCACAAGCTGTAGTGCTTAAAGAGAAAAATTGAAATCAACAACTAAAAAAACCATAAAAAAAATAGTGAATTCATCAAATTTTAAAAGGGAAATTATGTTGAATCATTAACAAGGGAGTACCTGAGATTTTAAGGCGAATTAGGGTAGCGACGAACAACAAAATTAAAAATCAAATAACAAAGAGGGAAATGAAATGAAGGAATGATGTAAAAAATAAAATCATTACAACAGAAAATAAATTATTGTCTTTTCTAGGATATATCGTTTGAATATTTATATATATTGCAATGAAAGGAAACTTCTGCATATACTTGGTAAAAATCTGTAAATATACAATACTGGACAATAAAATGTTAGTTGGCTATAAATCGCAACGTAGCCCAATTTGATGATAGTGACGATGGAGGTATTAAGTGTTGGAGGTACATCGACTAAGATGCTAATCCTTTGTATAGGATTTATGAAATATTCATGGAAATGATGCTATTTTTCCAGGTCTCCGTTTGGCACATATTCAAGAACAATAGCTTTGAAATCTAAGTAGGAGCAAACGCTAGTAGATTTTAACAAATTTTTATGTCCGACCATTACACTTCTACTGTTATGGTCAGTCCAATGTCAAGAGTTCCTTTAAACACAACCAAATCCCCCTTTTCCCAGTAACTTTTCGTCGCTGAAGTTTGTGCAGTTGAACGAACAATCGTAGTATGGAACAAATATGTGGTTATGTAATGGCATCCCATTAGTTTGAATCAAACTCTTTTGCTTCATTGCCGAGGAAAATGCATATTTAAAGACATATGCAGTGAAGAATTACCATGGTGAAGTACTATTACTTTCTTCAAGAACATGATTTTTACAGGAAAAGGTTCACATATATATCTGAAGGGTAAAGTGAACAACGCCATAAAGCTCCATGTTTCCTGTCAAAATCATGGTTTAAGAAATTTTCTCCTTTTTTTCACTTATCTACTCAAATTCTCATGCGAAAGGTCAAGGAATCAAAAGATGAGAGAGATTTGACATTGAATTTGGTATCTTTTCTTGACAACATGTGGGGACGACTGCATTGACTGTCATACCAATCAAAGAGGAGTTTTTAGTGGTCCAGTTTGTATACGTGAAGCTAATTAAAAAACGACATGAGTCTTGAATAATAACAGCGACTCAAGGTCCTTTGTTGAGTCGTGTTGCTTGGAATAGACACGGTGATAAAGTGCAAGAAAAGATGCATAATGCTTGCATGTTCCATATCATAAAATGTAGCAAACCCATGGGCGTTGGTTGGAAAGGAAGAGGGAGGCATGTCTTCTTAAATACGCAAAAAAATAAAATAATGGAAGAACAGTAAATAAAAAGCCTCGCTTCTTGTTATATTCTTGGAAATGATTCTGTAGTTGACTCAAAATAATGATATTTTTAACAACCTGAGTAATTTAGCAATCCCAGTGTGTTACATTATTAAAATTAATAGTTGTATTTTGAGCACAATTTGAGGTCAGCAATGCATATTGAGTTCAACATTTATTAAAATTAATACTTTTATTTTGAGTGTTGTTCAGATCTCTTTCATTATAATCCAACCAAAAAATTATCAATAACTAAATGAATTATAGATGAAATATGACATTCCATTAAACCTCTAGACTAATCACTGATCTTAAGCAAATTTATTACTCTCTCTGTTTCTATATATAAGATGTTTTAGTTGTATGCACAGAAATTAAGAAAATTAATTAATATAGTCTTATTCTTTTAAATTAACTACTTTTCAAGCATAACTCATTTATTATTTTTGTTTTAATGCAACACTCTACTCAACCTTTAGTGCTTGGGAATATCACAGATTCATAGAAAGTATCAATATTTCTTAGTCATCATCGATAAAGAGAACATGAAGCCTTAAACATCTTATATTTTAAAACACAAAAAACTTGTTAAAACATCTTACATATAGGAACGGAGAGAATAAGAAAAGTTATAAACACATACAGGTGTAAAGCCTACCATTTACTTTTTCCTGTGCCTAAGCAGATTTTCAAACATGCATAGTCCAGTCAAATCAATATACACGCATTCCCAATGCTTAGCCTGTCTATTGATTGCCCTCTGTGGATGCTAAGTGATATCATACTGACTAAGCTCAATATTTCACTTCAATAACCTTCCTGACATTTCTGGACGAAATAGGACTTGCTTTAGATGCTGCCCCGTGAGCACTTTGATAGAGTAAGCTTGGAAATATGGTCTTAGCTTCTTCGAGGCAATGAGAAGACAATATGCAAGCTTCTCTAACTTGAGATAATTTAGCTCTACCCCGATAAGCCTTTTATTAGATATAGTTCACCGACCTCTGAATCTTTGAATCCCCTCGAACCAATGCTGCACTTAAGGCATGGGATGAGACTGCCAAATATATAAACAAATCTTATCCATCCTTTGGTTTTGACAACATCGTGGGTGTTTCCATATGCTTGACCAACTCCTTGAAAGTCATCTTACATTATGGATTACATTAGAAGTCCTTCTTCCCTTTTCTCAACGCATCAAAAAATGGAATAAACCTATCTGTTACCTTTGAAATGAAGCAACTTAGCACAATAACGTTTCCATTCAAACATTGAAGCTCTTTCTTCATCCTAGGAGCTTGCATCTCTCTTAATGCTGAAATCTGAGTAGGGTTGGCTTCGATGCCCTGGCCTTTACCATAAACCCAAGGAATTTCCCAGATGCAACTCCGAAAGAACACTTAAGAGGATTCAACTTCATGTCGTACTTCCTTAAGATATGTAACATATCGGCTAGATTCTCCAAATGATCATCTTCTCTATTTGACTTTACCAGCATGTCGTCCACATAGACTTCTATTGTCCTGCTTATTTGAGACTTGAACATCGCTTTGATGAGACACTGTTAAGTCGTTGCTGCATTCCTCAACCCAAACGACATCACTTTCTGACAATACAAACCAACATCCGTAATGAAATTTATATTCTCCTGATTCGGCTGATGCATCAATATCTGATTATAGCTTGAATAAGCATCCATGAATGATAATAGCTCATGCCGAGCTGTCGCATCCACAAGCTGATCGATTCTAGAAAACAGGAAACTATCTTTGGGACATGCTTTATTGAGGTCTAAATAGTCGATGCATACACGCCACTTGCCATTGGGTTTCTTCACTAAAATAGGATTTGACACCCAATCCGGATACGTCTCGAGTAAAGCGATTCTTTATCATCCTATCTACTTCTTCGTTGAGAGCCATCGATCTTTCAGGGCCTTGAATCCTTCTCTTCTGTTTCACGGGTGAATTTCCACATCGAGAGAAATCTCGCACATGTATGAATGACTTCAAGCGAACACGTCTAGATTAGCTTTCAAGAAAACAACCAAATCCTTCTACAATTTCTGGCCCAAATAAGATCTTATTTTCAACACTCGATCAAGATCTTTCGGATGAATTGATATGGAAATTGTGATCTCAGCTGGCGTCGCTCGATTATCCCATGTAGTGGCTTTACGAGGATCCATCTCTTTCCGAGCCCCACTTTGCTCTCCAGTGCCAGGGTCGTGCCCTAATTGCCATAAGATAGGGTCACGAATGCGGAGAGGAGCCTCCATATTCTTTGCCTTGTCTTTCTTCTTTGCTTCACACAACTCTCTAAGATAAAACTCTCTAGCAGTATTTTGATTTCCCTTGATCACACCAATACCCTTATCAGTAGGAAAATTCATAGTCAAACACCAAGGAGCTAGGGCAATTCTAAAATCAGCTAGAGCAGTCTGCCTAGAAATTCTTTATATGCAGATAATTCATCGACAAGTACAAAGGTCTGCATCATAATAGCTCTCCTTTCTCCTAATTCTATGAGCAAGTCAATAACCATAATCGGTTGGTTTAGTTCACCCATGAACCCTTGGATCTTTGTTTGACAAGCTCGAACATCATCCATGGAAAGCTTATCTGGTCGAAAGTGTTTCGGAACAAAACATTAACAGAGGCACCGCAATCCAAAAGCACCCTCTTAACCATTGCTGGACCTATCCCTACTATCATGACCATTGGATCGAGAGTAAGAGTGATCACACCTTCTGCATCTTTTTCCCTGAACACAATTTTTTCATAAGAAATCGTCTGTTGCTTTACAGGAATATTGTTGCTCAGGATCAAACACCGCTCCTCTTTCGCGACATACTTCGAAGCGTGTGCATACCTCTCGATTTTTCCTCATCTGCTACCTGTCGGATTAAGACCTCCAGAAATGGTATTAGTCAATTGCCTTTGGTTAGCTTGCACTGGAGCTCCACTACTTGAATTAGGTTGATTACCGGGTGCACTCTGCCCCTGAGGATCCGCAGTTTAGGACTTCATCACATATTGTTGCAACCTATTCTTCCTTATCAATTCTTCAATCATGCTATGGAGATGTCTGCATTCGTTTGTGTTGTGACCATGCTGATTATGGAAACGACAAAACCTTCCAGACTTCATCTGCTGTTCCCAACCTTCTGCGGTTTTGGTTTCAGATAATCTTTCGTGTCTTTACTGGCAATGAAGATATTTTCTAGGGTGTCTATCAGAGGAGCCAATTCCGTGAGGTTAAAGAATTGGAGCTTCTTTCCATTTCTGTTATCCTTCCCATCATTTCCTCTCTTCTGCCCCCCCCCCTCCCCAATTACTCTTTTGACCACCTTGAGCACTATTATCTTTCTTCCTGGCACAACACTATTTTCAGCAACATTCTGAGCAGGAGAAGGGTCATCTTCTATTCTAATGAATTCCTCTGCCTTCTCATAGAATTTTTCAAGAGTATTAGGCTCCTTAATCTTCATACATCTCTTGAGCTTAAACTTCTTATCCACAGCTTTGTATAGTGTCATCAACACCATACAAGGCTCTGGATTCCCCACTTCAATTACTGCAATATTAAAGCATGTAAGAAAGGATCTAACTGATTCACCGACCTTTTCTCCATGTCATTCGATGACATTACAACTTTGACTTTCGTTGCATACAGCCTAAACTGCTCCTTGAATTTCTTTGCTAGAAGAGGAAATTATCCACGGGCTTCGGTGGTAATTTGGTGAACCAAAGTGACGCTACTCATTTTAAGTAAATGGGGAAATACAAGCACTTTATCTCATTCATGGCCCTTGCACTATTCATATGCTAGTCATACTTATACAAGAACAGGTTAGGGTCACCAGTTCCTCTATAAACTGTCATGGTTGGAGGAGTAAATTTCTTTTGAAATTCGGCCTTCTGAATTCTTTCTGTAAGTGGAGTTTTTCTTGGTGCGAATCGCTATTCCACTTCGTCATCATTCCTTTCCATACTTTCTTTCATAATTTGCCTACCCATCTCCAAAAGATATTCTTCTTTGCCGTATCGACCCACAGGGCGGACGCCATCACCTTTACCAGATGCTTGCTGGGGTAAGCGATCACGGATAGGGATCCGGGGCCCTGGGCCTCCCTCATGGGAAGGTGCCCCTTTGGTGGGACTAGCCACTTTTCGAGAAGGATATCTTTCAGAATGGTTCTTGGCATGAGGTTTGAAATCTTTAATATCATGATCTGAATCATCAACCTCTTCAGCAAAGTATTCATGATTGATATCAAAGGTGGAAGAGTTAGCATTCTCTTCGAGATTGACTTCAACTTTCCAATTTGCCGCGGTAGCTTAAGCAGCGAAGAGAGCTTCTAACCTATCCAACATAGCTTTATTTGAGGCTTCCATTTGTTGGGTCAAGCTCGCAACGGCGGTATCCAACTCTCCTCATGTCATGCCAACTTCTACTCTCAAAGTTTGGTCATCATTACGATGAATAGTTTGCGAAGTTATATGATCATCAACAACATTTCCCCAACCCGAAGCTCTCGCAGAATAACTAGTCTTTTTCGATGGTCTCGTAATCTTGGATAAACTTCCTAACTTCGTAGAAACTCTCTCAATGGGCTTGATCTTTAGACTTCATGAATCTATCGTAAAAAGCAGATTTCAATCCTCGATGTTCCCCACCAAGACTCTTAACCTTGTGGTCGTGGGTTCGAGCCCTACGATGGGCGCCAAAAATGTTAATGCAAAAAATAGAACTAACACCTCAAGGTGTGTCAACACTTCACAAATGATCAAAATCAAAGTTTAAGAGAAAAAAGTGCAGGAAAAATAAAGGAGAGAGAGTTTATAGTGGTTCGGCCTTAAATTTGACCTACGTCCACTTTAATGGGGGTTTTCATTATCATCTTCATTATTACAAGGTACACATTTTCTATCTTTTCATACATCGTTTCTATTTTCTTTCACAATATCACTACTACAAAATTGATCTATTGCTTATGTTGTTTACCCCTTGTTACTTTGGTTCTGCAACAGAAGCAACTTCAGACGACGCAATAAGCTGAAATGTGTTGCTTTAGTTGAAAGGGGAAGCAGAAAACACTTTTTTGCTTCTGTTTCATACCCCTTGTTGCTTCGGTTCAACATCCGAAGAAAATGAAGAAGACGCAAATAGACCAAAATTTGTTGCTTCTGATACACAA
This sequence comes from Allium sativum, assembly GCA_030737875.1. Classification (NCBI taxonomy): domain Eukaryota; kingdom Viridiplantae; phylum Streptophyta; class Magnoliopsida; order Asparagales; family Amaryllidaceae; genus Allium; species Allium sativum. The sequence goes on along the minus strand of CM060925.1, from coordinate 198,497,517 downwards.
CCGAAGCAACAAACGTCTTTTTTTGCTCCTGTTCCCGGCTATAGAAGCAAAAAGGGATAGCGGGATTCAAAAAGACCCAACTTGTTGCTTCTAGTGTGCTTAAAACATAAGCAGAAAACTAGCTTTGACCCAAAAAAAAAACCCTTTGCAAATCGCAATAATCAAACAAGCAATATATATATATATATATATATATATATATATATATATAACAAATAATTACCGTTTGCAATTATATAACCAGACAATATATTAATATAAATTGGACAATTCAACATTGAATGTAATAAATTCATTGATAGCGTTATAATCTATACATTTAAGAGCAACAACATAACAAAAAAGAAAATATTTCAGTAATAGTATTAATAATCTAATCTTAATACAAGAAAGTACCAAGTACAAACTAAGAACTATAACTTGCTAATTAAAAAAATCACGGCTTTATGATGGAGTGCGGTTTATACAAAATGTAGCTCTCACTAAAAAGAAAGCTTCAAAAAACAAATCAATTCTCAGTAAATATAATTTCTCATGTGTTTCTTTAAACATACCACTCTCTGAATGTTGTCTATAATTTGACATAGTGCAGTACCTAGACAACAAAGTAAAATGGATATTTTAGTGAGTATCCACCAATGATGTTTCTAATAGAAGATGATTTGTTGACAACTAACAAGAGGTAAACAATGGACAGTTTGGCAAATTTTGATCTATATAGCAATTTAAAAAATAGCAACATTACCAATGTTAACTCATTGTTGCAAACTCAATTGCAGCAAACTGAGATTGATATTAGAAGTTGTTATAGGTTACCTCATATGCTATTAATTATAGTTGCTAAGTTATATTGTTTTAAACACGCCCAGGGGAAAAGGAAAAAAAACACCATGGCAAGACACGTGCTAAGAGCAACAAAAATTAAATTACCAGTTAATGAAACTAAATCTTCCCTCTTCCTTTTTACTGAAGAACTGATAACCCATTGTAGCATGGAGCAATCCGTGAAAACAAATACATAAAACTAACGTTCAACTTGACAAATACACAGTTCCAATGCCAGTATAATTGTGCAATCCATAATACATAATATATATTCCTCTCTACAAAATAAACTACAAGGAATAGTCGAACTAAACTTGGCTGATACTGAATGAAGTTGTAAAATGCTAAATTACGCAAAATCATGAAATCAGAACTGACCTAGTCTAATTATGTATAAATGTGACATATAGTCTGCGGTGTATCTACCCTTAGTCAAGTAACTAAGTATATATAAATCACTCCACGACACCAATAAAACTCTGCTTTTTTCCGTTGACTATATTATATCGCATTCTCTATGTTATGGAAGGAATAGGAAATCATACACTCAAGTAAAATTTGTACTAAAGTTAATTTTTTTGTCAGTGCTATACCGTATTATGCGCAACTCACATGATACATCTTAAATATAGTCAACGGAATTTGTTTACCCATTGTAATTACTATGTAATTTGTTCACTGTGTAATTTTCGAAGATACATGATCACTATGTAATTTGTTCACTTTCGAATATACATCTTTATGGATAAAGAGACATGTAGGTTTTCTAAATTATACACAATAGAAATCTCTTGCTGTACACCCAACAAACAATGGTATTCTATTTTGAAATAAATATATGAAATTTCCTTTAAGCATCTTAGAAGTTCCACCAATCTAGCTGCTTTTTAGCTTCACCCATATCCTTTTGAGCTTTTTTCGTTCTACAGAATATAGGACAATCTCATCTGCAAAAAACACAAAAGTGGTTTAACGTGATATGGCAGATTAAATAATAAGAGATAAATTATCCAATTAAATTTAAGTAATGTAATACGAGCACAACCACGTGCACAACATGTCTTGATGAAGAGAACCTTGACATTCTTGACAGTGTGTCCATAGTTTCCCAAAGAGCATCTCCAACTCACAGACTGTAAAAAACAAGTGCACAGAAGACTGTTAAATGAGAGTTAAGAGAAATATTAATGCAATAAACTTTATTAAATAGTATCTTACCATTTATCACTGTTTTCGAATATAATTCATCTTGCATGCCTTGGCAATGCGGGCAAAACGTTTGATTAGCTGCATTTTAGCTGCATAGTCTAGCCAACCATCTGGTCTTATATCTAGATTTTCTCTAGCCAATAGTGTTGTCATGTTTCAATACTGATCCCATAGGAGGATGGCATCACATAAATCATATTGGTATTCCGGTGGTTTGTAGACTTTAAACTGTGATCATACCAGGTACTGTTTGTGCTAGTGGAAATTTGAGCATAAGTTTGCAGCGATTTGAAAATATCTGCAGTCATGCCTATTCTTCTGTTTACCACGCATTGTTAAACCTTGGTGTAACACCCCACGTCCATTAATGTCACTCACTAAGCGAATGTATTAATTTTCATGAAGTATTACAAGAGTATAGAACTGAATATCACAAGCCAGACAAATAAAATGGTACTTAAGAAATTCGAAATTTATTCATTGCAGCGGAAAAACAAAACATGTTTGGTTACAACATCAAAACCACTTGCTAAAGCCTAGTACACAAATATCCATCTTTTACAAAATTATTATTACAGTACATAAAAGTAAAACCATAATCCCACTCCAAATAGCCATAATGAAAAAGAGATAAAGCTGTGCATTACACCCAACACTTCCAAGCACTTCAAGAAGAAAGGAATCCAAGTCAAGCTTCACTATTCCCACCCTTAGGACCTGGGGAGGGGGGAAAGAAAAGAGGCGAAACAAAAAGGGGTCAGACATAAGTCCGACGACTCTAGTGACCTTAACAATATAATCAGCAAAGTAAAAGGATAAGAACATAAATTGGATATAAGAGGTGACTGTAACATAAGCAGATATGAGAAGGTAAGAAGATGAACAAGATGTAACGTTGATTGCGCTTCTAATCACTATAAGATAATTCCTACACCACACCAATGCTTGTTCTATACCGTAAGTTGTTCCCTCTTACTAAACATAATAATAATAATAATAATAATAATAATAATAATAATAATAATAATAATAATAATGGTAGTTTTGTGTACTCCTAGCTGCTGTCAAGGTGATGTCTGCTCCTATCTCCACTAGTTGCACCCACTACCCTCCCCATTTGATCGACCCCCTAACTCGTAGATACCCGTGTTGGTCCCACAGTAGGGTGTATCACTCCTTAAAGTGGCAACCCGATACTACTAAAATGCATGGCTTATACCTACACAATGCAACAACGTCTTACTTACCAGTTCGAACCCATACACGCACATGACTCCATTGGACTTGCACTGCCATCGCTAACTCTTTATTGACTTCTTACAATCAACCCCAGTAAGGTATCCCGTCTTCGACCTAGTTCGAGCTCACATAGATACTAAATGGGTTACTGGTTGAAAAGGGTCCATCCACTTGACACAAGCTTCCCTCCTAAGCTTAGTCCCCACTAGGAATTCCCACTTAACCCCTCTTTATCCTCATGTATAATCACATGTCTCATCTTGGTTAAGTGCTTTAATTATATTTCACATGCTACCCATGTTACCCACTTAACCCTTTTATCATTCCAATGCCTTACCACATGTCTTATCTTGGTTAAGTGTTCATTAATTCATTATACTCGTAATCTTGCAAGACCTTCCACATTAGATTGTCGTTTTGCAGTTGCTGGATGTATCGGGCGGTTCCGGGCAGTCTTACACCGCAAACCGAAACTAACCTCGTGTCTTTACATTATTACGCATCTAATTTCTGCCTTTGACCTCTCACATTAGATTACCAAATTGCGGTCGCTGGATGTGCCGGGCGATTCGGGGCAGTATTATACCGCAACTCGAATCTAACCTTGTGTATTAGGCATTCATTATCACTTTCTTGATTTATGTCCCAATCTTAAGTCTTGGGTCAAAATTTACCCCAATTACCCATAATTTCCAATCTAAATTATGTTTATATAATTTTTATCCAAATTAGGCCTATAATCTTATGTATACATGTTATGCTAAATTACGCCCAAATTAATTTGCGTTCATTGTTATTAACAATTCATGTCAAACCTCACGTATTCAAATTATATCCAATTATGCCCAATCCAACTTATGCCAAATCTATGTATACAATTTATACACAATTATGCTCAAATTGATTTATTCCTATAATCTCATTTTAATACAAATTTCCCCAAACTTTTCCTAATTGTCAAACGTTATTCGTACGCAAATCTCAACGTAATATGTTAGGTTCGAAGTTGGCCTAATCTCATAAAAAAGGAAAAGAAGAAGGGAAGAGAATCATGTTATCAAAACTGGCATAAAAGAGACATATGAAACATGAACTGGCATAGAACAATAAAATAGATCCAATTAGGCATATGATAACAGTAATTTGGGTATGAATCTGAAAGATAAGAATCTACAAAACTTGATATGATTCGTCTTACTTATAGGCATGATCATTAAATTCAATTCACAATCCAATCACAATTACTTTTTAATTATATGTGAAAGTAACATAGACTCACAACGATAGGATTCTTAGAAAATTAGGCGTTGTTGTAGCAATTCGGATCTTGAACAATCTCTACTTGATTAATATAGATCTTATCTTCTAATTTGATTGTTGAAGAAGAACTATCTCTAAATCTCTACTTTGATTTTGGTTGGATAAGAAAGGCTAGGTTAATTTAGATTAGGGCAGCATGGAGGCGCCATGGATGAATAACAATGAGATTACGGATAGGTTTAGGGGTATTTTATAGATGCTCTAGGTGAATTAGGACCCTTAGATTATATTAGGATCCATCTGAACCATCCAGACTAGAAAAACACGTCATCCAGCCAATCCCAGAAGGACACATCAGCCCTAGACCAACCAAAACACGTCTGCCAGATCTGTCCAGATGGGAGTAGACACCCCTATAGGGGGGGTCGACACCCCTATAGGGGGTAGACACCGATGTCGACTCCTATAGGGGGGTCGACACCCTAGAACGGGAGATTTCCCACTCACCCAGATTTAGCTGATTTTTATTTTTGAATTCGTTTTTGATTTTTAATTATTATTTTAATTTAAATTCTACTTAAATTGGAATCTTCTAAGCTTCATAACTTCTTCATACGGTATCCGTTTTATGCAAACTCGGACTCTATCCCAAGCAGAATTCCAAGACGAACGCAGCGTAACCCGTTCCCCTTAATTCTTCTTATAAAAAATTAATTATTCTTTAATTATCCCTTTTGTCATATTTTTAAAATTACGGGGTGTTTATTCTCCCCTCTTTAAAGGATTTCGTCCCCGAAATCTTCAAGTTAAGAAGAATGTATCCTACTATCCATCATCCATCTACTTATCCATCATCCATAAGCATCCATTGTCCTTTAAAGATTTCTAATGCTATATGAACATATGCAAAAGTGTGTGTATATGTCCCTTATCTAATGCAAAGATCAGGCGGTCTACTGATTCAGTTATCCTCCTTAATGCAAAGCATGATGGTGACATGCGTCCATTATGTATGCAAAAGAATCCTAATGATACATATCATTTCTGTATGAGTGCACAACCATTCATTCAAATGCAGCATCCATATGATAACACATTCAAAATACATCCATCAACTTAAATATGCACACTCATTCATATGCAATATGAAAGTGAATGAGCCGATCTAGTACCTAATGTGTGTGTAAATGCATCTACGAGCAACCACTAGCAAACACTTATATCCACTTGCATCCACCAAACATAACATGTATCAAACACATGTTTACAACCATAGGATTTTCTACCTAAAGATCGAAGATATAATCGAGAGGATACACTAAACGATAGAACAAGTATAAACAAAGCAGTAGAAAAAGGAGAAATTAAGAACATACCCTCAAAAAGGAAAGGGTACGACGCACGTATCTTATCTTATGTTTCCCAAGTCGCGTTTCCTTGATCATCTCCCCATTGAACTTTAACCAACTTGACCTCTCGGTTGCGTAATTTCTTGACCTTCGATCCAAGGATGCATGTAGGAAATTGTCTAACCGTGGCATCTCGCTCTACTTCCACTTCTCTAAGCATTCTCGGCTCTACTACTTCCATGGTATCGTGTAAACATTTCCTCAAATGCGACACATGAAATACGTCATGGACACCACTAAGCTTCTCAGGCAACTTCACTCTGTAGGCCATCTGTCCAATTCTTCCTGTAATGGGGAATGGCCCTACGAACCTTGGTGCCAATTTCCCTACAGATCCAAAATGAACTACATTCCACAATGGTGACACTTTAATAAAAACTGTGTCTCCAATATCAGACTCAAGATCGGTTCATCTCTTATTAGCATATGACTTTTGTCGGTCCAGTGCCATCTTCATGCATCTTCGAATCAAGTCTAACTTCTCTGAAGTTTCCCTAATCATTTCGAGCCCAAGCAAAATCTTATCCGTAGACTCCAACCAACAAGTCGGTGATCGGCAAGGTCATCCATATAGAGCCCCAAAAGGTGCCATGCCAATACTAGTCTGATAGCTGTTGTTGTAGGCGGACTCTACTAATGGAAGGTGTTCCTATCATGTCCCTCCAAAGTCCAAGACGCATAACCTCAAAAGATCTTCTAGAATCTGATTCACTCTTTCTGTTTGGCAATCCGTCTGAGGGTGATAATCGGTGCTTAAACACAATTGCGTTCCTAACGCCTCTTGCAAGCTCTTCCAAAACTCAGTAGTGAAAATAGGATCTCAATCGCTTACGATACTAGAAGGTATGCCATGTAGACGAACTATCTCTCGAAGATAAGCAGATGCTAACCATGACGATGTTCTTTTACTCTTAATGGGAATCAAACGGGTGCTCTTGCTAAGTCTATCTACTACTACCAAAATCCATGTATTACCCTTCCTTGACCTCGGCAACCCGTCGACGAAATCCATGAAAACACTTTCCCATTTCCACTGGGGAACCTCTAAAATGTGAAACAAACCACCAGGCTTCTTTTGCTCAGTCTTAACTTCCAGACACACTAAGCATCTAGAAACGAACTCAGCCACATCCCTCTTCATTCCGTCCCAAAAGAAAACTCGCTTCATGTCCCCATACATCTTGTCACCACCGGGATGTATGGTCATCTTAGAACGATGTGCCTCTTCATGGATTGTCTTTCTCAAACTCTCGTCTCGAGATACGCAAAGTCTCCCATCCCTACGCAACCAACCTTTGTCATCGATAGTATACCTACTAAGATGGCTCGAAGACTCCCCTTTTATGAGCTTGTCTACTATCTCTATCAACTGTGGGTCATCTCGTTGTGCCGCATCTATCTGTCCCAAAAGCGTAGGTCGTACCTATAACGATGCCACAAACCGGGTACATAATCAATAGAGGGTCTAAAGTCAAAGGTAGATATATATTCTAAACTCTGCTGCTCGACAAACAAAGGACTCAAAGTCAACTTCTTTCAACTCAAGGCATCAGCTGCAACGTTACCCTTGCCTGGGGTATATGCAATCTCAAAATCGTATGATGCTAAGAACTCCATCCACCTTTGTTGCCTTAAGTTTAAATCCTTTTGGGAGAACAAATAATTTAGTGACTTATGGTCTGTATACAACTCAAACCTCTCACCAAGCAAATAGTGACGCCAAGACTTAAGCGCAAAAACTATGGTAGCTAACTCTAAGTCGTGGGTAGGGTAATTCTTCTCACAGACCTTCAACTGCCTTCCACCATAACATATCACCCTTCCCTCTTGCATCAAAACTGCACCAAGCCATGTCCCGTAAGCATCGGTATACACTGTGAACGGTTTACTCCCATCCGGTAAAACTAAAACTGGAGCTGTCGTCAATGCCCTCTTCAAACGTTGGAAAGCAACGTCACAGTCAACATCCCAAGAAAAGGTCAAATTCTTTTTCGTCAACCGTGTAAGTGGGGCTGATATCTTAGCAAAGTCCTTAATGAACTTTTTGTAATAGCCTGCCAAACCAAGAAAACTTCTTACTTCTGTTGCATTCTTAGGAACTTTCCAATCTTGGATTGCCACCACCTTCGCGGGATCCACTGTTTTCCCGTCCTTAGAGACCACATGTCCTAAGAACCTAACTTCCTTCCTCCAAAAATGACATTTGGAGAACTTAGCTTTGAATTGATGTGCTCAAAGAGTCTCTAAGACTTCCCTAAGATGTAGGGCATGTTCTTCCTCGCACTTAGATAATATCAAAAAATCATCCACAAAGACCACCACGAACTTGTTTAGAAACTCCCTAAACACTCGACTCATCAAGTCTACGAAATGTGCGGGTGCATTTGTCAAACCAAATGGCATGACGAGCCATTCGAAGAAACCGTCGGGAGTCCTAAAGGCAGTATTATCTATACTATCCTCGGCTACCCTCAACTGATGAAATCCTGTAGCTAAGTCCAACTGCGAGAAAACCGAAGCACCAACCAACTGATCGAACAAATCATATATCCTCGGCAATGGGTGTCTGTTTTTCTTCGTGAGCTTATTCAGCTCCCTATAGTCCATGCACAATCTAAGTGAACCATCAGCCTTCGTGGCAAAAAACCTGGAGCACCCCACTCTGAGATACTTCTCCTTATGAATCATTTCTCAAGCAACTCTTTCACTTGTTTACTAAGCTCCCTCCTTTCTATAGGAGCCATGTGGCACACAGGCAATGCAACTGGCTTTAGATTGTCCACCAAGTATATACGGAAATCTATCTCGCGTTTTAGAGGTAATCCCCTAACCTCCTCAAAGACATCTGCATACTCACGGACTACTTGAACAGATTGCAAATCATCAATAGATGTGTCAAAAGATTCTAGGTAGCTAAGCATAACAGAACCCTTAGGGTCACAAAAAATATCGAGAGTATTACTCAAAGTAGTCAACAGTCTAACTACCCTCTTCTCAAGTCGAGAATGGCACCATATCTGGCTAGCCAATCCATTACTAGAATCAACTCATAGCCAGTGAAACTAAGCACATGAGCGTTACATTCGAACTCAACGCCATACACATATATTCTCAAATCCTGACATAACATACAAAGAAGAGCCATACCCCCAATAGGATTTGAGATAGCAATGGGATCCATAACTGGACTAGCATTTAGGTGCAGTGTTTTAACTAACGAAGCAGATATAAACAAATGTGAAGTGCCAAAATCAAACAAAATTCGAACCGGATGATCAAAAAGGAAAATCGAACTTTCAACAGAAATGTTTCTACCTATCTCTTGTCTAGGTGCCATGAGAGCATGAACCTACCCTCCAGAAGTAGGTCCTGTCCTCTGCCCTTGCCTCCTCGGGCAGTCTTTAATCATATGTCCTGCCTTACCACATTGAAAGCAACTCGTCGTCTTCTTCTTCCTACAGTCCTTGTTTAAGTGGCCCGGTGTTCCACAATTAAAACACCTTTTCTTCCTTTGGCCCTTGTTATCCTTGCCGCCTTTCTTTTGTTGTTGTGCCTTCTTTGGATCCCCTTTCTTATCCTGTGCCTTATCGACATTAGCACCTTTCTCTTCTTCATGCATCAACACCATGTCAACAAGTTTCTCGAAAGTAGCCCCCATAGGAATGTGGGACATAGCCAACCCGTGTAATGGTTCATTCAGACCCTTGGAAAATCTCAAAGCCTTCTTATGTGGTGTATTGACTAATTCCATAACAAATCTTGCTAACTGGTTAAACTTGTTAACGTACTCCTTCACAGATAAATTCCGTTGTTTCAAAGCCAAGAACCTCTCCATGTATAAACTCTCCTCTACTTGTGAAAGAGATTTCAACTCGAACCTTCGTCTAAAGTCTATCCATATATCCACTACACGTCCTCCATTAGTTACTTCCCACCAAAAGGAAGCTTCGTCCTTCATCAACCAAGCATTTATCTAAACTTTCCTTCCCTCGTCCATCTCAAAGATACCAAACAAATCCTTCACTTCCTTGAGCAAATTCCGAGCCTCAACAAATGTCTCAGTCCCATAAAACGATTTTCCGCCCATCGCACGGAAGTCTTTGCATATTTTAGAAAAAGCGTCTACACGGGGAGGAGGAGAGGAATGGCTGCAGCTGGGGGAGGAGGAACATCTACTGGGCCTATGGCAGTAGTCCTATCCTCTAGATAACTTCTGAACCAACCTGGTATCTATACGCCCTCGGGTATAACGGGTTCCCCAGGCATGCTGAAAGGAAAGAGGAAGAGATTCAAAACAGAGAATCGAAAGATAGATAATGGCTTTTGGGTATTATGTTTTTCATAATAAACGTTTCTCTTGGAAATACCTTCTTTGAAACATGTTTTCGAAAATACTTCTTTTTAAAAATGCTTTCGAAAACGGTTTTCAAAATCTTTTATTTGTTCTGGTAACCTTCGGCTCTGATACCATGTGTAACACCTCATGTCCATTAATGTTACTCACTAAGGGAATGCATTAATTTTCATGGAGTGTTATAAGAGTATAGAATAGAATATCACAAGCCAGATATATAGAATGGTACTTAAGAAAATTCAAAATTTATTCATTGCAGCGGAAAAACAAAACATGTTTGGTTACAACATCAAAACCACATGCCAAAGCCAAATACACAAACATCCATCTTATGCAAAATTATTATCATAGTACATAAAAGTAAAACCATAATCCCACTCCAAATAGCCATAATGAAAAAGAGATAAAGCTGAGCATAACTTTCAACACTTACCCCGAGGACCTTAGGGGGAGGGGGGAGAAAAAAAAGAGGCGAAACAAAAGGGGGTCAGACATAAGTCTAGCGAGTCTAGTGACTTTAACAATATAATCAGTAAAGTAACAGGATAAGTACATAAACTGGATATAAGCAGTGACTGTAACATAAGTAGATATGACAAGGTAACAAGATGTAACGTTGACTGCGCTTCTAATCACTATAAGATAATTCCTACACCGCACCAATGCTAGTTCCATATCGTAAGTTGATCCCTCTTACTAAACATAATAATGATGATGATGATGATGATGATGATGATGATGATTTTGTGTACTCCTAGCTGCTGTCATAGCTGCCGCCTACTCCTATCTCCACTAGTTGTACCCACTACCCTCCCCATTCGATCGGCTCCCTAACTCGTAGATACCTGTGTTGGTCCCACATTAGGGTGTATCACTACCTAAAGTGGCAACCCGATACTACTAAAATGCATGGCTTATACCTACACGATGCAACATCGTCTTACCTACCAGCCCGGACCCACGCACGCACATGACTCTGTTGGACTTGCACTGCCATCGCTAACTCCTTATTGACCTCTTACATCAACCCTAGTAAGCGTGTCTTGTCCTCGACCGTGTTTGAGCTCAAATAGATACTAAATGGGTTACTAGTTGAAAAGGGTCCACCTACTTGACACAAGCTTCCCTCCTAAGCTTGATCCCCACTAGGAATTCCCTCTTAACCCCTCTTTATCCTCATGTCTAATCACATGTCTTATCTTGGTTAAGTGCTTTAATTATGTTTCACATGCTACCCATGTTACCCACTTAACTCTTTTATCATTCTCATGCCTTACCATATGTCTTATCTTGGTTAAGTGTTAACTAATTCATTATAATCGTAATCTTGCAAGACCTCCCACATTAGATTATCGTTTTCCGGTTGCTGGATATGCCGGGCGGTTCCGGGCAGTCTTACACCGCAAACCGAATCTAACCTCGTGTCTTTACATTATTAGGCATCCAATTTCTGCCTTTGACCTCTCACATTAGATTACCAAATTGCGGTCGCTGGATGTGCCGGGTGGTTCGAGGCAGTCTTATACCGCAATTCGAATCTAACCTTGTGTATTAGGCATTCATTATCACTTTCTTGATTCATGTCCCAATTTTAAGTCTTGGGTCAAAATATACCCCAATTACCCATAATTTCCAATCCAAATTATGTTTATAATTTTAATCCAAATTAGGCCTATATTCTTATGTATACATGTTATGTCAAATTACGCCCAAATTAATTTGCGTTCATTGTTATTAATAATTCATGCCAAACCTCATGTATACAAATTATATCCAATTATGCCCAATCCAGCTTATGCCAAATCTCATGTATACAACTTATACACAATTATGCTCAAATTGATTTATGCCAATAATCTCATTTTATTTCAAATTTCCCCAAACTTTTCACAATCGTTCAAACGTTATTCATATGCAAATCTCAACGTAATATGTTAGGCTCGCAGATAGCCTAATCTCATAAAAAAAAGGAAAAGAAGAAGGGAAGAGAATCTTGTCATCAAAACAGGGATAAAATAGACATATGAAACATGAACTGGCATAGAACAATAAAATAGATCCGATTAGGCATATGATAACAGTAATTTGGGTATGAATCTGAAAGATAAGAATCTACAAAATTTGATATGATTCGTTTACTTACAGGCATAATCATTAAATTAAATTTACAATCCTATCACAATTACTTTTTAATTATATGTGAAAGTAACATAGACTCACAGCGATAGGATTCTTAGTAAATTAGGCGTTGTTGTAGAAATTTGGATCTTGAACAATCTTCACTTGATTGATGTAGATCCGATCTTCTAATTTGATTGTTGAAGAAGAACTGTCTCTAAATCTCTACTTTGATTTTGGTTGGAGAAGAAAGGCTTGGTTAATTTAGATTAAAGCAGCATGGAGGCGCCATGGATGAATAACAATGAGATTAGGGTTAGGTTTATGGGTATTTTATAGATGCTCTAGGTGACTTAGGACCTTAGATTAGATTAGGATCCATCTGAACCATCCAGAGACCAGAAAAACACGTCATCTAACCAATCCCAGAAGGACACATCAGCCCTAGACCAACCAAAACACGTCTTCCAGATCTGGGCAGACGGGGTTTGACACCCCTATAGGGGGGTCGACACCTGTGTCGGCTGCCCTATGGGTGTCGACACCTTAGAGCGGGAGAGTTCCTGCTCACCTAGATTTAGCTGATTTTGATTTTTGAATTGGTTTTTGATTTTTAATTATTATTTTAATTTAAATTCTACTTAAACTGAAATCTTCTAGGCTTCATAACTTCTTCATACTTATCCGTTTTACGCAAACTCGAACTCTATCCCAAGCAGAATTCCGAGACGAATGCAAAGGCCCAACCCATTCCCCTTAATTCTTCTTATAAAAATTAAGTATTCTTTAATTATCCCTTATGTCATGTTTTTAAAATTATGGGGTGTTACACTTGGATTGGATATTAGACAAGATTCGAACATCTCCCTGTTGAGATCTAAGCCATCGTCGCGAGTGAAAATGGTGGACTGAATAGATTATAGAATGAGGGCGAATATAAAGGAGGCACCAAGGAGGAGGATAACTGTAGGCCATTGAAATAATGACGACGACGGGATATTTAAACTTCCTCTTATTACACTATAGCAGCCCTCCCGACTTAAATCTTACAATTAGTTGATGATTACTGGTCTGTAATAATGATTTTTCTCTTTAATCAAACTACATAATAGTTTACTGATGTCAAGGGGGTGATGTGCGAAATACAAATGGTAATCTTCTTAACTACTGCAATTTTTTATCGATATTTCTTATGTTTTTTCATCTGTACTACTGATTGTTTTCTTCGGATCTACACTCTTATCATGGAGATTCTTTTTATTTTTAATGCGTATCACTTATCTAATGTCTTAAACTTATTTTCAACTAATCCATATTTTACTTCACATTCGTTTAATCCTCTATTTAGGGGGAAAAGTCATGCATAGTTGATAAAGTCAAAACAATTTAGAACCATCCAGTCTCATAAAAAGTTTTAGAAACAACAGCTACAATAAACTTGAACCTAAAAATAGCTAAAACAACCTTAAATCTTGTAAAGCTGATAAATAAATGAATTAGCAAATCTACCTCACAGAAATCATGTCATCGATACATTTTATTCAATTGTGGTAACGTTCAACTTGACAAACACACAGTTCCATTGCCAGTATAATTGTGCAATCCATAATATATAATATATATATATTCCTCTCCACAAAATACACTGCAAGGAATAGTCAAACAAAACTTGGCTGATACTGAATGAAGTTGTAAAATGCTAAATTACGCAAAATCATGAAATCAGAACCGACCCTAGTCTAAATATGTATAAATGTGACATATAGTCTGCGGTGTATATACCCTTAATCCAGTAACTAAGTATATATAAATCACTCCACGACACCAATAAAACTCTGCTTTTTTCCGTTGACTATATTATATCTCATTCTCTATGTTTTGGAAGGAATAGGAAATCATACACTCAAGTAAAATTTGTACTAAAGTTATTTTTTTTGTTAGTGCTATACCGTATCATGCGCAACTCACATGATACATCTTAAATATAGTCAACGGAATTTGTTTGCCTGTTGTAATTACTGTGTAATTTGTTCATTGTTTAATTTTTGAAGATACATGATCACTATGTAATTTGTTCACTTTCGAATATACATCTTTATGGATATAGAAACATGCAGGTTTTCTAAATTATACACAAAAGAACTCTCTTGTTGTACACCCAACAAACAATGGTATTCTATTTTGAAATAAATATATGAAATTTCCTTTAAGCATCTTAGAAGTTCCACCGATCTAGCTTTTTTTAGCTTCACCCATATCCTTTTGAGCTTTTTTCGTTCTAAAGAATATAGGACAATCTCGACTGCAAAAAACACAGAAGTGTGTTTAACGTGATATGACAGATTAAATAATAGGAGATAAATTATCCAATTAAATTTAAGTAATGTAATACGAATACAACCACGTGCACAACACGTCTTAATGAAGAGAGCCTTGATATTCTTGACACTGTGTCTATAGTTTCCCAAAGTGCATCTCCAACTCACAGACTGTAAAAAAGCAAGTGCACAGAAGACTTTTAAATAAGAATTAAGAGAAATATTAACGCAATAAACTTTATTAAATAGTTTCTTACCATTTGTCACTGTTTTCGAATATAATTCATCTTGCATGCCTTGGCAATGCGGACAAAACGTTTGATCAGCTGCATTTTTGCTACATAGTCTAGCCAACCATCTGGTCTTACATCTAGATTTTCTCTAGTCAATAGTGTTGTCATGTTTCAATACTGGTCCCATAGGAGGATGGCATCACATACATCATATTGGTATTCCAGTGGTTCATAGACTTTAAACTATGCATCATACCAGGTACTGTTTGTGCCAGTGGAAATTTAAGCATAAGTTTGCAGCAATTTGATAATATCTGCAGTCACACCTATTCCTCTGTTTACCACGCATTGTTGAATCTTGGTGTAACACCCCATGTCCATTAATGTCACTCACTAAGGGAATGCAATAATTTTCATGGAGTATTATAAAAGTATAGTACAGAATATCACAAGACAGATATATAAAATGGTACTTAAGAAAATTCAAAATTTATTCATTGCAGTGGAAAAACAAAACATGTTTGGTTACAACATCAAAACCACTTGCTAAAGCCAAGTACAAAAATATCCATCTTGTACAAAATTATTATCAGAGTACATAAAAGTAAAACCATAATCCCACTCCAAATAGGCATAATGAAAAAGAGATAAAGCTGAGCATTACTTTCAACACTTCAAGAAGAAATGATTCTAAGTCAAGCTTCACTATTCCCACCCTTAGGACCTCGCGGGGGGGGGGGGGGGAGGGGGATAGGTGAAATAAAAAGGGGTCAGACATAAGTCTGGCGAGTCTAGTGACTTTAACAATATAATCAGTAAAGTAACAGGATAAGAAATAAACTGGATATAAGAGGCGACTGAGGTAACAAGATGTAATGTTGATTGTGCTTCTAATCACTATAAGATAATTCCTACACCGCACCAATGCTAGTTCTATACCGTAAGTTGATCCCTCTTACTAATCATAATAATAATAATGATAATAGTTTCGTGTACTCCTAGCAGCTTTCAAAGGTGCCGCCTGCTCCTGTATCCACTACTTGTACCCACTACCCTCCCCATTCGATCAGCTCCCTAACTCGTAGATACCCGTGTTGGTCCCACAGTAGGGTGTATCACTTCCTAAAGTGGCAACCCGATACTACTAAAATGCACGACTTATACCTACACGATGCAACAGCATGATACCTACCAGCCAGACCCACGCACGTACATGACTCCGTTGGACTTGCACTGCCATCGCTAACTCTTTATTGACCTCTAACAATCAACCCAGTAAGCGTGTCCCGTCCTTGACCTAGTTCGAGCTCACATAGATGCTAAATGATTTACTAGTTGAAAAGGGTCCACCCACTTGACACAAGCTTCCCTCCTAAGCCTGGTCCCCACTAGAAATTCCCACTTAACCTCTCTTTATTCCCATGTCTAATCACATGTCTCATCTTGGTTAAGTTCTTTAATTATGTTTCACATGCGACCCATGTTACCCACTTAACCCTTTTATCATTCCCATGCCTTACCACATGTCTTATCTTGGTTAAGTGTTCATTAATTCATTATAATCGTAATATTGCAAGACCTCCCACATTAGATTGCCGTTTTGCGTTTGCTGGATATGCCGGGCGGTTCCGGGCAGTCTTATACCGCAAACTGAATCCAACCTCGTGTCTTTGCATTATTACGCATCTAATTTCTGCTTTTGACCTCTCACATTAGATTACCAACTTGCGGTCACTGGATGTGCCGGGCGGTTCCGGGCAGTCTTATACCGCAATTCGAATCTAACCTCGTGTCTTATGCGTTCATTATCACTTTCTTGATTTAAGTCCCAATTTTAAGTCTTGGATTAAAATATACCCCAATTACCCGTAATTTCCAATATAAATTGTGTTTGTAATTTTAATCCAAATTAGGTCTATAATCTTATGTATACATGTTGTGCCAAATTACGCCCAAATTAATTTGCGTTCATTGTTATTAAAAATTCATGCCAAACCTCATGTGTACAAATTATATCCAATTATGCCCAATCCAACTTATGCCAAATCTCATGTATACAATTTATATACAATTATGCTCAAATTGATTTATGCCAATAATCACATTTTATTACAAATTTCCCCAAACTTTTCCCAATCGTTCAAACATTATTCGTACGCAAATCTCAATGTAATATGTTAGGCTCGAAGTTAGCCTGATCTCATTAAAAAAAGGAAAAGAAGAAGGGAAGAGAATCATGTCATCAAAACTGACATAAAAGAGACATATGAAACATGAACTGGCATAGAACAATAAAATAGATCCAATTAGGCATATGATAACAGTAATTTGGGTATGAATCTAAAAGATAAGAATCTACAAAACTTGATATGATTCGTCTTACTTACATGCATGATTATTAAACTCAATTTACAATCCTATCACAATTACTTCTTAATTATATGTGAAAGTAACATAGACTCATAGTGATAGGATTCTTGGAAAATTAGGCATTGTTGTAGCAATTCAGATCTTGAACAATCTCTACTTGATTGATGTAGATATGATCTTTTAATTTGATTGTTGAAGAAGAACAATCTCTAAATCTCTACTTTGATTTTGGTTGGAGAAGAAAGGCTAGGTTAGTTTAGAGCAGCATGGAGGCACAATGGATGTATAACAATGAGGGTTTAGGGGTATTTTGTAGATGCTCTAGGTGAATTAGGAACCTTAGATTAGATTATGATCCATCTGAACCATTCAGACCAGAAAAACACGTCATCCAGCTAATCCCAGAAGGACACATCAGCCCTAGACCAACCAAGAAACGTCTGCCAGATCTAGCCAGATGGGGGTAGACACCCCTATAGAGGGGTCGACACCCCTATCGACACCCCTATAGAGGGGTCGACACCTATGTCGACTCCCCTGGGGGGGGTCGACCCCCTAGAGCGGGAGATTTTCGCTCACCCAGATTTAGCTGATTTTGATTTTTGAATTTGTTTTTTACTGTTAATTATTATTTTAATTTAAATTCTGCTTAAAGTGAAATCGTCTAAGCTTCATAACTTCTTCATACTATATCCATTTTACGTAAACTCGGACTCTATCCCAAGAAGAATTCCGAGACGAACGCAATAGCGCAACCCGTTCCCCTTAATTCTTCTTATAAAAATTAAGTATTCTATAATTTCCCTTATGTCATGTTTTAAAATTACGCGGTGTTACATTCTCCCCTCCTTAAAGGATTTCGTCCCTGAAATCTTCGAGTTAGAAGAATGTATCCTACCATACATCATCCATCTACTCATCCATCATCCACAAACATCCATTGTCCTTAAAAGATTTCTAATGTTATTTGAACATATGAAAAAGTGTGTGCATATGTCCCATATCTAATGCGAAGATCAGGCGGTCTGCTGATTCAGTTGGCCTCCTTAATGCAAAGCATGATAGTGCCATGCATCCATTATGTATACAAAAGAATCCTAATGATACATATCATTTCTATATGAGTGCACAACCATTCATTCAAATTCAACATCCATATGATAACACATTCAATATACATCCATTAACTTAAATATGCACACTCATTCATATGCAATGTAAAAGTGATTGAGTCGATCTAGTGCCTAATGTGTGTGTAAATGCATCCACGAGCAACCACTAGCAAACACTTACATCCACCAAACATAACATGTCTCAAACACATGTTTACAACCATATGATTTTCTACCTAAAGATCAAAGATATGATCGAGAAGATACACTAAACGATAGAACAAGTATAAATAATGCGGTAGAAAAGGAGAAGTTAAGAACATACCCTCAAAAAGGAGAGGGTACGACGCATGTATCTTGTCTTCTGTTTCCCAAGTCTCGTCTCCTTGATCATCTCCCCATTGGACTTTAACCAACTTGACCTCTCGGTTGCGTAATTTCTTGACCTCCGATCCAAGGATGCATATAGGAACTCGTCTAACCGTGGCATCTCGCTCTACTTCCACTGCTCTAAGCATGCTCGGCTCTACAACTTGCACGGTATCGTGTAAACATTTCCTCAAATGCGACACATGAAATACGTCATGGACGCCACTAAGCTTCTCAGGCAACTTCACTCTGTAGGCCGTCTGTCCAATTCTTTCTATAATGGGGAATGGCCCTACGAATCTTGGTGCCAATTTCCCTATAGATCCAAATCGAACTACATTCCTTAATGGTGACACCTTAATAAAAACTATGTCTCCAACATCGAACTCAAGATCGGTTCGTCTCTTATCAGTATATGACTTTTGCCGGTCCTGTGTCGTCTTCATACGCCTTCAAGTCAAGTCTATCTTCTCTGAAATTTCCCTAATCATCTCGGGCCCAAGCAAAATCTTATCCGTAGACTCCCACCAACAAGTCGATGATCGACAAGGTCGTCCATATAGAGCCTCAAAAGGTTCCATGCCAATACTAGTCTGATATCTGTTGTTGTAGGAGAACTCTACTAATGGAAGGTGTTCCTCCCACGTCTCTCCAAAGTCCAAGATGCATAACCTTAAAAGTTCTAGAATCCGATACACTCTTTTTGTTTGGTCGTCCGTCTAAGGGTGATAATCGGTGCTCAAACACAATTGCGTTCCTACCGCCTCTTGCAAGCTCTTCCAAAAAGCAATAGTGAGAATGGGATATCGATCGCTTACGATACTAGAAGGTATGCCGTGTAGACGAACTATCTCTCAGAGATAAGCATATGCTAACCGTGACTCTTTTCTTTTATTGTTAACGGGAATGAAATGGGCGCTCTTGGTCAGTCTATCTACTACTACCCAAATCCCCGTATTACCCTTCCTTGACCTCGGCAACCCGTCGACAAAATCCATGGAAACACTTTCCCATTTCCACTGTTGAACCTCTAAAAGGTGAAGCAAACCACCAGGCTTCTTTTGCTAAGTCTTAACTTGCTGGCACACTAAGCATCTAGAAACGAACTCAGCCACATCCCTCTTCATTCCGACCCAAAAGAAAACTCGCTTCATGTCCCTATACATCTTGTCACCACCGGGATCTATGGTCATCTTAGAACGATGTGCCTCTTCAAGGATTGTCTTTCTCAAACTCTCGTCTCGAGATACGCAAAGTCTCCCATCCCTACACATCCAACCTTTGTCATCGATAGCATACCTACTAAGATGGCTCGAAGACTCCCCTCTTATGAGCATGTCTACTGTCTCTATCAACTGTGGGTCATCTCGCTGTGCCGCACCTATTTGTCCCAAAAGCATAGGTCGTACCTCTAACGATGCCAACAAACCAGATACTTAATCAATAGAGGGTCTAAAGTCAAAGGTAGAGATATACTCTAAACTCTGCTGCTCGACAAACAAAGGACTCAAAGTCAACTTCTCTCTACTCAAAGCGTCAGCTACAATGTTACCCTTGCCTGAGGTATATGCAATCTCAAAATAGTAGGATGCTAAGAACTGCATCCACCTTCGTTGCCTTAAGTTTAAATCATTTTGGAAGAACAAATACTTTAGTGACTCATGGTCTGTATATGACTCAAATCTCTCACCAAGCAAATAGTGACGCCATGACTTAAGAGCAAAAACTATGGCAGCTAACTCTATGTCATGGGCAGGGTAATTCTTCTCATGGACCTTCAACTGCCTTCCACCATAGGATATCACCCTTCCGTCTTGCATCAAAACTGCGCCAAACCCTGTCCCACAACCATTGGTATACACTGTGAATAGTTTACTCCCATCCGGCAAAACTAAAACTGGAGCTGTCGTCAATACCCTCTTCAAATGTTGGAAAGCATCGTCATAGTCAACATCCTAAGAAAAGGTCAAATTCTTTTTCGTCAACCATATAAGTGGGGCTGATATCTTAACAATGTCCTTAATGAACTTTCTGTAATAGTCCCCAAACCAAGAAAACTTCTTACTTCTGTTGCATTCTTAGGAACATTCCAATCTTGGATTGCCACCACCTTCGCGGGATCCACAGCTACCCCTTCCTTAGAGACTACGTGTCCTAAGAACCTCACTTCCTTCCTCCAAAAATGACATTTGGAGAACTTAGCTTTGAGTTGATATGCTCGAAGAGACTCTAAGACTTTTATATGATGTAGGGCATGTTCTTCCTCGCTTTTAGAGAATATCAAAATATCTTCCACAAAGACCACCACGAACTTGTTTAGAAACTCCTTAAACACCCTACTTATCAAGTCTATGAAATATGCGGGTGCATTCGTCAAACCAAAAGGCATGACGAGCCATTCGAAGAAACCGTCGGTAGTCCTAAAAGCCGTCTTACATATACTATCCTCAGCTACCCTCAACCGATGAAATCCTGTAGCTAAGTCCAACTGCGAGAAAGCCGAAGCACCAACCAACTGATCGAACAAATCATCTATCCTCAGCAATGGGTGTCTGTTTTTCTTCGTGAGCTTATTCAGCTCCCTATAGTCCATGCACAATCTAAGCGAACCATCAGCCTTCATGGCAAAAACAACAGGTGCACCCCACTCCGAGATACTTCTCGTTATGAATCCTTTCTCAAGCAACTCTTTCACTAGTTTACTAAACTCCCTCCTTTCTCTTGAAGCCATTTGGCGCACAAGCAATGCAACTAGCTTTGCATTGTCCACCAAGTATATACGGAAATCTATCTCGCGTTTTGGAGGTAAACCCCTAACCTCCTCAAAGACATCTGCATACTCACGGAATACTCGAACAGATTGCAAATCATCAATAGATGTGTCAAGAGATTCTAGGTAGCTAAGCATAAAAGAACCCTTAGGGTCACAAGAAATATCGAGAGTATTACCCAAACTAGTCAACAGTCTAACTACCCTCTTCTCACAGTCGAGAATGGCACCATACCTGGCTAGCCAATCCATTCCTAGAATCAACCCATAGCCCGTGAAACCAAGCACAAAAGCGTTACATTCGAACTCAACGCCATACACATATATTCTCAAATCCCGACATAACATAGAAAGATGAGCCGCACCCCCAATAGGATTTGAGACAACAACGGGATCCATAACTACACTAGCATTTAGTTGCAATGTTTCAACTAACGAAGCAGATATAAACGAATGTGAAGCGCCAGAATCAAACAAAGTTCGAATAGGATGATCAAAAAGGAAAATCAAACATTCAACAGAAATGTTTCTACCTCTCTCTTGTCTAGGTGCCATGAGAGCACGAACCTGCCCTCCAGAAGTAGGTCCTGTCTTATAACCTTGCCCTTGTCCTTGCCTCCTCGGGCATTCTTTAATCATATGTCATGCCTCACCACATTAGAAGCAACCCGTCTTCTTCTTCTTCCTCCTATAGTCCTTTCTTAAGTGGCTCGGTGTTCCACAATTAAAACGCCTTTTCTTCCCTTGGCCCTTGTTATCCTTGCCGCCTTTCTTTTGTTGTTGTTGTGCCTTCTTTGGATCCCATTTCTTATCCTGTGCCTTATCTACATTAGCACCTTTCGCCTCTTCATGCATCAACGCCATGTCAACAAGTTTCTCGAAAGTAGACCCCATAGGAATGTGGGACATAGCCAACCCATATAATGGTTCATTCAGACCCTTGGCAAATCTCAAAGCCTTCTTATGTGGTGTATTGACTAATTCCATACCAAATCTTGCTAACTGGTTAAACTTGTTAACGTACTCCTTCACAGTTAAATTCCCTTGTTTCAAAGCCAAGAACCTCTCCATGTATAAACTCTCCTCTGCTTGTGAAAGAAATTTCAAATCGAACCTTCGTCTAAAGACTATCCACGTCTCCACTGTACATCCTCCATTAGTTACCTCCCACCAAAAGGAAGCTTCGTCGTTCATCAACCAAGTAGCAAGCTGAACTTTCCTTCCCTCGTCTATCTCAAAATACCAAACAAATCCTCCACTTCCTTGAGCCAATTCTGAGCCTCAACAAATGTCTCAGTCCCATAAAACGATTTTCCGCCCATCGAACGGAAGTCTTTGTATATTTTAGAAAAAGCGTCTATAGGGGGAGGAGGAACGGCTGCAGCTGGGGGAGGAGGAACGTCTGTTGGGCCTGCGGCAGTAGCCCTAGCCTCCAGATACCTTCTGAACCAGCTTAGTATCCGTACGCCCTTGGGTATAACGAGTTCCCCAGACATGCTGAAAGGAAAAAGGAAGAGATTCAAAACCGAGAATCTAAAGATAGATATATGGCTTTTGGGGATTATGTTTTTCATAATAAACTTTTCCCTTGGAAATACCTTCTTTAGAACATGTTTTTGAAAATACTTCTTTCTAAAAATGCTTTTGAAAACTGTTTTCAAAATCTTTTATCTGTTCTAGTAACCTTCTGCTCCGATACCACGTGTAACACCCCACGTCCATTAATGCAACTCACTAAGGGAATGCATTAATTTTCATGGAGTATTATAGGAGTATAGAACAGAATATCACAAGACAGATATATAAAATGGTACTTGAGAAAATTCAAATTTTATTCATTGCAGCGGAAAAAAAAAAACATGTTTGGTTACAACATCAAAACAACATGCTAAAGCCAAGTACACAAATATCCATCTTATACAAAATTATTATCAGAGTACATAAAAGTAAAACCATAATCCTACTCCAAATAGCCATAATGGAAAAGAGATAAAGCTGAGCATTACTTTCAACACTTCCAAGCACTTCAAGAAGAAAGGAATCCAAGTCAAGCTTCACTATTCCCACCCTGGGGACTTGGGGAGGGGGGGGGGGGGGGAGAAAAGAGGCAAAACAAAAAGGGATCAGACATAAGTCTGGTGAGTCTAGCGACTTTAACAATATAATCAGTAAAGTAAGTGGATAAGAACATAAACTGGATATAAGAAGTGACTGTAACATAAGCAGATATGACAAGGTAACAAGCCGGACAAGATGTAACGTTGACTACGCTTCTAATCACTATAAGATAATTCCTACACCGCACCGATGCTAGTTCCATACCGTAAGTTGATCCCTCTTACTAAACATAATAATAATAATAATAATAATGATAATGATAGTTTCGTGTACTCTTAGCTGCTGTCATAGGTGCCGCCTGCTCCTATCTCCATTAGTTGCACCCACTACCCTCCCCATTCGATCGACTCCCTAACTCGTAGATACCCGTGTTGGTCCCACAGTAGCGTGTATCACTCCCTAAAGTGGCAACCCGATACTACTAAAATGCATGGCTCATACGTACACGATGCAACATCGCTTACCTACCAGCCCGGACCCACGCACGCACATGACTCCGTTGGACTTGCACTGCAATTGCTAACTCTTTATTGACCTCTTACAATCAACCCCAGTAAGTGTGTCCCATCCTCGACCTAGTTTGAGCTCACATAGATACTAAATGGGTTACTAGTTGAAAAGGGTCCACCCACTTGACGCAAGCTTCCCTCCTAAGCTTGGTCCCCACTAGGAATTCCCACTTAACCCCTCTTTATCCCCATGTCTAATCACACGTATCATCTTGGTTAGTTCTTTAATTATGTTTCACATGATATCCATGTTACCCACTTAACCCTTTTGTCATTCCCATGCCTTACCACATGTCTTATCTTGGTTAAGTGTTCATTAATTCAATATAATCATAATCTTGCAAGACCTCCCATATTAGATTGTCGTTTTGCGGTAGCTGGATATGCCGGGCGGTTCCGGGCAGTCTTATACCGCAAACCGAATCTAAACTCGTGTCTTTGCATTATTACGCATCTAATTTCTGCCTTTGACCTCTCACATTAGATTACCAAATTGCGGTCGCTGGATGTGCCGGGCTGTTCCGGGCAGTCTTATACCGCAATTAGAATCTAAACTCGTGTCTTAGGCGTTCATTATCGCTTTCTTGATTCAAGTACCAATTTTAAGTCTTGGATTAAAATATACCCCAATTACCCATAATTTCGAATCTAAATTATGTTTATAATTTTAATCTAAATTAGGCCTATAATCTTATGTGTACATGTTATGCCAAATTACGCCTAAATTAATTTGCGTTCATTGTTATTAACAATTCATGCCAAACCTCATGTATACAAATTATATCCATTTATGCCTAATCCAATTTATGCCAGATCTCATGTATACAATTTATACGCAATTATGATCAAATTGATTTATGCCAATATTCTCATTTAATTACAAATTTCCCTAAACTTTTCCCAATCATTCAAACGTTATTCATACGCAAATCTCAATGTAATATGTTAGGCTCGAAGTTATCCTAATCTCATAACATAAAGGAAAAGTAGAAGGGAAGAGAATCATGTCATCAAAATTGGCATAAAAGAGACATATGAAACATGAACTGGCATAGAACAATAAAATAGATCCAACTAGGCATATGATAACAATAATTTGGGTATGAATCTAAAAGATAAGAATCTACAGAACTTGATATGATTCGTCTTACTTACAGGCATGATCATTAAATTCAATTTACAATCCTATCACAGTTACTTTTTAATTATATGTGAAAGTAACATAGAATCACAACGATAGGATTCTTAGAAAATTAGGCGTTGTTGTAGCAATTCGGATCTTGAACAATCTCTACTTGATTGATGTAGATCTGATCTTCTAATTTGATTGTTGAAGAAGAACTATCTCTAAATCTCTACTTTGATTTTGGTTGGATAAGAAAGGCTAGGTTAATTTAGATTAGGGCAGCATGGAGGCGTCATGGATGAATAACAATGAGATTAGGGTTAGGTTTAGGGGTATTTTATAGATGGTCTAGGTGAATTAGGACCCTTAGATTAGATAAGGATCCATCTGAACCATCCAGACCAGGAAAGTACGTCATCCAGCCAATCCCAGAAGGACACATTAGCCCTAGACTAACCAAAACACGTCTGCCAGATCTGGGCAGATGGGGGTCGACGCCCCTGTAGGAGGGTCGACACCCCTGTCGACACCACTATAGTTGGGTCAACACCTATGTTGACTCCTCTAGGGGGGTCGACACCATAGAGCGGGAGATTTCTCGCTCACCCAGATTTAGCTGATTTTGATTTTTGAATTCATTTTTGATTTTTAATTTAAATTCTGCTTAAATTGAAATCCTCTAAGCTTCATAACTTCTCCATACTTTATCTGTTTTACGCAAACTCAGACTCTATCCCAAGTAGAATTCCGAGATGAACAAAATGGCATAACCCGTTCCCCTTAATTCTTCGTATAAAAATTAAGTATTCTTTAGTTATCCCTTATGTCATGTTTTTAAAATTACGGGGTGTTATACTTGGACTGGATATTGGACAAGATTCGAACATCTCCCTGTTGAGATCTGAGCCATTGCCGCAAGTGAAAATGGTGGACTGAATATATTATAGAACGATGGTGAATATAAAGGAGGCACCAAGGAGGAGGATAACAGTAGGCTATTGAAATAATGATGACGACGGGATTTAAACTTCCTCTCATTACACTATAGCAGCCCTCCCGACTTAAATCTTGCAATTAGTTGATGATTACTGGTCTGTAATGGTGGTGTTTCTCTTCAATCAAATTACATAATAGTTTACTGATGTCAAGAGGATGATATGAGAAATACAAATGGTAATCTTCTTAACTACTGCAACTTTTCCTCGATATTTCTTAAATTTTTTCATCTGTACTACCCATAGTTTTCTTCTGATTTACAATCTTATCATGGAGATTCTTTTTATTTTTAATGTGTATCACTTATATAATGTCTTAAACTTATTTGCAACTAATCCATATTTTACTTCATATTCGTTTAATCATCTATTTAGGGGGAAAAATCATGCATAGGTGATAAAATCAAAACAATTTAGACCTATCCAATCTCATAAAAACTTTTAGAAACAGCATCTATAATAAACTTGAACCTAAAATATAGCTAAAACAAAATTAAATCTTGTAAAGCTGATAAATAAATGAATTAGAAAATCTACCTCACAGAAATCATGCACTTTCCTGCCAAATGTTAGGTACGTCCAATGTCTCGTTATTATCTGCAAGGGTTCACCAACAGACATTTCTACTGCAGCATTTCTCATAGCAAATGTTATAATGGACAGTATACAAAATAATACATTACACAAAATATTGTAAATTATTTAATAAGTACTAGTTTCATTTCCATCAGCATTGTATACTAACACTGTAGTAATGAATCAAAAATTATTATGTGTAAATAACGATAATAATTCATCCATTATTACTATGTTAGTACAAATATTTATACAAATGACACAACTTATTGGCCATCCTTTATCAGGTGCATGAATATGTGCATGTTACCAGAACTAAGATTATGGAAATAAAATTTTAAGCTAAAAGAGCCAAAAGTATGGAAAAATATATTAGAAAACTAGACGAACCAGAAGCTTTTCTAATTTAATCTAGCATTTGAAATTCTACTACCGGTTATAGCAAAGTGAAGCGAGAATCTAAATGACAAATTAAGAAACATAAAATGCAAAATGGAAATAATAATCAAATAGAGCTAATACTTTCAAACCAATACTGTAGCCATATACCATAGTTATTTGTCATCGCTAGAAACATTAACATCTCATTCCAGTTACCAGTTATATTTTTTATTAGCAGGAACTGAGAGATTGAAAGAAAAATTTAGATAAATCAACAGCATCAGACATCCAAGCTGATAAGAATAACGTTGTTGCATGCTAAATTTACAAATAGAAGAAGCTATTACTGCTGCTTTTATCCTCTTATGCCTATATTTTTCTTATAGAAAAATTCACAGCCTCATATTGTTGCAAATTGTAGTAACATAGCAGCCATAATGTTATTATTACTACAAGTTTATTGGCTAATTCTAGTTGCTAGATGGTCCAGGCATAGCCAGGCCCATGTAAGAGGGCAGGGCTGCATCTTTAGCAAGGTAAGGTTACATGTAACAAAATACAAATATGCTAATTAGACAAGGATCATCCAATAAATGAGTTGCCACTGAGTTCAACATTTGTAAACCAGTAATCAATTTAAAGAGTACGGGCTTGTGAACATTTATTGATGATAATGACATAAATTTCACATACACACACGCTCAATAAACATCAAAGTTTTACGATAAGAAAATATAAGAAAAATCAACACTCAAGAAAGTTTCTATAACATTTTTAACCCATGTTTTCACTGTCATTGTTATATCTATCAACAAATATTCAAAAGTAATTGAGCATTATTAAAACTAAAATTCAGTAAATGAAAGGAACAGAAGACATACCGGAGCACAAAGAAGCAAAATGAGCCAAATAATGTGGACAGCCTCAAAAATCCACATTGTAACTTGCTGTGCCTTCCTTGCAGCCTCATCACCAAAGGCTTCCCTCAAGCAGGAGCTCGCCATATGCTGCCCTCTAAGATATACTGAGAACATGTAACCAATAGCAACTGTCATTGTTATAAATAACCATTCGGCTTCCACCAATTGAAGAACACCTATAAAAATAACACGTAAATATGTAATTAAAATAATAAATAATGTAATCAACGAAGACTGATAAGTAAACGGGTAAAATATTCAGCAAATATTAACATCAACCTTTGGCTGCTCCGTTAATGTCATAAACTAACCACTATTCCTTCTACTTATCCATTTTGAAGGATTTCAATGCACTAGAACTTAAGATCCAACATTTATCCCTCTTGTTGAATCTCTTTTGATAATTCATCTCAACTAGAATATAATAAAGTCACAGAAACAAGCTCTAGTTCAAAATGAGTTAAAAACAATATTAAATTAAGAAAAATCGAAATGAATCAGGAAGAAATTTCTATCAAATGGGTCACTCTAATTATTACTAAACCATATAAACTCAATACAAACAAGCATTTTTTTGAAAACAAGCAGAAAATTCTTATATGAAGGAAAAAAGGGAACCTTTACCTCATTTTTCTAAAAACACCAAAAAAGTATCCAATGACTAGAGATTTTGCAAAAAGCGAAGTAGAAATCGCTAAAAGTAACTGACCTTTTGCATCGTTGATTGTCTAACACAATTCAACAAGCAATATCATCGCCACTCAGCTGACCCTTAAATTCAAAACAAGCGAGTTATTACAGATCCAAGCAAGCAAATCTCAAAATAAAATGCAAAAAGAAGCAAGAAAATCAGTAAATCTGGCTGCTCCAAATGAGCAAATCAGTAAATACCTGAACTAACCAAACTAGCGAACTGGTAAATCTGGTAGATCAATTTAGCGTTTAAGAAGAAAATTTCCGTTTATTGAAATTAGCGAGACAATCCACTTTAGGGAAGATGACGATTGAAAATTTCAGCCATATGTAGATGAAGGTGTGGAAATCTTTTTGAAAAGGTGGACAGAAAAGCCGATTGGAAACGTATTTTGGAAGAGACGGGGGGAAATTGGTTTGGGCTTATATAATTAGGTACGGGAAAAATGTTATACGCCCTAATAATTAGGTATCTAAAAATCTCTAAATCAAAAAACTGAATTCACTCCTGCATTCTTGCTTCGGTTGCCACAAAAAAAGCTAATATATATGTGTAGATTTTCTGCTGCTACCCGTATACTAATTGCTTCTAATGTAATGGTGGAACAGATTGCTTCTGTTGCAAGAACAACAGAAGCAACTATGGCGAAGCAACAGATGCTTTTTGTACAAGTGTTAATGAATTTTTCTTCTCTACGATTGTCTTGAATTCGTCGTAGAAAAACTTAGATCTCTTTAGTTGCGAGGATTATTGAAGTAAATCTTCGATAATCGAGCATTTTGGCGATCTTTGATGATTTCACGATGATTGAGATGGTTGAATGAAGCTTGATGGAGCTCTAATGGAGTTTGAAATGATTGCTTGATGTTGAGAAATGAAAATGGCAGCCCTTCAATGTAGAAAAATTTATTCCCTTTCATGTAGGAATGGATAAGGTATTTATAGATGTGGTCGTGAAGTGACTGGGAGTGGTGAATCTCAAAAACAAGTATGCAGGCTCTCGGGTCGCCCAATGACCCTCCTTGTTGGGTCAGCCAATGACCCACTACACTGGGTCCGTTAACGACCTGCTTGCTTTGTATTCTCACGCGTTCTGTGGCTTTGTGCTCATCTCAAAACATGGTCGACCCAACTTGGAGTGACCTACATCTGAACGACCCACATAGATATGTGCGAAACGACCTAACAGCCAATGACCCGACTCCATGTGTCTTAAATACACAAGACCTAACGCCCGATGACCTGATCCAAAGTGCCACAACGACCCTCCTGCTTCATAAATAAGAAGGTAGACGACCCAATTATAACGACCCGATATGAGTGACCCACAAGGCAAAATACCCATTCTTGCATTGGACCTAAAACATAACTTTCTACTCTTCAATATACTACTCATGAATCACATTTTTCATGGGATTAACAGCTGTATAGTTTTTTTTACATACAATATACCTCACCATAGTTTTGTATTCAGTTATAGCCAGTTCTACATGCTGGATTTTTTTTCCTAGCTATCTTTAGGTGAGAGTTTACGTATTTTGCAACAAAAGAAAGTACACATAATATTACGAAATAGAGTGCATGAAAATCATGACTTGCAGCTTTAGCACGTAAAATTTCAATGCATGTAAATATACCATATAATAAATACATACTAAAGTCTTGCAGTATTTCTACGTCATTAACATATTTTCCTAAATGGACATTGCCTTCATGAAAATATTGGCGAACATATTTTGTATCCAACGAACTACTGGTTATTTAGTTTAGGCTTAGTTATTGTATATTCGAGAAAATTTCCCTTTTGTTTTGTACTTTGATGCCATTGACTTCCTACCAGCTTATTTACTAATTCATTTGATTGATTTTTGCAGATTTCTAATTTAAGAACAGCTTCCTATCGCATTATTCTTTCCATATATCATATATTGTGAAGAATTATTTTTATTTTATTGTGTTTACTTTTAGCTATGTTGGGAGATCCATAAGTCATATATTTTTTGAGATTTTAATGTCGTTAAATATAATTGGGTGTGTTTTCTGTATTTCAAAACTATCATGCATTACAATTATAATGATTCTGACAGTAAGAGATGTTACAAATATTACTACCGCGCTTTTTTGTTTATTAATATGCATGTGAACTTACAATTGTCTTTTTACCTTCTTCATGAATGCTTTTGTAATTGAGATACATTTAAGTTTGCAAAGTGGTATTGTAGTAATATATCAACATTATTTCCTTGATGCATGATATTGTTTTATAGTATTGTTATGTTTCTCTAATGCTGGGAGCATGAAGCTCGATCTGGGAAAGCTTCTTAGCGTTATCTCTAATTGTGATATTCTACTTTGCGTAAGTCACCATTGTTATATACTCGTTGAAATTAGTCTCACCAAAATTCACACTTATGTTGTTGGAGTGGTATTTGGTATGTGATAGTAATACCTTATTAATTGACAATTGTATTGAACTTGTTGAAATAATTTTTAACCTAATATCAAATACATAAATCAACCATTATTAGTCGTGACACATATCATAGACAAATTAAAACAAAATTGCATACTTTCGAATTAGTGGCATGGAAGCTATAAAATATGTGCCAAAAAAATATATCCTTTTTTATCTATGTATATTACTTCAAAGTCAAGATTATGAGAACAGGAAAATGATGTTTTGTACTCCGATTGGATCAGTATTCTTAGATGCGGAAGAAAGAGAAACATTAGTTGAATAAATAATTTTATATTTTAAACTAAATATTACTTTAATAATACACCCAAAACCTTCGAGTTAAAGTTTGTGCGTTCCATAATTTACTCAAGTTTTTCCGAAATCACGGAAGAAAATTGATAATCTTTTAATACTTGATTTCTTTCGCCTATTTATCTTGCTTAATATTAAAATTATCCACTATTCCCACTTCATTTGGAACACTGAGAATAGCTTTATAACAACTTGACAGTTGGTAGTTAGTAAACTTTTTTTTTACTTTATTGGGGACTTGGGCTTTTCAGCTTGGTGATGGTAAAAAAGATTAATTAGGTTATTTAATTTTTTTATTATTGGTTGTTTGTGGATTCATAGTGTGACACCCCACATCCGTTAATGTGACTCGTTAAGAGAATTCATTAAGTTTCATGAAGCGTAATAGATAAACAGAAACAGAAATATTACAAGACATATATAAAATAGCAGCGGAATTTAGATCTTTATTAAAACAGAAAACATAATGGTTCAAAATCCAGTTACATCATAAGTCTGAAGTATTGTTACATTAGTATAAAGCTTCTATCTTGTAATTAAAATCATCAGAGTACAGAAATACATAAAAAACATAATCCCCAAAGTATAGCCATATCAGAGAAGACAAGAAATCAAGAGGTAGATCAAAGTAGCTCCAAATAGAATGGAAGAGAGAATCAAAATTAAGTCTGAGTATTCCACCCTGAGAACTTAGGGGGAGGGGGAAACGGAAGAGCGAGAAAAGAAAACAAAATGGGTTACACATAAAGTCTGGCGAGTCCATTTACTTTTAGCATATAAATAAATAAAAGCATCACGAAAAGCATATAAACTGGATGAGAGAGATAACAACGTCACAAGATAGGTATAACAGGCTGATCATGATAAGCAGAATAAACAGAACATAATAGGTTACGCTTCTCTAATACTTTTCTCTACACCAATACTAGTATAATAGATACGTAACAGGATTGCATACTCCATAATTACTTAACAGAAATAAGATGATCCCAATAGAAATATAATGGTAGTTTTAGGTGTACTCTAGTATCGGGTTTTACCCCAAACAGAATTAATCGGTACCTAAACAGAAATAACAAGTGTTAATCCAAACTGAAATACAGGTACCCCATAGAAATAGACAGGAATAGATGTACCCTAATTGCCACTCCCCAATCGATTGGCTCCCTATCCCCTAAATACCCTATGTCGGCCCCACAGTAGGGTGTATTACTTCCTAAAGTGGCAAATTACAGAAGGACACAGACCTATTTAATGGTGCTACAACGATTTATTTTCCCAGATCAGGCCGTACTCATGCACTCACATGAGTCCGCTGGAACGCGCAGTACACACCTCTTACCAGATGAATCTCTTACAATCAGCTCAGTAAGCGTGCCTTGACCCCAACCTAGTGCGGAGTCCCCCTTTAATACCAAAATGGGTTACTGACTAATATGGGTCCCACATAAGAGATGACACAAACCAACCCTTACAGAACTTGTGTCCCTAATTAACTAGGATTTTGACTGGTTATGCCTAACAGATTTAACAGATTCGCACAACCCCTTACAGATTTATGAGTTAAACCTTACAAGTTAACGGGCTCATATAACCCCTACAGATTTAGCAAGTTAAGATTTCTAGATTAACAGGTTCGTATAACACCCACAGATTTGATAGGTTTACTTAACCCCACCGATTTAACAGGCTTACTTAACCGCACATACTTAACAAGCTTACTACTTAACCCCACATACTTAACGACTTTGCTTAACCTTATAGATTTAACAAGCTCATACAATCCTTACAGGTTCAAACAGGTTAAGTATTACAAGCTCAATACCATACATTCATTTATGGTTATAATGCGCTAGACCTCCCACATTAAGTCTACCACTTGTGGAAGCTGAATATGCCGGTTGGGTTGGGGCAGACTTCTTCCACAAGTCGGACTTAACCTCGTGTCTTAGCACCGTCAAGTGTTTATGCACTTAGACCCCTCGCATTATATTTACCGCTTGTGAACGCTGGATATGCCAGTTGGGTCCGGACAGACTTCTACCACAAGTGTAATCTAACCTCGTGTCTAAGCGCGGTTACAGTTTCTAATTACTGTAATTATAGGCATTTCCATTCTTTTTACAATTACCCCTATTTCATTATAGGTTTTCATGCCCCTTTCCCAAGTCATATTCATCATGTATTATATTCCCCAAATCAAGATCTTTAATCACATTTGGTTTATGGCCCAAATCCATATTCATGTTTACAATTAAACTTATGCCCCAAATTTCCCAATACAAGTTATGCCCCAATTTTAACGGATTAAACAAGCTTCACAGATTCTTTACAGTTCCATTAACATGTTTCACTTAATCTTAAATTAAGCCTATAGATTCTTATGTCCCAAACCACAAGTCATAATTTACCGTATAAATCATGCCCCAATTTTTATTCCAATTTCACAATATAGTTTATGCCCCCATATCCAATCATGATTCAAAGTACAAGTTATGCCCTTAAATTACCATTTTCAATCATTCCCAATTTAACCCAATTTCGTTCATACGCATATTTCAGTGATATCAGCCTAGGCTCAAAGGTAGCTTGGCTATAAAAATAAAAAGGGAATAAGAGAGTGAAGAACAAAATAAGCATAAAACCAAAAGTAACAGAAATGGGCATATGATAGCAGAAATAGTCGTATAAGAACAGATCTGATGTACATGTGATAATAGAACTGATTAGGCATAGTTTCATGACAATAAACAGGCATGATGAGATCTAATCAGTGAATTAGATATACAAATAACGACGGATCTGACATGATAAATAGGCATAGGCTTAGATCCAATTCATAGTCATGTCAAAATAACTTAGATACACGGGTTATGGCAGATCTGATATAATTCAATTAGTCACAAGATTCGATCCAATTCATAGACATATCAAAATAACTTTTAAGTGTTTATATCTATAAATAACATAGACTCACTGTGATTGGATATAAGAAACAGAAGAATAATTGCAGATGAAGAATCATAGATCTTTGAATTTGTCTAACTCTTGTTGTAGAAGAAGAATAAGCTATTTTAGTCCAGGAAGAGGCAACATCTAGTTCTCCATTGTTTTTGAATGAATAAAACAATGGGTATAGGGTCCTATTTATAGCATAAGGTCAACGAATATATCGAAGAAATCAGTCTACATACAGTCTACATACACAGAAATGAATTTTACCCAGATCTGGGGAGGTATAGACACCTCTGTGTGGGTGTCGACCCATGAGTCAACACCCCCTTGATGGGTCGACACCCGTAGGCGGGATTTTTCCCACTCCCTTTCCACCGTTCGATTTTTGAATTTTGGACTTATTATATATATATATATATTCTTATGCGTATACAAACTTCAAACCTTAATATCTTCTTCATACGGTGTCTGTTTTAAGCAAACTTGGGGTCTATCTTAAGAAGAATTCTAGGACGAATGCAGTGGCACTGTCCTTTCACTTAATTCCCAATATTTAATTAAGTATTCCTTAGTTTATCACTGTAATGTGTTGTAAATTACGGGGTGTTACATTCTCCCTTACTTAAAGGATTTCGTCCCCGAAATCTCCAAGTTAAGAAAAATGTATATCCTAACATCCATCGCTCATCTATTCATCCATCAATCAAGGGCATCCATTTTCCTTAAAGGCTACATGAACATATGTCCCTACACTAATGTGAAAGATCAGGCGGTCTACTGATTCAGTCAACCTCCTAAATCCAATATATGTTAGTGCCATCAATCCAATATGTATGCAAATAATCCAATTATAACATGTAAGTGCTATATGTGTGCACAGTCATTCGTCCAAATGCAACATCCATATGATGATACACCCACTTTCATCCATTAAAAGAAGAAGAATGCACACACATCCATATGCAGTATGAGAGTGATTGAGTCGGTCTAGTTCCTAATGTGTGTGTATATGCATCCACGAGCAACCACTAGAAAACACTTGCATCCATGAAACATAACATGTCTCAAACACATGTTTACATCCATGGGATTTCTACCTAAAGGTCGAAGATTCAATCGATAGTATACACATGAATGACAGAAGCAAGTACTAATAAAAGATTGGAAAAAGAAGTTAAGAACATAGTCCCGAAAAGGAGAGGGTATGAAGCACGATTCTTGTCTTCAGTTTCCCAAGTCGCATCCTCATTGTCTTCTCCCCATTGCACTTTTATTAACTTAACCTCCCTATTGCGTAGTATCTTAACCTCTGATCCAAGTATACAGGTAGGAACTCGTCTAATTGTCGCCTCCCGTTCTACCTCTACTTTCTTAAGCATGCTCGGCTAACCTACCTATGCTGTATTGTGCAGACACTTCCATCAGTAAGAAATGTGGAAAAACATCATGAACATCCACACATAAGCGAAGTGAGCTGTACGCCTTAGTTGCAAAGACGACCAGAGCACCCCATTCTTATATGCTTCGCCAAACAAACACCTTTTCAAGTAGCCCCCTTACTTTCTTGCTGAGCTCCATCCTTTCCGTAGGAGTCATGTGGCGCACAGGTAATGCGACTGGCTTCGCATTATCTACCAATATATCCAGAAATCAATCTCGCGCCTCGAAGGTAAGTCCCTAACCTCCTCGAAAACATCTAGATACTCACAAACTACAGGTACCGATCGCAAATCGTTGACAAAAGCATCAAGTGATTCTAGGGTACTAAGCATGATAGACCCTCTTGGGTCACTAGAAATCTCGAGAGTCCTGCCAAGGCAAGTCAGAAGTCTAACGACCCTCCTCTAACAATCCAGACTAGCACTATACATGGCTAGCCAATCCATCACTAGAACCAGACAGTATCCCATAAAACCAAGTACATATGCATTACACTCATACTCGACGCCCCAAAACAGATATCCTCAAACCCCGACAAACCATAAACAGATGAGTCGTAGCCCCAATGGGGTTTGAGATAATAACGAGATCAGAAACAATACTAGTAATATGGTGCAGAGACTCAACCACAGAATCAGATATAAAAGAGTGAGAATTGCCAGAATCAAAAAAGATTCCTAACTGGATGATCGGAAAGAGAAATCAAACCTTCAATAGATACTTTCATACCTCTGTCCGGTACACTGGCCTCGGAGCATGCACCTGCCCTCCAGAAGGTCCTGTCCTTTGGCTCTGTCCTTGCTTCTTCGGGCACTCCTAGTATAGTGTTCGACTTCACCACAGTTGAAGAAGGCATTCTTTCTTTTTCTGCAGTCTTTGAACAAATGACCCACTTTCCCGCAACCATGACATTTCTTTTTGCCTTGAGCTTTGTCGTTTTTTCCGCCCTCTTGTTGTTGTTCTTTCTTGGGCCATACATTCATATTTTGTGTTTCCTTAGCCTTAGCCTCTTTCTTTACACCTTTATCTTTTTCATGCATCAATGCCATATCAACGAGTTTCTCAAAAGTTGCTCCCATCGGAATATGGGACATAGCTAACCCATGGAGGGGTTCATTTAATCCTCTAGTAAACCTCAAAGCTTTCTTATGTGGGGTATTTACTAGCTCCAAACTGAACCGAACCTTGCCAATTGATTAAATTTATTAACATATTATTTCACAGACATGCTTCCTTGCTTAAGCGCCAAAAACCTTTACATTTGCATACTTTTCTCGGCTTGAGAAAGAAACTTCATTTCAAACTTCTGACGGAAATCATCCCATGTCTCAACAGACGTCCCGCTTACATCACCTCCCACCAGAACAAAGCCTCATCTTTCAGTCGCCATATGACCAACTGAATCTTCCTAAGATCGTCAACTTCAAAAATTCCAAACAAATCCTCCGTCTCTTTAAGCCAATTCCTTGCTTCTACGAAAGTCTCAGTTCCTCGAAATGGCTTTCCGCCCATAGCACATAAATCCTTATAGATCTTAGAGAAATTATCTACCCGTGGAGGAGGTGGAACGACAGCTACAACCGGGGGAGGGGGCATCTGCTTGGCCTCCGGCAGGAGTCGTAGCCTCTAGAAACCTACGGGACCAACCAGGTATCCGTGCGCCCTCAAGGATATTAGGTTGCCTAGACAAGCTGAAAAGAAAAGGAAAAGGGGACTCAAACAGAGAATCGAAAGATATTACATATAGCTTTGGGGAATATTTTTTCAAAACAGACTTTTCTTTTGAAAACATTTTTTTTAAACCTTTTTGAAAACAATTTTCAAAATCTTTCATCCGATCTGGTAACCTTCAAATCTAATACCAAGTGTGACACCCCACGTCCGTTAAAGTCACTCGTTAAGAGAATGCATTAAGTTTTGTGTAGCGTTATAGGTAAGCAAAAACCGAAATATTACAAGACAGATATAAAATAGCAGCGGAATTTAAGTCTTTATTAAAATAGAAAACATAGTGGTTCAAAACCCAGTTACATCATAAGTCTGAAGTACTAAAACCCCATTACATTAGTACAAAGCCCTTGTCTTATACTTAAAATCACCAAAGTATAGAAACATAAAAAGCATAATCCCCAAAATATAGCCATATCAGAGAAGACAAGAAATCAAGCGGTACATCAAAGCATCTCCAAGTAGAATGGAAGAGAGAATCCAAATTAAGACCAAGCATTCCTACCCTGAGAACATAGGGGGGACGGAAGAGAGAGAAGAGGAAACAAAATGGATCAGACATAAAGTTCGGAGATTCCAGTTACTTTTAGCAAATAAATAAGCAAAAGCATCATCACAGGCATATAAACTTGATGAGAGAGATAACAACATCATAAGACAGCTATAACAGACTGAGCAAGATAAGAAGAATAAACAAAACATAATAGGTTACGCTTCTCTAATACTTTTCTCTGCACCAATACTGTATAACATATATGTAACAAGATTGCGTACTCCATAATTACTTAATAGAAACAGGCTGATCCTAACAGAAATATAATGGTAGTTTTAGGTGTAATCTAGTAGAGGGTTTTACCCCAAACAGAATTAAGCAGTACCTAAACAGAAATAACGGCTGTTAATCCAAATAGAAATACAGGTACCCCACAGAAACAGACAGGACTAGATGCACCCTAATTACTACCCCTCAATCGATCAGCTACCTATCCCGTAAATACCCTATGTAGGCCCCATAGTAGGGTGTATTACTTCCTAAAAGGGAAACCTACAGAAGGACATAGACCTATTTACTGGTGCTACAGTGGCTTATTTTCCCAGATCAGGCCATACTCATGCACGCACATGAGTCCGTTGGAATGCGCCAGTACACACCTCTTACCAGATGAACCTCTTACAATCAGTTCAGTAAGCGTGCCCTGACCCCTATCTAGTGCGGGGTCCCCCTTAAATACCAGAATGGGTTACTGACTAATATGGATCCCACACAGCAGATGACACAAGCCCACCCTTATAGTTCTTGTGTCCTCAACTAACTAGGATTTTAACATGTTATGCCTAACAGATTTAACAGATTCGCACAATCCCCTACAAATTTACAGGTCAAACCTTACAAGGTAAGGGGTCCATATAACCCCTAAAGATTTAGCAAGTTAATTTTTCTAGATTAACATGTTCGTATAACCCCCATAGATTTAACAGGTTTACTTAACCCTACCGATTTAGCAGCTTACTTAACCCTACATACTTAACAAAGCTTACTTAACCCCACATATTTAACGTATAACGATCCAAACTTCCCTGGTCTCCGAAGAGAAGAGAAAGAATGAATTGTTTGAGAATGCAACAATTAGAACACAAACAGAAGAACATTTCATTGATTATTACAACAATTAACATCAGAGTACAAGAATATAACAGAGCATGAATAAATTATATTACACAGAAAATATCAGAGATTAGAATACATTAAATGCAGCGGAAAAATAATACATAACACAACTGAAAGAAATACATGGATACAGAGCTTTCTGGGTATAGTTCCAACTGTAAATCCAAGATCATGTGAATATAATATTTGCAGAAACCCAACTACTAGCTGCCCGTGTGGAAAATAGGGGCACCCAGAGTTTAGGTTATAACAATAACTCCAGGTCAATCATGTGACTGGTGTAAGAACTAAAACATTTATTTAAAACTTTACTTTAAAATTTGGTAAATCAAGGGACCACGCCGTATATCACGGAATGGGTTTCCTCCTAAGAATACCAGTGCATAAAACAAACAGCGCAATGTTTTTTTGGAAAAATGATGCTATTTAAGACCCAGGTCCCATCACACAATGCAAAGCAAGCCGAATCATAGGGTTTTCCCTTATAATAGCCAAACATGCTTGGTACTTTTAAAACAGATTATTTAGATATTACTATAAGTGTATAGAGTCAAAAATAATTTCAAATATGAATGTATCAATCATATGCGGCATGGGTCCCATCTATCATGTGGCCATACTAGGCTCTACAATTAAAACACCAATGTCACGTACTGGAACTTGGATTTCCGTTTGTGAACCAAGGCAAGGGATCATCCTTACAGCTTCGAGACAATCTAGCCCATGTCTTAGGATCATAACGCATCGACCCTTGGATCGTTAGGGCGGTCCACACGAAGTGGATTAAAATGCCTGAACCATGTGTTTCCCTGCCCTATGGGGCAGTAAACTGGTCAGTATATCGACCAAACCATCCATCGACCCCGTAGTGACCGATATAACCGAGGCGCCTCGCTTTCCATCATCCACATAAGTAAAATGTTAGGGCTTGCAAAACCCTGACACCACTCCTAGCTAGAAAGAAAAGCATGTATATTTTTTTCACATTTCATATATATATTATTCACATTTCATATATATATATTATATTCACATCGCATATATATATATATATATGTACATCACAATCACAATCACAACACAATCAAATAAATCGTCCATGCTCTGTGGATGACAATGAGGTAATCTAACCAAAAATAAATAACTATACAAAAATTTATAGTAAGAGAAGTTCTCACATTCGGTTTCCACTCCACCAGTTTTATTTTTGAATTTCTGAACAGTTTGGATTTGAAATCGTCTCAAATTCTAATTTGCTCCAAATCACTTCTAGTCAGTTCTAAATGTAGTGCTTGTTGTCATGATTCCAACGCAACTGACGGTTCGTAAAACGGACCTCGTATGATAAAGATATGATAATAATTACATTTCATTTCCTAATTACATAATTAAATATTAATTAATTAAATAATTACTCTCCTAATTACATTGGTTAAAGAAAATCATAGCCGCTCCTTTATTCTTCTTCTTCAAACTGTTAATCAGATTCAACAACAAATAAATCCTATCTAATTTTGGTTCTCACACTAGTTAAATGGAAATATATAGATATCGTTATACCCAATACGATATTTGTTGATTTTAGAATTTGATATTGAATATAAGCCGATATTATTTTCTATTCAGAGCCTTGGATTTAATATCAAATTGGATTTTGGGTTTGTCATGAATGGTGTCTTCATTAACACCATTCTTAAACCCAATTGAGAAAAGACTAAATCTTTTAATTAAGATTCAATGAAGTTTACGAATTAATTAATATTTAATTGGAATTGAGTTGAAATTGGATTTTGGGTTTGTCGTGAACTGTGTTTAAATGACATTGATTATTTAGCCCGAGTAAAAGCAGGATTAATTTCCAGAAAGTTGAACAATCAACAAGAAATCATTTTGGGATTAAAACCAATTGGAGTTTGAATAAATCTTTAATTAGATTGTGAATGAATAAATGGTAATTGAATTACCAAAACACGTGATGTGATTAAACCAAATTTACTTAGTTGTTGGTATTCATGATTGTGATTGATTGATCGTTTGGAATGTGCCCGACCAGTTTATGAGCAAGATATGCTTTTACATTTAGCATTGGGTTGGGTAGAAATACTGGTATGCTAACGTCTTGTGAAACACTTCACGATTTGAATATGAGATGTGTAGCGATGTTGTTGTGTTTATTTCAAAATTTATTGAATGATTTTGAAATGATATTTTTCTTAAGTGAAAAGAAATGTATTCCCGATTTTGGATAGGGAATATTTTATAAAAATGTTTTATAAAACAGAAAGGATTTCGAGGCCTAAACCCGATGATTCCTAAAACGATTTAGAAATGTATTATGTGTTACATTGTAGTTCGATACATAACCGATTAGTTGCTATTGATGATATATCTGTTTGGTGGCAGAGAATTTGTTCTCTTGCTTAACACCCTTCTTTGAGACGTACGAGCTCAAAGGTTATGTGATTAATAGTGACTAATCATATGTGTGAATTGCTAATGTGAAGTACTATAGTTTGAAAGTACTTGTGATTATTATGTTGTGAAATGATTTTCCCTACTTCGGGATATAAAATGATTTAGCAAGTATGTGGCTAGGGATCGGGTGACCTGGACGACTAAAAGTATGGGCTGGATCCAGTGCCTTAGGGTGAGTGGTCAGCAATGTAGCCTGCTCCATGCGTGGGAGGTGCACATATATATATCGAGTTGGAGGGGCGCTTACTGCCC
The DNA here is from genome assembly GCA_030737875.1 of Allium sativum. Taxonomy (NCBI): domain Eukaryota; kingdom Viridiplantae; phylum Streptophyta; class Magnoliopsida; order Asparagales; family Amaryllidaceae; genus Allium; species Allium sativum. The sequence continues at coordinate 198,455,323 of CM060925.1, read as the reverse complement.
TGTTTGAGGGAAGATTCCCGATATTTGGTTGCATACTTGTTTTATGCATTGTTATGTTTTGGAATTCATATTTCCAAAGATTTTGGTTTGTGATCCCGAAGTGAAATCTACTTTTATATAAAGCTAGATATGTATTTCAAATGATTTGAAATAGAAATCGGGAAATAAAGTCCAAAGGAATAATTTCTGTAAATTGAATTGGATTTGGAAAACCTAAGTGTAGGGATTAATCTAAATGGGTAGATTGAGATATAGCGTGTTGTTGGATGCATAGTAGATCCATATCTCTATTACTTAGGGTTGTTTATACACTGACATTCATGGGGGTAAACCCGTTCCGTGACATGCGGCGTGGTCCCGTGATATGCTTCACATTTATATATAAAGTTTATAAATGTTTAGAGTTTCTTACACCAGTCCCATGACTGACTCGTACTTTGCTTTTTCCTTGCAAACTCGGGTGCCCCTATTTTCCACACGGGTAGTCGAGTAGTTTGTTTTGCAGATACTTATTTTAAGCAGGATTCTAGATTGAAGCTTAAAGCTATGTCCATAGCATTGATAGACTTCCGCTGTGTTATTTATTTATTTCCGTTGCATTGTATTACATTTATGTAAATTTATCTTCCGCTGTATATTATATTTCGATATACTCTGACATTCTGTACTCTGATGTATAATAATTATGATGTTTATAAAAGAATTCTGTTATTTGTTCTGATGTGTTATATGCCTAGAGTTAGCGCATGCGGGATTCGAACGGTCTTGGTCGGTTTAGAGATCGATTAGGTCCGGGCGAAATCCGTATCGTTGCATAACGGGTTTACATAACCCCACAGATTTAACAGGCTCATACAACCCTTCTGGATTCAAACAGGTTAAGTATTTCAAATTCATTACCATACGTTCATTTATGGTTATAATGCACTAGACTTGTCACACTAAGTCTACCACTTGTGAATGCTGGATATGCCGGCTGGGTTGGGGCCGACTTCTTCCACAAGTTGGACTTAACCTCGTGTCTTAGCACCGCCATGTGTTTATGCACTTAGACCCCTCACATTAGATTTACCGCCTTTGGACGCTGGATATGCCGGTTGGGTCTGGGCAAACATCTACCACAAGTATAATCTAACCTCGTGTTAAGCGCAGTTACAGTTTCTAAATAATGTAATTATAAACATTTCCATTCTTTTAACAATTATCCCTATTTCATTATAGGTTTTCATGCCCCTTTCCCAAGTCATATTCATCATGTATTATATGCCCCAAATCAAGATCTTTAATCACGGTTTGGTTTATGCCCCAAATCCATATTCATGTTTTCAATTCAAATTATTCCCCAAATTTCCCAATACAAGCAATGCCACAATTTTAACGGATTAAATAGCTTTGTAGATTCTTTATAGTTCCATTAGCATGTTTCGCTTAATCTTAAATTAAGCCTACAGATTTATATGTCCCAAACCATAAGTCAAAATTTACCGTATAAATCATGCCCTAATTTTTAATCCAATTTCATAATATAGTTTATGCCCACAGATTTCAATCATGATTCAAAGTACAAGTTATGCCCCTAAATTACCATTTTCAATCATTCCCAATTTAACCCAATTTCGTTCGTATGCATATTTCAGCGATATCAACCTATGATGGAAGGTAGCCTGGCTATAAAAATAAAAAGGGAATAAGAGAGAGAAGAACAAAATAGGCATAAAACCAAAAGTAACAGAAATGGGCATGTGATAGCAGAAATAGTGGTATAAGAACAGATCTGATGAACATGTGATAATAGAACCGATTTGGTATAGTGTCATGATCATAAACAAGCATGATGAGATCTAATCAGTGAATTAGATATACAAATAATGGCAGATCTGACATGATAAATAGGCATAGGCTTAGATCCAATTCATAGTCATGTCAAAATAACTTATATACACAGGTTATGGTAGATCTGATATAATTCAATTAGTCATAGGCTTAGATTCAATTCATAGGTATATCAAAGTAACTTTGAAGTGTTTATATATAAAAATAACGTAGACTCACTATGATAGGATCTAAGAAACAGAAGAATAATTTCAGATGAAGAAGCACAGATCTTTGAATTTGCCTAACTCTTGTTGTTGAAGAAGAATAGGCTATTTTAGTTTAGGCAGAGGCAACATCTAGTTCTCCATTATTTTTGAATGAATAAAACATTGGGTATAGGGTCCTATTTATAGCATAGGTTCAACGAATATAGCCAAGAACTTAGTCCACATACACAGAAATGAATTTCGCCTAGATCTGGGGGGGGTGTAGACACCCCTGTGTGGGTGTCGACGTGGGTGTCAACACCCATGTATGGGTGTCGACCCATGGGTCGACACCCCCTAGATGGAGTCGACACCCATGGGCGAGAATTTTCCCGGTCCCTTTTCGCTGTTCGGTTTTTGAATTCTGAACTTAATATATATATATATATATATATATATATATATATATATATATATATATATATATATATATATGTATGTATGTATGTATTCTTATACGTACACAAACTTCAAACCTTAATATCTTCTTCATACGGTGTCTGTTTTACGCAAACTTGGGGTCTACCTTAAGCAGAATTCCGAGACTAACTCAATGGTGCAGTCCGTTTCAATTAATTCCCACTATTTAATTAAGTATTCCTTAGTTTATCATTCTAATGTGTTGTAAAATTACAGGGTGTTACACATTATATCCATTTATGTTTGATATAATGTCTTTATAAGTTTAAATAAGAGCTATCCATTCATATATTGCTAATTAAAATGGCAGTAGGTTTAAAAAAATCAACTAATCATACAAATCTATATTTTTTGCTTTTTCATAGTGATTAAATACCATATAAAGGAAGTTTTCCAAATTCAATATCTTTAAAAGTTTTCATTATTTACAAAATAGGCTGGAATTGTTTACTACTCATGAAAACCTTCCAATTTTCAAAAATTTCATCATCCTTATTGAGGCCTGCTGTTCTCAAAATTATCATGCTAACTGAATTAAGCTCTTCCAACCTACTTCAAAATGTTTGCTACTTTGTTTGCCAGTAAGTATTGAATAATTAATCATATTTACTAATGAATGGATTTGAAGTTCAAATGTACTTATTGGTTCCAATTTTTAAATGCTACCATGATTGAATTTAACCTTTCAATTGATGATATAGAAGCTTCTAATGACTTGAGTTAAAGTTTAAAATTACTGTATAGATTTTAAATTTTGATAAATGCTGCTAATGGCCAAGTTTGAAATTACAAAATGAGATAACAATTTATCAATACATGGCTAATACAAATTCATATTGGTAAAAGTCTGAAGTAAAACAATTTCCAACCTTCATTTATATTGAGTGCATTCCTTGAATTATAACAGTGATATGGTTATGGACAATGAATTGTGTTTTGGTCAATACATTGTTTAATAGTTATATGAATGATTTGAGTAGATATTATTTCTAAAGGCGCTATGTCATAAAATGTTTTACTTTAGGAATAACCAATCAATGATATTCATAAATTTATCAGAAAATAGTTCATTTTGTGTATTGAAAAATGACCTGCTTCGAATTAATAATATTTTAGTAGGCGTTCTGCAATACAAACTGTTTACTTTTTGGAAATACAAGTAACTAATCAATTTTCACATAATTTATCAATATTGGGCAATATGCATTTGACAAATTATTTTTTGGTTGGTTTTCATAATACAAAGACTTGCTTTGGGCAAAAACACTAAAAAATTGTTATATCATGTATTTATTTGCTACATTCGCACTCCATGAATACTTCAAAATGGATGAACATATAATATGATTTTTTTTTTAAATATTATACAAGGTTTCGGTTTACTTGTTAATCCTGCATGAATTTTTTTCCCTGTAGTATGAGTCCAGATCTACTCACACAAGTTATAACCAAAGTGATATTCTATTGTTACTTTTGCAGTTAACTAAAGCTTTTATCTACTTTTGTTGAAGTAGATAAATTATCATTCTTCCTATGATGGATGCTACTGCCTTTTTGCTGGCTGTTTATGCAGGATAGCTTGCAAATAGCCTGAGCAGAGTATGTGAAATCTGCATTGAGACAGTATGATAGAAGAAAATTGATGACACACTAAATATCTTCCTGAAATCTTCCTTGAAATGTTATTAGATTTAAAATTTGATAAATACACTTGCAGTATACTTGGTTTCACATCTACAAGGAATGCGTTTGCATGTATGCTAATATTAGTAGCTAATGGTAATAAATATGATATTGATACTTCCTTTTTTAAAATTATATGTTGGAGAAAAAAACATCTGGTATACAGAATTTTTTTTCTATAGGCTTCGTTGTGTTACCTGTGCAGACGGTTCCTCTATCGATAATGTTACCATGGTCCTTGAAAAATCTGAAAACTTTAAATTTTAAATATGAAAATTGTGTCCGCTTATACCTCTTCTACACTATAGTCTTGAATTTATATTCACTGCCATGTTCAATAGCTAACACACATGTGCAGTATTAATAATAATATAACCTATTTCATAGTTGATTGAATTACTATGTGGAAGGCTTAAATCCAGCAAAAAATCTTAGCAACATAATTCCAAAATTAACTTTCGTCATACCCAATTGATCGTTCTTACATTCCCATTATTAATAGAATTAATTTAACAAGTTATAATTTCATATTCCTACCCTAAACTGATCAAAATACTTTACTAAAACAGTTATGGCACCACTAGTGTGTGTAGTACGAGTTCACATTTATTTTGCAATACCCCTGTGCGAAGCACGGACGAATACTTGTGTAAACATAATAGCAAAGTCACAAATTTCTATCTTCGATGCCTCAAAATTGCCGACTACGTTTATGGTAAAAAATTATTCATCGATGATCTTTTTTTTGCAATTGCGCAGTTGTACTACTTCTATAATAAGTTATTTTATTATCTTATTTCTGATAATAAATTATAATAAGAACTAATAAAAAATGATGTCTTAAGTCGATGCAGGAGGAGAAAGTCAGTAGCACTAAATAATTAGGAAATAGCACCAAAAGTCGGTCTTGAAAAAGACTGAGGTCCAAAACGTCCTTGTATTACGATCATTCAATAGGAAAGCACAAGAAATTCTCGAGATGCAAATAATATTTAGTTTGATGTTAGTATGGACAACATATTTTACATTATTTTAGAATCATGCATTAAATTACAGAGAGTTTGAAAACTGAAACTAATTTTAATTATAAAACCATATAAGTTGTTATAAAATATAAGCATATGATTACCTTTTCTTAAAGAAGTAAGAACATTAAGAATTTCATTTCTAATATTATTTATTTGCATACGATGGTCAATCAGTAAAAATAATCAGGGAAATTTAAGTAGAAGTGCGTTGATCTTTTCAGAGTTCCATTAAATAAATTACAAATTTAACTATATTAAACAGTCAAAGTGACTAGTTGCCGTATTGATATGATAAACTAGGTAATTGATGTTTAGGAAATTAGCTTAGTTTATTACAATGAGCCAACATGTCCCACCAAGATAAATGCATGACAGTCCGTATTGATGGCTTACAGGTTTATTTTTTGCTTATAAACAAAGAAGCATTTTCAATAGATTTCTTCATCTCAATGTGTAATGTCTCGTCTTTTTGGTAGTCAGATATTTAAATATATTTTATTATTCTAAAAATTATATTTGGAATATTAATGGATTTTAATATTTAATTTGTTTATAAAAAGAATTTTGAATGTTAAATTTATATTTAATATAAATCGAGCTCGTAACATCGCGGTAGTTTGTAATTTACAATGGTAATTTAAATTGAATATATAGGATCCGATATAAGTCGGAATTCTGTGAAACAAGAAACGTTTGAATCTAGTTGATAATAATTTTCAAATAAAAGAGAAAAATTGAGATTTCGTATTATAAATTGTTAGTTATGTCTAATTTAAATTTTGAAATAGTCGCTATGGAATCATTTATAAATTATAACGATTAATTTAATAAATTTAATTCGATTTGATAGGAATTTAAGCGTAACTTGAGATAACAATCAAATTAAGCCACGAAACAAATTCCATTGAATTCGTATTGACGTTTAGAGTCAAGATACATATATAGTTTATTATTTTTGGACATGGGATATTTTGGTGTCCGAAATAGCGTTGTTTGGCGTACAAAATAACGTATCGGGAAACAGTCTCGAAACGTGACAAAACTTGTGCCGTTGGATAAGTATTAGTAATTTATTGTAGGATTTCAATTTTCGTATCGATCGGACGTATCGTTTGATAGTGGCAACGATAAACGCCTAAATTTTTATTTAATCGTTTATATTATTTTGGCCAATTTAAACAGGGGTAACTTTAAAGGAATAAATGACTGGCTAAATGAACTCCATTTTTAACGAAATAAATTTCATTGGATCCGTAGGGAAAAGGTCTAGTAGAATTTCAATGTTTCAAGTTGATTGAATTTTTTTTATCGTGGGAAATTCAAAGGCGTGGTTTTTATCTGTGAATTATAAAGGGATTTTTACAAACGAGCTCAGAATTTGACGAAACTTCTCCCATCGTGTCCAGAATATTTTTCTATGCTAGGATTAGGAGTTTATCCCGATTGGAGATCACATGTGATGGTTTTAACTTGATACTTCATTAGTAAGTTTTGGATATAATATTATATTAATAAAGCCTTTCCTAAAAATAACCAATTCAGTCAAACCCTAAAAATCTCTTGCGCATGGTCAAGGCCTGACGAGCCTCCATTTTCTGAAATGGACGAACTATATTGTTCGATCCTTTTCATCTTTAAATCATTCGATCCACTCAGTAATATTAAAAACCTTCAATTAATAAATTGTTTAACTCTTCAAGATCTCGAGTTTAACCGGACATGATGAATTTTTGTGCTTCGTGGTGGCGGGTACTGGGCTAAAAGGTGCCAACGTTCGACCTACTGACGGATATTGGCTGCATCAAGGTGTACGATATTGGAGTTAGAGATTGCTTGCGTGTTGGCGCATCTGATGGAGGGTTCGGATCAACCTCCAGCGAGGTGAGGGAGGAGCGGCAGGTGGATTCTTGGTGCGTGCGTATAGGGGAGTTGTTGATCGAAGGAACAACGTATATTCAAAAGAGTCGAGCAGAAAACAAAGTTAAAGGGGATGTGGTGCAAACTTAGTTGGTTCTTAAGCAAACAAATGAAGAAGCAGCTGGGTTGAGGAGCCTGGAAAAAAAAAGCAGCATGTTGTTTGAAGGAAGCAGAAAGTTCGATTTTGGATTTTTTTTGGATTTCATGCGTGGGGAGTTGAAATCGGTTATCTCGGAACGAGAAAACATATACGGGAAAGATGTGTGAAGGAGGGAAAAACAGTTCGACCCGTATTCTTGAACATGCAGAAGGAAATCGGCAAGTATAACCTATGTAATTACCTTAATATTTAACTAACTATGATTAATAATTAAATTAGTGTTTATCGATACAGATGGGAACGAGCATGAAGGGAGAAGAAGAAGTTAATAGATCGGCCGCCCTTTTTATTTAAACGTAATTAGTCTCATTAATTATTTAATTAAGAAGTAAATTAGTGGTTTAATTATATAATCTTAAAACACTAATAACTCATTGATAGGTTATCAGAATGGAACCAAATCAGTTGCGTTACAATCATGGTGGCGAACTCGTCATTGTGAAGCTGGATTGGAAAGTGGTTGAAACGACCCAAACTTCGCCTTACGGGAAAGCCCGGATTGAGTTTAGAACATGACAAATTAGAACACAAATAGAAGAACATTTCATTGCTATTACAACAGTTACATCAGAGTACAAGAATATAATAGAGTATGAATAAATAATATACACCAGAGAAATATCAGAGATTTAAATTATAAAGCAGTGGAAAATAATACATAACACAACTGAAAGAGAGACACGTATAATCCGAATATAGCTCCAGCTGTAATCCAGGATCCTGGGAAAAGAAATATCTGTGAAAACCAAAACTACTAGCTGCCCATGTGGAAAATAGGGGCACCCAGAGTTTAGGTTAAAACAATAAACTCCAGGCCAGTCATGGGACTGGTGTGAGAACTAAAATAGTTATTAAATCTTTACTTTAAAAGTCGGGAAATCATGGAACCATGCCGTATAACATGGAACAGGTTTACTCCACATGAACCTCAGTTTAAAATAAAACAACGCAATGCTTTTTGGAAAAATGAAGCTATTATAAGACTCAGGTCCTATCACACAATGCAACACAAGCCGGAGGATAGAGTTTTCCCTTATAATAGCCAAACATGCTTGGTACGTTTAAAACAAATCATTTTGATATTACTATAAGCATATAGTGATTCAAAAACAATTTCGACATAAATGTATCAATCATAAACGACATAGCTACCATATACTATGTCGCCGTACTAGTTTTACAATTAAAATTGAAAAGTCACGAATTGGAAATTGGATTCCCATCTATGAGTCGAGGCAAGGGATGTCTCCTCAATGATTCGAGACACTCTAGAACATGTCTCAGGATCACACCTATGGGCAACCCTGTGAATGATAGGGCCGGTCCACACATACTTTAGTGGATTGGTTATTCCTGAACAATACGTTTCCCAGTCCTATCGGACCTATCACTTGGCAGTAGCGACTAATATCTAGAGCCACTAGGGACTTAATCCGAGACGCCTAGCAATCCATCATCCATATGAGTAAAAAAGTCTGGGCTCTATACCATGACACCAATTCTAGCAAGAAAGAAACGCAAGTTCTCCGTACGGTCACAATCCCGTTTTTGACTCATACCGGGTGTGAGGCTCGCGAATTAACGCAATACACAAAGCTATGCTATTTAAAGTCGTGCTTTGATCATCAACCACAAGACTTAGCATTTCAACAAAAGCCTTGATCATTTGCATCTCAGTATGTCACACTGACAATTCACGCCATACAACTGATGTCTATCAATATATAACCTCTAAGCTCGTACATCTCATAAAAGGGTGTTAAGCAAGGGAATAAATTCTCCGCCACCAAACAGATATATGTTTAATAGAAATCAATCAACACAAAATGAAATCCAATGTCAAAGACACATCCATTTACAAGTCCGTTCTGGGTCTGAACGAAACCGGAGGCACCTTATTCCTCATCCCAAATGTCCAATACAAGAGAAAGATCGTCGCATATCCGGTCGATCTCAAAGTACGTCTGGATGATCACCACTTATTAACTTGTCTTGGGTGTATAGCCCAATCAAGACATCAGCAACCATCCAAACGATGTGAAGATCTCCGGTCTTCAACCACCGTCTTCATCATCGACTTTTAGTCATCGTATTAATTATTCAGAATGGGTTAAACCCGGTATTTCCGAATAACTCGCGTATTTTATAATCAATAATCAAGTGCTATAAAAACACATCATACGCCTCATTCCAATTAAGAATATTTTTTTTTTAAAATATTCACATCATTAGGGAAAGGTTCCCATTAATTGTATCAATGATAAATTCTTTAAATTTATTCTTTAATCTTCCTTTGGATATCGATTCTAAACCAAATTAAGGTTTATCAACCAGTCAGGATTATCGAGCCTTACCGAAGTAATCATTTATTATATTAATCCCAATCCCATCCTATTCATCCCATGGAGCAAAACTATAGTACCCCATATCTAACACCACTGTGCTATCGTGAAAATTAATTACCATTTCTCCTTCAAATCTAATTAAGGATTTAACTATCGCCCGGAATAAAACTTGTGGTACTCCATTCTCGATCATTTCCTGAATTTGATAATTTAAATTATCACATTCTCATTTCAACCTAATTAAAGATTTATTAAAACTTTACTTAGTTTTAATCTTCCAACAATCGTTATTTAATGATAATTTAACTTTGGAAATACAAACATGCCACATCGACAATCTACACCATACCACTGATTTTTTCCAATATATAACCTCTAAGCTCATACGTCTCAGAGAAGGGTGTTAAGAAAGAGAATAAATTCTCCGCCACCAAGCAGATATATGTTTAGTAGAGATCAACAATATAGTTCGAAATACAATGTTAGACATGTAATCTTGTCTTTAACTGGGTTAAAGAACCAATGTTGTTTAAAACACAGTTCACAATAAACCCGAAATCACATTCCATTAATTATGGAATCTTCACGGAAAATAGATCAATATATAATTGATATCAACTTCCGTATCTGACTAATAATATAAATGGAATAATGGAAAAGCCTTTTAAATTCCATATATAATAACAATCTTCCAACACAGAAGCTCACTTCGATTATCACTAAACCGAATTCCAATTTAATATATTAAATTGGAAAATTTAACTTAAAAAATTTCCATTAATTCTTAATAAAATATTTATATATTCCAAATCATATTTTCACTGTTAATTGGGTTAAAGAACGAATGTCGTTAAAAACACAGTTCACAATAAACCAAATTCACATTCCATTTTATTCCAATTACTAAATATAATTAGAAATTCTAATAATCTTAATTAAAAGATTATTCTTTACACTCGGGGTTTAAAAACAGCGTTACTGAAGACACCATTCGCGACAAACCCAAAATCCACTTTGATATTAAATATAAGTCTCTAAACATAAATTATATCGGCTTACGTTCAATATCAAATTCTGAAACCAACACATATCACATAGGGAATAACGATATATATCTATCTTCCAAATTCCTTCACCATATCCGTATAGCCACGAAATCCAATATCGGAATATCCCGAAGATGATTTTTATTCAAATCCATTCCAATTCATACATTGGAAAATTCTGGTTAGATTAAAACCATTCACAAATCCAATTTATTAATTTAAAAACGTTGGATTATCTTTCTAGTTAATAACTAGTTCATTTTGATAAAAATATACTTTTATCTTTACAAAATTGGAATTTTTCATCCAATTTCTTTCCAAATCATTTATTATGATTTTACATAAATTATTAATATTTTTAATAATTTTATCAAGGCCTGTACAGTAGGTTTCCAATAACGGCCACCGAACTGCATCCTCATCGACCTTTTCCAAATTTGATTTGGACATAATTCCAAATCCAACCATTAGATTTCGAATCTCTTATATTCGTTGGAAAGTTTTTTTCGATACAAACCCAATGGTTCTGGTTTTAGGAGAATCCAACTGTCGGATCTCCCGTAATATCAATTCGAAGTCAGTGGTTGAAATTTGCGAACGGTCGTGGCACGGCGCGTTCTATTCAAGCCATTAATATATATATATATATATATATATATATAATATTTTGTTGAAAACGTATTTTATAAATTCGTTTTAAAAACGATTCACACTTTCACTTCAATTTTAAATCAAAGTTGAATAATCCTTATCATTATAGTATTTAAATGATAATATTTTCAAAATATCAGATTTTGAAATCATTTCATTTTCGATATTCTTTATAAAAACGAATAAAATCGATATAAATATCGTTTGTGTTAAAATGGCACATATCTAATCAACACGGCTTCACATATTTCAATATTTTCGTTTCCATCCAAAATCGGACATCAAATTCACATTTTAATCACTGGATGTTATTTAAAAATATTCGTTATTTTAAAATATTCATTATTTTAAAATATTCGTTATTCCTGAAAATGAATCAGACACAGTCAATTACCATATAATTTATTTATGTGGATTTCATACAACACATGTATACTACAACAATGATAAACAATCAACCATCATCCAGAGTGCATTACACAACTGCATAAGCATTAAATATAAATAATAAACGCTTACTACAGTCTGTCAACCAATCGATTGACTTACAACAAAACAATTGGGATTAGTGTCATCAAATATCATCCTCAATACTCGTGTGGGGTTTCAACGAACAAATACTGAATATTATTTGTGCAGTTGGGCGATGTGTAAAATTTGTTGTTCCAATCAATGTCAGTTAAATGGGTGTACATAAACAAATCGTTCGATTTGTAAATGAATATTTATTTTCATTTCAGGAGAATTTTGTATCGTTCATATATACGTTAAAAATTATATTGTTAACGATAAAATATTTATTTCTACAGTTGACTATTTTATAGAGTTCATACATTAAACAAAAACGATATTTTTATTGTTCAAACATTTTATTCAACATATGTATATTTTATATAGTTTATTTACACATTAAAAATGACATTTTTATTGAATAAATATTTATTTAAAAAAATTCTGCATTATAACGGAGCAATATTAGAATCGGAGTAATGTCTAGCATTACCCCTCTCTTGATACTGGCTCGCGCCATACACAATCCCACAATCATTTTTACAACAACAATCCAAATTTCCACAATATAATCCAAACAAACAACTATGGTTTGTACAATAAATAATGTCAGGAGCTATTAAGCTCCGTCTATAACCTGGAATATATTTAACTATAAAATAATTTGAGTGAGAAGGTGTTCTCATATTGGGATCCCCTCCGCCATTATTTACTGATGCTCTGATTTGTTGTTCTGGTTCCAGAATTTGCAAACGAGCTGCAATCTTCACACGGTCTTTTTTTCTAGCTTAAGTGCGCCATTCCGGACAACTTCGTGTAGTGGCCTTTCTTCCGAAATTGCTCCATTTCACCGGAATTTGCGAAAAGACAGTATTTGGATAGTAGATTTAGATGCGTTTTCTAGGCGGCTCCGCAATCCAAAATATGACTTCCATATACTCAAATCGAAGAGAAAATCATGCTCTTCGATTTTGGTACTATGAAGTTTTGGCTAAAAGAGCATGGTTTGGGAGTTATTGGCCAAAGAATGACAGGGTCTTATTTGCAAACCTTGAAATTAATAAAAATTGGATTTTTAATTGGAGGGGGCCCATAGGTTGGAAATGGAGGATGAGGGGGACTGCGTCGGGCTGGTGGTGGCTAAGGGAGGCGACGGCTAGAAGGTGGCGGCACGCTGGAGGCGACGCGGTGGGTTTCCGGGGGTTTGGGGTTTATTAATTAGAGAAGGGGGGCAGGGCGGCCTTGGAGGCGGCGAAGACAGAGGGGGGCGACGATCGCCGACTGCCTTGGGGGGGAAGCGGAGGTGGCGGCATGGGCCCGAGGGTGGCGCAATTGTCGGTTTTTTCTTCTTCAAACCGACGGGGAGAGAGAAAGGAAGGGGGTTTGACCATATATAATATATATATATATATATATATTATTGACCAAAAAGTTACTTTTCCATTCGATCTACAAAACGAACCCACCGACTATTGTCCCTAGCTAGTTACCCCCTTTTCGAACGCAATGGGATATGTCACGTAAGCCAATTCGACTGTTTCGATCAATTTTCATCAAAATTAAAATATAAATTAATGTAACATTCAAAATTGATTTTAACGTACATTTTAATTTACCGGGCCACGTACTGACTCCAAAAATTCCTGAAAATTAAATCTAGCTATGTTTTGACAATATGGCCCTTACAAAACTAATTTCATCGAATTTGGAGACCATTTGAAAAATGGTCATTTTCCAGTCGATTAAATTCAAACTAAAATTACCAAAAACGTTTAAATTCGCCATGCTCACATATCAATTCCAAAAATTATGAAAATTGGAATCTAGCAATAATTTGACATTCTGGATCCAACAAAAGTTGTTTCATCGAAAACAGAGGTCGTTTAAAAATGGCTATTTTTAAGGGCTATATATTATATTAATATATATATATATATTTCTTAACGACTATTTTAAATTTCAAACTGGACATAACTTATTTTTTATAAAGTGAAATCTGAATTTTTCACATTCGCTAGAAAGATATATTTAAATAAATTCAACATTTCTCATTTCATCCAATTCTGACTTATACTGAATTATGTATATTCATTTGAAATTAAAAATCGAATTTTCAAACTACCGCGCCATTTCAGGCTCGTTTTATAATTAAAATAAATTTATACGTTCTAACTTCGATTCAAATAAATTTTAAATCATTATTATTTAAAATAAATCATTTTAAGTTTCCCAAATCCATAAAAATAGCTAAAATAATTTTTTAAAATTTGTTCCAAAATTACAGGTTGTTAGAATCTCCCCCACTTAAAATCTTTTCGTCGTCAAAAAGAAACGGAGCTGAAAGTTGTTTAACTAACCAACTCAACTTTCATTCTGGCTTTCGTTCTTCAACTTTTCAATTTCTAAGAACTTTCTAATTTCTCAAAAATTTGGTTAATACCCTGAATTTTCGAAAAATTTCGCCAAAACCTCCTTTGTACGGGCTGATATATAAAACCGCAACCTGCCTCACAGGGCCCTCATCAGTCCAAAAGAAAAAGAAAAAGCCAATCGGCTCATAAAATCATCTAAACCCAAGAAATACAGCAAACATGTACCTATTTGTCGGGCATACAATTTTATTCCTCTTCTTAGCTTCCATGCTATGACCTGTTCAACATATATGCATGTACATGTATGAAATTTCAACTTTCAATTCAGTTCAACATTTGATTCAATTTGGCTAAATTAACCTTCATATTCTTATTGATTTTATTAGTTGGATTAATAATCACACATCATAACCAACAATCAATTAGTTAGTTAACTTTTCAAACATATATCTTATATATATACTCAAAATCATATTTTAAAGACCAATTTACAAACAATAATCCATAACTAAGTTTTGGTTCTCACACCAGTCAACTGGAAATATATAGATATCCCACTTTCATCACTCGAAAATATATACTGATAATGCTGCAGCATTATCAGAATCATCCTCGGGCGACTAGAGTGTGATTCTATATCCATCTAGTATATTTGAGGCTTCGAATACATGTGGATCAGACATATATTAAAATCTCCATATACTCGACAGTCCAAATCAATTTAAAATAAATTATTCACATACACACAATAAGGTTTAAAATTTTCAAAATCAATTTGTTTTCATTTTTATTTTAAAAATAACACTCTTTGAAACTCATTCTAGGATACTACTGATCCCATCTCTAACGAGTCATTCTCATTGGACATTACTAATGAAATCTCTGATGAATTCTTTCGTTTGGTTCTAATGTGTATTGTTCTCGAGCTCTGTAAACTAAAGCTCTGATACCACGATGATACGACCCAAACTTACCCTTACGGGAAAGCCCAGATTGAGTTGAGAACACGACAAATCAGAACACAAATAAAAGAATATTTCATTGCTATAACAACAATTACATCATAGTACAAGAATATAACAGAGTATGAATAAATAATATATACCTAAGAAATATCAGTGATTTAAATTACAAAGCAACGGAAAAATAATACATAACACAACTGGAAGAGATACGCGGATATAAATCTTTCCGAATATAGCTCCAGCTGTAATCTAGGATCCTGGAAAAAGAAATATATGCGAAAACCAAAACTACTAGCTACCCCTGTGGAAAATAGGGGCACCCAGTGTTTAGATTAAAACAATAAACTCCAGGTCAGTCATGGGACTGGTGTGAGAACTAAAACAGTTATTAAATCTTTACTTTAAAAGTTGGGAAATCATGAAACCACGCCGTATAACACGAAACGGGTTTACTCCACATGAACTTCAGTTTAAAACAAAAAAACGTAATGCTTTTTGGAAAAATGAAGCTATTATAAGACACAGGTCCCATCACACAATGCAACGCAAGCCAAAGGATAGAGTTTTCCCTTATAATAGCCAAACATGCTTGGCACGTTTAAAACAAATCATTTTGATATTACTATAAGTGTATGGTGATTCAAAAACAATTTCAACATAAATGTATCAATCATAGATGGCATAGCTACCATATACTATGTCGTCGTACTAGTTTTACAATTAAAACTGAAAAGTCACATGTTGGAAATTGGATTTCGATCCATGAGTCGAGGAAAGGGATGTCTCCTCAACGATTCAAGACACTCTATCTCATGTCTCGGGATCACACCTACGGGCAACCCTGTGAACGGTCGGGCCGGTCCACACATACTTCAGTGGATTGGTTATTCCTAAACAATACGTTTCCCAATCCTGTTGGAACTATCACTCAGCCAGTAGGGACCAATATGTAGAGCCACTAGGGACTCAATTCGAGGCGCCTCGCAATCCATCATTCACATAAGTAAAAATGCCAGGGCTACATACCATGATGCCACTTCTAACTAGAAAGAAACGCAAGTTCTCCCTACGGTTACGATCCCTTTTTGACTCATACCGGGTGTGAGGCTCGCGAATTAACTCTATACACAAAGCTATGCTATTTAAAGTCGTGCTTTGATCATCAACCACAAGACTTTGTTTTTCAACAAAAGCCTTGATCATTTGCATCTCAGCATGTCACACTGACAATTCACGCTATACAACTGATGTCTATCAATATATAACCTCTAAGCTTGTACGTCTCAGAGAAGGGTGTTAAGCTAGAGAATAAATTCCCCGCCACCAAACAGATATATATTTAATAGAAATCCATCAACACAGAATGAAATCAAATGTCAGACACACATCCATTTACAAGTACGTTCTGGGTCTGAACGAAACCGGAGGCACCTTATTCCTCGTCCCATATGTCCAATACAAGAGAGAGATCCTCGCATATCCGGTCGATCTCCAAGTAGGTCTGGACGATCACCACTTATTACCTTTTCTAGGATGTACGGCCCAATCAAGACATCAACAATCATCCAAACGATGTGAAGATCTCTAGTCTTCAACTACCGTCTTCATCATCGACTTTTAGTTGTCGTATTAATTATTCAAAATGGGTTAAACCCGGTCTTTCCGAATAACTTGCGTATTTTATAATCAATAATCAAGTGCTATAAAAACACATCATACGCCTCATTCCAATTCAGAATATTATTTTATTCAAACACTCACATCATCAGTGTAACGGCCCGCCCCGCACTAGCCGGCATTTCCTCCGAAAGTGCGCTGTACGCATGCCCGGCTAGCACGTAATGGTCGCCAAAGAAAGGAAAGAAGAGAACGAACTAATCGAAAACCTATATAATGTCTCACAGCACAAGGACCAAAATATAATAATAATATACTTGACATAAAACAGGCGAGACAGTGCTTAAGTTGATAACTAAAACCAACATCAACATCATCATCAGAGTAGCGGAAATCCAAATACAGCTTATTACAACTTTCCAAATTACTGTCTCTAAACAAAAGAAAGAAAGGTACACCACTGATGCCCAAAGTAGTGACCGTTGCAACACAGGGAGAATATATATATATATACATATATATCATACGTGGAAGCCTCCTGCTCGCCTTTGGTACATCCACTCGTGCATACCACCTAACCTGTCTCTAGTCTGCTCTGAGAGCACCCAGAGTAATAAGAAGAGACAAAAACTCCGGATCAGACAAAAAGTCTGGTATGAGCGATAAGCAGCAAACAGAACAATAACAGGTATACTAAACCATACCTGAACCTGGACCTGCAACCAAAGAGTTAGCACTACATACCGTACAATACTCTAAGGTACCACTAACATATGGTGTAAAGAGTACGGGGGTGGGGGTGTGCATGTCATAATGATGGCAAATAAATCAAACATAGCAACCATCCTCACATCTCTCACTTAGTGCGTAAAGCATACGATATCCACCATTTCGATCTCTAGACCCATTGAGGTAAAGACGGAGTTCAATTTGTACCACTACTGCTACCGCCAAGCTTATCCCATGGAATCATGACCAACCCTTTTCAAATGATCTCACTTCATTGGTCTATAGCCCACTAGTCGTACCTAGGCCACTGTGGCCCTGAATCCGTCCACGTACTTTCCATACATAGTGATCCAAAGTTATAGACATCGACAACCCCTTAGCACACATCCCGCAACAAAGCTCAATCATGAAGTCAACTCGTTGGTTCACATCTGGATCCTGAGTTCTACTTCTCATTTGGGCTTCCTTTGCATTTCGCGTTTTTGGTCTTCTTCCCCAGATCGGTCTTCATTTGGTTCGCAACCCATGCCTCACGTTCAAAACTCCTGAGTTCGGTTTGGTCGTCATCCTCCTTCGGATCGGTTCGAGCCACCTGCATCGGATCGGGTCGTGATGTCCTTCCTCCAGCAGTTCGGGTCGGGGTCCACATCTCCAAGCAGTTCGGATCGTGGAAAGCTCCGGATCGGGTCGGGCCTTCCTCACCAGCCCGGGTCATTGTCTGCCGATCGGGTCGGGACTCCTGGTCGGATCGGGGTCTCCAAGCAGTACGGGATCGATGCACTAGCTCATGGCGCAATAGTTCAGAGGAGCGGTTCGTGGGTGGTTGTCACGATCGGGTCGGTTCAGTGGGGGTGCGATCCGATCCGGTTTCCTATACAGTTTTCCTACAACTTCCAGCAACCTGTTTTACGCCATTCGACGGCTTTTTCGACCAATCTAACTATTCTAATCAATCACAAAGCATACCATACAGTCATAGCAACATGTAGAAACGACCATAAACACCAAAACAACAATTTGATAAGTTAAAACGGATCAATCATAGCCAAAAACCTATATTTTCCTCTTAAGCATGTTTAGGCATAATTAATGATAGAATTAACAAAACTTAACCAAATTTTCTAACAGAGGCCTAAAACATTATTTTCGAATTTATAAATATTTTTCCAAAATTTTATCATGTCTAATTTCGTTAATCTTCACTAATTACCCTTAATTAACTGTAATTAGTGCAAAACCATGCAAATCACTCACCTTTGCCATAATAAAACTCAGATCTGAAATGAATCTCTGTTTGGCACGAATACTGATGTCTAACAGCAGCTCTTACCTTGCTTTGGTGCTATTTATCCTTAATTCGATGTTGTTAAGCCTAATCTTCAATTAGAAAGTGATTTGGGAATGTTTTAGATGTTGGGGGTCATTGTTAGGGTTGAACAAATGTCTATGGCGGCTGGAAAATGTCTAAAAACCAAACTCCCTAACCCTAACAGCCCTTAAATACACCAAATCCCGAAATCCCCCTTTGGGCCTAGCTGTTAATCACCCGGTTAAGCCCAATTAAGCTGTTTTTCACCATCTGAAACTTGTTTCAGCCATACCTCCCAAACGGTGAGTCCGTTTGGCTAATGTGACCACTCTACGGAATTGTAAACCATCATCTGGATCAAGTGGAAGTTATTTCAGGTCAAAATTCCTTTCCAGTCTAAAGTTATGGTCAAAAAAAGATCAGCTAGGGGTAAAACGGTCATTTAAAAATCGGCAAAAATCATGAACATGCGAAATGAACCAATAGTCGTCTCCCAAAGTTACATGACCATACGACTTCGTATGTGAAAGAAATAAATATTCTACGATCCTATGATGCGTAGAATGCGGGTCGTTACAATTAGGGAAAGGTTCCCATTAATTTTACCAAAGATAAATTCGTTAAATTTATTCTTTAATCTTCCTTTGGATATCAATTCTAAACCAAATTAAGGTTTGTCAACTAGTCGAGATTATCGAACCTTATCGAAGTAATAATTTATTATATTAATCCCAATCCCAACCTATTCATCACATGAGAAAAACAGGTAGTACCCAATATCTAACAGCACTGTGCTATCGGTAAAATTAATTACCATTTCCCCTTCAAATTTAATTAAAGATTTAACTATCGCCTGGAGTAAAACTGGTGGTACTCCATTCTCAATCATTTCCTGAATTTGATAATTTAAATTATCACATTCTCATTTCAATCTAATTAAAGATTTATTAAAACTTTACTTAGTTTTAATCTTCCAACAATCATTATTTAATGATTATTTAACTTTGGAAACACAAACATGCCACATCGACAAACTACACCGTACCCCTGATTTCTACCAATATATAACCTCTAAGCTCTTACGTCTCAGATAAGGGTTTTAAGCAAGAGAATAAATTCTTTGCCACCAAACATACATGTATTTAGTAGATATCAACAATACATTTCAAAATACAATGTTAGACATGTAATCATGTCTTTAACTGGGTTAAAGAACCAATGTCGTTTAAAACACAATTCACGATAAACTCAAAATCACATTCCATTAATTATGAAATCTTCACGGAAAACTGATCAATATATAATCGATATCAAATTCCGTGTCCAACTAATAATATAAATGTAATAACGGCAAAGCCTTTTAAATTTCATATATAGTAACAGTCTTCTCCACAGAAGCTCACTTTGATTATCACTAAACTGAATTCCATTCAATTCCAATTTAATATATTAAATTGGAAATATTAACTTTGGAAATTTTCCATTAAATCTTAATAAAAGATTTATATATTCCAAATCACATTTTCACTGTTGATTGGGTTAAAGAACGAATGTCGTTAAAAACACAGTTCACAATAAACCCAATTCACATTCCATTTTGTTCTAATTACTAAATATAACTAGAAATTCTAATAATCTTAATTAAAAGATTTATTCTTTTCACATGGGGTTTAAGAACAGTGTTACTGAAGACACCATTCGCAAAAAACCCAAAATTCACTTGGATATTAAATATAAGGCTCTAAACAGGAATTATATCGGCTTACGTTGCATATCAAATTCTGAAACCAACACATATCGTACGGGGAATAATGATATGTATCTATCTTCCAAATTCCTCCACTATATCCGTATAGTACTAAAATCCAATATCGGAAAATCCCGAAGATGATTTCTATTCAAATCCATTCCAATTCATACACTTGAAAATTCTAATAAGGTTAAAACCATTCACAAATCCAATTTATTTATTTAAAAACGTTGGGTTATTTTTCTATTTTATAACTAGTTCATTTTGATAAAAATATATTTTAATCTTTACAAAATTGGAATTTTTCATCCAAATTCTTTCCAAATCATTTATTATGATTTTACACAAATTATTAATAATTTTATCAAGGCCCGTACAGTCGGTTTCCAATAACGGCCACCGAACTGCATCCATAGCGACCTTTTCCAAATTTGATTTGGACATAATTCCAAATCCAACCGTTAGATTTCAAATCTCTTATTTTCATGGGAAAGATCTTTACGATACAAACCCAACGGTTCCAGCTTTAGGAGAACCCGACGGTTGGATCTTCCGTAATGTCAATTCGATGTCAATGATCGAAATTCGCAAACAGTCGTGGCGCGGCGCGTTCTATTCAAGCCATTAATATATATATATATATATAATATTTCATTCAAAACGTATTTTATAAATTCGTTTTAAAAATTATTCCCACTTTCACTTCAATTTTAAATCAAAATTGAATACTCCTTATCATTATAATATTTAAATCATAATATTTTCAAAATATCAGATTTTGAAATCATTTCCTTTTCGATATTCACTATAAAAATGAATAAAATCGATATAAATCTCGTTTGCATTATAATGGCGCATATCTAATCAACACGGCTTCATATATTTCAATATTTTCGTGTCCATCCAAAATCGGACATCAAATTCACATTCTAATCCTTTACTGAATATTATTTTGAAATATTCGTTATTTTAAAATATTCATTATTCGTGAATTGGAATCAGACACAATCGATTACCAAATAATTTATTTATTTGAATTTCATACAACACATATACTACAACAATGATAACCAGTCAACCATTATCTAGAGTGCATTACACAACTGCACAAACATTAAATATAAATAATTAACGCTTACTTCA
Organism: Allium sativum; assembly: GCA_030737875.1. Lineage (NCBI taxonomy): Eukaryota > Viridiplantae > Streptophyta > Magnoliopsida > Asparagales > Amaryllidaceae > Allium > Allium sativum. Next base: position 198,433,597 of record CM060925.1, on the reverse strand, counting down.
TTCTGCCAACCAATCGATTGACATACAACTAAACAATTGGGATTAGTGTATGTCAAATATCATCCCAATACCCGTATGGGGTTTCAACCAACAAATACTGAATATTATTTGTGCAGTTGGGCGATGTGTAAAATTTATCGTCCCAATCAATGTCAGTTAAATGGGTGTACATGAACAAATCGTTCGATTTGTAAATGAATATTTATTTTCATTTCAGTAGAATTTTATGTTGTTCATATATTCGTAAATTATATTTTTAACAATAAAATATTTATTTCTACACTTGACTAATTTATAGAGTTCATACATTAAATAAAAATGCTACTTTTATTGTTCAAACATTTTATTCGACACATGAATATTTTATATATTTTATTTACACATTAAAAATGATATTTTTAATGAACTAATATTATTTTAGAAAATTTGTGCATTATAACGGCGCGATATTAGAACCGGAGTAATGTCTAACATTATCCCTCTCCTGATATTGGCTCGCTCCATACACAATAATCACAATCAATCCAAACAATCCCACAATCAATTCATAATCAATTTTACAACCACAATCCAAATTTCCACAATACAATCCAAATAAAAAACTATAGTTTGTACAATAAATAGTGTCAGGAGCTACTAAGCCCCATTTACAACCTATAATATATTTTACTGTAAAATAATTTGAGTGAGAAGGTGAACATTGGGACCCACTCTGCCGTTATTTTCTAACGCTCTGATTTACTATATTGGTTCCAGAATTTGCAAACTAGCTCTAATCTTCACATGGTATTTTGTTTCTAGCTTAAGCGCGCCATTCCGGACAACGTTCGCCTAGTGGTCTTTCTTCCGAAATTGCTCCATTTCGCCAGAATTTATGAAAAGACAGTATTTGGACAACAGAGTTTGGACGCGTTTTCTAGGTGGCTCCGCAATCCAAAATATGACTTCCTTATATTCAAATTGAAGAGAAAAGCGTGCTCTTCAATTTTGGTACTAAGGAATTTTGGCTAGAAGCGCATGGTTTGGGAGTTATTGGCCAAAGAACGATAGGCTGAAGGGGACCGCGCTGGGCTGTTGGTGGCTAGGAGTGGCGGCGGCTGGCCGGTGGTGGCACGGTGGAGGCGGCGCGATGGGTTTTGGGGCTTAGGTGTTTATTTATTGGAGAAGAGGGGGCAGGGCGGCCTTAGAGGTGGCGACGACAGAGGGGGGAGGGCGACGATCGCGGCGGCATGGGGGGAAGCGGCGGTGGCGGCGTGGGCCGGGGGTGGCGCAATCGTCGTTTTCTTCTTCTTCAAACCGACGGGGAGAGAGAAAGGAAAAAGGGGGAGGAGGTTTGACCATATAATATATATATATTTAATTTAATTCCCAAAAAGTTACTTTTCCATTCGAACACCAAATCCAACCCACCGACTGTCGTCTTTAGCAAATCACCCCCATTTCGAACGTATGGGATATGTCCCATAAGCCAATTCGACTGTTTCAACCCGTTATCATCAAAACTAAAATATAAATTAATATAACGTTCAAAATTGACTTCAACGTACATTTTAATTTAACGGGGCAACGTACTGACTCCAAAAATTGCTGAAAAATAAATCTAGCTAAGTTTTGACGATACGGTCCTAACAAAACTAATTTCGTCGAATTTGAAGACCACTTGAAAATTGGTCATTTTCCAGTCGATTAAATTCAAACTGAAATTACCAAACGCGTTTAAATTCGCCACGCTCACATATCAATTTCGAAAATTATGAAAATTGGAATCTAGCAATAATTTGACATTTCGGATCCAAAAAAGTGGTTTGGTAAAAAACGGAGGTCATTTGCAAAATGGCTATTTTTAAGGCCTATATATTATATTAAAATATATATATATACATATATATATATATATATTCCATAGTGACTATTTTAAATTTTAAACTGGACATAACTTATTATTTATAAAGCAAAATCTGAATTTTTCACATTCATTAGAAAGATGTAGTCAAATAGATTCCAACGTTTCTCGTTTTGTCCAATTTTGACTTATATTGAGTTCTGTATATTCATTTGAAATTAGAAATCAAATTTTCAAACTACCGCGCCATTTCAGGCTCATTTTATAATTAAAATAAATTTATACGTTCTAACTTCGATTCAAATAAATTTTAAATCATTATTATTTAAAATAAATCATTTTAAATATTCCAAATCCATAAAAATAGCTAAAGTAAAAAAATTAAATTTATTCCAAAATTATGGGTTGTTACACTGATGGAGACAATAAGAATTTATTGTTAAATTAAACGGCTGTTTAATTTAACTGTAAACGAACTGCTTTAGCGACAACGTAAATCAAAGTGAGTTTACTTACTCAGTTCTTCCCACTTATATTTTATATAAGTTGGGTTTTATAATCTGTGTGCTATGATTGCTGATTGTTGTTGTATGCTGAATATATATATATATATATATATATATATATATATATATATATATATGTTGGATGATTTGGTTGAATTGCATGTTAGTTTAATTTAAATAAAAATCCAATCGTTTTAACGATTATTTTCAAATGAGGTAACTTACTATGTTGGTTACTTTTATAATAATACAAACATATAAAATTAATAATTGGATGCTTAAATTACTGTTGTTTGTTGATGGTTAGAAATTATAACAGAGTATTGAATTGAATAATATAACCCATTTGATTGCAGAGAAGAACAGGTTGGAGGGATCCAACCGGATTCCTCAAATTTATTGCTTACTTCATATTACAATTATATGAACTGTTTGACCAACCTAATTAAATGATTGAACTGTTTATTCGGTGTTGAATCATAAATCACCGTTTGTTTCATTTTAACCAATGAGAGATATTGGTTGTGTAATTGGCATCATATGGCCTATAAATCAATCGTTTTATAAATGTTGATTTACTGTAAGGTGAATCGACGAAATGAAGTTATAAAATTTAATTTATAACTGAGATTAGTTTTGAAATCTACTATTTTGAATGAAAGTTTATTAAAAGAAAATAAATGTTATTACTTACTATTTAAAGGTATAAATAGTTATTAAATTATTTTATAAAGCCAATTCTTATCTTAAGAAGAACTATAAGCAGATGAGCAGAAATTAACCTAACGGTTAAGATTTGAATAATTGTTTTTAGGAAACAATTAAATGAAATTATTTAAATTAATTATATTATTAGTTAATTTAAAAAGATGACTAATTGGAAATGGGTTAACGAGACAATCATGTTTTGAGTTGACTAAGTCAACCATTTTAACTGGAATGATTACTAAATCAGTTTGTTTGAATTAATCCAATGAAAGAGTTAACGAATATTCATTTTAATTTTTATAAGTTTTTAAGAAAAGAATTTAATATTCATTTTAATAATAAAGAAGTTAACTACTTCTACGGTAGTTAATAATTGAAATGAATTATTATTTTAATTAATAATAATTTAAGCGATTACTTTATAAATGAAATTCATTTAAGTAAAGTAATCGAAGTTGAAATGTAATCTAATTGAGTGAAAGAAGTTTATTAACGGGCTTTATATTAAACCCGAGTTTTTATAATTAAGTTATAAAAGGGATTTTAAGCAAATACGATAGCTTAAATTAAATATTTACTTAATATTTAGAATTGGATAAAGAAAACTGAGAAGTTGGAAAATGGTATGAAATAATGAAGTGAGATTTATTCCGAGGTTCAGAATGTGGCATTCCGAAGTTCGGAATTATTAGTGAAGTAAGATTTATTCTGTGGTTCGGCATGTGATATTCCAAAGTTCGAAATGTGAAGCATGGTTGAAATTATTCCGAAGTTCGAAATGTTAATCGAAAGCAAGAGTATAAGCTATGTAATAGATTTCGGAAACTGCAATGAATATAAGTTGTCGTAAATGATTTACAAACGATTTTGTAAATGGAAGTTAAGAGTTTAGAAATATAATCGTAATATTAGTTGTCGATAAAAATCTAAAAATGGAATTTTTAAATGAAGTAAGAGTATTGAAAAGTAAATTTGTAACAATTGTTACAGTAAATAAATTGAACTATTTGATTAATAAACTAAAGATCTTTAAAATGATCGCTATGTGATTTTAGACAACGCATTGGTTGTCGGAATGATTTAAAATAATATAATAAAAGAAAATAGAAAGTTTTAAAATCGATACAGATGATAAGTAAATGGTTTTGATAAAAATAAATATAAGTAAACGTGTAGTTAATAAACTTCTATCTATTCTGAAGATATGAATGTTGTTGGTCAAGGTCTGAGAGTTAAATAAAATACCCCAACTTGAGTGACTTCACGATTATCCAAGAATTGTATTAGTTTATAAACATGAGCAATTGAGGGAAACATAAGTTACGATTTCCGTAGATGATATTGAAAATTGTATTCGGAAAGTTTATAAGTGAATGAAATGATTTTTAAGAATAATCTTATTTATAAAAAAGGTAAATGATAAACTCCAAATATCGGAAGATTTAAATAATATAGTTAACAGATGTTTAGTTAAAAAGGCTATGTACTGCCGAGTACTGAATTAGTAAACCCATTTCATTCTCATGATTATTTATTTGATTGTTAAATAACCGACTATCAAATCTAGCCCATACGATTGTTGGTACGGAAAGACTGGGATCGAATTTATATTCGAAAATCATTATGAACCAGCAAATACGTGAAGATGTTGATTGAAGATGAAGCATTTGAAGACAGTGGATCTTCATAAATGGAAGAACTACTTGTTGAATTTCTCTGGTTTTGCGGCCGAAGATATTTTGACTTATGATTCTATCATGAGTGAGATCTTCAGATTGGAAGGACTACTTGCTACTGATCTTGGGGTGATACCTATATAGGATGTGGTAGGACAGTGCCTTTGGTTAATCCTGTTCCTGGATGACTTGTATGGATGAGTGTCTAACAAAGTATTTCCCAAGGATCACATATATTAATTTCTACAAACGTATTTCTACTTATGGCAGAGAAGGGCACTTCTCTTAGTTTATCAACAGCGTATTGTGAACGTCAATTAGTGATATCCAGTGGATCTGATGATTTGGCATTCAAAGTGGATGGAGATGTGCTGTTCTAAAGGATAAGCTTGACCTCTAGCCTTATCAACTGGGAAATGGTAGAAAATCGGGTAGGTCTTATGGCTATGTGGGTCGCACACATTAGGTTATATCATTACCTGATCTGGAGAAATCAAATGCCTTCGGTTGTCCCTTTATTTTTGTATGCTTTCGGCGGTTGGCTGGCCCCCAACCATGGTAATAATATATTTGAAATTCTAAAGAGAAAATGAGGGGCTGGTCATGTTTAGCCGGGGTTGCAAGATGTTCTTGTTGAATCCTAAATGTATTCATCTCCGAAGGTACATTGTCAGTAGGTGGTCCCATACCCTGCTAGAAAAATCCATTCTACAATAAGAGCCCGCGGTTTTGTTTGTATATTATGTGTGTAGAGCATGAGATGCAAGCATCCTGCTAGATTTTATATACTTATATTACATCACTAAAATGATTTGGGTTATCATAAGGTAAAAATCGTTCGTATTTATGTGTAGATTTGGTCTTATGATTATCCTTTCTTCAAGTTGGATGTAACCAATAAACATAGTGTGTTTTATCACTCTGGTTCACCAGACTGATCCGTGCGTTTGTAATGCTCGGGTTAGACCACATTGTACATGTTCAGGTTATCAGATTGATGTGAAGAGACGAACTGGAGAAGCCAGACGTATGATATATGGTTGTTATTCCAATGTGTGTTGTATATGAGGAAAGGATATTATAACTTTCTAGATGTGTTAACGTACTCTGATGATTGTAAGTATTATTCAAACTGTCAATAAAGATTTACTTCTATATTATATTTTGATCCGTTGCGATGTGAGATTATGTGTTGTGTTGGTTCTTCTTATTCTTCTATTTTAATATTTCTTTCTTTCTTATCTCACCCTCTAAATTATTTCTATTAACGATACGATTTTTTCGATGCTTGAATAGTTGACATGATGTTATGTGTCGATGTTCGGGGTCGGAATCAGTCGGGCCATTACACAATGCACCATATTAAGCAATATGATCATGGCCTTATTAGTGAAAACTTTGGCTATATATTGTCTTCTTTTGGTTGCTACTGTCCTTTTAAATTCTGAGACCACAGTGTGTAAGTACTTTAGTTTAAGAATAGTAAAAATAAGGCATGGTTGATCCAGGCCTTATAGGATGGTATGTAACAAAAATGAGATACTTATCGCTGATTTTACAGGTGCGACAAGGACAATTAGGTATCGAGCATTATGCCCGGGACCAATTATTGGGAATATACGAGGTTGCGTCTATGCATGTTGCATTTTCAAACCTATACACTTCGGTAGCTACAGGGTATGCTGCAAGAGCACACATGAAGTACCGAGCATGCTCATCTCCAACGACATAGTCCTTGATCAATCACCTTACCTTACTATTGGGAATTCATATATATGAATAATATTGCTCTCTCTGGGGGGGGTGTTGAGCTATGCACTACTATATATGAATAATATTGATCACCTTACTTTCCATAACTCCTGTATCCATTCGTCCTCAGTTTGCTTGCTTGTCATGTGTTAATTCTTATATAAATTAATGGTTGTCTATGATCTTAATATCCATCCCTGTTTCCTAGAGTTATACCGATCCCAAAACACTTAAAAAAATTACTGAGCTTTTCGAGAATCCAGCGACTTCATCCAATCGCTCCAAACTTTCCAGAGTTCGTATTCAAGTTCGAAGCACTTCAACAACCAAAATTCGATGTTTGACTGCCTTGTAAAATTGCGAGTTAACACTTTGTAAGAAAGTTTTCATAGTTTCTTCCTATCCTCTTAGCATGTTCTCTTGCCTGACCAACTATCATATAGTTGGTTTATAATATTTTCCATATCCTCCCTTGTCATGTAAATGAATGCATCTCTACCAAAGAAAGTCTCCTGACCCCCCTCATATATTTTGTAGGAGATCCAATTTTCTTTTTATCCATTACTATAATTTTCCATATTCAAATCTGGATTCTTAAGCTTTAGCTTCAAGAGGCCCCTTACGTAATGCGTCAAAATGTTAGATACATTTTTGGTCAAACAAATAATAACACTTGATTGAGTATAACCACATGTCATCGATTAGAATCAATGATCCATAGCCACATATTCTATCATAGAATAATAACAAAAAGAAATGAATCAACAGTGAGCACATAATTTTATAGTAGTTTGGTATATTCCAACATACGTTTGTTTATAGAAATCTTTATTTATACTATTGATTAAATGTATAGTTGACTGGTTGAATGAATGAAGGGAATGGAATATATTCTTGTTTCCAAGGAACGACAAAGCTTCCACATGGAAAGAGAAGAAGATTCCCTCATTTTAAAGCATATGGAGCTATATTTATAGTTGTAAAAGAGGACGAATTGATATGAAATTGCGCAAGAAGGCCCACTATAGTCAAACCACCCAATCTTAAAAGTAGGGCGTGGATTTCCCTATTTCATAATAGTTGCTATCGACCCCTATGATTGCACCCAATTTGGGTGCAATCTTCAGGAAGGCCCCTCTCTGATGCTCCTTTAGTCCCGTGAGCTTGATTATTCTATTTGGTTTCTATTTTTTTGAGTTATAGATGTTGTTTTGTTGATAATTCAACTTTGAGTTCTATGCTCGAGATGTATATCGATCTCTGACTTTACCAAGGTCTTTTCCAAACTTGTTCATTCCAGAATGTTATTCAATTAAATCTAGCCGTTTATAGCTTTATATCTGTATCTATATTCGATTTTCAATTGATTTGACCATCCCTTCGGGTTATCTCCTTTAATGGTTGTAAAGTACAGGCATTATAGTTTTTCGCATAACAACTTTGTAAAAAGACGGTTAACACCAAGTATACGTAAAACTTGCATTAGAATGATATAGGAACGATTGATAAATTTCCATATTACAGCTTTTTTAGATATGTTTAGTCACTGTTGCTTGTGCTCTTATATGAAGCTGTGCAAAAGGCAAGCATATGCTTTCACATCTTGTGCTTATTAGGAAAAAAAAATCTAGAAAGCGTATACTTTTCCTTTTTCACTTTTCTTGTGATAGTAATATCCATACACTCTTGAAATGGTTTGATATTCGATTTTGATATGAAAAGTTACAAATTCAAAAGCGACACTTTCACTAAAATTCCTATTAAGTGTCAAAATAGAGAAAACATCCTTGTCAAAATAAGTATGTAAATTAGTTCACCAGAACTAAGTTAAACTAATAATTATATAAATTTGTGTAATTATTCATTGAAAATTTGCAGCCATTTATGCAATTGTATCCAAAAATGCAGAAATTTCCACAATTATCACTATTAAACAAACAATATATACCTACGGAGCTTAGCACAGCTAATCACAACAGTTTCCAATGAATATCAACAGGTTGTACATTTTGGATTTATTTTACGAATTAAATGACAAACCATTTGAAGTCGATGTTAGCCATTGGAATATTTTCATTTCCGACTATTGGTAGTCATCGGAAAATCACGAGATAATAGGCTAAAACCTGCTTCTTCGTCCTCACTTTCTTCCTCCAAAAAAACAAAGATTCTGCCTCCTACCATCTCCACTACGCCGCTGTTAAGTTCAACCACCTCTATGTGCTTCCCCAGCTTCAACCAATTTTTCTCTCTTCATCTTCACCTTCCTAACTACCTCCTAATCAAATAATTAGCCTAAACCCTAATTGCCTAAATTTGTTAATTTTGGGTTATTTTGTTAGTTTAAGTGTTTGAATTGCTTCATTGTTTGTGTAGTGTAATTCATTGAAGGCCATTTACTTTATTATCCTATATAAGTATTACAAGTTTATAGTTTGTACGATAATAAATTGATGTGCATATGAGTTAAATAATTTAGAGCTTTACAGCTTTTTTGTGTTATTTTTTGTGGATGAGCATGATTTCGTTTATGTATTATATAAAACATAAAAAATAATAATTAATTTTATATAACATATTGTTAGTTAATTAAAGTTGTTAACAAGTGTGTATATGTGATAATCTTCATATACTTATGGCTAGGCTAGAATTAAGCTTCTTGCAAGCCTTAATTAGTTTAAAATTTGCCTCTTTATGTGGATAAATAATGAGAGAGACAAACATATAAGTTGATTTTTAATACACACATTGCTTGTTATTGAATTACTAAAAACTAGAGAAGAGGAAAATTTCCATGATTTTGATTTTTATTTCTGTAAAGAAACCAAAGTTCCAGTGTCTGATTGCTATGCAATTATTGTTGTCATAAATTATCCTAGAGTTACAGAGGTCCATGTCATACCCAATCCATTTTTTGCCTTATATATTGAGCACTGTCACAATACGTGGATGTTGTATAAATGATGATGTCACTCAAAAGTCACTTTAAATGTTAAATTGGACAATACTTGCTTTTTTAATTTAAGTTTAATTTGGTTTAATGTTAATCAATTTAATTTAAACATCGAAAGCCCTTTTTTAACAAGTATAAAATATGTAATATGTTATATTCGTAGAACCCTTAGAATGTTTTTTGGTCCCATCTAATAAGGATTATATGGGATCATTATGTGGGTATTTGTTTTTTTAATAAAACCGATGTTCATATTCATCATATATAATATTTGTTGGATTTGTCCCTGTATCGGATAAGCTACAAATACGGTAACATAATTAAATCACGTATGTCATTTCATTTTAAATAGTTATCAAGATTTCAACTGCGCTTCCTTTACGTCCTTATGTATAATTAGTTGTGAACAATTCAGGGAACAAAAGGGAAGCGATGTCGAAATTTTGTTGAATCTGTCCGTAGCAGTGGCCCAGCGGTTAAGGACTTTGCACCATAGTAATAGTGATGGGGGTTCGAAACCCGGAATGGAATGCTAAGAGCTTACCATGTGCATATGCTAAGATCAACCACTTATGTGGTGCTCGCGGAGCAGGCTAGGTGCACTAGGGAGGGATTTACGACTCCAGCCAGTTTCCCTCCTGAACAAATTCAAAAATAAAAAAAATTGTTGAGTAATTTAAAATGAAATGATTTACATGATTTAATTATGTCTTTGTAACAGGAAGTAAGATGACCCATCAACAAAGTGTTAATGATAAATTAATTTAATTTTAATCAATAAAATTGTGTTAAAAAATAATTGGTCAATGCAGTTTTAATTTATATCATATTTTTTAATTAGCAGAAGAAATGGACAATTATTTTACTGACTGAAGCTAGATGTATAAGCAACGAAGGGAAATGTATGGCTCAATAAGTGAACATTTTAAAAATGATGTTTGCGTAATGAAATCAACGAAGAAATCTGTTGTGCATGTAGTAGATGCATATTGTTAAAGCATTTGATATTAGAAATGGTTCAAGTTAATTTGAGCTGGTGTATTTTCATGTCAAACTATTTTCTTTGGGATCGTCATGGAGAACTTTTTGCATCTAATCATGTACTAGTTGAGGAGGTAGTGACTTGCGAATAACGAAATTGCTTCGACGAAACTCATAGAAAATATTGTTGAAGATGTTGCTTGTTCGATGTTTCCTATTGCTCAATTTGTTGATGATGTTAATGCTAAAGAAGAACCAAATATTAAGGTAGAATATATATTTTATTAGTTGTTACGAAGAAATCCCTTTGGAAAGGCTATACAAGCTGTATCCGATTATCTATAACTCTTGAATTTATTGCTATCAAATCTAAATACAAATTCACAAAAGTTAGATTTACAACTGTTGTACAAGCAGCGAAGCAGCATATGCCTCCTGACAATTTCACGTGCAAAAATTATTATGAAGTAAAAAAACTTATGTCGGCTTTTGGTTTACCATATCAAAAATAGATATACATTTAAACGGTTGCATGTTGTTTTGAAAAGAAGATATCAACCTTAAAAATTGTAAAATATGTAACTAGGAAAGATACAAACCAAGAAAGAAGAAGGGAAATGAAGTTCTATATAAACGTATGCATTATTTACCTATTACTCTTAGGATTCAAAAGTTATATGCTTCTTCTGTAACTGCGCATCATATCAGATAGTACGGTGCGAGAACAAGGAAAGAAGGTACGTTGATGCACCCGCTAATGGGGAAGCATGGAAGAATTTTAGTCAGAAATATCCCCAATTAGCATCAAAGAGCCGTAATGTTAGACTTGACTTGTGTATGTGTTGGATCTAGATTAACCCTGGAGGGGGGTGAATAGGATTTATCATAGTTTTTCGCTGAGTTACAAAACTGACAAGATATTAAATAATAAACATATCAAAGAATACAGTAGAAATAAAAACAGAAATGAAATAACACATAGAGATACCCAGCTTCGACAAAACCCTGCCTATTGCTACATTCCTAAGGTTTCTACCAGGTGATAGAACAGATCCCACTTACAAGACCATGTAAACTTGCGAACCCCTCGCTCCTATTCGAACCGTACGCTTAAAACCCTAGACTGGTCTATATCCACTAGACCAGATTTCCCCGGATTACAAACCCGTAACCCTAGATTTTACAGACTCTAGTAAACTGTTAGAATTTCACAGACTCTGGAACTGATTCAGAATGATTTACAAAACAAACTAAAAATATAACAGAAAATAAATTAAAATCGTAGTTTTAAAAGGAAAAAGAAATCCCCTTTAATTCACTTGAACTAGGCTTAGCCATCAACAAGTATGTCGACCTATTTGCAATTCTTTTTGCCTGATCTCTTTTACTCTTAAAACAATGGCGGCTAGCATTTTATTTAATCCCCAAATCATGATATCATATGCTTCTTTTAATTGATTCTCGGATTGTACTCTCCGAGGCTTTGAATGAATGAAGATTTGCTCTCTCTCGTCTCTGATTTGGGATAAATCTGATCGATCAAAAATCTCTGAGTATGAGTAAATTTCTGTGATATGCTTTTGAATTGGTTTCTTTGATTTTCGAATGATGAAACTACCTGTGATGATAGGTGTGTAAATAGGGATTAGAAAACCCTAATAACACTCTGATTTCGCCACATGATTTGCTTCTGATTTGGAAAGAATTCATGTCGGTTTCTTGTCCCCTGATTTTTAGTTGCTTTCCCCTTTTGGTTTTAATTTCCTCTGTAAAAGAAAACTTGATTGCTTGAATTTGATTTCATATATACTGTGAGTTATACTCTTGCCAATTTTGAATTCCTTGGCCTTGATTAATTGAGTATTTCTGGAAAATGCCAACTATATTTGTTGCGTGATAATTTATGCCTTGAATTCGAAAATTGTTCTTGCCAAATAATTGATCACTGAATTAATGTTGTGATACTGGATAAACATAATTGATTTCTTGCCTCAAAAATAATTTGCTGAAAACTTAGAAACAAATCAAAATAATTTTCTCGCCCCTGAAAATTAGTTGAACATGTCTGGAAACATTATTACGTGATTGTATATCTTAACTCGTGCAATCCCAGTTTGCACCATGCATTGTTGGTCTTCTTCAAAATTGGAAACGATGATTTCGCAGTAGCTAATTTCCGCAAGAATATTTGCTTGAAATTTCTGAAATTATGAATTTATTTTTGCCAAATATAATCTCATGAATACTGTAGCATCATTTCCACCCTGACTAGGTTTCACCACCCATTCCTACATGCATATGGGTTTGTACCTTGCACCATCCTTCTTTGACTTGTTTGCTACACCAATGTTTGAATGTGGGCTTGATTACTATAATTGTGCATGTACATAACTGTTGAGTTGCCACTCCATTCACTCATATTAAAAAGAAACTGCTTGCCTATATATGCTTTGTCCTCTTTGTTGCTACTAGAATCGATGTTGCTGCACATGTTGGTTCAGCCATGTTAAGTGCACTACTGTATTTGCCATGACTTGCACACCAACCTGTTTCACTGTATTGTCACTTACGTTGACTTTGATGGATGCTGTCTATATTTCTTTGTATGCTTGCATTTGAGTCATTTATCATTTAACAAATGTTGGACCATGCTACCATACTGCTTTACTGTTATTTTATCTTGTGCATGGCTGTTTTGTTGCACCAACCTAGTATGTGTTTGTGACTTTGAACTTTGTGAATCACCTGAGATTCATCACTTTGTTGACTGGCTTGAACTTGTGAAACGACCCGCAAATCCGTACCGTTTGAGTCGACTAATAACACCACACGTCCAACTCAAATTGCACAGAAATACGAACCATTATTAGAAAGAAGTTAGAGGATGAGAATATAGAAAGAAAGAAATGTTAGAATAGAAGAAAAACGAAGATCACAACTCACAGCGGAACGAATAAAATATACTATATAATATAACCTTTGAAGCACAAATCAGTATTTGTATATACATACCATTATCAGAGCACAACGATTATCCCTGGAACAGTTATAAACACCTGTTTCCAGATACAACATAGTACACAGCGGAAAATATGATAGTCTATAGCTAAGTGGTGAGGCCTCCTGCTTCAAGCTCCTCCAAGTGAATCTGAAAAATCCCGACTACTCGACTGCCCGTACAAATTTGGGCACCCAAGAGTTTAGGGAAAACAAACAAAATAAACTCTGGGTCAGTCATGGGACTGGTGTGAGTAAACTCCAATCATTTGTTTAACTTTCAAAAATCCTTTCAAAAGAAATGATAATCGTAAGACCGATCCACACATAAACACGGATGGTTTTTACCTTACGATGACCCAAAAATATCTTGATATCAAATCCAGTGATATTATTATAATGTCTACATCAAATAAATAGAATCTAGCGGAACGCTTGCATCTCACGCTCCATATATAATATAAAATCAAAAACCGCAGGGCGCTTATTGGAGATTGGATTTCCAACTTGACAAGGTATGGGACCACCTTCCGAACGTGTATCTCTAGAGACGAATACACTGGGTTCAACAAGAACATCTTGCAACCCGGCCCACACATGACTGACCACTCATTTCGCTTGAGTGAATCGAATGTATATCACCAACGGTTGGGATCAGCAACCGTCTCCCGACAAGGGACATCATCGATAGATTTAAGAACAAAAGGAATTTCTCTAGATAGGTGATCATACATCCTAATGGGTGCGACCCACATAGCCATGCTGCCTGCCCGATTTTTGTCCACTTCCGGTTTGATGAGGCTTGAGGTTTGAATTATCTTCCAGAACATCTGGCCACCATTCACTTTGAATGCCACATCGTCAGATCCATCGGAAATCACTAATTGATTCCCACAAAAATACTCAGATTGTTAGGCTAAAGAAGTTTCCCTTCTATGCCACCAACTTCGTACGTTTGAAGGAATCAACGTACGTAACCCCTTTTGGAAATACTCTGTCAGACACTCGTCCATACAAGTTGTCCTGGGTCTGGACAAACCGAAGGCACTAACCCGTAAACAGGATAGCCCTTGCATAACTCCGTCTTCAAGATATTCAGCATAAGTTGCTTCATAACGCTTACGCCAATACGGAGTGGTTCTCTGGATAATAATCCAACCGGTCTCTCCATATTAACAACGTTAAAATGGTCAAAACTTTGATAGTCGGTGATTTAACTACCAAATGAAAACATGTCGGTGTGCAAACAATGATATTATTTCCAGGAGGAAATTCTATCGACCAAACATCATTCAACACTGGGCCCTTTTTATATTAGTTCTTTATTACATTATCATTTCCCTTTCCCATCTTTCGTGTTCTTTCAAAGCACTATTTTCCCTCTCGATCATTGGAAAACATTTCCAATATTATAATTCCTTTCTTGAGAAAATATCTTTTTCTCCAGTTAGAAAACATTTCTAAATCCCTTGAATTAACTGATGTTATAAACATCGTTATTATAACTCAAATCATAAATCATTCGTTAACTAACGATATCACTAACCAACCCTTGCTATCGCCTTAACCATTTCTCCATCAATAATGCAGTTAGTCAAGTTGGGGTATAATTACCTCTCAGACCTTAACTGAACGACATTCTTAACTTTGAAATAGTCAGAGCTCACAACTTTAAACCAAACATTTCTTACCACAACAGCGTTAAAACCGCTGTCTAGCATTATAGAACACTTGTCATAACCATAGCATTAAAATTGCTATTAAAACAGTTATTATAACGGCAGCGTCTAAAATTGCTGTTTTGAATAAAATACCGTGTGCGGCGCACACGCTTCCGTTGTTCATTTTTAAAACTTGTTTATTTTAAACAATTCAAGTGCATATTTATAAACTATACATTCTTCTAACCACTTAATTCGATTTCTATAAATCCCCTTTTTATATACATTTTATTTGCAAAATATTTCCTTGTTTTAAACTATTATTCTTTTTCTCCTAGCATTGAAAATCTTTCTTTAAAATTTCTCTATACTTTGCTAAATTCAAATCTATTTCAAATATTGGTTTCAGAACCGATATTTACTTTCAAATAAACATTTATATTTGAACTTATATTTTAATCATCCAATGGTCCATGATCCACTTAATCTATATCTTTATTTATAACATTTTCCTTGGTTTACCCAATGGAATAGGTTTCCATTTGCAACTCAATGAAAAAGAAATTTATTTCTAATTTGGAAATAAACTCTGCTTTTAAATTCTAATTTCTTTTTTTTTTCACATTCGATGATATTTTACGGTATCTAAAATACCAGGTTCCTAAGGCCAGGGTAAATCAAACACACAAATTCAACCATGGATAATGTAGCATAACATATATCACCATCAAATAAAACAGTAAATAAAATGTTGAGGGATCCAGTTGGATCCCTCCAACCTGTTTCCCTGCATCCACAGATGTTAGTAACATCAACAATATCGCATTAATGAAATAAATCAATCAACGAGGATTATATCAACTAATTTATCAACTATTCAACCAAGCAATCATTTCACATTATAACATAATTTTAAACGAGTGAGTTTACTCACCTTGGTTCGCCGTTGACGGAACTGTTTTTGTTTCGTTTAAATCAACGAGCGTCTGTTTCAATCACAAAATTCCAGAAATCCCGTACTCAGTACAATAGCTCTACCATGTAGATTTCTTCGTCATGATTCCAACCTAACCGGTTTCGTCCGATTCTTGGATTGATCGTTATAAGCCTTGATTTACTGCTAATAACGTTATTATCAGCGCTTTATCATGAGTAAAACCCGTTCCTTTTCTCTCGTTCTCTTTCAGCGGCTCTATCCTTCTGGCTCACTTTTAAATACCGTATACCAAAAAGTCCACACTATGATGTGTTAACTAAGCACCATCTTCAACTTATCACTTGTTTTAGAACCCATCCTTCACGCCCAGACCAATATGTGCTTAACCCCCTGACTCTTTGTTTAAAAGGAACAACACTACAAGTGTCTAATTCGAACACCAGAAAAATCCGTCCCTTTCTTTATATATGAACCTGCTCCTTTGTATGCATCAGCCAACCCAACTTCCCAATGGCCGCACCACTTTCACGGTGGTACCGTACTTTCACGGTGATGACCCAACTTCCCACCAACCTCCTCTTTCATGCGTCCGTTGCCTCATTCTTGAACACGAGACATGCTGCTTCCATATACAAATTCACGGCCTCCCCTATATTTTAGAATTCCTGTACCCTTCCACCAACAACCACACTCCTTTCATTTTAGTACGCATGACCCCCCCCCTTCCGCTCTGATTGGTCATCACCTTTCTAGCACCCTTCAGAACTTCCGTGTCTCCCAAAAACCCAACATACCTCGAAAGCAAGACAAGGGGAAACTCACGTTCCACTTGATGCTGCTGCTCCTCCATCCAAACAATTGTCAGTACCTCCCTTCCATACTCTACCCACTTCCAATAACAGAACCCGCGCCAATTCCCTCCTCCTTTTCCATATATTCAATACGTTTTTAAAAGCAAAATACTCCACCTTGCTGCACTAAAAGGACTAACTCGCAGTTACTTCCATTGTGTTTTGGGTTTTTAATTGTATTTTGAAGTTTCATTTTTTTCTCTTCTCGCACCATGAATTGTTCTGCTATCCAACAAGCAAAAAGGGAAACACCGTATATTTATAGCTCTCGTAAACGTGGGTGCGAAGGAAATGTTTGTCGGCTGGTGGTACTAAGCTATGGGGTAGAAGCAGGTGGTGTCTGATTCCTTTGTCTCCACGGTTTTGAAATATAGCGGACACCGTACCCATTTTTGAGGCAGCTACATATAGGGTAATTCGAAGACATAGACCTGAAAGCCTGGAGAGATAAATGTTTGCTACTAAGATGTAGGTTTTGATTTGAAATATAAAAATATTATTTTATACTATAACAAACTTAGCGGTGAAGTATTAGGTGAAATTAAACACCGTCGACTTCTGTTTACTGATGAAAAAGCTATTCTTGGTGTAAAAAGATATTCTGAACCCAATGGGACAAGTTTCGTCGAATTCCGACATCGTATGGAAAAATTTCCTTTATAAAACCAAAAATGAACACACGTTTAAATTTTTCACGATCACCAGATAAATCAAATCACCTCGAAACTGCGAACGTCGACAATAACTTTTCGATACGAACCCAACGGCACTAGTTTCGTCGCATTCTGAGACTGTTGCCCCGGTAGGCTGTTTTTGGCGCGTACCGCATTGCCCTTCTGAACACCAAATTTTCCAATCTCTAAAAATAACAAACTATATACCTACCCTGACTATATCCGACGCTACGAACTCACTGGAACTGTTTTCGTGGCCTGATTCGATCGTCTGTTCAAGTTACACTCTAATGTCCCTTTATTCAGTTGAATTAATTTAATTGCACTGAACGAGCGTTTACGGCTACCGTGGTTACATACGACATCGGTTTTCCACGCCACTCACCACCGTACAATAATTTAACGATACGGTCCCAATGAAACTGATTTCGTCGAAATCTGAGTCCGTTTGCAAAACGGCTATTTTAACACGTATAATTTAAATAACGATTTCCACAGCGACTATTTCAAAATTTGATTTGACCATAACTAACAAATTATAACACGAAATCTAGATTTTTCTCTTTCATATGAAAATTATAATAAATACGGTTCTAACGTGTCTTGTTTCACAGAAATCCGACTTATAACGAATTCTGTATTCTCAGTTGAAGTTCAAAACTCTATATTACGAACTACCGCGCGATTTCGAGCTCGTTTTATAATTATATTATAAATTAACGTTCAAACTTCGTTTTTAATTAATAAATTCCTATATGTAATTCAATTAGAATACTTAAAACAAATTTAAATATTCAGAATTCAATGGCCGAAAAATCCGGGTCGTTACATTCCTTCCCCCTTAAAATAATTTCGTCCTCGAAATTGCTAAGTAGGGAAAATACCACATACCTTATTAACTCGATCCACAAATCCCTTTTGTTCACTTCTTAACTTTAGTTTAACTGGGCCAATTTATTTCAATTAAAAATATTTATTTATTCTTATTAACGAAAATTTTCAAAAATTCTGAAAATTTTCTAACACTTTAAATTCTGAAAAATATCGGCAGCATCCCCTCTGCACGGCTCAACCGGTACAAACACAACTCGCCTTTCTAGGCCTTCTCCAATCCAAAAGAAAATCAAAAAGCCAAGTGGCTCGCCCCATAGGCTCATAAAACCATCAACCCAAATAATATTGTAAACATGTACCTTTTTGTCGGGCATAATCTATCTCATGCACTTGCTTCCTTTCAATATTTGCTCAGCATATCCATTCCAACTGATTTCCAATTAGTCCAACTTCCAGTCTTTAACTTTCTAATCAACTCCTGATTAGTCCATTCCAATTTTATCAAGTCAAATCTGATCTCTTCTTCAGGAATCAATCCACTCATTCCATTTGAGTTTCAATTTCCATTTAACTTGAAATTCGATCCATTTGATTTATTTCCACCAATTTATTCAACTTATACAAGTTATATTTGGTTATATATAACCATTTCAATATTTATAATTCCATTTGATTGTAATAACAATCAACACATTCATATATAATAATTCAGAAATTATTCCTTTTATATCAAAATAACGTTTGGGCAAAATAATTTCATTTACCCACTTTAAAACGATACTGTATCGAATTGTTTTGTTCGAGAGTTTAGAAACACCTATCGATACAGTTGTACACCCTGTATCGACCAGAATTCATAAACTACTCAACAAACCAGCCAACACAATATAAAACAAATTTTATATCGAATCCACAAATACGCGCTCATATATATACACTCAAACTCAATCTAGGGTATTACTAACCCCATCTCTATTGAGTTACGCCACAGAGCCAAGGTAATCACTTAACCTTCAGCTCTGATACCAAATGAAACGACCCGCAAATCCGTACCGTTTGAGTCGACTAATAACACCACACGTCCAACTCAAATTGCACAGAAATACGAACCATTATTAGAAAGAAGTTAGAGGATGAGAATATAGAAAGAAAGAAATGTTAGAATAGAAGAAAAACGAAGATCACAACTCACAGCGGAACGAATAAAATATACTATATAATATAACCTTTGAAGCACAAATCAGTATTTGTATATACATACCATTATCAGAGCACAACGATTATCCCTGGAACAGTTATAAACACCTGTTTCCAGATACAACATAGTACACAGCGGAAAATATGATAGTCTATAGCTAAGTGGTGAGGCCTCCTGCTTCAAGCTCCTCCAAGTGAATCTGAAAAATCCCGACTACTCGACTGCCCGTACAAATTTGGGCACCCAAGAGTTTAGGGAAAACAAACAAAATAAACTCTGGGTCAGTCATGGGACTGGTGTGAGTAAACTCCAATCATTTGTTTAACTTTCAAAAATCCTTTCAAAAGAAATGATAATCGTAAGACCGATCCACACATAAACACGGATGGTTTTTACCTTACGATGACCCAAAAATATCTTGATATCAAATCCAGTGATATTATTATAATGTCTACATCAAATAAATAGAATCTAGCGGAACGCTTGCATCTCACGCTCCATATATAATATAAAATCAAAAACCGCAGGGCGCTTATTGGAGATTGGATTTCCAACTTGACAAGGTATGGGACCACCTTCCGAACGTGTATCTCTAGAGACGAATACACTGGGTTCAACAAGAACATCTTGCAACCCGGCCCACACATGACCGACCACTCATTTCGCTTGAGTGAATCGAATGTATATCACCAACGGTTGGGATCAGCAACCGTCTCCCGACAAGGGACAGCATCGATAGATTTAAGAACAAAAGGAATTTCTCTAGATAGGTGATCATACATCCTAATGGGTGCGACCCACATAGCCATGCTGCCTGCCCGATTTTTGTCCACTTCCGGTTTGATGAGGCTTGAGGTTTGAATTATCTTCCAGAACATCTGGCCACCATTCACTTTGAATGCCACATCGTCAGATCCATCGGAAATCACTAATTGATTCCCACAAAAATACTCAGATTGTTAGGCTAAAGAAGTTTCCCTTCTATGCCACCAACTTCGTACGTTTGAAGGAATCAACGTACGTAACCCCTTTTGGAAATACTATGTCAGACACTCGTCCATACAAGTTGTCCTGGGTCTGGACAAACCGAAGGCACTAACCCGTAAACAGGATAGCCCTTGCATAACTCCGTCTTCAAGATATTCAGCAGAAGTTGCTTCATAACGCTTACGCCAATACGGAGTTGTTCTCTGGATAATAATCCAACCGGTCTCTCCATATTAACAACGTTAAAATGGTCAAAACTTTGATAGTCGGTGATTTAACTACCAAATGAAAACATGTCGGTGTGCAAACAATGATATTATTTCCAGGAGGAAATTCTATCGACCAAACATCATTCAACACTGGGCCCTTTTTATATTAGTTCTTTATTACATTATCATTTCCCTTTCCCATCTTTCGTGTTCTTTCAAAGCACTATTTTCCCTCTCGATCATTGGAAAACATTTCCAATATTATAATTCCTTTCTTGAGAAAATATCTTTTTCTCCAGTTAGAAAACATTTCTAAATCCCTTGAATTAACTGATGTTATAAACATCGTTATTATAACTCAAATCATAAATCATTCGTTAACTAACGATATCACTAACCAACCCTTGCTATCGCCTTAACCATTTCTCCATCAATAATGCAGTTAGTCAAGTTGGGGTATAATTACCTCTCAGACCTTAACTGAACGACATTCTTAACTTTGAAATAGTCAGAGCTCACAACTTTAAACCAAACATTTCTTACCACAACAGCGTTAAAACCGCTGTCTAGCATTATAGAACACTTGTCATAACCATAGCATTAAAATTGCTATTAAAACAGTTATTATAACGGCAGCGTCTAAAATTGCTGTTTTGAATAAAATACCGTGTGCGGCGCACACGCTTCCGTTGTTCATTTTTAAAACTTGTTTATTTTAAACAATTCAAGTGCATATTTATAAACTATACATTCTTCTAACCACTTAATTCGATTTCTATAAATCCCCTTTTTATATACATTTTATTTGCAAAATATTTCCTTGTTTTAAACTATTATTCTTTTTCTCCTAGCATTGAAAATCTTTCTTTAAAATTTCTCTATACTTTGCTAAATTCAAATCTATTTCAAATATTGGTTTCAGAACCGATATTTACTTTCAAATAAACATTTATATTTGAACTTATATTTTAATCATCCAATGGTCCATGATCCACTTAATCTATATCTTTATTTATAACATTTTCCTTGGTTTACCCAATGGAATAGGTTTCCATTTGCAACTCAATGAAAAAGAAATTTATTTCTAATTTGGAAATAAACTCTGCTTTTAAATTCTAATTTCTTTTTTTTTTCACATTCGATGATATTTTACGGTATCTAAAATACCAGGTTCCTAAAGCCAGGGTAAATCAAACACACAAATTCAACCATGGATAATGTAGCATAACATATATCACCATCAAATAAAACAGTAAATAAAATGTTGAGGGATCCAGTTGGATCCCTCCAACCTGTTTCCCTGCATCCACAGATGTTAGTAACATCAACAATATCGCATTAATGAAATAAATCAATCAACGAGGATTATATCAACTAATTTATCAACTATTCAACCAAGCAATCATTTCACATTATAACATAATTTTAAACGAGTGAGTTTACTCACCTTGGTTCGCCGTTGACGGAACTGTTTTTGTTTCGTTTAAATCAACGAGCGTCTGTTTCAATCACAAAATTCCAGAAATCCCGTACTCAGTACAATAGCTCTACCATGTAGATTTCTTCGTCATGATTCCAACCTAACCGGTTTCGTCCGATTCTTGGATTGATCGTTATAAGCCTTGATTTACTGCTAATAACGTTATTATCAGCGCTTTATCATGAGTAAAACCCGTTCCTTTTCTCTCGTTCTCTTTCAGCGGCTCTATCCTTCTGGCTCACTTTTAAATACCGTATACCAAAAAGTCCACACTATGATGTGTTAACTAAGCACCATCTTCAACTTATCACTTGTTTTAGAACCCATCCTTCACGCCCAGACCAATATGTGCTTAACCCCCTGACTCTTTGTTTAAAAGGAACAACACTACAAGTGTCTAATTCGAACACCAGAAAAATCCGTCCCTTTCTTTATATATGAACCTGCTCCTTTGTATGCATCAGCCAACCCAACTTCCCAATGGCCGCACCACTTTCACGGTGGTACCGTACTTTCACGGTGATGACCCAACTTCCCACCAACCTCCTCTTTCATGCGTCCGTTGCCTCATTCTTGAACACGAGACATGCTGCTTCCATATACAAATTCACGGCCTCCCCTATATTTTAGAATTCCTGTACCCTTCCACCAACAACCACACTCCTTTCATTTTAGTACGCATGACCCCCCCCCCCTTCCGCTCTGATTGGTCATCACCTTTCTAGCACCCTTCAGAACTTCCGTGTCTCCCAAAAACCCAACATACCTCGAAAGCAAGACAAGGGGAAACTCACGTTCCACTTGATTCTGCTGCTCCTCCATCCAAACAATTGTCAGTACCTCCCTTCCATACTCTACCCACTTCCAATAACAGAACCCGCGCCAATTCCCTCCTCCTTTTCCATATATTCAATACGTTTTTAAAAGCAAAATACTCCACCTTGCTGCACTAAAAGGACTAACTCGCAGTTACTTCCATTGTGTTTTGGGTTTTTAATTGTATTTTGAAGTTTCATTTTTTTCTCTTCTCGCACCATGAATTGTTCTGCTATCCAACAAGCAAAAAGGGAAACACTGTATATTTATAGCTCTCGTAAACGTGGGTGCGAAGGAAATGTTTGTCGGCTGGTGGTACTAAGCTATGGGGTAGAAGCAGGTGGTGTCTGATTCCTTTGTCTCCACGGTTTTGAAATATAGCGGACACCGTACCCATTTTTGAGGCAGCTACATATAGGGTAATTCGAAGACATAGACCTGAAAGCCTGGAGAGATAAATGTTTGCTACTAAGATGTAGGTTTTGATTTGAAATATAAAAATATTATTTTATACTATAACAAACTTAGCGGTGAAGTATTAGGTGAAATTAAACACCGTCGACTTCTGTTTACTGATGAAAAAGCTATTCTTGGTGTAAAAAGATATTCTGAACCCAATGGGACAAGTTTCGTCGAATTCCGACATCGTATGGAAAAATTTCCTTTATAAAACCAAAAATGAACACACGTTTAAATTTTTCACGATCACCAGATAAATCAAATCACCTCGAAACTGCGAACGTCGACAATAACTTTTCGATACGAACCCAACGGCACTAGTTTCGTCGCATTCTGAGACTGTTGCCCCGGTAGGCTGTTTTTGGCGCGTACCGCATTGCCCTTCTGAACACCAAATTTTCCAATCTCTAAAAATAACAAACTATATACCTACCCTGACTATATCCGACGCTACGAACTCACTGGAACTGTTTTCGTGGCCTGATTCGATCGTCTGTTCAAGTTACACTCTAATGTCCCTTTATTCAGTTGAATTAATTTAATTGCACTGAACGAGCGTTTACGGCTACCGTGGTTACATACGACATCGGTTTTCCACGCCACTCACCACCGTACAATAATTTAACGATACGGTCCCAATGAAACTGATTTCGTCGAAATCTGAGTCCGTTTGCAAAACGGCTATTTTAACACGTATAATTTAAATAACGATTTCCACAGCGACTATTTCAAAATTTGATTTGACCATAACTAACAAATTATAACACGAAATCTAGATTTTTCTCTTTCATATGAAAATTATAATAAATACGGTTCTAACGTGTCTTGTTTCACAGAAATCCGACTTATAACGAATTCTGTATTCTCAGTTGAAGTTCAAAACTCTATATTACGAACTACCGCGCGATTTCGAGCTCGTTTTATAATTATATTATAAATTAACGTTCAAACTTCGTTTTTAATTAATAAATTCCTATATGTAATTCAATTAGAATACTTAAAACAAATTTAAATATTCAGAATTCAATGGCCGAAAAATCCGGGTCGTTACAACTTGTGTCTGAACGGACCATACTTGTGTTGTGTATACATGCATATATATATATATATACACACACACACACACAATTGCATATGTATATGTGTGTATGCAAGTACTTCCCTGTCTTAGAAAAAATTTGTTATTCACTTTGATCGTATCTGCACTTGCAATGTTGGTTTTGTGCTGTGGTTTAGCTTGACCAATTCTTCATGTTTGTAGATGCTCGACCTTGTGTACTTGCTGTTGACTTTTCATTGAGTTATTTTCACTTTGGCTCGACCATGCCATGTTTACTTGTGCTCGACTACACATGATTATGTTGCACTGAGTCGAGATGGTCCATGTGGCTACTCCTCAACTACACACTGATTGGTGAGACAATGCACACGTGTGTATATGCTGCCATCAGACAAGATTTCCTGTCCTTGTACTATACATATACAAACTGATTAGACACAGACGAATCAGACCGAGTCATGGAAAATGATGAGAAACACACCAGAAATTTGAGGCAAATAAAAATTTTAAATAAAATTTATATTCACATGTATTTTGAAAAATTGTTTCTGTTCCATATACTATGTGTGTGTTTCTGTATATAACAGGTATGAAGATGATGACTGGACTGAGCTGTGAAGGCAGAAAACTGAAGATGACAGAAGACAGTGAAAGAGTGTATAAGTGTATATGAAATGTAAAGAATGTACATAAAATTGTATAACTCAGTGACAGTGTTATAGTGAGGAGCAGTGTATGAATGTATAATGAGAGAATTGTACTGGTATTTGTAATAAACGAATTTATTTGAAATAAAATATCATTTTATTGTGTTCAAACAAATTTGTTTATCGAATACTGTTTATTTACAAGTACAAATTCATGTGAAGTGAATATGAAATGTGATGTGTTCAAATAATGGAGTTATAAATAGTTGTACTATTTTAATGTTGAAATAAAATATTATATTCAAATAAGATACTGTGTGAATATTTGAATGTTTGTACAGTCATATTTTATTTAAATATAAATATTATATTCCAGTCTGTGATGTGTATATGAAACAGTACAATAACAAACACATTTATAATAATATATATTTGGTTGTTATCATCAAACAAAATCATATAATTGTGTATACAAGACCGTTAAATACAACAATCTCCCCCTTTTGATGATGACAAACAAATATTAAGATTTTGAACACAATAAATGTGTTTGACAGTGAAGAACTGAACTCCCCTATTTGAATGCACCCCATAACTGTGCATGAGTGAATAAAAAATGAACGGAATTTTCAATAGTAAAAATATTTATAAAATATTCACTCATAAATCAAAATCTCAACCCATTCTCCCCCTTTAGTTATCATCAAAAGGATATAGAATTTAAAATATAGATGAAAAATGACTAGGAAATACAATATCAGCTTAAGAGGGAGAACGGTCATCATAAAGCTCAATCAGTCAAACAAAAATCATAATATTATGAGAACAGGTGGCATATCTCACAATGTAGAGAATGACGGATTTACGATGAATTTTATATATAATGGAGAGAGTTTTAAAAAAATGATTCCAATTATTTTCCAATAAGATTTTCAAAAATAAAGCACAAAAACTAGTGATAGATTTAGACTATAATTAATAATTCAATTTAAGTGATAAAATCGTATAATCTCAAATCCCAATAGCTTATCAATCAACAAATCATAATACTTCATAAGATTTCAACACATTTCACAGATTAGAAAGTTGGATTGATAGGCAGGTTTTTATACACCTAGGAGAATTTCATAGAAAATTTTATTTATTCAAATTATTCCTTTTTTTATTTAAGAGCACACTGACCATGCATAACCAGAGCTTGGATTTTTTAAATGTGGTCAGTCGCAGCTTAAATTATAAGTTGTCTCTTAACCATGCATGACTAGAGCTTGGATTTTTTAATGAGGTTGGAGACACACTTATATATTAATTATATATATTTATCATTTCAGCTTTAAAAGGAAAAAACTCCTCGGTATATAAAACCAATAGTAATGATAGAAATGTGATAGTACAGAAATGGACTGTGAAATAAATTTCTAAATTAATTATATAATGAAATATGCTCGAATGTACCAGGATCATTGAAAATTTTCAATTATCACTAATTCTGAATAATAACATAGTCTAGTTTCTATCACAAAAATTTCCACTGTTTATTCAAAAAGATTTAAAAAAAAAAACATTAGACCCTCCACATTAATATAAAAAAACATGATGGATACCAGAATAATGGTAGATAAAGAAGATGGTCGTGAAATAATTGCTAATTCAACAATATTATAATAAATGTTCAACCATCATGAAAATTTAAATAAAATCTCCTCTTGTTGTCAAATATATTGCTGTCACAATTCATCACAATTTCATAATCCGATAATAATTTTGATGAACTATAAATACAGTCCAATTTGGATATTGATTTCAGTTTCTGAATGAATAATCAATAAATAATTTTAAAATTGAAAATCAATTACAAGAGGAATATGAAGAGCTATACAGGACAAGAAGGATTAAAACTATATATAAAAAAAAATCAGCACATCTGAACTGATACCACTTGATGTCTCTATTCATGAGGATTTTAAAAATGACACTGGAGACAAACAAAGATATCTCAAACAACAGAATCATAATCACAAAGCGTAAGCAGACACAGTTAACAAATCAAGCAATTTAATTTCATCTATCAGAGCATGGTATATATTTGATACCAAAACAAGCAATCACAAAACAATTTCAAAAGCAATTCCTTCTATTAGAGCAACAGACCAATTTTTTTTATCAAAGCAAGCAGTTACCAATTTTTTTAAGTCAATATCAAGGCAGCCCAAACAGTTTCAAAGCAGAACTTGTCAGAATGAGAGTCACATAAGATGATTCATAATCTAAGATTAAAAATACCGTTTATTTTAAATCATTTGATGGAATATGGAAATATCAGAATTTAATGAATCAATCACACCAGATTATAAATTTTTGATTCTAGATATGTGTGTGATTCAGTAAATCAATAATTTCAAATGATTTTAAACAAACAAAAATTTAAATCAAATAACCGTGAAATAATAGACAGATTTAAGACCATTTTTTCAAAGAATTTTCAAAATTATCTCTGGCAAGTATAAGAGAAATTTCAGATCATATACATCAAGCTTGAGAGGTATTCATGATCCAAAAAATTAAAAATAATTTATTTGAAATCACTTGAATAAATGTTAAGTTTGAGATATAATGAATCAGTCACACAAGATAGATAATTTCATATTTAAGAGGTGTGTGATATTAAAAATATCAAGAATTTCATATGATTTCAAACAAACCAATTTCAACCATGATGATCATGAATAAAGATGAATTTCAAGATGTATCACTGATTTAAGACAATTTAAAATATTCAAGCTAATCTGAACTTTTTTGAAATTATCACAACTGATAAGTAACAGAGTGCTGTAATGCGTATAACATTTCAGGCTTTGCTAAACTGAATTAGAAGAAACTTAAAACAACAGAAGTGTGTGAAATTTTATTAATTTTTCAGACCTTCAAAAATTTAGAATTAAAAATTAATAGTGTTTAAGATATGACATGAATACATCAGCACTGTTATGAATACAGAACCCAGATAATAAACTTCAAAACAGTTGTAGATATTTACAAGATTAAACTCAAGATCTGTAAATGATTTAAAACATCAGAGTTTTATTCGAATGAAGCAAATTTCCAGAAAAATATGAATTCTGCAGTTAGAAGTTAATGAAGCCCAAAATGAAATAAAAACTATGGCAGTGACAAATTAAAAAATAGAAGAAAAGGTAAAAGGAGAAATAAACCAATTTTTTTTTTACAGAGATGAGTTCAGAGATCATACCTAACATCAATGTAAACCAGAATCTCTGACTCAAAACACTTGGCTAAGGAACTTCAAATGATTCAATGAGACGAGGCAGATTGATTTCTGATTCTCTTTAGCAAATCAGTTCCTCAGCCATCTTCGGTACCTAACTGTTTATAGGATCGAGTGGTCTAACAAAATTTGTAAAACCACTCATAGTTTTGTTTACACATTTTGGTACCAGCATCTGTTTGTTTAACAATCCGTTAGAATCAACTAGAGTACCCTTTGGAACTAAAATTCGTTTAGTTTTTCCAAAAGTCATTTTCTTTCTTTTTGGGGTCCACAATTGTTTAATTGGATTGCTATCAAACAAATTATTATCTCGTTTGTGATTCAAAAACCTTTTGGAATTTTTAAAATTCAAAATTTCAGAATAACCCTTCTTGAAGTAGTTGGAAGGACTTTTAAAATCACAAGAATTCAATTTTTCAAAATCATTTGTTTTTCCAAAACCGAGACCATTTCTATTACCAGAAGAAACTTGATTTTTCAACTGAATATTAAAATATTTTTCTCTAGTAGAAAAAGTTTCAAACTCAACTCACGACTATTGATTTTAGATTTCAAAAGATCATTCTCAATTAGAAGCTTCTCAGTTTTGGTTTTAGACTCAAAAATTTCAGTATCAAACTGTTTTTGTTTTTCAATCTCAAAAATCTTGAAATCCTTAATTTCATTTTCAAGCTCTTATAAAATCAAATTTGTTTTCAACAAAATTTGTTTTTCAGCAAATTCATATTCGGAATTTTTATTAGTCTTAAAATTACAAATTCCCTTTGTAAAATGTTGTTTGTACTTTCAAGTTCATTCTTGTTTTCTTTAAAACTCACAATTTCATTTTCAAGCTTTTGAATATTTTTATTTTGATAAACAAGATTATTTTCCAAAACCAAACAACTTTAATTGGAATCTGAAGATTTGTTGTTTTTCTTAAGTTTTTATTCCAAAATATTGTTTTTGCTAATTAACTCAAGTTTTTCAGATTTCAGAATTTTATTTTTGGACTTTAGGTTCTCAACAGATTCAGTTAAACCATATAAGCGAGAAATTCAATCTTTACAAGAAAGATCTCCTATTGAGTCTCCATCTAGATTTCCATCTGTACAACCTGTTAAGCAAAAATCTGAAACTGGGTTGACCTTCTGGGGTTTTGAGCTGTTGTCTTCTTTTCCATATAGCGTGTTAAGAGTTGTCCAGATTTCCTGCGCAGTCAAACAATGGGAGATAAGGCTATATTGGACATCATCAATATAAGATTATAAAGTATGAGTAGCGCGAAAATTAAATTCAATATCAACCCTGTTTACAATATCATACCCATTTATAATATTATTCCAACATTTAATATCAACAGATTTTAAATAGGATTCCATTTTTTATTTCCAATTCAAAAAATCTGTACCATTAAAAATAGATGGAATACGACTGGACTGACTCTCACAGGACTGACAACTAGGATGACCCATTACTCTAGAGTTAATGAAATAACCTGCTCTAATACCACTTGTTAGATCTAGATTAACCCTAGAGGGTGGTGAATAGGGTTAAATCATAGTTTTTCGCTGAGTTACAAAACTGACAGGATATTAAATAATAAACAGATCATAGAATAAAGCAGAAATAAAAACAGAAAGGAAATAACACATAGAGATACCCAGCTTCGGCAAAACCCTGCCTATTGCTACATTCCTAAGCTTTCTACTAGGTGATAGAACAGATCCCGCTTACAAGACCATGTAAACTCGTTAACCCTTCGCTCCTATTCTAACCCTACACTCAAAACCCTAGACTGGTCCATATCCACTAGACCAGATTTCCCCGGGTTACAAACCCGTAACCCTAGATTTTACAGACTCTAGTAAACTGCTAGAATTTTACAGACTCTAGAACTGATTCCGAATGATTTACAAAACAAACTAAAAACACAACAGAAAATAAATTAAAACCTTAGTTTTAAAAGGAAAAAGAAATCCCCTTTAATTCACTTGAACTAGGCTTAGCCATCAACAAGTATGACGACTTGCAATTCTTTTTGCCCGATCTCTTTTACTCTTAAAACAATGGCGGCTAGGGTTTTGTTTAATCCCCAAATCATGATCACATGTGCTTGTTTTAATTGATTCTCGGATTGAACTCTCTGAGGCTTTGAATGAATGAAGCTTTGCTCTCTCTCTCTCTCGTCTCTAATTTGGGATAAATCTGATCGATCAAAAATCCATGAGTATGAGTAAATTTCTGTGGTATGCTTTTGAATTGATTTCTTTGATTTTCGAATGATGAAACTGCCTTTGATGATAGGTGTGTAAATAGGGATTAGAAGACCCTAATAGCACTCTGATTTCGCCATATGATTTGCTTTTGATTTGGAAAGAATTCACGTCGGTTTCTTGTCCCCTGATTTTTAGGTGCTTTCCCCCTTTGGTTTTATTTTCCTCTATAAAAGAAAACTTGATTGCTTGAATTTGATTTCATATATATTGTGAGTTATACTCTTGCCAATTTTGAATTCCTTGGCCTTGACTAATTGAGTATTTCTGAAAAATGCCAAGTGTATATGTTGAGTGATAATTTATGCCTTGAATTCGAAAATTGTTCTTGCCAAATAATTGATCACTGAATTAATGCTGTGATACTAGATAAACAGAATTGATTTCTTGCCAAAAAAATAATTTGCTGAAATCTTGGAAACAAATCAAAATAATTTTCTCACCCCTGAAAATTAGTTGAACATGTGTGGAAACATTATTACGTGATTGTATATCTTAACTCATGCAATTCCAGTTTGCACCATGCATTGTTGGTCTTCTTCAAAACTGAAACAATGATTTCGCAGTAGCTAATTTCCGCAAGAATATTTGCTGGAAATTTCTGAAATTATGAATTTATTTTTGCCAAATAAAATCTCATGAATGTTGTAGCATCATTTCCACCCTGACTTGGTTTCACCACCCATTCCTGCATGCATATGGGTTTGCACCTTGCACCATCCTGCTTTGACTTGTTTGCTACACCAATGTTTGAATGTGGGCTTGATTACTATAATTGTGCATCTAAATCAACGTCACTACATTCACTCATATTAAAAAAAAAACTGCTTGCCTATGTATGCTTTGTCCTCTTTATTGCTACTTGAATCGATGCTGCTGCACATGTTGGTTCAGCCATGTTAAGTGCACTAGTGTATTTGCCATGACTTGCACACCAACCTGTTTCACTATACTGTCACTTACATTGACTTTAATGGATGCTGTTTATATTTCTTTGT
Source organism: Allium sativum (assembly GCA_030737875.1). Taxonomy (NCBI): domain Eukaryota; kingdom Viridiplantae; phylum Streptophyta; class Magnoliopsida; order Asparagales; family Amaryllidaceae; genus Allium; species Allium sativum. The sequence continues at coordinate 198,401,826 of CM060925.1, read as the reverse complement.
ATTCTTGCATTTGAGTCATTTATCATTTAACAAATGCTGAACCATGCTACTATACTGCTTTATTGTTATTTTATCTTGTGCTTGGCTGTTTTGTTGCACTAACCTAGTATGTGTTTGTGACTTTGAACTTTGTGAATCACCTGAGTTTCATCACTTTGCTGACTTGCTTGAATTTGAGTCTGAACTGACCATGCTTGTGCTGTATATACTTTTTTTTTGGAAATTAGTTAAACTTTTATTAGGCAACAAACTAGTGCCAAACAATATGTACAACACAGCTAACAGCTATCGTCCACGTGGCCCACTAACTTTACAAACTTAATTACACAAAGAAAACTCATTATCCCACTCCAGTGTCCTCTCGTCTACCTCCAGAGCTCATCAATGGACGCTCCACGCTCGTACAGCTGGTTCCGAGAGTTTCTCCCTCTGCCATTCGACGATCCTCTTCTCCATACTCATCTAGTCTGCGTCTCAAGCTATCGGTGATCTTCCTATTCCTTTTGCTCATGATTTTAATTTCATATACCAGCAATTTACTCAAAGCTAACGCATTTCTCTCTTTCTTCTCAAAACTTCTGCGATTTCTCTCTCTCCATAACATCCACACAGTGCATGCAGCGATGGATCTCTTGAATTTGGTCTCCAGATCCACCACATGGTTATCGAGGGACAGGTAATCGGCTATCTCCTGAATTTGGTTGCTTTCAATTGTTACTGAGAAATAGCTACAACAATAATGTAATACCGCCTTCGAATAATCACATGCAAAGAAAAGATGTTCGTGATTTTCATCATTATGTTGACATAGAACACATATCTTGTCATTAGTGATTCCCCAATTGTTTAGTCTATCTCTGGTAGGGAGACGCTGTAGTATAGCCTTATAAAGAGTAATAGACATTTTAGGACTGATTGTACAATCCCAAACAGCTGAACTCCAATTCACCACGTTTTCTCTGTTTCGAGTATTTTCCCATGCTGTTTTGGTGGTGAAACCGTCTTTATTGTGCTTCCATCTCCATATATTAGTGTCACTGTTAAAGTAAAGTGGGATTTCCTTGATTTTTCCTTTGGTCTCTGCATTACAAGGCAAATGCTCACATCTCCATTCGTTGTTAATCATTAGTTCATTCACCTTGGATACAGGACAACCATAAGCTGAGAATGTGTCCCATCCAAATTTATCTACCAAAGCTTCCCCATCTATCCATGGATCAAGCCATAAATCAGTTTCTATTCCTTTTGCCAATTCACGTTCACAGTTTGTTGCTAATAAATTTCTGATACTGAGTATCGCTTTCCAATTGGCCGATGCATTATTGTCTATACTTGCATGCCAAAAATTTCCTTTTAAGCATCTCCCTCTCATCCATCTAGCCCATAAACCTTCAGATTGAATAATTTTCCAACCTTGTTTTATTATAAACACTCGTCTCATGTCTCGAAAGTTTCTTAAACCAACTCCACCTTCCTTTTTCGGTCTGTACAAATCAGAGAATTTTATATAATGCATCCCCCCCTTCCAAATGAAATCCGCACACACCTTTTCAATCTTTTTTGTGGAGGCATCTGGTATTTGGAAAGACTGCATCCAGAAATTAACTTTAGGATGGATGGCAGTGTGAATCAGCTCAATTCTACCAGCAAACGATAGTAATTTTGAGCTCCATCCTTGTAATTTCTCTCTTATATTAGAAATCAGAACTGCACATTCTCTATCCGTGATTTTATTATTGGATAGTGGAACCCCCAAGTATTTCACCGGTAACTCACCTTCTTCAACTCCCAAAATTCTTTTGATGGCATCTTTGCATTTACAAAATTTATTAAAATAACATTTGGATTTTTGTTCATTCATCTTCAGTCCCACATACTTATCCAGCTCACCAAAAATTCTAGTAGTAGTTCCAGCAATTTTTCCTGTAGCCTTAGTACAGATTATCAAATCACCCGCATAAAGCAAGTGCGTAAGTTTTAGATGAAAATTATATATAGGCTGTATGTTACCTTCAAATTCTGCTAGCTCCATTTGCAAGGAAAAGAACTCCATCGCAATTGTGAAAAGGTACGGAGATAGTGGATCTCCTTGCCTGATACCCCGATTAGAATTTATATGTCCTTTAGGAACACCATTAATAAGTATAGAGTAAGTAGGGGATTCAATACATTCTTTGTTGAGATTAACAAATTTCCTTGGAAACCCCATAGCCAAAAGCATATGTATGATGAAGTTACGGTTGATTTTATCATACGCTTTGTGGAGGTCCACTTTCAGGCAGAATTTATCAGCGCCTTGCTTATTGAAATTTCGTACCAACTCATGAGCCAGAAATGAATTCTCTGAAATACTTCGCCCTTTGATAAATGCACTTTGAGACTCGGCAATTATGTCTGGTAATATTTTCTTCATTCTGCTGCACAGTACCTTGCTTAATATTTTATAATTAACATTACAGCAAGCAATAGTTCTGTAATCTTCAATTCTGGTGGGATTTTTGATTTTGGGAATGAGACAAATGAAAGTGTGATTGATTTCCTTCAGAATTTTCCCTGTGTCCAAAGCTTCTTGAATTGAATTGATTACATATTTTTTTAGGACTTCCCAGTGCCTTATGTAGAAGATGGAACCCAAACCATCGGGTCCCGGGGATGCATCGATAGGGATGGACTTGATAGCCTCCCAAACTTCAGTTTCACTGACCATGGAACTCAGCATCCTCCTCCCACTTTCATTGACCAACCGTCTGCAATGGATACGGGGTAAGTTAGTTTCACAAAAACCATTATACAAGTTAGAATAATAGTTTAAAGCTGCAGATTCCATGATGTTCTTGTCATTAGTCCAAGAACCATCTGGATTTATCAGCTGAAAATTATTATTCATTTGAGTACGTATAGCCATTTCAGTGTAGAAAATTTTTGTGCATTCATCCCCTTCTGTAAGCCATTGCTCTTTCGCTTTTTGTTTTAATTCAATGGCTTTGGCTTTGAGCAGCTCCTTTAGATTGTTCTTAGTATTATAGTACAACATCCATGTTGAATCACTAGCTTTGCCTTCATCAATTTGCTTTAGATAGTTTTCAATGCTGCTTTCCAACTTCAGAATTGCATATACATGCATATATATATATATATACACACACAATTGCATATGTATATGTGTGTATGCAAGTACTTCCCTGTCTTGGAAAAAATTTGTTATTCACTTTGATCATATCTGCACTTGCAATGTTGGTTTTGTGTCGTGGTTTAGCTTGACCAGTTCTTCATGTTTGTTGATGCTCGACCTTATGTACTTGCTGTTGACTTTTCATTGAGTTGTTTTCACTTTGGCTTGACCATGTCATGTTTACTTATTGTAACACCCCACACCCGCTAAGGTCACTCATACCAGGGGAATGCCTTAGTTTCGGTGAAGTATTTTAAGTGAATATAGAACAGTAAAATTACAGCAAGACAGATATAAGTAATACTTGAAAATTTAAATCATCATTTCATTGCAACGGAAAGTAATACATGTTTGGTTACATCACAAAACCATAAACCAGAGTCAAGTACATAATATCCATCTTGATAAAATAGAAGTACATAATCCCACTACATAACTAATAGCCACAAAAGGAAAGATAAGCTCGGCTTCACTTCAGAGGTCCAAGCTCCATAGGATAGATACAGCAATTAGATCAAAGCCCACTAGCACCAGGCCCACTCTAATAACCTGAGGTTGGGGGAAAAAGATAAAAACAACGGGGTCAGACATAAGTCTGAGTGAGTCCTATAACCCTAACAATACAATCATTAAAATAACCAGAGAAGACATAAGTTGATATACGGTAACGACTGGGGATGAATGGCTACACTAAGCAGCTTGGTAAACTTAGGATAAACTAAGATCACCGTAAAGACGCATTTATCCACCCAAGGATAATTACTAGATTACACCGCCCCAGACTTATCCACCCAAGAGTAATTCCTACACTGCACCACACCAGTTCTACCTACCGCAGATTAATTCCCATCTAAAGATTGATCCCACTAAATGTACTTAGTAATTTTTAGCCAGTAGTTTCTTTTACCCCTACATAGGTGCCGTCTGCCCCTATCTTTACAAGGTGTACCCACTACTCCCAAGCGATCGGCTCCCTACCGTAGATATCCGTGTTGGCCCCACAGTGGGATGTATCATTCCCCAAAGTGGCGAGCCTGATTCTGGTGCACGGGTTATACCTACACGATGCAACAACGTCTTACTTACCAGCCCGGGCCCACACACGCATATGAAACCCGATGGACTTGCGTTGCCACCGCTAATCCGTTTTGGCCTCTTATAGTCAAGCCCAATATGTGTGTCCCGTCACTCGACTTGAGTCGAGCCCACAAAGATACGTTTGGGATATTGGTTGAAATAGGCCCCCACAAGCTACCACCTAAGCTTGCAATTTTTATCTAGTGCATCCCACTTAACCCCTCTTTATAATCATGCCCACTTACATGTTAAGTTTTGGTTAAGTCATCTAATCATATTTCAATTGCCACTAAGGGCACCCACTAGATTTCCACATGCCACCCAAAGCACTTACTTGATTCCCACATGCCACCCAAGGCACTTACTTAACCCTTTAATCATGTTTAATTACATGTTCCACTTTGGTTAAGTATTCTAATCGTATTTTCTATTGCCACCCAAGGCAACCCACTAGTTACTACAAGCCACCCAAGGCACCCACTTAACCCTCATGTCCCACTACATGCTTATATGGTTAAGTGTTTCTTAATTAATTAAGACCGTGATCCTCATAAAGACCCCTCACATTAGACTATCTTTTATGACCGCTGGTTAAGCCGGTTGGGTCCGGGCAGCCTTATGTCATAACCGAGTCTAACCTCGTGTCTTTACATTAATCACGTATTTAGTTTGTGCCTAAGACCTCTCACATTGGGCTAACATTTGTAGCAACTGGTTAAGCCGGTTGGGTCCGGGCAGTTTTACACTACAAATGAGTCCAACCTCGTGTCTTAGTCGATTAATTACATCTAATTAATCACCCCCATATTAATTGTCCCTAATTAATATCAAGTTTCTCCTAACATGGGTAGACCTAACTCAATAGGTAAATTCCCATGGGGTAGACCTAACTCAATAGGTAAATTCCCACTTATGTTAATTTATTTTTATGGTATGCTTAATCATACCCAATCATACTTTAATTAACATATTTATTAACCCCATCGTTCCCCACGCAAATCGTTCTCATTTCACGACATAACAAAAAGGGAAGATCCATCACAAATATCATGGGTTTTGACCAAATCTTAGCATATAACTTTGTCATGGGTTAAGAGGATGTCAACTTGCATATATGAGCATATATTAACCCAACTACATTTAACCCAAACTTGCATATTATCACACATGACTTGCATAACATATTGCATATGAACTTACATATTATCATACACATATCTTGCATAAGATGTTGAGCTTGCATATAAGCATTCTCACAACTTGCATAACATGTTAAACATGCATTTAAGCATACACATAACTTGTATAAGCATTCACATACTTGCATAAGCATTCACATACTTGCATAAGCATTCATGTACTTGCATATTAACCCATAAACTTGCATAATGTGTCATCATGAACTTGCATATTAACAACCATGTAACTTGCATAGCATATCTTGCATATTAACATACATGTAACTTGCATAGCATATCTTGCATATTAACAAACATGTAACTTGCATAGCATATATTATCATACATGTAACTTGCATATGAACTTGTTAAACATGCATAAACCCACTTGTTAAATATGCATAAAACAACTTATTAATCATGCATATTATCACATACTTAGCATGCATAGAATCACATACTAAACTTGCATAATATCATATACTTAGCATGCATAGAATCACATACTCATCATGCATAATATCACCTACTTAGCATGCATAGAATCACATACTCATCATGCATAATATCACCTACTTAGCATGCATAGAATCACATACTCATCATGCATAAAACCACATACTTAACTTACATAAAATCAATTACTTATTATGCATAAACCCTCATATCCAACTTGCATAAACTCTCATATACAACTTAGGATTAATATTATACATAGATTAGCATATCATTACAAATGATTCAAACTCACAAATCCGCATTCAAGACCATAAGTCTCATTACACCTAATCTACTTATCTTAACAATTGATCATCAAAGTGATAGAAACTCACCAAAACCAAGATTAGCAAATCAATGAAGTAAAACTAGTTGCCAAATATGAAGAAGAGGGTGATTAGGGGTTGATTGGCTTGCAACTCTCTTCATTTGATTTGTGGAGGCCATGACCAAGTTTCATTTTGCCATAGTTTAGTTACAAAACCTAATTATGAATGAATTAGGATAGGGTTAGGGTCTTATTTATAGGATTAGGTTGCATTTTAGACCCTTAGATTAACCCTAGATTGATTTAGGACCCTTAGATTTAGGAAATCTCTAGAACCAGCCCTCCTAGCCAGCCTGAAACCCAACCTGGTGCAACCTGGTGCACCCAGGTTCAAGGGACGGTGCCACCCTGTCGACAGGCAAGTCGACAGGCATGTCGACACCCCTGTCGACAGGCCTGTCGACAGACCTGTCGACATGGGTTGGGCGGGAAGCTTCCCGCCTGACCCCGCCTGGCCCATTCCAAATCTGAATATTTGAATTTTTTTTAAATCTGTTTTAGTTTTAAATTTTCTGCAAACTTCATCGGGCCATAACTGGGCCATACGGACTCCGATTTTCGAAAACTCGGACTCTATTTCGCGTATTTTTCCGAGACGAACGAAATGACGCAGCCCGTTTCCCTCAATTCTCACATCTGAGATTATATATTCTGCAATTAGTGAATTTTAGCATTAACCGAAATTCGGGGTGTTACATTCTCCCCTCCTTAAAGGATTTCGTCCCCGAAATCTCTAAGCTAAGGAGAATGCATATCCTACCATCCAAACAACCATCTACTCAATCCATCAAACACGAGCATCCATTGTCTTTAAACAATTTCTAATGATGTATGAGCATATGCGAAAAGTGTGTGTATATGTTCCCTATCTAATGTACGAACATATGCAAACCATGATAGTGCCATGCATCCAATATGTATGCGAGATAACCCTATCGACACATACAGTATCTATATGAGTGCACAATCATTCACCAAAATGCATCATCCATATGATAACACAATCATTATACATCCATAAATATAGCTAACTACACACAATTTTATGCAATATGCAATATGAAGTGATTGAGCCGATCTAGTGCCTAAAGTGTGTGTATATGCATCCACGAGCAACCACTAGCAAACACTTGCATCCACTTGCATCCATCAACCATAACATGTCTCAAACACATGTTTCAACCATAGGTTTACCCTATCTAAAGGTCAAACAGTACTAACGAGAGGACATAATAAAGATAAGATAAGTACTAGACAATGATAGAGGAGAAAGTAAAGACATACCCTCAAAAAGAAATGGGTACAATGAACGCATCTTCGCTTCCGTCTCCCAAGTTGCGTTGCTCTCATCTTCTCCCCATTGCACTTTGACTAGTTGAACTTCTTTGTTCCTCAACCTCCTAGTCTCTGACCCAATGATGCGAGTAGGAGCTCGTCGAATCGTCTCATCGCGCTCTAACTCTGCTTCTTTAAGCAAACTCGGCTCTACCACCTCAGCGGTTTCATGTAAGCACTTCCTCAAATGGGACACATGAAATACACCCGGTACACCACTAAGTTTGTCAGGCAACTCCACTCTATATGCCATCTGTCCAATTCTTTCCTTAATGGGAAATGGCCCTACAAACCCTGGTACTCACTTCCTAACAGATCCAAAGTGAACCACATTCCGTAACAGAGATACCTTGATAAAACCATGTCCCCAACTTCAAACTCAAGATCCGTCCTTCTCTTGTCCGCATAAGATTTTTGTCTATCCTGTGCTGCTTTCATCCTTCTTTGAATCAAGTCAATCTTCTCTGAGGACTCTTTAATCACATCGGCCCAACCAAGATCTTATCCGTAGATTCCCACTAACATGTAGGTGATCAACAAGGCCTTCCATAAAGAGCTTCAAAAGGAGCCATACCACTACTGGACTGAAAGCTGCTATTATATGCGAACTCCACCAATGGAAGATGCTCTTCCCATGTACCTCCAAAATCCAAAATACATAACCTCAAAAGGTCTTCTAGAACACGATTCACCCTCTCGGTCTGGCCATCCGTCTGAGGATGATATGCGGTGCTCAGACACAATTGAGTCCCCACTGCTTCTTGCAAACATCTCCAGAACTCGCTATTGAAGATAGGATCTCGATCACACACTATGCTAGAGGGTACCCCATGCAAACGAACTATCTCTCGAAGATATACAGAAGCTAACCAGGGAGCGGTCCTCTTGCTCTTCACAGGTATGAAATGGGCGCTCTTAGTAAGTCTGTCTACCACCACCCAAATTCCCGTATTACCCTTTCTTGATCTGGGTAACCCGTCAATAAAATCCATCGAGACGCTATCCCACTTCCATTGCGGAACTTCCAATGGGTGAAGCAACCCACCTGGTTTCTTTTGCTCCGCCTTCACTTGCTGGCACACCAAGCATCGAGCGACATACTCGGCCACATCTTTCTTCATACCGGCCCAGAAGAAAACTCGCTTCATGTCTTGGTACATCTTGTCCCTTTCGGGATGAATGGTCATCTTCGATCTATGTGCATCATCAAGTATAGCCTTCCACAAACCCTTGTCTTGCGGTATACAAAGTCTACCGTCTCTATGCAACCACCCCTTACCATCTAGGGTGTACCTATTTAAATGGCTGGATGACTTCCCCCTCCTTATGAGCTTCTCTACTAACTCAACCAACTGTGGGTCGTCTCGCTATGCCTCATCAATTCATCCCAAAAGAGTATGCCTAACCTCCTAGGAGGCTAGCAAACCGGGTACAAAGTCAACGGAAGGTCTAAAGTCCAACATAGAAATAAACTCTAAGCTCCGTCGTTCAACGAACAATGAACTCAGGGGCAACCTCTTTCTACTTGAGGCGTCCGCTACCATGTTTCCCTTGTTAGGGGTATACGCTATCTCAACTCATAAGATGCTAAGAATCCTATCCAAAATCGTCACAACTGTCCATCTCTCACGCAGACCACCCTAGTCGAATTCGACATCCCCCAAATGCAAGCCCCAAAGGCCGAAACCAATATCAGACAAACACCCAAGGGATATCTCCTTCGAGTTCAGGCAACCTATGTGAGATCATAAAAAATAATAATAATAATGGCTAAACAATTAAGCCTTTGACCAACTTTGGATGTCCTTGCCAGTCTCGCTCCAAAACCACCGTTTTATCCCATAACTGGCTTTTCTCAACCTATTGAGCACATATGAAAACTTATTTCGCTCCTAGAAAAGTCCAAGATGTCATCCACAAAGACCATCACAAACTTATTTAGGTACTCCCTGAATACCCTTCTCATCAAATCAACAAAGTATGCGGGGCGTTCGTCAAACCCAATGGCATCACCAGCCACTCATAAAAGAAATCATCCGGAGTCCTAAAGGCAGTCTTCTCTATACTATTCTCAGCCACTCTCAACTGATGAAATCCCGTGGCTAAGTCCTACTACAAAAATACTGAGGCGCCAGCCAACTGATCAAAGAGATCATTAATCCTCGGCAATGGGTATCTATTCTTCTTTGTGAGTTTCTTTAGTTCTCTATAGCCTACACAAAGTCTGAGGGACCCATCCGCCTTCATAACAAAAACTACTGGAGCGCCCCACTCCGATATACTTCATCTTATGAACCCCTTCTCAAGCAAATCGCCTACTTACTTATGGAGTTCCCTCCTCTCACTAGGAGCCATGTGGCACACTGGCCAAGATACTGGTTTAGCATTATCCACCAGATATATTCGGAAGTCAATCTCCCGCTTCGGAGGTAAGCCCTTCACCTCCTTACACACATCCGGGTGCTCCCGGACCGCTCTAACAGATCGCAAACTCTAGACCGACGTGTCAAGCGATTCTAGATAACTTAGCATAACAGATTCTATGGGATTACAAGAGATCTCGAGAGTGTTATCCAGGCGGCCCATAAGCCTAACAACTCTCCCTTCAAAATGAAGAACGGCACCCCGACTGGATAACCAGTCCATGCCCAAAACTAGCCCATAGCCCGTGAAGCCCAACAAGCATCACACCTAAACTCAACGCTAAGTATAGAAACTTTCAAACCCAAACACATCATGGAGCCCAATTGGGTTTGAAACAACTAAGGGATCATCTACCAAACTGGTGTCTAAGTGCAGTGACTCAACTAACAATGATGAGATAAACTAACTCGATGCGTCAGAATCAAATAAAGTTCGAATTGGATGATAAAGAAATCCAACTTCCAATCTAGACGGTCTTATCCCCATCTGGTACCCTAGTCGTGAGGGAATACAACTACCCTCCAGAAGATTCCATACCTTGCCCTTGCTTCTTTGGACAATCCTAATAAGGTGTCCTATTCCTCTCAAAAGGATAACCACTTGCCTTCTTCTTCCCTATTCCCCACTCGTAACTTCCCACCAATGAGGTTTCATCTTTCATTAACCAAACAACTATTTGAGCCTTCCTCCCATCGTCTATCCAATAGATACCTACCAGTCCTCCTCCTTCTTGAACCAACTTCTAATCCGACTAACGTATAAGTCCCTTGAAGTGGTTTTCCATCCTCATCTATCTTAGAAAGATCATCTATACGCGGAGGGGAAACTCAAAACGAGAGAAAGGAAGAGATTCAAAATGGAGAATTCGAAAGATATAGATATGGCTATTGGGGATTATGCTTTTCTTTCAAAAACTTTTCTCTTAAAAGACATGTTTTTGAAAAATACTCCTTTCCAAAAATATTCTTAGAAAATAGTTTTTCTAAAAAAAATTATCTGTTCCGGTAACCTTAAGCTCTGATACCACGTGTAACACCCCACACCCGCTAAGGTCACTCATACCAGGGGAATGCCTTAGTTTCGGTGAAGTATTTTAAGTGAATATAGAACAGTAAAATTACAGCAAGACAGATATAAGTAATACTTGAAAATTTAAATCATCATTTCATTGCAACGGAAAGAAATACATGTTTGGTTACATCACAAAACCATAAACCAGAGTCAAGTACATAATATCCATCTTGATAAAATAGAAGTACATAATCCCACTACATAACTAATAGCCACAAAAGGAAAGATAAGCTCGACTTCACTTCAGAGGTCCAAGCTCCATAGGATAGATACAGCAATCAGATCAAAGCCCACTAGCACCAGGCCCACTCTAATAACCTGAGGTTGGGGGAAAAAGATAAAAACAACGGGGTCAGACATAAGTCTGAGTGAGTCCTATAACCCTAACAATACAATCATTAAAATAACCAGAGAAGACATAAGTTGATATACGGTAACGACTGGGGATGAATGGCTACACTAAGCAGCTTGGTAAACTTAGGATAAACTAAGATCACCGTAAAGACGCATTTATCCACCCAAGGATAATTACTAGATTACACCGCCCCAGACTTATCCACCCAAGAGTAATTCCTACACTGCACCACACCAGTTCTACCTACCCCAGATTAATTCCCATCTAAAGATTGATCCCACTAAATGTACTTAGTAATTTTTAGCCAGTAGTTTCTTTTACCCCTACATAGGTGCCGTCTGCCCCTATCTTTACAAGGTGTACCCACTACTCCCAAGCGATCGGCTCCCTACCGTAGATATCCGTGCTGGCCCCACAGTGGGATGTATCATTCCCCAAAGTGGCGAGCCTGATTCTGGTGCACGGGTTATACCTACACGATGCAACAACGTCTTACTTACCAGCCCGGGCCCGCACACGCATATGAAACCCGATGGGCTTGCGTTGCCACCGCTAATCCGTTTTGGCCTCTTATAGTCAAGCCCAATATGCGTGTCCCGTCACTCGACTTGAGTCGAGCCCACAAAGATACGTTTGGGATATTGGTTGAAATGGGCCCCCACAAGCTACCACCTAAGCTTGCAATTTTTATCTAGTGCATCCCACTTAACCCCTCTTTATAATCATGCCCACTTACATGTTAAGTTTTGGTTAAGTCATCTAATCATATTTCAATTGCCACTAAGGGCACCCACTAGATTTCCACATGCCACCCAAAGCACTTACTTGATTCCCACATGCCACCCAAGGCACTTACTTAACCCTTTAATCATGTTTAATTACATGTTCCACTTTGGTTAAGTATTCTAATCGTATTTTCTATTGCCACCCAAGGCAACCCACTAGTTACTACAAGCCACCCAAGGCACCCACTTAACCCTCATGTCCCACTACATGCTTATATGGTTAAGTGTTTCTTAATTAATTAAGACCGTGATCCTCATAAAGACCCCTCACATTAGACTATCTTTTATGACCGCTGGTTAAGCCGGTTGGGTCCGGGCAACCTTATGTCATAACCGAGTCTAACCTCGTGTCTTTACATTAATCACGTATTTAGTTTGTGCCTAAGACCTCTCACATTGGGCTAACATTTGTAGCAACTGGTTAAGCCGGTTGGGTCCGGGCAGTTTTACACTACAAATGAGTCCAACCTCGTGTCTTAGTCGATTAATTACATCTAATTAATCACCCCCATATTAATTGTCCCTAATTAATATCAAGTTTCTCCTAACATGGGTAGACCTAACTCAATAGGTAAATTCCCATGGGGTAGACCTAACTCAATAGGTAAATTCCCACTTATGTTAATTTATTTTTATGGTATGCTTAATCATACCCAATCATACTTTAATTAACATATTTATTAACCCCATCGTTCCCCACGCAAATCGTTCTCATTTCACGACATAACAAAAAGGGAAGATCCATCACAAATATCATGGGTTTTGACCAAATCTTAGCATATAACTTTGTCATGGGTTAAGAGGATGTCAACTTGCATATATGAGCATATATTAACCCAACTACATTTAACCCAAACTTGCATATTATCACACATGACTTGCATAACATATTGCATATGAACTTACATATTATCATACACATATCTTGCATAACATGTTGAGCTTGCATATAAGCATTCTCACAACTTGCATAACATGTTAAACATGCATTTAAGCATACACATAACTTGTATAAGCATTCACATACTTGCATAAGCATTCACATACTTGCATAAGCATTCATGTACTTGCATATTAACCCATAAACTTGCATAATGTGTCATCATGAACTTGCATATTAACAACCATGTAACTTGCATAGCATATCTTGCATATTAACATACATGTAACTTGCATAGCATATCTTGCATATTAACATACATGTAACTTGCATATTAACAAACATGTAACTTGCATAGCATATATTATCATACATGTAACTTGCATATGAACTTGTTAAACATGCATAAACCCACTTGTTAAATATGCATAAAACAACTTATTAATCATGCATATTATCACATACTTAGCATGCATAGAATCACATACTAAACTTGCATAATATCATATACTTAGCATGCATAGAATCACATACTCATCATGCATAATATCACCTACTTAGCATGCATAGAATCACATACTCATCATGCATAATATCACCTACTTAGCATGCATAGAATCACATACTCATCATGCATAAAACCACATACTTAACTTACATAAAATCAATTACTTATTATGCATAAACCCTCATATCCAACTTGCATAAACTCTCATATACAACTTAGGATTAATATTATACATAGATTAGCATATCATTACAAATGATTCAAACTCACAAATCCGCATTCAAGACCATAAGTCTCATTACACCTAATCTACTTATCTTAACAATTGATCATCAAAGTGATAGAAACTCACCAAAACCAAGATTAGCAAATCAATGAAGTAAAACTAGTTGCCAAATATGAAGAAGAGGGTGATTAGGGGTTGATTGGCTTGCAACTCTCTTCATTTGATTTGTGGAGGCCATGACCAAGTTTCATTTTGCCATAGTTTAGTTACAAAACCTAATTATGAATGAATTAGGATAGGGTTAGGGTCTTATTTATAGGATTAGGTTGCATTTTAGACCCTTAGATTAACCCTAGATTGATTTAGGACCCTTAGATTTAGGAAATCTCTAGAACCAGCCCTCCTAGCCAGCCTGAAACCCAACCTGGTGCAACCTGGTGCACCCAGGTTCAAGGGACGGTGCCACCCTGTCGACAGGCAAGTCGACAGGCATGTCGACACCCCTGTCGACAGGCCTGTCGACAGACCTGTCGACATGGGTTGGGCGGGAAGCTTCCCGCCTGACCCCGCCTGGCCCATTCCAAATCTGAATATTTGAATTTTTTTTAAATCTGTTTTAGTTTTAAATTTTCTGCAAACTTCATCGGGCCATAACTGGGCCATACGGACTCCGATTTTCGAAAACTCGGACTCTATTTCGCGTATTTTTCCGAGACGAACAAAATGACGCAGCCCGTTTCCCTCAATTCTCACATCTGAGATTATATATTCTACAATTAGTGAATTTTAGCATTAACCGAAATTCGGGGTGTTACATTCTCCCCTCCTTAAAGGATTTCGTCCCCGAAATCTCTAAGCTAAGGAGAATGCATATCCTACCATCCAAACAACCATCTACTCAATCCATCAAACACGAGCATCCATTGTCTTTAAACAATTTCTAATGATGTATGAGCATATGCGAAAAGTGTGTGTATATGTTCCCTATCTAATGTACGAACATATGCAAACCATGATAGTGCCATGCATCCAATATGTATGCGAGATAACCCTATCGACACATACAGTATCTATATGAGTGCACAATCATTCACCAAAATGCATCATCCATATGATAACACAATCATTATACATCCATAAATATAGCTAACTACACACAATTTTATGCAATATGCAATATGAAGTGATTGAGCCGATCTAGTGCCTAAAGTGTGTGTATATGCATCCACGAGCAACCACTAGCAAACACTTGCATCCACTTGCATCCATCAACCATAACATGTCTCAAACACATGTTTCAACCATAGGTTTACCCTATCTAAAGGTCAAACAGTACTAACGAGAGGACATAATAAAGATAAGATAAGTACTAGACAATGATAGAGGAGAAAGTAAAGACATACCCTCAAAAAGAAATGGGTACAATGAACGCATCTTCGCTTCAGTCTCCCAAGTTGCGTTTCTCTCATCTTCTCCCCATTGCACTTTGACTAGTTGAACTTCTTTGTTCCTCAACCTCCTAGTCTCTGACCCAATGATGCGAGTAGGAGCTCGTCGAATCGTCTCATCGCGCTCTAACTCTGCTTCTTTAAGCAAACTCGGCTCTACCACCTCAGCGGTTTCATGTAAGCACTTCCTCAAATGGGACACATGAAATACACCCGGTACACCACTAAGTTTGTCAGGCAACTCCACTCTATATGCCATCTGTCCAATTCTTTCCTTAATGGGAAATGACCCTACAAACCCTGGTACTCACTTCCTAACAGATCCAAAGTGAACCACATTCCGTAACAGAGATACCTTGATAAAACCATGTCCCCAACTTCAAACTCAAGATCCGTCCTTCTCTTGTCCGCATAAGATTTTTGTCTATCCTGTGCTGCTTTCATCCTTCTTTGAATCAAGTCAATCTTCTCTGAGGACTCTTTAATCACATCGGCCCAACCAAGATCTTATCCGTAGATTCCCACTAACATGTAGGTGATCAACAAGGCCTTCCATAAAGAGCTTCAAAAGGAGCCATACCACTACTGGACTGAAAGCTGCTATTATATGCGAACTCCACCAATGGAAGATGCTCTTCCCATGTACCTCCAAAATCCAAAATACATAACCTCAAAAGGTCTTCTAGAACACGATTCACCCTCTCGGTCTGGCCATCCGTCTGAGGATGATATGCGGTGCTCAGACACAATTGAGTCCCCACTGCTTCTTGCAAACTTCTCCAGAACTCGCTAGTGAAGATAGGATCTCGATCACACACTATGCTAGAGGGTACCCCATGCAAACGAACTATCTCTCGAAGATATACAGAAGCTAACCAGGGAGCGGTCCTCTTGCTCTTCACAGGTATGAAATGGGCGCTCTTAGTAAGTCTGTCTACCACCACCCAAATTCCCGTATTACCCTTTCTTGATCTGGGTAACCCGTCAATAAAATCCATCGAGACGCTATCCCACTTCCATTGCGGAACTTCCAATGGGTGAAGCAACCCACCTGGTTTCTTTTGCTCCGCCTTCACTTGCTGGCACACCAAGCATCGAGCGACATACTCGGCCACATCTTTCTTCATACCGGCCCAGAAGAAAACTCGCTTCATGTCTTGGTACATCTTGTCACTTTCGGGATGAATGGTCATCTTCGATCTATGTGCATCATCAAGTATAGCCTTCCACAAACCCTTGTCTTGCGGTATACAAAGTCTACCGTCTCTATGCAACCACCCCTTACCATCTAGGGTGTACCTATTTAAATGGCTGGATGACTTCCCCCTCCTTATGAGCTTCTCTACTAACTCAACCAACTGTGGGTCGTCTCGCTATGCCTCATCAATTCATCCCAAAAGAGTATGCCTAACCTCCTAGGAGGCTAGCAAACCGGGTACAAAGTCAACGGAAGGTCTAAAGTCCAACATAGAAATAAACTCTAAGCTCCGTCGTTCAACGAACAATGAACTCAGGGGCAACCTCTTTCTACTTGAGGCGTCCGCTACCATGTTTCCCTTGTTAGGGGTATACGCTATCTCAACTCATAAGATGCTAAGAATCCTATCCAAAATCGTCACAACTGTCCATCTCTCACGCAGACCACCCTAGTCGAATTCGACATCCCCCAAATGCAAGCCCCAAAGGCCGAAACCAATATCAGACAAACACCCAAGTGATATCTCCTTCGAGTTCAGGCAACCTATGTGAGATCATAAAAAATAATAATAATAATGGCTAAACAATTAAGCCTTTGACCAACTTTGGATGTCCTTGCCAGTCTCGCTCCAAAACCACCGTTTTATCCCATAACTGGCTTTTCTCAACCTATTGAGCACATATGAAAACTTATTTCGCTCCTAGAAAAGTCCAAGATGTCATCCACAAAGACCATCACAAACTTATTTAGGTACTCCCTGAATACCCTTCTCATCAAATCAACAAAGTATGCGGGGCGTTCGTCAAACCCAATGGCATCACCAGCCACTCATAAAAGAAATCATCCGGAGTCCTAAAGGCAGTCTTCTCTATACTATTCTCAGCCACTCTCAACTGATGAAATCCCGTGGCTAAGTCCTACTACAAAAATACTGAGGCGCCAGCCAACTGATCAAAGAGATCATTAATCCTCGGCAATGGGTATCTATTCTTCTTTGTGAGTTTCTTTAGTTCTCTATAGCCTACACAAAGTCTGAGGGACCCATCCGCCTTCATAACAAAAACTACTGGAGCGCCCCACTCCGATATACTTCATCTTATGAACCCCTTCTCAAGCAAATCGCCTACTTACTTATGGAGTTCCCTCCTCTCACTAGGAGCCATGTGGCACACTGGCCAAGATACTGGTTTAGCATTATCCACCAGATATATTCGGAAGTCAATCTCCCGCTTCGGAGGTAAGCCCTTCACCTCCTTACACACATCCGGGTGCTCCCGGACCGCTCTAACAGATCGCAAACTCTAGACCGACGTGTCAAGCGATTCTAGATAACTTAGCATAACAGATTCTATGGGATTACAAGAGATCTCGAGAGTGTTATCCAGGCGGCCCATAAGCCTAACAACTCTCCCTTCAAAATGAAGAACGGCACCCCGACTGGATAACCAGTCCATGCCCAAAACTAGCCCATAGCCCGTGAAGCCCAACAAGCATCACACCTAAACTCAACGCTAAGTATAGAAACTTTCAAACCCAAACACATCATGGAGCCCAATTGGGTTTGAAACAACTAAGGGATCATCTACCAAACTGGTGTCTAAGTGCAGTGACTCAACTAACAATGATGAGATAAACTAACTCGATGCGTCAGAATCAAATAAAGTTCGAATTGGATGATAAAGAAATCCAACTTCCAATCTAGACGGTCTTATCCCCATCTGGTACCCTAGTCGTGAGGGAATACAACTACCCTCCAGAAGATTCCATACCTTGCCCTTGCTTCTTTGGAAAATCCTAATAAGGTGTCCTATTCCTCTCAAAAGGATAACCACTTGCCTTCTTCTTCCCTATTCCCCACTCGTAACTTCCCACCAATGAGGTTTCATCTTTCATTAACCAAACAACTATTTGAGCCTTCCTCCCATCGTCTATCCAATAGATACCTACCAGTCCTCCTCCTTCTTGAACCAACTTCTAATCCGACTAACGTCTAAGTCCCTTGAAGTGGTTTTCCATCCTCATCTATCTTAGAAAGATCATCTATACGCGGAGGGGAAACTCAAAACGAGAGAAAGGAAGAGATTCAAAATGGAGAATTCGAAAGATATAGATATGGCTATTGGGGATTATGCTTTTCTTTCAAAAACTTTTCTCTTAAAAGACATGTTTTTGAAAAATACTCCTTTCCAAAAATATTCTTAGAAAATAGTTTTTCTAAAAAAATTTATCTGTTCCGGTAACCTTAAGCTCTGATACCACGTGTAACACCCCACACCCGCTAAGGTCACTCATACCAGGGGAATGCCTTAGTTTCGGTGAAGTATTTTAAGTGAATATAGAACAGTAAAATTACAGCAAGACAGATATAAGTAATACTTGAAAATTTAAATCATCATTTCATTGCAACGGAAAGTAATACATGTTTGGTTACATCACAAAACCATAAACCAGAGTCAAGTACATAATATCCATCTTGATAAAATAGAAGTACATAATCCCACTACATAACTAATAGCCACAAAAGGAAAGATAAGCTCGGCTTCACTTCAGAGGTCCAAGCTCCATAGGATAGATACAGCAATCAGATCAAAGCCCACTAGCACCAGGCCCACTCTAATAACCTGAGGTTGGGGGAAAAAGATAAAAACAACGGGGTCAGACATAAGTCTGAGTGAGTCCTATAACCCTAACAATACAATCATTAAAATAACCAGAGAAGACATAAGTTGATATACGGTAACGACTGGGGATGAATGGCTACACTAAGCAGCTTGGTAAACTTAGGATAAACTAAGATCACCGTAAAGACGCATTTATCCACCCAAGGATAATTACTAGATTACACCGCCCCAGACTTATCCACCCAAGAGTAATTCCTACACTGCACCACACCAGTTCTACCTACCCCAGATTAATTCCCATCTAAAGATTGATCCCACTAAATGTACTTAGTAATTTTTAGCCAGTAGTTTCTTTTACCCCTACATAGGTGCCGTCTGCCCCTATCTTTACAAGGTGTACCCACTACTCCCAAGCGATCGGCTCCCTACCGTAGATATCCGTGCTGGCCCCACAGTGGGATGTATCATTCCCCAAAGTGGCGAGCCTGATTCTGGTGCACGGGTTATACCTACACGATGCAACAACGTCTTACTTACCAGCCCGGGCCCACACACGCATATGAAACCCGATGGACTTGCGTTGCCACCGCTAATCCGTTTTGGCCTCTTATAGTCAAGCCCAATATGCGTGTCCCGTCACTCGACTTGAGTCGAGCCCACAAAGATACGTTTGGGATATTGGTTGAAATGGGCCCCCACAAGCTACCACCTAAGCTTGCAATTTTTATCTAGTGCATCCCACTTAACCCCTCTTTATAATCATGCCCACTTACATGTTAAGTTTTGGTTAAGTCATCTAATCATATTTCAATTGCCACTAAGGGCACCCACTAGATTTCCACATGCCACCCAAAGCACTTACTTGATTCCCACATGCCACCCAAGGCACTTACTTAACCCTTTAATCATGTTTAATTACATGTTCCACTTTGGTTAAGTATTCTAATCGTATTTTCTATTGCCACCCAAGGCAACCCACTAGTTACTACAAGCCACCCAAGGCACCCACTTAACCCTCATGTCCCACTACATGCTTATATGGTTAAGTGTTTCTTAATTAATTAAGACCGTGATCCTCATAAAGACCCCTCACATTAGACTATCTTTTATGACCGCTGGTTAAGCCGGTTGGGTCCGGGCAGCCTTATGTCATAACCGAGTCTAACCTCGTGTCTTTACATTAATCACGTATTTAGTTTGTGCCTAAGACCTCTCACATTGGGCTAACATTTGTAGCAACTGGTTAAGCCGGTTGGGTCCGGGCAGTTTTACACTACAAATGAGTCCAACCTCGTGTCTTAGTCGATTAATTACATCTAATTAATCACCCCCATATTAATTGTCCCTAATTAATATCAAGTTTCTCCTAACATGGGTAGACCTAACTCAATAGGTAAATTCCCATGGGGTAGACCTAACTCAATAGGTAAATTCCCACTTATGTTAATTTATTTTTATGGTATGCTTAATCATACCCAATCATACTTTAATTAACATATTTATTAACCCCATCGTTCCCCACGCAAATCGTTCTCATTTCACGACATAACAAAAAGGGAAGATCCATCACAAATATCATGGGTTTTGACCAAATCTTAGCATATAACTTTGTCATGGGTTAAGAGGATGTCAACTTGCATATATGAGCATATATTAACCCAACTACATTTAACCCAAACTTGCATATTATCACACATGACTTGCATAACATATTGCATATGAACTTACATATTATCATACACATATCTTGCATAACATGTTGAGCTTGCATATAAGCATTCTCACAACTTGCATAACATGTTAAACATGCATTTAAGCATACACATAACTTGTATAAGCATTCACATACTTGCATAAGCATTCACATACTTGCATAAGCATTCATGTACTTGCATATTAACCCATAAACTTGCATAATGTGTCATCATGAACTTGCATATTAACAACCATGTAACTTGCATAGCATATCTTGCATATTAACATACATGTAACTTGCATAGCATATCTTGCATATTAACATACATGTAACTTGCATAGCATATCTTGCATATTAACATACATGTAACTTGCATATTAACAAACATGTAACTTGCATAGCATATATTATCATACATGTAACTTGCATATGAACTTGTTAAACATGCATAAACCCACTTGTTAAATATGCATAAAACAACTTATTAATCATGCATATTATCACATACTTAGCATGCATAGAATCACATACTAAACTTGCATAATATCATATACTTAGCATGCATAGAATCACATACTCATCATGCATAATATCACCTACTTAGCATGCATATAATCACATACTCATCATGCATAATATCACCTACTTAGCATGCATAGAATCACATACTCATCATGCATAAAACCACATACTTAACTTACATAAAATCAATTACTTATTATGCATAAACCCTCATATCCAACTTGCATAAACTCTCATATACAACTTAGGATTAATATTATACATAGATTAGCATATCATTACAAATGATTCAAACTCACAAATCCGCATTCAAGACCATAAGTCTCATTACACCTAATCTACTTATCTTAACAATTGATCATCAAAGTGATAGAAACTCACCAAAACCAAGATTAGCAAATCAATGAAGTAAAACTAGTTGCCAAATATGAAGAAGAGGGTGATTAGGGGTTGATTGGCTTGCAACTCTCTTCATTTGATTTGTGGAGGCCATGACCAAGTTTCATTTTGCCATAGTTTAGTTACAAAACCTAATTATGAATGAATTAGGATAGGGTTAGGGTCTTATTTATAGGATTAGGTTGCATTTTAGACCCTTAGATTAACCCTAGATTGATTTAGGACCCTTAGATTTAGGAAATCTCTAGAACCAGCCCTCCTAGCCAGCCTGAAACCCAACCTGGTGCAACCTGGTGCACCCAGGTTCAAGGGACGGTGCCACCCTGTCGACAGGCAAGTCGACAGGCATGTCGACACCCCTGTCGACAGGCCTGTCGACAGACCTGTCGACATGGGTTGGGCGGGAAGCTTCCCGCCTGACCCCGCCTGGCCCATTCCAAATCTGAATATTTGAATTTTTTTTAAATCTGTTTTAGTTTTAAATTTTCTGCAAACTTCATCGGGCCATAACTGGGCCATACGGACTCCGATTTTCGAAAACTCGGACTCTATTTCGCGTATTTTTCCGAGACGAACGAAATGACGCAGCCCGTTTCCCTCAATTCTCACATCTGAGATTATATATTCTGCAATTAGTGAATTTTAGCATTAACCGAAATTCGGGGTGTTACACTTATGCTCGACTACACATGATTATGTTACACTGAGTTGAGATGGTCCATGTGGCTACTCCTCAGCTGCACACTGGTTGGCGAGACAATGCACACGTGTATATTTATACACATATGTATATGCAACCATCAGACAAGATTTCATGTCCTTGTACTATACATATACAAACTGTCTAGACAAAGATGAATCAGATCAAGTCATGAAAAATGATGAGAAACACACCAGAAAACTGAGGCAAATAAAATTTTAAAAATAAAATTTATATTCACATGTATTTTGAAGAATTATTCCTATTTCATATACTGTGTGTGTTTCTGTATATGACAGGTATGAAGATTATGACTGGACTGGGCTGTAAAGACAGAAAACTGAAGATGACAGAAGACAGTGAAAGAGTGTATAAGTGTATATAAAATGTAAAGAATGCACATAAAATTGTATAACCGAGTGAAAGTGTTATAGTAAGGATCAGTGTATGAATGTATAATGAGAGAATTGTACAGGTATTTGTAATAAAAAAATTTGTTTGAAATAAAATATCATTTTATTGTGTTTATACAAATTTGTTTATCGAATACTATATTACAAGTTTAAATTCATGTGAAGTAAATATGAAATTTGATGTGTTCAAATAATGGAGTTATAAATAGTTGTACTATTTAAATGTTGAAATAAAATATTATATTCAAATAAAATACTATGTGAATATTTGAATGTTTGTACAGTCGTATTTTATTTAAATATAAATATTATATTCCTGTTTGTGATGTGTATATGAAACAGTAAAATAACAAACACATTTATAATAATATATATTTGGTTGTTATCATCAAATAAAAATCATATAATTGTGTGTATAACACCGTTATATACAACAGTATGGATGGATTTTCACCATTTTCTCAATTTGGTTCTAAATATTCAATATAGCCTATAATTGTTACACCTTATAATTAACTCCCTAGATATGTATGAAAACTCCATATATAGATTTTTCACAGTTGTCGTCCCTGAACCTGATGATCCGACACAAGGAATCGATGTTTATTTATGATTTTTGATTAAACAACTAAAAGCGTTATGGTACGAAGGAGTGGAAACATATGATATTTTCAAAAAAGGATTTTCGCATGTTTTCTTCTTTATTATTGACAATTAGCGATTTTCCTAGATACGCAATGCTTTTAAGTTATAGTACGACTGATCATCTAGCTTTACCTTATTTTTGAAAGAAACATAAGCATTTTATTTATCTCATGGAAAGAAAATTTCGTGATTTGACTATCATCGATGTTTTCTTCATATCCATTTTGAACAAATAAGATTTTTTTTTATAGCTAATAGACATGAGACTTTGTGGCCATCTACATTTTTTTCAAGCGAAAAAATTTGTGAAATAATAAAGGGTTATCCAAGGATACATGAAACTAGAGGACATAATGAAATTCAAGGTAAATCATTGATTTAAAGTTGGTGAAAACAAAGTATATTTTGCGAGTTGTCTTCCTGGAAAAATATTATGATTCGTCGTAATATTGGCATGATGCACAACGAGAAAAACATATTTGATAATTTGTTTAATACAATTTTGAATGTCAAGG
Organism: Allium sativum; assembly: GCA_030737875.1. Lineage (NCBI taxonomy): Eukaryota > Viridiplantae > Streptophyta > Magnoliopsida > Asparagales > Amaryllidaceae > Allium > Allium sativum. The sequence continues at coordinate 198,377,832 of CM060925.1, read as the reverse complement.
GGAAGATGAAGTATGACTTGAAATCAAGATGTGATATACATTAATATGTAATCGTTTTGAGTTTCATACGAAGTCAAATGACACAGACAATCAATAACATACTATGAGATATACAATAATTAAATTAAAGTACTTCTAAAATGGGTGGAAAGATTACGATTCCCAGATAGTATATCTTCTAATCTTTGTAGATGTGTCGACTATAAGAACAATAAACTTAGTGGGATGAAAAGCGATGATTGTTATGTTATGATGCAAATTTTGTTACCTTTCACTTTCAAAGAACCGTTACCTATAAAATCTTGGACTATTGTAATAGAACTTAATTTGTTTTTTAAAGAGCTCTTCTCTACTACGTTAAAAGTTGATCGTTTACATAAACTTGAGGTAGAAATCCCTATATTTCTCTATAAACTGTAGAAAATATTTGCTTTTGGTTTTTTCAACGTAATGGAGCATTTACATGTCTATCTTTCATTCGAAGCATCTCTACTCACTCCAGATCTCCATCATCCTTTCATAGAGGGATTGGTCTCCAACTGATGGTGATGGAAGTGGCTCATCACAAGAGCTAGTGCGTCCATTGGTCTGGTTGCAACCCAAAGCCAATGGAAGGTAAGTATTAAGTTCATTTCAATTTCATTTGAGTACAATCTATTGTATATATAGTAGTCATGATATACTAAATGTTTTTTTAGCACAGAAGTTTTGGGCTCGATCCATCAGGTATAGTTTGCTCTATCTCCCGACAACCACATACGAGCCACATGACTATCTGTTGACCAAAGTAGTCAAAGATTCTAGATATCGTGGGAGAGACCATTTGGCAGGGCTTCATGGTGAGTGTGAATTTAAATTATTAATTTACAGATTGTATTTTAATAGACATGCATGTTACTTACAACATGTGGAAAAAAATCTTTCTTGAATTATGATATATCATTTATTGCATTATGTGGGCATGCACTGATTTGTTGTGTATCTTACTTCTTTGATTTGAATATCAATTCATGTTTATATTTAGTTTAGGTAGGATATAGGTGTATAAACATTGTAATTCTTTCATTTGGTTTATTATTTTTTCCACTGTTGTTTGTTTCTATTTAATTCTATTTATAGAACATATATATTGTAAACTATTTATAAAAATGTATAACTTCTATTTTCTCAACATGTACAGCGCAATGGACCTCAAGAGATGATCTTACCCTTTTGCAGTGCCACTAGGACAGCAAAATGGCAAAGAATTATAGGGAAACAGTAGTTAGTATTAAACAAGGCGAAAGAAGCCTGATTGGATGGGCGCTGCTGTGCGGGATGATTGGGTCTGATGGTGAAGCAATGGGGAGTTCAAGGCAAGTTAAGCACATATTTAGTTTAAATTATCTATGTATTTAATACATAAATTAGAATTGTAAAACGTTGTTTCTAATTTAAATATACAAAGGGAGTTAGAGAGGAACTCGACAAATAGTAGCAAGAATCTTGTCCCACATCACGGTGGTTCCAAGTCATTCCAACATCATTGCGAAGAATTGGTAAATGTATTAATTAAGATAAAAAGGTTATTATATATTTGTATTTTAAGTCCTACGTTGTTAAAAGATAGTTAATAAAACAATATATAATGTATATTTATATGTGCGTACATAAGAAAGAGAGCGCGTGACTCTCATGTTGTATTAGGAGGTTTTTACTCATACCCATGTGATGCGACAGACCAATCATACTGTTTGGATTATGATGATAAAACAACTACCACATACGTAAGTACAATATAATTAATTTAAAAGTTATAAGTTTATTGAAATAATGTTGTGCAAAATTTAACTATATTTTGTATTACATCAAAAGTTTCAGAAAGCACGGACAAAGCTATTGGAGAACAAAGCTTCTAATGGTTTTCAATGATTATTTGGTTAACAAGTTATGTCACATGTTCTAATATGCCGTTGGTTACCATAGAAAACACCCCGTAGACTCTGTTGCAAAGCGTTACGAAATGTTGGTACACATGCCAACTGTAACAACCCGTATTTTCAATAACCTGTTATAACATAAATGGAGGCAGAATTAAACTGTAAAATCTGAATCAAGGGAAATGGGCTATGCCATTGCGTTCATCTCGGAAAAATACGCGAAATAGAGTCCGAGTTTTCGAAAATCGGAGTCCGTATGACCAAGATATGACCTCGCGAAGTTTCACGAAAAATTCCCAAATTAAAGTATACTTAATTAAGTGAAATGGGTTGCGCAGAGAAATATATATATATTGATATATATATATATATATATAATTGAAAATTAAATAAATAAATATGCAAAAATGTTCAAAACAGCGAATTGGGAGAGGGGAATAACCGAACCGGCCGATTTTTGAGGTCGACCCAAGCCCGCTGGGTCGACTAGGGGTTAATCCAGGGTGTTTGGCTGTCAACCCGTGGGCCGATTCGCTCAAATGCAGATTTTGCATTTGGATTGTTCTCATGGTTCATATTTAATCTAAAGGCCCTAGATGGTTCCTACACTTGACTTCTTCCCCAAGACATGCTTTGATGGCTTGGATTGAATCTAGGTTTAATACTAGGGCCTAAAACTATCCTAATCTCTATAAAAAGACCCTAAACCTACCCCTAAACCCTCATTATTCACTCATGTAACTAAACTATGGCCAAATTTCTACTCTCATGGCCTCCATCTCAAATCCCTAGAGCCTATGCATCCAAATCAAGTTCAAATCAAAAGGTGCAAGCTTGCTACACCAAATCAAGGCCAAATCAACATTGCTATGCGAGTTCCATGACGATTCTTCAACAAAGGAGGCACCTTTCTTAGCCAAGATGATTCATGCTTCTTTGCCTAGGCCTAACTATGTAAGTTCTAGCTACTTTTGGATCAAAACGGTATTTTTAATGTTGACATGGGATAAAATGAGGCTAAACATGATTATGCGAACCTATATGAACCTTACCTTGCCTCTTGTGTTCATGTTTATGATTTTAGGCCATGTGAGTGACTAAATCATGCCTCTCATGCTTTGCATAACCTAGTTTATCTTGCAAGTTTGGATCTTTATGCATGAAATGCTAGCATGAACCTTTAGGAACCACTTTACTTGTGAAACATTGGCTAAGACAAGATTTTGGGGCTTATGCATGTTTATGAACCCAAACCCCTTATGCTAACATGCAAGTTTGTGGCCAAATCCTTTATGAGATTATGCATGCTCGTGGCCAATCCCCCCTTTTTAAGTTGTGCATGTTTATGGCCAAACCCTTTTTGATAATATGCATGTTTGTGGCCGAATTCCCTTGTGACATTTTGTGTGTTTGTGGCCAAAACCCTTTTTATGACACTATGCATGTTCGAGGCCAATTTGTAGTCATAGTATTCCTACTATGTTGACTCGTCTATACTTACGTTGGAAACACGTTTTGGGGTTGGGTTAGACGAGCGTGAATATACATGAGAAACTTAACTTGAAGTTCCATGAAATATGATGTGAAACATGATTTGGGTTAAATGGGTATAACATGACAACATGTAACATTGAATATAGCATGTAAGTTAACATGTAAATATGCATAAAAACATGAGCTTGGAAATTTACCTATTAAGTTAGGTCTACCCTTTGGGAATTTACCTATTAAGTTAGGTCTACCCAAATGCTTGAAAACTTGTAACATGTTTTGGAAACATGATGAACTTAGATAATATAAGTGTGGCCAACTCGAGGTTGGGTTGAGTTTGCAACGTAAAACTACCCGGAACCGACCGGCCTAACTAGTAGTTGCAAACAATAAGACCCAATGTGAGAAGTTGGTCATGTCGCGCTTAAGACCCGAGGTTAGACTAGGTTGTGGTGTAAACCTACCCGGACCCGCCCGGCTTAACTAGTAACCACAACAAGGTCTAATGTGAGAGGTTGAGGGTGCATTAATTAAATTAATGCCACATAATAGGGTTAAGTTAATTTGATTAATGAGGCTTAACCAAATATGATATGGACAAATGGGTTAAGTAATTTGATTAGGCTAATGATACTTAACAAAACATGATAAGCTTGGGTAGGTTAAGTAACTTGATTTGCCTAATGACACTTGACCATTTTTATACGACTAGTGGACGGGATTAAGTTAACCAACACTTAACCAATCCAACACGATAACGTGATAAGGTTAAGTAAATTTTCTTAATGACACTTAACCGTATAATACAGTTAATGGATGGGGTTAAGATTAGGCTTAACTAATCTAAACATGGTAATCGGATGGGGTTAAGTTAAACACTTAGCTAATTTAACACGATGATTTGATGAGGTTAAGTGGCCTATACTTAACCAATCTAACTTGTTAATTTGATGAGGTTAAGTTAACCTATACTTAACCAACCTAACGTGAAAACATGATAAGGCTAAGTCACGAATCGCTTCGAATACGCTTGACCAATTTGACTCAGTAATTTGATAGGGTCAAATTAATGTATACTTAACCAATCTAAAATGATAATTAGACGAGGTTAAGTCATGGATTGCTTGATATACTTAACCAACTTGACACATGGTTTGTAGGGTTAAGTCTTGGACTTGGATACTTAGCCAATTTTGACATGGTTTGTAGACGGGCTAAGTTATGAACTTAAGTGACACTTAACCCATTAGATAAACCCTAATTCGGTGGATTAGGTAAATAACCATAGTTAACAAGGATTATGGAAATAAGGCTAAGTGGTAAACCTTAGTTAAGGGAAACTAAGTAATAATTCTTAGTCAAGAAAATTTGGACCATTTCTTAGATAGATTAGTAACCCGATACGTTAGGTCAACGTTTAAGTATGCGTGTAGGAGCAGGCTATCTGATTTAGATAAAGGCTCCAACGAACTGGGTAACGAAGCAGCGGCTTCGGGGAACGTGAGGATATTCTTGGGATCCCTCTGTGAGCTGCCAGGTCATTATACTAGGCTCACGAGAGGTAGAGGTATGCGGTAGAAGAACCAAGAATATGCCTTGGTTGCTATGCGAGCGACCTAAAGACTGGGGTGGATAGCAGTGAGTCGACGAATACATAAGGTGCCCGAGATAGCAAGTTCGTCGATCATCTACCATCTTGAGTCAAGCGTGTACGTACGGAAAGGCAGGGAACACCCAACAGACCATAATTGCTATCTAATTATGGGTGAGGTAGGCCGTAGGATGTGGGCTGGCCGGAGTGTAGTTCTCATGCAAGATTTTCTCTTGTGTTGCCTTTCACTAGTTGAGGGAGGGGTCTCGTGGGACCATAGCCACGTGTAGAAAAGCAGACCTTAGTATCTGCATCGGCAGATAAATCTAAAGCTCCCGACCGAGTCCTGTATTTCTTGTTTTTCCCTGTGACAGGACTCGGATGGCACGATGTGATACATGTGCATACAGTTATAGACAAACGATTCACGATGAATGCGTGGGAAAAAGGGCGCGGTTGAGGGTTAGCGTAATCCCTAGTGGCCTAGGTGGTTTAACCCAAACCGAAATACGAAAGCGTGCAACAGGTAAGCGTAATCCCTAGTGGTGCTAGGTGGCGTAAGTCCTAGTAGTTCAAACGATGATTCATATGGAAGAGCCTAGATAGAACAAGGGTGACAGTCCAAACGATTTCAAGGATAATACGACATGAGGAAGCCCGTACGAGGTACGGCAAAGGACTGAACTTATATACGTGGAAAGAAACATATGATTTGAGTAACCTATATATGCGATATTAGGTTGACATGGACCATTACACGACTTTGAGCACGGGACATTCATGGTTAACACATGACGCGGGTAGGGATACTAGTACGAGAGGTGCAGAGCAAATATACATGTTAGAACTAGGAAGAATATACATAATAGATACCGTGGGATGTTAGACGGGGTAGATACCTTGGGATAATGTACTCGATAGAAATCTGGCGATGTGATACCTTGACTTATCATAACACCGTAGTTTATCATGATACCTTAGTTTACCTTGCCGCAGTAGTTCAACCGGCTACCCTGGTTTATCTATCTTGTAGTTATCCTTATGTTTACTTTCAGTTTATGCATGTCATGTTACCTTTACCTGTTTTTATACTGGAAGTAGATAGGACTTACTCAGTCTTTTTGACTGACCCGTTTTGTTTCGCCTCTTTTCTTCCGTTTCCCCCCCAGGTTTCAGGGAGGAAACAATGCTGTTTAGTTCGGACTTCTTCTGCTTGAAGGTCATCATGGATGGCTTGGACTTCTCTTGGCTATGGCTACTTTACTGTTTTACTTGGGGAATAATTTATTAAAAAGTCTTTATGCTTCTTTACTATTGCAAGACCGGTTTTGATGTACTCTGATGTAAAAGGCTTTAGACCTTATTTATTCATGTTATGAAAGTTTGATCTTACTTCCGCTATTTATATATGTTCTGTCTTGTGATATTTCTGTGCATGTTTACCAATAATGCCCCTCTAAAGCTAGTGCATTCCTTTGCGAGTGACCCTAGTGGAGGCGGGGTGTTACACGTGGTATCAGAGCAGAAGGTTACCAGACTGGGCAAAAGTTTTTAAAGACCTTCTGAAAACTATTTGAAAATCGTTTATAAAGAAGCATTTTTCAAGAAAATTTTCTTTTAAAAGAAAAAGGCTATTCCCCAAAGGCCATTAGCACTATCCTTGTTTCCTTAATTGAATCTCTTTTCCTTTCTTTCCTCCATCTGTAGTCACAGTGGTTTTAACTGCGACTAGTCTTTTCTATCTACGAAAGTGTTTTCCTTACGATGGAGGTGGTTCTCGAGAGACCAGTGGCCGCGTTATAAGAAAGGATAGTGAGGAAGAGGATAAAGGATACGAGCTTAAGGATGAGCAACTTGTTGGTATGGCTCAGCCCAGGACGAGAGAGAAGGATGAACAATGAAACCCATGACGAGAGAGTACCTTTGGCATGGTAAAACGGGACGGATAGTTAAGTATTATGGGAAAAGGACAAGATCATCGGGAGGGCAGCAGTATGCTCTCATTTCTAGGGTACCTCGGAAGGAGGGTGACGATCTTGTTAAAGGTTTAGCTTTTCTTCTCTATCATCCCGTTAGGACTTTGTTTTGATCATCGTATCATTTAAGTCTGCTTCGATAGTTGAGTCTCTGCACCTTAAGTACTAGCGTAATAGAGAATCCAATTTTTGTCTCAAAGTCCTATTGGAGAATCAGTCCATTTATACATGACTTGTTTGGATTTGGGAATGTCTATGCCAAGTGTTGAGTTTGGAAATAATTCTTATGTTTTTAAGCTATGGATGGATTCTAGGGATGAAGTGGTTATCCAGTAAGGGGTGCCACTCTCGGTTTTGATAGGAGGGTAGTTAGACTCTTGACTAGCCTTGGTAATACCCTCGAAGTCTCGTGTATCTTTTTGGGTTCGGTCATGGTTAGTTACTTAGAATCCCTTGATGCCTTTATGGGAAATTGGAAGCCCAATCGAGTGGTGTTCGCCGATAAGACGGATGGTTTATTTCACTTATGCATGGGTTATAGAAATCACCTTAGTAAGTGCGCTTGATAACCTGGTTGGCATCTGTTTACTTTCAAGAGAAAGTTCTTCTATGTGGAATACCTTGTGGTATGAGGTCCGAGATTCATTAGTGAATTTTGGAAAGCTTGCATGAGATCATGAGTACGCAGTCATGTTTGCGTCAAGTATTCTAGGAAAAGGATAAGTGCAAGTGGAACGAGAGGCGACGAAGAAATGAGTTCCAGCTCATGTTATGGAAACAGGAATAAGAAGCTACAAAATCGCGAAGTTAAAAGACGACTTTGATGGTCAAAGACTAGATACGCGCATGATATCTCTTTTTGGGAGTATATCCTTGATCCCTGTTTTCTGTAGAGCTTACTTGTAGGCTATCTTTTGTGGACATCCTCTCGGTCCTATTCTCCGTTACAAACCCTGTAAGGAGTTTGTCCTGTTTATCTTCTCGACCCTGTTTCAGGGAATTCTAGGTAGAACCCTATGGATGTAAACATGTATTTGAAACATGTTATGATTGATATGGTTGCAAGTGGTTGCAAGTGGATGCACGAATACACATTAGATACTAGCTCGACTCGGTCACATTTCATATTGCATATGCACGAGTATTTATACTTGTTTATGGATGAAATCGAATGTATTATCATGCGGTTGTTGCATATGAATGAATGATTGTGCACGCATATAGTATCTATATGACTAGGACTATTTGCATACATGTTGGATTCATGGCACTATACATATTTTGCATTAGAAAGATTATTCAGGCCTGATCATTAGCATTAGCTAAGGAACATGTACAAACACGTTTTGCATATATTCATACAGCATTAGAAATCATCTAAGGACAATGGTTGCTTGTGGATGATGTTTTGAGTAGATGGATGATGGATGGTAGGATATGTTCTTCCTAACTTGGAGATTTCGGGGACGAAATCCTAAAAGGTGGGGAGAATGTAACAACCCGTATTTTCAATAACCTGTTATAACATAAATGGAGGCAGAATTAAACTGTAAAATCTGAATCAAGGGAAACGGGCTATGCCATTGCGTTCATCTCGGAAAAATACGCGAAATAGAGTCCGAGTTTTCGAAAATCGGATCCGTATGACCAAGATATGACCTCGCGAAGTTTCACGAAAAATTCCCAAATTAAAGTATACTTAATTAAGTGAAATGGGTTGCGCAGAGAAATATATATATATTGATATATATATATATATATAATTGAAAATTAAATAAATAAATATGCAAAAATGTTCAAAACAGCGAATTGGGAGAGGGGAATAACCGAACCGGCCGATTTTTGAGGTCGACCCGAGCCCGCTGGGTCGACTAGGGGTTAATCCAGGGTGTTTGGCTGTCAACCCGTGGGCCGATTCGCTCAAATGCAGATTTTGCATTTGGATTGTTCTCATGGTTCATCTTTAATCTAAAGGCCCTAGATGGTTCCTACACTTGACTTCTTCCCCAAGACATGCTTTGATGGCTTGGATTGAATCTAGGTTTAATCCTAGGGCCTAAAACTATCCTAATCTCTATAAAAAGACCCTAAACCTACCCCTAAACCCTCATTATTCACTCATGTAACTAAACTATGGCCAAATTTCTACTCTCATGGCCTCCATCTCAAATCCCTAGAGCCTATGCATCCAAATCAAGTTCAAATCAAAAGGTGCAAGCTTGCTACACCAAATCAAGGCCAAATCAACATTGCTATGCGAGTTCCATGACGATTCTTCAACAAAGGAGGCACCTTTCTTAGCCAAGATGATTCATGCTTCTTTGCCTAGGCCTAACTATGTAAGTTATAGCTACTTTTGGATCAAAACGGTATTTTTAATGTTGACATGGGATAAAATGAGGCTAAACATGATTATGCGAACCTATATGAACCTTACCTTGCCTCTTGTGTTCATGTTTATGATTTTAGGCCATGTGAGTGACTAAATCATGCCTCTCATGCTTTGCATAACCTAGTTTATCTTGCAAGTTTGGATCTTTATGCATGAAATGCTAGCATGAACCTTTAGGAACCACTTTACTTGTGAAACATTGGCTAAGACAAGATTTTGGGGCTTATGCATGTTTATGAACCCAAACCCCTTATGCTAACATGCAAGTTTGTGGCCAAATCCTTTATGAGATTATGCATGCTCGTGGCCAATCCCCCCTTTTTAAGTTGTGCATGTTTATGGCCAAACCCTTTTTGATAATATGCATGTTTGTGGCCGAATTCCCTTGTGACATTTTGTGTGTTTGTGGCCAAAACCCTTTTTATGACACTATGCATGTTCGAGGCCAATTTGTAGTCATAGTATTCCTACTATGTTGACTCGTCTATACTTACGTTGGAAACACGTTTTGGGGTTGGGTTAGACGAGCGTGAATATACATGAGAAACTTAACTTGAAGTTCCATGAAATATGATGTGAAACATGATTTGGGTTAAATGGGTATAACATGACAACATGTAACATTGAATATAGCATGTAAGTTAACATGTAAATATGCATAAAAACATGAGCTTGGGAATTTACCTATTAAGTTAGGTCTACCCTTTGGGAATTTACCTATTAAGTTAGGTCTACCCAAATGCTTGAAAACTTGTAACATGTTTTGGAAACATGATGAACTTAGATAATATAAGTGTGGCCAACTCGAGGTTGGGTTGAGTTTGCAACGTAAAACTACCTGGAACCGACCGGCCTAACTAGTAGTTGCAAACAATAAGACCCAATGTGAGAAGTTGGTCATGTCGCGCTTAAGACCCGAGGTTAGACTAGGTTGTGGTGTAAACCTACCCGGACCCGCCCGGCTTAACTAGTAACCACAACAAGGTCTAATGTGAGAGGTTGAGGGTGCATTAATTAAATTAATGCCACATAATAGGGTTAAGTTAATTTGATTAATGAGGCTTAACCAAATATGATATGGACAAATGGGTTAAGTAATTTGATTAGGCTAATGATACTTAACAAAACATGATAAGCTTGGGTAGGTTAAGTAACTTGATTTGCCTAATGACACTTGACCATTTTTATACGACTAGTGGACGAGATTAAGTTAACCAACACTTAACCAATCCAACACGATAACGTGATAAGGTTAAGTAAATTTTCTTAATGACACTTAACCGTATAATACAGTTAATGGATGGGGTTAAGATTAGGCTTAACTAATCTAAACATGGTAATCGGATGGGGTTAAGTTAAACACTTAGCTAATTTAACACGATGATTTGATGAGGTTAAGTGGCCTATACTTAACCAATCTAACTTGTTAATTTGATGAGGTTAAGTTAACCTATACTTAACCAACCTAACGTGAAAACATGATAAGGCTAAGTCACGAATCGCTTCGAATACGCTTGACCAATTTGACTCGGTAATTTGATAGGGTCAAATTAATGTATACTTAACCAATCTAAAATGATAATTAGACGAGGTTAAGTCATGGATTGCTTGATATACTTAACCAACTTGACACATGGTTTGTAGGGTTAAGTCTTGGACTTGGATACTTAGCCAATTTTGACATGGTTTGTAGACGGGCTAAGTTATGAACTTAAGTGACACTTAACCCATTAGATAAACCCTAATTCGGAGGATTAGGTAAATAACCATAGTTAACAAGGATTATGGAAATAAGGCTAAGTGGTAAACCTTAGTTAAGGGAAACTAAGTAATAATTCTTAGTCAAGAAAATTTGGACCATTTCTTAGATAGATTAGTAACCCGATACGTTAGGTCAACGTTTAAGTATGCGTGTAGGAGCAGGCTATCTGATTTAGATAAAGGCTCCAACGAACTGGGTAACGAAGCAGCGGCTTTGGGGAACGTGAGGATATTCTTGGGATCCCTCTGTGAGCTGCCAGGTCATTATACTAGGCTCACGAGAGGTAGAGGTATGCGGTAGAAGAACCAAGAATATGCCTTGGTTGCTATGCGAGCGACCTAAAGACTGGGGTGGATAGCAGTGAGTCGACGAATACATAAGGTGCCCGAGATAGCAAGTTCGTCGATCATCTACCATCTTGAGTCAAGCGTGTACGTACGGAAAGGCAGGGAACACCCAACAGACCATAATTGCTATCTAATTATGGGTGAGGTAGGCCGTAGGATGTGGGCTGGCCGGAGTGTAGTTCTCATGCAAGATTTTCTCTTGTGTTGCCTTTCACTAGTTGAGGGAGGGGTCTCGTGGGACCATAGCCACGTGTAGAAAAGCAGACCTTAGTATCTGCATCGGCGGATAAATCTAAAGCTCCCGACCGAGTCCTGTATTTCTTGTTTTGCCCTGTGACAGGACTCGGATGGCACGATGTGATACATGTGCATACAGTTATAGACAAACGATTCACGATGAATGCGTGGGAAAAAGGGCGCGGTTGAGGGTTAGCGTAATCCCTAGTGGCCTAGGTGGTTTAACCCAAACCGAAATACGAAAGCGTGCAACAGGTAAGCGTAATCCCTAGTGGTGCTAGGTGGCGTAAGTCCTAGTAGTTCAAACGATGATTCATATGGAAGAGCCTAGATAGAACAAGGGTGACAGTCCAAACGATTTCAAGGATAATACGACATGAGGAAGCCCGTACGAGGTACGGCAAAGGACTGAACTTATATACGTGGAAAGAAACATATGATTTGAGTAACCTATATATGCGATATTAGGTTGACATGGACCATTACACGACTTTGAGCACGGGACATTCATGGTTAACACAAGACGCGGGTAGGGATACTAGTACGAGAGGTGCAGAGCAAATATACATGTTAGAACTAGGAAGAATATACATAATAGATACCGTGGGATGTTAGACGGGGTAGATACCTTGGGATAATGTACTCGATAGAAATCTGGCGATGTGATACCTTGACTTATCATAACACCGTAGTTTATCATGATACCTTAGTTTACCTTGCCGCAGTAGTTCAACCGGCTACCCTGGTTTATCTATCTTGTAGTTATCCTTATGTTTACTTTCAGTTTATGCATGTCATGTTACCTTTACCTGTTTTTATACTGGAAGTAGATAGGACTTACTCAGTCTTTTTGACTGACCCGTTTTGTTTCGCCTCTTTTCTTCCGTTTCCCCCCCAGGTTTCAGGGAGGAAACAATGCTGTTTAGTTCGGACTTCTTCTGCTTGAAGGTCATCATGGATGGCTTGGACTTCTCTTGGCTATGGCTACTTTACTGTTTTACTTGGGGAATAATTTATTAAAAAGTCTTTATGCTTCTTTACTATTGCAAGACAGGTTTTGATGTACTCTGATGTAAAAGGCTTTAGACCTTATTTATTCATGTTATGAAAGTTTGATCTTACTTCCGCTATTTATATATGTTCTGTCTTGTGATATTTCTGTGCATGTTTACCAATAATGCCCCTCTAAAGCTAGTGCATTCCTTTGCGAGTGACCCTAGTGGAGGCGGGGTGTTACACCAACTATTAATGATATTTTTCGTCAACACCGGAGATAGGCCTACGAAAGTGGACCTAAGGATAGAATCGAACTATTTAGTTCCCACAAGCTTGAGTTAGTTCACCGTTTCCTAGATATCAAGGTTTAGATCCCGAAGATTAGTTACTCTTCCCTCAAGGGGTGAGTATCACGCTTACGAGACTCAACAACCAACAGATACCTTGGGATAAGGGTTCCCTAAGCGCAACACAAGTTAGGAAGCTAAATGGTTTGTAGAAGGGTATTCTGTTAATCCGGGCTTAGGTTGAGACTTACGCATGAAGCATTCAATTGTTGAGAAGACATAGGGAAATAGGTGACAGAGCTAATAAGGTAAATCATAGAAAATATGCTAAGTGTCGATTCACCCTTTATTGCTCATTGATTTGAGTACATAAGTGTTTACAAAGAAAATCCCCAAATTGATTTAGAAATTAGGTTGTTTTCTATAATAAATGGATATAAAATTGGGGAATGAGAAAAGTCCCCTATAATGTGATCACCGGGGTCTTATTTGTAGACAAATCGAGACCACTTTTATCCTTCGTTCGGCAGTAGCTCTTTTAGGATGCGGTAACTTGGTGTTGGCTTCTTCTCACCTTCCACTTCTGGTTGCCTTGGTTTCGGACATCTTTCTAACCTTGTTATCGGATATAACTTGGCCTTTGGTGTGTTGGTCACGGATTTCGGAAAACTGGTCCCAGTCTTAGGGGTTTCTCTTTGATGTTGTTTCTACCTTCTACATCGATACCAAGATAGTTGGTATGGATGGCTTAGGGAGTGGCTTTCGGCAATAGGTTTCTGTTTGCCTCCAAGTCTTCATAGTGTTTACTTTCGTGCTGCACTTTCTCATGACCCTGGAACCGCCACCCCTTTCGGTATTGGCACTAAGATAATTAGTGTAGATATCTCTTTTTTATAAGCTTTGGTTTACTTCCGATGAGTCCTGGAGATTGGTTTTGATCTTGTGAAAGCATGCTTTCGGTATATCTACGAATGGCTTTAGTTGTCGTGTCTCGGTATTTGACAAGCCTTGACTCCGACAGTTATCTTTCAGAGTGGTATCCTCGACTTTGAAGTCTTTATTTCCCATTGTATCGGCACTAAGTTAATTAATGTTGATAGCCCTTCATCTCACTCTGCCTATGTTTGAATTATATAGAGTACCTTCTTTGTTTTGAGTCTCGGGTCATTGGCTTCTGGTTCTTGCTCTTCTTTGCTTGTCTCCAACTCCTTGCGTTGTGCCTTCAGAACTGAGTCATGTTGATCGCCTTCTGTGTCATTGCTTTATCACTATCCCCTTTCGTATCAGTACCGAGCTTTTCTCTTTTATGTTAGTGCTAGTAGTCTACTAACTAATCACTTCTTTTATGCTTCCGGCATTAACCTGATGTCGGCTCCATGCTTTTGGGTGATTCTTTCATGTTGGTTGCGGTTCGATACCCCTTCACCGATAGCAAGCATTGGTTTTGAATTTCGTAGTAACATTTTCCCCTTTGTGAAGGGGCAATCTTGACTTTTCAAGTCAAACTCTGACTTTTATTTTTGTACTTTGATTTCCTGCCTTTTGGTATTCTGGACTTGATCTGCATCATTGATCAATCCTTACTTGTGTTGGTTGTGATTGAGAAAGCATTTCTGGATTTAAATTCCCTTTTGTTTTTCCTTAATTCATATCATGTAAATAGTTATTTACACAGGATCACCGCTCTTCGATTATTTCCTAAGATCACAAATTTAGTTGTGCTTTTGTAAATATTTTAATGTTTTTTAATCTGATAATCTAAGAAGACCATCCTTCGTTTTAACTATGAATTTTATTATGATTCTCAAGTTCTTAATCTTTATTATAACTGATCAGTTCATGTGAGGTAGTTGTAATAATGATAATGGCAGATTGCGTGTTTATCATTTAACACCCTGCCAAACTTTCTAGGGTCTAAAATACAAGATTTTATGTATATAGATTTCTCCTCCAATATAAGGATAAAGTAGGACATCCCTTAAGGTACCGATGGTCATAAAATTTATGTTTTTATTTCCCTTTTTGGTTTCTATTTTAATTTCACTGAAAACATTGTTCGAAAACATGTGTCGTTAGAACAGGATATGGGTGATGCCGGAGGTCACACCCTATTTTGTTAGAGAATTAGTAAAAACCTTTATAGCTTTGTATGCATGTTTCTAACCCCACTAACACCCAAACTTGATTTTTTTTCGAAACCATATTTTTTATGCTAAGACAATAGATAAGGTTAAAACCAAATGTTGAGCAATGTTTTAGACATATATGCATAATGTATAGTTGTGTACTATGTTAAAGGTTTCCACTTTTATAATTTGTGGCAAGCTCTTGACCCTTTATGGGTGTATTAAGCAACTTATTCTAATGGGTTTGTGTGATGATTTTAAACTTGACACATTTATGTGTTTCTATACTTTTATGGATAAATATCTCCTGGCGGCCTTATATATGAAAGAGCAGAGTTTTGAATATTGATCCCGGATAATTTCTTCAAGATCCCAAATGGAAAGCATTTCGAGGTATTCTCTTATTTGAACTTAGGATTAGATGAAGGCCATTCTTAAGAGCTACGGCATGACAGGAATTTATTCCATTCCTGCCTCCAAAAAAATATTATCTATAGTCCCCAAAGGGATTCTTTGCTTATTCCGCTGTTCGAATTTGGCATAACAGTTTCTTCCCTTTCTCAGGCTTTATTGTAAGGTTCCTGCAGTATCTGAAATTGGATCCTATTCAACGAACTCCGAATACATATACTTGCCTTTTATGCCTCGAACTCCTAGCACTAGGGTCAGGACAACCTTCTCTTAGCCCTCATCTCTTGTATTACTTGCTACAATTGTCTGTAGTCAAAGAGGATAATCTTCTTCTACTTTACGCCAACCTTTCTAAGAAGGTTATTAGTGATAACCTCACCCAACTCTCAGATTAGGAAACACAATTTTTCTATATCAGATGCCCTCTGTGTATCACAGACACTTTCACTACTCCAAGTAATTTGTACTTCTCAGTATCAGCTACCTTCTTTCTTAAGCTTTGATTTCACTTTCTGTTTTATCCCACTTTTCATTCTCAGAAGAAAGGACCTAAGCGGCGAGGAGGTTCAAGTTTTTAGTGATGTATTTAAAGCTTTCGAGAAGTTTGGAAAACGATCCATCTTATTGACTTTGAGCAATCTTCAGAAGTATGGTTTTCTTCCTTTGGGACAAAAGATTTTGGGAATGCCTCCTTTACATTTTCCCGGATCCATGCATCTATTTCTAGGCTCCGATGTATTCAATGATATGTCTCCTCAATCTCCGGGATCCGCATGTAAGGACAACCTAATGTGATTTTGAAATATCATCGCATGTTAAGTATATCTAACTCTATGACTGTTTCAATAAACTACCAAAGCTTCTGATGGGGAATCTGCTTTGGATGCCTTATCCTAATCTAATTTTGCTACTAAGATAAACCTTACTACCATTACTGATGAAGTGGCTTCAAAGAGACGCAAAGATGAGACCTCTACCCCTCTTGCTTCTCAAGAGGTTGATGTTATTAATCCTAATGAGTATCATACCCTGGTTTCTACTACTCCTTCCTGCTGGCGTGACCCCGAGCACCACTTTTCTTCAGACTATGACTCCGGGTAGAGATTTTCTTCATCGTATCTATGTGCCTGACACTCTTGGATCTTTAAATTTGATTGAACATGAGTTAACGTTGCATTCTCCACCTAGACGTGCTAGTTCCTCTGTATCTCCTCCAACAATTTGAAGCTTTGACGAAATAATAAGGCTTTCCCTTTCTTCTGACGACATAGCCAAATTTTCGCCTCCGTCCTCGTCTTCAAATTTAGCGAGCTTTCTGCAATCACTTATCGAATAATAATTACTAGTATGAACTTATTATTGCTTTATTTTGACTTCTATGTGAGTTCTGACCTTTTTTCTTCCCAGATTTCCAAGAAATGGTTCTCTCTTCTGGAGATGCTTAACCCCACCCCCTGGAAGTTATGTCACTTGAAGAGAAAGCCGCTTTAACTCATAAAGTTGAATCCATGATAGAGAAGCATAAGAAAGAGTGTGCGGAACTGAGGATATCTCTTGAAAGGGTCGGATTGGAGCTGGAGAATGAGAGGAAAACTAGGTTTCTCTTGAATGAGTAGGTACTAGCACTCTAATTGTTTAAGCAGGAGGTTAAAGATGAGAAGGACAGGATGGTGGCTAGTCATACTTAAAGACTAGAAGAGAAGGATGATCAGCTTTCCTAGGTTCATAATGCGCTATCCTCTTCTAAACGTATAATTTATGGAGCTAAAAATAGGATCATTAAATTTCTGAAAGAGCATTTCTCGAAGATTGCACTGGATTATTACGAAGATGCCCTTTTCCTAGCACTCTCTGACAATTTCAAAAAAATTCCCGAAGTAGAATTTCCTTTTGTCGGTCCCTTCATCCGAAGTAGAGATATGGAAAGGACTGTGCTAGCCAAATAGAGGGTTGAAGTCCCACATAAGGGTAAATCCAAGCCTAATGATCTTTTATATATTGAGGACCTTCCGGATGACCTTGATCAAGATATGAAGGAAGATGAATCCACGAGTACAGATTATGACTGGTATGATGATGGTGACATAGCGTCAATGGTAAGGAACTTTTTGAGGATTGGAATGGAGAGGGAACCATTCCTCCTCCTCCTTCTGCAAGGAATGCTCATATTTTCATAGAAGTAGCTTCTGGTCCCTCGATTGTTTCTTTTGACCCGGATTTAGTTGAAATTCTCTTGAAACATGATGATTTCTCAAGCCAAGGGCAAAAAGAAATTGTGTATCCTATACTTCCTTGAGGTCTCCGCTGCTCAGGTATGGTCCTTTTACTACTCTTACCATATCGTTCCTGAGTTGTGGGCTTCTTGTAACAATTTATAGATAACAAAAAAACATTCTGCTGATTGATATGGGGTTAGATAATAACAAAAAAATAGGATACAACTTAGCCTTGCTTTTATTGAAATAATTTCTGATATCATAAATCCTTTGTTTCATTTTGTGTTATGGCAGAATTCTATCTTACTTAAAGATGTACTTTCAATAAAGGCTTTACATTCCTATTCTAACTTAATGAATGGGTGCTCATCCCCAAGATATTTTGCAAGCAACACCTACATTTAAAAGAGATCCTAGAATACGTAACCCTCATCGTATTTGTGTGAAATATGGATTTCACTTATGTTGCCTAGATGACGAAAGGGAAGCCATTCCAAAAGGAACTTAGAATTCTAGTTTATTGATTTTTAATATATGTAAGATGTACTTTAACCGATAGGACTATTGTTGTAATTCTTGATGTACGCATACTGTTGTAGCGAACCTTTTAATGAGAATTATGGTTGATCATTATTATCCTTCTAATATAGAATTCATGAATGAATGTGTTTTTCCCTTCACGCGAATAGGGAGGTCAACCTAAGGTTCCTCCTTCTCAACTTGGAGAGGACTCATTAATAATGGTAAAGCCAAAGAATATCTTTGAAGATGCTTCTATTTCAAATTGGAAATGGTTGTATTATCTTCAAAAGATAACAATTAAGAATCAGATAAACAAATATCCACTTGGAAGGTCGGCTAAAGGAGAAAGATGAAACTATTCTTGTGTTCAAAAATCGACTAAAGGACAAACTAATGCAGTCGAAGAGATAAGTCTATTACTTCGACAAATCGATGAATTAGAAGTTGAATTGGAGGATGCTAAAGCAAGCTACAAATCCTTAGAATCCTAACTCGGAATAATGAGTCTAGTTACCATGGAGCCTTTCTTATTTTGCAATCATAATATGGTAATAGAACGATACTTGAATGTAAAATACTTGAAGTAATGACATTTTGCATGTGGCAACTCGTAAGACAATCTGAAAATAAGGTTATGTGGATATCACCTGACATCTAATTTTGTGCTATTGAGGATAATACTCTCTTCCTAGAGCATTATTGCGCCACCCTTTGCAAACTTAACATACATCATTTTGGTTTTTAACCTTGTAGGATGTATATGTAGGGTAGATAAGATAACTATCCTGCACCATGAAATAACATGTACATCATACTCTCATAATAAACTAATGCATGGCGGAGCAGTATGTTGACTCATATTTTATGTTTTGGGAATAACCATCTTGCTTGACAAAAAATCTCTTTAAAAACGGTCTTGCGTGAAGCGATAAGAAAAGTATAACCCTTGTTGTACTTTCTTTTAATGAAGTAGTGTGATTATTTTTAGTGCATGTTTTATTTGAACAACGAGCAAGAAGATCATGCATATGGGTTAACAAAATCTCCCTTAGCAACATGGAAGATGACCATCTTTGTTTGAAGGCTTTTAGGTGGCTGACTCGAGTTACCATTCCAAGTGTCGATACCATGTTCCATTTTCCAACAGTAAGGATTAGAGTTTCTTGACCCAAATTAAGGTATTAATGACGAGAAGACTAGAACGCTCCATCTTGCAATAATTAGAAATCCTGAGCCAAACCAGAATCGGGTATTTAATGGAAGATCAGAAACCTTCTTATGGCAATTAATAGAAGTCCCGAACCAACTCATAGTCGGTTATTTGATAGAAGACCAGAAATTCATACTTGGTATTAATAGAAATCCTGAACCTACCTAGATTCGGGTATTTGATAGAAAACCAGGTATCCACATCTGGTAATAACAGAAATCCTGAACCAACCCAGATTCAGGTATTTGATAGATGGAAGACCAGAATTTCTCTTCTAGTATTAATAGAAGTGTCACCCTCTTTCAGATTTACTTCGCAAACAAGGGGATGTACATGCTTTGCTAGCCACTCTCTAGGCTTGTCATTGCCAAATCAGATGATGTACGTTCTTTTTTGGCCACTCTCCGGGCCTGTGCGTCCGGTGCATTTGGCTAGCTTGTTCTCAAGCAGGGCCTAAGGACTTACTCAACCGCCCTCCAAAAGGCGCCTCACCCTGGCCATCGTAGGCAGGGATAAGGGCTTAGGTGATTTAACCAGGCCATCTAAACACGGCTTAAAGGCTTACTCTTTTGATGCTCTACCCTGTCATCGTAGGCTGTGATAGAAGCTTACACTTCACCCCATCCAAGGGGTGCCTTACCCTAACCATCGTAGGCGCGGATAAGGGTTTTTGTTCCCTTCTACGGGTAATGAGGAACATAAGCAAAGGTAGGACTTGCTTAGTTTATAGCAGAGGCAGCGTGCTAATTAGATGCTCCATCCAGATAATTCTGGCGTGGATTAAAGGCTTACGCTTTTGATGCTTTATCCTGGCCCTTTCTGATTTGGGCACGGAGAAAGGCATACACACCGCCCCCCTCTGAGGGGTGCCTTGCCCTAGCCATGTTGGCAAGGATAAGGGTTTTTATCCATTATTTGTGCCATCTTTGGGTATTCCTAGTTTTGAGAGGGTTTCCATGCCCTTAGCTATGAAAACAATCCTTTTTCAAGAAGATTTTTTTGACTTAGTTCAATTCTTTCAAAAAGTCTTGCAATTTTCCTTGATTAAGGAACTTGGTAATCACTCCTTTGAGAACTCTGCAGTATTTAGTTTCAGGTCCATTCATTATATGATAGCAGCAGTAAGGCCCTCCTAATTTCCTTTCGTATTTGGGCTTCTTCTTTGTAGATGACCAAATATTAAGCTCATGTTTGGTAAGGAAGTAAATATTTTCCATTGAAGTAATAAGGTCTCATTCTTTCAGAAAACTTAACATGAAGTGCTCTCTTTGTCTTTTAGAATTCAGTCCTTTTGTTACTTAGCCTCGTTACTTCTTCTATAGCTTTGACCCTTCTTTTTAGAGCGTCTAGAGACTGGAGTGCTATTCTTTTAGTCCATTTGGAAGTAAAACGGTTGAAATCCCTCATTATTCCTTGTTCGAATACCATTCCTTTAATTATCTCTTAGATAACATTTTCTTTGTGAGAGAATGGGTTACACTCCTTTGATGTAGAACCAGTTAGAGCCAAGGTTGCGATTTGTCCCATGTGGAAAGAGTTGTTATTCCAATAAGCAGGATCATATTGTCTAACTTCCTCCTTCAAACTGATGATTCACAAGGCTTTCATCCATAGCCTTTGTTCTTACATCACTCTTAGGTCAATAGTATGTGACATAGCCATTTGAGATCCATAAGATTCTTTTTGGAACTCTTTATGTAACACCCTGTATTTTATGTGAATATTAAAATAATGAATTAAAGAATGCTTAATTTTAAAAGTGGGAAATAAGTAAAATGGGTAGCGCAATTGCGTTCATCTCAGAATTCTGCTTGAGATAGAGTCCGAGTTTGCATAAAACAGATACAGTATGAAGAAGTTATGGAGGTTAAAAGATTTAAGTTTAAATCAAAATTAAATAAATAATTAATAAATCAAAATTCGAAATTCAAACCGGCGAAAAGAAGTGGGCGGGAATATTCCTGCCAGAGGGTGTCGACCCCCTTAAGGGGTGTCGATACAGGTGTCAACCACCCTATAGGGGTGTCGACATAGGTGTCAACCCCCCTGTAGGGGTCGACCCTTGCTGACTGTTCCGGACAGTGACGATTTTCTGAGTTTTAGGGCTACGTGCACTACTACAAAAGTGGGCATATTCGACACTATTCTTCTGTGGCCGTAGATCAAAAAAGCGTTGCCGTAGGCGCTTTTTTCAAATAGGCAACACCAGGGGGGCGTGGCATCCGCGGCCGTTGCATTAGCCATCTAATGCAACGCTTTTGTCCATCTACGGCCACGGAAAGAAAGCGTTGCCTTAAGTAGAACTTTTGCCCTATTGCAACAGCATATCCATGTAATGCAACAACATACAGCGTTGCCTTAAGTAGAAGCCAGACCCTGGCTTCCAGCTCATGATAGTGGGGTCCGCATTGACTTTCCACGTCAGCTGTCAACGTGGCACATGCCACGTCAGCTCGCCACGTCAGCTGTACATGTGTCACATGCCACGTCAGCTATCCACGTGGCGCCACATAAGCTGGGGGCCCACGTGCCGTACCATTGTGGAATTAATAATGTTAAACTTAATGCAACACCACAGCACAGTCTAATGCAACACCACAGCACAGTCTAACGCAACACCACAAAAATCAAATGCGACACCAGGAAAAAATCAACTGCAGCTGTAATACAACCCTGTAATTACAGATTCTGCAGTACATATATTCAATCCAAAACATTGTACCACATTCATACATATATACCAAAATATTCATACAATAATTCCTCCCAAAACATTCATCACCACAGTCAGACCAACCAATTATATATACCAACTCACAAGTATCATCACCAACACATTCCACAAGTACTGCCATCACCAAAACATACCACAAGTACTGTCATCACAAACACATACCACAAGTGCCATCATTTAAAAGAACAATGCGAATATATCACAAGTGCTAACACATACCATCCAAATACTTCAGTCAGTTGCCGGGGTTGAAGGAGTACAATTGTCAGCATCTTCATCACTTGTTGTGGTGACACAAAGGTCTCCGACATCTAAATTTAGATCTGGATTGGCTTCACCTAGCTTTTTTAACACCCACGACACGTTCTCTTTAACTTTTCTATTCACCTTTTCCTCCAAGTCCGCCTCCAGCTCTTGCCTTATTTTTTTTGTCAACTCTTGGACATAGCTGTCCAAAGAACCAGGATTTGGAGACTTTTCAGCCAATTTGCCTCGCCTTCCTACAAGCCAGTTACGCGTGTGCCTCTTCCCACCAGAAACCAGTGCATCTACCTCAGCAATGTTTCCAGCATCCACCATTGCTTGCACCTTCGCCTACAAAATGAAAACCAGGCAAGCATATAGATAAATAGGCAGCTGGCAGGAATGAATTTATTAACAGAACTGGTTCTCTTTCAAACTAACTATATATGTGTTCGATTTAATATGCAGCTCCAACAAACGTACAATGTGCCAATTATACTGACACAAGTATTGCTATTTCAGTATCTAATTATATATGTACTCACGTATTTGGCCTTCAGTTCATCCGTGTTAGTCTTGTAACTTCGACCCGGTTCTCGTTTATAAGTTTCTAGATAAACCAAGGCAGCGGATGGGGAGGCTTTTTCTGGGTCCTTCTTTCTCTGTCAAGTATTAGGATTACCAATAATTCAATGATATAACAAATTAGAATTATCATGTGGTCAATTCAACTCAATCACAATAAAAAATAACTTAAGTTCAGAAAAACACATACTATCTTTTCTTTGGCTACTGCATGAGTTTTGGGACCCATGGTATGTGTCTCATTCAACGAATTACGATGCGCGGAATTAGAATCAGCTAGGGCCTGGAAATCCAAAAAAAAACACTAAACAAGGATAATGTGAACTACTAAAGATTAGCATTAAACAAGATAATGTGAACTAATAAACATTATACAAATGTGAATATCATTAAAGCCGTACCTGAACTGCTTCATCCCCCCAGTAGTCCAAGAGCATTTTAAAATCCTCCAACGGAATTGTACTGGGCCTATTTGCAAGCCTTTCCTCATCAGTTGAGTATTTTTTATAATACCTTGTTTTGATGCGAGACTTGTACTGCCTCCAAGAGTCGTTAAGCGTGTTCAAGACCCACTTGTGTCCTTCTTCCGGTATGACATACCTAGCCTACAATATAGCAATCACAAAATTCAGGAAACAAACTAATTAAGTAAAACCAAACATTTAGGAAGTCAGTTGAACTGTATATGGTTAAGGAAATTAGATTGTACCAGAGCATAATCCAACATTTGTCGCTTTAATTGATCAGGAACCACATGCCAATTGATGTAAGTAAGAGACACATTATCCTTTGCTAGTGTACCAAGAAAATTTCTTAACTCTGTAATATTATCAGAAACTTCACAAATCCACCCGGTATGTAATGGAGAAGGGCCATTAAAAATAAGATGACCGTATATGACATTTTCACAATACCAATTACGTTCTGTACATTTTTTGCAGGGGCACTTCATCTCATCACCTACGTTATAAATGGGAAATGCATTTCTTAGAAAAGCTGTTACCCCTCTTACATATTCTGCGCTCGATCTCGGAAGTCCTATCCATATGTAATACTCACTATCCATTGCCACAATCTAACCACGGCTTAGTAAGACTAAATTTGATACCCCTAAGAGTTTCAAGACACGAACAAGGGCTACCCTGTAATGTTAGACTAAATTAGAAATAAAAACAAAACAAGTTAATAATTTACAAATATACATAATCAGTGTGATGATACAAGGACGATTGTTTTGATATGAATTATCACTGACTTTTGGAACTGAGTTACCAAGAGAATACTTACATAAAACAAGCAACTAAGGATACTGAACACAAATGCATAACATTACATGACTGCACCAAAACAATACAGATACAAAGACTATACAGGTGATACATAGACGATACAGTTGTATCTAATACAAAGAACGATGCAATAATTTAATTTTGTCGTCTAATGTTTAGCCCTTGAAGCTGGTCGTTAAGTCTATTAACATCAGTTCGAAAACCAATAACATGATTTTGCAGCGTTGTAAGTTGATGTTGTATCTCATTTGCGTACTCAGCGGCTCGACTTGGAAACTGTTGGTCAATCCACTGCCAAAAGGTACACCCTGTGGGATAAACCCGACATCTAAAATAACGACGACCAATGTTGAATCCAATCGAAATAACATCTTCTGCAGCGGCATACCCACAATGACACATTATGATTGGTGAGTCAGCATGTTGTTCGTTAACCACTTGGTTGTTTTGATGCTGACGACGCAAACGACTATGCCGTCGCATCGCCCTTTCTTCACGTCGTTCTTCTTCTCGCCGTTGTCTTCGGAGTTCTTCTTGCTCTAGTTCATACTCAAGCAAATCATCGTAGTGCCTTTCTTGCATCTCTATATAAAAATCAATAGGATTTTCTGGTGATGATGGGTTTGACAGTCCTAGATCACCCATGCCCAGGGTATCTTCGTAGTCATACGATGTAGGAAGAGATATAGGCATTATTTAACTACAAACAGAAATAGACATTTGAACATTCATATTGGATTTCTTTTATCCTCTAAATTTTGTTAACACCTTTGGAAATAGGCATTATTTACCAATACATCAATGGTTTGGCAAACATAAAAATACAGAACTTGCACAATTTCAACACATGCAAACATATAAATACAACACTTCAAGTATAAAAACCCTAATTTAAGGTAATCGGTATACCCAAATCACCCAGAGACTTTGAACGCAGATCAAAATAAGTTAGAGATGAAATCAACTAAATAAAACCTAAATGATGAAGCCCTAACTACCTGTAATTGTCCTAAACGATCCAAATTGGAGGTGTAAAGTTCGTAAAATAGGAGCAATCGAAGGTTTATAGTTTGTAACCTGAGGAAGAGTAGCAATCGGAGGCGTTCTTGGACGGATTTCGTGGAGAGAGAAACGGACAGAAGGAGGAGTACCGGAGAAATTTGTTTTGGGGGGAAGTATTTCGTGAATGGAGAAACTATCGCGCCAAATTTTCACTAAGCTGTAGCAAGGATCAGCTTGAACCGTTGGATTAATCAACATCTACGGTTATTTATTTGTTTAAACTGATAACGCGGATCGCTGACCTGGCATGTATTTATGTAATGCAACACTTTGAACTGGTGTTGCAAGGATCGGCAAGAACCATTGGATTAATCGACATCTACGGTTATTTATTTGTTTAAACTGATAACGCGGATCGCTGACCTGGCATGTATTTATGTAATGCAACACTTTGAACTGGTGTTGCAAGTCACAGCACAAGAATTTCAACCGCAACACTGTGTTCACATCTAATGCAACAACAAATGAATGTTGTTGCAGAAGATCAAAGAATGCATAGCTTTCGCCACACTTTTCATGCAACGCACACAAATTAGTGTCGAATATGCCCACTTTTGTAGTAGTGGTGGCGCCTTCTGATTGGCTTGATGACGCATTTCTTGGATTGGATGGATCCTATGTTGATCTAAAGGCTCTAATTAATCCTATACATCTATATAAGCACACATAAACCTAAACCCTAACCTCATAACCCCATTCTATGAAGCCACCACGTTGTCTATCTCTAAACTAGCCTAGCCGCCTTCTTCTCCAAACTAGAAATCAAATTGGAGAGCTTCAAATTAATGTAAAGGTTTTCCACTTCAATCAACAAATAGAGATTAGAATAGCTACAACTTCAAATAATTCTCTCTTTCTAATCCTATCACTGTAAGTTCAGTTATTATTCAGATTTGAACACATAATCGAAATCATGACTGTAATGAATCGAATCTAAAACTATGCCTAATTGTAATGATAACCAATTCTGATTTATTCTTATTCTTTTGTCAAATCTGAGATTGCCTATGCCTATGAGACTGTTACTAGTGATACAATTGAATCTATCTTGTTGTACACCAAATTGGTGATTCCTTTATGTTTAGTTCTATCGAATCTTTATGCCTATGATGCAACGTGCTCAGTTTACTCATATTTATTGTTTATGTACAACAAATCTATTGGAACCATGATTCTTGCGTTTGGTACACCTTTTACATGCTTATTCTCATATGTCAATTCTTGTGTTTCTTCTCTATTCCCCTTTTCGTTTATTTTATGAATACTAGGTTCATTTGGACACCTAGTTTGAAACTTGTCTACGTACGATTGAAACGCGGGGAATTGGGTATAACTTGAGTAATTTTGGGCATAATAAGTAAATGTGATGTAACTTGGATTGACTACACTCGTGGATAATTGACATGTAAACTTGGACATGTATAGTAAATATGTAATTTGGCTAAAAGATGAACATGCCTAACCCGAGGTTAGATTGAGTTGCAGTGTAAGAATGCCCGGAACCGCCCGACACATCCAACGACCGCAACAACAAATCTAATGTGAGAGGTTAGCGCATCAAGCCCCAAAACCCGAGGTCAGAATGAGTTCGTGGTTGAAGTCTGCCCGGAACTGCCCGACACATCCAGCAACCGCAAACAACAGTTCTAATGTGAGAGGTTGGTGCATTAATGAATGAATTAATGAACATACATGCTAAGAATGGCAGGGTTAAGTTAACATAGTCGACACTTAACCAATGCAACATGTTAATTAAACAAATGGGTGGGGTTTGGTTAAATTGAGAACACTTAACCGTTATAACATGTTGGTTAGGAAACCCTAGTAATGGGGACCCATTTCAACAGTAACCCACATAGATGTATCACGATACGCTGAGCTAGGCAGGGTGGGGCACGATTACTGGGCTAATTATAAGCAGTCAAAATAGTGGCAGGTGATGCATCAGTGTAGGTACCGACGGAGCATGGGCGTGCACGTGCTCCGAAGTGGAAAAATCAGGCACTAGGCATCAATAGTTATACACTATGCATCTTGAATTGTGTCGGGTTGCCATCATAGGGATTGATACACCCCATGGTGGGACTAGCATAGGTATCTACAAATAAGCAAGGCCGAATGACACAAGTAATAAATACATGCGAGTAGAAGCCGATCGATAAAGGGTTCACTTTATTATGAACACATGAGGCTAGTTGAAACAATTGTTAGTAGGTGCAGAGAAATAGAAATGAGTGCAATAGCATATTCAGATTATCTTGCCTTATCTTGTCTTATGTTATCTTGTTACTATGGCATTGTCTTATATTCGGTTTATTCATGTCATAATCATTTTTCTTGTTTACATGCTGAAAATCACTGGGCTTACCAGGCTTTATGTCTGATCCGTTTTCTTTCGTCTTCTTTTCTTCCGTTCCCCCCTCCCCCCAGGTCCGCAGGGTGGGAATACTTCAGCATAGTTCAGACCTTTTCCAGCTTGAAGTGAGTAGATGTATTGCTTGGATTTTCTTTTCTTGGGCTATGGCTGTGGTTACACTTTTATTGGGGATTTATGCTGCTTTACTACTGTTTTGTGCTTCTTTATGCATTTAGAGTTTTGAATCAAGACAGATGTTTTATTGTAATGATTTGAAAGTTGGGTTTTGAGACAATGGTTGTAACATTTTGACTAAACCATGCTGCTTATGAAATAATTCCAGTTTTTCCGCTGTTTGTATGTCTATCTTGTAAAGTATCTATATCTTTTACCTATAATGCTTTACCAAAGTTAATGCATTCCCTTTGTGAGTGACCTTAATGGAGGTGGGGTGTTTCACTTGGTATCAGAGCTGATGGTTACCAGATCAGATAAAAGTTTTTGAAAACTAATTTTCAAAAAGAAGTTTTAAAGAAGCATTTTCAAGAAAAATGTTGTTTTATTTTAAAGGCATATTCCCCAAAGAAATGTGCACTATCTTTCTATCCTTTGTTTTTAATCTTTTCTTTTCGTTTCATCATGTCTGGGGATCTTAATCTTCCAGAAGGGGTCATAATACCCGGATTGTTCCGTTGGTATTTGGAGGCCATGACACCCGCCGAAGGCCAAGGAAACATTCCTCCAGCTGTACATATCATTCCTCCTCCTCCTCCGCATATGAATGTTTTCTTGAAGATATGTAGAGACTTTCGAGCTATGGGCGGAAAGAACTTTAATGGGACTGAATCATTCGGGGAAGCAAGAAACTGGCTCAAGGAAATAGAAGATTTGTTTGTTATCTTCGAAGTGGACGATAGGCAAAAGATACAGTTGGCTGTATGGTTACTTAAGGGCGAAGCCTCTTTCTAGTGGGAAGTTGATAATGCTGAGAGACCAGTTGAGACTTGGGAGGATTTCAGAATGAGGTTTGAAATGAAGTTCCTCTCGCCAGCTGAACAATGCCTACAAATGGAGAAGTTCTTAGCACTCAACAGAGAAGCCTATCGGTTAAGGAATACGTCAACAAGTTTAACCAGTTGGCTAGATTCGGACTGGAGTTGGTAAACACTCCATATAAAAAGGATCTCCGTTTCACTAAAGGGTTAAATGAGCCACTCCACGGCCTAGCTATGTCCCGTATACCTATGGGTGCGACTTATGAGAGATTGGTGGACATGGCACTGTTACATGAGGAAAGCAAGGATGGGAAGAAAGAGGCGAAGATGGAAGAACCTCTAGATAAGAAAGGGGAGGGATCGAAGAATAAGAAGACGGATTCCAAGAAGGGCGGGAAGAATAGCAAACCCTGTGACAAGTGGAAGTGTAATTTTTGTGGCATACCTGGACATGTGATTAAGGACTGCAGAAAGAAGAAGAAGAAAAAGAAGTTGGGTAGTTGTTTTCAATGCGGCGAGAAAGGACATATGGCCAAGGACTGCCCAAGAAGGCAACGGCAAGGGCAGAGGACTGGATCTACTTTTGGAGGGTAGATTCATGCTCGCACAGCACGTACGCAAGAAAGAGGTAGAAATATTTCTGCTAAGAGTTTAGTTTATCTTTCTGATCATCATGTTCATACACTTTTTGATTCTGGCGCATCGCACTCGTTTATATCTACTGCCCTAGTTGAATCTCTGCACCTAGATACCAATTTAGTAGAGGAACCCATAGTTGTTTCAAATCCAATTGGTGGTTCGGCTTATTTATCAATGATTTGTTTGGATTTGGAAATTTCTATACTGAGCGTTGGGTTTAGATGTAATGCTTATGTTTTGGGTTTCACGGGCTATGGGTTGATTCTAGGAATGGATTAGTTATCCTGTAATGGTGCCATCCTTGATTGTGAAAACAAAGTGGTTAGACTTATGACTCGCCTTGGTAATACTCTCGAAATCTCTTGTAATCTTATGAATTCTGTTATGCTTAGCTACCTAGAATCTCTTGATGCGTCTGTTGAAAATTTGCAACCTGTTAGAGTAGTCCGTGAGTACTCGGATGTCTTTGAGGAAGTGTAGGGTTTACCTCCAAAGCGAGAGATAGATTTCCGCATAACCTAGTTGATAATGCAAAACAAGTTTCTTTACCCGTTAGACACATGGCTCCAAGGGAAAGGAAGAAGCTCAGCAAGCAAGTAAAAGAGTTGCTTGAAAAGGGGTTCATAAGGCGGAGTATTTCTGAATGGGGTGCTCCAATAGTGTTCGCAACCAAAGCGGATGGTTCACTTCGCCTATGCGTGGATTATAGGGAGCTAAACAAGCTGAACAAGAAGAATAGGCACCCACACCCAAGAATAGATGAGTTGTTCGACCAGCTCGTAGGTGCATCAGTTTTCTTCCAACTAAATCTGGCTACCGGATTTCATCAGCTAAGAGTGGCTGAAGACAGCATAGATAAGACTGCATTCAGGACTCCAGATGGTTTCTTCGAATGGCTTGTCATGCCTTTCGGTTTGACAAATGCACCCGCCTATTTCGTAGACTTGATGAGTAGGGTGTTTAGAGAGTTCCTTAATAAATTTGTAGTAGTCTTCATGGATGACATTGTGATTTTCTCAAAAAGTGAGGAAGAACATGCTTTGCATTTAAGAGAAGTTATGGATACTCTTCGAGCACATCAACTGAAAGTAAAATTCTCCAAATGCCATTTTGGAGTGAAGAAGTAAGGTTTCTTGGACATGTGGTGTCCAAAGAAGGGATAGCTATGGATCCCGCAAAAGTAGTTGTTGTGCAAGATTCCAAGGAATGCAGCTGATGTATGAAGTTTTCTCGGACTAGCGGGCTATTACAGAAAGTTCATTAAAGACTTTGCGTAGATCTTAGCCCCGTTTACTAGATTGATGAAGAAGAACCTAACTTTTGCCTGGGATTTGGACTGTGATGTTGCTTTCTAACGATTGAAGAGGGCTCTAATAATAGCTCTAGTTCTGACATTGCCTGATGGAAGTAAGATGTTTATAGTATACACAGACGCATGCTGCATGGGGTTAGGCGCTGTTTGATGCAAGAAGGTAAGGTAGATTGTTGTGGAGGAAGGCAATTGAAGGTACATGAAAAGAACTACCCAACTCATGATTTGGAACTAGCTGCCATTGTTTTCGCTCTTAAGTCATGGCATCATTACCTATTAGGAGAAAAGTTTGAATTTTTTACTGACCATAAATCATTAAAATACCTTTTCTCACAATAAGATCTTAACTTAAGACAACAAAGGTGGATGGAATTTCTTGCCTCATACGATTTTGAGATTTCTTATACCCGTGGCAAGGGTAATGTGGTAGCAGACGCCTTAAGTAAGAAAAGTTGACCTTAAGTCCTCTCTTTGTGGAAAGGCAAAACTTGGAGTACATAGCAACCTTTGACTTTAGACCCTCTTTTGAGTTTGTACCTAGTTCGTTGGCAGCGCTAAAGGTGCGACCTACACTTTTGGACTCAATAGGAACCGCGCAACGTGAAGACCCTCAGATAGTTGATGTGATGGATAAGTTAATTAGAGGTGAGACTTCAAGTCACCTCAATAGATACTCCATAGATGACAAGGGTTAGTTGAGACGGGATGGAAGACTATGTGTCCCACAAGCAGGGGATTTGGTGAAGACCATTCTTGAAGAAGCACACCATCCTAAGTTGACCAAACACTCAGGTGGAGACAAGATGTATAAAGACATAAAAGGGTTTTCTGTTGGAATGGCATGAAGAAGGATGTAGCTGAATTCGTCTCTAAGTGCTTGATATGCCAGCAAGTCAAGGCGGAGCAGAAGAAGCCTGGCAGTCTGCTTCATTCTCTAGAGATCCCACAGTGGAAATGGGATAGAATTTCTATGGACTTTATAGATGGGTTTCCTAGGTAAGGAAGGGGCAATACCAGTATTTAGGTAATAGTTGACAGGCTCACTAAAAGCGCTCACTTTATACCTGTTAAGAGTAGGAGGACTGCCTCATCGTTAGCATCCATTTATCTTAAAGAAGTAGTTCGACTGCATGGGATACCCTCTAGCATAGTAAGTGATCGAGATCCTTTCTTTACGAGTGAGTTTTGGAAGAGTTTGCAAGAGGCTGTAGGCACACAGCTATGCTTAAGCACTACCTATCAACCTCAAACCGATGGTCAGACTGAAAGGATGAATAGAGTATTAGAAGATTTATTGAGATTGCGCATTCTTGATTTTGGAGGAACGTGGGAAGATCATCTTCATTTGGTGGAGTTCGCCTACAACAGTAGCTACCAAGCCACCATAGGCATGGCACCCTTTGAAGCTTTATATGGAAGACCATGCCGATCACCAACTTGTTGGTGTGAATCTATAGACAAGCTCGTACTTGGGCTCGACATGATCAGAGAAACTTCAGAGAAGGTGGACCTTATACAAAGACGAATGAAGACCGCACGGGATAGACAGAAGTCCTACGCGGATAAAATAAGGACCGAAACCTTGAGTTTGAGGGTGGAGACAAGGTTTTCCTTATAGTATCTCCTTTAAAGAATGTCTTTCTCTTTGGATCCATAGGAAAATTGGCACCAAGATTTGTAGGGCCATTTCTTATCATTGAGAAGATTAGGACGATGGCTTATAGAGTAGAGCTGCCCAAAAGATTGGCTGGAGTTCATAATATTTTTCACGTTTCTCATCTATGAAAGTGTTTACATGAGTCTGCGGAAGTTGTGGAGCCAAGCGTACTAGAGGAAGTAGAAGTGGAACGAGAAGCGACGGTGAGAAGAGTTCCAACTCGTATTTTGGGAGCAGAAGTTAAAAAGCTATGCAATCATGAGGTCAAGCTAGTTAAAGTATAATGGAGTGACGTTGAGGAAGACGCGACTTGGGAAACTGAAGACAAAATATGCGCAACCTACCCTTTTCTTTTTGAGGGTGCATCCTTGATCTATTTTTCCATAAGTTTATGCATGCTTGTATCTACCTTTTAAGTATATCTCCTCGGTCCTATTCTTGATCCTTAAGTAGTAACCAATTAATGCAAACATGTATTTGAAACATGTTATGATTGATTGTTGCAAGTGTTTGCAAGTGGTTGCTAGTGGTTGCTCGTGGATGCATATCCGCATACATTAGGTACTAGATCGGCTCAGTCACTTTCATATTGCATATGCATATATGTATTTGTATATGGATTGAAACTTGATGTGTTATCTTATGGATGTTGCATTTGTATGAATGATTGTGCACTCATGTAGAAGTTATGAAGTACGATTAGCAATAATTGCATACATGATAGACTCATGGCACTGTCATAATTCACATTAAGGAGGTCAACTGAATTAGTAGACCGCCTGATTTTGCATTAAATAAGGACATATATACACACTATGCATGTAATCATGAAAAAGCATTAGAAATCTTTTTAAGGACAATGGATGCATGTGATTAATGATTGAGTAGATGGATGTTGGATGTTATGATACATTCTGCTTAACTCAGAGATTTCGGGGACGAAATCCTTTAAGGAGAGGAGAATGTAACACCCCGTATTTTCTGTGAATATTAAAATAACGAATTAAAGAATGCTTAATTTTAAAAGTGGGAATTAAATAAAATGGGTAGTTCAATTGCGTTCGTCTCGGAATTCTGCTTGAGATAGAGTCCGAGTTTGCGTAAAACAGATACAGTATGAAGAAGTTATGGATGTTAGAAGATTTAAGTTTAAATCAGAATTAAATAAATAATTAATAAATCAAAATTCGAAACTCAAACCAGCGAAAAGAAGTGGGCGGGAAAATTCCCGCCAGAGGGTGTCGGCCCCCTTAAGGGGTGTCTACACAGGTGTCGACCCCACTATAGGTGTGTCTACATATGTGTCGACCCCCCTATAGGGGTCGACCCCTGCTAACTATTCTGGACAGTGACGATTTTCTGAGTTTTAGGGCTACGTGGCGACTTCTGATTGGCCTGATGACGCATTTTAATGGACTGGATGGCTCGGATGGATCCTATGTTGATCTAAAGGCTCTAATTAATCCTACACATCCATATAAGCACACATAAACCTAAATCCTAACCTCATAACCCTATTCTATGAAGCCACCATGATGTCCATCTCTAGACTAGCCTAGCCTTCTTCTTCTCCAAACTAGAAATCAAATTGGAGAGCTTCAAATTAAAGTAAAGGTTTTCCACTTCAATCAACAAAGAGAGATTAGAATCGCTACAACGTCAAATAATTCTCTCTTTCTAATACTATCACTATAAGTTCAGTTATTATTCAGATTTGAACACATAATAGAAATCATGACTGTAATCAATCGAATCTAGAACTATGCCTAATTGTGATGATAACCAATTCTGATTCATTCTTATTCTTTTGTCAAATCTGAGATTACCTATGCCTATGAGACTATTACTAGTGATACAATTGAATCTTTCTTATTGTACACCAAATTGGTGATTCCTTTATGTTCAATTCTATCGAATATTTATGCCTATGATGTAACTTGCTCAGTTTACTCATATTTATTGTTAATATACAACAAATCTATTGGAACCATGATTCTTGCATTTGGTACACCTTAACATGCTTATTCCATATGTCAATTCTTGCATTTCTTCTCTATTCCCCTTTTCATTTCATTTTATGAATACTAGGTTCATTTCGAAACCTAGTTTGAATCTTGTCGTACGTACGATTGAAACGCGGGGAATTGGGTATAACTTAATTGAGTAATTTTGGGCATAACAAGTAAATGTGATGTAACTTGAATTGACTGCACTCGTGGATAATTAACATGAAAACTTGGTCATGTATAGTAAATATGTAATTTGGCTTAAAGATGAACATGCCTATTTCGAGGTTAGATTGAGTTGCGGTGTAAGGCTGCCTGGAACCTCCCGGCACATCCAGCGACCGCAACAACAGATCTAATTTGAGAGGTTAGCATATTAAGCCCCAAACCCGAGGTTAGAATGAGTTTGCGGTAGAAGTCTGCCCGGAATCGCCCAACACATCCAGCAACTGCAAACAACAGTTCTAATGTGAGAGGTTGGTGCATTAATGAATGAATTAATGAACAGACGTGCTAAGAATGGTAGGGTCAAGTTAACATAGGCAACACTTAACCAATGCAACATGTTAATTAAACAAATGGGTAGGGTTAGGATAAATTGAGAACACTTAACCGCTATAGCATGCTGGCTAGGAAACCCTAGTAACGGAGACCCATTTCAGCAGTAACCCACATAGATGTATCATGGTACCCTAAACTAGGCAGGGTGGGGCATGATTACTAAGCTGATTATAAGCGGTCAAAATAGCGATGAGTGTTGCATCAGTGTAGGTTCCGACGGAGTATTGGCGTACACGTGCTCCGGAGTGGAAAAATCAGGCATTGGGCATCAGTAGTTATACACTGTGCATCTTGAATTGTGTCGAGTTGCCATCATAGGGATTGATACACCACATGGTGGGACCAGCACAGGTATCTACAAACAAGTGGGGCCGAATGACACAAGTAATAAATACATGCGAGTAGAAGCCGATTGATAAAGGGATCACTTTATTATGAACACATGAGGCTAGTTGAAACAATTGTTAGTAGGTGCAGAGAAATAGAAATGAGTGTGATAGCATATTTGATTTATCTTGTCTTATGTTATCTTGTTACTATGGTATTGTCTTACATTCGGTTTATTCATGTTGTGATCCTTTTTCTTGTTTACATGCTGAAAATCACTGGGCTTACCAGGCTTTATGTATGACCCATTTTCTTTCGTCTTCTTTTCTTCCGTTCTCCCCCTTTCCCCAGGTCCGCAGGGAGGGAATACTTTAGCTTAGTTAAGACCTTTTCCAGCTTGAAGAGAGTAGAAGTATTGCTTGGATTCTCTTTTCTTGGGCTATAGCTGTGTTTACAATTTTATTGGGGATTTATGCTGCTTTATTACTGTTTTATGCTTCTTTATGTATTTGAAGTTTTGAATCAAGACAGAGGTTTTATTTTAATGATTTGGAAGTTGGGTTTTGAGACAATGGTTGTAACATTTTGACTAAACAATGCTGCTTATGAAATAATTCCAGTTTTTCCGCTATTTGTATGTCTGTCTTGTAAACTATCTGTATCTTTTACCTATAATGCTTCACCGAAGTTAATGCATTCCCTTTGTGAGTGACCTTAACGGAGGTGGGGTGCTTCACTTTACCTATAGTCTTACTTCTTCAAAGCTTAGTCCAGTCAGGGACGGGACAACTTAGTTAGAAATGTGGTTTAAGATTCCAAAGGTTCTGAGGTTCAAGCCCTTCTTCTTGCACCAAAATGTTAACGATATTTTGAGTCAACACCGGTAATAGGTCAAAGGAAGTGGACCTAAGGATAGAATGGGATTATTTGTTCCCGCAACCTTGAGTTAGTTCACCGTTTCCTAGGTAGCAAGGTTTAGAGCCCGAAGATTAGTTACTCTTCCCTCAAGGGGTGAGTATCACGCTCACGAGACTCAACAACCAATAGTTACCTTGGAATAAGGGTTCCCTAAGCGCAACACAAGTTAGGAAGCTAAATGGCTTATAGAAGCGTATTCTGGTAATCCGAGCTTAGGTTGAGACTTGTGCATGAAGCATTTGATTGTTGAGAAGACATAGGGAAATAGTTGAAAGAGGTAATAAGGTAAATCATATAAAACAGGCTAAGTGACGATTCACTTTTTATTGCTCATTGATTTCATAAGTGTTTACAATGGAAATATCCAAATTGATTTAGAAATTAGAGTTTTCTCTACAAAAATGCTTTTGTCCTTGGTTCAACAGTAGCTCATTTTGGATACAGTAGCTTGGTGTCGGCCGCTTCTCACCTTCCGGTTCCGGTTGCCTTTGTTTCGCCCGCTTTTCTAACCATGTTATCGGATATAACTTGGCCTTCGGTGTGCCGGTATTGACTTTCAGAAAACTGGTTCTGATCATAGGAACTTCTCTTTGATGTTGTTTCTACCTTCCGTATAGATACCAAGCTAGTTGGTATGAATGGCTTCGGGAGTAGCTTTCGGAAAAAGGTTCCGATTCCACCTCCAAGTCTTCATAGTGTTTTCTTTCATGCTACACTTTCTCATGACCTTGGAACCTCCACCCCTTTTGGTATCGACACTGAGAAAATTAGTGTGGATAGCTCTTCTTATTATAAGCTTTTGTTTACTTTCGATGAGTCCTAAAAATTGGTTTCGGTCTTGTGGAAGCATGCTATCAATACATCTACGAGTGGCTTTAGATGTTGTGTCTTGGTATTCGACAAGCCTTGACTCCGACAGTTATCTTTCGTGGTGTTATCCTTGAATTTGATGTCTCTATTTCCCAATGTATCGACACTAAGTTAATTAGTGTTGATAGCCCTTCGTCTCACACTGCTTATGTTTTGGATAATATATAGTCCCTTCTTTGTTTCGGGTCTCAGATCATTGGCTTCTGGTTCTTGCTCTTCTTTGCTTGTCTCTGACTCCTTGCACTATGCTTTCGGAACTGAGTTAAGTTGATCACCGTCTTTGTCAGTATAGCTTTGTCACTACCCCCTTTCGTATCGGTACCGAGTTTTTCTCTTTTTTGTTGGTGCTGGTACTTTACTGACCAAATCACCTCTTTTATGCTTCCGGCTTTAACATAATGTCGGCTGCATGCTTTCGTATAATTATTTCGTGTTGGTTGCGATCCGGTAGCCCTTCATTGACAACAGGCATCAGTGTTGAATTTGGTAGTAACACCAATGCTAGTAATTTTTGGAAAACAGTGTTGTTTTTATAGTGTATTCAACGAAAAATTGCAAAAAATCCGCAATTATTCATCAAAAAACGGAAATTTCTGTAGTTATTTGCTAATAAATTTGCAGAAATGTTTGCAATTATTCAAAAAATAATTGCAGACATTTATGCAATTTTCGGTATAATTGCATAGATGTCTGCAATTATTCAATAAATAATTGCCTAATCATATGTAAGTATTTGGCAATTAAATTTTATGAATCTAACTTACAATTTTTTTTTAAAAAGAAAATTTCATATATTAAGTTTGATTTTAAAGACTAAGTCTAATATTCACAATTCAAAATTTATTTATTGTTATTTAAACGTATAACTGTTAACATGGGGAAATGTCACCAATTCAACACACGCCAACCCTTGAGTGTAAGTGTAATATGAACACAGTAATCCAAAGATATAGTAAAGTAATGCGAAAGAACATGGCTTTTTATAATGGTTCGGCACTAACGCCTACGTCCACTTCATAATAATCATTTATCGTATATTTGTCAATTACAATAATTGTACAAGCATGGACAATTTCCGTGTACAAAGGTTTCTAATAGAACAACAAATATTTTGCTACTTCAAAACTTTGTCCGAAAGAGTCCTTCGTTGTGTGGATAGCGAGTTGACTTGGTCAACAACGTTTGAGAAACCCAAAAATATCCAAGAATGTCCAAAACAGTCCAAAAGTAGTAGAAAAGTCCTTGGAAATTTCCAAGAATTGATGTAAAATGTTTTTGCAATGTAGTGGTCCTAGCTATGTCCAATATTCACGTGGAAGAAGATGGAAGCCATTAATGGTGTTTTAGAGCTTCAAGAGTGAGAAAAATACAACCCCCTTGAATGCCAAGCTTGGGGGTATTTATAAGAGTTTGCTGGTAGTGGAGTAGGTGAGATTTGGGGACCACACACCAAAAATTTGTATCCCGGGTAGAACCATACCCCGAAATTTGTTTCCCTTTGGTGGGGGATACAAAATTTTGTATCCCTCTAAGGGATATAAAAAAAGGGGAGGCCTACGCTTGTCGAATCCTGGGATTGCCATGCTGAGTTGATCCGATGATTTTGAGTAATCGACACGCGTTTACGAAAACAGGTGTAACATTCAAATCATAAGGCTGTGTGGGCCAAACAAAATTTGTACCTAAAGCTAACTCAGAGGGCTACAAGAGTTACGGTGCATAGCACAATAATCCATATTTTTGGGCTGAAAAGAGGTCATCTAAAGGGGTTTCAGACCATTTTTATCTTTACGTCGCGACTTCGGCCGAATTGCTTTGCGTTTTCTGATGATGCTTCTGATGCTTGACTGCATTGTTAACCAAAAACTTGATGTGTGACAGCTTTGACCAAAAAGCGTGTCAGCATTTCCCCCTTAAAACATGTCTTGGTTGATAGGAGGAAGATGTGTTTTGCGAGAAGACTAGAAATGCAGGAAACCAAAGCAGGAGAAGTCCAAAGTGAACTTTTCTAACTAGAAAACCGAATAGCCATGGTCGTGCTGGAACTTATTACCCATTAACGTGAAAACTAGAAAGCCTGAAATCCAATGAAAGCCGACGATCGATTTGGACCGTTTTGGAGATAGCCAGAAAAACCAGAGTGCCTAAATAATCAAAATAGCCAGAATATCGAAAGGACTACAGGAGCCCAATAACTTGAATAACAAGAAATTCCATAGCCTGAAAATCGGGAAAACCCGATATTCGCAAATCCTGAATAACCAATAAGCATATAGCCAGATAACCAGATGAACCACTTTGTTAGGATAGTCCGATAGCCAAATGAGCAGGATGCACCGACTAGACGTCTAAGACCAGAAGCTCATCGTAAATCGGGGCAATCTTGTCAAAGTAGGACAGGAGGCCAAGATAGCCACGAATGAATAATCTTGTCGCGTCATTGATAATTCCACCCGATGTAATCCAAGGTCGTCTTGATAGGACAATCCCGTAGCCAAACAAGTAGGATCCGTCGATTAGATGCTCAAGATCCTATACCCGCCACAAATCAAGGCAATCTTGCCGAAGTAGGCAAGAGGCCAAGATAGCCAGACGCTTATTATCGTTTTCAATCCTGTTGTCGATGTCGTATTTCACAAGCAAACATCCTTAATGTTTTCACCAAAAATGGTTCCAAACCAAAATGTCTTATCGACACTTCACCTCATGGGTATGCAATGGAAAATGAGGCCACAATCACAAAGTAAGCGGGAAAAAGCAAGTAAAGACACAAATTTTTTTATAGTGGTTCGGTCTCAAGTAGATCTACGTCCACTTTTGTGACGGCCCGCCCCGCACCAACCGGCATTTCCTCCGTAAGTGCGCTGTACACATGTCCAGCTAGCACGGGACGGTCGTTAAAGAAAAGAAAGAAGAGAGTGAACTAATCAAGAACCTGTAAAATGTCTCACAGCGCATGGAATAAAATATAATAATAACATACTTGACATAAAAGAGGCGAGACAGTGCATAAGCTGATAACTAAAACCAACATCAACATCAGAGCAGCGAAAATCCAAATACAGCTTATTACAACTTTCCAAATTTACTGTCTCTAAAACAAAAGAAAACTGAAGTAGAAGATGCACTACTAATGCCCAAGCAGTGATCTTCAACAACACAGGGAGAATACTATATATATATGATACGTGGAAGCCTCCTTCTCGTCTCCGGATCATCTACCCGTGCATCACCAGCTAACCTGTCTCTAGTCTGCTCGTGTGAGCACCCAGAGTAATAAGAAGAGACATAAAACTCTGGGTCAGACAAAAAGTCTGGTATGAGCGATAAGAACCTAAACAGAACAATAACAGGTATACTAAACCATACCTGAACCTAGACCTGCAGCCAAAGAGTTAGTACCACATACCGTACAATACTCCAAGGTGCCATAACAAATAGTGTAAAGAGTACGGGGTGGGGTGTGCATGTCAGATGATAGCAAACAAATCAACCATAGCAACCATCCTCACATCTCTCACTCAGTGCGTAAAGCGTACGATGTTCACCACTGTCAATCACTAGACCCATCGAAGTAGTGACGGTGTTCAACCTATACAACTACTGCTACTACCAAGCTTACCACATGGAGTCATGACCAAGTCTTTACAAATGACCCCACTTCATTAGTCTATAGCCCTTTAGTCGTACCTGGGCCATTGTGGCCCTGAATCCGTTCACGTACCTCCCATACATAGTAATCCAAAGCCATAGACATCGATAGCCCCTTAGCACACGTCCCGCAGCAAAGCCCAATCATGAAGTGAACTCATTGGTTCCCAACTGGATCCTGAGCTCTAACTTCCCACATTGGACTACCTTTGCATTTCGGGTTATTGGTCAATACTGGGTCGGGTCGGGTTCCCTTCTAGTCATCGGTTCGGGTCGGGTCCACTGTGTTGCATTGGTTCATGGTCTTCTTCTGGTAGCGGTTCGGTTCGGGTTCACTGCATTGCGTCGGTTCGGGTCGGGTGTCTCACTTCGGGTCGGGTCGGGTCGCCATCTCCCATTCAGTTCGTGCTCTCGCTCCAATCAGCTCCCTCGTTCTTCATTTACTCCGATCCGATCCCTTCACCTTTCTCCAGTCTGAGCCCTTCAACCTTAAGTCGTTCCGATCCGAGCCCTTCGTCCTTGAGTCGATCCGATCCGAGCCCTTCGTCCTTGAGTCGATCCGATCCCCAGCTTAACCAACATGGCCTTCCTTTTTGCCAAGCCTCCCTTGTACCAGACTCGAGTTCGGGTCGGATTTCTTGCCCAGCTCTCCTATCCGATCCGACCCTAGGCGTGTGGTCCCTGGCCTACGACCCCAAATTCTCCGCCACAAAGGAGCAGGCTACACCGACCTCTCACCCATGATTTGGAAAGAGTTTGGTTGAAAAACGCCATATTTGAAAAGATAAAAATTGATTTTTATCGAAACGAACTAGTTATTAACTAGAAAAATAATCCAACGGATATTCATTCATATTCTGTATATTCTTGTATTCTGATGGAATTGTTGTAATATACAATGAAACATTCTTCCGCCTGTGTTCTATTTTGTCATGTTCTCAAAACAATCAGGCGTTACGAATGGTCTTGATCGGTTTAGCGACTGATTCGGATCGAGCGAAATTCCTTGTTTTCACATTTGGTATCAGAGCTTTGGTTTACAAAGCTCAGAGAACAAGACACGTTAGAACCAAACAAAAGACCAGCTGTAACGACATAGATTTCGCCCGGACCTAATCGATCGCTAGATCGACCAAGACCGTTCGAATCCCGCATACGGTAACTCTGGGTATACAACACATCAGAACAAATAACAGAAGACTTCTATAAACATCATAATAATGTTACATCAGAGTACAGAATATCAGAGTATATCGAAAATAATACACAGCGGAAGATAAATTTACATAAATGTAAAACAATGCACAGCGGAAATATAAACTACACAGTGGAAGACTGTAAATGCCTGGACACAGCTTAAAGCTTCAATCCAGAATCCTGCTCATAAATCTGCAAAATAAAACTATTCGAATGCCCGTGTGGAAAATAGGGGCACCCGAGTTTGCAAGGGAAAAGCAAATTACAGGTCAGTCATGGGACTGCTGTGAGAAACTCTGAACAGTTATAACTAACTTATTTAATAATATGGCATATCATGGAACCACGCCGCTAACGCGGAACGGGTTTACCCCCATGAATGCCAGTGTATAAACAACAATCAATATAGATATATGGATCTACTATGCATCAATCAACATGCAATATCCCAATCTACCCACTTAGATTAATCACTACACTTAGATTTTCCAAATCCAATTCAATTTTACAGAAATTATTCCTTTGGATTATATTCCCGATTTCTTATTTCAAATCATTTGAAATACCTATCTAACTTTCTATATCAAAGTAGATTTCACTTCGGGATCTCAAATCAAATCGTTTGGAAATATGAATTCCAAAACATAACAATGCATACAAACAAGTATGCAACCAAATATCGTGCTCCCCATCAATAAGGCAAAGGGTACGCACCTCGCAACTCGATATATAAATGTGCACCTGCCCCACATAGGAGCAGGCTACACCGACGATGCACCGACCCCACAAAGGAGCAGGCTACACCTTGTGAAACACTTCACGATTTGACGATAAGGTGTTTAGCGATGTTGTGTTTATTTCAAATTTAATGAATGATTGTAAAATGATATTTTTCTTAAGTGAAAAGAAATGTATTCCCGATTTTGGACAGGGAATGTTTAAAAAAAAATGTTTTATAAAACAGAAAGGATTTCGAGGCCCAAAACCCGATGATTTCTAAGATGATTTAGAAATGTATTATATGTTACATTGTGGTTCATCGCATATTCGATTAGTTTTTATTGATGATGTATCTGTTTGGTGGCCTGCGACCCCTGGCGTGCGACCCTAAGCGTGTGGTCCCTGGTCTGCGACCCCAAGCGTGTGGTCCTTGGCGTGCGACCCCAAATGTGTGACCCTTAGCATGCAACCCTGGGCGTGTGGTCCCTGGCGTGCGACTCTAGACGCGTGACCCGCGGCGTCTGACCCCAAACGTGTGGTCCCTAGCGTGCGACCCAAGATGTGTGGTCACTGACATGCGATCCTAGACTTGTGACCCCTGGCATGCCACCCTGGGCAGTGGTCCCTGGCATGCAACATCAGACATGTGACCCTTGGCGTGCGACCCCCGACGTGCGACCCCTGACGT
Organism: Allium sativum; assembly: GCA_030737875.1. Lineage (NCBI taxonomy): Eukaryota > Viridiplantae > Streptophyta > Magnoliopsida > Asparagales > Amaryllidaceae > Allium > Allium sativum. The sequence goes on along the minus strand of CM060925.1, from coordinate 198,334,539 downwards.
GCGACCCTAGACATGTTACCCTGAGTGTGTTCCTCAGGCATGTGGTTCCAGACATGAGACCCCAAACGTGTGACCCCTAGCGTGCGACCCCAAACGTGTGACCTTGGGTGAGCGACCCCAGACGTATGACCCCTGGCGTGCGACCCTAGGTGTGCGGTCCCTAACGTGCGACCCCAGACATGTTAACCCTTGCGTGCGACCCTGGGCGTGTTGTCCCTGGCGTGTGACCCCAGACGTGTGACCCTAGGTGTGCAACCCCATACATGTGGTCGTTGGTGTGCGACCTCGGGCATGTGACCCCGGGCGTGCGATCCTGGGCGTGAGGTCCCTAGCGTGCGACCCCATACATGTGCTCCCTGGCGTGCGACCTAAGACGTGTGACCATGGGCGTGCGACCCTACACGTGTGATCCCTAGCGTGCGACCCTTGACGTGTGGTCCCTGGCTTGCGACCCCAGATGTGTGACCCTGGGCATGAGACCCCAGACATGTGGTCCCTGGCGTGCGACCCCGGGCATGTGACCCCAAACATGTGCCCCTTAGCGCGTGACTCTGGGCGTGTGGTCCCTGGCGTGCGACCCCAGACGTGTGACCCTAGGCATGAGACCCCAGACCTGTTGTCCCTGGCGTGCGACCCTAAACGTGTGACCCCCGACGTGCAACACCAAACGTGTGACCCTAGGCATGCGACCCTAGACGTGGGACAACTGGCGTGCGACCCTGGGAGTGTAGCTCCTAACGTGAGATCCCAGATATGTGAACCCTGGCATGCGACCGTGGGCGTGTGGTCCCGGGCGTGCGACCCCAAACGTGTGACCCCTGGCGTGCGACCCCAGATGAGTGACCCTGGGCGTGCAACCCCAAACGTGTGGTCCCTAGCGTGCGACCCTGGGCGTGCGACCCCGGGCGTGTGACCCATGGCGTGCGACCCTAGACGTGTGACTCTTGGCGTGCGACCTAAGACGTGTGACCTTGGGCGTGCGACACCGGACATGTGGTCCCTAGTGTGCGACCCCAGCCGTGTGTTCCCTGGCGTGCGAACCCAAATGGGTGACCCTGCGCGTGCAACACTAGACGTGTGGTCCCTTGCGTGCGACTGCTGGTGTGTGACCCTAGTCGTGCGACCCTGGGCGTGTGGTCCATGACGTGCGACCCCAGACATGTGACCCTTCGCCTGCGACCCTAGATGTTTTACCCTGGGCATGCTACCCCAGACGTGCGGTCCTTTGCCTGCGACTCCATACATTTGGTCCCAGGCGTGTGACCCCAGACGTGTGACCCTGGGCGTGTGACCCCGAACGTGTGACCCTTGGCATGCAACCCTAGGAGTGTGGTCCCTAACGTGCAATCCCGGACATGTGAACCCTTGCGCGCGACCCTGGGCGTGTGGTCCTTGAAATGCCACCCCAAATGTGTAACCCCTGACGTGCAACCCCAGACGTGTGACCCTGGGCGTGCAACCCCAGACGTGTGGTCCCTGGTGTGCGACCCCAGGCATGTGACCCTGGGCATGTGGTCCCTAGTGTGTGACCCCAGACGTGTGACCCCTGGCGTATGACCCAAAATGTGTAACCTTGGGCGTGCGACCCCAGACGTGTGGTCCCTAGCGTGCGACCCCAGACGTGTGGTCCCTCGCATGCGACCCCAGACGTGTGATCCTGGGCGTGCGACCCCAGACGTGTGGTCCCTAGCGTGCGACCTTGGGTGTGCGACCCCAGACACGTGAGCCCTAGCGTGCGACCCTGGGCGTGTGGTCCCTGACATACGACCCCAGACGTGTGACCCTTGGCGTGCGACCCCAGACGTGTGACCCTGGGCGTGCGACCCTAGATGTGTGGTCCCTGGGCGTGCGACCCTAGATGTGTGGTCCCTAGTGTGTGACCCCAGACGTGTGAACCTTGGCGTGCGACCCCAATCGTGTGACTCTGGGCGTACGACCCCAGACGTGTTACCCCTGGCGTGCGACCCTGGGATTGTAGTCCCTAACGTGCGAACCTAGACATATGAACCCTGGCGTGCGACCCTAGGCGTCTGGTCCCTGGAATGCAACCCTAAAGGTGTGAACCCTCGCGTGGGACCCCTGACGTGTGACCCTGGGCGTGCCACCCCCGACATGTGGTCCCTAGCGTGCGACTCGAGAGCTGACCCCTAGCGTGCGACCCTGGGTGTGTTGTACCTGGAGTGCGACCGTAGACGTATGGCCCCTAGCGTGTGACCTAAGAGATGTGACCTTGGGCGTGCGACCCCAGATGTGTGGTCCCTGGCACGCGACCCCAAACCTGTGGTCCTTGGCATGCAACCCCAGACGTGTGGTCCCTAGCATGCAACCCCGGGCGTGTGGTCGCTGGCGTGCGACCCTGCGCGTGTGGTCCCTGGCGTGCGACCTCAGACCTGTGACCCCTGGCGTTTGACTCCAGACGTGTGACCCTGGGCGTGCGACCCTAGATGTGTGGTCCCTGGCGTGCGACCCCAGATGTGTGACCCCAGGCGTGCGACCCTAGACGTGTGACCCCGGTCATGCGACCCCATACGTGTGACCCCTGGAATGCGAACCTGGGCGTGTGGTCCCTGGCGTGCGACTCGAAGAATGTGACCCCTGGCGTGCGACCCCAGACGTGTGATCCTGGGCGTGCGACCCCAGAAGTGTGACCTCTGGCATGCGACCCTGGGCGTGTGGTCCCTAGCATGCGACTCCAGACATGTGACCGGTGGCGTGCGACCTTGGTGTGTGACCCTGGGCGTTCGACCCTAGACGTGTAACCCTGGCGTGCGACTCCAGATGTGTGATCCTGAGCGTGCAACCCCAGACGTGTGGTCCATCGCGTGCTACCCTAGTCGTGTGACCCTGGGTGTGCGACCCCAGACGTGTGACCCCTGGCGCGCGACCCTGGGAGTGTGGTCCCCAACGTGCGACCCCAGACATGTGAACCCTGGCGTGCGACCCTGGGCATTTCACCCCTGACGTGCGATCCCAAATGTGTGACCCCTAGCGTGCGACCCCAGACGTGTGACCCTAGGTGTGCAACCCTAGACGTGTGGTCCCTAGTGTGCGACCCGGGGCATGTGACCCATAGCATGCGACCCTTGGCGTGTGGTCCCTGGTGTGCGACCGAAGACGTAGGGCGTATGACCCCGGATATGTAGTCCCTAGCGTGAGACACTGGAAATGTGGTCCTTGTCATGCGACCCCAGATGTGTGACCCAGGGCGTGCGACCCCAGACGAGTGTCCCCTAGCATGCGACCCCGTGCGTGTGACCCTGGACATGTGCCCCTGGTGTGCGACCATGGGCATGTGGTCCCTGGCGTGCGACCCCAGACGTGAGACCCCTGGAGTGCGACCCTAGATGAGTGACCCTGGGTGTGCGACCCCAGACGTGTGGTCCCTGACGTGCGACCCTAGATGTGTGACCCCTGGCATGCGACCTCAGACGTGTGACCCTGAGCGTGCGACCCCAGACGGGTGACTCTTGGCGTGCGACCTGGGAGTGTGGTCCCTAACGTGCGACCTCAGACATGTGAACCCTGGCGTGCGACCCTAGGCGTATGGTCCCTGGCATGCAATCCCAAATGTGTGACCCTTGGCATGCGACCCTAGGCATGTGACCTTGGGCGTGCGACCCTAGACGTTTGGTCCCTGGCGTGCGACTCCGGGCGTGTGACCCCTAGCGTGCGACCCTGGGCGTGTGGTCCCTTGCGTGCGACCCCAGACGTGTGACCCTGGGCGTGTGACCTAATACGTGTGGCCTTGGGCGTGCGACCCCAGACGTGTGGTCTCTAGCGTGCAACCCCAGACGTGTGGTCCCTGGCGTGTGACCCAAGAGGTGTGAGCTTGGCGTACGACCCCAGACGTGTGGTCCCTGGCGTGCGACCCCGGGCGTGCAACCCTGGGCGTGTGGTACCTGGCGTGCGACCCCAGATGTGTGATCCCTGGCATGCGACCCCAGACGTGTAACCCTGGGCGTATGACCCTGGACGTGTGGTCCCTGGCGTGCGACCCTAGACATGTGGTCCTTGGCGTGCGACCCCAAACATGTGACCCCTGGCATGCGACCCCAAACGTGTAACCCTGGGCGTGCGACCCCAGACGTGTGACCAATAGCATGCGACCCTGGGCGTGTGGTCCTTGACGTGCGACCCCAGACGTGTGACCCTGGCGTGCGACCCTAGGCGTGTGGTCCTTGGCGTGCGACCTAAGACGTGTGAACCCTGGCGTGCGACCCCAGACCTGTAACCTTGGGTGTGCGACCCCAGACGCATGACCCCTGGCGTGCGACCTCAGACGTGTGACCCTTGGCATGTGACCCTGGGCATGTGGTCCCTGGAGTGCGACCCTAGTCGTGTGACCCCTGGCGTGCGACCCCAAACGTGTGACCCTGGGCATACGACCCCAGACGTGTGACCCTTGACGTGTGCTCGCACGCTCTGAGAAACGCCTGAATCATCATTCTCTGATCCGCGTTAACAACGGGGTTAACATTTTCCCCACGAAGCTTGTGTTTTTTTCTTTGCGAGGAATGCGGGTTTCGAAATGAATGCTTTTTGTTTATGTGCAACTTGAGCTTGTATCTATTCGTTGCTTTCTATTTACCAGGTCATTATTAGTCTTCATTATGGGAAGAAGTTTTGGTGGTTACAACATTTCGCAATGCGAATTCCAGCAACTTTGGAGGGTTGCATCGCTGCGCGTTATGAACTCCCACGCTTCCTTTCACTTATAGTAAACTCCTATGTTTCATTTCGCGCATACGAATTCCCGCGACCTTTAGTGGGTTGCATCGCTCCACGCTACGAACTCCCATGCTTCGTTTCACTTATAGTGAACTCTCACATTTCGTTTCGCGCTTACGAATTACCGCGACCTTTGGTGGCTTGCACCGTGCCGTACTACGAACTCCCATGCTTCGTTTCACTTATAGTGAAGTACCGCGTTTCGTTTCGCGCTTACGAATTCCTACGACCTTTAGTGTGTTGTATCACTCCGCGCTGCAAACTCCCATGCTTTGTTTCACTTATAGTGAACTCCCGCTTTTTGTTTCGCGCATACAAATTCCCGCGACCTTTGGTGGGTTGCATCGCTCCGCGCTTTGAACTCTCACGATTTGTTTCACTTGTAGTGAACTCCAGTGTTTCATTTTGCAGATACGAATTCCCGCGACCTTTGGTGGGTGCATCGCTCTGCGCTACGAACTCCCACGCTTCGTTTCACTTATAGTGAACTCCCGCGTTTCATTTTGCGCTTACGAATTCCTGCGAACTTTAAGGGATCTTAGGTCTATGGCTGTTCGTTTCCCTCTTTGCCATGTGACCCATTGGGACATTTCATCTTCACTTTTCAAAGTGATGCTCTTCATCCTTGCGTTATGCATATCGATGGTTACAACACTTGGCAGTTGAATTGGTGTTTGTCGGGATCGTCACACTTTGTCGGGCGTTGAGAGAGAAAATGCTTATTGGATATCCTGTAATGAAAGATTGTCTGTTATCAAATTTTCATGTAAATTCGGCAAGTCAGAGATTTATACAGCAGGTAAAACTTCATTTGTAAAGCTATTGTTCGGTACAATGCATGTAAATCATTACAGACTGTTTATAAGAAAGTAGGGCATAACAAGTATTAAAGTAATGCAAGAAGTGGAGCAATGGCGAATAAAGTCGCTGATTCTGAGCCATAGATATTAGATCATCATTAGCGGTCATCAGTTGATTATCTTCCTTGGATTTGGTTGAGCAGGAGAACTATTGCTTGGACCAGATCGTTCATTTGATGCCCCTTGCCCCTGGGGAGTTGCAGAACGATTGGCCTCTTAGGGATTCTGCACATACCGTTGCAAGCAGTTCTTCCTAATCAGCTATTCAATCAACGATCTTAAATGCCTACATTAATTGGTATTGTAGCCTGGCTGATTATGAAGTCGGCAGAACTTCCCAGATTTAGTCAGATGGTCATTTATCTTCATTGGCCGAGATTCCGGGTAATCTTCTGCGTCCTTTGTGACAAGGTAAATGTTTCCAGCAGTGTCATTCAGAGGGGTCAATTCAGATGAGTCAAATAGATGAAACTTCTTATTAGCTTTGTTGTCGTTCCTTTCATTGGCTTGTTTCCGCCCCTAAGTATTCTTTTGATTAGATTGAATAGTCGCACTTTTGGGAGCATCAAGAAGTTGGTTACCACCAATGATTTGAAGAGGTATAGGGTTATCGTCCACTCTCATGTAATCATCTGCTTTCTTATAGAACTTGTCAAGCGTAGTCAGTTCCTTCATCTTTATCCATCTTCCGAATTCGCTTGTTTTGTCTATAGCATCGAGTAAAGCTATGAGGACTATGCGTGGCTGCGGATTCCTTACTTCAAACAAGGAAATATTGAATCGACTGAGGAAGGCTTTGATAGTTTCCCCTGGCTTCTGTTTCATTGCCGAGAGCGTTATAGCATCCTTGGCTTTGGTAGAATATAAGCGGAACTGTTCCTTGAACTTTTTGGTTAGGTCAGAGAACCGATCGATAGATTTAGGTGGCAGCTTCGTGAACCATAATGATGCAGTACCTTCTAAGTAGAGAGGAAAATACGTGCATCTCATCTCATCAGTCGCTTTAGCTGTGCTCATATGCCACTCGTATTTGAACATAAAGTAGTTCGGATCAAGGAGGTTATTGTACGGAGGCAAAGTTGGTGGATTGAAGTTTTTAGGGCATTCTGCTTCAAGGATTCTCTCTGTGAATGGAGTCCTATCAGGAGAGAAGTCTTATTCTCTTTCATCGTCTTTGCTAGCTTGGTTCTTCTTCATGATTTGCTCTATCATGTCGGAGATGTATTCTTCAGTGCTATGCTGCTTCGCAAAGCTGAGCTCTTTTCCAAACGTTTGTCTAGGCATGCGGTCTTGATTGGAGAACTTAGGTGCTTTGCCTTCTCGACGAGCAGGTTCCCCCATGACGGGAGTGGTAAACTTTCGAGAATTAACTTCAGAATGATTCTTAGCTTTTGATTTCGGTTTTTCGACATTAGCTTCGTCCTTGTCATTCAGTCAATCATAATCATCTTCCATGTTGTCATCGTGGTCATGGTTAGAAGTAGACAAGTTGTCATTCTCTTCGAGATCAACATGGACTTTTGGAGGGGCTGGATATGGTTGAGCATTAAGGATGGCATCAATTTTCTCCATCATAGCTTTTGTAGAAGCATCCGTTCGTTGGTTCATGTTGGCAATAGCGGCATTTAATTCATTCTTTGTGATACCGGCTCCACCAACAGAATTCTCACCGATTTCAAAGCGATTAGTAGGCGGAGTAACTTCATTGTTATCAACATTGGTGGTTTCTTCAATGATCTTACTCACGGTTTTCTTTGACTTAGCCATTATGTTGGAAAAGGAAGTGGTTTAGAGCTTTAATTCAAGGCCTTCAACCTTGTGGTCGTGGGTTCGAGCCCCGCGGTGAGAGCCAAAATGTTTTCATGAAAAATGATGCAACACCAAAGATGTCTTATCAACACTTCACCTCAAGGGTATGCAATGGAAAATGAGGTGACAATCACAAAGTAAGCAGGAAAAAGTAAGTAAAGACACAAGAGTTTTAATAGTGGTTCAATCTAAAATAGGTCTACGTCCACTTCAGAGGTGATTCCCATTATCACTTTAGAGAGTACAAAATACATGGATTCATTCATATTGTTAGTCCCTCTTTTTTTCTCTTTTTTATGATCTAGAGTACACTTGGATTCGTGAAGGAACGGATGAGATCTCTTAATTGGTGGCAGTTGAAGTGTAGGCCTTCAATCACTTAAAGATTTAGGTGAGCTTCCTTGATTCCATGATGAATTTGCGGTAAATCTAGAATTTAAAGAGAATTAATTGGCGGTAGGAGAGAAGTAGAATGAAGCTTGAATGATCTCTAACATAGATTGGATAAGGTGGCTTGGTTGAATCCGCCATGGCGGAAGGAGGAGAAAGCTTTTGGAGCCATTAATGGAGCTTTGAGAGATTTCTAATGAAGAATGAAGGCGATTTGATCTTCACGCCGTTGGAGGAAGACGGAGAGAGATTTTGAAGCCATTAATGGTGGTTGAAGAGATCTAGAATGGTGGAGGAAACCTTTGGGCAGCATTTCGTGGTAGTGGAAATCGGTCCTTTGAAGTGTGGTGAAATAGGGTATTTATAGGAGAAGTTTGAACCAGGTAGCAAAGTCATAATTATGGTGTTCAGGTTTTGGGTCGCACATTGGTTTATTTATGAAACTTCCACTAGACAGTTGGAGCCAACTGTACACAACTTGCAATAGCTGGCGCATGACCCCTGGTGTGTGGCCTTTGGCATGTGACCCCTGGCGTGTGGTCTTGGGCGTGTGGTCTTGCAATTGCAATGGATAAAAACTATTGTGAAAAAATTGTATAAGACAATTTTGCAACTGTCATTTATTATTGCAAAAGAATAAGTTGCAACAGCAAAGCCTTGTTGCAAAAAAATATACCGCAACATCTTATTGCAACAGGCCGAAAATTGTTAAATTTGGTGATACAAAATCACAAATTGATTAGAACAAATTTGCAAAGAATGAAATATTTTTATAATGGGAATGCATTGATTGCATTTGATGAGATGGTAGAGAAATAAATGAAGGGATTAATTTCTTCCATCTTTGCTAAAAAAAAAGGGATCGATTTACTTTCTATATTTGCACATTTGTTGCTATGGTAATTTTCCTCCATTATATTATTATCATATGTTTGTAATGTAATTAATGACTCACATGGATTTGCACTGGCTATATATTGAGGGGTAGACTTTAGTGTAAACCCATCCTGGCATAGAGCCAGCGATCCCCAAATGGAGTGTCTCTTCTTGTTAAGCCTATTTGAGGTTTGGATATATAAACTCTTATTTTGTAATCTCTTGTAATTCTCTCATATGGAATAAAATCTCTCTCTTTTGGACTGGACGTACACTATCTTATGGAGGATAATGAAACCAGTATAAATATTGTGTCTCTTTGTTTCTCTGTTATAGTTATTTACTATTTTCTTGAGGTAATAGAATAATTGCTATCAGATTAGATTGATGTTCAATTGGCAAATCTAGATCCTGCTTATTGCGCTTTCGCATCTATGCAGCCTTTTTTGCATAACAAATTGGTATCGGAGCCAGTTCATCGCATAGCTTGGAGTGATTTTGGATTGAAGATTGTAGATGTCGGAGATGATGTTGCTTTCATGGATGGCTATTGTGGAGTAGGAAATTTTGAGAATTTGAGAACTTTGGGCAACAAATAATCTTACATATTTTGTGGAGAGATTTGTTGCTAGATTTTATGGAGAGATTAGGTGCTAGATTTGATGAAGAGATTTGGTGCTAGATTTGATGAAGAGATTTGGTGCTAGATTTTATGGAGAGATATTGGTTGCTATATTTGTGGACATTTATTGCAAGGATATTTGGTGCTTATCCAAATAGTTTTTAAACATATATGAAGATAATTTGGATGCCAAGTTTTCTTGGGTATGAAGCAATTCTCTTTATAAAAAGGGTCAGCTAACATCTTCATTATGTGTGGTTGAGAGCCACCAAGAGTGGGTGAGAGCCACCAAGAGTGATCATTCTAGCTATTCCAAATTGAGTGTTCTTTTTCAAATTTTTTTAGCCATTAGATATTCTCTACCTATTTCTCAATAAGGTTATTGGTTCAAGTTGTAATTGTTTGTAACGATAGTTGAGATCAATTGTAAACAATTTTTTATTAGTGAATCAATAAAGAGGGTGGTAGGGTGGAATATTTTTTGTTCATATTTCCCATATTATTTATGTTGTGTTTTTTTTCAATCACATTCATCTTCAAGTGATTGGGAGATAAAGATCCTATTTTTATTGGCGTTTTGTCAAACTTCCGCTGCACACAAGAATCACAACAATTTGGTATAAGAGCGAATTTTGCATAACGGATTGGTATCAGAGCAAAGGCGATTTGTTTTAAATTGTGCATCGATTATTTCTACAAAGGTTGGTAGATTCAGTGGTGATTATGCTATTACTTTTTTGGGAGAAAAAGAAAACTCTGGTGGAAGAGATTATATTGAGAGTGAAGAGCGTTCCAATCTGGGAACTTTAATGTGATATGGAGTTTAATGCGTTGAAGGGACCATTAGATTTGGGAACTTTTGATCATGTTTTAGACAGGGGCCTTCATGTTGATGATGCTCGGGGGATCCAAGATGATCAGGAAAAGAGCTCAGGTCAAGTGATAGACGGGTGTCAAGAGAGAGATCGTTGTGGCTTAGATAGGGTCTTCATGTTGATGATGCTCGAGGGATCCGGGGTGATCGAGGAAGGAGCTCAGATTAAGTGTTAGACGGGTGTCAATGTTATTGCAAGCACTTTTAGACCGTTGGTTTATGCGCGGTGCAGCTCATGGTGGTAGATGCATCTTTTGTAGACGGTGAGTGAAATTTGTAATAACTAAGTGGTTGGAGAGAGATTTTTTGTGCGTACAAAGATTTCGATTTTGACTCTGTATTTGAATTGGTAATTCTCTATTTGAATTGGTAATTGAGAGAATTATTTTTGGATTTGGCGGTGTTGAGATTACTTTGGTGTCTGCCTTTTTTTTTTGGATATTTGCAACATTTTCTTGGCGGGCGGGGACGTAGTCTAAGCTCGTTAACATGGTGTGATGGGGGTAGCTTTGCTGGAACCCATAAGGCAAATATTCATTTTTGGTTTCTATCTCATTGTGAGATTTTGATTGAAGATAGAGTTCTGTTGAAGAGTTTTATGATTTGAAGAGAATTTGATTCGAGATGGGGTGTTGCAGATATATGTGATTTTGCATCAAGGAGGAGTGTTAAATTTGGTGATACAAAATCACAAATTGATTGGAATAAATTTCCAAAGAGTGAAAAGTAAATATTTTTATAATGGGAATGCAGTGATTGCATTTGATTAGATTATAGAGAAATAAATGAAGGGATAATTTCTTCCATCTATGCTAAAGAAACGGATTGATTTACTTTCTATGTTTGCACATCTGTTGCTATGATAATTTTCCTCCATTATATTATTACTATGTTGGTAATGTAATTGATGACTCATACAGATTTGCACTGGCTATATATTGAGGGGTAGACTTTAGTGTAAGCCCATCCCGGCATGGAGTCAGCGATCCCCAAATGGAGTGTCTCTTCTTGTTAAGCCTATCTGATGTTTGAATATGTAAACTCTTATTTTGTAGTCTCTTGTAATTCTCTCATGTGGAACAAAATCTCTCTCTTTTGAACTGAACATACACTATCAACAGGCGCGGGCCTGACTTTTTACAACTCTAGCTATATCAACAGGCGCAAGCTTGTTGCAATTGGTCTACTGCAACAGATATTGCATGTTGCGAAAATTGTTTTTTTGTTGTAGTGTGCCGAATATAACATGTTAGCATAGTTGTTTGCACGTTTGATTAAACGTATGATATTGATAAAATATTAATTATCAAACTAATTATGATTAACGTAATTAAATAATCATATTTTAAAGTGACATCTTTAGTTGAATTAAACATCGTTTTACTATTGTAATAATCTAGACATTTGTTTATTGTCCTTTATCATCGGTTATTATTGTCTGATTGAAACTAGTGATGCGATCGGTCAGTTTATAAGCAAATACCTGCTTATATTTAGCATCAGGTTAAATAGAAAATACTTGTACGCTAATGTTAATGGTAAGATAATAGGTGAAGTAAACCATATTGGACTACTGAAATACAGCTACGCCATTACACAAAAGATCATAGTCTGTTGTCAAGCAGCTCAACAGTGACTGCTACTGTAATTAGGAGAGCAAAAAGTACATGCAAAATACCTCTACGTAAGCCTACACGCTGGAATAATACGTTCTTTTTTTTTTTCTTTTTTTTTTTCTTTTTTTTTTTTTCCTTTTTTTCCATTTGCAATTGTACACTTGTGCTACTGCTACAATACATCATTTTATTATCTTATTTCTGATAATGAGTAATAAGAACAAAGAAAAGAATGAAGTCTTGAGTAAATGCAGGAGGTAGAAGTCACTAAATAATTATTACGGAAATAGCAGAGAAAGCCGGTCTTGGAAAAGACCGTGGTCCAAAACGTCCTTGTATTGGAAAGCCAGAAAAATTCTCCAGATACAAACAGTATTTAGTTTGATGTTCGTATGGACAGCATATTTTAGATTATTTTAGAATCGTGGAGTAACTTGAATTACAGAGGAATTGAAAACTAAAACTAATTGTAATTATAAAACCATATAAGTTGTTATGAAATACAAGCATGTAATATATATACCTTTTCTAAAAGAAGAAAGAACATTAAGATTTCATTTCCAATATTATTTATTTGCATACGGTGGTCAATCAGTAAAAATAGTCAGGAAATGATCAGTAAAAATAGAGGGGGTAATTGATGTTTAGCAAATTAGCTGAGTTTATTATAACGAGTCAACATGGCCCAGTGAATTAAATGCATGACAGCCACATTGATATTTTGCTGGTTTATTTTGTGCTTACAAATAAAGCAGCATTTTCATTACAATCTCTTCATCTTACTGCACCATAAGCAAGCAATACGATCATGGCCATCTCAGTGAAAACTTTGGTTATATTTTTTCTTCTTTTTGCTGCTGCTACTGCTCTTTTCAATGCTGGGACAACAGCTGGTAAGTAGTTGAATGTAAGAATAGGAAAAATAAGGTATAGCTGATGCTTGCCATATTGAATAAATGTAGCAAAAATGAGATGCATACCACTGATTTTACAGGAGGCCCCCTGGATCCACCTGCGTATTCACCGGGACATGGATCCGGAGCAATTACTGCGACCAAAAATAGACTAGGCTGCGCCGATGCATGTTGCAGTCCCAAACCCACAGACATTGGTAGCTGCAGGGGATGCTGCAGGGCTGCAGATGAAGTACCGGCTGAGCATGCTCATCTCAAACCTCATAAGCCTTGATCATCAATCACCTTATTTTCGCGAACTCATAATATATCCACCCCTGTTAATATTGACGTTATCTTCTACTTTGTAACTGCAAGTCAGTACCCTTGCTTATGTTATCCTATCGTTTTAATCTGTGTGATTAATGGATGTACCCAAAATATACGAAGTAATACTGCAACTTAGTACTCTGTTAGTATTGTTTCCACATCTGTATTTTCAGTCTAAATCCAACAGAAGCAGATCTTGTTATGTGGTACCAACAGAAGTGTTTATTTATCTGTAGATTAAAAAAAAAAAAAAAAAAAAAAAAAAAAAAAAAAAAAATTCAGGAAGTGAATAGTTTATTTGTCTTACATTGTTTACAATATTTAAATATTTGGCATGGAGTTAACTAGTCGATTTAAGGGATCGATATACCTTAAATATACGAGATTGGTTTACATTCATATTTAAAAAATGGTCGACTATCCGGTATTAAAAAACAACAAATAAAAACATATATACATGAACATATTCGCTTTTAAAAGGTATACGTTCGGCTTTTGTTTAGATTTTGTGCACTCTAATACAACGATGGACATGCTATTAGCTTTTTATCAAACTCCTAATTTTTGTATTGCATGAACTTGTTGCATATTAGTTGCAGAAAACTACTTATTATCCATTTATATGTTTATTTTTCATATTTTTATTATCAAAGGAACTAAAAAATGTTTACAAAAAATCGAAATTTTCTTCTGTGTATCTTTCTTGATATATCAATAGTTAACATGACAATTATCAATTATCTATATGTAAGCGGACGTAAATATTCGAAATTGATTTCAAAATTGGATATAAATATGACATTACATGCATTCAATTATATTTGTTTTGCCTAGAAATTTTATCTGTATCAAATTGATCAGTCTTTGTTATAACTTTAGTCTCACATATCAAATTCTAATTACTATTGCATGTAACTTTACTAAATGGATCTAATTGTCGATTAAATGACTAAAAAACTGCTCTAACATGGATAAATAAGTTAAATACAACAATATGCAAAAGGAGATCAACCGTAGAAAAAAGGAAGAAATGCAACACACACAAGAGTACATAGAAACACGGTACATTAAGAAACACAACATATAACACATATTAACATTCAAGATATCAAAATAACCTCCGCATGATACCTGGATAAAATGTAAATCTCTACTTCTTCAGACCATTCATCACTTCCATTCTTATACATGCCTTTAGTTGTGCATAGCCTTTTGCTTCTTCTGGTTTAAAGATTCTTCTATTCCTTTCTCTCTAGATAATACTCAAGAACTTCTTGAGAGTGAAACACGGTAATTTCCCTTTGTTTGTTTTCCTGTGTAACAACCCGCATTTTACATATCGGAAGATCGTAAAATATTTTTATTTTATTCCCTGAGTGTTGGATCATTCTCATCTTTTATTATGTTGCTTATGGGGATGTGAGACATGTCCATAATTTTTACCGATTTTGCTTGTGACCATTTTGCCTCTGTCAGTCTTGTACAGGGCATAATTTTTGACTCGGGTCGAATCAGAGGGTGAGACCTGTGCCATTGGAAAGGAATTGATGATTGTCATTCCGTAGAATGGTTACATTAAAGATTTGGCTCAGCGGTTTGGAAGAAATAACTATTTTAAGGTTTTTCAGTTGGTTTTCCAGGTTTTGGTAGCCTAGTGGGCAGATTTGAGGAAGGACCATCAGTGGGCTGGTGGAAGGGTATAAATAGGGGGTGATGGATATGGAAAATGGTTTAGTTTTTCAATTCCTCATTTGTTGCCTTGTGCTCCTCCTTCCTCTAGCACATTTCCACCATTAAAAATCCAAATATAAAAGAGGAAATCGAAGATCTACACCATTGGAGGCTAGGTCTATATCATTTCAAGGGCGAATTCATCGGATCGAGGAGTTTGGTTCGAATTGCTCGTTGTCTGGATTCATAATTCTATCATTTTAGCTTGTTTTGAAGAATCGGTGAGTGAGTTACATCTCTTACATGGATTCAATGAAGTGTATGAGAGTTTGATTATGTTTTTCATCATATTCAATCATTTTCCCATAGATCTATGCCATATTAAGTCCGTTTTCATATGAATAACCCTATGATATGATTTAGTAAGTTAGATAGGTAATTTCCATGATATTTCATATGCTTATGCAAGTTAGATCTATAGCTTTGTTCATATGATCATTTTTCCATAATTTGGGGTGATTTGCATAATTTTGATGAAAATTGTTATATTGATGATGACGATGGTTTCATACAATGATTGTGGCCATAATTGATAACTGGGGCAAGTTGGTTTCGTCAGATTTGTCGTTTGGCGAAGTTCTGGTCGAAATCAGAGTTGAATTGCAATATGCAGGTTTTGGGTCGGCCATAGTTGGTTCGGACGGTCTCAAATCATGTCTTGGGGGACAAGTCAAATTGGGTCGGCATAAAGTGGGTCGGCATAGAGTTAGGTCAGCCTAAAGTTGGGTCGCCATAGAGTTAGGTCGGCCTAATATTGGGTCGGCGTAGAGTTGGGTCGACCTAATATTGGGTCAGCGTAAAGTTGGGTCGGCCTAAAGTTGGGTTGGCATAGAGTTGGGTCGGCCTAATATTGGGTCGGCGTAAAGTTGGGCCGGCCTAAAGTTGGGTCGGTATGAAGTTGGGTCGACAGAAAGTTGGGTCAGCCTATTCTGGTCAGCCATTCTTGGTCAGCCATTTCTGCCAATTCTGGTCGGACATTTCTAGTGATGATGTGACTTTAAAGTGAATTCAATTGGGAAGTTTAAAAGTGTTCATTGATCGGCGTAGGACAACGAATGGTATGACAACTCAAGGGTGTATTGAGTTCGTGTGAAGTGGTTGCTCTAAAGTGTTCTGAGCTTATGAATAGTCGTAATTGATAATGCCTAGAGATGTGAAGGCTGATTATCGTGTTGTTGGTTCTAGCGGGCTCAAAGTAGGGGTACAATAGAGACGTCTAAAAACCGGTTGTAGGTCGAGTAACCTGGGATTCGTAGTATGGCCTAGACACATTTTGTAGTATATGGTGTGTTGAGTTTTAGCTAGAACCGACGTTACCACTAGCCCTTGACGGATGGCAGTATGGGGCAGTCATACAATTACGATGGTTTCAAAGCAAGGTTGACAGTGATAGCTAGAGTCAGTCATGGGCGATTGAATGCTTGGTTGCTTTGGTTGTAACATCTCATGGAGATTATCTGACTTCGAATGAGGAGTACTTTGGGCTCTTGTCTAATATTGGTTTTGGCCTTTGTGCCTCGTGCTTAAGGGATGCCAAGTTCGATTAGGGTGGTTTTCGTGAGATATAACTAGATGTTGTTTTAGTTGCTTTTTCTATGTATGAATGGTTGTTATAATTGCCATGGCTAAATTGTTGTTTCCTTTGGATGTATGGATCATAAAGTCTATCACTGTCACGTGTAGGGAAAGCAAGTGTGAGTTCTTTTCTGGAGTTGGGTAGATTTGTTCATTTATTTACCCATTCTCATATACTTTATTGATGATATTTGTAAGTTGTTTTATCGCTTACTAAGACTGTTGTCTGACTCAAGGTTTTATGTTTCTCTCTTGTTACCTGGGGTTGTTCATCTGATTGTTTGGATGGGCAGACTAGGTGGCAAGTAATAGGTAAAAGCTTAGTGATGATGACATAACTGTTCGGAGGCGAGCATGAGGCTGGCGTACTATCTTTCTTACTATCTAATAATTGGATTTCCGTTGTTTGCTATTTCTCTGAGTGCTGTAGTAAGGCAAATTGTACAAACATTATTGTTGTTATCCACATGTATGATAAATACTTTCTAATTGTCATGAAAGTTTGATGTTTCCTGCTTCACTATCATTACCTATTGTATATGTTCTATTATATTTTATCCTTGTGCTGTGAGTTTATGACAGGTTCTGCGATTATTATCTCACCTTGATGATCGTCCATAACTGCCTGGCACACCTTTCAGCGCATTATTCCTCTTGTTTAGTGCATGGGCTATGGAGGACATCACATCCTACTTGTTATTTCTTCCAATTTACTCCATTCAACATGGCTTGTTACGCTAGCTCCACTTCTCAAAGTCTTGTATTTCAGGTCATCTCATAGAGAATATATATTGTTGCATTCAAAAAAAGTTGATCAAGATTTTCATTATGAACTCCACACATTACACACTACATGTCAGTTTGCATTCCTCTGCTCTAATGCTTCTCTTTTGTTAACATCGCTTTATGTATAATTTTCCATAGCAATAAGTTCTCTTTAGCATAATTGTCTTTGCTCCGTACTTTCTTGTTCCACTTGCACTTTAACATGTCATCATATCCAATCAGATTGTGATACATACTTTTTATTTGAAATGGTTTATCTTCTTTTCCCCATAGAGTTATATCATCGGATACATTACCTATCTTGAGTTATGTGCATCTCTCCATAACAAATTTGCACTAGGCATAGTTGTTAGGTAAACAAATGACATTATTGTGTATGTAATTTCTCACTTTCACATTCCTACTCAATCCAGTAACTTCCATCTCAATATCAATGAGCACTCTACACAGTATAACTCCATGCTTTAGGCATGGGTCATGCCACAGATTTACATCAGTTTCAGCATTCACTTTGTATCTAAAAAATGGCAGAGTGATAGCTCTATGTTTGTAGATGCTCCTCTAAGTCCAACTCAGTTTTTGGGGAAGCTGCATAGTTCAGAAATTTCTGTTCTTGAGTACATATTTGCTTGACCACTTAACGCATACATTGTCACTATAATTTATAAAACTATCAATGTGTTTGACGAATGCAACCTTATTCAAACCACCATATTCACAATCTCTAATCCGCCTTTGCACATTGGTTTTTCAACCACTTTAAATGCAGTAGAGGCAAGGTACCTTCCATTCATATTGCCTTTCCCTAAGAAATTTATGAATGAAGATCTTATCATGTTAAGTAGCTCGGTGGCTAGAAGAAAGGTTCTAGCCCAGTACACCTTCATGGAGAACACTACTGATTTGAATTAAAGTGAGTCTACCTATTTGACTCAGAAGTAGTCCAATATGTCATTCTTGCAGTTATTTTGCTAAACAGAGGAAAGCATTGAATAGTTGTAATCTTTGCAGTAGTTAAAGGTAGCCCAAGGTAAGTGATGGTGTCATTGTTGGTATTCAGACTAGTTCTAGTACAGAGGTCAATCACTTGCAAACTGTTTAACCTAGCAGTCCTCATCCCAAATTTTAGTAAGTTCGCCTTAAGCCCAGTCATCACATAGAAGCATTGAAGTGTTTCAAAGAATGTGCCAATGGTTCTAGAGTCAGGTGTGCAGAAAACCACTAAACCATCAACAAACATAAGTGATGAAATTCTAGGCTCATCACATTTGGGATGCGACTTAAAGAGGTCATTATCAATTTTATTATTTTGCACTTGTGTTAGCATTTTCAGAATCATAATGAAAAGGGTCCCCCTATCTTATTCATTGTTTGCTAGAAAAGTAGCCTATAGGTGAACCATTCAGCATAATTAAGTACCTTGGTGAAGAGATGCAAGAGTAAATCCATGTTATGAAGTGTGGTGGAAAATTCATGTAACTCATCACTCTGACTATGGTGTCCCATTGCAGCATATCAAAAGCTTTCATGATGTCCAATTTAAACATTGCTCTAGGGGAGATGTTACTGTTAGAATAACCATTAAGTAACTCATGAGACATTAGCACATTGTCAAGTGCACTCCTTCTAGAGAGAAAAGCTTCTTGATTTGGTGTTATAATATTGGGGTGGATAGCTTTGAGTCTAGAGGCAGTGATCTAAGAGAGTCATTTGTAGATAGTGTTACAACAAGAAATTGGTCTATGATCAGAAACTTTAGTAGCATTTTTCATCTTGGGGATTAGAGAAATATTAGTACTATTATAACTTTGATTCATATTAGCAGTTTTGAAGAAATGCTTAACAGCATTACGCACATCCAAATGAATATGATTCCATTTTTTATAGAAGCAGGCATTGAAACCATCAGGACCACAAGATGAATTAGTACTTAGTGAGAACATAGCATACTTGATTTCATCACTAGTCACTTCATCACATAAGGTTTGATAATCATAATTGGATTGCTTTGGTAAAATGTATCGATTAATTAATTCAATTTCAGGACTAAAACCATCTTTGTTCCTAAGTAAGTCAATGAAGTGATGAAGAAAAGCATTTTCAACTTCAGACTGAGAGTTAGCAATGTTACCATTTTTATCAATGACAGTAACCAGATTTTCCCTACAATGTTTGTCTTTGAGAGAGGCATGGAAGTATGCAGTTTTGCTGTCACCATCCAACTTCCATTTAAGTCTTACTTCCTGCTTTATCATTGCATCCTATACTTCATGATCTATCTGATATTGTTTAGATATGTGTTTCCATGCATGAGTGAATAGGATTGGTCGGTTCATTCATCATTTCAGTTTGAGTCTCTTCAAGATTCCTTCTCTAGTAAGTTTTTTGCTTATTGTCATTTCCAAAATTGTCTTTTGCCCAGGTTCTCGGTGCTTCTTTGACAGTCTTAAGTTTTTTCTACAAAATATACATAGGATTGCCAAAAGTTGGTCTTTCCAAGCTTCTAGCATGGTGTCTAAAAAGTCAGGTTCATTGACCCAATTATTAAAAAAAATTAAACTTGAGAATTTTTTGATATCGAGACCGCTGAGCTATAGGATGATAGGGGAGTGATCTGATAACAACGTGGGAGGTTGGTTATAGGAAATGGCGGGCCAGCAGTTGAAGGTAATAGGATTACAAAATGCATGGTCGATGAGGGAGTATTGTTAAAACCAAAATTTGATTTCAACACCAAAGGTGTTATGGAAACACTTCAACAAATTGTTAGATTAGGATATAGAGCCATGTGATTTAAAGTAAAGAGCATAAAATAAAAAGACACAAAGTTCTAGAGTGGTTCGATCTATAATAGATCTACGTCCATTATGCAATAATTTCTCATTATAACACTTGAGCTTACAAAATATGAATTTTCCCTTATTACATTCATTTATCTCTTTTCTCTCTATTTATGAACTAATTCCACTTGAATTTGGCAAGGAATTGATGGGATCTCTTGCTTTGTGATGATAGATGTATCAATCTTTGATCACTTGAGCAATTGAATGATCTTCATAGGTTCCATGGTGATTTAAAGTTAGATTCACTGAGTCCATTAATGAAGTTGGAGGAGAGTTTCAAATTTGGCGGTACTTCGCGGTAGGAATGAAAATTGGACCACCCTTCCATGAAGGAATGAAGGGGGTATTTATCCTAGTTTTCATGACCGGACCCAACCCTCGGTCCGACCATTAAAACCTCGAGCCATCACCTTCGACGGCCCGGAAAGTGGAATAGCCGTGTTTAGTCGCGAACCACGGCTAGCCGCGGTTCGACCTTGAGAATCGCGGTTCTTAGGGTTGGAAAATTGCGGTTCTTAGGTTTGTAATCCTGCAAAGATTGGTTCCATTTGGGCGAGGGAGAAGATGCGAAAGAAAAAGAGATAGAAGAAAGTCTGGGAAGGCGGAAGATTGCTTTGGAGAAGGAAGAAAGAGAGACAACTGTAAATTGTAATAATTGCAAATTAAATAAAAGAGCATATGCCTGTTTTGTTATGATTAAATGCGCCACTGAGACACTGTTTTATATGAGTGGCAGTAAATTTTTGTTTTTCGTGCCAAATTTCTAATATCATGTATTAATATACTAGTTTTAGTTAAAATTCATGTCCGCACGGTTCTTACGGTTCGACCGATCCGACCTTCAAAACCTCCGACCTTGAGCTATCACGGTTCGAGACACGGCACGGTCATGAAAACTATGGTATTTATAGGGGTGTTTAGAGGTAGTGCCAGAAATGTAAATACAGGGTGTAGGCTCATAGGTTGTAGGTCATCTTGGCCCATTTCTTAGGAGATAAGAAACAACCTTAAACAGAATGATGTAAGTGTATTTCACGACCTGACCGTTGCCCTTTCGATGTTTAACGACCAAACTATGTACAAAGACACATGCTTCACTCTTTTAACCAGTTCGCCCCTTACTTGTTCCAGAAAATGGCAATAATCCCAGCAGCTAAGCTAGACACGTAGGTCGTCTATATGATCTAACTGTTACGTCGTAGGTCGCATTATCTAGTTCTCGTATACATGTTTGCCACATTGCCTTTCATGTCTACAGTGCCCTATCAATAAATTTTATGAACGACCTATCGAAACAGGGACACCACTCATCTCGTACAGTCTAGCAACCACTGGCATCTCAAACCTTGGCGGTTCACTATTGTTCACTAGCAAAACATTGTGCATGATCCACGTAGGCTTAGCGTCCTGAAGAATACACAATACCCATAGGCATTTGAACCACGTTTAATGACCTTCTGACACGTCACAGGTTGTCCTTATTATGTTATGCTACACACAATTTTACGTTAGGGAATTAGTCTATTCCCATGAAAATGAATTGGCCTGCTCTATCACATTGTGACCCAACCATGGTTGAACTGCCAGCTGTACACTCTTTGAATAAGTGCATGCCAACATATTTGTGTTGAAACGACCTGGATGTATTCATGACGACTCAGAATACTGTTCCCACGGTCTAACTTTCGAAGGGCTCTCATTCCTGAGAACAATGGCCTAAAGCCCTGCCTGGTTGAACGTTAAATCACATGATCCGCTTTACTGAAGGTTCTAACGTCCTAAACATTAGCTCATGGACATGTTGAACGACCCAAACCTTTTGCTCATACGTGAGCATATATAGTCCATGCGTGTTGATCTATCAACATGTAAGCCAACTGTTCCATTACTCTAAACTGTTTTAATTATTGAATTGAAGAAAGCAGCTGCTCCACATGTCCACTCATATAAGCTAGGCGGGTTCCACGACTAGAAGAGTGCCCACGCTTAAAAGAGGTGAACGTCGCAAATTAGAAATAGTAGGCTAACGACCTAAGTGTTATCCCCCTCTTTTGACTTGGCTTCTTTTGCAAACACGCTGTGCTATATCTTCATCCTAATAGTTCATGCACTTTGTCGCACATGCTTCATTTTCATGGGACTGAGTGTACCGACTCAAATGAACTGTGTAAGAATGATCTAAAAACCTGATACTGGAACGAGCTAAATGTTTGGACCACGATCTGTTTTCATGTGTTAACGGCGTAAAAGAAGGTGCGAGCTAAATGGTCTAACGACCTTATCGTTAGGTCATATACACGACCTAAGTAGTTCGGACGATCCAAGAATGGCGGCGCGACCTAAAGAGGTGAACTACCTAAAGTAGGTCATGCTGATGTGCCTATCTGTGCATTCCAATATATTCGTTGGCAACCCGAGGAGATTTACGCTTTGTCCATTCAAACTGTTCGTAAAAGCTCTTATATATTCAGTTTGTAATCGCATGTCACCGCTTGTTAACAATTCATGATTTTGAACAGCGTTTTCGCAACGGAGTTAATTAACATGTATGTTCTTGGGTGAGTTCTGTTCTTATTATGTCATGAAAAAGGAAGATCAGAACTTTCATTGTTAACCAAGATACCATGGTCAATTGCATTCTTTAAAGGGAGGATTTCAGTTAATGACTAGGGATTACCACTTATCCTTTGGGTGACTTCATAGAAACAATTAAAATCACCTAAGATGATCCATGGTTGTGTAGATTGACTGAGGGAGGGAATTTTGTCAAGAAGAATTTGCCTGACTTGTTGTGAGTTAGCAGCATATACAACAGTCAAATTGAAATGAATTTGGCAGATATGAATTTGGCATTGCAACGAATCATTTGGGAAGTGGATTGGATATGGTCTATTTGGACATTTAAGGGATTGAACAACAACAATATTCTACCATAAGGAGCTTCATGTAGATTGTGTATCAGCTTCCAAGAAGGATTAATGTATTTTGGAGCTCTCATTATTAATGCAAGGTTGAATTTTGTTTTTGATAAGGCTAGCAAGCTTAACTTATTCTCAGCTATAAGTAGTTTACATTGGTCCAATTCGGTATCTTTATGGCAGCCATGAATGTTCCAAACACGTAAGATTTTCATCATTAATTAAACAGATGAGGAAATTGGAACTTCTCCTTTCTTACTTCTTAGCCGATACTTGCAAGTAACCGAGGCAGAAGTGTTCTTCTTTTAACCTTTGTTTTTCGTATTTGAAATTGGAGTAAAGGAGTCAGATGCTGGGAATTTGTAGGCAAGGGGTGGTACCAGCTTAATGTAATTGTTTTTGGTTGGTGTAGGCTGATCAGTTATATTTGGAGGTGAGGGATTTTTAGGGATGTAGGGTTGTATTGGGTTTGAAGTGGACGTTGTATTTTTTTTTTTTTTGAAAGTTAAGCACTAATTTTATTAATCAACGAAATATTTACAAATTTAAATTCTCAAGCATACACTAACATATGCAAAGCATACAAAATGAAAAGACTCATAACATTGCTAATGTCACCGTAACTTGCTGCATAGCTCATTGGAGCATGAAGTATCCAATTAGACGACCTCAAAACATCTTCCAATTTATAACACATTCCATGAAAGTTTGCTATCTTCAGGTCTGCATGTTGATGATCAACAGAACATGATATCAAATCACCTCATGTAAGAGATGGGTCATACATCGGATTGTTCCGCGTGTGCTTTTTGGTTGTTTTCAGCTTACTACTGACAGGCATCACATCCTCAGGTCCATAATCATTACCATCTTCAAGATCATCATCTGCCCAAAACTTTCCTTTCAGTTTTTTGTTCTTGGAATTAAAAGAAGGAAGGGAGGAAGTGGGCATCGCAGATGAAAGCAGGACATTGTTAACAATGGGAAATGTCAAACCTGCGCCTGTTACATTAGAAGGAGGTAGTTGAAAATTTGATGGAGGTTTCAAGTGTCCATAAGGGGACGTAGAAGCTACAGGAGTTGATTTCGCGGCGATAGGAGAGGATTTAGAAGAGACTGGATTTAAACCAGTGGTACGCATCAGACCACATGTTGCAGAAGTATTGCTCATGCCTGAATTTCCTTTTGGCGATTTGTCAACATTAACAGAATTTTCATCAAAGAGATTACCTAGCAGATCCTCCTCGCCTTCAACTTGATTGATTTGTTCTATATTTTTAGCTGCAGCCTCCTGCATGGTATTGATTAATGCTACAAAACTAGTTGCAGCTTCAGCATTACCTCCAATATTATAATCAACCTGTTGACTATTAGCTTGCACATTTGTGTTAGTATTGATGTCATTATTAACCATCCCTTCATCTACTACTGCTTGTTCGTCCTCACCAACGTGTTCCACATCAGCAGCAGCAAGATTCTCAAAAGGATTGGAGCTTCCATTTCCTATCTTCACATCTCGACTCACATTAACCATGCTATTACTCATGGTTTTCATTCTCCAATATTTCTTTTTCCTATTATTAACTGTTTTCCAATTGTTCTGAAAAAAGTTCTCCTGTGACTTTTTAATGTTATTCCCATTGTGATCATTGACTTGATGTTGCTTGCTGGTATCAATCTGAACATCTTTTGCAACCGTATTGTTATTATTTAACTCACATGAGGATGTTTCATAACCAAATTTTTTGCATAAGGTACAGATCAACGGCTTCCAGTCATAAGAGAATTTAACTGGGGGACAATTCTCTCCTAAGGCTGATATTGGAATGGAATCAGGCAGTACATACTCAGGGGAGACTTCCACTAACGCCTTAGCATATCTAAATCTGTTCATTCTCTCTGTGCTACTATCAAAGCAGATTAATTTTCCTACATGACACACCAACCAGTTTATACCAATTAGAGTCCAAAGAATAGTGGGAATTCGATAGAAGTGAATACATACAGGAACTTTCCTGATTTGCGACTGAACATTACCGATGATTGGATCCCATTTCGTCAAAATAAACATTCTTCCTCTAATAAAAATCAGATCAGCATTTAAGATCCGATCCTTTTCATCATCATTAAAAAACTTGAAATAGTAAAATCTACCATCAAATTTGATGTCCACATCCCCTTTTAATTTCCAATACTTCTTCAGAAAATTGGTCACAACAAGATAATTCAGTGTACCATACAGGGAAAAACCTACTAAATAACTACTCCAATAATCCATACCTGTTTTCCTGACCAAATCAGGCAATGATTGGGGGGGTGTCCCTGGGAATATCAAAGTGGATAGGCTCATAAACTCCAGCGTTTCTCGGAAGGGAATTGAAGAGAGAAGTGTAGTCGCACTTAGTTGATGGATTCGATGACGATGATGGGATCTGATTGGGTTGCGATTACTTATTTGCTTGGCGCCTATCAGAAGTTACAGCACCAGAGTTCGCGAGCGATGGGTTCGCAGTAGTAGGATTTGCATCGGAGAGGGGTGGATCGGATGGAGAGGGAGGAGGAGGAGTGCGAGATGGAAGAGGAGGGAAGGAATCAGAGGCAAAGTTAGGAGAAGAGGAATTGAATTTTATTTGCGCAGCCTCCATGACTAATGTTCATGATAGGGTTAATTCATAAACATATTTGTTACTTTGTGCATGTGAATTAAATGCTACAGAAGCAATAAATAATTCACCAACATGCATACCAGTAGTGTCTTTATTCCATTTCTCTCTTTCTTTTCTTTTCATTAGAGCATCTACTTCATTCTCCTTGTTTTCAAGCTCCTTGTTATTTTCAACTTGCCTCCCTTCCAATACAATTTTTTTACCATTTCATACAATCTCTAAGCCTTAATACTTTCGTCAATGTCCTCTATTCCATTATCACTGCATTGCCTTGTTACTGGAGGTTTTGTATAATGCATCTAGTTCTCATGTTGCAGAAGTGTTTCCAAAGGTTGTATGACATATTCACTTATTTCCTCAAGTTCTAAATCCTCTAATTCTTCAATAAAGTTTTGCTCTTCATCATCAACATTTTTTTCCTGTGCAGTTTCTCCTTCTCCAAGACTTCGAAACTGTTACTTGATTTTAGATCCTTTTCTTTGTTATTCCCTTAACTACTCCCACCTACACTCACTGGTTCTGTATTTCCCTTGTTAAGATATGTTTCCATTGCTTTATTCATCTTATTTGTTACTTGCCATTTCTGTGTGTTATTTTTGACTACAAAATGAGGTTTATAAATCACTTGCTCTCTCATTTGCATAGGCCTTTTAACAGTTTCCTTCACATTGTAAGTTTTCTCTTTGTATTCATTCATTTTAGGTAATTCACAGTTATCACAATTTTCACTTTGATGTCCAAAAGACTTACAATTGATACAAATATCTGGTTTCCACAAATACTCCATAAAAGTACATTGCACTCCCCCGTTGGGTATCCTGACTAGAAAGTAATTAACTAAAGCTTTATCCGAATTAAATTCAATCAATCATTTAGCATGTTGGATTCTTTCTCTACTATTTCTCATTTCATCCATATATAACAACTTACCTAGCCTATAACTTATCCAATGTCTCCCAAAATTTGGCCAAGCAAAAATAGGAATATTGTATAATCTTACCCATATTGGTAACAAATTTATATTGCCACGAACATTGCTTTTTGATGCATCATATGGCTTGATGATGAATAACTTATTATTCAAAATAATAGGGTCAGCTTGCTAGATTCTATTCTTGTCTTCCTCACACGAGAACTCAAACATAAAGAGAACAGCATAATTAATCACAAGGAAGAATTTTATATCCATAGAAAGGTGTTACATCAAGCTAAGCACAAAGGTACAACACCAATAATTAAATAAAACTCCACTAAAAGACATTATATAAACTTGTTTATGGGTTTATTTAAGTAGAAGTGAACACTATTTTTATATAGAATCAAAATAGCCCAAAAGCTGTAAAAATCGACGAGCCATCATAAAATTGGATCCATAACATCAAATAACCACTATGTTAATAATATTTTTTGTCAACACTGGAAGTAGGTATGGAGATGTGAACCTAAGGGATGTAAGGAGTTATTTAGTTCACAAAGCTTGAGTTAGTTCACCGTTTCCTAAATATTAAGGTCTTAAGGCTGAAGATTAGTTACCCTTTTCTCAAAGGGTGAGTGTCACGCTTATGAGACTCAACAACCAATAGTCACCTTGGGATAAAGGCTCCCTAAGCGCAACACAAGTTAGAAAACTAAATGGTTTGTAAAAGTGTATTTTGGTAGTTTAGGCTTATGGTTAAGGCTTATGTTATGGAAGATGCATAAAGAAATAAGAAATAGAATTCATTAAACTCATGCTAAGTGTCGATTCACCTTTTGTTACTCATTGATTCGAGTACATAAG
Organism: Allium sativum; assembly: GCA_030737875.1. Taxonomy (NCBI): domain Eukaryota; kingdom Viridiplantae; phylum Streptophyta; class Magnoliopsida; order Asparagales; family Amaryllidaceae; genus Allium; species Allium sativum. The sequence continues at coordinate 198,307,242 of CM060925.1, read as the reverse complement.
TGTTTACAAAGGAACAATTGATTTACAACCTAGGGCTTACTCTATAAGAAATGAGTACAAGATTGAGGAATGAGAAAAGTTCCCATAAAATGAGATCACTATGGTCTTATTTATAAACTAATTGGGTCCACTTTTGTTATCAACTCAGAAGAAGCTCTTTGATTATTTGCATAAATACTTGTATCCCCAATGGATCGTGAGTGATCCATCAATGGATCGTGAACAATCCACTGATGCATCTTGGGTGATCCATCAATTGATCGTGAGTTGGTGGGATTGCTTCTTCTCAATGAACCACATGCTTTAATCCATCAACGATGTTTAAATCTTGAACGATCAAACATTGGATACTCCAAGCTTTAACTTGTAAATTGAACGTACTCTTCTTTGGTAATTGCTCTATAACAAGAAAAACAGTTTCACGTTTTTGGGCTAGTACTTTGACGTCGACTGCCTACATCAACGACAGTTTAGTTCAATCATTAAAAATGAACTACAGTGAATTTCATGCCTTAAACTAAATAACGTGCATATACAGAATCATTTCGTTCAATCATTTAAAACTAGTAGAACATCACCTGCATAGATACGACATTTTTATCCGAATTCACAACGATGCATGAGATCACCTAATCGAAACACGCCGATTGTAGATTTCAAGCTTCGCTTTTTAATGACTTATATAATTATGCACAACAACTCACACTTAGGAAATCCGTACCTGCAATTTATTTAAAAACACGATTCCTTGTATAGAATGGATACCTGACAAAAAGCTCGTTATCATTTTGAGGAAACGACTACTTATGGCCAAGCCGGAGCTTCTACTCAAGTTTTTGGGACTATGACGACTGCAGCTCCCGGGTCAGAATTAAATCATTCTATTCCCGTCCTCCGTCCTCTTGGAAAATCACCATAGGAGAGATGCCCTTCATTGCTTACACAACGTTCTTTTAAACAGTTATGCAATCAATTTGGCATTCCCGAGGCTGATACAAGATTACCAGAGAAGGATGAATTTGTTTATCTCCCGCCCCTTGGCTTTGTATCAGTAAATCGCCATATGTTAATGAGTCGAGCCGTCCCTCCTATCAACCCATTTTTACAGATGATCCTTCAACATTTGGCCATTGCCCCATTCCAGCTACAATGAAATGGCTATGCCATTTTAATAGGGCTTTATGTGCTTTTCATGAGGACAAGGCACTGTATGCCTACACTTTAGGATATCTGTTATCTATGCGTTTTTAAAGGAGGAAAGAACCCCTTCTATTATCTTTGTTGAAGGCTCTCGTAACTGCAAGCTTATCCTCAACTTATCAGATAGTGCGTAGAGATTCCAGAACCAATTCTTTTATGATCCATGCCACGAGAGCTTTAACGGAATCTGGATGGAAGGAGGTGAACATATTTTCTCAGAGCTCTTCGCATCTGATTTTTCCTAAGTATTGATCATTAAATCTTCTTTCTATTTTGCAGAACTACCCTCTCCTATCAAGGACTTTGTTTTTGCCAATCTACACTTGAGAGTTTTAAGGTTGTCAATGATAAGGAGAGGACTAAAAAGTTTTTAATCACTGAGGAATTTCTTCGTCAATTTGGATTGCATGACCCCTCTAGGTCTTTTTTTATAAAGAAACTTCTTCTACTCCTCGCTCTACGCCTAAAGCATCGGGTGCCCCTGCTTCTAGAGATGATATTACAATGAAGGATTCTACTGATGAACCCGTATTGAAGAAGTTCTCAGAGCCTACTAGCAGAGCTGAATCATTTGTCCAGCCTGAATTACCTTCCATTGATGAGGAAGAAGTTATATACAATAAGAGTAAAGCCCCCCCGACAACTGATGAGCAGCTTGAAGAAAGAAAGATCGTGGGCAAAGGCAGTACTATTGCTGAGGGAATTGACACCAATCCTATAATTCTAGTTACATACGAGGATGAGTTCATGGAAATATACGGGAGTTTGAGAGATCTTAATGTTACTTCCAACGAACTTGCTACTAGTGATACCTTAACTTCAAACTCGTTGCCCTGATAACAACGGTGGCTTATGAATTGGCTCTAACTCCTTCTCAAAAACCCTCTCCGAGATTGCATCCTGTTTGGCTCCAAAATCTATGAGTGGTTCATTGTTCAATGCACGTTAGATCACATGCTGCACACACTTAGAGTTTTTGATATCCTATATGTGCTTTTTGTCCTGCCTCAGTGCTTCATGTTGAGATCTTGTTTTCTTTTGTTTCAGGTCAAACCATGGGTCGTCAATATATTGACGATTTCAACCGCTATGGAGGTTCTTATAACCCATGGTGCTATGGACCACCACGTTCTTACGAGGAGATTATGAACAAAGAAGAGCAAGAAAAGATCAGGAGTCACGGGACAAGGAAGAGAAGGATAAGCGGATAAGAAAAGCCCGTGATGATCGCCATGAGCGGGAGAGACGAGAGAGAGATGATTGGAGGAGGAAGAGAGACTGGGATGACAGGGATAAAGACCATGGTGGAGATGATTTATATAAGCGCTCCAGATCAGACAAAGGTCTTTCTCCTGTTGTGCAAACATCCGCGACCCTTAACCTGCTGCACCTTAAACTACCACTTCTTTTCCTGTCAACATCCAACAAATCATTCAAAGTACACATTACACTCTTAAACTAGCACCTAGCACACTTGCTGAACAGTTTCCTCATTGTTTCTTGAAATGATTCCACTTTAACTTAGACATAAGTCAAATGGACAAAGAAGCTATGCTTAAGGATCTGATGACGGTGAAGGGCAACATTGAGAAGCTGACCAATTGACAGAAACTGGCTGATGAGCTCCAAAGAGTCAACAGAAGTAACATTGTAGCCATGCTAACCATGGAGAATGACAAAGATAAATGGATAAGACTTTAAAAGCTCGTGATGCTAGCAACAAACCCTTTCTGAGAAAAATAATGAGATAGAGGCTGAAAATCAGAAGCTCAAGGACGAACTTGCTGCTGCTACCTCTTCCTATAAACAGAAAAAACCTTGCTAACCACTCAAGTTAAGAATATAAAGGGCCTTGAAAATAGAATTTCATTTGAAGTATAAAGTATTTTGGAAATATAAATTAATTTGAAACAAAGTATGTTTAAAGTATAGAGTATTTAGACTATAAATTGATTTGGAAATATAGTTTGTTCAGAAGTATATTTTGACATGAAACATAAAACATTTTGGAATATTAGTTAATTTGAAATATGAAGTATTTTGAAATTTTGAAATTTTGAAATCTTATTATGAGAAATAAATTGATATTAATTTGAGCATAAAAAAAGAATTGAAACCAAATAAATTTTTGGATGTAAATGTAACCAAAATGAATTTGTGTATCAAATAAAATATCATTTGAATTGAATGAGAATCTAAATAAGCCTTCATAAGTAAGATTATGTTTTGTAAATTATTTGGAAATATAAGTATTGTGTATTAACTAACTTGATTGAATGAAGCTATGTTTTGTAAATTGTGTTGAGTCAAAGGATCTCATATAGTTTTGATTTCTGCCAAAGAAATACGCGATGATCGACAAAAAGACGATATTCATTGGTTAAGAAGATAAGGAGCTGCATATGGTATTATTCATTAGAGATTGATTATTTAGTATGTTAATAGTGTTTATTCATGTTAAAATCTATCCTCAAATAATCAATATATATATATATACAAATATGTATATATATGCACATTAATTGTGCAAACTGAGCATAACCGGTCGACCGCTCAAATCGGAGCAGTCGACCGTTTTTACCCAGTTTGCACAGTAAATGTGCACACATATACACATAACGTATATATATTTGAATTCCTGTCTACTGGTCCATTTTGACCTGTTGACCGTTTTTAAACAGAAGCAACTATTCGAATAGTCGCTTCCATTTCTTCAGGGTGGCTTCTCTTCCTCTTCACCAATGATCATATCCATTATTTGTAACTCTTTACTAATAGTTACAACTGTTTATCTCTTATATAAACATCTTGAAATCATCATTTCAATTCACCAATTCTTTCTATCTAATCTCTATATTATTGATTTCATTCTTGAACTCTCAAAGTACTCAAAAGCTCATATTCTTCACAATATCGTTTTCGAATCCTAGAATTTATATATTATTCTTTTGATTAAAATACGATATCATCTTCCAAAATCTTCATAAACACAAATATTATTTGAGGATAAGATTATAGGAAGATTGTACGAGAATTGACAAATTCGTGTTATTGAGAACACATATTGTCAACTACAAGTATATTCATCTTTGTTGAAGTCCTTTGTGTTGTAAGAGGCAAGTATTGAAGTCCTGTGTGTGATCAGCCAAGCGTTGAAGTCCTCATATTGTTAGAGGCGTGAAATCCTATTCGACTGCTCGGGTATTGTATACCTGTTCCTCCGGGTGAAGTGAGGTGGTTGTTAGTGAAAATCCGGATAGAAGTCTGGGACTGGACGTAGAACGGTGCTCCGAACTAGTATAAAAATCCCTGGTGTGATTTTTCTATTTTACTGCTTTTCTGTTTTATATCTGTGATTAGCATATCATTCTTCATAGCTGTTGTATACTTGTGTGTTATACACCATATTACATGATCCTTGTGTACTATACTAGCACGTACACGAGTTTTCATTTGGTATCAGACCACGGTCATCATATTACCGTAACACAGTCATTTGATATATTCTAGTAATATGGCAAATAACGCAAGCACCAGCACTAACACTTACACGGAAGGTCAATTGACACAATGACCTCCATTCTTCAATGGTCTCAACTATAGCTATTGGGCAACACGTATGGCATTCTTTATGCAATCAAATAGCTATGATGCCTGGAATGCTACTAAAAAAAGAAATAGTAAATCCTACAACTGACTATACAGAGTGGACACCGGCTGAGAAAGCATCAGCCGTAAATGCAAAAGCAATAAACATGTTGTTTTGTGCGTTAGATCAAAATGAATATAACCGTGTTAGTATTTTTACCACCGCATATCAAATTTGGCAAACGCTGAAAACCACTCATGAAGGTACTAACAAGGTTAAACAAGCCAAAATAGCCATATTGAAAAGTTAGTTCCAAAATTTCAAAATGAAGCCGAATGAAACAATCAATGATATGTATTCACGGTTTCAAACTATTCATCATGCACTTATTGGATTAGGACAAAAATATTCCGATTTTGATGTTGTTTAGACAGTCCTACATTCTCTGACTAGTGAATGGGAAGGAAAAGTATTAGCAACTGAAGAAGCTAATGACCTTTCCGTCATGAAGCCAGATGAATTGATAGGAAATCTAATGTCCTATGAAGCTAATTTGCAAGCTAGAAAGGAACAGAAAGAAGAAAAGAAAAATGTAGCATTTCATGCTAAAAAAGATGAAGATGAATCAGATTTTGAAGATGAAGGATTAGCATTCATTGCGAAAGGTTTCAAAAAGTTCTTGAAACAATGAAAAGCTAGTCGATATAATTAAAAGAAGATTGGATCAAATAGAGCATCATCATCAGATGTAGAATGTTTCTACTGCCATAAAAAGGGGCACATACACAAAGATTGTCCGGAACAAAAGAAGAAGTCAGAAAATGACAAGTTCAAATACAAGAAGGACAAATCAAAGAAACGAGCTTTCTCAGTCACATGGAATGATTCAGACTCGTCTTCATCAGAGTGTGAAAGTGATTCAGAAAATGAACAAGCAAATATTTGTTTCATGGCAACAGAAGATGAGGTACAAATTCCTACATTTGAAGAAGTTCTTGATATTAATGCCGAATTGATAATTAAGTTTAAAGATATGAAACAACAATGCAAAGAAGCCAAAGCAGATTTAAGTAGAGCAGAGTTTGAACGAGATATGTTAAAAGAAGAGAAGAAAATATTAGAAGAGGAACTTGAAAAAGCTCAAGAATAATCATCTAATATTGATTCTCAATTATCTCTTTTGAGTCAAGAAATTGAAACTCAAAAAGAGAAAAATGATGCTCTCACTACTGAAAATCATGAGCTTAAGGCAAAAGTCAAAATTCTAGACCTAGAAAAATCTAGTTTACAAACCAAGTTAGATAACATTACTCAAAATGTTTCTAACTTCAATAAAGGTCGAGAAAATTTGACAAAAATCATTGAAAATTTACAATCTGCTTCAAATAAACAAGGTTTGGGATATAAGAAACAACAAACCAAAAAATATCTCAATAAGTGAATTGTTGAAAATAAAGCCAAGGAAAATCTTAGTTTGTTATATTCCAAACCAAAACCAGTTGTGAAGTTTCAAAAGAGAAATGTCAAGACTATCAAGATATGGGTTCCTAAAACAAACAACAACTTGATTAGGAACAAATATATTCAACATTTCATGAATAATGTGCATCATAATTCAAATTACTTATATAAAGGGGATACTGGACCCGTATGGGTTTGGACTCCTAAGACCTAACTCTTAGGACCCTATAAAAAGTGGGTACCATGGACTTAATTTTATTTTTTACAGGTCCCACTTAAGAAAAGAGGAAAGTGGATATTGGACAGTGGTTGCTCGAAGCATATGACTGGAAGACAAGAGCTTATTGACAAATATTACATACTCAGATGGTGGCTCTGTCACTTTTAGAGATAATTCAAAATGCTATATCATCGGCAAAGGCGATGTGAGTAATTGCGATACATCTAACTTACCTCTTATTACTAATGTCGTGCTAATTAGAAATTTGAAACACAATTTACTTAGTATTAGTCAGTTATGCGACAAGGGTTTCACAATTTCCTTTTCTGATAATAAGTGTAGTATCTTAGATAAAGACCATAAGTTAGTTTTCGAAGGATATAGAGACAGAAATATATATATTCTGAATATGAATATCAATCATAATTCAGATATATGTCTTGTAGCTAATGATAATGATCCATGGCTATGGCACAAACGCTTCTATCATATAACTTCAAAACTATTGATAAGTTAGCCAGAAACGATCTAGTTAAAGGACTACCCAAAATGAATTTTAAAGTTGATAACTTTTGTAATGCATGTCAATTAGGAAAATTGACTAAATCTATACTATACTATTAAAGCTGAGTATAACTTTGTTAGCTCTAAGACAATCCACGTGTATTAGTAAGCTCAAACGTCCTAAGATATACATAATTTTGTTCTCCTCCCCTTCATTGTTTAACCTAATTTTAATTTAGGCCTATCAAATCAACTCAGAAATATCCCCCAATATTTTCACTGCGTCTGATTGTCTTCTGGCTATACTTCCTCACTCCGTCATCGATGCCTACCGCGTTTCTCAAACATCGGTCAAGCAGGTCGCCTGGAATGATTGTCGCGTTTAGGTAATCTCCATTGTCGTTTTTTCCACTACTTTATTTCTTTTTGGGTGGATTTTTGAAGATCTTCAATAATTGAAACGAGTTTTATTTGTTACGAATCTCCATGGTTTTCCTGCTGTATAGATTGAAAATATATAAATCTCCTCGTGTGTTTTGTTGATTAACTCCAGATATGAATGTATTTGGAAATGCAATCTTCTTTTGTTCAGATCTGTTAATTTTTTTCCTGCGCGTGATAGGTGAAAAGATACGATTCTTTGTCCATCTTTTTAGATCTATTTGTCCATACTGATATCAATGATTTTGTCTTATATTGCAGAACATCAAATTTGCAAATCGGAATCTCACAGCGCATTCAATGAATGAGGTTTCTCCGACTGTCTTAATTTCATGTAAGTAATTTATGTAATAATAAACGTAAGGTCAGAACAAGATTATATTAGACTGTTCAGCACAAGAGGTGAGATGGAGACTGACATTAGCTAATTTGATTTATAATATTTGTTATTATTTAGCTTACTATGGTGTATATTGTCCATTTGCCCTTATTTTTCTCCTGATGTCTGATTTCTTCCCTATCCCGGACGTGATTTTTCAGTAGCACACTAAATGGATAAATATCTTCTTCTTTTTTTTTTGGTTTCGATCTATGTTTTCAAAAATAACCATTCAAATACTAGGATATTGAATTACAAGAAAAGTTATGGCCTTTTCTTTCAATCTATATTCTTTTGGTCTGTAGCTAAGTAAATGATTTTCCTATTTAATTTCTTTTTGGTCTTTACTTTCCTTTTAAAGTTGCGTATAATAATAGGCTTTTATATTTGAATTCAATACTCATTGAGCTAAAAAGAATAAATATATCGATTACATTTTCCATTATACATTATAAAGGTATTGCTAACTGTTCTACCATATCAACGCCTTGCTAACCTACTGTTAAATCAACGATTTATTTTTGAAACTTTTTATGGATAGCTCTGATGCAAACTTCAGAAGAGTTGTAGGATAGTTAACATTAGTTCAAGGTATTTATAAATTTTGAGTTGTGTCACTGATCTGCTAAGCAAACATGATATATATCAAACTGAATGTTTTTTACCCACTTAGATGATAGAATATTAATATAATATGTTACTAAGTTAATTTATTTATATATTTCATAATCAATGGTTGTAATTTGAAACATTGTATTAACCTTAACACTTCCATTTTAGATGTGTTCATTTTTGAGCAAACTCTCCCATTTTTGATGTGTTTATTTTTAAACATGTTTCTAAATACCTAACCATATTTTAGTTCATCCATATATGTCTCACTTTACAAGATAAGCTGTCCCAATGGTATCTTTTTGTCCTACTTTTGGTAAATATGTCAATACGTGCCATGTTTTTTATGTAGGAGCATAAAGCAACAAAATAAAAAAAATACAAAGTAGTCTTTGTGCAATAGCAGCAGTATTTTGGTTTGACTATATCATATTTCTGCACATTTGAAAGAAGAATATAGTCAAATGTTTTGCAAACTGATTCCATAATATTTGTATAGTAATATACGTTGTCATTAAATAAAGTTTCCAATTATAGATGCAAACTGGTCCATTATTCTGCTAATGAAAACATTTCGATGTTTCCTGATTTACCAAAGATCGACGCAAACATTTTAGGTGATATCTTGATTCGCATTAAGCCCCTTCGTTTTTTTATTATTCTTTTAAGGTAATTTCAAAATTTACTCAATTTTCCATGTATAATTGCATACAAATCTGTTAATTAACTTTGTAAAGAGTCAGTGGCTCATTCAAACCATTGAGGCCTCTGACTTTTGATCATGGCATGGATAATTTATATATGAAACTGGGAAAGAAATCATAAATAAATTTAATAACTGGAATAAATTATGAAAACGAAATACTAGATTACTAATCATTATTTTGACACATTTTTGTGTGGTTAAAATGCATTATTTGTACTCAAGTATCAATAGATTGTCATTTTTCACCATATATTGTGACATTAATTAAGAATAGACAAAAAATACATTATGTATTTTAGATTTAATGTAGATTAGAAGTATCTAGATTTCATATGGTGCAACAGATTGAAGCTTTAAATAGGAAAAATCATTTACTTAGCAACAAATTGAATTACATATGGTGCAACAGATTTGAATGTGTAGGTCTGTTAACTTTAGAATTATGCAAGTGTTAATATTGTGAGCAAGATTTTTCTCCTATGAGCTTTAAAAACATTCGATATAAGTTTCATTTTTGACAAAAAATCATTATCGTAGGCAATTACATAAAGTGTACTGACAATAGGAGGAAAACAAATTAATATGGAAATGTTTGTCATATAATCCTGCGAAGTAAGGAAATCGTATGTGATTTATTTCCATGCTTTTTAAGCAATATCATAGACAATAATATAAATTTTACTGAAATTAGGAGTAGAACAAATTGATATGGAAATGTTTGTAGTAAAATCCTGTAAAGTAAGATCATATATGATTTATTTCCATGTTTTTGTGAGGTAAGACTTCCGTACGTGAAATCCCTATATTTGTTATGCTGTTAATTGATTTTTTTTAATGGCATGCTTAATTTCTACGATATGTTTTATTTTTTGGCTTGCTTTGATACGAAGGTTGCTAATATATTTTTCAAATGCAAAAACATTTGTTCATAGTATTGTTTAAGTTAAGGTGTTTTTTTTCTAATTCCAATGTAGTTTAAGTAGCCTTGATTTAATTCTATCAGAAGTTATGGTAATATCTTTCACAATTTGCCACCTGCATGTTATAAATGTATATACAAATAGATTTTTTATATACTTTTAAGCACTTATTATATATGTTTGTTGTATTCCCTTTTAGCACATTTTTAGTCTTCTATGTTGTTAAATTATGTAAGAAAAAAAAAATATTTCAATTATAGATAGCTAGATTAATTTGTGTACACAAACAATTCAACCAAGCCATGTAAATTGAGCCAACGATATCACAGACAATAACATAAAGCGTACTGACATTAGGAGGAAAACAAATTAATATCGAAATGTTTGTAGTGTATTCCTGCAAAGTAAGGAGATCATATATGATTTATTTCCATGCTTTTTGAGGTAAGATTTCCATACATGGTATCTCTATATTTTTCCATGTTGTTAATAGATAGTTTTTTTATGGCATGCTTAACATCTACGGTATGTTTGATTTTTAGTTAATTCTTAAGCTCTAATTATATATGTTTGCTGTATTCCCTTTTAGCACATTTCCAGTCTTTTATATTGTTGAATTATGTAAGAAAAAAGTTTATATTTCAACTGTAGATAACTTGATTAATTTTTATACACAAATAATTCAACCAAACCATGTAAATTGAGTGAACATTATCATAGACAATAACAAAAAGTGTACTGACATTAGGAGAAAAACAAATTAACTTGGAAATGTTCATAGTATAATCCTGCAAAGTAAGGAGATCATTTATGATTTATTTCCATGCTTTATTAGGTATGATTTCCATACATGAAATCTCTATATGCTTATGTTGTTAATAGACGTATGGCATTTTTAATTTCTATGACATTTTTGATTTTTGTTGACTTCCTTTGATACCAGGGTTACTAATATATTTTTAACGAGCACAAACATTTATTTATAGTAATGTTTAAATTATTGTTGTTTAGGTGTTTCTTTGATATAATTTTGACGTAATTTAAGTAGCTTTGATTTAGTTCTATTAGGAGCTATGGTAAGACGTTTCACATGTTGTCACATGTATGTTATAAATGTATATACAAATAAATTTTTAGTTAATTCTTAGCACTCATTATATATGTTTGCTATATTCCCTTTTAGCACATTTTTTGTTTTTTTATATTGTTGATTTATGTAAGAAGAAAGTTTATATTTCAACTATAGATAGAGTGATTAAATTTTATGCACAAATAATTCAACCAAGCCATGAAAATTGAATCAATTATGTACTCAATTCTTAATTAAAATTTTGACACATGGTTTTATGGTTATAAATCGACTATCAATGTTTTTTTATCAAATATTGTTTGAGATACGCATTTGTAATGAAATGCAACAAAAATAGTTACTCAAAATTTCATACTGTCTAACGGGCCGAGACTACATTTTTTTTTAGAACACTCACCAGAAATAGTAATAGCTTATGTAGAGAGATGTTATCATAAATAACTAGGAAGGTGATGATACTGTAAATATATTTTTCCTTCTAATGCACTATAGAAAATAACATGCAATATACTTTTTATGTTTCAGCATTAAGTGCAATATCCAAAACAACAATAGCATGAATTGTGCAGACATTACAAGTTTTATAACAAATTGATTGAATTAATCTATAAAATATTGTATTTTTTGCCTGATTGAATAATTCTTTAATGACTCTTAACATATATGGAGCATTTCCTTCTAAATTTTAGACCTTTTTTATTTTTCCAATGAAAATGTTGATTTTTTACATGTTCTTTATTATGTTAGATTGGCTTAAGATTTCTTACACATTTGTACCTGCAATGTTTAACAAATTGGCACACATTAATATTTATTCAAGTTATACATACAAGTTGTCTATGGATGATGGTATAATAACCATAAACTTACCATTAACTCCATTTTTTTCATGGAAATTAAGTTAGATTTGCAAATATATCCAAGCTATTTGTAAGGATGTACATTTCTTTAAATATGTCGTTTACCAATTTATTTTAATACTATCTCAAATCCAAACTTCGAATAAGTATTTGGAAGGTGCAAAATTCTATCCCGTGCTACGCAATTTTTAAACAATTTTTGGGAAGTGCAATTTTTCGTAAAATGTGGAATTATTCATGTTACACATTGATTCTTACCAAAAAATTATATAATATTTGACACAAGGACTTCTGTTACAAGCACGTTATTTAACAACCGTCATCCTCTCTGTAAAGCAAAAATAGCAATAATAGAAATATCACATTTTTGGAAAATATCTTCAAATTTATCCATATACAGCGAGTAAATGATATAGCCATATTGACTAGATGAAAGTAATTTTTGGTTTCAGCAAGTCGTTTAATCTTTATGCTATGTTTGTCTCACCGGGTTTTGCCACCTAGATTTGTATAGCATTTATTCAAATTGTACCAATATAAATGGAAATATCATTACTGACAGTAAATATATGACCATGATTGACTAACCATACAAATGTTAGCCTGATCTGATCTGTCGGTAGAACAACATTCTTTTCTTTTGATTTGTGAAATAAGTACACACTGTTTCGTATTTGCTCAAGACTACCTGCTTCATATGTAATCAGATCCAAATATGTATCTCATCATTTTGTATAACCAAATTATAAGCATTTTGGAAGTTATTTATTATACTGATAGAATTTACATCTATTTGTTTAACTTTGATAGTAAACTGATATATCATGTAATATTATGTATACGGTTTACTGCTAAGAATATGAAACCACAATATTGTTGTTTGCTTTTGGTGGTATCATAATAAAATATTCATCAATGGTTCGTTAGTAGCATAAGGATGGTAATTCAAGATTGCATTTAGATTATATCATCATCCAGGGGAAGGCTTGACTATAGATCTTGGCTGGAAGGGAAAGAGAAATTGTGAAGTAAATGCTCGGGAGGGGAGCGAAGATGGATCAGGTGAAGGCAGCAATGGAGAATAGTGTACTTGCTTTTACTGTGTCCAAGGAATAAGTGAATAAACTGATGTTAAGGCTATCAAGATTGATGGTAATATTTATTATGTCTTTTTTCCTTTTCATTATATAAGAGTTTTTTTGTTGGTTTGGTATTGATAGTTAGATATCTATTGCGTTAGGTACTATTTAACGTCTAGATGAATAAAACAACAGCTTGAATAAGTTTATCTTCACTGCTATAATTTGCACGTTACGGGCTTCTAATGTATCTAATGTTGTCATAAGCACTAAATTTCTAACAAATATGCAAAATTGTAGCTGCTAGATTATTATTGATGCATAAGTAAATATATTAATTATATATTTATCAGATCTTAAAAATCTTTGCTTAGTTTAACTATTTATTTCTAACTTTTATAACAGAAATTTTGTCACATTATTTTAAGTAATTTATCCAGATACTTATGATGTTTAAAAGTACCATGTTACAAATTCAGACATCTCTTTGTAAATTGACTTTTTTTATAATGTTCTTGAAAAAATGATTGAAGAAAACATGGGAAGCAAAACTAATCCTACAAGTTGCAGTCCAACACTTCAATGACAAGCAAGTAAAGAAGTGTTAACAAAATTGAGAACTGTGTCAGTTCAGAGAGACATGTGATCCATTCATGCATGAATTTTTTAACACGTCCCAAATTGTATACAATCAACAAATCATGATGGTAGAAAGGTTACAGCAGAGAAAGCTCAGACTAGGCAAAAAGCCAAAGTCGGTGAAAGCATTGAGAATGTTATCGAGCATTATCTACCTTATGGACACTTATATTCGTTACCAGCGCTTATTTTATTTCTATCAAAAGTGTACTTGCAAATTATTTGTGCATACAAAATTGTTGATTGCAATGTTCGATTTTTCTCCTTAAATGATAATTTGTACAAAACGCATTTACAGCTGTAGCCTATGTAGCCTGTGCAGCCTATGCAACAAAGCATGGAATAGAGTATACATCAAATTGTAAAGTAACAACCTTTTCTAGCTTATGGACACTTATATTCGATACCCATGCTTATTTTATTTCTATTAGAATGTGTACACGCATATAATTTATGCATACATAATTGTTAGCTACAATGTTCATTTTTTTTCCCTTAAATGATAATTTGTACAAAATGCATGTAAAAGTTTACTGCAATTTTTTTTCCTACTCTTATGACGTGAAGATTTTGAGTGTGCACGCTACAATGATAGATGTCAACTCATATTTTTCTTCATGCCCAATGCCTCGTTGCTTTTACTTTAAATTTTGATAGAAATCCTTATGATGGTTCGATTACATCTTCAAATTTCTTGCCATTTCCAAAAATTCTTTCCATTTCCATATGTGGAGCACGTCCTAAATTGTGTATTTTTTAAATGGTTCAATCTTATTGGTGTAACCCATATGTCTATTCATTGTTTTTTATTTCTGCTATTTTTTAATCTAGAAGGAAAAATGTATATATTCTTATTACGGTAATTATAACAAAATTGCAATCACTTCATATTGGATTTATCTTCCATTTAATGTGTATGAACTAAATGATTTAGGCATTTGAAGAAGAAATGAAGGTCAAATCTTGAAATTGTAAATCATCTTGCTCTTCATGAATTTGTGGGGAGGGCAGCATAGCTGAAAGTAGGCGCAGGATCAGGAATACAAAGAAATGAATCAAATGACACAACACAGTTGCAGGAATACAAAGAAATGATACAACACGGTTGCAAGTTGTATAATTTTAAATATAATAAAGCAACGTATCATTATGAACTTAACGTAATTATTTCTCTTGCTTCAGCTTCGATCAATTTATTTAATAGTTTAGTTTTCAGGCTGTTTGGTTTTGAAAATAATTAGCCATGAATCTGAGCTTTTGACACAGTTAAAGCCAAGGTCGGCTGGAACGCACTTGCGCATCTTTCGGAATTTTTTTTTATTAATACAGGGTAAACTAGCTAATACAAATGTTGGCTGTTAAGAAATAAGTTCATTTTTGTATGTACACAGCGAACATAAAACGTTAACAGATAGTGTCTAAATTATATCTAGAACTCATTTATTTTTCTTATATCCCTTCTTTTAATACAGCTGAGTCTCTCATTATCATCAATGGTAACACATTGTACGTTGAATCCAAAAAAATGCATGTGGTACCTTGAGCAAGCGGATTTTAGAATGAAAATGTTATTTTTGCTTCAATTCATCAGTAAATACTATTTAAAACAAAAACCGTGTGCGAAGCACGGGTTCACACAGTCATCTTTTACATCCAAGAAAGTCATATCAACATTACAACCACTTGAGCTACTACATATGGATTTATTTGGACCAACACAGCTCTAGTAAATAAACCATACTCGATATGTGTTTGTAATTATTGATGATTACTCTCGTTACACTTGGACGATTTTCTTGAAGAACAAAAGTGACACTTTTGATCATTTCAAATCTTTCGTCAAGAGAATTCAGAAATCGAAAGGACTTAAAGTTATGAATATAAGAAGTGATCATGGCGATGAGTTCGAAAATAATGAATTTGAACATTTCTGTAAAAGAAAGGTATTTATCATAACTTTTCATTTCCTAGAACTCCACAACAAAATGGAGTTGTAGAACGGAAAAACCGAACCTTACAAGAATGTGCAAGAATATTATTAAATGGAACCACTTTGCCAAAACATTTATGGGCAGAAGCTGTTGCAACTGCGTGTTATGTTATGAATCATGTATCCATTAGACCTCTCATCAAGAATACATCTTATGAATTATTTAATCAAAGAAAGCCAAATATCTCATATTTCAAAGTCTTTGTTTCTAATTGCTTTATTTTAAATACGAAAGACCAGCTCGGAAAATTTGATCCAAAGGCCGATGAAGGTATATTTGTCGGTTATTCGGAACGGAGCAAGGCCTATCGTATATTTAACAAAAGAACCAAAATTATTGAAGAATCACTTCATGTTTCATTCGATGAATTCTATCAACCCTCTCATAATATATCAGATGATGACGAAACTATTGTCACTGATAATCCAATCATCACAAATGTTGATTCTGACTCAGAAATAATTGAGAATATTTCTCAACCATATGTGTTACAATCTGCACCAAGAATACGATCTCCTCCAAGGATATTAAGAGATCATCCGGTTCAAAATATAATCGGGGAAGTAACATCACAAATCAGAACAAGGAGTTAACTCAATCAAATGGGTCATGTTACGTTTCTTTCAAACATCAAACCTAAAAACCCAAAAGAAGCTACTACTGATGATTACTGGATCATTGCCATGCAAGAAGAACTAAATCAGTTCGAACGCAACGATGTCTGGGAACTTGTTCCACGACCAACTGATCAGTCAGTTATTGGTACAAAATGGGTCTATAAAAATAAGGCCGATGAGCAAGGAAATATCACCTGAAATAAAGCAAGATTAGTAGCACAAGAATATAATCAGGAAGAACGTATCGATTATGAAGAAACATTTGCACCAGTTGCTCGAGTAGAAGGTATCAGAATCTTATTATCATTTGCTTGTCACCATAATTTTAAACTTTACCAAATGGATGTAAAAAGTGCTTTTCTAAATGGATTTATCAAAGAGAATGTATATGTCGAACAACCCCCCATGTTCGTACATGAAAAACATCCTGACTACGTATACAAACTTAAGAAGGCTTTGTATGGTTTAAAACAAGCACCTCGTGCTTGGTATGAACGATTACGCAGCTATCTTACTTACTCAGGATTTCAAATAGGCAAAGTCGATCAAACCTTATTTATTAAACATTCTCGTAAAGATATATTGGTTATCCAGATATATATAGACGATATTATCTTTGGTTCAACAAACGATAAACTCTGCAAAGAGTTTGCGGATATTATGACCAAAGAGTTTGAAATATCTCATATGGGAGAACTATCATATTTTCTTGGATTTCAAATCAAACAACTTTCAAACGGTATTTTCATTAATCAAGAAAAATACTGTGGAAATGTTATCAAATGCTTCGGATTAGAAAACACATCTGGTAAACCAACTCCTATGAGTACAAATATAAATCTTGAAAAAGATGAAAGTGGTAAGAAAGTTGACGAGAAACTATATCGAAGCATGATTGGTTCTCTTCTTTATCTTACCGCAAGTCGTACAGTTATAATGATGAGTGTTTGTCTATGTGCACGATTTCAAGCAAATCCAAAGAAATCACATTTACGAGCAGTAAAACGTATAATTCGTTATCTTAAAAATACCAAAGATTTCGGTCTTTTCTACCCAAAAGAATATCCATTCGAATTAGTATCATATAGTGATGCTGATTTCGGAGGTTCTCGTACAGATAGAAAGAGTATAAGTGGTACGTGCCATTTTATTGGAAAATCACTTGTCTCTTGGTTTAGTAAGAAACAAAATTGTGTTTCACTATCAACGTGTAAAGCCGAATATATATTAGCAGCTCTTGCTTGTACTCAAGTAATATATATGCAACAAACACTTCGAGATTTTGATATTCATTTATCAAGTTCTATTATATATTGTGATAACACCAGTGCTATAAACTTATCAAAGAGTCCAGTAAATCATTCCCGAACCAAACATATTGATATCCGTCATCATTTCTTGAGAGAATATATTGTAAAAGGAAACATATGTCTCGAATATGTCCAAACTGACTGTCAATTAGCAAACATTTTTACTAAGCCTCTACTTGAATCGAGTTTCATTACATTGCGTAGAGAGCTTGGTTTAATTTCTAGAAATGAACTTGATACATAATCACTAAAGTTACATATAATTAAGTTCTTTTCTATATTCAGTTTGTTCACTTTCAAAACTTTAGCTACTTTTTAGCTATTTCTATTTTTAGAAAATGAATATGAGCTTCTCTTTGTTTGTACAACAAATTTTCCTTGACAATTTTCATCCACTAATTTATATATAGAAACCTCTATATATAAGCTTGTCAAACATTATCTCTTTTTCATCTCTTCCAATCTGAGTATATAGTTTATATAACTTAAAAGCTTATATACTTCATTATGGCTCAAATTTATGATGAGTGTGCGCAAAGGTCTCACATTTCGGTTACGAGTTCTGAACCAAAGGAGTATTACTCTCTTGAAACTCCGAAAAGCAAATCAAAATGCACTCATACTCCTGGTAATACGCCATCATCTAAACGTGCAAAGAAAGCACTGTTTTGTTCACCTTGCACTAGGGAGAAGATCAATGAGATTCATCATTATCAAAAGCATCAAATGGATCTTCAGAGACAACTTCATTATGAGCAACGACGTACTTCCAAACGATTATCTCTTTTAGAAAGAATGGCATCATTATTTTGTGGTACAAACAAACATGGCGTATATGAGCCGGTGCCGCATGTTCCTTCATTTCTAGGAGTCCAAACTCTTGGGATCGAAACTATAATTGTAATGAAGCTGCAAAAGAAAAATGGTCGCCATGGACACCACGAATTAACGAGGCCAAAGAAGAGTCAACCGAGCATAATTCGTCAACCTCTCATTAGTTTTGTTTTAAATATATTTTCATATTTTTTCAATGTTATATCATATATGTATTTCCCTTTTTCGAATGAATTCAATAATGTTTGGACCTTTACGAAACCAGAAATAGAGCAAGAAAATTCAGGAAAAAAACTCCCAGAACCACTAGTCGTCCGGTCGAAATCAACCAGTCGACCGTTTTGCTCTCGGTTTAAAATGGTCGACCGGTGATTTTCCAGCGGTCGACCGGTTACGTTCAGTTCTGTTTTTAAAAACACATATACGGTCATCTTTTTTTACCCTATCCCTTCACTTTTTCACCAAAAGCCTTCTACCACAAAAAACACTCAAACCCTAGACATCGAATTTCCTACTCCTAAAACAGTTTAATGGCTCCTCCGCAAAAGAAATCGAAGAAAGCCTCCACTTCCAAACTTCAACCTATAGATAATTCTATTAAGAAATGACTTCTTGATCCAATAGTTATCAAGAGATGGAATGAGATGAAGAATTTCACCATACATCCGGGTTCGTTTGTTAAATTTCCGGATTTCTCTAATTATCGTGTTCAAAGATTAGCTAGGAATGCAAATACTGAATCCCTACTTGATTTTGATCGTAATAATGTTGAAATTAATCATGTTATGATCAAGCTTTTCTATGCTAACCTAAATTTGGACAAATACAAACTGGAAAATCCTGCTCAATGTCTTAGGTCGGTTGTATGTGGCCAACAAGTCTTTATCTCTTGTGAAAGGATGGAAAACGTTCTTGGTTCTTCATTTAGAGGAGAAAATTTCTCAAGTAAGTTTTCTACTATCCACATCCGTAATCAAATAAGTCACGAATTTATTAAAGATGACAAAGACAATAAAAATCAATTAATTTATGACCTATGACAAGAGTTCTTCATCAAATCATCATGCATTCTCTTTTACCAAGAATTGGAAATTTTGATGCCATTTACAAGGAAAATTTCAAAGCTTTATATGCAATCTATGGGGGCATTCGCATAAATTGGATTAATATGATCTTCGATGAGATTTTACAAGTAAATGAGTTAACTAGGCCACATCTATTCTATAATGAATATATTATGCGACTTCTTCTCGACTGTGGCATTAAACCTCCTGACTCATCTGTTTCAAGACCCAAGTGCATAAACAAAGCCTCGATTAAGCATATGAAGCTTCCTGATTCATATTTCAATATCATGCCTTTTGATCAATGGAAGGAACAAGGCCATCAAGGAACTTCTTCCAGACCATCTCGCCCTGAGGAAGTAAAACTTCTATGCTCAATTTCCTCAATAAAAGAAAGTCTTGAAACTATTACTCAAAACCAATTTCTTCTCGAAGCTCGACTTAAGCGTATGGACACAAAAATGGATAAACGCTTTAACAAACTTAAGTCATTCTTCGGATCTTTATGGGAAGCAATATCTTGTGGCGCATCATCTTCTTCTATGCAAGCACATGACCCTGGCAAAAGTCCAGCTCCTCCATCTTTTGCTTGGACATCTTCGGAGGAGGGTACTAACTCTGAGACTAGTCATGGACGGGGTCGAGGTAAATCTCAAATGATTGAAGAAGAAGAAGTGGAAGAAGAAGGACAGGAAACAGAAATCATATAGTTTGATTCTTTGTTCGTGTTATGAACTTATGCTTTTATTTTTAAAGACTTATTCCGAAACTTGTATCTAAATGGTGCCATAGTTTATTCGTAGTAGAATTATGTGTGTACGCTTGTACTTTATAGCTCTTATGACCTATGCTATTTGTTTATGTTGCTTGAAACTATGCTAGTATCATTAACATTGTCACTTATTTATTTATTGATTCCTTTTTGTCGATGAAAAAAGGGGAGAAAAAATGGTACTAACATTGTATATAAGAAAAAGTTGTACTAACATCGTATATACAGGAAATATAGTTAGTATACAGGCACAAATTCAGGGGGAGACTATATACAGGGGGAAATTCAGAGCTGTATTGTCATCAATCAAAAAAGGGAGAATGTTGAGTCAAAGGATCTCATATAGTTTTGATTTCTGCCAAAGAAATACGCGGTGATCAACATAAAGACGATATTCATTGGTTTAAGAAGATAAGGAGCTACATATGGTATTATTCATTAGAAATTGATTATTTGGTATGTTAATAGTGTTTATTCATGTTAAAATCTATCCTCAAATAATCAATATTTATATATATACAAATATGTATATATATGCACATTAATTGTGCAAAATGGGCATAACCGGTCGATCGCTCAAAACGGACTAGTCGACCGTTTTTACCCAGTTTGCACAATAAACATGCACACATATACACATAACATATATATATATATATTTGAATTCCTGTCTACTGGTCCATTTTGACCTGTCGACCATTTTTAAATAGAAGCAACTATTCGAATAGTCACTTCCATTTCTTCAAGAGTTGCTTCTCTTCCTCTTCACCAATGATCAAATCCATTGTTTGTAACTCTTTACTAATAGTTACAACTATTTATCTCTTATATAAACATTTTGAAATCATCATTTCAATTCACCAATTCTTTCTATCTAATCTCTATACTATTGATTTCATTCTTGAACTATCAAAGTACTCAAAAGCTCATATTTTTCATAATATCATTTTTGAATCCTAGAATTTATATATTATTCTTTTGATTCAAATACGATATCATCTTCCAAAATCTTCATAAACACAAATACTATTTGAGGATAAGATTATAGGAAGGTTGTACAAGAATTGACAAATTCGTGTTATTGAGAACATATATTGTCAACTACAAGTATATTCATCTTTGTTGAAGTCCTCCGTATTGTAAGAGGCAAGTCCTATGTGTTATCAGGCAAGTGTTGAAGTCCTCGTATTGTTAGAGGCTTGAAATCCCGTTCGGCTGCTCGGGTGTTGTATGCCTGTTCCTCCGTGTGAAGTGAGGTGGTTGTTAGTGAAAATCCAGATAGAAGTCTGGGACTGGACGTAGGACGGTGCTCCGAACCAGTATAAAAATCCCTGGTGTGATTTTTCTATTTTACTGCATTTTCTATTTTATATTTGTGATTAGCATATCATTCTTCATAGCTGTTGTATACTTGTGTGTTATACACCATATTACACAATCCTTGTGTACTGTACTAGCACGTACACGAGTTTTCAAATTGTTTAGTAATATAGAATGAGTATGATTAACAAATTTGATATTGAATTAAGTATTTTGAAATCTCTTAATGGTTTAGAAAACTGATTGTTTTTGAATTTCAACAAATGAATTTTATTATATAAATTGTGTATAGAAAATATTGGTTTTAAATATAAAGAAAGTTACGAATTTTTGAAAAATATATTCATAGGGGTAAATTGATGCTTGCCTTTATTGTAGTATATTTAAGATATACTAATGGGTGATAACTGATATTCGGATTAACAAATTACAAATGATAAACCATTGATGAAGTATGAAACGTATATCATGAAAAAAAGACAAACTGATTCAGTTAAAACTAAGGAGATCGTTTGACTAAAATTTTGGAATTTGATTCCTAAAATTTGTGAGGATTTCTAATATTTTGAAGAAAAAGACTAGTAGTATATACAAGTATTTTCAAATAACAATGTTTGAAGTATTTTTCTGAAATATTTTCAATAAGGAAATTATATGAATGGAGAACCCACTTTTGTCGCTAGAAAATAATTTCAATGATAATTTTACTTCATTGGAATTCATTCTCGAGTCTCAAAGTGGGGAAAACCACTTTGGTAGCTTTGCTACTTGTTTATCTTGGTCAAACGAAGTTTGATTTGTGAAGCATGATTTGATATGCAAATATAAACATATATATATATATTGAATGATCGAAAGAAAATCTGGAATTGATTCTTGAGTTTAGTTGAATGGTAATCGTATGTATTAGCATAGTGTAATTGTACATCTTGAAGAAATGTCTTGATAAGAAATGATTGAATTCATGATTTTCAATTATTGAATTGAAAATAGATTTTTCCAACTATTTGAATAATCCAACCCTTCGTTGAACAAGTTTTGAGTTTTAAGTGAGTATAATTTAAAATAAGCTCAAAGCAAGTAAATATCAGAAGTGCAAATGAAGAAATTGTAAGTATGAAAATTTTAAATATCTTAAACAAAAGTTTGTTTTGAGGAATATTTTAACAAAAGCAATAATTGAGAAAACATATTTTAGCTTGGCTTTATGAATCAAATAGTTTTGATATTAAATTGCAAACTTAGAATAATGTGTTAAAATATTTAAATTGAAGTGTAACTGTAACACCTCCTAATTTTAAAATATTAAAATTAACAATTAAAGAATACTTAATTTTTAGAAGAAGAATTAAGGTAAACCGGATGTGCCCTTGCATTCGTCTTGGAATTCTGCTTGGGCTAGAGTCCGGGTTTTCATAAATCGGATATCGTATGGAGAAGTTATAAGCCTTAGAAGTTTGTATACACATAAGGGAGGATATATATATATATATAAAATAATTCCAGAACCTTCAAAAACAGTTCAAAAATCAAAATCCGACCAAAGCGCGCTGAGCGGGAAAATCCCCGCTCGTGGGTGTCGACCCCTTCAGGGGGTGACGACATAGGTGTCGAACCCCTCAGGGGATGTCGACCCCCCTATAGGGGTGTCGACTCCCCTCCCCCCGGGCAGATCTGGGCAGAATTCGTTTTATGTACCTGGACTTGATTCTGGGTCTGGTTCAATGGTTCTAGGCTATAAATATGGTCCTCTATTCTCCTATTTTCTTCATTGGAGATCATGGAGGCCATATGCTGACGGGTTGCAAATTGAAACAAAATCAAATTCTACAACAACGGTTTAGCTAATCAAATTCAGAATTCAGATCTATTCTCTCTCAATTCTCTAAACCTAACGCTGTAAGTTCTAGTCACCTTTAGGTTTAAATAAATAACAGTAAATTGTGAAAGACTATGAATTGGATATGTTGTAAAGTATGAATCTTTGCCAATATTAAATCATATACTATGTAGTTCTTGATAGATCTATTTCTCTAGATCTGATATAATTGTGGTTATTCTATGATGTTGCCTATGTAGATCATGATAGATCTAATTCTCTAGATCTTATGCAATTGTGGCTATACTATGATGTTGCCATTATGGATCTTGATTTGTAACTACGTTATGGTAAATGTACATCTATTAATCTTGACAGTTGCAACATTGGTTAGATCTAATTTTTTATGTAAATCAACTTTCATGTTGTGATCAACTTAGATATGTTGAAGTTGGACATATGTAGATCAAAATATGCTATTATCATGTTTTATGCTAGATCCACTTTATGATCATGTTTTATGCTAGATCCATTTCATGATCATATGTTATGCTATGATAGATCTATCTCTCGAGATCTAATTTAATTGTGATTGTTCTAGTATGTTATTTTTGTTTCATTTGGATAGATCAAATCATTTATGTGAACCATGAACATATGCCACTTTGAATTGATTAGGATTGGGTCCACAACTTTATCTTAATTGTAACCTCTATGATGTGGACTTGGGTAGATCTATTTATAAACCTATAGATCTAAACCTTTATTTATGATTAGATCTAATTTAATCTACTAGATCTAAAGCATGTGAACATTTTATGTAAATCTAAAGCAATATTTATGTTTGATCCCGTTATGATGATGACATGTCTATGACAATATGTATGTTCACCTTGTATGATGTTAATTACATGTCCATCCACTTTATTATCATGCTAGTATGTTTATGCCAATATATGTTGAAACTATCACCTCTATCATATTCCCCTTTTCATTGTTATGGCTAGACTACTTATTAGCCTAGATGCCGCCAAAATATGTGCGAATATGTTAGTGAAAGAAACGTGGGAAAAGGGATTTATAATTGGCTTGCAATCTTTAAATGAATTGATATGTAATTCAAATTATCAGTAAACACTACAAGAAAAATGCTCTATTGCAACTAGCTATTTGCAATAGGCGACATATGACAGTTGCAGTAAATGATATTTAACAACAGACCTATTATAACAGTTGCAATAAATGAGATTTAGCAACACGCCTCTTTTATCTGTTGCGAAAAACAAATTTTTAGCAACTGTCTTTTACTTCCTGTTGCAAAAACATACTTTTAGCAACTATGCTTTCAAGCCAGTTGCGAATAGATATCTTTAGCAACAATTTTTGCCACTTGCAATAACTGTATTTTTTTACAACTGGTAAATCCATTTGCAAAAAACATACTATTAAAAATAAGTATCAGGATTTAATTATTAATTGTTAATAATTAATTTTAAATATTTATTATTAAATGATTAACTGCTAGTAATAATTTTAAATAGTTATTATTAAATTATTAAATAGTATGAAGTAATAAGTAATATCTAGTTATAATATAATAAGTATTAAGTAATAATAATTAATTAATATGAATTAATACTTTAATAATTAATAAATTTTATAAGAACTTATCATGGTTGCTTATTAATAATGTATAAATTATAAATTCAACAATTCTTTTGGCTCAAACGTTTAAATTTTTGACTTCAATATTTTTTTTTTCAAACGTCTAAAATATGTACTCTAACACCGTGCCTCGTCCGAAGAACGACAAATAGCGTTTGTGTTGGAATTCAAAGTTTGAGATTAAATTAAGTAGCAAATTTTAAATTGTTATTGTTATTAATTAGTACTACTAATTATTATATTTTATAATTATTACTATTAATATTTAATATTAAATTATTACCACTAATATTTAGTACTTAATTTTTGGTAAATAATAAGTATTATTAAATAACTATTAATTAAGGTTAATATTTAGTCTGTAATTAAATAATGTAAGTTTATATGGTACGAAGTGTTGACAGTATCAAATTTCCAGGTTTGGGATTCGGAATAAAACTTTTTGGCTCCAAACTGAAATTTCCGCCCTCCCTCCTAAAACCGAGTATTATGTTTCCTACGCGCTCCACTAACCCACCCAAATCCCCAAATAAACATTTAAAGTAAATCCCTAAATTTGCTTCTCCAATGGCCATTCCTTCAGCTCAACAAGAATAAAAGAAGCTCGATTTTATATCTTATCGTCTACTGCTTCAGATTAACGTTGCCAATACAGATCGTTCTTGACCGGTTATATATACGTTGTTGATTTCAGATAACGTTGCTTTAGATTGCCGTCGTATCGGAGATGTTTATCAAATTGAGATTTGATGCGGTTAGTTTTTATCTGAATATTTTGTTTATATGATTGATTTATGTAACACTTTGTTTAAGGTTGAAATCAGTTTTCAATCTAGATCGAAATGTCGTTTACTGGATTCAGTACCTAGTCATCGCCCGTAAATTCTTTTCCTGAATCCCTAACTCATGTCACTATTACAAATCACTCTCAATGGGAAATCGGTCAAATAAATTCAACTTAAAGTTTATCAGTTTCCTCAGTTCTTAATCCAGGTTCCATGGCTTTATTTAGCGCCATGACTGTTGGTAAGCTTCAGATTTTTTTATTTTTAATTTCGAAGTATAAGCCAAATGTTATTTATTTATTTGATGTTTTGTTCTAACTTGTGACATGTGAATTTCCACTTCAAAATTATGAAAATTCGCAGTCCCCCACACTACTATGTTGCTTAGTCTAAGACGTTGTTGTGTCAACAAAGCTGGATGCTCAACTCATAACTCCATTGGTCTGGCTGGGTATTTGGTGTTTACGCTACCATCTGCGTGATAGCTTTGGTGTTTGTTTACTTGAAGGTTCCGGAAACCAAGGGCATGCGTTTGAGGTCATCGCTGAATTCTTTGTTGTGGGAGCTAAGAAAGATGTTGAAGATTTTAGGGGTTTATTTTGGAATTCATGGAAGTCGTACCAGATTAAAGAAGACATGGGGTATAAGAGTTTTTCAACATTCAGATTAGCTAAAAACCAGGAGCTTTGATAAGCTTTTTTGTTTACTACTTTTGATTTATGCTTTTGATTTTTTTATTGTAATTAATCTGCAGATTCTTTTGAGGTAGAATCCAAGTTCCAGCTTTAAGGTTCTTCGAAACGAGATTCTCATGTGGATTAACTCCACGCTTCACCTCAATCTTCCTAAAGTTGAAGAGGTAACCCTTGTTCGTTAGTTTCTAGTTTAAATCGATTTGTTGAAAGTGTTATTGATTTGACAAATGGTTTAGCCGCTAAAAGGTTCCAGTGATTGATTGTCCACCTTTACAGCAAAGATCAAATTTATCAACACAAATCATATTTTATATTGTTAGTAAC
Source organism: Allium sativum (assembly GCA_030737875.1). Classification (NCBI taxonomy): domain Eukaryota; kingdom Viridiplantae; phylum Streptophyta; class Magnoliopsida; order Asparagales; family Amaryllidaceae; genus Allium; species Allium sativum. The sequence continues at coordinate 198,280,346 of CM060925.1, read as the reverse complement.
CGATTTATTGATGCATAAATTTGTTACTATGTTCGATTTTGCTGTATTATGAAATTCTCCTTGCAAAATCCATTTATAAAATAGACATTAATCGGAGCAGCTATTATTGGATAATTTGCTGTTACAACAACTTATGAAACTTCAGGGAAACAAATATGTATTGTAATAATCGTACCTTTTGCTCAACCTGATCCATAATTGTTGTTCTTCAGCTGAAAACATTTGTTTATCTAATTCCCAAAAATTAGTTTCCCAAAATCTATATCTCTGTCCTACTACCAAAATCGGCACCGCCTTCCAGTGAGCATCCACCATGAAATCTATTTTGCTTCTTTTCCCCCTTTACACTAAAGCATGGGCTGATTCCCATTTGGTTCATCACTCCTCCCTTCAATTTGAATATGGAGGCCATACCGAATTAAAGAAGGAAACTACAACGCATTTACTTCCTATTTCAGTTGGAAACCATGTTAGAAGAGGAAGAAATTGATGAAGCAGTAACAAAAATCGCTACGCTACCTTGTATTTCATTGACTCCAACGCCACCGTTTCTTCCCTACATCATCGTTGAACCGTCTAATGTAAGTATACCTTATGATTAAACCTTATTTCAAGTGCCTTGCTTCGTACACACTAAATATGATTAGCTGTGGGGGGTTTGCTGCTGTGTTTGGTCATTAATTACTGAATAAACTTTTGGTAGTCAGACATTAGCAAAGAATGAACGTTGTTATTTTTATGATACTATTAGTATTGTTGAACCATAGAAGTATGAGGCGACTCTACTATTGTTTAAAAACTGCAATGGTTGTTGTATACATCAAACACATTTAATAGTATCACCTCTTCGATTTGAAAAAAAAAACATAACAATGCAAACGCTAAGGTATTGAGAATGGAATACTAAAAGGTATTGAGAATACGATGGTTGCCATCACTGATGGATGATTTTGGGTACAAGATAAACATCTTACTCTCGACACGACATTAATGACAGAAAATGGGTCCAAGCATTTCGGGGTAGCAGTAGTGTATTTTGGAAATCTAGACATGGTAAAACCACTGTTTTTGTCAACCTAAATGAGTAATCATTAGTCAACTTATGTGTGTGGGTTTATATATATGTTTATAAATGAAGCGGAATCTGTAAACATTGCGAATGGAAATTATATTTGGGTTCAAACTGGATTGTTTTGGGCTTGAGATGTATTTGGTTTTCATGATGAAGTATATCCATTTAAATGACATTATTAAACAAACTAGTATCAGTGTAAAATGATTGTGCATTTGCGGAATATAACATTGAACCCATAATGGTTCACATTTGCAATCATAAATTTTAGTTATTGGCAAAACTGTCTATTGTAATCGCCATAAGTAGTAACAGCAGAAACGATTCATTTGTTTAGCTTCACATGGTTTTAAACAGGACTAAACCAATGAGTTAACAATGAACTGAGTTTTAATATAACATATATGTTAACTGATTTTAGACTTTTAGTTTTTATATATGTGCATATATTAAAAAAAGAACACACCTGTAGTGTGAACGAGAATACAGGAGGATGTTGCATCCTCGGCGTCTGCAACCTTCACTTATGACTCTTTTATGCTAACTGTTCTGCCTTTCCTTATTGCCTAGTAACATAAAACCAAGTTTATTTGCTTGCTGCTTGTATCAACTTCTTTTGTTTTGCTTTATTTTTGTTTGTATCTTACAATTTTATCTGTTGTATTTATGTTGGTAATGGTATTTGGTATTACATGTGTTAAACCGAATGATCGTCATATGTATAGCTTTTGGGTAATGTTGCTGAAAAAAAGAGAATACACATTCTTTTGCCTACAATTACTTTTACTGTGCATGTAATAGTGCTTATTCTTTCTTTGAATATGATCATTATTATTTTGTAATAGAACACTCCTTTTTTTTATTTCTGAGCAGTTTCATGATTGTTTGCAGGCCTACTCGGAGTGCATTTTCGTTTTGATTGGATGCAAGTTTGTGGTCTTAGGAGCCTTAAATCATAAACTAAACAATAGTTGTGGCTTTAGAGGGTGAAGCAAAGAAGCTGTCATAGATTTGTTGAAACAAGTCAGTCAAAAAAGTTGGATTTTGCAGTGTTGCACATCAATGGGTTGCAAGGAAGTACATAAGGTGTTGTCGGCTCTAAGCTTTTATTTGATGTAGAGTTCGCCGGAATGACGTACATATTCCTGGATAGGCACGCGCATGTTCATGATCAACAACAAACTTGAAGCATGAACCGAAGATTTGTTTTGGTGAACCGATAATATTTATTTTCTTGTTATAGTATATGTGTGATAGAGTAGAAATATGATTAGAAAATAATCTATTCGAAAAAATTGTGTTGTGTGAATGGTGTATGAAAATTATAGAAATTTTTGTTGTAATTGTTTGTATGTACTATTAAAACTTTGTAAAAATAAAATTTTTATTTGTTTATTTTATTTCGTGATATACACTATTACTAAAACGAATACATTTAATATGTAATATCTATAAGCTGTAATATTTGTTTTTTATAGATTTGTGGATCTATTGCAACAGGCATATGCTGTTGCAAAATGATCTGTTGCAACAACAAAAGCCTGTTGCAAAAAAATATACCGCAACATCTTATTGCAATAGGCTGAAAATGTTGCGGACTTTTTGCAACTTCGGTTATACCAACAGACGCAGGCCAGTTGCAATAGGTCTACTGGAACAGATATCGCCTGTTGCGAAAAGTGTTTTTTGTTGTAGTGGCCTATGTATCCCCAAGGTCTTTCCCCAAAATTTTCAAGGCCTTTGTGTCAGCTTCTGCAGTCTTCTTCATCGAGTTAGTATCCGTGATTAGAGTTCGGATGATTCTGGAAAGGTTACGCGAATACTTGAACATCTCTGAATATTGTTTCTTGACTGCGTCAATTTTCGCCTTGGCCTCGTCCGCCCACCTTGAGGAAATGGGCTCGAGGGCAGGTAAGAAAGTTAGGTTCTCAAAATAGTGATCGGGGAACTGCTCCTCCAGGTATGCTCGCTTAACTGCAGTTTCAGCGTCCAATGGTGGAGGTGCGGGGAATGTCAGCGCGGTATCCTTGAGGGCTCAATGGCCTCCTCACCCTTTCTAGGCCGCTTAGCAGGAACCATGCGCTTTCTTCGCGAGTCGGTATCTCTCGGCGGGCTCCTTTCCCTACTGCATTTTTCTTGAGAAGAAATTGGGTCTTTTGACTGCGACTTGTCATCTTCTCGACGGCCTTGGTAGTCTTTGTATCGCTCTGGATCCGACCGAACGGGAGAGCGAGAGCGCGAGGTCCGCGACTGATAAGAATCATAAGGCCTTCTATCCTCCCTATCGCGGCTTTTGTGACGATCATGCTCAACATCATGAGGGGGTCTGGTCATGCTGCGGCGTAGTTTCCTGATGTCATAGTGAGCACGAGACATTGTACCTGCACAACAATGTAAGTGGAATTCAGGATCAGTATTCTCATAAGAAGTAAGTGCTGTGAAGTGGGGTGCTATTGTGTTGAGTGCATCCTAAGTGGTGTCCCCCATCCGACAAACCAGAGTCTGAAGCCGAGCCAGTGCGAGTGGGATCTTTGGCCTTAACAGGAGTAGTCTCCTCTGAAGAAGTAAAAACTAAAGGATTTGTGCCAAAATCCTCGGAAGTGTAAATAGTTTCAGGTAGGGGGAGATCTCCCAAGCCCTGGAATATAGGGTTATCAGTAGTAGGGGAATCTACTTGGGAAGTGTCTACTGGCGGTTCTTTAGGAGACACTGATTTTTCAGGAGAAATAACATCCCCAGGGGTGATGTACCCTTCTCGGTGCTTTTCAGGTATGTTAGCCAGCTCATCGTCTTGAGTCGAACTTGGAGAAAGTGAAGTTCGAAGTGGCATGGTGGGGCTTTTCGAGCTATCGCTCATTTCTGGAATTACATCCACCGGAGGGATATATACATATGGACCTGACCCGTGACCTATGCTACGGGTAATGGACAGTAGCCCGTGGTGATGAAGATATTCGTCCTTGAGGACCTCGTTGATAGTTAGAAATTTTTGGTCACCATTGAGGAGCTGATGCATCCGATCAAAATACACTTGACCCGATATTTGTTTTGGATTATCTCCTAGCACATCCCGGCTGTTGCCTTATGTAAAATCATTCCAGCTTGGAGTCGCCGGCCTTGCTGCTGAACGACGCCAAAATTATTTTTCTTTTCGGGACTGACTCGAAGTAAGAAAAAGGAGTTTCTCGAGTCCGATGCTTGAAGTTATAAAAGAAATGAACGTCGTTGAAAGTGAGCTCTGTATCTAAGATCTCACGGTATGCTACATATAAGGTATATAGGTAAGCATAAGAGTTGGGATGCAGTTGCATGGGGGTAATACGCATCTGTCTTAGGAAGTCGACAACAAAAGGAGAAAATGGAGGGATAGCCCCAACCATGCACATTAATCGGGTGATTGCCAGAAACCCCTCCGGAGGATTATGAGGATGGTCAGTTTTCGATGGCACCAGGGTATCCTTTTTCAGTATCTCGTGCTTTAAGCATATTCGAGTAAGTATGTCATTGTCAATCGTCGATTCAATAGAATCTTGAGGTGATTCCAATATGATGGAAGATTCAAATTCATCAGGAGCTCGATTATCTCCAACCCCTCCTTCCTCTTCATAGCCTAGAGAAACTTCACTGTCAGAAGGCGTTTCGCTGTTATGCGCCTCTACTTCATAATCTGATCCCTCGTCGTCCCATTCAGGGTCTGAGGAAGAAGATATGTCATCAAGAGTGACTTTATTGGATGTCTCTGGGGCCTCTTTCTTTTCTGCAAGTCTAGAAAAATGTCTTTCGGCCATGATCACTAAACTATCGAAGAAATAATAACAGAAGTTAGAGTAAATTAGCCTGTGTCCCCCTGTGCACATGTGTGAACTAAAGTGTGTACGGTGTGTGCAGAAGATGTAAAGTGAACACTTGAAAGTATAATGCAAAGTTTTGGCAAAGCAATGTTCAGAATAGTCCTTAATGTTTGTTTATGTTCGCAAGGCACTACCCTAACTGTCCATTTAGTTGAAGATTATATCGAGAATTGATTTGGCAGGTTAAGCAAGTTCTTATGCATTAAGTTGGACTGTTCTTCGGTTCGGATCGGGGGCCCTCGGTGGGATCGGAGCAAGTTCTCATGCATCAAGTTGGACTGCTCTTCGGTTCGGATCGGAGGCCCTCATTGGGATCGGATCGGGGGGAAACGGCCTAGTCTTGGCCTCAGACAAATATTAGAGCTGAGGAATTAAGGTCGGATCTGTTCGGACTTGGATTCCTTGAACGGTCCGGATCATATTAAGCAGCCATGCACCTCTCCTCATTTTCACTTTCTCCTCATTTTCACTTTCCGGTCCGATTCAGTCTTGAGAATCCTGTCCGGTCCGATCCAGTCAAATGATCTCTGTTCCCATCTTTGACTTTTTGCCCCGACCCGATCCGGCCTTGTGAACCTCACCATCTTTCCTTTTCCTCCATCTTCCATACTTCCTCACCTGAGCCGATCCCCTGTACTTTTCTTTTCCCTCTTCCTCCTCTCTAAGGTTAAACCCTATCCTCTATCGAAAGTCCCAACTGAAATCAAGTACCCACGTACTCAAATGATTCAGTGATGGATCTTAACCCCCCTACCATCACCTCGAGAGGAAATCAAAGCCATTAGCGACGATGGCGAAGTAGAAAAGGCCATGGCGACGGAATTGGGCAAAAAAAATCATGCTCGAATCGACTAATATAATCGTGAATCCAAGCCGAAGTCAGGCAAAAGTAGGTAGATCAAGATTAAAAGTCTACTTACGAGTTCGATTTAAAGGAAAATGAGAAGGATTTGCGAGTTTTATGAAGCTTTCCTGAAGGCTAGGGTTTCGGCATGGGAATCAGTTGGACAAGAACAGTGAAAGAAAGAAAAGAAGAAGGCAATGAACTTATATAGAGTTACGGTGACTACTCGTATTCCCCCTCTTTCTCTCCGCTCGGACTGGGATAAAAGCCCATGAGTCTCTCCTGGCCTGCTAGTTCAGTATTAAGCAAGACAAGAAGGAATTTCATTCGGATCGAATCCGAACCGAATGAGTTTAACACAAAGGCCTATCGAGTAAGTTAAATTCGAAATAAAAATAAAGATAAAGATAGAGATTACCTAGAAAGGTCGCTGGAGATCAAGAAAAGCTCTTAAACTTGTTAAAAAATGAAGAAAGTAGCCTACACGCAATGTGATATATATATATATATATAAACGTCAAGAGATGTGACTATCTGAAGCAATATATATCCCTACACATCAACGGAAACAACTTCTCAGCGACTCAAACTCAAAGACCAATGAATAGATAACATCAAAGCATGCTTCGTCTCCAACAGAAGCATCCTTTGAGGGGGCAAAATGTTAGCCTACTTTGTAAACTAGTCTATACAAAGTCAAGAAGTTAGAAGATCAAGTAGACAAAAGATACTCTGTTATGCATCCGGTTCGGATCGGAATTACAGGAGTAGGAACAAAAACAAGACAAAGTAGGAAGGAAAGTATTCGGATCGGAGGTAGTAGGACCGATACGAACCCTAGCTGCTAGCCTATCCGATCTGAACCCAGTACACCATGCTACTCCGCTCCACGATCTCCTGGATATTCGGGGCAGTTACACCCACTTTCTACCCATGATGGCCACTAACTTGATGTGCTGGCGACACCAGAACTCATCCGATCCCAAAAGTCATGGAGTGTAGGACACGTGTACCCGATCCGACCCGAATTCATGAAGAATTTTCACCTATAAATACCCCACCAAGAGGCATTTAGAGGGGACTTTTTGGCACTCTGAGAGTTTGAGTATCTTTGAGAACCGAATTCCAGCACTCCCAAACAATACAAATCATCATTCAAAGTGTATTATGAGTATAATTGAGTGAATGTATAAGGAAAATGAGTGAGATTGAGTGAATAACTTGTTGTATTTTCATTTACATCATCAAACAAAGTGATATAAAGTGGACGTAGGCTCTTTAACGCCGAACCACTATAAATCTTGTGTCTCTTTTCTGTTTTTGATCTCATTTTATCGTAATTTTAGTCAATTTGGGAATTAGAACCACTTTTTGGTCTAACAGTGATATACATTTTAAAAACAAGGTGACATACATTTGAAAAACAAGGCGATATATATTTGAAAAACAAGGCGATATATATTTGAAAAACAAGGCGATATATATTTGAAAAACAAGGCGATATATATTTTAAAATAAAACACATTTCTATCTATGCTCTATATATTTTATAAAAACAGGATTTTAAAATAAAAATATTTATTTTAAAATCAGAATTTTTTTCTTTTTAATAATGGTATTTACAGTAAACAAGATTATCACCTTCCTCCCGACATACCCCATTTCCCTTCGGCCGTTCGAACACACTGCTCCGCCTCAAGGGTTCCTGGTCGCACGCCTTACGAGGCACCAGAAACCAATCGAAGACCTTCACCTCGTGCGCCATGGCCACACCGTCCTCTGCCCCAAATGCCTTGACCTACGATGACCCCAATGCCTCTAAAATCGACCGCGAGCGAACGACCTTTGAGCCCAAAATTCAGACGATATACAACACGAGGATCGATCCCCTCCGTACACATCCTAGCACTCCCTTAGACGTTTGATTTTACTTCAGAAGATTTCAATTTCATTGATCCGATTAGCCAAAATTTGGGGAAGAATAATCGGACCATTTTCCGCCGTGAACGAGATAGAGGCACGGTTTATAGTTTGACTATGGGATTGACCTTTGATTAGGGTTTAGTGTAAGGAATATATATATATATATAATATTATTTAATTCGTTTAATTTTTGTTTAATATCACGCACTCCAATTTGAACCCAACGACTATCACCCCTAGCCAAATACCCCCATTCCGAACACAATAGGATATGTATTGTAAGTCAGTTCTATTGTTTCGATTAGTTTTCATTTAAATTAAAATATAAATCCATATATATTGAATTTAAACGCACATTTTAATTTACTGGGGTCACATACTAACTCAAAAAATTCCTGGAAAATATTTCCTAGCTTCGTATTGATGATACAGTCCTAACAAAACTAATTTCATCCAATTCCGAGACCGTTTGAAAAATGGCCATTTTCCAGTCGATTAAAATCAATTGAAACTGGTCAAACACGTTTTCCTTTGCCACGCTCACATATTGATTCGAAAAATTACGAATTTTGAAACCTAGCAATAACTAGACATCACAGATCCAACAAAAGTGGTTTCATCGAAAACCGAGGTCGTTTGCAAAATGGCTATTTTCAAGGCCTTTATATATATTAAAATATATATAAATTCCACAACGACTTTTCTGAATTTTAAACTGGACATATCTTTCTACTTCTAAAGTCAAATCTCAGTTTCATACTTCCGTTAGAAAGATATGATTAAACAGATTCGAATATTTCTTGTTTCGTTCAATTCTGACTTATATTGAATTCTGTATATTCATTTGAACTTTGAAATCAAATTTTCAAACTACCGCGCCATTTCAGACTCGTTATATAACTAAAATAAATTTATTCATTTTAGCTTCGTCGATAATAAATTTTTTGTCGTTATTATTTGAAATAAACCATTTTAAATATTCAAAATTCGTTAAATTTGCCAAAATAAAAATTTTAAATTGGCTCGGATTTCCGGGTTGTTACATTAGGGTTTGAGTCTACATGTCTTTTTATAGAGTTTAGGATTAGTTTAGGCCGTCCGATCAACCCAGAATTAATTCTAGCCAATGAGAGCAGATCAGAAACCCTAATGAGTCAGCATACAGTCATAAACAGGTCATCACTGAAATCTGCTCGGGGGGAAGGGGGCAGGTCGACCCCTACGTCGACCCTATGGTCGACCTGGTTAGGGTAGGTTGACCCCCAGGTTGACCCTATGGTCGACCTGGCCCTAGCGAGAATTTTCCCGCCTAGCCCATCTGACTCTGAATTTTGAATTTTCGAAATCTATTTTGAATTTTCTGAAACTTCCGATGGCCATAACTTCTTCGTACGAAGTCCAATTCACGCAAACTCGGACTCTATCTCAACCAAAATTCCGAGACGAACATAATGGTGCAACCCGTTTCCCATAATTCTCACGTCTGAGATTAGTTATTCATTAATTTGTGAACATTAACATTGAAATTTACGGGGTGTTACAATCCTAATCTTCTTCAATTCCTTTCTCCATAAAATCAAAATTTTCTAGTAAATTTGATCATTGTAATCAATCTCTTGTACTCTTCTATTGATATTAATAAGGATTTCTCTCTCAAAGTGGACGTACACTGACAAGACATTGGTGGAACCACTATAAATACCTGTGTGATTTAGTTTCTCGTTATTGCTCTATTATTTCCATTGTTTGGTGATTGTGATTGGCTTGGATAAGATTGAAATTGTTTGATTGGTTGTTTTTGCACTATTACCACGATCTCGTTTTCCGCGGCGTTGGGGATTTTTGATTTGAGCGGTCCTGAATCAAAATTTCTCCACAACAAGATGTACGTATAATTTCCTTGCTTTATATCCTAAGTTGCGGTATGATAAATATTTGTTTGTTCACTACAACCCAAACAGTCTATTACAACGTCCATTTTACAACGGGCATATCCTGCCCGTTGTAATATAGATCTATTACAACGGTCCACTAAAGCCCGTTGTAATACATTCCCTATACAACGAGCAAAAGATGCCCGTTGTAATAGAGTTATATTACAAGGGTCGATTAAGGCCCGTTGTAACAGATGTAAATTTTACAACGTTCAGAAAATGCCCGTTGTAGTATGTGCCAATTTTACAACGACCTTAAAATGCCAGTTGTAATAGATACCAATTTTACAACGAGCAAAAAATGTCGGTTATAATAGGTGTCAATTATACAACGGACAAAAAAAAATACCCGTTTTAACTGATGCCAATTCATAGTAATAATTAGTATTTATTATTTAGTAATTAATAATTGATAATTTCAATTAAATCTAAAGGAATTAATAATTAATATTTACTATGTATTTGACAGTTTATTTTTAATAAATTTTTATTAATATGTAATTTTTAATAATTAAGAAGTGATATTTATTATTTCTTTTCAGTATTTAATAATGTAAATACTGTTATATTTAACATTCCAAAAAACTTAGAATTTTGAAAATTTAAAGATAAATTTACTAATATTCAAAAAAACTAAAATTAAATTTTGAAATTTTGATAAAATAAAAATTATAAATTAACATTTGATACATTTTAAAATTCCAAAATGATAAAATAATTTTAAAATTATAAAAATATAGGCTTTATATTTTAGATATGCTATGGATAACCTTTTTCTGACATTCTCTTGAAATTTTTGGATCAATCCTCTAAATTTCGGCTAAGTTTAAATTTGAGCGTCTATTACAAAACTTTTCTTACCGGTTTTAATAGATGCATAATTTTATCAATTCCTTTTTTTGTCAATTGTAACATATGCCTATTTCTTGTCCGTTGTAATAATTAACTAACAATTATGCTTAAATATTGATACTGAATAATTAAATAATTAATAAAATAATAATAGTTATTTACTATTAGAGCTAGTTTTTTTTCGTTATTTCGATTTTCATGGAATTTCTTCTAATTATTCCCTGCAATTTCAATTTCCATATCATTATCCAGATAAATGCATTTGGAAGGAAATCGTTTCACCAAAAATGGGAATCTACAGGAAAATTTGTGGAATTTCTGTAGGAAATTATTTCCTACCAAGCCTATCTAATATGCCTAGCTAATACTAGTTCGTGTACTCCGTTTAATTTTGTCGTTCTGAAATTCTGAAATTCGATTTCCTCCCAACTATCGTAAATCTAATTTCTCTTCTCCGTTCTCATCCACCATCTGGATTTGCATCCTTCTTATCTGCAATCGGAATCCTCTTCTCCTCCGCGCTTTCTGTCTTCCATCTGCACTTGCATCTACTCTCGCGCGAATCGAGGCTTCGGTCAGAAACCCTAGTTTTCTGGTACTTCGATTTTTATTTTCTTTTTGGGATTTTTCTTCAATTCGTTCTTGCTTTCTTTGTTAATACTGCTTTTCTTAATCTCCAGTATGCGATTTCCTTAGATTCAACAAAGGGAGACGTAACCCTAGTATGGAAACCACCGAATTCGTGCGATTACTTTTCAGATTAACCGAATTCGCAACCTTATCATAAATTCGGTGATTTTCAGGTTTTTTTTATTTCATTAAATTTAGTTTTTTAATACCAGTAACGTGTTAATTGCAATGTGGAAAAGGGTTTGAAATGCTGAGGCAATTACAATGAGGTTTCTAAATACTAGAATTCATATGGATTTTTTACGCTATCTAATATGGTTGTATATGTTTGAAACTATATTTGACCAAACACTATTGAATAAAAGTTTGTTTTGTGTATTCATTGGCATGCGACATTTGTCTCCAGGCTTAGAATCTAGATCCGATCGACAGTCGCTTGATCAGCTGAACTATAATATTCAGACATGTAAATATCAGCGTTGCTTCCTTCTTCATTTGCAGACAATATAATTAGATCAATTTTATTATCTGAAATGAAGGTATGACCTGAACTTGGATTTAAATTTTATCAGTTTGTCAGGAACTTGTATTTGAATGTTAATAGCTTGTTGAGTAGCATTCCTTCTGATCTTGGAATTGAATTCCATTTAGAGTCAATATCTTTGCAAATAATGTAAGAGCTCTTATGTTTGGTGAATTTTGTAGATGGTTTACTGTTGAGAAAAGGTTAATATTTTCATTATGAAACTTTGAAGTTGTGTTTCCGACTATTGCCAAGAATGGTAAGTCAAACATAGGCTTGTGATGATAAAGACATGTCATCATTATTCACATGTTTGAAAATTGAACTTGGGGGTGGGGGAAACTAGCATGTTTTGAATTTGGTCTAAGATCGGTGGTCACAGCAAGTTTGCAATCCCTTCGCGATAGCTAGTTTATAAATATACTTACAACAGATTTATTTATTTTATTTTTGGCATTCTTGCTGCTGCTGCGAACAGGAGCAATCCCTTCGCCATAGCAACAACCATACTGCTGCTGTTTTGGATTTTTTTCATGAATTTGTGAATTGAGTTTGCAATATACATGTGGAACGAGTTCACAAACTGATTTTGCATAAGTTCGCGAAGCTGAGCCTGTACCAAGCATGCAAACTGAGTTTGCAAGCTTGGTTTGTTGTAAAACTGAATACAAACCCAGTTTAATCATTTTTTTTTAAGTTTCAATATTACATGAATATACATTAAATAAACAAAGCTACCTCCCCCGCTTGGTAGCATTGTTGTTCTAAAAGCTATATTTGTTCCAAGATTGAAGATGTGCACTTAAAACCTTGGTAAAGGACTTAGATATATTGTCCCTAAAGGACAACTACTGAATTGAAGAAATAGCATAGCGTTTGTGTGCATACAGTGCTAAAATGAAATATGCATGAACAGTATGTACAAATCCAAATGAGAGCAATAACCACACAACCCATATATGAAGCCTGGAGTACTCAATATACTTCAATAGGAATAATATTATTTAATAATTAGGATCAGCATCTATATTTTTCCTTGATTTAATTTCTTTCTGAAAACGTTTACTTCTATTAAAGTGATTCTTTGTATTTTTGTTTTTGTCTCTTCCATAATGTTCTCATACACCTATATAAATATGCTTACAAATATGTAAATAAGGGTGACAGTGAAGTCAAAACTGACCAAGTACTTACAAATATTAGACGTTGATGTTGATCAACATAAGTTAGAACCTTATAATTTATAAAAACATTTAGAGAATTAAAACTTAAAATTTCCTAATTCTAATGCGTATCTATATAGTTACAAGCTGATCATCTTCAATCTTATATATATCAAGTATAAAATGCTTGGATATGAGCATTTCAATGCTGTTGTTTTATAAAATATACATGCTTTTTCAAAGTCATGTCACATCCCTACACTGCATTTTGTTAATGCGTGACTTAGGTGCTAAGTACTGGTACATTGCTGAGCTTTACTAGATATTGGTTTAGGTTTTGAATTATGTATGTTTTTTGAGTGGCTGTGGTTCATCTCCCAAGATAGTAACATTTAAATTAGGCATGACGTTGCTGCATATTATCAAACAGCTTAATATTGGCTATCATAATAAGCACTAATATTTTCAAAGCTTTTAAATGTGTACAATTAATCCACTTATATTATGGCTTACTATCGTAGACATTGTTTTCAACCATCCAACTTATTAAATATCCTTTTTTGCCTACTGATCCTATATTTTATTTTGTTAAATAATCGAGTGCAGTTTGTTGAAGTAACCTTTGGGCTAAAAGCAGACGTAGAGGTATGTTTTAATATATGCATATATGTCTAATGTTACGAAGTGATAAAAGTCATATTCTAGAATGTTAAGAAATTCGTTGATTTATATGCACCATTTTTAGGCTTAAGTCATGCGATTAGATTATCCTATTATCAACTTAGTTTTTAGTTTTCTTACAAGTTTACTTCCCTTCTCAATAAGAACTCGCAAATACAAATACAGTGTTGATACTGTTTTCTCTACTGTAAGATCCATAATCCATTCCTCTACTGTAAGATCCATAATCCATTAAAACACAATTGTGCACATATTCTAGTAGTAGTGGTATGTAGTAATAATCTGACAGTTTTATATGTGCACATATTATTAATTTGACAAGTTTTATTTCATGATAATAAGTTTTATTCCATTTATTCATAGCAATAATTAGACAGTATTCCATTTATTAACAGTAATATTAAAATGTTATCAAATTCAATTATCTATTTTTAGCCAAGATTTAACTAGACTGTAATATTTTCTTTGAATTACATTTTTATATATGTAAAGAATTCAAGTTCCTATTATGAACATAATTATATTGCTTTCACTATGATGGAAATGGGATAAAATTAGTAAACTATAACAGTATTTGGAAAAAATCCCAATATACAGAATCAATAGTTTTGAAAACAATCTCACATGCACTATAATATATTAATTTCTCACTTTAATTAAGCAATAAATTTTCTTATGTGCAAATAAAGCAAGAAACTATATTAACACATAGTCCTAATGAGAGGAATCAATGGTTCTTCACATTTTTATATAAAGTAAGATATCTGGGATGGCTGCCATTTTTATATAGAGTAAAGAATTAATGATTTATACCATTCTCATAAAATGAAGGAATTATTGATTTATTTCATCTTCATATTCATGTAGATATGCAAACAAAGGAGCTTGTTTATTTTAGTCAACGTAATAATACAGATTTGCTAAAGTAATTCAAATCCATTCCAGATATAAAAACAACCTTGATTGCACTCTTATGGAAACTTTTCGTGCAGATTTTCTGAAGTAGGAAATAATTTATTTGTGCGCTTTAATTGTCTTTAACTACTACAACAAAGATGTTTTAAAACGTAAAGAATCAAAATGAACAATATTGTTTAGCTAATTATTTTAACAAACATGATCAAAATGATAGAACAGAGTAACAAAGCAGTTTGATATGACGTAGTGTGGCTACAAAGAGAGGTTTGAGGTGATTGGCAAGCAGTTTAAATGGCTGAAAAAAAGTTAAAACTGAAGCAAACTTGATTTGGGTGAAAGAAATTGGCTATAGCATCACCCTGAAAGACCAAGTATGTGACATGTATTGTGGCAGAGTTGCTATCTTTTGCATTTTAGTGTAGGAATTCTGTGTTAGGAAGAAATGCTTGATGGTAGAGGTGCATTCGTACAATAAACGGCAGCAAACTTGAGAGTTGTTTTTTTCATTTGCAGTAGGCAAAAAAGTATCACTTATATTTCGGCAAGATGGTAAGGTTCTTAGTCTTTTAGATGTATTCATTGAATAAAATGAATTGAACTGTTTATTATTAGTAGCAAATTATAATGTAATTATGTCATAAATGACTTTAAAAAACAAAAACAAAAACAAACCAGTATTGTTTAGAGGTATTGATTCATTTGAAAATATTATTGCTTCCCTAAGTATGTTCAACTGATGAATCAGCTATTGCAATTTTGTATGTATAAATAGTGTGGGCTGTGGACTGTTGCCACTTCTAGTTCCAACAATCTCAATTTTAATGCAATGTGTAGTTCATCACAGTTTCCTGACTTTTGAGTCTGATGCATTTTTAACTTGAGAATATGGCACTTGAGTCTATCAGTCTAATGCATATTTGTTTATTTTTACTTCAGTAGTTAGCAAATTAGCATTGGAGTTCAGATATGCTTCAGAATGGAGACTATTTATCGACATGAGGACCGACAAATAGAGTATACTTCCATGTTTACTGATGAGATGGATCTAATATAAGAATCGATAGTAGAGGACCAGAAGTCATGCGTATACTTCCACGTTTGAATGAGGTATCTTCTCTTTTTAACCAACTGGATTTTCTGATTTTCTTATATTACACAATCTAAATATTGTTGCCAATCTCATCTTCTGCTCAAGTTAATTATAGTTTATCACATTACACTATATATATTGGTTGCATTCACTCTTTTATGGTCTGTTTTTCCTCTGTTTTTTCCTTGATACTTCTTATAATCTAACATATACCAAAGTTTATTACAAAACTATATCTACCCGTTTTCACTCATGTATATTATGTTTGCACAAATATATTTCATGTTATTACAAACATATACCCAAGTATATTCAGTTACTAAGCTCGCTGTCAATAAGAATATCAAAAGGTAAATTCATAAACTAAAATTCCAATATGATGAACTGTAGCAAGTGGTATTTGGGTAATGAAATGAATCATAGCTGCGCCTGGACCGAGAAACTGAATTGTGTACTGATTAAAACGGATTCTGCTGTCATGTAACTTGGTTAGAAATCCCCTTAGAATGGAACAACGAAAGGTGAAACTAGATCCAAAATTAAATAGAACGAATAAATATAACATAGAAGCATTTATTAGTATTAAACCAATAAGGTATGTAACGTATGTTATTGGGCTAAACTGAAAGCCCATATTTTTCAATCAGTTTATTTTATGTATATGTTCATTAATAAAAAACACTTTTTTACTACTTGTCTTTTAGTTGAAATGTTATAAAACTTATTGATTCAGATTTCCAATGTAAGTGAAGTGTGGTGCAGTTTTTGAGGATAACATATACAGTTTCGAAAATTGAGGCTGGTAGTTGAGGCTACCGGTAAGGTGAATGTATATATACAGTTTCAGGTGAATGTAATAAAAAAGATTTGAATACATTAAGTTTTGAAAATATATGGGATAGTATATATACAGTTTCAGGGGTCTGCTTGTAAGGTGAATGTTGTTCGGGTGAGGGGTAGGAGATGATGGTGCAGTTTTTGTCGAGTTTTGTGATGGTTTGGTTAGTGAGTTCAAGAGTGTAATTGGGACTGGTATGTGCAAATTAATGTTGTATAATAAGTTTTGAATGGTGTATAATAATATATTCTCTCTACATTTGGTAACTTTTTTTCTTTTTTTTGCAGTCACACCGTGCTAGTAAATATATGCAGACTCAAGATCAACAGGCCGTTGGATCTGCCATCGCGTGGCACAAAGATTACATTTCATTGGTCTAGTTTTGGTACTTATGAAACTAGTTATGTAATTTATGTTAGAACTATGTTGACGTAACTTATGTAACCTTTTGGAATTTAAATTTATCTAGTCTTTTGGAGTATAAACTTATCGAACTTTTTGAAATATGTTGGAATTATATGATTCTTGCTTCAGTCTTTTAGTATGTGTTATTATGTGATTTTGATTGTTGCATTACAGTATTTATTGCATGTTAAAATATTCATTATTATTATGGATGCATATTGCAGCAGTTATATTTAGATTTGTTGTTACAACGGGCAAAAACCGTTGTAATATACTGTATTACAACGGGCAAAGGCCGCTTGTAATTTATTAGCTATTACAACGGGTTAATAACCATTGTCATAGAGTCATTGCACGTGACAGAGCAAGTTATTACAACGGTCTTTTACAACAGTCACTGCCCGTTGTCAAATAGTCAGGAGCTATTACGACGTGTCATATTAAGACGGGCATATGCCCGTTGTGAAATGCATATTAAACGGTTTTTGCCTGTTGTAAAAGGACTGTTTTGTTGTAGTGGTTATTTCTTTTCAGATATAATAATCATGAAAAAATAAATGCATTATGATTTGTTTATATAATTTGGATCAAAGTTTGATCACTAAATGGACGATAAAGTGTGGGTTTGAAATCAATTACTCCTTATAGGAGTTTGTTGAAGATTTTTGTCAAGATACAGTTGTTGCCATTTTAGCAATATTTATTACATTGCAGGCAAACTCGGAAATAATACAATATAGATAGGAAGCAAATATACTTCCTTCTTAAAATTTTCTTGGCATCCTGCTTTCATGTTTCTCATTTACACTTGCTATGCTAATAACATAAATTATAATTAACTATATGACCTATGTGCATTTATTTTTCTCATTACAGATGAAAGTGTTGCCGGCAAGAATTAACATAAAGTACTTGATGTCTCAACCGTTACAAAAAGAATACCAAAATCTTGGTATTAAGTATAATGTACTATATAAGTTCACCGCAGTCCCAGATATAATGTATTGAACTTTAGATGATATGTTATTTAACCCTTTGCTGAACGTATATCTCATATTTTTAATTTTAACTATTGTCTCATTGTTGCTATTATGTTTTTTGTTTTTCTTACCCATTGTTTGTGTGTCTGTGAATTTCGGTTGTATATGTTTTTGTTTTTCTTACCTATTGTTTATGAATGTGAATTTCAGCTCAAATAGCCAGCCTGCTTGAAACATGCACATACCAATAACAAATTCTCTTTGGCCATTCATGTCAGTCTGGTGTCATCCACGTTCGATTTACATGTTTTACTTTTTCTTCCAAATTTTTTCTGTCTTGCGTAAATGTCTTGTTCAGCCTAGCAGTTGTACGTCATTCTGCATTATATATAGATTTCATCCGTTGCTACGTCAGCGAACTTAAGGGTGGATTTGATACTTATTTTTTATTTCCTGTAATGTGAATATCTTAAAACTGATACAGGCTTTTATTCGTCTTAGTATGCTTTTAATTTTATATAGCCTTTACATGGGGAAAACAGTGCTTATTATTCTGGTTTGCAGATATTAATATAGAGAAGAATAATAGTTGTTCCAAGAAAAATATGATTATGACTCGTGTGCGTAGTACGGGTTCACACTAGTAAATAGATGAAGCCGAGTTAAGTAGAAAACAATATTTTAATCGAACGGATTTGTATATCGATTTTATTCACTTTTATAATTGATATCGAAAATATTGAATTTCAAAATATTTCATTTTGAAAATATTATCATTTTGAGATCATAATAAAATGGGGTGTTCAATTTTAATTAAAAATTGGTAATGCAAGTAAGACCGATTTAAAATGAATGTATAAACGTTTTATAAAATTCATTTTTGTATAGAAATAGACGATATATATTATATATATTTAAATGGTTTAAATTGAACGCGTTGCGTACTGACCGTTCGTGAATTTCAACCATTAACTTGAAATGGATGTAATGGAAGATCCGACCGTCGGATTCTCCTAAATCTGGAACCGTTAGGTTCATATCGAAAAGATCTTTCCAATGAATATATGAGATTTAAATTTGAATGATTAGATTTTAAAATATGTCCAAATCATTTTTACAAAAGGTCGCTATAAATGCAGTTCGATGAACTTATATGGAAATCGACTGTAAGGGCCTAATTTAAAACAATTAAAAATATGAATAAATTATGTAAAAAAATAATAAATGGTTGGAAAGATGTTGGATGAAAATTTCCATAAAAAAGATATTTTTATCTGAATATTCTATTTGATAACTAGAGTAATAATCCAATGATTTTTAGAAATGGTAAAGTAGATTTAGGTTTGTTGTGAATGGTATCATCGTTAATACCGTTCTTAAACCCCGTTATGAATGGAATTAATCTTTTAATTAAGATTTGGAGAAAGCTTTACCAATTTATTTAATTAAATTGGAATTGAATGAAATTCGATTAATAATAATCGAGATGAGCTTCTGTGAAGGAAGGCATTTACTATTTATGGAATTTAAAAGGCCTTTCCGTTATTCCACTTATAGTGTTGGTCTGATATGGAAATTTATATCAATTATAAATTGTTCAGAATTCCGTGAAGATTCCATATTAATGGAAGATGATTTTTGGTTTATTGTGAGTGGTGTTTTAAATGACACTTGTTCTTTAACCCAAGTAAAGGCGAGATAAATTTCCAGAAGTTGAATAATCGTTAAATAATGATGTTTTAGGATTAAAAATGAACTAGAGTTTTAATGAATCTATAATTAGATTGAAACATGAAAAGAGATAATTAAATTTATCGAACAAGAGAAATGATTGAGACGGAGTACTACTAGTTTTACTCTATGCGATAGTTAAATCATTAATTAGATTTGAAACGATGAATGGTAATTAAAATTATCGATAACATTACGGGTGTTAAATATGGAGTACTAACAGTTTTGCTCCATGGGATGAATAGGTTGGGTTTAGGAATAGTAAAATAAATAATTACTTTGGTAAGGCTCGATAATCCTGGCTAGTTTGATAAACCTTAATCTGGTTTAATTTGTGAAAAGATAAAATAAAAATCTTTCGAAATGATATCAAAGGAAGATTAAACTATAAGTTTAAAAGAATTTATCTTTGATTAGATTAATGGGAATAATTCCAAGAGATATGAATATTTGAATAAAAGAATATTCTAGATTGGAATGAGGTGTATGATGTGTTTATATTTCACGCGATTATAAGATGCACAAGTTATTTCGAAAGACCCGGTTTAACCCATTCTGAATAGCTGTTACGACAACTAAAAGTAGAAGATACTGAAGATGGTGCAAGACCGACAATCTTCACATCGAATGGATTGCTACTAATGCCCTTGATTGGAGTTGATATCTTAAAGGGGTTATAGTGGTAGTCACAACAACAAATTTACCTTTTAACTGCATGTGAAAAATGCTATAATAACTTTCCATAGCATTAGTGACGACGCTATATATCAACATGTTATAATAGCTCCAATATATCTCATAGCTTTAAATTAAATGCTATTGTATGAAACATTTTATAGCACACATTCACCAATATGAAAACTTTTACATAGCATTTTGATATAATGTTTTATAGCGTTTTTCCCTTTGCTTCAATAAGGGTCAGTTTCCGCTATTAATACGTTTAATATATATCACATTGTTATAGTTCTGATGTTCTTTCTATACTACACCATTATCTCTAATTTGATTTGCGCACATTACAGACAATTAAGCAGTAAATATTCGTAATACAATATAGTCAATAGCCCAAAAAAAAAATTATCTAATATCAAAAACATTACATTTCAAAAGGCTAAATACATAGTTGATTGGGTAAGTAAACAGGTCTGGACATTGTTGACAGCTAAGTAACTAAGTCTGGACGTAGTTTCAAAACAAAATACATGAAAAATCAATTAGTCTTCGGCCTTTAAGCTCTTGCACATTATGTATCCCAAAACCTGCAATTCACACGAGTACAAGTTAGGATATAAACAAAGCAAAGCGCAAGCTTAACAATCATATGTTTTGAGGTGCCATAAAAATCTGAATTGACTACAAACTAGTTTTGCCCCATTCAAATTTTATAATGCGGTTCATAAATAGAAAATGATCAGCTGCATAACACTTAATTTTCTCAAGGATGCAAAAAGGTGATAACTTGCCGCATTTAGTTCACAAAAGTGGTCAAACACACAAGCCAATTTTATCCCCTAAAAAATATAATTTGAATACTTCATCATCTATAAAACTAACAACTTGAAAAACATTTGGATAGCATCCATACCAACATGTTAACTCAGTAGTAAAACAACTTATGATCAGAAAAGCAGTGTAAACCAATCTAAGAAAAGGATTAAAATCACAAAGCAATAGGCAAGACTCGACTCTATGGGTTACAATAGAAAAAACCATTATGTGTTCATCTGACCTCGCTGTACTTCAAAGGCTGGTGCATAAAGAATGGTTGAAAGAATATATCTTAAGACCATTACAAAGTTTGGTTATCACACAATACAAGATTGTGTACTAAGAACGAAGAATCTGTTTTATCAAGAGCCAAGTATTGCATGGTCTGCTCTGTTTTGTTTTGTTCAAGTTAATTCTGAAACTTTGCACAGAATTTGGAAAAAATTGACGTACTCACTACTTTGCAAAAAATCTGAAACTTCGTCGTATACTTTGAAACTTTTGTCTGGATTAGAATTTATTGTCACTATGCATAACAAAACTAAAAAGTTGTGTTAAACATGAGTCCATAACCAATAAATATTCACATGCCTGAGATAATTTGATCTCATTTTGCACCATTTCAGTTTATTCATTTATTCTTTTTATTCATTGTTTGTTTTAAAGAACTCCTGTTCATTATGTTCATTCAAAATGAAATTAGGAGAATATAAAGGATCTAATCAAATTTTCTAATTATCAATTTTTTGTTTACAAATATTTGTTTCAATTTAGAATATGTATTATGACCAATTGCTACGTCAACATGTTTTCGCTTACAAAAATTTTCAAAACTTAATTAAGCACACTCAATAATTACTGGTATCTCAATTCAAATTTTCTTAACCTGCAAATCTGAAATCGTTCTCGAATAATCAAGGAGTACAAAATACTTTCCATTCATTTGTTACTATGGAAAGTATCCTTGCTTCAATTGACAATCTGCTTTTGAGAAAAGAACATTTTTCAAATCCTTGTCTCCAGACTTTACAACTCGCATGGACCTCATGCAGAGACTTTTATGCAATTTATTGTGGCTGTGTTATAAGTATTTGATCCTTGGCATGATCAACAAAACATGTTTTTTTTAGACTATAGATTGAGTGCAAATCCATGTCCAACTTCAACTAAAACTTATATAAACACAATCTGAAATTTCTCAAATGTTAAACAATACACTCTTAATAATGTATGATACAAGATAGACACACCTCTAAACACACAAAAATATATATACAAAATTTTGACTCACAAGCACACAGTTCCACACATTCCTTTACACACATGTAAACACTAGCAATCTCGCATGCAAGCACCCCACACAACCCTCTACTGCTCAGCACAACCATGCATGTTGACACAATTACAGCTGCTAGCATGCACACACTCTTCGAAATTTACAACAAGCACGAGGCCCTAGGTCTTTCTTTTGGCCCCGTTTACTAACATTTTACTTATCAGATCATTTGTTTCAGCTTTTCATTTGACGTTAGATTTGTGATATCCATAAAATCATTTCATTTTTTTTGTTTACGCCATCCCTTTGTTTACGATATCATGCAATCGATATGACATCCTACAATTTTATTTTCCTGCACATACACGATTAATACAACTTTATCGCGCTACTAATTTTTACATTATTCATTCGTAGTCAATTTCAGATGATATAACTCATTTATGACAATCTCCAGTTGACAGATATTTCAGACAATGCCAAAGATCTGTTAATGTCAAAATCTACAAATCATGGGAAATCAAATTATGCCAAAGACTAGAAACTAACGCTGAAGTTATAAAAAAAATTTGAAGGCCTCAAGCCCCATGCCGAAGTAAAAATTGATGTTGAAGGTCTCAGGATTCATGACAAAGGTTATTGAGGTCTCATACTTCATGACAAAGAGAAAGGCTTTGCATATATGGCTTTTGTTGAAATCATAGTTATTTTCTTATTAGTGATAAATAACTATGTGTTCTTTATTCTTTTTTTTTTCAAAATATGTTTTTCCTTGTTTGAATCTTAAATTCACTGTAAATTAGAAAATAAAATTCATGAATTGATAAGGGTGGAGAGACCATAAAGATTACCAGCCACATCAAGTTTTATAATTGTATATTTCAACAGGGAAACAACTATGGAAAACCTGAAATAACGTTGGCAACAAAGGTCATAGCTCATATGTCACTCGCATTTGCTTATACAAAGGTTGACAATTACCCACAATGCAGTATTCTCTGACGTTTTATTGATCTTACTTGTATTGGATCATTGTTCCACTTAATTTGAAGAATTTGTATTTGAGTTTGTGACATCAGCTGCACAACGTGTGGCATTGAAACTAAATTTCAGAAGTGCCTAGTCATGTATGCAAAATGTATCAAATGCAAGCATAGTTGAAGTTAAACAGACTATAGAAATTTGAAATAAAATACAGTGCATGCAAACGGATAAAGAGATTTAAAAAAGAAATTGAATTAAAAACTTAGCAGAGTTGCACAAGCTAAATTAACGATTCACCTATATAAGATATGTTTAAATATCTTATACCAAAATATTTTAAATATCATCAATACATCAAAAGTTTGGTTTGATACATTTTTAAATATCATCACTAGACAATTATCTTTATACCATCAACATGTCAAACCATATTAAAACATGTCATCAAATGAAATTAATTAAACAAGCACCTATCAAAATATGTTTAAATGTTTTATCTAATAACTAGTGCTATTTAAATACTGTGAATAAAATTGATGTTTGTGGGAGGTATGATTATTCCTTTTGCTTTGGTAAACAAATGAGATTATGTTTAAACAATAGTAAATAAAACCATGCACCACCTCAAAATGTACCAAAACAAACTAAATAGTCATTACATAAATTATATACTATTTATATTCTACAGGTATTTAAGGTAAGATGATTTTACGATATAGGACCACTAGGAGAAAAACCTGATGTATAGATGTTAATTGATTAAAGAATAATAATATTTACTTTTGCTACATTTATTTCGCTAAACATGAAAAAGATATCAGCAATACAGTGCAGGTAGGTATCGGTAAAAGCATGCAGTAATGATGATCGCTTTGCATCTATTTCTCATATATTTCACTTTTCATAATTTATATTCTGGACAATGTTTATCTTATTGGATTATTTCACTTGAAAAAATATTGATGTCTCCGATGACTGTTTCACTTGCAGCACCTTGAAATATTCATATTATAGTCATACAAAATATTTTGGACAATAACGGTCGATCCAATACCTGTTATGAAGATGAGCCAAAATAAAATGACATATTGCTCCACACTGAACCGTATTGCATGCACTAGATTGTGCTGATTACTATATTTCAATTTTTAATGCTGTTTAGAATGATTTATCTACTAAACATTTTGAACTCAATTTATCTTTGATGAAAGGTAAAAAGCACTTATGTTTTATCGTGCAACTAATTACTTGAATTTGTTGGAAATTGTTGGATTATGCCTTTGAATCCTAATGCTTTGATTTAATTTTTTTGATATCTCAATTTGTGTGCATCAATACCAAGATCAGAAAAGGAAAAAAAAGAAACCCAACTCAAACGTTATTTGATGAGGAAAAATCCTTCTTCATGTATCATTGTTTGGACCACAATCTATTGTTTGCATTGCACGTTTTGGTTATTGCTGGTCAATTCAAATACAATATTGTGACTAAACAGTTAAAAATCAAACAAATTGAATTGATTTTATAGATGTAAGACTTCATGAGGTAATTATGGAGTTTTCGCTTCAAATTTAACTCATATCTCTCAAATTTATGAAGAAGAAAAAACATACTAATAGAATACTGTTAAACTTTGAGTGTAACTATCAACAACTAGTTTACTTCTCATTTAACTCATTAATTCTCACTCAAAATACCACATCAATTTATATGATTTATAAAATATTTCTATACCGTGTCAACTTCCTATTTTATATCTATGAAAGTTTGCAATATATAAGGCATCAAATAATATCAATATCACAAATACACAATCAGAACTTTTATCTACTATACAAGATATCTAAATTTCAACATCAATACTAATAACAAAAGAATGTTCACATGCTTGTTTCAAGATCTTTAAACTATATAACTAAGAAATTTAAATAAGATCCCAATTTAAATGAATATTTTAACAGTTTAAATCATATTTTCACAAGTAAAAAAATTAAGAAAAATCGAACGCTAATAATACTAACTGTAATTTTCTTTTCTTTTTTCAATGAGCTTTGGCATACTCAACATTGAGCGGGTCTAACTGCCCACATGTGCATTTCTATGGAGCAGCACACATGGGCTGTCAAGCACTTGTGTTCTGCGAATAACAGCACATATGTGCTGAGCAGTTTAATGCTGTTTGCAGCAGCCAATACTGTTGCGCACTCATTTTCATACCAAATTATTGTGTTTAAACCGAACACCATCTCTTAGTTATAAATGGAAAACAAAGGTTTTAACCAATGATAATACATTTGTATATTTAAATCTGCATTACTTAATCAATAATAATTAATTACATAAAAAAATTATGGATTGAATATATGATCTTTCAGTGCTATAGTTACTATCATTGTACATGAACTCTGCTTGTCTGGTTGAATCAATATTCGAAATTTCCAAACATGAATAAACACAATTCAATTTTGATAACTAGGCACTAATTCAGATGATCTAATTTAATGAATTATGATTTTGACTAATTTTCTTAGAAACAAGACATAAAGTTAGTTTGTTAATTTGACAGTCAAATAAAATTACTTTGTAAACCATTTATAAACCACGATAACTGAAATTCCAAATATTAGAAAAATCATTTGAAATTTATTTTCGTCTAAAAAATATGACCAGCCATATATGTGTATACTAGGAACCGTGCAATCAAAAATATATGTTTCAGCAGGTGAATTTCCCTAACCAAATAGGCTAATTTCTTAAAATACCCCATAACTTTGCAATGCTAAACCAATTTGAAGTGCAAACCATGCATCCAATCACTTAACATTAATAACCGATCCCAAAGGAGAACAAAGGTTGAATGTAATACACATGACACATACTTGGGCGTTGAACTGAATAATATGTTGCTGTTGTTTACGGATTCAGATATTAAATACTAATAACCGGGAAACAATATCAAAATTACCCAATAACTCCTGGAATTTAGTCGTCGAATCTCGAGTGAATTGACGCGGTCTTTGTTCGTGGAGTTAATCCACGAAATTGCATATGGAGTGAACTGGCGTGACCGAGTTTGCTGCAGGCTGCTAGCGTGAGCGGATGCGTAATCGACGTCGGTTGCAAGCAAAGTGAATAGTTAGCTGCGTGTTGGCTGCTGGAGTGAATCGATGGGGTAACAGGCGCTAAAACTAATGGAATCGATGTGGTGATGAGAATCGACGTAAGAGGGGAATCGATGCAGTGATGGGAATTGACATTAGAGGGAAGTGATGTGGTCAATTAGGTTAAAATTTTGTTAGAAATCAGGGAGAGGGAAGACGAAGTGAAACAAGCAAGACAAAAGAAAAGTGAGGGATAGCATTGATTACATATCTAAGTTTTTTAAGCCCAAATCCTACAAATTCAATAGAGCTTGTGTTTTTCTAACTGCTTCTATTTATTATATTTGGAGAGAAAGAAACCAGAGGATTCATACTGGTAAGGAAACTTCTAGCATTCAAATCTGGAAAACTATTCTTCATGACAGTGACATTGTTATGAAAAAAGCTAACAGATTTGGAAAAGATAACTTGCATAAAATTATGTCTTATAAGGATAATGCAGATGGAGATAAGCAAGTTGAAGAATTTTTACTAAATGGCAGTCAATTCTCCAATAAAAAGTCCTTATGCCCTCAACCTGCTGAGAGTTTCCCCCGCCACGCTATCAACCTTCATCACTGCAAAGGGAGGAATTACAGCATTATTAATTGTCTCCCTTTAAAATTAAATAATATGAACAATAATTCTGTGTCCTTACCTATTGCAGGAGACAGCGAACATTTTCTCTCCAGTAAAGATGATTTGAATAGATCTGACGTCCTCTCTGAGGCTTCTAATATCTCTGCAGACAAATTTAATTTTAGACAGGGAAGTAAACATATTACTAACCCTAGAATGCGTGCTTTTATAAGAAATTCATACAGTAATCAAATGCTTTTACCTGTATCAGAGTATAGTACCCCCAGCAGTGATCCAGATCTTGCAAATCATCTGGACAAGGAGAATTTGGAAGAAAAGTTTAGAGATTTACACAGAATCGGTGATAACCATTACAAGAGCAAGCTAAACAACCAGATCTATCACTTATCTGCTTGGATTGAAGGAGAGAGTAGTTCTAAAAACTCGGAGAACATCAACAAAGAGCTATTTGGCATGAAGCGAAGCTTCGAGAGGATGGAGAGTTCGAATCTCAAAGACTTAAACTCTACAACTCTTGTCGAGTCTCCTGATTTGCCTTTGAGGAAGCAAAAGATACATCTGAGACACGAAGAAGTTAAGTGGAAGCTGGATTCAAGCAATCAAAGCAAGGATATCAGCGAAGCGATGGTGTGGAAGCCGCCTTGAAGCCGATGATGTCTGTTTTCCTCAGAGATGTCGCCATTACTGAGTTTACTTTGAGATAATATTGTTTTATGTCGGCTAGGGTTTGCTAACCCTTGGGGTGGTGTTTTGTTGATTTCTTTTGGGCCGTGGGCCTTATTCTTTTTAGCCTGTTTCAAAAAAAAAAGTTATATATTTTTTAATTAAGTCATTTTATATAGCACTTTATTATAAGGTTATCATATAATGCTATATAAACCATATTTTCTTGTAGTGAGTTGTCCGGACGTACTTGTTGATTGTTCGGATAGGCGAGGGCCTCTCTCCTGTATTGGTCATACGGGACGAGGAATAAGGTGCCTTCGGTTTCGTTCAGACCTAGAACGGACTTGTGAAAGGATAGTGTCTGACATTGTGTTGTGTGTTGTATTCGTTGATCTCTGCTGAATATATATCTACTTGGTGGCGGAGAATTTATTCTCTTGCTTAACACCCTTGTCTGAGATGTACGAGCTTAGAGGTTATTTATTGGCAGAATCAATGGTATGGTATGTATTGACAATGTGGCATGCTAAGATGCAAATGGTCAAGGCTTTTGTTGAAAAGCAGGGCCTTGTGGTTGATGATCAAAGCACATATTTATGTAGCGTTAATTCGTGAGCCACACACACCGGTATGAGTCATAAATGGGATAAAGGAGACAAGCAGTGCATACGTTCTTTCCAGCTAGAAGTTGTGTCATGGTATGGAGCCCAGACATTTTTACTTATGTGGATGTTGGATTGTGAGGTGCCTCGGATATAGAGCCAACTAAAAGGCTCGAGTGATTGGTCTGATAGGACCGGGAAACGTATGTTTAGGAATAACTAATCCACAAAAGTAAGTGTGGACTGGCCTTGCAAGATCCAAGGGTTTCCCATAGGTGTGATCCTAGATCATCTTACTAGAGGTAATCCAAATCGGTAAGGAGACCATTCCTTGCCTTGACTCATGATGGAATCCAATTTCCAATACGCAATTTTTGGTTTTAGTTGTAAACCTATATGGCGACATAATATATGGTACCTATGCCGTCTATGATTGATACATTTATATTTGAAGTTGATTTTGACACTATGCACTTGTAGTAATATCAAAATGATTCGTTTTAAAACGTTAAGCATGTTTGGCTATTATAAGGTAAAACTCTATCCTCCGGCTTGCGCTGCATTGTATGATGGGACCTGAGTCTTATAATAGCATCATTTTTTAGAAAAGCATTGTGTTGTTTCTAAATTGTTTTACTTCAGAGTATTCATGGGAGTGAACCCGTTCCATGACATATGGCGTGGTCCCGTGATTTACCCTATTTTAAAGTTAGAAATTTAATAGCTGTTTTAAGTTCTCACACCAGCCTCATGACTAACCTGGAGTTTATTGTTTTCTCTTAAACTCTGGGTGCCCATATTTTCCACATGGGCAATAAGTAGTTTTAGTTTTGCAGATTTCTATTAAACAGAATCCTGGTTTACATCTGGAGCTATATTCGAGAAGCTTTGTACTTTGTATTTGTGTATTTCTTTCAGTTGTGTTACTTGATGTATTTCTTTCAGTTGTGTTACTTGATGTATTTCTACTGTGCATTGTGTTAATACATTTTTATTTCCGCTGCTATGTGATTTATTCTCTTATATTATTTTTTCCGCTGTATAATATTTATTCGTACTCTAGTATATTCTGGTACTCTAATGTAAACTGTTGTAATAGCAATGAAAAGTTTTTCATGTTTGGGCTCCGGTGCGTCATATTCATTAAAGTTTTACTATCCAAATTCATTTTTTTGTAACTTCTTCATACATTGACCATTTTCTGCATATTATATATAAAAATGATTCAGAATTTCGCAACGAGTCCAAATAAAAGATTTTTTAGCCAAATTCCGAAAGCTGCAAAATCTCATTTTCTAGCCTTATTATTATTAAATTGTTTATTTTTATTTATTGTTAATATTTATGTCTTTTACTGGGTGTTACACATCCTAGTGGTAAAAAGATGTATCAGGACATGAGGCGAGCTTACTACTGGGAAGGTATGAAGATGGATGTTGAAAAGTTCATTTCCAAATGCACAAATTGTCAGTTAGTGAAAAATGAACATAAGAAGCCGAGTTGAATTCTTCATCCTTTGGAAGTTCCTACGTGGAAGTGGGAGCATATATCGATGGATTTTATCGATGGACTACCAATAAATAGGGCAGGAAACGAAGGAATTTGGGTCATAATGGATCGCTTGATCAAAAGGGCAAGATTTATTCCTGTTAAATCGACTAGGACAATATTGAAGTTGGTTGAGCTATATATAAAATTGATAGTTCGATTCCATCGTATCCCGAAGAGAATAGCGAGTGATTGAGATCCATTATTCACGAGTGGGTTTTGGAAGAGTTTGCAAAGACTTTTGGAATGGAGTTGTTTTCGAGTATGGCTTATCATCCCCAAACCGATGGTCAAACAGAGTGCGTTATCCGATTTTTGGAAGATCTCCTAAGAGCTTGTGTAATAGAGTTTGGGGGATCATAGGAAGACCATCTACATTTAGTTGAGTTTGCTTATAGTAACAGCTTCCAATCGAGCATTGGGATGACACCATACAAGGCATTGTATGGTAGACCGTGTATTTCTCTATCATGTTCGTTAGAAACTGGAGATAAGTTGATACTTGGGCCTGAGATGATTAGAGAGACCACGGATTATATCGAGATCATTCGGCAACGAATGATGGCAGTCCAAGAACATCAGAAGAGTTACGCCAATAAGCATCGAAAAGATTTGGAATTCGACATAGGAGATATGGTTTTCGTGAAGATTTATCTGTTAAAGCATGTTGTTCGATTCGGAAGTAAAGGAAAGTTAGCTTCTTGGTTTGTTGGACCATTTCCAATAGTCGAGCGAATAGATAAGCTCGCATATAGACTGTATTTGCCTGAAAAGATGTCGATTGTGACCAATATTTTCCATGTGTCGTTTCTACGGAAGTGTGTGCATGATTCGAATGTGGTGGTATCTCCTTAACAGTACGAAGACCTAGAGGTCGAGACCGTAGTTACGAAACCTTGTAAGCCACTTCGCGTTGTGGGGAATGACACGTAACAACTTAAAAGGAAGACGGTTAAGCTAGTCAAGGTACAATGGAGTGAGGATGATGACGATTGTGCGTTGGAGATGGAAGAGAGCATGAAGACGACTCATCCAGAACTCTTCATCGGTATGACCCATTAATATCATGTCACCTTACACCATTGTAACTTGTACCATCGTTGTTAAACGCGTGTTAGGATAAGGCTATAGGTGCATTGCTTGATGGATGCTAGTTTGGATGGTAAATTGGTTGTTTCTAGATGGTAGGCATGCAGAATTGTTTTAGTTGCTTGTGTTTGCTTGGGATTTCAGGGGCGAAATTGCTAGGGGGGAGGGGAGAATGTAAAGGCCCGCATTTTACGTATCGGAGGATTGTGAAATATTTTTATTTAGGTCCCTGAGGGTTGTATCATTCTCATATTTTGATATGTTGGTTATGGGGATGTGAGACATGTCCATAATTTTTACCAATTTTATTTCTGACCATTTTTCCTCTGTCAGTCTTGTACAGGGAATAACTTTCGATTGAGATTGAATCAGGTGTTAAGGTCAATTTAATTGGAAAGGACTCCGTAGATTGGTCATATTAAAGATTTGGTTCAATAGTTTGGGAGTAATCACATTTTTAGTGTTGCATAATTTTTGTATAGGTTTAACTAGCCATTAATGGGCTGAATTGGGGTGGCCCATTAGTGGGCTGGTTGACGGCTACAAATAGGGGGTAGAGGCATGGGGAATAGTTTACTTTCTTCATTCTCTCATTTGGTTGATCTCGTGGTTCTCCTTGCTCAATCAAATACACCTTTCCTCCATTAAAATTCTAGATCTACGCAAGAAGATTGAAGATCTACATCGAGTAAGACTAGATCTACATCGAGTGAAGGAAGATCGCATCAAATTAAGAGGTTTGAAGCTCATTCTTCACTGCCGGATTGGGAATTTAGTGATTTCAAGTTATTTTGAAGTTTTGGTTAGTGATAAGCATCTCTCACACGGATTCAGTCAAGTATATGGGTTGTTTGATCTTATTTTCATCATTTACAAGTTGTTTTCACCTGGATCTACATCATGATAAGTATATTTTCATTCGAGTCACCATAGGATCTAATTTAGCAACTTAAAATGGTAATTCTTATATTAGTTCATATGTATATGCAGTATAGATCCATTATTAGTTTTATTCATCGTTTTACCATGATTTTGTGAGTTTCATATGATTGTATGATGGAAAGTTGTCGTGCAAGTGTCGTTTGATTATTGCATGAAGCACTGATGATTATATTTCTTGATTTGGATGAGTTGTGTGCATTGAAATTGTCGTTTGTTGAAGAATTAGAGTTGGGTCGTTTTGTATGGGTCGTTGATGATGTGGTAGGCTGAGGACGCGTGGCTTGTTGCTCAAGAAATGGATGGGTCGTTGGCTTCGGGTCGCTCGATGCCATGTCGTTCGGATTTGAGTAGCATCGGGTCATGTCTTGGGAATCACGAAGGAAGGTGGGTCGGTCTGAAATTGATGGCTTCGGGTCGGTTTAAAATTGATGGCTTCAGATCGGTATGAAATTTATGGCTTTAGGTTGTTCATCTTCAGGTTATTGATGACATGGTACAAAGTTAGGTCGTTCATGCATCGAAGAGGCAGTTCGTTGGAGCTTTGAAGCATCGAGTTATTGCATGGTTGATGGGTCGTTGGACAGTTGGGTCATTCAGGAATCGATGGGTCGTTCATTCCAGTGGGTCGGCTTGAGTAGCAAGGCAAGTCGTTTGTATGAACCAGGTTGAGCCTGATGGGTCGTGTGAGTCTACAACAGATGTGTCGGTTGTGGCAAACATGGATGGGTCAGAGTCTAATGGGTTGGGTCGAAGTGGTGATGGGTCAGCCAGCGCCCCGAATGATGAAAGGGGAACGATTCGACTATATCAACCAAATATATTTGTTACTTTGGCTCGCAAATGAACGTGACTTCGACGAGAGTTCAAGGTGGAATGTCGAAGTGTTGTGATGTGTTCGTTGATCAATAAAATGCAACGAATGTGAGAACGACTTAAAGATCTTGAGTTGGTGGAAAATAGTTGCCCGAGAAGGTGCTTGAGTTATGGATAGTCGTTGTCGATGACGACTGGAGATATTGAAGGTCGAGGCATTATCGTTAGTCAGAGGTTTTAGCGGGCTCAAAGGAGGGGTACAATGGGGATGCCCAAAAGATTAGATGCGTCGAGTACCCTAGGTAAAAACTTGATGGTCCTAGTTGTCTCGAGGAGGCAAATGTACGTGGGATGTGCAACAGTTTGATTATAACCGGGGTTACCATTAGCCCTTGACGATTGGCCAGATGGGCCGGTCATACGATTAACGACGGTTTCGAAAAAAGATTGGCGGTGATAGCCAGAGTCATGGATGATGATTGTTTTGCTTGTATCGTTTTGTGTAGATTGTCCTACGTCGAATGAGATATCTCTTGGGTGCTTGTCTGATGTTGGTTTAGGCCTTTGGGGCTTGTACTTGGGAGATGTCGATATCGATTAGGATGGTCTATGCTTGATAATTGATTGCCATAAATGTACTGTTTGTCTCTATTTGATTTTTGTAAAGGCTATCACAGTCGGATGTGGGGAAGATGGGTTGGGTTCTTCTCTGATGATATAACTGGTAAATAAGATGATTAATCTTCCTATTCTCATATACTTTATTGATGATGTTAGATAGTTGTTTGTCGCTCATTGAGACTATTGTCTAACTCAAGGTTTTATGTTTTCCTCTTATTACCACGGGCTATTCATCCATGTGTTGGATGGGCAGACTGAGTAGCAGGTGACAGGTGGTAGATCTTGATGAAGATGATGCTGCTGAGCGATGACGAGCAGAAGGCTAGCGTATTATTTTCTACTATCTACTATTGTTATTTTCCGCTGTTTTCAGCTTTGTCATACATGACGGTTGTCTTGTGCACAACTCTGTCATCATTTACATGCTTCCCCTATTCCTGTGCTCATTCTTTTTCTCATTCTAACTTCTTTTACCCTTAGTTCTATTCTTATTAGTTTGTTTATACACCTAAATATCCTTATCATTAATTTAAGAATTGTTTTATTATTAATTTATTATTAGTTTCAAAAGTAATTTTTTGGTATCAGTTTTATAGATCATAGGTATCTTTTCTTTTTTGTTAATTTTAGCAGTAGATTTTAGGTATTAGTCTGCATACACAGGTATCATTTTTGACAAGAAACATTTTTTGTTCTATAAAGAATGAGTTTATAAACAATTAAATATGATGATAAATGAGTTGAATTCATGTTTTCTTACAACCAAATAATTATTAAAGTCGGCTAGTATCAAATATTTATTATTAAAGTCTATAGTTATTAGTATTTTTATTAATTTCAGTAGCAATTTTTATATTTTGTATGCATCATTTTTTTCAAATTGTACTTTTGGTTTCTGATTGTTGAGTTGAGTTCAATGGGGATCGCTTTTAGATACCTTAATTTTCTTTTAGTATCATATTTTGTAATATTGTACTGCCAATTTTTTTTCATGTTTTGTCTGTCTATTCTTTTATGTTTTTACTGAGGAATATAATAATCATTGTACTCTTCTTTGCACCATCTTCATCACCTTGTTCATTACGAAACAATCATGAGTGATATTATCAAAGCCACCATCTTCTAATAAAGAAACAAAATTTTACGTTAGCAAGGAAAATGATAAATCGAAAAGGCAAAATTAGAGAATTAGAAGAAAGTGTCGATGAGTTAGTTAAATATGAAGTTAATCGAGCGAGATGAGTGGAAGAAGAAGATTGAAGTGCAGTAGAGATTAGGAAATGGAGAAGTATGATAAGGGTTGAGAAGCGTAGATCGATTTGAGAAAAAAGAAAAAAAAAACCTAAAAATGAAATGACGTGAAGTGTGTTTAACCGATGTGCTTTGGATTTTGTCCTTGAGCGAAAAAAAAGTAATCATTTTGCATAATATTTTAAGTTATTTTGTCCTTTTGAGTATTTATCTCTTTTTAAATTACTAAGTGTCCCACATAGTTTTTGTTTCTGAGGCAAAAAAAATTGTTAGGGGTTAAACGTAATTTTTTTAATTCCCTAGAAAGTAAATAATTATGGGTTTACTATTTTTGTTTAGATTATGTGCACAAAAGAGGGGGAAATAAATATAGTGAGCAAAGTTTTCAACCAAAATATAGGTTTGAGTTTCATTGTTCCTTCATATAATCGGATACATATCATTTTCGTATTAGGAGAGTATTTTATAGAGTTTGGCAAAGGAGCCGCTTACATAGAGGAAATAACTTTGATAACTCGACTCTAATGATGTAAAAGCTTTTGTTATCATTAAGAAAGAATGATAAAGGGCTACTCAACATAAAATGAAGAAGTGATTCAACCTTCTCATTTGAACAAGAGACGAAACGTTTATATATATACTTAAGATTATCCTGTATGGATGCAACACCCAAGCTTGGAAAGTCGCTTGTAAGAGTCATGGAAGCAAGGTCTATACAAGAATCTGACCAAGAAAATCTATATGGATTTCGAAAAGACTGCCTATTATTTTTCTGGTTCTATCAAATGTTCAAATCTTTCAACCTTCTCGGGCTTCTCATGTTTTCATTTTTATTACCTGCATCAGTAGAAAGAGTCCTAAAAGAAAATTCCAGGCAAGTATCTGACCATGAATATATTAATATAGGAACATGCCTTTTCTTAAGATCTACATTTCTTTCGCGTAAATTGTCCACGTTAAGGCTAAAGTAGAAGTAAAGACTAGACGAAATCATGCACCGTGTGATAATGGAATTTAAGGTGCATGCTTTGCGCCTCTTAGGATCTATTTTATTTTTCAAGGGCTAAAAATGATCCTTCGTTCCATACCCACTGCTAAGTTAAAGATGAGTCATACACCCTTCGGCCTTCACCCCTCATGTTTGGTCTCTCCTCCTAGTCCTATCGTCCACGTTGTCATGTTAAACGACCTCTTCTTTCTATTCTAACGTTTTCATAAACTATGTGTATTAGTAGCCCTTTATCAGGCCTGCCAAGTTTAATGATGTTTCTGGTATATTTCCTGATAAACCATTGTTTGATATATCTAAAATATACAAGTATTTCAAACTTAATAACTCAGATCATGTGGTAAATTAACAAAATGAGAGAATTTCAATATTATTGATGTAATGAATTTTTAAAGAATGAATTTCAATAGTTTGTACATTGGCAATCGTCTGTATTTATACATGAATATAATAATATAATGTAAGGTCCATAGCCCAAGAACAATGCAATGGTAATAAAATAAATACTGGGCTTTGTATATATCTTAACCGTTTGCCACTTGTATATATAATCTTTTCTCTTGTAACGTACCTCAAACTAAACTATGGTTTCAGCCTCAATTTTCTTCATGTCTGCTCCTCCTTCGACTATTAATTCTGATCTGAATCAGATAATTTTTTTGCCAGAAAGTGCGTTCGTTAGGACATTGGCACGTTGGTAAAAGGATGGAATACGATTATATCGAGCTTTCCTTCACTGGTCCTCTCGCGAACGAAGTGACGGTCAATCTCCGAGTGCTTCGCTTGTGAGTGTTGAACTGGGTTCATGGAAAGAGAGATTGAGCTCTTGTTATCACACCAAATGACGAGTTTTCGGTCGATTTTATACCCTAATTCATCCAACAAGCGTTTAATCTAGATAATTTCAGCGGTTGTGCTTGCGATAGATATGTATTCTGCCTCCATGCTAGATCTAGAAACTGTAGTCTGCCTTTTGGTGCACTAGGATATCAAATTGTTACCTAAATACACGCAATAAACGGTGATGGATCTTCTATCATCCGGGTCGTTAGCCAAATCTGCATCGCTGTAAGCGTTTAAACGTAAATCCTTGCTAGATTTGATCGTCAACCCATAGTTAATTGTTCCCTTTCAAATATCTTAATATACGCTTTATAGCTTTCCATTGTTCATCAAGTGGTTAGCATGTATTAACAAACTCTGTTGACACAAAAACATGTGTCTGGTCTGGTAATAGCCACATATTGCAACGCTCCCACAATACTCCTGTATTGTCTTAAATTTTCAATAAGTCCACCCACTTTTTTGGATAGTCCGAGACTGCTGTTCATAGGAGTTGAGATAGGTTTAGCTTGATCCATTTTAGCCCTACTTAGGATTTCAAGTATGTATTGTCTCTGAGATAGGAATAATATTTCTGATGTTGTCTTGTTGGTTTGTATTCCTAGAAAGTAGTTTAGTGCACCCAAATCTTTGATGGAAAAAGCCTTTCTGATGTTGTCTTGTTGATTTGTATTCCTAGAAAGTAGTTTAGTGCACCCAAATCTTTGATGGAAAAAGCATTGTCTAAGTACTGCACCACTTTGTTAATCTCATGGTTGTCATTCCTAATGATCAATATATCATCCATATACACGAGCACATAGGGACGGAGCCAGGAATTTTTATTGCACTGGGCTAGGATTATAGTTTTGTAAAACGACATTAAATGACATTAAATGTAAAGATGTCAAAAGATATAACTAGCAAAATGACTTCATATGAATGTGAAAGTGCAAGCAGATTTACTTCATGCAGAAAGATAAACTATAATATTTGATAATAGTGACTGGATGATTTAAATATTAGTCCAACGATGGACATTGTCCAAGAATAAAAGAGAAACCTTGTTTCCATTGGAGAATGAATACCAAAACTATAACTGAGTCAAGATTATTATATGAGAGATCACTTTACATAATGCAAGTTTAAAATCTTACCTGGGCTATAGCCCAGGGAGTCTCCAACACAGCTCCGTCCCTACGAGCACATACACTGTCGATTTTCTGTCAGTCTTTATATATAATGATATGTCTGATTTCGTTGCTTGAAAATTTAAACCAGTCAAATTATGCCTAAGTTTTTCGTACCAGGCACTGGAAGCCTGCTTTAACCCATATATTTCCTTGTGTAATCTACAAATACCACTTTTATTTTATGAATAATATCCTTGTGGTTGCTCATATAAACTTCCTTAAGATTATCCTGTATGGATGTAGCACCCAAGCTTGGAAAATCAGCTTGTAAGAGTCATGGAAGCAAAGTCTATACAAGAATCTGACCAAGAAAATCTATATGGATTTCGAAAAGACTGCCTGTTATTTTTCTGGTTCCATCAAATGTTCAAATCTTTCAACTTTCTCGGGCTTCTCATGTTTTCATTTTTATTACCTGCATCAGTTGAAAGAGTCCTGAAAGCAAATTCCAGGCAAGGATCCGACCATGAATATATTAATATAGGAACATGCCCTTTTCATAGGATTTACATTTCTTTCGCGTAAATTGTCCACATTAAGCCTAAAGTAGAAGTAATGACTAGACAAGATCATGCACCGTTTGATGATGGAATTTAAGGTGCATGCTTTGCCCCTCTTAGGATCTATTTTATTTTTCAAGGGATGAAAATGATCCTTCGTTCCATACCCACTGCTAAGTTAAAGATGAGTCATACACCCTTCGGCCTTCACCCCTCATGTTTGGTCTCTCCTCCAAGTCCTATGGTCCATGTTACAACGCTAAATGGCCTCTTCCTTCTGTTCTAACGTTTCCATAAACTGTGTATTAGTAGTCTTTATCAGGCCTACCAAGTTTAATGATGTTTCTCGTATATTTCCTGATAAACCATTGTTTTTTTGTTTAGGAGGAAAACCCTTTAGTGCAACTAGCCCGGTCTGTGCGTATCGCATAAGTGACTGATCTAAGCGTATGCATATGGTAAACACTTAGTGTATGCACATGATAAACCATTGTTTGATAAATCTAATATGTACAAATATTTCAAACTTAATAACTTAGATCGTGAGATACTCCTGAATGAATTTGAATGCAAACTCAACATTCTTAACTATGTAGGCTACTTGTAATCCGAGATGGAATGCTACTGATAAAATTGTTCTGACCAAGATCAAGTGTGTGTAATAACACATGTTCAACAAAGTTGCGAAAAATTACTGTAAAGATTCTTCTAACTTATATCTAGTAATTAGAGCAAATTTAACACTGCAGCAGATTGAGGGAATCATCCACATAGTTTGTTGGTTAAGTTCAAATATCCTATGTCATGAGCATTATCCCAACAAAATATCATTTTTTCTTAAAACTAATATTTGGAGAGGTATAAATTAGCTTTATTTTTTTCAATTCACATAAGGATGATAGAGCTAAATTGAAAGAAAAAAACAGTTTGATGAAATGGAACAGTATATGTCAAACTGGACATGGTATGACCAAAACACAAGGGAATAGAACACAAAAACAAATTGGTAGAAAGATTTAGTTCGCTTATATTGACGGAAATACTGGCAATGAACACTCATTTGTTTAACTTAAATCAATATTTACAAGTCCACTCTTTGCAAAATTTAAAGACTTTGAAACCTGGTAATCTCATTATCAATGTGAGATGTTTGTTTGCAAAACTTCAGTATGCCTTAACATTTCATATGTTGAATTTTTTGATTCAAATACTTTTCGACGAGGAATGTAATCAATTAATTGATTTCATCAATCAATCAATCTGATTTGTATAGGAGGAAAGATGCTAATTGTATTGTCAATTAATCAATTAATCAGTGAGTATAAAAGAGGAAAGATATATATTTTTAATTGATTGATTTTAAAATGGAAAGAAATAGAAGACATATTTTGGAGATTTCTTAGGCCAAATTAGGGTATTTGACTAGGTCTTCTATTTTCCTATATAAGCAACTTATAGGTTTGGATTATTTTCATTGTAAGGGAAAAGGTTATTTTCTTTTTGTTTAGGATTAAGATATCTTCTCAATTTTTTTAGGCTTTCTCTTGTAATCATTTAATGAATCATTAAAGATTTTGTTTGGAGGAATTTGTTTATGGGTTTTTTTTTACTTCTTATCTCCTCTAAAATCTAATTGTATAAAGATCCTAAAAAATTTCCTAACAGATTGGTATCAGAGTATACTACACAATTTTTTTGAAGAGGGTTTGAATTTGGAAAAAATAATTGTTGAAAAGCTTGATGGGAGAATTTGGGGGTTATGGAAGGTGAAGATGGAAGATTTTCTCTATCTTAGTGATCTTGATCACCAACCATTAGAGAACAATGGTGAAAAACCTTGCAATTTATCTAAAAAGAAATGAGAGACATTGAATAAAAAGGCTGCTGCGTCTATTCGGTGTTTTTTTTAGGATAATTCAGTGTTTCATATTATTGCTAATGAAACATCTATTTATGCAATATGGAAGAAATTGGAAAGAGTTTATGCAAAGAACTCCGCAACAAACAAGGCTCTTCTTATGAAAAGATTGGTGAATCTGAATCTTAAGGAAGGTGGATCAATTGGAGATCATCTTAATGATTTTCAGGCAATTGTGAATCAATTAGCTACCGTAAATTTCAAGGTGATAATGAGACACAAGCTTTGATGTTAATGAGTTCATTACCAGATAGTTGGGAAACGCTTGATGTTGCATTGAATAACTCAAATTTGGATGGAGTCATTTGAATGGCTTTCGTGGTTAGCAGCTTAATTAATGAGGAGATGTGGAGGACAAACCTTATGGAAGGAAAGGATAAGGAGGCAACAAAGAATAAAACTCCAATTGGAGAGGCTCATCTTGCAAAAAAGGTTATTCATCGAAACATGGAAATACAATCAAACATACCGAATATAAAAAACGAATTCATTTGCTATTATTGTGAAAAACCTGGTCATCAGCTGAGATTTTGCAATAAGCCTAAAAAGGACAAGGAGAAGATGAAGGCTTTAGAAGAAGAGCCAGACGAACAAAATAATACTAGTAGTGATAAGGTGATTTTTGATGAGAAAATTGAAGGTGATGTTTTTTATGTCAATAAAGGCAAAAACAAAAGTTGGGGCCTTGACTCTGGTGCGTGCTTCCACATATATAATCAAAAGAATGTATTCATTGAATATAAAAAGCAAGATGCTAATGTAGACTTCGCTAATGGCGAAAACTTGTGTGTCAAAAGGTTCTGTTAAATTGAAGATACATGATAGAAGGGTGATGAAACTCACAGAAGTCAGGTATACTCCAGAAATTACAAAAAATCTTGTATTTGCAGGACAACTAGAAGTAAAAGGGTGCAAATTTTCAACTCGATGTAGAGTGACAAGGATTTTGAAAGGTAATAGGGAGGTGTTGCACGCTAAGAGAGATAGCAACAACGTTCATAAAATATTTGGAAAGACGGTGGAGAATGAATAAAGTTCTCATTTTATTGATAAATGGAGAAATTTGTCTGAATTGAGGTGGAGCTAGCAACGTAAAGCCACGAAGCTTGCACGGAGGCCATTGTGGTATTACAAATATTTTTGAGATCATTTTTTTGTGGTACATCTCATGAGGGAGATGATCATTTACTGGTGGTGGTTGGGTTTGTAATGTGGTTTTGTTTTTAGATTGATGATCTTTGGAGTTATGTGATATTTGAATCAAGGTGGAGTGTTGAATTTTTTTATTCAAATTTTTTTTGATGAGGAAATTAATCAATTAATTGATTTCATCAATCAATTTGATTTGTATGGGAGGAAAGATGCTAATGATATTGTCAATCAATCAATTAATCACTGAGGTACAAAAGAGGAAAGATATATTTTTAATTGATTGATTTTATAATGGAAAGAAATAGAAGATATATTTTGGATATTTTTTTAGGCCTAATTAGGGTATTTGATTAGGTCTTCTATTTTCCTATATAAACAGCTTATAGGTTTGGATTATTTGCATTGTAAGGGAAAAGGTTATTTTCTTTTTGTTTGGGATTGAGATATCTTCTCAATTTTTTAGACTTTCCCTTGTAATCATTTGGTGAATTAATAAAGATTTTGTTTGGAGGAATTTGTTTATAGTTTTTTTCCACTTCTTATCTCTTCTAAAATCTAATTTTAAAGAGATCCTAAATTTTTTCCTATGGATTGGTATCAGAGCCTACTACACACTTTCTTTGAAGAGAGTTTGAATATGGAGAAAATAATTGTTGGAAAGCTTAATGGGAGAATTTGGGGATTATGGAAGGCGAAGATGGAAAATTTTCTCTATCTTAATGATCTTGATCACCAATCACTAGAGAACAATGGGGAAAAACCTTTCAATTTATCTGAAGCGAAATGAGAGATATTGGATAAAAAGGTTGTTGCGTCTATTTGGTGTTTTTTTTGAATAATTCAGTATTTCATATTGTTGCTAATGAAACAGCTGCTTATGCAATATGGAAGAAATTGGAAGGAGTTTTTGCAAAGAACTCCGCAACAAACAAGGCTCTTCTTATGAAAAGATTGGTGAATCTGTAGCTTAAGGAAGGTGGATCCATTGGAGAGCGTATTAATGATTTTCAGGTAATTGTGAATCAATTGGTTGTCGTGAATTTCAAGGTGATAATGGGACGCAAGCTTTGATGTTAATGAGTTCATTACTGAAGAGTTGGGAAATGCTTGTTGTTAATAACTCAAATTTTGGTGGAGTCATTTCAATGGCTTTCGTGATTAGCAGCTTAATTAATGAGGAGATGCGGAGGACAAACCTTATGAATGGAAAGGATAAGGAGGCAACAAAGAATAGAACTCCGATTGAAGAGGCTCATCTTGCAAAAAGGGTTATTCATCAAAACATGGAAAGACAATCAAACATACCG
This sequence comes from Allium sativum, assembly GCA_030737875.1. NCBI lineage: Eukaryota > Viridiplantae > Streptophyta > Magnoliopsida > Asparagales > Amaryllidaceae > Allium > Allium sativum. The sequence goes on along the minus strand of CM060925.1, from coordinate 198,237,987 downwards.
AATATAAAAAAGGAATTCATTTGCTATTATTGTGAAAAACCTGGTCATCAGATGAGATTTGCAATAAGCTTAAAAAGGACAAGGAGAAGATGAAGGCTTTAGAAGAAGTGCCAGATGAACAAAATAATATTAGCAATTATGAGGTGAATTTTGTTGAGGAAATCGAGGGTGATGTTTTTTATGCCAATAAAAGCAAAAACAAAAGCTGGGTCCTTGACTTTGGTGCGTGCTTCCACATATGTAATCAAAAGAATGTATTCATTGAATATAAAGAGCAAGATGCTAACGTGGAATCCGCTAATGGCGAAAAGTTGTGTGTCAAAGGGATAGGCTCTATTAAATTGAAGATACATGATGGAAGGGTGATGAAACTCACAGAAGTCTGGTATATTCCAGAAATTACCAAAAACCTTATATCTGCAGGACAATTAGAAGTAAAAGGGTGCAACTTTTCAACTCGAGGTGGAGTGATAAGGATTGGGAAAGGTAATAGGGAGGTGTTGCACGCTATGAGAGATAGCAACAACATTTATAAAATATTTGGAAAAACGGTAGAGAATGAAGAAAGTTCTCATTTTATGGATAAAGGGAGAAATTTGTCTGAATTGAGGTGGAGCTTGCAACGTAAAGCCACGAAGCCTGTATGGAGGCCATTGTGGTATTACAAATATTTTTGAGATCATTTTTTTTGTGATACATCTCATAAGGGAGATGATCATTTATAGGTGGTGGTTGGGTTTGTAATGTGGTTTTGGTTTTAGATTGATGATCGTTGGAGTTATGTGATATTTGAATCAAGGTGGAGTGTTGAATTTTTTGATTCAAATATTTTTTGATGAGGAAAGTAATCTATTAATTGATTTCATCAATCAATTAATTTGATTTGTATGGGAGGAAAGATGCTAATTATATTGTCAATCAATCAAATAATCAAAGGTATAAAAGGGGAAAGATATCTATTTTTAATTGATTGATTTTATAATGGAAAGAAATAAAAGATATATTTTGAAGATTTTTTAGGCCCAATTATGATATTTGATTAGGTCTTCTATTTTCCTAGATAAGCAGCTTATAGATTTAGATTATTTGCATTGTAAGGGAAAAGGTTCTTTTCTTTTTGTTTGGGATTGAGATATCTTCTCAATTTTTTAGTCTTTCTCTTGCAATCATTTGGTGAATTAATAAAGATTTTGTTTGGAGGAATTTGTTTATCAATTTTTTTTCACTTCTTATCTCTTCTAAAATCTAATTGTATAGAGATCCTATAATTTTTCCTAACATCATATTCCTAAACTAGGCAGATCAAGATACTAAATTCTACATAATTAAAATTGCAGTTCAATACAAATGTCATATGTGTAAAAATACTTAATTTGAAAAAGATATAGGCAGTCCAAACTGATATTTAATCTACAAACACCAAACACAATATATACAAAGTCTGGCTCATCGATTAAGCAGATTTTTAGTTACTCATTTTCCACGGTTCATTATTTGTTGTTCTATATAAAGTGAGGTATGAAAGGTAACATTGTTCATGTTGCGATTGAATGAGTTCAGGTGATTGACATGAAGTTTAATCTTTCCCTTTAAAGAATGATCCATATTGTACAAGCAATTCCATGAAATTTCGAAGCCTATACACATTAAAATGGTATTCTCGATATTTTGTAAAACACATCTAGTAAAACATTTTTGAGAGTTCTTGTTATTAGTATTAAAGATCAATTATTATTATTATTATTTTCTTGTTTATATATGTAGCTTGTTCTTTTCCCTATATATATATATATATATATATATATATATATATATATGTGTGTGTGTGTGTGTGTGTGTGTGTGTGTGTGTGTGTGCTCTCCTTCTATTGGAGGATCACACATTATTTTGTTTTTCAAAAAAATTAATTTTTATATAATATTGTCGCTTAATTAAAATGACAATTATTAAATTATTGATTAGTTATCTTCAATATTTCATTTTGACCCTTTACCAGAAAAGCATAACACGATAACCTCATAATCTGATTATAAAACATAATTAATAGAATGGAAAAGTATAAAATGAAATTGAAGAAAACAAATGTATTTAGTTGTGTTTTGCCTAAATGGATAAGTTTGAAAGATGGTCTATGACAATGTGGGGCTAGTCATGCATTAAGCATGTTCTAAATGAAGAAGCAACGAGAAATGCATTTAATCTGATAAAAGCTAACACTAAGTAATTTTGTGTAATAAAATATAATATAAACCTATTAGGGATTAACATTATTTTAAGGCAAAATTATCAATCATATTTGAGTATGATAACAACCATATGCACGTTAAGTTGTCTTGCTAAACCCGCAATCACAAAATGGTGTCATACAATCATCCTTGAATTTCCTCTTAGGATTAGTATCATGTTAATAAGATGTATCCACTATCCAATGAAAAAAATTGCTTACTACACTATCGCTTAGTCACACATGATACATCGATCATGAAAACATCGCTTGAAGACTGCATGTGGATTGGTTTTATTACTCTTGTTCAATCTTGAATTTCACTTAATACATAGATCTTAACTGACAAGAATCTTTATTTTTCTATTATTATTTGTCTATATGTATCAATAATTTGCTAAATACTTAAAGCTACCAATGAATTTGACATCATAACGGTAATATTTGTAATACTGGTTGACTGGTAGTTTTTAACTATGTAATAGTCCAAGACTAAGTATAAGCTATTTTAGAAAAAATACTCACAAACCGCAAACTTATGATATTCACACATATTTGGGCATCAAGAGTCAATACCATAACGATTTGGCCTTAGCTCAAGACTTTTCCAACTAGATGATGATACATTGATGTATTATCAAAATACTATGCCTGATCTTGCCACATATATAACCCTGCTCAAACTCTATAGATATGTTTCTTTTTCAGTATACAGGTTATATATAACCTAATACTAGTGGAAATAAACATTGACAACACAATTCTAGCTGTAAAAATAACCAATGGTATAAATATACGCAGAGACAAAGCCAGGAAATTGACAATGAAGTGGCTAATTTTTTTGCAAAATGGTTTCCATTTGTCCACCTATTACTTGCCAAAAAAATAATATTGACAGCATAATGTTCCTTATGTTCTAATGTTTCCATTTGTCGACCTTCATGGGGGAACCATTTACGATACATAGTGTTGCAATAACTGCCTTGCAAAAAAGAAAAAAAGACACATTCATAAATATATACATGTAATATATATACTTGCAGATAGTTGCATACATCTACAGTCGAATATGAGAATTCAGTCAAATACGTTATTGATTAATAGTAATGTTTGCTATATATATTGGATTACTGTTATATACATTATATGTTGTGGATAATTTCAACTCAAGACTGCTCAAATCAGAACCCCCAACCCAGCGGAAGAGGAGATAGTGGTAAATGTGCAAAAACAACCAATCAATATCTCAAAACTTCTTTATCCAAATCCCATAACAATCACAATCACCAAACAAGGGAAATAATAGAGCAATAACGATAAATAAATCACACATAAATTTATAATGGTTCCACCGACGTCTTGTCAGTGCACGTCCACTTTGAGAGAGAATCTTTTATTAATATCAATATAATAGTACAAGAGATTGATACAATGCTCAAATTCACCAGAAAAATTGGATTTTGTGGAGATAAGAATTGAAGAAGATTAGGGTTGCCAAAAAACTAATTAGAATAAACTTTGGTCTTAATCCTTGATTAAACTCTTTTCTGGTACACATAACCTAATCTGGAAAATAGCTTATATAGGGAGAGAATAGAATGTTGCAATTGCCCAAATTGCTCCTGGTATCTTCACAAATCAACATATAATGTCCTCATCCCGAAACAGCCTGAAAGTCGACTCAGACATCTGTCGTGGAGTAGGACATACGTATGTCCAAACCTGGAAAACATACATGTTTCAGCACGGAAGTCTCTCAAAGTGACAACCGTCTATTGCAAGTTTCGGGAAAATTTTCCCTGGCAACACAGATGTTTATCATTATATGACAGACGTCTGTTGCACCTTTCTGCTGAAACCAAACACATATTCGCCTGCAACTTCCACCTGCGAGCTACGATTTGTGAACCATCTTCTCCGACATGAAGCTACTTCCATCCACTTCAATTCTACTATATAGTATCGAAAAATATAACACTCCATCTCGATACTATATCCATCTCCATGTACACCAACACTGATAGTACCAAACCATCTCTACCTTCAACCAAGCAAGATCGAATGTTTCCCCAATTAGTACCAGCATAGCCACCGCCCATTGCACTCCACCAATGAGTTCAGGTAAAGCCCCCACCCTCCGAAGAAACGTTGAAAACATCCAACTCCTAAACTAGTCTCACCAAAAGAGAAATGTATCGAGAAGATAGAACTCCAATCTCTCACCGATACTCTTCTCCATCTATCATCAAGCTTCTCTCTAAACGGTGCCACCACGTGACACCTAGCACCTCTCTAAGCGAATTAAGCTCGAGCAATGCTCAAACTTCCCAACCAACAATGCCTTAGTGAACATATCCTCCGCCTTATCCTTTGTGTGCACTTTCCGAAGGCATATTTGCTTGTCTTCGTCAATGGCTACTAGAAATGCTCCCCCGCTTCAATATGCTTAGTCCATGAGCTAAACGCTAAATTCTCCGCCAAATGTATAGCACTTTGGCTATCACATCGAACATCAACACTGTCATGTTCAAAACTCAAGTCACACAACAATCACTTCAAATAGATTGCTTCCTTTGCCGCCTCCACCGCGGCTATCAACTCTGCATCTGTAATGGATAAAGAAACTACAGTTTGCAATCTTGATCTCTAACTTATGGCTGTATCACCAAGTGTGAAGACATATCGGGAAGTTGATTTTCTCTGATCCCTATTACTAGCGTAGTTTGAATCACTATAACAAACCAACATGCAAATCTTCTCCTTTTTACCCCTGAAAACAAGAACATGAGATGTTGTATCTTTCAAGTTTCTCAAGTTAAGCTTCACTGCTTCCCAATGCGATTTCTCCGGATTAGCCATAAACCGACTAACTACCCTGACGTCATTTGCAATATCAGGCCTTGTACACACCACGACATACATCAAACTTCCAACTTCACTAGCATATGGCACCTTTGCATATAAACCTTGTATTTCTCCTCGATAGGTGATCCTTTTCTCGAAAGCTTTACATGAAAAGGTAAAGGTGTATTTGACGCCTTTGCATATTCCATACTAAACCAACAAAGCACTTTTCTAATGTATTCCTTTTGAGTCAATTTCAACTCAAAATGGTTTCGATCCCTTTCAATCTCCATGCCCAAAATTTTCTTTGCTTCTCCAAGGTCTTTCATCTCGAATTTCGCTTTAATCTCAATTTCAACCTGTTGATTTCTTCCTTATCCTTAGAAGCAATAAGCATATCGTCCACTACAAGAGTAAATACAACCAAAAATCATTTCCTAACCTCTTGAAATATACACAAGCATCTTTGATGCTTCGATGGAAGCCGCTTTCAAGCATGAAACGATCAAATATCTTGTACCATTGCCTAGGTGATTACTTCAAACCATATAGTGATTTCTTCTACTTGGAAACCAATTTTAACTTACCGTCTACAACAAACCCTTCCTGTTGGTCCATGTAAATGTCTTCATCCAAGTCATCATGCAAGAAGGCGGTTTTCACATCAACTTGCTCCAACTCTAAATCGTGAATAGCAACTAAAGAAAGTAATATTTGGATAGAAGTATTCCTCACAACCGGTGCGAAGATCTCAATAAACTCCTTTCCCTTCCTCTATGCAAATCCCTTAGCCACTAGCCTAGCTTTTTATCTTCCATCGTCTTTCACCTTGTATATACATTTGCACCTAATAGCACGGTTTCCTTGAGGAAGTGGAACCAACTCCCAAGTCTGGTTCTTTATCAATGATTGCATCTCTTCCTCCATGGCACAAATCCACTTCGAGCTATCATTCGAAATCATGACGTCATCAAGGTCCATCAACTCATCTTGGACTACATGAAGAACATAGTCCAAATTCTCACAAAAGCTAAGATAGTTTCAATCACCATATCTTTCGGGTGGCCTTATAGTACGATGACCAACCCAAGTAGCTATACCATCACCCGGTCTTCCTTCATCTCCACCTTGAACTGAATCTTCTCTAGGCTCGTGTACATCACCAACATTACTAGAGGAACCCTGTGGACTATGTGGTGTTACATCAACCACATTCACCTGGCAAGCACCTCCAATAATTCTACTCTCTCTAAGTCTGAAAGTGGGAATAACTTCCTTCTCCTTTGATTCACCATGAACCAAATCTGGAACATTCGATGATCCCTCATTCTCCTTGAGCATAGTTGACTCATCAAAAGTAATATTACGAGAAACTATAGCCTTCTTCTTTTCTGGATTCCAAATCCGATAGCTTTTGATTCCATCCATATAGCCAAGTAAAACCCCTTGTAAGCTCTAGGTGAGAGCTTATCATTCCTCGGATCATGCACATAAACATGTCTGCCAAATACATGAAGATAACTCAAGTCCATGATCTTTCCCTTCCGCACTTCCCCTAGAATTTTGTTATTAATAGTCGAGCAAAAAATTCTATTAATAATATGCACTGCGGTTGACAACACTTCGGCCCAAAATCCCTTAGACAAACCTGATGTCAATCTCAAGCATCGAGTTTTCTCCGGTAGAGTTTGGTTAATTCTTTCCTCCACTCCATTGGATTACGGATCCCCAGGTACAGTAAAATGCCTCTGACACCATGATGCTTGCAAAATTTCAAACGATCTCCGGAAACATACTCACCGTCATTATCGGACCTAAAAACCTTCAAAGTTTTTCCACTCTCACTCTCAACAAGAGCCTTCCATTTTTTGAACTTTGCAAATTCCTCCGACTTGGCTTTCATTACATACACCCAAACCTTCTGAGATAAATCATCAATGAAAGAAATATAATATCTTTCTCCTCGCAAAGAAGCTATAGGTCTTGGTCCCTAAACATCCATGTGCACATACTCAAGAATTCCTCTTGAATCATTTTTCCTTCATCGAATGACACTCTAGTTTGCTTTCCTATGACACATTCCTCGCAAAAATCCACCTTGTTTAAACTCTCACCATCAACCATCTCCCTTCTTCGAAGAACATCCAGACTCTTCTCCGAGACATGACACAATCTCAAATGCCACATCCATGTCGCATCTAAGCCTCGAGAACTATCAATACCAACACAAGTTTCGCCATCCACAGTCACTCCTTGAAGCAAACAAATTCCTTGAGATGCAGCACCTTTTGTAACCACACATGCACCCTTTGAAACCCTCAAGCTATCACTCTCAATAGTGATCTTGCAACCTAAAGAATCCAACAGTCCCAAAGAGATAAGTGACTTTCGTAGTCCGGAACATAGCGCATTAGTGCGAGTTCGAACATACTCCGTCAAACATCCGAATTTGCACGGATCCAATGCCCTTCGATTTGCAAACTGCACCATTTCCCATAACAATTGAATTTCTTCCTGATCATCGTAAGAAGAAAAACAATTCCTATTAGACATCATGTGATATGAAACCCCCGAATCAAGCACCCATTCGCTGCCCGAAACATTTGATGCTACAACCGACAAAACAATTACGTCTCCCTCACCAACATCTCTCTCCACCGCCACTGATGAAGATGCTACTTCCTTCTTCCCTTTGTTTGGAAAATCATTTTTTCAATGACCAGGTTTCTTACATATAAAGCACTTTTCATTTCTTTCCTTCAACTTTCCACTCCAAATGCGCTTTCTTGAATTAGAATACCCCCGGTTTCCCTTCTTCTCATTTTTCTCCTTCTTCATAAATAAACATTGACCATTACCTGCACCACTACTTCCATCACTCAGCTTCTTCATCTGATCCCGCAATTCCTCACTAAGAAGACCCATCCTGACATCATCAAGAGTCAATGTATCCCGACCATAGATCAAACTATTTGAGAAACCCATATAGCGCTTAGGCAAAGAACATAACAATATTATCGCCTTCTGCTCCTCCTCAATCTACAAATCTATCGCCTTCATCTTCATTAGAAAATCATCAAACACATTCAAGTGTGCTTTTAAGGAAGTCCCTTCCTTCATCTCGTAGGTAAAGAAAGTCTGCAACAAGAACAGCCTATTTGTGAGTGACTTCTAAATATATAACTCCTCCAAATTGTTCCAAATACCCTTAGCAGTCGTCTCACCACTAATTTCGGAGATAACGTCCTCCCTCATAGCAAGTTGAAGTGTAGTGAATCCCCACTCTTCCATTTCTTCTTCCTCCACATATGAGAAGTCCGCTGACAACAAATGTGTATCATACACTACCCGATGTACTTGATTCCGCCTAAGAACCGCTTTCATCTTCTATTGCCATTTGTCAAAATCATTATCGTCATTCCACTTGTCAATTTCCAATTGTGAACCAGCAGCTGCGTACGACCCACGTACATAAGGAGCTACACCACTTGGACCTACTGTTGAGGCATTATTTGAATCTGATTCCGGCATTTCTATAACTATCTACCAACACTGAATGCTCTTATACCAAATATTATGGAGAATTTCAACTTAAGACTGCTCAAATGAACACCCCCAACCTAGCAGAAGACGATGTCGTGGTAAACATGCAAAAACAACCAATCAATATCTCAAAACTTCTCAATCCAAATCCAATACCAATCACCAAACAAGGGAAATAATAAAGCAATAACGACAAAATAAATCACACAGGGATTTACAGTGGTTCCACCGACGTCTTGTCAGCGTATGTCCACTTTGAGATAGAACCTTTTATTAATATCAATCGAAGAGTACAAGAGATTGATTACAATTATCAAATTCACCAGAAAAGTTTGATTTTGTGGTGATAAGAACTGAAGAAGATTAGGGTTGCCAAAACCCTAATTAGAATAAATCTTGATCTTAATCCTTGATTAGCCTCTTTTCTGGTACTCATAACCTAATGATGAAAATAGCTTATATTGGGAGAGAATATAATGTAAAAATTGCCCAAATTGCCCCTGGTATCTTCAAAAATCAACATATAATGTCCTCTGCCCAAAACAACCTAAATTCGACTCAGATATCTGTCATGGAGCAAGACAAACGTCTGTCCAAACCAAGAAAACAACATGCTTCAACACAAACGTCTTTCAAAGTGACAGACGTCTGTTGCAAGTTTCGAGAAAATTTTCCTTAACAACACAAACGTCTGTCACCCTATGACAGACGTCTGTTGCACCTTCCTATTGAAACCAAACACATATTCGCCTGCAGCTTCCCTACGTGCTCTGATTTGCGAACCGTCTTCTCCGACATGAAGCTGCTTCTTTCCACTTCAATTCTACTATATAGTATCGCAAAATTTAACATTATATATGTCCTTTGTTGACTTTGTAAAGGTGGGACAAATTCTTTTTACTATCATTGTTGTTAAAACAATATTACTAAAAAGTATCGGGCCCGTTTATTATCTTTTTCACTTTTACTTTTCATTCTTTGAACAATATTGTCATATTTTCATTTATTTTTTTGCTTTCAATATTTTAGAAAATGTGTTTGGCTCTACTATTTTAAAATAATAGTTTTTAAACTAAAAACCAAAATGAGATTCCGACATAAAAACGGCAGTTTCAAATTTACTGCTATAAATCAAGTGATTAGAGATGTGGTCATTTTTTAACTATATATATAGGGTTTTAAAATATATGTAGTTATATATATATATATGTATATATATATATCAGATTTAAGAGAAAGAAAAATTAAAACATAAAAACTCATATACATGTGTATGTGATGATAGTGATCTGATATATATACCATGTTTTTGGAGACAGAATGTCAAATGTGTATAACTTCGGCTCAAATACAAAACATTCTAGATAAACATCACTTTAAAGCTTCATAGTTTTTGCATGGATCTAGAGCATCTATACATACGAGTCTTTAGAAGAGTATGATATCGAAATATATGTCAGTTTCACATAGATCGTCCTCAAGCATATGAGGATTTTGAAGTATATGAAAGTTTCATATTTATGGATCATTGGGTATCGGCTTTCAGACTTAGAATATGGATCTCAAAAGAAAATATATGTTTTCAAGGTTTGAATATGTAAGCATCGTATATGTTAAGTTTAAACAAACATATGAAGTTCATGTCAGTAAGCTTTAAATGTGTCAATTAATATATAAATTCATGCTAATTACTTTCAAAAAAATAGCAAAACCCACATATTCACATAATTTCAAATAAGCATATTTAGTCCAATAATCTTCTAAAATGAGAGATGGAACTAAGTAGTCGATTGCTTGTGATTTCAATAGCCTATAACAAATTTACATCAATTGGGCGCAACAATAGTGCACATATTGATTCTGATAATAGTTCATACACTGCAGGTTGCATGGCATTTTGTAGTAATACTAATCCAAACATGAGCAGGCATTGCACAGGCACGGGTTGTTGTCGGACTAGTCTGCCTAAAAACCTTAGTGATTATCATTTGTATTTAGCACATGATTATACGGGTTGTAACTAATATGAGTGGTGAAACTATATCTCATACAGACTGTAATTAATATGTGGGTTGTAACAGGGATGAGTCCGAAAAGCCCAATTGCTTATAGCCTTATGCTACGAACTGCTATATATTGAACAACAGTCAGTTTTGTATTAGTCAATCGAGTATACAGTAAAATACTGTTTTAACATTTTTATTACAAAATCTATAACCAATAAACTTTATGTGGTATCCGAGCCTATTATCTAACGACAAGGAAACAATTGCCATGCCATTATCCATTAGATTGAGTTCACCATCTGAATAGGCTACAAACTACCACATTCTTTTCATTTGAATATGTGTTATTTAAGCCCATCTGTAATTGTTTCTTGCATCAGTTCTTGAATTTTTCATCATCATTGAACCACGCCAAATCAATCTGTTACAAAATTTTAATTATCTAGAATACTGTCTACTCTTAATCATTCGAGAATCGTATTACCTGAGCTTTTCTTGATTCTGCTTTCTGTTCATCACCATTATTTATGTTCCGCCTTATTTGTAACGATTTTCAATTGTCTAGCAATAACGAGTATCTGCCTTGGTTTATGAATACATCTGCATAACACTATTGTTAAAAAAACATTAACAATGTATTTTGGTTTCAAAAAAAAAACATTAACAATGTATTTTACAACAAATCTTATTTATGGCGAACGCTCTCTTCTATTATCGATAGAAGAACGAAGTAATATTTTATCCCGAGAGTAGTACTCCAATATACATCATTTACATGAAAAGTAAATACAGAAAAATGATAAATTCATAAATAATTTTTTAGTATAATTGACAAAGATAACTTCATCTATCATTCCAGTAAATTTTACTTAGAATTAACTATTCAAAAATGTTATTCTTAAAACTTATTACTATGAATGAGAAGCCTTTTTTCTTAGTGAAAATGCTCCATGTTAGTTCGAGTTTAATGTTTTTTAATTACATATATTCAAAATCTGTAATATTGATGAATACTTTTGATAAACTGTAATGCAGTAGATATTGAGAATTGATAGAGAGAATTACAGTAATATTATTAAACTTCAGAATAGTCTGTACATTACACAGTGGGATTGTATTTATTACTTGTACATTTGACCGTTGGTGGCTGCAAATAACAGAAGCCCAAACTACTATTGTGAACGAAACCCAGTAGTATACTTTCAGATGCGGCTTTACTTTCTAATTTCCTCCCTCAAATCTAACTAGGGTTTGCGTCTCCTTCCTCCTGATGTCGAACCATACAACAAATCTTCTTCTGAATAGATGGAGTTTGTTGCACTTGACTTCTATGAGCTTGAAGAGGTGCTCTGTCTTGCTGATTAGAGGAATTCTTAGGGTTTACGTCTTCTTTCTCCTGATGTCAAACCATATAACAAATCTTCTTATGAATAGATGGAGCTTGTTGTAATTGACTTTTAGGAGCTTGGGGAGGCGCTCTGCCTTGCTGATTAGAGGAACTCATCACTCCGGAGTCTTCGGATTTGGAGATGACTTCAGATTTGAGGAGCTTCGCAGATGAAGTGCTAAAGATTGGTCCTTTTTGTTGAGAAGCATGAGTAAGAGGTTCTAAACGCCTGGATCTGGTGGATTGCTCATGAAATTCGCCAGATTCAGGTCTTATTTCGGCAATGCGTAGCTCTTTCCTGAATCTGATAAAGTTGGAGGCAGATAGAGCCTTCGTCAGAATATCTGTTTTCTGGTAAGGACTAGGTATGTGATTTACATTAAGTTTTCCCCTTCATAACTTATTCTCTGATGAAATAGAGATCTAATTCAATATGTTTAGTCCTTGACTGTAAAATGGGGTTGGTTGTTAGTGACACTGTACTTAGGTTATCACACCAAAGAGTAGTCTTTCCGATAGTTACTTTGAGTTCACTTCGTAATGATTCAACCCGCATAATCTCGACAGCTGCACTCTCCACACTTCGATGTTCTGCTTCCGTACTTGACCTTGAAATCGTTGACTGTTTTTTTGAGCACCAAGATATAGGATTTTCACCTAGAAAGATACAGTAACCATTGGTTGTTCTTTTATCATCCACATCACCTGCCTAATCAACATCTGCAAAGCCAATTAAACATAAATTAGTGCAGGGTTTTAAAATTAAACCATAATTTAGAGTTCCCCTTAAATATCTTAATATCTTTTTTACAACCTTCCAGTGTTGGTCCAATGAATTTTTCATGAATTGACTGGCCTTATTTACACTGTAGGCAATTTCGGGCCTTGTAATTGTAACATATTGTAATGCTCCTACAGTGCTTCTATATTAAGTAGCATTAGTGATGGGTTCTCCATGACTTTTGGATAGATGTAAATTTGATGTCGTGGGTGTAGGAAGACTTTTTGCTTGATCCATTTTTGTCTTTAGTAGAATCTCTGAAATATACTTCTTTTGATTGAGGAATAGAGAATTGTCTTTCAGACTTCTAACTTTCAATCCCTAGGAAATAATTCAGCTGTCCTAAGTCTTTAACTGAAAATTCGCCATTTAACTGGTTGACCAGGTTGTTGATTTCATTGTCACTATTACCTTTTATAATGAAGTCATCAACATATACCAATACATATATAATATTATTTCCACATAACGTTAAAAACAGAGAATTATAAGCTTTAGATACACTGAATTTCAATTTTATTAAGGTTGCCTTGAATTTTTCAAACCATACCCTCAGGGCCTATTTTAAGCTATAGATAGCCTTGTTTAACTTACATACAGATTCTGAACTATTCTCTTGAAAGAAACCCGGTGGTTGTTGCATAAATACCTTTTCATGTGATTCTCTATTGAGAAATGCATTATTAACGTCTAACTGTCTAATACACCATTTTCTTTCAAAAGCAATAGTTAAAATAACTCTTATAGTAGTGGGTTTCACTATAGGAGAGGAAGTCTCATTGAAATCAAAACTGTGTTGTTGAGAGTAACCCTTTGCGACCAATCTCGCTTTGTATTTGTGAATAGTCCCATCTTCTTTATTTTTTAGTTTGAATGTCCACTTACACCCAATAACATTCTTGTGCTTCGGTAACTTAACTAAGCATCAAGTATTATTTCTGATGAGTGCTTCATATTCTTCACTCATGGCTTTTTTCCAATTACTGTTTTGACTTGCCTATTCATAACTGTATGGTTCCTATATATCTAAGTTAATCATGTAAGATTTTGGCTTCAAAATTCCACATTTTCCTCTTGTCATCATTGGATGACCTGCTGCAGGTTGAGATTGTGGTTGACCTTCATGTTCAGCTACAGGTTGAGATGGCTGCCGGCTTTCTTCATTGTCATTCATGTCACTCTGATTTCTTTGAACTTCAGAGTGGCATGATGCTTGATGTGAGTCATCAGCACTCCCTGTACTATTTTGAATGAAATCAGTTTCTTGGTTACTGCAGTAACCTGATGAACTTTAGGAGCTGCTTTGATTCTGCACACTAGAATCAAAATCAATATACATAGGTATAGGTGGTAAGGAGAACTTTGCATTATATATCTGACTGGTTGTTTAATTTCTTTCTCACTAAATGGAAATACATGTTCATTAAACTTTACATGTCTAGAAATATAAACTCTACCATTGATGTCCAAGTATTTATATCCCTTGATATTATTAGCATAACATATAAATGTACATATGGATGATCTGAAATCTGGTTTATGTGATTTATACATTCTAAGACATGGAAAGCATAATCAGCCGAATATTTTAAACCTTCAGTAATCAAGTTTTTGATTAAATAAGATTTTAGTAGGGCACTTATTTTGTCACTACACCAAACAGACCGTTTTGTAACACTTTTCTCGGTTATACTTGTAACAGTTATTACTGTGACAAAGTTATAACAGTTATTTTCGTTATAATGTACTATAACGGTTATATCCGTTATTACACCTGCGCACTTTCGTAAATATAGGAAAATATAATAGGGTAAATTGTAAATGCGTGGTGTATTTGTGGTTTCTACCTTAATAACACTTCTAACACTTCTTTCTCGTTTTTCCTTGTAAATAAAAAAAAGGGTTCGCCGCTTCGTTTCATTATCACGCGCCTCCTCCTTCGCCTCGTTCGCTTTCAACTCCTCCAACCTCGCTTCGTTTCCGATCAAGTCACGCTCCTTCTCCTTGCCTCATTCGCGATTCCACTTCTCCCACTTTCCGCCTCGAAGTCAGGTTCGATCCATGTTGGTTCTTTATTATTCCTTTACATTTGATTTCATGTTCTTTAGATTTCAATTGAGTGAAAGTCGGTTTGAAGATTTCTTTTACTGCTTGTTTGCTCGTATTCTTTGTTAAATTCGTGTTAGTATAGGCAGTTGTGAGGCTTATATTTGCTCAGCCTGTGTTTCTGTTTGGGTAATATACCGTGTAGTAATTAATTTTTAATCCTTCCTGAGGCTTGCAAATGCAGTTATACAAAAATTAAATTTGCTGAGCTGCGTAGGATTCATGTTTCAAATTTATTATCTGTAAAGAATTGAATAGCTTTAGGTTTTTCTTTATAACCTTGTTATAAAGATTGTGATGTACTTGTTAAGCTTGCTTAGTTTGTGCAATTATTAAAATTTTCTCTATCAAAACTTAAAAATTGATTCAATGTTAATCTCTTATTTATTGCTTCTGTATAAAATTAAAGGGCTTTCCTTTTGACTAATGGAAATTGACATGTACTGTAGAAAGGGAAATGTATAAAAATTGATGTCAATGTAAATATCTTATTTAGTGCTTGGGTATAAAATTTTCAAATGTCAAACTAGTACCTTAGACACCAGTGGACAGTGGAAAATTAATTAATTTAAACTGTTAAAGAAGCCATTGTTTGGTTAGTTAATTGTGTTTAAGATTATTGTACATTTTAAAGATGTGATGCTATTTCATCTGTGGCTGATTTAGCATAATAGATGTTCCTCAGAGAAATTACCATAGTATGTGTTATATTAATTAAATAACAGACAAATGTTTGCAAACATAGATAACATTTTTGAACTAATATTTGATTGCTTTGTTATTTTATTTATTATCAGTGTAATGTATTAAATAAGTTATTAAACATAATTGGCTTCTGCTTGTGAGCCTGTTATACAGTATGTTACCAATACATTATGATAGTATACAACGTTAAGTGAAAAATAACAACAAGACTGCAAATTTAGTATTCCGTAGATACTGAAATAACAAATTTGGTAATCGTCGAGATACCACAGTATACAATTTATCACATTCTACATTATTTTTTCAATTGAATTAGATTTTTTGGATTCAACCATCTAAACAGTACATATCATTGACAAAGATTAATTTTTTACCAATTATGTGTTTGTTTTGATTTTGTTGGAGCAATATTTGTTAATATCACGTCAGTTAAAAATTGTGTTCATAGAATTGGTATCATTTAGCTTATACGAAAAAATTGTACATGTGAAATGGTGGATTAGCATAATATTCACAAAACTTTCATCAATTTAATCTGATTTCAAAACATTTTAGCTTCAGTGATGACAAGTAGATTTTATTCATGCTATTAACCTATTAATAAAATACTATTTGGTACCAGTGCAGATTTTGCTACTGTATAATAGGCGGAAGAGAAACATAATACTTCTCAGCAAATTGTTATATAACATTTGTCAGTTGACCCGGATAAAAGATAAATACTGATTTTTTTTTCTTGCTTAACAATTAGTTCAATAGTATGACAGACCATAATCTTCAATGACATGCTTACAAGTTAGTGTACATATGAAAAACGTGATCCCCTAGCGATAATTGCAAATTTCGTTACCTCCCATTTTATTGTTTTACTAAACATTTTATGGCTTTGTTTGGTTTCTAAATTCAATTGATAATTAAAAACCATAGTAAAAAACTGCCAAATTATTAATGTGCCATCAACAACATTCAAGTGTGCACTAAAATTGGTTTTAAATTAGAAGATATTAATGGGAGGATGGGTAGACTGTATGATACGGTTATGTTCAAATTGTTAGCGTGCCTTCAGGAAGATTCAATTTTGCACTAAAATTTGTATTAAATTAGAAGACATTAATGGAAGGATGGGTAGACTGTATGATGTGGTTATGTTCAAATTGTTAGTGTGCCTTCAGGAACATTCAATTTTGCACTAACATTTGTATTAAATTAGAAGACGTTACTTGAAGAATGGGTAGATTGTGTAATGCGGTTAATGAATCAAATTGTTAGCGTGCCTTCAGGAAGATTCAATTTTGCACTAAAATTTGTATTAAATTAGAAGACATTAATGGAAGGATGGGTAGACTGTATGTTGTGGTTATGTTCAAATTGTTTGTGTGCCTTCAGGAACATTCAATTTTGCACTAACATTTGTATTAAATTAGAAGACGTTACTTGAAGAATGGGTAGATTGTGTAATGCGGTTAATGAATCAAATTTTGTAAGCCAGTAAATATACAGAGTAATGTGTCATTTTTGGGCTATCCCACTTCATTATTTTTTATAACTTTGTATCATCATATTGAGAGTGCATGCAATTCGTACTATGTGAAGTAGATATTGTGATTTCTATTTTTGGTCTAGTGGTAGATTCAGCTTTGTGTACGATACGATTTTCTTTGGAAAAAAAATCATAATGATTTATACCATTTGTTTGCTTTTGGTTCTTTTACAAATGCTTGCAGAATATTTATTTAGGAACTATATCCTATAGAAACATATGGCATGGTTAATGTTAATAATTTTTGTTAATTTGATCCAAGCATTGTAAAAATTATTGATAACTGCTTCTTAGATTATATTTTCCTATCTTGGGGAAGTGGTGAAAAGTAGGGAGTTGGTTTCTTATTACGTTTGTTCTTAGGCGGAGTAGGACATGCCCTTGGCTTCTTCGGAGGTGGAGGACACGGAAGTGCCCTTATTTTGTACTTCTTCCGTTCTGGAGTTCGGCATTCGCCTCTTTCCTCTTCTTCCCTCTTTTCACCATTAGAAACAAGGCCCATATGTTTCAACTCTTTTAATTACAGCAATAAGAATGAATAAGACCCAAGTGACAGGAGTAGTTTGAAACTTATAAGGGAGAAATGGAATAATGTTTTGGAATAAAGAATAAGAATAATCTCATGGTTAGTTGGAGCAAAGATATGCACGAATTTAAAACAAAAAAAGCAAGTTAGTTATTTCGAATTATCATGAGTACTATACTATTGTATCAAATAGTAGGTACAAAGATTTTTGCCATATATGAATGTTGTTGTTTTAGAATCTACTTTATTATGACTTCACAGCTTCATAAAGAATAGAATACAGTTTTTCCTTTTGA
This sequence comes from Allium sativum, assembly GCA_030737875.1. Taxonomy (NCBI): domain Eukaryota; kingdom Viridiplantae; phylum Streptophyta; class Magnoliopsida; order Asparagales; family Amaryllidaceae; genus Allium; species Allium sativum. The sequence goes on along the minus strand of CM060925.1, from coordinate 198,220,029 downwards.
ATATCATATACGACTGCATGTGAGCAGATTATTTTTAAATTACTGAAGTTTCGCTTGTATCTAAAGCATTTTCGTTTTAAGGACTCTGTTTGAATTTGTTAATAACTATTGTAAACAGGCATGAAGTTTAAGCTTGTATTATGGCATTACTAACCTGTACATAAAAGTCTACTATGCATTATGTTGGAAAATCGCACGAATTCATCATAGTTCTGGCTCTCCAACAAAACAGAGTTTAGCCTGAGGTAAGTGAAAGCGGATAAATGTCTCTCATCCGGGTCATTGAATGGTTTTGCGTTTTCTAAATTCTTGTCATAGCCTTGTCTATCATAACATGACAAAGGATTTTCACTGGCCATGGGTATATCAACATCCCATGCAGTATTCAAAACCTGATTTTTGATTGTATAGACATGTTAATTTAAAGTTCATTTTTCAGTTAATTACAAAGCTGCAATGTTTGGAAATGGAAGAGCTTCAATATAAACTACCTCGTTAAGGGAAGTGGCCCGTCTCTTCTTCTTATTCACGGCTTTGGCGCTTCAGTTGCGCATTGGAGAAGGTAAATTTCTTTGAATTGTTGAACTACCATTTTTTCCCCATAACTATCCAAGCACACGTTATTTCTCAACTTTTATAAACATATGCTCAAATAGCCTTGACTAAATATTATGTGAGCGTCATAGCTATATAATATGACATGCCATATGATATACTTTGTGTTCTTTGAACAAATTGTGCCAAGTGTATGCTTTGATAAATAATTGATTGCCTTTTCAAGCATTGTAGGGTTTTTTTTTTTTTTTGTATTTTGTTCATCAAAGTTAATAGTATTTATTGGTAAAACTAACTAACAATCTTTGAATTTGTGGTACATGTGAATAATTATGTGTTTGAAGGAAATTACTTCCCAGATGTCTAAAAGGAAGATTTTAAATGCCAACCTGATATTTATTAGGAACCGTATCTATAGTCTAAGTCAAGGCATATGTCTGCTTCTATTCTAAAAGGAATATTTTAAATGTCAATTTATACACTATAGTAGACGAACATAGTCCATAGTTTGTTAAAAGAAAAGATTTATGACACTTGTCTGCTTATATTTTAATCCGCCCAAATTTGCGTTAAAGCCGTTGTTTTTTCCTTTTTCTTCAGCTGTAGTAATCAACACACATTTCATTTTACAACTAAGAGAAACTGATTTTAATATTAAGAAAATATTAGTTACGTAACTAAGTCTAAAAGTTTTCCATTTGCTTATTTACATGACAGTAATTTTTGAAATAAAATTTTAACCGTACGACATAGTGAGATGAACATGTATATTGTATTAAGTATTGGAAGAAGCTAATATTATCCTGAACATTGAGATCATGATTATACCGTATGTCATTCCAATAGTATAAGGTAAGTGATCCTCAACATGTATATTACATGTGATTGGTACATTTGTTTTAATTTTTTTCTATTAAAGAGTGATCCTCGACATGTATATTATATTGAGTATTGGAAGTGTTAATGGTTAATAGAATGTGCATAAGTTTCATCACATGTGTGTATAATTGGGCAATTCACACTGTCTTGTTGTGCATGATACATTTTAACATGTAAACAACAGGAGAAAAAGGCAAGCCATGCACACATTAAGACACTGACATTAATCTAAACAATTCGAATTGAAAACAAAGGGAACGTGCACTTCACAATATTTTTGGTCAAATGATCCCAAGAAGAACAATATTTTTGGCATTTATCTGCATGTATAATAGCCCCTGCAATGGTTTATTGGATTTAATTTAAGCACTTATATCCATGTCATTGTAATCAAACATGTGTTTTGATGTGTTAGTTTTGTTCTTTTGTCGTGGAGATGTTGCGAAATGGACAGGGAATTGGGAGGAGAATAATTTCATGGGTTTGGGTCTGATGATGTTTTTGAATAGAGAGTGTGATTTTGTATGATGTTTCTTCATAGTTTTTTCTTTGTTTTGGCATTTATCTGCATGGATTGTAATGAGATGCTCCTCTCTTAAGATTCTTGATGCACTTGTAGTTTTGGTAAAATAGAGGGCAATAATTCAAACAAAGGAACAAAATATAATTCAAACTTTCTTTGGGTTATTATTTCTATAGACCTGTAACACCCCACCTCAGTTAAGGACACTCACAAAGGGAATGCCTTAACTTTGGTGGGGCATTTTAGTAAACAGAACAGAAAATTTCAAGACAGATAAACAATACTTGAGAAATTATAACTTTATTACAGCGGAAAACAGAAATCAGTATGGTTACATCTTTACCAAAAACTCAAGTACATAAATATCAGTCTTGTTCAGAAAATCATCAGGGTACGAAACTTTAAAATCATAATTCCCACAGAAGCTACCATAAGGAGTCAAACCATACTTTAAGCACTCTAAGTACTTCAAGCAGAAGAAATCCGGATCAAGCTAAAGTATTCCCTCCTTGGAAAACATGGGGGGAAACGGAAGAAAAAGGGGCGAAAACAAGCAAGGTCAGACATAAAGTCTGGCAAGTCCAGTGACTTTCAGCATATGAACAGATAATAATAATTATGACATGAAAATAAGTTGGACAAGAGATAACAGTAACAGGAGCAGTAGATGTACTTAGGTTAAACAGAAGAAGCAGAATAATATTACTTTTCATTTCTCTGCACTAATATTAGTATAACAGGATTAGGTGTTACCCTAATGTTTAAACTGAAACAGAAACGGGAATAGAATAATTTCCACAGAAGAGAATGTTAATAATGGGCCTTTACCACCCCAACAGAAACAGACAGAAACAGAATGCTAATAATGGGCGTTTACCACCCGAACAGAAACAAACAGAAACAGAGTGCTAATAATGGGCGTTTACCACCCGAACAGAAACTGACAGAAACAGAGTGCTAATAATGGGCCTTTACCACCCGAACAGAAGGTACAGAAACGGATTAATCCCTACGGAAACGGAATGTAGAATTAGGTGTGCACTAGTAAATGGGCCTTTACCACCTGGACAGAGACGGTACCACGCAGAAACAGACAGGTGTTACCACCCAACAGAAACAGACAGAACTAAGTGTACCCTAAAACCCTACCCCAGCGATCGGCTCCCTAATACATAAATACCTTGTGTCGGCCCCACAGTAGGGTGTATCGCTCCTTAAAGTGACAACAAATTGGCACAGACCTATTTACAGATGTCACGGCGTCTTACATTAGGGGTGAGCGTTTGGTTGGTTTGGTTTATCCGATGATGAAATTTGTCAAACCAAACTAGAACCAATAAAAATGAAAACCAAACCAAACCAACCAAATTAAGTTTGGTTGGTTCGGTTGGTTATCCAATTAAACCGAACTAAAAATATTTTACACATTATGTTTGGAATGTTCACTATAATTTGAAATAAAGTATAAATATATGATTAGAGTATTATTATTTATAATTTTTATGCTTTCTAATATCAATTTTGACACATATGTGATGATTAAAAATTGTTTAACTAACTGAACTAACCTAAAATATTTATTATAATATCGATAATTTTGAAAATATTGTAAAAGTTTGGTTAATTTGGTTAAACCGATAACCAAATTTAATAATTTTTCGGGCCAATTACAAACCAATTTAATTTCAAAACCAAACCAAACCGACCAAAATAAATTGGTTTTGTTGGTTTATTTGGTTTAACCAAATAATGCTCACCCCTATCTTACATCCTCAGAGGCAGACCGAGATCCATGCACGCACATGACCCGGTTGGAACGCACCATCAACACCCCTCGCCATTATCAGAAGGAACCGCTTATAATTAGTTCAGTAAGCGTGCCCGAACCCTACCTACTGTTGGGTCAAACTTTGATACCAGAAAGGGTTACTGACTAATATGGGTCCCAAACAACAGATGACACAAGTAATTTCCCTTCTAACCTTGTGTCCCCAGACTAACAGATTTCAGATTAACTTATTTACAAGTTCAGACATACAGAGTTCAAATCAACTAGTCCACAGATCAGACAAGTTTCAGACTAACGGATCAGATATACGGATTACACAGATTTGTCTAACTTTGTAATTGGGCCTACAGATTCATGAAACGGGTTTGTTAAATTCATTAGTCCAATTGCTTTAACCCTATCCACCCAACACGTTTTAGACATCATATTTATCCCAGATTTGCATTAATTAAATATTAATGCACAGACATCTCACATTAGGTCGGTAGCTGGTGGCCGCTGGATATGCCGGGCGGTTCCGGACAGACTTATGCCACAAGCCAGACCTAACCTCGTGTCTAAGCATATTTTAGTTATGCCTACGACCTCTCACATTAGACAGGCAGTTTGCGGTCGCTGGTTAAGCCGGTTGGTTCCAGGCAAGCTTCTACCGCAAACAAAGTCTAACCTCGTGTCATAGCCAATTCATTCCAATACAGATTTTTCAGATATCAGACTAATTATGTTTATTTAACAGATCAAACTGCTTCATAGGATATAACAGATTAATCAAATTTCCATGTTCTACTAAATATTAGGTCGAGCCTACGGATTTCCATACCCAGATTACCATTATCTAGTTTTCGACAGATCAGACAATTCAAAAGGTAGCAGATCTAGCAGTTTAAGTGATTCAACAGATTTAGCAGATAACAGATTTAGCATTTTAGGCAATTCAACAGATTTAGCAGATAACGGATTAGGCAATTTAACAGATTTAGCAGATAACAGATTTAGCAGATTATATATATCTAAAACTCTATTTGCATATCTTGCCTAATCATAAATTTAGCCTAAGCTTACATTCCTAAATCAAGGTCATAACTCATAATACAATATATGCCCCAAATTTTAGCCTTAATATTCCCATTTACAGTTCATGTCAAAACTAGATTTAATATTCTAGTTCACCATTTATGTCCAAGACTAATACACATGTAAATCATTTTCTATTATTGCCAATTCAGATTATACCAACATATTTGCTATGCCAGATTTACTTAATTAAACTACGCCCAATCCCCGTATAACATGTTTCCATAAGTTCTCTAAATACTCATGAAATGGCCCTAACAAAAGGAATAGGGGATAAGCACAAGAATTGATATAAAAGAATAGGCGTGCAATAATGGACCAAATACAATAATAATGGCCCAATAGGCTCGATGTACATAACAGTGAATGAGAATAAACTAGCAAAGTTACATATTAAATATGAGATCTAACATCATTAAGGGAATAGGCATAAGAAACTAACTACAATAGTTATAGGCAACTAACCACAATAGTCATGGGCGACTAATCACAATAGTTTCTTATTCAATTTCATAGGCAATAGTCTCATAGTCATGAATCATAGTCATAAGAAATAGTCTCATAGGCGTGAATCATAGTCATAGGCAATAGTCTCATAGGCATGAATCATTGTCATAGGCAATAGTCTCATGTCCAATTATGCATTATTATTTGTCCCAAAATTTAGCGTTCGTGCGTTAATCTCTTATGAGATGTGGCGCATGTTCGTGGTAGCCTGGCTATAGAACAGAAAGAAGAAAGAGATACAGAATAAAATATATCAGAACAGAACGTACACAACCTCAGATCATGTCACAATTATAGTTACAGTTTATAGCGGAAAATAACTGTACTTGCCTTTCGTGGTTTTAAGAAAGGATAATAAAATGTTGTTGATGCAGAAATGCTGAATTATTCCTCTTTAATTGTTGTTGTAGCTCTAAACTTTGGTTTGAGATTTGATTTAGCTTTTAATTCTATGGAAGATGATGCATCAGTCCAAGTTTTGATTCCAGCAGAGTAGCGACGCCATTTATTTTTAATTAGAACAGAGGCAGAATATAGACAGAATGAAATTGTGTAGAGAAAATGAGGCTAGGGGGCTGTTTATATAGGATTAGGAGGATGAATCTAGACAGAAAACGAGATCGGATACATCAGAATGAACCAGGTTCAAAAACTGGGTTTCGGGAGCAGGTCGACCCCCAGGTCGACTCCCCAATCAACCTGGTCATGGGGAGGTCGACACCCCAGTCGACTCCCCAGTCGACCTGGTTGGGGGGTGGGGAGGTCGATTCCCCAGTCGACCTGGGTATATGGGCGGGAATTTTTCCGCCAGCCTTCTCTGGGTTTGAATTTCGAATTTCTGGCTTTATTTTCGAGCTGTTTTATTTTATTTAAATTCTTGAAACTTCGGAGGGTCATAACTTGGTCATACGGACTCCATTTTTCGAAAACTCGGACTCGTTTTCAAGCAGAATTTCGAGAAGAACGCAATGGCACAACCCGTTTCCCTTGATTCTTATTCTAAAAATTAATTATTCTCTGATTTGTTACTTATACGTTCACAGAAAATACGGGGTGTTACAAGATCGGTCTATGCTTTATTTGAGCATAAAGAATCAACTAAGATAGGTATCACTCTTGTACGAGTCAGTATATGTAGCATGAACAGTCAAGTTAGTTTCAATGACTATACCATGATAGGATTTTCGGAAAACCTGAAATTCTTATGGTAGTCAATTATATAAGCCATCAAAAGAAGGGCAAATAAGACCTAACCTCAAAATTGTTCTTCAGAAAGAATGTTATACAAAGATTACTTATATTACCAATTAAGTTACCATACTGTTAAAGGATTTTGTCTAATGTATTGCTTTACTGAGTTTCACAGCTTTTTAAATGCGCTTCTCATAATACTTTGTTGAATTTGTCAAGTATTGGTTGATCTTGTCTGTCCTTATAAACAAAACCGGAATTCCTTACTTGAATTACTTTTAGCAATTATCTAGAAAAAATTCAATGCTCAGTGGAACCAAAACGAATGGTAGGGATGTCTAAAGGGAGTATCAATTCATTAACTCTGATATTAGTGAGTTGCATTATAGTTACACTGAGCCTACAAGGCTCAGTAAACTAAGCCACTCAGCTCAGGTTTACTGAGCAATAGGCTCAGTTACAACGAGCCATAAACTCAGTTTAACTGTTCTTTGTTTATTTTTTAATCAGGCATCTTAAGTTAAACTTTCTTTGTTTTTTAATCAGGCATAGACTCATATCATTATATTTGTTGAACATCGTAGGCTTTGGTTGAAGCAGCGGAAGCAAGACAAAGATTTGAAGGTGGATTGGAGAAAAACCAAAATCAAATGCATGAGGACATCAAATCAATGAATTTAGCATTAGCGTATTCACAACAATCTATGAAGCTTCTTATCAATCAACAAGGAGGAAATACGATATCACGAGAAGAAGTTGCTTTCGATTGAGGGCAAGGTAACAACAATCTAAATAGTACTTCTAATGATGCCGTTGGATCATCCACGAGAAATAAACAATCAGTAGTGTTATTGTAGTAAGCATTAGAGGAGGTAGCAAAGGGATATGCAGGAATACAAAAAGTTTGTCATCATAGAGCTGTACTAGAAGGAGAGAAAGCCATATGGGTGGAGGAAGTTCTGGATCCGGATGCGTCAATTTTTGACGCATCCCAAAATGGTATGTAATTTTGCCCACTTATCTGATCATGTCGATGGTGGGTTTGTAATTTGGCCCACTTATCATAAGCGTTTTGTGTAATGGTTGTATGTTAAATTATGATATTTAGATGTTATTTGATATTTGTTTTGGATGATGAATTGTTGTATGTTAAATTGTGATAGTTTGATGTTTGTCGAAATGTAATTTGCTTTAGGATGCAAATTGTGATATGTTGTATATGCTTATTAATATATGTTTTATGAAAGTTGTTGTGGGGCTGGTATAATATTCACATTTGTAACAGTTACAACTGTTATTAATTTTATTGTATGAGATAGCCAGCTTTATATACTAACAGTAATAACTGTTACAAGTTTCATATTTGTAACAGTAATTACTGTTATAAAAATAAATTTTATAGCAGTAGTAACCATTACAATGTACATTCTTTGTAATGGTTATAACCGTTACAATATACATCCTTTGTAACGGTTATAACCGTTACAGTATTCATTAGAACAGTTTGTCACGTATGTCGTTGTAACGGTTATTATTGTTACAAAGTTGATTTGTAACGGTAATAACTGTTATTAAAGCCCTTTTATGGTGTTGTGTGTAACACCTTGGTAGGAAGTTTATTAATAATATACACTGTTGTAGCAAAAGCAATGGGCCAAAATTGGAGAGGCATTGATGCTAGTGCTAGCAAAGTTGTCCCTGTTTCAACTATATGCTGTGTCTCCTCTCAATTAAGTCATTTTGCTCAGAAGTGTGAGGACAGGTTAATCTGTGAACAATTCCTTTTTCATGAAAAATTTTCTTTAGAGGTTTAAATTCTGAACCACTATCACTTTGAATGATTTTAACTTCACTGCCAATTTGTTTTTCTGCATATTTGAAAAATTGAAGCACAACATTACAAGTTTCATACTTGTTTTTCAAAAAATATATCCATATATGTCTACAATAGGTATCGACAAACGAATAAAAAATTTAAAGTCATAGTCTGAATCAATAGGGGCTGGACCCCACAGGTCAACAACAACTAATTCTAGCGCAGAATTAATTTTTGTGATAGAATCTTTAAATGGAAGTTTATGACTCTTCCCTAGCTGATAGTAGGAACATAGATTATTCTTTGTGGTATCATTAACATGAATATCATTATCTTTCACAACTTTTCTTAAAGTATCCATACTGGGATGCCCTAAATTAGCATGCCATAGCTCACAAGAATTTTCAGAAGAAGTACACTCAATCATATTACAATTTGCATTGCAATATTGCAACATCTTTGATTTACCAGAGGTGAATTTACATAACCCCTTCACAGCTTTACCCTGTAGTAAAATGTCTTTAGTTAGAATGTCTCTAACTAGACAATAATTAGGGTAAAATTCAAAATAAATGTTATTATCACACGCAAGCTGAGACACACTTATTAAATTTTTCCCATTTAAATACGTTGATTACCTCTATATTCTTTGTTGCCAAGATTTTAGTTGGAAAGATTATTAGTAACATGATTGGTAGCACCTAAATCGGGAAACCATGCATCATCATTCACATCTTTAAGTTTAGTAACATCATCATTTCTTGAACTATCTTGTTGTCCTCTAGTTCTTGCTGAATGTTTGCTAAATTTGCACTTATGTTGTTCTTTTGGCTGCTTTGGGTAGGCTTGTAGTTAGAATCATATCTGAAATAGCACTTGTTTGTTGTGTGACCGGATTTCTCACATATTTGACATCATGGTCGGTTATTATTATTCCATCTACCACCTCCTCTTCCTCTTTGACCTCTATTGAACTGATTGGGTCTTTGAGTATTATTTGCCTTATCTTCAGGTCTAACTTTGTTGGATGCAGTGTAGTTAACAGATAAGTCAGTGACACTTGACTTCTTGTGATCTATTCTCCCCTCATGAGATAATAGACTAGAATGAACATATGAAATGGATGGTGATGGATCCATTGTTGATAATATGGCTACAACAACCTCATACTTGCCATCGAGACCATTCAAAAATGTAAACAACATGTTCAGAATTAGAAATCTTTTGACCTGCAGACTCTAGTAAGTCACATAAATTCTTGACTTTTATGAGGTATTCTCTCATAATCATATTCTCTTTTTTTATGTTTTGAAGCTATTTTCTGTACATCATTACTTTTGCTGACGATTGCATGTTAAACACTTTCTGAATGGTAGACGACCAAGTTTCGAATGATGTCTTGCATCCAATTTATTATGGTACATTGCTTGAATTGATAGATGACAAGATCCAAGCGCATAGTAATATATCCTGTCTTTTGTAAATAGTGTATTCCCTATTTATTACACTGTTGCCTTCAGTGTCTGTAATGAATTGTTCAGGAATTACTTTAGATCCATTGATATAATCATCAAATCCATAGCCTTCAATTGCTGTTTCAACTTGAAATTTCCATGAAAGAAAGTTGGTTTCATCATGTTGGATAGGAATTAATCGATTTTGTGGGTTGATGATGATCTTTGACAGGTCAATCATGGGGATTTTGAGTGGATGCGGATGGTGCAGATGTGGAATTCGAAGCTTGTGATGTCACAGTGTTGTTTCCACCATCATTTGCCATTTATATCAGAAAGAAGTTGAGCATAGTATTACAGAGTTTAAGAATATGAAAAAAAAGATACCAAGAACTGGATTCTTGGATCAAGAATTGTTAGAAACGATGCACAGATGAACTGAACAACCTGCGATGGCAGCCGTGGCCAGATGATTTGAATGTGATGACTGCTGGCAAGGCTAAAGGATCAGGACTGAGATTACAGATGATAGGAACAGATGCAAAAAAACGGTGAAGGCAGTTCAAATGATGACGAAAAGTCTAATGATCTACCCGCAGTAGCAGCCTCAAACAAGTGACGAAGTTACTTTGATGTTTGATTGGTGTGGCAATTCTATCGTTGAGACTTTTTGCTCTGATACCATATTCAAAATTTGTAATATTGATGAATACTTTTGATAAACTGTAATGCAGTAGATATTGAGAATTGACAGAGAGAATTTCAGTAATGTTATTAAACTTCAGAATAGTCTATACATTACAGTGGGATTGTATTTATATTTGTCATTTGACTGTTGGTGGAATGGGCTGTAAATAACAGAAGCCCAAACTATTATTGTGAACAAAACCCAGTAGTATACTTTACATTAGATAATAATACTTCCGCATACTTTCAGATGCAGCTTTACTTTCTAATTGTTTTTTCCAAAATTCAATGTTAATTTGAGTTCCCTTTTTTTCAAAATAATGCAGTTATTTTTTCTTTAAATTCATGTTTGAGAAAAAAGATGTTAATATTTTTTTTTAGATGCGATACAATCTAACGGTCGGATTTTCACCGTAATATGGTCATACTAGTAAGTTCAACTCTCATGGATGCATAACTACAACAAAATAGGTCACAAAAATTGTTAACTTAACAGGTTACGCATATTTCTCCGGTGAATAATGAATTAGGTTTTCTTATTTGACGTATTCTTTTGTATATACCAATTTCATTTTAAACCCTATTGTTCATAAAGCTATTTTTAAAAAACATTTTGATGGTGAAAAATTGGCACATAAGTATGGGGATATTCACGTGATAACATTCATAGATAACTGAAGACATAACCAACCAAAATATGGAAACTGAGATATAAATTTAGATCCTCAACTTCTACTTTATAATAGCTTCCAACTCAACATTCATTTATATCTATAGATTTAGATATACATTTAGACTCTGGTGGACACAATTTAAAGACCACGTCTGATAGTCATCACAAGGACTATAGTTACTTAAGCAAACAAAAACTCAACAATAGAAATAAAAAGATCAACATAAGGATAAAAAAATCTCAGAAGCATAACCAACAAGCACAAACATAAAAATGAGAAGTTAAAAAAAAACAGTAGTCCAACTCATGTTACAAAGTTTCTTGGTCGTGGTAAAGATGATACAATCAGGTCCAATGCTATTTTTGGAAAAAAGTTTCTACTGAAAGTCAGGTAGTCAAAGAAAGGTAAGCTTGCTAACACTAATAGAAACGAGTTCGTAAATTTTTTGAATTCGAATTCGGATCGTTTGTTGAAAATTTTCAAAATTAGTTTTGGGATATGGGTTTGTTTTTTGAAGAGGGAAGCAAGAATGGAAGAAGATAAGGAGTAGGGGTTAGTCCTACATTGTAGAATATAAAGGAGTTTGTCTCTATATAGGTAAAAGCTTGATATATGATATCAAAAGAAAAAAGAGAAGGCTTTAGGCATGAACTTGGCATAGATAATAATATTTAAAATGTCAAAAGATGGGCCTCGGGTCGACCGTTTTGGCCTCTGGTTAAAAACGGTCGACCGTTGACATTTGGGCAGTCGATCGGTTTCTACCCGAAGGGATGCGACGCTTCGGAAGCGTTGCAGAACTGAAAGGGTGCATATGTTTCTGATTCGAACAAAAATGATTGTTGCAATTAAACAGTTGCAACGCTTGGCTAATGGTTTCCTCCTCTCGTCACCTATATATAGAATTGCACAAAATCATTTCAGATCTCTTTGAATTTCGATCTTCTTCTTCCTAAGATATTCTACAACACCGTTATACTGTTGCAAAACAGTTCTGTCCGAAACACTTCCAAAGTGTTACAAATCTGAAAGTGTTGCAGAATAGCAAACTTCTTCTTCCTCTTCATTCTATTTTCGATTCTTGCATCGTCAGAAAACTAAATCTAGAGTGTTCTTGGTTGGATCTAAATCGTACAAATTTTGAATTCGATTTTGCTGTTTCTAGGCTTCATTGAATCCTGAAGTCAATAGTTCGATAGCTCTTCTGTACCTGGTGGGTTAAACTATTGTCTGAAATAATTTGCTACGCAAATCCTTGAAGTCAGAAGTACGACAATCATTCTCCTCCATTAGCGTCTCAAACCACGAAATCCCCAACAAAATTTCAGACAATAACTTTATCCATAGAAGGTTTGAGCGCATTGCAAGTGATGATTCATCATTTGACAAAATTAGAGGATTTGATGGAGAGAGCTTCACTCGTTGGCAAGAGACCATGAAATTCTTCCTGATCACGATCAAATTATTTCATATTCTCAAAGATGGATTGGAGAAACTACCGGAGGAAACCGATAAGGATAGTGCGGAACTAAAAGCTAAAAGGGAAAAGCGCAAAGAGGAAGATTTTATATGCAGAGGCCACATTCTAAATGCACTGTCTACTCCGATATACAATGCTCGTAGGATATTGGACACCGCGAAGGCACTCTGGACTGCGCTAGAAAGCAAATATCGCATCTCTGAGGCAAGTAATAAAAAATTTCTTATATGCAATTTTATGGATTTCAAAATGGTCACCAACAAGTCCATAATTGGACAAGTAAGTGAAATCCTACTGTTGGTAAATCAACTTAAGGATGCCGGTATTTATCTCCCTGAATAATTTGTTGTTGGAGTTATTATTTCGAGACTCCCGAATTCTTGGAATGATTACAAGAAAAAAATAAAACATGCGGAAATGGATTATGATTTAGACGGTTTACAACATCATCTTCGTATTGAAGAGAATTCTCGTAAACGCGAACTAGATGATAATCCGCAGACTGAGTCTCAATCTAAGGCTAATATTGTTGAAATTAACGATAAGTTGAAGCCTAAGAATGAGACACGGTATAAAAGAAAAGTTGATAATTCCAAGAACAAGAAGAATGGTGACTGTTACTATTGTCACAAACCCAACCACTATGCCCGAGACTGTCGTCTTCGGAAGAAACAACGAAAAGCGAATGTGATCGAAGAAAAGCCTGTTGTACAAGAGGCGAACTCCGTTAGTGGCATTGATAATGATAGGTGGCTCGATACTGGAGCAACTATTCATATTTGCAAAGACCGTAATCTATTCAAGACTTACGATGAGAATAATGGAGAATCAAACGAAGCAACTGGCGCAAACAAATTTGCAAGCAAAGTACTGGGAAATGGCACTATTGATTTGACATTCACCTCTGGGAAAGTTCTTACATTAGTCAATGTATTTTATGTACCCGATATGTGTAAGAATTTGGTTTCTGGATACCTTCTTAACGATTCAAGATGGTGTATGAGTCTGATAAGTTAGTGTTGTCCAAGAACAGCAAATTTATTGGACAGGGATAATCTTGTAACGACATAATTAAGTTGAATCTAATGAATAAATCTTCTGCTTATATTGTTGATTCTGTTAATTTATGGCATGGTAGATTAGGACATGTTAATTATAAGTCACTTAGAAATATGCATAAATTAGGATTAATTTCTAATTGTGGTTTCGAATCTATTTCTTAATGCGAAATATGTGTTCAAGCAAAAATACATCGGAAATCCTTTAAATCTGTAGAAAGGAAAACTAGTTTGCTTGATTTAGTATATAGTGATGTGTTTGACTTAAAGAGTCCTATGGTGGTAACCAATACTATATAACATTTATTGATGATTATTCTAGATATGCATATGTATATCTAATGAAATCTAAAGATTAAGCCTTTGATAAATTCAAAATTTACAAAGCAGAAGTCGAAACACAGCTAGGAATTAAAATTAAAGTGTTTCATTCAGATCGTGGTGGTGAATATTTTTCAAATGAGTTTACTTTGTTTTGCAAACAAAATGGTATTATTCACCAATGTACCGCCCCTTATACACCACAACAAAATGGTGTTGCTGAGAGGAAAAATAGAACTTTAGTAGAAATGGTTAACGGCATGATCATAAGTTCTAATTTACCTTACAACCTATGGGGTGAAGCTATGTTATCTGCGTTTTACATTTTAAATAGAGTACCACTTAAAAAGAATAATATTTCTCCTTATGAATTATGGTTTAATAGAAAACCTAATCTTATTAGACTTAAAGTTTGGGGTTGCTTAGCATATGTTAGAAAACCAGATCCTAAACGACCAAAGTTAGGTAATAGAGCTTTTAAGTGTGTTTTCATAGGATATTGTCTTAATAGTATAACTTATAGATTTATGATTCTTGATACCTTAGTAGTCATAGAATCTGTAGATGTAGAATTTTTTGAAAATTGAACTATTGAGAATCCATTAAGATCATCTAGTCCAGAACCAACTGAGACTAATGATACAAATGACTATGAATATGCTCCTGCTCAAAACAGCAAGGAAGTGTCAGTACCAGATGATAGTACCGAACACATGAGAAGTAAAAGAGCGAGAATAGAGAAGGACTATGGTCCTGACTTCATAACATATCTTGTAGAAGGCAATAAGGACGAAGTCCTTAATGTGACAAGATATGAAATGAACGTCGATGATGATCCCAAAATTTATTCTGAGGCTATGAGTTCTAGAGATTCTAATTTCTGGAAAGGGGCTATCAATTAATGATGAAATGAATTCCATAATGTTAAACCAAACTTGGGTTTTAAGCGATTTACCTCCTGGTGCTAAACCAATAGGATGTAAATGGATATTCAAGAAAAAGTTGAATACAAATGAATCCATTGATAAATTTAAAGCCAGGTTAGTTGCTAAGGGATATAAACAAAGACAAAGAGTCGATTATTTTGATACATATGCCCCAGCGGCTCGCATATCTTCAATACGCTGTTTAATAGCAATTGCATCAATTCATTACTTGGTCATACATCAAATGGATGTAAAGACAGCTTTTCTAAATGGAGATTTAGAAGAAGAGATATACATGGAACAAACTAAAGGTTTCATAACACCAGGACAAGAAAAGAAAGTTTGTAAATTAGTTAAATCTCTTTGTGGCCTGAAGCAAGCTCCCATGCAATTACATGAGAAGTTTGATAAAGTTGCGCTATCATTTGGATTTATTGTTAATGATGCAGATAAATGTATCTATAGCAAATCGGATAACAACGGTTATGTTG
The DNA here is from genome assembly GCA_030737875.1 of Allium sativum. Taxonomy (NCBI): domain Eukaryota; kingdom Viridiplantae; phylum Streptophyta; class Magnoliopsida; order Asparagales; family Amaryllidaceae; genus Allium; species Allium sativum. The sequence goes on along the minus strand of CM060925.1, from coordinate 198,204,604 downwards.
TAATATGTTTATACATTGATGACATGCTGTTATTTGGTTCCAATATATCCTGTGTGAATGAAACTAAGAAGTTTCTATCCACTAAATTTGATATGAAAGATCTGGGAGAGGCTGATGTGATCCTGGGAATTAAGACCATTAGGAAAGCAGGGGAGTTATTACTAACCCAATCTGATTACATTGAGAAGTTCCTAAAGAAATATGGTCATTATGATAACAAAACAACACCAACCCGTTAGATCCAAGCATTAAATTAGAAAAGAACACTGGATGTACCACTTCTCAATTGGAATATTCCAGTATTATTGGAAGTCTTATGTATGCTATGCATTGCATGAGACCAGACATCGCACATGCTATAAGTGTATTATTTCGATTTACGAGTAATCTAGGTTTCGAACACTGGAAATCCATTTCTAGAGAATTAGCTTATTTGAAGGGAATCATACACTATGGTTTATCTTATAAAGAACATCTTGCTGTAATAGAAGGATATAGTGATGCAACCTGGAACAATGTAGAATCCAAATCCAAGTTTACGACTGGTTGGATATTTACATTAGGAGGCACTACCGTGTGTTGGGCTTCCAAGAAGCAGAACTATATATCTGGTTCAACTATGTTGTCAGAATTGATTGCATTTGCAGATGCATGTAAAGAAGTGAAATGGCTTAGAAATTTGTTAGTAGTAATCCCATTATGGAAGAAGCCATCTCCAGCAGTTTTAATTAACTGTGATAATTAAGCAATGATATATAATGTCCCTAATAAGACATATAATGGGAAGTCTAGAAATGTGAGTCTAAGACATCAAATGGTGAGATAGTTACTCAAAAGTGGAGTTATAATTGTTGACTACATAGAAACAAAGAAAAACTTGGCTGACCCACTTACGAAGAGTCTTCCAAAGGATATGGTTTCTATAAAGTCAAAAGAAATGGGACTAAGGTCTGTGAATAAAGTTTGATTATCCTTAACAGAAACCCAACTTCTGTCTTGAAAATGATAGATAAAGTTCAGTGGGTAACAACAAGTTAAGGAAATTATTATGGAACAATAAATCAATAATCCCATAATGTTTAGTGTTGGATTCTGCATGAACAAAGGATGGATAAATATCCTTAATAAGTCTAGAAACCCTAAAAGGTGTGTCGCAGAAACACCTTAAGTGACTTACCTATATGAGTATGGAAATCAGGCCATTTCCTAGGAAAGTAAGACAGCTTTCTAAGTAGACCCATGAACCAGGATTTAAGCACATGGCCATTAACGTGTTGAGCAATACAGAACACTCTAACTATGGAATACAACATGTGTGATGGTTCCGGCTTTATTATTAAGGGATACTTGGTTCAAGATTCGTTCACCATAGAATCTCGATAGAGCTTTGAATGGTTTACACTAAGTAAAAGTTCAAATCCAAAAGATACTTTTATTTATGTGTTGTTTCCACGATGATGCAAATCTTGATCTTAGAACTACATAGGCTTGATCCCACTTGGGCATGTAGGAAGTTACACTAGTGACTCAGCCGTCCACTTTAATTTATTTTGAAAATTGGGGGAGATTGTTGCAAACTTTCAAAATTAGTTTTTGGATATAGATTTATTTTTTGAAGAGGGAAGCAAGAATGGAAGAAGATAAGGAGTAGGGGTTAGTCCCACATTGTAGAATATAAAGGAGTTTGTCTCTATATAGGTAAAAACTTGATATATGATATCCAAAGAAAGAAGAGAAGGAGCTATAAGGCAATGGGCCTTAGGCATGAACTTGGCATAGATAATAATATTTAAAATGTCAAAAGATGGGCCTTGGGGCTCTTCGGGTCTCGTGATCTATTAGGCCGTGGGAAAAAAATCAGTTGACAGGCCAAAACTCAACCAGTCGATCGTTTTGGCCTCTGGTTAAAAACGGTCGACCGGTGACATTTGGGCGGTTGAGCGGTTTCAACCCGAAGGGATGCGACGCTTTAGAAGCGTTGCAAAACTGAATGGGTGCATATGTTTCTGATTCGAACAGAAATGACTGTTGCAATTAAACAGTTGCAACGCTTGGCTAATGGATGCCTCCTCTCGTCACCTATATATAGAATTGCACAAAATCATTTCAAATCTCTCTGAATTTCGATCTTCTTCTTCCTAAGATATTCTGCAGCACCGTTATACTATTACAAAACAGTTCTGTCCAAAACACTTCTAAAGTGTTACAAATCTGAAAGTGTTGCAGAATAGTAAACTTCTTCTTCCTCTTCATTCTATTTTTGATTCTTGCGTCGTCAGAAAACTAAATCTAGAGTGTTCTTGGTTGGATCAAAATCGTATAAATTTTGAATCTGATTTCGCTGTTTCAAGTCTTCATTGAATCCTGAAGTCAATAGTTCGATAGCCCTTTTGTACCTGGTGGGATGAACTATTGTCTGAAAGAATTTTCTACGCAAATCCTTGAAGTCAAAAATATGGCAATCATTATCCTCCATTAGCGTCTCAAACCACAAAATCCCCAGCATCGTTAACCATCTTGAAAAACGTTTTTTTAAATATGTAGTCAAATATGATTTCTTAGTCATTTGATTGTAGATGGATCTGGGTAATAAAAACTGAAGTGAAGAATGTAATGTATTTAGCATTGTTATTTTAGTTATTTCACGGTTTGAAAATAAAATCATTCTTGTAAGCACCAAAAGTTTTCCTATAATTGTTGTCAAATTGCACCAAAAGCACGAAGTAAATTTTCACCAAATCTATTTCTAATGTCCACATAAATTTAGAAGTAAGCCTATAGAGTCTATAACTATGAACACTTGAGAAAAAAGACAAACAAAAGCGGTTACAAAGACAACCAGACAATTAACTCACCTCAACAAATTGTATGCAAAACTGAATAGAAGTACTTGAGCATATCCAAACTGCACATAAGAATTGAAGAGGCAAGCACAAGTTTCGTTGACCCATGTAACAACTAGTTTTTGAAAAAAAATTCATCTTTCAAAGCTTTTTATAGAGAGTACTCATCATGTCAATTGTTCTCTTCAAGTATAATGATGCAATTTGATTCTGCAAGCTGATATGTAAACATATAACTGAAATTTTTTATTGCCAAAAGCGTTAGCATAAGCACTTCCTCTGCGTAATATAGTTTATTCTCAATTGAAATAGCTAAAATTAATTTTCCTATGCACATCATCCGTCACGCCTTTGCCGGATGCACCTATGCTGATGTTACTTATCGAGTCATTATTTTGTAAAATTGGCGAAGTCGTCTTGAACTGTAGTTGCGACATCATGGAATCTAAGTCATTGCTATGGTCGTTCTGTTGAGTAGTCACAATTATCATTGCTGAGTGATCATCCCCATTGTCACGTGCTGTTGGGTCGTGATACCGATGCGATTTTATAAAGGGTTTGGGTATGATTTGTCATTGCGTGCAGATTTGGAGGAACACCTTTTATAGATAAGTGCCAGTAAAGTTATCAAGGGAGAAGGAGATAGGGAGAGAGTGGAAATTACATGCAAAAACATTGGTTTGGAGCGAAAAAAAAATTGTTTTGAAGGCAAAGAGAAATTTGGATTTAGAGCCTAAATAGAATTTGTATACCCCACCATATAACATTCTATAATAAGTATTCAATTCTATAATAAGTATTCAATCAACTCAAAATTCACCTGTATCTATATATGAAAAAAAAACTGTTATTGGAAAAACAAATACAAGTATGGATATGGTTACATTCCCATTCGATACTTGTACATTAGGGTACATTCAAATTATAGCTAATTTTTCATGTAATTTGATAGATAAAATTGTTGTCATAAACCATTTTTTATAAATATAACATCCTAACATTTATTATTATTTTTATATCATTTTTTAATATCAAGTTTTAACTTTAGCAATTATTTATTATTCAATTAATCAACATTTGTTATAAAATTTGATAATTAATTATCAATTGCCATATTCAATAGTGAACTATTAATAAATTATTAATTATTAATTAGATATTACTATTAATTAATTTATTATTAATAATTAACTAATTGTTGATTATTAATTAATTATACTTACTAGTATTAATTACCAAATATTAAATATTAATATTAGTTACAAAATATTAACTACCAATCAATTACAAATAAAATAATAGATATTAATTAATTTTCAAATAATAAAGGTTAATTATTAGCATTTAATAGTTAGTTATTTATAAATTGTTGATGACATATAATTTATTAATTACCAAATATAAAATATTATTTTTAATTATTACTCCCTAATTACTAATATTAATTATTTACTCTTAATAATTAATATTAATCTTTTTTTTTCCATAGAAAAACCACCACGGTTTAACTTTTAAAATGTCTACAGTTTTGATCTGGAAACCGCGACTAGGGATCCGCCTCCTTCTTCTCATATTTTCCTCCTTTTCTCCTCGCCATCACTTCTTCACCTCCCTCATTACCCTAGCTTTCGTCTTTTGCCTTCCTCTTAAATCCAAACGCAATTTCAGATCTAGCATTCGAAATCTTCAACCTCTTCGTTCCTCTGGCTCTGATGATTCACCAACTACTGATTCTAGCGCGGTTTCTCTAAACGATTTGATTCGCTGCCTAGTTCCATTCTTCCCCTTCCCGAACGTGACTGTCTAACAGCTGATGTGGAATGGGTTTTTAGTTTACTGGTAAGTCGTTTCTCTCTGGTTGGGCTACTCTGTGTGCCTTTGTTGCTTGTGTCTTTACATTTCCCTTTTGTGGAATGTTTTGGTTTTCTGGCTCTTGGAATGGGTAATTTGAGCTGACTCTATGAGTCCTTGGTCATGTTTCGCTGAATGGAACTTGCGCTAGCCTACTTTTGTTGTGGATGTGCTGGTTTTTGTTGCTATAGCCACTGTTCAGGTCTTATAACTCGGTGATTGCGCTTTGCGGCGATTTTGCTTGGCCTTGTCGTGTGTCGGCGTTGATATCCCACTGTCCTGATCTTTGCTACTGGTCTTGTATGTAAGTATATTCATGGTAATCTTCCAGTTCTGTGCTTTGCTACTCGATTGGTATGTGCAAGTTAGTGGTGTTGACAAGCTGTTTTGCACCAGTATGGTTATGTTGTGCTGTACGGTTTCTAATGCTATGAAATTTGTTTTACACCAGTGTGGTGTTGGTAAGAGTCTGTATAACTGTATGGGTCATGGGTGGTTTATGTAATTCACACCGGTTGGTGTATCTAATTGTGCAAGGTTAGTCTTATATCAATGTAATTTGTACCCCTTCGTGGAGTGTAGCAGGTATATAATCTTACTCCTGATTTATGAACTTGAATAGTTGTAGTAATGGGTCCAGCTGAAGGTAGCATTTATGTTACCAACCTAACTCTCGTATGTACTATATTTATTATTTGTTACAGTAGAAAGTAGGGGTGGAATCGGTTCGGTGCCAAAACTTTTTAATTCAAAACCATTATCGTACCGACTTATATGGTAATAGAAAAAATCATACCATTACCAACCAAAATAATCGGTTACCAACAGTTCGGTTTTTGGTTGGTAATGGTTGGTAGAGATCGATAATAAGTTTTTACCATTTAGTAGTATGAGATCTTTTTGTTTACAATATTTCAAGTTAAAATATTAAATATTAAAATTGATTTTATGTTATTATATTATTGTTTATTCATCTTATTTTCTATAATCAAACATGCAAGAAAACATTATGGATGAACTAAAATATTGTATAAATTATACTATTTCTTAGATATATGGTAAAAAAATTATTCAATCTTGTATGCTAATAGTATTTTCCTAGGTATTTTATTAAATCATTACATATAGAAGTTTGTTGTTGTGTAATAAACATATGTGATGAAATAAAAGAATGTAGATATGTATTGTTTAAGATATGTGGTAGGTGCGGTAATTACCATTGTTAACGCTCAATTACCGTTACCGTACCATATATTTTCATATGGTTTGACATACCATACCAATCAAATCGATTACCAATTATTTGGTATCACTTTCGTTGGTGTCGGTTGGTAATGGTTGGTAAGTGGTAATATGGTAAAAATGTCCAGCCCTAGTAGAAAGTATTACAAATCACTATAAAAATCGGTCGGTTTTACTAAAAATAATAATTAATATTAATTATTCATTATTAAAAATTAGTTCTTATTCATTGGTTTTTAATTATTTAATAAATTATTAATAATTAATCATATAATCATTATTAATTATTGAATAATCATCATATTGATTATTTGTTACTAATTATTTCAAATTTCAGAATTTTCAATTTAATTCATAAGTATTATTATTTAACAAGTATCATTAAGTGTTAATATTATATTACTTATCTAATTATCAATTATTATGTATTATTATTTAATCATAATTATTAATATAATATAAATAGGGGCAAACAAGAAAGGTCGTTACAGGCATTTGTTATAGCTGGCGAAAAAGAGGAGTTATTGAAGTTCCCATCTATAACAACTACTAAATTAAAAAAGATTTAAAAGACATCTATTACAACTATAAAAAAAAGAGTCGTTAAAACTGTGCATCTATTATAATTGTAAAAAAAGAAAGGTTATTATATGTATCTGCTACAACTGTCTAAATACAAGAGTAGTTAAATATAATTTATTGCAAAAGAAAAGAGTTATGAAACAACTTTCTCTCATATCGTCGCAGATGTAAAAATGCAGTCGTAAAGGAATAGTTGTAAAAGGATATTTTTGTTACAGTATTTGGATTTATTTATATACTACACCTCATATTTCTTTCCTTGTTGTGACATAGCATTTTCAATCTTAATGCTACAAATCTTGTTGTATATCATATTATATTTCTTATATGTCATGCATGTTATACTTCTACGGAGCTTATAAAACTATCATGTTGAATTAAGATTTGAAGATTGAAATATTTTAAAAAAATATTGTAACTTGATTAAAATGACAATTATTAGATTATTGATTAGTTATCTTCAATATTTCATTTCGACCCTTTACCAGGAAAGCATAATAACCTCACAATCTGGTTATAAACATAATTACAACAGTGGCAAAGTATAAAAAGAAGTTGATGAAAACAAGTCTCTTTAGTTGAGTTTTTCCGAAGTGGATAAGTTTAAATGATAGTGCTATGACAATGTGAGGCCAATCATGCATTAAGCATGTTCAAAATGAAGAAGTAATGAGAATTGCATTTAATTTGGTAACAACTACCACTAAATAATTTAGTGTAATAAGATATAATATAAACCTATTACGGACTAATATTATTTTAAGGAAAAAAAATCAATCATGTTTGAGTACGATGACAACCATTTGAACATTGATTTGCCTTACTAAGCCCGCAATCACAAAAAATGGTTTCGTTTGGTTATCCATGAATTTCCCCTTAGGAATAAGACAACTACTTAATATCATGTCAATAAAACATATATATCATAAGAAACTGTCTATTATATTATCACTAGGTCATACATGATACATTGATCACGAAAATATCGCTTGAGTAATGCTAGTGGATTAGTTTTATAACTCTATTTAATCTCGAATTTCAAGAAAGATTATGTAGATCTTAATAATACTGTTTGTTGATTTTTTGACAAAAACCTTTATCCTATTATTTTTTGTTATGTGTCTGTATGAATGTATCAATAATTTTCTAGATGCTTAAAACTAGCTGTAAATTTGACATCATCATGGTAATAGTTTGTTGTCTTAACTATATAGATAGTCTAAGACAAGGTATAAGCTATTATAAGAACCTCACAAACTACAAACTTATGATATTCACGCATATTCAAGCACCATTGTTTAATACCACAGCGACTTGGCCCTCTGCCTCAGGACTTTTTCAACTAGACGTTTTCAACAAGCAGTATACCCAAAATTACCTGGAGAAGTTTTCAAGAGTAATGCCTTTGCCAAATGCGCCTATGCTGATATTACTTATCGAGTCATTGCCTTGTAAAATTGGTGAAGTCATTCGAACTGTAGTTGCTAGCAGGGACGGAGGCACACTTCAGCTGGTGAGGTCAAGTGACCTCACCAGGAAAAAATATATTAAATGAAGCATCATTTCAGCCAGCAGAAGGCAAAAAGGAAAGGGGAAAAACAAACAAGCGCGGTACCATTTTAGCAAATAGAAAGCAAAACAAAAGGAAAGAAAGCATCATCTTTATTGATTTCATCCTAAATCCAGAGCACGCATGAGGACGAAATCTCAATATTTCTTTTCAATTTTGCTTCTCAATCACCGATGGTTATCGCTGCTGGTGGAATAGTGAAGCAGTGGTGTTCTTCCTTGCGATGTGGACGCCTCTGGCTGTTAACTGGTTTCCATGAGTAAGCCATAATCTTGTTTTGGTCCCTGTTTTGTTTATAAATTGAGATCGAAACTGAAATGAAATTGTTTATAAATTTAGATCGAAACTGAAATGAAATTAAACAGGCTTAAGCATACAAATTGAAATGAAAAGAGCCATTGTCTTATTTACAAATTAACTGAATGAATTTGGTTATTCTCTAATCTGGTTATTGGTGAGTCTGTTGCTAACAAACTTCATGATGTTGCGTTGAATTTTGTTGGTAAGGAGTTTATGAATGATGTAAGGGCTATAGCCGATCCCCCTATTGTTCAGTCTGTTCATGATTGTAAGAAGGGGGATCAGAATGTTGTTGCATTGAATCCAGATGATGCGAATGATGTAAGAGCAACAACTTTTCATTCAGAAAATTGAGTTCAGTTTTCAATTCATAGCCAAAAATGAATCAGAAAAAATGTAAGTAACTCTACAAGTTATATTATCTGTTATATTTTATTCTTTTATAAAAAAAATCGGGGGCTGTCGCCCCTAACCCCCCCCCCCTCACTTTTCCCTACTGACCTCACCAATATTTATTCCAGGCTCCGCCACTGGTTGCTACATCATGAAATCTAAGGCATTGTTTGGATCAACTTATTTAAGTCGCTTTTTGACTTTTTAAAAACAAAAATGATCTAGTTTCTGGTTTGAAAAAGTAAAAAAGCGACTAATTTTAGTTGATCCAAATGAGCACTAAGTCATTGCTATGGTCAACCCGTTGAGTAATTGCCATTATCATTGTTGAGTAGTCATCCCCATTGTCACGTGTTGTTGGTTCGTGATGCCGATGCGATTTTATCAGGGGTTTGGGTGTGATTTGTCATTGGGTGCAGATTTAGAAGAAGATCTTTTATAGATAAGTTGGAGTAAAGTTATCAAGGGAGATGGAGATAGGGAGAGTGTGGAAATTATATGCGAAAACATTGGTTTAGAGCAAAAAAATTGTTTTGAAGGCAAAGAGAACTTTGGATTTAGACCCTAAATAGAATTTGTATACTCCACCATATAACATTCTATAATAGGTATTCAAAAAACTCAAAATTCACCTATATCTGTATTTGAAATAAAAAATAAAAATAAATCTGATATTGAAAAATAGATACAAGTACGGATATGGTTACATTCTCATTCGATACTTGTCTGTTTGGATACAATCAAAATTATAGCTAATTTTTCATGTAATTTGACATATAAAATTGTTGTCATAGACCATTTTTTATAAATAAAACATCCTAACGTTTATTATTATTATTTTATCATTTTTTTAATATCAAGTTTTAACTTTAGCAATTATTTATTATTAAATTAATCAACATTTGTTATAAAATTTTATAATTAATTATCAATTACCGTATTTAATAGTGAATTATTTATAAATTATAAGTTATTAATTAGATATTACTATTAATTTATTAATTATTGATTATTGATTATTGATTAATCGTATTTACTATTATTAATTACCAAATATTAAATATTGATATTAGTTACCATATATTAAATATTAACTAGCAATTAATTACTAATATTAAATAATAGATATTAATTAATTTTCAAATAATAAAGGTTAATTATTAGCATTTAATAGTTAATTATTTATAAATTGTTGATGACTTATAATTTATTAATTACCAAATATAAATTATTATTTTTAATTATTACTCCCTAAGTACTAATATTAATTATTGCCTCTTAATTATTAGATCTTAATAATTAATATAAATCTTTTTCTCAAAGAATAGCTGCGTAGGTTTTGCTTCTAAAATAGCAACAGTCGAGAAGTAGAAAGCACTAGGGAACCGCCTCCTCCTCCCGTATATTATTTCTCTTTTTTCCCCCGCCATCACTTCTTCAACTCCATCACAATCCTAGCTTTTGTGATGCCTAGATTTCGTCTTTTGCCTTCCTCTTAAATCAAAACGTAATTTCAGATCTAGCAAGCAAAATCTTCAACCTCTTCGTTCCTCTGGCTCTGATAATCCACCAGCTACTGATTCTAGCGTGGATTCTCTGAGAGATTTGATTCGCTGTCTAGTTCCTTTCTTCCCCTTCGTGAACGTGACTGTCAGCTGATGTGGAATGGGTTGTTAGTTTACTAATAAGTCGTTTCTTTCTGGTTGGGTTACTCTGTGTGCCTCTGTTGCTTGTGCCTTTACATCTCCCTTTTGTGGAATGTTTTGGTTTTTTGGCTCTTGGAATGGGTAATCTGAGCTGACTCTATGAGTCCTTGGTCATGCTTCGCTGAATGGAACTTGTGCTGGCCTACTTTTGTTGTGGATTCGCTGGTTTTTGTTGTTATAGACACTGTTCAGGTCTTGTAACTCGGCGGTTGCGCTTTGCGACGATTTTGCTTGGCCTTGTCGTGTGTCTACAGTGAAATCCCAATGTCCTAATCTTTGCTGCTGCTCTTGTACGTAAGTATATTCGTGATAATCTTCCGGTTCTGTGCTCTGCTACTCGATTGGTATGTGCAAGTTGGTGGTGCTGACAAGCTGTTTTGCATTGCTATTGACTGTATATTCTGCTGTGTTGTATGGTCTTCTAATACTATGAAATTTGCTTTACACCAGTGTGGTGTTGGTAAGAGTCTGTATGAGTCATGGGTGGTTTATGTAATTCACACAGGTTGGTGTATGAAATTGCACCAGGTTAGTCTTGTATCAATATAATTTGTGCTCTGAGCATGGAGTTTAAAGTCATTAGTAGTCTAGTTATATGATCTAGCTCCCGTTTTATGAACTATAATAGATGTAGCAGTTACTAACTAGCCTAACTCATGTATATATTGTATTTTATTTGTTATAATAGAAAGTGTTATGGATCACTATTAAAATCGGTTGGCTTTGCCAAAATAATAATAATTAATATAAATTATTCATCATTAAAAATTAGCTTTTATTTATTGGTTTTTTATTACTTAAAATAATAATAATTATTATTTACTTAAACATTATTAATTATTTAATAATTATTGTATTGATTATTAGTTATTAATTATTTTAAATTTCTGAATTTTTTTGACAAGGCAATTTTTTGAATTTTCAATTTAATTCTTAAGTATTATTAAGTGTTAATGTCATATTACTTATTTAATTATCAATTATTATGCATATTTATTTAATCATAATTATTATTATAGTACAAATATGGGCAAACAAGAAAGGTCGTAATAGATATTTGTTACAACTGGCAAAAGTGAAGATTTATTGAACTTCTCATCTCTAACAATTGCTAAATTTAAAATTTTGTAATAGACATTTATTACAACTTTAAAAAACGAGTTTTGAAAACTGTGCATTTATTACAATTTAAAAAGCGAAAGGTTATAATATGCATTTACTATAACTGTCTAAATAAAAGAGTAGTAGAATATAAGTTTATTACAAATTTGTCAAGAAAAGAGTAGTAGAAACCCTGTATTACATCTATCATTTTGTGATAGTTGTAAAAATGTAGTTTTACAAAGGTATTTTTGTTGTAGTATTTGGTTTTATTTACACATACTGCACCTCGTATTTCTTGGTTTGTTGTAACATAATATTTTTAATCTTAATGCTATAAATCTTTTCATATATCATATTATATTTCTTATATGTCATGTTATACTTCTATGAAGTTTATCAAACTATCACGTAGAATTAAGATTTGAAAATTGATTTGTTTTAAAAGGTATCATATTATATCTCTCATGACTTAGCAATGGCGGCGGCGACAACTCATTCATCTTCTCCTATCTCTTCCTCCATTGCCACCGATGTCTTTCCACCTCTTCCACCTCACCCTCCACCCCCCAAACCCCCTGATCCACCACCTCCCTATGGAAATCCCTCTTCCTCGATGGATGCAAATCCAGATCTGGCTACTACATCGCAACCATCTTTTCCAATGAAATCTGACTACGCATCTCTATTTAGATCTTCTTCAAGAAATGCAGGATCGTACAAGCCACTCCATTTTGACATACCGAGAGATGGAAAGAAGCATATGATACCAGATCTTGTCAAGCAGCAAGGTCTTAATTACTGGAGTAATTTTCTGATCGGATTTTTCCTTGATGGTACGTTATTGTTTCACGCTGTATCTGATTATTTACATAGGCATTGGACGCTTGATGGTGAGGTTGGTATTAAATCTGATGGGTCTCACTTTTACTTTAAATTCTCCAATGACTCTGATAGGGAAAAATTCTCAGATCTGATCCCATCTTCATACGTGGTAGGATGTTTATCATATCTGTTTGGGATCCAACCATAAGATGTGCCCAACCTCAAATTAAAAAAAGTCCTTGTTTGGATCCATTTATATAGGATACCCATGGTTTTGTGGATTCTAATAGGCATCAATTGGCTTGTGAATTATGATGGCAGATTGATTTGTTATGATGTTAGTACTGAAAGCTTAGATAGGTTCAGATATGCGAAGGCATTGGTCGAAGTGTCACCTGAATTTGAGCTACCAAATGCTATTGAAATTGGTGGTTTGGGAGATGCTTGTCCTATTGTAAAGGTTAGCTATGATTGGAAACCAAAGATTTGTGTCAATTGTAAGGTATTTGGACATGATTCATCCCACTGTGAATTACACGCCAATAACAATAAGGATAATAAGAATCTGGCTAACGCTAATAGGAGGGATTATTGTCCAGTTGAGAACGTGCAATTACAAAACCCACATATTAAAATACATGCAAATGGTAATCAGGACAAATGGACAAATGTTTACAAAAAAAAGAAGTATTGGAAGAGAAAGGAGGTAGATACTAATAAGGGTACGACAAATATTGCAGTTGCTACAAGCAATGAAAATGGTAACTCTTTTGCATGCTTAGCTACTCATGATACTGGGCAAGATGTTGATATTAATGCTACTGAGCAGAATGTTTGTATTGATGGTCAAGGTCTTGATGAGCCTAATATTGTTCAATCTAATCCGGTTACCAGTGCTCATTCAGACTACACAGCTAACGCTGAGATGCAAGCCATGTTTGGCAATCTGTTTGATGATATAAGAGAACATATAGAAACTTCAACTAAGGCTACAGGTAATGGAACTATTTCTTGTATTGATTTCTGGGGAACTAGTTCATCTTCTAGTGCCACTATTGTTGCTCCTTGTTTAGCTCTTTCTGGTTCTATGTCATGTTCATCAACTTATAGTCAGAGTTCTCCCGCTTCTTCTTGTATGAATTTTACTTCTGCTTTGATTGGAACTTCTTCTTCCAGTGCCAAGCAATTTGCTTCCACATAAGCTAATTTAAAACCACCTGACCATCTAATTGTTCCTCCTCCAGCAATTGAATCTTCTATGTTATCCTCTGCAGTTTCAATGAGTTATCCATCTGCAATATCCAAAGGCAAGAAACCTAAAGGAAAATTTTGGGCTGAAAATAACCTTGATGAGGGACATGAGTTCACAATTGAAGACATACTACGCACTGGTAGCAAGGTGATGTCGCAGAAACGACGCACAAGGCGCAGTCCTGGCCCCTTTTTAGATAAATTCTATACGTGAGTTTTGACTTGTGCCTTGTGTCAGAACCGAGGGATTATGATGCGTGCAAGCTTGTCATGGAATGTTTTTTAACTGGTTTTGTTAGAAGCAAGAGCAACTGGAATGTAATTTTGATTACTGGTGATTCTTTCTGTAATCACTTCTGGTTGCGAGTGAGTATTAGTGATTTTGAAGGGTATAAAGAAGGATGGTTATATATCATAGCATAATTGTATATGCTGATGATGTGCACGTAAAAATGCAAATTTATATTCACATATTTATTCTTGTTTAGTGCTAATAAATGTCATATATGAGTATTTTATCATGTTTAAACAATAATTGAATTGATTTCAAAACATCATGCATTTATCATCATATATGGGGTAAATTGTCATTTTTGTGCTTGTATTATTTTGAGAATGTTTACTTGGACATTTTTCATATTTTTGCAGAAATTAGATGCATGTAGAAAAGGACTTCATAAAGACATATATGCATATAAAGGAAAAAAGGGAAATCAATCAATGGAAAGGGAATCAATTCAAAAGGAGGAAATCAATTCCTTGCCCAAAAAAAAAAAAATGAAAGGGAAATCAGTCAATGGAGAGGGAATCAATTCAAATAGAGAATTAATGGAGGACACCACCCAATCTTCCTCCTTCTTTAGTGGAGACAATAAAAGGGCTTCATGAATCATTATTGCTGAGGACAAAATGAAGTTAATAGAGGGGGCATTCTTGGTAGCACGCAAAAAGTTAATTTAGGGTTTTCTCTTATGTATAAATAACCCATGTATGATAATGTAAAGAATCATCTTGGATTTTTGTTTAATTGAGAGTGGATGAAAACAAAACCTCTATTTTTCTGCCATGGCTTCTTAGCCATTTCTTTTTTTGTAATCTGTCGCTTTGATGCAATATTAATTTATTGTTTTTCATTTTCATGTTATTTTCTCTTTTGCAAGTAGAATATATTTTTATCTTTATTTGCTCTTTATTTTGTTCTCTTTTATAATGAAATATCTTTATGTAATCATTGAATCCATTATGAGTAGCTAAAACCATTCAATTTAGGGGTAGTGAAGCTCTCATGATTCATGAATAATTAACATAAGAATTTCATATTTTTAACTCTCTTATTTGAGCTTAATCTAAAACTGGATATAGATAAAGTAAAGATTTTATATGGTGAAAATTGATAGCACATGTTGGTTGATTATTCCTAAATGTTTTATACTCATATCATTAATAGAATCATACTTTATCACAATCTAATTCATTTTAGAAAAAGTAATGACATTAAAAGTGAAACCATCCATGATGTTCTATTTAGTTAGTGAATATTAACATATAGAACATACTCATAATATTTCATTTTTATTAGAACTATTATTTTCTATGTGATAATTAGGGCTTTAAGTTTGTAATGAAAATTGATGATTTATGTAGCTTGAATTTTCTAGCATATAAATCATGATTCTATGAATACAACACTTAATGTGCTAGTTATTAAAGAGAGTTAGAGTTATTTTTATGTTAATTAGATTGTTGTTGATAGTGAATCTACTCCTAAATTGTCTCTTAGTATCATATTTGTATTCATTTTAACATTGTTAGTTTTCTTTTAGTTTATAGTCAACAATTTCACGGTTTGGTTTAATTTGATTGAATAGAATTTAAAATTATTCTTTCCCTGAGGATCGACTCGTATTCGCTAACGTACTAACAATTGTACGCCCTGCGCTTGCGGTTTATTTCAATATTTGCGACGATTTTCTAATTCATAGAATATTCGTTATCGAACAAGTTTTTGGTGCTGTTGCCGGGGAAGAAATTAGTTTTAATTTTATTATTCGAATTAATATTCTCATTTGTGTTCTTCTAAAAAAAAAACTGTTCCATTTTGTAGTTAGTTGTGTGATTTGCATTTGTTGTTAGTGTTTGTTTTGAATGTGTGTGTCTTTTTTTTAAAAAAAATCTTGTCATTTATCTTCCAGTTATCAGAAAAAAGAAAATAATAATAATAAACACCTACCTTTTTTCAGTCTCTTTCCATTTTTTTGTGTTTTCAATTTTCTTTATTTCTTTCCCTTTATATCTCTCTCATTTATTTTTCTCCATTTTCTATTCTTACAAATAAAAAAAATTCTCTTTCCATTTGTTCTCTCTCTTTTATTTCTTTCCAAATCTTCTCCACAATTCTTTCTGTTCTTTACAAATAATAAATAAATAAATAAATAAAACAATAAAAACAATTTATTGCTTTCCTTTTCTTCTCCTCCCTCTATAATTTTCTTTCTTTGTTTGTCTTACTGATTGCCTTCTGTTCACCATCCTTTATAAATCAGTCCCCTCCTTCCACTTCAACTACATAAACCAAATCACTCCTCTGTCACCACTACTCATCTACTTCCCCTTTTATACTCAAACACAAAACTCCCCCTTTCATACTCATCTACTTCTCTACAAAACTCTCCTCATCAATAAATCACCAAACCGCAAATCGTGACCGTCAAGTCCTCCTTGCAACCTCCTTCAGATCAACGTAAATACACCATTGAATTCCCACAACCTCAGACCGTATCACCAATGTTCAACCGCTCCATCTACATCGTTCCCCTGTCCAAACAGCACCGTTCTTCACGCAACTTCAGCCAGCGGTCCTCACCATCTTCACAACTAAAACCTTCCACAACGATCATCAAAACAGCCTAACCACTGCTCAAACCAAGTCCACACCTCCGAACCCCAAAATCGCCAAGGTCGAATTCGCACACTTCAGAAACCCAAATCGAAATACCTAGATCCCAAGTCTGGAAATTCAATTCGAATCTGAACCTGCTCATTTGATTCTGAGCAAAGAATAAATTTTGCGAACTCAAAAGAAAAAAAAGAAAAAAAAACGATCTTGTTTTCTATTCTGAATCGGTGGACTTCAATTTGAACTGGGAATTGCATGTTGAAGGAATAAACACACCGATCGTCTTTTGATTTAGACTTAGTTTTGTGGGCCTATTTTTGTTTTGGGACTGAGAGAGTATTAAAAAAAAATTGGGATTGGGCTTGTAATCTTTTTGTGGACCAGAGCGCGTAATTGTGTCCAAAATTTTCTGTTGCTTTTATAGTTTAGACTCAGTTGTTATTTTCTAAAAAAAAGAAGAAGGGATTTCTCTTTCTTTTGCTTTGATTTCCATTGACTTTGATTTTAGCTTACTTTGGCCTTTCTTTTCTGTTTTTTTTTCTTCTCTCAAGAAATAAAAAAAATAAAAAAAAGGCCAACAAAAAGTGAAAGGACAAAATTCAATCAAAAAACAAAGAAATTCAGCGAGCAAAGTCAAGCAAATTGCAGAAGTCAAATTATTGGAGCGGTTGCACACCAAGTGGGGTGTGAACACGCCAGCGCTACTCAATTGCACTGGACGGACTGCCGAGCTTGGTGAGAATTTTCTAAACTCCATAGGGCATGCTGCTGTTGCTGCTTAAAAAAAAAAAAAAAAATTGCTTGTAAAGATTTTTGTGCAGGTGCTGCTGCGGCTTGCTTGTAAAAAAAAATTATTTCTACAATTTATTGTTCGTTCTGTGATTGATTAAAATTTAAAAAAAAATCCAAAATCTTAAATAAAAAAAAACTTTCTTGAAAATTTCCCAATTCCTATGGATTTTATGATAGTTTTGAAAATCAATATAATCCATATAATTTTACACCAAATTCATATGGATATTTTAGTAACACCTGTTGTACAAATAACTTTCAAAATAATCCTGATTTTACACCACCAAATTTTCAAAATGATGATCAACCCTCAAGTCTTGAAATAAGTATTTAAGCTTTACTTGAAGAAAGTCATAGATTTAATGAATCAAGTCAAAGATTAAGGGAATTAATGTGCAACAATTCAAGTCAAAGTTTTCAAAATAATCAAAATTCAAATTCAACTTCAAATGATTTTGATTATAACCCTTGTGAATCCAATTTCGAACTCCAAAATGAATTGCAAATTCAAAATGGAAATGTGAATAACTTTTCAAATGGTTTTGGCAATGGGAATAATTTCAATTGTGGTGCAACTAAAAACTTTTATTCTCGACAATTTCAAATTGAAATTCTCATGTAAATAATTATAAATTTGATTTTGTTGAGCAAACGAACATACTTGACGATTACTTGAAGTTTCGTGAGAAACAAAATCGAATCCAAACTTGTGACGATTCGAATAAAAATCCACCTTTGTCCACAATCGACGATTTTCAAATAACAACTATTGAAATTGATGAAAATCTTAATGAGGTTGTTGAAAGCTCTGTAATTGATCTAAATTTGAATTCTCTTGAAAATAAAGACCTCAATCTTCAATTCGATCTTCCTCCCTCATATTTTGAAAATTTTGTAAATTTAACAACTTTAGATTGTCAACATGACAAAAATGATGAAGTTGTTAACAACTATTTAGATGAGGACGACTTTGATGAGCGAAAACTTCTTGAACTGATTGACGATAATGTTGTTGGGTCTGAAACTGAAAATGAAAAAATTGAAAACTTTGAAATTCTTGAGGTTGAAAACAACGAAACTGTTGAATGCGATCTTAAGAACAATAACGATTTTTCTGAAACTATTGAAACTCCTTACGAATTAATCATTTCAACTAAACCTCACTGTGATCACATGTTTTTCAATGATAAATTTCTGCAGTATATGAACTCTTTCTGGAATAATACTGTTTTTGAGAAAATACGATTTCGAAATTTACTGAAAATTCATTTGTTTGGTTTCGACTTTAGGTTTACGAATGAACCTTTAGTCAACAAAATTTCAAACATCAAAGCAAAAATGAACAATATTTCTCAAAACAAGTGTGGGGGTGAGAGTGATGCACACGTCTCTCAATTTATACATCATTTGAATAAATCAAACTTTGTTTTTGAAACTTTTACAGAACCCCGACCCACTGACCTCACTTTAGTTGCTACAGAGATTCAATTTGATTTTAGGATCAATTGTAAGCTTAAAATTTTAAAGTTAGCAACTCAAACTTTTGAAAAAACAAAATTTGTTTTTCCAAATCTGAAACGTGATTTAATTTTTTTATGGTTTGGTTTTTTGTGCTTAAGCTGTGTCTCTCATACTTAAAGAGACAAGTGAGTTGGTCTTTAGAAGACCGTTTCATTTACTTCTTGTCAATATATTTTCTGATATTTTGTAAATATTTTGTTTTTCCTTTTTTGTAAATATAGGGCATATTTTCGAAATTTCCTTTTCTTTTTCTCCTTTTACTTGACTGTGGGGACACAGTCGAAATCAGGTGTGGGGGGAGTTTCCTTTTCATTCCGTTTTGCATAGTTTAATTTAGCATTTTTTTTCCTTTCTATTTTTGCATTTTTTTTCTTTTTCTTTAAAAAAAAAATTCGCACTTCTATTTACTTTTAAATAAGACATGATGGAGTTAGCATATAATTTTGGTCGTTCGATTTAAATATTTAAAAATTTACTTCTCTTAGAGGATAACAAAAGGAAAGTTTGAATTATGAGCAAATTTGGTGTAACTGGTATATTGAGATATTCGTGGGTGATGAGTATGAAATGTTTTCTGAATTGTAACCCGATTAAATGAATGGTTGACTTAGACAACTTGCGATAACATTTTAGATCGTTTAAGTGAAGTTGTGCTAAGATATTCTCGCTTAACTCTCTCTCTCTCATGTTAATAAAGAAAAAGAAAGAAAGAACAAAAGAAGAAGTATATATATATAATTATCCAATGGTATCCAATATTGTTGGTACATCTGGCATTGGTGTGCAAACCCGCCAAGCTCTTTCCGACACCTTGTTGACAAAGTCAGCGTCGGTATATCTTGGTCTTATTTTATGAGTCGGACACCTAAGGATTACCAACATCTTGTTGACAAAGTCAGCGTTGATCTGCACAATCCCCCAAGCTCTGTCCGTGTGACGGCCCGCCCTGCACCAACTGACATTTACTCCAAAGGTGCGCTGTACACATGTCCAGTTGGCACGGAACGGGTCGTCAGAAGGAAAGGGAAGAAGGAAATGAACTAACAAGGAACCTGTAGAATGTCTCACAGCGCATAGAATAATATATAATAATAACATACTTGACATAAAACAGGTGAGACAGTGCATAAGCTGAAGCAACTAACATAGCAGTGGAAAATCCAAGTACAGCTTATGATCCAAAGTTAAACATTATTACAACTTTTCAAACTGTCTCAAAGCAAAAGCAAGATAAAGGAGGTACACTACTAATACCCAAGTAGCGACCACCAACGACACAGGGAGAATATCTATATATCATACGTGGAAGCCTCCTGCCCGCCTCCGAATCAGCTACTCGCGCATCACCAGCGAACCTGTCTCTAGTCTGCTCGTGTGAGCACCCAGAGTAATAAGAGGAGACATAAAACTCTGGGTCAGACATAAAGCCTGGTATGAGCGATAAGCATCTAAACAGAACAATAACAGGTAGACTAAAACATACCTAAACCTGGACCTGCAACCAAAGAGTTAGCACTACATACTGTACAACACTCTAAGGTGCCATATCAAACGGTGTAAAGATATGGAGGTGGGGGGTGTGCATGTCATAGTGATGGCAAACAATCAAACATAGCAACCATCCTCACATCTCTCACTCAGTGCGTAAAGCATACGATATTCACCACTTCGATCACCCAACATACCTTGCTACGATCACTTTGCCCCATGAAGTCATAAATGGCTTCACTGCACTGATAACGTAGCCACTAATCCTTCGCTATGTCCACTTGCCCCATGGAGTTATTCACCCCATCTGCGCTGGCTTATAGCCTTACCAATCTTTTACTATGTCCACTCTGCCCCATGGAGTCATAATGACCCCACTGCACTGGCTCATAGTCTTACTACGCATCACTTTGCCCCTCAAGTCACAATGACTCTACTGCACCGATAACATAGTCTTGCTACCATCATCTTGCCCCTCGAGTTGCAATGACTCTACTGCACTGATAAGTAGCCCATCATCCATTTTCAGTGGTGAATCGACGTTATGAACATCGACAACTCCTTAGCACACGTCCCGTAGCAAAGCCCAACCATAAAGTGGTCTCATCGGTTCCCAATTGGATCCTGAGCTCTAACTTCCCATATTGGACTACCTTTGCATCTCGGGTTATTGGTTAATACTAGGTCGGGTCGGGTTCCCCTTCAAGCCATCGGTTCGGGTCGTGTTCACTACGTTGTGTCGGTTCATGGTCTTCCTCTGGTAACGGTTCGGTTCGGGTTCACTACATTGCGTCAGTTCGGGTCGGGTGTCCCACTTCGGGTCGGGACGGGTTGCCATCTCCCATTCAGTTCGTGCTCCAGTTCCTGTGCTTCGTCTGGTCCCGTTCCCTATTCTAATCTGATCCGATCCCTTCACCATACTCCGGTCCGAGCCCTTCATCCTTAAGCCGATCCGATCCCCAGCTTAACCAACATGGCCTTCCTTTTTGACAGGGTTCTCAAGTGTCAGGTTCCGATCCGATCGAATCCCTTGCCCAGTTCAACTTATCCGATCCGAGCCACCATATCCGATCCGATCCGATCCTGCATCGTTTCCTGAAACTTTTCCAGCAAGTGTTTTACGCCATTCGACGACGTTTTCGACCATTCTAACTATTGAAATCAATCACAAAGCATATCATACAGTCATAGCAACATGCATAATCAACCACAAACATCAATATGATAGGTTAAAATGGATCAAACATACCCAAAACCCTATATTTCCCCTTAAGCATGTTTAGGTGAAACTAATGATAGGATTAGCAAAACTTAACCAAATTAACCCAAATTCATATCAGAGGTCTAAAACATCATTTAAGAATTTATGAACATTTTTCCAAAATTTTATCATGTTTAAATTTGCTAATTAACACTAATTACCCTTAATTAGCCATAATTAGCGAGGAACTATGCAAATCACTCACCTTAGCCACAAATAAACTAAGATCTAAAATAAATCTCTGATTTGATGCGAATTTTAATGCTAAACAGCAGCTCCAATGTTGATTTGGTGTAGATCTTCCTTGATTTGATGTTGCTAAGCTTAATCCTTGATTAGAAGATGATTTGGAGGTGATTTAGAGGTTGGAGGCCATTTTTAGGGTTTCTTGGAGGTAAGTGGAGGCTAGAAAACTGAAATGGAATGATTCTCTAACTCATTTCAGCCTCCCCATAACCATAATCCCGAAATGGGTTATGGGCCTATTCACTAATCACCCTATTTGGCCCGGTTAAGCAGTTTTTCATGTTCCAAACCTTAATTCAGCCATTTCTCCCAAACGGTAAGTCCGTTTGGCTATTATGACCACTCTACGGAAAGGTAAACCATCAAACGAATCTAATGGAAGTGGTTTCAGGTCAAAATTCCTTTCCAATCAAAAGTTATGGCCAAAACAAGATCAGCTAGGGGCAAAACGGTCATTTAAAAATCGATAAAAATCATGAACATGGGAAATGACTCTAATAGATGTTTCCCAAAGTTACATGACCATACAACTTCATACGGGAAAGAAATAAATATTCTACGATCCTCCGATGTGTAGAATGTGGGTTATTACATTCTCCCCCCTTAAGAAATTTTGCCCCCGAAATTCCCTAACCAAAACACACAAAGAGTCCCGCATGCCTATCAATCATAATACAACAATCAAACATGCAAAACAAGTAAAACAAGTCTATCCTAGCATGCGGAATAACTAAATTGCAAAGTAAATCTTACCAGGCAAAGAGTTCTGGATACGCCTTCCTAATGCTCTCCTCTGTCTCCCAAGTACAATCATTCTCGTTCTCGCCCCACTGAACCTTGACTAACTTCACCGCCTTCCTTCGAAGTTGCTTCGTATCGTGCTCCACAATATGAATCGGCTTGCGGTTCCCAACCGCCTCAGGTTCTACTTCGAAGTCCTCTAACTGATCAGGTGAAATAGTCATATCTGAGTCGTGAACGAACTTCCTTAGTTGGGAAACATGAAATACATTGTGAACTCCCGCCATCTTCTCTGGTAAGCCAACTCTATATGCCAAATTCCCGACTAGTTCAAGAACATGGAATGGGCCAACAAATCTTGGTGCCAACTTGCCTCTCCTGCCAAATCGTATCACGCTCTTCAACGGAGAAATCTTGACAAACACCAAGTCACCAACGGAGAATTTTAAGTCTCTCCTCCTCTTATCAGCATAACTCTTCTGCCTATCTTGGGCAGCTTTCATTCGTTGTTGAATGATTTTGATCTTATCTGAAGTTTCCCTCACCACATCTGGTCCAAGCATAAACTTCTCGCCCGTCTCTATCCAACATGATGGTGAGTTGCACGGTCTTCCGTACAAAGCTTCATATGGAGCCATACTGATACTGGATTGGTAGCTATTATTATATGCAAACTCTACTAGATGCAAATGGTCATCCCATGATCCACCAAAATCCAATATACAAGCTCTCAAGAGATCTTCCAATATACGATTCACCCTCTCCGTCTGACCGTCGGTCTGAGGATGATATGCGGTACTGAGATGTAATTCTGACCCTAGAGCCTCTTGTAAGCTCTTCCAAAACCCACTAGTGAACAACGGGTCTCGGTCACTCACAATGCTTTTGGGTACTCCATGAAATCTCACTACCCACTTCATATACAATTCTGCCAACTTGGCTGCCGTTCTGGTCGATTTGACTGGTATAAATCTTGCACTTTTAGTCAATCGATCCACAATTACCCAAATGCTATCATATCCCGATCTAGTCCTTGGTAAACCATCAATGAAATCCATCGAGACTTGCTCCCATTTCCATTCGGGAATTGCTAATGGTTGCAACAAACCACTAGGCTTCTTTTGCTCGGCTTTAACTAGCTGGCAATTCATGCATTTGGATATAAACTTCCCAACGTCTCTTTTCATCCCTTCCCAGTAATAAGTCTGCTTCATGTCTCGATACATCTTATTACCACCGGGATGTATAGTCAGTTTTGAGTGATGACATTCTCTAAGCACTTCATCTCTCAAACCATTCACGTTGGGCACAACTAGTCTTCCATTCTTCCGAAGCCATCCATCTCGATCAACCCCATACAAATTCATCTCCTCACCATCGATGTCCATCTCTAACTTGGAGATGATTTCCAATAGATTAGGATCGTCCCTCTGGCTGGAACCAATCCGCTCTATCAAAGTGGGTCTGATCGCCAAACTAGCTAGCATGACTGGATCCAATTCGCACTTTGGTCTGAAATCAAACCCCGCAATATACTCCAGTTGCTTCCATTCAAGAAACATTGCCCCTAAACTGGCATGTCTCCTACTCAAGGCATCGGCTACCGCATTACCTTTCCCAGGTGTGTATGCGATATCAAAATCATACGAAGCCAAGAACTCTAACCATCTTTGCTGACGGAGATTCAGATCTTTCTGAGAGAAGAGATACTTTAACGATTTATGATCGGTAAACAACTCAAATCTTTCTCCCAAGAGATAATGTCTCCACATCTTCAGCACAAACACGATCGCTGCTAGTTCCAAATCATGGGTAGGATACTTCTTCTCATGCGGCTTTAGCTGTCGACTAGCATAAGCTACAACCCTACCTCCTTGCATCAATCCAGCAATTAGTCCGGTACCACAAGCATCCGTGTATACCTTCATCTCTTCATTCCCCTTAGGAATGACTAATACTGGTGCACGCTTCAACTTCTCTTTTAGACTCTTGAATGCATTCTCACACACTCCGTCCCAGACGAAGGACTGATTCTTCTTAGTCAACTGAGTCAACGGTGCTGCTATCTTGGAGAAGTCCTGGATAAACTTACGATAATATCCAGCTAATCCCAAGAAACTTCTTACATCTGTTGCATTCTTGGGCGTAGGCCAATCCTGTACCGTAGCCACCTTCGCAGGGTCCACGGCAATACCACTCTCTGAAACAACATGACCCAAGAATCTCACTTCCCTTCTCCAAAAGTGACACTTAGAGAATTTCGCTTTCAGTTGGTGTTTCCTCAACACCTCCATCACTATCCTCAAGTGTCCCTTGTGTTCCTCCTCTGTCCTTGAGTAAACAAGGATATCATCTACGAACACAAGAACAAACTTATTCAACTGATCTCTGAATACTCGATTCATAAGATCCACAAAGTAGGCTAGTGCATTGGTCAACCCAAATGACATGACCAACCACTCATAAAATCCAGACGGCGTCCTAAATGCCGTTTTCGGAACACTCTCATCCGCTACTCGGAGCTGATGAAATCCTGTCGCGAGGTCCAACTGGGAGAACACTCTTGCTCCTTCCAGTTGATCAAACAAATCATCTATCCGTGGTAGAGGATACTTATTCTTCCTCGTTACCTTATTCAACTCGCGATAGTCCACACACAAACGAAGGGAACCATCTGCCTTAGTGGCAAACACAACTGGTGCTCCCCACTCGGAGACACTCCTTCTAATAAATCCCTTCTTCAAAAGATTGCTGACTTGCACCCCAAGCTCTCGCTGCTCCCTTGGTGCCATACGACGAAGTGGCATCACTATAGGTCTGGCATCTTTCACTAAATCAATACGGAACTCAATCTCTCGGTGTGGTGGAAGCCCGGTCACCTCCTCAAGACATCCGGATACTGGCCAACCACGGGCACATCTGACAACTCATCCTGCGGGATGTCGAGGGAATTTACAAAACTAGCCATAACCCCATCACTAGGTAGACTACCAAACACTACCCTCCGCCCATCATCCGCCCTAACTATCACCAAAAAGCCCTCACAGTCTACCACCACCCCGTATCTTTGGAGCCAATCGACTCCCAATATAATGCCATACCCAGTAAAGCCCAAAACAAAGCAATCACAAACATACATTCATGACTCGATAAGACCAAATTTCTACAAATCATACTAAGGCTAGTCGAACCACCAATCGGGTTCGTCACAACCAATGGTCTATCGACTATCTCGGGTTCCAGTCCCAACCTATCTACCAGATCACTTGATATGAAGGAACAGGAAGCCCCAGTATCAAACAAAACTCGAACTGGTACATCATAAATAGAAAGCATACCTTGAATAACAACATTCTTTCCTTTCTCCGCCGCAGTTGGGGCATTCGACGAAGAAGGAACAACATCAATAGCATATGCTTTCACAATCTGCTTCTCTTTCAGAGGTTGCGAACACTTATCCTAATGATGTCCCACTTGACCACAGTTGTAGCACTTCCTTTCTGCTGGCTTGGCCCGACATTCTTTAGCATAATGGCCCTTCTTACCACAGCTGAAGCACTCAACATCTTTCTTGCTCTTTTTCTGGCCATCCTTAGATTGGCTCTGCTTCCTCTTATTCTGAGAGTTATTCTTGCCTCCACCGCCTATTTGTGGCTTTGGCCCTTCTGCAGATGCAGCCTCAGTCTTCGTCTTAGGGTAAAGACTCTCTGATCTCAAAGCTTTCCCCACAATCGATTCAAAAGTCTCATCGATGTGGTTGATAAGCCTTTCCCCCAAGTATCCATCCAAACCAGTAATGAACTTCTCATTCTTCTTCTCATGAGTATCGATAAGAGATAGTCCATACTTCGACAAAGTGTCGAACTCAGCAATATATTCAGAGACTGCCCTACCACTCTGCTTGAGTTCCAAGAATCTCTTAAACAACACTGACTTCTGGGCAGCTGGAATAAACTTCTCGCTAAAGCGAGCCTTGAACTGATCCCAAGTAACCTGATCTTCTGGAGTAGCTGTTCTAATGGCATTCCACCAATTCATCGCTCGCCCTTGCAGCTGACGAGACGCTAGCCTTCTCTTCATCGCGTCCTCAAGACCCAAGTCATCGAAGATACGATCACAGCTATCCATCCAGTCCTGAACATCTGTGGCCGACTCCGTCCCGTGGAACAGCTTCCCACCAAGGTTAGTGTAATCCTTGCACAACTTGGCGAAATCGACCCTAGGCGCCTGCACTACTGGACCACCACCAATTTCGGGATTGGGAACTGCCCCTTGCACTTCTCTAAGCATGTCTCTCATGAGGTCAATAAACATCGCCCTCATGTCAGCAGCATTCCCATTATTGGCTCCCCTATCAGCACCTCTAGCATATCGGCTCATCATCAATCTGTAAAAGGGGAAACGATTAACGACCCCATAGTGGTGCTAGTGCAGTTCGACTTCATTCTTATACTACTAATAGTACATACATATATAGCTTTTGAAAACCAAAGTAATCACAAATACGCGCTCTCATATACATACTATCTCTCCCTAGTGTCTTTCCCTAGGTTAACTACGCAACCTAGAGCTCTGATACCAAGTGTGACGGCCCGCCCCCCACCAACTGACATTTACTCCAAAGGTGCGCTGTACACATGTCCAGTTGGCACGGAACGGGTCGTCAGAAGGAAAGGGAAGAAGGAAATGAACTAACAAGGAACCTGTAGAATGTCTCATAGCGCATAGAATAAAATGTAATAATAACATACTTGACATAAAACAGGTGAGACAGTGCATAAGCTGAAGCAACTAACATAGCAGCGGAAAATCCAAGTACAGCTTATGATCCAAAGTTAAACATTATTACAACTTTTCAAACTGTCTCAAAGCAAAAACAAGATAAAGGAGGTACACTACTAATGCCCAAGTAGCGACCACGAACGACACAGGGAGAATATCTATATATCATACGTGGAAGCCTCCTGCCCGCCTCCGAATCAGCTACTCGCGCATCACCAGTGAACCTGTCTCTAGTCTGCTCGTGTGAGCACCCAGAGTAATAAGAGGAGACATAAAACTCTGGGTCAGACATAAAGCCTGGTATGAGCGATAAGCATCTAAACAGAACAATAACATGTAGACTAAAACATACCTGAACCTGGACCTGCAACCAAAGAGTTAGCACTACATACTGTACAACACTCTAAGGTGCCATATCAAACGGTGTAAAGATACGGAGGTGGGGGGTGTGCATGTCATAGTGATGGCAAACAATCAAACATAGCAACCATCCTCACATCTCTCACTCAGTGCGTAAAGCATACGATATTCACCACTTCGATCACCCAACATACCTTGCTACGATCACTTTGCCCCTTGAAGTCATAAATGGCTTCACTGCACTGATAACGTAGCCACTAATCCTTCGCTATGTCCACTTGCCCCATGGAGTTATTCACCCCATCTGCGCTGGCTCATAGCCTTACCAATCCTTTACTATGTCCACTCTGCCCCATGGAGTCGTAATGACCCCACTGCACTGGCTCATAGTCTTACTACGCATCACTTTGCCCCTCAAGTCACGATGACTCTACTGTACTGATAACGTAGTACTGTACTGATAACGTAGTCTTGCTACCATCACCTTGCCCCTCGAGTCGCAATGACTCTACTGCACTGATAAGTAGCCCATCATAAATTTTCAGTGGTGAATCGAAGTTATGAACATCGGCAACTCCTTAGCACACGTCCCGCAGCAAAGCCCAACCATGAAGTGAACTCATCGGTTCCCAATTGGATCCTGAGCTCTAACTTCCCATATTGGACTACCTTTGCATCTCGGGTTATTGGTTAATAATGGGTCGGGTCGGATTCCCCTTCAAGCCATCGGTTCGGGTCGGGTTCACTACGTTGCGTCGGTTCATGGTCTTCCTCTGGTAACGGTTCGGTTCGGGTTCACTACATTGCGTCAGTTCGGGTCGGGTGTCCCACTTCGGGTCGGGTCGGGTTGTCATCTCCCATTCAGTTCGTGCTCCAGTTCCTGTGCTTCGTCTGGTCCCGTTCCCTATTCTAATCCGATCCGATCCCTTCACCATACTCCGGTCCGAGCCCTTCGTCCTTAAGCCGATCTGATCCCCAGCTTAACCAACATGGCCTTCCTTTTTGACAGGGTTCTCAAGTGTCAGGTTCCGATCCGATCGAATCCCTTGCCCAGTTCAACTTATCCGATCCGAGCCACCATATCCGATCCGATCCGATCCGATCCTGCACCGTTTCCTGAAACTTTTCTAGCAAGTGTTTTACGCCATTCGACGACGTTTTCGACCATTCTAACTATTGAAATCAATCACAAAGAATATCATACAGTCATAGTAACATGCATAATCAACCACAAACATCAAAACATCAATATGATAGGTTAAAATGGATCAAACATACCCAAAACCCCATATTTCCCCTTAAGCATGTTTAGGTGAAACTAATGATTAGCTAAACTTAACCAAATTAACACAAATTCATATCAGAGGTCTAAAACATCATTTAAGAATTTATGAACATTTTTCCAAAATTTTATCATGTTTAAATTTGCTAATTAACACTAATTACCCTTAATTAGCCATAATTAGTGAGGAACTACGCAAATCACTCACCTTAGCCACAAATAAACTAAGATATGAAATAAATCTCTGATTTGATGCGAATTCTAATGCTAAACAGCAGCTCCAATGTTGATTTGGTGTAGATCTTCCTTGATTTGATGTTGCTAAGCTTAATCCTTGATTAGGAGATGATTTGGAGGTGATTTAGAGGTTGGAGGCCATTTTTAGGGTTTCTTGGAGGTAAGTGGAGGCTAGAAAACTGAAATGGAATGATTCTCTAACTCATTTCAGCCTCCCCATAACTCTAATCCCGAAATGGGTTATGGGCCTATTCACTAATCACGCTATTTGGCCCGGTTAAGCAGTTTTTCACCTTCCAAACCTTAATTCAGCCATATCTCCCAAACGGTAAGTCCGTTTGGCTGTTATGACCACTCTACGAAAAGGTAAACCATCAAACGAATCGAATGGAAGTGGTTTCAGGTCAAAATTC
Organism: Allium sativum; assembly: GCA_030737875.1. Taxonomy (NCBI): domain Eukaryota; kingdom Viridiplantae; phylum Streptophyta; class Magnoliopsida; order Asparagales; family Amaryllidaceae; genus Allium; species Allium sativum. The sequence goes on along the minus strand of CM060925.1, from coordinate 198,174,921 downwards.
CTTTCCAATCAAAAGTTATGGCCAAAACAAGATCAGCTAGGGGCAAAACGGTCATTTAAAAATCGACAAAAATCAAGAACATGGGAAATGACTCTAATAGATGTTTCCCAAAGTTACATGACCATACAACTTCATACGAGAAAGAAAGAAATATTCTACGATCCTCCGATGCGTAGAATGCGGGTTGTTACAGTCCCAAACTCTCACATCAGTCCGCGAGGCAGTGCATGGGTGGTATACTTTGGTCTTTTCAATTAGGTGTTTGTAAATAATAATAACAATAATAATAATAATGTAAATAATTTTCAAAATAAAGAGAGAGTTAGCACTTATAATCCAAGCACACTCTTCACCTATTCGACCTAACTTGTTAACAAAAAGAAAGTTGAGACGCCGTTTTGCGGTTGTTGATACCGATTATAGAATTCATTTCATATTTGCACTATGTTTCTAATAAAACAACTGGCCAAGCCGGAGGAGTTTGTAACGATAACATGACTTTTGTTTGAAGTTTTGATTAGTAACGGACTCAAATTTCATAGTGACGACCCAAATTTGTGTTAACTCATTCGTGTAATATTTAAAAGTAAATTGCCCATTTATAATTATTCCATTAAAAACATGCATTCATATTGTAAATATTTTCAATTTTTCATTTTGTACATACTTTTTGCTTTTGGATTTTGTGGGTAGTATCCGCTGAAAACCCTCAAGAGACAACGCTCGTCCTACTGGGGACACCCAAAGGTTTAACGGCTTGTTGCATATGCTCAACGCAATCGTGCTCCCTACGAAAATGAGTTTAGCTTAGTTTTTACTTTATTCGAGGACGAATAAAAAGATAAGTGTGGGGGGATTTCATGTGCACGTAAAAATGCACATTTATATTCACATATTTATTCTTGTTTAGTGCTAATAAATGTCATATATGGCTATTTTATCATGTTTAAACAATAATTGATTTGATTTCAAAACATCATGCATTTATCATAATATAAGGGGAAAATTGTCATTTTTGTGCTTGTATTATTTTGAGAACGTTTACTTGGACATTTTTCATATTTTTGCAGAAATTGGATGCATGTAGAAAAGGACTTCATAAAGGCATATATGTATATAAAGGAAAAAAGGGAAATCAATCAATGGAAAGGGAATCAATTCAAAAGGAGGAAATCAATGCCTTGCCCAAAAAAAATGAAAGGGAAATCAGTCAATGGAGAGGGAATCAATTCAAATAGAGAATTAATGGAGGACCCCACCCATTCTCCCTCCTTCTTTAGTGGAGACAATAAAAGGGCTTCATGAATCGTTATTGCTGAGGACAAAATGAAGTTAATAGAGGGGGCATTCTTGGTAGCACACAAAAATTTAATTTAGGGTTTTCTCTCATGTATAAATAACCCATGTATGATAATGTAAAGGATCATCTTGGATTATTTTTTAATTGAGAGTGGCTGAAAACAAAACCTCTATTTTTCTGCCATGGCTTCTTAGCCATTTCTTTTTTTTGTAATCTGTCGCTTTAATGCAATATTAGTTTGTTGTTTTTCATTTTCATGTTATTTTCTCTGTTGCAAGTAGAATAGATTTTTATCTTTATTTGCTCTTTATTTTGTTCTCTTTTATAATGAAATATCTTTATGTAATCATTGAATCCATTATGAGTAACTAAAAACCCATTCAATTTAGGGGTAGTGAAGCTCACATGATTCATGAATAATTATCATAAAAATTTCATATTTCTAACTCTCTTATTTGAGATTAATCTAAAATTGGTTATAGATAAAGTAAAGATTTTATATGGTGAAAATTGATAGCACATGTTGATTGGTTATTCCCAAATGTGTTATACTCATATCATTAATAGAATCATACTTTATCACAATCTAATTCATTTTAGAAAAAATAGTGACATTAAAAGTGAAACCATCCTTGATGTTCTATGTAGTTAGTGAATATTAACATATAGAACATGCTCATAATATTTCATTTTTATTAGAACTATTATTTTTTATGTGATAATTAGGGCTTTGAGTTTGTAATGAAAATTGATGATTTATGTAGCTTAAATTTTCTAGCACATAAATCATGCTTCTATGAATACAACACCGAATGTGTTAGTTAATAAAGAGAGTTAGAGTCGTTTTTATGTTAATTAGATTGATGTTGATAGTGAATCTACTCCTAAATTGTTTCTTAGTATCATATTTGTGTTCATTTTAGCATTTTTAGTTTTCTTTTAGTTTATAGTCAACAATTTCACAGTTTGGTTTAATTTGATTGAATAGAATTTAAAATTATTGTTTCCCTGAGGATCGACTCGTATTCGCTAACGTACTAACAATTGTACGCCGGGCGCTTGTGGTTTATTTCAATATTCGCGACGATTTTCTAATTCATAGAATATTCGTCGTCGAACAAGTTTTTGGCGTCGTTGCCGGGGAAGAAATTAGTTTTAATTTTATACCTCGAATTAATTTTCTCATTTGTGTTCTTCTAAAAAAATGTTCCATTTTGTAGTTAGTTGTGTGATTTGCATTTGTTGTTAATGTTTGTTGTGTGTGTGTGTGTTTTTTTTTTTTAAAAAATATTGTCATTTATCTTCCAGTTATTAGAAAAAAAATAATAATAATAAACACCTACCTTTTGTTCAGTCTCTTTCCCATTTTTTGTGTTTTCAATTTTCTTTATTTCTTTCCCTTTATATCTCTCTCATTTATTTTTCTCCATTTTCTATTCTTACAAATAAAAAAAATTCTCTTTCCATTTGTTCTCTCTCTTTTATTTCTTTCCAAATATTCTCCACAATTCTTTCCATTCTTCACAGATAATAAATAAATAAAACAATAAAAACAATTTATTGATTTCATTTTCTTCTCCTCCCTCTATAATTTTCTTTCTTTGTTTGTCTTACTGATTGCCTTCTGTTCACCATCCTTTATAAATCAGTCCCCTCCTTCCACTTCAACTACATAAACCAAATCACTTCTCTGTCACCACTACTCATCTACTTCCCCTTTCATACTCAAACACAAAACTCCCCCTTTCATACTCATTTACTTCTCTACAAAACTCTCCTCATCAATAAATCACCAAACTGCAAATCCTGACCGTCAAGTCCTCCTTGCAACCTCCTTCAGATCAACGTAAATACACCATTGAATTCCCACAACCTCAGACCGTATCACCAAAGTTCAACAGCTTCATCTACATTGTTCCCCTGTCCAAACAACACCATTCTTCATGCAACATCAGCCAGCGGTCCTCACCATCTTCACAACTAAAACCTTCCACAACGATCATCAAAACAGCCTAACCACCGCTCAAACCAAGTCTACACCTCCGAACCCCAAAATCGCCAAGTTCAAATTCACACACTTTAGAAACCCAAATCGAAATACCTAGATCCCAAGTCTGGAAATTTAATTCGAATCCGAACTTTTTCATTCGATTCTGAGCAAAGAATAAATTTTGCGAATTCAAAAGAATAAAAAACGAACTTGTTTTCTATTCTGAATCGGTGGACTTCAATTTTAACTGGGAATTGCGTGTTGAAGGAATAAACACACCAATTGTCTTTTGATTTAGACTTAGTTTTGTGGGCCTATTTTTGTTTTGGAACTGAGAGAGTATTAAAAAAAATGGGATTGGGCTTGTAATCTTTTTGTGGACCAGAGCGTGTAATTGTGTCCAAAATTTTCTGTTGCTTTTATAGTTTAGACTCAGTTGTTTTTTATAAAAAAAAAGAAGGGATTTCTCATTCTTTTGCTTCGATTTTCCATTGACTTTGATTTTAGCTTACTTTGGCCTTTCTTTTATTTTCCTTTTTTCTTCTCTCTCAAAAAAAAGGCCAACAAAAAGTGAAAGTACAGAATTCAATCAACAAACAAAGAAATTCGGCGAGCTAAAGTCAAGCTAATTGCAGAAGTCAAATTGTTGGAGCGGTTGCACACCAAGTGGGGTGTGAACACGCCAGCGCTACTCAATTGCACTGACGGACTGCCGATCTAGGTGAGAATTTTCTAAACTCTTGCTGCTGCTGCTGCTTAAAAAAAAAATTGCTTGTAAAGATTTTTGTGCAGGTGCTGCCACAGCTTGCTTGTAAAAAAAAATATTTCTGAAATTTATTGTTCGTTGTATGATTGATTAAAATAAAAAAAATCCAAAATCTTAAAATAAAAACTTTCTTGAAAATGTTCCAATTTACCTACTCCTACAGATTTTATGATAGTTGTGAAAATCAATATAATCCATATAATTTTACACCAAATTCATATGGATATTTTAATAATAACTATTTTACAAATAACTTTCAAAATAATCCTGATTTTACACCACCAAAATTTCAAAATGATGATCAACCCTCAAGTCTTGAAATATGTATTCAAGCTTTACTTGAAGAAAGTCAAAGATTTAATGAATCAAGTCAAAGATTAAGGGAATTAATGTGCAACAATTCAAGTCAAAGTTTTCAAAATAATCAAAATTCAACTTCAACTTCAAATGATTTTGATTATAAACCTTGTGAATCCAATTTCGAACTCCAAAATGAATTGCAAATTCAAAATGGAAATGTGAATAACTTTTCAAATGGTTTTGGCAATGGAAATAATTTCAATTGTGGTGCAACTGAAAACTTTTGTTCTCAACAATTTCAAATTGACAATTCTCATGTTAATAATTATAAATTTGATTTTGTTGAGCAAATGAACATACTTGACGATTACTTGAAGTTTTGTGAGAAACAAAATCGAATCCAAACTTGTGACGATTTGAATAAAAATCCACCTTTGTCCACAATCGACAATTTTCAAATAACAACTTTTGAAATTGATGAAAATCTTAATGAAGTTGTTGAAAGCTCTGTAATTGATCTAAATTTGAATTCTCTTGAAAATAAAGACATCAATCTTCAATTCGATCTTCCTCCCTCAGATTTTGAAAATTTTGTAAATTTAATAACTTTAGATTGTCAACATGACAAAAATGATGAAGTTATTAACAACTATTTAGATGAGGACGACTTTGATGAGCGAAAACTTCTTGAACTGATTGACGATAATGTTGTTGGGTCTGAAACTGAAAATGAAAAATTTGAAAACTTTGAAATTCTTGAGGTTGAAAACAACGAAACTGCTGAATGCGATCTTAAGTACAATAACGATTTTTCTGAAACTATTGAAACTCCTTGCGAATTAATCATTTCAACTAAACCTCACTGTGATCACATGTTTATCAATGATAAATTTCTGCAGTATATGAACTCTTTCTGGAATAAAACTGTTTTTGAGAAAATACGATTTCGAAATTTACTGAAAATTCATTTGTTTGGTTTCGACTTTAGGTTTACGATTGAACCTTTAGTCAACAAAATTTCAAACATCAAAGCAAAAAATGAACAATATTTCTCAAAACAAGTGTAGGGGTGAGAGTGATGCACACGTCTCTCAATTTATACATCATTTGAATAAATCAAACTTTGTTTTTGAAACTTTTACTGAACCCCGACCCACTGACCTCTCTTTAGTTGCTACAGAGATTCAATTTGATTTTAGGATCAATTGTAAGCTTAAAATTTTAAAGTTAGCAAGTCGAACTTTTGAAAAAACAAAATTTGTTTTTCCAAATCTGAAACGTGATTTAAATTTTTTATGATTTGGTTTTCTATGCTTAAGCTGTGTCTCTCATACTTAAAGAGACAAGTGAGTTGGTCTTTAGAAGACCGTTTCATTTACTTCTTGTCAATATATTTTCTGATATTTTGTAAATATTTTGTTTTACCTTTTTTGTAAATATAGGGCATATTTTCGAAATTTCCTTTTCTTTTTCTCCTTTCACTTGACTGTGGGGACACAGTCGAAATCAGGTGTGGGGGGGGGGGTTCCTTTTCATTCTGTTTTGCGTAGTTTAGTTTAGCATTTTCTTTCCTTTCTCTTTTTTGCATTTTTTTTCTTTTTCTTGAAAAAAAATTCGCACTTCTATTTACTTTTAAATAAGACATCATGGAGTTAGCATATAATTTTGGTCGTTCGATTTAAATATTTGGAAATTTATTTCTCTTAGCGGATAACAAAAGGAAAGTTTGAATTATGAGCAAATTTGGTGTAACTGGTATATTGAGATATTCGTGGGTGATGAGTATGAAATGTTTTATGAATTGTAAACCGATTAAATGAATGGTTGATTTAGACTACTTGCAATAACATTTTAGATCGTTTAAGTGAAGATGTGCTAAGATATTCTAGCTTAACTCTTTCTCTCTCATGTTAAAAAAGAAAAAAAAAGAAAAAAAAGAAGAAAAAAAGTGTATATATATACATATTTATCCAAGTGTATCCAACATTGCTGGTACATCTGGCATTGGTGTGCAAACCCGCCAAGCTCTTTCCGACACCTTGTTGACAAAGTCAGCGTCGGTATATCTTGGTCTCATTTTATGAGTTGGACACCTAAGGATTACCAACATCTTGTTGACAAAGTCAGCGTTGATCTGCACAATCCGCCAAGCTCTGTCCCAAACTCTCACGTCAGTCTGCGAGGCAGTGCATGGGTGGTATACCTTGGTCTTTTCAGTTAGGTGTTTGTAAATAATAATAATAATAATAATCTAAATAATTTTCAAAATAATGAGAGAGTTAGAACTTAAAATCCAAGCACACTCTTCACTTATTCGACCTAACTTGTTAACAAAAAGAAAGTTGAGATGCCGTTTTGCGATTGTTGATATCGATTATAGAGTTCATTTCATATTTACACTATGTTTCTATCAAAACAACTGGCCAAGCCGGAGGAGTTTGTAACAGTACCATGACTTTTGTTTGAAGTTTTGATTAGTAACGGACTCATATTTCATAGTGACGACCCAAATTTGTGTTAACTCATTCGTAAAATATTTAAAAGTAAATTGCCCATGTGTAAATATTCCATTAAAAACATGCATTCATATTGTAAATATTTTCAATTTTTCATCTTGTACATACCTTTTGCTTTTGGATTTTGTGGGTAGTATCCGCTGAAAACCCTCACGAGACAACACTCGTCCTACTGGGGACACCCAAAGGTTTAACGACTTGCTGCATACACTTAATGCAATCATGCTTCCTACGAAAATGGGTTTAGCTTAGTTTTTACTTTATTCGAGGACGAATAAAAAAAAAGTGTGGGGGTATTTGATGTGCACATAAAAATGCATATTTATATTCACATATTTATTCTTGTTTAGTGCTAATAAATGTCATATATGGCTATTTTATCATGTTTAAACAATAATTGAATTGATTTCAAAACATCATGCATTTATCATCATACAGGGGGAAAATTGTCATTTTTGTGCTTGTATTATTTTGATAATGTTTATTTGGACATTTTTCATATTTTTGCAGAAATTGGATGCATGTAGAAAAGGACACCATAAAGACATATATGCATATAAAGGAAAAAAGGGAAATCAATCAATGGAAAGGGAATCAATTCAAAAGGAGGAAATCAATGCCTTGCCCAAAAAAAAATGAAAGGAAAATCAATCAATGGAGAGGGAATCAATTCAAATAGAGAATTAATGGAGGACCCCACCTATTCTCCCTCCTTCTTTAGTGGAGACAATAAAAGGGCTTCGTGAATCATTATTGCTGAGGTCAAAATGAAGTTAATAGAGGGGGCATTCTTGGTAGCACGCAAAAAGTTAATTTAGGGTTTTCTCTCATGTATAAATAACCCATGTATGATAATGTAAAGGATCATCTTGGATTTTTGTTTAATTGAGAGTGGCCGAAAACAAAACCTCTATTTTTCTGCCTTGGCTTCTAAGCCATTTCTTTTTTTGTAATCTGTCGCTTTAATGCAATATTAATTTGTTGTTTTTCATTTTCATGTTATTTTCTCTTTTGCAAGCAGAATAGATTTTTTTCTTTATTTGCTCTTTATTTTGTTCTCTTTTATAATGAAATATCTTTATGTAATCATTGAATCCATTATGAGTAGCTAAACCCATTCAATTTAGGGGTAGTGAAGCTCTCATGATTCATGAATAATTAACAAAAGAATTTCATATTTCTAATTCTCTTATTTGAGCTTAATCTAAAATTGGATATAGATAAAGTAAAGATTTTATATGGTGAAAATTGATAGCACATGTTGGTTGATTATTCCCAAATGTGTTATACTCATATCATTAATAGAATCATACTTTATCACAATCTAATTCATTTTAGAAAAAGTAGTGACATTAAAAGTGAAACCATCCTTGATGTTCTATGTAGTTAGTGAATATTAACATATAGAACATACTCATAATATTTCATTTTTATTAGAACTATTATTTTCTATGTGATAATTAGGGCTTTAAGTTTGTAATGAAAATTGATGATTTATGTAGCTTGAATTTTCTAGCATATATATCATGCTTCTATGAATACAACACTTAATGTGCTAGTTATTAAAGAGAGTTTGAGTCATTTTTATGTTAATTAGATTGATGTTGATAGTGAATCTACTCCTAAATTGTCTCTTCGTATCATATTTGTATTCATTTTAGCATTGTTAGTTTTCTTTTAGTTTATAGTCAACAATTTCACAGTTTGGTTTAATTTGATTGAATAGAATTTAAAATTATTCTTTCCCTGAGGATCGACTCGTATTCGCTAACGTACTAACAATTTTACGCCGCGCGCTTGCGGTTTATTTCAATATTCGAGACGATTTTCTAATTCATAGAATATTCGTCGTCGAACAGCTGATATATGTAATGTAAATATTTTGGTGATTAATAAAATTTGCTCTTAACTTAAAAAAATATATTGTAACTTGATTAAAATGAACATTATTTGATTATTGATTAGTTATCTTCAATATTTTATTTTGACCCTTTATAAAAAAGCATGATAATCTCATAATCTTGTTATAAAACATAATTAATACAATGTCAAAGTATAAAACAGATTTGAAGAGCTTTGCCAAAAATGGACAAGTTTAAATGATAGTGCTATGACAATGTGAGGCCAATAATGCTTTAAGCATGTTATAAAAAGAAGTAATGTGAATTGCATTTTATCTGATAATATTGAACACTAAATAATTTAGTGTAACAAGATATAATACAAACTTTTTAGGGTCTAATATTATTTTAAGGAAAAAAATTCAAACATATTTGAACATGATGATAACCTTATGCACATTAATTTATCTTACTAAGCCCGCAATCACAAAAAATGGTTTCATTTGTTTATCCATGATTTTCCCCTTAGGAAAAGGGCAACTACTTAATATCATGCCAACAAAATATATCTACTGTAAAAAAACCTGCTTACTGTATTATCACTAGGTTATACATGATACATTGATCACGAAAATACCACTTGAAGAATGTTAGTGGATTAGTTTTATAACTCTTTTTTAATCTCGAATTTCATGCAAGATTACATAGTTCTAAACAGTACTAACCTGTTGACAAGAACATTTCTCATTTTTATGTTGTTACAGGTCTGTATGAATGTATCAATAATTTGCTAGATACTTATAACTACCAGTAAATTTGACATCATGGTAATAGCTGAAAGACTTATTGTTTTAACTATATAAATATAAATAGTCTAAGACCGGGTCTAAGCTATTATAAAAACCTCACAAACCACAAACTTATTGCATTCATTCACACATATTCAAGCACCATTATTCAATACCACAGTGGCTTGGTCCCCTGGCTCAAGACTTTTACAACTAGATGATGACACAGTGGTATATAATCAAAATATTATGCTTAGTCCGGCAACATATATAATTCTGCTCCAAATCCCATAGATATAATCTTATTCAGCTTAAAAGTTGTATATAATCTACAACTCGTGAACAAAATATACTAACATGCATAACGATACTGACAAATAACTCGTGGTATAGATATATGCACGGATAAACCCAACCCAAGAAATTAACGCCGGTGAGGCCAATATTTTTGCACTTATAGAAACATTGACAAATATAACAAGCACGTGAGCAATTCTAATGGCTACTAGCTCAGCATTGTCCACCGTAGCATCAACAGTTATTTTAATTAGAAAAAAGGCTTTTTTAAGCTTGGTTTTCAAACTTTTATTATAAATTAGTATTTTTGCCTGCTTTGCTAGGCATTAAAAATTATGTTATTAAAAAAGATATTGTAATGATTAAATATTAAAAATAAAAGAAAAATAAAGTATTGTAATTAATATTAAACAATTATATATATATATATATCTTTACATATTATAATTTATGCGGCAACAATAATAAATTATTCTATTGTTTATCCAAAAATAATTTTATTATGAATGATTATTTTGATTAGTTGTTCTGTTATCCATTTAATAATTTATGTAGTAACAATAATTAATTGTCATGTTGTTCACATAATAATAATTTTGTCATGGATTGAGTGTATTGAGATTATCAAGTTATTTAAACTAAGAGATAGGATGAAGTATCATGTCATTTAATACATGGATATCTGTTGAGGTTGTAGCATTGAATAATAAATGGGTGGTGAAGATCTTATTACATTAGTGTTCATGACGTGCGAGGACCGAATGTTTATAAAAAACTGAGTAGAAAAAGATGATAATCATCCAGTCATTTAGGTAGAAGTTATAATTTTTCAAGTACTGTTTATCTGTCTTGTAGTATTCTGTTTCTGTTTACTAAAATGCTCCACCAAAGTTAAGGCATTCCCTTTGTGAGTGACCTTAACGGAAGTGGGGTGTTACACTTGGTATCAGAGCTGAAGGTTACCAGATTTGATAAAAAGTTTTTGAAAATTATGATTTTAAACTATGCATTCTGAAGGCTTTTGTACAAGACTGATATTTTGTACTTGAATTCTGGTATTGTGATTTGAAAGGATGTAACCAAGCTTCTGTTTGAAATAAAGTTATAATTTTTCAAGTACTGTTTATCTGTCTTATAGTATTCTGTTTCTGTTTACTAAAATGCTCCACCAAAGTTAAGCCATTCCCTTTGTGAGTGACCTTAACGGAGGTGGGGTGTTACAGTAATACAAGTGGAGCAAAACTGAAATTGAAATATGAAATAACCAAAAAAGAGTTGAGAAATGACATCTTTAAATATGTAATTGCGATATAGAATTTATTTTAATGGTTGACAATGTGTTTTTTTAAATTTTCATTTATTTATTTGAACAGGAAATCTTTTGTCGATGTCACATGTGTTTTTAATTATTAAACCCATAATTATTAAAAGACAACAACACCTAAGCTAGAATATACAATGTTCACAATTCAATTTGCAAGACATGAAACTATCGAGTGTAGGATAGTTGATAAAACTAAAAGGTAAGCACAAAATTAAACAATACCTCATGTTTTGGATCAAATATTGATGTATCAACTGGAACAAAATTAAATAGTGATATTGTTTCTACAGTTAATGTATCAAATTTAATTTGCACGCCTTCTATAACAATAATGTCCTAAGTCTAAAATACAGCTAACGTGCTTAAGTGAAATGTTTCAAATTTGGCCCAAAAATGGATTCCCTACAATTGCATAGCTCTATATTTTTTCTTTAATTTGATACACAGGGATTGGATATTGTTGCATTCTCTTATTTTTACACTGTCAATATTACCTAAATTAGAAAGAAAAAATATATAGTTACAGTCGAAAAATACTATATTTTCTAACTCACATAACATAATATAGTCTAATTTAGATGTTCTAAATTTACTACTTTATATATTCTAGTTTAAACTTAATAGAGAATTAATGTATGTTTGTATCTTATTTCTCTTTGTTCTAATTCAAAATATTAATTTGAGAAATAAATACCCAGTTATAAATTAATGCTCCATGATGGCTTAACTAAAGGATTCATTATCAGCTATACGCATATTGATTCAATTATAACTGAACACAATTCTGGTTTATTAGAAGATGTGCGAACAATATGAGTATGAACAGTATAACATGAGCTAATAAAGATAACGACGGAGAATGTGGAATATAATAGAATTAAGATGCTGATATGGTACTAAAATTATGAACATGCATGAATGTTGTAGATGATAATATTTGGGATTGCTAGACATTATTGTGCTCATCCATCTCTGCTCTCTATATCATTTGAGCTCATTAGCAATTTGAATAATTTGTATACAAAATGAATAATCAAAATATTAGATATTATGTCAAAATATACAAATCAGTTAATGAAAATGCTAACACCTTGCACGTTAAGTGTTGGGTTCAATGTGAAATGGTGCAACGGTAGAAATCACCTCTAATGAAGAAAAAATAGTATAAATGTTGAAAGTGGTAGATGAAGAAGGTATGTCCCGCATACACACACACATATTTTATATGAAAATTTGTGTCAAATTTGATAATTTTAGATTTTGTGGTCGACTTATGGAAAGATCGGCATTTTAAACAATAAATTAAAAAAGGAGCATAAAAATAATAAACGCGTATCCACTTTTTAAGATATAACTATATATAGAGTAAACAGAAAGAATAACTGAGAAGAAAGAATAAAGATAGACATTTAATTTTTTAATGAAATAGTACATATATTGTAGGTAAATATTACTCAAAATTAGGCAATTTCTTAATCAGCTTCATTTAGTAAAATAATATATACTTATTTATACATAGGATGATTTCAAGATGGTTTCCATATGCACCAACTATCAAATATGCAATATTCATTTAATATAAGTATTAAGGTCAACAAATCAAAACTTCCATACCTGGATACAATGTGGAAAGAAGAGGATATCCCTAAAAAAGCTTTGTACGCTTGGTTCATATGCCCAAGAGTTCACCTAATATATGCAAATATAGCTACAGAAATTATCAAACTTCTAGTTATACAAACACTACATACACATTGTAGCCAAATGCAAATATAAAATATAGCCAATGAATCAAATAAAAGTTCTTTCAATATTTTTAATTTACGGTCTAAAGAGAGTATTGAATAGAAATGGATTAAAAATAGCCTCCATAAGAGCTGCAAACATTCCTTAAATTGTCAATGGCAAACAATAATACAAATCTGTATATAACTAAAATTGTTACTTCCACGGTTGTAAAATTAAAACATCTAAGCATAAAATAATTTGGACAAAAATGGGGAAACAGAAAAACAAGCACGATATGGTTCAGTAGTTTTTGAACAATCAATTAAACTTTTAAAATACACATTCAAAATTTGTAATGTCCAAACTGCTCAAGACTGGTTGAAATTAATCATCTAAATGCCTTTTTATTGGAAGAAAATAGAACAAATGTCGTATACACTGGAATATGGTTTGCCAAAGAACAGAGAGAATAAGGAAGACAATAAGCTAAAAGACTTCTTTTATGAGAAAATAAATATGAATTATGAATACATGCCAATCCCAAAAAAGTGAATAGTTTAAAAAATCCTACCTTTTAATTAAGGTCGATGATGTTCTAGTGAAAATCACATGGTCCTACATTTCCTGATCAAAATGATTGAAATACTAATTTAGAATCAATGATACGGCTAAGGTTCCAAGACTGGTGGAGAATTTATCAACGAAAATGACGATGGAGTGTAATATATCATGCTCTTATAAGGTATATTGTAAATTGATATAAGATTGGTATATGCTTGTAATACTGTACTATGATTTACTGTAAATTTAATATGGTAGATATAGCAAATAGATTTAATACTTGCTAAAGTTACCTGATATATTCAAGTAAAATTATACATATTATTCAATTTATACAAATAGATGGAGTTGATTCTATCGTCTCATTGACAAAAAACAAATTATTATAAATTTTAAGATATCCTTTCATGAATATCCATATAGCCATATTGTAAATATGGATATAATAATTTTAACCAATCAATTTATAGCACAATCAATTTAGCCCATTTAAAACTCACTTATCAAAAGTTACTTGATATAAGGTTGGCATATGCCTATAATACTGTACTATGATATACTATTAATTTAATATGGTTGATATAGCAAATAGATTTAATACTTTCCAAAGTTACCTAATATATTAAAGTGAAATAATACATATTATTCATTTTATACAAATAGATGGAGTTGGTTTTATCGTCTCATTCACAAAAAATAAATTGTTATAAATTTTAAGATATCCTTTCATGAATATCCATATAGCCATATTGTAAATATGGATATAATAATCTTAACCAATCAATTTATAACATAATCAATTTAGCCCGTTTAAAACTAACTTATCAAAAGTTACTTGATATAAGATTGGTATATGCCTATAATACTGTATTATGATATACTGTAAATTTAATATGGTAGATATAGCAAATAGATTTAATACTTTCCAAAGTTACCTGATATATTCAAGTAAAATTATATATATTATTCATTTTATACAAATAGAAGGAGTTGATTTTATCGTCCCATTCACAAAAAATAAATTATTATAAACTTTAAGATATCATTTCATGAATATTCATATAGCCATATTGTAAATATGAATATAATAATCTTAACCAATCAATTTAGCCCGTTTAAAACTAACTTATCAAAGATACCGTATGTTTGCATGATGTTCTAAAGCAGCAAGAAATAACTTTATATTATTATAAGGATAATCCGTATCTGCAAGAAAACATCTCATACCATATCTGCAACATTTCCTAACAATCTTCCAGGGTCAAATACTTCATAAAGATAATTTACGTCTGCATGAAATTCATAAAAATAACAACTAGTACATAAATATAAACTTAAATCTGATGTTTAAAACAGTTTTGAAGAATTAATTTCTTTCTAAACTTAAGGCAGCAAAAAATAACCTTATACTATAAAAAATTCAGGCCAGGAGTTTTAATTACTATATTCCTCGAAGAAAAGGATGTTTTAAACATAGTTACAAAAGATAAATTTAATATGGTACTATCGTCTCATTGACAAAAAACAAATTATTATAAATTTTAAGATATCCTTTCATGAATATCCATATAGCCATATTGTAAATATGGATATACTAATCTTAACCAATTAATTTATAGCACAATCAATTTAGCCCATTTAAAACTAACTTATCAAAAATTACCTGATATAAGATTGGTATATGCCTATAATATTGTACTATGATATACTGTAAAATTAATATGGTAGATATAGCAAACAGATTTAATACTTTCCAACGTTACCTGATATATTCAAATAAAATTATACATATTATTCATTTTATACAAATAGATGGAGTTGATTTTATCGTCTCATTCACAAAAAATAAATTATTATAAATTTTAAGATATCCTTTCATGAATATCCATATAGCCATATTGTAAATATGGATATAATAATCTTAACCAATCAATTTATAGCACAATCAATTTAGCCCGTTTAAAACTAACTTATCAAAAGCTACCTGATATAAGATTGGTATATGTCTATAATACTGTATTATGATATACTGTAAATTTAATATGGTAGATATAGCAAATAGATTTAATACTTTTCAAAGTTACCAGATATATTCAAGTAAAATTATACATATTATTCATTTTATACAAATAGATGGAGTTGATTTTATCGTCTCATTCACAATAAATAAATTGTTATAAATTTTAAGATATCCTTTCATGAATATCCATATAGCCATATTGTAAATATGGATATAATAATCTTAACCAATCAATTTAGCCCGTTTAAAACTAACTTATCAAAAGTTTCATGTAGATAACGTATATCTGCATGAATTTCTAAAGCAGCAAGAAATAAGCTCATATTATTATAAGGATAATGCGTATCTACATGAAAACATCTCATACCATATCTGCTACATTTCCTAACAATCTCCCAGGATCAAATATTTCATAAAGATAATTTATGTCTGCTTGAAATTCATAAAAACAACAACTATTACGTAAATATAAACTTAAATCTGATGTTTAAAATAGTTTTGAAGAATTAAATTCTTTCTAAACTTAAGGCACCAAAAACTAATCTTATACTACAAAAAATTCGGGCCAAGAGTTTTAATTATTTTATTTCTCGATGAAAAGGATGTTATAAACATAGTTACAAAAGATGAACTTAATATGGTACTATCGTCTCATATGAATATTCATGAAAGGATATCTTAAAATGCCATATAAGGAATGCAATATCCTAACATAATTATATTAATTAATTACAAAAAATATTTAAAATTTAACGCATTTACATGAACCATAATTCTCATGATTTCATGAGATTTTTTTTAAAATAATTATGTTCTAAGGGCATTTTTGGTATTTCATGGTCAGACCATGACCCCAAAAGAATTAAGATTAGTGAGAATTATTATATAGATATATATATTTAGCCTTGTTTTAAAAAATAATACATAAAAAACCTGGTTTTAGCTAGTTCAGTGCTGAGTTGGCCAAAACACACTGAGGTGATCTAAGATTGTGTCAGTGTAATATTTTTATTCTGGCGCTATCCGAAATGGCGCTAGACATTTTTTTTAATATTTGCATTGGTTCAATTTCAAATTGCGCCAATGAAAATTTCAAATAAAAATACACTCGCAAAATATCAAATGGTGCCAGTGTATTTTAGTCAGCTCAATGTTGAGTCAGCCAAAGTCGGACTATAAACGTAATATATTTTAAAATTAGGCTATTTATGTAATAAAAATTGAAAATCGATCTATTTGCGTAATTAACCATAGAAAAAAGCATTATAACATCTATAAACATTTTGATTTGATAAGTTGAAAATTAACGATAAATCATAATGCATCGATTTTCACAGATTTTATAAATAGTGACTGCCGGTATGGGAAAAAACTTGCAAGTAAGTGTTATGATAATAATTAAAATACATAGCCATCGAAAAACAATCAAAAAACTGATAAAAACATAAACTCCCAAGTGGAGCCTTAGAAAATATAGCACATTAATAAATATGTTATTATTTAAATTGAAACTTAGGATGTAAGTCAAGTGATTAAAAGCATAGTAAAATTGAGGTGTGGTCGTTTTTTGTTATCCCTTTGACTTTGTTACAAAATGGTTCTATGTAGGAAAATTTAAGGATTTCTATGGTAAAATTGAGGTGTAGTAAAAAAGTGTAAGCACACATATACTTATATACTAAATATGGGAAATTTCTATTAGGACAAAAAATATAAACCCAATTAATTACATAATAGATTTCCATCATTTGATTGTCTCTTGATTAACAAAAGATTTAGATTTTCTTGTGCACTTAATCGGTGCAACAATGGATCTTCATAGTTGGATTGAGTCCAATTTTCCATCTTTCATATAAGGATAATAAGATCCAACAATTCAGATTTATTGTATTTCTATTTTGTTTAATATTTTGTTCAAATAACCGTTTGCGCGCACACGCACACGCACACACACAGGAGGAGCGATCTGGGGCACCCCTATTTTGTAGCACCCCCATCGGTTCATGAGCTACACTAATCCAAATCTAACAAGAATTTATAGATGTTCAATCTATGTGTATATTATCATCTATCCAAAATTTTAGCTCGTTCCGACATTTGTAGAATAATATATTTGATGTTTAAATTTAACGGTTCGAACAAATGTCTGAACAGTGAATGATTAATCTAAGATTTTGAATATGTTACGAATGTCGAAATGAACTCAAATTTTGAATAGGTGATTTTATATGTATGGATTGAACATCTATAAATTTTTGTTGGATTTTAATTGGTGTAGCCAACGAACGGATAGGAGTGCTAAAGGGGTGCTACAAAACAGGGGTGCCTCGGAACGCTTCTATATATATGTGTGTGTATATATGTATGTATGTGTGTGTATACACACACACACGCATGTATGTATGTGATAGAAGGGAGAAATAACAAATATTCGAACATAAATTTGTAACATCTATAAAATGTGAAAACTTAAAAAAAAAATCAAATCAAATACCATCTTAGATTTTAGGCACGTGCACATGCATGCAAATATCATTTCTTAGAGCCATTGATTTTGATTTTTCTAGGTGGATCATCTAGTTTTTTAAACCTTAAATCATGTTCTTGTTGACCGATCTTTATTAGTAAATGTTGAGGGTAGGGCATGGCCTATCTGGCCCACTGCCACGGTATAATGAGAAGAGTCGGTTGACATGGTTGTCTAGTGACAACATAAAAACAAGTGATTGTCATTAGCTGTTCGAAATGCTTTGTTGCTACCTATAGATCTTTACCCTAAGCAATGCCGACCTAATTGGCCCAGTGCTGCGTAGTGCTAATAGTATATTATTTAATTTTTATGACTCGAATTATTTGCATTCTGTTACAAATAAGTTCTTTTCATCAACTTAACCAAGCAAAATTGTTTTGTGGGTGGCATGGTACTTTAGAGGCTGTACGTAAAAGGTTGTCGTGACTCGTGGTTGACAAAAATTAGAGTTTATGGATAAAAATAAGCTTTATAGTAATAAGGTTGTTATAAGGTTTATGACTCGTGAGTTCTCGTTTATAGCAATGAGGTTGCTTTGGTTTCAACAACATTCTCCTAGTTGATCATTTGTGGATAAAAAGTACATTTTAAATGGGTTTCTTTGATAAACTAGTTAGATCTATATCACTTGTTAAGTGTAATTTGTACTCCGTGCATGATGTTCAGAGACATTAGTAGTCTAAGTATATGTCCTAGCTCCTGTTTTATAAAGTAGAATAGTTGCAATGGTCAGTCCACTTTGAAAACTAAACGTAGCATTTAGGTAAACAGCCTAACTCATGTTTGTACCATATTTATTATTTGTTATAATAAAGAGAGTTACAGATCACTATAAAAACGGGCCGGCTTTACCAACAAAACAATTAATATTAATTAATAATTAATTTTAATATTCATTATTCATTATTAAAATTAGTTCTTTTTATTGGTTTTTAATTATTTATTAAATTAATAATTATTAGATACTTAATCATCAGTAATTATCTAGTAATTATATTAATTACTAGTTAATAATTATTTATTTTTGAATTTTCAATTTAATTCTTAAGTATTGTTATTTAACAAGTATTATTAAGTGTTAGTGTTATATTACTTATTTAATTATCAATTATTATGCACTATTATTTAACCATAGGCAAACAAGAAAGGTCGTAGTAATAGGCATTTGTTACGACTGGCGAAGAAGAAGAGTTCTTGAACTTCTCATCTATAACAACTACTAAATTAAAAAAATTGTACTAGCCGTCAATTACAACTATAAAAAAAGAGTTGTTAAAATTGTGCATTCGTTACAATTGAAAAAAAAGGAAAGGTTATAATATGCATCTACTACAATTATCTAGATAAAAGAGTTGTTGAATTTAAGTTCATTACAACTTTGTCAAGAAAAGAGTGGTCGAAAACCTTTATTACCTCATTCATATTGTGGAAGTTGTAAAAATGCAGTTGTAAAAGGGTATTTTTGTTGTCATATTTGGTTTTATTTACGTACTACACCTTGCATTTCTTGTCTTGTTGTGACATAACATTTTTAATCTTAATACTACAAATCTTGTTATATATCATATTATATTTGTTATATGTCATGTTATACTTCTATGAAGCTTATCAAACTATCACGTAGAATTAAGATTTAAAAAATGAATTGTTTTTAAATAATATTGTAACTTGATTCAAAAGACAATTATTGGATTATTGATTAGTGTTAATAACCAAATCTGGATGCTAACACCCCAAGAGGTATATTAACACTTTAGATCTATGCAAAACAAGCTTAAGAGAAAGTAAATGCAAAAAATAGCAAAAGTAGAGAGGGTTTATAGTGGTTCGGCCTCACATTTGGCCTACGTCCACTTTAATCGAGGATTTTATTATGATCTTCACTACAAGGGACATGATTGACTTCATCTCATACATTTTCTAACTCTTTTTACAATAAATCTCTCTTTTCTCCCTACAACTTATCGATTCTTCCTTCGACAGGCTCGGAATCCCGTTAGTGTAGATGATTGTTGAAGTATATCTTCGATAATCGTGAACAGCAATGATTTCTCAATGAAGATGTTGATGGGGATGCTTGAATCTCTCTTAAAGATGCTTTGATGGAGTGGGAGATGTTTGAGCAATGTCGAAGATTGAAAATGGCAGCCCTTCGGGGAGAAAAATTCGATCCCTTTAATGTGTGAGAAGGTAAGGTATTTATATGCGAAGTTGCAAATAAATTGGAGCGGGAAATAGTGTGCATTCAGATGGATCGGCGGACGACCCGACTTCATGGGTCGTATGCGACCCGTGTATTTAACGACCGACCCGACTTTTAGTGGCCCACATGCTTCACAACAATGTGCGTGGATGACCTAACTTGGGACAACCTACATCTGAACATCCTAACGTCTATACGAACTAGACCAACCCGAATTCTAGCGACCCATATACATGGATCAGGGAGCGACCCGCCTGTGCATGTCACATTTCTTGCTTACCAACCCATATATGTTCATGAACTGATTCAGTATGGCCCCAACCCATGTTTTTGCGACCCACATGTTGAACGACCCAAGTACGTACTCCATGCTTTAGCCATACACGACCTATCTATCAACAACGCAACCTAAACATCAACGACCCATGCTATGCATTCATGAATGGCCATCATTTGAATCGCGATTTTAGCGGGATTAACAGTTGCCCCCCAAAGCTAATTTTTTTGAAAATAATGCGAGCTTTGAATTGGATGGTCTTGCACCCTTGTGATGGGTTGTGATTTATTTATTAGAATAACCAGTACATGCAAACTATGGTGGGTCGTATGGGCCATTATATGGATCAGACGTGGCCCGTCTATCGCCACCTTTATAATTTCCTTCAGGTTGCCACTTTTCATTTTATCTCTTCTTGCCAAAAGTGTTTTAATGGTGGAGAGCTCTTGAGAAAAATCGCCGTGGTTTGTATTTACTGATTCACCTTCAATCGATTCCACCGCCGCTGAATTTGTGACACCGCAGTTCATCAAAGCTTTAAACCCCAGTTAAACCCAATCGCCATATCTACTACAACCATCCTTACCCCATCTGTAACCAATTTTGTTAGATCTGAGTTGCTCGAATATAGCTGAGTCATCGGTAGCTTTTATCACTAGTTTCCAACCATCTAAAGCCTCTTTAAACTCTTGTAGGTGTTGAGTTTTTCCAACCCTTCTGTCGATTCGGTTTTTTCACCATATCGGTTAATTAGGGTTTTTAATTGAGCTTAGCTTTATTTGGATTTCAACAACTCTAGGCTTAGTACCGATTGTGATTTTGGATCTGAAATCACATGTAATTTTCCTTATTTTTGATTGCTTATGTATTTCAACGATCTATGCTTGAATTTGGATCCGATAACTTGGTGTTTATCATAGTTGAATTCAACTATGGCGTTGGTCGGACTTGCGTTTTTGAATTTTTAAATTGACTTGTTACTTTAAAGTTCGAAATGATGCCTGAATTTGTCTGATGTTCTATGCTTCAATAGTTTGTACTTTTTCCTTGAATTAGAATTTGTGGTTACTGATCTTATGCATGCACGCCAATGAATTTTACTGTTTTAGTCGAGTGATAGAATCTAATCGTTTTTCTTTGTTGATCACACATCTCAGATGAATCATGCCTTAGATTTGGTGTAACAATTTTGTGTTGTTGATACATTGATTTGGACTTTGTGATGTGAGGCTTGGATTAATCCTTCTTACTTAGATTTTGAGTTGCTCACGGAATGATCTTCCTTTGTTGATCGCTTGTACTAACGGATCCATATAGCTGGCTTATTATGCTCCCACGGGTTGGGAACAACTAATACCTATGGATCGAAAACGACCCACACTTTTAGGTTAAAGAATGACCTATGGTTTTGGGTCGTGAACGATCCTTGTCTTTGGGTCATGAATGATCCATGTTGGTGCGCACTCCTTAGGTCTATGGAAAATGAGCAACTTTGATATAAATGCGATCTAAATTCTAAACGACCCAAGTTTGTGACTCGTATGTTGAATGTGCACTTCTTCACTAATTGTCCTGTAAAACAACAAATACTTGCATGTTTTTTGGGCTAACCGTAACATCCGGTAATTTTATAACACATTAAAATGATAAACTAAGGAATAATTAATTAAATATTGTGAATTAAGTAAAACAGACTGCGCCATTACGTTTGTCTCGGAATCTTGCTTAAGATAAACTCCGAGTTTACGTGAAACAGACATCATATGAAGAAGTTATTAAGCCTAGAAGTTTGTATAGGTGCAAGAAAATTATATATATACAAACAAATCAAATATTAAAAAAAAAAAAAAACAGTGAAGCGGAAGACCCAAAAGTTAAACCGACCGATTTTGGGGGTCGACCCAGGGGTCGACCGAGGCTCTTTGGGGTCGACCCTGGGGTCGACACCCAAATGGAGGGGGGGTCAACCCATATACAGATCTATGCAGAATTCATTTTATCGAACGTGGACTTGTTTTTGTGGCCAGATACGTTGACCATATGTTATAAATAGGACCCGATTTCCTTTGTTTTATTCATCTAATTCAATGGCGATGACGAGGTGCTGCTCCAACATAGTTTGATCTTGCCTATTTTTCTTCAACAAACAGGTTATTCAAATTCAGAGATCTGTTCTGCAATAGCTACAATCAATTCTTCTGTTTCTTTGATCCAATCATAGTGAGTCTACGTTATTTTTAGATCTAAATACTAAAAAGTTAATCTTGACATGACTATAAACTGGATCTAAGCCTATGACATTTGAATCATATCAAATCTGTCATAATCTGTGTATCTAAATTATTCTGACATGAATATAAATTAGATCTAAGCTATGACTATAGAATCATGTCAGGTCTATCATTATTTTTAGATCTAATTCACTTTTTAGATCTCATCATTCCTATTTCTATTATGTTAGTGGTTAAATCATTGCTATTGTCATAACAGATCTGTTACTAGTTGGGTATCTAATTCATTGTTTAGATCTCATCATGCATGTTTATAATGTCCCTATTATGTTAGAATCAGTTCTACTATCATATGTTCATCAGATCTGTTCCTTTATGCCTATCTTATCATTATGCCCTACATTGTGACTATATGATTATTAGTTGCTATGCCTATTTTTTCATTATATGTCAATCTTGTTATTATGTTCATTTCTGTCCTCTTCCCTTCTTCTTTTCCCTTTTATTCTTATAGCCAGACAACCTTATAACCTAAGCATGCCGCTGAAATATGCGAACATGTGAAATTGGGAACGAGGTGAAAACGTTAAAATTGGGGCATAACTTGTATTGGGAAATTTGGGCATAACTTGAATTAAAAAAATATGAATGTGGCTTTGGGGCATAAAGAAAAATTGTGATTAAAGACCTTAATTTGGGGCATATGGTTTATTATGAACATGACTTGGGAAAGGGGCTTGAAAACCTATAATGACATAGGAATAATTGGTTAATAATGGTAATGCCTAGAATTTCAGTAATTAGAAACTATAACCACGCTTAGACACGAGGTTAGATTACACTTGTGGTAGATATCTACCCGGACCCACCCAGCACATCCAGCGACCACAAGTGGTGAATCTAACGTGAGTGGTCTAAGTGCATAAACACGAAACGTGTTGAGAAACGAGGTTAATCCCGACATGTGGAAGAAGTCTGCCCGGACCCAACCAGCATATCCAACATTCACAATTTGTAGGCTTAATGTGGGAGGTCAAGCGCATTGTAACCATAAATGAATGGATGTTAATGAACTGGTAGTACTTAACCTGTTTGGATCCATAAGGATTTTATGAACCTGTTAACTTGAGTAGGGGTTAAGTAAACTTGTTTGAATCAGTGGGAGGGTTTAGTAAATCTTGTGGCGGTGGTTAATATTTATAAATATAGGACCACAAACTTAACCTATTTTATACGTTGGGGTTATGCAACTTTGTTAAGTAAACTTGCTTGGATCAGTGGTGGTTAAGTAAAACTTGTGGTGGTGGTGTAATACTTACATATATAGGCCCCACAACTTAACTTGTTTTACATGTTGGACTGTTAGGCGTAACCTGTTGAAATCCTAGTAGTGGATGCAAGCCTTGGGAGGGGGAAGGGGGGCTTGTATCATCTTGTGTGTGGGATCTGTTTCAGTCAGTAACCCATATAGGTATGAAATAAGTACTCCGAACTAGGTCAGAGTCAGGGCACGCTTACTGAGCTGATTGTAAGAGGTCACTTTAGTGAGAATGTCGACAGCGCAGGAAACCAACGGAGTCATATGCGTGCATGGGTCCGGCTTGCTAAGGGAATTAAGACGTTGTAGCATCAGTAGATATGGTTGTGCATATCCTAAAAATGAAGGGTTTCCATTTTAGGAAGTGATACGCCCTACTGTGCGGCTAGCACAAGGTATCTACGGAGTAGGGAGCCTATCGATTGAGGTAGTAATTAGGGTACATCTAGACTTTGGTATGTTTAGGAGCCTGTTATTGTCCTTAGGGGTAACTCCGTTATGTTGGGCTGCCTGTTATTGTATGGGGTAAAACCTCTCACTAGAAGTATGCCAAAGTCTACCATCTTATAGATGTTGGGATCATCTCATTCTGGTTATACAAGTATTGGTGCAAAGAAAGAGAAATTACTAGAGAAGTGCAATACATTCTATCATGTTTATCCTGTTTACCTTGTCTGCCTTTTTATGATGTTATATGTCTTATCCACTTTATATGCCTGTCATGATAGTTTTACTTATTTATATGCTAAAAGAAACTGGACTCACCAGACTTTATGTCTTACCCATTTTGTTTCCTCTTCTTTCTTTTCCGTTTCCCCCTAGGTTCTCAGGGTGGGAATACTCAAGCTTGATCAGGATTCTGCTTTCATCCTACTTGGAGCTGCTTAGATGTACTGCTTGATTTCATATCTCTCTACTATGGCTATGTTTTTGGGATTATGTTTCTTTTATTATTGTACTCTGATGGTTTAAGTACAAAACATAAATTTTAATTATGTACTGGGTTTTATACATTTCAGATAGATGATGTAACCATGTTTTGAACTATGATGTTTTCTGCTTAATAAAATTTTAAATTCCGCTGCTATTTTATATCTGTCTTGTAATATTTTTGTTTCTGTTTACCTACAACGCTTCATGAAACTTAAAGCATTCTCTTAATGAGTGACATTAACGGACGTGGGGTGTCACACTTGGTATCAGAGCTGAAGGTAACCAGATCGGATAAAAGATTTTAAAAATTATTTTCAAAAAGGTTATAAAAGAAAGCATTTTCAAAAAAAAGTTTGTTTTGAAAAACATATTCCCCAAAGCCATATGCAATATCTTTCGATTCTCTTTCTGAATCCCTTTTCTTTTCTTTTCAGCTTGTCTGGGCAGCCTAATATTCCTGAGGGCATTACGATATCAGGCTAGTTCTGTAGGTATCTAGAGGCCACGACGCATGCCAGTGGTCTAGCAAACGTTCCTCCCCTAGCTGCACCCACTATTCCTCATCCTCCTCCTCCGCGAGTAGATAATTTCTCTAAGACCTACAAAGATTTATGTGCTATAGGTGGAAAGCCATTCCTAGGAACCGAAACTTTCGTAGAGGCAAGGAATTGGCTTAACAAGACAGAGGATTTGTTTGGAATTTTCGAAGTTAACGATCGAAGGAAGATTCAGTTGGCCCTTGGTCGCCGAAATATGGGGCTTCATTCTGGTGCGAAGTGACGCAAGTAGGGCATCCAGTGGAGACTTGGGATGATTTGTGGCAAAGTTTTGAAATGAAGTTTCTTTCTCAAGCTTAGAAAAGTATGCAAATGGAAATGTTTATGGCACTCAACCAAGGAGGCATGACTATCAAAGAGTTGTTAACAAGTACAGTCAACTGGCGAGGTTTGGGTTGGAGCTAGTAGATACCTCGCATAAGAAAGCTTTGCAGTTTGCTAGAGGATTGAATGAACTCCTCCATGGGTTGGCTATGTCTCATATTCCGATGGGAGCAATTTTTGAGAAGCTCCTTGATATGGCGTTAATGCATGAGGAAGATAAAGGTGAAAAGAAAGAGGCTAAGTTGAGGAAACACAAAAGAAGGCCGGAAAGAACGACAAAGCTCGAGATAAGAGGAAATGTTTTAATTGTGGACGCGCGGCTCATGTAAGCAAAGATTGCAGAAAAAGGAAGAACGCTGGTTTCCATTGTGGGGAGGCCGGTCATCTTATTAAGGATTGCCCGAAGAAGCAAAGATAAAGCCAAGGGGCAGGATCTACTGGAGGGCAAGTGCGTGCTCTCGTGGCTTGTGCACCAGACAGAGGTAGGGAAGTTTCCATCGAAGGTTTGATTTCTCTTTCCAACCAATCTATTAGAACTCTTTTTCTATTCTAGCGCTTCACATTCTTTTATATCTGACTCTGTGGTTGAGTCTCTGCACCTTTGTACTAGTATGGTTTTGGATCCCGTTGTTGCCTCAAACCCCATTGGGGGCTCGGCTCATATGCTTGTAATTTGTCAGGGTTTGAGGATATTTGTGCTGGGCATTGAGTTTGAGTGCGACGCATATCTTGTTTCATGGGTTATGGCTTGATTCTAGGGATGGATTGGCTAGCCATGTATGGTGCCATTATGGATTGTGAGAGAAGGGTCGTTAGACTTTTGACTTGCCATGGGAGGACGCTCGAGATTTTTTGTGACCCTGAAGGGTTTATTATGCTTAGTTTCTTAGTGTCACTTGACGCCTCTATGGATGATATGTGATCTATACCAGTAGTCTGTGAGTATCCTGATGTTTTTGAGGAGGTTTGGGGATTACCTCTGAGGCGCGAGATTGATTTCTGTATATACTTGGTGGACAATGCAAAGCCAGTTGCATTGCATGTGCGCCATATGGCTCCAAGAGAAAGGAGGGAGCTTAGCAAGCAAGTAGGGGAGCTACTTGAGAAATGATTTATTAGGCGAGGATTATATGAATGGGGTGGTCTAGTAGTATTCGCCACTAAGGCGGATGGTTCGCTTCGCTTATGTGTGGATTATAGGGATTTGAATAAACTCACTAAGAAAAATAGGCACCCACTTCCGAAGATAGATGATCTGTTTGACCAGCTTGTTGGTACATCTGTTTTCTCCCAGTTATACTTGGCCATGGAGTTTCATCAGTTGAGGGTGGTCGAGGACAGTATAGACAAAACCGCTTTTAGAACTCCAGCTGGTTTCTTTGAGTAAGCTCGACATGCCTTTTGGGTTGAAGAATGCACCTGCCTATTTTGTTGATCTGATGAGTAAGCTCAACATTCCTTTTGGGTTGATGAATGCACCTGCCTATTTTGTTGATCTGATGAGTAGGTTTTTCGGGAGTTTCCAAATAATTTTTTTGTGGTCTTGGTTGATGATATCTTGATTTTCTTGAAGAACGAGGAAGAACATGTCCTACATTTGAGGGAAGTTATGGAAACTTTCCGTGCACATCAGCTTAAGGTGAAATTCTCAAATGTCATTTTTGGAGAAAGGTAGTGAGATTTCTAGGGCATGTGGTCTCTAAGGATGGGATAGCAGTAGATTCCATGAAAGTAATTGCAGTTCAGGAGGGAAGGGTAGTATGTTACGATGGTATAGACATTTGAGAGTTCATAAGAAGAACTACCCTACCCATGTTTTGGAATTAGCACTATAGTAATTGCGCTTAAGACTTGGCGGCAGTATCATGTTGGAGAGAGGTTCGAGTTATACATGGACCATAAGTCGCACAAGTATTTGTTCTCGTAGAAGGATCTCAAATTGAGACAGTAGAGTTAGGCTTCTACTTGGACCTGAGACGATTAGAGAAACTTCAGAAAAGATTGATCTTATCCACAGGTACATGAAGACGGCTCAAGACAGGCAGAAGTCAGACGTAGATAAGGGAAGGACCGATATTGAGTTTAAGGTGGGAGACATGTTTTCATTAAAGTATCTCCTTTGAGGAATGAGGTTCGTTTTGGATCTGTAGGGAAATTGGCACCAAGGCTTGTAGGACCATTTCCCATAATGGAGAAGAAAAGGTCAAATGGCCTACAGAGAGTAAAGCTACCAGAGAGATTATTCGATGTTCATTTATGCAAATGTTGGCATAATACAGCAAAAGTAGTTGAGCTGAGTATGCTTGAGGAAGTAGAGGTGGAACAGGAAGCGACAGTTAGACGAGTTCCTACCCGTATTCTTGGATGAGAGGTTTAGAAGCTATGCAACAGAGAGGTCAAATTGACGGAAGTTCAGTGGGGAGATGACCATAAGGATGCAGCTCGGGAGACTGAAGACTAGATTCGCGCTTCATACCCTTTTATTTTCAAGGTTGTGTTCTTAACTTCTTTTCCAAAGTTTTTTATTCGTGCTTGTTTCTATCATTCATCTATCTCCTATCGATCAAATCTTCGACTTTTAGGTAGGGAACCAATAGATGTAAACATGTGTTTGAGACACATTATGTTTGATGGATGCAAGTGGATGCCAGTGTTTGCTAGTGGTTGCTTGTGGATGCATATAAACACACATTAGGAACTAGATCGGCTCAATTACTCTCATACTACATATGGATATGTGTGCATATTTTTCTTCTCTTAATAGATGAAAGTGGGTGTATCATCATATGGATGTTGCATTTGAATGGAGGATTGTGCATGCATATAGCCTTGGGATTTGGGCCACATGGTTCATTATGAACATGACTTGGGAAGGGGGCATGAAAAACTATAATGACATAGGGATAATTTGTTAATAATGGGAATGCCTAGAATTTCAATAATTAGATACTGTAACCGTGCTTAGACACGAGGTTAGATTACACTTATGGTAGAAGTCTGCCCGGACCTGCCTGGCATATCCAGCGACCACAAGTGGTGAATCTAATGTGAGAGGTCTAAGTGCATAAACACGAAACGTGTTAAGACACGAGGTTAAGCTCGACTTGTGGAAGAAGTCTGCCCGGACCCAACCCGCATATCCAGCATCCACAAGTTGCAGGCTTAATATGCGAAGTCTAGCGCATTGTAACCATAAATGAATGGATGGTAATGAACTGGTAATACTTAAACTGTTTGGATCCATAAGGATTTTATGAAACTGTTAACTTGAGTAGGGGTATAAACTTGTTTGAATCAGTGGGAGGGTTAAGTAAATCTTGTGGCGGTGGGTAATATTTATATATATATGCCCACAAACTTAACCTATTTTATACGTTGGTGTTATGCGACATTGTTAAGTAAACTTTCTTGGATCAGTGGGGGTTAAGTAAATCTTGTGGCGGTGGCATAATATTTACATATACAGGCCCGACAACTTAACCTGTTTTACATGTTGGACTGTTAGACATAACCCGTTGAAATTCTAGTAGTGGAAATGCAATCCTAGGGGAAGCTTGTATCATCTTGTGTGTGGGATCCATTTCAGTCAATAACCCATATTGGTATCAAACAAGTACTTCGAATAGGTCGGAGTCGGGGCACGCTTACTGAGATGATTATAAGAGGCCACTTTGGTGAGGATGTCGACAGCGCAGGAAACCAACAGAATCATGTGCGTGCATGGGTCCGGCTTGCTAAGGGAATTATGACGTTGTAGCATTAGTAGATATGGTTGTGCACATTCTGGAAATGAAGGGTTGCCACTTTAGGAAGTGATACGTCCTACCGTGGGGCCAACACAGGGTATCTACGGAGTAGGAAGCCGATCGATCGGGGTAGTATTTAGGGTACATCTAGACTCTGGTATGTTTAGGAGCCCGTTATTGTCCTTAGGGGTAACTCTGTTATGTTGGGCTGCCTGTTATTGTATGGGATAAAACCTCTCACTAGAAGTATGCCTAAGTCTACCATCTTATAGTTGTTGAGATAATCTCGTTCTGGTTATACAAGTATTGGTGCAGAGAAAGAGAAAGTACTAGAGAAGCGCAATACATTCTATCATGTTTATCCTGTAAACGTTGTCATACCTGCCTTTTTATGATGCTATCTCTCTTATCCACTTTATATGTCTGTCATGATAGTTTTACTTATTTATATGCTAAAAGTGACTGGACTCACCAGACTTTATGTCTTACCCATTTTGATTCCTCTTCTTTCTTTTCCGTTCCCCCTCAGGTTCTCATGGTGGAAATACTCAAGCTTGATCAGGATTCTGCTTTCATCATGCTTGGAGCTGCTGAAATGTACTACTTGATTTCATATCTCTCTACTGTGGCTATGTTTTGGGGATTATGCTTCCTTTATTATTGTACTCTGATGTTTTAAGTACAAGACATAAATTTTAATGATGTACTGGGTTTTATGCATTTCAGATATATGATGTGACCATGTTTTGAACTACGATGTTTTTTGCTTACTGCTGCTATTTTAAATCTGTCTTGTAATGTTTTTGTTTCTGTTTACCTACAATGATTCATTAAACTTAATGCATTCTCTTAATGAGTGACATTAACGAACGTGGGGCGTTACACTAGTATTTTGTCGTCGAACGCCCACATCAACGACAGATTAGTTAATTATTAAAAATGAATTACAATGACTTGAAATGCATGAAGTGCCTACACAATACTATTTCATTTAACAACTTATAACTTGTCGAACATTGCTTGTATAGATACAACATTCTAATTCGAATTCGCAACGATGTTTGAGATCGAATAATCAACACACATCGACTGTAGATTTCTAGCTTCACTTTTTTTTGACTTGTATAATTTCTCACGACACTTCACAATTAGGATATCTGTACTTGTAATTTATTTATAAACGAGATTCCTTGTGTAGAATGGATACCCGACATAAGACGTGCCATCACTTGGAAGAGACAGCTACTTTACTCAGACCAGACCTTCCACTCAAATTTTTGGAGATATGACGATTGCAGCTCCCGAGTCGGTATCACATCAGCTAGTTCCTGATCCCCGTCCTCTCCGCACTTCGCCATTGGAAAGATGATCTATAACACTTATTCCTCGTGTTTTTTAAGCAATTATGTACGCAATTTGGCATCCCCGAAGTTGATGCAATATTACTAGGAAAGGATGTGACTGCTGATCGCCCTCCCCTCGATTTTGTAGTAGTTGATCTTCAAATGTTGATGAGTGGGACTGTTCCTCCTTTCAATCCATTTCTACGGATGATCCTTCGACATTTGTCCATTGCCCCGTTTCAGCTACACCCAATTGGTTATGCCATTTTACTAGAGCTTTATGTGCTTTTTATGAGGATAAGACACAGTACGCCCACTTTACAGGACATCTGTTATCTGTGTTCATTTAAAAGGAGGAAGGATCACCCTTCTATTATCTCTGTCGAAGGCGCTTCGAGATTTTTGAACCAGTTTTTGTATGCTTGATGCCCCGAGAGCTTCTACGGGATCTGGATGGAAAGAGGTGAACATATTTTCTCAAAGCTCTTCACACCTGATTTTTTCTAAGTGTCGGCCATTAAATATTTCTTTTCTTTCGCAGAAATTCCATCTTTTGTCAAGGAATCCATTATTTGCCAATCTAATCTTGAATCTTTAAAGGCCGTCAAAGTCGAAGGGAGGACCAAAAAGTTTTTAATCTAGGAAGAATTTCGCCTTGAATTTGGATTGCTTGATCCTTCTAGAGTTTTTCCTTCTAAAGAAACTTCTTCTACTCCTCGCTCTACGCCCGAAGCATCGGGTTTCCCGGATTCTGGAGAAGATATTACAACGAGAAGTTCTATTGATGAGTCCACATTAAAGAAATGTTTGGACCTGGCTGGCGGTGATCGATGTCGCCTCTTCGCCACCTGGGGTTGTAGTATGTTCCAAGGGTTGGGCTCTGTCCAGCCTCAATTATCTTCCGTTTAAGAGTAAGAAATTATACACCGTGAGGGTAAAGGTCCTGCGACAACTGATGAGCAGCTTGAAGATGCAGAGATCGCGGGCAAAGGCGATATTATTGCTGAGAGAGTCAATGTCAACCCCACAATTCTAGTTGCAACTGAGGAAGACTATTCTGACATATATGGGAGTCTGAGTGATCTTAATGCCACGTCCAACAAGCCTACCATGAGCGACATCGTGACTTCGAAGCTTTCTACCTTGGTTACGAAGATGTCTTCTGAGCCTGGTCTAACCCCTCCATCCCGAAAACCCATTTCTGAAATTACAGCTACTTTGATTGCAAAATCGCCGAGTGGTTCGTTGTTTAACGCATGTTAGATCACACACCACACACACTTAGAGCTTTTATGTTTCGCATATGTCTTCTTTCCTGCCCCAGTACTCCCTGCTTTAATTGCTAAACTTTTGTCTTCTTTTGTTTTAGGTCAAGCCATGAGTCATCAATATGTTGATGACTTCAACCTCTACCAAGTGGAGACCAAAGAACAAAGAAGAGCGAGAAAGGATCGAGAGGCCTAGGATCGCCAGGATGAGTATGAGCGGAGTTGGCAAGTCCGTGATGATCGCTATGACTGGGATAGGCAAGGGTAGGATGATCGCCATAGGAAGAGGGAAAGTGATGATAAGGGAAAGAATCACGATGAAGGTGGTTCACATAAGCGTTCTAGGATAGATAAAGATCCTTCCCTTAATACTTAAACTTATACCAGCCTTATACCCCTTGCACCTCCATCTGCTACACCCACTCCTACCGATATTCAACAAATTATCCAGAGACCACGTTACACTCTTGATTTAGCACCTAGAAGTATTACCGAGCGGCTTCCTAACTAGTTCTTGAAAGGAGTCTGCTTCAACTTAAACATAAGCCCAATGGACAAAGATGAAATGCTTAAGGATCTGGAGAAGGTGAAGGGTAACATCGAGAAGTTGACCTATTGGGAAAAGCTGGCTGATGAACTCCAAAGGGTCAATAAACCTAATGCTTAGGTCATGCTAACAATATCAGATGGTATATTTGAGTGGAATAAAACTCTCCAAGCATGTGATGCAAGCATTAAATCTCTTTCCCAAAAGAACCAAGAATTGGAGGCTAAGAACACGAGGCTTAAAGAAGAGTTTGCTACTGCCAGGAAGAGGGAAACCTTATTGAATGCTCAAGTTAAAGATGCTCACTCTTCCGAAAAGAATGCTGAATATAGATTAAATATGGAGAAGAGAGCTATTAAGACTTATCAGTAGGAAAATGCTAGCCTACGAGAAAAGGACACTTCTCAAGGTTTAAAAATTTCTTCGTTGGAGGCCAGAATAGAGAACTCGAGTGAGAAAGAGATCAGGCTCTTTTGGGTAAGGCGGCTGTTGAGGAAGCACACGCTAATGCCAGATATGACTTTAATAATACTCTATTCAGATTCTATTCTCTTAGTGTGATGGGAAATGGGAGTTTGTCTTTTCTGGGAGATGCATTTCCAATCACTTAGGCTATGGTTTGGGAATCAGTCCTTACACATCTTGATGGTGTTGGTTATACAGAAGAGAAGATGATTACATATTATCTGGATGAGGAATCTCGTACTACTTTGGCCAAGGAAAAGAACAACTTATGAAAGAGCGTGGCTTATTGGTTGGAGTTGGGTTTATTGGGGAGAATTCCCTGGACACAGCTGCTACGGCTGCCGATGCTGACTACACTAATATAACTATTTCTAATCCCAAGGATCCTATTATGCCTCATGTTGACCCCCCTGCAAGCCCCGGAGAAAAGAAAGAACTACTGGGACATCCAGATGACGTTGATAACGACGACGACCCAAATGCCTTCGAAGTAAATCTCAAAAGCCCTCACGTCATAGATAAAACCGGCATTGATATAGTCTTATCGGACTAGGACTTTTTTTTTACTTCCTATGGGTATAACGAGTTCCTTTCTTATCATGCATTTGAATTAGGCCTGGTCACCCCGAAGCCTTCTTCCACTATAACTGAAGTGACAAGAACTGGAGCTATTTTTACTTCTTCTACCCTGGTGGCGACCAATACTACTTTGATTACTACCCCTCCTCCGGGTGATCCTTCTTTAGCTCATGCCTCCACTCCTGCTTTTTCTTCTCAGCTCGGGTCACATGCAGAGAAAATTGATGCAATTGCTAATTTAGATGACTTAGACTTCTCACTGGAAGAAATAGAAGACATCCATGATGTAGACGAGAGCCAGGGAAAGAATGTTAAGGGTCGCTCAGGGAGAAAGATTAAATCTCCATCTAAGAGACGCAAGGGGAAATGCAGTTCTCGCAAAAAGACACTTACTCTGTCTTCTCCCGAAGATCCACAGGATGATGAGGAAGCTAAAGATGAGAGCCAGCCTGCCATTACACCTCCTTCTGCCAGAGTTCCCAAATTTACACTTAGGCCAACCAGCACTTCCAGAGGCGGGAAGAATAAGGGCTAGGGCTTTTAGGTGTTTACTTTTCTTTATGTAGCTTTCTTTTCTGCAGTTTGCTTTGACCGGATGTTGTGCCAGTGCTGACCCTCGCTTATGTACTTTGTTAAGACTTGCCTAGTGGAATAAAGTTGCCTTTTTCTTGCTATAATTTCGCTTCATCATACTTTTTATGCATTTTATTTCATTGTAGAATGCAATTTTTTTATATGTTGCGATGCCTTGATGAGCTTGTGTTATGTCTTGTAAGCAATGGTCCATCTCAATGTGGTGGTGTTACCCTCATACCATAGGTCATCACGATTTTCTTAGGCTGGATGCATTCAACTTGCTGAGTTTCTTTGATTATGATTAAGGAACTAGAAGCTCCTACTGTGTTGGCGAAGTCTTTTTGCTTTTGCTATGGTACTTAAAGCTTATGAGCTTGCCAATTCATTAGGAAACCCAGCTTTGTTAATTGACCTTGTGCTTCTTTTTGGAGAAGTCTTTAGTACCTATGACCCCACTTGGGAGGTCTTGTATTTAAGCCTAATATTTGACGGAATCGGGCCTGGTGCACCTGGCACTGATGATCTTAATGGGTGCCCTCCTGAGAGGTCTTTGGCTTAAGTGCCCCCGCAAGGGAGGTGTTATATTTTCCTTAATTTTTATCATAATCGGGCCAGATAAGCCTGACATTGATGATCTTATTATGTGCTCCCTTTAGGCTGGGACTTCTGTTTGATCCAATGTTTGTTTCCCCTTATATCGAGTAAATTTGGCATCAGACAAACTAAATTGGATGTCCCTGGACAGTCTTATCGACCCAATGTTCGTCCCTTCCCACCGAGTAAATCAGGCATCAGGAACTAAGTTGGGCGCCCCCAGATAGGACTTTTCCTTTAAGCTTCACTATGAGAGGCGACAAGCTTCACTATGAGAGGTTCTTTGTTAAGCTTCGCTATGAGAGGCATTAAGCTTCTATATGAGAGGGTTTTTATTGTTGCATCGTTCCACTGGGCGGACGCTAGTCCTTTTAACAAGCAATCTCAACTAGAGGACCAGGGTCCTAGACCTCGCACTTGGGGAGGTTCCCCTTTGGTGGAATTTGCAATTTTTTTTTAGCTCCGTGCTTGCTCGGCATGCCTTTTTCCATTTGACTCCTAGTGATTCCACCTTTTGATGCGCAAGGTGGTGCTCCACATCTTCACATTTGTGCAGAATGATGTTTATGGCACTACTCCCTTGAGATGTCTCTATCGGGATTTGTTGTGAAGGTCACTAGGTCCCGTTGGTCTGTGAGGAAGAAAGCGCTTTTTGGGTAGCTTACACTTCAATAATCGATTTTTAGGCAACTTTTTGAATTATTTAAAAAAAATTGCAAATATATGATTGACAAAAGTAGGCATGATTTCATTCATAAAGATGTTGTTCAATTACAATGCTTGCAAAATATTTACAGCAATTTTTACAAGAATTTTAACAAAGCGTTATGTAAAATAATTACGTAGGGTAGTCGCTGTTCCAAGCACTTGGTATTGGAATCTCATCCACTATTGACAATTTGAATGTGCCATCCAGAAGTTTCTGACTTACATTGTAGGGTCCATCCCAATTTGGCCCGAAAACTCTAGTCTCATTCATTACTCTTTTTAGCACAAGATCTCCGACTTTGAAGGTCCTTTGTCTAACTTTAGAGTTGAAGTGCCAAGCAATCCATCTCTGATGGGCTACGATTTGGAGCTCCGCTTCATCCCTTAATTCCTCAAGCTGATCAAGAGCCTCTAGCTATAGCTTCTCATTTTCCGCGTGATTGAAAAGAAGCTTTGGTGAGTAGGAACCTCCAATTCTACTGGAATCGTCGCCTCTGAGCCGAGTGCTAGGGAAAACGGAGCATACCCAGTCGTAGATTTATGTGCCGCCCTATACGCTCATAGTGCTAGTGACAGCTTATCTACCCAACCACCTTTGGCTTTCTCTAGTCGTTTTTTGATGGTTAACTTGATAGTCTTATTCACTGCTTCCACTTGCCCGTTTGCCTGCGGATGGGATACTTCGAAACTCTTTTGGATCTTATACTTCGCATAGAAACCTTTGAAATTTTCACTTTCGAACTGAGTCCCATTTTCCATGATTATTTTCTTTGGCATACCAAACCTGCAAATGGTGTTTTTCTGCACGAAATTGATGATTTCTTTGAGGTTATAGTGGCCAATGGCTCTACTTCAGCCCACTTGGTAAAATAATCAACGGCTACAATGGCGTATCTAAAACTAGACTTGCTAGACTTGGCGGTTGGTAATGCTCCAATTAGATCGATGCCCTAGACAATGAATGGCTATAGACTGACCATTTGAGTTAAATCTGTGGACGTTGCTCTTGGGATCTTCGCAAAACTTTGGCATCTGTCACACTTCCTGGTATATGTTGTAGAGTCTCGGTTTACATCTCGACAGAAGTAACAATATCAAAGAATTTTCTTGGCTAATGTCTGACCACTATATGACCTCCACACACTCCGTTATACAATTCCACTAAGATCACTTTAAATTCCTCTCTGGTAACATATTAAAGAAAAGGCATAGAGAAGCCTCGCCTATATAACCGACCATCTTGGATGAGAAACATGGGAGCCTTTTAGAGCAGCTTCTATTGCTTCTTCGGATCCGTTGAGAGCACACCATTAAGGAGATATTCTTTGATTGGAGTCTACCATGATACCAGCTCTTCAGCAGTTTCCATGATCTAATCTACATTATTGTCTTCAGTGCTGGATTTGAGAGAACTTCGATTGGCACTAACCCCAGTAGTTGAGCATTTCCCGTACTGGCATACTTTGCTAGTGAGTCCGCATTCATATTCTCTTCTCGAGGAATGTAAGTTATGGTGTAGTAGTCCAAGTTGTTGAGCATTTCCCAAGTCTTCGATAGGTAAGTAGGCAAATTTCCTCCCTTAACTTGAATCTCTCTTCGAACCTGACACACCACCAATTGTGAGTCACTGAAAATTTGCAAAGCTTTCAAATGCAACTCCTTTGCTATCCTCAATCCAGCGATAAAAATTTCATACTTTGCTTTGTTGTTTGTAGATGGAAACTCCAATCTCAATGCACGGCATACTGAACGTCCTTTGGGAGTTTCTAGCACTACTCCTAGGCCCGAATAGTATACTTTCATGGCTCTGTCAACAAACAATTTCAACCAGGAGATCACTTCAACAGGCTCTTCCTTTTCATCACATCTATTAGTGAAATCAGTGCAATGAAATCCTCCAAAGCTTTTCTGTTAATTGCTCTTCAGGGGTGTTATGTGATTCGTATTGACTGAGCTCAACATTCCACTTTAATAACCTTCCCGAAATTTCTAGGCAAAATAAGAATTGCTTTAGTGGTTGATCAATGAGCATCTAGATGGAATAGGCTTGAAAATACGGCCTTAGCTTATTTGAGGCGATGAGCAGACAATATCCAAGTTTCTCGAACTTGGGATAGTTTAACTCTACCTCGGTAAGCCTTTTACTGATGTAATACACATACATCTGAAACTTCGAGTCCCCTCGCACCAAAGTTGCGGTCAAGGCTTGGGATGAGAGTGCCAAATATAGAAATAAATCCTCTCCATCTTTGGGCTATGACAACATCGAGGGTATTTCCATATGCTTGATTATCCCCTCGAAAGCCGTTTGACATTCCGGAGTCCATTAGAAGTCCTTCTTCCCTTTTCTCAATGCATCAAAAAGTGAAATACACCTATCTGTTGACTTAGAAATGAAGCGAGTTAACCAGTCAACCTTCCCATTCAAACTTTGAAGCTCTTTCTTCATTGTAGGAGCCCACATCTCTCTTAATGTTGAAATCTGAGTAGGGTTGGCTTCGATGCCCCTGGAATTGACCATAAACTCGAGGAATTTCCCATATGTAACTCCAAATGAACACTTGAGCGGATTAAACTTCATACCGTACCTTCTCAAGATATCAAACATTTCAGTTAGATTTTTCAAGGTAATCATCTGCTCTTTTTGACTTGACCAACATGTCATCCACATAGACTTCCATAGTCTTTCCAATCTGAGATTTGAACATTGCACTGACGAGACGCTGATAAGTCGCTCCTTCATTCTTCAACCCAAATGGCATAACTTTGTAGAAGTACAGTCCCACATCTATAATGAAGCTTGTATTCTCCTAATCCGACTCGTGCATCATTATCTGGTTATAGCCCGAATAAGCATCCATGAACGATAATAGGTGATGCCCTGCTATAGCGTATACTCGCTAATCAATTCTGCGTTAGGGAAAACTATCATCGGGACATGCTTTATTGAGATCTGAATAATTGATGCATAAACGCCACTTGCCATTGGGTTCCTTCACGAGAACTGGATTTGACACCCAATCTGGATACGTTGACTCTCGAATGAAGTGATTCTCCATCGATCTATGTACTTCTTCTTTGAGAGCCATTGATCTTTCGCGGCCTTGAATCCTTCTCTTCTGCTTCACAAGTGAGACGCTTGGATCAATATTCATTGCTTGAGCTGTCACTTCTGGTGAAATTTTGGTGAAATTCCACGCATATCAAAATGACTCCAAGCGAGCACATCTAGATTAGCTTTAAGAAAAACAATCAACTCTTTCTGCAACTTCTGGCCCAGTTGAGATCCTATCTTCAACATTCGATCATGATCATTTGGATGAACTGATACAGGAATTGTGACCTCTGCTGGCGCCAATCGATTATCCCCTGCGCTGGTTTTTCGAGGATCAATCTCGTTCTGAGCCCTACTATGCTCTCCAGTCCAATGGTCATGCCATAGTGTCTATAAGACGAGGTCACAAATGCGGAGAGGTCCCTCCACTTTCTTTTCCTTATCCTTCTTCTTAGCTTCACGCAACTCTGTGAGGTAGCATTCTTTGGCAGTATCTTGAACTCCTTTTGTCACACCAACACCTTTCTCGGTGGGAAACTTCACCATCAAACACCATGGTGCTAATGCGATTCTAAAATCAGCTAAAGCAGGTCCGCCAAGGAATGCATTGTAATAAGATACTTCATCTCCGAGCACGAAAGTTTGCTTTAGAATAGCTTTCCTTTCTCCTTCTCCCAACTCTACTGGCAAATCAACAGTCCCAATTAATTCTTCGGTTCGCCCCTGAACCCTTAAATTTTCCTCTGGCAAGCTTGAACATCAATCATGGAGAGATTCATTTGGTTGAACGTCTTTCGAAACAGGACATTGACAGAGGCACTGCAATCAACAAACAACCTTCTGACCATTGCAAGGACTATTCCGACTGTAACAACCATAGGATATAGAGTTGGAGTTATCACCCCTTCTGCATCTTTCTCCCTGAGCACAATATCTTCATAGGAGGTCTTTTGCTGATTCATATGAATAGTATTACTCAGAATCAAGCATCTCTCCTCTCTCAGGACATATTTCAAAGCACCAGCATACCACTCGATATATCCCCCCAAACTTCCTCCTGCTGGATGAGGACCTCCAGATATGGTATTGATCTCTCATCTTGAATTGGACTACACAGGAGCTCTATCATTTGGACTTGATTGATTAGCAGGCGCACTTTGCCTCTGAAAAGCTGGAGCAGAATATGCAACTTGTTGTTCTCCTCATATACCGTTGCAGTTTGTTCTTACGAATCAACTCTTCAATCAAGCTTTTCAAATGTCTGCATTCATTGGTACTATGTCCAGGCTAGTTATGGAATCGGAAAGATCATGCTTCTCTACTTACCACTTTCTACGGTCGTGGCTCTAGGTAATCCTCCGCATCTCTAGTAGCCAAGTAGATATTCTCCGGAGTCTCAGTCAGCGGAGTCAACTCTGAGGGTTTGAAAAAGTGAATCTTCTTGTTAATCTTATTGTCTTTCCATCATTCCCTCTCTTCTGCCCCTGGATGTTCTTCTGATTACTCTGGGAATCACCACTTTTCTTCTACTCAATGGTGCTGCTTCTGGGAATAACTTGGCATATAGAAGGATCATCTTCAACTCTAATAAAATCTTCCGCCTTCTTGTAGAACTTCTTGAGCATGTTAGGCCCCTTCATCTTCACCCATTTCCCAAACTCGGTCTTCTTGTCTACAACTTTGACTAAAGCCATTAAAATCATTCTTTAAGCTCCAGATTTCCCACTTCGGATTTGTCCTTTGAAGCATACAATCTAAACTACTCTCGGAATTTCTTTTCCAGGTCACTGAACTGGTCTACAGTTCTAGGTGGCAGCTTGGTAAACCATAGCAATGTTACACCCTCCAAGTAGATAGGGAAATACAAACATCTGTTCTCATCCGTTGATCTTGCAGCATTCATATGCCACTCATACTTGAATAGAAACAAATTTGGATCAGCTATTTCGTTGTAAGCAGGGATTGTCGGAGAAACAAACTTCATTGGGGACTCTAACTTACATACCCTTTCAGTAAACAAAGTTTTGCTAGACAAAAATCACATTCTCTTTCGTCATCATTTCGGGCTAAGCTCTCCTTCATAATCTGCTTAATCATCTCTGAAATATACTCCTCATTATTGTGTCGTTCCACGGGGAGGACGTTAGTCTCTTCACCGGGCACTTGTCTTGGCTAACCATCGCGGTTAGAGGACCGAGGCCCTGGACCTCTTGGGAGGTGCCCCTTTGATGGAACTAGAAACTTTTCGAGTGGTATATCTTTCAGAATGATTCTTAGCATTCGGTTTGGAGTCTTCTGCATCAGCTTCAGCTCTACCACTCGACTAACCATTGACTTCCTCTATATCATCATTATGATTATGATCTGAAGCTGATGAGTGTACGTTCTTATCTAGATCAACATCAACTCTTCAAGGTGGGATTAGCTTGAGTGGTGAGAAGAGCATCTAGCTTGTCCATCAAAGCTTCATTCGAAGTCTTCATTCGTTGATTCAAGCCAGCAACAATCGCATACAACTCATCTTGGGTTATGCTATCCCCAACTCCCGAAGTTTGGCCAACATTAGGATGATTGATTTTTGGAGTTGTAGCATCATTAGCAGCATTATCCGAACCTCTAACAGACTTACTACCACCTTTCTTCGACGGCGCCATTATATTGGGCAATTTTCTAAACTTTGTAGAAATTCTCTCAATTGGCCTGATCTTTAGATCGTGCGGATCTATCATAAAAGCAGGCCTCAATCTTCAAAATCCACCAAGGGTCTTAACCTTGTGGTCGTAGATAATATCCCCATGGTGGGTAATACTGCAAATCTTCTTATGTATCATATTATATTTCTTATATATCATGTTATACTTCTATGAAGCTTATCAAATATCACGTAGAATTATGATTTAAAAAAATGAATTGTCATTAAAAAATATTGTAACTTAGTTAAAATGACAATTATTGGATTATTGATTAGTTATCTCCAATATTTCATTTTGATCCTTTACTCGAAAATCATGGTAATTTCATAATCTTGTTATAAAACATAATAACTACAATGGCAAAGTATAAAAAGAAGTTGAAGAAAACAAGTCTCTTATGTTGAGTTTTGCTAAAGTGGATAAGTTTAAATGATATTGCTATGAAAATGTGAGGCCAATCATGCATTAAGCACGTTCTAAATGAAGAGGCAATGAGAATTTCATTTGATCTAGTATCATCTTATTCTATATAACTTAGTGTTATAAGAGATAATATAAACCTATTAGGGACTAATACTATTTAAAGGCAAAATTTTCAGTCATGTTTAAGTATGATAACGACCATATGCACACTAATTTGTCGTAGTAAGCCTATAATCACAAAAAATGGTTTCATTTGGTTGTCTATGGATTTCCCCTTAAGGAGAAGGCAACTACTTAATATC
This sequence comes from Allium sativum, assembly GCA_030737875.1. Taxonomy (NCBI): domain Eukaryota; kingdom Viridiplantae; phylum Streptophyta; class Magnoliopsida; order Asparagales; family Amaryllidaceae; genus Allium; species Allium sativum. Next base: position 198,132,818 of record CM060925.1, on the reverse strand, counting down.
ATGTCAATAAAATGTATCTATCATAAGAAACTACTTATTATATTATCACTAGGTCATACATGATACATTGATCAAAAAAATATCAACTGAAGAATGCTAGTGGATTAGTTTTATAACACTTTTTTAATCTCAATTTTCATGCAAGACGTATGGATCTTAACAGTACTAGCTAGTTGATTTTTTGACAAGAAACTTTATCCCATTTTTATGTTGTTATGTAACTGTATTAACATATGAATAATTTGCTAGATGCTTAAAATTACCAGTAAATTTGACATCATCATGGTAATAGTGGAAAGACTTATTGTTTTGACTATATAAATAGTCTAAGACCAGGTATAAGTTATTGTGAAAACTTCACAAAGCACAGACTTGTGATATTCACACATATTCAAGCACCAGTATTCAATACCATAGCGAGTTGCCCCCCTGGCTCAAGACTTTTACAACAAGACGATGAAATTGTGGTATATTATCAAAATATTTTGCTTAGTACATCTGGCAACATAAATAGTTCTGCTCTAAATCATGTAATTTATTTCTTATTCATCTTACATGTTATATATAATGTATAACTCGCGAACAAGATATATTGACCAGCAATGCATAACGGTACTGATAGAAATAACCAATGGTACAAACATATGCAGGGATAATTCCATGAAACTAACACCGGAAGGGAAATATTTTTGCATATATTGAGACATTGGCAAATATACTAGCTCAGCATTGTCCACTATTGCATCAATAGTTACTTTAGTTAGAAAAAAGTTATAACACCATCAAACACTCCGTTTTGATAAGTTGAAAATTAACATTAAAATTATACTGCATCAATTTTCAAAAATTTGATGGACAACGACTATCGATGCCAAAAAAAATGTTCAAGTAAGCATTATGATAACACTTGAAACACATAGTTGTCGAAAAACAGTCAACACCAATAAAACATAAACTCCCAAGCAGAGCCTTAGAAAATATATCACATTTAAAAATATGATGTTATTTAAATTGAAACTTAGGATGGAAGTCAAGTGATTAAAGATGTAGTAAAATTGAGGTGTAACCATATATTGTTATCTCTTTGACATTGGTTACAAAATGGATTTATTTAGGAAAATATAAGGATCTACAGTAAAATTAAGGTGTAGTAAACATACACACACACACACATATATATATATATGCATACTACATGCAGGAAATTTCCGTTATAACAAAAAATATAGACATAATTAATTAAATAAGGGATTTCCCCATTGATTAGATTTTCTTGTGCACTCAGTCGGTGACTCAATAGATCTTCGTAATTGGATTGCCTTCTGTTTTTCATCTTTCATATAAGGATCATAAGTCCCAATAGTTCAAATTTATTGTATCTTTATTTTGTTTAATTTGTGTCCAAATGACCGTCCGCGTATATGTACATATGTGCATGAACATACACACATACATATGTGTATATACATACATACATACACATATATGTGATGGAAGAGAGCAACGAGTGTTTAAATTGAAATTTGTAACTGATATATGTGGGCTATAAAACATGGATCATTCATGTATATGTATGTATGAAGTTTCAAAATTAAAAAAAAAGTAAATCAAATAACATCTTAGAGTTTAGGCATGTGCATGCAAATATCATTGCTTAGATTTTAGGTTGATCATCAAGAATGATGCAAGGATACAAGATTAAATTACAATGGTAACTTGGATTGTTTTAGCAAAACAAGTGATTGTCATCATCCGTTCGAAATGCTTATGTTGCTATCTACTGACCTTCATCCTAAGCCATGCCGGCCTAATTGGCTTGATGATGTGTAAAGCCCAATAGTATATTATTTAATTTTTATGACCCAAATTATTTGGGTTCTGTTACAAATAACTTCTTTTTAACAATTTAACCAAGCCGAATTGTTTCATAAGTCGCATGGTACTTCAGAGGTTGTACGTAAATGATGCATGAGTTGACAAAAATTAGGGTTTATTTTATTTTAACATATAGCACTAAGGTTGCATTTTGTTTTAACAATCGTTTGTGGATAAAAAAGACATTTTAAATATGTTTCTTTGATAAACTAGCATAACCGCACAACGGTGGAGAAACCGACCGTTAAAGTATTTAATATAAATATAAACTTATTTGTTAAAATTTATATTAATTAAGATATTAATGAAAAAATCATAGCGTTACGTAAGAGAAAATAGAAGTAATTATATCACAATTATTTCTTGGAGTATAAAGTATTTTTATTTTTCAAAAGAAAAAATCATTCTGACAACCATTAAAGTATTAAAATTTAACATAGAACCTCTTCTTGTACAGTAAACATCAAAGTATTAGAATACAACTTATAGTCATTCTCTGTGCATAACAAATATAAAAAGACCAAATAATTTCAAATATTGTAACCTAAAAACAAGTCACTAAGCTTACAACTTTAAAGTCAAGCATCACAAAACCAAGTCTCCACCCATGAAAAGTGCAAAAAGAACACTATGTCATTGGACAACTTAGTGAGGACCAATGACGGTTTTAGTCATTGATATTTTTTCCAAATGACCTATTGTGGGTATGTATCAACCATTGCTTAGTGTAATATCTAAATTACTAACCTATAAATAAACAATTCATACTACTTGAACCATCAATTTCATCTCTTAATGATTAAATTGCTTCATCATTATGCACAGACATTGAATATATGTGACGACTGCCCACAGCCCATGCACTAAGCAAGAGGAAAAGTGCGCTGAAAGGTGTGACAGGCAGCTATGGATGATCAACAAGGTATGATAACACAAGCGGAACCTTTCTTAAATCTCATAGCGCAAGGATAAAATATAATAGAACATATACAATAGGTAAAATTAGTGAAGTATATTTAAGAAGAAATCTCAAATATTTAAAAACAACTAGGAAGTATATCCATACACCAGGATTGCAACATATGTCTGTACAAATTTGTCTCACTATAGCACTCAAAGAAATAGAAAACAGCGGAAAAACAATTACTATATAGTAAGAAAGATGCCTGCTCACCTCCAAACTGCTACAATGTCTTTACTAAGATATCACCTGTCACCTGCAACCTAGTCTCCTTATCCAAAATTGGATGAACAACTCAAGGTAAAAAGAGGGAAACATAAAACCTTGAGTCAGATAACATTCTAAGTGAGCGGTAAAACAGCTAACTAATGTCATCAATAAAGTATATGAGAATTGATCATCAATAAAGTATATGAGGATGGATAAATAAACTAACTAATTTACCCACAACATCAGAGAAGAAAACAACTCCCATCTTCCCTACATCGGACAGTGATAGCCTTTGCCGTCCATACAACCAAAGAACAACAATCCTTCCAAGGTAATCAGAACGATCATTCTATCATGGTAAACAAAAGCAACCAATGAGTAACACTCATAGCATCCAGATTATAGATCTCATGTAAACCATCTTAATCGATCTCAACATCCCTCAACCACAAGCCCCAAAGGCCGAAACCAATATCAGACAATCACCCAAGAAATATCTCCTTCGACGTTGGACAATCTACATGAGACGGTACAAACAAAGAAACCAATTATCCATGACAGACTCCGGTTATCACTGCCAATCCTTCAATGAAACCACCGTTAATCGTATGACTGGCCATATCATACTGCCATCCATCAAGGGTTAATGGTGACCCCGGTTCTAGCGAAAACCCCATATACCTTGCAACCGATACGTATCTAGGCCTTTTCAACCGATACCCAGGGTACTCGACCTACATCCAGTCTTTTAGATACCCCTATTATACCCCTGCTTTGAGCCCGCTAGAACCTATGAGAACGATAATTCCTTGGCCTTCACATCTTTAGTCATCTTCACTTGCGACTATCTATAAGCTCTGAACACTTTAGAACAACCATTACTTCACACGAGCTTAATACATCCTTGTGTCGTCCTTTCATATGAACTCAATACATCCTTGAGTCATTCCCATATACGTTGCGTATGACGAGCAATGAACAAATCACATCACTTCGAACATCCTCATTCGGACTCTCGTTGAAGCCATCATCTCAACAACCTTGAGTTGTCATACCATTCGTCGTTCTACACCGATCAACAAACACCTTCAACACTTCGTATACTCCCCCTTGAATTCTCCTCGAAGTAACAACATCGTTATAAATTTCCGACCAGAAATTTCCACCAGAAATGCCGACCAGACCCATTTTATATCGACAGACCCATTTTGGACCGAGCAGACCACTTGAGGCCGACCAGAACTATTTGGTATCGACCAGAACAATTTGGGACCGACCAGAACCATTTGGGACCGACCAAAACCATTTACGACCGACCAGAACCACTTAGAACCAAACAGAACCAGTTAGGACTGACCAAAACCATTGAGGACCAACCAGAACCATTTGGGACGGACCAAAACTACTTGAGACTGACCATAACTACTTGAGACCGACCAGAACTACTTGAGGCCGACCAAAACAACTTAGGACCGACTAGAAACCTGCACATTGCAATTCAACTCCATTTCGACCAAAGCTTCGCCAAACGATAGATTCAACGAAACCAATTCATCCAATTTATTCAACACAATCATAAGCATGTTATGAAGTCACTAAAAACATGAATATGACGATTATCACTAAAATTATGCAAATCACTCCAAAATCATGATAAATGAACATATGATCTAAATTGCGGATCTAACTTGCATAAACATGTGAAATGACATAGGAGTTACTAGTTTTATACATGCTAACTAGATCATAGGGTGACTCATAAGAAAATGGACTTGTTAAGGTATATCTCTATGGTAAAACGCTTGAAATTGATGAAAAATATGTTCAAACCCTCATACACTTTATTGAATCCATGTTAGAGATGTATATCACTCACCGATTCTCCCAGATAAGCAAAAATCAATGTAATAACATTTCGAACAGCAAGCAATTGGGTCTGAACTCTTTGATTTAATGATCTCGACCTTCAATTGATGTAGATTTAGCCTCCAATGGTGTAGATCTTAAATTTCCCTCCTTAGATTTTGATTTTTAAGGGTGGAAAGGTGTTAGTGGGAGGTGAAGCACAAGGCCACCAAATGAGAGAATGGGGAAGTAAACTATTTCCCGTACCTCTCACCCTCTATTTATAGTTTCCACTAGCCCACTAATGGGCCTCCCCCAAATCAGCCCATTAGGCTCCCAAAACCTGAACAACCAACTGAAAAACTTTAAAACAGTGATTCCTCCTAAACTGCTGAACCAAATCTTTATTGTTACCACTCTACGGAAAGACAATCATCATTTCCTTTCCAATGGCACATGTCTCATCACCTGATTCGACCTGAGTCAAATGTTATGCCTTACAAAGTACTGACAGAGGCAAAATGGTCACAAACAAAATTGGTAAAAATTATGGACTTGTCTCACATCCCCATAAGCAACATATTTAAATATGAGAATGATCCAACCCTCAAGGAATAAAAAATATATTTTACGATCTTCCGATGCGTAAAATGCAGGCTGTTACATTCCCCCTCCCCCCAACCCCTAATTAAAATTTCGCCCCCAAAATTCCAACAACCATAAACAACCAAAATGATTATGCATGCCTATCATTCATAAGCGACCAAATCTATCATCCAGACAAGCAACCATCAAACCATGCTTCCATTTCCCTATCCTAGCACACGGAATTCTAACAACAACAACAAAGATAACAATAATAATCACAAGTAACAATAATAAAAGCAAGTAATAGTGATGTAATGATGGCGCAATATCAATGGGTCTATGGACGAAGAGTTTTGGGTGGGTCATATTTATACTCCCCTCTATCTCCATGTACCATCTTTTCTCTAAGTTGTTTCTTGTCATTTGCCACAACACGAAGTGGCTTACGAGGTCTCGCAACAGCGGCCTCGATTTCTAGGTTTTCGTATTGTTCCGGAGATACTACAACATTCGGATCATGCGCACATTTCATAAAAGCAATTCACGAAAAGCGTTATGCACACACGACATCATCTCGAGCAACTCTAATCTATATACGAGCTTTCCATTTCGCTTGGCTATCGGAAACGGCCCAACGAAGCTAGGAGTTAACTTTCCTTTGCTTCCGAACCTAACCACACGCTTTAATGGCGGGTACTTCACGAAAACCATATTGCCAATGCCGAATTCCAAATCCTTTCGATGCTTATCAGCATAATTCTACTGACGATCTTGGACTGCCTTCATTCGTTGTCGAACAATCTTAATACAACCCAATGTCTCTCTTATTATCTCTGACCGAAGTACCAACTTATCTCTAGTTTCTAACCAACATGCTGGAAAATTGCACGGTCAACCATACAACACCTCATATATTGCCATCCCAATGCTCGACTGGTAGCTATTGTTGTATGCAAACTCAACAAAATGTAGATGGTCTTCCCATGATCCTCTGAAGTCTAACACACAAGCTCTCAGGAGATCTTCCAAAACTCGTCTGACTCTCTCGGTCTGTCCATCAGTTTGGGGATGGTAAGCCGTACTTAAACACAACTCGGTCCCCAATGCTTCTTGCAAACTCTTCTAAAATCAACTCGTAAATAATGGATCTTGGTCATTTATTATGATTTTCGGGGTACCATGGAATCGAACTATCCATTTTATATAAAGTTCAGCCAACTTCGATACCGTCCTAGTTGATTTGACAGGAATGAATCTTGCACTTTTGGTCAATTGACCCACAATGACCCAAATCCCCTCGTTTCCTTCCTTAGTTCTAGGTAGTCCATCGATAAAATCCATCGATAACTGCTCCCACTTCCATGTAGGAACTTCCAGTGGCTAAAGCAATCCACTCAGCTTCTTTTGTTCAGCTTTCACCAAATGGTAGTTTATACACTTGGAAATGAACTTTCCAATATCTCTTTTCATCCATTCCAAGTAGTAGACTTTCTTCATGTCTTGATACATCTTATTTCAACTGGGATGAATCATCAACTTCGAGTGATGACATTTACCTCAGAATCTCATCTCTCAATCCGTCGATCTCAGGAACATCTAGTTGTCCTTGTTTTCGAAGCCATCCTTCTCGATCGACCTCGAACTCCTTATCCTCTGGTTCCAACTTCTGGATAAGCTCAACAAGCTTTTCCTTTAGCTTTTTCTCTAGCCAATCCTTTCGATAAGAGTAGGTCTTATCGATAAGATTGCCAGCATTTCAGGTTCTAATTCACATCGTGACCTGAAATCAAATCTTGCCAAGTACTCAAGGCTCTTCCATTCTGAAAACATCGCTCACAAACTTGTGTGCCTTCGAATCAACGTATCTGCAACTACATTACCTTTGCCAGGAGTATATGTTATACCAAAATCATATGATGCAGAAACTTTATTTACCGTTGCTGCCAAAGGTCCAAATCCTTTTAGGAGAAAAGAAGCTTCGATGGCTTATGATCTGTAAATAACTCGAATCAAACTCCCAACAAGTAATGTCTCAACATCTTCAGAACAAACACAAGTGACACCAACACTAAATCATGAGTTGGGTAATTCCTTTCATGCGGCTTTGGCTATCGACTTGCGTAGGCCACAACCGTATCCTTTGCCACTCTCAATTAGTGAAATCCCGTTACCAAATCCTTCTTGAGAAGACACTTTGGATTCGTGAAGCTGATTGATTAAGTCATCAATTATTGGCAATGGGTACTTGTTCTTCTTGGTCACCTTATTCAGCTCACGATAGTCTGCACACAATCTTAACAAGGCATCCGCCTTGGTTGCAAATACCACTGTTGCACCCCATTTGGAAACACTTCTCCAAATGAATACCTTTCCTAGAAGGCCATGAACTTGCACCCCTAACTCTTGCTGTTCTTTAGGCATCATTTGCCTAAAAGGCATAACGATAGGTTCAGCACCCTTGACCAAATCGACTCTAAACTAAATCTCACGATACCACGACAACTCTTTGACTTCGTCAAAGACATTCTCAAATTCACTTGGACTAGCGTGGATGGAAAGTTTTCTTGTGGAATTCCAAGCGAATATAACAACTCACGAGAACACCATCTTTAGGTTACCCTGAATCAACACCTTTCACCCTTGCACATCCCCGACTGTCATCTCTAGCTTTTCGCAACTCGCTTTTGTCGCACATCTCTTGGGCCAATCCATACCCAAGATGATTTCAAACCCAGCAAAAGTTACAACTAAGCAACCACTCATAAATAAGCATCCATGATTAATAATACTGGATCCACAAAGTTTGCAAAGAGAAAATGAACCCATACTAGATTAGTTACAACCAAAGGTCTATTACAACTTCAAGTTCAAACTTATTCGGCATATAATCTTATTATAGGTAAAAGAAGACGATTCCCTAGTACCCAATAAAACTCAACAACTCCACTAGCAGAAAGCACATCTAAATTGGCAATATCTTCTTATAATCCTCATTAGGAATGTAATAAGAGATCGGAGTAACTTCCATAACACATGCTTCCTCCGATTACTTATTTTTTATAAAATCCGGGCAGTCTTTCTTCTTATGTCCAGGCTTGGCGCATTTAAAGCAATTCATTTCGGCTCTTGGCTTCTCACAATCCTTAGCATAATGGCCCTTTAACTGCAGTTGAAGCATATATCATTCTTCTGAATTTTCTTCTTCTTAATTTTCTTCTTTGAAGCACTGGGGCCAATAAAGGTTTCTTCATCCGTAGGAGAACAGTCCCTCTGCCGCTTAGCAAAACCCCTTCTGGGTACTTGCACATGAACACCACAATCTACTGCCTCTTCTGGAATGGGTATCCTTATCATAGCTGCTGCCATCATGGCTGCCCCAAACATAACAAGATATTCCGGTGCAACGGCTAAAGCTCCAAATTGGCTTCCATCTCCAACTCTTCCCGTCTCAGGCTCACCCCTAGAGGTTTGATGGCTAGTTCTAAATCTAAAATGGAATGATTAGTCCACATGTGAAATCACTGTAATTAAGTTTAAGCATTATTATACTATACACTACCATATAGTGTTATATAATATTCACCCAACTGAAATCTACAAATATGTCTCTCTTACATAGTTATGTCTTTCTTACGTAGTTACGTCTTTTAACTTTGGCTAAAAATCGTTAACCAGAGCATTAATACCAAATGTGACGACCGCCCACAGCCCGTGCACTAAACAAGAGGAAAAGTATGCTCAAAAGTGTGCTAGGAAACTATGGACGATCATCAAGGTATGATAACACAAGCGGAACCTGTCGTAAATCTCATAGTGCAAGGATAAAATATAATAGAACACATACAACAGGTAACATTAGTGAAGCATATTTGAGCAGAAATCTCAAATATCTAAAAACAACTAGGAAGTATATCCATACACCACGATTGCAATAAATGTTTGTACAAATTTGCCTCACTACAGCACTCAGAGAAATAGGAAACAACGAAAAAACAAATACTATATAGTAAGAAAGATAGTACGCCAGCCTCCTGCTTGCCTCCGAACTGCTACATCGTCTTTACTAAGATATCACCTGTCAGCTGCTACCTAGTCTGCCCATCCAATTGGATGAACGACCCAAGGTAATAAGAGGGAAACAGAAAATCTTGAGTCAGACAAGACTCTTAGTGAGTGATAAAACAGCTAGCTAACTAACTTCATCAATAAAGTATGTGAGAATGGGTAAATAAACTAACTAATTTACCCACATCATCAGAGAAGAACACAACTCCTATCTTCCCTACATCGGACAATGATAGCCTTTACAATCCATACAACCAAAGGAACAACAATCCATCCAGCGTAATTAGAACGATCATTCAATCATGGTAAACAAAAGCAACGTATCAGTAACACTCATAGCATCTAGATTATAGATCCCACGTAAACCAACTTAATCGGATTCAACATCCCTCAAGCACAAGCCCCAAAGGCTGAAACCAATATTAGACAAGCACCCAAGAAATATATCCTTCGACGTTGGATAATCTACATGAGACAGTACAAACAAAGAAACCAATCATCCATGACAGACTCTGGCTATCACTGCCAATCCTTCTTTGAAACCACCGTTAATTATATGACTGGCCGTATCATACTGTCATCCATCAAGGGCTAATGGTAACCTCGGTTCCAACAAAAACCCCACATGCTTTGCAACCGATATGTATCTAGGCCTTTTCAACTGATACCCTGGATACTCGACCTACATCCGGTCTTTAGATGCCCCTATTATACCCCTGCTTTGAGCCCGCAAGAACCTACGACAACGATAATTCCTCAGCCTTCACATCTCTAGTTATCTTCACTTTCGACTATCCATAATCTCTGAACACTTTAGAACAACCATTACTGCACATGAGCTCAATGCATCCTTGAGTCATCCTTTCATATGAACTCAATACATCCTTGAGTCATTCCCACATTTGTTGCATATGACGAACAATAAACAAATCACATCACTTCGAACATCCTCATCGGACTCTTGTCAAAGCCATCAACCCAACACCCTTGAATTGTCATACCATTTGTTGTTCTATAGCAATCAATGAACACCTTCAACGCCTTGAACACTCCCCCTTGAAGTCTCCTCGAAGTCACAACATCATTAGAAATGTCCAACCAGAAATTTCTACTAGAAATGCCGACCAAACCTATTTTGGATCGACCAGACCCTTTTTGGATCGACTAGACCACTTGAGGCCGACTAGAACTATTAGGTACATACCTGAACTATTTGAGCCGACCAGAACCATTTGGGATCGACCAGAACCATTTGGGACCGACCAGATCCACTTAGGACCGGCCAGAACCATTTGGGACCGATTAGAACCATTTAGGACCGACCAGAACCATTTGGGACCGACCAGAACTACTTGAGACCGACCAGAACAACTTAGGACCGACCAGAAACCTGCATATTGCAATTCAACTCTGATTTTGATCAAAACTTCGCCAAACGATAGATTCAACCAAAACCAACTTGTCTAATTCATTCAACACAATCGAAAGCATGTTATGAAGTCAGTAAAAACATGAATATGAAGATTATAACTAATATTATGCAAATCACTCCAAAATCATGATAAATGAACATATGATCTAAATTGCGGATCTAACTTGCATAAACATGTGAAATGACATTGCAATTACCAGTTTTTTACATGCTAACTAGATCATAGGGTGATTTATATGAAAATGGACATCTATGGTAAAACACTTGAAATTGATGAAAATAATGTTCAAACCCTCATACACTTCATTGAATCCATGTGAGAGATGTATATCACTCATTGATTCTCCCAAACAAACAAAAATCAATGTAATAAGATTCCGAGCAGCAAGCAATTGGATCCGAACTCTCTGATTTGATGATCTCGCCCTTCAATTAATGTAGATCTAGCCTCCAATGTGTAGATCTTCAATTTCCCTCCTTAGATTTTGATCTTAAATGGTGGAAAGGTGTTATAGGGAGAGGAGCACAAGGCCACCAAATGAGAGAATGGGGAAGTAAACTATTTCCCATACCTCTCACCCTCTATTTATAGTTTCCACGAGCTCATTAATGGGCCTCCCCCAAATCATCCCATTAGGCTCCCAAAACCTGAAAAGCCAACTGAAAAACCTTAAACAACAATTCCTTTCAAACCGCTGAACCAAATCTTTAATGTAACCACTTTACGGAAAGGCAATCGTCATTTCCATTCCAATGGCACAGCTGTCATCACATGATTCAACCTGAGTCAAAAGTTATGCCGTATATAAGACTAACAAGGGAAAAATGGTCACAAACAAAATTGGTAAAAATTATGAACATGTCTCACATCCTCACAAGCAACATATTCGAATATGAGAATGTTCCAACCCTCAGGGAATAAAATAAAAATATTTTACGATCTTCCGATATGTAAAACGCGGGCTGTTACAATATATCAATAGGCATGAATACAAATAATGATAATAAATAAATAAACAAACAAATAAAACCTAAACATTACTAGATTTTTATCTTATGATACCACGAAAGAACGATAGACAACCGATGAGGCACTAAGAAACAATTCTGTCATCAGTATGTAGAACAAAGAATAGACTAATTTATACTCACGAACATTTTGTCCCTATTTGTTCGATGAAATAGAGTGTTGTGTGTTGTGCACACATCACATGGTTTCAACATAAGGGTAAAGACGTAGAATTTAAACTCAAATGTGGATCATTTTCTTTTTTCATTACCTAACGTGCACCCCTCAGGAAACAATTAGCAAAGTTTCCAACTGATTAAGCGTAAATAGTTTTTCACACATTATCTAACATCTGTAACAATTCGTAAAAGCCAATATAAACAACATTGAAATTAAAAAATAAAGAATAAATAGTTACAAGCATTATATAATCCCGAATCATCAACCTTTTCTCTGAAATGGGAAAACAGTAGTATATACATAGTAACATTTTCATATTCAAAATTTGAAGCACTAGCCCGAAAGAATCATGTCATATTTGGATTTCAACTCTTTTACAGATCCAACAGTGTCACACCAACCTTCCTGCAATTTAGATATTAGGATCAACACAATATAACCAAAATTAGCTTGGCATAATCTTGGTAAGTATGAGAAGAAGTGATCTTAATGGGTATTTACATTCCATTTCCTTTTATACAAGAGCTAAAAGTTATCATATATGATAAATGATTGCCAAGGCAAATGGAAAAATAAGAGCTCTCTATCTCAACGCAAAAATAGTGTGTACGAACAAATATATCCATGAAAGTATAGCATGGAAAAATCGTGAGAATAATGATGCAATGATAAATACTGCTTGATAGCAGAAAGACAGTTAATAACTAATAAGTGAAATATCTTTAAGTATTTACCATATGCCAATGTAAAGGAAGAATCTCAAACAATTGATCTAAAACTAAGTTAGAAAGTCATGAAGTACAATACAATATACGATGTTTAACAATGCACCTCTATCTTTCGGACACAAGTTTCATGAACAAGTTGTTGCTGAACCTATTGCTCTTCTATTTGATTTTCCAATGCATATCTTACCCGTCTTGCTCTAACTCGTGTCTGAATCCTAACCAAAGCTTGCATACTTCTAATAGTTGTTGGTGCTTGTTTCCGTACAACATGTCATCTCACCAGAGCTTGTAGTCTAACTAAGCCTTTCAAGGCTCCCAAGGCCCGCTTACCATAAAGTAATTAATACACTGCACTATATATATATATATATATATATATATATATATATGTATGCATGTATGTATGTGTCAAAGGGTAAAGCAATGTAATAAATAAGGGAAACCTTACAACAAATGTTATGTATGCACAAAAATGATGCATTATTCATTGTAAACCTCATATATTGACATATGAATGAAATTTGGTTAGATGTTGAGGTGTGTGTACAGAACACTGTGATACTAAAATAACGTAAATATAACTACTAGGAACGCTCAAAATGAATATTGGATAACTGTGGCAGCATACTCTTCTTTTAGATTTTTCTTAGTTTGGTACGAGACTTGCATGTTTAATGAAGACGGAGAATTTGAACTCAAATGTGGATCATTTTCTTCTACTGAAGGAGCAGTATTAAACAATGAAGTTTTTATCTTTAATTTCGTAATCAAGTTCATGTGATTGTGTAACGACTAGTATTCTACGCATTGAAGGATCGTAGAATATTTATTTCATTTTCATACAAAGTCGTATGGTTATGTAACTTTGGGAAACGACTATTGGGGTCATTTCCCATGTACATGATTTTTGCCGAATTGTAAATGACCATTTTAACCCTGACGAATCTTGTTTCGGCTATAACTTTTGATTGGTAAGGAGCTTTGACTTGAAACCACTTCCACTAGATTCAGATGATGGTTTACCTTTCTATAGAGTGGTCATATTAATCAAATGATCTTACCGTTTGGGAGATATGGCTGAAATAAGGTTTGGAAGATGAAAAACAGCCTAATTGAGCTTAACCGGGTGATTAATAGCTAGGCCCATAACCCATTTCGGGATTAGGGTTATGGAAGGGCTGATATGAGTTAGAGAATGATTCTTTTTCATTTTTCCAGCCGCCACTAGCATTTCTCTAGTCCTAGCAATGGCCTCCATCTTCCAAATCTCATTCTAATCGCTTCCTAATCACTTTTAACCACTAATTCACCAAAATAACACCAAATCAAGAGAAATTAGCATCAAATCAGAGATAGAGCTACTGTAATACATAGAGATCCGTGCCATAACGGTAAAGTTTCATATTCAGGATTTCATTTGTGGCTAAGTTGAGTGATTTGCACTTTTATTCACTAACTATACCTAATTATGGGTGATTAGTGATAATTAGCGAAATTATGCATCATTAAAATCTTGAAAAATATGTAGAAATTCTAAAATATTATTTTATGTCACTGGTGAAAATTTGGATCAAGTTTGCTAATCCTATAGTTTAAACATGGTTAAGGGGCTTAAGGGAAAAATCATGCTTTTGGGTATGTTTGATCCAAAATATTTTATGTGATTAATGTTTTAATTTTTTTTAATTGGTTTTATACGTTGCTACTCCTGTTTGGTATGTTTTGTGATGTCTTAGGAAGGTTAGAATGGTTGAAAACACTGTCGTTTGGCAAAATTAGCTCGCAGGAAAAACTTCAGAAATTCGGTTCCTGAAGGGGGTAGGGGTCACGAACCGCCACCAGCAGAGGCTCACAAACCGCCATCAGGAGAGTCTTATGAACCGCCACCAGGAGAGGCTTACGAACCGCCACCAAGATAGGGTCAAGAACCGCCACTAGGAAAGGGTCACGAATCGATCAGAAGGAGCGTCATGAAGCAGAAGGGGGTTGACCAGGGGAACCGGGGGGTCGATCGGGAAGTTGGCCTGTCCTTGACAATGACCACGACTCGAACCAGGATGATAACTCCAAATCGAACCGAGATCGAACTTCGACTACGCGACGACGATTGTGGATTCTTCTGAAGATAAACTCCAATCTGACCAGAACCCGAGATGCAAAGGGAGTCCAAGTAGGAAGTTATTACTTAAGATCCAGGTGGGAACCAACGAGTTAACTTCTAGAGTTGGACTTTGCTGCGGAACGTGTGCAAAGGGTTATCAATATCTATAACTTTGGTTCACCGCTGAAGAGAGGGGAAATGTAGACGAACCAGAGCCAGGGAAGTGTGGACTGGTTGGCCCTTAACCTAGAGCCAGGGATGTGTGGACTGAGTAAGGTTATTGATTATAGACCAGGGAAGTATGGTCATAGCAATATTTATGGAGTTGTCGTCATAGCCCCAATGGATTTGGTGATCAAAGCGGTGGATATCGTATGCTTTACGCACTGAGTGAGTGAAGTGAGGATGATTTCTATGTTTGATGTTTGCTATCACCATGACATGCACACTCCCATTTTACACTTTATAGTCTTACCTTAGAGTACTGTACATCTTGTTGGTGCTAACTCTTTGGTTGTAGGTCCAGGTTCAAGTATGATTATTTATACCTATTACTATTTTACTTTGTTACTATCGTTCATACCAGACTGTTGTCTGACTCAGAGTTTTATGCCTCTTTTTATTACTCTGGATTCCGCTGCTATGATGGTTCAGTTTTCAGCTTATGCACTATCTCGCCTGTTTTATGTCAAGTTATGTTATTATTATATTTCATTCCATGTGTTGTGAGATATACTACAGGTTCGTAGTGATTCATAGTTTCAAACCCTTTTCCTTTGACTACCGTCGCGTGCTGGTCGGGCATCGGCATAGCACATTTCGGGGAAATGCCGGCTGGTCCGTGGCGGGCCGTCACACTTGGTATCGGAGCCTAGATTGCGGAGATAACCTAGGAGAAGACATTAGGGAGAGATAGTATACGTATATGAGAGCGCGTATTTGTGATATTTTGGTTTTCAAAAACTATATATATACACTATTAGTATATCTAAAGATGAAGTCGCAATGTACGAGCACCACTAAGGGGATGGCTAATCGTTTTCTTTTTATAGATTGAACGATGAGCAATAATACGAGGAGTATGGGGTCAGGGGCCAACAGTAGGAACGTCCTTGATATGAGGAGCATGTTTACTACCTTCATGCGAGAGATGCTTAGGGATGCTCAGGGAGCAGTCCCTAATGTTGCCAATGGTGGTGGTGCAGTAGTGCAGGTACCTAGAGCCAATTTCGCCAAGCTATGCAAGGATTATACTTGTCTTGGTAGGAAGCTGTTCCACGGAACAAGTCAGCTACGGAAGTACAAGATTGGCTTGATAGTTGTGAGTGCATCTTTGAGGATTTGGGGACCGAAGGCGCAATGAAGAGAAAGCTAGCATCGCGTCAACTTCAAGGATGAGCTTCCCAGCTGCTAAGAAATTAGAATTGTTCATGAAGTTTTTGGGGCTTAGGTAGAATGGTAGGGCAGCCTCAGAGTATATTGCTGAATTCGATACCTTATCGAAATATGGATTGTCCCTTATCGATACTGTCGAGAAGAAGAACGGGAAGTTCATAACTGGCCTAAATGAGTATTTGGGGGAGAGATTCATGAACCATATCGATGAGACTTTCAAATCTATTATGGGAAAGGCATTGAGATCTGAGAGCCTTTAGCCTAAGTCAAAAACTGAAGTTATTATTACATCTGCAGAGAAGCCAAAGCCGCAGGCAAGCGGTGGAGGCAAGAATAATTCCCAGAATAAGAGAAAACAGAATCAGACCAAGGATGGTCAGAAAAAGAATAATAAGAAAGATATTGAGTGCTATAGCTATGGCAAGAAGGGTCACTATGCCAAAGAGTGTCGAATAAAGTCAGGGGAAAAGAAGTGCTTCAACTGTGGCCAAGTGGGATATTTTAAGAATGAATGTCCACAACCCCCTAAGGAGAAGCAAATGGTGAAAGCATATGCTATCATTGTTGTTCCATCTTCATCGAATGCCTCAAGAGTGGCACAAAAGGGAAAAGGTGTCAATATTCAAGGTATGCTTTCTGTTTATGATGTTCCTGTTCGTGTGTTGTTTGATACCGCGGTTTCCCATTCCTTTGTATCTAGTGACCTCGTAGATAGGTTGGAATTGGAACCCGAGATTGTCGACAGACCTTTAGTTGTGACGAACCCGATTGGTGGTTCGACTAGCTTTAGTATGATTTGTCGTAATTTGGTCTTATCGAGTCATGGATGTATGTTTGCTTGTGATTTCTTTATTTTGGGCTTTACTGGGTTTGGCATTATTTTGGGAGTCGATTGGCTCCAAAGACATGGGGTGGTGGTAGACTGCGAGGGGTCTTCGGTGACCATTAGAGCGGGCGATGGGCAGAGGGTGGTATTGGGTTGCCTACCTAATGATGAGGTGATGGTTAGTTTCCTACATTCCCTCGACATCCTGCAAGATGAGTTATTAGATGTGCCTATTGCTAGCAAGTATCCGGACAACTTTGAGTAAGTGACCGGACTTCCACCACACAGAGAGATTGAGTTCCAAATTGATTTAGTGAAAGATGTCAAACCTATAATGATGCCACTTCGTCGTATGATGCCAAGGGAGCAGTGAGAGCTCGAGGTGCAAGTGGGCGATCTTTTGAAGAAGGGATTTATTCGAAGAAGTGTTTCCGAGTGGGGAGCACCAGTTGTATTTGCTACTAAGGCAGATGGTTCCCTTCGCTTATGTGTGTCTAATGGAGCAAGAGTGTACTCCCAGTTAGATCTCACGATAGGATTTCATCATCTTAGAGGAAAAGCTGAGAGTGTATCTAAAACAACATTTTGAATGCCGTCTGGATTTTATGAGTGGCTGGTCATGCCATTCGGGTTTACCAATGCACCAGCATATTTTGTGGATCTCACGAATAGGGTATTCAGGGATCAATTAAATAAGTTTATTCTTGTGTTCGTGGACAATATCTTGGTTTACTCGAGGACAGAGGAAGAACTCAAGGAACATTTGAGGACACTGATGGAGGTGTTGAGGAAACACCGATTGAAAGCAAAGTTTTCTAAGTGTCACTTCTGGATGAGGGAAGTGAGATTATTGGGCCATGTTGTTTCAGAGAATGGTATTGTTGTTAATCCTGCGAAGGTGGCTACTATGCAAGATTGGTCTACGCCCAAGAATGCAACGGACGTGAGAAGTTTCTTGGGGTTAGCTGGATATTATCGTAAGTTTATCCAAGACTTCTCCAAGACAGCGGCATCGTTAACTCAGCTAACCAAGAAGAATCAAGCTTTCGTATGGGATGAAAGGTGTGAGAATGCATTTAAGATCTAAAGGAAAAGTTAACGTGCACACTAGTATGAGTTATTCCTAAGGGGAACGAAGAGACAACGGTATACACGGATGCCTGTGGTACCGGACTAGGTGCTGTACTAATGCAAGGAGGTAAGGTTATAGCTTATGCTAGTCGACAACTGAAACCACTTGAGAAAAGACATCCTACCCACGATTTGAAATTGCCAGTGATCGTGTTCGCGTTAAAGATGTGGAGACACTATCTCTTGGGAGAAAAATTCGAGTTGTTTACCAATCATAAGTCATTAAAGTATCTTCTCTCTCAGATGGATTTAAATCTTCGCCAGCAGAAATGGTTAGGGTTCTTGGCTTCATATGATTTCAATATCGCATACAAACCCGGGAAAGGCAATGCAGTAGCTGACGCATTGAGTAGGAGACATGCCAGTTTGGGGGTTATGTTTCTTGGATGGAAGCAATCAGAGTATATTGCGGGATATGATTTCATACCTAAGTGCGAATTGGATCCAGAGATGTTAGCAAGTTTGAAGATCATACCAACTTTGATTGAGTGGATTGGTTCCTGTCAGAGGGACGATCCTAATCTATTGGAAATCATCTCCAAGGTAGAGATGGGCATCGACAGTGTGAAGATGAACAAGTATGGACTTGATCCAGATGGATGGCTTCGAAAGAATGGTAGTCTGGTTGTACCCAATGTCAATGGATTGAGAGATGAAGTGCTTAGAGAATGTCATCACTCAAAATTGACTATACATCCCGGTGGTAACAAGATGTATCGAGACATGAAGCAGACCTACTACTGGGAAGGGATGAAGAGAGACTTTGGGAAGTTTATATCCAAGTGCATGAATTGCCAATCAGTTAAAGCCGAGCAAAAGAAGCCTAGTGGTTTGTTACAACCGCTGGAAATTCCCGAATGGAAATGGGAACAAGTCTCAGTGGAATTTATTGATGGTTTACCAAGGACTAGATCAGGCCATGACAATATTTGGATGATTGTAGATCGATTGACCAAAAGTGCAAGGTTTATACCAGTCAAGTCGAATAGAACGAAAACTAAGTTAGTAGAACTGTATATGAGGTGGGTAGTGAGATTTCATGGAGTACTTAAAGGTATTATGAGTGACCGAGATCCATTATTTACTACTGGGTTTTGGAAGAGTTTACAAGAGGCTTTAGGGTCAGAATTACATTTCAGTATCGCATACTATCCTCTAACCGATGGTCAAACAGTGAGAGTGAATCGTGTATTAGAGGATCCCTTGAGAGCATGTATATTGGTTTTTGGTGGTTCATGGGATGAGCATTTTCATCTGGTTGAGTTCGCATATAATAATAGTTATCAATCCAGTATTGGTATGGCTCCATTTGAAGCTTTGTATGGAAGACCGTGCAACTAACCATCATGTTTGTTAGAAACAGGTGAGAAATTTGTGCTTGGGCCAGACGTAATAAGAGAAACTTCAGATAAGATCAAAGTTATTCAACAACGAATGAAGGTTGCCCAAGATAGGCAAAAGAGCTATGCTGATAAAAGACAAAGAGGTTTGAAATTCTCCGTTGGCGACTTTGTATTCGTCAAGATTTCTCCATTGAAAAGTGTGTTTCGGTTTAGTAGGAGAGGCAAATTAGCACGAAGGTTTGTTGGTCCATTTCCAATTCTCGAACAAGTTGGGAATTTAGCGTATAGAGTTGGATTACCTGATAAGATGGCGGGAGTGCACAACGTATTTCATGTTTCGCAGTTAAGGAAGTTCGTGCACGATTCGGATATGACTATTTCACCAGATCAGCTGGACGATATCGAGGTAAAACCCAAGGCAGTTGAAAACCATAGACCGCTTCGTATTGCCGGACATGATACGAAGCAACTTCGAAGGAAGACGGTAAAATTGGTTAAGGTCCAGCGGGGCGATGATGAGAATTCTTGTACTTAGGAAACCGAGGAAAGCATAAGGAAGTCATATCCAGAGCTCTTTACCTGTTAAGACTTTAATCGCGATATAGTTATTACCTTGTTAGTAAACTGCATGTTAGGATAGGCTTGTTGTGTTGTTATGTATGTTTGATTGTTTGTGATAGGCATGCGGGGCACCATTGTACGTTTTAATTAAGGAATTTCGGGGGCGAAATTTCTTAAGGGAGGGAAGAGTGTAACGACCTGCATTCTACGCATCGAAGAATCATAGAATATTTATTTCATTTTCATACGAAGTCATATGGTCATGTAACTTTGGGAAAAGACTATTGGGGTCATTTCCCATGTTCAGGATTTTTGCCAAATTTTAAATGACCATTTTACCCCTGGCAAATCTTGTTTCACCTATAACTTTTGATTGGTAAGGTGTTTTGACATGAAATCACTTCCATTGGATTCGGATGATGGTTTACCTTTCTGTAGAGTGGTCACATTAATCAAACGGTCTTACCGTTTGGGAGATATGGCCGAAATAAGGTTTGGAAAATGAAAAACAACCTAATTGGGCTTAACCGGGTAATTAACAGCTAGGCCCATAACTCATTTCAGGATTAGGGCTATGGGAGGGCTGATATGAGTTAGAGAATGATTCTTTTTCATTTTTCCAGCCGCCACTAACATTTCTCTAACCCTAATAATGGCCTCTATCTTCCAAATCTCATTCTATTCGCTTCCTAATCACTTTTAACCACTAATTCACCAAAACTACACCAAGTCAAGAGAAATTAGCATCAAATCAGAGATAGAGCTGCTGCAATACATAGAGAACCGTGCCATAACAGTAAAGTTTCAGTTCTAAGATTTCGTTTGTGGTTAAGGTGAGTGATTTGCAATTTTATTCACTAATTACGGCTAATTAGGGGTGATTAGTGATAATTAGCAAAATTATTCATCATAAAAATATGTAAAAATTCTATAATATTACTTTATGTCACTATTGAAAATTTGGGTTAATTTGGATCAAGTTTTCTAATCCTATAGTTAAAACATGGTTAAGGGGAAAATCATGCTTTTTAGGTATGTTTGATCCAAAATATTTTATGTGATTGATGTTTTAATGATTTTGATTGGTTCTATATGTTTTTACTGCTGTATGGTATGTTTTATGATGTCGTATGAAGGGTAGAATGGTTGAAAATGCCGTCATTTGGCGAAATTAGCTCGCAGGAAAAACTCTAGAAATTTGGTTCCTGAAGGTGGTAGGGGTCACGAACCGCCATCAGGAAAGGCTCACGAACCACCACCAGGAGAGGGTCATGAACTGCCACCAGGAGAGGGTCACAACCACCACCAGGAAAGTGTCATGAACCGAGCAGAAGGAGCGCCATGAAGCAGAAGGTGGTGACCAGGGGATCACGAGCCGAGGGGGGTGCCGAGGGGAGAGGCGACCGGGAAGTTGGCCTGTCCTCGACGATGACCACGACTCAAACCGAGATGATGACTCCTAACGGAACCGATATCGAACTTCAATTACGCAATGACGATTGTGGATTCTTCTGAAGATAAACTCCAATCTGACCAGAACCCGAGATGCAAAGGAAGTCCAAGTAGGAAGTTATTACTCAGGATCCAGATGGGAACAAATGAGTTAACTTCTAGAGTTGGACTTTGATGCAGGACGTGTAAGAAAGGGTTATTGATATCTATAATTTTGGTTCATCGCTGAAGAGAAGGGGCATGTAGACGAACCAGTGCCAGGGAAGTGTGGACTGGTTGGCCCTTAACCTAGAGTCAGAGATGTGTGGACTGGGTAGGGTTATTGATTATAGACCAAGGAAGTATGGTCATAGCAATAATTACGGAGTTGCCGTCATGGCCCCAGTGGATTTGGTGATCAAAGCGGTGGATATTGTATGCTTTACGCACTGAGTGAGTGATGTGAGGATGATTGCTATGTTTGATGTTTGCTATCACCATGACATGCACACTCCCATTTTACACTTTATGTTAGTGTTACCTTAGAGTATTGTACATCTTGTTGTGCTAACTCTTTGGTTGCAGGTCCAGGTTCAGGTGTGATTATTTATACCTATTATTGTTTTACTTTGCTGCTATTGTTCATACCAGACTTTTGTCTAACCAAGAGTTTTATGTCTCTTCTTATTACTCTGGGTGCTCCTAAACGAGTAGACTAGAGATAAGTTAGGTGGTTATGCACGAGTAACTGTTCAGAGACGAGGAGGAGGCTTCCACGTACTATATACATATATTCTCCCTGTGTTGTTGTTGGTCACTACTTTGGGCATTAGTAGTGTACCTCTCTTTATTTTCTTTTTAGAGACAGTATTTGAAGTTGTAATGATGGTTTGGATCACAAGCTGTATTTTGGACTCCGCTGCTGTAATGGTTTAGTTTTTAGCTTATGCGCTGTCTTGCCTATTTTATGTCAAATTATGTTATTATTATATTTTATTCCATGCGCTGTGAGATATACTACAGGTTTTTGGTTATTCATAGTTTCAAACCCTTTTCCTTTGATGGATGTCTCGTGCTGGTCGGGCATCAGCACAGCGCATTTGGGGGAAATGTCGGTAGGTCCGTGGCGGGCCATCATAGATTGTTTCCTCCGATGCCAGAATTGACCGGGCCCTTTTTTTTTGCACTAAAGCATATAAGAGAAGTTACCAAGCCAACATATTTATAGTGTTTTATAGTACGGAAATGAGATTTTTCCACATGTTGTGGCATCTCGTTAGAAAAATACAATGGTATTTTAAAGGCTAAAGGAATATATTCAAATCAAGAAAAAAGAAGATTTACTTATGATTATGTCGTCCTTAAAACCGATGAATTAAAAAAAGAAAACAACTGGTGGTGTTCATTTTCTTACGAGTAAAAATAACCAAATTTTTCGGTATCTTTGTGTGTTACTAATCACTATTAATAATAAGAAAAAATAATGTTGAAAAGAATGAAATCAAATGACCAGGGGTTTTATCCATATCTAAAATAACTCATAAAACATACTTCAGTCATTTTCACAAGGTGTTACGTAATAATATATCTTAAATTTGAAATGCATACCTTCGACCAGCTAATATTCTTTCCATGTTGCCATTATTATTTGCCACAAAAACATCGCTTTCATCACATAACATAAAATTAAGAGCTGTCATTCTAGATGAGAATCTAGAGATGGGAGCTAGCTCTTCCTTGATTGCAAGAGTTTCTTTCGAATGGAATTTGGGGAAAGTTTCTTCTAAGGTGATAAAGTTGCTTTGCCTTTGTATATTTCACCTAATGCTACGTAATATGAACATTTTCACCAAATCCTGTTATCAACATAAGTGCCACCTGTTCTGGAGTCAGTGGGCATTTACCATGCCTACATTCCTTTTCTAGATTGCTTACCTATGGACAATCAAGAATTTTTTATGTGGATGTTTTGATAGGTGAGTTGTTGTTTATGATTTTATTACACAATTTTCATGTAGTTAATAATAAATGCACTGTCATGCCCTTTGCTTGTGAATATATGTGACACCCCACGTCCGTTATTGTCACTTTTTATCATAATGCATTAAGTTTCGTGAAGCATTATAGCTAAATAGAAACAGAATCTCATAAGACAGATATATAAAATAGCAGCGGAAATTTAAAACTTAATTTTCCAACAAAAAACATCATGGTCCAAAAATCCAGTTACAACATTTGTCTAAAATAATGAAAACCAACTACATCAAATAAAAGTATCTTCCTTGTCCTAAAACCATTAGAGTATAGTAATATAAAGACACAGTCTCCAAAAATAGCCATAACATAGTAGACAAGTAGTCAAAGCGGTACATTTAAGCGGTACCAAGCAAAAACAGAAAAGAGAGAGAGAGATTCCTAATAAAGCCTGAGCGTTCCCACCCTGAGAAGCTGTGGGGGAAAGGAAGAGAGAGAAAAGGAAACAAAACGGGTCAGGCGTAAAGTCTGGCGAGTCCAATGACTTTTAGCATATAAATAAGTATAATCATCATGATAGGCATATAAACTGGATGAGAGATAACAATATCATATAATAGGTATAACAGACTGAACAAGATAAGTAGGATGAACTGAACAGATTAGGTTTCTCAAATACTTCTCTGGACCAATACTAGTATAACAGTTATGATCCCAACAAAAACATATGATAGACTTTGGTGTACTTCTAGTAATGGATCTTACCCCCAAACAGCAATAACAAGTACCCCAACAGAAATAACGGGTGTTACCCCAACCAGAAACCACGGGCACCTAAACAGGCAGGACTGGTTGTACCCTAATTATTTCCCCCAATCGATCGGCTCCCTATCCCATTAATACCCTATGCCGGCCCTACAGTTGGATGTATCACTTCCTAAAGTGGCAACCGCCAGAAGGACATAGACTTATTTACTGGTGTTATAGCAGCTTATTTTCCCAAGCAAGTTGGACCCTTGTACGCACATGACTCTGTTGGAACGTGCTATCAGAATACCTCCACCCAAATGAACCTCTTATAATCAGCTCAGTAAGCATGCCCTGACCCCTACCTAGTGCGAGGTCGCCCCTTTGATACCAAAATGGGTTACTGACTAATACGGTTCCCACACCACAGATGACACAAGCCCAGGCTTGTATCCCCAACTAATAGGATTTTGACAGGTTTTTCCTAACAAATTAATAAGCCCGCACAACCCCAACATATAAAACAGGTTAAGATTATCAGGTTCGTATAAACCCCACGGATTTAACGAATTTACTTAACCCCCACAGATTCAAACAAGTTTACTTAACCCCTACAAAATTTAACAGGTTCATATAACCCCCACAGATTTAAATAGGTTAAGTATGTTGTTTACAGTTTCATTACATGTTCCACATAATCTATAAATTAAGCCTACAGATGTACATGCCCCAACCCTCAAGTCGTAATTCACAGTATAAGATATGCTCCAAATTTTAGCCTTAGATCCATAATACAAGTTATGCCCCAATTTACCCTCCCTAACCATTCCCAATTTCATTTTTTCCCAAATTTCAGTAATATGCCTAGGCTCAAAGATAGCCTAGGCTATAAAAATAAAAAGGGAGAGAAAATAACATAAATAGGCACAATAACAAAATAGGCATATGATAACAGAAATAGGCATATCATAAATAAACATATAAGAACTGAACAGTAGATCAAGTGTATATGTAATGGCGGATTTGTTTAGATATGAATTAGATTTTTAACAGCCATAGGTTTAGATCCAGATTTATAAACATGTCATGATTACTTATTAAATGTTTATATCTAAAAGTAACATGATCTCAAAGAGACTGGATCTAAAGAACAGAGAATAACAAGCAGATGCTGCATAAGAAATTCTTGTATATGAATAGATTGTTACTAAAGAAAAACAGGCTAACTCAATCCAAGCAGGGGAAACATCTCATTGTCTCCATTATTTTGATGTGTAAAAACAATAGAAATGAGGTCTTATATATAGCCTAAAGCTAATGAATCTCGTTCAGAAACAAATCCAGTTTCAGAAATGAACCTGGATGGAACTGAGGTGGGTCGACCCTGGGGTCGATCCTAGGTTTGGCACCCCCTTGAGTGGGTCGACCCCCAACGGGTCACAATCCTGCATCTCTTTCCCACTTTATTTTTGAACTATTTTGAATTTTATGGACTTGATTTGTTTATATATATTTCCCTTATACGTATACAAGTTTCTAAGCTTAATAACTTTCTCATACGATGTCTGTTTTACGCAAACTCGGAGTCTATCTTAAGCCGAATTCCGAGACAAACGCAATGGTGCAGTCTGTTTTACTTAATTCCCAATATTTGATTAAGTATTCTTTAGTTTATCATTATAACGTTCTTTAAAATTACAGGGTGTTACATTCTCCTCTACTTAAAGGATTTCATCTTCGAAATCTCCAAGTTAAGAAGAACGTATATCCTAACATCCATCAATCACAGGCATCCATTTTCCTTAAAATATTTCTAATGCTTATATGAACATATGCAAAGGTGTGTATATATGTCCCTACACTAATGCAAAAGACCAGGCGGTTTACTGATTCAGTCGACGACCTTATTGCAATGTATGTTAGTCCCTTGAGTCCAACATGCATGCAAATAGTCCTAGTATATCATGTAAAACTCTATATGTGTGCACAATCATCCATCCAAATGCATCATCCATATTTTGATACACTGATTTCTATCCACGAAAAGAAAAATGCACACACATCCATATGCAGTATGAGAGTGATTGAGCCAATATAGTGCCTGGTGTGTGTGTATGCATCCACGAGCAACCACTAGCATACACTTGCATCCATCAAACATAACATGTCTCAAACAAATGTTTACATCTATTGGTTTCCTACCTAAAGGTCAAATATTCGATCGATAGGACATACCTAAATGACAGAAGAAAATACGAATAAAAGATTTGAAAAAGAAGTTAAGAACATACCCTTGAAAAGAAAAGGGTACGAAGCGCGAATCTTTGCTTCAGTCTCCCAAGTTTGCATCCACGTGGTCTTCTCCCCATTGAACTTTCATCAGCTTGACCTCACAGTTGCGTAGCTTCTTAATCTCTAATCCAAGAAAACGGGTAGGAACTCATCTTACCCTCGCCTCTCTTTCTACCTCTGCTTTCTCAAGCATGCTCGGCTCAACTACCTCTAATGTACAGTGCAGACACGTCCGCAAATGAAACGTGGAAAACATCATGAACACCTGCCAATATGTAACACCCCATAATTTTAAAATATTAAAGCTGACTAATTTAAGTATACTTAATTTTTAGAAGAAGAATTAAGTGAAACAGGTTAGGCCATTGCGTTCATCTCGGAATTCTACTTGAGATAGAGTCCGAGTTTGCGTAAAACGGACATTGTATGAAGAAGTTATGAAGCTCGGAAGATTTATAGTTTAAAGCTGTAAAACAAGTCGACCGCCCATTTTTCACCATTCGACCGTTTACAAGTCGACCGCCCATTTATCACCAGTCGACCGTTTTTAAGTAGAATGAAAACTGTTGACCGGTTGAAATTGGCCAGTCGAATGGTTGATTTTGGACGGTTGCCTGATGACGTGTTTTTCTAATTTGAGTGGTTCGGATGGTTCCTAATCAAATCTAAAGGTCCTAATTCACCTAATACACCTGTAAATAAACACCTAAGCCTAACCCTAATCTCTTCAACCCTAATCCATGGCGCCTCCATGCTGCTACTCCAACTCAAATTAATTTAGCTTTTCTTCTTCAACAATCAAAGTAGAGATTATTCAAGATCAGAATTGCTACAACAACGACTAATTCTCTTTTCTAAGAATCCTATCGCTGTGATTTTATGTTACTTTCACATATAATTAAATTGAAAAGTAATCGTGATAGGATTGTAAATTGGATCTAATGTATATGCCTGTACGTAAGATGAATCATATCAAGTTTTGTAATTTGTTATCCGTCAGATTCATACCCAAATGCTATTATAATATGCCTGTCTGATCTACCTTATCGTTATTCATTTCACATGCCTATTTATGTGTTTATGCCAATTTTGATGTTTGATTCTCTTCCCTTCTTCTTTCCCTTTTCCTTTTGAGATTAGGCTAATTTCGAGTTTAAGCATATTACATTGAGATTTACGTACGAATAACGTTGGGATGATTGGGAAAAGATTGGGAAATATGTAATAAAATGAGATTTGGCATAAAATGTTGATAACTATGAAATTGATTTGGGAATAATTTGGTACAACTTGTATACGTGGAATTATAGGCATAACTTAAATTAGCATTATAAGCATAATTGGAATTTATGGGCAATTGGAATACATTAATTGAAGATTTGAAATTGGGCATGAATAAAAAGGAAAAGATAATGAACGCCTAAGACACGAGGTTAGATTGGGTTGCGGTAGAAGTCTGCCCGGTACCGCCTGACATATCCAGCAACCGCAAAATGGCAATCTAATGTGAGAGGTCGAAGGAAGAAGTTAGATGCGTAATAGTGCTAAGGCACGAGATTAGATTCAGATTGCGGTAGAAGTCTGCCCGGAACCGCCCGGCATATCCAGCAACCACAAACGGTAATCTAATGTGGGTGGTCTTGCACAATTACGGATATATTGAATTAATGAACACTTAACGAACATAAGACATGTGGTAGGACATGGGAATAGTAAAGGGGTTAAGTAGGTGATATGGGTAGCATGTGAAACTTAATTAAGAGCACTTAAGCATAATGAGACATGTGGTAAGACATGGGAGTAATAAATGGGGTTAAATGGGAAATCCTTGCGGGGACCAAGCCTAGGAGGGGACCTTGTGTCAAGTGTGGGGACCCTTTTCAACTAGTTACCCATTTTTGTATCTATATGAGCTTGAACTTGGTCGAGGACGGGACACGCTTACTGGATTGATTGTAAGAGGTCAAAAGAGTAAAGAGCGATGACAACGCAAGTCCAAAGGAGTCATGTGTGTGCGTGGGTCCAGCACGGGTAGGTATAAGCCGTGCATTTTAGTCGGGTTGCCACTTTAGGGAGTGATACACCTCACTGTGGGGCCAACACGGGTATCTACGAGTTAGGGAGCCGATTTAATGGGGAGGGTAGTGGGTACAACTAGTGGTGGTAGGAGCAAGTGGGCACCTACGAGAGTAGCTAGGAGTACACAAAGCTACCATTATTATGATTAGTGGGGAGGGATCACCTTTTAGTATGAGACTAGTATTGGTGCGATGCAGGAAATATCTTATAGTGGTTAATAGCGCAATCAATGTTATACCTTGTTCATCTTGTTTACCTTATCATACTTGCTTATGTTACAGTCATTTCTTATATCTAGTTTATGTTCTTATCCTGTTACTTTACTAATTATATTGTTGAAGTCACTGGACTCGCCAGACTTTATGTCTGACCCTTTTTGTTTTGCCTCTTTTCTTTCCTTTCCCCCTCCCCTAGGTTCTCAGGGTGGGACTAGCGTGGCTTGATTTGGATTTCTCTCTCCCTCTCTCTACTGAAAGTGCTTGGAAGTACTGAAAGTAATGCTCAGCTTTGTTTCTCTTTCATAGGCATTTTGGAATGGGATTATGGTTTTGCTTTTATGTACTCTGATAATAATTTTGTTCAAGATGGATATTTGTGTACTTGGCTTTAGTATGTGGTTTTTATGTTGTAACCAGACATGTTTTTCTTTTCTGCTACAATGAATAAATTTTGAATTTTAAGTACCATTTTATATATCTATCTTGTGATGTTCTGTTCTATACTCTTATAACGCTCCATGAAAGTTAATGCATTCCCTTAGTGAGTGACATTAATGGACGTGGGGTGTCACACGATCTCTCTAGTAGCTTCACCCTATAAGCCATTTGACTTATCCTTTCCACTATGGGAAATGGCCTTATAAACCTTGGTGACAGTTTCCCTACAAATTCAAAGTGAACCTGTAATAGCCCGCATTTTATGTATCGGAAGATTGTAAAATATTTTTATTTTATTCCTGGAGTGTTGGATCATTCTCATATTTTAATATGTTGCCTATAGGGGTGTGACACATGTCCATAATTTTTACCGATTTTGTTTGTGACCATTTTCCCCTATTAGTCTTGTACATGGCATAATTTTTGACTCAGGTCGAATCAGGTGGTGAGACCTATGCCATTGGGAAGGAAATGACGATTGCCTTTCCGTAGAGTGGTTACATTAAAGACTTAACTCAGTGATTTGGTAGGAATCATTATTTTAAGGTTTTTCAGTGGGTTGTTCAGGTTTGGAGAGTCACAATGGGCTAATTTGGGAAGGCCAATTGGTGGGCTAGTGGAAGGGTACAAATAGGGGGTGGGGGGTATGAGATATGTTTTAGTTTCTTTATTCTCTCATTAGGTGGCCTATGTTCCTCCTTCCACTAATAGCTTTCTACCATTAAAATCAACCTCTAAAGGAAGTAAATTGAAGATCTACACTATTGGAGACTAGATTTGCATAAATTTAAGGGGTTCATCGGATTAAGGGCTTTGGTTCGAATTGCTTACTGTCTAGAATCTTATTGCATTGATTTTAGCTTGTTTTGGAGAATCGATGAGTGATTTACATCTCTCATATGGATTCAATGAAGTATATGAATGTTTGATCATGTTTTTCATCAAATTCAAGTGTTTAACCATAGATCTATACCACGATAAGTCCGTTTTCATATGAATCACCATATGATCCAATTAGTATGTTTAAACCAGTAATTACTATGTCGTTTCATATGATTATACAAGTTAGATCTATAATTTTGTTTATGTGATCATTCATCATGATTCTGGAGTGATTTGCCTTATTTTGGCGAAAATCATTGTGTTCATGGCGATAATGGTTTAGTGCCATGTTTATATCCATATTGATGAGTTGAACGAGCTGGTTTCATCGGATTTTTCGTTTGGCGAAATTTTGGTCAAAATCGGAGTTCTAATATGGTGATGCAAGTTTTGGGTCACTCATGGTTGTGTCGGTCGGTCCAAATCTGTGTCTTGGGGAACAAGTCAGGGATGGTCGGTCGAGCGAGCCAGAAGTGGTTGGGTCGAGCGAGCCAGAAGTGGTTGGATCGAGCGAGCCAGAAGTGGTTGGGACGAGCGAGCCAGAAGGGGGTGGTCGAGCGCACGAGTGTGTGGTCGGTCGCACCATGTGGGAATGAGCGAAGGCAGGTTGAATGAACATGGTTGGGTCGAGCAGGCTTGGGGTCGGGCAAGGTTGGGTCGAGCAACAGGGTCGGTCGGTCTCCGCTAAGATGATGAGGGGTCGGTCGAGCGGTGTGAAGGGTCGGTCGCTCTGGTCGGTCCATAGGGTCATTTTCTAAAAAATTATATTTTTCGGGTACGACCCAGATTTGAGGAACAGAGCTTGAAAAAAATTCGAGACCAACCCCCCTCCCCGAACCTTAGCCGCAGCGCAATGATGCGATTGGCTCGGTGATGGTGTGACTTCGAAATAAATTAAAGTAGGAAGGTTCGAAGTGTTGAAAGGTGTTCGTTGATCGGTGTAGAATAGCGAATGATGTGGCAACTCAAAGGACGTGAGTTGGTGGATAATGGTTGCTCAAGAAGTTTGCTTGGGCTATGAAAAGTCGTCAAGTTGGATGACTAGAGATGAGAAGGCCGTGAGATTATCGTTGTGTAAGTTCTAGCAGTTTAAAGCAAGGGTACGATAGGGGCATCTAAAAGACCGGTTGTAGGTCGAGTACTTTAGGTATCGTTGAAAGGCCTAGTTGTCAAGGTTGGACATACATATGTATCATTGAAAGGCGTATGGATTTTATCTAGAACTGGGGTTACCATTAGCCCTTTACATATGACAAGGTTGGCTGTCATACGATTAACGATGTTTTCGAAGCAGGATGGCGGTGATAGCCAGAGTCTATCATGGTTGATTAGTTGCCTTGTTTGAACCGTCTTATGTAGATTGTCCAATGTCGAAGGAGATGTTCCTTGGGTGCTTGTCTGACATTGGTTTAGGCCTCTGGGCTTGTTCTTGAGGGACATTGAGTTCGACTAGGATGGTTTATATAAGATATATAATTTGGATATCAAGATTGCTTTGCCAATTGAATGGGTGTTCTGGTTTTTATGGATGTATGGTTGAAATGTTATCGTAAAGGCTATCACTGTCCGATGTGGGGAAGATGGGAGTTGAGTTCTTCTCTGATACTTTGGGTAGATTAGTATGTTTATCTATCCATTCTCATATACTTTATTGATGAAGTTTTTTTAGATGTTTTATAGCTCACTAAGTCTGCTGTCTGACTCAAGGTTTTATGTTTTCTCTTATTACCTTGGGTTGTTCATCCGGTTGTGGATGGGCAGACTAGGTAGTAGGTGATAAGTGATTAGTGAGGACGATACTGCTGTGTGAAGAGGAGCAGGAGATTGGCGTATTACTTTGAATACTATATAATATTTATGTTTCTGCTGTTTGAGTTGCTCTATGAGTGTTGTAGTGAGGCCTTATGTACATACTTGATATTTCCTATGATGTTGGGATAATCTTTCAGGATGTTGTGAAAGTTTGAAAAGTTTGCTATATGATGCTTCACTACTATTACCTGTTGTATATGTTCTATTATATTTTATCCTTGCGATGTGAGTTCTACGACATGTTCCGATGTTGTTTTCCTATTTTGATGATTGCCCATAGCTGCTTAGCACATCTTTCAGTGCATTATTACTCTTGTTTAGTGCACGGGTTCTGGGCGGTCGTCACATTTGGTATCAAAGCTCTGGTTAATGACTTTAGCCAAAGTTCGAAGATGTAATTAACGTATGGGAGATGTACTTGTAGATTTCAATTGGATGCTTACTATATATATTAGCATATATAGTAGTAGCGGTCGTATTCCTTTAGCAGTTTTTCTTGGTAGTGTCTAATTATTCTAAATTGCAGATTTAGAATGAGTTGAAGACCATCAAGACACGCTGCTAGGTGAGCTAATACTGGAGGGGGAAATGGCGATGAAACAGACTACCCTACCATGTTCGAAGCCGTGATGGAGGCATTCATGCGAAGGATCCCCACTCCAGTGGCAGCTACAGTAGACATAGGAGTTCAGTTGCCTAGATTTGTGGACTTTACGAAGCTATGCAAAGATTATACATCTCTAGGAGGAAAACCATTCAAAGGATCTGAGCCAGCTGAAGAGGTTTAGAGGTGGATGGATTCTTGTGTCCGTATTTTTGGAGACTTGGTATTTGAAGATGAAACTAAGAGAAAGCTTGCGTCAATGAAGCTACTGGGTAGGGTCATGGAATGATGGAATTCAGTTACACTTTAGACTCCAGAAGAGGAGATTTCATAGGAGTAATTCCAGGCTAAGTTTGAAGCAAAGTTTATCTCCACATCTCAGAAATATGCTTTATTCAAGAAGTATGTAGAGCTGAAACAGAATGGGCGTTCTATGCTTGACTATGTTTCTGATTTCGAGGCTTTGTCCAGATATGCTCGTTCCTACATTGATACACCCTATCAGTAGAACGAGAAGTTTGTTATGGGTCTGGATACCTATATTGGAAGGCCGTTGGTGGATCATCTTGACGATTCATTCGAGAAGATTATGGAAAAAGTTGTTCGCTATGAGAGCTTGTTTCCTAAGGAAGCTAACGTTGTCGCTGCAACCAAGGAAGCTCAGAAACCACAGCAAGGTGGTAATAATAAGAAAAGGAAGCCGCAACAGCAAAAAGGAAAGGATGACCAGAAGAAGCCTAAGAGTGAGGTGGTTTGCTTTAACTGCTAACAAAAGGGTCATTACTCGAATGAGTGCAAGAATCTCAAAGCTGAGAAAAAGTTCTTCAAGTGTGGAAAGCCTGGGCATGAGAAGAAAGATTGTCTAGAATTAGCTAAGGGCAAGCAGGTTGTGAAGGCATATGCTTTGGAAGTCGTGCCAACTTCTTCAAGAGCTCCTACGGTAGAGGGAAAGGGTGTCGTCGTGCAAGGTACTCTTTCTGTCGGAGGTGTTTCAGTTCGAGTTTTGTCCGATATTGGAGCATAAAATTTTCATTTGCAATGAGCTTGTGTGCCGCTTGGGTTTGGAACCCGAGATTTGTGATAGGCCTTTCACAGTGACTAATCTAGTTGGGGGTTAATCCAATCTTTGAATGATTTGTCGTGGTCTAGTGTTGTCGAGTCATGGTTACTCTTTTATGTGCGATTGCTTTGTTCTTAACTTCGTTGGGTTTGGGATCATCTTGGCCATGGATTGGCTCAAGAAGTATATTGAAAGAGTGAATTGCGAGAAGCTAGATGTGAGAGTTGGGGATGTGGAAGGGAGAAAGGGGTTGATTATATGTAAGCGCGAATAGGATGTCTTCATGAGTTATCTATATTCGCTTAGGATTCCACAGAAAGACTTGTCATCTGTGCTGATCGCTAATGAGTATGAGGATGTCCTTGAAGATGTCAAAGGGTTGCCACCGCATCGTGAGATCGATTTGGTCAAGAGTAAATCGTTATGCCTTTTAAACGGATGGCGCCTAAGGAACAACGAGAGTCGGGGGTGCAAGTTGGTGACCTTCTAGGAAAGGGGTTCATCCAGAGAAGTGTTTCCGATTGAGGTGCACCGGTCATGTTTGCAACCAAGGCAGATGGCTCATTAAGATTGTGTGTGGACTATCGTGAGCTGATCAAGATGACCAAAAAGAACAAGTATCTGTTGCCAAGGATAAACGACTTGTTCGATTAGCTTTACGAGGCCAAAGTGTTTTCTCAGATGGATTTGGCAATGGGATTTCACAAGTTGAGGGTGGCAAAGGAAGTATGCCAAAGACAACTTTTAGAACACCATCCGGTTTCTTCGAATGGTTGGTGATGCCATTCGGGTTGACTAACGCGCCAGCATATTTTGTGGACCTTATGAATAGGGTTTCTAGAGACCAGTTGAACAAGTTTGTGCTTGTGTTCGTGGACGACATTCTTGTTTTATCTCGGAATAAGGAAGAACAAAAGACAAACTTGAGAGTAGTGTTGGAAATCCTACGAAAGCATCAGCTGAGAGCTAAGTTTTCAAAGTGTCACTTCAGGAAGAGTGAAGTGAAGTTCTTAGGCCATGTAGTTTCTAGAAATGGAATAGTTCTTGACCCCGCTAAAGTAGCAGCAATCCAGAACTGGGATAGACCTAAGAATGCGATGGATGTGAGAAGTTTCCTTGGGTTGGCTAGTTATTACCGACGGTTTATCAATGATTTCTCAAAGGTAGCTGCATCATTGACAAGATTAACGAAAAAGAACCAAGTGTTCACAGGGGATGCAAAGTGTGAACAAGCATTCGGGATCCTAAAAGAGAGGCTGATGAGTGCTCCTATTTTGACCATTCTAAGTGGAAATGAAGAAATTATTGTGTATATCGATGCATTTGGTACTAGGCTTGGAGCAGTGCTAATACAGAAGGATAAGGTAGTGGCCTACCAAGTCGCCAGCTAAAGCCGCATGAAAGGAATTACCCAACTCCTGATTTAGAGCTGGCGGCGATTGTGTTTGCTCTGAAGATGTAGAGACATTACCTGTTGGGAGTTCGGTTCGATTTGTTTACGGATTACAAGTCATTGAAGTGTCATTTCCCCCAAAAGGATTTGGATCTTCGGTAGCAACGATAGTTAGAGTTTCTGGCATCGTATGATTTTGGTATTGCCTATACTCCTGGTAAGGTTAACGCAGTTGCAGATGAGTTGAGTCGAAGACACGCATGTTTGGGTGCGATGTTTTCGGAATGGAAGAGCCTCGAGCATTTGGCAAGGTTTGATTTCAGGCCAAGATGCGAGTTGGAACCTAAAATATTTGCAAGCTTATCGATAAGACCCACTCTTATTGAAAGGTTTGGCGAAAGCCAAAAGCGAGATACAAAGCATGTCGAGTTTATCCAGAAGATGGAACCAGAAGATAAAGAGTTCGAAGTTGATCGAGAAGGTTGGCTTCAAATGCAAGGGCAATTAGTTGTTCCCGATTTCGACGGATTGAGAGAAGAGGTTCTGAGAGAATTTCATCACTCGAAGTTGATGATTCATCCCAGTGGCAATAAGATGTATCAGGACATGAAGCGAGTCTACTACTGGGAGGGGATGAAGCGGGATATTGGAAAGTTCATTTCCAAGTGTATGAACTGTTAGTTAGTGAAAGTTGAACAGAAGAAGCCAAGTGGTTTTCTTCAGCCGTTAGAAGTTCCAACGTGGAAGTGGGAGCTGATATCGATGGATTTTACTGATGGACTACCTAGAACAAGGGCAGGAAACGAAGGGATTTGGGTAATCATGGATCGCTTAACCAAAAATGTGAGATCCATTCCTGTCAAGTCGACTAGGACGACATTGAAGTTGGTTGAACTTCATGTGAAATGGATAGTTCGATTCCATGGTATTCCTAAGAGCATACTGTGTGACCGAGATCCATTGTTTACGAGTGGATTTTGGAAGCGTATGCAAGAAGATTTGGGAGTCGGGTTGTGTATGGCTTACCATCCCCAAACTAATGGTCAAACCGAGAGGGTCAACCAAGTTTTGGAAGATCTCCTAAGAGCTTGTGTGTTGGATTTTGGGGGATCATGGGAAGACCATCTACATCTAGTTGAGTTTAAAATAATAATAACTACCATTGTAGCATTGGGATGGCACCATATGAGGTGTTGCATGGGAGGCCTTGCAATTCTCCAGCATGTTGGTTAGAAACTGGAGATAAGTTGGTACTTGGACCAGAGATGATTAGAGAGACCTCGGATTGTATAGAGATGGTTCGGCAACGAATGAAGGCGGCCCAAGATCGTCAGAAAAGTTATGTTGATAAACGTCGAAAAGATTTGGAATTCGATGTTGGCGATATGGTTTTCGTGAAGATTTCTCCATTAAAGCATGCGGTTCGATTCGGAAGCAAAGGAAAATTAGCTCCAAGGTTCGTTGGACCATTTCCGATAGTCGAGCGAATTGGAAAGCTCGCATATAGATTGGAGTTACCTGAGAATATGTAGAGTGTGAGTAATGTTTTCCATGTATCGTTCCTATGGAAGTTCGTACATAATTCGATTGTGGTGGTATCTCCACAGCAGTATGGAGACCTAGAACTAGATACCGCAGTTGTGAAATCTCCTAAGCCGCTTCGTGTTGTGGGAAATGACACGAAACTGCTTAGGAGGAACATGGTTAAGCTAGTCAAGGTACAATGGAGTGAATATGGCGATGATTGTACATGGGAGACGGAAGAGAGCATGAGGATGACTCATCCTGAGCTCTTCATCGGTAGGACCTTATGATACCGTATCATCGTTATATCATTGTATCTTGTTGATTGTTTGATAGAATTCTGCATGCTAGGATAAGGCTATGGATGCATGGCTTGATAGTTGCTAGTTTGGATGATAGAATTGGCTTCTCATGGATGATAGGCATTGGGAATTATTGTGGTTGCTTGTGTTTGCTTGGAGTTTCGGGGGCGAATTTCTTAAGGAGAGGAGAATGTAACAACCCGCATTTTACGTATCGAAAGAAGGTAAAAAAAATTTATTTTATTTCTGGAGGGTTGGATCATTCTCATATTTTAATATGTTGCTTATAGGGATGTGAGACATGTCCAAAATTTTTACCGATTTTATTTGTGACCATTTTTCCCCTATTAGTCTTGCACAGGGAATAACTTTTGACTCAGGTCGAATCAGGTGGTGAGACTTATGCCATTGAAAAGAAAATGATGATTCTCTTTCCGTAGAGTGGTTACATTAAAGATTCGGCTCAGCAGTTTGGGAGGAATAGATGTTTTAGGATTTTTCAGTTGGCTGTTCAAGTTTGGAGAGACACAATGTGCTAATTTGGGAAGGCCCATTTGTGGGGCTAGTGGAAGGGTATAAATAGGGGTGGGAGGTATGAGAAATGTTTTAGTTTCTCTATTCTCTCATTAGGTGGCCTATGTTCCTCCTTCCTCTAACACCTTTCCACCATTAAAATCAACCTCTAAAGGAAGGAAATTGCAAATCTACACCATTGGAGGCTAGATCTACATAAATTTAAGAAGGATTTCATCGGATCAAGGGCTTTGGTTCGAATTTCTTGCTGTCCAGATTCTTATTGCATTGATTTTAGCTTGTTTGGGAGAATCGATGAGTGATTTACATCTCTCACATGGATTCAATGAAGTATATGAATGTTTGATCATGTTTTTCATCAAATTCAAGTGTTTAACTATAGATCTACACCATGATAAGTCCATTTTCATATGAATCACCATAAGATTTAATTTAATATGTTTAAACCAGTAATTACTTTGTCATTTCATATGACTATACAAGTTAGATCTATAATTTAGTTCATGTGATCATTTATCATGATTTTGGAGTGATTTGCATAATTTTGGTTAAAATCGTTATATTCATGGTGATAATGGTTTCAAACAATGTTTGTTGCCATATTTGATGAGTTGGACGAGTTGGTTTTGTTAGATTTGTCGTTTGACGAAGTTTCGGTTGAAATCAGAGTTGCATTGGGGTGGTGCAAGTTTTGGGTCGCTCATGGTACGGTCGGTCGGTCCAAGTCTATGTCTTGGGGAACAAGTCGGGGCTGGTCGGTAGATTGAGCTAGAAGTGGTTGGGTCGAGCGAGCTAGAAGTGGTTGGGTGGAGAGAGCCATAAGTGGTTGGGTCGAGCAAGCCAGAATGGGGTGGTCGAGCGCGTGAGTGTGTGGTCAGTCGCACCATCTGGGAATGAGCGAAGGCAGGTCGGTCGAACAGGGTTGGGTCGAGTAGGCTTGAGGTCGAGCAAGCTTGGGTCGAGTAGTAGGGTCGGTCGGTCTCCGCTGAGATGACGAGGTGTTGGTCGAGCAATATGAAGGGTCAGTCGCTCTGGTCGGTCCAAAGGGTCATTTTTTGAAAAATTATATATTTCAGGTACGACCCACATTAGAAGAAAAGAGCTTGAAAAAATGATTCGGGGGAAACTCCCCCGAACCCTTGCCACGGTGCAGTGATGTGATTGGCTCGGTGATGGTGTGACTTCGAAGCAAATTCAAGTAGGTAGGTTTGAAGTGTTGAAAGGTGTTCGTTGAGTGGTGTATAATAGCGAATGATGTGACAACTCAAAGGTCATGAGTTGATGGATAATGTTTGCTCGTGAAGGTTGCTTAGGCTATGAAAAGTCGTCGAGTTGGATTACTAAAGATGAGAAGGCTGAGAGATTATCGTTGTCGCAAGTTCTAGCAGGCTCAAAGCAGGGTTACGATAGGGGCACCTAAAAGACCGGTTGTAGGTCGAGTACCCTGTGTATCCTTGAAAGGCCTAGTTGTCAAGGTTGGACATGCATACGTATTGTTGAAAGGCGTATGGATTTTATGCTAGAACTGGGGTTACCATTAGGCATTGACATATGGCAAGGTTGGTCGTCATACTATTAACGATGGTTTCCAAGCCCGATTGGCGGTGATAGCCAGAGTATGTCATGGTTGATTAGTTGCCTTGTTTGAACCGTCTCATGTAGATTGTCCAACATCGAAGGATATGTTCCTTGGGTTCTTATATGATATTAGTTTAGGCCTCTGGGGCTTGTTCTTGAGGGATGTTGAGTTCGATTAAGATGGTTTATATAAGATATATAATTTGGATGTCATGAGTGCTTTGCCATGATTGAATGGGTGTTCTGGTTTTCATGGATGAATGGTTGAAATGTTATCCTAAAGGCTATCACTATCCGATGTGGGGAAGACAGGAATTGAGTTCTTCTCTGATATTTTAGGTAGATTAGCATGTTTATGTATCCATTCTCGTATACTTTATTGATGAAGCTTTTTAGCTGTTTTATAGCTCACTAAGACTATTGTCTGACTTAAGGTTTTATGTTTCCTCTTATTACCTTGGGTTGTTCATCCAGTTGTGGATGGACATACTAGGTAGCAGGTGACAGATGATTAGTGAGGACGATGTTGTCGTGCAAAGGCGAGCAGGAGGCTGGCGTGATACTTTTACTACTATCTAGTATTTCTGTTTTCGCTATTTGAGTTGCTCTATGAGTGTTGTAGTGAGGCCTTATGTACATACTTGATATTTCCTATAATGTTGGGATAATCTTTCAGGATGTTTTGAAAGTTTGAAATTTTTGCTATATGATGCTTCACTACTATTACCTTTTTTATATGTTCTATTATATTTTATCCTTGCACTGTGAGTTTTAGGACAAGTTCCGATGTTGTTTACTTACTCTGATGATCGTCCATAGTTGCCTGACACACCTTTCAACGCATTATTCCTCTTGTTTAGTGCAGGGGTTATGGGTGATCGTCAAAGAACCACATTTCTTAGAGGTGATACTTTGATGAAAACCATGTCTCCCACCTCAAACTCAATATCGGTCATTCTCTTATCTGCGTATGACTTCTGCCTATCCTGAGTTGTCTTCGTGCATCTGCGGATAAGATCAATCTTTTCTGAAGTTTCTCTAATCATTTTAGGTTTAAGTAGAAGCCTATCTTTAGACTCCCACCAATAAGTCGGTGATCTACATGGTCGTCCGTACAATGCCTTGAAGGGTGCCTTGCCTATCTAGCCTGATAGCTGTTATTGTAGGCTGTGTAGTTAAAGCCCCACTAAATCCTTGCAAAATCTCCGCTATAACCCGTTGCGCTCTCCAGTCGCTACGCTATTTTAATTTAGCGCTGATGAATAGTAGCTCTGCTTAAAGCCCTGCTATTTTCTGTTTCTTCCGCTAAATCAACGATATTTAGCATCCGCTTTTGCAGTATTAATATACAAAGGATGATTTAACCAATTCTCTTTTAAAATAAATCAAAAAATTAATGTAAAGAGTTAATTTTAAGTCATAAATGCCTTATATAAGATAAAAATATGTAGTAATCCTCGAATCTAGCATGCATAATCATGATATTATTTGATTTTGTTATATAATATTAATTAATATTCGTTTCTTCTACAAAAATGATGCGAGAATGATAATAAATTTTAATTATATAGCTTTACATCAAATTAATATTTTTGCACATCCGCTATATCCCCTCTATTTCCCCGCTTTATCCCCGCTACGGCTTTTCATACCTCTACCGTTATAGAACCGCTAAGAGCTTTAACTACATAGATTGTAGGCGAACTCTACCAATGGGAGATGCTCCTCCCAAGTCCCTCCGAAGTTTAGGATACACAACCTCAAAATATCCTCAAGAACTCTATTTACCCTCACAGTCTGCCCATCAGTCTGAGGGTGATATGCGGTGATCAACCATAAATGTGTACCTAATGCCTCTTGCAGGCTCTTCCATAACTCACTAGTGAAGACGGGGTCTTGATCACTCACTATGCTAAAAGGTACTCCATGTAGATGGACTATCTCACGAAGATAAACTGATGCCAACCATGTTGTTGTTCTCTTAGTCTTAACATGAATGAAATGAGCGCTCTTAGTAAGCCTTTCAACTATAACCTAGACACTAGTGTTGCCTTTCCTCGATCTAGGCAAACTATCAATAAAATCAATAGGGACGCTCTCCCACTTCCACTGTGAGACCTCCAAAGGATGAAGTAAACCATCGGGCTTCCTTTGCTCAGCCTTGACTTGCTGGCAAACTAAACATTGAGAGACAAACTATGCTACATCCTTCTTCATCCCACCCAAAAAGAAAACCCTCTTCATATGTCTATACATCTTATCACCGCCCGGATGGATAGTCATCCTGTAATGATGGGCTTCCTCATGGACTGTCTTCAATAGACTCCCAATTTGGGGAAGACATTACGTTCCATATCATCGCAACCACCCTCTACCATCCGTGGAATATCTACTAAGGTGACCAAAAGTCTCCCCTCTAATGAGCCTATCCAAGATGTCTACTATCTATGGGTCCTCTCGTTACGAAGATCCTATCTGATCCATAAGAGTAGGTTGCACCTCTAAGGATGCCAACAGACCAGGTATGAAATCCGTAGATGGCCTAAAATCGAAGGTCGATATATGCTCCAAGTTCAGCCTCTCTACGAATAGAGGACTCAAAGTCATCCTTTGCCTACTCAACATATCTGCCACCACATTACCCTTGCCAGGGGTATAAGCAAACTCAAAATAATAGGATGTTAGAAACTCCATCCATTTTTGTTGTCTCAAATTGAGATTCCATTGAGAGAACTAATACTTGAGAGATTTATGATCTGTGTACAACTCAAACTTCTCTCTAAGTAGGTAATGTCGCCAAGTCTTAAGTGCAAATACTATAGCAGCCAACTCTAAATCAATGGTAGGGTAGTTCTTCTCGTGAACTCTCAACTATCTACCACCGTAGCATACTACCCTTCCCTCTTGCATTACTGCGGCACCAAGCCATGTACCACATGCATCAGTGTACACTGTGAACACTTTGTTCCCATCAGGAAAAGTCAAGACTAGGCTGTTGTCAAAGCCCTCTTCAATCATTGAAAAGCATCCTCACAGTCAATATCCCAAGAAAAGATCAAATTCTTCTTCATCATTCTGGTGAGTGGTGCTGATATCTTTGTGAAGTCCTTAATAAGCTTCCTATAATAGCCTGCTAAACCAAGAAAACTCCTCACCTCCGTTGCATTCTTTGGAATATTCCAATCTTGAACTGCAATTACTTTCGCGGAATCCACTGCTATCCCTTCCTTGGAGATCACTTGCCCTAAAAATCTCACTTCCTTCTTCCAAAATTGACATTTGAAATTTTTTGCCTTAAGCTGGTGCGCTCAGAGAGTCTTCAAAACCTCCCCTAAATGTAGGGCATGTTCTTCCTCGCTCTTCGAGAAGATCAGAATGTCATCCACAAAGACTACAATGAACTTATTCAGAAACTCCCGGAACACCTTACTTATCAGATCCACAAAATATGCGGGTGCATTCGTCGACCCAAAAGGCATGATTAGCCACTCGAAGAAACAATCTGAAGTTCTGAAAGAGGTCTTGTTTATACTATCCTCGGCCACCCTCAATTTATGAAACTCTGTGTACCCAAGTCTAACTGAGAGAAAACAGATGCACCGACGAGCTTGTCAAACCGATCATCTATCCTTTGAAGTGGGTGCCTATTCTTCTTAGTGAGTTCATTCAACTCCATGTAATCCACACATAAGTGAAGCGAGCCATCCGCCTTAGTTACAAAGACGAATAGAGCACCCCATTCAGATATGCTTCGCCTAATAAACCCCTTCTCAAGTAGGTCCCTTACTTGCTTGCTGAGCTCCCTCCTTTCCCTAGGAGTCATGTGGCGCACAGGCAATGCGACTGGCTTTGCGTTATCCACCACATATATTCGGAAATCAATCTTGCACCTTATAGGTATTCCCTTAACCTCATCAAAAACATATGGATACTCATAGACTACAGGTAGAGATCGCAAGTCATCGACAGAAGCACTCTTGCTCTTCACCGGAATGAAATGAGCACTCTTCGTAAGTCTATCCACAATAACCCAAATGCTCGTATTCCCTTTCCTTGACCTTGGTAGCCCATCGATAAAATCCATGGAAATACTCTCCCACTTCCAAAGTGGAACGTCTAGAGGATGCAATAGCCCACCGGGCTTCTTTGACTCGGCCTTAACTTGCTGGCAAATGATACATCTAGAGACAAACTCTGCCACATCCTTCTTCATCCCAGGCCAAAAGAAAATGCGCTTCATATCTTTATACATCTTATCTCCGCCCGGATGTATAGTCAACTTAGAGCGATGTGCTTCCTCAAGAACTTTTCTTACTAAATCTTCTACCATTGGAACACATAACCTTCCGTCTCTCCTCAGCCAACCCTTGTCATCAATAGAATATCGAGCGAGATGACTAGACGCCTCTCCTTGAATCAGCTTATCCATAATCTTAACTATCTGAGAGTCTTCTCTCTGTGAAGCCCCAACTTGATTAAGAAGGGTAGGTCTGAGTTCCAGAGATGCTAAAGAACCGGTCATCGACTCAACCGCCAAAGAGAAATCAAAGGTCGCCACATACTCTAAATTCTTCATCCCAACGAATAGAGGACTCAGAGTCAACCTTTTTCTACTCAATGCATCTGCTACCACATTCCCCTTGCCAGGGGTATAGGCTATCTCAAAATCGTAGGACGCCAAGAATTCCATCCATCTTTGTTGCCTCAGATTCAGATCCTTCTGAGAAAAGAGATACTTCAATGACTTGTGATCGGTATAAATCTCAAATCTTTCTCCCAGAAGATAATGGCGCCAAGCCTTGAGTGCATATACTATTGCTGCCAACTCTAAGTCATGAGTGGGATAATTCTTCTCATGCACTTTGAGTTGCCTACCGCCAAAGCATATCACCCTTCCTTCTTGCATCAGAACAGCTCCTAATCCCGTGCCACATGCATCGGTGTATACTGTAAATAACTTCCCTCCAT
Source organism: Allium sativum (assembly GCA_030737875.1). Taxonomy (NCBI): domain Eukaryota; kingdom Viridiplantae; phylum Streptophyta; class Magnoliopsida; order Asparagales; family Amaryllidaceae; genus Allium; species Allium sativum. Next base: position 198,088,732 of record CM060925.1, on the reverse strand, counting down.
CGGGCAATGCTAGAACAGGTGCTGATGTGAGGGCTCTCTTGAGCTTCTGAAAAGCAAGCTCGCATTCTATGCTCCAAGCAAAAACTAAATTCTTCTTCGTCAATTGAGTGAGAGGAGCGGATATCTTCGCGAAGTCCTTGATGAACTTCCGGTAAAAGCCTGCAAGACCTAGAAAACTTCTCACTTCGGTTGCATTCCTTGGAGTCTTCCAATCCTGAACTGCAACTACCTTAGCGGGATCCACCGCTAAGCCTTGCTTAGATACTATATGCCCAAGGAATCTAACTTCTCTTCTCCAAAAGTGACACTTGGAGAACTTGGCCTTCAACTGATGCGCTCTAAGCGTATCCATTACCTCCACGAGATGCCTTGCGTGTTCTTCCTCATCCTTAGAGAAGATCAGAATATCATCTACGAAGACCACGACAAACTTGTTCAAGAACTCCCTGAACACCCTACTCATCAAGTCTACGAAATATGCGGGTGCATTAGTCAAGCCGAACGGCATGACAAGCCATTCGAAGAATCCATCTGGCGTTCTGAACGCAGTCTTGTCTATACTATCTTCAGCTACCCTGAGCTGATGGAATCCAGTAGCAAGATCAAGCTGAGAGAAAACAGAAGCACCGACAAGCTGGTCAAAGAGATCATCAATCCTCGGTAACGGGTGTCTGTTCTTCTTAGTCAGCTTATTCAACTCTCGATAATCAACACAAAGTCGGAGAGAACCATCTGCCTTGGTAGCAAATACCACAGGCGCTCCCCATTCAGATATACTTCGTCTAATGAAGTTCTTCTCAAGCAACTCCTTCACTTGCTTACTTAGCTCCCGTCTTTCACGCGGAGCCATGTGCCGAACGGGCAAAGAAACCGGCTTTGCATTATCCACCAGATAAATGCGGAAATCAATCTCTCGCTTAGGGGGCAACCCCCTAACTTCATCGAAAACATCCGGATACTCTCGAACCACTCTCACAGACTGAAGAGTTTCCATTGACGAGTCGAGTGATTCAAGATAGCACAACATGACGGGACCTCTCGGATTACAAGAAATTTCTAAGGTGTTTCCGAGGCGAGTCACGAGCCTCACCACCCTATGCTCACAATCAAGGATGGCTCCATATCTAGACAACCAATCCATGCCCAATATCAATCCGTATCCCCTAAAACCAAGAACATAAGCACTACACAAGAACTCTACACTCAGTATAGAGATCCTCAAATCCCCACATATCATAGACAGATGGGCGGAACCCCCAATAGGATTTGAGACACAGACGGGATCATCTACCAAGCTAGTACTAAGGTGCAAACTATCAACAAGATCAGATGAGATAAAGCTATGCGACGCACCAGAATCAAACAAAGTACGAACTGGAAAATCAGAAATATATACAAGGCTCTCAACAGAAATACTACCTCGGTCGGGAACTGGAGCGGTATTGAGAGCATGAACTTGCCCTCCTGAAGGTCCAGCATGCTGAGTCTGGCCCTGGCCTTGCCCTTGCTTCTTCGGGCAATCCTTACTGAAATGTCCAGTCTCACCGCAGAAAAAGCATTCACCATTCTTCCTTTTCCTCTTCTTACAATCCTTAACAAGATGCCCAACTGAACCGCAATAATGGCACTTCCCCTTGTTGTTATTGCCCTTGTTGTTGTTCCCCTTGTTGCCTTGACTCTTGTTCTTGTTCTTGTTCTGATTGCCTTGACTGCTCTGACCACTTGGAATACCCTGATTTCCTTTCCACTGGGGATCAGTCTTCTTGGCTTGAGTATCATTCATCTTGACCTCTTTCTTGACATCTCCCTGAAGTAACGCCATATCAACCAAGCTCTCAAACGTGGCCCCATGGGGAATATGTGACATAGCCAATCCCTGCAACGGCTCATTCAATCCTCTAGCAAAACGAAGAGCCTTCTTCTGAGGAGTATTCACCATATCCAAGCCAAAACGAGCTAACTGATTGAACTTGTTCACATATTCTTTGACAGACATATCTCCTTGTTTCAAAGTTATGAACCTCTCCATTTGCAGATTCTCCTCAGCAGAAGATAGAAACTTAAGCACGAACCTTGCCCTGAAATCGGCCCAAGTCTCAACAGGCCTAGTACCATTGGTGACTTCCCACCAATAAGCGGCTTCATCCTTCATAAGCCAAACCGCCAACAAGATCTTCCTCTGATCGTCTAACCCAAAGATAGTAAATAAATCCTCGGTCTCTTTCAACCAATTTCTGGCCTCTACAAAAGTCTCAGTGCCTTGAAAGTTCTTGCCACCCATTGCTTTGAAATCCTTGCAAGTCTTTGCGAAGTCAGCTTGAGGATGTTGAGGGGGAGGAGGAAGAGGAACCTCAGCGACAGGAGGAGGAGGAATATTAACTACCGGAGGAGGAGGAACATTAACTACTGGAGGAGGAGGAGGAGGGACATCTGCGGGGCCGGCTTCGGTCGCCCTAGCCTCCAAAAGTCTCCTATACCAAACAGGTACGTGTACTCCCTCCGGAATAGCAAAGTTATCGGCCATACTGAAAAAGACAGATTCAGAATGGAGAAAAACGAAGGAATTTTGCTAATGGCTTTTTGGGGAATAGCCTTTAAAATAAACTAGACTTTTCTTTGGAAAATACTTTATACTTGGTTTTGAAAATAGTTTTCCAAAAGTTTTCTAAAAACCTTTTTGTTCCTTCTCGTAAACCATATGCTCTGATACCAAATGTAACACCCCACCTCCGCCAGGGTGACTCTTGCAAGCACTCTGACTTTGGAGGGGCGTTTGAATCAGGTAAACATGCATAATGATATATCAAGGCAGAACAAGAACATATGTATATATGTAAACAGAGTAAATAACATAGATAAAACAGCGGAAGATTTTCAAACCATTTCAAAACAAGTCTGGTACAACATAATGTTAACTTTCCAAATACACAAGTCTAGATAAAAACAACATTACTGAAAAACTGAAATACATAAGTACTATCCCCAAAATTAATGATAACCATAGCTAGCTTCATGTCAAGACCGTACATGAGCTAAGATCCCACAAGCAAGCGATCAGAAATCCAGCTAAGCTCCAATATTCCCTCCCTGAGAACCTGGGGGGGGGGGGAACGGAAGAAAAAGGGGCGAAAGAAAACAGGTCAGTCAAAAAGACTGAGTAAGCCCTACTACAATCAATGTAAACTGATAAAGTTAACTGGCATGAGCAGCAGGGATGAACATAAGGATAACAACATACTAGCATGATGATTAACTAACAAGGTAGATAAAGGTGTCATCGCATAATCAGGTTTAAGGTTTTGCACCACAGGTGTACTAGCAAACTAACATGACTGGAATAAACAAGTATTGATCCCTTGGCCCAAGCTTTGGCCCAATAACATGAAATGACCCTAATACAAGGTCCAACCAAACGGCCTAGTCGATCGGCTCCCTAAGCCTAACTCGTCACGTGTTGGTGTCAATACGGCCCAAACATAATTGTAGTCGAACTGTGCCGGGTCCACCCTTCGGGTGTATCAAGCCCTAGGGTGCCAACCCCTGGACACCATAAACATGAGTGCACAGTCTCGATCTACTGGTACCCATGGGTGACTTCTCCAAATACGGACTACGTGCACGACCAAAGTCCGTCCGGAACTACATCGGCGTACCACCCGGCCGTCGTTTATTGGTCGCTTACCTCCAGCCCAGTAATTCGTGCCCCACACCCTAACCTAGTCCCTAGGGCCATGATGATACAAACTTGGGATTACTGCTGGAGTGGACCCCCATTGCTAGGATTTTCTAGTGGGTTAAGTACGGTTTAACCCTCTTGCTAATCATGGATTAACTTGGTTAAGTGTAACGATGAGTTCAAGACTTAACCCTGATTAATCTACCAAGCCCAAATTGGTTAAGTATTAAGTGGACCATGACTTAACCCTAATCATGAGGCATTAATTAATTTAATGCGCCTTAACCTCTCACATTAGACCTTGTTGTGGTTACTAGTTAAGCCGGGCGGGTCCGGGTAGCTTTACACCACAACTTGGTCTAACCTCGGGTTCAAGGTACAACATGGCCAACTTCTCACATTGGGTCCTATTTGTTTGTAGCAACTAGTTAGGCCGGTCGGTTCCGTGTAGGTTTACGCTACAAACTCAACCCAACCTCGAGTTGGTCACACTTATCTTTTCTAAGTGTCATGTCCATCATGTTTCCAAAACAGATTACAAGTTTTCAAGCAATTGGGTAGACCTAACTTAATAGGTAAATTCCCAATGGGTAGACCTAACTTAATAGGTAAATTCCCAAGCTTATGTTTTTAGGTCTTTTAAGTTTACCCAACCCCAAATGCAATCCCATCGCTTACATATCGCAATAGCGTATAAAGGATAGAAAGAGGGAACTTGGCATAATCATGACATAAAGGTATTGAAGCCACAAGTTCAACATGGTGGCATATGAAATGTACATGTGTTCATATACTTGCATATTACATTTTTAGGCCTCAAAAGCATGCATAAAACCAAACTTAACATATTGGTGATACATGGTGCTAAATGACATGTAGAAATGGCCATAAGTTCGCGTTTAGCCTCACATGCAAGTTATCATAAGGGATATGATAACTTACATGTTGCCAAAATGCAACCTTTAGCCTAAAGCTTGAAGCTTTATGTTCACATACTCAAGATAAGCTTGCATAACATGATAACATGAACAAAATGATCATCCCAAACTTGCATAACATACTTGCATATCATAACATGGCATACTTGCATAGCATAACATGGTAAACTTGCATAACATGACATGATGAACTTGCATATCATAGCATGACAAACTTGCATATAAACTTGCATATTACAACATGATAAACTTGCATATCATAGCATAGTAAACTTGCATATAAACTTGCATATTACAACATGATAAACTTGCATGTCATAGCATAGTAAACTTGCATATAAACTTGCATATCATACATTTAACTTTAGAGTTTAAGTATGAAAGTAGAATAGGGCTTACAATGCCAAAGCCCTTATGAAATCAAATAAACCCAAAATGCAAGCAAAACCCTTGAGCCAAAATGATCAAAACTCTTTCTTTATGATGCAAATATAGAAACTTGACTTGAATGCAAGCTAATGATGCTCATACAAGCTTGAAAACACTTGTATGGATGGAAAATCTCATAAAAATTTACTTAGGAATTTTAGAGTGGAGGCCATGAGAGGATTGATTTTGCCATAGTTTTGTTGTAGGATTGATTAATGATGATTTAGGGTTAGGTTAGGGCCTTATTTATAGAGATTAGGACTAGTTTCAACCCTAGGATTAAAACCTAGTTCCAATCTCAGCCCTCAAAACCGAATCTGGCCCCCAAGCTCAACACAATCTCTAAATGGTGCACCAGGCTAAACAGCCCGGCTGGACCAAGTCGACAGCCAAGTCGACAGGGCTGTCGACTTGGGTCCTACCAAGTCGACTCCCAAGTCGACAGGGCTGTCGACTTGGGTGCTCTGGCGGGAACTTTCCCGCCTAGCCCAATCTGACCTAATTTTTCAAATTCAAACTTGAATTTGAAATCTGTTTTTACTTTGAATTTTTCTGAAAACTTCGTTGGGCCTTAATCGGGTCATACGGACTCCTATTTTCGCAAACTCGGACTCTATTTCGCGTATTTTTCCGAGACGAACGCAATGGCATAGTCCGTTTCCCTTGATTCAGATTTTTGAATTAAATTCTGCCTCGATTTACGTTATAACAGGTTATTGAAAATACGGGTTGTTACACTAGTCTATCACCTGCAATTAAAAAAATAAAATTTCTTTTATTTTGATTAGTACACTATATATTGCAATATGACAGTGCAAAGAAATATCTTCTTATGTCATATTATGATATTCAATATGGCATTGTATAGGTTGTGCTATTCTGTGTCTGTATAGTTAGATATCCATCTTAACAATTCAAAAATGAATGGCGCAGTTTTAAAAAGTAATCATGTATTAATTACCTGACCGCTGATGAATATACTGGACCATATTGTAATCAGAAATTATTAATTTAGCAGTTTTAAAAAGTCCTTTTTCAACTACAAAATGAGTGGTGCTGTTTTAAAAAGTTGAATTTGCATTATGTGGAGCAAGAAATATTGGCAGTTTAACGTGCTATCAACAGAATTACAAGTGGTATATGGTTTTATGATTAATCCCAGTGGCCTTAAATTATTGTGTGCAGCATTTTATGGACGGCATACTCCCAGACAACAATTAATCTATGGAATCATATTATGTGTTTATCTCAGAATGCTACAGGGCCATGGATTGCATCAAGAAATTCCAACGCAGTGATTTATGATGCTGATTGTATTGGTCCGTCTATAATTGTAGAAATGCGGATGATAATTTTTAGAGATTATGGACACTGTTAGACTCACTGAAATTCAGGGAAGAGGTAATAATTTTACTTGGCGAGGAGGTAAAGATTTTTCTATGCATAGTAAAATTGATAGAATTTTTACTAACATGAAATTCCAGGAAGTTTTTGCACAATTTTCTACTTTTTTGTTACCGCATTCCACTAGTGATCACTTTCCTATCCTAGTGCAGCTAAATCATGATATCCTGGTAAAAGGTCTTTTTTTCATACATACATTCATTTTCTAGTTGAAAAAAATTACCTGACTGCTGATGAAAGATCCTAGTAAAAGGTCTTCAATTTCTTTTCTGTTGACAATTATAAGTTCGTTTCCAACTTCACCTTCCCAAGCTGTTGCACTGTAAAAGTAACAAGTAAAATGTTAGTGAAATAGTTAGTTTGTTATTTATTTTTGGATTTAAATTGAATGGGTTGTGATACGTACTTTACTTCACCTACACAGTAAAAAAAATTTTGAATAGCAGACATTTTTGAATACTCCAAATGTCGAAGATGAGAGCCTTCCAAGCTTCTTGTTGGTAGTGTAGATTCAGTTTCTGGTGTAGCAATTTTTTCAATGTCAATTATTTCTGTCTGTGTGTCTTTACCATCTTCGTTTGTCTTGCTGTTTTTCCTTTTTCTTTTCGCTTCTCATATGTAAACTCCAAATCTTCTTTTTTTCTGTTTTTCCTTTTGTTTTGATTCTTTGAATCATTGAAGATTGTTTCACTATCACTTTGTCTGCATTTGCAATGTTGATTTCTTTATTTTGTTGGTTTTGATCTTCCTTTTTATTTGTAGTTGGTGTTTCTGACTCCACTATTTCGGTGTCATCTTCAGTGCTAATCAACTTGAATGTTGGCGGTGTAACATTCATGAGTTTGTCGCTGTATAGCCGTAATTGTCTTGTGTTGTCATTGCTATTGGCACTTTCTGGTGTATTAAGTTTTTTTTTTCTAAAATTTGATTTTCTTTCAACAGCTTCATAATCTCCAAATCTTTTTTCTTTCTTAATTCAATTTCATCGGATAACTGTTTTTGCATATTCTTTAGCTTTGATTCCAGTTGTTGAATTTGATATTGCATCATATTTTGCTGTCCCAAACTATTTGTTCGTAATTTCAAATTTTGGCTGTCTTCTGAACTTCTTGTTTCATCACTGTCTCTTACTTCTTCAGTAGTCTTTTCTCATAATCAGTGACATTTAGCATCTGCTTGTTGAGCTGTGCATAAAAATTCAGGATTATATATTGCATATAGTGTGACTATTGTTTTACTGGCATTTACTGGAAAACAATATGCGTTTATATAATTGAAATGATATCCTGACATATACTTGAAAATAGTATGCATGTATATACTAGAAAACAGTATGCATTTATATACTGGCATATGCAGATATTTGTTTTTCAACATTATTTATTCAGACAAAGTAGGTTAATTTAGCAATAAAAATTAAAAAAAATTGGAGGCAGAAAGTCATCTGCTATTTGGTAGCTTCACAGTGTACACTTCACAGTGTACAACTTAGTGTATGATAAAATGGGACTGATTTATTGTTAGGTAGACAACACATTTAAAATATGATTGATTTTGTGTCATTTCCATTTTATAAAAGAGGAAGTTGCTTGAATTTAAGAAAATAAATTCTAGTTGATCAAAAAATTATTAGTGAACAATTTATGAAATTTGTATAAGAATGTAGAATTTTAGAAGTTATATATAAAGTACAGTATGATATAGGAAACAACAGTACTTTTAATAGATCACATACAAAAAAAAGATGTCATTTCTAATAATAAAAACAGTAAAGCTTGTGATCATTTTGAACCAATATTTAAATCTGGAAGTATTAATAGAGAATTGAATAGTTTAAAGTACCTTCGATTTTGGCAAGTATTTCAGACCATCATATGATATTCTGTGTCTCAATATGCTAAGATTCCATTTAGCTGCTTTTCGTAATGTGGAGTCGGTAATTTTTTTCGGAATAACAATTTTGACACGCTCACATAACCAATACTGTCATAATGGAGAAACAAAGTTAGTATGTAGTAATTTTGTTTAAAATTAAATTTACTTGTACATACCAGTGTAAGCATTACACAACCAGAAATGCTCCTTGGTGATTTTTTGAAGTGAGCTAAACTTTTAGTGATGCTTTCCTTCAATGATGATCGCCATGAGATGGATTTCATCTTTCTCAAATTAAGGATATATGGAACAATTGTCCATCCTAGTAGCCTTTGGTTGTTTGAAAAAAAAAATGTTGCTAGAAGATGCATTATTATGAGAAGTGGGGGATCTTTTTCATCTTTGTTATCTTTGATTTCCAATAGTAGGTTAATTCTTTTTTCAACCATATCTCTTGATATAAACCCACATTCTCCAAAGTTCCTTGTAATGAATTTTTGTTCATTGTCGTCTAAATTAGTAAAGCCTACTGGTCCTAAAGGGAATAAGTTTTTTTCCAAGTTTTGGCATTCCAAAAATCAAACTTATATCATCTACTGTCACTTCCATAAATTCTCCTCCAATTTCAAACATTCCTTTGTCAATTGAATAGCATGTAATTAATGCATCCAAATTCCTTGCACATTTACTAAAATCCAATGCATTAACATGACCTTCGTAGAACATTCTAATGAAGTTGTTAAACGGTGTTTTCCTTAGAAACTCTAACTGATTTTCTGTAAAATTACATTTTGATTTGATAAGTTGTATCATCTTAAAAACACCTCGCAAGTTGCACCTATAAGTATTGTTGATGATTTCCACTTGAACATCTTCAACATTGTCATATTCTGTTGTGGAAATGGATTGTGGTTCTACCTCTTTTTTCTTCTTCTTCAGTGTTGTCTGTTTTTTTGAATTCTTCACTTCAGATTGTTTTTCAGCATTTGTTTCAGGTTGGTTATCAGCATTCACTTTAGGTTGGTTTTCAACATTCATTTCAGGTTGGATTTCATCATTCAGCTTAGTGTGATTTTCTTTTTGCCCTTTTACTTGTCTCTTTTTTTGTTTCTGTTTTTTTCCTGAGATGATTCAAAATCTGATATGTCATCACCAATTTGAACCTGTAAAATAAAAATAGTGTTAACAATTATAAAGTATGAATGTATAGGTCATAATAAATTGAATGCAATAATTACCTGTACAATAAGATAAATCCATAGATTGAAATAACAATTATACTGAATTTATCTTTAATATAATAGTAACTAGCTGTATAAAATTGTGAATGTATAGGTCATAATAATTTGAGTGGTTGAATTTAGCTTTAAATTTGATGATAGACTGCAGTATAAAAGGGATAAATCAAACAACTATTGAAATTTAACTTCATACTATATGCAGGAAAATATAGATTTATATAACCTTGAAATTAGCTTTTTATTAGAGTAAGTAGCAGTTCAAAATGATAAATATGCAGGCCAATATAAATAGATTTGTGAATTGTTCAATTTTATTTTTATTGTATGTAATAAGTACCAATTGAAAAGGTTTAATCTATATATCATTGAACTTATCATTTTATTATAATAATTTGCAATTGAAATTGATAAATGTACAAATCTAAATTAATTATTTTATGGAATTTAGCTTTATATTACATAATAATAGAAGTCAAAAATGATTAATCTACAAGTCATAATTTGTTCAACTGTTGTATGCAGCTGAAGTTGATAAATATACAAATCAAAATTTATTTGAATATGGAAAATTGATTAATTACCTGCACAATAAGATAAATCCATAGATTGAAATAACAATTATGCTGAATTTATCTTTAATATAATAGTAACTAGCTGTATAAAAGTGTGAATGTATAGGTCATAATAATTTGAATAGTTGAATTTAGCTTTAAATTTGATGATAGACAGCAGTATAAAAGGGATAAATCAAACAACTATTGAAATTTAACTTCATACTATATGCAGAAAAATATAGATTTATATAACCTTGAAATTAGATTTTTGTTAGAGTAAGTGGCAGTTCAAAAATGATAAATATGCAGGCCAAAATAAATAGATTTGTGACATGTTTAATTTTATCTTTATTGTATATAATAAGTACCAATTGAAAAGGATTAATCTATATATCACTGAACTTATCATTTTATTATAATAATTTGCAGTTGAAATTGATAAATGTACAAATCTAAACTAATTATTTTATGGAATTTAGCTTTATATTATATAATAATAGAAGTCAAAAATGATTAATGTACAAGTCATAATTTGTTCAACGGTTGCATGCAACTGAATTTGATTAATATACCAATCAAAATTTATATGACTATTGAAAATTGACAAATCTACTACACAAAATCTGTTGAATTGTTGCATGCAGTTGAAATTGATAAATCTTCTACACAAAAGAATTTATCCTGTCCAAACCAATCCCATATTACAAATTACATCATTTGCCTGATCATTGTTTCAGTATTCTACCACAACATTCTCATCAACATTCTCATCATTAAAGCCAGTTTCTATATTAGCAAACTGATCAGCCATTACCTCTAAATGTCTTTCAACAACCAAACCCAAAAAACTATCTGAATATGACTCATTTTTAACATCATTGACCATCATTTTTTTAGAGTGTACATCTTTACCACTCAACAATTAAACTAGTCTGAACAATTAAACCAGTCATGAACTATATAGAATTTAGCTTTTAATTACTTAACAAGCTCTAATCCTACGAATCAAAATTTAATTACTTACAAGTCATGCAGTCTAATCCTCTAGTTGTATGAATGTAAATATCGGTAAACTTTAAATTACCTTTTTTGTTCAGCTGTTTGGTAGATCTAGTTATCGTCATCGACAAGCTCCAAACCCTAGCTTGCAAAACCAGCGATGGAGAGTAACTAGTGATGGAGAGAGTAAGTAGCTGATGGAGTAGGCAAAACCCTAGCTCGAAATCTAAAACGAAGTCAATAAACTGCGCGAAACCTAGTTCGATGTAAAATGAGTCGCCATTTTGGATTGAGAAGGTAAAGTAGAGAGTAACAGTGAGGATTTGTTTTGTGGACGGAGAGGATCTGTTTTCGTGGAACGGAGAGGATTTGTTTTGTGAAACGGTGACGTGTCCTTGTTTTAATTATTAAAGTTGGTTGTCCTCTGTTATAATTTTTTGCCCAAACGTGTCCTTAATTTACAATACCCCTTGTTTAATATACCATGTTCGTCCATCACATGTAGAAAATTATTGGACTAAATTGAAAATAAGTATAAAATTTGGAGTTAAATAACAGTTACACCAAAAAAAATCTGAAAGAAACTAGGATTCAACTGGTAAATTACCTCAATTTCTAGGGGTGGGCATTAACCGAACCGCAGTGCGTAAACCGCCCAAACCGAACCTAAAAAATGGTGCGAAAAATTGATTTGGATGCTCTCTCTAATAAAAATATCCAAACCAAACCCACTCGCAATGATACGGTTCGGTTGCGGCTTAACCATTGATCAAATCGTATTGAATTGGACTGAACCGCGGACCTTTATACCGAACCGCGCCCACCCCTATCAATTTCCACCTTCGTACGCCACACCCTCTTCTTCTTCTCATGAAAGATGCAAAACCCATTTCTTTGTTAAAAAATTATAATTACTGCAACTTATACCCTAAAATCAATAAGCAATTAAAAATAAGATCGTATTTCTCTCTGAATTGAAGCAATTCTGGGAGGTTTAGATCAGTTTTCGATTTGGTAGACCTCCGTGTCGTGAAGGCCAACGGCCGGCGGTTCTGACGATCTAACCGGCGACCCGATCGGGTCATCATAACACTGGTGTACAGTATTCATCGTTTTAATATTATCTACTTTATTTCTAAAATTAGTAGTGATTTTCTCCATTTATACCTTTGTGTACGTCCATGACGTTACTTTAATAAGTACAACCACATTGAAAATATGCCAAAATAACCACAATTAAACTGATTTCAAAAAACCATTTTATCTGGACTTCAGATTTTGCTCAAGGGAAGACTTTCTTTATATACAAGGATTGCATCCATACGTAAAAAGTCTCATAATTTAGTGTACCAAAATTATTCTAGGCGTTTTCAAAACAGTTCCAATAATTGGTGGAAAACTGCATGGAAAACCGAAAATGATATCTAGAGGACATCATATCCGACAATACATACGACGTTTAATTAATAATTGTAGGCCTAAAATTAATGAAATGCATTCATCATGAAAAAAGATTATTCTCGACGTCGAGCATCCAAATATGCAAAAAACTAGAAAAATTAATTATACAATATTAATTTGACATGTCCTGCTTAAAATAAACTTACCAATTTATAGAGGTCACGGAAAGTGAAGCATAGGAGAGGAAATTGAAAATTCTAATAATATGATCCTTACATTAAGGTTCATTTACACTATGATGAGTACCGGTGCCTAGAACAAGACTAGATTACATTATTTCTATTAATATCAAAAAATGAACACTAACACCCCGAAAAGTGTGTGTACACCTTCTAATTGTTTAGATCTAGATTAGGAGGCAATCACAAACAAAAGCAGTAAAGACAAAGAGTCATAGTTGTGAAGACCGAACCATACGTCAAACCATGGTGATGCAAGGTTCAAGGTTTTCGAGGTTCAACCGGTCAGACCGTGAGAACCATGCTGACAGTTTTTTTTTCTATTTTTCTGATTTAAACGTAAATTATTTTAAATATAGATAAAATTTAACCAATTATGACATATACTCATGTCCAAACCAGTTGGAACACCTTGGCATGATCTAAGAAGTCACATGTTCAATTTTCGTCGTCAACTCACTTGTCATGTATTATATTATATACTACCTAATTGGAATATTTATATAACCACTAATAATAACAAAGTTGTAAATTTACTAATTTTTAATAGTGAAAGAGAATTAGTTCAACAATATAATTCATAAAATGTACATAATAATGAATTATATTATTCAAAATTTAATGATATTCGCTATTAAATTATTTTTTAAATTTATTATGTCAAAAAATGATGAATGAAAAAAATTTTGTTTTTCAAATTCGAAGAACCGTGAGGTTCAAAGAGGTCGGTCCAGAGGTTTTTAACGGGTTTTGAGGTTAAACCGCGGGTCTGTGCGCGCGCAAAGTTATTTCATTTTCAGAGCCGTGGCGCTTCAAGGTTGAATGTTAACCGCAGTTGAACCGAGGCTGTGTATGGTATTTAAAACACTGCAAAGAGCAATTAAAGTAGTTCAGCCTCAAGTTTGGTCTATGTCTACTTTTAAAAGGGATTTCATTATCATTCTCAACATTACAAGGCACATATTTCCTATAACTTTGCTCATCTTTTCTCTTTACAACAATTCTCTCTATTTCTTCTGTTTGATCTCTCGATTCTCTCAATTTCACCGTGGAAAACCTTTGATCTCATTAGATGTGGAGATTATTGGAGTAGATCTTCAATAATCTTGCACTTGGATGATCTTTGCTCGATGATTGATATGCTTGATAGGAGCTTGAAAGAGATTTAATTGAGCTTGAGAATAGTTTAAGATGTTGGAGAATGAAAATGGAAACACTTTGTGGTCGAAGAAATTGGTCCCTTTCACGTTAGAACGGGTGAGGTATTTATAGGCATCGTCGTGGAGTGATTTGGAGTGGTGAGGCTTAAAATTGGTATAGAAAGGGTAGTTGCATGCTGATCCTTATATCTAATTATGTATATCATGTTTATCTATAAAATATTCAAAATTTTCTAATTTTTGGCTCAGTTTCCATACTGCATCTTGTATTTGTTGTCTTGTTATAACATAACCTTATTTATTTTTATGCTATAAATCTTGTTAGAAATCATATTTTATTTAATATATGCCATGTTATATTTCGATGAAGCTAATTAAACTATCACGTAGAACTAAGATCTGAAGATTGATTTTTTTAGAAATAATATTTTAACTTGATTGAAATGACATTTATTCGATTGTAGATTAGTTATCTTCAATATGTCATTTTGAACCTTCACCAAAAAGCATGATAATCTCATATTCTGATTATCCAAAAATTTTGTTATTATAATGGCAAAGAATAAAATTATGTTGAAGAAAACAGATGTATTTATTTGAGTTTTGCCAAATGTATAAGTTTAAATGATTGTGCTATGGCAATGTGAGGCCAATCATGCATTAAGCATGTTCTAAATGAAGAAACAATGAGAATTGTATTTAATTTGATAACAGCTAACATTAAATAATTTAGTGCAATAAGATGTGATATAAGTATGTTAAGGATTAACGTTATTTTAAGGAAAATTTTTCAATCACGTTTGAGTATGATAACAACCATATGCATATTAATTTATCTTAGGATTAATATCATGTCAATAAAATGGTGCAATATGGTCTTCCACGAATTTCCTCTTAGGATTAATATCATGTCAATAAAATGTATCCAACGCAAAAAACTTCTTACTACACTATCTCTAGGTCATACATGATACGTTGATTATGAAAATACCGCTTGAAGAATGCTTGTAGATTGGTTTAAACTCTTTTTCAATCTCGAATTTCATGCAATACATAGATCATAATTAACAGTACTAACCAATATACTGACTTTCTGACAAGATCTCGAATTATCTTTGTAGCGATGATATGACTTCCATCCATTTGTTCACCTTCATTGGGGCTCTATTCGCACTGCCATGGCTCATATCTATATACAAACACATAATGCTGCAATAACTGCCACTGCAACAAGATGCATTCATAAACATATACATATAATATGTATACTTGCAGATACATGCATACATCTGCAGTAGGATATGAGAATTAGGTCAAATACGTTATTAATTATTAGTAACGTTGGTTGTATGTATTGGATGACTATGTTATATACATTATAATATATGTGTTCTTTTGTTGACTTTAAAAAAGGCGGGACAAATTCTACTTATTGTCATTGTTGTTATAACAATAATACCAAAAGTATCATGCCTGTTTGTTATCATTTTTCATTTAATTTTCATGTTTTGAACCTCATTGTCAGTTTTTCATTTTTTTGTTATAAAAAATGTGTCAATTGGTTCTGCAACTATAAAATAATAGTTTTTAAACTAAAAATATAAAATGAGATTCCCAAATAAATACGACAATTTCAAACTTACTGCTACAAATCAAGGGATTAGAGGCATGGTTAATTTTTAACTCTCTCTGTACATATATACACACGCATACATACATACATCTATATATATATATATATATATATATATATATATATATATATATATATATATATATATATATATATGATCTATTCGAAGCCGCTACAGGTATGCGAATGATGCATAATTATTTCCGTATTGGGGGAGTTGCTACCGATTTACCTTATGGATGGATAGAGAAATGTTTGGATTTTTGCGATTATTCTTTAACAAGAATTGTTGAATATCGAAAACTTATTACGTGTAATCCTATTTTTTTGGAACGCGTTGAAAGAGTGGGCATTATTGGTGGAGAGGAGGCAATAAATTGGGGTTTATCAGGACCAATGTTACGGGCTTCTGGAATCCAATGGGATCTTCGTAAAGTTGATAGTTATATATATATATATATATATTTGTGTGTGTGTGTGTATGTGAGTGTGACGGCCCACCCCGCACCGGTCGACATTTCCCCGAAATGTGTTGGGCAAATGCCCAACCAGCACGGAATGGTCGTCAAAGAAAAGGGATTTGAAACTATGAATCATCGAAAACCTAAAGAAAAGGGATTCGAAACTATGAATCATCGAAAACCTGTAGTATATCTCATAGCGCATGGAATAAAATATAATAATAACATGCTTGACATAAAATAAGTGAGACAGTGCATAAGCTGAAAACTAAACCGTCATAGCAGCGAAATCCAGAATACATCTTATGATCCAAATCATCATTATTACAACTTCAAAATACTGTCTCTAAAGCTAAATAGAAAAGGTACACTACTAATGCCCAAAGCTATAACCAGCAACAACACAAGGAGAATATATGTTAATAGTACATGGGAGCCTCCTGCTCGTCTGCGGACAGCTACTCGTGCATACCACCTAACCTATCTTTAGTCTGCTCTTTTAGGAGCACCTAGAGTAATAAGAAGAGACATAAAACTCTTGGTCAGACAAAAGTCTGGTATGAGCGATAGCAGCTAAACAAAACAATAACATGTACAAATAATCATACCTGAACCTGGAACTACAACAAAAGAGTTAGCATGACAAGATGTACAGTACTCTAAGGTAACACTAACATATGGTGTGAAAATGGGAGTGTGTGTGTCATGGCATATCAAACATCAAACATAGCAATCATCCTCACATTTCTCACTCAGTGCATAAAGCATACGATATCCACCGCTTTGATCACCAGAACCATTTGGGGCCATGACGGAGCCCAGCTCCATCCAAACCTTACTACGACCACTTTTCCCTTGGGGGTCCTAATGGAGTTCAACTCCATACAACTTTGACCCCATCGCACTGGCCTATAGTCAATTCCCCTCCCATCAATAGTGAATTAAAGTTATAGATATCGATAATCTTTTTGCACACATCCACAGCAAAGTCCAACCCTTGAAGTTCACTCGTTGGTCCCAATTTGGATCATGAGTATAACTTCCCATTTGGACTTCCTTTGCATCTCGAGTTTTGGTCGAATTGGAGTTGGTCTTCAGAAGAGTTCACGATTGTTATTACATAGCTCCAATCCAGTTCGGTTCGTGATGCTCCATCCGGGTCGGTTCGTGATCATCATATGGGTTCGGTCGTGGTTACTCTACCGAGTCAGATCGGGCTTCTCCATTTGGGATGGTTCATGGCGTCGGTTCGGGTCGTGCTCCTCGGGTCGGAGTCAGTTTGTGATACTTCCTCTAGAACATCTGGTCGGTTCATGAGACCCTGTCCGGGTCGGGTCATGGTCTTCAAGTGCGAACGGATCAACGGGTCAGCTCGTGGTTATGAGGCGCCTTTGGTTCGGTCAAGCCCCACGGTTCGGGTCGGGTGCTCTCTTCGGGTCATGATGCTTGTTCACAAGCCGGGTCGGGGTCACGAATGGGTCATGAGGGTGAGCACGAGCCAGGGTCCTGTGCTATTTTCTACAACTTTCCAGCAAGCTATTTACGCCACACGACGGTATTTTCGACCATTCTAACTTTTCTAATCGATCGTGAAACATTCCAAACAGTAGTAGTAACATATAGGAACAATCACTAGGTCAAAACATCAAGCATATAAGTTATTTTAGATCAAACATATCCAAAAAGCATGATTTTCCCCTTAACCCCCTTAACCATGTTTAACTATAGGATTAGCAAACTTAATCCAAATTAACCCAAATTTCTAACAGAGACATAAAATAATATTTTAGAATTTCTACATATTTTTCAGATTTTTATGATGCATAATTTCGCTAATTATCACTAATCACTCCTAATTAACCATAATTAGTGTAAAACATGCTAATCACTCACCTTAGCCACAAATAAATCTCGGATCTAAAAATATCTCTGATTTGGTTTGAATCCCAATGCAACACAGCTGCTCTACCTCCAATTTGATGTTAATTTGCCTTGATTTGATGTTTATTCACTTAATATTGGACTAAAATGTGATTAGGAGGTAGTTTAGAAGGTGTAGGCCATTGCTAGGGTTAGAGGAAGGTAAATGACGGCTGGAAAAATGAATAACCTAATTTCCCAAACCTATCATCCCTCCCATAACCCTAATCCCTAAATGGTTTATGGGCTTAGCTGCTGATCACCTGGTTAAGCCAAATTATTTTGTTTTTCACCTTCCAAACCTTATTCCAGCCATACCTCCTAAACGGTAAGTCCGTTTGATTAATGTAAACACTCTACGGAAAGTTAAACCATCATCCGAATCCAAAGGAAGTGGTTTCAGATCAAATATACTTACCAATCAAAAGTTATAGGCGAAATAAGATTCACCAGAGGTAAAATGGTCATTTAAAATTCGGCAAAAAACGTGAATATGGGAAATGACCCCAATAGTCGTTCCCCAAAGTTACACGACCATACGACTTCATATGAAAATGAAATAAATATTCTATGATCCTCCGATGCGTAGAATGCTGATCGTTGCACTCTCCCGCCCTTAAGAAATTTCGCCCCCGAAATTTCTTAACTAAGAAAAACAAACAATGATGTCCCGCATGCCTATCAGCCATTTACAAACAATCAGACATTCATAATAACACAACAAGCCTATCCTAGCATGTAGTTTACTAACAAGGGAATAACTATATCACGATTAAATTCTTACCAGGCAAAGAGTTCTGGATATGACTTCCTTATGCTCTCCTTTGTTCCCCAAGTACAGTCATTCTCATTATCGCTCCACTGGACCTTGACTAGTTCCACCGTCTTCCTTCGAAGTTGTTTTGTATCGTTTCCGATAATACGAATCATCATACGGCTCCCAACTGCCTTGGATTCTACCTCGATATCGTCCAACTGATCGGGTGAAATAGTCATATCAAAATCGTGCATAAACTTCCTTAATTGGAAAACATGAAATACTTTGTGAACTCCTGCCATCTTGTCAAGCAACCCAACTTTATACGCCAAATTCCCCACTTGCTCGAGGACTGGAAATGGACCAACAAACCTTGGTGCCAATTGACCTCTCCTACCAAAACGAATTACATGCTTTAACGGAGAAATCTTGACGAATACCAAGTCGCCAACGGAGAATTTCAAATCTCTTCGTCTTTTACCAGCATAACTCTTCTCCTTTTACCAGCATAACTCTTCTGCCTATCTTGGGCAGCCTTCATTCGTTGTTGAATAACCTTGATCTTATCTGAAGTTTCTCTTATTACATCTGGCATAAGCAAAAATCTATCACCATTCTCTAACCATATGAAGGTGAGTTGCACGGTCTTCCGTACAAGATTCAAATGGAGCCATACCAATACTGGACCAATAACTATTATTGTAAGCGAACTCAACCAGATGCAAATGGTCATCCCATGAACCTCCAAAATCCAATATACAAGATCTTAGGAGATCCTTTAATACATGAGTCACCCTCTCTGTTTGACCGTCGGTTTGAGGATGGTACGCAGAACTGAGATGTAACTCTGACCCTAGAGCCTTTTATAAGCTCTTCCAAAACCCACTAGTAAATAATGGATCTCGGTCACTCACAATACCTCTAGGTACTCCATGAAATCTCACTACCTACTTCATATACAGTTCTACTAACTTAGCTATCGTTCTGTTCGACTTGACCGGTATAATCCTTGCACTTTTGGTTAATCAATCTACAATCACCCAAATACATTCATGACCCGACCTACTTCTTGGTAAACCATCAATGAAATCCTTTGAGACTTGTTCCCATTTCCATTCTGGAAATTCCAATGGTTGTAACAAACCACTAGGCTTCTTTTGCTCGGCTTTAATTAACTGGCATTTCATGCACTTGGATATAAACTTCCCAACGTCTCTCTTCATCCCTTCCCAGTAGTAGGCCTGCTTCATGTATCGATACATCTTGTTACCACTGGGATATATAGTCAGTTTCGATCGATGACATTCTCTAAGCACTTCATCTCTCAATCCATTAACGTTGGGTACTACTAGTTTCCTATTCTTTCGAAGCTATCCTTCTTGATCAAGACCATACTTGTTCCTTTCCTCACCATCTATGCCCATCTCTACTTTGGAGATGATTTCCGATAGATTAGGATCGTCCCTCTGGTTGGAGCCGATCCGATCAATCAAAGTCGGTCTGATCGTCAAACTTTCTAACATCTTTGGATCTAATTCACACTTAGGTCTGAAATCGTATACTGCGATACACTCCAGTTGCTTCCTTTCCAGAAACATAGCCCCCAAGCTGGCATGTTTCCTACTCAATGCATGAGCTACCGCATTGCCCATCCCTGGTGTGTATGCGATACTGAAATCATACGAAGCCAAGAACTCTAACCATATCTGCTAACGGAGAATTAAATTCTTTTGAGAGAAAAGATACTTTAATGACTTATGATCGGTAAACAACTCGAATCTTTCACCCAAGAGATAATATCTCCACATCTTCAATGCGAACACGATCACTGCCAATTCCAAATCATGGGTAGGATATCTTTTCTCATGTGGTTTCAGTTGTCGACTTGCATAAGCTACAACCCTACCTCCTTGCATCAATACAACACCTAGTCCGGTACCACAATCATCCGTGTATACCGTCATCTCTTTGTTCCCCTTAGGAATAACCAACACTGGTGCACACGTTAACTTTTCCTTTAGACTCTTGAATGCATTCTCACACTTCTTGTAACACCCGTAATTTTATTAACATTGAAGAGATAAATTAAATAATAATTAATTTAATATTAAGAATAAAGGGAAACAGACTATGTCATTACCTCCGTCTCGAAATTCTGGTCAGGATAGACATCTAGTTTGCATAAAACGGATAACATATGAAGAAGTCACGGATGATAAAAGTTTGAAAATAAAACCAGGTATAATTGGCGCACTTCACAAGTGCGTCAAAGCAATTTTACACTGGCACACCTGTAAAGTGCACCCATAAGAGTTTTTGGGTATTCAGGCCCTTTTCCAAGTGGGAGGCGACCCGCAACCTGATTCACCCTAGGGCTTATGTGGTAGTCGATTCCAAAGGGTTCTGCAACTATAAATATACCTCAAATCTCTTGTTTTCTTCACAAAGAATCAATGGCGGCCAAACTCTGCCGGTGCGTGAATTGAACTGGATCCCTTATCTTCTTCTATCAACTAACGCAAATCAAATCCAGAAATCCAAGATCCATTCTTTCTCTATTCTCTAAACCTAGCGCTGTGAGTTTCTAGTTATTTTTAGGTTTAAATGAATAGAAGTAAATTATGAAAGACTGTGATTTGGATACGTTGTAAACCTTAAATCTATGCTATTGTTAGATCTTATACTATGTCATGATAGATCTAATTCTTTAGATCTAATATAATTGTGGTTATTATATTATATTGCCTATGTGGATCTTGACTTGTAACTATGTTGTGGTGAATGTAAATCTATTAATTTTGGCAGTTGCAACATTGGTTAGATCTAAACTCTGTGAGTTCCTAGTTGCTTTTAGATTTGAATATTTAAAAGTAAAAATGTCACGACTATGATTTGGATATGTTCATATGCCTAAATTATATCAGGTCCTTCATAAACAATGAACATATGACTTTCTATATTGATTAGGATTTAGATCTAGATTTTTTTATCTTATCAGATCTATTATAACTTCTATGACATGCTATGATGTAGATCTAAATCTTTATTTGTGTTAGATCTAATTTTATCTATTAGATCCGAATCATGCGGACATTCTATGTAGATCTAAATCTTTATTTGTGTTAGATCTAATTTTATCTATTAGATCTAAATCATGTGGACATTCTATGTAGATCTTAATCTTTATTTGTGTTAGATTTACTTTTTCCCATTAGATCTGAATTGTGTGGACACCTAAATTATTGATCAGATCCAGTTTATTATTTGGATCCCTTTGTGCTTATCATATTAGATATGAACCTATTGGACATCTAAATTAATATTTAGATCTTGTCATGTTATCTTTGTGGACCTTGATCTTTATCCAAGTTGTTGTTAATTTTCCTTGTCATCTTTTTGGATATGAACCTTTATCTAGGATTGTGGCTAGCTTGGAATTATCATTAATTGGATAGTTAAATCTTTGCCTAGATCTAGACCATCATGTTGTGATTAATTAAGATCTGTCATTTTGGACATATGAATTCTTATTTCAATCTGTTCATCCTAATTATTATTAGATCTAGTTTTATCATTGCCCTTTTTACTAGATCTGTTTTTATGTCCACCTTATTATGCCTATTACTTATCTATGCCAATATATATGTTTATGTCACCTTTAGAATGATCACTATTATCATTTTTCCCATCACCTTTCCTTGATATTATTCATGACTAGGCTATTTTCTAGCCTAGATGCAGCCAAATTTTATGCGAATAAGTTAGTTCGGGAACAAGGAAAAATGTTAGAATTGGTATAATTTAAATAATGTTTATATGAATTGGACATATAATTAAAAAAGGGAAAGTGGGGAAATAATCACCTATAAAGACATAGATAAGAATTGGATAAAAATGGAATGTTTAATAATTACAATCAGAAATTGTAATTTCACTTATGACACGAGGTTAGATTGCATTAGTGGTGGAAGTCTGCTCGGACCCGACCGGCATATCCAGCAACCACTAATGTTGAACCTAATGTGAGAGTACTAAGTGCGCAAATACGAATCGGGCTAAGACGCAAGGTTAGGCCCAACTTGTGGAATAAGACTGCCCGGACCCGACTGACATATCCAACATCCACAAGTTGTAGGCCTAATGTGGGAGGTCTAATCCATTATAAACCATAAATGGACATGGTTATAAATTGGACTACTTAACCTAATCTAATCCATAAGGGATTGTATGAATATGAACTAAAGCTAGTGTTAAGTAAAATTGATTGGACAGTGGGAGGGTTAAGTAAATCTTGGATAGGTGGGTAATATTAGTATATATAGGCCCACAAACTTAACCGTTAAATAAACATGCTTGAATCAGTGGGAAGGTTAAGTAAATCTTGGGTAGGTGGGTAATATTACTGTATATAGGCCCATAAACTTAACCATTAAATAAACATGCTTGGATCGGTGGGAGGGTTAAGTAAATCTTGAGTAGGTGGGTAATATTTACATATAGGCCCACGAACTTAACCTAATAAGGTTATGTAATTAAAGACACCTGATGGTACACATAACCAGTGGAAAATATAAAAGGTTATGTAATTAAAGATATCTAGTGGTATACATAACCGGTGGAAAATATAAAAGTTATGTAATTATAGACACCTTTTATGGTAAGCATAACTGGTATAGGGCTATGTAATTAAAGACAACTAGTGGTATACATTGTGAGTGAAAACTTAGTGGGGGATACAAGACAAAGCGGCGATCTTGTACCATATTATGTGGGACCCATTTCAGTTAGTAACCCGGAGTAGGTATCAAATAAAGTACTCCATACTAGGCA
This sequence comes from Allium sativum, assembly GCA_030737875.1. Lineage (NCBI taxonomy): Eukaryota > Viridiplantae > Streptophyta > Magnoliopsida > Asparagales > Amaryllidaceae > Allium > Allium sativum. The sequence goes on along the minus strand of CM060925.1, from coordinate 198,065,215 downwards.
GAGAAGGGGCACACTTACTGACTGACTGTAAGAGATCCAAACGTGACGGGCGGTGTGGGCGGCGCAAACCGACCGGGCCTCGTGCGTGCATGGGCCGTGCAGAAGGGGATAAGACGACCGTGACACCAATAGATATGGTTGTGCACATCTTAGGAAATGAAGGGTTGCCACTTTAGGAAGTGATACCTCCTACCGTGGGGCCAGCACAGGGTATATACGGAGTAAGGAGCCGATCGATTAGGGTAGAAGTTAGGATACAATTGGATGTATGCCTAAGTCTACCATCTTATAGTGGAAGGGATTCATTTCATTCTAGTTATACTAGTAATAATCCAGAGGAATCATTAGATAAGCGTATACACCTTATCCTGTCTACCTTGTCACACTTGCCATTTATGTAGTGCCCTCTCTTATCCACTTTATATGCCTATCATGCTACTTATATTTATTTATTTGCTAAAAGTCACTAGATTCGCCAGGCTTTATGTCTGACCCTTTTTTGTTTCCTCTTCTTTCTTCCGTTCCCCCCCCCCCCCAGGTTCCCAAGGGAGGGAATTCTCAGGCTTAGTCAGGATTCTGCTATCATCTTGCTTGGAGCTTCTAGATGTATTGCTCAAGATTCTATCTTTGCTACTATGGCTTATGATTTGGGGATTATGGTTTCTTTGTTATTATACTCTGATATTTAAAATACAAGACAGAAGTTTTAATGATGTATTGAGTTTATGTATTTTCAGATATATGGTGTAACCGTGCTTTATGATTAATAAAAGTTTTTAATTCCGCTGCTATTTCATATATGTCTTGTAATGTTTCTGTTCTGTTTACCTATAACGCTTCATGAAACTTAATGCATTCCCTTAGTGAGTAACATTAACGGACATGGGGAGCCACACTTGGTATCAGAGCTGAAGGTTACCAGATTGGATAAAGTTTTTGAAAATTATTTTCAACAATGTTTTAAAAGAAAGCATTTTCAAAAAGAAAAATTTGTTTTGAGAAACATATTCCCCAATGCCATAGGAAATATCTCTCGATTCTCCGCTTGATTCCTTTTTCTTTTTGTCTGGGGAAACAATCCTTCCTAAAAGGTGTCCCCATTGCGGCATGGTTCCGTAGGCATGTTAAGACTACGGCCTATGTCGAAGGGCAATGAAGTGCCTAACCTCCATATGTAGCCGCACTAGTTTCACTTGTGGCTAACTTTCTCGAGCTTCATAAGGATTTCCACGCGATGGAGGCAGCTTTTAAGAGACTAGTTAGCTTGTTACCCAAATATGGTAAAAAGGAGAATAAGGGAGTTAGGGCTAAGGAGCACAACCCATGGATGAGAAAAAAGATGGCCTGGGAAGGGAACATAGATAAAGTTTCAAATAAAGGTGAGAAGGAAGAAGTTAAGGTTGAGGAAACACAAAATAAAAAGGTATGGCTCAAGAAAGGACGACAACAACAACAGAAGAAGGGCGGAAAGAATGACAAGGCTAAGGGTAAGAGGAAATGCCATAGTTGCGGGAGAGAGGGTCACTTGGCCCAGGACTGCAGGAAAGGGAAGAATGCTTACTTTGTTTGTGAAGAGGTTGGACACTATTCTAGGGAGTGCCCAAAGAACAAGGGCAAGGGCAAGGTCAAAGGACAGGAACCTCTGGAGGGCAAGCGAATGCTCTCATGGCTAGTGCACCAGATAGAGGTAGGAAAGTTTCCATGGAAGGTTTGGTTTCTCTTTCTAATCTTCCTATAAGAACTCTTTTTGATTCTAGCGCTTCGCATTCGTTTATATCTAGTTCTGTGGTTGAATCTTTGCAATTAAATACTAGTATGGTAGTGGATCCCGTTTTTGTCTCAAACCCCATAGGTGGTTCAATTCATTAATCTATGATTTGTCGGGGTTTGAGAATATCTGTGTTAGGCGTCAAGTTTGAATGTGACACGTATGTGCTCTGTTTTATGGGATATGGTTTGATTCTAGGGATGGATTGGTTAACCATATATGGTGCCATTCTCGATTATGAGAGGAGGGTCGTTAGACTTTTGAATTGCCATGGGAGGACCCTCGAGATTTCTTGTGACTCGCAAGGGTTTGTCATGCTTAGTGTCCTGTAGTCTCTTGATGCATCTATCGATGATCTAAAATATGTTCCAGTAGTCCGTGAGTATCCTGATGTCTTTGACGAAGTTCGGGGTTTACCCTTAAGGTGCCAGATCGATTTCCGCATATATTTGGTGGGCAACGCAAAGCCAGTTGCATAGCCCGTGCGCCATATGGCTCCAAGAGAAAGAAGGGAGCTTAGCAAACAAGTAGGGGAGCTACTTGAGAAAGGGTTTTCTTTTGGGATGGGATGAAGAAATATGTATCAGAGTTGTTCCTCAATGTTTAGTTTGCCAGCAAGTCAAAGCTAAGCAAAGGAATCCCGGTGGACTACTTCATCCGTTGGAGGTTCCGCAGTGGAAATGGGAGAGCGTCTCTATAGATTTCATAGATGGTTTGCCTACATCGAAGAAAGGAAACACCAGTATCTGGGTAGTGGTGGATAGACTCACTAAGAGCGCTCACTTTATTCCAGTTAAGAGTAAAAGGATGGCACTATGGTTGGTAGCAATTTATGTGTGTGAGATAGTTTGTTTTTATGGAGTACCTTCCAGCATCGCGAGCGATCGTGACCCTATCTTTACCAGCGAATTTTGGACGAGCTTGCAAGAAGCATTAGGGGTTGCGGTTGGAGGTTGCGGCTGGAGACGACTGGGGATCCACAGTCGAGACGGGGTCGGGGGAGACGGCTGGAGGTTGCGGCGGTTGTAGGTGGTGCTGTGGTGGCTGGCGCGGTGGGTTTCCAGGGGGTTTGGTGCTGTTTAGGGGTGGTACGGGTTTGTATAGAGGAGTAGCAATGAGGGGAGGTGGTGGTGGAGTTCGGGGAGCAGCGTAGGTGCCAGGGAGGTGGTGGTGGGTGGTCAGCTGGTCGGAGTTGGCGTATTTGGGCGTAGGGGTTGCGGTTGGGTCAATTGGAGAGAGAAGAGGGCGTAGGAAGGGGGGCGGCGCCTCACGCTGGCGGCGGGGAGGGGGGGCCCTGTCGGAGATTGGGGCGGACTAACGGAGGCGGCGAGTTCTTTAGTTTAGGGTTTTTTATTTCTGTTTGAACGTTGACCGTATGAGGGAGAGGAAGGTGGGTTAAGGATTTTATATATTTATTTATTTAATTCTTTTAAATTTCGAGAATTTATTTTTTCTTTCGAATTCCAAATCGGTCCCAATGACTGTCGCCCCTAGCTAATTACCCCCATTCAGAATACAACGGGATATGTTTCGTAACCCAAATCGGCTATTACGATCAGTTTTCATCAAAATCCAAATATAAATCATTATATTTTAATTTCAAACGTACATTTTAATTTACCGGGGCCACATACTGACCCCAAAAATTCCAGAAAAATAAATTTGGCTATGTTTTGATGATATGGTCCTAACAAAACTAATTTTGTCGAATTTGAAGACAGTTTGAAAAATGGCCATTTTCTGGTCGATCCAATTTGATTAAAACAGTCAAAACACGTTGTCTTTTGTCACTCTCACATATTAATTTCAAAAATTATGAAAATTGGAATCTAACAATAACTTGACATCCCTAATCCAACAAAAGTGGTTTCATCGAAAACGAAGGTTGTTTGCAAAATGGCCCTTTTTAAGGGCTATATTTCCATAGCGACTATTTTAAATTTTCAACTGGACATAACTTTTTATTCTCGCCATGAAATTTCAATTTTTCGGATTCATTGGAAAGATATTTTCAAATAGATTCTAATATTTTTGGTTTCACTAAAATCCGGTTTATTTTGAATCTTGTACATTCATTTGAAATTTGAAATCGAATTTTCAAACTACCGCACCATTTCCAATTCCTTTTATACTTAAAATAAATAATTATATTCTAAATTCGATTTAAATAAATTTATATGTTCTAATTCTATTCAAAATAAATTTCTCATCATTATTATTTAAAAATCATTATAAATTTTCAAAATTCAATAAAAATGCCAAAATAATTTTTTTACATTGGTTCTGATTTTCCGGGTTATTACATCAGTTGCATGGCATGAATTTCCTATGTGGCATGCTGAGATGCAAATGATCAACGCTTCTGTTGAAAAGCAGAGTCTTGTGGTTGATGATCAAAGCACGGCTTTAATATAGCATAGCTTTGTGTATACCGCTAATTCGCGAGCCTCTCACCCCGGTTGAACCAGAAACGAGAGAGGATCCAGGGAGGACATGCGTTTCCTTCTATCTAGGAGTGGTGTTTGGGTTTTGCACGCTCAGACATATTACTAATGTGGATGATGGATAACGAGGCGCCTCGGTTATATTGGTCACGGCGGGGGCCGATGGATGGTTTGGTCGTATACTGACCAATTTTACGCCCCATAAGGCAGGGAAACGTATTGTTTAGGCATTTTAATCCACTTCGTGTGGACCGCCCCTGTGGATCCTAAGGGCTCATCGGTGTTTGAGTTCGGAGGCTCGGGCTTGAGAGTCTCGAAGCGGTAAGGACGATCCCTTGCCTTGGTTCATGATGGAAATCTAACTTCCAATACGTGACGTTTCGGTTTTAGTTGTAATCCTATATATGGCGACATAGTGGGATGGGGCACTCATGCCGCCCATGATTGATACATTTATATTAAAAGTTGATTTCTTCACTTGTAATAATAATAAAAGATGAAATTTCACGTACCAAGCATGTTTGGCTATTATAAGGTAAAACTCTATCCTCCAGCTTGTGTTACATTGTGTGATGGGACCTGAGTCTTATAATAGCTTCATTATTCTTTATTTAGCATCGCGCTGTTTGTTTTATGCACTGGTATTCTTGGGGGTAAACCCGTTTCATGTTATACGGCGTGGTCCCTTGATTTACCTAACTTTAAAGAAAAGCTTTAAATAACTGTTTTAGTTCTCGCACCAGTCACATGACTGACCTGGAGTTTATTGTTTTAACCAAAACTCTGGGTGCCCTTATTTTCCACATGGGCAGCTAGTAGTTTTGGTTTTGTAGATTTATTCTTACAGGATCCTGATTTACAGCTAGAAATATACTTGAAAAGATCTGTATCTGTGTGTCTCTTTCATTTGTGTTTTGTATTATTTTTCTGCTGCTATGTATTTAAATGTAATTTAAATCTCTATTATTTGTCGAATGTATAATATTTATTCATATTATGTTATATTCTTGTATTCTGATGGAATTGTTGTAATATAGCAATGAAATGTTCTTCTGTTTGTGTTCTGATTTGTCGTGTTCTCGAAGCAATCCGGGCTTTAATTTATGGTGATGTTTCGGGTCGTTTCAGTTTGGTATCAGAGCTTTGGTTTATAGAGCTCGAGAACAAGGCACCTTAGAACCAAACGAAAGAATTATCAGAGATTGAATTGGTAATATTCAATGAGGATGACTCGTTAGAGATAGGATCAGTAGCATCCTAGAACGATTGGAAGAGTGTTGTTTTTAAAATATAAATAAAAACAAATCTTGTTTTGAAAATTTAAAACTTATTATACGTATTTGAATATTTAATTTATACTGATTTGGACAATCGAGTATATGAAGATTTTACGTATACGCATCATGAACGTACATTCGAGGTCCCAAATATACTTGGTAGATATAGAATCACATTCTAGTCGCCCGGAGATGATTCCGATGATTACTCGAGTATAATCAGAATTTGTTTTCGGGTTTCGAAAGTGAGATGTCTATATATTTCCAATTGACTGGTGTGAGAACCAAAACTAGATAGGGTTTATTGTTGTGATTTGGCACCGAAAAGATGATTTTTGAATACATATTAAAGTTATGCATTTGAAATCCTAATCCACTGATTGAATGATGGTTGTGTTGTGTGATAATTCATTTAAACCATTGTGTGAATGTAAGGTAAATCTAGCCAAATTGTATCAAATGGTGAACTGAATTGAAAATTGTTTGGGATTGCATACATGTACATGCATATATATATTGGATAGGTCATAACAAGAAGGCTAGAGAAGAGGAATAAAATTGTATGCCCGACAAATAGGTACATGTTTACTGATTTCTTGGGTTTGGATGATTTTACGAGCCGATTGGCTGGCCGCTTGGCCATTTTTTTCGATATGAGAGGGCTTGTGTGGCGGCTTGGGGATTTTCCCGATGCTCCCAGTACAAAGGAGGTTATGGCGGAATTTTTCGAAAATTTAGGGTGTTTGCCAAATTTTTGAAAAATTTGAAAATTCTTAGAAACTGAAAAGTTGAAGGATGAACGCCAGAATGAAAGTTGAGTTGATTAGTTAAACAACTTTCAGCTCCGCTCCTTTTCGAGGACGAAAAGATTTTAAGTGGGGGAGATTGTAATAACCCGGAAAATCAAAGCCAGTTTAAAATTTTTATTTTAGCAATTTTAGTGAATTTTGGATATTTAAAATGATTTATTTTAGGTAATTATGGCTAGAAATTTATTTTGAACAGAAATAAAATGTATATATTTTTATAAATCGAAATTAGAATATGAATATTTATTTTAATTATAAAAGGAATTGGAAATGGCGCGGTAGTTTGAAAATTCAATTTCAAATTTCAATTGAATGTACAAGATTCAAAATAAACCGGATTTTAGTGAAACCAGAAATATTTGAATCTGTTTGAAAATATCTTTCCAACGAATCTGAAAAATTGAAATTCCATAATGGGAATCAAAAGTTATGGCCAGTTAAATATTCAGAATAGTCGCTATGGATATATAGCCCATAAAAATGGATATTTTGCAAACGACCTCCGTTTTCGACAAAACCACTTTTGTTGGTTCCGGGATGTCAAATTATTACTAGATTCCAATTTTCATAATTTTTGAAATTAAAATGTGAGCGTGGCAAAAGAAAACGTGTTTTGTCAATTTCAGTCAATTTGGATCGACCAGAAAGTGGCCATTTTTCAAACAGTCACCAAATTTGACGAAATTAGTTTTGTTAGGACCCTATTGTCAATACAAAGCTAGAAATAAATTTTCCGGAATTTTTGGAGTCCGTATGTATCCCCGATAAGTTGAAATGTACGTTTAAATTGAATATATAAGGATTCATATATTAATTTTTATAAAAACTGATCGAAACAGTCGAATTGGCTAACATACATATTCCATTGTGTTCGAAATAGGGGTATTTAGCTGGGGCGACAGTCGGTGGGTTTGATTTGGAGTTCGGATTAGAAAACACTATTTTTGAAATTAAAATTTATATGGACCAATCATATTTTTTCTCCATTATTTTTAATTTCTAAAAATCGCGAACCCCCCCCCCCCCCCCCGTAACAGCGGTCGACAACGGAAGTAGCCTCCTCCATTCTCTCCTCGATTCCTCTCAATCCACGCAATAAAATCCCTAGCTCCTTTAGAACTTTTTGTAGAGCACCTCTCCACCTTCAAATCCATACCCACCATTCCCCCTATAGTTGTGCCATCGTCGAGATCTACCCACCTGAAGTCGTCGACTTCAAAGAGCCGCCGCCGCCGCTAGGGACCATCGATCTGCGCCGGACTTCCACGCGCGGGGGCGACTTCCGTCCCTCTTCGACATGCAACAGCCTGATCTTGACCCAGTGCAACAAATTGAGTGATAATTCGAAACCAGGTTTTGAACTAAACTGGAAAGGTGCGGTTTTTATTTCTAAAACCATTTATAACACATAAAAGCGTTGCTAATTCATTATATTGAATAAAAATCATATCTTTGTGCTATGCGGTCGAAATCCAGTGAAACAATAGACCCTGGGACCGTGAAGAAGTCTTCTACATCTGGAAGAGACCGGAGATTTTTTTGAGCTCGCTACAATTTTAGGCGAGGCCGAAAGAAAAGTGAGAACTCTCTAATTGAATTCTTTGTACAGTTATTTATTTTATAACTGCATGTATGAATTGCTCCCCATCGTCCACAGACCATGGACGACTTATTTGGTTGTGTGTTTGAATTGATTTGTTTGTGTGAATTTGGTTTGTGATGTGGAATGGAAAATTGTAACACCCCACCTCCACTAGGATCACTCCTTAGAATGTACTAGCTTTGGAGGGGCGTTATTGTGAAGGTAAACATGCACAGAGATATAGCAAGACAGAGTATATAAAAAATAAATATAAGTAAAGCAGCGGTAGCAGATAAAAACCCATCATCATCATCTCAGAAAACCCACATAGTCAAGTACATAATATCAAAATGCCATGATCCAAAATACAACTCCAGTCTAGATACGTGATAACAAAATACATAGTAAACATCAGTACTAATCCCCAGAAATAAAAGATAAGCCACAGCTAGCTCAGATCCGTACATGAGCTATCCAACAAGCAAGTCAAAGATCCACTAAGCAGATGTAGTCCCTCCCTGAGAACCTGTGGGGGGGGGGGAAACGGAAGAAAAGAAGCGAAAGAAAACAGGTCAGTCAAAAAGACTGGTAAGCCCTACTACGATCAATCTATAAACTAATAAAGTTAACAGTATGATGGAAACCGAGATGAACATACTGGCAATAGATAAAGGTGACATCACATAGACGAGATTAAACTTTGCACCACGGTGTACTAGCAAACCCACAAGACAGATCTTGATCCCTTAGCCCAAACTTTGGCCCAATAACATGAAGTGACCTTAGTATAAGGCCCAGCCCAACGGTCTAGTCGATCGGCTCCCTATAAACCTAACACGTCGAGTGTTGGTGTCCATACGGCCCACATGGATGTAGTCAGACTGTGCTGGGTCCACCTTCGGGTGTATCAAGCCCTAAGGTGTCAACCCCAGACACCTAAGCAATAATGCACAGTCTAAGCCTACTGGTACCCGTGCCTCGAGTTTGTCCAACATCGGACTACGTGCACGTCCGTAGCCCGCCGGACCCGCACCGCTGTACCACTCAGCCGTCGTTTTGGTCGCTTACATCAGTCCAGTAATCGTGCCCCGCCCTAACCTAGCTGTAGGGTTGTGGTGATACCAAACTGGGATTACTGCCGGAACAGACCACGTTGCTAGGGTTTCTAAGAGGGTTAAGTGTGGTTTTAACCCCACACTAATCATGGATTAAATTAGTTAAGTGTACTCACTTAACCCCATCTAATCCTCGCATCCCCATTATTGGTTAAGTATTAGTGGGCCATGACTTAACCCTAATCATGAGGCATTAATTAATTAACGCACCCAACCTCTCACATTAGACCTCCGTGGTTACCTGGGAAGATTTACACCACGTCTAGGTCTAACCTCGGGTCTTATGGTGCAACATGACCAACTACCCACATTAGACCCTACATTGTGGTTACCTGGGAAGATTTACACCACAACTAGGTCTAACCTCGAGTTGGCCATATCATGTTATCTATTGTCATGTCCACATCAAAACATATTTACAAGTTAACATATACTTGGGTAGACCTAACTTAATAGGTAAATTCCCAAGGGGTAGACCTAACTTAATAGGTAAATTCCCAATCTTTTAGTTTCATGTATTTTTAAGTTTACCCAAACCCTCCCAACGTCATTATCTCGCTTACATATTCGTCATAACGTATAAGGGTATAAAAGGTAACTTAGCATAACATACATGGTGAACTTCACATGTCATAATAAACATGCATACATGTTAAACTTGCAAATCATGTCATGGTGAATTCGCATAAACATGCATAGCTTATTAAATATGCACAACATGGTAAGGTGAACATGCATAATCCATTAAACTTGCATAACATGGTAAGATGAACATGCATAATCCATTAAACTTGCATAACATGGTAAGATGAACATGCATAATCCATTAAACTTGCATAATATGGTAAGGTGATCTTGCATAAACATGCATAACCCATGAAACATGTAGAACATGACATAATAAGCTCGCATAAGCATGCATAACTTGTGAAACATGTAAAACATGGCATAGAAATCTCACATATGCATGCATAACTTATGAATCATATAAAACATGACATAGTGAGTTCGCATAAGCATGCATAATCAACTAAACTCACATAAATCTCAACTTTCACCAAACATTAACTTTAAAGTTTGTAAAGTGAAGGTAAGAGGGCTTACAAATATAAACAAGCCACAAATCCACCAAATAAGATGAAGAAGCCCTTTTAAAAACCAAAACAAAGCCTCAAATAAGAAAACCCTTTTGCAAGATCCCAAAAACACAAACTTAGCAAATCAAACTTGCTACTTAATGAAGTATGCAAGTTATTAAGCATTCATACAACATAGAAAAGGTTGTATGATCATCATATCATCATAGGATTTAACTTTGAGGAAGGTGGAGGCTAGGGATTTTAGATGGAGGCCATTTGAGGTTTCAATTTGGCATAGTTTAGTTGCAAGATTGATTAATGAGGCTTTAGGGTAGGATTAGGGGTATAGAGAATTAGAGTGTTTTAGGCCCTAGGATTAACCCTAGATTAGGTTTGGCCCGTCAGATCTTAGAATTCTCCAGAACCAAGCCACATGACCCAACCCAAATCAGAAATGGTGCACCAGGCTGAACTGCCTGGGCACCCCCTGTCGACAGGGCTGTCGACAGGGCAGTCGACACCCTGGGTGCCCTGTCGACATGCCTGTCGACATGGGCCCCCTGGCGGGAATTTTCCCGCCTAACCCTGATTAGCCCTAATCCTTGATTTTAATTTGAAATTTAAATCTGTCTTTAGCATAGAAATTTCTGAAAACTTCAATGGGCCTTAACCGGGTCATACGGACTCCGATTTTCGAAAACTCGGACTCTATTTCGCGTATTTTTCCGAGACGAACGCAATGGCATAGCCCGTTTTCCCCTGATTCTGATTTTTAAATTAAATTCTGCCTCGATTTATGTTATAACAGTTTATTGAAAATACGGGTTGTTATATTCTCCCCTCCTTAAAGGATTTCGTCCCCGAAATCTTCAAGTTAGGAAGAACATATCCTACCATCCAACATCCATCTACTCAAAACATCATCCACGAGCAACCATTGTCCTTAAAGGATTCTAAATGCTGTATGAACATATGCAAAAGTGTGTGTATATGTACTTATCTAATGCGAAGATCAATGCAAAATATGTTAGTGAAATGTATCCATATGTATGCAAATCCCTAACATAATGTATAATATCTATATGCGTGCTCAACCATACACCCATATGCAACATCCATGTGATTGCATACAAATTTCATTCAAGAATAAGCATAAACACTCATGCACATGCAATATGAAGAGTGTGTGAGCCGATCTAGTGCCTAATGTGTATCATGCATCCACGAGTAACCACTTGCAACCACTTGCAATCATCAACCATAACATGTCTCAAGCACATGTTTCATCCAAAAGGGTTTCTACCTAAGGTTCTCATGACAAGCTTAGCACGATAACTAGATAAATATGGATTAGCAAAGAGAAAGATATACTAACAAAGGGAAGAGATTGAGAGTGTACCCTCAAACAGGAATGGATAAAGCCCACGCATCTTCTCCTCGGTTTCCCAAGTTGCGTCCTCTTCGGCTTCACCCCATTGAACTTTCACTAACCTGACCTCGCGATTCCTTAGCCTCTTGGTCTCTGTCCCCAAGATACGAATCGGAGCTTTCCTTAAAGTTGCTTCTTTCTCCACTTCCACGTCTTCAAGCATGCTAGGCTCAACCACCTCAGCGGACTCATGCAGGCACTTTCGGAGATGCGAGATATGAAAGACATTATGTACTCCGGACAGCTTCTCGGGCAATTGCACTCTATAAGCCATCTTCCCAATTCTCTCAATGATGGGGAAGGGTCCCACAAATCTCGGTGCTAGCTTCCCAACAGCTCCAAATCGGACCACATTCCGCAAAGGAGAAACCTTCACGAAAACCTTGTCCCCAACCTCAAACTCCAATTCGGACCTTCGCCTGTCAGCATAGGATTTCTGGCGGTCTTGCGCCGCTTTCATCCGTCTTCTAATCAACTCAACCTTCTCGGATGTATCCCTAATCATGTCGGGTCCAAGTATAAGCTTATCCGTGGATTCCCACCAACATGTAGGTGACTTGCACGGCCTCCCATATAAAGCCTCAAACGGTGCCATACCAATGCTCGCCTGATAACTGTTATTATAAGCAAATTCTACAAGAGGAAGATGGTCTTCCCAAGCACCACCAAAATCCAAGATGCAAAGTCTCAACAAGTCCTCAAGCACTCGATTCACCCTTTCGGTCTGGCCATCCGTCTGTGGGTGATAAGCTGTACTCAGATTCAACCTTGTGCCCATAGCCTCCTGCAAACTGTTCCAGAATTGACTAGTAAAGATGGGGTCTCGGTCACTAACTATGCTGGAAGGGACTCCATGTAGTCGCACTATCTCACGAAGATACACTGATGCTAGTCCAGATGCGGTCCTTTTGCTTTTCACTGGGATAAAATGAGCACTCTTCGTGAGCCTATCCACAATGACCCATATGCTCGTATTCCCCTTCCTGGACCTTGGAAGCCCATCAATAAAGTCCATAGAAATGCAATCCCACTTCCATAGCGGGACCTCTAGCGGATGTAATAGCCCACCGGGCTTCTTCGACTCAGCTTTTACTCTTTGACAAATAACACATCTCGAGACAAACTCCGCCACATCCTTTTTCATTCCGGGCCAGAAGAAAACGCGCTTCATGTCCTTATACATCTTATCACCCCCTGGATGTATGGTCATCTTGGAGCGATGTGCTTCCTCGAGAACTTTCCTCACCAAGTCTTCTACCATCGGGACACAAAGCCTTCCATCTCTCCTCAGCCAACCCCTATCGTCTATAGAATATCGAGCAAGGTGACTAGATGTCTCCCCTCGAACCAGCTTATCCAAGATCTCAATTATCTGAGGGTCTTCCTTTTGCGAAGCCCCAACTTGATCTAGGAGGGTAGGCCTGAGCTCTAAAGATGCCAAGGAACCGGTCACCGATCCCATTGCCAAAGAGAAATCAAAGGTCGTTAAGAACTCTAAATTCTTCATCTCAACAAACAGAGGACTTAGTGTCAACCTTTTCCTACTCAACGCATCCGCTACAACATTCCCCTTGCCAGGGGTATAGGATATCTCAAAGTCATAGGAAGCCAAAAATTCCATCCACCTCTGCTGTCTTAAGTTCAGATCTTTCTGCGAAAAGAGATACTTCAAAGACTTATGATCAGTATATAACTCAAATCTCTCTCCCAGAAGATAATGACGCCATGCTTTGAGCGCATATACAATCGCTGCTAGCTCTAGATCATGAGTGGGATAATTCCTCTCATGCACCTTAAGTTGCCTCCCACCAAAACATATAACTCTGCCCTCTTGCATCAGAACGGCACCCAATCCCGTGCCACAAGCATCAGTGTACACGGTAAATATCTTACTACCATCAGGTAAGGCTAGAACTGGTGCGGAGGTAAGGGCTCTTTTGAGTCTCTGAAAAGCAAGCTCACAATCCATATCCCAAGCAAAGACTAAGTTCTTCTTCGTCAACTTAGTAAGAGGGGCGGATATCTTTGCGAAGTCTTTAATGAACTTCCGATAGAAACCCGCAAGACCCAGAAAGCTTCTCACCTCGGTTGCATTCCTTGGCGCCTTCCAATCCTGAACTGCAACCACCTTAGCGGGATCTACCGCTAAGCCTTGCTTGGATACGATATGCCCAAGAAATCTGACTTCCCTTCTCCAAAAGTGGCACTTGGAGAACTTGGCTTTTAACTGGTGTGCTCTGAGTGTATCCATCACCTCTACTAGGTGCCTCGCATGCTCTTCCTCATCCTTGGAGAAGACCAGAATATCATCAACAAAGACCACGACAAACTTATTCAAGAACTCCCGAAACACCCTACTCATCAAATCTACAAAATACGCGGGTGCATTCGTCAAACCGAACGGCATAACAAGCCATTCAAAGAATCCGTCTGGAGTTCTGAATGCAGTCTTGTCTATACTGTCTTCAGCCACTCTGAGCTGATGAAAACCCGTAGCAAGGTCAAGCTGAGAGAAAACAGAAGCACCAATAAGTTGATCAAAGAGATCATCGATCCTTGGTAACGGGTGTCGGTTCTTCTTAGTCAGCTTATTCAATTCTCTATAATCCACACAGAGTCGAAGAGAGCCATCTGCCTTAGTTGCAAACACCACAGGCGCTCCCCATTCGGATATACTCCTTCTGATGAAGCCCTTCTCAAGCAATTCTTTCACTTGCTTGCTCAGCTCCCGTCTCTCACGCGGAGCCATATGCCGAACGGGCAAAGAAACAGGTTTAGCATTATCTACCAGATAGATGCGAAAGTCAATCTCTCGTTTAGGGGGCAACCCCTTAACTTCTTCAAAAACGTCGGGATAATCTCGGACCACCCTTACAGACTGAAGGGCCTCCTCCGATGAGTCGAGAGATTCTAGATAGCATAACATGATGGGATTCTTCGGATTGCATGAAATCTCTAAGGTGTTGCCCAGGCGAGTCACAAGCCTTACAACCCTATGCTCACAATCCAGAATGGCTCCATATCTAGACAGCCAATCCATGCCCAAGATCAATCCGTATCCCCTGAAACCTAGAACATACGCACTACACAAGAACTCATCGCTGAGTATAGAGATCCTTAGATCCTCACATATCATCGATAGATGAGCAGAACCCCCAATGGGATTCGAAACACAAACGGGATCATCCACTAAGCTAGTACTGAGGTGCAAGCTATCAACAAGATCAGATGAAATAAAGCTATGTGATGCTCCGGAATCAAACAAGGTACGTACTGGAAGATCAGAGATATAAACAAGGTTCTCAACAGAAACACTACCTCTCTCGGGAACTGAAGCGGCATTGAGAGCATGAACTTGCCCTCCTGAAGATCCAGCCTGTCCTTTCTTCTTTGGGCAGTCTTTGCTGAAGTGCCCAGTCTCTCCACAAGAAAAGCATCCACCACTAAGCTTCCTTTTCTTCTTCCTGCAATCCTTAGCAAAATGACCGGCTATGCCACAGTAATTGCACTTCCCCTTGCCTTTGTTGTTGCCCTTCTTGTTCTTATTCTGATTTCCTTGACTGCTTTGACCTTGGTTGCCTTTGCCTTGAGAATCAGCCTTCTTTGCTTGAGTATCGCCTGACTTGACTTCCTTCTTTCCCTCTCCCTGAAGCAGAGCCATATTGACCAAACTCTCGAAAGTGGCTCCATGCGGAATATGTGACATCGCCAAGCCCTGTAGTGGCTCATTCAATCCTCTGGCAAATCGAAGAGCCTTCTTCTCCGGGGTGTTTACTATATCCAAACCAAAGCGGGCCAGCTGGTTGAACTTGTTCACATACTCCTTGACAGACATATCCCCTTGCTTTAATGCAAGGAACTTCTCCATTTGTAAGTTCGCCTCGGCTGAAGATAGAAACTTGGTCACAAATCTAGCCCTCAAATCGGCCCAAGTCTCAACGGGCCTCGTCCCATTGGTGACCTCCCACCAATAGGCCGCCTCATCCTTCAAAAGCCATACGGTCAACAAGATTTTCCTCTCGTCATCAATTCCAAAGATAGCAAACAAGTCCTCCGTGTCCTTCAGCCAATTCCTAGCTTCAACGAAAGATTCTGTGCCTAGGAAATTCTTGCCTCCCATTGCCTTGAAGTCTTTACAAACCTTTGTAAACTCAATCTGAGGATGCTGAGGGGGAGGAGGAGGAAGAGGAGCCTCAGCTACGGGAGGGGGAGGAACATTAGCAACGGGAGGGGGAATATTAACTGCTGGAGGAGGGGGAGCAGGGACCACCGGAGGAGGGATATTAGGGATAGGGTTCTCAACCACAGGAGGAGGAGTGGGAGTAGGGTTGGCGGGACCAGCTGCCGCCCTAGCTTCAAGGAGTCTCCTATACCAGAGTGGTACGTTCACTCCATCTGGGATGTCAAGATTCTCAGCCATACTGAAACAAAAGATAAGATAAGATTAGGTCAAGGGAACGAAGGATAACGCTGATGGCTTTTGGGGATTATCCTTAAAATAATCTAGACTTCATTTTGGAAAATACTTAGTAGGTTTTTGAAAATAGTTTTTCAAAAAAAAAGGGGTTTTTTTTTTCAAAAGTTTTGTTCAATCTTGTAAACCTTGTGCTCTGATACCAAATGTAACACCCCACCTCCACTAGGATCACTCCTTAGAATGTACTAGCTTTGGAGGGGCGTTATTGTGAAGGTAAACATGCACAGAGATATAGCAAGACAGAGTATATAAAAAATAAATATAAGTAAAGCAGCGGTAGCAGATAAAAACCCATCATCATCATCTCAGAAAACCCACATAGTCAAGTACATAATATCAAAATGCCATGATCCAAAATACAACTCCAGTCTAGATACGTGATAACAAAATACATAGTAAACATCAGTACTAATCCCCAGAAATAAAAGATAAGCCACAGCTAGCTCAGATCCGTACATGAGCTATCCAACAAGCAAGTCAAAGATCCACTAAGCAGATGTAGTCCCTCCCTGAGAACCTGTGGGGGGGGGGGAAACGGAAGAAAAGAAGCGAAAGAAAACAGGTCAGTCAAAAAGACTGGTAAGCCCTACTACGATCAATCTATAAACTAATAAAGTTAACAGTATGATGGAAACCGAGATGAACATACTGGCAATAGATAAAGGTGACATCACATAGACGAGATTAAACTTTGCACCACGGTGTACTAGCAAACCCACAAGACAGATCTTGATCCCTTAGCCCAAACTTTGGCCCAATAACATGAAGTGACCTTAGTATAAGGCCCAGCCCAACGGTCTAGTCGATCGGCTCCCTATAAACCTAACACGTCGAGTGTTGGTGTCCATACGGCCCACATGGATGTAGTCAGACTGTGCTGGGTCCACCTTCGGGTGTATCAAGCCCTAAGGTGTCAACCCCAGACACCTAAGCAATAATGCACAGTCTAAGCCTACTGGTACCCGTGCCTCGAGTTTGTCCAACATCGGACTACGTGCACGTCCGTAGCCCGCCGGACCCGCACCGCTGTACCACTCAGCCGTCGTTTTGGTCGCTTACATCAGTCCAGTAATCGTGCCCCGCCCTAACCTAGCTGTAGGGTTGTGGTGATACCAAACTGGGATTACTGCCGGAACAGACCACGTTGCTAGGGTTTCTAAGAGGGTTAAGTGTGGTTTTAACCCCACACTAATCATGGATTAAATTAGTTAAGTGTACTCACTTAACCCCATCTAATCCTCGCATCCCCATTATTGGTTAAGTATTAGTGGGCCATGACTTAACCCTAATCATGAGGCATTAATTAATTAACGCACCCAACCTCTCACATTAGACCTCCGTGGTTACCTGGGAAGATTTACACCACGTCTAGGTCTAACCTCGGGTCTTATGGTGCAACATGACCAACTACCCACATTAGACCCTACATTGTGGTTACCTGGGAAGATTTACACCACAACTAGGTCTAACCTCGAGTTGGCCATATCATGTTATCTATTGTCATGTCCACATCAAAACATATTTACAAGTTAACATATACTTGGGTAGACCTAACTTAATAGGTAAATTCCCAAGGGGTAGACCTAACTTAATAGGTAAATTCCCAATCTTTTAGTTTCATGTATTTTTAAGTTTACCCAAACCCTCCCAACGTCATTATCTCGCTTACATATTCGTCATAACGTATAAGGGTATAAAAGGTAACTTAGCATAACATACATGGTGAACTTCACATGTCATAATAAACATGCATACATGTTAAACTTGCAAATCATGTCATGGTGAATTCGCATAAACATGCATAGCTTATTAAATATGCACAACATGGTAAGGTGAACATGCATAATCCATTAAACTTGCATAACATGGTAAGATGAACATGCATAATCCATTAAACTTGCATAACATGGTAAGATGAACATGCATAATCCATTAAACTTGCATAATATGGTAAGGTGATCTTGCATAAACATGCATAACCCATGAAACATGTAGAACATGACATAATAAGCTCGCATAAGCATGCATAACTTGTGAAACATGTAAAACATGGCATAGAAATCTCACATATGCATGCATAACTTATGAATCATATAAAACATGACATAGTGAGTTCGCATAAGCATGCATAATCAACTAAACTCACATAAATCTCAACTTTCACCAAACATTAACTTTAAAGTTTGTAAAGTGAAGGTAAGAGGGCTTACAAATATAAACAAGCCACAAATCCACCAAATAAGATGAAGAAGCCCTTTTAAAAACCAAAACAAAGCCTCAAATAAGAAAACCCTTTTGCAAGATCCCAAAAACACAAACTTAGCAAATCAAACTTGCTACTTAATGAAGTATGCAAGTTATTAAGCATTCATACAACATAGAAAAGGTTGTATGATCATCATATCATCATAGGATTTAACTTTGAGGAAGGTGGAGGCTAGGGATTTTAGATGGAGGCCATTTGAGGTTTCAATTTGGCATAGTTTAGTTGCAAGATTGATTAATGAGGCTTTAGGGTAGGATTAGGGGTATATTTATAGAGAATTAGAGTGTTTTAGGCCCTAGGATTAACCCTAGATTAGGTTTGGCCCGTCAGATCTTAGAATTCTCCAGAACCAAGCCACATGACCCAACCCAAATCAGAAATGGTGCACCAGGCTGAACTGCCTGGGCACCCCCTGTCGACAGGGCTGTCGACAGGGCAGTCGACACCCTGGGTGCCCTGTCGACATGGGCCCCCTGGCGGAAATTTTCCCGCCTAACCCTGATTAGCCCTAATCCTTGATTTTAATTTGAAATTTAAATCTGTCTTTAGCATAGAAATTTCTGAAAACTTCAATGGGCCTTAACCGGGTCATACGGACTCCGATTTTCGAAAACTCGGACTCTATTTCGCGTATTTTTCCGAGACGAACGCAATGGCATAGCCCGTTTTCCCCTGATTCTGATTTTTAAATTAAATTCTGCCTCGATTTATGTTATAACAGTTTATTGAAAATACGGGTTGTTATAAAAATAAAATTAGTTATGTGTTGAATAAATTATTTTATTGTTAAAAATATAATTTTTAATGTATAATGAATAAAATAAATATTCATTTACAAATCAGACGATTTGTTTATGTTCACTCCTTTGACAGATATTGATTGGGACGATAAATTTTACACATCGCCCAACTACACAAATAAAACCTGTGTCTGTTGATTGAAACCCCACATGGGTATTGGGATGATATTTGACGTACATTAATCCCAATTGTTTAGTTGTATGTCAATCGATTGGTTGCCAAACTGTGGTAAGCGTTAAATATTTATATTTAATGCTTATGCAGTGTAGAATACACTCTGTATGATGGTTGATTGTTTATCATTGTTGTTCTATACATGTGTTGTATGAAATCCATATAATTAACATTATATGGTAATTGACTGTGTCTGATTCCAGTTCAGAAAGAATGAATATTTTAAAATAACGAATATTTAAAAATAATGAATATTTTAAAATAATATTCAATAAAAGATCAAAATCCGATTTTGATGTCCGATTTTGGATGGACACGACAATATATTGAAATATATAAAGCAGTGTAAAAAGTTATACGCCATTTTGACGTGAGTGATATTTATATCAATTTTATTCATTTCTATAATGAATATCGAAAAGGAAACGATTTCAAAATATAATATTTTGAAAATATTATCATTTATATATTAATGATATGGAATATTCAATTTTGATTTGAAATTGAATATGAAGTTGAAATCGTTTTGAAAACGAATTTCAAACGATTTATAAAATACATTTTAAATGGAAATCGATGAAATAAAAATAATATATATATGTATTATATATACATAATGCGGCAGTTCGTGAATTTCAACCATTGATTTCGAATGGACATTACGGGAGATCTGACCATCGAATTCTCCTAAAACCGGAATTGTTTGGTTCGTATCGAAAAGAGCTTTCTAACGAATACAAGAGATTAGAAATCTAATGGTTGGATTTGGAATTATGTCCAAATCAAATTTGGAAAAGGTCGATGTAAGTGCAATTCGATGGGCGTTTATGGAAATCAACTGTACAGGCCTTGATAAAATTATTAAAAATATCAATAATTTGTATAAAATCATAATAAATGATTTAGAAAGAACTGGGATGAAAAATTCCATATTTGAAAGGATAAAAATATATTTTTATCGAAATGAACATTTTACGAACTAGAATTATAATCCAATATTTTTAAATAAATAAATTGGATTTGAAATGATTTTAAAAATAACCAGAATCTCTAATACATGAATTGGAATGGATTTGAATCGAAATTATCTTCGAAATATTTTGATATTGGATTCCGTGATTGTACGAATATTGTGGAGGAATTTGGATGATATATATATCGTTATTCCAATCCGATACTTGTTGATTTGAGAATTTGATATAGAATATATGCCGATATATTTTCTATTCAGAGCCTTGTATTTAATATCAAAATGGATTTTGGGTTTGTCGTGAATGATATCTTTAATAATACTGTTCTTAAACCCAATGGAGTTAAGAAAATTAGAAACTAACTGGAGATCAGCTAAGTTGAATGGTTTCCTGGGTATTGATCTGATGTTGGTTTCGGCCTTCGGGGTTAATACTTAGGGAATTGTTCTCTTACTAATTTACGGTTAGAGACTGATGGGATGGGGTCTTCAGTAACACTGTTTTTAAACCCTGTTTGAAAAGAATAAATCTTTTAACTAAGATTTCAAGAAGAATTACCAATTAATTAACATTTAATTGGATTTGAAAAGGAATGTGAATTGGGTTTATTGTGAATTGTGTTTTTACGACATTCGATCTTTAACCCGATTTACAGTGAAATGAGATTTGGAATTTATAAATCTTTTTATTAAAGATTTAGTGGAGATTTTCCAAAGTAAAGTTTTCCAATTTAATATATTGGAATGGAATGGAATCCGATTTGATTATAATCAAAGTGAGTTTCTGTGGAGGAAGACTGTTAATATATATGGAATTTAAAAGCCTTTGCCATTATTCCATTTATATTATCGATTGGATATGGAAGTTCATATCGATTATATATATATTGATCTGTATTCCATGAAGATTCCATTGTTAATGGAATGTGATTTTGGGTTTATCGTGAGTTGTGTTTTAAATGACATTAGTTCTTCAACCCAGTTGAAGATAAGATTAATTTCTTAACTTTGAATAATCATTAAGTAATGATTTTTGGAGATTAAAACTGAATTAGAGTTTTAATGAATCTTTAATTAGATTGGAATGTTAAGTAACACTATTTTTAAACCCCGTGTGAAAAGAATAAACCTTTTAACTAAGATTTAAAGAAAAAATACCAATTAATTAACATTTAATTGGATTTGAAATGGAATGTGAATTGGGTTTATTGTGTACTGTGTTTTTACGACATTCGTTCTTTAACCTGATTTACAGTGAAATGAGAGTTGGAATTTATAAATATTTTTATTAAAGATTTAGTGGAGATTTTCCAAAGTAAAGTTTTCCAATTTAACATAATGGAATGGAATCGGATTTGATAATAATCGAAGTGAGTTTCTATGGAGGAAGACTGCTAATATATATGGAATTTAAAAGGCTTTGTCGTTATTCCATTTATATTATCGGTTGGATATGGAAGTTGATATCGATTATATATATATATATACTGATCTGTATTCCGTGAAGATTCCATTGTTAATGGAATGTGATTTTGGGTTTATCGTGAGCTGTGTTTTAAATGACATTAGTTATTCAAACCAGTTAAAGATAAGATTAATTTCTTAACTTTGAATAATCATTAAGTAATGATTTTTGGAGATTAAAACTGAATTAGATTTTTAATGAATCTTTAATTAGATTGGAATGTGAATGAGATAATTAAACTTATCGAATTCATGAAATGATCGAGAATGGAGTATCACCAGTTTTGCTCCAAGCGATAGTTAAATCTTTAATTAGATTTGAACGTGAAATGGTAATTAATTTTACCGATAACAACATAGTGTTAGATATGAGGTATTACCAGTTTTACTTCATGGGATGAATAGGTTGGGATTGGGAAATTAAACAAATGATTACTTCGGTAAGGTTCGCTAGTCCCGATTAGTTTGGATAAACCTTAATTTGGTTTGAATTGATATACAAAGGAAGATTAAAGAATAAATCTAAAGAATTTATCTTTGATAAAATTAATGGGAACCTTTCCCAAAGGATATGAATGTTTAAATAAAAGAATATTCAGAATTGGAATGAGGCGTATATTGTGTTTTTATAGCACTTGTTTATTATATACGCGAGTTATTCAGGAAGACCGGGTTTATCCCACTCTGAATAACTGATTCGATGATAAGTCGAAGATGAAGACGGTGGTTGAAGACTGGAAGTCTTCACATCGTTTGGATGATTACTGATGTCTTGATTGAGCTGTACACCCAAGATAAGGTAATAAGTGGTGATCGTCCGGATGTACTTGGAGATTGACAGATATGCGAGGGCCTCTCTCCTGTATTGGACATACGGGACGAGGAATAAGGTGCCTACGGTTTCGTTCCGACCCAGAATGAATTTGTTGATGGACTATGTGTCTGACATCGGATTTCATTCTGTGTGATTGATAGACATCAGTTGCATGGCGTGAATTGCCTATGTGGCATGCTGAGATGCAAATGATCTAGGCTTCTGTTGAAAAGAAGAGTCTTGTGGTTGATGATCAAAGCATGACTTTAATATGGCATAGCTTTGTGTATAGCGTTAATTCGCGAGCCTCACAACTAGGTGTGAAACAGAAACGGGAGAGGATCCAGGGAGGACATGCGTTTCCTTCTAGCTAGGAGTGGTTCTTGGGTTTTGCACGCCTAGACGTTTTACTTATGTGGATGATGGATAGTGAGGCGCCTCGGTTATATCAGTCACTGCAGGGGCCGATGGATGGTTTGGTCGTATACTGACCAATTTTACGCCCCATAGGGCGGGGAAACATATTGTTTAGGAATTTTAATCCACTTCATGTGGACCGGCCCTGTGGCTCCTAAGGGCTTACCAGTGTTTGAGTCCTGAGGCTTGGGCAAGAGAGTCTCAAAGCGGCAAGGACGATCCCTTGCCTTCGTTCATGATGGAAATCCAACTTCCAATACGTGGCATTTCGGTTTTAGTTGTAATCCTATATATGGCAACATAGTGGGATGGGGCGCTCATGCCGCCTATGATTGATACATTTATATTTGAAGTTGATTTCTTCAATTATAGTAATAATAAAAGATGAAATTTCACGTACCAAGCATATTTGGCTATTATAAGGTAAAACTCTATCCTCCGGCTTGCATTACATTGTGTGATGGGACCTGAGTCTTATAATAGCTTCATTATTCTTTATTTAGCATTGCGTTGTTTGTTTTATGCACTGATATTCTTAGGAGTAAACCGTTCCGTGTTATACGGCGTGGTCCCTTGATTTACCCAACTTTAAAGAAAAGCTTTGAATAACTGTTTTAGTTCTCGCACCAGTCACATGACTGACCTGGAGTTTATTGTTTTAACCTAAACTCTGGGTGCCCTTATTTTCCACACGGGCAGCTAGTAGTTTTGTTTTTGCAGATTTATTCTTACAGGATCCTGATTTACAGCTGGAACTATACTCGGAAAGCTCTGTATCCGTGTATCTCTTTCAGTTGTGTTTTGTATTATTTTTCCGATGCTATGTATTTAAATGTAATTTAAATCTCTGTTATTTGTCGAATATATAATATTTATTCATACTCTGTTGTATTCTTGTATTCTTGTATTCTGATGGAATTGTTGTAATATAGCAATGAAATGTTCTTCTATTTGTATTCTGATTTGTCGTGTTCTCAAGGCAATCCAGGCTTGCCATTACGGGAAAGTTTCGGATCGTTTCAAGATTCATAATTGAGCATTTTGGGTTATTCATAATTACTTAAATGAATTTCAAATCGTTTTGATACTAGATGAATTTCCCATTATGATGAGTTATATATATATATATGTTATACGCATAACTGCATAACATATGTGATAATACTCTGCATTTTTTTTACATAAATATATATGTTATATTATGTAATTTTGCATATATGAATATGTGTATATATGAATACACGGAAATATCCAATTATGCTAAGCTGATAATATATGTATACATGTTTATTGATACATGAAATCTGAATTTGACTTACAGGTTTATCACATCAATTTACAATTGGAAATATAAATTTTATAAATTTTATCAGATCAAAAAAGGGTTGTGTCTACATAAATGATTTCTATTATTCGATATAGAAATTCTAATATATATATATATATATATATAAGAATAAGAAAAAATTCTGTAATATATAAATTTTGTTTTGAACTGACTTTTAATAAGTGCCACAATACACTGTTTATGAGAAAAAATCATGTATGGTTGTTATGTGCACATAGATGCATGAATTTCAGTACTCTGATTATAAGATGATGTTTGTTGTTTTAGCAACATTGAATGTATACATATGTTATAAACATCGTTTAATTGACTTCTAGAATCTAAGTATACATAATTTTTGCTGATATATTAATACATTATGTCATCTGAAATAATTTTGTATACTAATCTGCATATTTAATAACATAACATGTGTTTAAATAGGTTGTCATTTATGGATTGTGTAAACATCAATCTGGGTATTTTAATTTAGAATAAAACCTGGAATTTATGTATAAATCATGTTAAGATCTGATTATAATTTTATTTGGCTGAAGACTATATATATATTCGACAATATACAAGTATTTACGATATGAAGTTTTGATCATTTGATGATGATTAGTCATCGTGACATAGCAATACTGTCCCCTTTGTCATTCAATTTGGTTTTGAGCACATTGGATTATATGTATATTAATATATAAGTAAAATCTAGCGGTATATTTATTAATGTACTGTCTGAATATATATAACATTTGTACTATTAACACCAATTTGCTGTCGATATGTATGTTTATATTGATAAACATGTAAATACATACATACTTGAATGTTATTAAATGGATATATACATCTGATGTATATAAATGAACAATTTAACTGCACGTATGTTATGCATTTGATGCATATGAACTTTACTGAGTCCCTAACCCTGCAAGATAAAATTGTTTTAACATTGCAGCCGCAAATAATCGCTGAAAATGTTTAAGTGGGAGGAAAGCTCGATCAATCAAGGTTGGAAACAACATCTGTTGCAAAATTAGGGTATAAAATGTACATATACAAATTTGTATATTATTAAAAATTGTTGTGTATGGGAGCATTATATATGTGTATAATTTGTTGTACATATTAGTTTATGCATATGATCAAAAGAAAATACCGTGAGATTGTTCTATAGTACAAATATATACATTAATACATGAATATGTCATGTAATTTGTATGTAAATGTGCCAGATCAGTAAAAATAAAAGTTTAATTATAGTCTAGAAATTCAATATTGATATATATACACCTTCTGTGCATAATATTGTAACGTGTTATGAAAATTATGCTGTGTAATAATCTAAGGTCTTAAATTTGTTGTTTATATAATTTAGTCTATGAACTGTTTTATTGTTCTAAAATCTTAATGCATACTGTTTTAGAACCTGCAATTTTTTTTTGTGATCTGTTCGGACACTTTATATATATATATATATATATATATATATATATATATATTGTTTGCAACATATTATAACAGGGACACATCTAAATTTATTTTGTCAATAACATACCTACAATGTTATGGCACAAAGTTTTGTTTTATTTTACGATCTGATCAGAAATAAAATAAACGTTGTTTTATTTTTTAGATATTAAATACATATATTTTGATATATGAAAATACTCTAATATTGTTCACCACTACAATTATAAATTCCCTTTAAAGCAAATTTTGTTATATTAAATTATGGTGATGTCTTCCAATAGTACATCCATTAATGTCAAATTTCACTAGATGTAGGTAACGCCAAAGCATTGTGTATCCTTTTATTTTGGTTATATGCGGTAGGAGTAATCTTGGTGCATCGACTGTATTATTGGGTTTGATTTAACTAAGGCTGCATCATAGTATTTATGGCCTTAGAGACAATAGCATGAATTATTCTATATTTTGAGCAAATAAATAATACTGAACAAAATGTTCATCATGCGATCCAAGAATTGTATATGACATAAGTGACATAAGATGTTTACCTAAAAGGTGGTGTTTTGGGGTGTTAGCCAAAGCTAGGTCATGGCATGACCAGATATGGATCTTGAAACACCATTATATATATACAAATAAATATATATAAACAAAGGGGTTTTAATTTGAGTGGGAGCGTATTTTAGGTTAAATTATATATTTATGATAATATAAATTTTGATTGTCAAAATTTGTATTAAATAAATATTAATGAATCAGTTATTATTTATTATCTACTGTAGATATCAAATAACAGAATAACTCTGATAATTTAAATTAATCCTTGAGAAGGATAAATTAAATTAAATCGAATTTCTTGTCTAACATTAAAATTTGAGGATTGCCGTAAAGCAAATTAAAAATAATTGTTATACAATCATGGAGGATCTAAAATCAAAGTTGAAGCATAACTTCAACCGAATAATATATAAAGGTTATAATAATCTACTTATATATATTTCTAGTATTAGATACTAGATATAAATCACATAAATATGTGTTGATTTATAGAAATTACTAGATAAGTAGAAATCATATAAAGTGACAAGTGGACTTATGATTGGAAATGAAGCAAATATTGCTGGATTATCCTTAGGAAGTTGATTCTTATTGTAAATACTGGCTTAATTAAATATATAAAATACTAATTATTATTGTCGATATGCAAATTAGATCCCAATACCAAGGGTACTAAAATGTACTTCTCAAAATGTTAAGCAGAAATAATGGAGCCATAAAGTAATAGAAAAGCAAGTAAAGAACACCAAACTTTATAGTGGTTCAATCAAATGTGACCTACATCCACTTTACGATCCATTCTCGTTACTTTCGCAAGGGTTACAATGCGTACAATCACTTCTATTACATTCATTATCACGACCTTTCCTCTTGTTCTATGTATTAATAGAAGAAAATAAGAAATAGCCTTTGAGGAGAAGATATTCAATGATAGATCTATAAGCTTTCGAGAAATGAATAAATTCCCATGGGTTCCATGATGACCTTTATGCTTGATCTTCCATAGATGATCTTAGGATAGGCGAAAGTCACTTAAAAATGCTTAGAAAACGATTAGGAAGCCCTTCTGGGTCTTGAAATTTCGTCCTCCTCAATGAAGGAATGAGGAGGGTATTTATAGGTGATATTCAAACCAGGTGGCAGAGCTGTAATTATCTCATATCCTTTTTAGACCGTCGGAACGACCTAAATGCTTCGAACCAGCGCGATGCGTGCCAAACTAGGACAGAGTGGGCCAAAGTAAGGCGGAGCGACCTGAATCTCATGAAGCGGCTTAGAACCCTCAAGTGTTATGGCGGCGCAAGCTAAAGCAGAGTGGAGTGAGCCGATACAAAACGGAGCGACCCGAGCTTTCATGGAACGGGTTAAAACAAGTTAGTGTGATCCAAAACTCTTGTGAACAAGACGGCACGGGCTAAAGATTGGGCGACCATAGAAGCAAGGTGCATCATAGACTTCCGCGGGCTTGTATGCTTGGCGTCCCAAGAGTTCTTTGCGGATCTAATAAGCTGTACAACTCAAAGAAATCTGAACGACCCAAAAATGCTGAATGGGCTAAGATGTCTAACGAACCGTTGAAGGCGGACAACCTAATAGCCTAATTGACTAATGCCTTTAACGATCTACGGTATGTTTTGAGCAGATTTTTCCCGACTTAAAGACTAACGAGTTAAAGCTAAGCAATGAATATGACCAAACCTTTTTATGTATTCATGAGCCATATTTCATGGGTTAACAATTATGAAATTCCACATAAAATAAATGCTATAATAGATCTTGTTTAGACAAGTTTGAATTTCATTTGTAATAAAAGAACAATTGTTATTCATTTTATTTGAATGAAATATTGTATGGAATTTCAAAAATAGTTAATGATCTTTGTAAATCCTTAACTATAATGTACTTGACTTAAATGATGAGTGGATTAAATTTAGTGATTTAAATCCCACATACCTTTAGCATTGCCAGTTAGCCCATATAAACAAGAAAGTATATCAAAACTCCATAATTTAGTGAAACCTATTGTACCTTCCTTCTATCATCGATCTCAAAAAGACCAAACACGTTCTCTGTCTCTCTTAGCCAATTCGGTGCTTCAACAAACCTATCCATACCTCGGAACTGTTTTCCTCCCACATCGCATCTTTACATAACTTAGAAACGTTATTTACTCGTGGAGGTGGAGCAAAACCTGCTGCAGCTGGGGTTGGGGCATCTCCTTGTCCTCCGGTAGGTGCCGTAGCCTCAAGATACCTATGAAACCATGTTGGAAGAAGAACCCTTCTAGAAGATGGGGTGCCCCAGAAATGCTGAAAAGAGAAGAAACAAAATATTCAACAAGAGATCGAGAGTATATCTAATATGGCTTGAGCGGATATGTTTTTCAAAAAATAGTTTTTAATTTGAAAATACTGCTTTTGAAATCAATATTTAAAAAAAATTCTCTGATCTTGTAACCTTCAAATTTGATACCAAATGCGACATCCCATGTCCGTTGATTTCACTCATACGAGAATGCATTAAGGTTCGCGAAGTGCAATAGGTAAACAGTACAGAAATTCACAAGACAGATATAAAATAAGCAGCGGAAAATTTCAACTTCATTATTAAAAATAAACATAGTCTCAAATAGGGTACAACAAAACCAATTACATCAAATCTATCTCATAAAACAAAGCATTAAAGAACATAAAATCGTATCCCTCGCCATAGGCCATGATAGTATAGAGAGCAAGTCGAAAACAATGCATCTCAGGTAATCCAAGTCCAATCTATATGACAAAGTCCTAGTCATAGTTGAATGCTTCCGCACTAAGGACCTTTGAGGGGAAGGAAGAAAGAAGTGAAAGAAAAAAGGGTAAGATATAAATTCTGGCGAGTTCCAGTGATTTTCAAAAATGCATAAAATAGAAATGCTAAGAAAGGTAAATAAGATTGGATGAGAAATAAGTTAGAGTTTATGCCCAAGATTCAATTCATTTGATGAGAGTGATAACGTTGTTGATGTTATTGTTTTATTTGGAATAAAATAATATTCCATTATATCATATTTACTGCGTAATATAAATATTTTCATAATAGAAGTCCTTAGATTAATAATACGGAATTATATAGTTGGAGTAAGACTTGAATTTGAGATTATGAAATATGATAAGTAATATGATTCTTAAATGTCCCTAGTCGAGTTTTATTGTTTATATAGGACAACAATAAAGCACTGAGACTAGTATGTCGATTAACTGATGACCACATCTCATTGATCATTAATATTCGTGATATTAATGTCAAGATATAAATACGTATTGAAGAATATCGTATATGGCTGACCCAACATGAGAAAACTACATGGAATAAAATTGATAGTATCATAAGTTATTCTCATAGTGGCAGTGATGTAATGGTCTTCAGACCTAAAATCATTATAATTTTATTCGAGGATATTTGTGTTTTGATATCATCTAAAGTTATTCGTACCAGAGGAACGATAACGGTGATTATTGGATACATCTCGGATCGAATGAAAAATTATGAATAATCTAGATGGAGTTTAACCCTACGATATATTTGTTGTGTTATCCATGGGCCTCTTGATTGAGTGAGAATGTGAAATGCACGGACGTGCTCAAATATTGATTTGTTTTAAATAGTCTACTCATCGATTAAGAAAAACGGATTAAATTATAAAGTGGATGATACGATCCATGCCTTGAGTTTAATCCCGGATATATTGGTTAAAAAGATTATATTATATTGATACACTAGTCACGGAAAGGTTGCATCGAATCGTTGATCTTATTATAACTTGGGTAGCAACGACGTATTGCTAGATGCTAATCACTGTTTATGATTTTAAATATGATTTAAAATCATTGCTAATGTTATAATAACCTATAGGGTCACACACTTAGAACATTGTAAGGAGAAGACTGTTTTGTTTTGGGAAAAAAAATAAAATATCAACCGTTGATATTTTTATTTCAATAGGAATAAGGAATTAGTCCTTGATTTATAATACACGTGTATATTAAAAATGGATATTTTGGCTTCCTTTTTAAAATAACACGGGTACCGATTATAATCACTTCCTTTCTAATGAAAACCCTAAAACGAAAAAAAAACAGAAATGGCGGCTAGCATCTCAAAAATTCCACTACCAATCAAATCGTATGACAGTTGAATAAGATGTTCGTGTGGATACTTATGGAGGTAAGGCGATTTCGTCATGCTTTAATTCGATGCAGTTTCTGGCGAGACTCAAAGAAAAGAAACATTGGGGCTAATCTATTTCCTAAAACCCTATGCATGATTTTAATTCGATCTGTTAATTTCGTATTAGATCCTTTTAGGATTTAGTTTTTGTCGCTGCTAAATTGTTATGAAAACCCTAATTGAACCTAACAATGGTATCGAAGCAGGTTTTACAAAACTAATTGATTGAGTTAGTTTAGTTCATCTTGCATCTGAATTATTAGTTAATATTATGGATCTACTTTTCGAATCAATCGTTGATTTTGAAAAATAGACGAGATCTTCTAATTTGATTAGGATCAGTTCTTAATATTATCAAAAAATTAACACAGATGTATTGTTCTCATACTGTTGGTTTTGTGGTTGACTGATTGAATGAATTAGAAAATTACATATGCATCCTTTTGGACTATGAATTGCATGATCCCTTTTGGTATAAACCTATGAATATATATGTAACATGATCTGTAATATTGTTTTATATAAGTTTATATAAAATTCTAGATATACACACACACACACACACACAAAATACTGATGCTATAATAGTGATTATAGTATCCTAAAAGACCATGCTTGTTTGATCTAGAATTTATTTTAATACTAATGATTAAAAATTAACCATATATGGTTTAAACAATAATTTCAAATGTTTACTACTATTTCGGATATCAATTAAGTACACTCTTCTGAACAACAGATCAAAAATTGATGTCTGAAAATGGGATTAAACATCCATGTTGATCAAATCTATTCTATAAGCAGTGTCAAAATATATGTATCATTTTGTTTTCTTACTGCAGTTTATGTTGATAAACTGAATGTTTTAAGCAAACTACATCATGAAAAGTTTTTTCGTTACACTGAAACTTTTAGATTATATGGGAATTGAAACAGATTTCTGAAATTCTATTTAATTACATAGGTACCCTATATAATATAATATTGATGCCGATCAATTTTATTTTATATTATTTAAATAACGTAGATGTATAACATGATGATTCATAACTCTATACATTTATTATCTGAACAGTTTATATTAAGTAAGTTCAAGACTTTTTACATTTGATTTGATTTTGGTTCAGTTTTTGTAATACTTTTGAAAGTTATGTGTCATGCTTGGTTTTAAATCTGTTTATACGAGTAAACAACATAATAGTTATTATCAAAATGTTTGATTAATAAATATTTATAGCCAGACCTTATCATAGTTTCTCTCTTAATAAAAATTAGTTTTACTGGTTAATGAATCAGTAAAATACCTTTTGATGAATTTTGATTCATTGAAATCATTAATGGTTGTCTGAAATTTCAACCTAATTTTAAATTATTATCAATTTGTTGATAAACAAAAGTATCATGTATTAATCCCTTAATCTAGTTTCGATTATTTAAAGAGAAAGCCATTTTTTTGTGGATACTAATTTACTAGAATATTGTATTGCTGGATTAGAAGAAATTGTGAATATGTTTTAAAACAATTGTTGTTTAAAAGGAAATCAAACTTTTAAAATCGGATCGATTATATCATGATCTTTAGATGTTAAATTATAATCTGAGTTAATATTATATTAACCAATGTTTTATTTATGATTACTTGAATTATAATCACAACTTCACTCAGATTACACGGTTGATCATAAGAAATGTTTTCTTCTTGTTGATCAAATGGATGAATTATAGATTCATAATTGAGCATTTTGGGTTATTCATAATTACTTAAATGAATTTCAAATCATTTTGATATTAGATGAATTTCCCATTATGATGAGTTATATATATATATATATATCTGTGTGTGTGTGTGTGTGTTATACGCATAATTGTATAACATATGTGATAATACTCTGCATTTTTTTACACAAATATATATGTTACATTATGTAATTTTGCATATTTGAATATGTGTATATATGAATACATGGAAATATCCTCTTGTGCTAAGCTGATAATATATGTATAAATGTATATTGATACATGAAATGTGAATTTGACTTACAGGTTTATCACATCAATTTACAATTAGAAATATAAAGTTTATAAATTTTATCAGATCAAAAAAGGGTTGTATCTACATAAATGATTTCTATATTTGATATAGAAATTCTAATATATATATATATAAGAATAAGAAAAAGTTTATGTAATATATATATATATATAAATTGTTTTGAACTGACCTTTAATAAGTTCCAAAAAACACTGTTCATAAGATAAATTCATGTATGGTTGTTATGTGCATATAGATGCAACAATTTCAGTACTCCTGCTTATAAGATGATGTTTGTTGTTTTAGCAACATTGAATGTATACATATGTTATAAACATCGTTTAATTGACTTCTGGAATCTAAGTATACATAATTATTGCTGATATCATTTATACATTGTCATCTGAAATAATTTTGTATACTAATCTGCATATTTAATAACATAACATGTGTTTAAATAGGTTGTCATTTATGCATTGTGCAAACATCAGTCTAGGTATTTTAAGTTAGAATAAAACCTGGAATTTATGAATAAATCATGTTGACATCTGATTATAAACTTTTTCTGATTGAACACAATACACACACACACACACACACACATTCAACAATATACATGTATTTACGATATGCAGTTTTGATCATTTGATGATGATTAGTCATCATGACATAGCAATATTGTCCCCTTCATCATTCATTTTGATTTTGAGCACATTGGATTATATATATTATTATATAAGTAAAATCCATTAGTATATTTGTTAATGTATTGTTTGAATATATATAATATTTGAACTATTAACACCAATTTGCTATCAATATGTATGTTTATATTTTTGAATGTTATAAATTGGATATATACATCTGATGTATATATATGAACAAGTTTACTGCATATATGTTATGCATTTGATGCATATGAACTTTACCGAGTCCCTAACCATGCAAGATAAAATTGTTTTAACATTGCAGCCACAAATAATCACTGAAAATGTTTCAGTAGGAGGAAAGCTCGATCAATCTAGGTTGGAAGTTGCATATGTTGCAAAGTTAGGGTATAAAATGTACATATACAAATTTGTATATTATTAAAAATTGCTGTGTATGGGAGCATTATATATGTGTATAATTTGTTGTACATATTAGTTTATGCATATGATCAAAAGAAAATATTGTGAGATTGTTCTATAGTACAAATATATACATTAATACATGAATATGTCATGTAATTTGTATGTAGATGTGTCGGATCAGTAAAAATAAAAGTTTAATTACAGTCTGGAAATTGAATATTGATATATATACACCTTCTGTGAATAATATTGTAATGTGTTATGAAAATTATGATGTGTGTAATAATCTAAGGTCTTAGATTTGTTGTTTATATAATTTAGCCTATGAACTATTGTATTATTCTGAAATCTTAATGCATACTATTTTAGAACCTGCAATTTTATTTGTTGTGATCTGTTCGGACACTATATATATACATATACACACACACACACACTCACATATACACACACACGCAATGTTATGGCACAAAGTTTTATTTTATGATCTGGTCCGAAATAAAATAAACGTTGTTTTTTTAGATATTAAATACATATATTTTTATATATGAAAATAACTCTAATATGGTTCGCCACTACAAATTATAAATTCCCTTCCAAGCAAATATTGTTATATTAAATCATGGTGATGTCTTCCAATAGTACACCCGTTAATGTCCAATTTCATTGGATGTAGGTAATGTCAAAGCGTTGGGTATCCTTTTATTTTGGTTATATGCAGTAGGAGTAATCGTGGTGCATCGACAGTATTATTGGGTCTGATTTAACTAAGGCTGCATAATAGTATTCATGGCCTTAGAGACAACAGCATGAATTATTCTATATTTTAAGAAAATAAATAATACTGAACAAAATGTCTATCATGCGATCCAAGAATTATATATGATATAATTGACATAAGATGTCTACCTAAAAGGTTATGTTTTGGGGTGTTAGCCAAAGCTAGGTCAAGGCATGACTAGATATTGATCTTGGAACACCATTATATATATATATATATGTATGTATACATATATATAAACAAAGGGGTTTTAATTTGAGTTGAAGCGTATTTTAGGTTAAATTATACATTTATGATAATATAATTTTTGATTGTCAAAATTAGTATTAAATAAATACTAAAGAATCAGTTATTATTTATTATCTACTGTAGATATTAAATAATAGAATAACTCTGATAATTTAAATTAATCCTTGAGAAGGATAAATTAAATTAAATCAAATTTCTTGACTAACATCAAAATTTGAGGATTGTCCTAAAGCAAATTAAACGTTATTGTTATACAAATATGGAGGATCTAAAATCAAAGATGAAGTATAACTTCAACCGAATAATATATAAATGTTATAATAATCTACTTACATATATATTTCTAGTATTAGATACTAGATATAAATCACATAAACGTGTGTTGATTTACAGAAATTACAAAATAAGTAGAAATCGGATAAAGTGACAAGTGGACTTGTAACAACCCGAAAAATCAGAACCAATTTAAAATTTTTATTTTAGCAATTTTATTATGTCTTGAATATTTAAAATGATTTATTTCAAATAATAACAACTAAAAATTTATTTGAATCGAAATTAGAATATACTGATTTATCTTAATTATAAAAGGAATTGGAAATGGCGCGGTAGTTTGTAAATTCGATTTCAGATTTCAGTTGAATGTACACGATTCAAAATAAACCGGATTTTAGTGAAACCAGAAATATTTGAATCTGTTTGAAAATATCTTTCCAAGGAATGTGAAAAATCCAAATTTCATAGCGGGAATAAAAAGTTATGTCCAGTTGAAAATTCAGAATAGTCGCCATGGAAATATATCCCTTAAAAATAGCCATTTTGCAAACGACATCCGTTTTCGACAAAACCACTTTTGTTAGGTCCGGAATGTCAAGTTATTGCTAGAATCCAAAATTTATAATTTTTGGGATCAATATGTGAGCGTGGTGAACTTAAACGCTTTTGACCAATTTCAGTTGAATTTAATCGACTGGAAAATTGCCATTTTTCAAACGGTCTTCAAATTTGACGAAATTAGTGTTGTTAGGACCATATCATCGATACGAAGCTAGAAATATTTTTTCTGGAATTTTTAGAGTCAGTATGTGGCCCCAGTAAATAGAAATATGCATTTAAATTAAATATATATTGATTTATCTTATAATTTAAAGAAAAACTGGTCATAACAGCCGAATTGGGTTATGATGCATATCCCATTGTGTTCGGAATGGGGGTAAATAGCTAGGGGCGACAGTCTTTAGGTTTGATTTGGAGTTCGTATGTAAAATCTCATTTATTGGAATTAAATAAATATAAAAATATAAAAATATATCTCTATCTAAGGGTCAAAGCCCTAACAATCCATTCACCGCGGTCAACATACGTTCTACGCCTTCGTTCAATTCTAGACGAATAAAATCGCCCCCAAATTCTTCCTCAAATCTTTTCAATCCATTCAATAATTATAGAAACTCAGAAAGGGAAAATCGAAGAGCTTATCAAGCTCTATAACCTCAACGGATGAGATCTAGTTTAAGGTCCTGGATTGAGAAAAATTCTGGTGGAAACATGGCGGGTTCGAGATGGAATTCTTGAGCCCCAGGCCCACCGAAGTGGCCGCGATTGGAGGAGGTAGGCGGCGTCGCGTAGGGGAATCGATGGGTGGAAGTTGATTGCGGGCCGGTCGCCTGGAAGTGCGTGTGCAGTGGTGAGAGAGCAATGAAGGATGGGTCGGGTTTTGTTTGTGTTCCAGGAGCTTAACGATGAAAGTAAGAAGGTTTAATTAAACCTTAATTAGAGAATAATCATTAATTAATTATATTAAATTGTAACTAAAGTTTAAAGTCTCATATCTTTGTCATACGATGTCAGAAAAATGCAAACTCAGTTGCATTGGATTCGCATCAGAAAACTCTACAACATAGAACAGACCAGAATGGAAATGAGGCTGATTAGAATTTCAGGAAAATTCAAAATCAAAACAGAATAGAAAATTTAGAAATAAAACCGGTGGAGTGGAAAACGATGCGAGAACTCTCTCACACTTAGTTCAAATTACAGTTATTATATACTAGGTTGCAGACGGGGCTTAGAAGCACCCGACACTATTTATTGTACAGACCAGTTGATTTTTTGTTTGAATTGTGGTTAGATTGTCATGTATTAATGTGTTGTATAAAAAAATTATATATAAAAATATATATATATACATATTATCATGAAATAAAATAAATATTCATTTACAAACCGGACGGTTTGTTTATGTACACTGATTTATCTGATATGGATTGGGATGATAAATTTTACACATCGCCCAACTGCACAAATAATAAACAGTATTTGTTGTTTGAAAACCCCACACGAGTATTGGGATAATATTTGACATACACTGATCCCAATAACTAGTGGTGTGTCAATCGATGTATAAGCGTTATCTATTTATTTTAATGCTTATGCAATTATAGAATGCACTCTGGGTGTTGTATGAATTTTTAATTATTGTTTATCATTATTATTGTATACATGTGATGTTGAAATCCATGTAAATAAAATTATATGGTAATTGATTGAGTCTGATTCCAGTTCAGAATTATCGAATATTTTAAAACAATATTTAGAAAATATTGAAATGTGAAGCCGTGTTAAGTAGTTAAGCACCATTTTAACACAAACGGGAATTCGGTCGATTTTATTCATTTTATAATGAATATCGAAAGGTGATTTCAAAATCTGGTATTTTGAAAATATGATCATTTTAATATTGGAATGATATGGAATATTCGATTTGGTTTTGAAATTGAAATTTAAATTGAAATCGATTTGAAATGATTTTGTAAACGAATTTATAATGGAATATTCAATTTTGATTTGAAATTGAAATGGAAGTTGAAATCGTTTTTAAAACGAATTTAAAACGATTTATAAAATTCATTTTAAATGGAAATCGACGAAATATTATATATATATATATATATTATATATTATAATGGCCTGAATAGAATGCGCCGCACCGCGGTAGTTCACGAATTTCGACCATTGACTTCGAATTGATGTTACGGGAGATCCGACCGTCTGATTCTCCTAAAACCGGAACCGTTGGGTTCATATCGAAAAGAGCTTTCCAATGAATACAAGAGATTTGAAATATAATAGTTGAATTTGGAATTATGTCCAAATCAAATTTGGAATAGGTCGTTGTAAGTGCAGTTCGATGACCGTTTATGGAAATCGACTGTATGGGCGATAATAAAATTATTAAAAATATGAAAAAATTATGTAAAATCACAATATATGATTTGGAAAGGTTTTGGATGAAAAATTCCAGTTTTGAAAAGATAAAAATATTTTTTTATCGAAATGAACTAGTTATTAACTAGAATAATAATTTATTTATTTTTAAAATAAATAAATTGGATTTGAAAATGGTTTTAAAATAACCAGAATTTTTCCAAAGAATAAATTGAAAATGGAGTCAGAATGGAAATAATCTTCAGAATATTTCAATATTGGATTCTGTGATTATACGGATATTGTTTAGGAAATTGGAAGATATATATATATATATATATATATATATATATATATATCGTTATTCCAATACAATATCCGTTGGTTTCAGAATTTGATATTGAATATAAGCCGATATATTTTCGAATCAGAGCCTTGTATTTGATATCAAATTGGATTTTGGGTTTGTCATGAACGGTGTCTTCATTATCATTGTTCTTAAACCTAGTTGAGAAAAGTTTAAATATTTTATTAAGATTTAATGAAGTTTACCAATTAATTAACATTTAATTGGAAATTGAATTTGATTTTTGGGTTTATCGTGAATGGTGTTTTAAATAACACTTGTTCTTTGACCCGATTAACAATAAAGTTAATAAAATTAGAAACTAACAGGAGGTTGGCTAAGTTGAATGGTTTCCTGGGTATTGATCTGATGTTGGTTTCGGCCTTCGGGATTAGTACTTAGGGAATTGTTCTCTTACCAATTTACGGTTAGAGACTGATGGAATGGAATGTGATTTTGGGTTTATCGTGAACCGTGTTTTAAACGACATTGGTTTTTTAACCCAGTTAAAGACGAGATATGATTTCCCAAGTTATATAATCATTAATATTGATTTTCGGGGAGATTAAAACTAAGTGGAGTTTTAATAAATCTTTAATTAGATTGAAATGAGGATTTGACAAATTTAAATTATCAAAGCTGAGAAAATGATCGGGAATGGAGTATCACCTGTTTTTCTCCAAGCGATAGTTAAATCTTTAATTAGATTTGAACGTGAAAAGGTAATTAATTTTACCGATAACACCGTGGTTTTAGATATGGAGTATTACCACTTTTGCTCCATGGGATGAATAGGTTGGGATTGGGAAAATAAACAAATGATTACTTCGGTAAGGTTCGCTAATCTCGACTAATTTGGAAAACCTTAATACGGTTTGTTATCCAAAGGAAGATTAAAGAATAAATTTAAAGAATTTATCCTTGATAAAGTTAATGGGAACCTTTCCCAAAGGAAAAGAATATTTGAATAAATGAATATTCTGGATTGGAACGAGGCGTATGATGTGTTATTATAACACTTGAATATAAGATATGCAGGTTATTAGGAAAGACCGGGTTTATACTCATTCTGAATAACTAATTCGACGATAACTCAAAGAGATTGAAGATGGTGCAAGACCGACGATCTTCACATCGAATGGATGGGTTGTTATTGTTGCTCATGATTGGAGTAGCTACCTTGAAAGGGCTACAGTGATAGCCATCCGGACGTACTTGTTGATTGTACGGATATGCGAGGGCCTCTCTCTTGTATTGGACATACATGACGAGGAATAAAGTGCCTCCGGTTTCTTTCAGACCTAGAACGGACTTGTAAATGGATGGTGTGTCTGGCATTGGATTTTATTTTGTGTTGATTGATCTCTATTAAATATACATCTGCCTGGTGAAGGGGAATTTATTCCCTTGATTCACCCTTCTCTGAGACATATGGGATCAGGGTTGTATATCGATAGACATAAGTCGCATGGCGTAAATTGCCTATGTGGCACGCCTAAATGGAAAATGATCAAGGCTTCTATTGAAAAGCAGAGTCTTGTGGTTGATGATCAAAGCATAGCTTTAATATAGCGCCGCTTTGTGTATAGCGTTAATTCGCGAGCTTCACACCCCGGTGTGAACCAGAAACGGGAGATGATCCAGGAAGGACATGCGTTTCTTTCTAGATAGAGATGGTGTCAGCATTTACAAGCCCTGACATTTTACTTATGTGGATGATGGAAAGCGAGGGACCTCAGTTATATAGGTCACTACGGTGCCGATGGATGGTTTGGTCGGTATATGACCAGTTTACGCTCCCATAGGGCGGGGAGACGTGTTGTTCAGGGATTTTTAATCCACTTAAAATGTGGATTGGTCCTGTGGCTCCTAAGGTGCAGCTGCGGCTTTTCCTAAGACATGGGTTAGATTGTCTCGAAGCGGTAAGGACGATCCCTTTCCTTGGTTCATGATGGGAATCCAACTTCCAAGACAACATTTCGGTTTTAGTTGTAATCCTATATATGACGACATAGTGGGTTGGGGCGCTCATGCCGACTATGATTGATACATTTATATTTGAAGTTGATTTCTTCACTTATAGTAATAATAAAAGACTTGTTTTAAAACGTACCAAACATATTTGGCTATTATAAGTAAAACTCTATCCTCCGGCTTGCGTTGCATTGTGTGATGGGACCTGAGTCTTATAATAGCTTCATTCTTCTTTATTTAGCATTGTGTTGTTTGTTTTAGGCACTGGTATTCTTGGGGGTAAACCCGTTCCGTGTTATACGGCATGGTCCCTTGATTTACCTTATTTTAGAGTAAAGTTTTAAATAACTGTTTTAGTTCTCACACCAGTCACACGACTGAACTGGAGTTTATTGTTTTAACCAAAACTCTGGGTGCCCCTATTTTCCACACGGGCAACTAGTAGTTTTGGTTTTACGGATTTATTTATACAGGATCCTGGTTTATAGCTGAAGCGATATTCGGAAAGCTTTGTATCCGTGTATCTCTTTCAGTTGTGCTTGTTATTGTATTTTCCGCTACGCATTGTATTTATACATTTTATTTCCGTTGCTATGTATTAAAATCTGTGATATTTTTCTGTGTAATATTTATTTATACTCCAAATATTCTTGTACTATGATGTAAATTGTTGTAAATAGAAATGAAATGTTCTTCTGTCTGTGTTCCGATTTGTCTTGTCCTCGAAGTAATCTAGGCTTTCCCGTAAGGGGAATTTTGGGTCGCCACATTTGGTATCAGAGCTTTGGTTTATAGAGCTCGAGAACAAGACACATTAGAACCGAACGAAAGAATTCATC
Source organism: Allium sativum (assembly GCA_030737875.1). Lineage (NCBI taxonomy): Eukaryota > Viridiplantae > Streptophyta > Magnoliopsida > Asparagales > Amaryllidaceae > Allium > Allium sativum. The sequence continues at coordinate 198,024,255 of CM060925.1, read as the reverse complement.
AGAGATTGGATTAGTAGTATCCAATAAGAATGACTCGTACGAGATAGGATCAGTAGTATCCTAGAACGAGTGGAAGGAGTGTTGTTTTAAAAATAAAATTGAAAATAAATTTTGTTTTGAAAATTTAAACCTTATTATACGTATTTGATTATATTTATTGTATATTGAATTCGGACTATCGGGTATAACGAGACTTTTCATATATGTCTGATCCATGTGTATTGGAAGTCTCAAATATACTGGGTAGATATAAAATGTAACGACCCGCATTCTGCGCATCATAGGATCGTAGAATATTTATTTCTTTCACATACGAAGTCGTATGGTCATGTAACTTTGGGAGACGACTATTGTGGTCATTTCCCATGTTCATGATTTTTCCCGATTTTTAAATGACCATTTTACCCCTAGTTGGCACTGTTTTGGCCATAACTTTTGACTGGAAATGAATTTTGACCTGAAACCACTTCCATTGGCTTTGAATGATAGTTTCTCTTTCCGTAGAGTGGTCACATTAGCCAAACGGACTTACCGTTTGGGAGATATGGCTGAAACAAGTTTCAGATAGTGAAAGACAGCTTAATTGGGCTTAACCGGGTGATTAGCAGCTAGGCCCAAGGGGAATTTCGGGTTTAGAGGTATAGGAGGTCTGATTAGGGTTAGGTTATCACTTTCATTTCAGTTTTGAGCCGCCACAAACCTCCTTGAGACCTTAGTAATGGCTTCCTACATCTAAAACACCCCAAATCACTCTCTAATTGAAGATTAGGCTTAGCAACACCAAATTAAGGAGAAAAAGCACCAAAGCAAGGTTAGAGCCGCTGTTAGACATCAGTATTCGCCCCAAATCAGAGGAGTTTCAGTTCTGAGAATTTCATTTGTGGCCAAGGTGAGTGATAGCATCATTTTGACACTAATTACGGTTGATTAAGGGTAATTAGTGAAGATTAGCGAATTTATACGTAAATAAATTCTGGAAAAATTCTTAAAATTCTAAAATAATGTTTTAAGGCTCTGTTAGAAATTTGAGATAATTTCGATGTGTTTTGTTAATTGTATGCCTAAACATGATTAAGAGTGCCTAAGGGAAAATATGAAGTTTTAGCTACTTTTGATCCATTTTGATTCATTTAAATTGTTGTTTGCTGTGTGTGGTTGCTATTACATGTTGCTATGACCCTATGGTATGTTTCATGATTGATTAGAATAGTTAAATTGCTCGAAAACGTCGTCGAATGGCGTAGAAAGCTCGCTGGAAAGTTGCAGAAGTGTGCAGGCTCCGAACCGGTTCGGATCGGAGAAAGGGGTCGGATCGGACTAGGGAACTGACCAAGGGAATCCGAACTGGATGAGGACTTGCCACTGGAAGAAGTTTGGCAGGAAGGAAGGCCATTGTTTAGAGTTGGAGTTGGACAGAAGATCGGATCGGAGCGATGGAGCGGATCGGATCGGAGTAAGCTAGGGAGCGGAGCGGATCGGATCGGAAGAGTGATTGGAGGCCAGATCGGATCGACTTGGAGATGCAGGGCTCGGATCGGAAGAAAAGAAGAAATAAGCTAGGGATTGGAGCGCTGGAGGGAAGGACACCCGACCCGACCTGGAGGAGGACCCCGACCCGACCCGGAGGAAGACACCGACCCGACCCGAAGTGGACTACCGATCCGAACCAAGCTAGATGAGGAGCACCGAACCGAACCATACGTGGGCTATTACTACTACGCGATGACTCTTCTGAAGACCCACTCCAATTCGACCAAACCCGAGATGCAAAGGAAGTCCAAATGAGAAGTTAGAGCTTAAGATTCAGATGGGAATCAACGAGTTCACTTCATGGTTGGGCTTTGCTGCGGGACGCGTGCTAAGGAGTTATCGACACCTATAGCTTTGGACCACTATGGTAGGAGGTACGAAGGCGGATTCAGGGCCATTATGGCATTGGTAGAACCAAGGGCTATGACCAATGAAGTGGGTCATTGAAATGTTTGGTCATGACTCCAAGTGTTTGGCTTGGTCACAGCAGGGTTTCTACAAGTCGGGATTCGTCGTTGCCTCAGTTTGTCTAGTGTTCCAAAGTGGTAGATGTCGTACGCTTTACGCACTGAGTGAGAGATGTGAGGATGGTTGCTATGGATGATTTGTTGCTATCATTTTGACATGCACACCCCACCCCCGTATTCTTACACTATTTATTATGGCACCTTGGAGTATCGTACGGTATGTAGTACTAACTCTTTGGTTGCAGGTCCAGGTTCAGGTATGGCTTAGTATACCTGTTATTATTCTGTTTAGATGCTTATCGCTCATACCAGGCTTTATGTCTGACCCAGAGTTTTATGTCTCTTCTTATTACTCTGGGTGCTCACACGAGCAGACTAGAGACAGGTTAGCTGGTGATGCACGGGTAGATGATCCGGAGACGAGCAGGAGGCTTCCACGTAATATATATAGTATTCTCCCTGTGTTGTTGAAGATCACTGCTTGGGCATTGTTGGTGTATCTTCTATTTCAGCTTTCTTTTGTTTAGAGACAGTAAATTTGGAAAGTTGTAATAAGCTGTATTTGGATTTCCGCTGCTTTGATGTTGACATTGATTATTAGTTATCAGCTTATGCACTGTCTCGCCTGTTTTATGTCAAGTATGTTATTATTATATTTTATCCCATGCGCTGTGAGACATTCTACAGGTTCTTTGATTAGTTCATTCCCTTCTTTCCTTTCTTCTGACGACCGTCTTGTGCTAGTCGGGCACGTGTACAGCGCACTCTTGGAGGAAATGCAGGCTGGTGCGAGACGGGCCGTCACACTTGGTATCAGAGCTCTAGGTTGCGTAGTTAACCTAGGGAAGTTGTCAGGGAGAGATAATATACGTATACGAGAGAGCGTATTTGTGATTACTTTGGTTTTTAAAAGTTATATATATATATACTATTAGTAGTATAAGGATGGAGTCGTACTGCACTAGCACCACTATGGAGTCATTAATCATTTCCTTTTTCAGATTGACGATGAGCCGAGATACTAGAGGTGCTGGTAGGGGAGCTAATAATGGGGTTGCTGCTGACATGAGGACGATGTTTACTGACCTCATGAGAGAGATGCTTAGAGATGTGCAGAGGGCAGCTCCCAATGGTGGAAATGGTGGTGGTCCAATAGTGCAGGCGCCAAGAGTCGACTTCGCCAAGCTGAATAAGGATTATACTAGCCTTGGTGGGAAGCCGTTCCACGGAACGGAGTCGGCTACAGATGTTCAAGATTGGGTGGATAGTTGCGAACGTATCTTCGAGGATTTGGGTATCGAGGATGCGATGAAGAGGAAGCTAGCGTCCCGTCAGCTGCAAGGGCGGGCAATGAATTGGTGGAATGCTATAAAGGCAGCTACCCCCGAAGATCAGATTACTTGGGAGCAGTTCAAGGCTCGCTTTAGCGAGAAGTTCATTCCAGCTGCTCAGAAGTCAATGTTGTTTAAGAAATTCTTGGAGCTCAAGCAGAATGGCAGGGCTGTCTCGGAGTATATTGCTGAATTTGACACCTTGTCAAAATATGGGTTATCTCTTATAGATACTGCCGAGAAAAAGAATGAGAAATTCATAACTGGGTTGGATCAATACTTGGGGGAAAAACTTATTAACCACATCGATGAGACGTTTGAATCGATTGTGGGGAAAGCGTTAAGGTCGGAAAGTCTCTACCCTAAGCCGAAGACTGAAGTTGCATCCGCAGAAGAGCCAAAGCCACAAGCTAGTGGTGGAGGCAAAGGTGGTTCTCAGAATAAGAGAAAGCAGAATCAGGCTAAGGATGGCCAGAAGAAAAAGAATAAGCAAGATGTCGAGTGCTTCAGCTGTGGTAAGAAGGGCCATTATGCTAGTAATTGTCGGGCCAAGCCAGCGGATAGGAAGTGCTTCAATTGTGGCCAATTGGGACATCACAAGGACAAGTGTCCGCAACCCCCTAAGGAAAAGCAAATGGTGAAAGCATATGCTCTTAATGCTATTCCTTCTTCGTCGAATGCCCCAACTGCGGCGGAGAAGGGAAAGAATGTCGTCATTCAAGGTATGCTTTCTGTTTATGATGTTCCTGTTAGAGTTTTGTTTGATACCGGAGCTTCCAGTTCTTTCATATCTAGTGACCTGGTAGATAGGTTGGGATTGGAGCCCGAGATTGTCGATAGACCTTTAGTAGTGACGAACCCGATTGGTGGTTCGACTAGTCTTAGCATGATTTGTCGTAATGTGGTTCTATCGAGTCATGGATGCATGTTTGTTTGTAATTGCTTTGTTTTGGGCTTTACTGGGTTCGGCATTATTTTGGGAGTAGATTGGCTCCAAAGATACGGGGTGGTGGTAGACTGTGAGGGCTTGTTGGTGACAGCTAGAGCGGATGATGGGCGGAGGATAGTGTTTGGTGGTCTACCCAGTAAGGGGGTATTGGCTAGTTTTCTAAACTCCCTCGACATTCCGCATAGTGAGTTGTCAGGTTTGCCCGTGGTTGGCCAGTATCCGGATGTTTTCGAAGAAGTGACCGGACTTCCACCACACCGAGAGATTGAGTTTCGTATTGATTTGGTAAAGGATGCCAGACCTATAGTGATGCCACTTCGTCGTATGGCACCAAGGGAGCAGCGAGAGCTCGAGGTGCAAGTCAGCGATCTTTTGAAGAAGGGATTTATCAGAAGGAGTGTTTCTGAATGGGGAGCACCAGTTGTGTTTGCTACCAAGGCAGATGGTTCCCTTCGTTTGTGTGTAGACTACCGCGAGTTGAATAAAGTGACGAGGAAGAACAAGTATCCTCTACCGCGGATAGATGATTTGTTTGATCAGTTGAGTGGCGCGAGAGTATTTTCTCAGTTGGACCTCGCGACAGGTTTTCATCAGCTTAGAGTGGAAGCTGAGAGTATAGCTAAAACGACATTTCGGACGCCGTCTGGGTTTTATGAATGGTTGGTTATGCCATTTGGGCTGACTAATGCCCCGGCATATTTTGTGGACCTTATGAATAGGGTATTCAGAGATCAGCTGAATAAGTCTGTCCTTGTGTTCGTTGATGATATTTTGGTCTATTCGAGGACAGAGGAGGAACACAAGGAACATTTAAGAGTAGCGATGGAGGTGTTGAGAAAACACCAATTGAAAGCAAAGTTTTCTAAGTGTCACTTCTGGAAGAGGGAAGTGAGGTTCTTGGGCCATGTTGTATCAGAAAGTGGTATTGCCGTGGACCCAGCGAAGGTGGCTACGGTACAAGATTGGCCTACGCCCAAGAATGCAACAGATGTAAGAAGTTTCTTGGGGTTAGCGGGATATTATCGTAAGTTTATCCAAGGTTTCTCCAAGATAGCAGCACCATTGACCCAGTTGACCAAGAAGAATCAAGCTTTTGTCTGGGATGAAAGGTGCGAGAATGCATTCAGAAGTCTAAAGGACAAGTTGACAAGCGCACCGGTGTTAGTCATTCCTGAGGGGGATGAAGAGATGACGGTATACACGGATGCATGTGGTACCGGACTAGGTGCTGTATTGATGCAAGGCGGTAGGGTTGTAGCTTATGCAAGTCGGCAATTGAAACCGCACGAGAGAAGATACCCTACCCATGATTTAGAGTTGGCAGCGATCGTGTTCGCGTTAAAGATGTGGAGACACTATCTCTTGGGAGAAAGATTTGAGCTGTTTACAGATCATAAGTCGTTAAAGTATCTATTCTCCCAGAAGGATTTAAGTCTCCGTCAGCAGAGATGGTTAGAATTCTTAGCTTCCTATGATTTTGACATCGCATACACACCAGGAAAGGGCAATGCGGTGGCTGATGCATTGAGTAGAAGACATGCCAGCTTAGGGGCTATGTTCCTTGAATGGAAGCAACTGGAGTTTATCGCGGGGTTTGATTTCAGACCAAAGTGCGAATTGGATCCAGAAATGTTAGCAAGTTTGACGATCAGACCCACTTTGATTGAGCGGATCGGCTCTAGTCAGAGGGACGATCCTAACCTATTGGAAATCATCTCCAAGTTAGAGATGGGAATCGATGAGGAGATGAACAAGTATGGGCTTGATCGAGATAGATGGCTTAGAAAGGATGGAAAGCTTGTTGTACCCAATGTCAATGGATTGAGAGATGAAGTGCTTAGAGAATGTCATCACTCAAAGCTGACTATACACCCCGGGGGTAATAAGATGTATCGAGATATGAAGCAGACTTACTACTGGGAAGGGATGAAAAGAGACGTTGGGAAGTTTATATCCAAGTGCATGAATTGCCAGCTAGTTAAAGCTGAGCAAAAGAAGCCTAGTGGGTTGTTACAGCCCTTAGAAATTCCCGAATGGAAATGGGAACAAGTCTCGATGGATTTCATCGATGGTTTACCAAGAACTAGATCGGGATATGATAGCATTTGGGTAATTGTAGATCGACTAACTAAAAGTGCAAGGTTTATACCAGTCAAATCGACCAGAACGGCAGCTAAGTTAGCAGAATTGTATATGAAGTGGGTAGTGAGATTTCATGGAGTACCTAAAGGCATTGTGAGCGACCGAGACCCGTTGTTTACTAGTGGGTTTTGGAAGAGCTTACAAGAGGCTCTAGGGTCAGAGTTACATCTCAGTACCGCATATCATCCTCAGACCGACGGCCAGACAGAGAGGGTGAACCGTATTTTGGAGGATCTCTTGAGAGCATGTATATTGGATTTTGGTGGGTCATGGGATGACCATTTGCATCTAGTAGAGTTTGCATATAATAATAGCTACCAATCCAGTATCGGTATGGCTCCATTTGAAGCTTTGTACGGAAGACCGTGTAACTCACCATCATGTTGGATAGAGACTGGCGAGAAGTTTATGCTTGGACCAGATGTGGTGAGGGAAACTTCAGATAAGATCAAGGTCATTCAGCAACGAATGAAGGCAGCCCAAGATAGGCAGAAGAGTTATGTTGATAAGAGGCGAAGAGACTTAAAATTCTCCGTTGGCGACTTGGTGTTTGTCAAGATTTCTCCGTTGAAGAGCGTAATACGATTTGGCAGGAGAGGCAAGTTGGCACCAAGATTTGTTGGCCCGTTCCCTGTTCTTGAACTAGTCGGGAATTTGGCGTATAGGATTGACTTACCAGAGAAGATGGCGGGAGTTCATAACGTATTTCATGTTTCCCAACTAAGGAAGTTCGTTCACGACTCAGATATGACTATTTCACCTGATCAGTTAGAGGACTTCGAAGTAGAACCCGAGGCGGTTGGGAACCGCAAGCCGGTCCGTATTGTCGAGTACGACATGAAGCAACTTCGAAGAAAGGCGGTGAAGCTAGTCAAGGTTCAGTGGGGCGAGGACGAGAATGACTGTACTTGGGAGACAGAGGAGAACATTAGGAAGACGCACCCAGAACTCTTTGTCTGGTAAGATTTTGACTTCGATTTAGTTTTTCCGCATGCTAGGATAGGCTTGTTTGCTTGTCTTGCACATTTGATTGTTGTATATGGTTGTTAGGCATGCGGGATCCTGTGTATGTTTTGGGGTTAAGGAATTTCGGGGACGAAATTTCTTAAGGGGGGGAGAGTGTAACGACCCGCATTCTACGCATCATAGGATCGTAGAATATTTATTTCTTTCACATACGAAGTCGTATGGTCATGTAACTTTGGGAGACGACTATTGTGGTCATTTCCCATGTTCATGATTTTTCCCGATTTTTAAATGACCATTTTACCCCTAGTTGGCACTGTTTTGGCCATAACTTTTGACTGGAAATGAATTTTGACCTGAAACCACTTCCATTGGCTTTGAATGATAGTTTCTCTTTCCGTAGAGTGGTCACATTAGCCAAACGGACTTACCGTTTGGGAGATATGGCTGAAACAAGTTTCAGATAGTGAAAGACAGCTTAATTGGGCTTAACCGGGTGATTAGCAGCTAGGCCCAAGGGGAATTTCGGGTTTAGAGGTATAGGAGGTCTGATTAGGGTTAGGTTATCACTTTCATTTCAGTTTTGAGCCGCCACAAACCTCCTTGAGACCTTAGTAATGGCTTCCTACATCTAAAACACCCCAAATCACTCTCTAATTGAAGATTAGGCTTAGCAACACCAAATTAAGGAGAAAAAGCACCAAAGCAAGGTTAGAGCCGCTGTTAGACATCAGTATTCGCCCCAAATCAGAGGAGTTTCAGTTCTGAGAATTTCATTTGTGGCCAAGGTGAGTGATAGCATCATTTTGACACTAATTACGGTTGATTAAGGGTAATTAGTGAAGATTAGCGAATTTATACGTAAATAAATTCTGGAAAAATTCTTAAAATTCTAAAATAATGTTTTAAGGCTCTGTTAGAAATTTGAGATAATTTCGATGTGTTTTGTTAATTGTATGCCTAAACATGATTAAGAGTGCCTAAGGGAAAATATGAAGTTTTAGCTACTTTTGATCCATTTTGATTCATTTAAATTGTTGTTTGTTGTGTGTGGTTGCTATTACATGTTGCTATGACCCTATGGTATGTTTCATGATTGATTAGAATAGTTAAATTGCTCGAAAACGTCGTCGAATGGCGTAGAAAGCTCGCTGGAAAGTTGCAGAAGTGTGCAGGCTCCGAACCGGTTCGGATCGGAGAAAGGGGTCGGATCGGACTAGGGAACTGACCAAGGGAATCCGAACTGGATGAGGACTTGCCACTGGAAGAAGTTTGGCAGGAAGGAAGGCCATTGTTTAGAGTTGGAGTTGGACAGAAGATCGGATCGGAGCGATGGAGCGGATCGGATCGGAGTAAGCTAGGGAGCGGAGCGGATCGGATCGGAAGAGTGATTGGAGGCCAGATCGGATCGACTTGGAGATGCAGGGCTCGGATCGGAAGAAAAGAAGAAATAAGCTAGGGATTGGAGCGCTGGAGGGAAGGACACCCGACCCGACCTGGAGGAGGACCCCGACCCGACCCGGAGGAAGACACCGACCCGACCCGAAGTGGACTACCGATCCGAACCAAGCTAGATGAGGAGCACCGAACCGAACCATACGTGGGCTATTACTACTACGCGATGACTCTTCTGAAGACCCACTCCAATTCGACCAAACCCGAGATGCAAAGGAAGTCCAAATGAGAAGTTAGAGCTTAAGATTCAGATGGGAATCAACGAGTTCACTTCATGGTTGGGCTTTGCTGCGGGACGCGTGCTAAGGAGTTATCGACACCTATAGCTTTGGACCACTATGGTAGGAGGTACGAAGGCGGATTCAGGGCCATTATGGCATTGGTAGAACCAAGGGCTATGACCAATGAAGTGGGTCATTGAAATGTTTGGTCATGACTCCAAGTGTTTGGCTTGGTCACAGCAGGGTTTCTACAAGTCGGGATTCGTCGTTGCCTCAGTTTGTCTAGTGTTCCAAAGTGGTAGATGTCGTACGCTTTACGCACTGAGTGAGAGATGTGAGGATGGTTGCTATGGATGATTTGTTGCTATCATTTTGACATGCACACCCCACCCCCGTATTCTTACACTATTTATTATGGCACCTTGGAGTATCGTACGGTATGTAGTACTAACTCTTTGGTTGCAGGTCCAGGTTCAGGTATGGCTTAGTATACCTGTTATTATTCTGTTTAGATGCTTATCGCTCATACCAGGCTTTATGTCTGACCCAGAGTTTTATGTCTCTTCTTATTACTCTGGGTGCTCACACGAGCAGACTAGAGACAGGTTAGCTGGTGATGCACGGGTAGATGATCCGGAGACGAGCAGGAGGCTTCCACGTAATATATATAGTATTCTCCCTGTGTTGTTGAAGATCACTGCTTGGGCATTGTTGGTGTATCTTCTATTTCAGCTTTCTTTTGTTTAGAGACAGTAAATTTGGAAAGTTGTAATAAGCTGTATTTGGATTTCCGCTGCTTTGATGTTGACATTGATTATTAGTTATCAGCTTATGCACTGTCTCGCCTGTTTTATGTCAAATATGTTATTATTATATTTTATCCCATGCGTTGTGAGACATTCTACAGGTTCTTTGATTAGTTCATTCCCTTCTTTCCTTTCTTCTGACGACCGTCTTGTGCTAGTCGGGCACGTGTACAGCGCACTCTTGGAGGAAATGCAGGCTGGTGCGAGACGGGCCGTCACATAAAATCACACTCTAGTCGCCCGGAGATGATTCTGATGATATTCTAGACATCAACAGCATCTGTGTTCGAGTTTCGAAAGTGGAATATCTATATATTTCCAACCGACTGGTGTGAGAACCAAAACCTTATTTTGAATTTATTGTTTGTGATATGACAATAAAAATATGATTTTTGAATATATATACAAAAGTTATATGTTTTGGAAATTTAATTCACAAATTGATAGCTGGTGGTGTTGTGTGGTTATTGATTTTACTAATAAAATTATTGGAATAATAAATCCAATATGAAAATGAAAAGTTGAACTGAACCAAATTTAACCCATATATGAATGAAAGGTAATATTTAGCCAAATTGAATCCAATTTTGAACTGAATTGAAAATCGATTAGAATTGCATACATGTACATGCATATATACTGAACAGGTCATAGCAAGGAGGCTAGAGAAGAGGAATAAAATTGTATGCTCGAAAAATAGGCACATGTTTACCATATTCATTGGGTTTTGGTGATTTTATGAGCCGATTGGCTAGCCTCTTGGCTTTTTCTTTTTCTTTTTGAGATGAGAGGGCCTGTGTGGCGGTTTGGGGATTTTCCTGATGCTCCCCGTACAAAGGAGGCTATGGCGAAATTTTTCAAAAATTTAGGGTATTAGCCAAATTTTTGAAAAATTGGAAAATTCTTAGAAACTGAAAAGTTGAAGAATGAAGCCAGAATGAAAGTTGAGTTGGTTAGTTAAACAACTTTCAGCTCCATTCCTTTTCGAGGATGAAAAGATTTTAAGTGGGGTAGATAGTAACAACCCAGAAAATCAGAACCAATTTAAACTTTTTATTTTAGCAATTTTAATGTATTTTGAATATTTAAAATGATTTATTTTAAATAACAACGACTAAAAAATTATTTGAATCGAACTTAGAATATAAATATTTATTTTAATTATAAAAGGAATTGGAAATGGCGCAGTAGTTTGAAAATTCGATTTCAGATTTCAATTGAATGTACAAGATTCAAAATAAACCGGATTTTAGTGAAACCAGAAATATTTGAATCTGTTTGAAAATATCTTTCCAACGAATATGAAAAATCCAAATTTCATAGCAGGAATAAAGAGTTATGTCCAGTTGAAAATTCAGAATAGTCGCTATGGAAATATAACCCTTAAAAATAGCCATTTTGCAAACGACCTCCGTTTTTGATGAAACCATTTTTATTGGATCCGTAATGTCAAGTTATTGCTAGATTCCAAAATTCATAATTTTTGGGATCAATATGTGAGCGTGGCGAATTTAAACACGTTTGACCAATTTCAGTTGAATTTAATCGACCGGAAAATGACCATTTTTCAAACGGTCTTCAAATTTGACAAAATTAGTTTTGTGAGGACCGTATCGTCGATACAAAGTTAAAAATATTTTTTATCGAATTTTTAGAGTCAGTATGTGGCCCCAGTAAATAGAAATGTGCGTTCAAATTAAATATATACTAATTTATCTTATAATTTAAAGAAAAACTGGTTGTAACAGCTGAATTGGGTTATGATACATATCCCTTTGTGTTCAGAATGGGGGTAATTAGTTAGGGGCGACAGTCGTTGGGTTTGATTTGGAGTTCGTATGTAAAATCTCATTTATTGGGATTAAATAAATATAAAAATATATATCTCTGTCTAAGGGTCAAAGCCCTAACAATCCATTCACCGCAATCAATATATGTTCTGCACCTCAAATCGCCCCCAAATTCTTCCTCAAATCATTTCAAACCATTCAATAATTATAGAAACTCAAAAAGGGAAAATCGAAGAGCTTATCAAGCTCCATAACCTCAACGGATGAGATCTAGTTTAAGGCCCTGGATTGAAAGAATTTCTGGTGGAAACATGGTGGGTTCGAGATGGAATTCGTGAGCCCTGGGCTCACCGAAGTGGCCACGATTGGGGGAGGTAGGCGGCGTCGCATAGGGGAATCGATAGGTGGAAGTTGATCATGGGTCGGTCGCCTGGAAGTGCGTGTGCAGTGGTGAGAGAGCAACGAAGGATGGGTTGGGTTTTGTTTGTGTTCCAGGAGCTTAACGATGAAAGGAAGAAGATTTAATTAAACCTTAATTAGAGATTCATCATTAATTAATTATATTAAATTGTAATTAAAGTTTAAAGTCTAAAATCTTTGTCATACAATGTCAGAAAAATGCGAACTCAGTTGCGTTGGATTCGCATAAGAAAACTCTACAACATAGAACAGACCAGGATGGAAATGGAGCTGATTAGAATTTCAGGAAAAATCAAAATAAAAAAGAACAGGAAATTCAGATATAAAACTGGCGGAGTGGAAAACGATGTGAGAACTCCCTCACACTCAGTTTAAATTACAGTTATTATATACTAGGTTGCAGACGGGGCTTAGAAGCCCCCGACACTATTAATTGTACAGACCAGTTGATTTTTTGTTTGAATTGTGATTAGATTGTCATGTACTGATGTGTTGTATAAAAAAATTATATATATATATAAATTATCATGAAATAAAATTAATATTCATTTACAAACCGGATGGTTTGTTTATGTACACTGATTTATCTGATATGGATTGGGATGATAAATTTTACACATCGCCCAACTGCACAAATAATAAATAGTATTTGTTGTTTGAAAACCCCACACGGGTATTGGGATAATATTTGACATACACTGATCCCAATAATTAGTGGTGTGTCAACCGATGAGTTGACAGACTATATAAGCGTTATCTATTTATTTTAATGCTTATACAGCTGTAGAATGCACTCTGGGTGTTGTAAGAATTTTTAATGATTGTTTATCGTTATTATTGTATACATGTGATGTTGAAATCCATATGAATAAAATTATATGGTAATTGACTGAGTCTGATTCCAGTTCAGAATTATCGAATATTTTAAAACAATATTTAGAAAATATTGAAATGTGAAGCCGTGTTAAGTAGTTGAAAGCCATTTTAACACGAACGGGAATTCGGTCGATTTTATTCATTTTATAATGAATATCGAAAGGTGATTTCAAAATCTGATATTTTTAAAATATTATCATTTTAATATTGAAATGATATGGAATATTCGATTTGGATTTGAATTTGAAATTTAAATTGAAATCGATTTGAAATGAATTTATGAACGAATTTATAATGGAATATTCAATTTTGATTTGAAAATGAAATGGAAGTTGAAATCGTTTTTAAAACGAATTTAAACGATTTATAAATTTCGTTTTAAATGGAAAACGACGAAATATATATATATATATATATATTATAATGGCCTGAACAGAATGCGCCGCGCCGCGGTAGTTCGCAAATTTCAACCATTGACTTCGAATTGATGTTACGGGAGATCCGACTGTCGGATTCTCCTAAACCCGAAACCGTTGGGTTTGTATCAAAAAGAGCTTTTCCAATAAATACAAGAGATTTGAAATCTAACGATTGGATTTGGAATTATGTCCAAATCTAATTTTGAAAAGGTCATTGTAAGTGCAGTTCGATTACCGTTTTTGGAAATCGATTGTACGGGCGATAATAAAATTATTAAAAATATGTAAAATCAAAATAATTATTTGGAAAGGTTTTGGATGAAAAATTCCAGTTTTGAAAAGATAAAAATATATTTTACTCGAAATGAACTAGTTATTAACTAGAATAATAATTTATTTATTTTTAAAATAAATAAATTGTATTTGAAAATGGTTTTAAAATAACCAGAATTTTTTCAAAGAATAAATCGGAAATGGAGTCGGAATGGAAATAATTTTCGGAATATTTCGATATTAGATTCCGTGATTATACGGATATTGTTGAGGAATTTGGAAGATATATATATCGTTATTCCAATATGATATCCGTTGGTTTCAAAATTTGATATTGAATATAAGCCAATATATTTTCTATTCAGAGCCTTGTATTTGATATCAAATTGGATTTTGGGTTTGTCGTGAACAGTGTCTTCATTAACAATGTTCTTAAACCCAGTTGTGAAAAGATTAAATCTTTTATTCAGATTTAATGAAGTTTACCAATTAATTATCGTTTAATTGGAATTGAATTAAATTTGATTTTTGGGTTTATCATGAATGGTGTTTTAAATAACACTTGTTCTTTAACCCGATTAACAATGGAGTTAAGAAAATTAAAAACTAACTGGAGGTTAGCTATGTTGAATGGTTTCCTGGGTATTGATCTGATGTTGGTTTCGGCCTTCGGGATTAATACTTAGGGAATTGTTCTCTTAACAATTTACGGTTAGAGACTGATGGAATGCAATGTGATTTTGGGTTTATCGTGACCTGTGTTTTAAATGACATTGGTTCTTTAACCTAGTTAAAGACAAGATATGATTTCCCAAGTTATATAATCATTAATACCGATTTTCGGGAAGATTAAAACTAAGTGGAGTTTTAATGAATCTTTAATTAGATTGAAATGAGGATTTGATAATTTAAATTATCAAAGCTGAGAAAATGATCGAGAATGGAGTATCACCAGTTTTGCTCCAAGCGGTAGTTAAATCTTTAATTAGATTTGAACGTGAAAAGGTAATTAATTTTACCGATAACACCATAGTGTTAGATATGGAGTATTACCAGTTTTTCTCCATGGGATGAATAGGTTGAGATTGGGAAAATAAACAAATGATTACTTCGGTAAGGTTCGCTAATCCCAACTAGTTTGGAAAACCTTAATATGGTTTTTTATCCAAAGGAAGATTAAAGAATAAATTTAAAGAATTTATTCTTGATAAAATTAATGGGAACCTTTCGCAAAGGAAAAGAATAGTTGAATAAAAGAATATTCTGGATTGAAATGAGGCGTATGATGTGTTATTATAGCACTTGAATATAAGATACGCAGGTTATTCGGAAAGGTCGGGTTTATACCCATTCTGAATAACTGATTCGACGATAATTTGAAGAGATTGAAGACGGTGCAAGACCGACGATCTTCACATCGAATGGATGGGTTGCTACTGTTGCTCATGATTGGAGTAGCTACTTTGAAGGGGCTACAGTGGTAGCCGTCCGAACTTACTTGTTGATTGTACGGGTTTGCGAGGGCCTCTCTCCTGTATTGGAAAAACGGGACGAAGAATAAGGTGCCTCCGGTTTCATTCAGACCTAGAATGAACTTGTAAATGGATGGTGTGTCTGACATTGGATTTTATTCTGTGTTGATTGATCTCTATTAAATATGCATCTTCCTGGTGAAGGAGAATTTATTCCCTAACTTAACCCTTCTCTGAGACGTATGAGATTAGAGGTTGTATATCGATAGACATCAGTCGCATGGCGTAAATTGCATGTTTGGCATGCCTAAGTGGCAAATGATCAAGGCTTCTGTTGTAAAGCAGAGTCTTGTGGTTGATGATCAAAACATAGCTTTAATATAGCGCCGCTTTGTGTATAGCGTTAATTCGCGAGCCTCACACCCCGGTGTGAACCAGAAACGGGAGAGGATCCAGGGAGGACATGCGTTTCTTTCTAGCTAGAGGTGGTGTCAGCATTTACAAGCCTTGACATTTTACTTATGTGGATGATGGAAAGCGAGGCGCCTCGGTTATATCGGTCACTACAGTGCCAATGGATGGTTTGGTCGGTATATGACCGGTTTATGCCCCATAGGGCGGGGAGACGTATTGTTCAAGGATTTTTATTCCACTTAAAATGCAGACCGGCCCTGTGGGTCCTAAGGTGCAGAAGCGGCTGTTCCTGAGACATATGCTAGATCTCGAAGCGGTAAGGACAATCCCTTGCATTGGTTCATGATGGGAATCCAGCTTCCAATACGACATTTCGGTTTTAGTTGTAATCGTATATATGGTGACATAGTGGGATGGGGCGCTCATGCTGCCTATGATTGATACATTTATATTTAAAGTTGATTTCTTACCTTATAGTAAAAAATAAAAGATTTATTTTAAAACGTACCAAGCATATCTGGCTATTATAAGGTAAAACTCTATCCTCCGGCTTGCGTTGCATTGTGTGATGGGACCTGAGTCTTATAATAGCTTCATTCTTCTTTATTTAGCATTGCGCTATTTGTTTTAGGCACTGGTATTCTGGGGGGTAAACATGTTCCATGTTATACGGCATGGTCCCTTGATTTACCTTATTTTAAAGTAAAGTTTTAAATAACTGTTTTAGTTCTCACACCAGTCACATGACTGACATGGAGTTTATTGTTTTAACCTAAACTCTAGATGCCCCTATTTTCTACACGGGCGGCTAATAGTTTTGGTTTTGCAGATTTATTTATACAGGATCTTGGTTTACATCTGAAGCGATATTCAGAAAGCTCTGTATCCATGTATCTCTTTCAGTTGTGCTTGTAATTGTATTTTCCGTTGTGCATTGTATTTATACATTTTATTTCTGCTGCAGGACTTACTATTGGAAAATGAAGCAAATGTTGCTAGATTATCCATAGGAAGTTGATTCTTGTTATAAATACTGGCTTAATTAAATATGGAATTTGATTATACTACATTGAGAAACTACTTTATCACTTGGAAAGAAATGATAAGTATGTTCTTGGAACTTGTTCAATGTTTGTACTAGTGTTAGGATTTTTTGAATAAATACAAAGGTTTCATTATAAAGAATAATTACATACAGACAATGCATAAAAAACTTTTTAAACGCAGGAAAGGAGTTGCATTTCTAGCCAATTTAATGCATGTAAATTTCCCAACTGACATATATATATATATATATATATATATATATATATATATATATATATATATATATATATATATATATATATATATATATATATATATATATAACTGAAACAAAAAATAGTGAAAAAGGAACATACATTATTATTTTTTATTTATAACTTAAAAGCCATATGAAATCATACGAAAATTCTATTTGTAAACTTTTAGTTTGGTGGTGCATCTAAATAATTAAATGGAAAATTATGCATCTATTCTTCGCTATTCGGGATCTAACGTGTAGATGACAACTCAGTAGCAAAGCTGGAGAAAGGTTAGTGTGCTATAGAATCAAAAAGAGAAATACAATACCTTATCCATGAAAAATAAGCTGCGGAATCATTTTGACACCCTCATGAGATGGCAGGTAAGAAAAATTAAAGAATAAATGCGATGTCTGCCTAAGAAATATTGGCATACATGTTATCAAGTAGCAAACTAATTGCTTTAAATTTTTGTTACCTGAATGGATTAAAGATTCATAAAACTAATATTTTCATTCGATAATTTCTTGTATAATTATCAGTTGTGAAATGAAGTTAAACCTTCAAAATGACTGTAATATATATATGTTGAATCTGATAGAAACATTAATAGTATTTCTTTTTACCGTTGTATATAATGAATCTAAATATGAAATTGTATTAAAATATATAATTAAGAGGTATGGCATATCATTAGCATATATGAAATAAAGCAAGCTACATCACTTTAACTTAAAATGATTTATTATTCCAAATGGTAACACTATTTCATTTGGTAATGTTAACAAAGACTTTAATCTAAATGCAAAATTTCAACGTTGCCTTTTTGGTTAGTGTCACATCACATATTTTAATTATCCTCTAAGACTGATTCACCCATTTTTCAATATTGTTGATCCAGAATAATATCAAAAACTCAAAAAATAGATATGCCAATAAAAAGGAGTAAGATTATCAAGTGCACGACTTCACTATTAGAACTAATTGATGAAATATTTGACCCATAATGGTAATAAGGAAATAGAAAGGAAAACATTTCACCTTTTCCTTCAAGAAAGTAGTCTCACATCATTCTACCTTCAAGATACCCTACCCCATGTATAATACATATAATTAACTTAGGGTTTTTGTCCAAGTTTTGTAACAAATTCAACAACCACTTTTGAGTTTAATATTTCCGTAGTATGCAGTCTTTTAGGTATAAATATTATTGCATAATCTTCGTCCTTGACTGCCTGGCTTGAAGTCAAATTTATCTTAATGTCCTGTAATTGTAAAGAAATAAGCTTTATTTAGTAATAAAGGATCTTTCTGAGTAGCAAGTGCAAAATAGGAAAGGCATATCAGAATACTTCCAAGAAACTCATGCATCTTTAGGTAAATAAATCTAGCAGTTTAAAAAATTATCATAATCACATGACTTAGGCAGTAAGGTAAATGAAATACCAAAGTTTATCATCTGCTTAATTTCAAAAATTGGTTGAAGCCAACTTTAAGTCTATAATACAAATCAATAAACCAAGGGTTGACATGATAAAACTAATTCATGTAACTTATAAAGGTTTCCATTTGAATCTTGGCATGTTCAATAGAATTGATTGAATAAATAATAATGAAGGAAATAAGGCATGTTGTTTGGCATCATACAATTAATTCATGTCAGGTCATGATTTGGAACTTGTTTGTTCCATAGAATTGTGCGGATCCAAATTAATAAAGGAAGTATACCATATCCCTTTAGTGGTTATGCTATAAAGGAGAAACAAATATTTTAAGATAAATAATCCAAGCTATAAATTGAGAATATAATCTTAACGAACTGTAAAATTGCAAGCATCCAAAATATTAAAAGGAACAACACATGGCTTTTTTGAAGATTTAGTTTAGGCTGCAAATAAAATACGAATTTAAAAAAATTGGTAGAAAATTTTATGTATCAGGAAACTCAATGAAGGGAAATGTATGAAATATAAACTAATTTATGAAAACAAACTTAATTTCTTTTTTATTTGTTTAAGCATAAATATTTGTTTAAGCTTAAAAGAAGTAATCAGTATATGATTATGCATTTAAGGAATTTTTGGCAAGAAAATGTTGCATATGGTATGTAACTATTTGATAGTACAAAAACAGTATAACAACAAAAAAAGAGTATTGAAACAAAATGAACTATCATGCAATAAGATGGCCATGTATTATAATGAATCAAAACGCTGACTAAATGAAGGAAATTAAGCAACGTTAAATATGATGGTCCCATTTACTCGAGAGTAAATTATACGAAAAAAGGGAAGAATATTAATTGAATTCATTCTACTTCAGTCGGTGCATTTATTCAGATTTATATCACTATGTGTAAACCTGTAAGGCATAAGTAGTTGATGAATAAACCGCATGAAAGGAAATTTCCAATGCCATGTGGGTTTAACGCGAACATAAATTACTGTTGTATTCAACTAAGGTTGTTTTGTTTTTTTTTACTAATACTCCACAAATATACATGAATCAAATATTCAAAATCCAAATATACAACCTTGTACTAATACAATTCTTGGAATCCCATTAACAGCACATAAATACATAGATGTGTGCTCTATATTTTTTTCACCAACCAAAATTACTAATATTTCACTCCAAAATCATTTGACTTTCATCTATGTTCACCCAGATGATGGCAGCATAAATTTTTTATTCTTCTGTAAATGTGTTTCGTTTTCCACTTTTGAAACTCGAACACAGATGCTGATAACCTTGTGAAAGAGAAACTAACCAAGTAAGGAAGATACCTGAAAGAGATCAAACTAAAATATTTATTTTGTTTCTTTCACAGAGATAATTTTGGTAAGTGCTTATTTCAAAAATTAAAAAAAGAGATGGACATTTGATCTGTAAAGGAATCATTTTGAATTTGCAGAATTTATGCATGATAACCTTGCATTATTATTATTCTTTTTTATTATAGGTAACTCTCTCTCTCTCTATGTATATATATATATATGTGTGTATATATATATATATATATATATATGTATATATATATGTATATGTATGTATGTATGTATGTGTATCAAGTTAACATTAAAAAAAAATTCTCGGTAGTAAAGTACATCAGTTAGTTTGCAAACTTTTCCAGAACAATGTTTACAAATTCAAGAGCTCTATTATATGTTTATAAGAAAATGAACATAATTTTTTTTTTTTTTTTTTTGAAAAATAAAGAACTGAACTCTTTTTATATTGACAAATAAAATAGCTTAGCAAGTAACTATTAGTTGAATCTTGAATGTATAGTTCTATGGTAATGCTATTTTAAAATTTGTTTTATCTAAAATGACCGAAAATAAACAATAATGCAGAACGTGTGTAGACTCTGCCAAAATATACGTAATGCACAACTATCTTGGTTTTACTACTGTAATATAACATCAAACAAAGCAACCCTATAGTAATTGCGCTTTTTCAACATCAATAAGGCATGTCTTAGTCATTATCTAAGCTAAGTCTTGAAAGCTATCAAAAGTTCCGCTGTAAGATTGCGAGATAGACATATTATAAGGTGCAAAATGACACCCATTCAATTAGGACGTTCTTGTTTTGCAGAAATGGCATTATAACTAAATCATATTCAAGGATTTCATGTGAACCATGAGATAAAAATCAATGAATCTCAGTAATTCCTACTTTTTCCTAAAAACATGGCCATACTTAATCATTATTATCATCATTAATTTTTTTTTTTTTTCCAAATAAAACTGTCATACCAAAAGGGAGAATCAAGTCATTCTCCAACGGCACACAAAAACGATTTTCAAATAACAGAAATCGTGCACACACAAAAGGAAGGAAAAACCGAACTACAACAAAAGCTTTAATATCAAGAGAAAAACAGGTCCAAACAATTCCTCGGGCGCAGCTGGTGAAAACAACAGCATGTGAAAGGCAAAGAGACCACAACATCCTCATCTCCAACTCCGCCGAAGGAGAACCAAAGTGCATCATGCATGCATCCAAGAAGCCAGTAGCATTGCTGCGCTAACCTCGTAGCCCTTCTCGGGATACAGACTACTCAAGAACTGCGAGCTTCCACAGCTCCTACAAAGTGGAACCCCAAGATCCCAAAGTGCGCTGGTCTTCCAAATCTTCAGCAGTACCTGCTCCATCATCCTTAGATAGAATGACCCACCAAGCTCCAAGCAGAACAAACTGGTGACCTAAAAAGCTAAAGCTGCACAACTAGCAAACGACGTAAGTCCTGGAGGGGGGAGGGTTTGATATAAAAAAAAAAGAAAAAAAAAAAAAAAAAAAGAAAAAAGAAAAAAGAATCAACCTACTCCAGCCCTCAGACTGCCCGTTACCGTTGAAACCTCAAAGATAACGGCCAGTCTCCTAGATTATTGAAACCTCATTAATTCTATCATCGCATAGTTGATTAAAAAATAGTGGCGTCTTATCTCTATTTTAGAGTTATATTATTGTTGCCTTTTTCAGTAAATTTCAATGGAGTTTGAAGATTGATATATTGGTTATTTTTCTTCTCTTATGTATCTCATCACAGTTCACATAGAGAGTTCATTACAGTGATTGTAAAGTAAATATATCTTGCACATTAATTTATTGTTATAACCTTTTTAATTTAGTCACTTTTCACATTTTTATCTTTGATTTATTAATAAACATTCATAAGTTTTTTCCATCCAAGATGTTTATATAGTCACTATGCTTATGGCAGTGCATGCTTATAAAAATGTTGACACACACAGACAAGCATACATTAAGGCTTATCTAGCAAGATGTAAATTATAGGTTGAAGTGTTTATGGCACAAATTGTCATGTCCACTAAAAGAATCTGCATTTATTACTTGCCAAAGTAACCGATTTATAGCAGCACAAATCTATATGTTTGATTCGCTTGAAATATGGAAAGTTGGATCTTGAGATTGAAAAAAGCTTAACAAATATTGTGTCATGTAGATTTCTCAGTGTTTTAAAAAAATATTCAAATTTGTACATTTATATTTCTCTCTATTCATTTATATTTCCCTATATTCAAATTTGTAAAAATATCGTGTCATGCTTTATTTGTACCGACAATAACCTTTTTAAAATATACGATCTCCATGCAAGTGTAAGCCTAACAGTTCTGACCTCGTCGTTTACTTAGCATCGGCGCTGTGGACAAGAACTGAGTTCCAATCTAAGGAGATGGCTCCTGCCATTAGTGTTTTTTGTATTTTGTTTGCAGTAAGGTTAATGGAGGCATAAGGTAACACAATAGCCTTTCTTCCAAGGGAAAGCATGCCTACATCAAAAATGAAGCTAACGTAAACAAAGAGACCAAAGACCAAATAACACAGTAGGTTAACTTTTAGATTACCGTTAAAAAGACGCTGCCTAGCATCATTCTCAATCAACATTTAGTTAAACCTAAAACGTTTGTAGATAGGAAACTAACAAAAGCTAAAAGAAAGGCTAAGAAAGCCCAGGGCATTTCCAAACATAAATCCACAAGCATCGGCTAGCAAGTTTTAGTTTTCATTAATAATCAGCTAAAATTAAACAAAGAGGGAAGATTGTTGTCCGCATTGATTAAAAAATCAGCAGGTTCAATAACTTTAGCACAGCTTCACTTATCATCTGCTAGCCTCATTGATCCCTTGAACATTTCTATTTTTGCATTGCATATTATTCCAGTAGTTCAAGGTTTCATCATGCTAATTTGCTCAATTCTGGCAGGAAGTGGTAAAGATGGAACCACGCTAGCCACCAGTCAAGCACATAAAAATCTTAGTTTTGCGAAGGGGTGCAGAAGTTGAGCATCCATTTTTATCCATCGATTCCGAGTTGACTGATTTTTTGGTCAGTACATGCTCTATGGTGCTGGGTTTCAATAGGTCGGCCTTCAAAAGACTGGCTTTCTTTTTTGGTTGTATTGACATTGTCAACACTTTTGCTCAATTGCAAACTTAGTACTTAAGAATAACTTTATACGTGTGATAAGCAGCAATAAATTAATTACAGTAAGTTAAATTATAGTAAACTATATAAATTGTATATACAGGATAGAATAAATATATAACAAATTAGCTCTTAAACAGATTATTGAGGAATCATTGAGAAGCAAGCTTTACTATAATTTGGTGCATTGCAAAATCTTGGACAACAATTTTGTTGAAGAAACGACCATTTGACCAGTAGATACATTTACAAATCATCATCTCTAATAAAAATATATAGATTGTTGATGCAGAGTCTCGCTGTTAGTTGATGAAGAAGCATTCTTTAAGAAATAAAGAAAACTATAGGTGTCAAATCTAATTAAGTTTTAGAAAGTAAAATAATTTTTCCTGGAATGAATACGATGAAACAATTCTAGTGTGAGAATGAAATGTATTTGGGTTTTTATATTAAAAGGGAAACCAAAACTAAATATAGGAATGTTTGAACATAAACAAAAGACCATGCATTTCACATTCATGGAAACTTAGAAAAATTCAAACAATTTGCCCACTGCGATTACTGTAAACGAATAGAAAACAAACAAATCTTACTCAACTATTTCAGAACTGACTGAATCAATGTAGTTTAAATGCGTTGAATATCGGCATCAAATAATCGCACTTGAAACTGTAAACATAAAGAGAAAATTGAATAACTTGTGATTTTTAATAATACACGTAATGAAGGATACCAAATGAAAATTGCTTTGCTTTTCCATAAATGAATCAAATCTAATAACAAATTACCATAAAATCAAAACAGTACCAAATCGAAGCACAACAAATAAGTAAGTAAATTCAATGAAAGAATCATAATCGACTTGGTTTAAACGTCTTGCACTTTTGAGAAAAATTGTGAAACCTTTCTGAAGTTCTAGTATATGGTCTTATGTATATTAACAGAGATATAAATAATTCTATTTAGTAATAGCTGGCTATAGTGATGTTCTTAAGATTACCCAACTTAATCTACAACAAAATTCTTAAGCCTTCTCGAATTTAGTGTTGACTACACTGATTCCAAAAGGCACAGAAGTCTAATTTACATATATATGCTATTTCTCCCAACCTAGATTTTCTTTTTCTTTTTTTCCGTAGAATTGGCCTAAGTTCCCTACAGGTAGATCAGGACACAGTCGTAGCATTATAGAAACCAAAAAAGCTACACCATATACTAATCCATTTTCTGTCTCATGAATGGCTACTATGACACTATGAAAATTTAAATACAGTATCTTATTGAATAAAGGATCGTAAAAATTAGGCAATTACACCCAATGCACAATCCAATTCCAAAATGAAAACGATGGCAATAAAAATTAGAACAGCAAGAAAATGCAATAGAATGAGATAAGATATTACTTACTGGTTGATATAAATGCATACGCATTTGGAGCAAGACAAATTTATAGACAGGTTCTAATATAAGTTTGGACTATACAAAATTGGAAAATAATCACTTGTCCTAGTAACCCAGTATTTTACTCAAATTTCATGCATGGCACATATGTAATATCAAAGAAAAAATGACAGGTCTATTTGCATATCATGGTTTCTTGTACCATGATCTACTACTTAATCAGGTTTCAACCAAATAATCATGTTGAGTTTAGTTTGAACAAAACTCATTCTTTTATGTCGCATCATCTATGATTCTAAAACATCACGTTCCTTTTCGATAGACTTACATTAACTTATACTTGTACTTTTACATTTCACACTTTGAAAAGATCCTTTGTCTACCATTTCAAAGGCAGGTATTTCGCCTTATTCTTGTTCTATATATGGACAATTACACCAAAAGACTCACTTAATCAGTCCTATAACTAAACTTAATTAGACCAAAATTGTGAATTTTTTGGGGTACAGATAAAGGATGGTACTCATTCTACAGGGAAGCAAGGTTAGAACAACACAATTTGGGTAGTATGAATGAAATCAGATTAACACTAGGTAGAAGTTATTGACAAAAAAAAAAAAAAAAAAAAAAAAAAAAAAAAAAAAAAAAAAAAAAAAATCATTTCCTTGTTACACAAATCCGAAAATTGCCATGGAAAAATCTACGCTTAAGAAATGGTCTATGGGCAATTACAGCAAAAGATTCACTTAATCGGTCCTATAACTAAATTTAATTAGACCAAAAGTAGACCAAAATTGTGATTTTTTGGGTACAAAGAAAGCATGGTATTCAATCTGTAGGGAAGCAAGGTTAGAACAACAGATTTTGGTTAATATGAATGAAATCAGATTGACGTTGGGTAGAAGTTACTGAAAAAAATAAAATAGAAAAAAAATATTAGACCATAACCAACCATCCGTTCTGTTCACTTTTTCTCTTTCATCCAAACAAGCCACCAAGCAACCAGCAATACAAAACTAGTCACAACCAGCCACAAATCACTTAAAAATATATTATATAATACAAACAGTACAAAACACCAAACACCCCTTCCATCCAATATATCTCTTTTCACCGCACCAAACACCGTTTGAATGTTTTTTTATTATTAAAAGTTTATAACGGCAAAGTGTTTGCCGTTATAAACTTATAACGGCAAAGACTTTGCCGTTATAAACTTATAATGGCAAACACTTCGCCGTTATAACCACTAGCCTCTGTTCACTCAACTGGACACGAACGGGTTCCAAACTAGCCACGGTGAAGTAAACAAGCCACACCTGGTTGCTATGTGGCTTGTTTAGTAACTAAACAAGCCATTGTTGGTTGTGCTCTTACCTCATTATACAGATCCGAAAATTGTAGTGGAAAATCTACGTTTAAGAAATGGCCGTCTGTCGAGTGGCGTAGTTTGGGGATGAAGCGTAAAACGAACCATTAGGAGAAAGCAGTAAATTGGTGAAGTTAAAGTGGGGAAGGTTAGGAATAGCGGAGTAAAAGGGGAAAAATTGAATATAAGAGAAAGTCGAGATAATTGCAGTAGAGAAGGGAACGTGGAGTAGGGAGCGGTTTTCTTTTTTTGGAAGATGTGAAAGATAAAACGGAGAGTGTGGAAATGAGAATGGCAAGAAGAAGCGATTTCAGACTATCCACGTCAGCATGTTTGTTATTTTGTTTTCTATCTATTAATCTATTAAATAATAGTAAAGCATAAGAATTTCAAGCTCTCTTCTTAATTCTCTCAATTCCCCTTAATTCTCTCAATTTTTTTAATTCTCCTTAATTCTATAAAGACACTTTTATTAAATCAAAATAATACAAATATCTTCAAATTGAAGCTTGACCTATCCCTGCATATTTCCCTAAAACTTTGCGTATTTAAACGCTGCAACATGCTATCAAACCCGGTTTAAAGTTGGCTTGACCTATTCCTGCGTATTTAATTATCCAAAATCCATGGAGTTCTATTTTTAAACCTACGTATAAGTTGAAAAAAAAATGCCGACTTTCCAGCCTAGAATTTTTTTCCAAGTACTGCCTCATCCTGGTGTAGAAATATTCCAACCTTGTCATAGGTATATGACATTCTAGAAAAATCCCCTGGGTTCACCACTCAGTATAATCATTCACATTCATCACTCTTTCATCTTCAAGCTTTCCTACTACTCAGCTAGCACTCTCAATCTCATATCCACTGCTACTTTCCGTCAACCTTACTTCAGGTAGCTTCTTTATTTAGCTGGAGGTATATTATGTTGTATTAGGCGGCAAGAAAGGGAACACGACAAAATTTTCTTCATGCTTAATGGTCCTTAGGCACGGTTTAAATTATTAAGCTTGAGGTATGTTGAGACTTTTTGATATTAAGCTGAAAGCCTGGAAATGTTATTTAAGCAATGATAGTCCTGATCGAGACCATAATTTACTGTTTGTTATATCCATTGCTATTCATGTATCTCCTCTAAATATTTTTTGTTTAAAGTCTATAGTAAGCTAAGTAAAAACTTATTTTCTTTGTTTAAAGTCTGTTTTCAACCAAGTACAAAATTTATGGATGCAAACATACTTGCTGACAGCTTCGCTAGCAGATCATTTTACTATGTTTCTATTTCATATGTATCAGACAGAAAACTCATGGTATCTGCTTTTGTTGAATAGTATGCAAAATGCTTGAATATATTTTATTTTTATCCTATTTTATTTGTATAGCATGCACATTAATAAGTCAAAACTAGGATTACTTATCTTGGAGGCTTAACAATATATATATATATATATATATATATATATATATATATATATTTGTGTGTGTGTGTATATATATATGTAAGTGTGTGTGTGTGTACACCACACACACTTAACATACGTACATTAACAGGCATGGTATAAAGATTCCAAAGGTACAAAATATATGGGTATGGATTGAATTTATAATTCTGGTGAATTAACATTGACATCGAGTTACAAGTAATTTGAGAACATTTGAATCATTCTGTGCAAACCCAGAACTGAGAAAGTAATTTGACTGTAGGCTGATTGATACACAGAAACGGGATGGACCGGTTTCAGATGTTGGTCTTCGTGTTTCGAAAGCATTGGATAAAGGAAGCATACACCAATTCATTTGAGACATAGGCACAATGTGGTTACAGGAACAGCAAGCTTTATGCAGTTACTGTCCATTGTAATTGGGAATATAAAACCCGTATTTTAAAAAAGCTGTCTATCACGAGGCTTGCTTCAAAAATACGCTGTAGGTGGAGAAGCACATAACTGAATATGGACCTTGCTACATGTGAATTTACGGCTTTGCTTTTCAAAAATCCGTCATTGGATGTTATATTGACAAAGCATATGTATGGCTTACTCCCATATTGTCTAAACTTACAGACTTCAAAGAGTAAAAGATTTAATATATAGCTCTTTTACACATTTAACTATTTATTTGGATATATAAGTAACAGCTTCATTTTCAAGAAAAGGTAACAGCTTAATATTTATGTTTATTGTATTTAACCATATAGTGCCAGATTCCATCCATAAGTAAGAATGGAGTTAAAAAATATATATTTATTGACAGTTTAAATAATGAAATTTTAAAATATTACTTTTATGTTCAAGTATGTGATCATGCAACCATGTGATAAATTTTCTACAATATAGCTAAACTGAATCTTGAACATCAAGAACTTGAATTATCACAAATGAGAAAGATTGCTTCCCTCAGCATAGACTATGGAATATAATGAAGAAGGTGCGTTATTTTTTTTCAATTCAGTTTGTTATACTAATTTAATGCGACTTTATATCACTTAGCAATTGCCAGTGAAATTACTGGTTTGCAGAACCTTATATTACAGGTTCAGGAATACATGGGTCATTAATTATGCCAACAATTGGTAATCTGTCACAGCTTTTAGCCTGTGTTATTAGTTGCAGCTTTTATATATTCTTTATTGACGAGAAAGATTTTTTTAAAACCTTCTGAATATAACTGAATGGAAACACATATTTAAGTTTTCTTCTAAATTTGTTTAAATATATCTTTATTTTCTTTATTTTTAACTTATATTTATACATCTAAGTTTTAGTAGAATCAATTTATGAAGGTCCAATATAACAAATAGAAGTAAATTATTAGTTACCATCTCTGAGATGTAAGTAATATTTCTACAATTAGATTATATCCGTAAATACCGTGTTTGTCGATACGTTAAGATTTCTTAAAATTTATTACCTTTAATGCATGTGCACATAAAATTTTCCTAACTGATAGTCCTTTTAATTAGCTTTTACATTTATGATTTATATGTGGCAGTCATAATGGTGGAGGGCACAATCATATCATGATAACAATATTTGAGAAGTTGATTTTTGGTATTGAAGACGACATAAAAATTCAAATTTAACAGCAACTGCAGTTGGATTTAGAAAGCCATGCTTTATATATATATATATATATATATATATATATATATATATATACATATAAATCTTTGTTTCATGGGATAATAGAATTTATGAGATTTTATAACACATATAGATAATTATGTCGTTTAATGCCTAATATAATACATTTGTAACATTGTGCCTTTGAAGATGCTGGTTCTAAAAATTTGTTGACTTTCCTTTTTGTAAATTATTTATTAAATAAAAATTTTATGCCTTTGATGAAGCCTTTTCAAATGCCTTTTATAATTTTATTGACTAACATAAACCAAAATATTTATTGATGTACCTAAACCTTCTGTATAGGCTGTCCCAACTGTTTTCAAGTTGAAACTAGGCAGGTATGAAGTGGAGTTTTTCATTACCTCTATGCATGAGATATCAATATCAAAATGCTTTGATATACTCCGTCTTTCATGCACTAAAGATATTTTCGGTTTATTGTATTTGATGAGAGTATCATCGTTTGATTCCAGATGTCATTTCAACGTTTGTACAATGGTGATTGTGTTACTCCATTGGTTATGGTATGCTGTAAACGTTGTAATTGTGTTTGCTGGCTTATATTTAAAATGGTAAAATATATTTATCATGCATGGCATTATAAAATTCTACATTTAACTAAAAAGTACCAATGTTAAAATTATCATAGTTAATTACAAAACTCACCCTAATTTCTCATATGTTTTACATTTTAGTTCTTATGTTTAAATTAATTACGCAATCTTAAGTTTAAAATAATAAGATAATGTAATTAAGCAATATTCATTAGTTCGGATGACAATATGAAAAATTCAATAATATACTCTTTTAGTTTTGAAATACCCATACATTTTTTCTCAAAAAACATGCTTTAAAAACATTGTCACTTTTAGTTTCACCCAATCTATGAATAACTAAAGTAGTTTTTGCCTATAAAAGTGCATTTGTGCAAAAGAAAATAATGTTTATAGAAACATGAGACTAAGTTCAAATTTAATTTTTGAAATAAAACAGAAAATAATAGCAAAAAATATTAGAAAAAGTATCAACAATTCTGTTATGCATTACAAAAATTTGTTTTTTTTACAACAAAAACCTTAATTTTAACCTTTTACCGAGCTATCTCAATTCTCTTCTAATATTTTATATTTAACTTCATACAATATCGTTAATCAAACATCGTAAAACTTTGATTAAATTTAATAAACTATTAGTTGTTGACGTGTTAAATAAATCATTAAAAAAAAATGAGATTTTCAATATTTGCACAATATATTCATATTAAATAAAGGGTACAAAATTCATTTGGATATACAACTACGTCAATCACATAACATAATTATATACATAAACAATAATCACAAGTTTAATTTATGATTCATCTGTATCGATACGTTAATGCATTATACTGTAAAATTCTTATTTTAACTAAACTACATACCTTCTGAAATTTTTATAGTTGCTTCAGAAAACCGCCTTAATATCGCATAATTTTGTATATTTACATCATATATTTTCAGTTAATCATATAGATGTTGATTTTAAATTATTCGAATAATTTAATTAATAATCATTTACTAATTTATCTAATAAATCCTTAAATGTGATGGTTTCAATATGTACATCATATTCATATATATCAAAATAAGGGAAAGTTTATAAAGACACAAAATTTTGGTATAATTGGTGACACAGTTAATCTCCATCATTAGATCACCCCCTGAATTATACCTCTCCATATAAGGATAAAAAGATCCAACGGCTCAGATCTCTTGTGTTACCAACTATAATTTTGTTTCCAAATAGTCGCTCTCTTAAAAAAATTCAAGTGAATTTTTCATTTTAATATAAAGATATATAATTTGGATATCGTATATGGTATACATGAGTACGTAACATTGATAAAGATAATTTATCATTCATTTATCTCAATAAATTTATCTACATTACAGAGTTATGTTTTTAACTTTAAATATCCATATTTTCGTATTTCTATAGTTATGTGCAACTTCATCGTCTTTTTACTAAATTTTTATGTTTAGATCCAATGTATTTTAATTGCTTACGAAATCTCGAATTTAAATAGTCTATATATCAGTCATATATGTGTAGGCTTAAATATTAACAAAAATCACAATAAAAAATTTGTGTTTAACTACGTAGATGTATAGATCACATGCATACATTTATGCAAATAAAAAATAATAATAAAGTTAATTGATAAATTAACTATCATCTTTTATGTACATAAACAATAAATTTATTGCACACTGCGTTATATATATAAAATAATTAACTTCAAATAACTCTACAATAAGACATATATGATTTTGTTATAAAATCCTTCTCAATTTATTCAGATTGTTTACACTTGAGATAATATATTTTAACTAATTACATAATTTCAAAATTAACATATTTTTAATAGAAAAAAAATAATATTTTTTAATATATCTAAAATAATTAGAATGTGTTGGTTTTAGCATAAACACTTATCCACAGTAGTAAGAATAATAAAATTATTTTTTACTCCAAACAAGTAAAAGTTACATAATACATACCTTATATATACAACAACAACAATAATAATTTATAGTTTTTTTTTATTTTTTCAGAATTATCATATGTTATATAATAAAGTTCCAATTTTAACAATAAAATTCTAAATATTATATTTTATAACATTATCGTGTGCAACGCACGGGTTACACACTAGTTATAGTAGATGGAAGCAAATTCAACATTGTAGTAGATCGAGGGAATCATCCAAATAGTTTGCCGGTTAAGTTCAAATATCCTATGTCATGAACATTATCCCAACACAGTATCATTTTTTCTTAAACTAATATTTGGAGAGGTATTAATTAGCTTTTAATTTTTTCAATTCACATAAGGATGATAGAGGTTAATTGAAAGAAAAAAAATAGTTTGATGAAATGGAAACGTATATGTCAAATTGGACTTGGTGTGACCAAAATGCAAGGGAATAGAACACAAATACAAATTGGTAGAAAGATATAGTTCACTTATATTGATAGAAATAATGGCAACGAACACTCAATTTTTTTAGCTTAAATCAATATTTACAATTCCATTCTTTGCAAAATTTAAAGACTTTGGAAACTTTCTAGTAACCTCGTTACTAATATGAGATGTTTGTTTACAAAACCAATATCCCATAACATTTCATATTTCTAAACCAGGCGGCATATCAAGATACTAAATTATACAAAATGAAAATTGTGGTCCGATACAAATGTCACGTGTGTAAAAATACTGAAATTGAAAAAGATGTAGGCAGGTCAAACTAACATTTAATTTATGTAAAACGAACGCAATATATACATAGTCTGGCTCATTGATTAAGCAGTTTTTTAGTTACTCATCGTCCAAGGTTCATTATTTGTTGTTATATATAAAGTAAGGTATAAAAGGTAACATTGTTCATGTTGCGATTAAATAAGTTCAAGTGATAGGCATGAAGTTTAATCTTTCCCTATAAAGGGTGACCCATGTTGTACAAGCAATTCCATGAAATTTCGAAGCCTATGCACATTGAAATGGTATTCTCGGTATTTTATAAAGTATGTGAAGTAAATCATCTTTAAGAGTTGTTGTTACTAGCAGTAAAGATCAATTAATTTTTATATATTGTTACCTAATTAAAATGATAATTATTGGATTATTGATTGGTTATCTTCAGTATTTCATTTTGAACCTTTACCAAAAAAGCATAGCATGATATTCTCATTATCTGCTTATAAAACATAACTAATAGAATGGCAAAGTATAAAATGAAGTTGCAGAATGTTGTGATTTGTGACATGAAATCACATATGTTGACGGAGACGAGGCGTGGATGTGCTTGGCGACAGTGGAGATGGTGTAGAAGCAGAAAGAAGGCAAGGAGGAGCAGTTATGTGTCGAGCTTCAGCGCAGACGTTTGATAGCATTTGGTCAGACGTCTGTTGTCAGGGTTTTGGTAACCCGAGAGCATGGACAAACGTCTGACATATATTGGTCAGACGTCTGAGCAGGTTTTTTGCGGTTTTGACTTGGTCTTTCTATGACTTGTTCAGCAAGTATTGAAGGGGCAAATTGGGTATTTGCCTAGGTCTTCTATTCTCCTATAAAAGTAGCACATAGGGTTGGATTAATGGATGACCGAATAAAGTGGCGGCTGCGTGCCTCTAGGGCTTGATGCTCTAGAAAGGATTGGTGCCTCCAATTAATCTAAGGGTTAGCCGTCGTTCTTCATTGTTCTCATTCTCTAACAAGAGTTGTAGTCATCTAGATATTCTTTCCCTCTCTCAATAAGGTTATTGATTCTTGTAGTTTGTTTATTGTTGGTTGTTGAACCAGTGAGTGTAAACAAAATTCGTTTTGAGAATCAATAAAGAGGGTGGTTGGGTGGAATATTTTATGTTTGCGCGTGTGATTTCATATCTGTGTTTGTTTCCATAGGAATCATCTTTAAATAATTGGGTGAATAAGATCTTGTTCGCTTCCGCAAAGGCGCAGTTTTTCATAATAGTTAGTATCGGAGCTAGATCACCGCAAATCTTAGAGTGATTTTGGATTGGAAAAAATTGATTTTTGTTCGAAAAAATTGATTTTTTTTTGAAAAAATTGATTTTTTTTATGTTGGATATGATGGCGCTGTTGGTGATGACTAATTTTGATTGGGGATTTGAAGGCCTCAATGGTTTAGTTGATGAAGATGAAGAGAAGCCCTCTGATGTGGATGAGGGAAGATGGAAGAAGACGAAAATGTTGGCAATTGGTTTGATTTGCCTATACCTTGGTGATTCGGTTCATGTTTTCGACAGGGGTCTTCACATTGATGATGCTCGAGGGATCAATAGTGATCGAGGAAAGAGCTCATGTCAAGTGGTAGACGGGTGTCGGTGTGGAAGGCGAGTGACGGTTGAAGAACCTAGTTCACAGCAAGGTGGAGAGGTTAATTTGGTCACTGCTGATGTGTTCGACAGGGGTCTTCACGTTGATGATGCTCGAGGGATCCGGGGTGATCAAGGAAAGAGCTCAGATCAAGTGGTAGACAGGTGTCGTTATGGAATTGCAAGCACTTTTAGACCGTTGGTTGATGCACGGTGCAACTCAGGCGGTAGATGCATCTTTTGCACGCGGTGGGTTATGTTTGTAATTGAGGTATGGTCGTAGTCCTTTCAAATGGACTGGGTGTGATTGTTGCCCTGAAATCAATTGAGTCACTGTACTCGGAACAGGTGGGGTGTATCTCGTTGCCTGGAAATCGAGGTTGGTTTTAATTGAGAGAAGGTGGCGTTGAAAAAGCTAGATAACGTGTGTGTTGGAAGATCGTTTGATGTTATGCGATTTCATATCAAGGTGGAGTGTTGTGATTTGTGACATGAAATCACATATGTTGACGGAGACGAGGCGTGGATGTGCTTGGCGACAGTGGAGATGGTGTAGAAGCAGAAAGTAGGCAAGGAGGAGCAATTCTATGTCGAGCTTCAGCGTAGACGTCTGATAGCATTTGGTTAGACGTCTATTGTCAGGGTTTTGGTAACCCGAGAGAATGGACAGACGTCTGACATATATTGGTCAGATGTCTGAGCGGGTTTTATGCGGTTTTGACTTGATCTTTCTGTGACTTGTTCTGCAAGTATTGAAGGGGCAAATTGGGTATTTTCCTAGGTCTTCTATTCTCCTATAAAAATAGCACATAGGGTTGGATTAATGGATGACCGAATAGAGTGGCGGCTGCGTGCCTCTAGAGCTTGGTGCCCTAGAAAGGATTGGTGCCTCCAATTAATCCAAGAGTTAGTCGTCGTTCTTCGTTGTTCTCCTTCTCTAACAAGAGTTGTAGTCATCTAGATATTCTTTCCCTTTCTCAATAAGGTTATTGATTCTTGTAGTTTGTTTATTATTGGTTGTTGAACCAGTGAGTGTAAATAAAATTCGTTTTGAGAATCAATAAAGAGGGTGGTTGGGTGGAATATTTTGTGTTTGCGCGTGTGATTTCATATCTGTGTTTGTTTCCATAGAAATCATCTTTATGTAATTGGTTGAATAAGATCTTGTTCGCTTCCGCAAAGGCGCAGTTGTTCATAACACAGAAAACAAATGTATTTAGTTGAGTTTTGCCTAAATGGATAAGTTTAAACGATGGTGCTATTACAATGTGAGGCAAATCATGCATTAAGCATGTTCTAAATGAAGAAGCAACCGGAAATGCATTTAATTTGATAACAGCTTACACTAAGTAATTTATTGTAATAAGATATAATATAAACCTATTAGGGATTAACATTATTTTAAGGCAAAATTTTCAATCATGTTTGAGTATAATAACAACCATATGCACGTTAAGTTTTTTTGCTAAACCCGCAATCACAAGAAATGATGTCATATAGTCATCCATGAATTTCCTCTTAGGATTTGTTTAATGTCAATAAGATGTATCCAGCGTAAAAAACTTCTTA
Source organism: Allium sativum (assembly GCA_030737875.1). NCBI lineage: Eukaryota > Viridiplantae > Streptophyta > Magnoliopsida > Asparagales > Amaryllidaceae > Allium > Allium sativum. The sequence continues at coordinate 197,989,144 of CM060925.1, read as the reverse complement.
CTACGCTATCACTTGATCATACATGATACATTGATCATGAAAACATCACTTGAAGAATGCTTGTTGATTGGTTCTATTACTCTTTTTCAATCTCTAATTTCACTTTATACATAGATCTTAACCATACTGACCAATATGTTGATTTTTTCACAAGAACTTTTATTTTACTGTTGTTATTTGTCTATATGAATGTACCAATAATTTGCCAGAGACTTAAAGCTACCAATGAATTTGACATCATAACCCTAATATTCGTAAGACTGGTTGACATGTTGTTTTTAACTATGAAATAGTCCAAGATTTAGTATAAGCTATTTAAAAAAAAACCTCACGAAACCGCACACTTATGATATTCACACATATTTGGGCATCATTATTAAATACCATAACCAGTTCGCCTTGGCTCAAGGCTTTCCAACTAGACGATGATACAGTGGTGTATTATCAGCTCTATAGATAAGTTTCTTTTTACAGCTTACAGATTATATTATATATAACCTAATACTCATGAAAAAAAACATTGACAGCACAATGCTTTTGATAAGAATAACCAATGGTATAGATATATGCAAGGGGTAGGGACAAAGCCAGGAAATTGACGATGGAGGGGCTAAACGTTTTGCAAAATGGTTTACATTTGTCCACGTTCATGGGGGCACCATTTACGATACGTTTTGCTGCAATAACTGCCATGCAAAAAAGAAACAGAAGACACATTAATTCATAAATATATACATGTAATATATATATATATATATATATATATATATATATATATATATATATATATATATATATATATGTGTATGTATCTATGTGGAATATGGGAATTCGGTCAAATACGTAATTAGTAATTAATAGTAATGTTGGATGTATATACTGGATGACTGTTATATACATTACATATGCCCTTTGTTGACTTTATAAAGGTGGGACCAATTCTTCTTACTTTCACCGTAATTTTTCATATTTTGAACCATATTGCCATATTTTCATTTATTTTTTGTTTTTAATGTTTTGGAAAATGTGTTTGGTGGTGCAAATCAAGAAACATATATTCTCAACCATTGGTTCGATTTGTTTTTATATGAAGTTGAAACTAAAGGGGAAATCCAACGGTTAAGAATTTGTATTTTTTAATTTGTGTCAAATTTGTGTTTAAGTAGATATGTAAATGTATGTGTGTATATATATAGACACACACACATACACTACGCCATAGATGGCCTACTGCAACGAAAATTCAAGATGTTGCTAGCTATAATATTGGCACAACTATGTTGATTTTGTTTATTGCAACGCACCCTTCAATGTGTTAGCATGGACATAAAATTGTGTTGCAGCAGCTACAGATATATTCAAATTAAAATATTAATAAAACTATCAATCAGTGTGAATATGATCCAACGGTCTACATTAGCAATCTGCTCAACATGATTTTCTTTCACCACCTTAGCTCCTTTGCCCCCAAAATTTTTGTTTTCCCGCTTCACGCTATTTGCCTCTGTTTCCCACTACAACAAAAATACTCTATTACAACGTCCTTTTTACAACAGGCATATTCTGTCCGTTGTAAAAGAATAATATTACAACAGTCATTTCTGGACCGTTGTAATAGATGTTCTATACAGCGTCCTTTTTACAACTAGCAATAGTTGTCCGTTGTAATAGAAAGCCATTACAACGGTCATTGCAGGCCCGTTGTAATAGATGTCAATTTTACAACGTTTGGAGAATGCCCATTGTAATAGACGTATGTTTTACAACTATCACAAAGTGCCCGTTGTAATAAATATTTATTACCAATTTTCGACAATCAATAATTAGTAATTACAATACTTATTTAAAATTAACATCGATTATTTTTTATTATTTAATAATTAATCATTAATAACATTATATTAATCATATGTTGTTAATTAGTAATCATTAATAATATTATATTATTTAACCATTAATAATTAATAATATTATATCAATCGTTTATTACTTATAATAATTACTGATTATTAATTAATTATCACTAATTACTAGTTATTATATATAATCAGTATTCCAACGGGCTTAAATTTATTTTCTAGTTATTAGTAAGTAATATTGAGTAATTAATACCAAATATATAATAATTTATAATTAACAATAAATATTAGTAATTTATGATTATTACTATTAAAATTTAAAAAGTAACATACATAATTTTACTGTCAAAAGTAATAATATTATATACTGATGCTCGATGGTAGATTCGTTAATTTAAATGAAATTACGTGAAAGCAATTATATATAAGCAAGATACTCTACTTGTTTTCCAGTTTTACAATGCGATAAATGATCTTAAGCAACTGACATTTATTAGCAGATGCAATAAGTTAGATTTAACAAGTGTCATTTTAATAATTAATAATTATTGGTTAATATTCAATAATATGCAGACATAATATGTAAGAATTGATCATTAACAATGACTAAACAATAAATAAAATTGATTATTTAAAAAGAATAATTAATATTAAACAATTAAGAAACAATATTTAGTAATTTTAAACAACATTTTATAATGCTACTAAATAATCAATTTAATTAGTTAACACTAAGAAGTAACAATTCATATTTAATAATTATAATTGATATTTATATTTAATATCTAAAAGGTAATAGTCAATAAATAATAAATTATATTAGTTATTTAATAATTAATATTAGATAATTTAAAATTAAATTTATAATTTTATTTAATATTTAACATTCTAAAAAATTAGAATTTTGACATTTTCAAAAATTTATATATTCATAAAATTCAAAACTAAAATTTGAAGTTTTGATATAATTCAGAATGTAAAAGTAAAAAATTAAACTTGAATCTTTAATATTTTAGAAAAATTCAAAAATGTTAAAATACCTTAAAATAATAAAATCTTCATATTACGTTCTAAATATTTGTCCAAATAATTTCTTTTGTTTCATCTTTTCTGAGATAACGTTTTTATTCGGTTCCCTCAAAATTTTGGCTCCATCCGTGAAATTTTGGCTCCACCCTTCTTTGCGCTTTGTGTATACTAGGAGGGAAACGAAATATTTCCGAAACAAAGCTTCTTTCGCTAGTTGAAATTAGAAACCCTAAGCTCCTTCGATTTACCATTACAGCTGACGAAGCTATCCTCTAATTAAATCTGAAATCAATCATTGACATCGATCAGCTGCTCCGATCTAAGACTGCCCCTTTTCCATGTTCGCTTATCCACCTCAAAAACCACTCCGCTTCCTCCTTGTGCTCCGCCGCCACCTCGTTACCGCTGTGTGCTACGGGTAAGAATATTAACTTAAGCAACATGAATATGTTGTGCTAAGTTTAAATCAATTCATACGAGAGTCAATTTTAATTTTTCATTTTGGAATAAATTTATTTTATGCTTACAACACGGTATAATAATATATTTTGCTTCTTTATGCACACCCCATCTCATTTTAGTTGAAATTTTACTTTTTATGTTTCGATGCTGAAGAGAAACTGGGTAGGCAGGGAATTGGAATTTGGGATGCTGGGGTTTTGTGGTTGCAAGCGTTGGTTAATTTTGTGTTGAGATTTTGAGGGTAGGTTGCAATGATAGTCGTTCGAGTTGACAGTGAGTTGTTGGATGAAGTTGTGTGCTTTGTTTTGTGTAGTTTGGGGCATTGTTGGAAACTGAAGTGGGTTTCTCAATCCAAAATGGTACTGGGTCGTAAGACAATTGGTGGAAGTGACTAATTTTATTGTAAGTAGCTGTTCATGGAGATGGATTGTAGCTGTGCAGACAAGGGAACCCGGGGAGGGGGGTGCAGTGGGTATGCTGAGTATTTGTATTGTTTGTTCAGTCTTTTATCTTTCTGCCTCAATTTTCTTCCTTCATCCATGCATCTTCTAATCCACGTTGAGCTCCATTCCCTATCCACATTCAATCCCATGCTGAACTGTTTTAAATTTAGCTCAATACTTAGCTTCCTAAACCACTCCGTCCGCTTACTCCTGCAATATCAAACTATTTATTGAGTTTTGGTTTAGTTCTCGGATCCAAGCCTGCGTGCCTAGCTAATTGTGTTTGCTATGGTTTTCTCTGGTTTCAGTACTATCATTTGGTATCTGGTTTGATGTTTCCCTCTGGTCCCAGTTCTGTCTTTTGTTTTGGTAAGGGTTTTGGATTTTGTTATGTATGTTTCATCTCTAGTTATGTTCCTACCATCATCTCAGTTGGCTCCTGCTGTTCCCAACTTCGCTAATAATCTGATAGGTCCAGATCTTGTAGTGTGTGTGGTTTTCTGTGTTACAGTTGGGTAAGTATTTGGTTTCGGTTGGACTTGGGTTGCTATTTTGTTAGCGGCTTTCAGTTTTAGATTCAAGCTTCTCTTCTCAGATGTAGTTGTTGTGTGAGAACCTGTTTTGTATCCATATATATTAGCTTTGGCTATTATTTTCACCCTGCGTAGTGTTTCAGCCTGCCAAGTGCAGATTGCTTTAGATTGCATCCTATATGGTGCGGTGTTTTAGATGTAATAGCTGAGGCCTTTGTCTATTGTTATATTCACCCGGCGTGCTGTTTGAAGTTGCTTGTTGTGTAACCTGTAGTTTGTTTTCTGGAGTTATTAGTTGGTACACTTCACAAAGCATTGTCTTGCCTAGTTATTGTAGCAGATAAGCCATCAGCCTATCACTTGAACCTTATTGTATTTGTTACTGTTATAATAAAAGTGAACGTGACCACTTATTCATTTTTTTAAATAATATTGGAGTACCTAATGGGCTAGTTAATTCCTGAGAGGAATTAAGTTGTGTGAGTCCACACAAGCCATGACATCGGTATATTCTTTACCAGTTCTTAATATTTCCTTGGTTTGCCGACTATTTTTAGTTGAAGCTTTCCTATAATCATTGTGAAAGCATGTACTTGGACTTTTCATGATATATATATAATCATTGCCTTCTACAGATATTACCACTTGCAAAAGCAAAATAAACTAGTCACGTTCCAAATAAAAATGGTGCATGATCAAGTTGAATGCCTATGGTCATTAATCACATTCCTTGTGCATCTCTTCAATATTATCCAAAAAGCTCTATCTAACTTACTAAGCAACAGAAATTCAAATGTTTCAAATTCACTTCCTATGGTCAGTTGTGAAGAAATTGAAACCAACCAGAAGAACATTGTGAAAATTTCGAGGAAAAGGCCAGTCATGCTTGTTATTCCGAAGAGTGATACATGTGTTGCTTCAAATTTCTCTTGTGATCTGGAGAAAAAGAAAGAAAAAGAGAAGGAAACGGAGGTCGAAGGAAATGGATATTTCTTAATTGGTCGAAAAGGAAAAAGACATGCAAATATGGAGGATGAATATACAGTTATAACTAATATCAATGGTGATTGCAAACAGGTACCACCTTACTTCAACATTTTCTATAATTCAATATATATAACATCATCAACAAGTTCAAAATGTGAGTTTTTTTTATGTTCAGGCATTATTTGGAGTGTTTGATGGACATAGAGGATGTGCAGCAGTTGACTTTGTATCAATGAATTTAAGAAAGAATATATTAAAAGATGTTGATGAAATAGGGGTAGAGGACAAGTTGGAAGATGCAATTAGATTAGGATATCTGAACACATACAAAGAATTCCTTAGTACGGTATGTCTAAAACCAATTGAATAACAGCTATACGCATTTGAATATTTCAACTTATATGCTTTTGCTTCTAGTTACAACATTTGTTTTGCTGTTTCTTATGTAGCTTCGTTGTCTTGAACTGGTCTTGATCTGTTTATATTGTTTACAGAAATGCTGTTACTAAATCCAAAAAGTCTAACCTGTGTGAAATCGTGTTGCAAGATTGGAACTTGTGCTTCTACAGTTCTATTAAAGAATAGACAGCTTCATGTTGCAAATTTAGGAGATTGTAGAGTAGTTTTGCGCAAAGACAAAAGAGCTTATACACTAACAAGTGATCATAGTCCGAGTAGGGAAGACGAAAAAGTTAGAATCGAAAACTTGGTAAGAAAAACAAACCTTTAGTTCCAATTTCTGCCATTTCCTACTTAGCACCTGTATATTTAAGATTATTGTGACCACAATTATAGGGTGGCTATGTTAGTTGTCGAAATGGAACATGGAGAGTCCAAGACACTTTAGCGGTTTCAAGAGCAATTGGAGATGCTAATTTGAAAGAATGGATCATTTCTGAACCTGAGATGTCAAAAATAGAGTTGAACTCAGATTTTGAATTCCTGATCATAGCTTCTAATGATCTGTGGAACAAGGTACAAAATTTTGCTATATATGATATGTTGTTTATGATACAAGTTATCTAACATCTAGTGAGTAACTTGTGGTGGATCATAGGATATAACACTATAAGGAAAGTGTAAATCTTGCAACTTTGCATGTTGATGCTTTGATATTTGCATCTAATTTTACCTTGTATGAAATTAGATGTTAGATAACAGTACATTCAACATCTTGATATTTGCATCATAGGATATAACACTGAACATCATGATAAAAATTAGATGTTAGATAACATGTTATCATAACTTGTATGAAAGCAAAATTGCAAGAAAGAGAAGATTGAACATCATGGTAACATGCAATTGTAGGCACTATTGTTTATTTCATTACACTGAGATAAAAATGAATTGTTTGATCTTTTTGACATTTTGTATGATTCCATAAAATTGCTTTTGATAATGTTGATTGTTTAAGCTATAAATTCACAATATATATTCAGGTTTTGTGTCTAAGATGGTGCATGCTTATTGCGTTATCTTTGTTCCAGCATGTTAAAAAGAATGGTTTGTTTCATTTATTGATTGAATAAGATACAATGGATATGAAACTATTATATTAGTAATTTTGCACGTAAAATGGCTATAAAATGTTCATAAACAATTGATATTAGTTTTGCTATTTAACATATATGTATCTTGAAGTTGCATCTTGTTGTTGTTATCTGCTATTTAACAACCATATGAACATGCAAAAAATAGTTTCATTAATATGAACACTGTTGTATTGTAGGCTGCAGGTTACCCATTTTTCATCTTAAATATTTTTCATCTTGAATGATTTTCATCTTAAATTGCAGGCTGTAGGTTTCCCATTTTTCCGCTCTGTGGGAAATAAATAGTGTTACCTGAATATTACTTTGTTGAATGAAAATTAATCCGTGCTCAGGATAAAACAAAGTGGAGACAAAATAGCGGTAAATGTACATTAATATGCATATTATTCGAAATAGCGGTAAAGTGAAGTAGGAAGACTATGAAACCAAATGATGTAAGGTTACAGCAATGCAAAGACTTAAATGTTGTATAATAAGTTTTGAATGGTGTATAATAATATATTCTCTCTATATTTGGTAACTTTTTTTCTTTTTTTGCAGTCACACCGTGCTAGTAAAAATATGCAGACTCAAGATCAACAGGCCGTTCGATCTGCCGTCGCGTGGCACAAAGATTACATTTCCTTGGTCTAGTTTTGGTACTTATGAAACTAGTTATGTAATTTATGTTAGACCTATGTCGACGTGACTTGTCTAACCTTTTGGAATGTAAACTTATCTAGTCTTTTGGAGTGTAAACTTATCGAACTTTTTGAAATGTGTTGGAATTATATGATTCTTGCTTCAGTGTTTTAGTATGTGTTAATATGTGATTTTGATTGTTGCATTACAGTATTTATTGCATGTTAAAATATTCCTTATTATTATGGATGTATGTCGCAATAGTTATATTTAAATTTTCTATTACAATGGGCAAAAACCGTTGTAATATACTGTATTACAACGGGCAAAGGCCGCTTGTAATTTATAAGCTATTACAACGGGTTAATAACCATTGTCATAGAGTCATTGCACGTGACAGAGCAAGATATTACAACGGTCTTTTACAACAGTCATTGCCCGTTGTCAAATAGTCAGGAGCTATTACGACGGGGTATATTAAGACGGGCATATGCCCGTTGTGAAATGCATATTACAACGGTTTTTGCCCATTGTAAAAAGACTATTTTGTTGTAGTGTCCCTTTTCACTTAGAAAAAATAATGGCCAATCCAAAAGTAGGGCTTTGCCCTCTTCAACAGATCGCCACTTCAGCATTTTTATTCGGGATGATTGCAAAATAAAAATGAAATTGGTGGGTTTTTCTAATTGGTCAGAAGGCAGAAGTTAGCGGCAAGGGAGCGGGTCAGCCGCGATTAGAGGGTGTCTCCACTCTGGGACGCTATCTTTCTCGATGTCTTTCTCACATCGTTTTGGCAAATAAACTTCTTCTTCGACCATCAGGAACAGTTGTTGAAAACTCAGCATGTCGTTATGGTTTTAACCATTTAATTTATCTTCCATTCAAAAAGAAGAAAAAACAGTAACAAACTTTCCTCAAAAATGGCGGAGCCTTTTGTCACATCCACTTTTCCCGAAGCTTTACTTTCCCTTTTTCCGCCTGGAAAACCAAATCCACCACTTCTTGAACCCCCACCATCGTCTCGACCTGCCACAATGATACCACCGCCTATCAAGTGGTCCAATTTGTGCGCCGCCAAACCTAGGAATGCTAGTGCGTTCTCTCCACCTTCCTTAACTCTGAAGTTCAATGGGAAACAACTGGTTCCAACCGAGGACATCATCTCCGTTGGAGAAGAAGTTTGGAGTGATTATCTAGTAGGATTTTTCTTAGATAAGCCACTTTGCTTCACGGTTGTAACAAACTATCTCATGAGCAAATGGAGACCGAAAGGCTCGATTAAAATAAAGTCGAATGGTAAAGTTTTTTTCCTTTCTTCTCTTTGACCCTGAGTTTGACACCCCACTTTGTTAATGACACTCTTTAACAGAATGCATTAAGTTCCGGGAAGCGCTATAGGTAAAAAGAAACAAAAACATCACAAGACAGACATAAAATAGCAGCAGAAATTTAAAACTTTATTTTCCAACAGAAAACATCGTGGTCCAAAATTCAGTTACAACATTAGTCTGAACTACTGAAAACCAGTTACATCAAATAAAAGTATCTGCCTTATTCTAGAACCATCAGTGTACATAAATAAAAAGTCATAGTCCTCATAAGTAGCCATAAACAAGTAGACAAGAAGTCAAAGCGGTACATCGAAGCAAATCCAAATCCAAGCAGAAATAGAAGAGAGAGTCTTTAATCAAGCTTGAGTGTTCCCACCCTTAGAACCTGCGGGGAAGGAAGAGAGAGAAAAGGAAACAAGACGGGTTAGACATAAAGTCTGGCTAGTCCAGTCGCTTTTAGCATATAAATAAGTATAAGCATCATGATAGGCATATAAACTGGATAAGAGATAGCGGTATCATATAACAGGTATAAATAGAATGAACATAATAGGTTACGTTTCTCAAATACTTTTCTCTGTACCAATACTAATACAACAGATATGATCCCAACAAAAACATAATGGTAGATCTAGGGGTACTTATAGTAACGGGTTTTCCCCCAAACACTAATAATAGGTACCTAAACAGAAATAACGGGTGTTGCCCTAACCAGAAACAACGGGCACCTAAACAGGCGGGACTAGATGTACCCTAATTACTACCCCCAATGGATTGACTCCCTATCCTGTAAATACCCTGTGCTGGCCCCACAGTAGGATGTATCACTTCCTAAAGTGGCAACCCCCCAGATGGACACAGACCTATTTACTGGTTTATAGCGGCTTATTTTCCCAAGCAAGCCGGACCCATGCACGCATATGACTCCGTTGGAACGCGCTATCAGAACACCTCCACCCAAATAAACCTCTTATAGTCAGTTCAATAAGCGTGCTCTGACCCCTACCTAGTGCGGGGGTCCCCCTTTTGATACTAGAATGGGTTACTCACTGATACGGCTCCTACACAACAGATGACACAAGCCAGCCCCTAGGCTTGTATCCACAACTATTAGGATTTTGACATATTATGCCTAATAGATTAACAAGCCCGCATAACCCCTACAGATAAAATAGGTTAAGTTTAACAGGTTCTTATAACCCCTCACAGATTTAACAGATTTACTTAACCCCCACTAATTCAAATAAGTTTACTTAACCCCCACTATTTAACAGGTTCATATAACCCCCATACATCTAAATAGGTTAAGTATTACATGTTAACAAGTTCATATAACCCCCACAGATTTAAACATGTTAAGTATTACAGGTTAACATGTTTATATAACCCCTACATATCTAAATAGGTTTCACATGTTGCTTATAGTTTTATTACATGTTCCGCTTAATCTATAAATTAAACCTCAGGTTTACATGCACCAACCCTCAAATTCATAATTCACACTATAAAATATGCCCTAAATTTTAGGCTTACAACACATTATAGGTTATGCCTCCAAATCCTAGTCATGATTCATAATGCAAGATGTGCCCCCAATTTATCTTTCCCAACCATTCCCAATTTCGTTCATTCACATATTTCAGTGATAGGCCTAGGCTTGAAGGTAGCCTATCTATAAAAATAAAAAGGGAAAGAGGGAGAGAAGAGAACAGAAATTGGCATAATAACAGAATAGGCATATGATAATATAAATAGGCATATAAGACTGAACAGTAGATGAGGTGTACAAATGAATACATGCAATGGTAGATCATTTTAGGTATGAATCAGATTCTTAACAGGCATACGGTCTAGATCCAGATTTATATATGTGTCAGCATTACTTGTTAAATGTTTATATCCAAAAATAACATGAACTCACTGAGACTGGATCTAAAGAACAGAGAATAATTAGGCTAAAGCTGTAGAAGAAATTATTGCATGCATATAAGATGTTGTTGAAGAAAATAGGCTAGTTCAATCCAAGCTGGGGAAACATCTCATTGTCTCCATTTTTTTTGATGCGTAAAAACAATAGAAATATGGTCCTGTATATAGCCTAAAGCCAATGAACCAAGCCGCAAAACAAGTCCACGTTCAGAACTCCTTACTCGGCTAGATCCTGGTTGGGTCGACCCAACCCGACCTAGGTCGACCCAGCTAGGTCATTGGTTGATCCCAATCGGGATGATTCGCCCCTACTTCTCTCACTTCGTTGTTTGTTTAAATTTGAAAATTCTGAATTTATTTGTATATCTATAATTCTCTTATACGTATACAAACTTCTAAGCTTAATAAATTTCTCATACAATGTCCGTTTTGCGCAAACTTGGAGTCTATCTTAAGAAGAATTCTGAGACGAACGCAATGGTATAGGCCATTTTACTTAATTCCCCATATTTAATTAAGTACACTTTAGTTTATCGTTATAGCATTCCTTTAAAATTACGGGGTGTTACATTCTCCACTACTTAAAGGATTTTTACCGTGAAATCTCCAAGTTAAGAATAATGTATATCCTAACACCCATCAATCATCTACTCATCCATCAACCACAGGCATCTATTGTCCTTAAGACATTCCTAATGCTTATATGAATATATGAAAAGGTGTGTGTATATGTCCATATGCTAATGCGAAAAATCATGCGGTCTACTGACTCAGTCGACCTCCTTCATGCAACATATGTTTGTGCCACGAATCCAACATGTGTGCAAATAGTCCTAATATGTCATGTAAACGATATATGTGTGCATAATCTTCCATCCAAATGCAACATCAATGTGATGATACACTCATTTCAATCCATAAAAGAAAAATGCACACACATCCATATGCAGTATGAGAGTGATTGAGCTGATCTAGTGCTTAGTGTGTGTATTTGCATCCACAAGAAACCACTAGCAAACACTTGCATCCATCGAACATAACATGTTTCAAGCACATGTTTACATCCATTGGTTTTTTTACCTGAAGGTCGAAGATTCGACCGTTAGGATATACTCAAATGATAGAAGTAATTACGAATAAAAGCTTTGCAAAAAGAAGTTAAGAACATACCCTTGAAAAGAAAAGGGTACGAAGCATGAATCTTTTCTTTAGTCTCCCAAGTTGCATCTTCACAGTCTTCTCCCCATTGAACTTTCATAAACTTGAACTCTCGGTTGCGAAGCTTCCTAACCTCTGATCCAATAATATGGGTATGAACTTGTCTTATCATCACCCCGCCCCCTACCCTCCCCCCGCTCTACGTCTACTTCCTCAAGCATACTCGGCTCAACTACCTCTGTTGTATCGTGTAGACACTTCCGCAAATGAGAAACGTGGAAATCATCATGAACACCTGCCAATCTCTCTGGTAGCTTCACTCTATAGGCCATTTGACTTATCCTTTCCACTATAGGAAATGTCCCTACAAACCTTGGCACCAATTTCTTTACAGATCCAAAGAGAACCACATTCCTCATAGGTGATACTTTGATGAAAACCATGTCTCCCACTTCAAACTCAATATCGGTCCTTCTCTTATCTGCGTATGGCTTCTGCCTGTCCTGAGCTATCCTCATGTGTCTGCGGATAAGATCAATCTTTTTTTGAAGTTTCTCTAATATCTAAGCTCCAAGTAGAAGCCTATCTGTAGACTCCCAGCAACAAGTCGATGATCTATAAGGTATTCGTACAATTCTTCGAAGGGTTCCATGCCAATACTAGCCTGATTACTGTTGTTGTAGGCGAACTCAACCAATGGAAGATGCTCCTCCCAAGTCCCTCCGAAGTCTAAGATACACAGCCTCAAAAGATCCTCAAGAACTCCGTTCACCCTCTTAGTCTGCTTATATGTCTGAGGGTGATATGTGGTGCTCAAACACAACTGTGTACCTAATGCCTCTTGCAGGCTTTTCCAGAACTCACTAGTGAAGATAGGATCATGATTACTCACTATGCCAGAAGGTACTCCATGTAGATAGACTATTTCACTAAGATAAACTGATGCCAACCATGTTGTCGTTCTCTTACTCTTAACAGGAATGAAATGCGTGCTCTTAGTAAGCTTCTCAACTATAACCCAGGTACTGATGTTGTCTTTCCTCGACCTAGGCAAACCATCAATGAAATCGATAGACACTCTCCTACTTCCACTATGGGACCTCCAAAGGATGAAGTAAACCTCCTGGCTTCCTTTGCTCAACTTTGACTTGCTGGCAAACTAAACATCGAGAGACAAACTCCGCTACATCTTTCATCATCTCAGCCCAAATGAAAACCCTCTTTATATCCCTATACATATTATCGCCGCTCGGATGGGTAGTTATCCTAGAATGATGGGCTTCCTCAAGAACTGTCTTCAACAAACTCCCAACTCGGAGAACACAAAGCCTTCCATCCCGCCGCAACCACCCTCTACTATCCGTGGAATATCTACGGAGGTGACTAAAAGTGTCCCCTCTGCTGAGCCTATCCAAGATGTCTGCTATCTATGGCTCCTCTCGCTACAAAGTTCCTGTCTAATCCATAAGAGTAGGTCGCACCTCTAAGGATGCCAACAAACCAGGTATAAGATCCGAAGATGGCCTAAAATCAAAGGTTGATATGTACTCCAAGCTCTGCCTCTCTACGAATAGAGGACTCAAATTCATCCTCTGCCTACTTAATGCGTCTGCCACCACATTACCCTTGCCAACGGTATAAGTAATCTCAAAATCATAGGACAATAGAAACTCAATCCATCTCTGCTGTCTCAATTTGAGATCCTTTGCGAGAACAGGTACTTGAGTAACTTATGGTCTGTGTATAACTCGAACCTCTCTCCAAGCAGATAATGCCACCAAGTCTTAAGTGTAAACACTTTAGCAGCCAACTCTAAATCATCAGTAGGGTAGTTCTTCTCGTGAACTCTCAACTGTCTACCACCGTAACATACTACTCTTCCCTCTTGCATCAAGACGACACCCAGCCCTGTACCACATGCATTTATGTACATTGTGAACACTTTGTTACCATTAGGAAAAGTCAAAACCAGGGTTGTTGTCAAAGACCTCTTCAATCACTGAAAATCAACCTCACAGTCATTGCGCCAAGAAAAGTGCAGCTTCATCTTTGTCAGTATGGTGAGTGGGGCCGATATCTTTGCGAAGTCCTTGATAAACTTCCTATATTAGCCAGCTAAATCGAGAAAACTCCTCATCTCCATTTGATCCTTTGGAACCTTCCAAACTTGAAATGCAACTACTCTCGTGGGATCCACTGCTATCCTAACCTTGGAAACCGCATGCCCTAGAAATCTCACTTCCTCTCTCCAAAAATGACATTTGGAGAATTTCTCCATAAGCTGGTGCGCTCGGAGATTCTTCGAAACCTCCCCTAAATGTTGGGCATGCTCTTCCTCGCCCTTCGAGAAGATCAGAATGTCGTCCACAAAGACCACAATGAACTTGTTCAAAAACTTCTGGTACGCTCTACTCATCATATCCACAAAATACGCGGGTGCATTCGTTAACCCAAAAGGCATGACTCACCACTCGAAGAAACCACCAAGAGTTCTGAAACTGGTCCTGTCTATATTGTCCTCGGCCACCCACAACTGATGAAAACTCATGGCCAAGTCTAACTAAGAGAAAACAGATGCACCAACAAGCTAGTCAAATAGATCATCAATCCTTGAAAGTGGGTGCCTATTTTTCTTTGTGAGCTTAATCAACTTCCCTTTAATCTATGCATAAGAGAAGCGAGCCATCCGCCTTAGTTGCAAAGACGCACCCCATTCAGATATGCTTTGCCTAATAAACCCCTTCTCAAGTAGCTCCCCTACTTGCTTGCTGAGCTCCCTCCTCTCCCTAGGAGCCATGTGGTGCTCAGGCAATGCGACTGAAACACCCCACCTCCATTAAAGTCACTCACAAAGGGAATGCCTTAATTTTGGTGGAGGTTTATAAGTAAAAGCCACAGATAAACTCAAGACAGATATAAATACACATATTTTAAACAATGGAATCCAAACAGACTTTTTATTTCATTAATACGTGTTCAAAACATAACATTCCATAATTGTCTCAAAATACTTCCATCATTACAACCTCATAACTGTCTTGATTATTAAAGACGCATAAAGCATAAATAAAGTGACAAAAATCCCCAAAGTGATATCCAAAGCCATAATCCGAGCAAAAGAGATCCAAATCATACATCTACGTTCTTGGAGCTTGTACAGAGCCTGACTGAGATGAGCTGTTTCCTCCCTATGGACCTGGGGGTGGGGGGGGGGGGGGGAACGAAAGAAAAGAAGACGAAAAGAAAATAGGGTCAAACATAAAGCCTGAGTAAATCTAGTAACTCTTCAGTATGTGAATAAGAAAAGGGAATGATAGATATATACTGAAAATAGGATGGTGTCACAAGCTAAGGAAGTGTCGAATGTACTATCGCACCCATACTATATCTCTGCATCTACTTGAGTTTATTCTGACTAGCACCCCATGGTGAGGGTGAAGTGATCCCCATTCTTATTAAAAGATCGGCTCCTACTCGCGATAACATGTGTCATACGGCCCCCAAGAGTTGTAGATACCTATGTTGGTCCCACCATAGGGTGTATCAAGACCCATGGTGGCGGCCCCCGACACAAATCTAGAAGGCATAGGTTATACTACTGGTGTCCCCAGTGCCCTGGTTGTCTGCTCCGGAGTGTGTGCACACCCGCACCCCGTTAGACCTGCACTGTGCATACACCGCCGTCATTTGACCGCTTATAATCAGCCCAATAATCGTGCCCCACCCTGCCTAGTTTCATGGTACCGTTGATACCTAACTTGGGTTACTGCTGAAACGGGTCCCTCGTGACCAGGATTTTCTAGTCAAACATGTTAAGTGGTTAAGTGTCTGTATTTACCTGACCCCACCCATCAATTCTTGTTAACATGTTGAATTTGGTTAAGTGTTATAGTTGACTTAACCCTACCATATGTCCTTAGCCTCTTAGGAGCACCAGGCCACTCACATTAGACAGGTATTGCTACGGTTACTGGATGTGCCGGTCGGTTCCGGGAAGGTTTACACCGTAGCTCAGTATAACCTCGGGTCCTTATTGGGCTTAATGCTTAACCACCCACATTGGATAGGTATTGTTGTGACTACTGGACAGCCGGACTGGTCCGGGCAGGTTTACATCACAACTCAATCCAACCTCGGGTTAAGCATATCGTGTTTTCTAAACTTGCATATTTTATTACTTCTTAATTATATATGTAAATGTCATATCTTTAATTTTTGGGTATATTAATTCATACCGCTCAAATGTCATTGTCATTGGCATGTGCCAAACATGCCCACATATATTTTCATGTTTTACACCCAACGTTATTACCCCCGCTTGTTCGCAACACTATAACATGTGTTGGGCTTGTTACAATTCAGCCCAACTTTATAAACGTGAGAAAAAAAGGGGAAGTCGAGAACATGTAATACCTAAAGGTGTGTGGCGCATGAACTTGTAATTTGGCGATTCAACTAACATATAACATGGGTCATGTAAACTTGCATTCAAATCAAAGTATGACTAAGTAGGTGACATGTGAAATGGCATAGTTTAGGCTAATACAAGCTTGTGTTTAGACATGTTTAACTTGGCATAATATCAACCACAAAACTAGCATGTTGTATATTCACCAAAATGTACAATTTTAACATCTAATCATATATCCTATGAACTTGCATAGTTTATGAAACATAGATCCACTTATACTTGCAAATAAACATGAACTTGCATAGTTTATGAAACATAGATCTAATTATACTTGATGAAACATAGATCCAATTATACTTGCAAATAAACATGAACTTGCATAGTTTATGAAACATAGATCTAACTATACTTGCAAATAAGCATAAGAACGATATCATAGGTTTTGGGTCATGTAGGCATAAAAGGTCTATAACATGTTTACATAAATTCTAACTTAGACTAAGGGATTATATATAATCCATGCCATCGACATGTACAAAAAGGGATCAAATTTCTAGTTTTTGCCACAACTTGCTATTGCTATCACTTTCATACACAAATATCCAATAGGATTGCATCAATCAATTAAGGCCACAAATATCAATACACAAGTCATGACAGAATCATTACAATGCATAGAATTTATGCAATATAACAACACAATTCTATTTTCATTTACATCGAATCACATCACAGTTTTTATTCACATTCTGAAAGGTCACTATACTTACAACGAATGCAGAATCTTGAATTCTGGATTCTGAATTCTGAAACCGAGATGCGCTCCTTTGGGTAGACTAACATTGCATTGATTAATTTTGATTAAACTTTTATCTTCTTCTTAATTTGATTCGTCTCTAAGCTTTAGCGTTGGCTTGTCTCTAGGCTTTCTAATTGACGGCCATTCCTAGTTCCTTTCCAGCAGCATGAAGGCTTTTGTATTCTATTATTTGTGTGAATTTAGGGTTAGACTTGAGTTGTATTTATAGAATTTCAATCTAATTAGAGCCGTCGATGAAGCTAGAGTGAATCCAGACCATCCATCTCAAGAGAAGCCAATCAGAAAGTGACATGTAAGCCCTAGTGACTCAGCCAAGCCTCAGAATTCGACCAGACCCTGATCAGGCCAGCCAGGACCTGACCAGTAGGTCATTCTGACCTGGGCGCACTTGGCAGGTGCGCCAGGCTAAAAATGTACTGGCGCACTTCCCAAGTGCGCCAGTTCAACTTTGTTCCGGCGCACTTCCCAAGTGCGCCAGTGCATTCTGACCCGTTTTTTGGTTTTTCTGCCCAACTTCGTTCGTTCATATCTTCTTCATGCGATATCTGTTTTACGCAAACTTGGACTCTATCTCAAGCAGAATTTCGAGACGAACGCAATGGCGTAACCCTTTTCCCTTGATTTCATCATTTATAATTAATTATACTTTAATTTGTGAAGCTCAACGTTATAGAATTCACGGGGTGTTACATTCTCCCCCCCCCCCTTAAAAGGATTTCGTCCTCGAAATCTTCAAGTTAGGAAGAATGTATATCCTACCATCCAACTGTCCATCTACTCAACCAACAAACACAGGCATCCACTACCCTTAAAAGACTTCTAATGCTTCATGATCATATGCATAGTGTGTGTGTACATATCCTTATCTAATGCAGAAATCAGGCGGCCTACTGATTCAGTTGACCTCCTTAATGCGAATCATGTAAGTGTCATGTATCCATTATGTATGCAAATTTTTCCTACTCATAATTCTACATGAGTGCACAACTATTCATACAAATGCGACAACCATATGACAACATATCAAGTTTTCAACCATATACAAATGAGAATACATATATGCATATGCAATATGAAGTAACTGAGCCGATCTATAACCTAAGGTGTGTGTGTATATGCATCCACGAGCAACCACTAGCAATCACTAGCAACCATTAGCAGCCATAATCCATAACATGTTTTCAAATACATGTTTGCATCCATTTGTTTTCTACCTAAAGAGTTAAGAGAAGGATCGAGGAGATATACCTAAAAAGATAGATAAAGCATAACTTAAGGAAAAAGAGAGATCAAAGATGTACCCTAAAAAAGAAGAGGGTAGGCAACGCGTATTCTATCCTCCGTTTCCCAAGTCGCGTCTTCCTCGGCGTCGCTCCACTGGACTTTGACGAGTTTGACTTCGCGGTTGCGTAGCTTTTTCACTTCAGTTCCTAAGATGCGGGTTGGAACTTTCCTCACAGTTGCTTCACGTTCCACTTCGGCTTCTTCTAGAATTCTAGGTTCCAACACTTCCGCCGACTCATGCAAACACTTCTGGAGGTGAGAAACAAGAAAGAGTTGTGAACTCCAGCCAGTTTCTCGGGTAGCTCTAATCTGTAGGCCATCTTCCCAACCTTCTCGATGATAGGAAACAGTCCTACAAATCTTGATGCTATCTTTCCTGTGGATCCAAAGCGAACGACGTTCCTTAAAGGTGATACCTTAAGGAAAACCTTGTCCCCAACCTCAAACTCAACGTCGGTCCTTCTTTTGTCGGCGTAGGATTTCTATCGGTCTTGGGCAGTCTTCATTCTCCTACGTATCAAGTCCACTTTCTCCGAAGTCTCTCGAATCATGTCTGGCCCAAGTATAAGGTTATCTGTAGACTCCCACCAACAAGTTGGTGATTTGCACGGTCTTCCATACAAGGCTTCGAAGGGTGCCATACCGATGGTAGCTTGGTAGCTGTTGTTATAAGCAAATTCCACTAAAGGAAGGTGATCCTCCCAAGTCCCTCCAAAGTCAAGAACGTAAAGTCTCAAAAGATCCTCTAAAACTCTATTCACCCTTTCCGTCTGGCCATCGGTTTGGGGGTGATAGGCCGTGCTCAAACATAACTGTGTTCCTACAGCTTCTTGCAAACTCTGCCAAAACTCGCTTGTGAAGATAGGGTCTCGGTCACTAACAATGCTGGAGGGTATCCCATGGAGTCGGACTATTTCCTTGAGATAAAGAGATGCTAGAGATGAGGCAGTCCTTTTACTTTTGATAGGTATAAAGTGGGCGCTTTTAGTAAGCCTATCCACTATTACCCAAATGCTAGTGTTGCCTCTCCTCGACCTAGGCAGTCCATCAATGAAGTCCATTGAAATGCTATCCCACTTCCACTGTGGGACCTCTAAAGGATGAAGTAGTCCTTGATTGACATAGAAATGTGTTTATTTTATGCTCTTATATCTTATCTTTTGTATATAAATAAATATTACTTGGGTATTGTTTTGTTATTTTTACAGATATTCCAACCCAGCCCGCATGCAACCAGAAATGTCGAGAAATAGAGATCAATTTGCTGTGTATTTGCAGTTTGAAGAATTGTAGATGAAGATCTCACATCTAGTTGCTGTTGGACAAGAAAAGGATTGATAAAAAGGCTTTGAACATCACAAATCAATAAAGAAATGTCAAGAAAGCAAGAGGAAAAAGAGAAAAGGCCCAAATTTGCTTTATTTATCAAAGGCCCATTTATGTTTCTCATTGTAAACTAATTAGTGATGTAATGACCAGGCCCATTTATCATTAGGGTTAGGGTTAGGGTTTGGCTATCTACTCTATATATACCCTTGTAATGGCATTGTAGCCACCATCCTATCTCATCTCTTATTCCATTGTTCTAATAAAAGTTCTTCTTTCTCTTTTATTTTCTGCATTTTTTTGTTTTCTTAGCAACTAGTGTTGTCTATACGATTAGATTCGGTAGAACACTATTTGTATTTTGCACTTATTTGCATTAGTGATTTACCGTCTGATTAGATTCAGCGGAAATCCTAATTTTAATTCTTGTTTGTTATTTCAATTTCTGCAATTCCAATTTCTGTTTTTTTTATTTTCTTAGGTCAAATTGGATTTGATTAGATTCAAATCTAATTCATAGTTTTATTTCTTTTCCATTGAAATTGTGATCTGATCGTCGGTTCAGTTAGATCTGTTCTGAATCAAATCACAGTTTTAATTTTGTTTTGTTTTATTTTCAAAATCAACCTCCAAAGTTCGTCTAACACGCCCACGAAACATATAAATAATAAAATTTAGCTTTCCTCCCTGTGTTCGACCTGTATGCTACACACCTGTATGCTTGCAGAATTTATTACAAATGTCGCGCTTTTCTAATCCATAGACTAGCGTCGACCAGTCCTCCAGGCTTCTTCTGTTCCGCCTTGACCCATTGGCAGGTCATGCACTTAGAAACGAAATCTACCACGTCTTGTTTCATGCCGTTCCAAAAGAAAGTCCTTTTTATATCCTTGTATATCTTATCACCGCCAGGGTGTATAGTCATCTTGGAATGATGTGCTTCCTCGAGAACCTTCTTTGTCAACTCCCTTGCTTGTGGGACGCATAATCTTCCATCTCGCCTCAGCCAACCCTTATCATCAATGGCGTATCTACTGAGGTGACTAAAAGTCTCACCTCTAATAAGTTTATCAATCACATCAACAAGCTGAGGGTCTTCACGTTGTGCAGCCCCTATTGAGTCCAAGAGAGTAGGGCGTACTTCGAGAGATGTTAACAAACCTGGTACAAAATCCGAGGAAGGCCTAAAGCTAAAACTGGCTATATACTCAAAGCTTTGCCTCTCTACGAAGAGCGGGCTTAAGGTCAGTTTCTTTCGGCTCAACGCGTCTTCTACTACGTTGCCTTTGCCGGGAGTATAGGAAATTTCAAAATCATACGAGGCAAGGAACTCCATCCATCTTTGCTGCCTCAAGTTAAGATCCTTCTGCGAGAAGAGTTATTTCAACGATTTATGGTCAGTGTATAATTCAAACTTCTCACCTAGGAGATAATGGCGCCAAGACTTAAGTGCAAAGACGATGGCGGCTAACTCAAGATCGTGGGTTGGGTAGTTCTTTTCATGAACCTTCAATTGTCTTCCGCCATAGGCTACTACACTTCCTTCTTGCATTAGAACAGCGCCTAGTCCCGTTCCACATGCATCCGTGTATACTGTGAACATTTTGCTTCCGTCAGGCAAGGTCAGAACTGGGGCTGTTGTGAGAGCCCTTTTTAATCGTTGGAAAGCAAACTCGCAGTCCAAATCCCAAGTGAACGCTAGATTCTTCTTTGTTAGCCTTGTGAGTGGGGCTGAGATTTTCGCGAAATCCCTAATAAAATTTCGGTAAAAACCAGCTAGCCGAAGAAAGCTTCGAACTTCGGTTGCATTTCTTGGTGTCTTCCAATCCTTCACCGCCACCACTTTCGCGGGGTCCACAGCCAACCCCTCTTTGGACACTATATGCCCCAGAAATCTTACTTCTTTTCTCCAGAAGTGACACTTGGAGAATTTGGCTTTTAGTTGATGAGCTCGAAGAGTTTCCATGATTTCTTTCAAATGCTGAGCATGCTCTTCCTCACTCTTTGAGAAGATTAAGATATCATCTACGAAGACAACCACAAATTTATTGAGGAATTCTCTGAACACCCTGCTCATTAGGTCTACGAAATAAGCGGGTGCGTTTGTCAAGCCGAAAGGCATGACAAGCCACTCAAAGAAACCGTCTGGGGTTCTGAACGCTGTCTTATCAATACTATCTTCAGCTACTCTTAGCTGATGGAACCCAGTTGCCAGATCAAGTTGGGAGAAGACCGTTGCACCTACAAGCTGATCAAACAAATCGTCGATTCGGGGAAGAGGGTGCCTATTTTTCTTGGTCAATTTGTTTAACTCCCTATAGTCGATGCAAAGGCGAAGCGAACCGTCCGCTTTGGTTGCGAACACCACTGGAGCACCCCATTCCGAAATGCTCCGTCTAATGAACCCTTTTTCGAGAAGTTCTTTAACCTGCTTACTGAGCTCCTTTCTCTCCCTTGGAGCCATGTGTCTGACATGTAAAGCTACTGGCTTTGCGTTATCCAAAAGATATATGCGGAAGTCTATTTCCCGCCTCGGAGGTAAGCCATTCACCTCCTCAAAGACATCCGGATATTCCCGGACTACTCTAACTGATTGCAAATTCTCATTAGAAGCATCAAGCGACTCTAGATAACTAAGCATAACAGCATTCAAAGGATTACAAGAAATTTCTAGAGTGTTACCAAGCTGGGTTAAGAGTCTAACTACTCTTTTCTCACAATCAAGAATGACACTATTACTGGATAACCAGTCCATGCCTAAGATCAAACCATATCCCGAGAAGCCTAAGACAAAGGCATCACAACTAAACTCAACGCTGAGAATAGAGATTTTCAAACCCAAACAAACCATTCACAAGTAAGCAGAGCCCCCAATTGGATTTGAAACTACTAAGGGATCTTCTACCATACTAGTGTCTAGATGCAGAGATTCTACTAAGGCAGATGAAATTAAAGAATGCGATGCGCCAGAGTCAAAAAGTGTATGAACTGGATGATCATAAAGATAAACTACACTTTCTATAGAAATATCACTGCCTTGCTCCTGCTGAGGTGCCACTAGCACATGAACCTAACCCCTTGAAGTGGATCCGTCTTTCTGTCCCTGCCCTTTCTTCTTTGGGCAGTCCTTAGCTTGATGCCCAGTCTCTCCACAATGGAAGCAACCACCCATCTTCGCCTTTATTTTCCGGCAGTCTTTTGATATATGGCCCACAATGCCACATAAATTGCACCTTCTCTTCTCACGGGGCTTATTATTCTTCCCTCCTTTCTTGAAGTCGGTTTTCTTTTCTTGTAGACCCTTTTTCTTCTCTTCCACCTTAGTTTCTTTCTTTCCGTGGTCTTCCTCATGTAGCAATGCCATGTCCACCAAGCTTTCATAAGTCGCTCCCATGGATACATGGGGCATGGCAAGGCTGTGTAGAGGCTCATTCAAACCCTTGACGAAGCGAAGTGCCTTCTTGTGTTGGGTGTTCACTAAGTCTAACCCAAATCTGGCCAGCTGATTAACATATTCCCTGATCGTCATGCTTCCCTGTTTCAGAGTTAGAAACTTCTCCATTTGCAGGCTCCTTTCTGCTTGGGAGAGAAATTTCATTTCAAACCTTGTCCTGATATCTTCTCATGTTTCCACCGCCCTCTGAGTATTGGTAACTTCCCACCAATAGGAAGCCTCATCCTTAAGAAACCATACCGCTAGTTGTATCTTTGGCCTGTCATCCACTCCAAAGATGACAAGCAGATCATCAGTCTCCTTTAGCCAGTTTCTTGCCCCTACAAAGGATTTTGTCCCATAAAAGTCTTTTCCACCCATTGCCTTGAAGTCTCTACATGTTTTTGCGAAGGCATTTCCACGAGGAGGTGGAGGAGGAGGAGGAGGAACCGCGGCCACTGGAGGAGGGATGTCTGCTGGGCCTGCGCCATTGGCCCTTGCTTCTAAGTACCTCCTAAACCAGCCGGGAATCGACACTCCTTCCGGGAGGTTAAGGTCTCCTGACATGCTGAAACAGAAAGGAAAAATTCAAAATGAAGGATAAAGAGAGATAGATAGGGCACATGGCTTTGGGGGATTTTGTCTCTTTATAAATATAATAGCTTCTTTAAAACTTTCTTTTTGAAAACAACTTCAAAAACTTTTATCTTGTCTGGTAAACTTATGCTCTGACACCAAGTGAAACACCCCACCTCCGTTAAGGTCACTCACAAAGGGAATGCCTTAATTTTGGTGGAGGTTTATAAGTAAAAGCCACAGATAAACTCAAGACAGATATAAATACACATATTTTAAACAACGGAATCCAAATAGACTTTTTATTTCATTAATACGTGTTCAAAACATAACATTCCATAATTGTCTCAAAATACTTCCATCATTACAACCTTATAACTGTCTTGATTATTAAAGAAGCATAAAGCATAAATAAAGTGACAAATATCCCCAAAGTGATATCCAAAGCCATAATCCGAGCAAAAGAGATCCAAATCATACATCTACGTTCTTGGAGCTTGTACAGAGCCTGACTGAGCTGAGCTGTTTCCTCCCTGTGGACCTGTGGGGGGGGGGGGGGGACGAAAGAAAAGAAGACGAAAAGAAAATAGGGTCACACATAAAGCCTGAGTAAATCTAGTAACTCTTCAGTATGTGAATAAGAAAAGGGCATGATATATATATACTGAAAATAGGATGGTGTCACAAGCTAAGGAAGTGTCGAATGTACTATCGCACCCATACTATATCTCTACATCTACTTGAGTTTATTCTGACTAGCACCCCATGGTGAGGGTGAAGTGATCCCCATTCTTATTAAAAGATCGGCTCCTACTCGCGTTAACATGTGTCATACGGCCCCCAAGAGTTGTAGATACCTATGTTGGTCCTACCATGGGGTGTATCAAGACCCATGGTGGCGGCCCCCGACACAAATCTAGAAGGCATAGGTTATACTACTGGTGTCCTAGTGCCCTGGTTGTCTGCTCCGGAGTGTGTGCACGCCCGCACCCCATTAGACCTGCACTGTGCACCCACCGCCGTCATTTGACCGCTTACAATCAGCCCAGTAATCGTGCCCCATCCTGCCTAGTTTCAGGGTACCGTTGATACCTAACTTGGGTTACTGCTGAAACGGGTCCCTCGTTACCAGGATTTTCTAGTCAAACATGTTAAGTGGTTAAGTGTCAGTATTTACCTAACCCCACCCATCAATTCTTGTTAACATGTTGAATTTGGTTAAGTGTTATAGTTGACTTAACCCTACCATCTGTCCTTAGCCTCTTATGAGCACCAGGCCACTCACATTAGACAGGTATTGCTACGGTTACTAGATGCGCCAGTCGGTTCCGGGCAGGTTTACACCGTAGCTCAGTCTAACCTCGGGTCCTTATTGGGCTCAATGCTTAACCACCCACATTGGATAACTATTTTTGTGACTACTGGACAGCCGTGCGGGTCCGGGCAGGTTTACATCACAACTCAATCCAACCTCGGGTTAAGCATATCGTGTTTTCTAAATTTACATATTTTATTACTTCTTAATTATATATGTAAATGTCATATCTTTTGTTTTTGGGTATATTAATTCATACTGCTCAAATGTCATTGTCATTGGCATGTGCCAAACATGCCAACATATATTTTCATGTTTTACACCCAACGTTATTACCCCCGCTTGTTCGCAACACTATAACATGTGTTGGGCTTGTTACAATTCAGCCCAACTTTATAAACGTGAGAAAAAAAGGGGAAGTAGAGAACATGTAATACCTAAAGGTGTGTGGCGCATGAACTTGCAATTTGGCGATTCAACTAACATATAACATGGGTCATGTAAACTTGCATTCAAATCAAAGTATGACTAAGTAGGTGACATGTGAAATGGCATAGTTTAGGCTAATACAAGCTTGTGTTTAGACATGTTTAACTTGGCATAATATCAACCACAAAACTAGCATGTTGTATATTCACCAAAATGTATAATTTTAACATCTAATCATATAGCCTATGGACTTGCATAGTTTATGAAACATAGATCCAATTATACTTGAAAATAAACATGAACTTGCATAGTTTATGAAACATAGATCTAATTATACTTGATGAAACATAGATCCAATTATACTTGCAAATAAACATGAACTTGCGTAGTTTATGAAACATAGATCTAATTATACTTGCAAATAAGCATAAGAACGATATCATAGGTTTTGGGTCATGTAGGCATAAAAGGTCTATAACATGTTTACATAAATTCTAACTTAGACTAAGGGATTATAATATAATCAATGCCATCGACATGTACAAAAAGGGATCAAATTTCTAGTTTTTGCCACAACTTGCTATTGCTATCACTTTCATATACAAATATCCAATAGGATTGCATCAATCAATTAAGGCCACAAATATCAATACACAAGTCATGACAGAATCATTACAATACATAGAATTTATGCAACATAACAACACAATTCTATTTTCATTTACATCGAAACACATCACAGTTTTTATTCATATTCTGAAAGGTCACTATACTTACAACGAATGCAGAATCTTGAATTCTGGATTCTGAATTCTGAAACTGAGATGCGCTCCTTTGGGTAGACTAACATTTCCTTGATTAATTTGATTAAACTTTTATCTTCTTCTTAATTTGATTCGTCTCTAAGCTTTAATGTTGGCTTATCTCTAGGCTTTCTAATTGAAGGCCATTCCTAGTTCCTTTCCAGCAGCATGACGGCTTTTGTATTCTATTATTTGTGTGAATTTAGGGTTAGACTTGAGTTGTATTTATAGAATTTCAATCTAATTAGAGCCGTCGATGAAGCTAGAGTGAATCCAGACCATCCATCTCAAGAGAAGCCAATCAGAAAGTGACATGTAAGCCCTAGTGACTCAGCCAAGCCTCAGAATTCGACCAGACCCTGATCAGGCCAGCCAGGACCTGACCAGCAGGTCATTCTGACCTGGGCGCACTTAGAAGGTGCGCCAGGCTAAAAATGTACTGGCGCACTTCTCACGTGCGCCAGTTCAACTTTGTTCCGGCGCACTTCCCAAGTGCGCCAGTGCATTCTGACCCGTTTTCTGGTTTTTCTGCCCAAATTCGTTCGTCCATATCTTCTTCATACGATATCCGTTTTATGCAAACTTGGACTGTATCTCAAGCAGAATTTCGAGACAAACGCAATGGCGTAAACCATTTCCCTTGATTTCATCATTTATAATTAATTATACTTTAATTTGTGAAGCTCAACGTTATAGAATTCACGGGGTGTTACAGCGACTGGCTTCGCATTATCCACCAAGTATATCCAGAAATCAATCTCGTGCCTTGGAGGTAAGCCCCTAGCCTCCTCAAAAACATCTGAATACTCACAGACTATAGGTACATATCGAAAATTATTGATAAAAGCATCAAGTGATTCGAGGAAACTAAGCATGGCAGACCCCTTTGGGTCACAAGAAATCTCGAGAGTCCTACCTCGGCAACTCATAAGTCTAATGACCCTCCTCTCACAATCTAGAATGGCACCGTACATGGCTTGCCAATCCATCCCTAGAATCAAACCATAGCCCATAATACTAAGCACATATGTCTCGCTCTCAAACTCGACGTCCAACGCAGATATCCTCAAACCCGGACAAATCATAGACAGGTGAGCCGTGCCCCACATGGGGTTTGACACAACAATGGGATCCAAAACCATACTAGTACTAAGATGTAGAGACTCAACCACATAATTAGCTATAAAAGAATGCGAAGCGCCAAAATCAATAAGAGTCCTAACAGGATGATCGGAAAGAGAAATCAAACCTTCAGCGGAAACTTTCCTACCTCTGTTTGATATTGGCCTCGAGAGCATGCACCTAACCTCCAGAAGATCCAACCCTTTGGCCCTATCCTTGCTTCTTCGGGCACTCCCTAGAATAGTGTCCGATCTCACCACGGTGGAAACAAGCATTCTTCCTTTTTCTGCAATCTTTGACGAAATGATCACGTTCCCACACCCATGACATATCTTCTTGCCTTGAGCTTTGTCATTCTTTCCACCCTTCTTTAGTTGTTCTTTCTTAGCCACACTTTCTTGTTTTGTGTCTCATCAGTCTTAGCCTCTTTCTTTTCGCCTTTATCTTCTTTGTGCATCAATACCATATCAACGAGCTTCTCGAAAGTTTTCCCCTTCGGAATATGAGATATAGCCAATCCATGGAGGGGTTCATTCAATCTTTTTACAAACCTCAAAGCTTTCTTATGCCGGGTATTCACTAGTTCCAAACCAAAACTCACTAACTAATTGAACTTATTGACGTACTCTTTGACAGACATGCTTCCTTGCTTAATTGCCAGAAACCTTTCCATTTGCATGCTCTCTTCTTCCTGAGAAAGAAACGTCATCTCGAATCTCTATTGGAAATCGTCACAAGTATCAACTGGACGCCCTGCTTGCGTCACTTCCCACCAGAATAAAACCTCGTCCTTCAGCTGCCAAGCGACCAACTGAATCTTCCTACGGTCGTCAACCTAAATAATCCCAAAAAAATCCTCCATTTCTTTAAGCCAATTCCCTGCTTCCACAAAGATCTCAGTTCCTTGGAAAGTCTTTCCTCCCATAGCACAGAAATCCTTGCATATCTTGGAGAAATTATCCGCTCACGGAGGAGGAGGAGGAACAATGGCTGCAGCTGGGGGACGAGCGTCTGCTTGACCTTCGGTAGGCGCCGTAGCCTTAAGATACCTTCCGAACCAAGACGATATCGTAATGCCCTCGGGAATATTCGGGTCCCCAAACATGCTGAAAAGAAAAGGAAAAGGGATTCAAACAGAGAGTCGAAAGATAATTCATACGGATTTGGGGAATATGTTTTTCAAAAATAGAATTTCCTCTGAAAATACTTTCTTTCTAAAACCTTTTGAAAACAATTTTCAAAACCTTTTGTCCGATCTTGTAACCTTCAGCTCTGATACCAAATGTGACACCCCACGTCCGTTAATATCACTCTTTAACAGAATGCATTAAGTTCGATGAAGCGTTATAGATAAACAGAAGCAGAAACATCACAAGACAGACATAAAATTGCAGCGGAAATTTAAAACTTTATTCTCCAACAGAAAACATTATGGTCCAAAATTCAGTTAAAATATCAGTACGAACTACTAAAAACCTATTATATCAAACAAAAGTATCTGTCTTGTACTAAAAGCATTAGAGTTATAGAAATAAAAAGCCATAGTCCCCATAAGTAGCCATAAACAAGTAGACAAGAAGTCAAAGCGGTACATCGAAGCAAATCCATCCAAGCAGAAACTGAAGAGAGACTCTTTTATCAAGCCTGAACGTTCCCACCCTGACAACTTGAGGGGAAAGGAAGAGAGAGAAAAGGAAACAAAACGGGTCAGACATAAAGTCTGGTGAGTCCAATTACTTTTAGCATATAATAAGTAAAAGCATCATGACAGAAATATAAATTGGATGAGAGATAACGGGATCATATATTGTTATAAACAGACTAAGCTGGATAAACAGATTGAACATAATAGGTTACGCCTCTCAAATACTTTGCTCTGCACCAATAGTAGTATAACAGATATGATCCCAACAGAAACATAAAGGTAGACATAGGTGTACTTCTAGTAATGGGTTTTACGCCAAATAGTAATAACATGTACCCAAACAGAAATTACGGGTGTTACGACAACCAAAAAAAGGGCACCTAACCAGGCAGAACTAGATGTACCCTAATTACTACCCCCTATCAATCGACTCCCTATCCCGTAAATATCATGTGTCGGCCCCATAGTAGGATGTATCACTTCCTAAACCAGCAATACCCCAGAAGGACACAGATCTATTTACTGGTGTTATAGCGGCTTATTTTCCCAAGCAAGCCGGACCCATGCACACACATGACACCGTTGGAACGCGCTATCAGAACACCCCTACCCAAATGAACCTCTTATAACTAGTTTAGTAAGCATGCCTTGACCCCTATCAAGTGCGGGGTCCCCATTTTGATACCAGAATGCGTTACTGACTTATACATGTCTCACACAACAGATGACACAAGCCACCCCCAGGCTTGTATCCCCAACTACTAGGATTTTGACAGGCGATGCCTAATAGATTAACAATCCCACATAACCCCAAAGGATAAAATAGGTTAAGTTGAACGGGTTCGTATAACCCCCTACTGATTCAAACAAGTTTACTTAACCCCCACTATTTAACAGGTTCATATAACCCCCATAGATCTAAACAGGTTAAGTATTATAGGTTAACATGTTCATATAACCCCCATAGATTTAAACAGGTTAAGCATTACAGGTTAACACATTCATATAACCACCACAAATCTAAACATGTTTCACATGTTGTTTACAGTTTCATTACATGTTCCGCTTAATCTATAAATTAAGCCTATGGGTTTACATGCCCTAACCCTCAAGTCATAGTTCACAGTGTAAGATATGCGCCAAATTTTGTCTTACATCACAGTATAGGTTATGCCCCTAAATCCTAGTCATGATTCATAATACAAGATATGCCCCAATTTATATTTCCCAACCATTCCCAATTTCATTCGTTCGCATATTTCAGAGATACAATAAAAAGGGAAAGAGGGAGAGAAGAGAACAGAAATAGGCGTAATAACAGAATAGGCATATGATAACAGAAATAGGCATATCAGAAATTGGCATATAAGAACTGAACGGTAGATCGGGTGTACAGATGAATACATGTGATGGCTGATCTATTTAGGTATGAATCAGATTCTTAACAAGCATAGGGTTTAGATCCAGATTTATAAACATGTCATGAGTATTTGGGAAATGTCTATATCTAAAAATAACATGAACTCACTGAGACTCGAACTAAAGAACAGAGAATAATTAGGCTGAAGCTGTAGAAGAAATTCTTGTATGCATATAAACTGTTGTTGAAGAAAATAGGCAAGTTCAATTCAAGCTTGGGCAACATCTCGTTGTATCCATTGTTTTTGATGTGTAAAAACAATATAAATAAGGACGTACATATAGCCTAAAGCCAAAGAACCAAGCCATAAAACAAGTCTACTTTTAGAACTCCTCACTCGGCCAAATCCCGATTGGGTCGACCTAGCCCGACCTGGGTTGACCCATGGGTCAGCCCAGCCAGGTCATGGGTCGGCCCCCAATCGAGTCGATTCCCTCTACTTCGCCCTCTTCGCTGTTTGTTTAAATTTCAAAATTCTGAATTGATTTGTGTGTGTATATATATATATAATTCTCTTATACGTTTACAAACTTCTAAGCTTAATAACTTTCTCATACTATGTCCGTTTTACGCAAACTCGGAGCCTATCCTAAGCATAGTTCCGAGACGAACACAGTGGTATAGTACGGTTTACTTAATTTCCCATATTTAATTAAGTACACTTTAGTTTATCGTTATATTTTCCTTTAAAATTACGGGGTGTTACACTGAGGAGAGAAAGAAGATAGTTGAGGCAGATCCATTGATAATTCGGAGCAAGCTTTTTATCATAAAACCTTGGAGTACTACTTCAAATATGTACTACCCAGGAAGCACAATGGTCCTAACAAAGATTCTGGGATGATTGAGAAATGCTTGAAGCCGCTTGGATTCAAATAAATAGAAAGAGTGACCATAAATCTCATGCTGAAGCCTCTACAGTTGACAATGCTGCAAAGAAGATGGATGCAAACAAAAGTAAGGTAAGCAGTGATGTTAACTTGAAATATTCTAACAATTTTGGGGTGCTAGAGTAAAATTGCTATCCATAACGTAAATTCTGTTGTGAAAAGAGTCTAGTTTAAAATTGCTATAAGTGGTTTTTTGGAGCAAGGTGTTGTACCTCTATATGCAGGGCTTGTGATAAGGTAATTTTGTTTTGATGGCAAATGTTTGTGATGATGGACTTAGGAGAAGGTGGAAGGTGATTTAATTTTGGTGTGTGGATGGTTATGTATGCTTGGTGCTCAATTGGTTGGTTGTGGCAACCAAGGAGGAAGTGTCAAAATAGCTTTGAATGAGGAGATTGATGTGAGATTAGAGGGCAGTCGGAACTGAGCGCGATTTACAGGTGATGGATGAAACTAGGCTGGTTTATGTTGGGAATCGGTAGTTGCGTATTGGAGATGTGTTGACGGAAGTGGTAGTTGTTAAGCGGTAGAGAGGAGGTTTTGGTTGGTGATGGACGTTTCTATTGGTGGTTTGATTGTGAAGTGTAATATCCCATAATCTTAACTAAGTTTGAGTTGGATTTTCTGAATATAAATTGATTTTTATAAGGTTTGAATGTGAATTTTAATTTTGAATAAGTAACTTGTTTTATTTTATATGATTTTGTATAAGAAAACTTATTTTAAAAAGTATATTTAATTTATAAGATTTTATGTTTAAGTAATGATATTCTCTGATTTTGATAATATTGAATTGTAAAATATAAATTTGTTAAGGAATAATTTATTTTTAAGATTTTACAAGAATGATTATTATTTTTATTACTTAGGTAAATTATAATGATGTTTATAAGGATTTTTTTAAGTGTTTATTTTTAAACCGTTTGTTAGTATGAATTTGGGTAAATTACACATGTATATATATGATAATTTATATAGATAAATATTTTTAAATATTAATAAGTTATATTTTTATAAACATTTGGAAATAAGATGGTTACATTTATAGGTATAACAAAAATTTGACCACATTTATAGGTGTTACAAAAGTGTTACTAAGATAAATTAATTTTAAAATCCCTTAAGATAAGGATGAATGTTTAGGTGGCCACTTAGTTGTCTTCACGCATGTTATTAGCTCCAGGAAAAACTCCAAGTGTCCATTTTGTTGTCTTCATGCATGTATTAGTTTCATGGTGAAGTGCCATATGTCCATGAATATAATGACTATAATACCCTTGAATCATCCCTATATAAAGAGGATCATAGCTCCATTTTCCTCCCCAATTTTTTTAACCCACTCTATCTTAATCCACTTCAGATGAATTTTCTCACGTCATTCTCTTCTTGTTCTTTGTTTATAAAATTTCCTGTGCATGAAAAATTCACATCTCTATCCATTCGAAAATCCATATCTCTTGATCCATTCAGTTTTAGCTGAGATAATATATGCAAAAAAATTCCGGGTCATCGTTGCCGATTTTTAGAAATTGACGGATTGAAGTTTCATGGATTATCGAGAGAGTTATCTTTGATTTACAGAGAAATGTAAATTTGTGTAGAGATGTTCGAAAAATCATAACTCCCGATCCAGGGAGAATCTATTGTTGCCGTCTTCGCCGTTGAGATCAGCAGATGATGTAATATTTTTCACGTGAAAATGGTGCGATTCCGTTCCGACGATCAGAAAAGTTGAAAACTAGGGTAGGAGATCATCAGAGAATTAAGCGACGATGGGTGAGTTGGAGCATAGCGTTATGGTGAGAATGGAGCGAGCTTTCTGGTGGCAAAAATTGGTGAAAGTCGGAGCAAGAATTGAGGGTGCGACGGTTTCTAGTACACACGTTTTTGTCAGTAGCAGGTCACGACATCAAAGGGACGGAATTTGATTGAGGCAACCGGAATTCAGGCGGGTGGGTGCGTTCAGAGGAGGACGTGATGAGAAGTTTGCGGTTGGTTTCAATTTGAAGAACGATGGAAGATTTCGTTGGTGCACGTGCACGAGATACACGCGCGAAATGGGTTTCCTGGAATGAACTTGTGAAGGTGCGTGAGGAGGAAGAAAAGGAGTGTGGGTCGGTTTATGAAGCAAAGGGGTTGGGCTTTGGGCTGGATTTCTTTGGTGTGTTTTATTTATTTAGTTTTAAAACTTGAAAAGTTAATATCTCGTTCAATTTAACTCCGATCAACTCACCGTTGGAAGCATTAGACTCGTATAATTTAATAGAAAACATCAGAATATTATATTGATAATTGTAGTTAAGTACAAATTTATAAAAATAAAATAAAAGTCATTGTATAAAAATATAACAAAGATCGTTATTAATAGAATTTCAATATAAAAATCAGCAGAAAAAATTACCAGCTGCAGATAGGAGTGGACTGAAAGCAGTACAAGTAGCGGGGCAGTGTTCGTTGGCTGGTCCGTCCTAGTAATGAAGATTTTTGGATCTATAATGGTGAGAACTCCTAATTTGAATTATTTAAATTAATAATGGTTGGATAATTGGCTGTGATAAATTATATTTGTTTGGATATGGATCTTCTTATTGAATGGATGTGCATGTAGTTAGATAACACACTGAACACTGATAAGTGTTATTGATCGTAACGCTTGTGCACAACTGAAGTGTTGTTTATTGGTTACGATTACAATCGATATTCATCTGATTTATATGGTTGATTGCATGAAATCACACACACACACACTGTGGTTATGGAATTATACAGGTGATCGATTTTTTTCCTTCCATATAAATGAAGTTTGATTTTCTAATATAAAAAATATTATCAAGTTCAGTTTACTTTAAAAAAATAAGATCTTGCAAATTTGAATATGGCTTTATATGTGACAATGTTTTTAAAATATAATATAATAATATACACCAGACCATTCTAGGGTGACCGAGAGGATAGTGTCTGGGCTTGGGCTTGGAAATATAGTTTCCTGCTCTCTCTGGCTATCCCTAACTGATCCGACCAACAGGATGATAAATTTGAAATCAAATTTAAAATAAAATTTGAAAACAGTTTTCTTGAAATAATTTGAAAATTTAAAATTCAATTTGAAAAGGATTAGGTTGGATTTCAAATAACGACGGCTTTCGCGTAATACAGAAATTTCAAATTTCAACGTACGATTTTCAAGTTGTATTTAAACCAAATTTGGAAAATATCGCTATAAGTACAGTTGGCGATCATAACAAAAAATCGAATAAAACAAGTTTATTAAATTGGAGAAATTTATGATAATTCCTATTTTATAAATTTAAAGGTGATTAGAATTGGAATATTTGAATTTCGAATAATTTTAAATCTATTTGATTTAAATGGCTATCTTTAACAACAGTACTTTTGGTAACATTTCCAAATGTTGTTATTGGTTTGAAATTCATAAGCGTGAACTATTATTTAACTGTAAGAATGATTTATAAAATAGTTTCGAAGGTTATTAACGTATTGGAAATATTTTATATGGAATTTAAATGGGTTTTCCAATTTTAAGAATTTGGATATGGTCGGAGATAAACCTTCAGATGTTTGATATTAATTTGTTAAATGAAAACTCTTATTATTTGAGGAATTTAACAGGTAATTCACCGTTATTCTGCTTATAATATGAGTTGGATACGTAAATTAATATTGAAGATAAGTTGATGGTATTTCTATTCAGATCTAATGTCAAAGAGTTGAATAAATCTTTTAATTAAGATACGGGTTTCTCAACCGGAAATTAGATAAAAATAATCTTCGGTATTGGTAAAAAAATTCATGATGTAAAGTATACTATCTGAGGAATTTGGAAGATATTATTATATCGTTATTCCACTTATAGTATTTGCTGATTTTGAGAATTTATATCGAATATAAGTGGATAAAATTTTTGTGTAACTTATGATTCAAATCAATTGATTTGGGTTTTGTCGTGAATCATATCTTCAATAGTACCATTCTTGAAACCCAATGAGATTGAGTTGTGGAAATTCATATCATAATTGGGGATTTAGTCAAATCTTTGATTCAAGGAAATTAAAAGTAAGAAATTGAAGCGAAGGTATAATCTTTGATTTCAGAGAAGAGCTAAGATGATAATGAGATGTATGAAATTATAGTCTTGAGTCATAAATGAATTGATAACTATTTGGAGGGAGATTTGAATTGAAAAGCCTATGTAAACCATAGCTACAATTTTAAAGTACGCTTATTACTTGGAAAAACTGGGATCGTGTATATGTTCGCAAACCATTCCAAGTAATAATACGATGTTATGAAGCAATTCAAGACTTAGTAAACGACGAATGAAGACCGGGAATATTTGAATTGTTTAGATTGATTGTTGACGTCTTGGTTGGGTAGGCCACCTGATACGAGGTTATGAGTGGAAAGAGACCTGAACATATTTGAGTATTTTTAGGTTGTTGTTCTGTTCAGATCCAGAACGGACTTGTATAGATGGTGTATCTGACGTTGAAATTGACCGCATAGCACTGATTTCCGTTAATGTATATCGGATTTGTGGCAATATATTTTCCTCATCTCTAAGTCGTATGAACTAAGAGGGTATGCATTTATTGAAATCAGTGATATGTCGCAAATTGTCAATATGACATATTAAGAATGAAATGAGCTTGTACGATCAAGGCATTGTTTTTCTAGGCATGCTTTATGTATGACGTGACATCGACAAACCTCACACCCCAAATGATGAGAAACTGGCGGTTAGGTTGTGTGTGTATGTGTATATATATATGAATTAATGATGACCGCTGCAGCAGTGGGAAACCACTTATGACTTATGGAATAGGGTATGTTCGGGGGGTCGCGTCTGGTCGAAAACCGTTGATCTACCTCACGATTTGTATTGGTGTTCGCGTCAGGATTAAAAACCCGTGATTACATTTCATTTGTGTTCCGATTGATCTTTCGTGCCAGGAATCATCAAGTTGGAAACCCAAATTCCAATACGTGCCACACATTTTTGGTTTATATATATATATATATATATATATATATATATATATATCGACATAATAGGATGGGGTATTATGCCGTTTGGGATTAATACATTTATTTGCGAAATAGTTTTCCACACTATGTATATTATAAAAAGAGGATTTTTATGTATGAAAGTGCGTTTGGTTAACATAAGACAACCCTCGCTCATCCAGTGTGCGCTTGCATTGTGTGATATGGGACGAGCTTATGATAGCTTCATTTTTCCAAAGTCATAACGAATTTCGATGCACTGGAATACACATGGAGTAAATCCGTTCCGTATTAGCGGCATGGTCCGGTGAAATTTCCCAACTTTAAAATGAACCTAATAATAACTGTTTTGAGTTCTCACACCAGTCCCGCTACTGACCTTGAGTTTATTGTTCCCTCACCTAAACTCTGGGTGCCCATAATTTTGGACGGGCAGCCTAGTAGTTTGGTATGCTGATTTGGCCTTGGAATTGGTTAGAGCTGGACTCTGGATTAGCTGGAGCTTTTATGTTTTGAAGCATTCGCATTCTTCCGCTGAGTTTAGTATTTCTTCCGCTGTGAAATCGATGTACTCTGATGTATTCCTGGTAACTCTGATGTAATATTTTGTATTGAAAAAAAAAGTTCTGTTATTTTTGTGCAAATATGTTAGTACCTATAACAATTTGCCTTTGTGAACAGTGAGTCGATTTAATTACTAGGAAGAACTGGGCAAAAAGATGCGCCATTACAGTTGGTATTAGAGCTTTGGTTATACAAAGCTTCGGGGTATGACATATTTGAATAAAAGATAAGACTCATCTAAATTATATTATCTCATTAGAGATAGGGTTAGAAATGCCCGAAAATGAGGTTCTGGAATATTATGATCAAGAGAGCGTACTCTGAAAATGGAATATTTAAAACAAGAAGTAAAATTTTAAAATAAACGTATCATTTTGAATATAACCTTTAATAAGAATTTTCGAGAAATACTTAAGCTATTTAGATATGTTGAAATATTAAGGGAATTTAATGTAAGGACAATATGTTATAAATGCAAAACAAACCATTTGGTTAATAACTAGAATGGATATTTTAGAAGTAAACCATACTTAAAAGTTTGAAAGAGCACATAAGTGGAATAATTCATTAAGAAATTATATTAAAATATCACCCATAGTTCAAAAAAATGGATCAACAAATATCTAAGTAGGGAGAAAACTGCTCTTCCCCTATTGAAACTGTATGAGTAATTCAAATAGAAGATATTTAAAGAGTAATCGCTTATGATGCAAGAAAACGAAATTTGAAGTAAGATTTTCTCAAGAAGAAGTTAATGAAAACCGAGTATTCGAAGAACAAATAACCTATAATTGTATCCTTAGGTGCGCTCGACTTTCCTACCTTGGCCTAAGTTAGCTCCATCATTTAAATTCGAACTATTTATTAATGGGTAGCGTCGTCTATACCTTCTGAACTCGGTCAAGTATTGTAATTCAAAATAGCATACTTCTGGTATCCGTTTTATTTAACCCCTATATATACATCTCTACTTAATTTGAGCACGTGCAATTTGATTTGTCTCATATATATACCCCTTTGTGCCTCTTATAGAACAAAATCAAGACTTAATTCAAACTAGATAGCTTGTTTATCTAGGAAATTGTGTTAACATAACCTCAACGTATAGGTCCTACATATTAAGAAGGCAAGGAAAAATTAGATCTTTGAAATATTAAATTCGAAGAAGTTGGTTCTGAAAATGTTAAGATTAATATTTGAAACAACAATAACCTGAACATGTATATGCATAATCAGAGTGCGCAGAGGAAGTGTGATGGTATTTTAAATAAAACTGTTTTAAGAGATTTTCCGGCTAGTTGAGTAAGAAAATTTTTCTAAACAAGATTTGATATTCAAATAAGAATGAAAAAGAGTTATATATATTTTGGATTTTAAAGTGAATTTGAAAAATTGTTATTCGATTAGGTGAATATGACAACTAAAATACGAATATTAAATGAGTATACATTTAACTTATAAATAGGTTAATATGAGATTGGAAATGATTGGAAAAACAAATTGAGTGTTTTGGAAATATTATTCTATCTCTTCCCTTGTCGCTGGGTTTTGCTCGACCCATTGTCATCTTTTGAATATCACCCCGAATTGTCGTGCATGAAATTTTAACTGTCCAACTTAATTTCTGAATTCTTCCTTTTGCCCTGCTCTAATAAAGCTATGGACAAGTGAATTAATTTGGATTTGAAACCAGTATTTTGAATTATCTCTTAAATTGAACTTGAATTTGTATTGAGAGCAATAGAATTTCTAATACTGAATTTAGCCAAGATGTTATTTTCCAAGATAATTGAATGATTAGGGAATTTTTTTTGAGAACTTGGATTTAAATTTCTAATTTAAGCACTTAGTCTTATAATTGATAAGAAAATCATGGGTTCTGTAAGAGTAATTCAGAAAGATAATTTCCAAACTTTAAAAGTTTCTTAGGGTCGTTGACCTCTAAGTACTAGACAGTATCCATTCTAGTTACTCCTTTGTGGTAGTGGTAGCACCTCTGGGTCAAACTCAGATAATTTGATTTTAATCATAACCAGTGACGAGTAATCACGAGATCATAGAAGTTTCCTTAGACTCTACCTTTAGTGAGAATCAGATAGAGTATCCTGAGATAATATGGACCTTGGTTCTGACCATTACATTCCCGACATGTTAATAGAGAAATCGTAATTTAAAATTTAGTAAAGGAGTTTAAATTTACTCGACTTCCTTTTCGAGGACGAAAAGTTGGGGGAGGGGGGGTGAATGTAACATCCCATAATTTTAACTAAGTTTGATTTGGATTTTTTTGAATATAAACTGATTTTTGTAAGGTTTGAATATGAATTTTAATTTTGAATAAGTAACTTGTTTTATTTATATGATTTTGTATAAGAAAACTTATTTTAAAAAGTAAATTTAATTTATAAGATTTTATGTTTAAGTAATGATATTCTCTAATTTTGATAATATTGAATTGTAAAATATAAATTTGTTAAGGAATAATTTATTTTTAAAATTTTACGTGACTGATTATTATTTTTATTACTTAGATAAATTATAATGATACTTATAAGATTTTATAAGGATTTTTTAAGTATTTATTTTTAAACTATTTGTTAGTATAAATTTGGGTAAATTACATATGTATATATTTGATAAATTGTATAGATAAATATTTTTAAATATTAATAAGCTATATTTTTATAAACATTTGGAAATAAGATGTTTACATTTATAGGTATAACTAAAACTTGACCACATTTTTAGGTGTTACAAAAGTGTTACTAAGATAAATTAATTTTAAAATCCTTTAAGATAAGGATGAATGTTTAGGTGGCCACTTAGTTGTCTTCACGCATGTTATCAGCTCCAAGAAAAACTCTGAGTATCCATTTTGTTGTCTTCATGCATGTATTAGTTTCATGAAGAAGTGCCATATGTCCATGAATATAACGACTATAATACCCTTGAATCATCCTTATATAAAGAGGATCATAGCTCATTTTCCTCCACAATTTATTTTATTCCACTTTATATTAATCCACTTCAGATGAATTTTCTCACGTCATTCTCTTCTTGTTCTTTGTTTTTAAAATTTCCTGTACATGAAAAATTCACATCTCTATCCATTCAAAAATCCATATGTCTTGATTCGTTCAGTTTTAGCTGAGATAATATATGCGGAAATTGTCCGGGTCATCATTGCCGATTTTTAGAAATTGACGGATTGAAGTTTCATGGATTATCGAGAGAGTTATCTTTGATTTACAGAGAAATGTAAATTTGTGTAGAGATGTTCGAAAAATCATAACTCCCAATCCAGGGAGAATTGATTGCTGCCGTCTTCGCCGTTGAGATCAGCAGATGATGTAGTATTTTTCACGCGAAAATGGTGCGATTCCGTTCCGACGATCAAAAAAGTTGAAAACTAGGGTTGGAGATCATTGGAGAATTAGGCGACGGTGGGTGAGTTGGAGCATAGCGTTGTGGTGAGAATGGAGCGAGCTTTCTGGTGGCAAAAAATGGTGATGGTCGGAGCAAGAATTGAGGGTGCGACGGTTTCTAGTACACACGATTTTTTTAGAAGCAGGTCACAGCATCAAAGGGACAGAATTTGATTGAGGCAACCGGAGTTCAGGCGGGTGGGTGCATTCAGAAGAGGATGTGATGAGAAGTTTGCGGGTGGTTTCAATTTGAAGAACGGTGGAAGATTTCGTTGGTGCACGTGCACGAGATGCACGCGCGAAATGGGTTTCCTGGAATGAACTTGTGAAGGTGCGTGAGGAGGAAGAAAAGGAGCGTGGGTCGGTTTATGAAGCAAAGGGGTTGGGCTTTGGGCCAGATTGCTTTGGTGTGTTTTATTTATTTAGTTTTAAAACTTGAAAAGTTAATATCTCGTTCAATTTAACTCCGATCAACTCACCGTTGGAAGCATTGGACTCGTATAATTTAATCGAACACATCAGAATATTGTATTGGTAATTTTAGTTAAGTAAAAATTTATAAAAATAAAATAAAAGTCATTGTATATAAATAAAACAAAGATCGTTATTAACAGAATTTCAATAAAAAAATCAGCTGAAAAAATTACCAGCTGTTGATAGGAGTGGATTGAAAGCAGTACGAGTAGCGAGGCAGTGTTCGTCGGCTTGTCCGTCCTGGTAATGAAGATCTTTGGATCCATAACAGTGAGAACACCTAATTGAAATTATTTAAATTAATAATGGTTGGGTAATTGGCTGTGATAAATTATATTTGTTTGGATATGGATGTTCTTATTGAATGGATGTGCATGTAGTTAGATAACACACTGAACACTGATAAGTGTTATTGATCGTAATGCTTGTGCACAGCTGAAGTGTTGTTTATTGGTTATGATTACAATCCATATTCATTTGATTTATTTGGTTGATTGCATGAAATCACCCACACACACTGTAGTTATGGAATTATACAGGTGATCGATTTTGTATTCCTTCCATATAAATGAAGTTTGATTTTCTAATATAAAAAATATTATCAAGTTCAGTTTACTTAAGAAAAAAATAAGATCTTGCAAATTTGAATATGGCTCTATATGTGACAATGTTTTTAAAATATAATATAATAATATACACTAGACCGTTCTAGGGTGACCGAGAGGATAGTGTCTAGGCTTGGGCTTGGAAATATAGTTTCCTGCTCTCCCTGGCTATCCCTAACTGATCCGACAAACGGGGTGGTAAATTTAAAATCAAATTTAAAATAAAATTTGAAAACTGTTTTCTCGGAACAATTTGAAAATTTAAAATTCAATTTGAAAAGGATTAGGTTGGATTTCAAACAACAACGACTTCTGAGTAATATAGAAATTTCAAATTTCAACGTACGATTTTCAAGTTGTATTTAAACCAAATTTGGAAAAGATCGCTATACGTATAGTTGGCGATTATAACAAAAAATCGAATAAAACAAGTTTATTAAATCGGAGAAATTTATGATAATTCCTATTTTATAAATTTAAAGGTGATTAGAATTGGAATATTTGAATATCGAATAATTTTAAATCTATTTGATTTAAATGGCTATTTTTAACAGTAGTACTTTTGGTAACATTTCCAAATGTAGTTATTGGTTTGAAATTCATAAGCGTGAACTATTATTTGACTGTAAGAATGATTTATAAAATAGTTTCGAAGGTTATTAAAGTATTGGAAATATTTTATATGGAATTGAAGTGGGTTTTCCAATTTTAAGAATTTGGATATGGTTGGAGATAAACCTTCAGATGTTTGATATTAATTTGTTAAATGAAAACTCTTATTATTTGAGGAATTTAAAAGGAAATTCACCGTTATTCTGCTTATAATATGAGTTGGATACGTAAATTAATATTGAAGATAAGTTGATGGTATTTCTATCCAGATCTAATGTCAAAGAGTTAAATAAATCTTTTAATTAAGATACGGGTTTCTCAACCGGATTGAAATAAGTTAGATAGAAATAATCTTCGATATTGGCATAAAAATTTCATGATGTAATCCTATACAATCTAAGGAATTTGGAAGATATTATTATATCGTTATTCCATTTACAGTATTCGTTGATTTTGAGAATTTATATCGTATGTAAGTGGATAAAATTTCTGTGTAACTTATGATTCAAATCGATTGATTTGGTTTTTGTCGTGAATCGTATCTTCAACAATACCATTCTTGAAACCCAATGAGATTGAGTTGTGGAAATTCATATCGTAATTGGGGATTTAGTCAAATCTTTGATTCGAGGAAATTAAAAGTAAGAAATTGAAGCGAAGGTATAATCTTTGATTTCAGAGAAGAGTTAAGATGATAACGAGATTTATGAAATTATAGTTTTGAGTCATAAATGAATTGATAACTATTTGGAGGGAGATTTGAATTGAAAAGCCTGTGCAAACCATAGCTACTATTTTAAAGTACGCTTATTTCTTGGAAATACCGGGATCGGGTATTTGTTCGCAAACCATTCCAATTAATAATACGACGTTATAAAGCAATTCAAGACTTGGTAAACGATGAATGAAGACCGGGAATATTTG
Source organism: Allium sativum (assembly GCA_030737875.1). NCBI lineage: Eukaryota > Viridiplantae > Streptophyta > Magnoliopsida > Asparagales > Amaryllidaceae > Allium > Allium sativum. The sequence goes on along the minus strand of CM060925.1, from coordinate 197,946,133 downwards.
AATTGTTTAGATTGACTGTTGATGTCTCGGTTGGGTAGGCCACCCAATACGAGGTTATGAGTGGAAAGAGACCTGAACATATTTGAGTATTTTCGGGTTGTTGTTCCATTCAGATCCAGAACGGACTTGTATAGATGGTGTGTCTGACGTTGAAATTGACCGCATAGCACTGATTTCCGTTAATGTATATCGGATTTGTGGCAATATATTTTCCTCATCTAAGTCATATTAACTTAGAGGGTATGCATTGATTGAAATCCGTGATATGTCGTAAATTATCAATATGACATATTAAGAATGAAATGAGCTTGTACGATCAAGGCATTGTTTTTCTAGGCATGCTTTGTGTATGACGTGACATCGACAAACCTCACAACCTGGATGATGAGAAACTGGCGGTTAGGTTGTGTATGTGTATATATATATATATATGTGAATTGATGATGACCGCTGCAGCAGTGTGAAACCACTTATGACTTATGGAATAGGGTATGTTCGGGGGGTCGTGTTTGGTTGAAAACCGTTGATCTACCTCGCGATTTGTATTGGTGTCCGCATCTGGATGAAAAACCCGTGATTACATTTCGTTTGTGTTCCGATTGATCTTTCGTGCCAGGAATCATCAAGTTGGAAACCCAAATTCCAATACGTGCCACACGGTTTTGGTTTGTGTGTATATATATATATATATATGTCGACATAATAAGATGGGGTATTATGCCATCTAGGATTAATACATTTTGTGAAATAGTTTTCCATACTATATATATATTATAAAAAGAGGATTTTTACGTATAAAAGCGCGTTTGGTTATCATAAGACAAACCTCGCCCATCCAATGTGCGCTTGCATTGTGTGATATGGGACGAGCTTATGATAGCTTGATTTTTCCAAAGTCATAACGAATTTTGATGCACTGGAATTCACATGGAGTAAACCCGTTCCGCATTAGCGGCATGGTCCGGTGAAATTTCCCAACTTTAAAATGAACCTAATAATAACTGTTTTGAGTTCTCACACCAGTCTCACGACTGACCTGGAGTTTATTGTTCCCTCACCTAAACTCTGGGTGCCCATAATTTTGCACGGGCAGCCTAGTAGTTTGGTTTGCAGATTTAGCCTTGGAATTGTTTAGAGCTAGACTCTGGTTTAGATGGAGCTTTTATGTTTTGAAGCATTCACATTCTGCCGCTGAGTTTAGTATTTCTTCCGCTGTGAAATCGATGTACTCTGATGTATACCTGGTAACTATGATGTAATATTTTGTAATGAAATAAAAAAAGTTCGGTTATTTTTGTGAAAATATGTTAGTACTTGTAACAATCTGTCTTTGTGAACAGTTTGAGTCGGTTTAATTACCGGCAAGAACTGGGCAAAAAGATGGGTCGTTACATGAAGTGTGCAAGTTGAAAATCATAACCATAAGAGACTGACACTGGTTACACTGGCGAACATATTCAGATGTTACAAGAGTAAAGTTTTTGCTTATATATGAAAGTCATTACCGCTTTGCAATCTATGGTCAATTTGTTAAATTTGTATTCTTGTTTACTTTTGGTTTTATGAACAGAACCAACATCCCGATGAGAATGAGTGCATCTCTTAGGCTCAATCGAGAAAGGGTCAAGTTCTGAATTCAAAACTATACGGTCGTACATATATACACATACATATACATACATACATACATACATATATATATATATATACACACACGCCACTGATGGTTTTTGTTATACATAAATAACATATTGTAAGCTTTACGTTTTGTTATATCAAACTGATATTATTGATTAAGATCATGAAAAATGTATTGTAGAATGCTACATGCTTTCTTTGACTATCATATTATATTCTACTTGAAATGAAATCAATAAAGCTAATTAGTGTATTCAAAAAATTATATAATAGAAGAAGATGGAGATTTCGCTTAAGATTAACCCAATTCCTAAGCTGATAGGTGCTGGAAGACTACCTTACAATTGATTTGCAGATGGTCTTGCAGTGTTGTGTAACAACATTTGAGAATTCTTATGTAGTGAGGCAATGCATGGACTAGGAATCCCCGGACTAGGAATCCTTGATACACGAGCACTATGCCTTGTCACAACAGGAAAAATTATCATGTACGATATGTTTTATGAGTAAGCATTTACCTTCTGGAAGATTATCAGTTACTTGCACATATCTCTTGTTTGGTTTGATTCTACCATCCATGCATTGTGTAAGACTTTTAATATTTTAGTCTTGTATGTGAACATGCTTATACATACTCATATATGCTGACGGTACTTATACATACTTGTATATGATGACTAACAAGCGTATGTTCATGCTTCTTCTCTTGTGGTGATTGCAGTCTATTAAGTGAATCTATAAATAATGTGGGAGCAGGACCTGCTGTGCCAGTTGTACGGTGTGGATGCATGCCAGCATCTAAAGTGTTTCAACTTGTTGTTTCAAGCTTCAAAGTTGTGCTTAAGCTATTTTACTGGACATTCTACGTTCAAATATTGAACATCTTTAGGGCTGATACTGGGTTATTTTTGTATTTGGTTCAGGTATTTATCATTATGTTACTGGACATACAACATTCAGGTATTCATCGAGATTTGGTTATACTTGCATCATGATTGCCAACCTTGAATAATTCGTCGAGATATCAATTCAAGCAATATACTACTTGATAGTAATTTTGAAGCACATGTTAGAGATTTCGGGTTGGCAAAGGTGATAGATATGCATCATTCTAAATCAAAGTCTGTTGTTGTTGGATCTTACAGATAAATAGCACCTGGTGAGGCCTCATTTATTATAGACAACTAATGCTGCAACCAAATGTGTTTTGTTTATTCTTTTATCCTCCCCCTGTGGGTATTTTTGGTCATCAAATCTGTATTCTTTTCATTGACATCAAATATTTGGAAATTACAGTAGAACAATAACTAACCATATTTGTGAATATATTAAAACTAACTTTGTATAATACCTTGAATGCACCTTTTCCTTTTCTAAGCTGAACAAATTCTCTTGCTTACAGAGTATGCATATACAATGAAGGCGACAGAAAAATGTGATATATATAGCTATGGTGTTGTACTATTAGAGCTGCTCACTGGTAAAATGCCCGTTCAGCCTTTAGACGATGGAGGGGACCTGGTTTCATGGGTAAAAAATTATATTAATCAAAATTCCTTCGATTTTGGTAAGTTTTTGATTATTTTCATGGGTAAATATTATAGCTTCCTTCACACTTATCTGGTATTATTTTTTTGTGATTGGTTCATTGCTATTCACTGTTCTATTGCACATATATGCATATAGACTTGTTAGAATTCAATGAAATGGAGTTTCATGCCAGGTCCTTAAACTATCCGTCGTAATAAGATTTTCCTGGTCCTTAAAATTATTATAATGGAGCCTTCAACCTTTTGCAGTTATTTCAATAAAATGTTGCTTTTCTATCCGTTGTAATAAGATTTGTCTTCAACCTTTTGCAGTTATCTTTCTTCTTCTTTGAACCTGGACGTGTATAACAGAAGAAGAAATGCTGGTATTGTAGTATTAGATCATGTTTATTTATTAGAAATTTATTATGATTATTGTGTTGTGCTCTTGTGTAATAACTGAAAGTATAGTAATCATGAGACCATGTAGAAAACTTCTCATTTAATAAGTGTATGTACTTCTATTGACATATGTTCTGTAATGAAGTTACTAATTCATAAATGGTTTAAACTTGAATTGATTTTCTCTTAATGTGAGTAATTATGTTTGTTGTTACTGAAATAGCGGTTATAATTATAATATTATGAAAATTTTGATTAGTAGCAGTTGAGGTATAATTACTTTTAACAGTTGTAAAACAAAATTGTACAACAGTTGTAAAAAAGATTGACTTTATTATGATTGCAGATATAACTAATGGCGCATGCTAGTTGTAATAGACATATTACAACTTTTTTTGGCAGTTGTGAAATGGTAAATTTTTTTTTGTAGTGGTACATGCGGCAACACCTGTACCAATGTTGCCATAGGGTCGCTAAGGTGTTTCCTTTGACTCTACAACAACTCCGCAAAATGCAACACCAAGAAAGCGTTGCCACGGATCATTTTTTGCCTGTAGCAACACTTTTTAGCACTTCCTCCATCACTTCTCCAGTGTTGCAGTATGCACCCTATGGCGTAGTGATACACACACACATGCATACATATATGTGTGCGCACTATGCACATGCATACTAGGATCCATTGCCCAATTATTTAGCACCATCATGTGGTCTAATATCACCATGTGTTTGTATTTAAATATTCAGTCTTGACTAAATATTTCAATATAAACATGTGGCTGATATAGGACACTACTTGATGTTGCTAGATAAGGGGCTTAGTGTCAAATACATACATTAATATGTATGCATATACACTCTCATGCTAAAAGCAATTAAGTATATTTCTATATGTTTACATACAAGGTTTAACTAACCAAGCATTGCGTCTAAACAACACGTAACACCATAATCTACCTACAAATCATGTTTGTATGCTATTAATACAAATATAGATGGCGAGCTACTAAAAAAACGTGTCGAGTCTGGACGCGTCGCTGGACATAATAAAGCACACATATGGTTCAGTATAATATAAATGCAAATATATCCGTACCACTTTGTATACGGGCTTGGGCCTTTACACAATGCCTCTTTTATTTTTATTTTAAATTTAACCTTTTTGTCATTAGCTTTATATAGACCCACATCATGTAGAAACAATTCACTGAGTATAATTCAATAAGATTACAATTCCAAATATCATCAGAATTCTATTATGGTATCGGAGCCGAATTAATCCAAATGACATCCATCCATCATCACCGATCAGCATCTAATCACCTAGATCATAAGTAGGTTGTTTTGTGCAATTCTCCCCAGTTTATTCTTCATCATCAGAGATAATATCTTTTTCTGATCTAAGTTCTGTTATCACCATTTGTTTTCTGATTTGAATTGCCTCGCCATGGGGTTGAATCAGAGAATTCTCACCATCGTCTTCCACTGTGGCTGCAATTCTGGTCATCTCTGACATCACTGTCATCATTTGACCTGAGATCTAGTTGTAGAAATCACTTTACAGTGATCTTGCCATCCAAGAATCTCTTTTCTGATCATATTTCATCAAACACCTACTGGAATTCTGGTTGCAATTCTCATTAAAGAAAGTTTCGATTTCAGCAATTCTTGATTTCAAATGGATGGAAGCAATTAAGCAGTCAGTTCAGCAACATCTGCAATAAACCCCACAACAATATCTTCGCCAAACTATCCTTGATAAAATGCAGAAGCCACGTAATTACCATCCCTTTAGATGAGGATAATTACATGTTATGGAAATATAAGGTGGAAACAACATTGAAGGGATATGGGCTGCTTGATTACATCATAGGTACTATTATTATCCTACCTGCAATGATTCATGACAAAGATGGAAATTTTGTTAGTAATGAAGAATAGTAGAGATTTCAAAAGCAAGATAGCCTACATGTATCATGGTCAATATCATCCATCAATGCAAACAGATTATAATGCAAGTTATTGGATGTAATACATCGTTCGCAGTATGGAATGCTATCGAACAAATATGTAGTTCACCGTCTACCGCAAGGGCTATGCTATATAGAAGGCAATTACAATGCATAAGGAAGATGAAAACTCCATGAATGATTATCTGACTAAAGTGAAGGCAATCTATGATAAGTGGAAAGCCACTGGACATATAATTAGACAAAGTGAACATGTTCTTTATATCATTGGAGGATTAAATGATGATTATGTATCATATTAACATTCATAACATCACAGAAGTTCGTACCTGATTTGTAATATGTGCATTCAACTCTTTTTGCACATGAGGGAAGAGTTGAATAGAAAAAGCTATCTCAATCTGAATTTTCTGTCAACTATGCCTCTACAGCAAGTAACAAAGCTCAACAGAAAAATGATTCTGGTTAAAACATAAAAGAAAATCAGTTATTTAGAGGCAATTCAGGCCAAAGAGGAAGAGGCAGAGGGGGCAGATTCAATAATAACAATAGAATAAAGTTCCAAATTTGTAAAAAAATGGACACATAGCAAGTAGATGCTACTTTAGATTCAACACTGACTATAATGTGAATCAATAACATCAAGGAAACCAGAGGGGGCCAAATGTTAATGTGGCACAAATAGGACAACAGAGAACATGTGGTGAAAGCTCAAGAATGCAGACATAAGGTTCAAAAACTGAAGACTCAAATAAATCAGAAGATATAAATCCAGATTCTAGAGGAACAAATCATGTCACAAATAATCTACAGAATCTAAATTTGGAGAACAAAAACTACTCAGGTATGTGTTCTGTTTCTATGGGAATTAGTTAAACTGCTAGTATATCACACATTGGTTGTGGTTACATTAAAGGAAAAAGGGAACTCTATCTACTTCTTAGAGTACCCTAGATTAAGAAAAACTTAATCGGTGTACCACAATTTGCAAATGATAACCATGTATACTTCGAGTTTCGCCCAAACTACCGCCTAGTTAGGGATTTACTGAATAAAATTATATTGCTACAGGGTAGTTTTGATAATGGGATATACAACTTTAAGAACTTGAAGTCAATACATTATATTGATAATGGAAATTGCTGTTATAATGTTGAAACTATGGCTGTTAATAATAATGAATTCGAAATTTTTGTTGAATGGCATCGTAAACTAGTACATCCTAGTTTAAAAACTATAAAACATGTTTTGAATGAAAATCAAATTGATTGCAATTATATACTTGATCATTATATATGCAAATACTACCAAATAGGAAAAAGCCATAAACTGCCCTTCACTGGTCTTACACAATATACAGTAAACCACTTGAACTTTTTGCTGTAGACTTATGGGGTCCCTCTCTAGTGAGGATATATCAAGGCTACATGTATTACCTCTCCTATGCTGATTCTTTTACTAGATATACATGGATCTACCTTCTTAAAAATAAATCAGATGCATATAATATAACAATATAGTTTGTCACTCTAGCTGAAAAGCAAAGAAACTGTACTGTAAAAGTTATGCAGACTGATGGTGGTGGAGAGTTTAAACCTCTAAAGAAATTCTTTGATAACAAAGGTATTATTCATATGATAACCTTCCCACATACATCTGAACAAAATGGGTTAGTAGAAAGAAAGCATAGACACAATATTGAAACTGGGCTTACACTAATGTCATAAGCATCACTACAATTAAAATTTTGGTCAGAGGCATTTGTGACATCAATGCATTTGATTAATAGAACGCCCACTAAAGTTTTGAAATATAAAATCCCATATGAGATGATATATGGGGCTAAACTAGATTATTCTGGGTCGAAAACATTTGGTTTCCTATGCTTTCCTCGACTAGACCATATAATAAACATAAAAGTCTGAGATCCACCCCGTGTATCTTTCTTGGCTATGCAGAAAACCAAAATGGATACAAGAGTTTAAATGATAGTGAGAGGTTATACATTTCAAGACATGTTGTTTTTAATGAATATAATTTTCCTTTTATAGAAAATGATATCAAAACCACAAGGAGGATCGTTTATTCTAAAAAAAACTTGGTTGCACCACGAGAATTATCAAAAAGTATAACAAAAATTACAAGCATCAAGACCAAAGTGGAGACAAGGATAATGAAAGAGTTAGAATTGCCTCGCATGTTGCTAAGGAGGAATGATGGTTTGGATGCAAAAGTCCCACATCACGAAATAAATTAGAGGAGGCAAGTACAAATATGACTTGGTAGGCACGTAACAACAGGGATTCCTTTTTGTACAAGGATATGTGTACCAACTCATACGTGTGTGCCCTATGTGGAAGGATGGGGGCTTTGTGCCGACTGCCATTACATAATAGTTGTATTAGAGCCGAAGGTTACAGACTGGGCCATGTAGGCAAAGAAGTGCTCTCAAAAGATACTTGCAGGATGCGAATCAATAGCGAGACTATTAGGATTGCCACGCATGTTGTTAAGGTGGAATGATGGTTTGGATGCAAAAGTCTCACATCACGAAATAAATTAGAGGAGGCAAGTATAAATATAACTTGGTAGGTATGTAACAACCGGGATTCCTTTTTTTACAAGGATGTGTGTGCCAACTCATATGTGTGCGCCCTATGTGGAAGGAAGGGGCTTTGTCCGGACCGTCGTTACATAACATAAAGTATACCAAGTGCCAAATCCAGTTATAGTCCAACTGATCATTAATTGATGAAAATGATCCAAACAACATTACTGACACTACAATCATGGAAGAACAAGCAACTAACAATAACAATGATACATCATCAAACTCAAATAGTCAAGATGAAGTGGAACAACAAATTCAAAACAAACACCACATAATGATTAGAGAAAAGCATGGCATTTTTAAACCCAAAGTATATGCTATACAATTAATGACACAGAGCCAATCAACTTGAATGAAGCAGTAAAATGTGAAAAGTGGAGGAATGCCAAATGAAGAGTATGATGCATTAATCAAAAACAAGACATAGAGCTTAGTGACTGTACCCAATTATAAGAATGTTATAGGGTGTAAGTGGACCTACAAATTGAAGAGTGCAGCAGATGGTAGCAAACAGAAGTATAAAGCCAGACTTGTGGCAAAAGGGTGCACATAAGAGTATGTGTTCGACTTTAATGAAAAAATTTCTCATATGGTCAAGTCTACTACTATAAGGATAATTATCAGCACTGCATTACAAAAGCCATGGTGCATAAGACAGCTAGATGTTTATAATGCATTTTTAAATGGAGACTTACAAGAAGAAGTATATATGGAGCAACCAGAGGGGTACAAAGGCAACAATAATAATCATCTATTCTTCAAATTACACAAGGCAATTTATGGACTGAAGCTTTGAGAGTTTGGTATGATAAACCCAAAGGCAACTTTGCCAGACTGGGGTTCACAACAGCCAAATCAGATAATTCATTGCATATCAAAAGAAGTGTGGAAAACATCACATATGTTCTTGTGTATGCCGACGATAAACTAATTTCTGGCAGTGGTCAAACAAAGATCAACAAGATTATCCAGTATCTAAATTAAACTTTTTCCATCAATGACTTGGGGATTCCATTTTCAATTTCATAGCTATATGCTTGCTTTTCACAGGCAAGTCGGCCTGGTTAATACTTGCCTTTACTAGAGGTGCGAAGCGCTAAACTATTTTCTAGGTATTCAGGTGATTCAAAAGTCAAAAACAGAAGTCTTGCTATCTCAAAAGAAGTATATCACAAAGTTATTAGTTAGAGCTAAGATGGATAAAGCCAAACCAATGCCAACTCCTATGACTAGCAACCTAAAGTTATCAAAATACAAAGGTGGAGCTATTCATAATATCAAAGAATACAGGAGAATAATGGGTGCTTTGCAATAGGTGACTGTGACGAGACCTGATATTTGCTATAGTGACAATAAAGTATGTCAATTTATGCAATCGCCACTCAATGAACATTGGACTGTTGTCAAACGTGTACTACGATATCTAAACGGGACAATTAATTATGGTGTTACTTTAAAGGCAAGCAAAGATTTACATATACAATCTTACTGTGATGCTGATTGGGCATTGGATCTAGATGATCGAAGATTGACCACTGGATATTGCGTGTTCATGGGTCCAAACCCCATTTCGTGGTGCTCGAAGAAGCAACCGACCGTATCACGTTCTGGTATTGAAGCAGAATACTGATATGTGGCAAGCACAACAACGGAAATCATGTGGATAAATTCCCTGGTTTGAGAACTAGGGTTTCCTTCGAATAAGAAACTATTACTATGGTGTGACAACTTAAGCACTGATTCCCTCTCAGCAAACCCAATCCAACATGCCCGTACGAAGCATATCGAAATTGACTTCTACTTCATAAGAGAATAAACAATAGCGGGAAAATTGGATGTCAATCACCAGCCCTCTATCGGAAGGCAGACATTCTCACAAAACTATTCTCGTCAAAGAATTTTACTCGATTCAGAGGGGATTGGAAGATTAGTCAAGCTGGCAGCGCAGAAGAGAAAGGGTAAACCTTAGATAAAATTTAGAGGGACTAATAAAGCATGCATATGGTTCAGTATAATATAAATGTACTGTACCGCTTTGTATATGGGCTTGGGCCTTTACCCAATGCCTCTTTTATTCCTTTTTTACATTTTACCGTTGGCTCTTTAGCTATATATAAACCCACATCATGTACAAACAATTCACTGAGTACAATTCAATAAGCTTACAATTCCAAATACCATCAGAATTCTATTAGGACAAACAGTCCAAATTGGACTGTTTGGCCAACGGCTCCAATTTGTGCCGTTGGACACCCTCCCATCCCCGCTTATATAAACCACCCCCATTCCTTCTTCTCCTAACCAATTCCAACTCTTTACTCTTCATTCTCAGTTTTTTCCAATCGATTCCAACTAAATTTCAGGTATTTTTTTCGTCATTATATTTCAAACGTTCGTATACCCAATATATATATATATTTGTGTGTATATATATTTTCAAAATTTTCATTTATTTTTTTCCAGCCAAATGGCGCACTCCTTTGCCTCTGGTTCAGGATCATTGTCCAGACCCATCGTTACATGGATAATGGAAAGAACGGAGGCTTTTCTAGAAATATGTCTCACTCTTTTATAACTCAAAGGCACTAGGAGATTTTTGACGCGATTCAGAGGGAGTTTAATTAGTGGTTCGATGATAATTTGACACGAACCCAGATAAAGAACAAACGGGCTAATCAAAAGAGAGTCTGGACAGCATGGAACAAACTGCTTCAAATTTCAAGTGGTGTATGGGATGTTGTTCACGACCTCCTTGACGACCCAAACGAATGGTGGTGCAGTCTTTCCCACTTATATAAGAGGTTCATGAGAAATCCACCTCTGAAGTTTCAAGAACAAGATGAGCTTTTTGGGGATTGCATATGGAAAGGCACCTGCAGGTACGAGATTCCTCCTCCACCACAAGCCTTTGCTGCTGTCGATATAGCTAAGTATCGTGATATTTTGAGTGGAGGGAGCCCACCACCAATTCAGTCCACGTGCCGACGGATGTCTCGCGGTATGTCTAGTAGACAACCTATTAGACCACTCCCGTTCGATCAAACGGATCGTTTTACAATCGCTTTGGAACGTTGCTTCTTTGTTCTCTCTACCATTACTAACGTTGAGAAATGGGATATTTTTGAGTTTTTTCGCATCGATCCGTCAATCTTGGATGTGGTTGAGATGCTATCTTACAAATACTTTCTTGGTTATATAAGTTATCAACTGAGAAATTTCCGCCAATGTTAGTGGTGTGTTGTATTTCTCCCTTTTATTAGTTTATATAATATTATTATGTAGTGGTTTGTTCTATTTGGTTTACTGTGTTATTCTGCTTTAACGATACTACTATGTTTTAAACATTAATTGATTAAATTAAAAAACATAAATATAAAGATACCGCTTAAATGGTCCGCTTAAACCTACAGGAAAACATTCTTCCCTAATTAAAATACTCTGTTATAATCAGAGCCCTGGGCATGGGCGACCTAGGCGGTCACCTTGGGTCTCAGGCGCCAGAGGAGGAGGAGGGAGGAGGAAGGGGGCCTCAAAATTTTGGTTGAAATGAACATTGATACGTCTTATCTGTTCTCTTATATGTGAAAGGTCTGTGGTATACTGGTAAGGCTGCTAATTTCCTCCCACGTGACCCGAGTTCGACTCCCCTTCAATGCATATAACAGGATTTTGTTTTTTTTTCTGTATACGAATGTTGCACTTGCCTTCAACTGTTTCAAGCTTGGGGCCCAGAATTTTTTTTTGGCCTAGGGCCCCGCCGTGCTCAGGGCCGGCACTGGTTATAATATACTGCTGCAGCTATTCTCAAACACACCTATAGTAAGAAGGTCGTCGACACTTAAAGTAGTAAACATATACAGAGAAGGTGCCAAACCTCCAGGGATGTTGAACTACTGGTGGATAACAAGTATAAAGGTTATAGAATCTGAACACAGGGAGGAAGTGGAGTTGAGCCTTACCAAAACCTAGGACCTTAAATTAGGCCTGTAAACGGATGCGGATAGTGTTGTATCCATATCCGTATCCGAAAATAGAAAACCGCATCCGAATCCGTATCCGATATCCGCGAATACCTATGAAATAATATCCGTATCTGTATCCGCGAATATTTTCGGATATCCGAAAATATCCGTATCCGGCTTAGCGAATACGGATATTTACGGATATCCGAAAATATCCGCATCCAAACTTAAAATATATCCAAAACTTAATTAACAAAAGCTGAAAAATGGTAATAATACATAAAATACATCAAATTAACAATAGCTAATTCGATCACATAAAATCCATACAAAATATTCCATCATGTAATCCATACGCCGATTCAAACACATATACAAATTAAAGTACATACAAATTAAAGCAAACACATATAAAAACATTACCATAAAGCAAATGCATCATACATGTTTTAAATTGTAGCAAATACGATAATTCATCTTAAAAGCAGCACACATACAAGATTAAAGCACTGTTGCCACTGCATTCTTCCTTCATGAAATGGTTGAAGCTTTCAGAAAATGACCCTGCAGAAGAGGCACAAATTCAATCATATAAAGTATAAACTAAAATGACCAATCATGTTAACTAGTTTTGCAACTCCATCACTCGTATACTTACATTCATTGGGGAATTTTTGTTTATAGATTTTCACTGCATAGTAGCATATGCAGAAATTACACCACTTTGATCTATTTTATTATGAAAAACAAAAGACTTGTGTCTTCTGTTGTTCTATTTTAGCGACTGTTTAGCATGCATAAATAGGCATTTATACAAAAATAAGGACAAAATACAAACCATGCTTGCTAAGAAAACAGGACTGTTAATTTGAGAAGATATTTCTAAATTCCAACTTCTTCCACAACATTAAATTTATCAAAATTTGGCATTTATGTTCCAACAACAAACATAACATGTAATAAATCATGATTAAACATCACAGATGTTTGTTTGACTTGAAAATCTTGAAAATTGAATATCTTGAAAATACATCGTAACATGACTTCAAATTATATTGCAATACCACTTTCAGCTCAAAATCATTACAAGAGGGCCAAAGGCACAAACGAAAATTCAATGAACTAACGCATAAATTTTACCAAACAAATTTTCAGGTTTTAACATACTAACTAGATGAATATCGATTGAACAAATTTTAGGCACAAATGATACTGGGATCGATCGAACAAAATTGTTTATCGAAAAAAAATTAGATTTCTGTAGCTTATACCAGATCGAGGAGGGCGGCGGCGCGACAAGACGAGGACTACGGGCTTCGATAAGGTGGTTGCGGCAATAGGCAAGGCGGTGACAGGAACATGCGAGGCGGTGACAGCAACAGGTAAGGCGGTGGCGGCAGGTTCGCTCACGTCTGTTGAAGTATTAGTTTTTCGTAAAAACCAAAATAGCGGCTGGGTAAATGTGAGGAAGAGGGTTTTCGTGAAAACTGGAAATATAAAAGTCACGGGAAGGATCGCTAGATTTTCATCCAACGGCTGTATTTGGAGTATTGAGTAACAAGGGATTAAGGGTTATGCGTTTTGAGTCCATCTATAAAATAATAAATATATATAACTATAACCTAAATATCAAAATACAAAATATATATTTCTATAACGAACGAATATTTTTCAGATACAGATATTGCCATATTCGTATCCATATCCAATAAGCATTTCGGATATTGGATATCCGTATCCACTTTTTGGATGTCGGATATTTTTTGTATTTTCGGATGCGAATACAGACGGATTTCGGATAATTCGGATATTCATTGACAGCGCTACCTTAATTATTGTCCAGCGAATAGATAAAAAGAGAAATCAAGCCTGTATAATGATGAAGGTGCTGAGAGTCAACTAATAATCAATATCGGGTTTCTATAATACGAAAGCTATCGAGTCCAAATCTAATAAGATCAATAAAGACCAAGGAAGAGGTGTCAGGTTTAACAAGGACAAAAGCGGCGTTTAACCATTGTAATTAACTAGTATAACCACACAACGGTGGAAAAACAGACCGTTAAACATCAAAATTTAAAATTATTTATAAAATTTTATTTTAAAATAGATTTTAATGAAAAAATTATAGCGTGGTTTAATAAAAAATTGAAAGTAATTGAAAAAAAATATAAATTCAATTACACTATGAATTACATCTAACCGGAAGACTGGACAGTTAATAGCATATGTTAATACATCAACCAGAACACAGGATGAAGCATTAGAGACTTGTTTATTTGAAAGTCATATAAAAAGTGAAAGAAAAAATTATGCTTAATTCATGATAGAATAGAAATTATATTTGGAACTAACCAGAGATAAATTGTATAATGGCAATAAATTGTTTTCAAGCACCAACAAGCATTACAAAGAGCAATGATTATCGTGAAAATAATTACATTACTGGGTTATACTACACCCATAAAAACATAGGCTACCAAATCATTGAGAACTACTAGTATCACTCATCATCTACATATTTTTCTGAACAATGGCAACCCGAAGGGGTAATCGCTGTAATAGTTTCATAGGTAATCTTTGGTAAGGAACTTGGTGAAACTTCAAGTAGGAGTTTGAGAAAACCCAAGCAACTCAGTTCTCCTTCTGAATGCCTTATATAGTCTCTCTCCCTCTCTTCACACAAACACATACATAGGCGTGATTTCTCCACACAAACATTAAGATGCAGGAAAATTTAAATGCTCCTATAGCATCTGATTCATAAGAAAGCTGCCTTCCATATTTTTTGTACTTTACCTTTGTATTTCCTTATTACCCCTTTGTTGTTTAAGAAGCAATATCACCTCAGCTTTGGCATGAAGAACTTCAAGCAGTACATAAGCAGCAAGGGAGGTCGACCTCTGTTGGATGGTCTTCACTGCATGGCCTGCTGGATCATGAGCAGGCACATCACGCCATCTGCATGGATGATCACACCGTTTATGGTCTTGAAGAACAACATAAATTGATACTGATTCCTAAGATCCTATACGTAAAATATGTACTATATTGTTAATAACCAAAATAAAGGTAAGTCACAAAAACATTGTCAATAATATTTTGGTTTGCAATTATTTATGTTTGTATCCTAAATCAGCACACAACACCCTGTCAAAAAGTAAAAGCATACAACAATAAACATGGTTTTTTCAAAAAATTCATTGGCAAGACGAGCACAATTAAAATATACAACGTATCAATGATTCAATATGTCATAATCCTAGTGATAGAAATAAGATAAAATTTAGTCTACAAATATTAATATGAAACCAATAACTTGAACTGTATAGGTGAACACTGTAATAACCAAATAATGAAAATGAGAATACAAAATGTATGGGTGATGTGTGTTTTTTTTTGTATTTTCCGTTTTTTTCATTTTCTTTTTGAAACTGCCCTTTCAAAATAAAAGAATTGGGTAACATGTTACATGTACACTCCAAAGTAACAAACTAACAATAGTTAATAAATTTGACTTGAAAAAAATATTTTCATAAGAATAACAATGATAAAAGATATTGTGATAATTTTCATCAAGTGAAGTAGTGCAAAAAAGGTAGTAAATCTAAAGATTTTTCACTGTATATATACATGCATACTGAAATAGACAAGGTGAGTAACAAAATAGTTGTAGCCACCTTAAAACAAAAACACAATGATGTAGACTAACAATCAAACTGGAAATCAAAAGGTGAAACATAAAGTTTAGAACAAATCATGGCGTCTCTACCAGCAACCACTCCTAATCTTACTGATGCGATCACTATCAACAAGACAAAACCATAGAAAATAGTTCTGAATCATCCAAGATTCCAAACTAATGGTGTCATTCAAGTACCAGATATTAAGATACATAGTGTTGGTGTGCATGGTATACGACTAACAAGATACATAAATAAAATTTGTATACAATGTACTTGATGTATGTGTAAGCATTCAACATACATCCATGGAGTACCGATATATCCAAAACAACGTGATTATCAAACTGATACATTATGAGAAAGGAAACACATGGTTTTATCAATGTCAAGGATAATACAAGGAAAAATGGCCAATCCCACCTGGTTTACTTCTTTAAATATATTATACTCTAAGATGGTAAACAAGCACTGCTTAATAGTTTTTTTAGATCTGTATTTCGGATAATTTACTACTCACGGGGGCATTGCGAAAAAAAAAACTATAGAAAAAGGAGTCAAGATTTTAATCGCATTCGATGCAATTTTATTGAAAACTAAAATATAAGGTTATGAACAAACGTTACAAACCTGGATGGGAACTTGTTGTTTGAACTCTCTTCGATCCTTGACCACCATAGCATAACTTTCTTTCCACAGTTTCTAAGAAGGTCTACAAAAATTGATTCCTTCGGTAAACCTAATGGTATCACAATCCCTTCTCCATTTCCATCAATAGAGTTATTATCCCTTTTTCCACACCAATCTCGAATTATTTAAAACTATTCCATTTCATATTTGTAGGCAGCACTGTTCCAGACTCACCAACATAAGTACAGGATTTTTCTTTATAAGGAATTGAATTAAATGCATGCCAGCCGGCTAATTGATTTCAAGAATGCTGCTTGCATACATGAAAAACAATTTCTCGGATGAACATATCAAACGGTATTATCTAAATACATAACTAGACTTACACAAACTAATAAAAAGGGTTCCATAGCGAATTATTTTTGTATCCACTTCAATTTTATTTTGAAACATAAAAGGTAATATCTGGTTAAGAATTTTAAGAGCTATTTGAAGCTGTCTGACTCGTTGTATTTGTTGACTGATCAAAGAAACATTTGCTATGATGAATTCTCTATACATACACTCGGCCTTGGCCATCGTCATTCAAGCGCCCCTTAGTGTATCTTCGGTCTCACAACTAACTTTTGCCTTGGGCTGTTTGAATACATCAAAGACTTGATCATTGGATGATCATATAAGCCAACACCTTTAGGTGATGATTTTTATCATTGAAAGTAAAATTATTTGCATCACATGGGGTACTTACATGGGAAAATATATATCAAAATATAAATTATTTGAGAAGTTTGATTTTATAGTTGTAGTTTATAATAAAAGCGGTTGTTTTATGTGGCTTCCTAACAAAGCAACTCATAGTTCCATATATAGTTAAGGAGACATACTATAACAACCCGCTCATTCCATGATAATGGATTTTAAATATTTTAATTAAATCGATCGTCGTATCCGAGGTGTCACTCAAAATATCGTTTTTCACAAATGATAAAATTAGGATTCGGGACCACTTCCATTGAGTCTGGATCATCGTTTACGACCTTTTTGACTATAAGCATCGATACCTTTTTAGCTAGTGAAATTTGGCCGGTTCTCATTAGAATGTGTGGCCAAAATATCATTTTTCACATACGAATGAATTTGGACTCGAAACCACTCCCATCGGGTTCGAAACGTCGTTTAGGTGTTCGAAAACTACAAGGTTCGATATGTTCCGAGTTCATGAAAATTGGCACTTTGGGCTAAGGCTTGGTTGAGCTAACCTAGCTCATCATATAATTCACCTAGCTTCCTCCCACTCTTCATTCATTCTCCAAACACTTAGAAGAATAGAAAATGGGGAAGGGAATGGGAAACTAGAATTCCTAAGCTAGGGCTTCCAATCTAGAGCTCAATTCTTGTGCAAATCCAATTCTATGACATGGGTAAGCTCTCTCTACTCGTTCTCTACTTTTCTCTCCTCTCAATTTCGGATTTTTATGATGTTCTAACATCCGTGAGTCTTCATATGTGTTCATAAGGTGATTAGAGAGGAGTGACTGAATAAAGAAAGGTTCTTTACTTGGATTTGTGCTTGTTCTTCCTTGTTAGAGCTTGTTCTTGCCATTCATGAGTGAAAGGTGAGTTCTTTCTGAACTCACATCTATGCCACAAGCCTACGTGCTTGTACATGTGTAATTTAGTGTTCATATGAGTTGCATTTGCTTGTTGATTTGGTTAGGTTAGTATAACTTAGCCGATTTCATGTGTTTATATTCCATTGAGTTGAAATTTATGAAAATGATCGTTTATACGATCTAATCCAAGTGTCATGAGTTGATTCAATGATGTTGTGAAGCTCCGTTGTCCCCCGGCAAATATCTAAGTCTTCACGAGTCGCTCGAATCGCCTTGTTGTGTATTGGTTTGGAATTTTGGGCATACTTGACTTTATAAATCGAACCATTGAAATCTTATGTATATATATGTTGATCACACGATCATTGCACATGATGTAAGTCGAGTAAGTGGTGTTGTGAAGTACTGTTGTCGCTCACGGCAAGTTCTAAGACTTCACGATTCGCTTATATCGCGTTTCTTTGTTTGGTGTAGAAATTGGGTTCGAAAATCTTCTTGTGCAATTGAATTGAATCACACTTGTCTCCGGCTCCAATGGAAGGTGTACAAGCACCGGAACCAGTCGTCACAAGGCCGGAGAGAAGCGTCGGAGCTCAAGAGGTCGCGATAGGGGTCGAATCCCCCATCACCCATGCCTGGGCATGCGCCCAGGCACTGACCGGTCGACCGCCCAAATAGGGTCGGTCGACAGGTCCGGGCTATGCCTGGGCATATGCCCAGGCACAGAGGCCGGTCGACAGGCCCTGAGGGGGCCGGTCGATCGGTCAAGTCTCTGTCTTGAACCGGTTGATCGACCCTCCTTGGGCGGTCAACCGGTGACAGAACTGGGCGTTGCCCAGGCCTGTTCCCCCTCTTCTGCAGTTTTGGTCGCGTGTCGAGGCGCGCGCCTCCGTGTTCTTCGGACCTCCTTCCCGACACCCCCTCGCGCGTATCCCGGCAATCTTGAGTTCGCTCGGATTGTCGTAGCCGCTCTATCTCGTTTGGTTCTCAAATCGTTTTGAAACCATGAGATGTGAATTTGTGATCCATGATGTTTGTGTTCTGTTCGCTTCGGCGACGGTTTTTATAAATAATTAAACCACAATGGATAATGGGGTTGTATATGGTCAATGGATGCCGAACCAATGCTTAATCAGTTTTTAAATTCAAATCCTTTTAAAATAAATTCGGTTTCTAAACCCGGTTTTGATTCTATTGATTTATATACGATTCCTTATCCTATCGATCGAACGAGAAATCTAGTTTATTTACCTTAGTAAAACCGAGGACTATGACCCCTTAGATGTTTACTTCAGCGAATAACTCTTGGACTCGTTCGCTTGAACATATGTGGCGATTTTCTCTATTTTGAATAGAAACCAACTATGGGTTCGTAAATATTCGAGAATATCATGTGGTTATGGGATATGTCGCTATTTCCTTATATTGACTAGCTTAGAGTAATTTTTATTCACCCGGATCGATGTGATCCTTTATGACTTGTTTTTTGTGGTCCTTGATCGCCCTAGTGGGATTTACGATTCTTGGATTTCACCTATGGGACTTCAGTCCAACTTTTATGACTTGTGCTATGTGGTCCTCGATCGCCCGACTGAGATTTACGATTCTTGGATTTCACCTGGGGGACTTCGGTCCAACTTTCTATGATTTATGATGTTTTCTAGAGATTTCACGATTTACGTGTTTTCTCTCTTCCGGGGTCACGACCCGGCTTCGTGGGGAGCTTCGGCTCAAACTATAGGTTAGCTACCTAGAGATCGTTTCTCATCTGTGAACCTGCAGGCCCTCTTTATGATGTTTTCTGTTTTCTAGGGATTCACGATTCATATGTTTCTCTCTCCCGGCACCGTGGGGAACTTCTTTATGATGTTTTCTGGATTTCGATTGATTTCTAGATTCTTGATTTCTTTGATGCAATGCGCATCAATTTGATTTGTATTTGGCATTCCGTTGTTATTCATGTATTCAGTTTATTTGGCATTCCGTTGTCATTCATGGGTTCAGTTTTATTTGGCATTCCACTGTCATTTCCTGTTGTGTGCTTTTATTTGAATGTTGCATTCTATATTAGCTATGAGATTATTTAGAGATATTTGTGTACTGACATTTCATTGTCATTCGCTGATTTTGTTGACATGTCATGTTTCATATTTATTCATGATTAAATGTTATTAGTAGAATCATGTCATCCTGTGTTACATCTCTTGTTATCTCAGTTTATTTGATAAGTACAGCTAGACTAACTCGTTTATTGTTTATTCCTATAAATAATACTCGGGTCAGACCGGGTCATTTTAGGTACTCCTCTGGGACTCATCGCAGGATTGATCTTCTGCTTTCAGCTTGCTACTCTGTCTCCGCAGTTTTATGTACTTTTGTACCTCTGACATTGTCTACCGTTGTGTACATATTCTTTTATCTAGATCTTGGTACATGTATTAGTGGATCTTTGTTGACCACTAGCTTGTTGTACACATTCTTGGTTTATTCATATCTATTCCGCCTTTGTGATATGATTAATCTGTGTCTGGATTTGAGATATACCATATTTATATTGTTGTTGTCTATTTTATACTGCTTTCCGGATTGCATATAGCCGTTGTGTAGTTGCCCTATATGCCGAATGTCATGTCGAAATTTTAATCGGTATCAGAATTCGATGTGCATTCCTCACATGGAGCAATTATACAATCGGTCGCCCTTCACAAACCTTATTCTCCGTCATGGTCTACGACATTTCCCTGAAATGAACTGGACGATAGTGGGTATAGAGGCGGGGCGTTACACATACAAGTTGATTTAAACAGCTTAATGTTCTTTTACTGTATAAAAAATGATGATAGTTTTCATATTGTTATGTAGTGTGTGCCCTTTCATTTCTTTTACTATCACAAGTGAACTTTAGGGAGCTTGCACTTTCTACCATCAAACGCGTTAATTTAACTATCACCTAGAATGAGTGTAAAGATTATATCAGGACATACATCTAAATATGTCTTAAATTCCTCAGATTAACAAGCATTATTAATAGTCCCAAAAAAAAAATTTCATCTTTTCCAAGTTCCCACCATCATCAGTCAAAATATGCAAATTTGTGAAGAAAATTAGTTTTTTTTGGAGGTCTCGTGAAAACAAAATTTGCGCAGTCAAATGGAAACGGTGAGATTAGCGCAGGAAGAAACGGGGTAAGAGAAGGAAACACGAGATTAGCGCAGATCTGTGTAGCGAGGAAGAAACGGAGTGGAGATAGGAAATGCAAAATAGATTTTTCAGTCCAAAATAATTGGGTTCAAAGAGTTTGATTTATGTAGCGCTTGATTTTTAAACTAGCCACTTAACGTTCGCATCCGCATCGGATGCTTCCGATGCATTGATGTGGGGCCACACCATTTTCTCCTTCCAGCCGATAAGTTCAAAAGTTAGCTTTCGCGTGCGATGCGGCGACGCGTCCGATCCGGCATCCGACGCAAGCCAACTGCTAATTTTTTACCCCTTTAATACATACCCATTGTTAGATCGAAAAATGACTCTAACATCCAAACAAGGAATAATTTCTGATGAAATGAAATTAAAAATGAAGAAAATACACAATTTATAGTGGTTCGGCGTTAAATAGCATACGTCCACTTTCTACTTTTTGTATTGATGAGTTGAATGTAGATACAATAATGATTCTTACTCACTTTCACAAATATCATACATAGGTTCACTCAATTCTCTCTGAAATGTACTTTATAAGATGATTGCAATATGAAAATGGTGATGGAATTCGGTTCTCTAAGGGGTTCCAGCTCTGAAAATGCCAAAAGTTCCCCTGAAATGTGTCTTGCGGGTGTATTTATAGGTGAAAAATGCTCATGAAACGGCTTCGTTCGGATCCACGTGGCGCCCATCCCGTTACAATCGGGTTCGGATGGGATATGATAGCGACAGCGCATCAGGTTAGTGGTGAACATGGGGAGAACGTGGGTATAACTGCTCCGAGTCTTAAGAGAATGTGGGCATAGCTTCTGCAATTTCAGGCGCCTGGGATCGAATCGGAAATACTCTAATTGACGGGCAGATCGGATTTGACTGAACTGATCTGGTTCGACCTATCCCCCCTTCTTCTTCACTTGGTGCCTTGTGTCTTGACCAAATGGACTCCGATCCGACCCGATTCTTTTAGTGAGTGATCTTCATTCTTTGATCTTTTATCTTTGTGCAGCCTAGTTCACAAAGTAGGCTAACATTTTGCCCCCTTAAAGGACGCTTCTATTGAAGATGGAGCATGCTTTGACATTATTTGTCTACTGGTCTCTGAATTTAAACCGTTGAATAGTTACTTTCATTCGCATGTTGGGATGCGTTGCTTCACAAAGTCGTGTCTCTTGTTGCTTATATATACATCATAGAATGTATGAATCATCTTCTTCATTTTAAACAACTCTGAGAGTTCTTCTTGATGTCCAGTGACTCATCTAGGTAAGCTTTTTGTTTTGTTTTGTTCGTTTCATACATCGAGTTAACTCTGGTAACTAAATTTGGACTCGGACCCGGTCCGAACAGTTTTTCTTACACCCAACTACCACTGAACGAATGGGCTAAATACCTATGTGGGCTAGCACTCCGGTCCGATCGGAATGAAGTGTTGGGAATACTAAGAGCCACCTCAAATCCATATATAAATCTGCCGCCCTCCATCTCTTTTCTCTTCCTTCCATTCTTGTCGTCTTCTAAGTTTTGCGCAGAAAACCCTAACTCTCAAAAACTCTGTAATCCTCACTTTAATCTTCAAATCGAACACATAGGTAGGCTCATAACTTCGATTATCTTCGTTATGGTTGATTTCAATTAGGATTTGTGGATAATTTGAGCAATTTGGGAATGGTGTTCGATTGACCTTAACGTCATGGCCTCCCCTCCGCCATCGTCGTTAATGACCTCACCTCCATCTCGAAGCAGTAACGGATGGGATTAGGATCTAATGTTGAACGTGTCAGCACATAAGTGCTTGGCTTTAACTTGGGTTTTTGGCAAGAGACTGGGTTCATTGTTGGTCAAGGGAGAGAGAGG
This sequence comes from Allium sativum, assembly GCA_030737875.1. NCBI lineage: Eukaryota > Viridiplantae > Streptophyta > Magnoliopsida > Asparagales > Amaryllidaceae > Allium > Allium sativum. Next base: position 197,923,040 of record CM060925.1, on the reverse strand, counting down.
AGGAAGAAGAAGAAGAGAGGAAGGTATGGGATCGGTTCGGGTGAGGAGGCATAAGAGTGAAGGAGTGAGAGGGGTTCATCTGACCGGGGCGGGTCAGAGTGAAAGAAGTAGACAGGGGTAAGCATAGATACTCGAACCGATCCGGACTTCTTAGAGGACCCATTTCCGAACCAAACCGATTTTTCCGGTAAGGCATTAACTTCTGCTCTGAACCAAACATGATGCTGCCCTCAACCCGAACCCTTTTCCTCATGAGGCGTCCGATCCAGGCCTAGCATATGCACCCGAACCAAATTGAAACTCAATACACAAGAAATATCCTACTTGCCCGATCAATGTCTGCGGTGATCTATAACTTAATGAACAGTTAGGATAGTGCCTTATGAACATGAGCAAACATTTAAGACTATTGTGAACATTAGTACTTCGCCAAATTTCTGCATTATGCTCTTACGTATTTACTGTGCATCTCTTGCACACACTGTACACACCTTAGTTCACACATATGCATGGGGGGATAGGGCCTATTTTGCTCTAACTTATGCTATTGCTTCTTCAATAGTTTAGCAACCATGGCAGAGGGACGTTCATCTAGGTTACCAGAAAAGGGAGAAGTCACAGAAACATCCGAGAAACTCACTCTTGATGACATATCCTCTTTCTCAGACCCAGAATGGAATGATGAGGGCACAGATTATGAAATGGAAGCGCACAATAGTGAGGTATCCTCCGGGGGTGATGTCTCTCTTGGTGAGAAAGAGAAAGGAGAGGTAGGAGATGATCGTGCTCCCGACGAGTTTGAAACAACCACCGTATTGGAGTCACCCAAAGATTCTGTTGAGTCGACGATCGATGAGGATAGACTCATCCGAATATGTCTAAAGCATGGGATACTAAAAAGAGATACCCAGTTGCCTTCAAAAACAGATCGCCCCCACAATTCACCAGAAGGATTTATGGCTATTACCCGATTAATGTGTCTAGTTGGGGCAATACCTCCGTTTCCGCCTTTTGTTGTCGATTTTCTGAGACAGATGCGGACTGCCCCCATGCAGTTACATCCCAACTCTTATGCTTATTTATACACCTTGTATATAACATATAAAGAGATTTTAGGTATAGAGCCTACCTTTGATGACGTCCACTTCTTTTATAATTTCAAGCATTAGACTCAAGAGACTCCCTCCTTCTCATACTTTGAATTAGTTCCACAAAGGAAAATTATCACTATTCCATATAGCAGCAAGGCTGGTGACTCAAAATCTAAATGGTTTTACATCAAACAGCAACCGGGGTGCGCCAGGAGATGGACCAAATCAAGTAAAGCACCGACTTTCTAGATTTCAACTTTAAATGTTTATGCCAACACATTAACTTACTTTCATTTTCATTCGCAGTTGATAACCGAAAGAAAATATCAGATCAATTATACTTTGATCGTTTGCACCAGCTGCTCAATGGTGACCAGAAGTTCTTAACCATCGACGATGTTCTTAAGGATGAGTATCTCCATCATCATGGGTTACTATCTATCACCCATAGTCTAGGTCATGGGACAGGCCCATATGTTTACATAACCCCGGTTGACATTATTCCTGAGACGGGTGAGGGCTCGAAAGGTCCAACGATACCTCTTAGGACTCCCCCCTCTCCATTCTCAACTCAGGATGATGAATTAGCCAACATAACTGAGAAGTACAGAGAAAGGTATACCATTCCTGATGACGCAATTTCTCCTGAAAAGTCAACATCCCCTAAAGAGTGCCACTAGATGCTCCTCTAGGAGATGCTCCTACTACCGACGATTCTACATTTAAGGGTTTAGGAAATCTTCCCCTGCCTAGAACTATTTATACTTCAGAGGAATTTGGAACAAATCCTTTAACCTTTACTTCTTCAGAAGAGATTACTCTCGTGAAGACCAAAGAGCCTACTCATGCTAGTCTAGCTTCAGGCTCGGGTTTATTGGGGGGAACGTCACTTAGGATGCACATAACACATTAGCACCGCATGACACAACATTTATGTCTTATGTGAATGTCGATTATGAACTCTACTTATATTATTGTGCAGGTACAATGTCACGCCCTTACTATGATGTTAGGAAAATTCATCGTAGCATGGCCAAACCTCCTTTTGACACCGAGCATGATCGCCTTGAGAACCGGGGCAGAGATGACAAAAGACATCATGATTCCCATCGACCTCACACTTCACGCTCTCGTTCTCCTGTTCAGTCGGATCCGGACAGATACAAGAGCCACCAAAGTCGTCGTGAGGGAGACATATCATAGTTCAAAGACCGAATTCTTCCCCAAGATAGATATTCCCAAGAAAAAAGTCCACCGAAACACGCTGATTCGCGAGACAAGCACAAAATCTTTGAGAAGTGATCTGAAAAAGGAGATGCAGCCATCGTCCCCGCCAAGCGAAAACATTTTGAGCTATCTTATTCCAAATCCCCACCACTGGACTCTGATTCCAAAACGAAACTGGCTTATCTGAAGGAGTAGTTCCCAGATCACTATTTCGAGCATTTAACTTTCCTACCCCCACTTGAGCCTATTTCTTCAAAGTGGGTAGATGATGCTAGGGCAAATATCGACGTAGTAGTGAAACAGTACTTGAAGATGTACAAGTGTTCACACAATCTCTCCAGAATTATTCGAGCACTAATTCCAGACGTCGATGCAATGAAGACAGTTGCAGACTCCGATGAGAAGATTTTGAAAAATCTGGAGAAGGACTTAGACGATACACAGGCTCAAATTGCCATTGCTCAACGAGATGCCAACAACTTTAAAAAGCAATTTGAGGAATTACAAAAGTGTTATCATAACCTACTGGAATCTCACAGTCAAGAGCGTTTAGATCTGAAGAAACAAGCTAAAGATGTTAAGTCAGAAAGTGTCAAGGTGCAACTAGCTTACAGTACTCTTGAGCAAGAAAAGGCTGAGTTAGCGAGGAAGAATGCCGAGTTGGAGAAACGAAATGCTGACCTGGAGGCCAAGTTAATGGAGGCTGAGACTAAAGTTGCCTTAGCTGAGGGGAACGCGGATAACACTATCAAGTCCGCCGAGGAGGACGATACACAGCTGTTTGAGGCTAAGAAGGAATTGGATGGATTTGGCAAACCGATGATAGAATTCTTTGCTCATATAATCCGTTGCCGAAGCATCTCTTGGATCGAGGACTATCCGACCACCCTAGCTCACGTGTGGAATCAAATCATTGAGTGGAAAAGGACGAACTTAAAGTAGACTCCGTTGATGAAGACAAGCTCATGGAGAAGTATCTGAAAGATGATGAACCGGCATGCCTGGCCGAGGGGCGTCGCCTTATTGCTGCTGCCATGGAAGAGGAGAAATGCCAGGCTAAAGGAAAGAATATCCTTGAAGTTGGTTCCTCTTATGTTACCGTCGAAGCTACTAGAGTAGAGGAATATGATCCCGAGAATCCGGGAATTCCTAAAGCGCCTCTTTTATCTCCTATACCCGAATCAGCATCAAAGACGGTAGCGACCCCAATTGAGAAATCATCAGAAGGTATTTCCACCTTTTCACCCCAATTTGCCAAGGCAGTCTCCACCTTTCGTCACATCATTGGGCAATCGATCGAAGATTCCTTGTTTTCTCCTGAGTTGATAGCTGTTACTTCTCATTCTGTAGGTGTTGAACCAACCGAGAAGACTGACGAGCAACGGGGAACCGCTATTGGGGAAAAATCCGTCGGAGAGACTCAGGAAGGACAGGATAGGGCTACCACCATTGAGTCTGGAAGGGGAGATGAAGGTAAAAGGGAGGAGTCTATCAATAAGACTCCCATACCGCCAAACGTCGGCACTTCTCATGATGATGAAATGATAGACGCTTTGAAAGATGACGGTGGTAATGACGTGGATGAAGAAGATCCCGAAGTTAGCATAATTGGGGATTCGAAGAATGCTGATGACGTGACTTTAGCTGAGATAAAGGCCAAACAAGACAAGCGCATGCAGTTGAAAGTCGAGGAGATAGACCCCGAAAGCCTTAAGACCCTTGCAGTTGTGGATGCTAAATCGAGGTTAGTTGTTAAGCTTTCAACTAGGTCAATTACAGAGGAGCTTGCTAAAAAATTTTCTCTTGATCCCAGCGCTCCGACTTCTGGGAAGAAATCTATTAACACTGGTACCTCAATTACAAAGAAGAAGAAACAAAAGCGTCTCATGTCCGATGCTGAAAAAGAAGCTAAAAAAGCTCTTAAGGCTGCCAAGAAGCCCAAGTCTACTCCAAAGTCCAAGTGACAATGCGTTTTGTTTTCTGTTTTGATATTCCATTGGTCCGCTATTGTAGTAGCGAGTGCGGCCCTTGCACCTTTTGCTTTGTTTTTCTGTACAAACTCACTTATTTGTGAATAAAGCAGCATATTTCCCGCAATATCAAATACTTGTAAATTTATTATTTAAGTAAGAATGCAGATAAACAACATGTCATATCGCAGTTATACAATAAAATCATTATCAGGGAAAATGTACATACGTATGCCCCCAATCAATTTTGAATAGACTGACTAACTGAGGTTTATTCGAGATTGATTAGACTTAACATTCAGTTGCCCCCGGCTCTCTAGCGGAGATAAATTTCTTTTGTCGTTGATGCTTATCCTTCTAGCATCTTTATACTCTCCTGTTTCATAGCCAGGTTAGAGTTTTATCCAGGCGGTCTCTTATCGGGGTGCATCTTCATGCCTCAAGGGATGTCGTCTTCCTGTCCTTTATACTTTCTCTCAATTCGTGAGAATTAGAGTTAGGAATGTTGTCTTCCCATTACTTCTATCCTATGATGCAAACGGTCATTTCGCTTGCTCCTGCATATGAATTGTTCTTAATCTTTTTTTTACTTAATTCGATATTTAGAATTTCATAATCAAGACAAAACAGTCATAAAATATAAGAATAGTGCAGGAAAGATAAATGACACACGATGTTTTTATAGTGGTTCAGCTAAGTCGTAGCCTACATCCACTTCATAATACTTTGTTCATATAAACAGACTTTTTAAGGCAAGTCGTGCCTTTTTACATAGTCTACAAAAATGAAAAGGAAGACATTTCATATTTAGCTCAGATATCGTCACAAGTGCTAAGCATTCCAAGCTCTGGGAATCTCTTCACCGTTCACGGTCGTTAGCTTGAATACTCCTGTATCAAGCTTTCGTTGGATGGCGTATGGCCCTTCCCATGTTGGACCCAATTGGGTTCAAGGCGGGAAGACTCGTTTCAATACTAAGTCTCCTTGTTCGAAGGTTTTAAAGCGAACTTTCCGATCATAATAACGTGCTTGTCGATGTCTTGAAGCACGCAAGTCTGCTTTGTCTCTTTTTTCTTCAACCATATCAAGAGACTCTAGGATTAGTGTTTTATTCGTCATTGGGTCATAGTATGCTACTCGGTGAGAAGGGACTTCTATTTCTATCGGGATCACTACTTCTGACCCGAAGGAGAGTGAAAAAGGGGTATGGCCCGTAGCCGCCTTAAAGGTTGTCCTGTAGGCCCACAAAGCTAGTGGCAACTCATCTACCCACTTGGCTTTGGACCGCTCCAACCGCTTGTTAAGAATAGTTTTAATGACCTCGTTTATTGCTTCAACTTGGCCGTTTGACTGCGGGTGAGCTACAGCGGTGTATCGTTTATCAAGCTTGTTTTCCTGGAAGAAGTTTCTAAATTCAGTACTATCAAATTGGGTTCCATTATCAGTTATGATAGTTTTCAGTATCCCAAATCGACAGATAATGTTTTTGACCACAAAACTAATCACCTTCCTTGCCGTGATCGTGGTTAAAGGTTCAGCTTCCACCCATTTCGTGAAATAGTCCACGACGACGATCGCGTACTTTGCTCCCCCTTTGGCAATAGGTAACACTCCAATAATATCAATTCCCCACATGGAGAATGGCCATGGGCTCACCATTGACTTAAGCTGAGCCGGAGGTGCTCTGGGAATTTTGGCGAATCTTTTACATTTGTCGCAGCGTTGTGAATAATCAGTCGCATCTTTATTCACGGTAGGCCAAAAATATCCATATAGCCACACTTTCTTTGCTAGGGTTTGGCCCCCGGCGTGGTCCCCACACTCACCATTGTGTACTTCTTGCAGTACACATTTGTTGTCGTCATGTGCGATACACCGTAGTAGGGGCATTGAAAACCCTTGGCGATAAAGTACGTCGTCCTGTAAAACGTATCGAGCAGCCTTACGTGTTACAACTCGTCTTTCGCTTTTCTTCAATGGGAGGGTTCCACTCTTGAGGAAGTTCTTGATCGGTGTCATCCATGTTTCTCTCTCTGGATCAACTTCTAAGGCAAGTTCCACCTCCATCAGGTCGAAACTCGGTGATTCCAAAATCTCTATTGGAACCATTTCAGTTTCTTCGGGGTTGTCAGAACTTGCTAGTTTTGCCAACCGGTTTGCTTTCTGATTTTCTATTCTTGGAATGTATGTTATGTTGTAACGCTCCAAATTACCCAACAACTCCTTTACTTTTTTGAGATAAGTAGCGAGCCGAGGTCCTTTAGTAACAAACTCCTCCCGTACCTGGCATACAACTATCTTGGAGTTGCATCATATATCCAGTGTCTTCACTCCTAGTTCTTAGGCAAGCTTCAGCCCGGCCATCAGGGCTTCATACTCGGAATTGTTATTGGTAGCAGCAAATTCTAATCGCAAGGCATAGTAAATAGATCGTCCTTCAGGAGTGATTAAAACAACTCCGGAGCCGAACCTTCGATCATTCTTGGCTCCGTCCGTATATAACTTCCACAGACTAATCTCTAATTCTTGTTCTAAAGTAGCCACCTTGTCACCCACCATTTCCTCTTCGGGAATCGTGAATTTAGCTACGAAGTCGGCCAATGCCTACCCCCTTATTGATCTTCATGGCTGAAAATTCAAATCAAATTGACTCAACTCGATGTTCCATTTAAGTAACCGCCCTGATGCTTCGGGTTTTTGCAACACTTGCCTTAAAGGTTGATCGGTGTATACAACTATCGGGTGAGCATGAAAGTAATGACGAAGTTTGCGGGAAGAAATAAGGAGGTTATAAGGATTTTTTTCTATTTTTGGATAGTTACATTAGGCAGCGGCTTGCTTCTTGATTACGTAGTATACAGGCTTCTGGATTTTATCTTCTTCACGTACCAACGCCGTACTGATGGCATGAGATGATACTGCTAGGTAGACAAACAAATCCTCATGTTCCACGGGTTTTGACAATATTGGAGGCTTCTCTAATAAGTCTAGTAGATTCTGGAAATCCTCCACACAGTCAGGGGTCCACTCAAAATTTCGTTTCCCTCGTTTGATTAGATCGAAGGAAGGTATACACTTATTTGTGGCTTTGGAGATAAACCTGCTCAATGCAGCAACTTTTCCAGCCAGGCGTTGAACATCCTTAATCTTTAGTGGTCCTTCAATATTCCTTATTGCTGCTATTTGACTAGGATTTATCTCAATCCCTCGAGAACTCACGATAAACCCAAGGAATTTCCCAGATGCGACCCCAAATGAGCATTTTAGGGGTTTAACTTCATCCCATACCTTCGAAGAATGTCGAACATTTTGGCTAAGTCCTTTGTATGGTCGGAAGATTGTCGAGACTTCACAAGCATGTCGTCCACATAAACTGTTGGCTCGCTTTTCGACCAAGCCACCCAGGATCATTCGTGAGAGGAAAGCGAGAAAACACGTTCCCCAAGAATATGAAATATCGGATCGCACTCCGTCGTCTCGCCCAATATCGGATCGCCCCATCTCATCAGCGAACGACGCAGCCGGGCGATCCGATCCCAAACTTACATTGTTACCCCGAGCGAACCGATCTGATCCCCTGGTGCATGGCGAACCCTCTGACCTGTTCAAGCACGAGCTAGTCTTAAGCGATCCGAATCGCACGGATCTGGCGACGCGTGTCTCTAACCATCACTTGGACCGATTCTCCCCATCTGCACGATCCGATTTTCAAGCAGATCACGACACCTGTCCACAACGGCTAATTTGACCATTTCTTCAAGGGCGGCGATCCGATCTGATGATCTCGGGATGCGTGCCACGTGTCCATGATCCGTCTGACAAAATCAGCTATAAATAGCCCAGAGCTTGGCATTTTTCGGGATCCTTTTGGCAATATTGAGTACTGAATCCGCCATTGTTGTCGAACTACTGAAATATTGAGAGAAATCATTGTTGTATTAGCTTTTAAAGCATAATCAATAATATATAAAGTGGACGTAGGCTCGTTAACGCCGAACCACTATAAATTCTGAGTGTTATTTTCTTTTTCCTCGTTCTTCATTTGAAATTCTCTACTGTTCATAACAATTTGGGTGTTAGGTCCAAATTTCGATCTAACATTTTTGGTGCTTTCACTGAGAAACTCAGTCCTAAAATTTCACTATTCGCTTCTTTGAGGATTCCAGCGATTCGGATATCATGGCTGGAAAAAGATCTAAAGCTTCGCAGACCAACGAAACGATTGAGGAGAGTGTGCACGAACTGGGCAACGAAGGAAATCTGGATCGCGGAGCGCAGGGGGCGAACCGATCCGACGAAGACACCACGTTCCGAGTCGATGAGAACGAGACGATCCAGGCCGCTGAAGGGGTTGTTACTCGATCTCGAGGTAACGCCTCGCAACCTCTGCGTACCACGACCACGAGTCGATCTCAGGGGGGCGCAGCGAATCGCCCTCCACGAACCGCAGCTATCCGAACTGATGGTCAGACTACAACTCGACCTGGGAAGGAACCTATGACCCGCTCTTATCGTCCAGGAACCTCTGCTCGACCCGGTTCGAGCTCTTTGCGCATAAGAGAGAGTGACGATGACCAATATAATCCCGCTGCTCCTGTCACTGAGGGGGATCTCTCTCGCTTCGCCGAAATGTGGGATAGGTTGTTTGATGAGTTGGCTGCCCAAAGGCAAGAAAGTTCCATCCTGCGGCAAAATTTGACTGCTATGGATAGAAGACTTGATGAGCTAGCAAGGCAAAGAGCATCACCAGTTCGTCCACTCACCCCAGTATATTCTTCTTCGTCTGAAGAATCGCCGAGACCTCCGCGGCAACCGTATGAGAGAGCTGAAAACATAGAACAGCTTCGGTTCGGAACCCTGCCCTCACAGGAAGAAGAAGCGTTAGGGGAGGGGCCCTCGAACCGCAATGTTAATAATCAAGCAACGGCTCTCAGGACTCGAGATGTGAACAGTCCTGTGCATAACAGACCACCTCAGCCCCATCGCCGCATGCATACTCATGATAACAGGGGGCAGCGTAGCCCCATCCGAGCCCCAGATTTTGTGACTGCTCCCCGAAGAGAGATCAGAGAACCTTGTCGGGCCAGAGGCACTGACCCTGAACCTCCTTTGACTAGTGCAAATGTTGCAGCCATGGTCCACCAAATTCTGGCCGACAGCCGTGGACAGCGGAACGAAGATTGGGGGATCGACCGCAGTCATACCCCTTTTACTGACGATATTTTGGATGCGACTTTTCCAAGGCGTTTCAACATGCCACAAATGAACCGATATGCGGGAAGATCTGATCCTGTCCAGCACCTAATGAGATACTCTTGGTCGATGACCGCTGCCGCCGCTTCTGACGCGGTTAAGTGTAAAGCGTTTCCCATATTCCTGGAGGACGTGGCTTTGTTATGGTTTACTCGCCTGCCGGCGAGATCGATTTCTAGCTTTAGGGAGCTGAGCGAGAAGTTCGTAGAACAATTCCGTATCTACGCACAGAAGACAAAAAGCGTGATCGATTTATTCCTTGTTAAACAGCGACCAGGCGAGAGTCTAAAGATGTACCTGGATCGTTTCAATTTGGCCGCCACTGAGGTTAAAGATCCTCATGTACCGACCATTGTCGCAACACTGATTGACAGAGTGGATAAGGACACTGAATTCGGGAGGTACTTGGCAGGCAAACCGCCCCACACTAGAGAGTTATTCTATGAGAAAGCCAACGTACATCTACGCCGGGAAGAGGTATACGCAAACCGAAAGGTTAAAACAACTGATAAGGAGGAAATTCAGAGTAATGTCGCCATCAAACAGACTGGAGACAGCTCGGGAAAAGTTGAAGTTAACGTCGGAAATCAGAATCAGGGTGGTCGCCAACTAGGTAACAACAATAACGATGGTAACGGCAACAACCGGAAGAGGGGCCGAGGGAACGACTCCCAGAGAAGGACTCGTCCCAGGGCCTTTGAAAGTTATACACCCATAAGTGATACTCTGGAAAATATCTTCATGGATGCGTACGAAGTCCTCCAGAATAAGAGGCCACCTCCTAGAGAGTCGACAGAGAAAGAGCGTGAGACAGGGAAGTTTTGTCTCTTTCATCAAATCCACGGCCATTCGATGAACGAATGTCGTCACCTGAGGGATGTAGTCGAAAGGCTGCTTCGAGAAGGAAAGCTAGATGAATACAGAGTAACGCCTAGGGACAGGGGGCAAGCAGTGCAGGCCCCGAATCAGAATCAAAATCAACTTGCTGCTAGGCCGACTGCTCAGCAAAAAGGAAAGAATATTGTTATCAATACCGTGATCGGAGGACTTTATCTTGCTGGGCACAGTTCCAAAGCATTGGATCAATACGTCAATGCGGCCAAACAACACCTCGAGGTGGGGGAATGTAGTAACCCCGAGGACAGTATCCCGGTGAAGCAGTAGAAGGTGATGACCGACGATGTTGTTTTCCGAGAACGAGAAAGCATCGGAGTCCATGCTCCAACTGAAGATCCACTTGTAATTACGATACCCATTGGGCCAGCCACTGTTCATAAGGTTCTGGTGGACAACGGGAGTTCCGTTAATATTCTCTTCAAAAAGGCCTTTGACCAGATGAATCTTGAAATAAAAGACTTGAAGCCCTGCCAAGGGTGGATCCGTGGATTCAACGGAGCATCCACCGCTCCAATGGGTTATGTAGAGTTGCCAGTTACACTTGGGGAAGGAGAACGCCAGAGAGTGAGAATCCTTCCCTTTGTGGTTTTGGATGTTGAATTGCCATACAATGCCTTCTTGGGCCGACCGGCCCTCGCAAAGTTCAGAGCCTGTATAGCCCCCTGGTGCTTGTTATTGAAATTCCCCACAGAAGCTGGCATTGGTATCGTCAGAGGGGATCAAGTTGCTGCGCGAGCGTGTTATGTTGCTGAACTAAAGTTACTTCGCAATGGAGGGGATATTGAAACTAAAGGCACCTCTCCCCCTCAGGGGGCGGAGACCTTATAGCAACCAAAGAGGATGGTCGTTGGAGAGTCGCCCCGAGAGATGCCCGAGGATATAGATCCCAGAGAGGATCAAGAACCCGGGGGCAAAATGGCGACTCCCAACGAGGCAACTGTGGATGTACCAATCGATGACAGTGACCCGGAGAAGGTCCTTAAGATTGGATCCCAGTTAAGTCCGAATCTTGCTAAAGAATTGACGGATTTCTTAAAGAACAATTTGGACGTATTTACTTGGACCCACGCAGACATGTGTGGGATATCCCCATCAATCATGAGCCATTCCTTGAGCATTAACCCCAAACATCCTCCAGTAAAGCAAAAAAGGCGAATGCTAGGCCCAGAGAGGTCCGCTGCCTTGAAAGAAGAGGTTGGAAAGCTAAAGAGTAATGGGTTTATCAGAGATTCAACCTACCCAGATTGGATTTCGAACCCAGTCCTGGTAAAGAAGGCCAACGGGAAGTGGCGAACGTGTATCGACTTCTCGGATTTGAACAAAGCTTGTCCAAAAGATAGTTTCCCATTACCTCGAATTGACCAATTGGTAGACTCGACGGCAGGTCACGAGCTTCTCTCATTTATGGATGCTTATTCAGGATACAACCAAATTCCGATGCATGTTCCAGATCAAGAGCACACTAGTTTTATCACTGACCTGGGATTATATTGTTATGTGGTAATGCCCTTTGGCTTGAAGAATGCGGGCGCTACATATCAGCGTTTGGTCAACAGGATGTTTTATAACCAGATCGGGAAAACAATGGAAGTATACGTCGACGATATGTTGGTTAAGTCCAAGCAATCTTCTCAACACACTACTGACTTGGCAGAGATGTTCGGCATTCTCCGAAAGTATGGAATGAAACTCAATCCAACCAAATGTTCATTCGGTGTTGCTTCTGGAAAATTCTTGGGATTTATTGTCAGTTCCCGCGGTATCGAGATTAATCCAGACCAGATCGCGGCAATCAGAAACATTCAGGAACCTAGGCAAATTAGGGATGTGCAAAGCCTTGCCGGAAAAGTGGCTGCACTAAGCAGATTTATCTCCAGGGCTACGGATAAGTGCATCCCATTCTTTGAATTAATAAAGCGAGGAAAACGCCACTTTAAATGGACACCTGACTGCGTAGAAGCGTTTCAGAATTTGCTCAGGCACTTGGAGAAACCTCCGATTCTATCTAAACCAATAGATCACGAGGATTTATTCGTGTATTTGGCAGTGTCATCCCACGCGATCAGCTCAGCGTTGGTAAGGGAAGAGGATAAGGTCCAAAGACCTGTGTATTATGTGAGCAAAAAATTGACAGCAACAGAGCGTAACTATCCACGGATAGAGAAGCTGGCGTATAATTTACTGATTGCCTCCAGAAAACTTCGGCACTACTTTCAGGCACATCCTATCACCATATACACTGATCATCCACTCAAGCAAGTTTTACAGAGACCGGAGGCATCTGGAAGGTTACTCAAATGGAATATTGAGTTGAGTCAATTTGACTTGAACTTTCAGCCCAGACGGTCGATTCGGGGGCAAGTGATAGCCGACTTCATAGCAGAGTTCACTGTTCCTGAAGAAGATATAGCAAACGAAGAAGTGGAACCTTCAAAGTTACTTCTCGATCCTAATGCCTGGAGATTGTATACTGATGGCGCTAGGAACGACGAAAGATCCGGCGCTGGAATAGTGCTTGAAACCCCCGAGAAACGATTGATAACCTATGCAATCCGAATGGAGTTTCATGCCACTAACAATGATTCCGAATATGAAGCTCTGATAGCCGGATTAAAGATTGCAAAGGAGTTGGAAGTCACAAAGCTGAACATCTTCTGCGACTCCAAGTTAGTTGTGAATCAAGTCACTGGAAGATTCCAAGCTAAGAGTGCCAGGTTGATTTTATACTTAAAGAAGGTGAAAGAACTGCTGAATGATTTTGATCACTACAGCATATCTCATATTCCGCGGTCAGAGAATCAGCAGGCAGACAAGTTGGCAAAGATGGCTAGCTCCGACGATCCTGAAGTGACTGGGCTAGCCCCCGTTGAAGTACTTCCGTCCCCCAGCATAGATCAGATGGAAATCGACCTAGTACTAGAGATGGAACCAGAAAGGGAGTCATGGATGACCCCTATAAAGAATTTCCTAATGGATGGAACGCTTCCAACCAAGAAAAGCGAGAGGCGTAAAGTGATTCGTAAAGCCGCCCGATACGTTCTGCAAAGCGGAGTTCTTTACAGACAAGGGTTTTCAATGCCCCTCCTTCGGTGTATAGCCCACGATGACATCAAACGTGTGCTACAAGAAGTCCACGAAGGCGAATGTGGCGATCACACTGGAGGGCAAACTTTGGCAAAAAAGGTATTGCGGCATGGTTATTTCTGGCCTACCATAAACAAGGATGCAGTAAGATATGCACGACGATGTGATGCGTGCCAAAGATTTTCAAAGATACCTAGAGCGCCTCCAAGCCAGTTAAAAACAATGATGAGTCCATGGCCTTTCGCTATGTGGGGAATTGATATCATAGGAAGTCTGCCCATAGCAAGGGGCGGAGCAAAGTTCGCTATTGTGGCCGTAGATTATTTCACTAAGTGGGTCGAGGCAGAACCACTAACTACAATCACAACTAAACGAGTGATCAACTTCATCGTGAGGAACATCATCTGTCGATTTGGGATTCCAAAGATTGTGATAACAGACAACGGAACTCAGTTCGATAGTACTGAATTCAGAAACTTCTGCCAAAAATACCACATCGAGAATCGGTACACCTCTGTGGCGCACCCGCAGTCGAACGGGCAAGTCGAAGCGGCAAATAAAGTAATTAAGTCCATTCTGAAAAGAAAAATGAAGCGGGCTAGAGCCATGTGGGCTGATGAATTACCCTTGGCACTATGGGCCTACAGGACAACATATAAATCGGCAACGGGACATACCCCGTTCTCCCTTGCTTTTGGAACGGAAGCAGTCATCCCGGTTGAGATAAAGGTACCTTCTCATCGGGTGACTTATTATGATCCGATGACCAATAATGAATTGCTCCTTGAGTCCCTGGATATGATTGAAGAAAAGAGGGATGAAGCAGACCTGCGTGCCCTGAGATGCAAACAACAGGTCGCCCGATATTACAACAAAAAGGCCCGAGTCCGAACCTGGGAACCCGGAGACTTGGTTCTGAAACGTGTCTTTCCACCCCCAACTCATATGGGAGCGAAGTGGGAAGGACCGTACTCTATTCTGAGCAAGCTTGATAATGGAACCTTCAAGCTGGCAACCGTAGATGGAAGGGAAATCCCCAGAGTGTGGAATGCCCAACACTTACGGCCATATTTAACATGAGAGTTTCAAATCTATTCTTTTGCTTTGTTAAAAAAACTATGTACAAGGCATGACTTGCCTAGAACAGTCTGATTCCTTAAAGCAAGAGATTATAAAGTGGACGTAGGTCATGATTCGACCGAACCACTATAAAAATACTGTGTGTTATTTGCCTTTATTTGCATCTTTATTTATTTGCCTATTTATTTTTGTGAAAATCAATGTGAATAATGCAGGCACCCGAAGTCCGGTGCCAACCATTCTTCCCATAGACTAATTGGAGGAACTCAAAGCTTTGGCAAGGGCTCCAACTGCTTGTCCGACTAGCTTTAATCCACAGAGCATGGGTTAAAGTATACACCTAGGATGAGTTTGATGAGAATGCATGATTGCAGATTGCTTGATCCGTGACCCTAACTCTCCAGAGTAGAGAGAGTATAAAGGACACGAAAATCGACATCCACGAATAACGGCGGTGTACCATGATCGGAGCTGCCTAAGCATGAACTCTAACTCTCCAGAGAGAGAGAGAGAGTATAAAGGCGTCTCCAATTGAGCGCTGAGAAAGAGCTCCTTCCCCGCTGAAGGATCGGGGGGCGAGTGAATCGCTGAGCTCGAACTCTAATTCTCCAGAGAGAGAGAGAGAGAGTATAAAGGCGTCTCCGATTGAGCGCTGAGAAATAGCTCCTTCCCCGCTGAAGGATCGGGGAGCGAACGAATCGCCGAGCACAAAACTCTAACTCTCCAGAGAGAGAGAGAGAGTATAAAAGCGTCTCCGATTGAGCGCTGAGAAAGAATATATTCCCTGCTAAAGGAACAAGGGCTGACTGAACTGCTGTTATCCCATGAAATTTCCTACGCCCCCATATTCAGAAATAGGGGGCAACTTGCCGACAGTACTAATCAATCCCTAGTAAACCCCAGTCAGATGCTACGGTAACAACTAATTGGGGGGCACCATGCACTCATATGCAAACACTAAACTTTGATACAACAGCGTAACATAGCATGAACATTCTTCTTCCTGTTTATTGACTGATTTAAAATTGTTAATAGTTAGCTAATGACTAAACATGGAAAGTTTCTCTGAATACAGGTACACAATGATGCAAGGAGAAATGAATCCTTGTTTATATACTGCAAATCAACAAAGTGAAAGACAACCTAGAAACAAAAAGTGAGGGCCAGTCTCACAATTACACTTCCTGGCCAGTGGAAAACCTAAAGAAAAAATATCAACAAACTACAAACATCCTATTTACGCTTTGACCTCTTCTCTTGCTTCTGCCTCTCCAGCCTCTCCTTGTCGGCTTCAGATGGATCCCCTTTCTTCCTTTTCCGCTTGTCTACGAGGGGAACATCCGACTCCTCTGAAGTCTCCTCTTCCACCTCTTTTCTCTTGCTTCTGCTGGAGAGGGAAGCCGGGAAGTCATCGGGGTTTGCGAAGTGAAGCTGCCGGCTGATGGACTTGGGCTGGATTTTCACAATCATCCCAGTTTTGGGATCGAATTCTGCAAGAGGGACTACGTCCAAAGCCTCATCTCCCCCCTTCTTTGAAGCCAACTCTTTCTCTTGTCTGGCTTTTCGGCTGGCCAGAGGTTCCTCATCATCATCATCGGCCTTTTTAGTGCCGGTAATGTCCTCTTCGTCATCCACATGACGACCATCCATGTCTTTTAAAGCTTCGATAGTCTCAGCATCTTTGGGTACATCGGTGCTAGGTGCAGGGATGCTTCCTTCTACTGTTGTGAACTCGACCCGCTCTGAAACATCAATACCAGCACCCGGCAGGACAGCCTCCTTCTCCACTTCTCTCTCTTTTTCAGCATCCTTGTCGACGGGCTCGCCACCTGCATTACGAGAGACACATGTTACTAATTCAATTGGTTGTTCTGCCAGACGACGACAATTCACAACTGCTCTAACAAATTGTGGGGAAAAGAGAGAGATACCTTCAGCAGATGCTCCTTCTTGAGTAGTTCCAGATGCTCCAACAACCACGGGAGTTAGGCCCAAAGGGATTAGCGGGTCATCAGGATGGTACTCCTAAACTCCGGAGGTTTTAGGCTTCGCAGCGAAACTGGAACCTTCGTCAATTTTGCTTTTACCTTTAGCCAAGGTTCTCTCCTTTTCCATTTCCGCCAGGATTAGGCGACGACCCTCTGCCAGGTCCTCAGGCTCGTTGTCTCTTAGGATGCTCTTCATCAATTCATCCTCATTGATCTCTTCGACCCCCAGTCTATGTTTTTTGCCCTCCACAATGGCATCCCATAAGTTGGCCAAAGTAACATGGTAATCCGGGATCCACGAGATGTTGCGAGTCTTGAGAACCTGGCCAAGGAAATCGAAAATCATCTCCTCAAACCCCTCGATTTCTTTCTCTCTTTCGAGGAGCTTGTTATTAGAAGCAGTGGCCATTTCAATGGCGCTGTCAACATTCTTTTCGGCGAGAGCTGCCCGTCTCTCCGCGTCTGCAACCTGGTCATTCAAGATCACTTTTTCTGCTTCTGCCAGAGCCAAACTTTCTTTTAGACTCGCTTTTTCCGCCTCCCAAGCAGCCCTCTCAGCTTCGAAATGGCCTTGTGCTGTTTTCAACTCGACGTTGGCCATTTTTAGATCTTCAACCTCCTTCTTTAAAACCATTTTTTCTTGGCTATTGGAGTCCAATTCTGAATGAAAGCGCTGTTTGGCATTCTCTAATTCAGTCTTATAATTTTCAGTGTCCCTCCGTGCTAAAGCAAGCTGGGCCTGAGCATCTTCCAGGTCCTTCTCCAATTTTGTTCTAGCCCTTTCGTTGTTTTCAAGTTTTGCTTTAGATCTGTGAGCCTCTATTTCAAGTGTTCGGACGACTTCCGAAAGATTAACTGCGTGTTTTTTCATCATCTCGTATTGTCTGGCTGCATGCTGGATGTGCCCGATAACTTCATCATCCCAATTTTTAGGGACCGGTTCCAAGGCAGGAACGAAGACCATCCTGTCAAAGAACATGCCTGGAAATTGTTCCCGCAGCTTTTCCAGCCTACCTTGGATCTCGGGACCATGAACGTAATCCCGTGATCCGGGGGCAGCTAACTCTGGTTGGCTGGTGGGGACAATGTCACTTTTCTCCTTCTCAGTTTTTTTGGATGAATCTCTGTCCCTATCTTTGGATTCGTGGCGCCTTTTGGACGACCGACTGTGGGAAGGCGCACTCTTTGGAGGAGTCAACTCTTTTGGAAGTTTCTTTCCCCCGGTCGGAATTGTCGGATGACTCGAAGGCCTGGTAGAGGTTGATTTGGTTGGAGATCGAGGTTGCGAGGAACTCGGCCTATGAGGAGGACCGCGAGGGCGCTCAGTATCCGGACGAAGGCTGGGTGTGCCCTCGCGGAGAGAACGATACGAATAAGATTTCCTGCGAGACATTGTTCCTGCAAAAAAGAAAAGAGTATATTAAAACTTTGAATACCCGCGAAGTTAGAGTGCAAGGTCAGACAGTGTGTGTGAGGTGTGCATCCCATATAATTCCCCCTAACAGACCCGGGCCTGGAGACAGGCTCATCTGACCCGTTTCTCGTCCCATTGTTGAAGCAATCGCCTCTTCGGGAGCAGAAAAGAAAGGCTCCTCGCCGAAGTCTTTTTCTGTATATACAATATCGGGTAGAGGAATTTTATTCAGCTCGTCAAATAACTGTTCTTCTGTCAAGTCATCGTCAGCAACAGTTTCCATTGGAGCAGAGATAGGGATATCCTTCGACACATCGCCACGGGACTCATCCCCTCTGTATATGTTCAAGTCTTCATCGTCTTGGATGACTATCGGAGAAGGACTTTTGCGAAATTTAGTTGTTTCTACCGCTTGTGAAGTTCCCTCTCCCTCTGTTGGGGGCAAGTACTTATAGGGTTTGCCGCCGGTGCCAAGTCCAAATCTTCTGTCTAGGAGGCGATGCTTATGGAGATTGTCGTCAGTGATGCATTTTTTGATCCTTAGAAAGTCGGATCTGCTTTGTGAAAGAATGGATAACCGGTTGCTGTATAGAGGACCCTCCGTTTTCGGGAAGACATGATCTGTTCGGAACAAAGGAAAAAGCGGAAGAATGTTAGTACTTAGACTTCTCGAGCAAGATATTCGATTATGTGATCAAAGCTTACTTGATTTAAGCCATCTTCGTGAGCATCCGGCCTGTCTCTTTATATAAAACCAGTCCGATTTAGGGTCCCCTATATTGCTGTACCCATCGTATAAAACCTTCCTATTCGCCACCGACTCAAAGAAGGAGAAGTTTGGAGTTGCCGAAGAACGGTGCTTGAAAAGAAAGAAGAACGTCAAATCTCTAAATTTAAGTTCGGCATGCAAGATCTCCGCATATGCAATGTACAGGGTATATAACGATGCGTAGGCGTTTGGATGGAGCTACATCGGAGCGATGCCCAGTCGTCTTAAAGTTTCGATGGCAATCAGAGGGAACGGAAGGATAGCTCCTACTAGACACATTGTTCGACTAATCGCCATATACCCTTCCGGTGCTAGGTGGGGTCTATCTTCGCTTCCAGGCGTCAAGACATCGTCCCAAGGAATGCCGTGTCTTAAGCAGATTCTCTTAAGTTTTATCTCGTCAAGCTTGGACGCTAAAGAATCAGAGATTTTATCTATCCCGAGTGCGCCTGGGATTTCGTCAGGAGCTCGCTCATCAGTCTCAGAGTTGTTGTTGGATGAAGTACTTCCTGTCGGATCTGATTCTGTGGCTTCATACTCAGATCCAGAATCTTCACCTCCCGGATTGATTGGGGGAATTTCAGGATTATACTGTTCAGGAGTTTCGGATTCCGCTTCTGCTGCAGATCTTGAGGAAGAGTGATCGTTCGACATTGCTGCTAGGACGAGAAAATATGAACAATAAGATTAACACTACCCGTCCCCCGTGTGTGCAAGTGCCGGTGTGTGTGCTTGTGTGTGCGCATTATCAAAAAAATAAAGCATAAAAGCAGTCAAGGTTATCAGAAGCATCAGTCGTCATATGCAATCAAATTATGAGGTCATATAGTCCAGAAAGTCCAACGTCGCGGCTCTAGCCTAACTGTTCGGAGTTTTATGGTGACAAGACATTGATTAAAGTCTGAAATTTCTTCGTATCGTTAGCTATGAGACGGATCGCAAAGCAGTGGGATCGCCCCCCTTTCGACTCGCAGAGCAGGGGAATCGCCCCCCATCGAATCGTCGGGCGAAGGGATTGCTCCTTCACGAACCGTTGCGACCCCCACGATACGTCCCTTGCTGCCACCACGATCTTTCGTCTCGCCACTCACGATCCGAACCGGCCTCCTCTCTTCTTCTTCGTCTTTTGTCTTCCGTCTCTTCTTCTCACCCTCGAACTCCAAGCTCCACGCCCATCAGCCATGGCGTTTTGATGATATCGTTAGAAAAAGCACAAATTTCCATCGTTTCTAGTCGAGAAAGTTCATGAAAAAGCGGCGTTCACGAATAAGAGTACTTTTTGTGGAGTTACCTTTCTAAAGATTGAGAGAATGTTCGGATTTTTGAAGGTTTGGAAAAATTGGATTCGTTCTTCGATAGCGCGAGACGATTCGGCAGAGAGAAAGAAGAAGGGGAATGAAGAGGAGGGGGTCGGCTTATATAGGCAAAGAGGGCGACCGTTTGTCTCCCTTTCTTTGTCCTATTCGATCCACGAAACATCATGCAGGCCGCGATCCAAAGCTTGTATCGCATAGAAGCCCACGGACCGCCTCAAACGATGGCCCACCAAACTCAAAGCCCGATACGACTCGAAGGAAAGTTCGCCTCGTTTCGCACAAAGGCCTAGATACTCGACTCGAGACGAGCACGTGACCACTCGGACCGTGGCGCTCTATGGCGATCCGATTCATGCATGCGTTGATTTGAACCAATGCGACTGTTGATTTACGTCCCTTCAAGAAAAGGCAGATTAGAATTTTCGAAGCATGTTCCATCATCGATAAAACATACTTCGAGGGGGCAAAATGTTGGCTCGCTTTTCGACCAAACCACCCAGGATCACTCGTGAGAGGAAAGCGAGAAAACACGTTCCCCAAGAATATGAAATATCGGATCGCACTCCGTCGTCTCGCCCAATATCGGATCGCCCCATCTCATCAGCGAACGACGCAGCCGGGCGATCCGATCCCAAACTTACATTGTTACCCCGAGCGAACCGATCCGATCCCCTGGTGCATGGCGAACCCTCTGACCTGTTCAAGCACGAGCTAGTCTTCATCGATCCGAATCGCACGGATCTGGCGACGCGTGTCTCTAACCATCACTTGGACCGATTCTCCCCATCTGCACGATCCGATTTTCAAGCAGATCACGACACCTATCCACAACGGCTAATTTGACCATTTCTTCAAGGGCGGCGATCCGATCCGATGATCTCGGGATGCGTGCCACGTGTCCACGATCCGCCTGACAAAATCAGCTATAAATAGCCCAGAGCTTGGCATTTTTCGGGATCCTTTTGGCAATATTGAGTACTGAATCCGCCATTGTTGTCGAACTACTGAAATATTGAGAGAAATCATTGTTGTATTAGCTTTTAAAGCATAATCAATAATATATAAAGTGGACGTAGGCTCGTTAACGCCGAACCACTATAAATTCTGAGTGTTATTTTCTTTTTCCTCGTTCTTCATTTGAAATTCTCTACTGTTCATAAGAATTTGGGTGTTAGGTCCAAATTTCGATCTAACATAAACCTCCATGGTTTTTCCGATTTGATTATAGAACATGCGGTTGACCAAACGTTGATACGTAGCTCTTGCATTCTTTAATCCAAATGGCATTACCACATAACAATATAACCCCAAGTCTATGATGAAACTTGGGTGCTGCTGATCTGGAATGTGCATGGGAATTTGATTGTACCCCGAATAGGAATCCATAAAGGATAAAAGCTCGTGTCCGGTCGTCGAGTCTACTAGTTGATCAATCCTGGGAAGAGGAAAGCTATCCTTTGGACAAGCCTTGTTCAAGTTAGAGAAGTCAATACATGTACGCCACTTCCCATTAGATTTTTTGACCGGGACAGGATTTGATATCCAGTCAGGATATTTCGAGTCCTTAATAAATCCATTATCCTTCAATTTCTCTACCACTTCCTTCAAAGCTGTTGACCGCTCTGGGCCTAACATCCGTCTCTTCTGCTTGACCGACGGGTGCTTTGGATTGATGCATAATGAGTGGCTCATAATAGCAGGCGAAATCCCACACATGTTAGCATGAGTCCAGGCAAACACATCTAAATTTTCCCTTAATAAATCCGCCAACTCTTGCGCTCGAATTGGGTCCATCTGCAATCCGATCTTTAGCACTTTTGTCGAATTTGCCTCATCAATAGATATATCTATTGTTGTCTCGTTGGGAGTCGCCTTTCTGTCCTCGGCTCCCTATCCTCTCTGGGATCTATATCCTCGAGCACATCTAAGGGCGACTCTCTTGGGGTTGGACCCCTTAATTGCTATGCTGAGTATTCCTTCGAAGGGGGTGAATCGTCCTTAGATTCTATATTCAACCCCTTCATTAGCATCTTCAATTCCTTCATGTAACAAGCTCGTCCCGTAGCTTGATCACCTCTAATCACCCCTATTCCTGCATCTATCGGGAATTTAAGCAGTAAGCACCAAGGTGCAATACATGCCCTAAACTCGGCGAGGGTCGCTCGGCCTAGGAAAACATTGTAGGGTGACTCAACATCCAAAACTACAAATTGCAGGATTCTCACTCTCTAGTGATCTCCTTATCCTAACGTCATTGATAATTCTACGTAGCCCATAGGAGCCATTGACACCCCCATTGAAGCCCTGTATCCATCCTTCGCCGGGCTTTAGATCTTTTGCTTCGAGTCTCATTTGTTCAAAAGCTTTCTTGAAGAGGATATTGACTGAGCTTCCATTGTCCACCAATACCTTATGGACTAAGGCGGGGCCGATGGACGTGGTAATTACCAGTGGGTCTTCAGTTGGTGATTAAATTCCGGTATCATCTCTACAACGGAATATGACGTCGTCTGACATCGTCTTTTGTTGTTTTACTTGGGTAATGTCTTCGAGGTTACTGCATTCTCCTACCTCAAAGTGCTTGGCGGCGTTAACGTACTGGTCCATCACTTTGAAACTATGGCTAGCTAGATGGGGTCTGCCTATATGGGTATTGATAACGATCCCCTTACCTTTCTTCTGGGCTGTGGCTTTAGAAGTAGGCTGGTTTTGGTTCGGGGCTTGCCCTCCTTGTCCCCTTTCCCATGGGGCAACCTTGTACTCGTCTAACTTCCCCTCCAGCAGCAATTTCTGAACTACATCTCTCAAATGACGGCATTCGTTGGTAGAATGGTCGTGGGTTCCATGGAACAAACAAAACTTTCCCGTTGTGATCTCTTTTTCAGTGGAGTCTCTGGGTGGTGGCTTTTTGTATTTCAATATGTTGTATGTTTCCAAATAAATGTTTTCCAAGGTATCATTCAATGGCGAATAATTCTCAAAAGTTTGGAATCGAGGTCTTTTGCTGGAATTGTCCCCTCGGTTCCTACTCCTCCTATTGTCGTTTCCATTCTTGTTGTTATTACCTTCGTTCTGGTTGCCGACATTCACCTCAACCTTTCCCGAACTGTCACCGAATTTCTTTATAACAACATTACTTTGGAAACCTTCCGTCGAGGACCCTGCTGACTTTCTCTTCCTATTTTCATGAGCTTCTTCTCGCCTTAAGTGAATATTAGCCTTTTCGTAGAACAATTCCCTAGTGGGGGTGGTTTCCCGGATAGATAATCCCTGAATTCTGTGTCCGGTCAACTCCTTCTATTAAGGCCATCAGAATAGTGGGTTCATGACGGTCATTAACTTCAGTGATAGCCAGGTTGAAGCGGTCCAAATATGATTTCAGAGATTCACCTGGAGCTTGTTTAATCCTTGACAACTCTATGACGCTTTTGGATTTTCAGGCATGAAGTCGAAACTGGTTCATAAAGCGCTCACTTAATTCTATGAAATTTGATACTGACGATGGAAGGAGTCTGGTGAACCACATTAACGCCACGTCATCTAGATAAATCAGAAAGGCCTTGCATCTTATAGCGTCTGGAGCTGCTGCAGCATTCACAAACCATGCATACCTCATCAGATGTTGTCCTGGGTCCGTTCTCCCTGAATATTGATCCATCTGTGGCAAGTTGAATCGCTGAGGGAACTGGAAGTCCAATATATCATCTATGAAGGGGGTATGACTTCACTCAATGCCCCAGTCCTCATTAGTGTATCGTCGGCTTTCGTACATGATCTGACGCACCGTTGCCCACACATCGGCATTTGTTAATGTTTGCACAGGTTCTCTAGGTCTGATATTCGGATTACCCTAGGTTCCTGATTAGGGGATAACCTTCTATTTCTAGCAACGGCTGCTCTACACTGCTCCCTATGCTCCCGGTCTATCTCAGGAGGAAGGGGATGGAGAAGTTGTTGTCGCATAGGATTAGTAATATTAGGATCCTTGGATAGAACGTGGGATCCACGCATGGGTAGCAACATAGGCTCTTGCAGGCTCGAGTCATCAGGTCCTAACACACGAGCCGCATCTTCACGGGATCCTAAAGATCCAAAGGTCAACTGATCAAGATTTTGACGTCGCTCAAGCGGCCTTCTTTCACGAGGACGTCCTTCATCTGAAGAAGATGAATAGTCTGCAGCAAGGCGGCGTGTTGTGGAAGGTGTCTTTTGCCTTCGTAGTTTACTGAGTTCCCTACTCATGGCGATCATTTCTCTCGCATGCAAAGATTGTCACATTTATGGGCTTCTAATGCATTTTTAGTACTCTTCAGCATGTCAAAAAAAGTGAAAAATCCCGGTGCATGATGGGTGCGGATGGAGCAGATTGATCGCCAGTTGTCGCGGCCGACATTGGAGCATTGGTGGGTGCTCAAGTAGAAGTACTAGCTTCATCCTCATTCGGTTCGGATTAGAGTAGGGTGTCAGAGGCGATTCGGTCCGGAGGGGTCTGAGCAGCTCTAGTACTTCCTGATCGATTCGGGTTCTCCTGGTCAGTTTGGTTCGGAACGTCCTGTTCGGAATGTCCTGTTCGGATCCGGTTTGTCCAGAGCTTAGCCCTCGCAACCTCGTCAATACGATGGCTTGTTGATCTTCTCTAGCATTGTTCCCCTTAGCATCTTGCACTTCTTTTCTTTTCCCTTTAGCCATAATGTCCAATCTTTCAATAATTAATCAGCAAATGCTTGAAAGTGTCGAAAATAGAGGATTAACTTCTTTGAACTTGAAGGTCCAAATAGTAGAACGATAATCCCAAAAAGCGAAGAATTCAAAGAATTCTCAGTGAAAGCACCAAAATGTTAGATCCAAAAATGGCTCTAACAACCAAACTAGGAATAATTTCTGATGAAATGAAATTAAAAATGAAGAAAACGCACAATTTATAGTGGATCGGCGTTAAATAGCCTACGTTCACTTTCTACTTTTTGTATTAATGAGTTGAATGTAGATACAACAATGATTCTTACTCACTTTCACTCATATCATACATAGATTCATTCAATTCTCTCTGAAATGTACTTTATAAGATGATTGTAATATGAAAATGGTGATGGAATTCGGTTCTCAAAGGGGTTTCAACTCTGAAAATGCCAAAAGACCCCTGAAATGTGCCTTGCGGGTGTATTTGTAGGTGAAAAATGCTCATGAAACGACTTCGGTTCGGATGCTCATGGCGCCCATCCTGTTACAATCGGGTTCGGGTGGGATATGATAGCGACAACGCATTAGGTTAGTGGTGAACATGGGGAGAACGTGGGTATAACCGCTCCGAGTCTTAGGGGAACATGGACATAGCTTCTGCAATTTCAGGTGCCCGGGATTGGTTCGGAAATACACCAATTGGGGGGTAGATCGGATTTGTCTGAACCGATCCGGTTCAACCTGTCCCCCCTTATTCTTCACTTGGTGCCTTATGTCTTGACCAAATGGACTCCAATCCGACCCGATTATTTGAGTGAGTGATCTTCATTCTTTGATCTTTGTGCAGCCTAGTTCACAAAGTAGGCTAACACCCATACAAATAAAACACATACAAATAATTAATAAAACAATAACTTTACCCCTTTTAGTTTACCCTTTCATAAAAAACACATTCCTCTTTCGTAATAATTCCCCTTCAAATATTCAAAATACCCCTTCCATTTTCCGCTTTTCGTTCAAAATCAAACAGACCCTTAGTGCTAGTTACAGCTAACGGTCGGTTTGATTATTAGTTTCATTTGACATGACATTTCACTAAATACACTGACTTCTCTTTTTAATCCCACTTTTTTTAACAATTGAAGTCCTACCAAATTATGGGGACAAGATTATGTCAAAAATTTAGGACACTACGAAGGACAAGCTTAATCAACTTTATAGTTAACAAGCTTTAAGCGCATCTTTAGTGAACCATTGTACGTTGAACCTGCATCTACATTCATGCGTTGCAGATTAAAGTTATTAACTGGGATTTTTTTTTCCTTTTTGGCCTTGTTTTGACATTTTATTACGCGAATAGCCTGGTTTCGAAAATAATTATGTTTATAGTTCGATTTTGGTCAATTCAACGCTAAGTTGGCCAAAATACATTGATGTAATTTGAAATTGCGTGTAAATAAAATTGCTTACGCTCCATTTCGAGTTGCGCCAGTGAAAATCTAAAAAAAGGCTTGTACCGTGCCTTCAAAATAAAACCAATTTTTTTCTTTACACAAACGCGATTTGAAATTGCGCCAGTGTATTATATTCAAATCGGCGTTGAAATAACCAAAATCGGACTATAAACGTAATTATTATAAAAATTGGGCTATTTGCGTAATAAAATGTCAAAGTGAGGCCAAATGTAAAAAAAAAAAAAATTGTGTTCGTTTTATGACCGAACCTGTGCAGTGTAGGAACAATATGTTGCTCATGATTAATATATCAGCCAACAAATCCGCAGCATGCGTGTGTACTGTACCGTGACCCGCATCGTGTGAAAGAAACACACGGAGTTAAATGCAGTTAATCCAAAAATGTAGAATAAGGCGTTAAATGGAAAAGCGAGGATTGGATTGGTTTGCAAGTTGGCCTACGTACATGAAAGAACATACCAGGCCCATAAACGCGATCGAAAGAATGATGTAATATTGTATTCGTTTTAGGATCCATCTTTTTGGATAGTTATTTGATGATGTTTATTTAAAATGGCTATAATTATTTGCTAACGGATATTATTGTGTCGTCTAAATTCAAATTCATCCGCCAATAAAATGTAACTAACAGTTCAGATCGAACGCCATTAGCAGGAGCGTTGCGCATGCACCTCCATTAAGATATATTCAACGTCTACTCTTTGTGGCCATGTTTGCATGCCTATTACATATAAGTTTGATATATATTAAGGGATTGTTAAAGGGACTCCACTTTTGGTTAAGGGAGAGACAATTTTTTAATTTTTGATGAATTGTTAAGGGGAGGACAAAACAAATTAGCCCTCCCTTAAGCATGTAAATTAAAATTCCAGTATTAACTATATAATCCTCCTATACATTAAAACTTTAAACCAACAGTTGACAATTCAAACAATAATCAACATCTTAATCCATCATCCTTCCAGATAAAAATATGCATTAATAAATAAATTATGCATTTGTACCCATGTAAAAAACCATTATCCATTCAACATCTGTAATGCTTGTACTTGTGAATGGATTGCGTTACACAATTACAGTTCTTGGATCATCAGATACATGCAAGACCCAGAATCCACTTTTCATTAGAAAAAAAACTTGTATCACTATACGTACATGCAACAACATAATTAATCTAGAATAAACAAAGGTGTGTGATTCAAATTTCAAAAGTATAAACAAACATATGCAAGTGTGTCTGATGCAACTTGTAATATTAAAACATATATTTTCAAAAAATGGTGGTCTGTATGGAAATCAAATATCAACATATCTTCAATTTTTTAAAGAATAGTGGTGAGGTATTTTTTTCGATTAATTGGTTTCACCACAAGCAGCTGCAATATTACACATCAATTGGCAAATGACAAAAGTGGAGAACGATAGAAATGGGGGAGAACGGCAGGGTTTAGGCAAAAGCGGACTGCCATATGTTTTTTTAGTCCGACAGAAATGGGGGAAAACATCACAAGGCAGGGGCATTTTTGTCTACATATCTTCTTCTTTTTCAGATTGTAAAGCCCCCCTTAACAAATAAATTTAAAGGTGGAGTCCCCTTAAAATTGACCCCCCCCCAACTAAAAGTGGAGTCCCTTTAACAATGCCCTATATTAAAGTTGATATGTAGTTGTCCAACTCATAACTGATATGGTGGAATTAAGAAATTCGAATAAATTTGCAAAGGAGTTGAAGTATAAATGTGAAAAATTAAAGTTCAATTGTTTGATTTCAACTTAAGTTGATGGTTGAAACATTTTTTTAAGTGATGACTTCAATGTCTGAATGGGTTTTAAGTATTAAATAATGAAGATAATGAAGACATGTCTATGATAATTTTGCAAAAAAAAGAAGAAGAATATATATTTAAGTTGATTTTCATCCTATACCAATCTGTTAACTTTTCTAGGCGCATTTAGCCATCGTTAGAGCATCTTCAACCTTTACTAAATTTAATATCACTAAATGTCTGTGTGTCCATGTTTATTTCACAATGTGAAATATATAAAACAAGCTTCTATAACAAAACTAAAATTTGTTCTCCAATGCAAATGTCTAAAAAGATACAATTTTGTATATATGTCATTATAGGAATATTTTAAAATTAAATATGTAAAAAATAATGGTTATACATCCTTCCAGATTGTGAAATACGATGTCAACTACTAGACATTATGTTTCACAATGTCATGTAACTTTGTCGACACACCATCTTCCATTTTTATTCAACAATTGCATTGGACATGATAAATTTAGCAAAAATGTTAATGAATGATGTGCCTTTGATTTTACATTCAAATTGATAAAGCATTAGAGATGCTATTAATTTCTGAATAGGATTAGCATTGGAGTGAAGGTTGTGTGGTCTAAGCACCCATTTGCATGAGCGTCACTAGTTTTAATTAAATGACGCTGCCTTACTAGCAGGCATATTAAAGTTTTAGATAGATTCTAATTTAATATTTATCAGGAAAGTAGAAAAGTCATGCGGGCTTTGCCTAACGTAATTGCATGCCAGCACAAACATCTTTTTCTATTTAATATTTAGGGCTATTTGATCGTCTCACATGTTGAATTACGTTTTGTGCATAGCGCTTCATTGATAAATTTAATAAATATTATACCACCTACAGTTCTTTTTAGTAGAAAATTTTCATTTTACAAGTTTGTCCTGATTTATAAAAAAAAACTTCCTAGGACTTATAGAAAATGAAATACTTTAAATAATTGCCTGAAATTACAACCATGCACAAAAAAATAACCTTGAAGGTGCGTTCACGACTTGAAAATACCCAATTTCCTCATTCGATGCGTCTGACGAATCGAATTGGAAAACGGGCTATTCTAACCCATTTGACGATTGCAACTTTTTGGTGCGTTTTGATTATTAATTAAGTTAATTAATAAATTTAGATTTTTTTATAAATTTTAAAAATTAATAACTTATGCAAATGAGATCCATTTAAAACGCGGTTTTTTGCGTTGCGATCGTATCGAAGTGCTCTACGTAATTTAGTTGGTTTGAACTGAATTAGAGTAATTTATAAATTTTCAATTCTATTAATACATCGTTTAAATGGTCCGTTTGATCCTACAATAGAGGGCAAGTCGAAAACAGTACATCTCAGGTAATCCAAGTCCAAGCTATATGAGAAAGTCCTAGTCACTGTTGAGTGTTTCCACTCTGAGGAACTGGAGGGTGAAAAGGAAGAGAGAAGCAAAAGAAAAAGGGTCAGACATAAAATCCGGTAGGTTCCAGTGATTTTCAAATATGCATAAAACAGAAATGCCAAGAAAGGTGAATATGACTGGATGAGAAATATAGTATCATATAAGGTGGCAAATAAACAGAACAGAACAACATGAAAGACATAACTAAACTATGATTGGGTAATGCATCACATTTATATCCCTAAATAGGTATGTTTGCACCAATACTAGTATAACAGGTTTAAAAGGATTAGGCATTTAACCTAATTACATATCAGCAGAATTAGGCATACCCTAAGTACATAATAGGATTATGTGTTAACCTAATTAAATAACAACAGGATTATGTGTACCGTAATTACTACCAATGCAATCGACTCCCTACTACGTAAAATGTAAATACCTTGTGTCAGCCGCGACAGTAGGGTGTATCACTCCTAACCCAACAACTTATATAACACAGACCTATTTGTTGGTGGTACAGCGGCTTATCTTCCCTAGTCGGACTTATGGACGCTCATGACTCCATCGGAACGCGCCCATACCCACCTCCCCCATGCGAACCTCTTACTATCTAGTTTAGTAAAGCGCGGCCTGGCCTATACCTAGTGCGAGGCCCCCTCTGAAAATTTCCAACAGGGATACTGATTGATATGGGTTGCAAACTGCAGATTGACACAAACGAAACCCCCCAAGCTTATTCCCCCAAAACTAGGATTTAAGAGTCCCTAAAACCCAATACACCAGTAGAATGAGGGACCTCTTAGCTTATTAATAATCATGTTTAACCTAGCAGGTTTAGGTTTACTAATAACCATGGTTGTAATATTACATGTCATTATGCGTGTACAACCCTTCCCCAAAACACTTGCCCAGATGTATACAATTCCTATAACGGTTCAGTTTATTAACCTATATCTGGTACTTACAATATTCTATCATGTCATTTACTCAATGTTTGTATTTAGTCAAATCTAACATGTTTATACATATGCATATCATTTATCTAATCATGTCCCCAAATCACAGCGTGTACAGGTTTATGCATATTATCCATTTTTATCAATTTACAGCAAGTATATACACTTATCCCTTTTTATCAATTTACAACAAGTCTAAACATGTTTATATCATCCCTTTCCTAAATTATAATAAAACAGTCCCCAATTTAACATCATGCCTAAATTCCTCATTTGATGTCATTCATTATTGCCTCGATTATACGCACACTCTAATCAGATATTGCCTAGGCTTTCAAAGACTTAGCGTAAATAAAAAGGAAAAACAGATGAAGGAGAATAGAATCAAATCACATAGGCATATACACAAGACTAAAAACAAACTAAAACATAGAAACAGGTGAAAAGGAAGATAGATACATATACCTTACTACTTACCTAACAGTAAAGGCATATGTGTCGCTTATCATAATGGCATAGGTGATTAACAGTGAAAATTTTATATAGCAATTATCTTATAAACACCGTAAATCCTAACCCAATTTTATTTAACTATCATGTTATAGTCTAAGAAATCAGATCTGAAAATGACAGGGAACTCACAGTGGGTCCTGGTGAAGAAGAGACTAAATCTCTTTTATATATATATATATATATATTTGTGTGTGTGTGTGTAACTATATGTCGTAGAAAAGTCCAATCTTGTCCTTTTAGTTGTTGTATGTACGCAAGTCCTAAATGTTGTCTCTATAGATCTAGGCTTTAGCAGCATTCCCCCCATTATATATGTTTATATTTTTAGAATAATTTCATAGAGGCAGAAGTGAAAAAATACTGTGTATTGGAATGAGATAAGCCACCTATTTATAGATTCACAAGGTCAACCTTAGCCTTAATATTCTTGGATTTTAATCTTTACCGTACATGTAGCGTTGAGTCAGCATCGAACCTACTTAGAAAACTGTCCAGATTAACAGAACGCACCTGCCCAGATCATTTGTAGGTCATCCCACCGACCCATGGGTTCGACCCAACTGACCTTGGGTCGACCCATGAGTCGACCCAAGCCGATTGTGGGTCGTTCCACGATGGTTTGGTTTCGCAGTAGTTATCCCGCTTATCTCATTTGAATGTTTTTGTATTATTCTTTATATTTTATTCATACATAAGCCCCTTATATGTATACAAACTTCTAATGCCTATAACTTCTTCATACGTTGTCCGTTTATGCATACTTGGGGTCTACCTGAACCAAAGCTCCAAGAAAAATGCAAAGGTAAAGTCAATTTTACTTAATTCTGAATATTTAATTAAGTAATACCCAAATAATTATATTAAAGTATGGTTATAATTTATTAAAGTTTGGGTTGTTACATCTGAGCTCGCCAGGAAGAAGTGATAGGGGTAGCTTTACTGGAACTCATTAGGTAAATATTCAATTTTTCTCACTATGATATTTTTGGCATAAGGTAAAGTTCTTTTTTGAAGAGTTCATGTTGTGAAGGGAATTTTTCTCGAGATGGGATGTTGGAGATATGTGATTTTGCATTAAGTTGGAGTGTTAAATTTGGTGATGTAAAATCACAAATAAAGGGAAATAAATATGTAAAATGGAAAATAATAGTTTTAATATGGATATGAATAGATTTTTGATTGCATTTGCATGAGATAGCAAAGAAATAAATGTAGGTGTTATTTTCTTAAATTTATGCTAAGGAAAGGAATTAGCGATTTACTTGCTATGTTTGGGCCGTTAGTTACCATAGTAATTTACATCCATTATTTATTATCATGTCATGGTAATTTGATTGATGACTCACATATATTTCACTAGCTATGTATTGTGGGTAGACTTCATTGTAACACATCCTGACATTCAGCCCGAGATCCCCAAACAGAGTGTCTCTTCTTGATAATCCTAATTCAGGGTTTTGGTTATGTAAACTCTTATCTTGTAATCCCTTATATCTCTCTCTTATGTGTAATAAAATATCTCTTCGTTGGACTGGACAACACTATCTTCTTGATGATAGTGGAACCAATATAAATATTGTGTGTGTTTTTTCTTCTTTATAGTTATTTACTATTTGTTTTGAGTAATTGAATAATTTACATTAAATTGATGTTCAATTTACAAGTCTAGATCATGTTTATTGTGCTTCCACATCTATGCAATTTTTCGCACAACGGATTGGTATTAGAGCTTAGATCATCACATAGCTTGGAGTTAATTTGGATTAAAGATTGTAGATTTCAGAGATGACGTCGTTTTCAATGATGACTATTTTTAATGGAAAAAACTGAGGGATTTGGAAGCCTAAGATGGTGGACGTTCTATTTCTCAATGTTCTTCATGATTCGATTGATGGAGATGGGAAGAAGACCTTCGATATGGATGCAAGAAGATTGAAGAAGATGAAGATGAAGGCGATTGTTTTTGGTACGCCAATGCCTAGATGATTTGGTTCCTGTTTCAGATAGGGGTCTTCATGTTGAAGATGCTCTAGTGATCCAGAGTGATCGAGGAAGGAGCTCAAGTCAAGTGACAAACGGGTGTCAATTTGGAAAATCCATAGGGTGGACATTTTGTGGTGTTATAAATGCTTTTGAGACCGTTAGTTTTCCATGGTATACCTCAAGTGAAAGTTGCATCTTTTACAGGCAGTGGGTTGTGTTTGTAATTGAGAAGGTGTTGACGTAGCCCATTCAATTCGAGTGGGTGTGATTGTAGCCTAGAATTCAAATGATTTTCACCGTACTACGGAAAAAGGCGGGGTGAACTTGTGGCCCTGAAATCGAGAGTTGTAAATTTGAAGATGAGAAAGAGCTAGTGATGACTTGTTTGGTGATTGTTGGAGATATGTGATATTTGAATGAAGGTGGAGTGTTGAATTTGTTGATTAAAATATTTTTTGTAGAGGACTATAATTAACTAGTTAATTTAATTAATTAATCAATTAATTGATTTGATTGATTAATTGATTTTATCATAGAAGGAAAGAAATAAAAGATTATACTCTAGAGATATTTAGATGGGGCAATTTGGATATTTTCCCTAGTCTTCTATTCTTATGTACATGCGGCCTTCTTGGTTAGATTAGAAAAATCTGGAACCTTGTGAGATATCTGAAGGGGTATTGTGCCTTCATGGCTTGCATCGTGGAGAGGAAGATGTAGAAATTGGAGCTGAGAGAAGCTATTCCTATTTACTCCTGATAGACGCAGTTGTTGCCTCCAGGTTTATTCAAAGGTTTGCCGTCATTCTTCATTGCTCTTCTTCTCCAACAATATTTGTATTCATCTAGATATTCTTTTCCTTTCTCAACATGGTTATTGATTTAATTGTGGTTTTTTATGTTGGTTTTATATCATTGAGTGTAAACAAAATTTTGGTGAATCAATAAAGAGGGTAGTTGCGTGGAATATTTATGTATTACTACTATTTCTGATCTATTATGTTGTTATTTTCAATAAAATTCATCTTCAAGTGATTGGGTGGAAAGATCTTTTTTTTTCTTTTCCGTTGCACACAAAACCATAACATACTGTGCCTAGCCCGATCCGCAAGCACTACATTAGTAGTTGATCTTAGTCGTATGCATATTGTAAGCTGTTAGTATGCCATTCCGAATTTCAAACTGTACCCCTATTACTACGACAAAAAGTCCTTAACTAGGAATCAATTGAAGTGTACATATATGAAAATAACAAGACCGTAAAGTGTACAGTGTACATAACGTTGAATATCTCTTAGATTTAACATAAGGTACAATGTTGCTTACAATTTCTTAAATTACCAATTATTACCAATACAAAGCTTGAATTAACTTTAAAATTTATGTTTTGTTGAAATGCGTGAACACTATTGATGGATTGACACTTATGGCTGTAGAACAGTTATTCAGAGAATGAATGTATGTAAATTGATAGGCAAGAAGAAATATTTATTCAATATTTTTTGTTCATAATAGATTTATTTGTCAATTTCAGTTGAGTATCGCTGTTAATCCATAAAATACGGATTAAAGGTAATAGACATGTTTAGGTCGTTATAAGCCTTTAGGTCATGGTAGAACCTTTTACTGGTTTAGCCCATTACAAATATTTAGGTCATTATAGTGCTTAAGCTAGTTCCATGGGCTGGGTTGCTAAGCCACTCTGAGTCGCCCTATTCTTGACTTGTTATAAGTCTTTAATGCTCCAAATTCTTTGGCCCATCGAAATTTTTAGCCTGCTCTATGTTGCCGTAGCGCGAGCCGCCTCATGACACAAAGTTTGGGACGCTCGGCCTTGCCTTAGCTCGTTCTGCCCTGCCCTAGCTCACCCTGCCTTGCTTTACTCGAGCCATCTCAAGACCAGATTGAAATGGGTCATTCTGGCGACCTAAGGAAGGTAGAAAGTATTTATAACTCTGCCACCTGGTTTGAATCTCACCTATAAATACTCTCCTCATTCCTTCATTGAGGGGGACCGAATTTCAAGACCCCAAAGGGCTGCCCAATCATTTTCTAAGCATTTTTAAGTGATTTTCGCCTATCCTAACATCATCTACGGAAGTTTAAGCATAAAGGTCATTATGGAATCCATGGGAATCTCTTCATTTCTAGAAGGGATCTAATTGAACAAGGGAAAGGATGATGAGAATGAATGTAATTGAAGTGATTGTATGCATTGTAATCATTGTGAAAGTAATGAGAATGGATCGTAAAGTGGATGTAGATCACGTTTGATCCAACCACTATAAAGTATGGTGTTCTTTACTTGCTTTTCTATTACTTCATGGCTCCAAGTTTTGTTTCTGCTTAACATTTTGAGAAGTACATTTTAGTACCTTTGGTGTTGGAATCTAATTTGCAATTTAACATTTGGCGCCCACCATGGGGCTCGCATTTACATCTCCTTCCTTCACTCTTCTCTCAAGTCTAAGTGCCTTGGATTAAAGCCCTAAAACGTTTCCCTTTCAAAAAATAATGGAGAAATCTAAGAAGACCACAAGCAAAAATGTTGGAAATACCGACAACATTGCTAATGAAGAAACTCTGCTTACCAACCATTTCGAAATGGGAGAAGACTTGGTAAATAGAGTCGGTGTGACTAAAAATGACTTGAATGCCGCTATCGCCAACATGAACCAATGAATGGATGCTTCTGCCAAAGCTATGATGGAGAAACTTAATGCCGTCCTTAATGCTCGACCAAACCCAGCCCCTCCGAAAGTCCATGTTGAACTCGAAGAGAATGGCAACTCATCTGCTTTCGATCTTAACTGCCACAACAACATGGAAAATGATAATGATCGAATAGGTGACAAGGATGAAGCTAACATTGAAAACTTGAAGCCATGAGCTAAGAATCGTTCCAGGATGAAAGGCCAAAAGGCTAGCAATCCTGTCGCAAGGGTATCTCCTCACCGGGAAGGTAAAAAACTCGGACTTACTAATCAGGATCGCGTGCCTAGACGAACATTTGGAAAAGAGCTCAGCTTTGTAGAGTGTCATAACACTGAAGAATATATCTCGAGCATGATAGAACAAATCATGAAGAAGAGTCGGGATGGCAATGACGATGAAAGGGAATGGGATTTTTCTCCCGATAGTACTCCATTCACTAAAAGAATCCTTGAAGCGGAGTGTCCGAAGAAATTTAATCCTCCAACTTTTCCTCCATACAATGGCCTTGTCGATCCAAACTATTTTCTGTTCAAATAAATGGCATATGAGTGCAGCTAAGGCGACTGATGAGATGAGGTGCACATACTTTCCTCTTTACTTACAAGGCGCTGCATCACTATGGTTCACAAAGATGTCACCTAAATCCATAGACCGATTCTCCGACTTAACCAAGGAATTCAAAAAGCAGTTTGGCTTGTATGCTACCAAAGCCAAATATGTTATAACGCTTTCGACAATGAAGCAAAATACAGGGGTATCTGTTAAAGCTTTCCTCAGTCGATTCAACGTTGCTCTGTCCGAAGTGAGGATTCCAAAACTGCACATAATTCTCATGTCTTTAATTGGCGCTATAGATGAAAAGTGCGAATTTAACAGATGGATTAAAATGAAAGAACCAAACACACTCGAAAAATTCTATAAAAAGGCCAAGGAATACATGAGAGTTGATATTAATCCTATGCCCCTAGAAATTATTGATGCTAACCCGCTTCATGAAGCTCCCGAAAATGTTGCTACCCAGTATGGGCAGAAGAGTACTCAAGGGCGGAAGCACACTAACAACGAGAATGGCAACAAGGCAAATAAAAAGTCCTACCTTTTCAACTGGTCAGAGCTAATGCCTTTGAATGGCACTCCTGAGAATATCTATCTTGCAACAAGGAATTCTAAAGAGAATGTTGAGCCAAATCCGATAAGGATAAGCGACAAAGCAACCAACTCAGGGAAGTTTTGTAGGTTTCACAACTAGCCTGGTTATAACACTAATGAGTGCAGACGCTTAAAGAACCTCGTCGAGGAGTTGATCAGGAAAAACAGGTTGCAGCAGTATGTAAAGAATCCGCAGGCCATGAATCCTTCTGCAACACCCCAAGGGCAAGGGGGCATCAAATGATCAGTCCGGTCCAAACAACAACGCTTCTATTAAACCATTCCAAAACCAATTATCAACTAATCACCATTGATTGTACTTCAGTCTTAATGGCCTGGAATAAGCGATCAACTTCGCCACCACTCTACTTCATGCTTTATTTTCTGTCGTAGTTCATGCTTTATTTTGCATCTTACTTTCTGTTATATTCAAAACTTCTTGTAAATAATCTGTAATAATCTGCAAATGATGCATTGAACATTGTCTCTACGACTAAGGGAATATTTGTTTAAATGAGTTTCTGACTTGCAAAATTATATGTCAAATCAAAACTTTCTTAAAAGGTGATTTCATATTGCAGGCCATCTGTCGAGCACTTTTTCCTGTAACATCGTGATCCTAACAATGCTAGTTCAAGAGCCAAATGCTGTAAATATCGACATACATGAATACAAAGATAGAAAAGCCCCACCTTGAAAAGTGAATGGGAATGTTGCAAAGATCCAGACATCGAATAAGCGCCATGACAAACAAATACGAGACCTGTAACATTTTGCGAAGAGCCGCTTCTATAAGTGAGGAGTTCAGAGCCTCAGTATCTAAATCAAAATAGCCTACCAAGTCAAGTATCCGATGAAGGGAATGACGGCTGCCCCGTGAAACGATATAATAGCCACTCAATCCATTCGCGTAGCATCTAAAAAAGTCAAATGTGAAGAATGATCAAATCTATTTGCATAACATCTGGAAAGTCCAGGTGTGAAAAGTAAAATCCATTCGCATAAAATCTGAAAAAGTCAGATGTGAAGAATGATCAAATCTACTTGTGTAACATCTGGAATGTCCAGGTATGAAAAGTAAAATCCATTTGCGTAGCATCTGAAAAAGTTAGATGTGAAGGATGATCAAATCTACTTGCGTAACATCTGGAATGTCCAGGTGTGAAAAGTAAAATCCATTTGCGTAGCATCTGAAAAAGTCAAATGTGAAGAATGATCAAATCTATTTGCGTAACATCTGGAATCCTCAGATGTGAAAAGTATAATCCATTCGCGTAATATCTGAAGAAGTCAGGTGTGACGAATGATCAATCTGTTTGTGCAAACATTTAAAGCCTCAAATGGGAAGAGTAGTAAACACTCTATTGATCGTTAGCATCAATAAAACACCTGATCCGATAACGAAAAACATTGGGGTTCTAATCAAGGTCCTCCCTCAGGGAACCCCTTTTCCAATCTATCGGCGCTTGAGTTAGACAGTGTAATTGAGAAGTAAAGGTCTTCGATACACGAACTAACTAAATCAGATTGTAGACAAAGTTCATGTTAAATCAATTTACTTGAAATCGCAAATGTTAATCAGCGCGAATCATTAAAATGATAACACTTGAAACCCACATGTGGCTTTATATTGATTAACTGAATTTAAGCGTTAACACAAGTTGGAATGTCGTGTTCGTGCGAATAATTTCCAATAAGTTTTAAACCATTGGGTTAATCCAAACATTCTATTTTGTTTAAACTAAAGTGTGCTATAATTCATTGTTAAAGTTTAACTAATCCATTATCGATGCGGACGATAGATGGTGATGTATAAGTCCAATGTTATGTAATTGCTTGTCCTCTTTTGTAAAACAGGAGATGCGAAGCGTTCAGGAAAGAAACCATTATTGGATATTAATGCAAAGCAAAAGTGAGTCAAAGCTAAATGATAGCTTAAGGTACAACAAGCAAAATACATTACCATCACCACATCACGAGTTCAGTACAGAGATTTCAGACGCAAAATAACACAAAGTAGTAAGCGAGATCGACGCTCGCATATACAACAGGTCTAGAGCATAAGTGCATAAAGGAAAATAACAAAAACCAAGTGAGGGAGTTCCTTCTTTCCATCAGTAAGTCATTTCTCGGTACGAGCAGGGGAAGAAGAAGTAGCATCAGTCGGTTTCGTTTGGCTCCCAAGAGTAGCGAATTCCGCAATGATTTCATCCTGGGCCCTGAGAGCCTGGATAGGCACGACTTTGTCCTTCTCCAGGGTGCCGATGCGTTCGATATTCTCCTTGTTTAGCCTTTGGAAATCACAAGCAAAAGTGTTCCAAGCACCCAATTTGCGTTCAGTATACCTTTCAACTTTCGCAATGTGCTTCTCCATCCAATTCCTAGTAGATTCGAGTTGTGCCAATGAGTGATCCTTCAAAGTGTCCATATCCTCGGGGATTGATCGCTTGTCGGAAGAGTATATATCCAGGTCAAACTGGTCAAAGCATAACCCATCAAAACACCATCCCTGGAATCATTCAGTAAGCTCGAATCTGCACAGCTCAGGAACATAACAGGGCTTGTCTATGATTGCTTGGAGTTCAGCCAAAGTTGGGGCAGCAGAAGTAGTTTGAGTAATAGATGCAGGAAGCTTGTCCAACCTGCGGCGTTTCCAAGTATCGTCCTCGCGTGAAGTCCCTTTAATCCTTTTAGACATCCTATACAAGTAGTGATAGTCAAAAGTAAATGACATGCCAGAAGACAACTTGTTCAAGACATTTAAATTGCTCCTACTAGTTTTGAGCATTTGGGCAGTCATGTATAGCTTCAGGCTCCCGGTCGTTCTACATAACCAGAAGCTTTAGGTCGCAATAATAATCCAGTTTCTTGGATCATCTTCCGATTTCAAAGTCTTTAGTTCGTGAATGACCTAAAGCTTCGAGACTAAAGTGACCCAGAGTCAAGGACTAAAATGTCGACCTAAGGTCCTAAGTTATTATAATGACTCAAAGTAAGATCATGGCCTAAAGCCTTAAGTTATTGTGGCAGTTCAAGCGAGATTACGATCTAAGGCCCAAGGTGATGGAAGCGACCCAATTTAAAGTGTAAACTTCTAAAAGTGCAACGACCCGGGATGGTTGACAAAGGCGTTTCAATTTTTGGGAAAAGCATGGATTTGGGAATTCAGATCATTTTTAAGCAATAAAATCATGCAAAAATCATCATTTCAGCATATTCATCATTTTCTAGAAAAAGCCATGATAAATTACAAGAATTCACACATAGGATTCAAGCCGAGACCATTACAAGGATACAAAAGTTCTTAGAATCAACTTGATTTCAAAATCAAAGTAAATCTTGGAGCTCTGAATTTGAAAAGCTTGATCGTTAGTAGAATCATTGAAGAAATCAAAGTCGCTAGAAGAATCAGAAGTTGCTTAGAAAGGTGGTTGGAATTTGACCTCAGAAAGCTGCCATTAATGAGCTTGGAGCAAGAAAAGGAGTGTATAAAGGAACGACGACCTAGGTCAAAGAATATATACGCGTAAAGTGTAAATGGGCCAAGTTTAAGCAAAAGGCACGACAACAATCCATGAAGCTATGCGAACTGAAGCATGAAACAATCTAAAATATAGTGCGACATAAAACTTAAACGCAGCCTAATACATGTCAAAACCATTCAAATCAAAGCCCGTACTACTTTCAATAAATACAAGCTTTGAGGGGCAAAATATTAATCCATAAAATATGGATCAAAGAGAAAAAACATGTTTAGGTCGTTATAAGCCATTAGGCCATGGCAGAATCTTTTGCTGATCTAGCCCATTATGAATATTTAGGTCATTATAGTGCTTAAACCAGTTCATATGGGCTGGGTCGCTAAGCCACTCTGGGCCGCCCTATTCTTGGCTCGTTATAAGTCTTTAACACTCCAAATTCTTTGGCCCTCCATAAGTTTTAGCCCGCTCTACGTTGCCACAGCGTCAGCCGCCTCATGACACAAAGTTTGGGATGCTCCGCCTTGCGTTACTCGTTCTACCCTGCCCTAGCTCACCCCACCTTGCTTTAGCTCAAGCCATCTCAAGACCAAATTGAATGGGTTGTTCCGGCGACCTAAGGAAGGTTAGAAAGTATTTACAACTCTGCCACCTGGTTTGAATCTCACCTATAAATACCCCCCTCATTCCATCATTGAGGGGGAATTTCAAGACCCCGAAGGGCTGCCCAATCATTTTCTAAGCATTCTTAAGTGATTTTCGCCTATCCTAACATCATCTATGGAAGATCGAGCATAAAGGTCATCATGGAATCTATGGGAATCTCTTTATTTCTAGAAGGGATCTAACTGAACAAGGGAAAGGATGATGAGAATGAACGTAATTGAAGTGATTGTATGCATTGTAATCATTGTGAAAGTAATGAGAATGGATCGTAAAATGGATGTAGATCATGTTTGATCGAACCACTATAAAGTTTGGTGTTCTTTACTTGCTTTTCTACTACTTCGTGGCTCCACTTTTTTTTTATTTAACATTTTGAGAAGTTCATTTTATTAGCTTTGGTGTTGGAATCTAATTTGCATTTTAACAATCGCTATTACTATATTTTATATATAATAAAACATATTCACATAACATAAATACTTGTATATAGCGGTCAATCAAGAAGGTCACTAAAAATAAAATTAACAACTTGGGAAACTTGAAGAATACTCTGGTAAACTTTGGGTATTCAAAAGATAAGTGTAAATTAAGTAGCAATTAGGGGTGCAAAATAAAATTGTTCATTTGAATTTTCTCATTATCCAACCTAGCTAGTTCTAATATGTTACTATCAATCCATTTTCTTTGGAAATGACAATGTACAATTATTAATATTTTATTTAGTTTATTTTTATGCACATACAATCAAGTGATAATATACATGGATTTCATATGATCCTTTTGTTACCGGATCTCCAACTCATGCGACATTGGGTTAGTAAATACTATATTAATCGATGTATTGTAGAAAATACGTATTAATATTAAATTCAAAACCTGAACCTTTTGGGGAAGTTGCAAAATACATATCAATATTAATATATATACCTCTACATATTAATTTTGTCTACTACATTGCATTGACATAAAAAAAAGGAATTTTAATGTTAGGATTTTGTGCGCAGCAGAAGTTTGACAAAACACCCAAAAAACAGATCAAAACTTTTTCATCCAGTCCCTTGGAGATGATTATGATTGAAAAACAAACAACAACACAAACAATATTGGAAATATAAACACACGGTATTCCACCCAACTACCCTCTTTATTGATTCACCAAAATATTGTTTACAATTGTTCTCAACTGTCATTACAAACAAGCAAACCTTGAACCAATAACCTTATTGAGAAATAGATAGAGAATATCTAATGGCTAAACAATTTGAGGAGAAAAACAATGAAGAACAATGAAACCAACCCCAATGATTCTATTTAATAACCGTCGAATTTTTCACACCTAATGAAGATGTTAACTAGGTCTTTATAGAATGAATTGCTTCATACCCAAATTTTATTGACACCCAAGTTATCTTTATATATATCAAAAATCTATTGGGTAAGCACCAAATAATCCTTGCTTTCACTTTCAAGTATCCCACAAATATAACAACAAATATCTCCACAAAAAAATGGATCTACATAGATAATTTGTTGCCCACAATTGTGATTTGTGTATCACAAATCTCAACACTCCACCTTGATACCAAATTACAATATCTCCTCCACTGAACACCAGCCAACTTTGCTCCCACTTTCAGCCTACTTTTCTCAATTGACATCATTACAAACCTCCATCATCGCCCATTAATGGTCCACCTCCCTCATCTATACACCATGCCAATAATGATCTTCAAAAGCGTTTATGATACCACAAAGACCTCCATTTCATCTTTGTGGATTTCACAACTCGACATCTGTCTTTCGCTTGACATAATCTGTTCATCTCCAGGATTCGTCGAGCATCGTCAACATTTAGACATTTGTCAATACCATGATCCTCCATCTTAGGACCATCAATAGTGGCCATATTAACCTCTCCACCTTGCAACAGACTAGGTTCTTCAACCATCACCCACCTTCCACTGTCGACCACCGAACTTGCCAAACTATATAAGTTTCCCTCCTCCAAAACTACTCGCACCATCACACGATCATCCTTGTTCACTCTTAAAACTTCACCTTGAGTCAGTGAAACCGCGACGATCTAACTGACCGAGAGATATGAGGTTATTCGAAAAAGTGGGTATGTACCTCACACCGACCACTTCTCTCACCACTCCATCTTGCATCCAAAACCTAACAGCTCCAACTCCATAAATTGGCAGTTCTACTCCATTGGTCGTCTTTATCATGCCAACACTCTTCTATGAAGAAAAACTTTTCACATTTCGATATATGTGAAAACTAGCTCCTGAGTCCATCTTCCAAGGCTCCACAACACCAAATAGGCCATTTTATAAAGAATCGCCTTAGGTACCTTTAGCAAAGGCTTCATGTGCCTCATCACTATTATTATCACCTCGCGCCTTCTTCTTCTTCTTCATATCTCGTATATATGAATAACAATCATTGCGCTTATATATATAACTAACAATCATTGCGCTTATGACCTTCCTTCTTGCTATGGAAACGAGTTATTGTACCTTTACCCTTGGCTACCTTTTTCTTCCAAACCATATCCTTCGAGTCCCTTGATACAATCGCCTTACTTCGAACTGATTTCAGCTTTGGATCTTTTCTCTTAACTCCTCATTCAAAGACTGCTACGAACCATTTTTAAAGAGTTAGTTCCATTAGCATTGGAATTATTCAATGAAACAATAATAGTCTCCCAGGTTTCCGAAAGAGAACTCATCA
This sequence comes from Allium sativum, assembly GCA_030737875.1. Taxonomy (NCBI): domain Eukaryota; kingdom Viridiplantae; phylum Streptophyta; class Magnoliopsida; order Asparagales; family Amaryllidaceae; genus Allium; species Allium sativum. The sequence goes on along the minus strand of CM060925.1, from coordinate 197,879,390 downwards.
ACAAAAGAGCCTACAACTCATCATCAAAATTGACCTTCATGTTTGCCAATTGATTGACGACATCCTGAAACTCGTTCAAATGCTCTGCAAATGACTTTTCCTCATGCTACCTTAGTTGAGCCAGCTTTCGTACTAGAAAAGCCTTACTTGTATCACTCCTTGACTCATATTGCGATACTAATTTGTCCTACAACACTTTCACGGATCCACAACTAGCCACATAGTGGAACACCGAATTATCTAAATATTGGCAAATCAACGCAATCTCCTTTTTGTCCATGTTCTTCCACTTTCCCTCATCCATATTTGAGGCCTTCTCCCAATCTCCATCAATGGGATCATGTGAATCATTGAGAAATAGAACGTCCTCCATCTTCGGCATCCATTTACCCCAATACTTCCCATTCAAAATAGCCATCTTCGAAAATGTCATCATCTCTAACATCTACAATCTTCAATCTAACAAACACTCCAAGCTATGCGATGATCTGAGCTCCGATTCCAACTGTTGGGGTCTTGTGCGTAGTGGAAGTTTGACAAAACATCCGAAAAACAAAATGAACCTTTTTCACCCAATCACATGGAGATGAATGTGATTGAAATACAAACAACAACACAAACAATATCAGAAATATGAACACACGATATTCCACCCAACCACCCTCTTTATTGATTCACCAAAATATTGACTACAACCGGTCTCAATTATCATTACAAATAAGCACAACTTGAACCAATAACCTTATTGAGAAATAGGTAGGGAATATCTAATGACTAAACAGTTTGAGGATAAAGACAAAGAAGAATAATGGCACTAACCCTAATGATTTTATTTAATAACTATCAAAATTTTCACACCTAATGAAAATGTTAACTAGGCCTTTATATAATGAATTGCTTCATACCCAAGTTTTCTTGACACCCAAGTTATCTTCATATATGTTAAAAATCTGTTGGATAAACACCAAATAGTCATTGTCTTCACTTTCAAATATCCAACAAATATAGCAACAAATCTCTCCATAAAAAATGGATCTACATAGATAATTTATTGCCTATAATTGTGATTTGCATATCACAAATCTCAACATTTAACGTTTATTGTTGTTGTTCAAGATGAATCAAATGCATATAATTGAAAAACGACACCACAAGTATCAACATTTGAAGAAAAAAGGAGAAGGAAAAAAAGATTGAACGCGAGAGACAACATAGATGTGCAAAAGCACATGTATTATTTATTATCAATTTTTTTGCACAATCGAACAAATTATATGCCTCACTTGTCACTATTATATATGATTACTACAGACAGTGTATGCGAAGGCAAAAAGAGTGAGAAGTTTAGTACGAATTAGTTACCTCACTTGTCACTATTATATACGATTACTAAAGACTGAGTACGGAAAAGGAAAAACTAATGAGAGGTCTAGTAGGTCAGGTGGCATGCCTAGCGGATCTCCTAGAGGCTTGAATGTTAGGTTCCCTTGAGGTGGCATGACTAATAAGGGCATACGAGCAATTCTAAATGCAAGATGCATTTGAATCCTCTTGTAGTTGCACATCCAGTGATTTTTTGATAGTATTTTGTGGAATAGGATCATGAATTGATGGCTGCATTTAGTGATCTAGAAATAATAGCAAGGTGACTCTGGCGAGGTATCTATGATTTTAAGACTCAAAGCATATATTTTTTCTTTAATACCATATTTCTATTAGAAAAACATTTTTATTTTTATTATGGCTATAAAATGTAGTTTGCGCTATACTAGTAAACATTATGTTTTGTGATATGTTGTCCATTTGGTCAAAATTGTGTGAACTATGTTCATTTTTTGTCTACTTTTTTTTTCGTGAATTGCATATGATGAAATATAGCTTGTAGTCATATGATCTACTAAGTCTATATTTTTGACATTTAGTCTAAAGCCTTGTGATTATTGTTATTTGTCTTCTTTTAATGTATAATTATTACAATTATACCATCAGAAGCATAATTGTTATGCGTCTATCATAATTACTTTTTTGGATAACTTTTGTATTACGGGCCTTTTTTATTCTTGTTGAAGCTTTTAGGGATGTTTGAAGCTGCTGTTACTGGCTACAATACATGGTATGTTACTAACGTGGAACTCATTCTATTAAGGGAAAACTATCTGACTTATATTTCCCAGATTATTATTAGGGATACCGTCTTTAAAAGGTACATCTTATTTTGCCTCTCATATCTATAAGCGCAATTTAATATTAGTTTTGAATACAAAACTATAAAAAATGTGTGAACGTTGAATGAAATAGAGAATTTTAGAATCAAACATTGCTGTTGCTTTTATTTCTCCAAAAAAATTAATACATTACAGCTCGTTGCTTTGAATTTTAATCAACTTATGTACCGTCTAAAAGAGTGAATGTCCTAATAATCAACCCAGCAAGCATTCAAATTAACAGCTATACATATTGTTAACAATAAAAATCATAAGCATTGAAATATATGGTTATGGTTCTATACATAAGGGAATCTAGGGTAATCTAGTTCTTCCAAGCCTAATTTAATTCATCATTTCCTAGATATCGATGTACCAAGTTCGAGATTAGTTACTCTTCCTTCAACAGGTGAGTATCATGCTTATGAAACTTAGAAAAATGTTATCTTAGGATAAAGGCATCATAAGATCATTTCTAGGAATAACAAAAATTCTTATTGTGGATGATTTGATAGTCATTTCCCACTTATAGTTGGATCCGAATTAGCAATATAAAAGCAAGTGAAGTAGATTGCAAGTGCTAAGTATCTCCTTTACTGATCACTCGATAGAGTGCATAGAGGCTTATAAGAGAAATTCCCAAATCGATTTCTAAATTAGGGTTTAGACTCTAAAAATTGAGTACAAGATTTTGGAATGAGGAAAAGTCCAATAAAATGTTACCCTTATGGTCTTATTTACAAAGGATTGGACCCCCTTTTGGTAGCAACCTCTTGGTGTCGACTCACTTTAGCGGATTCTAGTTACAGTAGGGTTCTCTTGATGTCAGCCCACTTCAGTGGCTTTCGGTTTTGATGTCGGGTTCGTACGATGATATTAACACCAAGTATATTTGTGTAGATAGCCTCCTTTTGCTCGAGTATAATTATTACCGGCTCTGTACTTCCTCTTCATGAGTTGGCTTTGGAATCACACTCCTAGTTTGTGCATTCAATGGTTTCACCTCCAGTGGCATTAGATCTCAGAATTTGGTTTCGTTCTTGCTGCTTAATGTGCTGACTTACGATATCGTCTTCGTGCTTTCATCTTCATTGTCTGATACTGATACATAGCCAACTGCTTTTTGCAAGTTGGTATCAGTGTCATGCCTCTATTGCTATCTTCTTAGTATCGACACTAATTTGTTTGCTCCCCTTTGTTGGAGCCGATAATATACATGCCAAGTCCTTGTTCTGGTGTCAACCTTATATATCCTCGGTGTCGATTCCATATTTCCAATCTTATTATTCTAGTATTGACTTTATTGTTATGGCTCTAAGCATTCGGCATCGGCTCTACATGTATCCCTCTTGTTTTCAATTTCATCTTGTTTCCTTCCTAGGCCTTTTGACTTTGGTTTAAGCTCCACCTCATTCTTAGATATTGACTGAACACCTCCCAGGCTTCTAATCAGGTGTCGGATCTACTACGGTACCCCCTCGCCTTGTTTCGGTGTTGAATTCTTGTGATAACATTTAGTCCCCTTATGAAGGGGTATTCCTGACATTTCAAGTCAGTGGTTTAAGCACCTGTTTATTAATATTAGTCCCTCTTTCTTATGTTGTCCTTTTGCATATAAGTTTCCTTTGTTCTTCTTCATCCATATCTTGCATTCAAAGTTTCCAAGTGTAAGCACCAATAATTTCAAAATATCTATAACGTGCACTAATCGGAGTAAGTTTACTCTTCTTTCTTTTGAAATGATTCGAAGTTTTTTACTAGTTTAGTTCCATGATCATCATCAAATCCTTAATATTTCAACTGAATAATTCGAATTCATGTATGATTGGATGATCTCAGAACATTTCCAGTATGCATCAACTTAGTTATCCAATTGAATTACTTGTTTAATTATCAGGCAACTCTATTCGGTTAAGTTGATGCAATTACTAAGTTGAGTAGTACAAATTGGTTTTGACCTTATTGCCAAATCAATTTCCATTAATCAGTTTCAATTTAATTGATAATAAAGTCAATTATTTTTTATTTCTCACTCTACTGAAAGCATACATTACATGATGCAATGCAAGCGTTATTATTTTCAAAATGCTTTCGAAAGATTAGAATCCACTTTCTCTCTTTGTATAAAATTATGCTGATCTTTATGTGAATTTCTCTTTCCATGGGGCTTATACCTGTGATTTGTTTAATGAAAATGGGAAGATAATACCAGACATCATTGGGAAGAAACATATCGCAACTAAGCCCACAAAATTTAACGACCCATAATTTTAGTCTATCAAAAATATGAATTTTTAATTGATTTTAGTGAATTTTAAATTTTAGCAAATATGGAATCTGGACTTGAGAATAATATTTAATTTATGGTTAAAATATAGCAGTATAATTTTGATAGGAATCATCCAAACTTGTGTTACAACAAAATGTGTCAAATTCATGTTTCTCAAACTTTTTTTGTTAACATAACCTTTTGTCAATATATGTATATATTTATATATATATATATTTATGTATATATATATATATTAAATATAAGTAGTAAGTGTAAGAAGATAATTTGAATTTTTCTTCCTTAAGCTTATCACTTTTTAAGGAAAATTTAGAAGACAATTTAGTTTTTTCTTCCTTAAGCTTATCACTTCTTAAGTAAGCTTTAGAAGAGAATTTGGTTTTTTCTTCCTTAAGTTTATTACTTCTTAAGGAAGCCGTAGAATACAAATTGGTTTTTCTTCCTTAAGCTTATCACTTCTTAAGGAAGCCTTAATCATGTATACTTACATGTTAAGTAATGGTAGGAACATGACAAATGTCCCTAAGTTAATGACATAAATGCCCCTTAAACATGGCTATATAAAGTAACCTACTCTTCACATTTTCATTCCATCCTTACCTTTTTCCTACTCCTCCTTCTCTCCATTTCTAAGCTCCATGGCTATGGCTTCTTGGTCTCATCTTTCCCCTTTCTTTCGCTTCCTCTTTTCCCACCTCCATTCCAAGCACCTAACACTAAGAAAGTCTTAATTGTTTTCTCATCGAACCAAATTTATACCTATATATACCCCCGTTAGTTTATAAAATCCCGGATCATCAGATCCCTTGCATTTCAATTCCCGAATTTTTTGGTGACACCGGGAGGCTGCCAAAATCATCTGAGAACAGTAGGATTTCCTTCTTTTAAAGATTGGTGGAGTGGAGCACTAGGTGAGAACTTCTTAACTGATTAAGGGCTTGTTAACTATTGATAATAGTTGTGAACTTGATTGAGTTATATATTTTTGTTTGCTTGATACAACGGGGTAATGACAAGTAGTATGAAAAAGATTTGATTTTTAAGTGAAGTTTATGTAGTCACTTAAATATGTGAGAACTTTTGAATCAATTAACGGCTAGTTTAATTTCAATTGCTATTGTGAACATGTTTGAGTTATATATTGATTGGTGATTGATGATTTGGGTTTATGATTTGGTTTGATGATGATTAGAATGAAAAATATTCGATCTTTAAGTAGAATTTGGGTAGTCACTTAAGTAGGTGAGAATATCTAATCGACTAAAGGCTGATTAGCTATTGATTAATGTTTATACGCTTACTGATTATCATTGTTGACTGATTGTGTTGATTTTGCTCGACCAGTTTACGAGAAAATAGTTATTTATGTTTTAGTCGGGTTGGGTAGATAATACTTATATGCTAACACCTTGTGATTTATTTCATGATATGACTATGAGGTGTTTAGCGATGTTTTTGAGTTCGTTTCAATTTAATGAATGATTTTTGAAAGGGGATTTTGAAAAGAGAAAGGAAATGTTTTTCCTGGTTTTGGATAGGGAATGTTTTATAAAAATGTTTTGTAAGACAGAAAGGATTTAGAGTACTAAACCCGATGATTTTGAAATGGAAATCGATATAGATTTGATTTATTTGTGATTATTGGTGTAAATGGGCTTTCCCCACTTCGGGATATAGAGATAATTTCTATGTGTTATCAATGATCGGGTAACGACCCTAGTGATGAAAAGTCTAGGATGTGTGGACTACGGTCCATGGAAGGTATGGTTTGCTCTTGGGAATAGAGAGAGTGGACGTACCTCGAATATTATCGTGATGGTAGGTGTACCTGGAGCCTGGTCATCAGGGGAACCTCCCGATCAGGTGGCATATAGTTTGATATGCTTGTACAGTAGATATTGAGGTTTCTAAATATGTTTTGGTTTGAGATCCCGAAGTGAAAGCTAATTTGATGTGAAAGCTAGATATGTATTTCAAACGATTTAACATAAGAAATCAGGAATACAGTCCAAAGAAGTAACTTCTGTAAAGTTAATTAGATTTTAAATTCTAGGTTTGGAAATTAAACCTATATGTGTAGTTTGAGGAGTTGCATATTGTTTATTACATCGTAGGCTCCATAAGTCTATTTTTCGTAATTGTTAGTGCACTGGTATTCATGTGGAGTAAACTCGTTCCATGTTATACGACATGGTCCCGTGATATGCCTTACTTTAAAATAAGTAAAGAATAAATTTAGAGTTTCTCATACCAGTCCCATGACTGACTCATAGTTTGTTTTTTCCTTGCAGATACGAGTGTCCATATTTTCATCTTCTACATAGGCAGCTGGGTAGTTTGTTTTGAAGATGTGTCTTAGAGTCTTCTTAAAGCAAGATTCTGGATGGAAACGTAAAGCTGTGTCCAGAGCATTTGAGAGTCTTCCGCTGAACGAAATATTTGTATTTCCGCTGTGCATTGTAACCATTATACTCTGATATACATTCATAAACTCTGATGTAACATTTTATGATGTTAATGAAAAGTCTTTTGTATTTTGTTCTGATGTTGTTGTATTCCCAAAGTTAACGATGCGGGAATTTTTGTCTTTTGGATCGGACCTGTGTGGTTTACGGTCGATTCGAAAGGCGGGGATTTTTGGGTCATTACTAATGGTACCAGAGATTTGGCTATTCAAAAGCTTTGGTGTACAACTTGTTAGAATAGAAAGAAAAGATTCATCAGAGGTTGGATTAGTAACATCCTAAAGAATACTCATTAGAGATAGGATCAATGATATCCTAGAATGAGTGACTCATAAGAGATAAGGTTAGTAATGCCTTAGAATGAGTTAAGAGTATTAAGTCTTTCTTCCTTTTCCAAGACGAAAAGTTTTAAGGGGGGAGAACACAACAACCCGTATTTTTAGACTATCTATAATATGATTTTTTAATTGATTTTAGTGAATTTTAAACTTCAACAAATATTGAATCTATACTTGAGAATAATAATTAATTGTTGGTTAAAATATAGCAGTATAATTTTGAATTTTAAATTTCAACAAATATTGAATCTAGACTTGAGAATAATAATTAATTATTGGTTAAATTATAGCAGTATAATTTTGATAAGAATTTACCAAACTTGTGTTACAACGAAATATGTCAAATTCATTTTTGTCAAACTTTTTTTGTTAACATAACCTTTCGTCAATATATATATATATATATATATATATACATATATATATATATATATGTGTGTGTGTGTGTGTGTGTGTGTGTGTGCGCGCGCGCGCACGTGTGATAAATATAAGTACTAAGTGTAAGAAGACAATTTGAATTTTTCTTCCTTATGCTTATTACTTCTTAAGGAAGATTTAGAAGACAATTAAGTTTTTTCTTCCTTAAGCTTATCACTTCTTGAGGAAGCTTTAGAAGAGAATTTGGTTTTTTCTTCCTTAAGCTTATTACTTCTTAAGGAAGCCTTAGAAGACAAATTGGTTTTTTATTCCTTAAAATTATCAATTCTTAAGGAAGCCTTAGAAGACAAATTGGTTTTTTCTTCCTTAAAATTATCAATTCTTAAGGAAGCCTCAACACATGTATACTTACATGTTAAGTAATGGTAGGAACATGACAAGTGTCCCTAAGTTAATTGACATAAATGCCCCTTCAACATAGCATTATAAAGGAACCTACTCTTCTCATTTTCATTCCACCCTAACCTCATTCCTACTCCTCCTTCTCTCCATTTCTAAGCTCTATGACTATGGCTTCTTGGCCTCCATCTTTCCTCTTTCTTTCCCTCTTTCTCTCCCTCTTTTCCCACCTCCATTCCAAGCACCTAACACTAAGAAACTATTAATTGCTTGCTCCTCGAACCAAATTTATACCTATATATACCACCGTTAGTTTACAAAATCCTGGATCATTGGACCCCTTTCCATTTCAATTCCAGAATTCTTTGGTGATGCCGGGAGGCTGCCAAAGTCATCTGAGAACGTTATGATATCCTTCGATTAAAGATTGGTGGAGTGGAGTACTAGGTGAGAACTTCTTAACCGATTAAGGGTTAGTTAACTATTGATAATAGTTGTGAACTCGATTGAGTTATCTATTGTTGTTTGGTTGATATTACGGGTTAGTGACAAGTAGTATGAAAAAGATTTGATTTTTAAGTAAAGTTTATGTAGTCACTTAAGTATGTGAGAACTTTTGAATCGATTAAGGGCTAGTTCAATTTCAATTGCTATTGTGAACTTGTTTGAGTTATATATTGATTGGTGATTGATGATTTGGGTTTATGATTTGGTTTGACGATGATTAGAATGAAAAAGATTCAACCGTTAAGTAGAATTTAGGTAGTCACTTAAGTAGGTGAGAATATCTAACCGACTAAGGGCTGATTAGCTATTGATTAATGTTTATATACTCATTGATTATCATTGTTGACTAATTGTGTTGATTTTGCTCGATCAGTTTATGAGAAAACAATTATTTGTATTTTAGTTGGGTTAGGTAGATAATACTTGTATGCTAATGCCTTGTGATTTATTTCACGATATGACTATGAGGTGTTTAGCGATGTTTTTGGCTTTGTTTCAATTTAATAAATGATTTTTGAAATGGGATTTTGATAAGAGAAAGAAAACGTTTTTCCCGGTATTGAATATGGAATGTTTTATAAGACAAAGGATTTTGAGGACTAAACTCGATGATTTTGAAATGGAAATCGATATAGATTTGATTTATTTGTGATTATTGGTGTAAATGCCTTTTCCCCACTTCTGGATATAGAAATGATTTATGTGTTACCAATGATCAGGTAACGGCCCTAGTGACGAAAAGTCGGGGATGTATGGACTATGGTCCATGGAAGGTATGGTTCGCACTCGGGAATAGAGAGGGGACTTATCTAGAATATTATCGTAATTGTAGGGTGCACCCGGAGCCTGGTCATCAGGGGAACTTCCCAATCCGGTGGCATATATTTTGATATGATTGTATAGTAGATATTGAGGTTTTCAAATATGTTTTGGTTCGAGATCCCGAAGTGAAAGCTAATTTGATATGAAAGCTAGACATGTATTTCAAATGATTTAACATAAGAAATCAGGAATAAAGTACAAAGAATTAACTTCTGTAAAGTTAATTGGATTTTATAATCTAAGTTTAGGAATTTAACCTAAATGGGTAGTTTAAGGAGTTGCATATTGTTTGTTACTTCGTAGGCTCCGTGAGTCTATTTTTGGTAATTTTTTGTGCACTAGCATTCTTATGGAGTAAACCTGTTCTGTGTTATACGGCGTGGTCCCATGATATGCCTTACTGTAAAATAAGTAAAGAATAAATGTAGAGTTTGTCATACCAGTACCATGACTGACTCATAGCTTGTATTTCCCTTGCAAACTAGGGTGCCCATATTTTCTACACGGGTAGTTGGGTACTTTGTTTTCCAGATGTGTCTTGGAGTCTTCTTAGAGCAGGATTATGGATTAAAGCGTAAAGATGTGTCCAGAGCATTTGAGAGTCTTCCGATGAACTTAACAGATGTATTTCCGCTGTGCATTGTAATCATTATACTACGATATATATTCTTGTATTCTGATGTAACATTTTATGATGTTAATGAAAAGTCTTTTGTATTTTGTTTTGATGTTGTTGTATTCCCAAAGTTATCGATGCAGGAATTTATGCCTTTTGGATCAGACTTGTGCGGTTTACAGTCGATTCTAAAGGCAGGGATTTTCGGGTTGTTACATCAAAAGTTCCATCTTACCATATGAACCTTTGTCTTTAAAGAAGATTGGGGTTGTGGAAAAACACTCTCTAATCAGTTTGTAAGAGGATGTTGATGTCGTTCTTCAAGATTTCCACATTTTTGGAGTGGAAGCCATTCCTCTGCATATAACTAACACAATTATGTCTCATCATGAAGGATATTTTGTATATACTACCATCCATATCTGGCATGGAGGTTATGTCCCCTTTCCGGATTTTACTGCCAAATTCTTGCGATATCTGAACATTACCCCATCAAGCTTTCTCATAATACATATACTTACCTTTTAGGTTTAGAGCTTTTGCCACTAGAATATGGTAACTCTTCCTTAGATCCTCCACTACTTGATCACTTGGTTCGTCCCACCAAACTTAATGACGTGAATTATCAAATATTTTGTGCCAATCCTACAAAGAAATTACTATCTGAAGGAGCAGTTAAATTCAAAGATTGGGAGACTCAATTTTTCTTCATAAGTTGCCCTCCGGGCATTTCTGGAAATTTCAATTCTCTATGTTCATATTTTGACTATATCTCTTACTTACTCTTCTTAACTTGATGTACACTTATTGTTCAAATGTGTGTTCTCATACTGTTTTCATTTCAGATGTTGCTCCCAAACTTCCTAGTTTCGCAGGTAAAAGTCTTGTAAACATTCTTAAAGTTGCTTTAGAAAAGTTGGGTCATATACCTTCTTTGCGGACACTAAGTGTCCTTTAGAAACACTATATCCTCCCAACAAGTAAGAATATTATAGGTCAACCTCCCTTGATTTCTTTTGATAAGGGAGTACTTTCTCTATCTATGTGGAGTAATGCTCCTTTCTCCTCCGATTCTCCAATATTACCCGACATCCCTGGTGAGTGATTCATGTGATAACTCAAAACTTAATAATAGCTTTGTTTTCTGGTCCCTTTGCATGATAAACTTTGTTTGTGATTCATTAGATGTTGTCTATTTTGAACCTAATAAGATCAACTTGCCTTCTCTTGTTCCAAAAAAAGGAACTTTTTCCTTGAGAAATGCTCTGCTCAAGTCTCGAGAAGCTTCTAAAAGGAAACTTATAGATGTAATTACCGAGAGTTCTCCATCAAAGAAATCCAAGGATATTGTAGATCAAATTCCTTATTCAGATGCGAATGTTGGTTTTCCTATAACCACTTCTGTAAAGGTTTCTTCCAAAAAAGATGTCCATTTATCTGATACTCCTGAGGTTTTTACTGTGATCCACCATGCAATAGGACTTTCTTCTTCTTCTGAGGATCTCAATTCTCAAGGACCACCTGTTTCTCCAACCACTGAAGGTTTTGATGATTTGGTTAAACGGATCATGTCTTCTTCCTTATTTTCCGGTACCAGTCTTCTATTATTAACGATATTTTTCGTCAACACCCGAATTATAATAAACAATGTACTAGCTTAGAAGTTTGATGAAAAGATGGTCCAAAGGTTATTGAAAAGCAGTTATGAATTGATGTTCTTTTACTAATTTCGCCTTTTCTTGGATGCCAAGACCTTTTGTCAGAAGATTAGTTACCCTTCCCTCAAGGGGTGAGTATCACAATTGTGAGACTATAAGTCAAAGACAACCTCAAAGAAAGGTCTTTACTCGTTAAATGAAACTTATTCCTTATGCGATAAACACCTTTAGACTCTTGGTGAAATAATGTACATTGTTTTGAGAAGAAACAGGCTAATACCTCACAACACTCGGGTTTGTTATCATGCTATTGTGCTTGATAATTTATATCGTACTTTCGCATCGAGTCGGCCCGGGAAGGCCATGGTTGCGTCAGTTATCGATCTGCAAGCTTACAGCAAGATCCCTTTCGAGGTTGGGTTGCATTAAGCTCACTTTGGAAGAGCTAAGTCACGTATGAACGTTCGAAGAGGGAGAAGCCTTGGTTTACCCAAGACCTTCCTTCTTACAAAAGGACCGTGATAAATCTTTTGTAAGAAAGGTTAGTGTTAACTCCCTGTCGTATCACTAATGACACAATATGATTATCAAATCGAGAAATGCTTAAGTCTCGGACTACTTCTCTTTATTAATTATAGATATATTGTAAGAGTTGAAATCCCCAATTCAATTTGGAAATAAGGGTTTACTCTATAGAGAGGAAGAACTAGATTGAGAAAATTAGAATTCAGTCCCAGAATGAGACCACTAGGGTCTTATTTATAGACAAATTGAGGCCCCTTTTGCTGTTGGGCCAGCAGTAGACCCTAACGGTCGCTTTTCCCTTTTGGTCCTGGAAGTCCTAGATCTCAGACGTCTTTCCTTTCATTTTAAAGGCTTTGCTTATGGCTTTCTGAGGTGCCGGTTCTTTCCCCAAGATGGGCGAGATTCCGGTATCTGAAACTCCCTTTTTGTAGCAATAAGAATTCCGACAGACCGAATATTTTTTTCAAAATTCTAATCCATCGAAACCCGTGTTGGTAGCTCTGGTATCCTGTAGAAAGACAGAGAGATAAAATATATTAGAGCTCAAAAAATATCCCATAGCGAAATGGATAAAGTATAAATATAATCAAAGTACAGCCTTACTGTATTAATAATACTGCCTAACCAGTATCCAAAGCTACTATATCTCTACCACAAATCTAACCTACGAGTATGTTATGAGCAGGGGGTCTGAACACAAGTTCTGGTGACTGGATTTAAATTATACATTTTGGATAACCCTACATATATTGTTCAATCACAGTTTCTTATTTATTAGGTTACTTGGATTAATAACACTCCAGGGTTATGTAGACATCGTACCTATTTACTCCCCAGTGAATTAGCCTAATAAAGTATGTATGTAGCTACCCCAAAATTAAGGTATACCCCATGGTTCCCCACTTGCAAGGTCTTCGTCATAACGCCATAGAAATATACGCAGTCCTTTATCCTACGTCGGATTGATGTATGGATCCAATATAACAATGCTACATTTCGCACAGAACCTCCATTGCCATGCTACGTAAGCGTATGGACTACCACCTTTGATCGAATCAGATCACAGTGTAATGCCCCAGATTCTACAATACACCATCCAAAGCAGATACGCATGTATCTAGACTTTCCCACGTATATATCATCAATCGTACTTGATGCCTTAACCGCACATAACCTCTATTGTGCACGGAGTTCTGTGGAAGGACTGTACAAGAAACACAGAACTCGGTCGGGAGTTTTTCCATATCTATACAGGCCCGCCTTTAAAGGCCTCAAAATACAGATATCCTTCGGGTCTGTTTTTCATGGTGGCTATGGCCCCACCTCGGCCCCTCCCTAAACTAGTGAAGACTACAAGAGCTAAGCGAATTACCCCTAACAAACAATCTAAACATCTAGTTGGCATCTCTCCTCAACCACCGTACCTCGATATTGAAAGTTGAATGGTGCCTTGGGTTTAGCTTTAGTCTTTTCGCATCTTGGCAGCTGTCGATGATGGGCACCCAACGATCTATTATCTTTGTCGGTCCTGACCTCGTCTCCCATTGAGGAGATCACCGAATAACCCTTGCGTCACTTTGTCACAACATTCTGACTGCAAAGCTTCTTTTGCAGTCAAGGCCTACCCACCTGGTAGTAACACGCAGAACCAACCTTCGCGAGCACAGCTCTAACATCTGCCGCCGCACAGAGGACTACCACGAGCATCTTACGTATCTCAGAAAGACATGTGCTTCCCCATCCAGTCCTTCGGAGCTAACATAATAATCAGATGGACGTGTGCTCCCCTCGTGCCTCATGACATCGCGATGATATACCTCGTTGAGTTATTCACCTTAAATGTGCGGACTGGTCCAAGCGCCTTATTTTAATATGTTATTAGACCCTATGTCTAAACATTCAATTATGCGGTTGCTCTGCCTCATCGGGTTCCATTTAACATGGTTATTCTCATTCACATTGATTCTTAATTAATTAACCAAGTTCCTCTTTCTTATTAACTTCAGTTATATAACTTAACCCATTTAAATTTATTAATAAGCCCATACCATGGTTGTGACACCCACGTCCGTTAATGTTACTCAATAAGAGGATGCATTAATTATCGTGAAGCTTTATAGGTAAACAGAAACATTACAAGATAGATATAAAAATAGCAGCGGAATAAAAACTAACTTTATTAATCAATAAGCATCGTGGTTCAAAACATCATATGTCTGCATTACATAAAAACCAGTACATCATAAAAGACTTCTGTCTTGCTTTTAAACATCACAGTACAGAATAAAAGAAGCAAAATCCCAAAATAAAAGCATAGCCATAGTAGCAAAGATAGGAGCTTCAGCAATACATCTAAGCAACTCCAACAAAATGATAGTAGAATCCTGGTCAAGCCTGAGTATTCCCACCTTTAGAACCTGAGGGGAGAAACAGAAGAAAGAAGAGGAAACAAAAAGGGCCAGACATAAAGTCTGGCGATTCCAGTTACTTTTAGCAAGTAAATAAGTAAAAGTAGCATGATAGGCATATAAAACTGGTTAAGAAAGATAACATCGAAAAAGGCAGGTATGACAAGGTAAACATGATCGAGTGTATACACTTCTCTAACGATTATTCCTATTCTCTGCAATAATACTAGTATACCCAGAATCAGATGATCCCAACAACTATAAGATAGTAGACCTAGGCATACTTCTGGTGAGAGGGTTTAACCCCATACAATCCATAGGCAACCCAACCTAACAGCCTCCTAAACTTTTTACCAGAGTCTAGATGTACCATAACTACTACCTAAATCGTTCGGCTTAGATACCCTGTGCTGACCCCATAGTAGGAGGAATCACTTCCAAAAGTGGCAACCCTTGTGCACAACCATATCTACTGGTGTCACGGTCGTCTTATCTCCTTCTGCCCCGCCTATGCATGCACGTGTCCCCGGTCGGTTTGTGTCGCCCACACAGTCCTCCTTATTTGGATCTCTTATAATCAGCCCAGTAAGCATGGCCCGACTCTGACCTAGGGCGGGGCCCTCGTTCGATACCGTTATATGGGTATTGACTGAAACATGTCCTACACACAAGATGATACAAGCTCCCCCCTTGTCTTTATCCCCACTAGGATTTCCTCAGGTTATGTGTACCTATTAGTGTCTTTAATTACATAGCCCCCTCAGGTTAAGTTTGTGGGCCTATATATAAATATTACCCACCCCCTCAGATTTACTTAACCCGCCCACTATTTAAACAAGTTTACTTAACCCCTACTAAAATTCATGTTCATACAATCCCTATGGATTCAACTAAGTTAAGTATTCCAATTCATTACCATGTCCATTTATGGTTATAATGTGCTAGACCTCCCACATTAAACCTAAAACCTGTAGATGCTGGTTATGCCGGGCGGCTCCGGGCAGACTTCTTCCACAAGTTGGATTTAACCTTGTGTTATAGCATGTCTTGTATTTGTGCACCTAGACCCCTCACATTAGATTCTCCACTTGTGGTTGTTGGATATGCTGGGCGGTTCCGGATAGGCTTCCACCACAGGTGTAATCTAACTTTGTTTCTAGGCGCAGTTGCAGTTTCTAATTACTGTAATCCTAGGCATTTCATTGTTAGTCAATTTTACCTATGTTGTTATAGGTTTCATGCCCCTTTTTCCCAATTATGTTCATAATGAACTATATGCCCTAAATTCATATATATCAACGTTATTCAAGTTATGCCAAATTCCCCATTTACAAGTTGTGCACAATTTCAATGTTTTTCCCTCGTTCCCCATTTAACGCGTTCGCATATTTCAGTGGCATGTCCAAGCTCGAAGTAGCCTAACTATATAAAATAAAAGCGAAAGATAAAGGGAAGATTACAAAGATAATTATACTAACAAAATTGACATAAACATATACTGACATAATTATAAGATGGGCATATGAGAACAGATCTGGTGAACATATGGTAATAGAACTGTTTATAACATAGAAGGGATGTCATAATAGGCATGATAAGATCTAAATAATAATTTAGATATCCAACTAATAACTGGTCCAATTTAACCACAAACATGATAGGTACAAGGTGATCTAAATAGCAAATTAGATCTATAATCAAAGGTAGATCTGACATGATAAAGGTTAGGATCCAAGTCGTAGATATGTTAGAATATCGTAGGTTCACAAATTATTACAGATATGACATGATAAAGGTTAAGACCCAAGTCATAGTTATGTCAGAATATCATGGACTCACAAGTTATTACAGATCTGACATGATTCGGGCCGTTATAGGCATAGATCCAAATTACAGTCATATCATGTTTTACTTTTTAATTATTTAAATCTAAAAGAAACTTGAAACTCATAGCTTTTGGATCTAGAAAGATAAAAGAAGAATAGCAAAAGTTGGATCATATATCTACACCTGAATCTCTAAACTTGATTGTAGAAGATGAAAAAGATCTGATTCAGTCAACAAATCGACAGCATTTAGGCCTCCATTGATTTTAGAGTGAGAAAACTAGATGAGGCCGTATATATAGCTGCTAGCCCCCAGAACCGACCTACCACGTCAGCCCTAGGGGGGTCGACCCACCTCTTAGGGGGTCGACCTATGGGTCAACACCCCCTTGAGGGGTCGATGTCCCCTTAAGGGGTCGACTCCCCTGGGCGGGATTTTTCCCATTCACCTGAATATCTGCGATTTGAACAATTTTGAACTGAAATTTGATTTCTAGACCCTATATATATGTACACTCTTGTGCGTATACAAACTTAAATCCATCATAACTTCTTCATACGATGTCTGATTTATGCAAACCAAATGTCTATCTTGACCAGAATTTCGAGATGGATGTAATGGCGCAGTCCGTTTCCCTTAATTTTGAATATTAAATTAGTTTTTCTTCAATTTATCCTCTTAAGTATCGTTAAAATTACGGGGAATTGCATTCTCCTCTGCACAAAGGATTTCGTCTCGAAATCTTCAAGTAAAGAAGAATGCATTTCTTACCATCCACATCCATCTACTCATCCATCAATCACTAACATCCATTGTCCTTAAAAGATTCCTAATTTTTATATGAACATATGCAAAGGTGTGTGTATATGTCCCAATGCTAATGCGAAGATCAAGCAGTCTACTGATTCAGTCGACCTCCTTAGTGCAATGTATGTTAGTGCCCTGAATCTAACATGTATGCAACAATCCTATTATAACATGTAAGTTCTATATGGGTGTACAATCATCCGTCTAAATGAAACATCCATATGATGATACATCCATTTCCATTCATAAAAAAAATGCATAGACATCTATATGCAGTATGAGAGTGATTGAGCCGATCTAGTGCCTAATGTGTGTGTATATGCATCCACGAGCAAACACTAGCAAACACTTGCATCCATCAAACATAACATGTCTCAAACACATGTTTACATCCATGGGATTACTACCTAAAGGTCAAAGATTCAATCGATAGGACATACTTAATGATAGAAACAAGCATAAAAAAGCTTTGGAAAAGGAGTTAAGAACATACCCTCGAAAAAAAGGGTACGAAGCACGAATCTTATCTTCAGTCTCCCAAGTCGCATCCTCTTGGTTATCTCCCCACTAAACCTTCATTAACTTGACTTCTCTATTACTTAGCTTCTTAAATTCTGATCCTAGAATATGGGAAGGAACTGTCTGACTATCGCCTCTCGTTCCACTTCTACTTCCTCCAATATACTCGGCTCAACTACTTCTGCTGTACCATGCAAGCACTTTCGCAAATGGATAACGTGGAAAACATCATGAAAACTGCATAGTCTCTCTAGTAGCTTTACTCCATAGGCCATTTGGCCAATCCTTTCCATTATGGGAAATGGCCCTACAAATCTTGGTGCCAATTTCCCTACATATCCGAAGCGAGCCACATTCCTCAAAGGTGACATTTTAATGAAAACCATATCTCCTACTTCAAATTCAATGTCAGTCCTTCTCTTGTCAGCATAGGATTTCTGCCTGCCTTGAGCGGTCTCCATTTGTCGTCGGATAAGATCAATCTTCTCGGACGTTTAACCATATCTGGTCCAAGTAAATAGATTTTCTGTAGATTCCCACCAACAAGTTGGTGATCTATAAGGTCATCCATATAATGCTTCGAAGGGTGCCATGCCAATGCTAGCTTGATAACCGTTGTTGTAGGCGAACTCTACTAAAGGAAGATGCTCTTCCCAAGTTCCTCCGAAGTCTAGGATACACAGCCTCAAAAGATCATCTAGAACTATTTTCACCCTCTCTGTCTACACATCGGTCTGAGGATGATAAGCGGTGCTCTAACACAACTGTGTACCTAATGCTTCTTGCAAACTCCTCCAAAATTCACTGGTAAAAATGGGGTCGCGATCGCTTACGATACTGGAAGGTACCCCATGAAGATAGGCTATCTCTCGAACATAAACTACTGCCAACCATGCTACTGTCCTCTTAACTGGAATGAAATAGGAGCTCTTAGTAAGTCTATCTACCACAACCCAGTTATTAGTGTTGTTTTTCTTTGATCTAGGCAAACCATCTATGAAATCCATAAAGACGCTCTCCCACTTCCACTGTGGAACTTCCAAAGGGTGAAGTAAACCACTGGGCTTCTTTTGCTCAGCTTTGACTTGCTGACAAACCAAAAATTGAGAATCAAACTTTGCCACGTCTTTCTTCCTCCCAGCCCAAAAGAAATCCCTGTTCATATCCCTATACGTCTTATCACCGCCTGGATGAATAGTCATCTTAGAATGATGGGCTTCTTCTAGGACTGTCTTTATCAAACTTCCAGTTTGAGGAACACAAAGCTGTCCACCTCATCGCAACCACCTTTTATCGTTTATGGAATATCTATTGAGGTGACTAGAAGTATGCCCTTTACCGAGCCTATCCAAGATGTCTGAAATCTGTGGATTGTCTCGCTGCATAGCTCCTATCTGATCCATAAGAGTAGGTTGTATCTCTAGGAATGCAAACAAACCAGGCCAAAACTCAGTGGAGGGTCTAAAGTCAAAAGTCGATATGAACTCCAAGCTTTTCCTTTCTACAAACAGAGGACTTAAGGCTATCCTATGCCTACTTAGTGCGTCAGCCACCACATTACCCTTACCAGAGGTGTAAACAATCTCGAAATCATAAGAAGCTAGGAACTCCATCCACCATTGCTGCCTTAAATTAAGATCCTCCTACGAGAACAAGTACTTGAGAGATTTATGATCAGTGTACAACTCGAACTTCTCTCCAAGCAAATAATGACGCCACATCTTAAGTGCGAACACTATGGCAGCTAGCTCTAAGATGTGGGTAGGGTTGTTCTTCTCATGAAACCTTAGCTGTCTTCCTTCATAACATACTACCCTCCCATCTTGCATCAGAATCGCACCAAGCCCTGTACCACATGCATCGGTGTATTCTATAAATACTTTGTTCCCATCGGGCAAGGCCAAGACTGGGGCTGTTTTCAGAGCCCTCTTCAATCGTTGGAAAGAAAAATCACAATCTATATCCCATGAAAATGCCAAATTCTTCTTCGTCAGCCTAGTGATTGGGGCTGACATCTTTGCGAATTCCTCAATAATAACCTGCCAAATCCAGAAAACTTCTCACCTCCTTTGCGTTCTTTGGAATCTGCCAATCTTGAATTGCAACCACCTTTGCGAGATCTACTGCTATCCCTTCTTTAGAAACTACATGCCCTAGGAATCTTACCTCTTTTCTCCAAAAATGGCACTTGGAGATCTTTGCCTTAAGCTAATGCGTACGGAGAGTTTTCAAAACTTCTTTCAAATGTTGGGCATGCTCTTCTTCGTTCTTTGAGAAGATCAAGATATCATCAACAAAGGCCACGACAAATTTATTTAGAAACACCTGAAACACCCTACTCATCAGATCAACAAAATAGGCGGGTGCATTCGTCAACCCAAAAGGCATAACGAGCCATTCAAAGAAACCATTTGGAGTCCTAAAAGCAGTCTTATCTACACTGTCTGCGGCCACTCTCAACTGATGAAACCCCATGGCCAGGTCAAACTGAAAGAATACCAATGGCCCAACAAGTTGGTCAAACAGGTCATCTATTCTTGGGAGTGGGTACCTATTCTTCTTAGTGAGTTTATTCAACTCCCTATAGTCTACACATAAGCGAAGCGAACCATCCGCCTTAGTCGCAAATACTACGGGAGCACCCCATTCAGATATGCTTCGCCTAATAAATCCTTTCTCAAGTGGCTCCCCCACTTGTTTGCTAAGCTCCCTCCTTTCCCTTGGAGCCATATGGCATAGGTAATGCAACCGGATTTGCATTGTCCACCAAATATATACGAAAATCGATCTTGGCCTCGGAGGTAAGCCTCGTACCTCATAAAAAAACATCAGGATAATCCCGCACTACTTGAACAGATTGCAGATCATCAATAGATGCATCAAGAGACTCTAGGAAACTAAGCATGATAGATCCTTGTGGGTCACAAGAAATCTCGAGGGTCCTCCCATGACAAGTAAGTAGCCTAATCACCCTTTTCTCAAAATCCAGAGTGGCACCATACATGGCTAGCCAATCCATCCCTAGAATCAACCCGTACCCCATAAAACCGAGTACATACGCATCGACTCAAACTCGACATCTAAGACAGATATTCTCGAACCCCGACAAATCATGGATGAATGAGCCGAACCACCAATGGGGTTCGAGACAATAATAGGTTCCACTACCATACTAGTATTTAAGTGCAGAGATTCAACCACATAGCTAGATATAAATGAGTGTGAAGTGCCAGAATCAAAAATAGTTCTAGTAGGATGATTGGAAAGAGAAATCAAACCTTCCACAGAAATTTTCCTACCTCTATTCGGAGCATTGATCGCGAGAGCATGCATCTTCCGTCTAGAAGCTCCTGCCCTTTGACCTTGTCCCTGTTTATTCGGGCACTCCCTAGCAAAGTGTCCGACCTCTCCATAGCTGTAGCAAGTATTCTTCCTTCTTTTGTAGTCCTTGACCAAGTGACCCTCATGTCCACAACTGTGACACTTTCTCTTATCCTTAGCCTTGTCATTCTTTCTGCCTTTCTTTTGCTATTGTCCCTTCTTGGGCCATACCTTCTTGTTTTGTGTTGTTTCCTCAACCCTAACTTCCTTCTTATCTCCTTCGTCTTCCTCATGCATCAAGGCCATATCAACAAGCCTTTCAAAAGTAGCTCCCATTGGAATATGGGACATAGCTAACCCATGAAGGGTTTCATTCAGCCCTTTAGCAAATAGCATGGCTTTCTTATGCAAAGTATCTACCAGTTCCAACCCAAATCTTACTAGCTAGTTGAATTTGTTCACGTATTCTTTAACAATCATGTTTCCTTGTTTGAGCTCCAAGAACCTCTCCATTTGCATGCTTTTCTCAGCTTGAGAAAGAAATTTCATTTCAAACCTCATTCTAATATCATCCTATGTCTCCACCGGGTGTCCAGCTTGGGTAACTTCCCACCAGAATGAAGCTTCATCTTTCAGTAGCCAAACAGCTAACTAAATATTCCTTCGATCTTCTACTTTGAAAATTCCAAACAAGTCCTTGGTCCCCTTAAGCCAATTCCTTGTCTCTACGAATGTTTCGGTTCCATGGAATGGCTTCCCTCCCATGGAATAGAAATCTTTGCAGATCTTGGCGAAATTATCTGCTCTTGGAGGAGGAGGAGGAGGAACGGTGGGTGCAGCGGAGGGAGGAATGTCAGCTTGACCACCGGCAGGCGCCGTGGCCTCTAGATACCTATGGAACCAGCCTGGTATCGTAGCGCCCTCTGGAATATTGGTTTCCCTAGACATGCTAAAATAAAAAGAAAGAGATTCAGAGAAGGGACCAAAAGATATTACTTATGACTTTGGGGAATATGCTATTCAAAACAGACTTTTCTTTTTGAAATGCTTTCTTTTAAAACAATTTTGAAAATAATTTTCAAAAACTTTTATCTAATCTGGTAACCTTCAGCTCTGATACCAAGTGTGACACCCCATGCCA
This sequence comes from Allium sativum, assembly GCA_030737875.1. Lineage (NCBI taxonomy): Eukaryota > Viridiplantae > Streptophyta > Magnoliopsida > Asparagales > Amaryllidaceae > Allium > Allium sativum. Next base: position 197,857,165 of record CM060925.1, on the reverse strand, counting down.
GTTAATGTCACCCATTAAGAGAATGCATTAAGTTTCGTGAAGCATTATAGGTAAACAGAAACAGAAACAGAAACATTACAAGACAGATATAAAAATAGCAGCGGAATAAAAACTAACTTTATTAATCAATAAGCATCGTGGTTCAAAACATCATATGTTTTCATAAAATAAAAACTAGTACATCATAAAAAACTTCTGTCTTGCTTTTAAACATCAGAGTACAAAATAAAAGAAGCAAAATCCGCAAATAAAAGCAAAGCCATAGTAGCAAAGTTAGGAGCTTAAGCAATACATCTAAGCAGCTCCAACAAAATGATAGCAGAATCCTGGTTAAGCCTGAGTATTCCCACCGGGAGAACATGGGGGGGGGAGAAATGGAAGAAAGAAGAGGAAACAAAAAGGGTCAGACGTAAAGTCTGGCGAGTCCAGCTACTTTTAGCAAGTAAATAAGTAAAAGTGGCTTGGCAGACATATAAAATGGATAAGAAAGATAACGTCGAAAAAGGCAGTTATGACAAGGTAAACATGATATAGAGTATACGTTTCTCTAACGATTACTCTTATTCTCTACACTAATACTAGTATACCCAGAATGAAATGATCACAACAACTATAAGATGGTAGACATAGGCGTACTACTGGTGAGAGGTTTTAACCCTATACAATCCACAGGCAGCCCAACCTAATAAGCTCCTAAGCTTTTTATCTGAGTCTAGATGTATCCTAACTACTGCCCTAATCGATCGACTGCCTACTCCATAGATACGCCGTGATGGCCCCACAGTAGGAGGTGTCACTTCCTAAAGTGGCAACCCTTGTGCAAAACCATATCTACTGGTGTCACGGTCGTCTTATCCCTTTCTGCCCGGCCCATGCAAGCACATGTCCCCAGTCGGTTTGCGCCGCCCACACCGTCCTCCTCGTTTGGATCTCTTATAATCAACCAAGTAATCGTGCCCCGACTTCGACCTAGGGCGGAGCCCTCGTTCGATATCGTTATATAGGTTACTGACTGAAACGGGTACCACACACAAGATGATACAAGCTCTCCCCCTTGTCTTGTATCCCTATTAGGATTTCCTCAGGTTATGTATACCTACTGGTGTCTTTAATTACATAACCCCCTCAGGTTAAGTTTGTGGGCCTATATATAAATATTACCCACCCCCTCAGATTTACTTAACCTACCCACTGTTCAAACAAGTTTACTTAACCCCTATTCAAATTCATTTTCATACAATCCCTATGGATTCAACTAGGTTATGTATTCCAATTCATTACCATGTCCATTTATGGTTATAATGTACTAGATCTCCCACATTAAACCTACAACTTGCGGATGCTGGTTATGAAGGGCGGCTCCGGGCAGACTTCTTCCATAAGTCGGGTTTAACCTCGTGTCATAGCACATCTCGTATTTGTGCATCTAGACCCCTCATATTAGATTCGCTACTTGTGGTTGCTGGATATGCCGGGTGGTTCTGGGTAGGCTTCCACCACAAGTGTAATCTAGACTAGTGTCTAGGCGCAGTTATAGTTTCTAATTACTATAATCCTAGACATTTCATTATTAGCCAATTTACCTATGTCGTTATAGATTTCATGCCCCTTTTTTCCCAATTATGTTCATGATGAATTATATGCCCTATATTCAAGTTATGCCAAATTCCCCATTTAAAAGTTGTGCCCAATTTCAATGTTTTTCCCTCGTTCCCCATTTAACAAGTTCGCATATTTCAGTGGCATGCGTAGGCTCGAAAGCCGCCTGGCAATATAAAATAAAAGGGAAAGATAAAGGGAAGATGGCAGAGATGATTATACTAACAAAATTGACATAAACATATAGTGGCATAGTGAAAAGATGGGTATATGAGAATAGATCTTGTGAACATAAGATAATAGAACTATTTATAACATAGTAGGGATGTCATAATAGGCATGATAAGATCTAAATAATAATTTAGATGTCCAACTAATAACTGATCCAATTTAACCACAAACATGATAGGTACAAGGTGATCTAAATAGGAAATTAGATCTATAATCAAAGGTAGATCTGACATATTAAAGGTTCGGATCCAAGTCGTAGACATGTCAAAATATCATAGGTTCACAAATTATTACAGATCAAACATGATAAAGGTTAAGATCCAAGTCATAGTTATGGATTCACAAGTTATTACAGATCTGACATGATTCAAGCAGTTACAGGCATAGATCCAAATTACAGTCATATCATGTTTTACTTTTTAATTATTTAAATTTAAAAGCGACTTGAAACTCACAGCGTTTGGATCTAGAAAGATAGAAGAAGAATAGAAAATGTCGGATCACAGATCTACACTTGAATCTCTAAACTTGATTGTATAAGAAGAAAAAGATTTAATTCAGTCTAGGCACCGACATCATTAGGCTTCTGTTGATTTTAGTGTGAGAAAACTAGAGAAATGAGGCCATATATATAGCTGCCAGCCCCTAGAACCGACCTGCCATGTCCTCCCTACGGGGGTTCGGACCATGGGTCGACAACCCCTTAAGGGCTCGATACCCCACCAAAGGGGCCGACTCCTATAGGCGGGAGTTTTCCCACTCACCCGAATTTATGCGATTTGAACGATTTTGAACTGAAATTTGATTTCTGGACCTTATGTGTATATATATTCTTGCGCATATACAAACTTCAAACCTTTATAACTTCTTCATACAATGTTCGGTTTACGCAAATCAAACGTCAATCTTGACCAGAATTTCAAGACGGACGTAATGGCATAGTCTGTTTCCCTTAATTCTAAATATTGAATTAATTATTCTTTAATTTGTCCTCTTTAGTGTTGTTAAAATTATGGGGTGTTACAATGTTATTCTCTAGATTGTAATCCAAGGTCTGTATCTACAATCTCTTAATATTATTCATAGTACAATAACATGTTCTTACTTAAGATGTAATTAAGTATATCTCAATTAATAGTGTTTTATATTTAACATGTCACTTATTATTTATGACTAAATATAACTTATTTCATTTCATAAGTTTACTTCATTCTTTCTTATCTAATCATAATTCCATCTTATAATGTCTCTACCTCTTAACGTTGTTTACTTATTAAATTAGTTCTCTTAACTAAGGTCTACTAATAAGTTTCCTTTCCACAAATATAACTTGTGTTGTCCTCATCCGTAGATTTCAGATTCTCTTTCTTACAAATAACTTAATTTACAATTAAGTACAACTTATCTCATTACATAATTTATTCCATTTTCTTCATCGTTTATTATAACCTAAGTTATAATTTCCACTTCTCCCTAGGACAAGCCAACCTATTATATGGCATTCTCTTTAATGTAACTTATTTATAATAGGTTATTATCATTCTTTGTTCATTCCACTTCTTTTACTGTTGGAACTTCCATTCATTTCCTTGTTCATTTCCATTGATCACAATTAGTTCTATTTATCTCTACCCATTTATATACATATATTTATATATATGCTTATGTACTAGACCTCTCACATTAAGCCTACCACTTATTGATGCCGGATTTGCCGGGAGGTTCCGGGAAGACTTCTTCCACAAGTTGACTTAATCTTGTGTCTTAGTACCGTTACGTGTTTTATTTACGCACTAGACCCCTCACATTAAATAACAACTTGTGGATGTTGGATTTGCCGGGCGGTTCTGGGCAGACTTCTACCACAAGTTGAACTTAACCTCATGTCTAAGTGTAGTTACAGTTTTTTATTTACTATAAATTTTCTATATAATTTAAGGCGTTTCCTTCTTTCAATTTTTACTATAATCTATATTTTACATGTCATCATATTAAGCCCATTTTATGTCACATGTTCTTCCTAACATGTAATTAATTTCATCACAAAATAACATGTGATCGTCAAATCATGTAATTATTCTAATTTAACATGTAATGATTCCAATTTCTACAATTAAGGGTTCAAGTACATAAATGTCACAAGTTAACATGAAATCAGAACAACAGTAATCACTACACATTTAACAAGTTTATGTTTCAACATGTGAACATTTAAATGTTTCATCATACGAATTTTCCAAAATATTAATATTTTACATATTAATATTTCAACATGTCATATTAGTACTTCATCACTTTAATCAATCTAGAAGATTACAATGCATATTAAGGAGGAATGTTAAACGATAATATACCATTATCAAAAATGATATAACTTAAATCCACTCACCTAATTTGCTTTCCAAAACCTGAATCTAGTCCAGATCTAGTATTCAATGGTCCTCCTAACTGAATTTAGAATCTAGCAACCATGGATCCATATTTCTTACTAAAAGTAAAAGGGAAGAAAGAGGAGAAAATTGAAATAGACCAGATCTAAGAAATTATCTTACTTTGAATATGATTCTGAACACCTTCTTATTGAAATTCATTCTTTTCCTCCATATCTTGATTCAGAATTTTCCTAAACTAATTATTCTATCTTTTACTGAAGAGATATGAAGAGGAGGAAGAATGGCAGAGTATAGACGTTGTCTAAGAAATATGAGATTTAGGCTAGGCTCTGCTAGCTTATTTATAGGTGTTCAGGATCTTATCGTACACGCAGCGCTGAGTCAGCATTGAACCCAGTTAAGAAAATAGTCCAGGTTCGCAGATGAATCTAGCTGGATCTGGGGGTGTCAACCCTAGTGTTGACCCCCTATAGGGGTGTTGACATCGGTGTCGACCCAGGTGTCGACCCCCATAAAGGGGTATCGACCTCCCTATCCCTATGGGTCCCGTGAATTGTTTTGGCGCAGAAATTTGATTTTCGAATGTTTAAATTTCTGGAATTTATTTAACTGTTATTCACATTTAATCTTCTTATATGTTATGACCATTTTACGCGTATATATATATGCACAACTTTTATTTTGATTTCAAAATTCAAACGGTGTTGTACCGTCATTTAATTCTTGCCATATTTCTGTGATTGCAGCCTTATCTTAAACTTTATCTCTTGTGTGTGTATATATATTTCTACACATATATACACGTAGATTTACATATACATGTATACATATATTTTCTACACTTTCTTATATGTATACTTTTCCTTATATGTGCGTCTATACATATTTTTTCATATTTTCTCTTATGAACATGTGTTATTTTAGCCATTCCCTTAAAACAAAAATATGACGGTGACGAGGGTCGATCTCTGCACCTCTTGCACAAGAGTCATATGCTCTAACTAATTGGATTACTTAGGATTATGTTAACAAGGCTTAGAACAATGGTAGTTATTGCTCTCTTCTTACTTCTCTTTTCATGTTTGTAACAGTATTTCATTTAACCCATTGCATGAATCTTTTTCTTTTATTTCTCTTTTATTATTAATGCACAATAGTTGTAAATTAGTGCATGCAACATATTTACACTACATGCAACCAATCCTTTCTTCTAATGCATGCATCACATTTTTACTTGCAATAATATTTTTCTTTGCAATAATATTTTTCTTTTAAATGTTTATGTCTATGCATATATACATACATATGCATTATTTAAGTATTTAATTGTTACAAAATGCGGGGTATTACATTCTCCCACCCTTAGGAAATTTCGTCCCTGAAATTTGATATGGGTAAAAATCAATTAACCCCTCGCATAGTATACATCCATCATGTATGCATCCAATTTTTTGCAAACATTGTGCACTTGTGCAAAGTGAAATACAATATAAGAATACTTGTATGCCTAAGCGGTACCTCCTATATGCATACAAGTTTTTCAAAAATCCTTTTAAAATATGATGCTCAAATCCTAAATATACTGGCAGTTCTATATGAATGCAATATTTTGAAAATCAAAAATTTTTTTTCATCCAAATTTTCCCACACTCTTACTGGGTAAGAGCGTAGTTCATCTAATTTCTGGATCTAAAACTCTACCAAGCAACTTTATTTTTCGAATTTCGGAAAAATCTAATTTTCTAAATTCGATTTGTTATGTTACAAAAAGGTGGAAAATGGAAAATTTAACATCTTCCGTTTTTCTTTTATGTACCTTTTTCCCACCATACTTGGATTTTATTTAACTATTTATAAAGATTCCCTATTTTCCTATCCAAGCACATTCCATATAAGAAAATTTTCTTTCTTACTGATTTTCTTCTTCAACTTATCTTGGAATTTTTTATCTATCTTTTCTTCTAATTTTTCATTTTTCTTTAATTTTCATGTTTGTTGCTTTACTGAATTTCTTGTTTCCTTTTTAGTTATGCCATTACTCTTTTCTTAGCTTATTTAATCATCATAACTAAGTTTAGTTTTCAAATAAGCTTTCTAGTCCTTCAACTAAAATAGGAAAATAGACGCTCTACACAGCTACTACTAAGGGCTAAGAATCTCGGGACTATGTCCCCCTCAGACAGCAAGCTTGAACCACGGGATCAATGACATGTTTAAGTGTTACCCTAACTACCTAACAGGAAAAAAATAATAGAACGATCCCAACAGAAATGCAATAATGGGTTGTACCCCAACAAGAAAATTAACAACGGGATCTAAATACTTACTTTCCCTTTACTATCTAGTAGTCACCATTAGGCTTAGCTGTGTACCAACAATTATTCCAAGCAACACCCTAGGCTTTTTAATCTTTACGCATTCGACGGGAAGTTACCTTTATTCCAAGATAATTATCGCTATTTACTTCATACCCTCAAAAAAATTCCTCGTCTTTCCTAGGCATTAATCCTTACCTACTCCGTACTTTTAAAACACGGTTTGGCCTTTTCATTTAAATTTTTTTCCAAAAATTTAAAAGTGTCGGAAATTTATTTTCCTCATGAAAACTAACTTTTGCCAAACCATAAACATGTCATTTTATATAAAAAAATGTAAATCATCATTCAATTTTTTTTCAAATCACAAAAACTGGAGTAGACAAGGACAACTAATTCTTAATCCGGTTTACGACTAGTTCTTGCCTATAAGGTCACTTCAATCTCTTACTACAAGGTGCAAACATCCACTCTATTCTTAATTTCTATAACTTATTTTGTCTACCCAACAAAATTTTCTCATTTAAAACAATTTATCAAAAATGATTGTAAAAAGAATAGAGATTTTAAAACTTTCTTTACTGAGAATTTTAACAAAATGCAATACTTTCTAAGTTTTCCTTTTTAATCCTTTCATGCAATATAATAAAAAACTAGCGAGCTATACATGCTCTGTAATATGCACCTTTTACCGAGAGAATTTCACTTCAGACAAAGTTTCCGCAAGAAATCACTATTTAAAAAATATACCCCAATTTACTTTAAAACTCAATATGTGGACTTTACATATTTTAAAACTATAACTTTTATGATTAAAACTTGAAAAGACCATAAACCATTTTCCCAAATATTTTACAATTTCAAGTTCTTAAAAGTTAATAATGGGGTTAGACTCAAAGCGGGTTTCCAATTTTTCTAGGCTTTCTTAGACACTCCTATAAAGTCAATTCTCTCAACCGTATATATTCCTAATCCATTTTTCTCCTTTTAACCTTTTTCAATTTATAAGGTTTACCACCAAGCCCTTTAATCTGAAACAGTAACACATTGGATTCACCTTTCTTTCTTACAAAGTATATTGTACACTTCCCACCCAAATTACCTAAGGGTCTCAGATTTTCATATTCATTCCTTTAGTGTACAAAACAGACATCCCAATTCTTACCACCATATGCTCTTTCTATTTAGTGGGTTCCTCTATGGATTTAGGTGTGTGTGTGTGTATATATATATACTATATCTATATTTAAAAAAATATGAATACGTTCACTCACTATTTATATGGGAATCCTAAACCTAAGCTCTAATACCAGATGTAACAACCCAAATTTCGACAGACCAAATTTTTTTACAAAATTTTAATCCATCGAAACCCATGTTGGTTGCACTGGTATTCTACAGAAAAGACAGAGATATAAAATATACCAAAGCTTAGAACATATCTCACAACGGAATGGATAAAGTATAAATATATCAAAGAATAGCCTTATTGTATAAATAGTACTGCATAACCAGTATCGAAAGCTATCATATCTCTGCCACAAATCTAACATGCGAGTATGTTATAAGAAGGGGGTCAGAACACAAGTTTTGGTGACTAGTTTGGACTATACATTTTGGATAACTGTACATATACCGTTCAATCACATTTTCTTATTTATTAGGTTACTTGGGTTAACAACACTCCAGGCTTACGCACACGTCGTACCCATTTACTCCCTAGTGGATTCGCCTAATAAAGTATATATGTAGCTACCCCCAAATTAAGGTACACCCCAAGGTACCCCACTCGCATGGTCTCCACCGTAACGCCATAGAAATATATGCAGTCCCTCATTCTACGTCGGAGTGACGCGTGGATCCAATATAACAATGCTACATTCCACATAGAACTGCCATCGCCATGCTATGTAAGCATACGGACAGCCACCTTTGATCGAACAGATCACAAAGTAAAGCCCTAGAGTCTACGATACACCATCCAGAGCAGAAATGCATGTATCTTGACTTTCCCACGTACGTATCATCAATCGTACTCAATGCCTTAACCTCACATAACCTCTAATGTGCACTGAGTTCCGTCACAGGGCTGTACAAGAATCATGTAACTCAACCGGGAGCTTTTCCATATCTGTATAGGCCCGCCTTTAAGGGCTTCAAAATACAGATATCCCTTGGGTCTATTTTTCATGGTGGATAATGCCCTACCTCGGCTCCTCCCTCAACAAGTGAAGACTACAAGAGCTAAGCGACTTGCACCTAACAAACAATCTAAACATCCAGCTGGCATCTCCCCTTAACAACCGTACCTCGATAGTGAAAGGTGAATGGTGTCTTTGGTTTAGCTCTAGTCTTTTCGCATACCACTGGCTGCCGATGACGGGTACTCGACGATCTACTATCCTTGTTGGTCCTGACTACGCCTCCTGTTGAGGCGATCACCGAATCACCCTTGTGTCACCTCGTTACAACATTCTGACTGCAAAGCTACTTTTGCAGTCAAGGCCCACCCACTTGGTAGTAACGCGCAGACCCAGCATCTGCGAGCACAACCTAAACATCTGCCACCGCACAGAGGACTACCAAGAGAACCTTACGTTTCTCAGGAAGCCATGTGCTTCAGCTTCTTGTCCTTCGGAGCTAACAAAATAATCAGATGGACGTGCGTTCCCCTTGTGCCTCATGAAACCGCGATGATCTATCCCGTTGGGTATTCACCTTAAACGTGCAGACTGGTCCAAGCGCCTTATTTTAATATTTTATTAGACCCTATGTCTAAACAGTCAATTATGCGCATGCTCTAACTCATCGGGTTTCCATTTAACTTGGTTATTCCCATTCACATTGAATTCTTAATCAAGTTACCAAGTTCCTCTTGCTTATTAATTTAAGTCATATAACTCAACCCATTTTAAGTTTATTAACTAGCACATTACATGTTATTCTCTAGATTGTAATCCAAGGTCTGTAATCTACAATCTCCTAATAAATTCATAGTATAATAACATGTTTTTACTTAATACGTAATTAAGTATATCTCAATTCACATGTTTTCTATTTAACATATCACTTTTTATTTGTGATTAAATATAACTTATTTCATTTCATAAGTTTGCTTCATTCTTTCTTATTTAATCATAATTCCATCTTATACTGTCTCTACAACTTATCTTTGTTTACTTATTAACTTAGTTCTCTTAACTAAGGTTTACTAATAAGTTTCCTTTCCATAAATATAACTTGTGTTGCACTCATCCGTAGATTTCCGATACTCGTTCTTACAAATAACTTAATTTACAATTAAGTGCAACTTATCTCATTACATAAGTTGTTCCATTTTCTTTATTGTTTATTATAACCTAAGTTATAATTTCCACTTGTCCCTAGGACAAGCCTACCTATTATATAACATTGTTATTCATGTGATTTGTTTATAATAGGTTATTATCATTCCCCGTTCATTCCACTTCTTTTACCATTGTAACTTTCATTCATTTCCTTGTTAATTTCCATTCATTTCCATTAATCACAATTAGTGACAATTCTTTTATATACATAAATTTTTATATATATGCTTATGCACTAGACCTCTCACATTAAGCCTACCACTTGTGGATGTTGGATCTGCCGGGCAGTTCCGGGCAGACTTCTTCCATAAGTTGACTTAACCTCGTGTCTTAGCACTGTTACATGTTTTATTTATGCACTCGAGCCCTGACATTAAATTAACAACTTGTGAATGCTGGATTTTCCGAGCAGTTCCGGGTAGACTTCTACCATAAGTTGAATTTAACCATGTGTCTATGTGTAGTTACAGTTTTCTATTTATTGTAAATATTCTATATAATTTAGGTGTGTCCATTCTTTCAAATTTTTACTATAATCTATATTTTACGTGTCATCATATTAATCCCATTTTATGTCGCATGTTCTTCCTAACATGTAATTAATTTCATATCAAAATAACATGTGATCGTCATATCATGTAATTATTCTAATTTAACATGTAATGATTCCAATTTCTACAATTAAGGGTTTAAGTACATAAATGTTACAAGTACATAAATGTCACAAGTTGACATGAAATTAAAACAATAGTAATCGCTACACATTTAACAATTTACGTTTCAACATGTGAACATTTAAAAGTTCCAACATAGGAATTTTCCAACATATTAATAATTTAACATATTAATATTTCAACATGTCATATGAGCACTTCATCACTTTAACATTCTAGCATATTACATTGCATATTAACGAGGAATGTTAAACGATAATATACCATTATCAAAAATGATATAACTTAAATCCACTCACCTAATTTGCTTTCCAAATCCTGAATCTGGTCCAGATCTAGAATTCCATGGTCCTCCTAATTGACTTTTGGGCCTAGAAACCATGGATCCTTAATTCTTACTGAAAGAAAAAGGGAAGAAAGAGGAGAAGATTGAAATAGACCATATCTAAGAAATTACCTTACTTCGAATATGATTCTGAACACCTTCTTATTGATATTCATTATTTTCCTCCAGATCTTGATTCAGAATTTTCCTAAAATAATTATTCGATTTTTTTCTAAAATGAATTGAGGAGGAGGAAGAATGACAAAGTATAGACATCGTCTAAAAAATATGAGATTTAGGCTAGGATCTGCTAGCTATTTATAGGTGTTTAGGATCTTATCGTATAAGCAGCGTTGAGTCGGCATTGAACCCAGTTAAGAAAATAGTCCCGGTTCGCAGATGAATCTAGCCAGATCTAAGGGGTGTCGACCCCCCTATAGGGGTGTCAACCCAATATGGGTCCCGCGAGATGTTTTGGCGCAGAAATTTGATTTTCAAATGTTTGAATTTCTTGAATTTATTTTACTGTTATATTCACATGTAATCTTCTTATGCATATACAAATCTTCTAATGACCATTTTACACGTATATATACGCACAATTTTTATTTTGATTTCAAAATTCAAACGATGTTGTACCGTCATTTAATTCTTGTCATTTTCTATGATTGCAGCCTTATCTTGAACTTTATCTCTTATATATATATATATATATGTATGTATATATTCCTACACATATATACGTGTAGATTTACATATACATGTATACATATATTTTTCTACACTTCCTTATATGTATAATTTTCCTTATATGTGCATTTATACATATTTTCTCTTATGAACATATGTTATTTTACCCATTCCCTTAAAACAAAAATATGGCGACAACGGGGATCGAACTCTGCACCTCTTGCATGAGAGTTAAATGCTCCACCAACTGGACTAATTAGGTTTTTATTAACAAGGCTTAGAACAATGGTAGTTATTATTCTCTTCTTACTTCTCTTTTTTCATGTTTGTTACGATATTTCATTTAACCCATTGCATGAATCTTTTTCTTTTATTTATCTTTTATTATTAATGCATAATATTTGTAAATCAGCGCATGCAACATATTTACGCTACATGCAACCAATCCTTTCTTTCTTTTAATGCATGTATTACATTTTTATTTGCATTAATATTTTTCATTTAAATTTTTACGTCTATGAATATATATACACATATGCATTATTTATTTATTTGTCACAAATGCGGGGTGTTACACTTTTGATGGCTTGTCCGTTACTTTGTATTGATTCTGAGTCTGCCGTGTGAATGGCTTCCCGATGTAGGCTTTCAGATGTGGACTCTTGATCTTGACATTAACATTAACATTTTACGGAGCTTGCCTTCATGATCCAAGGGAAAGGCGTCCGAGTCCTCTACCCATCTCAGTATCGATACTAAGTAGATTAATATGGATAGTTAGTTTCTCTTCGGGGTTCCGACTTGCCTTTCGGTAGATGTCGTTAAGTGTGTCTTTGCTTTCCGGAGGTTAACTTCCGCTACTCTATTTGTTGATTATTAAAATTACCTCTTGGTGTCCATTTGATTGAGGTTCTATTATGTGGCTCTCGGTCCTTATCGTATTGTTATTAAGCCGGTTAATATCGATAGCCCTTCCATTCTTCTGGTCTCCGGTTGTGATGCCCTTTGTTTTCCACTCCACTGACTCCCGGTTTTCAGATGACTTCTTATCGGTTGTCCTTCCTACCGGAATTTCCTTGTCGGAATTACCCTGCTGGTAATCTTTCTTTGTTGAGGGTGTCAGTTGTTTGCCCTGCCGTATGTCTCTCTTAGGCTCTCGATTTTACCTTGTGCTTGGATGTTGCCTGTGCTGAAGATTTCTCTATGCTCGTGTCGGTCTGCTACCCTCCACCGTCAGCTTGTCTCAGAGTCAATTTTGGTAGTAACATTTTCCTCCCCCTAGTGAAGGGGTGTTTTTCAAATTTTCAAGTAAAACTTCTTTTCTGCATTCTTTTGCATTTCAGCTGCAAGAGCTTTAACAAATAATTTTACCTGTTAGAACTAATTTTGCACGTTAGTTTTTATTTCTGTTTGCGTATACACTGGATAAGGTGTTGTTCGGGACTAAACATTAATATTATATTAGAATCATGTCTTTTAAGTTCTATTAGAAAGTAAAGGAAAGAGTTTTATGGGACTTCCTAGCTGCCAATCGTGAATAAGTATTAATATCTGTCCTCATAATGAAATGTCTGGGGCACCGCTTCTCCAGGGATCCTTTTCAAACCAACCTTTATTTATGTATTAACAGATAGAAGGCAAGAAATCATCTTTTGGTATTAACAAAAATCCTAAACCCACCCTTATTCGGTCATTGAAACATTAAAGACCAAACATCCACTTCTAGTATTAATAGAATCCCTGAACCAACCCTTATTTGGGTATTAAAAGATTGAAGACCAGAAATCCACTTTTGGAAATAACAGAAGCCCCGAACCAACTCTTGTTCGGGTATTGAGAGATTGAAGTCCATAAATCCACTTCTGGAAATAATAGAAGTCCTGAACCAACCCTTATTCGGGTATTAAAAGATTGAAAACTAAGAATCCACTTCTGGAAATAATAGAAGTCCCGAACCAACCCTTATTCGGGTATTAAGAGATTAAAGACTAGCAATCCACTTTTGGAAATAATAGAAGTCCCGAACCAACTCTTATTTAGGTATTAATAGATTGAAGACTAGAAATCCACTTCTGAAAATAATATAAATCCTGAACCAACCCTTATTCAGGTATTAAGAGATTATAGAACAGAAATCCACTTTTTGAAATAATAGTGGTCCCGAACCAACTCTTATTTGGGTGTTAAAAATCCACTTCTGGAAATAAAAGAATTCCCGAACCAAGCCCTATTCGGGTATTAAGAGATTGAAGACCGGAAATCCACTTCTGGTAATGTATTTCGTTACCCTTTTCGGGTTTGATTTACGAAGCAGAGGTTGCATGTGCTTCTTGAGCCACTCTCCGGGCTTATATTGTCAAACCAGAGGATGTATGTGCTTTATTGGCCACTCTCTGGGAATGTGCATTCGGTGCACTTGGCTAGCTTATCCACAAGTAGGGCCCAAGGACTTACCCGACCTCCCTTTAGGAGGTGCCTTTTCCTGATCATTGTAGGCTATGATAAGGTCTTAGATACTTAAACTGGTCCATCGTAGACAAGGAATTAAGGCTAACTCTTTTAATTCTCTATTCAAACCATCATTGGTGACGATAGAGCACCCCCTCCAAGGGGTGCCCTATCCCGATGATCATAGGCGATGATAGAGGTTTGCATTCTCTTCTGCAGGTAACGCAGAACATAAGCAGAGGTAGGACATGCTACGAGCAGAGGTAGGACGTGCTTAGTTCATAGTTGAGGCAGGGCGTACTCTTCTACGAGCATAGCAGGGCGTGCTAATTTGACACTCCGTCACGCCCGTTTCTGTTGTGGGTCAGAGGCTTACACTTTTGATGCACCAAACCTGACCCTTTATGACTTAGGCGCGGAGGAAGGCTTACTCACCACCCCCTTCGAGGAGTGCCTTGCCCTGACCTACTAGGCAATGACAAGGGTTATTATCCATTCGCAGTTAGACCTATCATGGACTACCTTGAGCTTTTGAGAAGGTTTCAATTCCCTTTGTTGTGTGAATATGTTTTGGGGAAGGTCCTTTTCTACTCATTTATCATTGAGAAGTATGGTTTCAATTCCCTTTGTTGTGTGAATATGTTTTGGGGAAGGTCCTTTTCTACTCATTTATCATTGAGAAGTATGGCCTTAAATGTTCTAAGTTCCATGTTCTAGGAACGAGATCACCATTTGGTTTGAACAGTTGATACATCCTAGGTATGACTTCTTGGGAAATGACTAAGGGAACCTCCCAATTTGGGCCAAGCAGGCCATCCCATGGGTTCTTTTTGTTGTCCATTACCCTTCGTAAGACCAAATCTCCTTTCATGAAAGTTCTAATTTTGACCTTTGAGTTATAGTACTTTGTGATTCTCCTTTGTTATTCGGCTATTCTGATTGTAGCCTCGTCTCTTAATCCATGTATTAGGTCTAAAGATTTCTTCTTTAACTCTTGATTTGGATCAAATGCGTAGGCTATCCTTCTGTGTGAAGGGATTTCAACATTAATTGGAAGCATGGCTTCGCATCCATATGTCAAAGAAAATGGAGTGTGCCCTATTGTCGTTTTGGCGGAAGTTCTATATGCCCAAAGCACCAAGGGTAATTCTTCATCCTAATTACCTTTGGTATGATTTAGTCATTTCTTAAGGATTGTCTTTATGGTTCTGTTTGCAGCCTCCAAAGCTTCGTTTTCCCTTGGATGGCCCAACAAGGAAAAGCTTTTGATAATTCCATTCTTTTCACAAAATCAAGTGAATTACTCACTCTCAAATTGTGTTCCATTGTTCAATATGATTTTGTAAGGAATCCCACAGCGAGTAACGATATTCTTTATTGCAAATCTCAACACCTTGGATGTAATGGTTGGAAGGGGTTCTGCTTCTACCCATTTGGTGAAGTAATCAATGGCTACTACGACATACTTGGCTCCACCTTTGAAGATTGGTAAAGACCCGATTAACCCATACATCGAATTGCCAAGGGCTTGAGATAGTGGTTAGCCCACCAGGAGGAAGCCGCGGTATTTTAGAGTACCTTTGACACTTCTCAGACTTCTTGTGGCCAATAATAACCTTGTCGCATGACCCTCCTGGCTAGCCTAATCCCACTAGAGTGATCTCCTCACAATCCTTCGTGTGCTTCTTAAAACAAATTAAGCCCATTCTTGGGGCTTACGCATCTCAGGTAGGGAAGTGAATGCCCTTTCTTATAAAGTACCCTTCCATAATCACAAATGTAGGGGCTTGGTATTTTATCTTCCTTGCGTCTTTTCTGCTAATGGGTAAGGTTTTGTTCAAAAGGTAACTACCATAGGAGTCATCCAAGTATTCCCATAACAATAATTCATTCTTGTGGATGAAGGTTCATTACCTGAAGCTACCTCCTTATCGATTTCGTCTTCCCTTCTCGAAGCATGGGATCTAGTTAGAACTAACAATTCTTTTCTTGCTTCAGGTTACCCCGCTCGATACTGGGTCTTTCTTGGTATCCTACGGGGATTACTTGAGTTTCGGGTGCTCCTCAGGAGCTAAACATTTTGGCTCGTGAGTTAGCTTAGTTATTCTCCCCTCTAGGTGATGTATCGAGAAATCCTCAAATTGGAATAGCATCTTTAATATCCTTTTTACATATAGGGCCAACTTTGCGTCCTTGGTTTGATAGGTTTTCTTTATCTGATTTACCATTAGTTGTGAATCACTAAAGATTTCTATTTGGGGTATCTTTAACTACAATACTAGATTCAACTCTGCCATCATTGACTCACATTCGGCTACATTATTAGTAGCTAAGAACCTTAACTTCATTGCATAGTGCAAGCGATGCCCATCAGGGGTAATTATGATGCATCATGCCCCTGCTCCTTGTTCATTTGAATTCCCATCTAAAAATAGTTGCCATTTAGATTTTAAGTCGTTTTCTTTCATTGACTGTTTTGTAATGAAGCTTGTGCATTCGTTTACGAAGTCTACCATAGCTTGTCCTTTGGTTTTTGTTCGAGGTTGGAACTCATCTCATACTGGCTAAGTTCAACTCCCCATTTTACCAGCCTTCCTGAGGTTTCTGCCTTGCTGAAAACTTGCTTAAGTGGAAAACTAATTAAGACCTTAACAGGATGTGCTTGGAAGTAGCTTCTAAGCTTATGTGCTGTATGTATTAAGCAATATGCTAGTTTTTCCATCACGGGGTATCAGGTTTCTGCATCCTTTAACCTCCTGCTGACGTAGTAAATTGGATGTTGAGTCTAGTCATTCTCTCTTATAAAGACTGAGCATACTGCATACTCTGAAACAACCATATATAGATACAAATCTTTTCCCTTCTCAGGAGTGGACAGAATCGGGGGTATTTCCATGTAGTCTTTCAATTCTTGGAAGTCTTTTATACATTATTTATTCCATTCGAAATTCTTCTTTTTCTTTATAACATCAAAGAAGTGGACATACTTGTCAATGGCTTTGGAAATGAGCCTACTGAGGGCTACTACCTTTTCGTTTAAGCTCATGACTTCTTTGCTTGCTTTAGGCTCCTCCATATCTTTAATGGCTTGAATTTGGTCAGGACTGGCCTCGATGCCATGTTCACTCACCACATATCCCAGGAACTTCTTAAGATGTTGAACATCTCTTCTAGGTCCTTTAGGTGGCTTTCCGCTTTTATGGACTTCACTAGCATATCATCTACATATACTTCCATTTTGCGCCCTATTTTCTCTTGGAACATTCTATTGACCATCTTTTGGTATGTTGCTCCCGCATTTTTCAGTCCGAATGGCATTACTTTGTAACAAAATGTTGCCCAATCAGTGATAAAACTTGTATGCTCCTCGTCAGGTTTATGCATGGGAATTTGATTATACCCGGAGTAAGCATTCAATAGGGACAATATCTTGTGGCCACTTGTTGCATCAACCAACTGGTTTATCCACGGAAGTTGGTAGCAATCTTTTGGGCAGGCCTTGTTTATGTCTTTATAATCAACGCACATTCTCCATATCCCATTGGACTTCTTTACTAGCACCGGATTGGCTAACCATTTAGGGTAAAAAATTTCTTGGTTAAACCCGTTTGTTTATAACCTCTTGACTTCTTCCTTTAAAGCCTCTGACCAGTTCTATTGTATTTCCTCTTCTTTTGTTGGACTGCGATTACAGAAGGGTTGATGTTTAGGGAATGGCTCATGATAGAAGGATTGATTCCAACCATGTATGAATGGGTCCAAGCGAAAAAATCCTTGTTGAGCAGCAGGAACCGAACTAGGTCACCCCTCATGGGTTCCGCTAATCTTTTTTCTATGTTGATGACTTTGGCCTTATCCTCTGAATCGACTTTACTTCTTCCAAATCTTCTGTTGGTCTTATCCTTTTAGTGTCTCCTTTGGAATCCAAGTTTATGACAATTTCCTCTCCCTTTGCCAAATTTATGTTATCAATTCTCTTTTTTTCATCTCAAAGAAGTATACCAACCATTTGCACGTTTGTCAGCTTTATTAACTTTTACTTTAGCTTCGAATGTTGGATGTAATAATCCATCATCTGAAGGTTTAAAAATTGTAGAAGAATCAAAGTACGAAGAATACTCCCATTTGTATTTGCCAACCGTTGCCAAGTACAATTCGCGGGAACTAAATTGTTCTCCCTGGATGGTTCCTCATCCCTGTTTAGTCAGGAATTTTATGATAAGATACTCGGAAGAGACAAAAGAATCCATTTCGTCTAGAGCAGGTCGACCAAAGAAGGCGTTGTAGTAGGATGGTTGATTGATCACAACCAAGAGGGTTTCAAGGGTTCGGTGGAGTGGAGATAAGACAACTTGGACTAGGAGATTGATCTATCCCACAGGAGTCGATCCTTTGTTGTTGAAGCCAAAGATATGCTCATTGCTTGGTTCCAACTTTTTCTCAGAAATTCCCATTTGATCAAAAGCATGCTTGAAGATAACATTGATGGCACTTTTAGTATCAATAAGGATTTTAGAAACAATAAAGAGTTCAATTTGAGTTTGTTATCATAAGAGGGTCATTGTGTGGATGATGGACCCCTTTCTTCATCTCTTCCGGCGAAATCACCAAGATATGCATCTTGAGAGCGTAACGAGCATTTTTCAATGAGGGTTCCTCTTGAATGGAAAATATCCCCTCGCGAGCCTCCTTTGGGTATTGTTTCTTGGCTATCAGGAAATTTCTAGCAGGATGTGGCCCACCATGAATCACATAAATTCAGTTTATTGGCGGACCTAAGTCTATATGACCTTCCTCTACAAGTGCTTTTATTGTGTTAGCTGAAACCTTTTATTGTCCATTCGTACATTGGGCAGATGTTTTCATGTTTAGAACAAATTCTTTCAAATGCCCCTCCTGAATGAGCTTTTGAATGATCCCATCTAAAACCTTGCACTCGTCGGTCTTATGCACATTAGTCTTGTGATACTCAAAATATTTTCCATCGGCATGAGGTTCGGGGGTAATTCCTAGCTTTGAACAAGACGAGGAATTTATTGACCCTTTCTTTTGCCACAACAAACACAAAGGAAATGGATTTGCTTAATGCCACTGAATTGGTATTAGTATCTTCCCATTTTGGCCTTTTTTGGTTTTCGTCCTGATTGAATCTTCCACCGTCTTCCGAAGCCTGGCCTTCCTCCTTCTCCTCAAGGCCCGAACTTCTTCATGGAAAAGTACTGTTCATCCATGCAGATGAATTTATCAGCTTGAAAGTGGAAGTCCTACAAGTCTTTCATCCATGAATGTATAACTCGTTTCTGAAAGGGGTGTTATCAATTAACACTGAATGCACGACGATTACATTATCACGCTCATTTATGTCCTTTGCCTTCAATGCTTCCAAATTGAACCTTTTCAAGTAATCTCCTAGGGATTCCCCGTTTCTCTGCTTGATGTTATCAATGACTGTGTAGTCAACTGTTGGATTCTTACAAATGCAAAATTGTGCGGAAAATTCGTAAGCAAACTGCTTCCACAAATAGATGGTATTTTCTCTGTACTGGTGATACCACTTAGCTGCTTCTCCTTGGAGGGTTACTAGAAAAATTCTGCATCTAACGGCTCCTGAGGCGTTATAAAGATCCATTTGGCTGTCGAAAGCTATTAGATCGTCATCAGGGTCAGTTGTTCCGAGATATCTTATGGTCGGAACCTTCACCCTAGATTGTATTGTAGTGTCCATGATCTCATCCATAAAAGGAGCCACTCTTTCATTGCCATTAACCCTATCATCCTGGGTTCTTTTTCCCTTGCTTCCCAACAGGGCCTTGACGATTTTTCTAGTGATATCCTTTAGATAAGCCTCTGTGTTCTCATAATCCATCCTTTTTGGATCATATCCTTTGGAAGTAGAGCTCTTAGACTACTCTTGATCACATTGATTTCCTTGATGATCTATACCTGTTAAGAGGGATTTATTTTTGTTAATGGAAGATGCTTTGAGCTTCTATTTTTCTTCATAAACTTGGACGCGAGCCTTTTATTTTAGAGACTCACTTACGTTTCTCTAACTAGACTTAGCTAACTTTGAAGACTTTTGTTCTTGATTAGCGTCTATTTGAGATTGCATCTCCTGGATTTGTTTCTCTAGAGCCATAATTTTGGCAGCATTCTCCTCCATGGTCTTTGGTTTGATGGATGCACTGGATTGAAGGTTTCTCCTTCTTCATTATTGTGTGGGTTGAATGTTGAGCTCACGTTTCGTTCAAGGGTTGTATTAGGAGCCGGTTCCTTATTTCGATCCTCCAAACCTTTTGATTTCATCTTCCCTTGCCATAGAGCAATAAGTTTACCAAATTAATTTTTGATAGGCTAAACATAAAGATGGAGGTTTGAGCACTCCTTCTATTGCCAAAATGTTAATGATATTTTTCATCAACACCGGAACTAGAATAAACAATTTATATGCTTAGAAGTTTGATGCAAAGATGGTCCAAAGATTATCGAAAAGTAGTTATGAATTAGTGCTCTTAAACTAATTTCTCCTTTTCTTGGATGCCAAGACCTTTTTTCAGAAGAATAGTTACCCTTCCCTCAAGGGTGAGTATCACAGTTATGAGAATATAAGTCAAAGAAAACCTCAAAGAAAGGTTTTACTACTTAAATGAAATTGATTCCTTATACGATAAACACCTTTAGACTCTTGATGAAATAATATACATTGTGTTGAGAAGAAACATGCTATTGCCTCATAACACTTGGATTTATTCTCATGCTATTGTGCTTGTTCGCTTATATCGTACTTTCGCATCGAGCTGACCCGGAAAGGCCTTATCGAGTTGCAAGCTCACAATAAGATCCCTTTTGAGTTTGGATTGCATTATGCTCACTATGGAAGAGCTAAGTCACATATGAAAGTTTGAAAAGGGAGAAGCCATGGTTTTACCCAAGGCCTTACTTCTCATGAAAGGTCAGCGACAACTCTTTCGTAAGAAAGGTTAGTGTTAACTCCTTGTCGTATCAATAATAAAAAAATATTATTATTAAATCGAGATATGCTTAAGTCTCGGATTACTTCCATTTATTAGTTACAGATATATTATAATAGTTGAAGAAATCCCCAAATCAATTTGGAAATTAGGGTTTACTCTAGAGAGAGGGGGAACAAGATTGAGAAAATGAGAATTTGGTCCCTAAAAATGAGATCCATGGGGTCTTATTTATAGAAAAATTGGGGCTTCTTTTGTTGTTGGGCCAGCGGTAGCCCCTATCGGCCGCTTTTCCCTTTTGGTCCTATAAGTCCTAGCTTGTGCCCACCTTTTCCTTTGGTTCTAAAGGCTTTTCTTGAGACTTTCTGAGGTGTCGATTCTTTCCCCAAGAAGGGGGTTCCGGTCTGCAAAACTCCCTTTGATGGCTTGTACCTTCCCTTTGTATTAATTCTAAGCCTGCCGGGGTGAATGGCTTCCAGATGCAGGCTTCCGGATATGGACTTTTTGATCTTGACGTTAACACTTAGTAGAGCTTTCCTTTATGATCCAAGGGAAAGGTGGCCGAGTCCACCACCCATATCCGTATCGATACTAAGAGGATTAGTATTGATAGTTAGTTTCTCTTCGGGGTTCCGACATACCTTTCGGTAGATGTCTTGAAGTGTGTCTTTGCTTTCTGGAGGTAAACTTTAATTCGGTACTCCATTTATTGATTACTAAAATGACCTCCCGGTTTCCATTTGATTGAGAAACCGGTATATGGCTTCTGGCCCTTATCGTACCGGTATTAAGCCGTTAATACCAATAGCCCTTTCGTTCTTCTTGTTTCGAGTTGTGATGACCTTTGTTTTCCACTCCATTGGCTCCCGATTTTTAGATGACCTCTTATCAGTTGTCCTTCCTACCAGAACTACCCTGTCGAAATTTCCCTTCCGATAATCTTTCTTTGTTGAGGGTGTCAGTTTTTTGCTCTGCAGAATGTCTCTACTAGGCTCTCAATTTTACATTGTGCTTGGTTATTGCTTGTGTTGAAGATCTCATTATACTCGTGTCAATCTGCTACCCCTTCACCGTCAGTTTGTCTCGGAGTCAATTTTGGTAGTAACATCTATCTTTCATTCCTGATTTATCTAGCTATCATCACTCTTTAATTGAGCAACATCTCTATGTATGACCCTTATTTCCTACTTCCTTTGGTCTTGTGATTGTTCCCTTAGTTCTACCATATTTTTCTTACTTTAGGTCATAAATGATGGTTCTTTTTGCAAAAAGGTGTTACCAGAACTCTTCCGATTTGGCGAGCTTAAGAAAGAAAATCTTTCCTTGGAAGAAGAGATTGCTGCCCTTACCAACGTTAAAGAGAATGCGATAAAGAAAAATAAATCATTAGAAATTGCTCTTGCTGAAGCAGAATCTTTGGTAATTGAGGAGAAAAGAATCAATTTGTCTTTAGTTGTCAGAATTAGAACTTTAAATGAGACTTTGGGAAGGACCAAAGAAGAAGTTGCTACACTTGATTCTAGTCGTTCTTCCATAGAAGAAGAAAATTATCTTTTCTTGGAGAAGATGCCTCTCTTAGGAGTAAGCTTAAGAATGATGAGGCTTCCCTAACAAAAACAGTTGGTGTGATTAACGATGCCAAACAAAGGCTCCCTTGTTTTCTTCAAACTACATTGGATGAAATCTTGGTTAATTCGTTCGAGGATGCCTTTATACTTATTTATGCAGACAACAAAAGAAAATATACTGACTTAAGCTTTTCTTCTCTTGATCCACTTTTGGTAGAATAGTTTATAACAAAGATAACTCAGGTAAAGGACGGAAAAACCATTCCTAAAAGAGGGGAGACTGGCGTGGCAAAGCTTTTGTTTATATATGACATTTCCTAGGAAGAGTTAAACGCTGATGAAGAAGAAGAAGTTATTACGGTAGCAAATGTCGATCGCATTAATGGCAATGGCCATGGCTTTAGTGGCATCACTGGAAATAGAGGCAATTATAGTGGCAACTTCAATGATGTTAATGATATCTTCCAAGTTCCCAGTGACCAGGATGAAATGGCAAGTAACAATCTTGATAATCTTTATCAAAACATTGTTCCATATAAAACTTGCGACCCTTTCGGTGCAAAAGAGGAGGAGACAAGTTTACGCTCTAAGAGTGTTCAAAATATTGAGACTTACCCAGCTTCTTCTTCGATTTCCAAGGTACAATAATTTTTATAGTATTCTTCCTTGTTAATATTCTCGATTATTAACCTCTTCCCATCCTATTAGATGAAAAGGAAACAATTAAATCTTAAGCATGTCCAGCTCGAAAAGATACGATCAAAAGTTGTTCGTCTCACTGGGTTGTTAAATATGTAAATGAGTGAATATAACGCATTATCTGATAAAGAACACCAACTTAATAAAAGTTTTGCTAGACTAATTTCCTTTAATGAAAATGAAGTAGCTCCCAGGTTGAGGGCTGTCAGGCTGCGTTTTGAGAGACTGTTGAAAGAGAATGCTAAATTAAAAACTCTATTCTAGATGTTAATTTAAGATAGAGACATCTTGGTGAATCTTTTATATAAATTTTATAACAGAAATAAAACCTTAGATTTTTCTTTTCTGGGTGACCTTGGCGGAGGCTTGCTCAGATGTCTTCACAGAAGATGCTTAGATGATCATGGCGTTGATCTTCACCCACGA
This sequence comes from Allium sativum, assembly GCA_030737875.1. Classification (NCBI taxonomy): domain Eukaryota; kingdom Viridiplantae; phylum Streptophyta; class Magnoliopsida; order Asparagales; family Amaryllidaceae; genus Allium; species Allium sativum. The sequence goes on along the minus strand of CM060925.1, from coordinate 197,833,479 downwards.
GCCTGCTTGAACTTTCCTCAAGTTCATTCGATTCCTAGAGATTTTCCCTTAGACATGCTTAAATTTAAGAAAGATAGATATATATCTAAAAATTTCAAGATATCCATTTTGTATGAACAAGAACAATAGCTATAATATATGTATCCCTTCGGCTTTTGATATTATTGTAATGAATTTGCTTTTTCTTGATTTCTTGATACTTCTTTCAAAAATCACTCCCTACGGCGGGTTCACTTTATAGGGATTCCTTGGGAAGCTTTGTTAGATTGAAGAGAGAATACCACGAGAAGCCTTCACTTATCAAATCTTCAAAATTAGCAAGATACTTCTTTAATAGAGATCTTTAAAAGATTTACACTCAACGTCCTCGGCTTCGCTTTGATTTTCTGGTTGAAGAGAGGGATGACCTCTTAAAGGAGATTTAAACATATCATTCAAAATTTACTCGGGGTTATGATAGTCCTCCGAATGGAGAATGAGATTATTACAAATTAACTCTTACTTATATTCCTAAATGATTTGAAGTCCCCATTGATTCCACACTTACCCTCTCCTATAATTCGTTGAGCAAGGTTAAGAAAGTCATTTTTAGCCGTGTCGATTATTCAAATAACTTGTAATTATGCTTCTAAGGACTTGATCAAGTAAGCATTAGAGTTCGTATACCAATATTATGCTATTTTCCATCCTCTGGACGTAGCCATTTGGTAACATGCTTTTTGTGAATAAATCTGTGGTTTGAGTATACGTTGTGTTGTGCATGACTTTATCTTTGTTTCGAATATTTATACTCAAATTTTCTTTTGTGCTTTCTGCAATAAATACAACAACTAAAACCTTTTGTTTTAGTCTCTTGTAAATTGTTTTAATTTTCCGCTCATACTATGGCAAGCATTGTTTTGATCAAAATCGCATAGTAAATGAAATTTGTGATAAATACAATATTAGGATCCAACATTTATACTTGACTATCTATGGACTAATTTTGTAAATAAATTTGTAAAATAACTTTGTAAATTGTGTAGATATCAACTAATGTATGACCTTTATTTGTGTTTTGAAAATCCTCATCTAGGATTTCCTCTACAATATTCTATATATAACTTAATACATAACGTTTTTTGTTACTCTTTTTCTTAGAGTAGGATGTATACAATAATTTGCTTATCTAAAGAGAGACTCCATCCAGATCGAGTAATGGATAAAACTCATGATAGTATAATACAATCATTCGTATTTTATATTTTGCCGCAATAATGAATAGCAATTTTGCGCATGTGAGTTTAGAAAACCTCCCTACGTAAGGTGCTGAGAAATCATAACCTTCATTAGAAAGTTTTGAATAGAAGAACTAAAATACCAACCCAAGTATTGATTTAAAAATCCCCTTTTGGGAAATAAGATAGTAGGCCTGAATTCCGTACTTGGGCATGACAGTGGAAATCCAGAAACCCTATTCTGGAAATGAGAATGGAAAATTCATAACCCTGATTCAAGTATTAGAATAATGCAAATATATGAATTCATTTTATGAAAGTATAATAAGTCCAAACTATCCACCTAGAAATATGAGGAAAAGGTCCAAAGCTCTAACTTGAGTTTGTGTAATAGAATTATGTTAACCCATTTTTCAGGAAATAGGAATTATAGTATCGAGATCCATATTCAGGTACAAAAATAGAAAACCAAAAATCCCCTACTGGAAGCATAGATAGAAATTCTATAACCAATATTCAGGCATTCATAATAGAAGATCGGAAATCCAATTTCGACAATAGTAGAAATCACGAAACATAGATTCAGATATTTATAATTGAAGAACAGAAATCCACATCTGACAATAATAGAAATCCCGAAAACTAGATTTGGGTATTTAACTGAAGACCACAACTCCAAATCTGGCAATAATGGAAATCCCAGAATCCAAATTCAGGTATTTAATAATAGACCAGAAATCCACATCTAGCAATAACGGAGATCCTGAAACCCAGATTCGGGTATTTAATAGAAGACTAGAAATCCAAGTTTGGCAGTAATAGAATTCCTGAAACCCAGATTTAGATATTTAATAGAGGACCAAAAATCCACATCTAGCAATAATAGAAATACAGAAAATCAAATATAGGTGTTTATAATTGATGACCAGAAATCCACATTTGGTAATAATAGGAATCCCGAAACCCAAATTCAGTTATTAAATAGAAGACTAGAAATCTACATTTGGCAATAATGGAAATCCCAAAACCCATATTCGGGTATTTAAAGAAGACCGGAAATCCATATCTGGTAAAAATAGAAATTCTAAAATCTAGATTCAGGTATTTAATAGCAGACCAGAAATCCACATTTGGCAATAATAGAAATCCCGAAACCCATATTCAGATATTTTATAAAATACCAGAAATCCGTATCTGGCAATAATAAAAGTCCCAAAACCCATATTCGGGTATCTATAATGGAAAATCAGAAATATATATCTGGCAATGATATAAGTCATGAAACCCAGAATTGGGTATTTGAAGTTATGCTGGCATTTTTGACTTGTTCTTCAAACGAAGATTGGACGTGCTTTAAGTGCTTCTTTTGAGCTTTCATTCCCTTATGCAGGATGAGAAGTGAGCAAAGGCAAGTGTGTGCTCTAAGTGCTCTCCTTGAGCTTTCTTTCCCTTCTACGGAACGAGACATAAGCAAAGGTAGGGCATGCTCATCTTTTAGAGTATAGGTTGGACGTGCTTAGTTGAAGCAGAGGCAGGGCTTGCTCATCTTTAGAGAGGAGATAGGGCGTTCTCATCTTTAAGGCAGAGGCATGGCGTGCCTTATTTGATGTTCTGAGCTGGCATTATAGGCGCAGATAGAGGCTTACTCTTTGGATGCTTTTACCTGGCCCTTTCTGGTTTGGGCACGGCTAAAGGCTTACTCACCATCTCCCTTCGAGAGGTGCCTTACCTTGGCCATCTTAGCGGTGACAAGGGATTTTTTACCATTGTAGGTAGCTTCACCCATTTCTAGTAGTTCCAAATTTTGTGGAGTTTCCGTACTCTAGATCATGCAGATATTCTTTCTTCAAGGAATCTTTTGTCCTAACTGGTTAGGTCTTTTTACAAATCCGTGTAGTTGACCTTGATTAAAGAACTTGATAATTATGCCTTTAGGTACCCTTTAGTGGTTGGATTCATGTCCGCTCATTGTATGATAGTGGCAGTATGGCTATTCTAATTTTCTTTCATACGCGGGTTTCTTCTTTGATAGTGGCTAAATGTTAAACTAGTGTTTGGTTAGGAAGTAGAAATTCTCAATAGGTTTGGTAAGGTTGCATTCTTTAGGTAGTCTTGACTTAAAGATTCCCTTTTGAAGTCAGAACTTAATCCTTTTGTTACTCAGCTTTGTTGTTTCATCTTCATTTTTAAGTCTTCTTTTCAATGTATCGTGGGACTGAAGTAGAATTTTCCTAGACCATTTTGAAATGAAGCGACTGAAATCCCTCATTATCTCTTATTTGAATATAGTTCCTTTAATCTGTGCTTGGATGGCTTCTTTCATATGAGAAAATAAGCTACATTCCTTGATGTAGAACCATTGAAAGTAAACTTAGGGGTTAGTCCTATATGGGAGTTGTTAATGCTACAACGGTCGAGATTGTACTGTTCAGCCTCCCTTTTCTTATTCATGATTCGCTAAGATTTTATTCATATCCTTTGTTCTTCAATAACTCTTGGATCAATGATGTCCGAAGTAGAAGACCCTTATCGAGACCTTTTATCCATGGTATGGCTCTTCAATGTCTAACCAACAAGGTGGAATAACTAGGGATGTGGTTATTAACCACAAGGTCGGAGCTTCACGCCCTCTTTCTAGCGCCAAAGTGTTAACAATTAAAATCATCAACACCGGAATATAGGGTTATGGTTGTGGACCTAAAGGAACCTAGTGTTAATCTTGTTCCTCCAAGCCAGACTTAATTCACCATTTCCTAGATATCGATGTCCTAAGTTTGAAGATTAGTTATACTTCCTTTAAGAGGTGAGTACCATGCTTACGAAATTTAGGAAAAGGTTATCTTGGGATTAGGGCTTCATAAGATCATTGCTAGTAAGAACTGACATTCTTATTATGGATGATCTGATACTCACTTCCCATTTATAGGATTGGATTCGAACTAGCAACTGAAAAGCAAGTGGAATAGATTGCAAGTGCTGAGTATCTCCTTTACTGATCACTCAATAGAGTACATAGAAAATTATAGGTGAAATATCCCAAATAGATTTCTAAATTAGGGTTTAGACTCTAAGAATTGAATGCAAGATTTTAGTAAGAGGAAAAGTCACCCAAAATGTGACCCCTAGGGTCTTATTTATAAAGGATTTGGACCCCCTTGTAGTAGCAACATCTTGGTGTCAGTTTGCCTCAGCGGATTCTGGTTTTTGTAGCAATCTCTTAATGTTGACCTGCTTCAGTGGCTTCTGGTTTAGGTGCCGGCTTAGTACGATGGTATCGACACTAAGAAACCAATAGCTTCCTTTTGCTCCTATATAATAATTACCGGCTTTGTGCTTCCTCTTCATGGATTGGCTTCGTTATCTCACTCCTAGTTTGTGCATTTGGTGCCAATTTAACTGATCTTCATTCGTTGTGTTTGGTTCCATCTCCAGTGGTATAGGCTCTCAGCATCTGGTTTCATTCTTATTGCTTAATGTACTGACTACCGGTCATGCTTTTGTCTTCATTGTCCGTTACCGACACCAAGCTAACTGCTTATTGCAAGTTGATATTGGCATCAGGCCTTTATTGCTATCTTCTTGGTATCAACACCAATCTGTTTGCACCCCTTTGTTTGTGCCAATATCATATATGCCAAGTCATTGTTCTGGTGCAGTCCTATATATCCTCGGTGCCAATTACATATCTCCAATATTTTTGTTCCAGTATCGGCTTAGTTGTTATGGTTCTAAGCTTTCAATGTCAGTTCTGCTAATATCCCTCTTGTTTTTAGTTTCGATTTGGTTTCTTCCTGGGCCCTCTACCTTCGGTTTTGGCTCCACCTCGTGCTCTGATATTGATTGATGACCTCCCAAGCTTTTACTCTGGTGTCGGCTCTACTACAATACACCTTTGCCCTATTTCGGCTTTGGTGTCGAATTCTTATGATAAAAAATATCACCCTAAAAGAATGTAAATATCATCCTAAAAGATAAAACTGTGTACCGCCAAACAAAAGAATTGAGCAACAACAGCAGCATGCATTCAACGACATCAGCATCATGAATTTAAGAACAACAATATTTTTAATATTATGTATAGATAATCCTTTAATACTCCCGCTTAAAGCTAAGAGGAAGACTTCTGAACTGCCATCTTATTGAGTAATTGGCCATACTGATCTGTAGAAACAACATTAGTAAATAGATCAGCCAATTGATCCGTAGACTTTAGGAATGTTGGCTTGAATATACCATCAACAACTTTTTCGCGAATGAAATGACAATCAATTCGTGCATATTTTGTTCTTTCATGTTGGATAGGATTTGCAACAATTGCAAGAGCATCATGATTATCACATAACAGTGGAGTGAACCCTAGGGATTTTAATCCTACATCTTTCAAGAGTAGTTCAAGACACATGACTTCACATATAGCAAGAGTCATTTTCCTATATTCAACATTCACAGTTGAGCAAGCAACCACTGGTTTTTTCTTAGCCTTTCAAGAAATAGACGAGTCTCTAAGAAGAATGCAAAAACTAAAGGTAGATCATCTTGTTATATGGCACCCTCACCGATCGCTGTAACAGAACGATTTTACATGGTAAATGAATTTTCAACAAGTAATATTCCCTAATCCTGGAAAATACTTAACACTCTGACTGTAGCTTGGTAATGATCATATGTCGGAGAATGCATAAACTAGCTTAGAACATGGACGATAAAGGCAATGCCAAGCCTGGTTATAGTTAAGTAAATCAGTTTTCCGGCCAGCCATTGATTTTTTTAAGGATTTTCCAAAGTTGCTCCAGAAGTTTGAGTGAGTTTTACATGAGCATCCATGGGAAGCTTAAGTGGCTTACCCCTTCCATGTGATACTCATGCAATATATCCATTATGCACTTCTTTTGTGAGAGAAATATTCTTGCCTCATTTCTATCTGCTTCAATTCCAAGAAAGGTCCTAAGCTCCCCTATATCTTTCCTATTGATCTTTCCTTTAAGATAGTCTTTTGCATCAGAAATCACATCCATATTGCTTCCTATGATAATCAGGTCATCAACATACACCAATATTGCAATTAATCCTTTCTTATGATCCTAAGTAAATGAGGTATAATGAGTTTTGGACTGTTTGTATTCTTTCTGCATCAGTGCAACACTGAGTTTATCATATCATTTCCTAGGTGCTTATTTTATACCATAAAGCAACTCGACTAATTTGCAGACCTTTCCTTGATCATTAGCAACATCTCACTATTAAATTTTTGTCCAAATCTAAAACCCTTGCCAAGATATCCTTGGGAAGCATCATATACATTGTTTCTTGCAGATCACCATGAAGAATTGCATTTTTACATCCATTTAATGGAAGTACCATCCATTCATAGCAGCAATAGCAAAAAGAGATCTCACAGTTGACATTTTTGCTACGGGAGCAAAAGTTTCTTTGTAATCTATCCCTTCTTTTTGTCTATTTCCAATAACTACAAGTATTGACTTGTGTCTCTCTCAACCTTTGTTGTATTTGGATTGTATTTAGTGGTATACAACCGTTTACAACCAATGCCATTCTTTCCTTGAGGAAGATCAGTGATTTCCCAAGTATTGTTGCTCTCTAGGGCATCCAATTGTTCATTCATTGCATCTAATCACTTTTTTGCTTCTCTACCTCCCAAAAGTGCACTGGATTAGGAACCTTTGAATGAGAGACAATCATACAGATGTATCTTGAAGTTACTGGAGTTTTAGAAACTTTCCTTATTGCATCAGCATAGCTCAGCTCAGTTGTGGCCACTTCATAGTCTTTATGTCATACTCGAGTTTTGTATGGCCTTGCATACTTTCTTACTCCCTCTGACTGAGAATCAGGAGCTCTGTCTACTTCTATATCATTCACTTCTTCTGTTTGATCAATTTCAGGAGAAATCGGAATTTCGTCCTCATCTATCCACTTTCAATTTTTATCATCGTTTCGCGCTCTTTCTTTCTCAGCTGACACTGTATGAAACAAATGGTATTCGAAGATAATTTCATAGCATTTCATATATCCAGATACAAAGGATTCACCCTTTATTAAATTAATCGGTTTGTATCCTTTATGTGTCCCTGAATATCCCATGAATATACAAGGAATAACCATGAGATTCACCATTGTCATCCTTGAGTAATCATCAACTATAGTGAGAAAGTATCTATACTTTCCTTTAGTATACACTTTTTGTGTCCCCCAAGTCTCAATGTATATATGCTCAAATGCTTTTTTCCTTCGATTCAGTCAAAGCGTATGAAGATTTGTGAACTTTACCATAGGGCATGTCAAACAGACATCAGAACTGCCTATACACATGCCTTTTAATTCTTGAATGTTTTCAATTCTCTTCATTAGTGCATGGCCTAACCTGTGGTGCTAAATTGTTCTTAGGGTCAGTTTTGGTATATTTTTCACAACTGTAGGAACTTCTCTGTACACACTCACGTTCATAGCTTTCTTCTTTATGCCCTCATTTGTTCTTGATTTTATTATTTTGCTTTTCAACCGCTTAATCATATCTTCTGGTGGTCTGTTCTCTAGGTAATACAGTCCACTTTTAAGCATGCCTATACCCTTTACAGTACTTTATTTTAAATATTCTATAATGCAAAATATAGGATAAAAAGCACTTTACTATGTGAGTCGTACAACAACTTATTTACTGAGATCAGATTATGCTTGAAAGATGGTACATATAAGACGTTTTTCTACGATAATTCATTTCCAAGTCTTACATTACCAAAGTGAGAGATAATTGCAGTTTATCTAGTTGGCAAATTGATTTGTGGATTATTCTCGCTTTTTATAGCATCATGCATAACACCAATAGTACCAGTCATATGATGGATGCACAAGAGTAAACTCCACCCATTCTCAACTGAATCAGCAAAGTAACATGACACCATACTTGCATAATTCTGATCAATTTCATCATCAGTTTCTCAAATAGATTTTCCCAAGTAGCATTCTGAATAATGCTTCTATTTGTTGCATTGTGAATTGGTTTGTTGTTCTTATGTTTGACACACTTGAATCACTTTGATTACTGCTCATATTTGCCACAGATTTGTTTCCGTTCTCGTTCTTATTTCACCATTTGTTGTTTTAATTGGTCATCTTCCCTTTTCCCTTTTGCGTTCCAGTCTTTTGTTGTGCTTTGACATGCCCACTGGGATAACCAACAACTGTCCAACAATTTTCAGCAAGGTGCCCTGATTTCCCACAAGCTGTGCATGCTCCCATTGAGGTTGATAATGACCCCTTGTTAAACATTGCCAAAGATTCTGAATCTTACTTGAGATTTTTGAAGAGAGAACTTTGAGATTCTTCTTGTTCAAGATAACCGCATGCAGTTTCAACTCTAGGCAAGGTAGTCATCATGAGAAATTGACGACTCCTTTGTGCACTATATACATCATCAAGGCCATTCATGAAATTCCTCAATATACAAGAAAAGACTCGGGTTTTATCTTATCCTTCAGAATAGCTTTGCCTTCCCGTTTAACTTGTAGGATTCTCTCCAAAACTCTAGTCTTGGCAGAGGTAGGCGCTGAAATAAAGTCAATCTCTGGAAATTGCTTATCATAGTAAGCAAGGATGAGAGCATCTTTGTAGTATTCCATCACAATGTCATGAAGGTGGACCTTCAGAAAGTGGGATATTATGTCACTAGTTTCATGAATTATCCATTTGGCGGTGGAAAGTTTGTCGTTCATCCTATCCAGTTCAGCAGCATGGTCAGTGTGATACCCCGTATGTTTACATTTTAAAAAGTAAGAAATTTACATACGTATACGATGATACGCAAAGCATACAAACCAGTAAAGCATGAAGGTAAAAGATATTCTGGTTATACTTCTAGAATTAAGGTAAACGGGATTCACCATTGCGTTCGTCTCGGAAAAATACGCGAAATAGAGTCCGAGTTTTCGAGAATCGGAGTCCGTATGACCCGTTAAAGGCCCAAGAAGATTTCTGAAGATTTGAAAATTCGGAAATCAGTTTGAAAATCCAGATCTGGGGCTAGGCGGGAATTTTCCCCGCCTAGGCCATGTCGACAGGTCTGTCGACAGGCCTGTCGACTTGGGCCCAGACCAAGTCGACAGCCCTGTCGACATGCCAGTCGACAGGGGGTGGCCGGGCTAAATTGCCTGGTGCACCTGTTTGTCTCACCTGGGCTTGCTCTTGGGCTGATTCTGGAAGCTTCCGAGATCTGATGGTCCTAATCTATCCTAGATCTAATCCTATGGCCTAAAACACTCCTAATCCCTATAAAAACACCCCTAAGCCCCCTCCTAAACCCTCATAAATCACTCTCTCCACGAAGTGCTGCCCAAATGCCAAGTGATCATGGCCTCCATTCCCCTTTCCTAGAGCCTAAGCACTCAAATCGGGTCCAAATCAAGTAGTGCAAGCTAGCTACACCAAATGGAAGGAAGATCAACGTTGCTATGCGGGTTTCATGACGATTGTTCAACAAAGGAGGCACCTTTCTTAGCCAAGATGATTCATGCTTCTTTCCCTAGGCCTAACTATGTAAGTTCTAGCTACTTTTAGATGGAAACGGTAGTTTTGATAATGACATGGGATAAAATGAGGCTAAACATGATTATGCGAACCTATGTGAACCTTACCTTGCCTCTTGTGTTCATGTTTATGGTTTTAGGCCATGTGAGTGACTTAATCATGCCTCTCATGCTATGCATAACCTAGTTTAACTTGCAAGTTTGGATCTTTGTGCATGAAATGCTAGCATGAACCTTTAGGAACCATTTTTACTTGTGAAACATTGGCTAAGATGATATTTTGGGGCTTATGCATGTTTATGAACCTAAACCCCTAATGCTAACATGCAAGTTTGTGGCCAAATCCTTTATGACATTATGCATACTTATGGCCCATTTCCTTTTCTTCTCGTGTTATGCATGCTTGCGGCCAAACCATTATGAACCTATGCATGTTTTGAGCCCAACTCTCATGATACTATGCATGTTTGGGGTCATTGTGTAGCATAGTATCTTTACGATGTGACTCGTCCATTCTTGCGTTGGAACACGATTTGGGTTGAGGATAGACAAGCGGGATTATAGCATGGAAAAACTTAACTTGGAGTTATATGAAAATATGTTGGGTGAGCTAAACTTGGCATGAACCATGGTTTGGGAAAAGGGGGTATAAACATGACAACGTGTAACGTTAAATATGACATGTGTTCATACTTGAAAACGTGACTTGAATCTTAATATGGAAGTTGACATGTAAGTATGAAAAAAAAACATAAGCTTGGGAATTTACCTATTAAGTTAGGTCTACCCATTGGGAATTTACCTATTAAGTTAGGTCTACCCAATTGCTTGAAAACTTAACTTTGAACATGATACTAGACTAAACATGAAAGTGGCCAACTCGAGGTTGGGTTGAGTTTGCAACGTAAAACTACCCGGAACCGACCGGCCTAACTAGTAGTTGCAAACAATAGGACTCAATGTGAGAAGTTGGTCATGTTGTGCTTGAACCCAAGGTTAGACCAAGTTGTGGTGTAAATCTACCCGGACCCGCCCGGCTTAACTAGTAACCACAACAAAGTCTAATGTGAGAGGTTGGGGTGCATTAAATAATTAATGCCACATAATAGGGTTAAGTTAATTTGATTAATGAGGCTTAACCAAATATGATATGGACAAATGGGTTAAGTAATTTGATTAGGCTAATGATACTTAACAAAACATAATAAGCTTGGGTAGGTTAAGTAACTTGATTTGCCTAATGACGCTTGACCGATTTGACTCGGTAATTTGACAGGGTCAAGTTAATTTATATAATTAACCAATCTAAAATGATAATTAGACGAGGTTAAGTTATGGATTGCTTGATATACTTAGCCAGCTTGACACATGGTTTGTAGGGTTAAGTCTTGGACTTGGATACTTAGCCAATTTTGACATGGTTGGTAGACGGGCTAAGTTATGAACTTAAGTGACGCTTAACCCATTAGACAAACCCTAATTCAGAGGATTAGGAGAATAACCATAGTTAACAAGGGTAATGGAAATAAGGCTAAGTGGTAAACCTTAGTTAAAGGAAACTAAGTAATAATTCTTAGTCAAGGAAATCTGGACCACTTCTTAGACAGATTAGTAACCCGATACGTTAGGTCAACGTTTAAGTATGCGTGGAGGAGCAGGCTATCTGATTTAGATAAAGGCTCCAACGAACTGGGTAACGAAGCAGCGGCTTCGGGGAACGTGAGGATATTCTTGGGATCCCTCCGTGAGCTGCCAGGTCATTATACTAGGCTCACGGGAGGTTGAGGTCTGCGGTAGAAGAACCAAGAATATGCCTTGGTTGCTATGCGAGCGACCTAAAGACTGGGGTGGATAGCAGTGAGTCGACGAATACATAAGGTGCCCGAGATAGCAAGTTCGTCGATCATCTACCATCTTGAGTCAAGCGTATACGTACGGAAAGGCGGGGAACACCCAACAGACCATAATTGCTATCTAATTATGGGTGAGGTAGGCCGTAGGATATGGGCTGGCCGGAGTGTAGTTCTCATGCAAGATTTTCTCTTGTGTTGCCTTTCACTAGTTGAGGGAGGGGTCTCGTGGGACCATAGCCACGTGTAGAAAAGCAGACCTTAGTATCTGCATCGGTAGATAAATCTAAAGCTCCCGATCGAGTCCTGTATTTCTTGGTTTGCCCTGTGACTGGACTCGGGTGGCACGATGTGTTACATGTGCGTACAGTAATAGGAAAACGATTCGCGATGGATGCGTGGGGAAAAGGGCGTGGTTGAGGGTTAGCGTAAACCCTAGTGGCCTAGGTGGTTTAACCCAAACCGAAATACGCAAGCGTGCAATAGGTAAGCGTAATCCCTAGTGGTGCTAGGTGGCGTAGGTCCTAGTAGTTCAAACGATGATTCATATGGAAGAGCCTAGCTAGAATAAGGGTGACAGTCCAAACGATTCCAAGAATAATACGACATGAGGAAGCCCGTACGATGTACGGCAAAGGACTGAACCTATATACATGGAAAGAAACATATGACTTGAGTAACCTATATACATGCGATATATTAGGTTGACATGGACCATTACACGACTTTGAGTAAGGGACATTCCTGGTTAACACATAACAAGGCTGGGATACTAGGGCGGAGGGTGTAGAGCAGATATATGTGTTAGAACTAGGAAGAATATACATAATAGATACCGGAGAATGTTAGACGGGGCAGATACCTTGGGATAATGTACTCGATAGAGGTCTAGTGATGTGATACCTTGGCTTATCATAACACCATAGTCGTCATGATACCTCAGTTCACCTTGCCACAGGAGTCAACCGGCTACCCTGGCTTAGTTTGTCTATCTTGTAGTTATCCTTATGTTTACTTTCAGTTTATGCATGTCATGTTACCTTTACCTGTTTTTATACTGGAAGTAGATAGGACTTACTCAGTCTTTTTGACTGACCCGTTTTGTTTCGCCTCTTTTCTTCCGTTTCCCCCCCAGGTTACAGGGAGGAAACAATGCTGTTTGGTTCGGACTTCTTCCGTTTGAAGGTCATCATGGATGGCTTGGACTTTCTTGGCTATGGCTACTTTACTGTTTTATTTGGGGAATAATTTATTAAAAAGTCTTTATGCTTCTCTACTATTGCAAGACAGGTTTTGATGTACTCTGATGTAAAAGGCTTTAGACCTTATTTATCCATGTTTATGAAAGTTTGATTTTACTTCCGCTATTTATATATGTTCTGTCTTGTGATATTTCTGGGTATGTTTACCAATAATGCCCCTCTAAAGCTAGTGCATTCCCTTTCGAGTGACCCTAGCGGAGGCGGGGTGTTACATTTGGTATCAGAGCAGAAGGTTACCAGGCTGGGCAAAAGTTTTTAAAAGACCTTCTGAAAATTATTTGAAAAACTGTTTACAAAGAAGCATTTTTCAAGAAAAACTTTGTTTTAGAAGTTATTCCCCAAAAGCCATTAGCAATGTCCTTGTTTTATTAGTTGAATTCTCTTTTCCTTTCTCTCTCCCATCGATAGTCACGTCGGCTTCGGTTACAAGTAGTTTTTGAGTTAGAAGAGTGTTTTCTGTATGATGGGGGAATAGTTCTCGAGAAAATGGAGTTGAGTCAGGGGGAAATAAGGAAATGGAAGGATGGAAGGGCAAGCAAGAAAAAAAAAAAAAAAAAGAAGAATGGGGCCAGTCGACAGGCCTGTCGACAGGGCTGTCGACATGCCCCCCCTGTCGACAGGGCTGTCGACACGACGCGCCTGCAGGAAAAAAAATATATAAGCCCGAAGGCCGAGAGCTTCAGCTCATAACCCCAATCCTTTTTCTCCTTCCTCCCAGCCACCAAAACCGAAAATTCCCCAACTCCACCCCTCCCATCACCTCGTTTCTCCACCGTTCTTCATAAAATTAAACTTAAATCGAAGCTAGAGACCCTCTCCATCCGGATCTATAGTTCCCCTCTTCCAATTCGTGCTTAAATCGCCATGGCCAATCAACCCAATCCCTACGAGCTTTACCCTCAACTAACCGCGCAAGAGGTTGAGTGGTGTGACGAGCAATCAGGGATAATTGAGCACTACATGCAGCTTGCCACTAGGAATTTGCTTCTAGGCCGACCGGTGAGGTTTGCGGATTTTGCGGGAACCGCCGTGGAAAGCTTGTTTGTTAATGCAGGTCTTATTCATATTCTGGATACGCACACAGCCGAGAGGAGAGGCTACAAGCGTATGGTAAGACTTTTTGATGCTCGTTTGCAAATTGATGTGGATGATAATGGGTTGATAACTTATGGTTCATGGGTTAAGGGTACCCATATATTTATGAATGAGGTCCAATTTGGGGAAATTTTGAATATCCGGGGTACGGGACTTGATATAAATGACCTGGAGATGGATGATTTGAATGTGTGGGGAAGGATTTTTTTTAATGGACTGGATAGGCAATGGGATAGTACGCATTTGCGCCCCCTAGCTAGGTTTGTGATTAGGATATTGCAATATAATATTGCGGGGCAGAATCATGGGTTTGACAGAGTCCCCGTAGTTGTTAAGGCCGCTACTTATGCTATTTTTGGGGGCATACAAATAAACTGGGCAAGGACCATCTTGCAGCAGTACCAGATCTTTAGGGGAGCAAGACACTCCAATATTTGTTTTGGGAACTTATAGACTATAGTTTTCCGCTGGTTCGGGGTGGATTTGCATGATGAGGATTATGTGACGCTTTCTAACCATCCCTCTGTTATCATCACTGAAGCCGCACTAGGGAGGATGAGTATAGATATGCAGGAGCTGCAAGGGGAGCCACAGCCTATGGAGCATGAGGGATTAGATGAGGAAGAGGATGAGGGTGACGAGGAGGAGGAGCAAGAGGAGGAGCCACAAGATGATCGGTTTGGACACTTTGAGGATCCCCATCAGGCACCACAGCATGATGGTGAGCAGGCTGGGGATGGAGCCTGGGCTCATCAGGTCCCGACACAGGGGGCTCCGGACACAGGTGCCTGGGATCCATGGGCTACTAGGGATCCAGACTGGAGGACCGAGCTGAGATATATTTCACAGCAGCAGGCTCGCTTGATGAGGAGCCACCAGGATATTATGAGGTCACAGCAGCAGACACTGGAGTCACAGGTAGCCATGGCTCAGACACAGCAGCAGATGCTTCAGGATATGAGTTCCTCTTATGACCAGTTGGGGGCTGGGATGCAAGACCTACAGTTAGAGCTTAGGCAAGGGAACCGACGGCAGGAAGAGAGGCTTGATAGCTTAGAGGAGCTCATCCGTAGCTATTTCCATCAGGATTGACCTCTATCAGTTATCCGTAGGATAGTATTTTATTTTCAGTATTGTTTAGCTGTTCCTTTTGTTGTCTAGTTGTAACGATGTACTAAAACTATCTTAATAAAGTTTGTACGTTGTTTGTTTACGCAATTTGTTGTGTCTAATGTAATTATGAAATATTGAACGATAATGTCTGATAACGAAGAACAATGAAAACAACAAAACGGGATATCTCTCCGTTACACAAAAATTTAGAAAATTAGATTTTTCTAAATTAATAATGGATGGTAGGATTCTAGATGCTCAAATTGGATGAACTTCACTCTTATTTTATAAGGGTGTGGGAAAATTTGGATGAAATTACTTTTTCAAATTTTTGCATTCATATAGAACTGCAAGTATATTTAGGATGAGAGCATCATGGTTTAAGAAAGAAATTTTTAAGAAATTGCATTCATGTAGGTGGTACCACAAGTTAGGCATACATATTTTTCTACGATGTGATTCACTTTTGCACATGTGCACCTATTTGAAACAATTGGCTGAACACTTCTGGATGCTAATATGGGGACATAAATCCTACTACTATTGAATTTCGGGGACGAAATTCTTTAAGGGTGGGAGGATGTGATACCCCGTATGTTTACATTTTAAAAAGTAAGAAATTTACATACGTATACGATGATACGCAAAGCATATAAACCAGTAAAGCATGAAGGTAAAAGATATTCTGGTTATACTTCTAGAATTAAGGTAAACGGGATTCACCATTGCGTTCGTCTCGGAAAAATACGCGAAATAGAGTCCGAGTTTTCGAGAATCGGAGTCCGTATGACCCGTTAAAGGCCCAAGAAGATTTCTGAAGATTTGAAAATTCGGAAATCAGTTTGAAAATCCAGATCTGGGGCTAGGCGGGAATTTTCCCCGCCTAGGCCATGTCGACAGGTCTGTCGACAGGCCTGTCGACTTGGGCCCAGACCAAGTCGACAGCCCTGTCGACATGCCAGTCGACAGGGGGTGGCCGGGCTAAATTGCCTGGTGCACCTGTTTGTCTCACCTGGGCTTGCTCTTGGGCTGATTCTGGAAGCTTCCGAGATCTGATGGTCCTAATCTATCCTAGATCTAATCCTATGGCCTAAAACACTCCTAATCCCTATAAAAACACCCCTAAGCCCCCTCCTAAACCCTCATAAATCACTCTCTCCACGAAGTGCTGCCCAAATGCCAAGTGATCATGGCCTCCATTCCCCTTTCCTAGAGCCTAAGCACTCAAATCGGGTCCAAATCAAGTAGTGCAAGCTAGCTACACCAAATGGAAGGAAGATCAACGTTGCTATGCGGGTTTCATGACGATTGTTCAACAAAGGAGGCACCTTTCTTAGCCAAGATGACTCATGCTTCTTTCCCTAGGCCTAACTATGTAAGTTCTAGCTACTTTTAGATGGAAACGGTAGTTTTGATAATGACATGGGATAAAATGAGGCTAAACATGATTATGCGAACCTATGTGAACCTTACCTTGCCTCTTGTGTTCATGTTTATGGTTTTAGGCCATGTGAGTGACTTAATCATGCCTCTCATGCTATGCATAACCTAGTTTAACTTGCAAGTTTGGATCTTTGTGCATGAAATGCTAGCATGAACCTTTAGGAACCATTTTTACTTGTGAAACATTGGCTAAGATGATATTTTGGGGCTTATGCATGTTTATGAACCTAAACCCCTAATGCTAACATGCAAGTTTGTG
Source organism: Allium sativum (assembly GCA_030737875.1). NCBI lineage: Eukaryota > Viridiplantae > Streptophyta > Magnoliopsida > Asparagales > Amaryllidaceae > Allium > Allium sativum. Next base: position 197,816,700 of record CM060925.1, on the reverse strand, counting down.
GCCAAATCCTTTATGACATTATGCATACTTATGGCCCATTTCCTTTTCTTCTCGTGTTATGCATGCTTGCGGCCAAACCATTATGAACCTATGCATGTTTTGAGCCCAACTCTCATGATACTATGCATGTTTGGGGTCATTGTGTAGCATAGTATCTTTACGATGTGACTCGTCCATTCTTGCATTGGAACACGATTTGGGTTGAGGATAGACAAGCGGGATTATAGCGTGGAAAAACTTAACTTGGAGTTATATGAAAATATGTTGGGTGAGCTAAACTTGGCATGAACCATGGTTTGGGAAAAGGGGGTATAAACATGACAACGTGTAACGTTAAATATGACATGTGTTCATACTTGAAAACGTGACTTGAATCTTAATATGGAAGTTGACATGTAAGTATGAAAAAAAAAACATAAGCTTGGGAATTTACCTATTAAGTTAGGTCTACCCATTGGGAATTTACCTATTAAGTTAGGTCTACCCAATTGCTTGAAAACTTAACTTTGAACATGATACTAGACTAAACATGAAAGTGGCCAACTCGAGGTTGGGTTGAGTTTGCAACGTAAAACTACCCGGAACCGACCGGCCTAACTAGTAGTTGCAAACAATAGGACTCAATGTGAGAAGTTGGTCATGTTGTGCTTGAACCCGAGGTTAGACCAAGTTGTGGTGTAAATCTACCCGGACCCGCCCGGCTTAACTAGTAACCACAACAAAGTCTAATGTGAGAGGTTGGGGTGCATTAAATAATTAATGCCACATAATAGGGTTAAGTTAATTTGATTAATGAGGCTTAACCAAATATGATATGGACAAATGGGTTAAGTAATTTGATTAGGCTAATGATACTTAACAAAACATAATAAGCTTGGGTAGGTTAAGTAACTTGATTTGCCTAATGACGCTTGACCGATTTGACTCGGTAATTTGACAGGGTCAAGTTAATTTATATAATTAACCAATCTAAAATGATAATTAGACGAGGTTAAGTTATGGATTGCTTGATATACTTAGCCAGCTTGACACATGGTTTGTAGGGTTAAGTTTTGGACTTGGATACTTAGCCAATTTTGACATGGTTGGTAGACGGGCTAAGTTATGAACTTAAGTGACGCTTAACCCATTAGACAAACCCTAATTCAGAGGATTAGGAGAATAACCATAGTTAACAAGGGTAATGGAAATAAGGCTAAGTGGTAAACCTTAGTTAAAGGAAACTAAGTAATAATTCTTAGTTAAGGAAATCTGGACCACTTCTTAGACAGATTAGTAACCCGATACGTTAGGTCAACGTTTAAGTATGCGTGGAGGAGCAGGCTATCTGATTTAGATAAAGGCTCCAACGAACTGGGTAACGAAGCAGCGGCTTCGGGGAACGTGAGGATATTCTTGGGATCCCTCCGTGAGCTGCCAGGTCATTATACTAGGCTCACGGGAGGTTGAGGTCTGCGGTAGAAGAACCAAGAATATGCCTTGGTTGCTATGCGAGCGACCTAAAGACTGGGGTGGATAGCAGTGAGTCGACGAATACATAAGGTGCCCAAGATAGCAAGTTCGTCGATCATCTACCATCTTGAGTCAAGCGTATACGTACGGAAAGGCGGAGAACACCCAACAGACCATAATTGCTATCTAATTATGGGTGAGGTAGGCCGTAGGATATGGGCTGGCCGGAGTGTAGTTCTCATGCAAGATTTTCTCTTGTGTTGCCTTTCACTAGTTGAGGGAGGGGTCTCGTGGGACCATAGCCACGTGTAGAAAAGCAGACCTTAGTATCTGCATCGGTAGATAAATCTAAAGCTCCCGACCGAGTCCTGTATTTCTTGGTTTGCCCTGTGACTGGACTCGGGTGGCACGATGTGTTACATGTGCGTACAGTAATAGGAAAACGATTCGCGATGGATGCGTGGGGAAAAGGGCGTGGTTGAGGGTTAGCGTAACCCCTAGTGGCCTAGGTGGTTTAACCCAAACCGAAATACGCAAGCGTGCAATAGGTAAGCGTAATCCCTAGTGGTGCTAGGTGGCGTAGGTCCTAGTAGTTCAAACGATGATTCATATGGAAGAGCCTAGCTAGAATAAGGGTGACAGTCCAAACGATTCCAAGAATAATACGACATGAGGAAGCCCGTACGATGTACGGCAAAGGACTGAACCTATATACATGGAAATAAACATATGACTTGAGTAACCTATATACATGCGATATATTAGGTTGACATGGACCATTACACGACTTTGAGTAAGGGACATTCCTGGTTAACACATAACAAGGCTGGGATACTAGGGCGGAGGGTGTAGAGCAGATATATGTGTTAGAACTAGGAAGAATATACATAATAGATACCGGAGAATGTTAGACGGGGCAGATACCTTGGGATAATGTACTCGATAGAGGTCTAGTGATGTGATACCTTGGCTTATCATAACACCATAGTCGTCATGATACCTCAGTTCACCTTGCCACAGGAGTCAACCGGCTACCCTGGCTTAGTTTGTCTATCTTGTAGTTATCCTTATGTTTACTTTCAGTTTATGCATGTCATGTTACCTTTACCTGTTTTTATACTGGAAGTAGATAGGACTTACTCAGTCTTTTTGACTGACCCGTTTTGTTTCGCCTCTTTTCTTCCGTTTCCCCCCCCCCCCAGGTTACAGGGAGGAAATAATGCTGTTTGGTTCGGACTTCTTCCGTTTGAAGGTCATCATGGATGGCTTGGACTTTCCTGGCTATGGCTACTTTACTGTTTTATTTGGGGAATAATTTATTAAAAAGTCTTTATGCTTCTCTACTATTGCAAGACAAGTTTTGATGTACTCTGATGTAAAAGGCTTTAGACCTTATTTATCCATGTTTATGAAAGTTTGATTTTACTTCCGCTATTTATATATGTTCTGTCTTGTGATATTTCTGGGTATGTTTACCAATAATGCCCCTCTAAAGCTAGTGCATTCCCTTGCGAGTGACCCTAGCGGAGGCGGGGTGTTACAGTCAGTCTCCATTTCCACCTTCTCGTTCTTAATATCCTCAACCTGTTTCGATAACACATCCCTAGCTTCTTTCTCCTCTTTCAACAAAGCCGTTAGTCTACCATATTCGTTATTACTTTCTGTCTTCTCCTAAAACAAAGCATCAACCTTGTCCTTCAATGTCTTATTCTCCACTCTAAAGTTGTGACCTCAGCAGAAGATGAGGAGGCCATTCCTCTAGATAAGAACAATCTTTTCATCAACTACGAAATAAGAAGGATAATGGTATGAGCTCCAAATAATAATAACACAGTATAAGTAGAAGGTGAGTCAATACCAAAAGCTGATCCCTGATTTGCCGTTGATAAAAATCCTCTGAGTCCAAAAGCAAAGAAGACTGCAAAATGTTACAACTTCAAGAGACGAGAGAGCGAGGCTCACAAACTTATCAAAATCCAGAGCCGATGGCGGAGTAGTAGGGAAAATAGCATGCTGAGAAGATAAGGACGTATAGGGCTACGCCCACTAACATTTAATTCCTCGGGGGAAACGAGTGACGCAGAATCACTCATAGTTTTGCCTATTGGGGAAGTCTCAGGAGAAGAATCAATGTCAATACATTTGTCTACATTGGAAGCAGTGGAGTCTGGAACTTTATGTGCCTCGTTATAGGGTTTGCACACAAGAAAGGTGAATCTATGCTTTTTGAGAATCGTATCATAGGGCAAATAAGCCTTGGGCTAAGAGACCGTTGATTTGACGCGAGTGCCAAAACTTCTAAGTATAAGAGCAGAGTATAGGTGTTGGGTGAAAGTTAGATAAGAGTAATTCCCATGTCATATGAAAGCTCGAGTAGAAAAGGTGGGAAAATAAGAAAACCACCGTGCCAAATGTGGATTTCTAAATATGCAAAATACCCTTCGGGAGGGTTCTGAAGGGAATCCTGGGGAGAGGCGGCAACGACATTTAAGCCAGCAATTCCAAAACTATCGAGAATGATATTCACTTTATCTTGCGGAGTGATTAAAGAAAGCTTTGAAGCAAAAAATTTCTTGGCTCTCGGAGTAATGGACCGCTTGTTCTTTAATTACTCTTTTTGTTAGACATAACGCTGCTAGGTGATATCGTTTCAAAATATACGCGATTAATACTACATTCTTTTTTATGTAAAAGCACGCATAACATTCATAAGTAAGTAGTGTAAAAAGCATACTTTATTGCATAGCTAAGCGATCTTAAAATATCAGTTTTAGATGGTCAGTATATAGTTAATCTCCATTTGAAAACAATTAGATCTTTGGTGATGGTGAAACTATTCAAATGATTGTCACCAACAACAGCCTAACCAGTCTTTAGGCCTGGTACGAATTAATTCAAAAACCAAAACATCTTGTGAAATTAAGATACACGGCCTTTCCGACACCTTCAAATTAATCTGGCGCCCCAAAACAGAGGTTGAATAAGTACAAATAATATTGTCGGCAAGGCTGAAATCAAAGTAAAATTGTAAAGATAGTGATTGAACCAACTCATACCAAAAGCCTGACATTTTACATCATAATTAGGTTAGCTCCTCTTTCCATTACCAATTCTGTATATTGAAGTTCTTAAAGTATGCATTTAGTAAATGGATAACCTGTCATTCCAGCCATTAATTAAAATCGAAGTTGTTAACTATCAATTAAACACGTATTAGTTATAGCAAAATCTTGATCGATTTTCTTAAATTTTTCCAAGTGCATAATTTAGATTACAACTTGTAATGAGGATAAGAGATACTTATAGAGAAATAAACTTGGAATCCTAAGAAACAAAGTTTAGGTAGTTCTTTAAAGAAGTAATAATCCGGCTCGAGAATTTGATTTGCAGATGGAAGGTAGGAAGGAAGGAAGAAGAAGAATTTATAGTAAATCTCCCCGTAAATCTGGATCGTACAGATGGAAACCCGTCAGCGGACATGATCGAAGGATGCCAAGAGGCACAGAGCTGATACACCGAATAAACATCAAAGTTTGACTTGAAAAGCCGAAAATATCCCGTCACTGGAGGGCAAATGTTACTACAAAAATAAAACATTCGAACAGGTTGGCGGTGAAGGGGTAACAGATCACCACAAGCACAAAGGAGTCTTTTGTCAATAAAGCCCGACCCAAGGAAAAGCCGACAGCGTGAGGAAATATTCCTAGAGATATGCAACCGACACCATCATCGAAGCGAAAAGCTCAAAATCAATAAAAAAGCAAATACTGGCAGGGTAGTTCCGGTACGATCAGTAGAAGGTCACCCAAGACCGGAAGCTAATGAAGGGAAAGACTGTGAATCCTACCAACTTGAACCTAAAAGAACGAAAGGGGCTATCGACATTAACTATCTTAATGCTGATATATTAAGAGATGAAAAGCACCGATAGCACCCTTTCGGAAGACCGAGACACTCCTTAAGAGCCAACCGCTATGAAAGCTGGAACCTCAAAGGGAGACAAGCTATCCTCACTAATCATCTTAGTGTCGATACCGACAGGGGTGGCAGACCCGTCAACCTTTCACCTAAATCACAAAGGCGAGCTCCACAAAGTGGCAGCGGCAAGATCGAGAACCCATGACCAGAAGCCTACTCCCGGAAGCAGAAGCCTTACGAAAGCCATAACTCCAACAAATTCGGGACTAATACAAGAATTCAAAAGAGTTCCGTAGATCCGGAACCCTCCTCCTGGAAGAAAGAACCGACACATCTAAAAGCAACAGGAAAAACCTTCAAAACATAAAGAAAAGGTGGTCGAGAACTAATACTTCCGGGACCGAAGGGAAAAGCAGCTGACAAGGGGTACTGTTGGCCCAACAGCAAAAGGGACCCTAATTTGTCTATAAATAAGACCCCATGGTCTCATTTTAGGGGCGATTTTTCTCATTCTCATTCTTGTACTCTTCTCTCTAGAGTAAAATCGAATTCCTAAATCAAATTGGGATTTTGGTTGTAAGCATTTGTCTATTCTAAATAAAAGATCAATGAAGAGTGGATCAATTCTTAGAACATTATACTATGAATTTCTCATGAGATTTATTAGCTATTGCCGACATTGTATGTTGTGTGTTTTCTACATGATTACAAGTCCTTTCCCAAGCCTAAACCCTTTCACAAAATTAGTGTGGAACCCCTTCCAACAAGCCGTTTATCCCTTACCAAGGGTTAGGCTTAGGAACCCTTATCCCAAGATAACTGTTGGTTCTTGAGTTTGCTAAGCGTGATGCTCACCCTATTGAGGGTAGAGTAACTAATCTTTCGGGCTCAAAACCTTGATATCTAGGAAATGGTGAACTAACTCAAACTCGTGAAAGCTAAATAAACCTATTTTCATCTTAGGTCCACTTCCATAGATGTATCACCAGTTCCAACGAAAAATATCATTAACACCTGCTGATAAGAAGAACAAGTTATCTGAAAACCTAAGAATCTAAAATCTGTTGATAAGAATAACATGTTAAACGCTTATTAATGAACCCAAAATGGGTAAGTTATATAACTGAAATTAATAAGCAAGAAGAACTTGGTTACCTGAATAAGAAGTTAATATGATTTGAAATAGCCAAGTTAACTGGAAATCTAATGAGATAAAGCAAGAGCGTGATTAAACGTTTGGACATAAGGTCTAATAACACGTTAACCTGAGACGCTTGGACTAGTCCGTACGTCTAGAAATGAAGAACCCAATAATGTAGATCATCATGTTATCATGAGACACAAGGGGAGTGTACATCCACCTGATTATTCTTCCTATTCTGCCTGATGTTATGATGATATTCTGCTGGCTCCGAAGGGCTGGAAGGGGAAGCACGCGGCTTCCTAGGACGTGGAGGGTACTCCTTGTTGTTCTCTATTATAACACCCCACCTCCGTTAAGGTCGCTCACAAAGGGAATGCCTTAACTTTGATGGAGCATTTCAGTAGACAGAACAGAAATTTACAAGACAGATAAAACAATACTTGAAAAATTAATAACTTTACTACAACAGAAACCGAAGTAAGTTTGGTTACATCTTTTCAAATCACAATATCAGAATTCAAGTACAAAATATCAGCCTTGTACAAAAGCCTTCAGAATGCATAGTTTTTAAAATCATAATCCCCAATATAAACAGCCATGGAAAGATAGAGCCAAGGCCAAACGGTACTTCAAGCAGAGAAAATCCAAATCAAGCTCTTATACTTCCACCCAAAAAAACCTTGGGGGAGGAACGAAAGAAAAGGGGCGAAAACAAGTAAGGTCAGACTTAAAATCTGGCAAGTCCAGTGACTTTCAGCATATGAACAGATAATAATATCATGACATGAAAATAAAGCTGGATAAGAGACAACAACAACAGGAGTAACTGGTATACTTAAGCTAAACAGAAGAAACGGAATGATATAGCCCAAGTTATGCTTCTTACTTATATTTTACCTCTCTGCACTAATACTAGTATAACAGGATTAGGCGTTACCCTAATGTCCAAACTGAAACAGAAACAGAACAGAATAATCAATACAGGAACAGAATGCCAGTAATGGGCCTTTACCACCCCAACAGACAGAAGGTACATAAACGGAATCAGAGACGGAAACAGAAAAATCGCTATAGAAACAGAATGTTAGAATTAGGTGTACACTAGAAAATGGGCCTTTACCACCCCAACAGATGGTACCACGCAGAAACAGACAGGTGTTACCACCCAACAGAAACAGACCGTACCCCAACGGAAACAGACAGAACTAAGTGTACCCTAAATCTACCCCAAGCGATCGGCTCCTTAATACATAAATACCCTGTGCCAGCCCCACAGAAGGGTGTATCACTCCCAAAAGTGGCCACCTTTAAATAACACATACCTATTTATAGATGTCACGACGTCTTACATCCTCAGAGGCAGATCGGGATCCATGCACGTACATGACCCGGTTGGAACGCACCATCAACACCCCTTGTCATTATCAGAATGAACCACTTATAATTAGTTCAGTAAGCGTGTCCGGACCCTACCTACTGTTGGGTCATAGTTTTGATACCAGAAAGGATTACTGACTAATATGGGTCCCAAACAATAGATGACACAAGTATTTTCCCTCCTAGCCTTGTGTCTCCAGACTAACAGATTTCAAATTAACTTGTTTACAAGTTTTAGGCCTACAGAGTTCAGAATCAACTAGTTCACAGACCAGAAAATCAAGTCAATAGGTTTTCAGACTAACGGATCAGATGTATAGTTTTGACAGACTTACAGATTGTCTAACTTTGTATTGGGCCTACAGATTCACGAAACAGGTTTATTAATTCATCAGTCCAGTTGGTTTAGCCTTATCTACCCAACACTTTTTAGACATCATATTTATCTCAGATTTTCATTAATTAAATATTAATGCGCAGACCTTTCATATTAGGTCGGTAGCTTGTGGCCGCTGGATGAGCCGGGCGGTTCCGGGCAGACTTCTGCCACAAGCCAGACCTAACCTCGTGTCTAAGCATATTTTAGTTATGCCTACGACCTCTCACATTAGACTAGCAGTTTGCGGTTGCTGGTTAAGCCGGTTGGGTCCGGGCAGGCTTCTACCGCAAACATGAGTCTAACCTCGTGTCTCAGCATTTTTATTTTAACCAGTTTATTCAATTACAAATTATACAAATATCAGACTAATTATGTCAATTTAACAGATTTGACTTCTTTTCAAGTCATAGTAGATTAAACAAATTAACATGTTTTACACAAATTATAGTCATTCAGCTTTTCAACAGATTTAACAGATTTAGCAGCTCAGGCGGTTCAACAGATTTTGCAGATTAGGCAACTCAACAGATTCGGCAGATTAGGCAAAATTAGCAGATTAGGTGATTCAACATATGTAACAGTTTAGGCAATTCAATAGATTAAACAGGTAACAGGTTTAGCAGATTAGGCAAATTTAACATAATAAGCAGATAACAGTTTTAGCCGATTTAAACATTCCTTAAAGTCCTATTCACATATCTTGCCTAATTCATAAGGTAAGCCTAAACTTATATGCCCAAATTATGTTCATAATCCACCATATAACATATGTCCCAATTTTTAGTTAAACTTGCATAGTTCAGAATATTTTCCAAAAACCTTACATATAAATTATGCCAAATATAGCCATTGATTACAATGCATGTCACATATCCAAAAAAAAAACCTTACTTAGGTGTATTCACACTTAATTATTATCCAATCTTAATATGGACCTTTACACCTAAGTTAAATGCAAATTAATTCTCTTTTTTCCAAATTTCAGACTATAATATATAGTATGTCCAGATCTAGATCTTGAATTACAACTTTTACTATGCATCCAAATCAATTACATGTTCACAGTTAAGCTTTACGCCACAAATCCCAAGTCATATGTTAAATACACCGTATGTTTTAAATACAACATGCCCAATTATATATCTTAGATTTATGTTCTAAGTTCAACCTATGTTCTTTATGTTCTAAGTCATAATAATCCTCTCCTTCCAAGTCATAGATCGTCTTATACAATATGCCTCAAATTTATGTCCAGAATTACAACATGCGTTGTATCCTCAAATTAGTTACAAATCAATTATGCCCAAATACGCCTCATTCAATATTCTTCCCAAATTTAGCATTTATGCGTTCATCTCTGATGAGATCTGGCTCAGGCTCGTGGTAGACTGGCTATCAAACAAAAAGAAAGAAAGGAGGAAGAAATACAGAACAAACAGAATAATAAAACAGAGGAACAGATCTGATAAATAGAAAAGGGGCATAATCTCAGATTCAGTTTTATAATTATGTCAAGATCATGATCAAAATTCATATCGGAAAATAACTACACATGCCTTGATTGGATTATAGAAGAAGAGTTGTTGTAGTTCTCTTTTAATCTTATTCAGATTTGGAAGAAGATGCACTAGTTCTAGTTTTGATCCCAGCAGAATAGCGATGCCATTATTTTATTTATTATAGAGGAAGAGTATAGGCAGAATGAAATTGTGTGGAAAGAAAGTGAGGTTTGGGGGTGTTTTTATAGGAGAATAGGGTGATTTAGAGCCTTCAGATCAGTCCAGAAGTCATCAGAACCACCCAGCTCGAAGACAGGTAATCCAGCCACTAAGAAGAAGACACGTCATCACAGAACACTCCAGAATTCTATGCTGGATCGGTATGGACGCACTTGGCAGGTGCGCCAGTGTATTTTTGTACTGGCGCACTTCACAAGTGCGCCGGTGTATTCTGGCCTGTTTCTGGTTTTTCTGCCTAACTTCGTTCGTCCATATCTTCTTTATACGGTATCCGTTTTACGCAAACTCAGACTCTATCTCAAGCAGAATTTCGAGACAAACGCCATGGCGTAATCCCTTTCCTTTAATTCTTCTCCTAAAAATTAAGTATATTTTAATTTGTTACTTATACGTTCACCGAAAATACGGGGTGTTACATTCTCCCCTCCTTAAAGGATTTCGTCCCCGAAATCTTCAAGTTAAGAAGAATGTGTCCTACCATCCAATCATCCATCTACTCAACCATCATCAACAAGCATCCATTGTCCTTAGAAAACTTCTAATGTTGTATGAACATATGCAAAAATGTGTGTATATGTCTCTTATCTAATGCAAAGATCAGGCAGTCTACTAATTCAGTTGACCTCCTCAATGCGAACCATGTTGGTGCCATGAGTCCAATTATGTATGAAAGAAATCCTATTTGATATGCTTCATTTCTATATGAGTGCACAACTGCTCATTCATATGCAACATCCATGTGCTGAGTCACCCATTTTGCATCCATAAAAAAATTCATACACATCCATATGCAGTATGAGAGTGTTTTTGAGCCAATCTAGTGCCTAATGTGTGTGTAAATGCATCCATGAGCAACAACTAGCAAATACTTGCATCCACTTGCAACCATCAAACATAACATGTCTCAAACACATGTTTACATCCATGGATTTCCTATCTAAAGGTCAAAGATTCGGTTGATGAGATACAAACAAATGATATAACTAAAACAAAAGCTCTGTTCCCATTTGACATCGGTTAAGAGAATAATTCCCTAAGTCTCAGCCCCGAAGATCGAAATCAACATCAGACTGACACCCAAAGAATTACCCCCATTAAACAATGTCAAAACAGGAGATCTACTTCATGCTTCGAGTAGAAACCCCTATCTTTCAAAAATATCCAGATATTTACAGAACACTGGTACAGATCAGATTACAGAATGATTCTCAGAAAGCTAAGCATAACAGACTCTTGCGGGTCACAAGAAACTTTGGGGGTCTTCCCATGACAAGTTAGAAACTTAACGACCCTCCTCTCAAAATCTAGAACGGCCCTCAACATACAAAGTTGGTCCATTTAGAACCAACCCATAGCCCATAAACTTGAGCACACAAATGTCACATTCAAATTTTTGACGCCTAACACAGATAATTTCAACCCCTTACAAATCACCAATAAATGAGCCAAACCACCAAAGGGGTTTGAAACAACTACGGGATCAGAAAAGACTAGTATTAAAGTGCAGAGTCTCAATGCCAGAATCCAAAAGAGTCATAACTTCTTAATCAGATAAGGAAATTAAACCTTCTACATAAATTTTCCTGTGCCTATCCTATCCATCAGCCGCGAGAGCATTCGCCTATCCTATCAAAGGAAGAGATTTTAGACAAAGGACCGAAGGATACTACATATGGCTTTTCAGGGAATGTTTTTCAAAATAAACTCTACTTTTGAAAATACTTCCTTTTTAAAAACCTTTTTGAAAATAGTTTTCCAAAACTTTTTTATCAAATTCGGTAACCTTCAGCTCTAATACCAAGTGTAACAACCCACCTCCGTTAAGGTCACTCACAAAGGGAATGCCTTAACTTTGATGGAGCGTTTTAGTAGACAGAACAGAAATTTACAAGACAGACAAAACAGTACTTGAAAAATTAATAATTTTATTACAACAGAAACCGAAGTAAGTTTGGTTACATCTTTTCAAATCACAATATCAGAATTCAAGTACAAAATATCAGCCTTATACAAAAGCCTTCAGAATGCATAGTTTTTAAATCATAATCCCCAACATAAACTGCCATGGAAAGATAGAGCCAAGGCCAAGCGGTACTTCAAGCAGAGAAAATCCGAATCGAGCTCTTATACTTCCACCCAGAAAAACCTTGGGGGGGAATGAAAGAAAAGGGGCGAAAACAAGCAAGGTCAGACATAAAGTCTAGCAAGTCCAGTGACTTTCAGCATATGAACAGATAATAATATCATGACATGAAAATAAAGCTGGATAAGAGACAACAACAACAGGAGCAACTGGTATACTTAAGCTAAACAGAAGAAATAGAATGATATAGCCCAAGTTATACTTCTTACTTATATTTTACTTCTCTGCACTAATACTAGTATAACAGGATTAGGTGTTACCCTAATGTCCAAACTGAAACAGAAATGGAATAGAATAATCTATACAGGAACAGAATGCCAGTAATAAGCCTTTACCACCCCAACAGACAGAAGGTACATAAACGGAATCAGAGACGGAAAAAGAACAATCCCTACAGAAACAAAATGTTTGAATTAGGTGTACATTAGAAAATGGGCCTTTACCACCCCAACAGACGGTACCACGCAGAAACAGACAGGTGTTACCACCCAACAGAAACAGACGGTACCCCAACGGAAACAGACAGAACTAAGTGTACCCTAAATCTACCCCAAGCGATCGGTTCCCTAATACATAAATACCCTGTGCCAGCCCCACAGAAGTGTGTATCACTCCCCAAAGTGGAAACCTTTAAATGACACAGACCTATTTACAGATGTCACGGCGTCTTACATCCTCAGAGGTAGACCGGGATCCAGGCACGCACATGACCCAGTTGGAACGCACCATCAACACCCCTCGCCATTATCAGAATAAACCACTTATAATTAGTTTAGTAAGCATGCTCGGACCTTACCTACTGTTGGGTCATAGTTTTGATACCATAAAGGGTTACTGACTAATATGGGTCCCAAACAACAGACGACACAAGTATTTTCCCTCCTAACCTTGTGTCCCCAGACTAACAGATTTCAGATTAACTTGTTTACAAGTTTTAGGCCTACAGAGTTCAGAATCAACTAGTTCACAGACCAAAAAATCAAGTCAATAGGTTTTCAGACTAACGGATCAGATTTATAGTTTTAACAGACTTACAGATTGTCTAACTTTGTTTTGGGCCTACAGATTCATGAAACAGGTTTACTAATTCATCAGTCCAGTTGGTTTAGCCTTATCTACCCAACATGTTTTAAACATCATATTTATCTCAGATTTGCATTAATTAAATATTAATGCGCAGACCTCTCACATTAGGTCGGTAGCTTGTGGCCGCTGGATAAGACGGGCGGTTCCAGGCAGACTTCTGCCACAAGCCAGACCTAAACTCGTGTCTAAGCATATTTTAGTTATGCCTATGACCTCTCACATTAGACTAGCAGTTTGCGGTTGCTGGTTAAGCCGGTTGGGTCCGGGCAGGCTTCTACCGCAAACATGAGTCTAACCTCGTGTCTCAGCATTTTTATTTTAACCAGTTTATTCCATTACAAATTATACAAATATTAGACTAATTATGTCAATTTAACAGATTTGACTTCTTTTCAAGTCGCAGCAGATTAAACAAATTAACATGTTTTACACAAATTATAGTCATTCAGCTTTTCAACAGATTTAACAGATTTAGCAGCTTAGGCGGTTCAACAGATTTAGCAGATTAGGCAACTCAACAAATTTGGCAGATTAGGCAAAATTAGCAGATTAGGCGATTCAACATATGTAACAGTTTAGGCAATTCAATAGATTAAACGGGTAACAGGTTTAGCAGATTAGGCAAATTTAACATAATAAGCAGATAACAGTTTTAGCCAATTTAAACATTCCTTAAAGTCCTATTCACATATCTTGCCTAATTCATAAGGTAAGCCTAAACTTATATTCCCAAATTATGGTCATAATCCACCATATAACATATGTCCCAATTTTTAGTTAAACTTGCATAGTTCAGAATATTCTCCAAAAACCTTACATATAAATTATGCCAAATATAGCCATTGATTACAATGCATGTCACATATCCAAAAAAAACCTTACTTAGGTGTATTCACACTTAATAATTATCCAATCTTAATATGGATCTTTACACCTAAGTTAAATGCAAATTAATTCTCTTTTTTCCAAATTTCAGACTATAATATACATAGTATGTCCAGATCTAGATCTTGAATTACATCTTGTACTATGCATCCAAATCAATTACATGTTCACAGTTAAGCTTTACGCCATAAATCCCAAGTCATATGTTAAATACACCTTATGTTTTAAATACAACATGCCCAATTATAAATCTCAGATTTATGTTCTAAGTTCAACCTATGTTCTTTATGTTCTAAGCCACAATAGTCCTCTCCTTCCAAGTCATAGATCGTTTTATACAATATGCCTCAAATTTATGTCCAAAATTACAACATGCGTTGTATCCTCAAATTAGTTACAAATCAATTATGCCAAAATACGCCTCATTCAATATTCTTCCCAAATTTAGCGTTTATGCGTTCATCTCTTATGAGATCTGGCTCAGGCTCGTGGTAGACTGGCAATCAAACGAAAAGAAAGAAAGGAGGAAGAAATACAGAACAAACAGAATAATAAAACAGAGGAACAGATCTGATAAATAGAAAAGGGGCATAATCTCAGATTCAGTTTTATAATTATGTCAAGATCATGATCAAAATTCATATCGGAAAATAACTGCACATGCCTTGATTGGATTATAGAAGAAGAGTTGTTGTAGTTCTCTTTTAATCTTATTCAGATTTGGAAGAAGATGCACTAGTTCTAGTTTTGATCCCAGCAGAATAGCGATGCCATTATTTTATTTATTATAGAGGAAGAGTATAGGCAGAATGAAATTGTGTGGAAAGAAAGTGAGGTTTGGGGGTATTTTTATAGGAGAATAGGGTGATTTAGAGCCTTCAGATCAGTCCAGAAGTCATCAGAACCACCCAGCTCGAAGACAGGTAATCCAGCCACTAAGAAGAAGACACGTCATCACAGAACACTCCAGAATTCTGTGTTGGATCGGTATGGGCGCACTTGGCAGGTGCGCCAGTGTATTTTTGTACTGGCGCACTTCACAAGTGCGCCAGTGTATTCTGGTCTGTTTCCGGTTTTTCTGCCTAACTTCGTTCGTCCATATCTTCTTCATACGGTATCCGTTTTTTGCAAACTCGGACTCTATCTCAAACAGAATTTCGAGATGAACGCAATGGCGCAATCTGTTTCCCTTATTTATTCTCCTAAAAATTAAGTATAATTTAATTTGTTGCTTATACGTTCACCGAAAATACGGGGTGTTACATCTGTGCAGTTGCAGCGCTTAGGTTGTGCTCGCAGATGTTGGGTTTGCATGTTACTACCCGGTGAGTATACCTTGATTGCCACGATAATGGCAATCAGAAGGTTGTAGGGTGGCTTAGGTGATTCAACGAATCTGGTGCGTTGTGACTATGCAGGTTATGACCATCTCATTTGTTTTCCTCAGGCAGATTTAACTATCTGATTGGTAGTAATCATCGGGTAACGGTCATCAACAGTCAGTGTGATGCAGAAAGGTGGAGAGCTAAACCAAAAGACAATTGACTTTTTACTATCGGGGCTTTGGTTGCAGGACACACTAATTTGGATGTGGATTGTTTGTTAGGGGCACGTCACTCTCTCTCATATATGTTTGCCTTTCACTAGTTGAGGGAGGGGTCGGGTGGGACCATAGCCACCGTGAAAATATAAACCATAGCATCTGTGTATACAGATATCTGAAAAGGTTCCCGACTGAGTTTCGTGTATCTTATATAGCCCAGTTATGGAACTCGGTGCAAAGTAGATAATTAGTGCAGATACATGCATATCGTTTCCGAATGGTATATCATCAAAGTTATGGGATCGAGTACGATTAACGATGCGTACGTAAGAATGTCTCGATATATGCATATCTGATCTGGGTGGTGTATTGTATACTCTAAGGCATTACTTTATGATGGAATCTAATTCGATCAAATTGTTTGAAGGTGGCAGTTCGTACGCTTATGTAGCATGGCGATGGTAGTTCTATGCGGAACGTAGCGTTTAATATAGAGATTCTACGTTGTTCTGGCGTAAGATGAGGGACTGCGTATGTTTTTGTGGCATTACGGCGGAGACTGTGCGAGTGGGGTACCATGGGATGTACCTTAACATTGGGGGTAGATATATGTATATTCTATTAGGTTAATCTACTAGGCAGTATATGGTATGACATGTGTGTAAGCCTTGAGATCTATTAACACAAGTAACCGAATAAATAAGAAAATGTTATTGAGCGGTATATATAGGGTTATCCAGAATGTGTAGCATAAATTCAGTCACCAGAACATGTGTTCTGGCCTCCTCCTCATAACATACTCGCAGGTAAGATTTGTTGCAGAGATATCATAGCTTTGGGTACTGGTTAGGAAGTATTATTATCTGGGTAAGGCTATATTTCATTATATTAAATTTTATTCCATTCTATTGTGAGATGTTTCCTGAGATCCGATATATTTATTATCTCTGTCTTTTCTATAGGATACCAGACAAACCAACGTGGGTTTTGATAGATTAGAATTTTGGAAAAATATTGGTCTATCAGAATTCGGGTTGTTACACTTGATATGAAGAATACGTTGTTTTTCTTTGACGTAGAACTGCTTAGGGCAAAGATTGGGGTTGGTCCTAAATGGGAAGGGTTAATGCTCCAATGATCAGGATCATAAGGCTTTACTTCATTTCCCATATTTCGGATATGTAAGGCTTCCAACTTAACCCTTTGCCTTTTCGGTAGTCCATGGTTCATTAATACTCGATGTAACCGTGGGAAACTCTATAGTTATTCGTAGAGACCTTCTATTCATGGTTTGTGCTTCTTCAAAGCCTAGTCCAATCCGGGATGGAACATAACAGTTACATATGTGGTAAGGTCATCCATAAGGCCAGAGGTTCAAGCCCTCCTAACTCCAAATTGTTAATTGTAATTTTCGTCAACACTAGAGATAGGTCTAAGGAAATGGACCTAAGGAAAAATCGGATTATTTAGTTCTTACAAGCTTGAGTTAGTTCACAGTTTCCTAGATATCCAGGTTTTAAGCCCGAAGATTAGTTATTATTCCCTCACGGTGTGAGTAACACACTTACAAGACTTAACAACCAACAGTTACCTTGGGATAAGGGTTCCCTAAGTACAACACAAGATAGTAAGCTTAACAGTTTGTAGAAAGGGGTTTCTCAATAATCAGCAGGAAGGGTTTAAACTTGTGTAGGAAATTTTTGTCATGTAGAAAGCTAAAGTAGTATGTAAAGGAAGTAGTTAAACAACTCATAGGAATTATGCTAAGTGTCGACTCACTTTTTATTGCCCACTGATTTGAGTAGATAAGTATTTACAAACGGAATCCCCGAATTGATTTAGAAATCAGAGTTTATTCTTTAATAAAAGAGTATAAGATTGAGAAATGAGAAATCGGTCCCGAAAATGTGACCCCTTGGGTCTTATTTATAGACAAATCGGGACCCCTTTTGTCATTTGGTTAATAGAAGCCTCTTCTGGGTGCCGTAGTTAGGTGTCGGTCGCCCTTTATCTTTTGGCTTCGGTTGACTTGGCTCTCGGTCGTTCCTTTGGCATTTTTAAAAGATATAACAGAGCTTTCGGTGTGCCAGTCCGAGCTCTCGGCAGGTTAGTCTCCATGTTTGGGGCTTTTCTTTGCGGTTACTTTTTCTTCTCGTATCAATAACAAGCCCGTTGGTATTGATAACTTTGAGAATGGATTTCGGCTTTCGGTCATAAGCTTCTGTTCTAGTCTTTATGTGTTCAGAGTGCTTGTTCTAGTGTTTTAATTACTTATGTTCTGGGAACCGTCACCCCCTTCGGTACCGACACTAAGCAGTTAGTGTGGATAGATATTTTCCTAGAAGCTTCGGTTTGCTTTCGGTAGATCTTTGGAGTGGGTTTCGTTCTTCCGGAAGGATGCTCTCGGTGTATTACTTGTTGATTTCTGAAGTTGCCTCTCGGTGATCTTCAAGTTTTGGTCTCGATAACTGGCTTTCAGAAGGTTCCTCTTATGTTTCGGCTTCTTATGCCTTTGAATCCTTCATCTCCTTTTGTATCGGCGTTAAGAAAATAAATGCCGATATCCCTTTCGTCTCCCTTTGCTTTGCTTAGTGCTTCCAGTTTCAGGTGGTTTGCCTTTGGGCTTGCACCTTCGTTGGCTACCTTTCGTGCCGGAACTACCTTGTCGGTATTCTTCCTTCACATCAGATCTGATCTTTCTATTTTAATGATGGAGTCGATTTTGTGCTTTCGAATTGTTCTTCTATACTGGTGGCGGTCCGATACCCCTTCAACGATAGTCTGTTTTGATGTTGAATTTTGGTAGTAACATAATCCATAATAAGATAAGAGATCGGAGGTTCAAGGCCCTCCTTCTAGCGCAAAAATGTTAACGTAAAAATTGTCAACACCCAATTTGAGAATTAATTGTGCATATATAATGGAACTTAGAGGATGATCGATCTAGAGGACATCTTTCATAGATGTAGGAAACCTTGTTACAAAGGTGTACCCAAGATTCAAGATGGAATAATATACATTGTGTTAAGAGGAAACATGCTGAAATACCCCAAATGTTGCATTGGATGATATATAATAGTTCATAATGACGAAATATTATACTTTCATATCAATCCATCCTATGAAAGGCCTTGGTTGTGTTAATTTTCGTGTCATATGGCTACAATAAGTCATTTCAACATCGTGATATGTTAGGCATATTATGAAAAGATAGTGGCACAAGTACGCATCATAAAGGAAGAATCATTGATTTCACTCGATGATTCTCCTTTCGATACGTTTGTGCTTGAATCTTTCATATATGAGGTTAGTGAGAATTGCCTATTAAATCAGCTTGGGTACAATATGATTATCGAATCGAGAATAGTATGATCCCCTTTTTCATTTATCATGAATGTATTACAACTGATGTGGAAATCCTTAATTAGATTTCAAAATTAGGTTTTTTTTTCACTCTTGGAAATGAGTACAAGATTGTAGAATGAGAAAAGTCCCCCAAAATGTGAGCCTTGGGTCTTATTATTAGAGCATTTGAACACCCTTTGTTAGCAATCAAGTGGGAATCTCCACTTCTGCACCTATTCTTCAGGCTTTGGTCTGCTTTAACAGCCCTTGATTTTGGTGGCGACTCTTAGGTGTCGTCCTACTTTAATAACTTCCGGCTATGGTACTGGGTTTCATCTCTTGTCGTAATACCTCTATTCACCCTTGTGCAATAGTATTGACACCAAGCTCTTGGTGTCGATAGCGCCTTCTTGCTTCCATCGTACTATTGTTAGCTCTAGGCTTCCGTTTGGTTTTAGTATTGTCTTTCTACTTTTTGTTTGTGATATTGTACCCATGGATACCAGGTTCTTCAATACTTTGCTTTGTCCTTCTGTCTTTGGTATCGTATTCATTGCTTGGGACATTGTTTACTGATATCAACCGCATGTTTCAATCTTCACTGTTCAATATTGATAGCTAGCCAACTACTTATTACAAGTTGGTATTGGTATTGCGCCTTTATTGCAATCTTCTTGGTATCGTTAACAAGCTATTTGCTCCTTCATGTTGGTGTTGACAGCATACAAAGTTACTGTTTTGGTGCTATCCTTCCTTGGTATCATCTTGCAGTTTTGGTGTCGATACCCCTATTTTGGCTCCAAGCCTTTAATGTCGGTTATGCTTATATTTTCCCCGCGTATGGGTGCTGTCACCACTGTTTTTTACCACTTCAGATCTTTGCTTTGATATCTATCGAACTTTCTTCAAACCTTTATTTTGGTATAAACTTCGCTACGATACCCCTTCTCATTGCCTTGGTATCGGTGTCAAATTCTTGTAGTAACAGTACCCAAGTAGGGTATTATCACCATCCGATCTAGAACGGATGATCCTTTTATTATTGTATGCCGAGGTTTGGTTGTTGATCACAACCAAGGTGGTGAAATATTCGGTACAATCCGGAGAGGGTTTAGTTGGTTCTGATTCGCAAGGTGTCCATGCATGGCTCTATGTATGCTTATGTAAAGAGGTGCCGTGACAGGTGATACCTTGGTGCCTTGTCATTACATGGAAATTCAAACTCCAATATGTGTCTTTTATGGTTTTAGTTGTATACCTAGTATGCTAGAATTTATGTAATGTAACAATTTCGGCTAGTTTGATAAGTATTTGTATTTTAGACATTGTTAATATCATGGGATTTTCAAGAAAGTGTTTTAGTTATCATAATATAAAAACACTTGTCGTGTTTATGTGTGGTCGTGTCTTACGAGACTTCCAATTTTTTAAAGTATTTCTAAAATTAAGCAAGTTTTTTGTGATGTGAGTATTCTCACTAGAAGTATTCCAGAGTGATCTGGGTGGTTCTTTTCTTTCCCTCAAAATGGGCTCGGGTCAAACTAAGTATATTTTTTCAATTTTTCTTGGATTTTTTTGGAGCAATAGGAGAGAAGCTAGCACCACGAAATATTCCCATATTCCCTATATTAATTTATTTGTGCCGTGTATGTTGTATTTGTCAACTATTGAATGGACAGATTATTATGACTATATAGGCTGATCTATTTGTGTATTCTGATAATTAATGTCTGTATATATACAATTTGCCTCTTGTGTAAAGAATATTGGTAAAAAAAATTTTTCATTCCACTGTGGGATTCTGATCTTCTTCGAACTGATTTTATTGTGTTCTTCCTCTCCTATTCTAACTTTTTTTTTCTTTCTCACCTTCTAACTACTTTCTTCTGACTATTTGGGTTTTCGATAATTGATTCTAGGCACTTGAATACACAGGATGCACTAATGTCAGAATTCTAGGGTCGAATATTTCGGCTTGTTACAATTCCGGTTTGAGTAACAAGAAATCTTATCAATGCTAGAATTATGTGCCTACATCGACAATCTATAATAAAGCATCACTGCTACTAAACAAAAAGGTCATGGCCACTCGTTCGACATGACCTGGGAACTATTCCGGCTTCCACGAATACTTGGCTCAACTCAAAGCATGTCATGTTATAATAAGACATCCTTTGGGGGCCAAGTGTTAACCGACCTTTGTGTGTGGCTACCAAATGCAGTCCAATCCCACGCGAATCGTCCCGTCGCACGGATATATAACCCTTAAACGTTGCCGAGTTGTTCAGGACTCAGGCTCAGATGGAGTCGTGCAAGAATAGCCATCCCAGATCGACTATGCTGCTCAATAATAAACCAACACTTCGGGATCAATATTGAGCCTCAGCATCAATTCGTATTCTGACCTCACAACTTCTCAAAATCCCACTAAGTCCAATCTCGTATCCCCATGGACATAACTCCCCAGATCCGTGTGGATCTCCTTGCCACATTTTGAACTCCCATGTTCACCAGTTTTCGTACTTCATCCAATTTCGTATATGCATGCAACCCTTCACCACTTCGTATCCCGGAGGCAACTCTACTTCGTATTGCAATCCTAGCTCCCTTTGATTTTCATATCCTAGCTTCTCAACTCTTTTTGTATCCCACTCAGGTATCATGGGATACGAAAAGCTATAAAGTAAAAGGGTTCAAGACTCCAAATCAACTAACTCCCCAGATACGAAGTTGCGAAATGACCATTGGATACGAAGTCGGAAAATGGAAGTCTTACAAAAGACACGAATAGAGGAACCGAAAATAAACTAAGCCCTTGGGAGTTGTACTGATCCCGAGATCGGTAATAATCTAAGGGTACAAAATGTGGGGTGTGGTCCCCATGCCTCCTCTTCTTCTACCAACTTCACCTTCCTCTCCTCTCCTATAAATATCCACCATTATGTAACATGAAAGAGGTTGGATCTATGCTCTTTAAACATTTCTGGAAGAAGAAAACTTTCCTACATTCTCCCAAACATACTGCATCACTATAGAAAGAAGGAGAAGCTTCATCTTGGACTATCTGGATACATAGACATTTCGGGAGTAGAGGACTTACCTCCAATTTGGATAAACTGTAACACCCTGTATTTTTATAATATGTTAAAACCAAAAATCAAGGCAAAATTAAATTTTAAAATAAGAATCAAGGGAAATGGTTTGCGCCATTGCGTTCGTCTCGAAATTCTGCTTGGAAACGAGTCCGAGTTTTCGAGAAACGAAGTCCGTATGAGGGAGATATGACCCTCCGAAGTTTCAAGGATTTTCAGAACAGAAAAACAGCTCGAAATTCGAATTCAAATTCGAATTTGAAACCCAGACCAGGCTGGGCGGGAAATTTCCCGCCCAGGGACCAGGTCGACCTGGGGGTCGACCATAGTGTCGACCTCCCAGGGACTAGGTCGACCATAGTGTCGACCTGGCGGTCGACCTGGTACTGAAGCCCAGTTTTGAGCCAGGGTTCATTCTGATGTATCCGGTCTCGTTTTCTGTCTAGATTCGTCCGCCTAATCCTATATAAACAGCCTCCTAGCCTCATTCTCTTTACACCATTTCATTCTCTCCTTAAGCTTCCTCTGGAATAATTAAAATAAATAAATTAAAATAAAATACGAAGACTATTTCTTGAAGACTACGGCTAGGAGATGCAAATAGGAGATTCAAAACTATAAATCAAAGCAACGTTTATTTACCCAAAGGAAAGCATCTCAATTCCAGAAATCAGAATCCAGAATTCAAGTTCGTCGTTTGTTGTAAGTCAGTTACTTTTTAGATTTGAACATCTAGATCTATTTGTGGCATGTAATTGAATGGATATAAGAATATGCCTAATCCTTTCGCTTGAATCGATGCTTGTATATGCCTCTAGATCTGATTCTCGATTATGACGTTGAAACTATTGTTAATAGCCTATGCCTATGCCTATGACCGTGAACATGAGACTATGCCTATGCCTATGACTGAACATAAGACTATGCCTATGCCTAAGACCGTGAACATAAAACTATTGCCTATGACTATGACAATTATGGCTAATCACCTATGACTCATGACTATGAGATTACTGCCTATGATTATAAGACTATTATCCATGACTATTGTGTTTAATCGCCCATAATTCATAACTATGAAACCATGACTATGACTAGTATGGTTAGTTGCTTATGCCCATAACACTATAGTTGTAAATCATGTTGTACACCGAATTGGCATTATGTTAGACCAAATCACCTGTGCCTATTCCCTAAATTGTGTTGATCTTGTATTTATGATGTAGTTTGTCTAGTTTATTCCTATTGACGGTTATGTACATCAAACTTATTGGAACAATTATCTTTGTAAATGGTTCGCTTTCGCATGCCTATTCTTTTATGTCAAATTCTCGTGCTTATCCCCTGATCCTTTTGCTAGTTTCATTTCATAAGTACTTAGAAACTTGTGAAATCATGTTACACGTGGTATCAGAGCTGAAGGTTACCGAATCGGATAAAAAGATTTGAAAAATTATTTTCAACGGTTTTAAAAGAAGCATTTTTAAAAGAAAAGTTTTGTTTTAAAGGCATATTCCCCAAAAGCCATACGCACTATCTTCTGATCCTCTGTTTGAATTCTTGTCCCCTTCTTGCTTGAGTCTTCGGGGCTCCTGGCTTTCTGGGAGGTAACCTCATCGTGGCATGGTTCCGTAGGCTTGATAAGACTACGATACCTATCGAAGGGCAAAGTAGTGCCCGACTTCCATCTTTAGCCATAATAATTTCATCTACAACTAGTTTTCTTTCAAGCTTTGAAGGGTTTTCCGTGCGATGGAGGCAGCTTTTGAGAAATTTGTCAATATGATTACACAGGGATGGTAAAAGATGAGGGAGTTTGGCTAGGGAGCTCAACGCAAGTATGAGAAATTCATGGATATAGACTCGACTCACGAAGAAAGAAGGAATTATAAAACCTAAAACAAGAAGAAGTATCTTTTCCATGGTATAATAGGGCATATAATTAAGGACAAGGCAAGGACGAGGGACAGGATTTTCAGAAGGGCGAGTGCATGCTTTCACCACCAAAATACCCGAGAGAGAGATAGTAAAAGTCTCTGTTGGAAAGGTTTAGTTTTTCGTTTTGATCAACCAGTTAGTACTCTTTTGATCTTAGTGCTTCGCATTTGTTCATATCCACTTCCATAGTGAGTCTCTGCACCTTAGTACTTGTACAGTAGAAGATCCCATTTTAGTCTCAAATTTAATTGGTGGTTCGGCCCGTTTACTTTTGGTTTGTAAGGATTTGAGAGTAACTATTGAGTTTAAGCTAATGCTTATGTTTTTGGTTCCATGGGCTATAAGTTGATTCTAGGCATGGGTTGGTTAGCTAGAATTCGGAAAGGAAGGTAGTTAGACTTTTGACTTGCCTTGGAAATACCCTCGAAATTCCGTGTAAAGAATCAGCTAGGCTTAGGCTTAATGCATTTATCAACGATTTGCAATCCGTTAGGGTAGTCTATGAGTACGCAGATGTTTTGATTAGGTTAGGAGTTTACCCCTAAAATGCGAGAAAGACTTCCGCATATATCCAGTTGACAATGCAAAACCAGTTATCCAATCAACGACAGTTTTGGAAATGAAGGTCAAGAAGCTTCGCAATCGTGAAGATTAATTAGATAAGGTACAGAATAGTGAAGCTTAAGAAGATGCGACTTAGAAGACTAGATACACGCATCATACCCTTTTTCTTAAGGGTACATCCTTGATCTCTTTTTCTAGGAATTTTATGCATACTTTCTAGCTTTTAAGGTATATCCTCTAGGGCGTATCATCGATCCTTAGGTAGAAGCCAATGGATGTAAACATGTATTTGAAACATGTTATGATTGATGGTTGCAAATGGTTGCTCGTGGATGCATATACACACCATAGGCGCTAGAATGACTCAATCACTTTCATATTGCATTAGCATATATGTGTTTGCTTAACGGATTTAACTGAATATGTTATCATATGGATATTGCATATGGATGAATGGCTATGCACACATGTAGTATTTACATAACTAGGGATGCTTGCATGCATGATTGGATGCATGGCACTGACATAATTCGCATTAAGGAGGTCAACCGAATCAGTAGACCGCCTGATTTTGCATTAGATAAAGACATATACACACACTATGCATATGAACATGAAAGCATTAGAAATCTTTTTAAGGACAATGAATGCCTGTGATTGAATGGTTGAGTAGATGGGTGATTGGATGGTAGGATACATTCTTCCTAACTTGAATATTTCGGGGACGAAATCCTTTTAAGAGGGGGAGAATGTAACACCCTGTATTTTTATAACATTTTAAAACCATAAATCAAGACTTTAAATTTTAAAATAAGAATCAAGGGAAACGGGTTGCGCCATTGCGTTCGTCTCGAAATTCTGCTTGGAAACGAGTCCGAGTTTTCGAGAAACGGAGTCCGTATGAGGGAGATATGACCCTCCGAAGTTTCAAGGATTTTCAGAACAAAAAAACAGCTCGAAATTCGAATTCAAATTCAAATTCAAAATCCAGAACAGGCTGGGTGGGAAATTTCCCACCCAGGGACCAGTTCGACCTGGGGGTCGACCATAGTGTCGACCTCCCAGGGACCAGGTCGACCATAGTGTCGACCTGGGGGTCGACCTGGTACTGAAGCCCAGTTTTGAGCCTGGGTTCATTCTGATGTATCCGATCTCGTTTTCTGTTTAGATTCGTCCCCTTTCCTATATAAACAGCCTCCTAGCCTCATTCTCTTTACACTATTTCATTCTCTCCTTATGCTGCCTCTGGAATAATTAAAATAAATAAATTAAAATAAAATACGAAGACTATTTCTTGATGACTACGGCTAGGAGTTGCAAATAGGAGATTCAAAACTATAAATCAAAGCAACGTTTATCTACCCAATGGAAAGCATCTCAATTCCAGATCTCAGAATCTAGAATTCAAGTTCATCGTTTGTTGTAAGTCAGTTACTTTTTAGATTTGAATGTCTAGATCTAAGTGTGGCATGTAATTGAATGGATATAAGAATATACCTAATCTTTTCGCTTGAATCGATGCTTGTATATGCCTCTGGATCTGATTCACGATTATGACGTTGAAACTATTGTTAATAGCCTATGACTATGCCTATGACTGTGAACAGGAGACTATGCATATGCCTATGACTGAACATAAGACTATGCCTATGCCTAAGACCGTGAACATAAAACTATTGCCTATGACTATGACAAGGACAATTATGGCTAATCACCTATGACTCATGACTATGAGATTGCTGCCTATGATTATAAGACTATTATCAATGACTATTGTGTTTAATCGCCCATGATTCATAACTATGAAACCATGACTATGACTATTAAGGTTAATTACCTATGACTAGTATGGTTAGTTGCTTATGCCCACAACACTATAGTTGTAAATCATGTTGTACACCGAATTGGCATTATGTTAAACCAAATCACCTATGCCTATTCCCTAAATTGTGTTGATCTTGTATTTATGATGTAGCTTGTCTAGTTTATTCCTATTCACGGTTATGTACATCAAACTTATTGG
This sequence comes from Allium sativum, assembly GCA_030737875.1. Lineage (NCBI taxonomy): Eukaryota > Viridiplantae > Streptophyta > Magnoliopsida > Asparagales > Amaryllidaceae > Allium > Allium sativum. Next base: position 197,790,072 of record CM060925.1, on the reverse strand, counting down.
AACAATTATCTTTGTAATTGGTTCGCTTTCGCAGGCCTATTCTTTTATGTCAAATTCTCGTGCTTATCCCCTGATCCTTTTGCTAGTTTCATTTCATAAGTACTTAGAAACTTGTGAAATCATGTTACATAAACTATAGCCTATTGTATTGACATGGAACTATTGTTTCTAACATTATAAACTTGTAAAAAACATAATCAAAGAGAAAATCCATTCAAAGTGGACGGAAGCCTTCATTGGCCGAACCATTATAAATACTGTGTTATTTACATATCTGCACATTTTTCCATTCTGCACGTTTAGTTTCATTATTTTGGAAACCATTGGATGTTGCGCCAACTTTTACGCGTCAACAATATCAGTGGATGCTCACTTTTAAGCGAGGTGGTAAAAGTTGGTAGGTGAACTTAATGTGACAAATATGGATGATAGATTAATGTATTTTGGATTATTTTTTAGAACATTCATTTAGTATTAATTCATTATGGACCTCCCAGAACTAACACGTAGATGTTTATATGTGATATAATGCATCATCCAATGCCTAAACTATGGTTAAATAACCATTTAGATACTTAAATGTGATATTAAACCTTACTGAGATGGGTCTAGGAGATATTTAGTTACATTTGTTATGAATATTTTGCAGGAAATAAGCCAGTCAAAAAACTTGGATTTTGCGTTGTTGCACATTAATGAGTTGTAAGAAAATACAGAAGGCTTTATCAATTCTTACAGTAACTTGTTTTAGCGTTTTTTTTTGTAAAATATTTTGAGGTTGTCACTTGGTTGTATGTTATGTTTATGTATTATGTGATTTAATATGTTTGAAGTTCTAATGTAACTTTATCAAGCATTTTGAAATGTGTTAGATATTTGAATGTATAATTTTATCTTGTTTAATTTTTAGAACGTGTTTTTGATTTCTTTGTTGTGATATTTTTTTAGTAGTGAATTATTCTATACTGCTTATAATGAATTATGGTATAGAAGTTAATTGTTTTGTAGCTATTGTCTCTTTTTTATTTTACAACTATCGATAACAGTTGCAAAATGATTTATTGCAACTGCTTCTGACACTTGTAAAAAGTCTCTACCATAACTTTATGTTGCAAGTGTCGAAAACATTATGAATTGCAACCGGTCTATTGCAACTTAAGACATCCAGACAGGAGTTTAACAGCTGCAATGGGTCTATTGCATTTGGCATTACCAATTGCGAAATGGTTATTTTGTCGCAGTGTAGTGAAGATCCATTGTGTCGCCGGCTGGGTTCCACAAGAAAATATATACCATTTGATAATCAAGAGTCAATCAAATAATGGAAATCTACTATGAGAAAAGCTATGTCTATATTTTAGGTCCTAATAAAATTTCCTTATAATATATGTGCGTGCATGTATGCGTGCGCACACGTACACAGACACACACACACACACACATATATACAAGTGTGAACTCGTGCTTCGCACACGGACAGGAAAAATACTATTGTTTTATTTGTATTTATGTATAGATACAAAAGGGAGTGATACATCGATACTAACCATTGAAAAAGTGAAAGAATGCGAACAAATATGTTTGGCTATTGAGGATAATAAAAAAATAAAAATTAAGATAGACAAAGTTTTAGAAAAGGAAAAAAGAGCAAGGTTAGCGGAAGAATAGAAAGTAAGTAGAAAGTGGGTATGTGGTGAAAATCAAGGTGTTATAGGAATGCTGCACCATTTGAGGTGCTCTTGATCCTATCTTTCATATATATTTATTTCTCATACATATTTCATGCTAATTAGAGCATACAAAAAACAAAGATACAATTACATGGAACTCCCACAAAAATATAATTGTTTTAGGCTGCGTTTGTTTTTCTCAGTTTGTTCTGAATCTGAATTCTGATTAATTAATCAGAACTTTGTATGTTGTTTGTTTTTTGGTTAATGTTCTGAATAAATTAAGCATTCAGATCTTTTCATTCAGAACTTTTTTACTTCTTATTTCTAGTTCTGAATACTGAATATATTAATTTTGTTCTGAATGCTTAAATTAAACAAACAATTATGTGATTATTCAGAATTCAGCAATCAGATTTCAGCAACCAGACATAAGAATTCAGCAATCAGAATTCAGACCTTACATTTTAAACAAACAAAGCATTACTGTAGATATTAATGTATCAGGTGAACATGGATTACATTACACTTTCTGTGGTAACAACATGGTTAGGTTAGCATGGTAGATGTTAGAAACCCATTTAATAGTCAGTACAAATGCTCTGCTGCAGATAAAAGTTCACCAATAGAAGGAATTAGGGTCCGTTTGATTTTCAACAGGAAGGGGTATTTGGAAGAGGTATGTGGAAGGGGCTGGGTAGGGGAAAAATCAATGAAAGGGGTATGTGTTTTTATTTTGAACAGATTGAAGCACACGAAGGGGACAAAGGGATGTAAAAGGAGAAAACAGCTGAACGGGGAAAGTGAAAGTTTTGATTTTCAGCTTTCAGTTCGGAAGAGGCAAAGTGGCGGGTCCCGAGTCGATGCGTTGGACGCGAACTTTTTTTGTCGGTTCCGAAAATCAAAAGCACCCTAAGTAAAGTATGCTAACAAGAGTATATCACAATAAATAAGTTGATCGGTTAGGTGTCAAAAATCATTTTATATTCTAGGTAGGCCATCATGGAGAGACGTAAAAGGAAAATTTTCTCTCTACCTTTTTTTTCCTCTAGCCAAATTATTCTGTAAGTCCAATAGCATAAATTAGCTAAGTATAGTATGCAAAAGTAAGCTTCCAATTAACATAACAAAAAGTTTGTTGTGAAGTTTTCAATCAGCATCCTTTGTTTTACAGTAATTCTATATACAATAAGGATATTATAAAAATCGACTTGCTACTTCAATTCGTGGTCGTTAAGGAATAAATTCCAGATGTTTAACTATATACCCCCATTGGTTTCGTCCTGTCCAGTGTCCATTTCTTGATCCATATCTCCCTGTCTCTTTATCTTTGGTCGTCGCAGCATAATCCTATACAGAATTGTCAGAGAATGGATCATAGAGGGTAGCAATTAACCTTGTGTATACATCAATCCTCCATTGGTGTCTTGGACAAAATTGATTTAAGGCAATAGCTAGATAGCCATGAGTAAATACTGGGGAAAAAACGTCAATCAATATAATGGAACTTATACAGTATAATGTTGCTATAAATTATGCAGACAAATTAACGTAATTAAACTCGCAAACATATACATAAATTATAAATAGATAACCTGAGTGTTGGATAGTTTTACATGATTAAAACTAAAATTGATCTAATTTACCTGATTGAATCAGTGATTTCAAAGCTGACCTGTTTATACATAGTTGCATTAAATTATCCCACAGAAAAATTCATAATGGTAGATAATAAATAAAATAAAGTAACGCTAAGTGGAAAATGACTAAAAATAAACCAACTTCTAAGGGATTCATATGAAAATTTAGCTAACATTAAAATTTTAGTTTTGCACTACATCCACAAAACATGCAAGTTTGCAATATTTAGTTTTGGTGTGTTACCTGCATATTGTGACTGAATGATTTAATATGCTAGTCATTCTATCCCATTAGTTGCAACATTCATGGTCCACGTACTACTAAATCAGCATGTAACATTCCAATATTCCATGTCATGCAACTGCCATCACGATCCATGGTTGATACTTTCATTTACACTTTTTTCAGGTCATGCATAAGAAAATAGCCAATATAGTTGCACTAATCACCCTCCACAGACTGTAGTCAACAAAATTTAAATGATTAATTGAAGTTGAAAAGAATGGTGACAAATATTAAGATTTTACGGATGCATACATGTAAATATAAATTAAAAGCCTACGAAGATTAACAGCGACATTATCTTTTACTATAGGAAGATTAATCTACATGACGAATTATATTTTAGTTTTCCAGTTCATAATTTATTGATTGAACAACACATGAATTTTGTTTCCTTTGAGACATGAATTCTCATGTGGTACACCATATGTAATGATTTTGTAGTTCATTATAATTTTGTTGCTATTGGTTTAATTTTATTCTTATATTTTCACAATACCACAATCGCTTATTGTAGTATGGATCAGATAATATCTTTAGTCTACAATGTGTTATATTATATTGCTTTATGAGAAAGTATAGATTAACTATCCATTTTTATAGCTAATCAGTTTCAGACCTAAGTTTTAATAACTGATACCATTAAGTTAGCTTAATGAATATGCACGTTGGTTCAAATTTTGGCAAATATAAGCATCAAGCCTTTTCTGAAATATAATTAATTGATGTATAAACTTTTGTTCCTGCAACAGAAAAAGGAAAACGAAAAGGAAGCTCAAAGAAAATACTCATCTAATCTCAACAATCTCAAACACAAAGGCTTCAATAGGAAACATGTTGAGCAATTTCAGTCCCATAATAATTTGATAGGCAGAGCAAGCTTCGGCAAAAAAAGATGTTTGTCTTGATTCGACAAACGAAGAAGCCAACAATGATTGTGAATGATTTAATCATAATTTAAAACTTCTACCATCTTGTGGCACTTCTGAAGCAATCATACGTAAACAAAAGCGTAGATTAATTAAATTCTTCTATTGGCCACATGTTAGGATATGAAACTTAAAATTATTTTAGGATTCACTTAATCTATCCATTTGACATTGTGGATAGATCACATAAAATTTGGACACCAGGAAAATAACCAAAAATTTGGATGGACAATGTTAAAATGCTATTGTCATTGATATTTTAAAGTATCGTAAAAATGAAGTTACTATGTTATGCGAAGCCTATATCTTTAGAAACAATCTCTATATCCCTTGTACTGTCAATAAATTATCTCACAATGCCAAATCAACCAATTATGTAGGTAGCTAAAATAAGAAAAATACAAAAGGCAACCAATTAGAAAATAGCTAAAGAAGTGAATAAAGGGAAATAAATCGAATTATATACACTTCCTCTATCACTGGCTCCTAAGTTTTAGGTTTAGATAGCACCGACATTTATATTTAAAATTTGTTTTGACCAGATTTGCGGTAAGGGTTCTCCTGAAATTGTATTAAATAATCACATAAAATATCTAACATTTTTTAATACTATTATTAATTTATACTTAAAAGTCTTCAACTATATAAACAATTCTTATCCAGTTCAATTGTATCTTCTCCTTTAGCCAATAATTAAAGGTGCAAGCCTTCTTTTACTAAACTCTTGTAGCATAGCAAGAAAGTCCTTGATCTTAGTCCAAATTATTATGTTGTAATAATATAGTTAAGACTAATTTCTAGTGCTAATACTTGAATATCTACACGCATAATAAACTAAGAACTAATTCATAGTGGCACATGGAAATCATTAGAAGATCAAGAAATTTCATGAGCCCAACATGAAGAAGCACATCCATTATCAACAGTCATATATCAATAAGTTTCAAAGAAAATGTCATTTATAAGAAGAACACCTAGGAAAAGGAGGTCGTATTCATATATGAGTGTAGATTTACAAAGCCAAATAAAATCTAACGCCAACCTAATGAAACTGGATAATATTTTACAAACATAAAAATTACTCAGCAAGGCATACAACTACACCATAGGGTATCTAAAGTTAAGATACCTCAAACCATGATCTTAACATGTATCTACACTAAAGTGCAGTGAAGGAAAAAACCATAAAAAAAATTAGGTTGAATCTCTCATTGAAATTTGAAATCGCCATAGGTTGGGTCCCAAAGCTTTGCAGCGAAGTTGAAAGGAAAAAATTGAAATGTGAAATGGAAAAGGAATCCAATATTTGAAGGTTTCGTTTGTAACCCTTGACATTTAAATTTTTAGCTGTAGAATTGGAGAGGATAAAAAAATAAGAAGAGGGCATGTAATAATTTAGAGAAATGTACAATAAGAGAATATGGTATGATCGATCAAATATTCAATATTTTAGGTAATATAATAGATTTTTCAAAAAAATGGTAAAGAAGGAGGAGTGGAAGTGAAATGTCTCCACTCACTTCTAATCATTATATATCACGAATATTATTATATATAATAGATGAGTGCATAAATCCTCGCAAAATTAAACAAAATAAATTTATGTCAAATAGTACTTGTGTATTATATACATATACACATATACATATGTGAAGCGGCTATTTGAACACAAAATTATACTCATTTGGTGACACAGGAGATCAATTATGTCAAAATTTTCGTATAATATAATGTCAGACATGAGGAATGCATAAGAAAGCTTGTAAGCAAATGGATGAAGATGTTGACTTGTTCGAATAGTGTAATATGTTTTCATTGATTTACACATCGGTGGAGGATAGAAATGAGCAATGCTTATATTTATGACTACACCTTAAAATTTTATCCTTTGTCGGACAACATATTGGACTGCATTTGGTAGGGAACATGATAAAAGTGTGAGTTTTTTTTTCTATTCGTTTATTTTCACAAAAAAAGAAGAAGAAATAAAATCACTTTACCAATATTACCAAAACCTAATTGGAGCAAAAAAAAAAGAAACCGCAAATACTCACCTAAAAGTTATGCTTCCCTTTTATATTGGAGCGAGCTACCAAATATAAAAGAGGATCATGCAGGTATATGTACTAAATAAATATCAATAAACGAATTTCTTGAAAAAAAAATACACATGATAGAGTATCTACTATAATGAAGGGAATATGGACAAAGACACTACAACAACAAACCAAATTGACAAATGTGGGATGATAATCAATGAAGAACATTTGCCATTAATCTTCAGATCCAATGTTCCAAAAATAATGGAAAAACAAAATAAGTAATTTGTGTGCAAATTGGAAAGAAATGACAGTCACACAGCTGGAAATATATTGACCAATAAAAAATAGATCCACATGCACCAAATGTGTTGAATATGGATGAGAATAAACCATGTACTGCCCTTCATAGACTTTCCTTTTAGACGGTTTAATCGCATAATTAAACTGTATATGCTACTAATAACATATTTAGTAATAAATAAACGTAAGTATACATTTATTAGGGTTCAAAATATATTAAACCATGAATATGTTAATAATGTCAATAAATTTGATAATCTGGAATAATTTGTTCACAAATTAATATGTTAATAAGTAAAACATGAATGGTTAAGTTTATGGAATTGACAAATTTTGTTACTGGAATATTGGGTCAATAACTTACTTTTTAAAAGTAGTTACATAAATGTAAATTCAATTCTTTACCCTGTATATTAAATCAAATATTTTGGCATCTATGATGTAGCCTAGTAAAAATAATAATACCACGACAAATAAACAACAAGTGATTAAGAAAATTATGAGAAAAGATAATCATCATCGCAGAAGAAGCACCATTATAGCAACATGCTACTCTTAGAGACGACCTCCAATTCTGGTGAGCTGGAAAACAAAAAAGAAACTTATCTATAAATCACAAAACAGAAAAGAAAAGAAATCTTGTTGTTATTTAAATGAAAATCTTATTTTTATCCTATGTATAAAATAAAATATATGAACAGATAACATAATCTAATGTAAAACCAAGACAAATAAACAGCTAGCAGTTGTAAGAGAAATAAGAAAAAAATATAATTAACACGGTACAACTCACCATTATAGTATCTTATTCTTAGCGACATCCTTCAATTCTGGTGGGTTAAAAAGAAAAGAAGAAACTTTCCTGTATATTACCAAAAAAAGTCCTGCTGTTACATAAATTTCTTTATCCTGTATATAAAATAAGATATCTTAGCACCTATAATGTAGTCAAATTAAAAAATAAAACTATAACAAACAAACAGCAAGCACATATTAAAAAATCAAGAGCAAATGTAATTACCATAATACAGCTCACTGTCATAACAAAATAGAATCTCAACCCCTCTTGACACGGCATGGTTTTGGTAGCATTAAGAGTTGATTCCTGCACTTATTGATTCCCACTGAAAATAGTAAAAAGCAAAATGAAATACATATTGTATTTTGAAACTATCATAATTCCGTAGACGTACAGAAATACTAAGATTGCTTAGTTGATTATCCAATCATTAGAATTGGTCAATGTCAAACATTAATGGAGATGAAAATAAAGGTAGGGAATTACTCCTTCACATTTTTGAATTACAACATGAACAAACAACAAAATAAAAGCAAATAAAACACAAGTGATCTCAAATGGTAAAGTAAAGGCAAGACAATGGATGCATGAACAAATATTATTAAAAAAAATTAACCTCCAATAGAATAAGTAACTGGGCGAATGAAGACAGCCCGACTCCAAGCTCCCCGACGAAATCAATTTGAGTAAGGGTAGGCAAACCATCGGAAAAAGAGTGGTAGGAAAAGACGCGGATTGCCTAGCACACAAAGAAGATCAGCCTTCGGAGATAGCTACGCGCGACGATCAATGGTCCAAACTCGGTAATTATAACATAGTATAGATATGGACTGAGCAATATTATCCTTTATCTGTTCCTAAGTTATATCGTTGCACTATATTAGACTCAACCAAAATACAAACTATGTGAACATATTTGAAATTGATTTTAGGAATAATGCCAAAATTTTATTATAAAAAAAACCCACTGTATATTATAAATAGAAGGCATACTAAGATTTACAATATATTTTAGATCATTATTTCCAGTGACTTGTTGTACATACAAATTTTTATAATTAAATAATAAATTACCAATTAGTTTTAGTGATAGTTAAATAATGCACAGAATACTATATTTTAGAATCATGACAGGCTTATTTAATTTCAGAGTCTAAATCCTCTTTATAAATAATAACTTCTTGTATTGATCAACACAAAGTATAATATGCCATCTCAGAATATAATTCTCGACTCAGCTATTTTTCCCATTTGTTACCCATCAAATGCCAAAAAAAGAAAAGAAAATATGCACTGTTGTCTTATAACTTATTTGTATTATTAAATTAAAAAATAAAGTTGCCTAAGGAGATTATATGTATCCTACTATTTTTGGCAGCCAAAGAATGAGTTAATGTATTCATTTAAATTTTATAGATATAAAAATTCTAATCCTTCCTTTTAAATATAGTAAAAAAATGCTAGGGATAAAAACATGTAACTGGATACACTACGGAACAATTAGGGAAAAAGCATAAATCAAAGAATATGAAACTTACAGTAGAGAAAGTTGGGCAGTTCAAGGTAGAACCTTTCAAAATGACATTCATACAAAGGTAAATAAAAGATAGAAAAAAGCTTAAAATTCATATATTGGGCAGTGTAAAAAAAACTGACAGTGTTAAAGGTGAAAACAAAGGTGGGCAAAAGCGGATCAAGGAAGAACGTCTTGTTGGTTTCATTAAGGACAGATGGATCAATCAAGGATGTTTTATTTCTCCACAGAGTTGCCGAAATTCGATTGCCACTTCACACGGATGAAAACAATGTTTGGTAATCAGTTGGTTATTAATATAGTGACATAGGTGCATTGCATGTATAAAATCGATATGGAAAAATTACCAGTGCAGGTATAAAACCAGTTCCTGCTTTGGGTAGGTGCGTCGTTGCCGGTTGATTAGCTAACGACCTCGCCAACACGATGCAGAATTCCAATGACATCTGTGAGTAATTTGATAACCATAGTAATAATTAGGTAGCACTAACGATGCATGTTAAAATTAAAGACCAAAGGGCAAACCTGTTAGGTACTTTATTGTGTGAGTTATTTTAATTATTGTTGGGTAATCTGTGAAGGAGAACTTATGCATTCGTATGGCGGGATAGTGATCTTTAACTTCCATGAAGATCATCAACGCATTAAATTCAACATTGATCGGTTTGTGTATCGGGAGGAATTTATCACTTGCGGCAGCCAAATTGATTTATGTGATGTCATACACTAATCCTTCTTGTAGTTTCCCGGAGAAGAGTGGCATGAGACGTGCTCCCACTTCTGCATGCATTTCTCCACCCTGGAAGATGCAAGAATATTGATGTGTTGTGTGGTTTTCAGACAAAGAGCTTGAAATTTACATTAAGAAACATGAACAGGGAAGAAATTCAGATATGGTGCAAGCCATAGAAGAAGATAGATAAACATGTAATTAATTAACATGAACACAGCAACAGGTAGCAAGCTGTATTTCCTGATTCAACTAAAATATGTAGTACGAAAATAAGTAAAAGATAGAACGATGATGCTGATAAGATATCCAAGTACCTGGTACACTTATGGTGCTTTTATAATGGTCATATAATTTAATTTACATATCGAACTATATTTGCAATTGTAAAAACGATAAATGTTAATTGCAGCAAGAGGTCATTCAGTTGCTAAAAAAATCATGATTAAAAATTTGCATTGTATTTGTGTGCGTATAAAGCAATATCATTGCTAGGTTATAATCAGTTAAAATATTACATTATATATCATTTTAGTGAACATGTATTTAAATACGATTTTTCTTCATAACAAAAATGGGTTAATTATTCAGGTTGTAAAATTTTCATACCATATTTCAACATAGAATCTTTTACTGTGAAGCCTGCATGGTTCACGTTTGAATGGAAGTAAAGCACCAACGTTCCGGGTGATAATAAAAAACATAGCAATGTCATTTAGTCGGTGGAAGTTTGAGGGTACCGAATTTATTACAAACAGAATAAAAGTGGGTTTCACAAAAAAGGAAAGTAAATGGTCCAAAGAGTTGACAAATGGAATTAGTCACAATTTTTCAATATAAAACCCTAGTGAACAGTGGCAGCGATTTGCAGATTTGCTATATTTTTTTGTTTCTATTTATTTAGAAAGAACTGCATTTGTATAATGAACATATATTAGTGAGAATCATGTATGCTAAACATGAGGGGGGAAAATTAACGGGAAAAAAATCAACATTGTAATATACATGAATCAAAATCGAACATTTAATAGGAAAAAATGGAAGTGGTAGTAAAGTTGCGATACAATGTGAAATTCAAAATTATACTTGTGTGGAAGACAAACAGATTCATTGAATAAGGAATAATATAATAAATTTTGACTACAGGTATATATTTTTTAATTACAAAATGTAAAGATTACGACAACTAACTGCAAGGATCAAAGTACTACTTATTATAAATTTGCAACTGTTGTGTTCAGTAGAATCTAAGTAAAGCAAACAAAAGTTAATATTAAACCACTGCTTTTAATTTTGTTGTACTGAAATAAGTTAGCATACAATTTGCTATTTATTTTTTATGGTAAACATACAACCAGGTAGGATAAAGAATTGAATGTAGAAAAAATTAGTGATGGAAGAATAACTTAATTTGTGAAAGTGGAATAAACCTGAAATTGAAACGCCATACAAATATATCGAATGTTGAAAAGAGAAGAGGAGCCTAAGGAATCCATTTGCAGTCATTACTAAAAAATCAGCATTAACTATTTGGGTAACTGCAAAAAAAAGTTAAAGACAATAATCAATCACACGTTTCAACCAATAGCAGAACCTATTTACCAAATGGAGAGCAACTTATAATGAATAAGTAAACATAGCAGGCACATGGTCACTTCAATCGTAAGAACACTAACTTAAGACAACAAATAATTAAAAAAAAAATTAAAATGTTGGACATTAAACCAAAAAGTAGAATGCATAAAAGTTGAGAATGATAAGATTTGCACAAAAAAAATTGTTACTCTGGTATGCGAAATCACTGCAATCATAACAGAAAGAATAAGGTAAATCATAATTTAGCGGTGATGGTTCTTTTCCCAAATCAGAACTGGGAACGGACGTGTCACAATTCGTGAAACCAACATGCAAACTTGTTACAGTGAAATAAATCAAATAAATACGTATGCTACGTTATACCTGGTGATGATGCGATACCCGATTGACCATCGACAAAGCACCGAGGAAGCTATGAATGTTACAGGGTTAGGGTTAGGGTTAGGGGATTTGCGAGAAAGAGGAAGAGAAGTCTTAAGCTGACGATGAGTCAAAGGAGTAGCGTAGGGTTACAGGCACGTACTGGAATAACAGAGGGGGAACAACGGCGATTCGTGGCGGGAGGGAAACACACGGGGTTGAGGAATGCCGAAGGGAAAGGCGAAGGTTTTGGGTAGGAGAGGGCGAAGGAGAAGAGGAATACGGAGCAGGAGCTAGAGGCGGATCAGATTTAATTTGGGGTAGAAGGGCTTCTGAAGATTCCAGGTAGGAGATAGACATGGAAAAGAGGAATCACGAAAAGTAAGAGACGCTTTGGTTTTCATTAGGCGTAGAAAATTACGAAAAGTAGTAGGAGACGTTTCGACTTTAATCTGGTATAGAAAATTGAGGGCCTGTGAGGGCTGCATTGTGAACTCAGTAATTATAATATAGCATATATATATATATATATATATAAATGACCACACCTTTAATCACTTGATTTGCAACAGTAAATTTGAAATTGACATTTTTATTTTGGAATCTCATTTTTTATTTTTAGTTTAAAAACTATTATTTCAAAATAGTACATTCAAACACAATTTTTTAATTATTAAAAATAAAAAACTGAAATGTAGTTCAAAAAGCAAAAAATGATAACAAAAGGGCTTAATATTTTCATTAATATTAATAATGATAGTAAAAGGACTTTGTCCCACCTTTTCAAAGTCAACAATGGACATGTATAACGTATATAACATAATCATCCAATACATACAGCCAACGTTACAAATAATCAATAACATATTTGGCCTAACTCTCATATTCGACTGTAGATGCATGTAGGGGTTTTTAGCCTCAAGGAGAAAATGAAGACAAAATTGTTCCATAAGGACAAGGGGTAAAATTTTATACCTATATGTATATCTTTTATATCTATGAATGCATCTTATTTTTCTATTTTGCAATGGAAGTTATTGCAAAATTATGTATCCAAACGTAGATATGAGCCATAGCAGCATGAATGGTGCCCCCATGAAGGTGGAAAAACGGAAGCGTTAGATTAGAAGGAACATTATGCTGTCAACAATTTTTTTGTGAGTAATAGATTATATATAACCTACAAGCTAAAAAAGAAACATATCTATAGAGTTTGAGAAGGATTATATATGTGGCAAGACTAGGCATAGTATGTTGATAATACACCACTGTATCATCATCCAATTGTAAAAGTCTTATGCCAAGGGCCAACTCAATGTTGTATTGAATAATGATGTCTAAGTATGTGTGAATATCATAAGTTTGGGGTTTGTGAGTTTTTTTATAATAGGTTATATTTAGTCTTGGAATATCACATTGTCAAAACAACCAGTCTTACAAATATTACCATTATTATGGCAAATTCATTGGTAGCTTTAAGTATCTAAAAAATTAATTATGCATTCATATAAACAGATAACAACAACATAAAAATAAAGGTTCTTGTCAAAAAATTGGTTAGTACTGTTAAGATATATGTATTGTGTGAAATTACAAATTGAAAAAGAGTTATAAAACCAATCCACATGCATTCTTCAGGTGATATTTTCATGATCAATGTATCATGTATGACCTAGTGATAGTTTAGTAAGCAGTTTTTGCATTGGATACATCTTATTGACATGATGTTAATCCTAAAATAAAATTCATGTATGACCATATGCCACCATATCTTGTGATTGCGGGTTTAGTAAGACAAATTGATGTGCATACGGTTGTTATCATACTCAAACATGATTGAAAATCTTTCCTTAAAATAATGTTAACCTGTAATAGATTTGTATTATATCTTATTACACTAAATTACTTAGTGCTAGCTGTTATCAGATGAAATGAAATTCTCGTTTCTTCTTCATTTAGAACATGCATAATGCATGACTAGCCTCACATTGTCATAGCACATTCGTTTGAACTTATCCATTTAGGAAAAACTCAACTATATAAATTTGTTTTCTTCAACTTCATTTTATACTTTTCCATTCTAGTAATTATGTTTTATAACCAAACTATGAGATTATCATGCTATGCTTTTCTAGGAAAGGCTCAAAATAAAATATTGAAGATAACTAATCAATAATCACAACCAAAACAAAAGAATTAAAGGATATTTTCGAAGATGCTCCTCTTTCGGGATGAAAAAAGATGTATTATCAACAAAAGATAATCATTAAAAATCTCAAGGAATAGTTATCCTATTTAAAGAACCAACTTAAGGAGTAAATGAGATCATTCACGAACTGCAATGCCAGTTAAAGGTTAACCCTTCTACTAGCTCAGATGCGGAGATAGGCAAATTATACAACTGAATTGACGAGTTAGAGATTAAGCTAAAGAAAACAAAGACAAGTTACGCCTTTCTAGATTTTGCTTTACATAATCCTGACTCAGATTAACGAATTTGGTTGCCCGGTGTCTTTTGTGTGCCAAAATGTGACATCTCCCTTAAGTGTTTTGAGTGCAGGACCTTACAAAACAGTATTTATGCGTATGGGACAGTTTATGACACAATGGTATATAAACATGTTTGTGTGTCGTGTGGGTATCAACTGATATGTGGTATTCTTCTTTGATTAAAAGATGTTTTCTTTTTCTAGAATCTCAATGTACTAATTTACATGCACCTTGCTTAATTCATAAGGCACACATGATGCATCATACACTTTTGCTAAAACTAATAGCATCATGGCATTGCTTGCATGAATTTATTAATGAGTTTACTTATACCTTATGTGGTAGTAAAAGTTTTCTATAGTAATAGATATTTCCAGGGGATCACCCCTTAAGAAAAGAAAATTTTATCCTGAGGTTTTATCATAGGGAACTTTAGACATGTGCTTGGGATTCCGCCCAAATATGTATTCTAGTGTTGTGTGACGATGTGCATTGCATATATATTTAGCATGGCAAGTAACGAATTAGACGAATGCATGGGTTAAGGAATTTTCCCTGAGCAATATAGTAGGTTCCTATTTTCACTTGCGGGCCTTTTAGGTAATCGGGCTTCAACCGTTAGATCGATTATATATCTCCTTCCCAAGGGTTAGAGCTTCACAACCTAGATTAGGGTACTAGGATTTGGAGTATGTTCCCGATAACAACGAAAATCTGGTTTCCAACCAAATTCAGATTATTAGAAGAGTCAAATACATTCTTTCGATCACGGCTAAGCTTCCGAACCGATCCAGAATTGGCTATTTAAGATAGGGCCATAGACCCCTTTCCATCCTTGATTGAGACTTAAATCACTACAAATTTGGGTGTTTAAAGATTAAAGACCAGAATCCCACTTATGGTATTAATAGAAGTCTCGAACCAACCCTTATTCTGGCATTTAGAGATTGAAGACCAAAATTTCAATTCTGGTATTAATAGAAGCCTCGAACCAACCGTTATTCAGGATTTAGAGATTGAAGACTAGAATTCCACCTCTGGTGTTAATGTTTCATTCCCCCTTTTGGGGTATTATTTGTGAACCAGAGGGTGTACGTACTTATTGAGCCGCACTTTAGGCTTTTGGTATTCAAAGCAGAGGATATGCAAGCTTTGTTGGCCACTCTCTGGGCATGTGCGTCTAATGTGCTTGGCTAGCTTATCCACAAGCAGGGCCTAAGGACTTACCCGAACTGCCTCCAAGAGGCTCCTTATCCTAACCATTGTAGGCGATGATAAGGTCTTAGATGCTTAAACCGGGCCATCGTAGACATGAAATTAAGGCTTACTTTTTTGGTGCTCTACCCTGGCAACCGTAGGCGGTGATAGAGGCTTACACTCCACTCGCTCCCCTATCCTGACCATTGTAGGCGATGATAGGTGTTTTCGTTCCCTTTTGCGGGTTACGTGGAATATAAGCAGAGGTAGGACATGCTCTTCTACGAGTTGAGGTAGGATGTGCTTAGTTCATAGTAGATGCTGGACTACTCTCCCACGAGGAAAGGCAGTGCATGCTAATTAGATGCTCCGTCATGACCGTTTCCGGTGTGGGTCGGAGGCTTACGCTTTTGATGCTTTAACCTAACCATTTCTGATTTGGGCGCAGCGAAAGGCTTACACACCACCCCCTCAGGTGGGTGCCTTGTAACACCCCACATTTTTAAGATAATAAATTAGAAATAACTTAATTAAATATTCATAATTTAGTAAAATGGACTGCGCCATTGCGTCCATCTTGAAATTCTGGTCAAAATAGACACCTGGTTTTCGTAAAACGGACACCATATGAAGAAATTATGAGCGTTAGAAGTGTGTATAGATATAAGGAGCTTATATGTATATATATATATATATATTAATAAATATATCCAGGAAATTCGAAAATCAGTTCAAAAATCAAAGTTCGCATGGAGGGAAGTTGAGCGGGAAATTTTCACGTTGGGGGTCGACCCATGGGTCTACCCACCAACAAGGGGTCGACCCACCAACAAGGGGTCGACCCACTCGCGAATTTAGAACATTCTTTTCTGACGTGGTCATTTTTGGTGTTTTAGATTTAGATCTAAGGGTCCTGGTTCCTCCGCTACACCTGTAAATAAGACCTTATACCTAACCCTAAACTTCATAATTCGGCGGCTACGCTGGAACTCTGCCATTACTCTCCCTCTCCTCAAATCTATTCTGAAAATTAAAATATTAGCCTAGGAAAATTACGAATCCAGATCTGGAAGATTGAATTAACATTAATAAAAAGATTATTGAATCACGAAAGCAAGGTAACGTTCTAGATCCAATCTATTCAATTTTTCCTCCTCTTTCTTTTCCCTTTTCTCTTTTAGTAAAAATAGCAAATCCATGATTATTAGGTTCTGAATTCAATTAAGGGAAAATCATGGAAGATTAGATCTGGACTAGATCCTCGATTTGGAAATCTTATAAGGTGAGTGGATTTAAGCCATATTATTTTAGATAATGGTACATAATTGTTTAACATTCCACTTTTTATTAATTGTGAAATTGCCATATTAATTATAAATTGTTGTTGTAACGAGTTGAAATGTTAATATGAATAAGTCAGGAAATTCCTATGTTGAATTGGCTAAAGTATTGAATGTATACATGTTGGAGAAAATAAACTTGTTAGTATATGAATAGCCAATTCAGTGATTGTAACTACATGATTTACTTATGGCATATTATTGAGTAATCGATATGTAACTTGTTAGATCTGAACAATTACATGATTAAATGCTTACATGTCAAAAATTAGAATTAAATACATGTTAAAAAGGACATGCGCCAAAATATAGGCATAACTTGACGACATGTAAATTGGATTACAGTAAACATATAAAGAGGATAATATGACAAAAATTTACATGGATAAAGGGATAACCATTAAAATATGAACATGCCTAAATAACAAGTAATTTGGAACTGTAACGCCTTAGACATAAGGTTAGATTGAACTGGTGATAGAAGTCTGCCGGACATGCCCAGCATATCCAGCATTCACAAGTGGTAAATCTAATGTGAGAGGTCTGAGTGCATAACTAAAAATGGTGCTAAGTCTCGAGGTTAAATCGACTTGTGGTAGAAGTCTGCCAGGACCCGCCTGGCAAAGCCAGCGTCGACAAGTGCAGGCTTAATGTGAGAGGTCTAGGCATATGTATGTACACATATATAAACATATGTATATAACCAGATATGAATAAATGGCAATAATAGTAATTAAATTTCTAACTTAGAAAATAAGAAAGGAAGGAATGTATTGGATTGAGTTAGTGTGATGCGAAGGAAAAATGATGTATTTCCCTAAATGTCCTATTTCTGAGAACGTTGTTGCAAGTAAGCCATAGTAAATAAAGTAAGAAAAGTAAAGAAATTACTTGCTACCACGAATTTAGATGGGAATACGTTATGAAAATAAATCACTGATTCCTTCTATCAAACTGATAAAGTGCATGAAGTGTTTTCCTTAATTAAAATAAGGAATATATATTAAAGTGAATGAAGAATACAGTAATACAACAGTAAAAGAAAATGGTTTAAAACGGTAATGATAATCACCTATTATGAATAAATAACATTAATGAAAATGTTTATAATAGGTAGGCTTGTCCTATGGACAAGTGGATTATAACTTAGGTTATAATAAACTAATAAGTAAATTGGATAACTGGTGAAATGAGATAAGGGACGCTTAATTGTAAATTAAGTAATCATAAAAGGGGAAAACCTGAAACCAGTTAAGAAAAGGGGGAAAATATATTGTAATTAATTATAAATTAAGTAATCCGTAAACTTGGAGGTTTGAAACCCGCTGATAAGAATAACATGTTTAGACTTGTCCCAGGGACAAGAGGAAATTATAACATAGGTTATAATAAATGGGTAGAGAAACTTAATAATGTGCCTTAGTTAATAGAAATAAGTTAATAAGTAAACAACGATAAGTTGTATTGACAATTTAAAATGGAATTATGATTAAATGAGAAAGAATGAGGAAAACTTATGAAATAAGTCATATTTAATCATAAATAATGACTGACATGTTAAACAAAAAACATGTGAATTGAGATATACTTAATTACATATTAAGTAAAACATGTTATTGTAATGATGAAATCAAACAAGAATATAAAAAGGATCGTGGATTGTAGACCTTGGGCCATAATTTAGAGAATAACATGTTGTGGGTTTATTAATAAACTTAAATGGCTTAAGTTATATGGCTGAAATTAATAAGAAAGAGAAACCTGGTAATCTAGATAAGAATTCAATATGAAAAGGAATAACCAAGTTAAATGGAAACCTGGCGAGGTAAAGAAAGTGCGTAAAAGAATGTTTAGACGTAGGGTCTAACAACATATTAAAGTGAGGCGCTTGGACCAGTCCATACGTTTGAGGGTGAATAACCCAACAGGTCGACCATCGAGGTGTTACAAGGCACGAAGGGAGAGCACATTCATCTAATTGTTCCGATGGCTCCGAAGGACTGGAAGGGGAAGCACGCGGCTTCCCGAGGTACGTAAGGTGCTCCTAATAGTCCTCTTTGCAGTGGCAGATGTCTTAGGTTGCGCTTGCAGAGGTTGGGTCTGCACGTAACTACTAGGTGGGTGGGCCTTGATTGTAGAAGTAGCAATGCAGTCAGAATGCTGCGACGCGATGACATTAGGGTGATTTGGCGGTTGCCTCAACGAGGAGGCAAAGGGTCATGACCAACAAGGATAGTAGATTGTCGGATACCCGTCATCGGCATCCAGTAGGATGTGAAAAGACTAGAGCTAAACCCAAGATACCATTCACCTTTCACTATCGAGGTAAGGGGTTGAAGGGAGACGCCATATGGTTGTTTAGATTGTTTGCATAGGGGCAGTCGCTTAGCTCTTGTAGTCTTTACTAGTTGAGGGAGGTGCCGGGGTAGGGCCATAGCCACCGTGAAAACAGACCCAAGGTATATATGCATATAAAGGCTCTTTATAGACTGGTCTGTACAAAAATGGAAAAGCTCCCGACCTAGTTCCGTGTTTCTTGTATCGCCCTGCCATGGAACTCGGTGCACATTAGAGGACGTGCGATTGAGGCATAGAGCTATAATTAACAGTACGTACGAGGGACAGTCTAGATACATGCATATCTGCTTTGGGTTGTGTATCGTAGACTTGAGGGCATTACTCTAGTATGAGATCTGATTCGATTGAAGGTGGCAGTCCGTACGCTTACGTAGCGTAGTGATGGCAGATATATGTTGATCGTAACATTGTTATGTAGAGATCCGTACGTCACTCTGGCGTAGGATGAGGGACTGCGAGCATTTCAGTGACATTACGGTGGAGACCGTGCGATTGGGGTAGCATGGGGTGTACCTCGATATGGGGGGTAGTTACACATATACTGTATTAGGTTAATCCACCGGGAAGTAAATGGGTACGACATGTGTGTAAGCCTTGAGTGTTGTTAACCCAAGTAACCTAGTAAATAAGAAAATTTGATTGAACGGTATATGTAGGATTATCCAAAGTGTATAGTTTAAATCTAGTCACCAGAACTTGTGTTCTGACCCCCTCCTTAGTACATACTCGCAGGTTAGATTTGTGGTAGGGACATGATAGCCTTGGATACTGGTTAGGCAGTATTATTATTACAGTAAGGCTATATTTTGATTATATTATGTTTTATCCATTCCGCTATGAGATATTTTCTGAGCTCTATCATATTTTATGCTCTGTCTTTTCTGCAGGATACTAGAGCATCTCAATCCGAGTTTCGATAGATTGAAATTTTTGAAAAAAAAATTGGTCTGTCGGAATTGGGGTTGTCACATTTAGTTTCAGAGCGTAGGTTTAGGATTCCTATATAAATAGTAAGTGAACATATTTGTATTTTTAAAAATATATATTATATATATACCTAGATCGATAGAGGAACCCACTAAATAGAAAGACTATAATATGGTAAGAAATGAGATATTTGTTTTACACACTAAAGGAATAAATATGGAAATCCGAGACCTTTAGATAATTTGGGTTAAGAGTGTACAATATACTTTGTATGGAAGGAAAGTGAATCATATACTATTAGTATTTTGGGTTAGTAGGCTTAAAAACCTTATAGACTGGAAAAAGGTTGAACCGAGAAAAATGGATTAGAAATATATAGTTGAGAGAATTGACCTTGAGGAGTGTCTAGGAAAGCCTAGAAATATTGGAAACCCGCTTTGAGTCTAACCCTATTATTAACTTTTTAAGAACTTGGATTTGTAAAAGTTTTGGGAAAATGGTTTATTGTATTTTCAAGTTTTAATCTTAAAAGTTATAATTTTAAAATATGTAAAGAAATACACATATTGAGTTTTAAAGAAAAATTCTCTCAGAAAAAGGTGCATATTTTAGAGCATGTATAGCTCATTAGTTTTCTTGTTATATTTCATATAAGAATTTTTAATAAAGAAGGATTTGAAATCTCTATTCTTGTGACAATCCTTTTTGGATAAATTATTTTGACAAGATAATTTTGTTGGGTGGACAAAATAAGTGTAGAAATCAAGAATAGAGTGGATGTTTGCACTTTGTAGTAAGAGACTAAACTGACCTTATAGGTAAGAACAAGTCATAAACCTGATTGAGAAAATAGTTGTCCGTATCCACTCCATTTTTTGTGATTTGAAAAAAAAATTAATGATTTACATTTTGTTAAGATGACATGTTTTTATGGTTTGGCAAAAGAAAGTTTTCATGAGGAAAATAAAGTTTTGGCACTTTTTATTTTTTGAAGGAAAAGGGCCAAACCATGTTTTAAAAAGTATGGAATAGGTAAGATTAGTGCCTAGGGAAGACGGAAAAAGTTTTGCGGCTATAAAGTGCATAGCGAAAATTATCTTGGAATAATAGTGAGTTCCTGTAAACGAGTAAGCATTAAATAGCCTAGGGTGTTGCGTGGAGTAATTATTGGAACACAGCTAGGACTAGTAGCGACTACTAGATAGAAAAGGGAAAGTAAGTGTTTAGATCCCGTTGCTAATTTTCATGTTAGGGGTAAAACCCGTTATCGCATTTCTATTGGGATCGTTCCATTATTTTGTTGGGTAGTTAGGGTAACACCTAAACCTGTCATGGATCCCCTAGTTTGGACTTTTCTATCTGAGGGGGACATAGTCCCGAGATTCTTGGCCCTTAGTAGTAGTTGTGTATGGTGTCTGTTTTCCTATTTTAGTTAGAAGACTAGAAGCTTATTTAAATTTAAACTAAGATCAAATGATTAAATAAGCTAAGAAAAGAAAAATAGTACAACTAAAAAGGAAATAGAAAATTCAGTAAAGCAACAAAAATGGAAAATTATGAGAAAAGATGGATAAAGATAAAACTTTCCAAGATAAGATGAAAAAGAAAACCAGTAACAAAAAGGGATTTTCTTATGTGGGCTGTGCTTGGATAGGAAAATAGGGAATCTTTATAAATAGTCACATAAAAATCTAAGTACGGTTAGAAAATGTTGAAAAAGAAAAATGGAAGATGTGGATTTTTCCATTTTCCACCTTTTTGTAGCATAAGAAATCGAATTTAGAAAATTAGACTTTTCTGAAATTTGAAAAATAAAGTTGGTTGGTAAGATTATGGATGCAACAATTGGATGAACTATGCTCTTACTCAGTAAGAGTGTGGGAAAATTTGGATGAAAACCATTTTTATTTTCAAAATATTGCATTCATGTAGAACAACCAGTATATTTAGAATGCGAGCACCATATTTTAAAAGGATTTTTGAGAAATTTGCATACACATAGGAGCCGCTTAGGCATACATGCACTAATATGTTGTATTCACTTTTCACAAGTGCACGATGTTTGAAAGAATTGGATGCACACATGATGGATGTATATTATGTGAGGGGTTAATTGATTTTACCCTTATCAAATTTCAAGGACGAAATTTCCTAAGGGAGGGAGAATGTAACACCCCACATTTTTAAGATAATAAAATATAAATAACTTTATTAAATATTAATAATTAAGTAAAATGGAATGCGCCATTGCATCTGACTCGAAATTCTGGTTAGGATAGGCACTTGATTTGCATAAAACGAACACTATACGAAGAAGTTATGAGCGTTAGAAGTTTGTATACATATAAGGAGCTTATATGTGTGTGTGTGTGTATATATATATATATTAATAAATATATCTAGAAAATTCGAAAATCAAAATTCGCATGGTGGGAAGTTGAGTGGGAATTATTCCCGTTGGGATCGACCCACCAACAGGGGGGGTCGACCTAGGGGTCGACACACCTGCGAATCTGGAACATTCTTTTCTGACGTGGTTGGTTTCGGTGTTATAGATTTAGATCTAAGGGTCCTGGTTCCTTCTCTACACCTATAAATAAGACCTTAGACTCAACCCTAAACTTTATAATTCAGCGGCTACGCTGGAGCTCTGATATTGCTCTCTCTCCGCTTAAATCTATTCTGAAAATTAAAATATTAGCCTAGGAAAATTATGAATCCAGATCTAAAAGAGAGAATCAACATTAATAAAAAGATTATTGAATCATGAGAGCAAGGTAAAGTTCCAGATCCGATCAATACAATTTTTCCTCCTCCTTCGTTTCCCTTTTCTCTTTTAGTTAAAATAGTAAATCCAGGATTATTAGGTTTCTAAATTCAATTAGGGGAAAATCATGGAAGATGTAACACCCCACGTCCATTAATGTCACTCACAAAGGGAATGCATTAACTTTCATGGAGCATTATGAGTGTACAGAACAGAACATCACAAGACAGATACATAAAATGGTACTTCAAAATTTAAAATAACTTCATTTCAGCGAAAACTGAACATAGTTTTGTTACAACATCAAAACCCAATACTAAAGTCAAGTACACAAATATCCATCTTGGACAAATTATTATCATAGTATATAAAAACAAAAGCATAACCCCACTCCAAATAGCCATATGAAAAAGGGATAAAGCTGAGCATTACTTTCAGCACTTCCAGTAGAAAAAAAGAAAGAAATCTGAGTCAAGCTCCACAAATCCCACCCTGAGTACCTGGAGGGGGGTGAGGAAAGCAAAGAGGCGAAACGAAACGAGGTCAGACATAAAATCTGGCGAGTTCAGTGACTTTAACTATATAATTAGTAAAGTAACAGGATAAGACATAAACTGGATATAAGAAATGACTGTAACATAAACAGATATGATAAGGTGAACAAGGTGAAGAAGATATAATGTTGATTGCGCTTCTAATCACTATAAGATAATTCCTACACTGCACTAATGTTAATTACACCGCACCCTTACTAGTCTCATACTGAAAGTTGATCCCTCTTACTAATCATAATAATGGTAGCTTCGTGTACTCCTACCTGCTCTCGTAGGTGCCCCCTTGCTCCTCCCCCCCACTAGTTGTACCCACTACCCTCCCTACTAATCATAATAATAATGATAATGGTAGTTTCGTGTACTTCTAGCTTCTTTCATAGGTGCCTCCTGCTCCTATCTCCACTAGTTGTACCTACTACCCTCCCATTTCGATCGGCTCCCTAAATCGTAGATACCCGTGCTGGCCCCACAGTAAAGTGTATCACTCCCTATAGTGGCAACCCGATACTACTAAAAAGGCATGACTTATATCTACACAATGCAACAACGTCTTACCTATCATCCCGGACCCATGTACGCACATGACTCCGTTGAACTTGTGTTGCACCCGCTAACCCGTTTGACCTCTTACAATCAATCCGAGTAAGCATGTCCCGTACTCAACCTAGTTCGAGCTCACATAGATACTAAATGGGTTACTGGTTGAAAAGGGTCCCCATACTTGACACAAGCTTCCCGTCTATGCTTGGTCCCCACTAGGATTTCCCACTTAACCCCTTCTTATTCATGTCTTCTTACATGTTTCAACTTGGTTAAGTGTTTCTAATTATATTTCATATGTCACCCATGTCACCAACATAACCCCATGTCCCACTGCATGTCTTATCTTGGTTAAGTGTTATTTAATTCATTATAACCGTAATCTTGCAAGACCTCCTACATTAGATTACATTTTACGGTTGCTGGATTTGTCGGGCGGGTCCGGGTAAGCTTATACCGGAATTCGAATCTAACCTCGTGTCTTTGCCTTATTTCGCATCTTGTTTATGCCTTTGACCTCTCACATTAGACTGCCGCTTGCGGTTGCTGGATGTGCCGGACGGGTCCGGGCAGCCTTATACCGCAAACCAAGTCCATAATTCCCAATTTAGGCTATGTTCGTAATTCTTATTCTAATTATGTCCATAATTCCATGTACATAAATTATACCAATTTATGCCCATACATGATTACAAACCAATTTATGCCAGTTACATAATATTCAATGTTTTTCCCAAACTTTTCCCCAACGTTCCTACGTCATTCATATGTAAAATTCACATAATATATTAGGCTCGTCGTTAGCCTAACTCATAAGAAAAAGGAAAAGAAGCGGGAAAGAAGCATCATTCACACATAATATAGATCCAGTAATCATATAGAATATGAACATGCATAGAGTAGGATAGATCTAATCAACATAAACTTGCATAGATCTAATTAACATAAACTTGCATTGATCTCTAGTCAACAAAAACTTGCATAGATCTAATTAACATAAACTTGCATTGATCTAATTAACATAAACTTGCATAGAATAGGATAGATCTAATCAACATAAACTAGCATAGATCTAATTAACATAAACTTGCATAAATCTAATTAACATAAACATGCATAGAATAGGATAGATCTAATCAACATAAACTTGCATAGATCTAATTAACATAAACTTGCATAGATCTAATCAACATATACTTGCATAGATCTAATTAACATAAACTTGCATATAATAGAATAGATCTAATCAACATAAACTGGCACAGATCTAATTAACATAAATTTGCATAGAATAGAATAAATATAATCAACATAAACTTGCATAGATCTAACTAACATAAACTTGCATAGATCTAATTAACATAAATTTTCTTAGATCTAATTAACATAAACTGGCATAGGATAGAATAGATCTAATCAACATAAACTTGCATAGATCTTATTAACATAAACTTGCATAGAATAGGATAGATCTAATCAACATAAACTTGCATATATCTAATTAACATAAAATTGCATAGATCTAATTATTAACATAAACTTGCTTAGATCTAATTAACATAAACTTTCATAGATCTAATTAACATAAACTTGCATAGAATAGAATAGATCTAATCAACATAAACTTGCATATATCTAATTAACATAAACTTGCATAGGATAGAATAGATCTACTCAACATAAACCTGCATAGATCAAATTAACATAAACTTGCATAGAGTGAATTAACATAAAATTGCATAGATCTAATTAACATAAACTTGCATAGATCCAATTAACATAAACTTGCATAGATCCAATTAACATAAACTTGCATAGAATAGAATAGATCTAATCAACATAAACTTGCATAGATCTAATTAACATAAACTTGCGTAGATCTAATTGACATGAACTTGCATAGCATAGAATAGAGTAGATTTAATTACGCATATGAATCTACAAAATAGATCCAATAACATATGATAACAGAACTGGCATATCTCAACATAATAGATCTAATAGCATATGATACAGGCATAGTCATACAGTCCAATTCACACTTATCACCATTATTTTTAATTAATTATCTTATAAAAGTAATTGTACTCACAGTGGTAGAAGGAGAAAGAATATAGATCTAAATTAAGCGTTTGTTGTTGTTTTAGAATCGTTCCCCTTTTTCATAATTTCTATGCTTTGATTCGTTGAAGAAGAGAAACTAGTTTAGTTTTGGATGCAGCAGCATAAAGACTTATGAATGAATTTAGTTTAGATAGGGCTAGATTAGATGTGCTTATATAGATGTATTAGCTTAGTTAGAGCCTTTAGATTAACTAAGAGATCATCAGAACCACACAGCTCAAAGACACGTCATCCAGCCAATCAGGAGAGGCCACGTCAGCCCTAAAACTCAAAAATCGTCATTAACAAATTAAAATGCGCCATGTGTGCAACAAAATGCGCAGCAGCAAGGGTGTTGACACCCACATGTCATATATATATATTATATATATTTATTCTTCTTTTTAACTATTTTTCCAATTAACCTTTTTCACACTAAACCGCTTTTTTAATTGAACTGCATTCACAGTATGCCACTTTTTAGCCATTCCCCTAAAACAAAAATATGGCACTGGCGGGGATTGAACTCAAAACCTCTTGCGTACAAGTCACATGTACTAACCAAGTGAGCTACTAATTCTTTTTCATGTTTTGCTGCAATATTTAATTTAAAGATATCTTCTTCATTTTAAATCAGTTTTCTACAAACTATAGGTATAAATTAACTAGAAAATCGCCACGAACGCAATGACACTAATTTTATGACCAAATTCCTGAAGCTTCTCAAATTTTCATTTTTATTTCTATTTAATTGTTCGCATACGTTTCTTCGCATTTCATGTATTGCATTTAATTTCTTTTATTAATTTTTTTCCTTCATTTCACTGCATGAATTTATTACATGCAATTTTATTATCATTATTTAATTTTTCTATTAAATATATGTATGTATATAAATATATATACATATTTTCACATTTTTAATTTCATTAAAAGTGCGGGGTGTTACATTCTCCTATACTCAAAGTGTTTCGTCCCCGAAATCTTCAAGTTAAGAAGAATATACCCTACCATCCATCATCCATCTACTCATCCATCGTCCACAAGCATCCATTGTCCTTAAAAGATATCTTATGCTATATGAACATATGCAAAGGTGTGTGTATATGTTCCGTATCTAATGCAAAGATCAGGCGGTCTACTGATCCGGTTGACCTCTTCAATGCAAATTATGTCAGTGCCATGAGTCCAACATGTATGCAAAGGAATCCTAACGATACATATCATTTCTATATGAGTGCACAACCATTCATTCAAATGCAACATCCATATGATAACGCATTCAATATGCATCCATTAATATAAATATGCACACTCATTCATATGCAATATGAAAGTGATTGAGCCGATCTAGTGCCCAATGTGTGTGTAAATGCATCCATAAGAAACCACTAGCAAACACTTGCATCCACCGAACATAACATGTCTCAAACACATGTTTACAACCATGGGATTTTCCTACCTAAAGATCGAAGATGTAATTGAGAGGACATACTAAATGATAGAACAAGTAGAAACAAAGCGGTAGAAATAGAAGAAGTTAAAATCACACCCTCAAAAAGGAAAGGGTACAACGCATGTATCTTGTCTTATGTTTCCCAAGTCGTGTCTCCTTGATCATCTCCCCATTGGAATTCAACCAACATGACCTTTCAGCTGCATAACTTCTTGACCTCCGATCCAAGGAAGCATGTAGGAGCTCGTCTAATCGTGGCATCTCGCTCCACTTCCACTTCTCTAAGCATGCTCGGCTCCACTACTTCCGTGGTATCACGTAAACACTTCTGTAATGCCACACGTGAAATACGTAATGAACAGCACTAAGCTTCTCCAGCAATTTCACTCTGTACGCCCTATGTCCAATCCTCTCTGAAATGGGGAATGGCCCAACGAACCTCGGTGCCAACTTCCCTACAGATCCAAAACGAATAAAAACCATGTCCCCAACACCGAACTCAAGATCGGCCCTTCTCTTATCAGCATATGACTTTTGTCGACCCTGTATCGTCATCAAGAATTGTCTTTCCCAAGCTCTCGTCTCGTGAAACGCAAAGTCTTTAATGAACTTCCTATAATAGCCCGCCAACCTTAGAAATTTTCTTACTTGTAACAACCCTGAATTTTGGGGTAAATTTAAAAATTTATTTTAAGTAATTTTGATGAGTTTTTGGTATTTAAAATAATTTATTTTAAATAATAATGATTAAAAATTGATTTAAATCGAAGTTAGAATGAATAATTTAATTTTAATTATAAAAAGAGTTAGAAATAGCGCGGTAGTTTAAAAAGTCAAACTTGAACTTTGGCTGACCGTACAGGATGCAAAATTTAACGGATTTTAGTGAAACCAAAATTTTTGGAATCTATTTAAAAATATCTTTCTAACGAATCCGAAAAATTGAAATTTCATAGCAGGAATCAAAAGTTATGCCCAAATTAAAATTTAGAAAGGTCGCTATGAAATTTATAAAGGTCAAAAATGTCACTTTTTGCATGCGAAGGAATTTGGACTCGAAACCACTTCCATTGAGTTCAGAATGATGTTTCCGCATTTAAAAAGTATAAAAACTTATATATTTCGAGTTTCGAAAATTATTTGTTTAAAAATGTATTTTTAATATTAAATATGTAGCCCTTAAAAATAGTCATTTTACAAACGACCTCTGTTTTCGACGAAACCACTTTTGTTGGATTTGGAATTTCAAATTATTGCTAAGTTTAATTTTTCATAATTTTTAGAATTAATTTGTGGCCGTGGCAAAAATATTTCAGTTTTGTCAATTTCGGTCAATTTTAATCGACTTGAAAATAGTCATTTTTCAAACGGACTCAAAATTGAACGAAATTAATTTTCCTAGGTCCGCAGCATCAAAACATAGCTAAATATATTTTTTTTGGGAATTTTTGAAGTTAATTTGTGACCCCGGTGAATTTTTCCGTACGATTGAATTTAAAATAAAAGAAAATATTTTAAATTAAAGAAAACTGGGACAAGACAGTCGTTTGGGCCTGCGGTACATAGCTAGGTGAGTCCGGAATAGGGGTTAATGGGTAGGAACGATAGTCGTTGGGTTGAAATAGGAGAAAGTTGCAAAACGGGCCTTTTAGTGAATATTTTATTATAAAAGTACATGCTTCTCGAGACAAACATTGTATCCTTCTTCCCAAATTTCTCACGCACGCTGAAACCCGTGAAACCCATCAGCCGCACCTTCTCCCTCCCCTTCTCTCTTCTTTTTCTCTTAATATAGGAAGAATTAGACAAGGCCATAGTTAAACTTTTTAAAGATCTTCCCATTCTCTTCGATTCTAGACAAGTTTCACATCAAACCGTGCACTGTAGCTCCCGAATCACCTATCCAAAACCACTGCCTTTGAACCTCCGCCCCGCCTCGATTGCTGCGCCGCACTCCACCCCCTTCCAGGCATGTATGCGCCTCTCCTAGAGCTTCGACCTCCAACAAACGGCGCCCAAAACCGTTGATCCAATCTCAAGTTATCGCGATTCAAAGATTTGAACAAAATCTGAGGTTATATAAAATTTAATTTTATTTGTTTACAACGATTGATTTTGTAACACCCCACGCCCGCTATGGTCACTCTCTAAGGGAATGCCATAACATCGGTGGAGTATTTTGAGTGAATATAGAACAGAGTAATTACAGCAAGACAGATATAAGTAATACTTGAAAATTTAAAACATCATTTCACTTGCAGCGGAAAATAAAACATGTCTGGTTACATCACAAAACCATAATAGGAGTCAAGTACAAATATCCATCATGATAAATAAAAATACATAATCCCAATACATGAACTGATAGCCATAAAAGAAAAGGGTAAGCTGAGCTCTACATCTAGGGTCCAAGCTCCAAGAGAGTAATAAAAGCAGCCTGATCAAAGCCCACTCGTGCTGGGCCCACTCTGAGAACCTGAGGGTTGGGAAAAAGATAAAAACAACGGGGTCAGACATAAGTCTGAGCGAGTCCTATAACTTTAACAATGTAATCATTAAAGTAATAAGGATATGATATAACTTGGTACGGTGTGACTGGGGATAAGTGACTACACTCAGTAACCAAACAGACTTAGAATGAACTAAGATAATGATAAGGACGCATCTACCCACCCAAGGATAATTACTACACTGCACCACACCAGTCATTCCTACTTAAAGGTTGATCCCTCCCAAGGACTTAGAAAATTTACCCAGTAGTTTCGTGTACCCATAGCTGACTACATAGGTGCCGTCTGCCCCTATCTCCACTAGGTGTACCCACTACTCCCAAGCGATCGGCTCCCTACCGTAGATACCCGTGCCGGCCCCACAGTGGGGTGTATCACTCCCCAAAGTGGCAACCCGATATAATTAACGGTGCACGGCTTATATTACACGATGCAACAACGTCTTACCTACCAGCCCGGGTCCACACACGCATGTGAAACCCGTTGGACTTGCGTTGCCACCGCTAACCCGGTTTTGGCCTCTTATAGTCAAGCCCAATATGCGTGTCCCGTCACTCGACTTGGGTCGAGCCCACAAAGATACGTTTGGGATATTGGTTGAAATGGGCCCCCACAAGCTACCCACCTAATCTTGTCATTTCTAGTGTATACCACTTAACCCTTTAATCATGTTTTAATTACATGTTCCACTTTGGTTAAGTATTCTAATCGTATTTTCTATTGCCACCCAAGGCAACCCACTAGATTTCCACATGCCACCCAAGGCACCCACTTAACCCCTCATGTCTCTCTACATGCTAATATGGTTAAGTGTTTCTTAATTAATTAATTAAGATCATGACCTCATAAAGACCTCTCACATTAGACCGTCTCTTATGACTGCTGGATATGCCGGTTGGTTCCGGGCAGACTTCTGTCATCAAAAGGGTCTAACCTCGTGTCTTTACTTTAATCACGTATTTAATTTATGACTAAGACCTCTCACATTGGGCCAATCATTTGTAGCCGCTGGATGGCCGGTCGGTTCCGGGCAGACTTCCGCTACAAAAGGGTCCAACCTCGTGTCTTAGTTGATTAATTACACCTAATTAATCACCCCCATAATTTGTATTAATTATCCCTAATTAATTACATTTTTAAGAATATGGGTAGACCTAACTCAATAAGTAAATTCCCAATTCCATAGTATGGGTAGACCTAACTTAATAGGGAAATTCCCAACTCCATAATATGGGTAGACCTAACTTAATAGGTAAATTCCCAATTATGTCCATTCATTTTATGTTATGCTTAATCATAACACCTTTACACATTTCTATTAACATGCATATTAACCCCATCGTTTCCCACGTAATTCGTTTACATAACATGTCATACATAGGGGCAACTTTGCATATTCTATGCACATCATAAAAAGAGACAAACTTGCATATGAACTTGCATGAAACTTGCATATGAACTTGCATAAAACTTGCATATGAACTTGCATAAAACTTGCATATGAACTTGCATATAAACTTGCATATAAACTTGCATAAAACTTGCATAAAACTTGCATACCATGTCATATCACAAAGGCAAACTTGCATATGTCATGCATATCATAAAAAGAGACTAACTTGCACATGAACTTGTATATATCATGTCATATCACAAAGGCAAACTTGCATATATTATGCATATCATAAAGAGAGACTAACTTGCACATGATCTTGCATAAGAACTTGCATAAAACTTGCATATGATCTTACATAACACATCATATCATAAAAAGAGGCAAGTTTACATATGAACTTATAACATATGACAACCACAACTTGCATAATCCACATTTACATCCATAGCCTCCTAATATCCTATCCTAATTAGTTTAGCAATTACTTGCTAAAGGCATAGGAACTCACCAAAACCAAGATTAGCAAACTTATGAAGTAAAACTAGTTGCAATATTTGAAGGAGATGATGATTAGAGGTTGATTAGCTTGCAACTTCCTTCATAAACTAGTGGAGGCTCCTCCTAAGTTTGATTTTGGCGGCATGATGCCATCATTTCTATTTTTAGTATGGATTAGGCTTGCATTAGGGTATATTTATAGGATTAGGGTGTGTTTTAGACCATAGGATTAACCCTAGGCTAGATTAGGTCCGTCAGATTTAGGAAGTCTCTAGAACACAGCTCAGCCCTAGCCAGAAAACCAGATCTGGTGCACCCAAGCCAACTGGCTCGACACCCTGTGTCGACAGGCAAGTCGACAGGGCAGTCGACTCCCCAGTCGACAGGCCTGTCGACAGCCCTGTCGACATGGGTAGGGCGGGAAGTTTCCCGCCTGGCCCCCTGCTGGCTCCAATTTCGAAATCTGATTTTTAATTTTTTTAAATCTGTTTTTAACTTTGAATTTTCTGCAAACTTCATTGGGCCATAACTTGGCCATACGGACTCCGATTTACAAAATTTCGGACTCTATTCTGCGTATTTTTCCGAGACGAACGCAATGACGCAGCCCATTTCCCCCAATTCTATTATTTATTCTGCAATTAGTGAATTTTAGCATTAACCGAAATTCGGGGTGTTACATTCTCCCCTCCTTAAAGGATTTCGTCCCCGAAATCTCTAAGCTAAGGAGAATGCATATCCTACCATCCAAACAACCATCTACTCAATCCATCAAACACGGGCATCCATTGTCCTTAAAACAATTTCTAATGATGTATGAGCATATGCAAAAAGTGTGTGTATATGTTCCCTATCTAATGTATGAACATATGCAAACCATGATAGTGCCATGCATCCATTATGTATGCGAGAGAACCCTATCGACACATACAATATCTACATGAGTGCACAATCATTCACCAAAATGCATCATCCATATGATAACACAATCATTATACATCCATGAATATAGCTTCCTACACACAATTTTATGCAATATGCAATATGAAGTGATTGAGCCGATCTAGTGCCTAGAGTGTGTATATATGCATCCACGAGCAACCACTAGCAACCACTTGCATCCACATGCATCCATCAAACATAACATGTCTCAAACACATGTTTCAACCATAGGTTTACCCTATCTAAAGGTCAAAGGTACAAATGAGAGGACATACTAAAGATAAGATAAGTACTAGACAAACGATAAAGGAGAAGTTAAAAGACATACCCTCAAAAAGGAACGGGTAAAATGAACGCATCTTCGCTTCCGTTTCCCAAGTTGCGTTGCTCTCGTCTTCTCCCCATTGTACTTTGACTAGTTGAACCTCTCGATTCCTCAATTTCCTAGTCTCTGACCCAAGGATGCGGGTAGGAGCTCGTCGAATAGTCGCATCACGCTCTACTTCCACTTCTTTAAGCAAGCTCGGCTCTACCACCTTTGCGGTCTCATGTAAGCACTTCCTCAAATGGGACACATGGAATACATCATGTACACCACTAAGTCTGTCGGGCAACTCCACTCTATATGCCATCCGTCCAATCCTTTCCTTAATAGGAAATGGCCCTACGAACCTTGGTGCTAACTTCCCAACAGATCCAAAGCGAACCACATTTCGTAACGGAGACACTTTGACAAAGACCATGTCCCCAACTTCAAACTCAAGATCCGTCCTTCTCTTGTCCGCATAAGATTTTTGCCTATCCTGCGCTGCTTTCATCCTCCTTCGAATCAAGTCAATCTTCTCAGAAGTCTCCCTAACCATATCAGGCCCAAGCAAGATCTTATCCGTAGATTCCCACCAACATGCAGGTGATCGACAAGGCCTTCCATAAAGAGCTTCGAAAGGAGCCATACCAATACTGGACTGAAAGCTATTATTATATGCGAACTCCACCAATGGAAGATGCTCTTCCCATGTACCTCCAAAATCCAAGATACAAAGCCTCAAAAGGTCTTCTAGGACACGATTCACCCTCTCAGTCTGGCCGTCCGTCTGAGGATGATATGCGGTGCTCAGACATAATTGAGTCCCCACTGCCTCTTGCAAGCTTCTCCAGAACTCGCTAGTGAAGATAGGATCTCGATCACTCACTATGCTAGAGGGTACCCCATGCAATCGAACCATCTCTCGAAGATATACTGAAGCTAGCCATGGAGCAGTCCTCTTGCTCTTCACAGGTATGAAATGGGCGCTTTTAGTAAGTCTGTCTACCACAACCCAAATTCCCGTATTACCCTTTCTCGATCTGGGTAACCCGTCAATAAAATCCATCGAGACGCTATCCCACTTCCATTGCGGAACTTCCAATGGGTGAAGCAACCCACCTGGTTTCTTTTGCTCCGCCTTCACTTGTTGGCAGACCAAGCATCGAGCGACATATTCGGCCACATCTTTCTTCATACCGGCCCAGAAGAAAACCCGTTTCATGTCTTGGTACATCTTGTCCCCACCGGGATGAATGGTGATCCTAGAACGGTGTGCATCATCAAGAATAGCCTTCCTCAAACCCTCGTCTTGCGGTACACAAAGTCTACCGTCTCTACGCAAGCATCCCCTGTCGTCTAGGGTGTACCTACTCAAATGGCTGGACGACTCCCCCTTATGAGCTTCTCTACTAACTCAACCAACTGTGGGTCGTCCCTCTGTGCTTCTCCAATCCGCCCCAAAAGAGTAGGCCTGACCTCCAAGGATGCTAACAAACCGGGTACATAATCAATGGAAGGTCTGAAAGCAAACATCGAGATAAATTCCAAGCTTCGTTGTTCCACGAACAATGGACTCAAGGACAACCTTTTTCTGCTCAAGGCGTCCGCCACCACGTTACCCTTGCCAGGGGTATACGCTATCTCGAAATCATAGGATGCTAAGAACTCCATCCACCTTTGCTGTCTCAAATTCAAATCCTTCTGAGAAAACAAGTATTTCAATGATTTGTGGTCAGTGAACAATTTGAATCTCTCACCAAGAAGATAATGGCGCCAAATCTTAAGCGCAAAAACAATAGCGGCCAACTCTAAATCATGGGTAGGGTAATTTTTCTCATGCACTCTCAACTGCCTTCCACCATAGGCTATTACCCTTCCCTCTTGCATTAAGACTGCGCCTAGTCCTGTCCCACAAGCATCGGTATAGACAACAAATGGCCTACTCCCATATGGCAATACTAAAACTGGAGCAGTGGTTAAGGCTCTCTTTAATCGTCGGAACGCATCATCACAATCTACGTCCCATGTGAAAACAAGATTCTTCTTCGTTAAGCGGGTTAATGGGGTTGATATTTTCGCGAAGTCTTTGATAAACTTCCTATAATAACCCGCCAAACCCAAGAAACTTCTCACTTCGGTAGCATTCTTCGGCACCTTCCAATCCTGAATTGATACTACCTTTGCGGGATCCACAACTATCCCTTCCTTGGAGACCACGTGCCCCAAGAACCGCACTTCTTTCCTCCAGAAGTGACATTTAGAGAATTTAGCCTTAAGGCTATGTGCTCGAAGAGTCTTCAACACCTCCCCAAGATGTAGGGCATGCTCTTCTTCACTCTTAGAAAATACTAAGATATCATCCACAAAGACCACCACGAACTTATTAAGGAACTCCCTGAACACACTACTCATCAAATCAACAAAGTATGCAGGGGCGTTCGTCAACCCAAATGGCATCACCAGCCACTCATAGAAACCATCCGGAGTTCTAAAGGCAGTCTTGTCTATGCTATCCTCAGCCACCCCCAACTGATGAAACCCCGTGGCTAAGTCCAACTGAGAAAATACTGAAGCGCCAACCAATTGATCAAAAAGATCATCAATCCTCGGCAATGGGTGTCTATTCTTCTTTGTGAGCTTGTTGAGTTCTCTATAGTCTACACAAAGTCTGAGGGACCCATCCGCCTTTGTAGCAAAAACTACTGGAGCACCCCACTCCGATATACTTCGTCTTATGAACCCCTTCTCAAGCAATTCCCCTACTTGCTTATGGAGTTCCCTCCTCTCACGAGGAGCCATGTGGCGCACTGGTAAAGATACAGGTTTAGCATTATCCACCAGATATATTCAGAAGTCAATTTCCCGCTTCGGAGGTAAGCCCTTCACCTCCTCAAACACATCCGAGTATTCCCGGACCACTCTAACAGATTGCAAACTCTCGACCGAAGCGTCAAGCGATTCAAGATAACTTAGCATAACAGAATTCATGGGATTACAAGAGATCTCGAGAGTGTTACCCAAGCGGGTCATGAGCCTAACAACTCTCCTTTCGCAATCAAGAACGGCACCATTACTGGATAACCAGTCCATGCCCAAAATCAACCCATAGCCCGTGAAGCCCAACACAAAAGCATCACATCTAAACTCAATGCTAAGTATAGAAATCTTCAAACCCAAACATATCATGGACAAATAAATGGAGCCCCCAATTGGGTTTGAAACAACCAAGGGATCATCTACCAGACTGGTGTCTAAGTGCAGTGACTCAACTAATGATGATGAGATAAACGAATGCGATGCGCCAGAATAAAACAATGTTCGGACAGGATGATCAAATAGAAAAACCAGACTTTCAACGGAAATAGTTCTACCTCTTTCCTGAATCGGTGGAACCGCGAGAGCCTGTACTTGCCCCCTAGCCTGACCTGGTGCCATAAGAGCTTGCACCTGTCCTCCTGAGGTAGATCCCGTCCTTTGCCCCTTCTTAGGGCAATCCTTCACTAGATGCCCTGTTTCGCCACAATGAAACCAACCAGTCTTCTTCTTCTTTCTACAATCTTTGCTTATATGACCTGGTATCCCACAATTGAAGCACTTCTTCTTCCCCTTACCACTGTTGCCTTTCCCACCTTTGTTTTGCTGTTGTTGCTGAGGTCTCTTTTGATCTCCCTTCTTCTCGGGTGCCTTATTAGCATTGGGACCCTTCTCTTCTTCATGCATGAGTGCCATGTCAACTAGCTTCTCAAAGGTGGCCCCCATAGGGATATGAGTCATAGCCAACCCATGCATTGGTTCATTCAAACCTTTCACGAACCTCAAAGCCTTCTTCTCCGGTGTATTCACCATGTCTAGGCCAAACCTTGCCAATTGATTAAACTTGTTGACATATTCCTTCACTGAGAGATTTCCTTGCTTTAGAGTCAAGAACCTTTCCATATACAAGTTTTCCTCCGCCCTTGAGAGAAACTTTGCCACAAATCTTTGCCTAAAATCCGCCCAAGAGTCAACGGGGCGTTCTCCATTAGTGACCTCCCACCAGAATGAGGCCTCTCCCTTCAT
The DNA here is from genome assembly GCA_030737875.1 of Allium sativum. Classification (NCBI taxonomy): domain Eukaryota; kingdom Viridiplantae; phylum Streptophyta; class Magnoliopsida; order Asparagales; family Amaryllidaceae; genus Allium; species Allium sativum. The sequence goes on along the minus strand of CM060925.1, from coordinate 197,752,745 downwards.
TAACCAAGCAGCTAACTTGACTTTCTTTCCTTCTTCCATCTCGAAGATATCTATTAACTCTTCCACCTCCTTAAGCCAATCTCTAGCCTCCACAAAAGTTTCAGATCCTTGAAAAGGTTTTCCTCCCATAGCTTTGAATTCCTTACAAGTCTTAGCAAAAGTATCCGTGCGAGGAGGTGGGGGAGGAGGAAGATCGGGTGCTACGGTTGGTGGAGGAACATTTGCTGGACCCGCAGTGGTGGCCCTAGCCTCCATCAATCTCCTATACCATACTGGTACCGTCACACCCTCCGGAAAGTTAAGATCCTCGGCCATGCTGAAACGAAAAAGGAAAGATTCAAAACGGAGAATTCGAAGGATAAAGATATGGCTATTGGGGATTATGCTTTTCTTTCAAAAACTTTTCTCTTTAAAGACATGTTTTTGAAAATATCTCTTCCAAAAATGTTTTTAGAAAAATAGTTTTCTAAAAATTTTTGTCTGTTCCGGTAACCTTTGCTCTGATACCACGTGTAACACCCCACGCCCGCTATGGTCACTCTCTAAGGGAATGCCATAACATCGGTGGAGTATTTTGAGTGAATATAGAACAGAGTAATTACAGCAAGACAGATATAAGTAATACTTGAAAATTTAAAACATCATTTCACTTGCAGCGGAAAATAAAACATGTCTGGTTACATCACAAAACCATAATAGGAGTCAAGTACAAATATCCATCATGATAAATAAAAATACATAATCCCAATACATGAACTGATAGCCATAAAAGAAAAGGGTAAGCTGAGCTCTACATCTAGGGTCCAAGCTCCAAGAGAGTAATAAAAGCAGCCTGATCAAAGCCCACTCGTGCTGGGCCCACTCTGAGAACCTGAGGGTTGGGAAAAAGATAAAAACAACGGGGTCAGACATAAGTCTGAGCGAGTCCTATAACTTTAACAATGTAATCATTAAAGTAATAAGGATATGATATAACTTGGTACGGTGTGACTGGGGATAAGTGACTACACTCAGTAACCAAACAGACTTAGAATGAACTAAGATAATGATAAGGACGCATCTACCCACCCAAGGATAATTACTACACTGCACCACACCAGTCATTCCTACTTAAAGGTTGATCCCTCCCAAGGACTTAGAAAATTTACCCAGTAGTTTCGTGTACCCCTAGCTGACTACATAGGTGTGAAAAGCCGTAACTTCCCCGTAAAGGAAAGTGTCAGATAGTTCGAGAACCAGCCACAACAAAACGCATATAAAAGAACATTTCATTGTATACTACAACAATGCATCAGATTACAAGAATATACAGAGTATAAATGAATATTACACAGAAATATCAGAGATTTAAATTACATTTAAATACATAGCAGCGGAAAATAATACAATACACAACTAGAAGAGATATACGGATACAAAGCTTTCCGGATATCATTCCAGCTGTAAACCAGGATCCTGTGAATATAAATCTGCAAAACGAAAACTACTAGCTGCCCGTGTCAAATAGGGGCACCCAGAGTTTAGGTTAAAACAATAAACTCCAGGTCAGTCATGTGACTGGTGTGAGAACTAAAACAGTTAATCTTTATTTTTAAAGTTAGGTAAATCAAGGGACCACGCCGTATAACACGGAACGGGTTTCCTCCCAAGAATACCAGTGCGCGCAATGCTAAATAAAGAAAAATGAAGCTGTTATAAGACCCAGGTCCTATCACACAATGCAACGCAAGCCGGGGGATAGGGTTTTCCCTTATAACAGCCAAAGAATGCTTGATACGGTTAAAACAAATCGTTTGATACTATTATAAGTGCATAGTGTATAAAACAACTTCAAATCATAAGTATCGATCATAGGCGGCATGAGCGCCCCATCCCACTATGTCGCCATACTAGGCTCTACAAATAAAACCGCAAATGTCACGTATTTGGAAATTGGATTTCCGTCTATGAACCGAGGTAAAAGATAGTCCTCAACCGATTCGAGACGCTCTAGCCCGTGTCTCAGGATCAGAGCTCGAGTGACCCTTGGAGCGACAGGGCCGGTCCACCGATGTGGATTAAAATGCCTGAACACTGCGTTTCCCCACCCTTTGGGGTGTCAATGAGCCAACAAATGACTCCATCGGTTCGAGAACGACCGATATATCCGAGGCGCCTCGCAACAGCAACAACCACATAAGTCAAACTCGTCAGGGCGTGTAAAACCACTGACGCCACTTTTTAGCTAGAAGGAAACGCATGCCCTCCCTGAGGTCCGTCTCCCGTTTTTGGTTCATACCGAGTGTGAAACTCGCGAAGTAAACGTTACACAAAGCTACGCCACAAAGGCCGTGCTTCGATCATCAACCACAAGACTTTGCTTTTCAACAGAAGCCTCGATCAATTGCCACTTAGGTATGCCACACAGGCAATTCACTCCATGCGTTTGATATCCATCAATATATAACCCCTGAGCTCGTACGTCTCAGAGAAGGGCGTTAAGCAAGAGAATAAATTCTCCGCCGCCAAACAGATATATATTTAATAGAGATCAATCACACGGACTAAAATCCAATGTCAGACACACAGTCCATTTACAAGTCCGTTCTGGGTCTGAACGAAACCGGAGGCACCTAGTACCCCGCATATCCATCGATCTCCAAGTACGTATGGACGATCACCAACTGTTTCCATCTTCTTGGGTGTACAGCCCAATCAAGATCATCAGTAATCACCCAAACGACGTGAAGACTTCCGGTCTTCGACCATCGTCTTCATCTTCGACTTATCGTCGTATCAGTTATTCAGAATGGGATAAACCCGGTCTTTCCGAATAACTAGCGTATACTTTAAATAAGTGTTACACAAACACAACATACGCCTCATTCCAATTCATCAGTCACTAACCGTAAATTAATCAAGAGAATAATTCCCCAAATATTAACCCCGAAGGCCGAAACCAACATCAGATCAATATCCAGAAAACCATTCTGCTTAGCTAACCGACAGTTAGTTTCTGATTTCACATTCATAGGGAAAGGTTCCCATTAATTTTATCCAAGATAAATTTCTTGAATTTATTCTTTATTCTATTTTTGAATCTCAATTCAAACTAGTCGGGATTAGCGAACCTTACCGAAGTAATCATTTATTTTAATTTCCCCATCCCGACCTATTCATCCCATGAAGTAAAACTGGTAATACTTCATATCTAACACCACAGTGTTATCGGTAAATTCAATTACCATTTCACGTTCAAATCTAATTAAAGATTTAACTATCGCCTGGAGCAAAACTGGTGATACTCCATTCTCGATCTTTTCAATCTAATTAAAGATTCATTAAAACTCCACTTAGTTTTAATCGTTAACTGGGTTAAAGAATCAGTGTCATTTAAAACACCGTCCACGATAAACCCAAAGTCACATTCCATTAATTATCGGGTTAAAGAACGAGTGTTATTTAAAACACTGTTCACGATAAACCCAAAAATCAATATCAATTCAATTCCAATTAAATATTATTTAATTGGTACACTTCATTAAATCTAAATAAAAAGATCTAATCTTTTCTCAACTGGGTTCAAGAACAGTGTTAGTGAAGACACCATTCACGACAAACCCAAATCACATTTGATATTCAATATAAGGCTCTGAATAGAAAATATATCGGCTTATATTCAATATCAAATTCTACGATCAACAAATGTTGTATTGGAAATAACGATATAAATATATATCTTTCAAATTTCCATAACAACATCCGTATAATCACGAATTCCAACATTGAAATATTCCGAAGACAATTTCGATTCAAATCCATTCCAATGCAATCATTGGAAATTTTGGTTATTTTTAAAACCCTTTTCAAACCCAATTTATTTATTTAAAAATAAATAGAATTATATTTCTAGTTCAAAACTAGTTCAATTCGATAAAAACTATTTTTATCTTTTCAAATATGGAGTTTTTCATCCCAATTCTTTCTAAATCATTTCTTATGATTTTACACAAATTATTACTATTTTTAATAATTTTATCAAGGCCCGTACAGTCGATTTCCATCAATGGCCATCGAACTGCACTTACAGCGACCTTTTTCGAATTTGATTTGGACATAATTCCAAATCCAACCGTTAGATTTCTAATATTCTTTAGAAAGCTCTTTTCGATACGAACCCAACGGTTCCGGTTTTAGGAGAATCCGACGGCCGGATCTCCCGTAATGTCCGTTTGAAATAAATGGTCGAAATTCGCGAACTGCCGCGGCGCGTTCTATTCAGGCCATTATATTATATATATAATATATATAATATATATTTCGTCGATTTCTATTTAAAACGAATTATATAAATAGTTTTAAATTCGTTTCAAAAGCAATTTCAACTTCCTTTTCAATTCAAATCAAAATTGAATTCTTCTTTATAAATTCGTTTTAAAATTCATTTCTATTAAATTCAAATTTCAATTCAATTTGAATTCATTTCAATTCGCTTTCAATTCAATTTGAATTCGTTTTCAATTCAATTCATTTCGAAATCGTTTAAAATCGATATAAATATCGATCACGTCAAAATGGCGTCAATCTAATCAACACGGCTTCATAAATTTCCACTTTCAAATATTCTATTTCAAATATTTCTTTTTCAAAATAGTTGTTATTATCAAAATATTTCGTTCAACACATGACCAATCTCAATGGATGAGTACTGTCAACACATGAACTTTTATTTTATATCGATAAAGATGTAAATTTTATTACTAAAATATTTCGTTCAACACATGACCAATCTCAATGGATGAGTACTGTCAACACATGAACTTTTATTTTATAATATTCTTTATTTTTCAAATTGGAATGAGGCCCAATCAATTACCATATAAAGTTAATTATATGGATTTTCATACATTACACACATATAATAGCATTGAAAAATAATCAACCATCAACCAAAGTGTACTACACTGTATAAGCATCAAATCTAGATATCCAACGCTTATAACAGCCTGTCAATCAATCGATCGACATATTTAATCAATCAGGATGAGTGAACTTCAAATTTCATCCCAACACCCGTGTGGGGTTTCAAACAATCAAACACAGATTTTATTTGTGTAGTTGGGCGATGTGTAAAATTTATCGTCTCAATTAATGTCATTCAAATAGGTGTACATAAACAAACCGTCCGGTTTGTAAATGAATATTTTATTTTATTCACTTCACGTTAAAAATTATATTTTTAACGACAAAACATTTTATTCCAACATATGAATTTCTATTCAATTCATTCTTTAAATAAAATGATATTTTTATTTTTCTAACTTATTTTAGAAAATTTCGGCGGCATAACGGCACGATACTAGAAACGGGACAAGGCCTAGCCTTATCCCCGGTCTAGTGAAGGCCCACGCCATTCACACATCATCAAATCAATTCATTTCACCACACAATTCAATTTCAATCAAATAATCTAACTAATTTTTGCAATCAAACAAACAAGTCCATGGTCTGTGGACGATTGTGTCGGGTGCTACTAAACACCGTCTGCATCCTAGTATATATATATATATATATATATATATATAGAAAAAGAAATTGAAGAGTGAGAAATTCTCACAGAAAGCTATCCAAGCTCCACGGCACTTCATTGATAGAAATCTTCATCGCTATCGCATCTTCGTCATCTTCGTTGCTGTAGCCACTACATATGTAAAAATCGAATTTTTACTACACTATTCAATATATAAAAATTGAATTTTTATTATGCTATTCAATATATAAAAATCGAATTTTTATTTCGTTGCCATATAGATAAAAATTCTATTTTTACTTTGTTATTCTCTATATAAAGGTCTCGCCTTTTCAACTATAAAGATTTCGCCTTTAAAAAATATCATTATAAAAATCACATCTTTATTTTGCTACACATAGAAAGATGCTATTTTTAATATTTCTATCATGTAAAAATTATATTTTTAATCCTCTACACAAACAAAAATCATATTTTTACATCTTCTATATAGTAAAGATTATATTTTTAATACTTTAAAAATATAGAAATCATATTTTTACGCCTTCTCAAATATACAGTTTTCGCCTTTCTAAAAGTATAGATTGTATATTTTTTTTTTTATTTTTTTTTTACTCTCTACATATATAAAGACCGGATTTTTATCTCCTTTACCTTATAAAAATAATATTTTTACAACGCCCATCTCATAATAAAAATCCCATCTTTTCTATGAACAAAAATCCTATTTTTGATTATGTAAAAAACGTTCTTTCACGTTATTAAAAATCTAATTTTTTACCTAAGGAAAAATCTAATCTTTACATAACTAAAGATCATAACCTTATCGGCTATTCATATAAATCAAAATCATATTTTTAATTTCAAAACTATATGTAAAAAAACCATATTTTTAATTTCAAAACTATATGTATAATAAAACTGATTTTTTTCTTTTAAAGCTAATACATTAAATAAATAAAACAAATAAAGTCAGAAAACACTTACAGCGGGGAAAAAAAGAGCTGAGGGGCGTCACTGTTCGAAGAAGGGGAGGGAACAGCGTCTGAGGGGAAAAAGGGGGTGCTGCTGGTCAGAGGCGGGGTCAGGGTGGCGCGGTCTGAGGTGCAGTCGGCAGGGGGTGGAGGCGTTCCTGCTGCTGGCGGATCTGCTCGACGCTGGGGCTTAGGGCTGCGGCGGTTTAGGGAAGAGAGGCAGTGAGAGGAGGAGGGGTTCGACGAGGGGAAGGGCTACGCCCTGACGGCGCGCGGTGGCGGAAGAAGAGGGGGCGGGGCAGGATTGAGATCGGCGGTGGGTTTTCGTTCGTTTTTTTTTTTCTCTTTATTTTCTGATTTAAGAAATCGAAGGGGGGGGCAGAGAGAAATAGGGGGAGAGGGAGAGAGAGTTCTTTTTTTATTATTTAATTATTTTATTTTATTTTTTTGAAAAAGTTGACTTTTACATATGACCTCTAAACGAGGCCCACCGCCTGTCGTCCATAGCGTTTTACCCCCATTCCGAACACAATGGGATATGTATCGTAAGCTGATTTGATCATTACAATCAGTTTTCGTTGAATTTACATTTAAATCACTATATTGAATTTTAAACGTACATTTCAAATTACCGGGGTCACATACTAACTAGAAAAATTCCTGAAAAATATTTTCTAGCTTCGTATTGACGATACGGTCCTAACTAAACTAATTTCGTCGAATTCTGAGACCGTTGGAAAAATGGTCATTTTCCAGTCGATTAAAATCAACTGAAACTGGTCACACGCGTTTTCTTTTGCCACGCTCACATATAGATTCGAAAAATTATGAAATTTGGAATCTAGCAATAACTTGACTCTGCGGATCCAACAAAACTGGTTTCGTCGAAATCCGAGGTCCTTTGCAAAATGTCCATTTTTAAGGGCCTGAATTCCATAGCGACTATTCAGGATTTTCCACTGGACATATCTTTTGATTCCCTTTATTAAATCTTGATTTGTCGGATTCGTTGGAAAGATATTATCAATTAGATCCTATTGTTTTTGGTTTCACTAAAATCTGGATTGTTCTGCACCCAGTACATTCAATTGAAGTTTGAAATCGAATTATCGAACTACCGCGCCATTTTCAATTCTATTTTTAAATATATATAAATATTTATATTCTAACGACGACGCGTATAAATATATACGTTCGAATTATATTCTAAATAAATTTCTCGTCAATATTATTTAAAATAATCTATTTTAAATAATTAAAATTCGCTAAAATTGCCAAAATAAAAATTTTAAACTGGCCCAGATTTTCGGGTTGTTACAATAGGTGCCGTCAGCCCCTATCTCCACTAGGTGTACCCACTACTCCCAAGCGATCGGCTCCCTACCGTAGATACCCGTGCCGGCCCCACAGTGGGGTGTATCACTCCCCAAAGTGGCAACCCGATATAATTAACGGTGCACGGCTTATATCTACACGATGCAACAATGTCTTACCTACCAGCCCGGGTCCACACACGCATGTGAAACCCGTTGGACTTGCGTTGCCACCGCTAACCCGGTTTTGGCCTCTTATAGTCAAGCCCAATATGCATGTCCCGTCACTCGACTTGGTTCGAGCCCACAAAGATACGTTTGGGATATTGGTTGAAATGGGCCCCCACAAGCTACCCACCTAAGCTTGTCATTTCTAGTGTATACCACTTAACCCTTTAATCATGTTTTAATTACATGTTCCACTTTGGTTAAGTATTCTAATCGTATTTTCTATTGCCACCCAAGGCAACCCACTAGATTTCCACATGCCACCCAAGGCACCCACTTAACCCCTCATGTCTCTCTACATGCTAATATGGTTAAGTGTTTCTTAATTAATTAATTAAGATCATGACCTCATAAAGACCTCTCACATTAGACCGTCTCTTATGACTGCTGGATATGCCGGTTGGTTCCGGGCAGACTTCTGTCATCAAAAGGGTCTAACCTCGTGTCTTTACTTTAATCACGTATTTAATTTATGACTAAGACCTCTCACATTGGGCCAATCATTTGTAGCCGCTGGATGGCCGGTCGGTTCCGGGCAGACTTCCGCTACAAAAGGGTCCAACCTCGTGTCTTAGTTGATTAATTACACCTAATTAATCACCCCCATAATTTGTATTAATTATCCCTAATTAATTACATTTTTAAGAATATGGGTAGACCTAACTCAATAGGTAAATTCCCAATTCCATAGTATGGGTAGACCTAACTTAATAGGTAAATTCCCAACTCCATAATATGGGTAGACCTAACTTAATAGGTAAATTCCCAATTATGTCCATTCATTTTATGTTATGCTTAATCATAACACCTTTACACATTTCTATTAACATGCATATTAACCCCATCGTTTCCTACGTAATTCGTTTACATAACATGTCATACATAGGGGCAACTTTGCATATTCTATGCACATCATAAAAAGAGACAAACTTGCATATGAACTTGCATAAAACTTGCATATGAACTTGCATAAAACTTGCATATGAACTTGCATATAAACTTGCATATAAACTTGCATAAAACTTGCATAAAACTTGCATACCATGTCATATCACAAAGGCAAACTTGCATATGTCATGCATATCATAAAAAGAGACTAACTTGCACATGAACTTGTATATATCATGTCATATCACAAAGGCAAACTTGCATATATTATGCATATCATAAAGAGAGACTAACTTGCACATGATCTTGCATAAGAACTTGCATAAAACTTGCATATGATCTTACATAACACATCATATCATAAAAAGAGGCAAGTTTACATATGAACTTATAACATATGACAACCACAACTTGCATAATCCACATTTACATCCATAGCCTCCTAATATCCTATCCTAATTAGTTTAGCAATTACTTGCTAAAGGCATAGGAACTCACCAAAACCAAGATTAGCAAACTTATGAAGTAAAACTAGTTGCAATATTTGAAGGAGATGATGATTAGAGGTTGATTAGCTTGCAACTTCCTTCATAAACTAGTGGAGGCTCCTCCTAAGTTTGATTTTGGCGGCATGATGCCATCATTTCAATTTTTAGTATGGATTAGGCTTGCATTAGGGTATATTTATAGGATTAGGGTGTGTTTTAGACCATAGGATTAACCCTAGGCTAGATTAGGTCCGTCAGATTTAGGAAGTCTCTAGAACACAGCCCAGCCCTAGCCAGAAAACCAGATCTGGTGCACCCAAGCCAACTGGCTCGACACCCTGTGTCGACAGGCAAGTCGACAGGGCAGTCGACTCCCTAGTCGACAGGCCTGTCGACAGCCCTGTCGACATGGGTAGGGCGGGAAGTTTCCCGCCTGGCCCCCTGCTGGCTCCAATTTCGAAATCTGATTTTTAATTTTTTTAAATATGTTTTTAACTTTGAATTTTCTGCAAACTTCATTGGGCCATAACTTGGCCATACGGACTCCGATTTACAAAATTTCGGACTCTATTCTGCGTATTTTTCCGAGACGAACGCAATGACGCAGCCCGTTTCCCCCAATTCTATTATTTATTCTGCAATTAGTGAATTTTAGCATTAACCGAAATTCGGGGTGTTACAGATTTCATTGCTAATTTTAAATTTTAATAATTAAAAACATGTTTTTGATTCAATTCGATACAGAACCTGACAAATCTGACAATCTTGGAACAACATGACGATACACAACATCATAGATCGGTTGTGTACAAGTTTCTGACTTTCAATTTGATTTCTAGATCTGACAAATCCCAAGGTGAGATTTCTTTTGTTTAAAAACAATTAATAAATTCAATTATTTTATTTGTTATATGATGACTGTATGTATATAATTTATATCTGTTTGTGCTGAAATTTGTATGATGTTTGATCTACTGTTTGTGATGGATAATTATAGACCCATATGTGTTAGTCAAATATTATGATTCATTCTTTTATTTTATTTTATTTGAATTGGTGTAGTTAAATCAATTCAACATAAAAATATAATCTGTCGCTTTTATTGAATTGATTTAGTTTATCAATTCAATGTAAAATTAAAGTTTGTCACTTTTTGTTAAATTGAATTGTCAAATTCAATGTTAAGCATTACTCCGTCAATCCAATATACAATATTATTTTGTTGACTAGGAAAATCAAAAATTACTTATTTGGTTGAACAGGAAAATATGAAAACAAAACTACTTATTTTGTTAAATAGGAAATTGTCATGTTAATAAAAAATATCACCTTGTGGCTATGGTCATGTTTATACCACCATTAATAGAAGATGTTATTTACTAAGAAATGTATGTTATATAATAAATGACATTTATTAAGAAATGTAATGTTATATAGAAATGTCATTTATTGAGGAAGGTTTACATATAAAATATTACTTACGTGACACTAGAATTAAAATAAAAATTCCATTTCAATAAATTATTTTGATTATTTTTGATGAATTGCATTAGATTGGCAATTCAACATAAAAACATTACTTTGATCGTTTTGTTGAATTTAAATAGAATGGTCAATTCCAAATAAAACATGTATTATTACAAGAAGTTTTTATCACAAATATCACTCTTTTATGTCAACGGGTATGGTTAGAAAAGTTTTTAATTTTTTTATGTTAACATGAAATATTAAGATTGTTAAAACATAGAAAACATTCGTTTTTGTTGAATAAATTTTTTCCAATAAAACTAAGTAATCATTTTTATAGGATGTTAGCAATGTTAGAACTATCATGAAATGTCGCATTAAAATCAAAATAACTTTCTTGTTATGAAATCCGCATTAGAATTAAAAATAACATTTTTGGTTAAGGTATATGTAGGCTAAAAATCTCATTTATTTAGAAGTGCCATTAGAATAGAGTGTCATTTGAAAAAAATAATATTCTTATCGTATATGAAAAATATCCGTGCTAATTAAACAACATTTTTGTAAGTATATATCATGTTGTGTTAAACATATCATTTTAGTTAGGAAATATCATTTTAGTCAAAAATGTTTAATTAGGATAGACATGCCACTTTTATTAGAAATATGTAAGATAAATTTTGTCATCTATGTTTAAATTGAATTTGTCAGTTATGTAAAAATTAATATGTCATTTATGTAAAAATTAATTTGTCATTTATGTGGAATTTAGTTTGTCAATTTTTTGAAAATTTGAAACTGGCATTTATGTTAGGATAAACTTGCCCTTCATGTTAAAATATTATAATGTCATTTATTGAAAATGTCATTAAATTAGAATGTCATTAAAACTAGAATATCACTAGATTAAAATGTCGTTAAATTATAATGTCATTAAAACTAGAAGGTCATTAGATTAAAAAGGTCATTAGAATTCATAGAAAATATGTTTACATATAAAATATCCTCTTTATATAACATTAGAATTCATCACTTTTATTAAAGAATGGCACGTGAATAAAAAACATCAATTATGTTAAGAAGTGTCATGTAAAATAATATTTTTAGTAGAACAATTATAATGATTAACTAAAATTGTACTTGGACACGAGGTTAGGTCACATTTGTGGTGGAAGTCTGCCCGAACCCGACCGGCATATCCAGCAGCCACAAATGTTGGGCCTAATGTGTGAGGTCCAAGTGCGCAAATACAAATTGGGCCAAGACATGAGGTCAAGCCCGACTTTTGGGATAAGTCTGCCCGGAACCGACCGGCCTATCCAGCATCCACAAGTTGCAGGCCTAATGTGAGAGGTCTGGCCCATATTAAAATATAAATGGTTAAATTAGAAAGTGACATTATTTTCACCGTTATGTGTTGAATATAAATTACATTATTTTCACCGTCATGTTTAAAGAATAAAGATTACATTTTTATGTAATTAGATTAAAAGAAGAGAAAATTTCATCTTTCTGTAATTAAAACCAAAAGTAAAAATATACATTGCATGTATAGATGTGTATGTGAATAAGAATAAAATAAACATTATGGTGTGTACATTGTACATTAATATGGTATATACAAATAGAAATATTTGTCGTTAGCAAAATGTAATGAAATACAACACATTTCAATATACATTATAAACACATTTTTGTTATGTAAATAAAGATGAGAATTTACATTGCAAATTAAAAGTATATTTTATTGTATAATTAAAGAATAGAATTTACATTGTAAATTGGAAGGGACATCATCTTTATATGTAATTAAAGATTAAGAATTTACAGGTAAAATAGAACTTCATTTTTATATGTAATGCAGAGTAAGAATTTGCATAGTAAATAAAATTACATTTTTATATGTAATTAAAGTATAGAAATTTACATTTCAAAATTAAAGAGCAAGATTTGACATGTAATATAAATTACATTTTTAATGTAACTAAAAAGTAGGATTTTACGTTACCAATTAAAAAGACGAAATTTGACATGTAATGTTAATTACAATTTACATTGTAATTAAAAAGGAGATTTTACATTGTAATTAAAAGAGAAGAGTTTTACATTATAATGTCAATTACATTTTTAATGTAATTTAAAAAGAAGATTTTGGCATTGTAAATTATTACATTTTCAATATAATTAAAAGAATGGATTTCCCATGAAATCATAAGAATAGAATAAAAATCATATATTTTTATCGTCATTTTAGAGGCGGTAAAAGGAAGTTACATTTTTCAATGAAAATAAGGATGAAATAGAAGTTATATTTTTAAAGAATTTACATTTTTCAATGTAAACAAAGGAAATAGAATATAGAATAAAAGTTACATTTTCAATATAATAATATATTGAAATATAAGTTTACATTTCTCAACGTAAATTAAAATAGGAATAGAAATTTACATTTTTCAATGTAGATAATAAGATTAGAAATTTACATTTCTAAGGAATAGATTTTCATTAGGAAAAAAAATGAAACCAAATATACATTTTGTGTAAATTGAAGGATGGAAAAAGAAAATATACATTGTTGTGTTTAGGATCTGTATGTAAAGTAAAATAAAAATAGCGATAGATCGTTATAAATTATTAATAACGATATGAAATGGTTTTCAAATTTATATATGCGAGGGTTATTTGGAAAGTCCGAGTTTACTCTCATTCCAAATAATGATACGAAGTTCGAAGAATTGAAGACGGCGATTGAAGACCGATGATCTTCACATCGAATGGGTAACTAGCGTTGAGGCCCTTGATTGATTTGCTCCCAAGATGGGGCTAAGATGGTAGTTGTCCAGACGTAGTGTTGATTTGCACGGATTTGGCTTTGGCTCAGACCTAGAACATAAGCTTATAAATGGAATGTGTGTCTGACATTGTACTCCTTTATATTGTATTTATCGATTTTCTGTCGAATGTATGCATGTTTGGTGGCGGAGAATTATTCTCTTGCTTAACACCCTTTCATATATTTCGGCAAAGGATTGGTAGTGTGATATGGAGTGACAGTGTGGCATACTAAGATGCAATGATCAAGGTTTCTTGTTGAAAAACAGAACCTTGTGGTTGATGATCAAAGCACGGCCTGTTTAAGCGTAGCTTTGTGTATGGCGTGACTTCGCGAGCCTCACAACCCGGTTGGAGTCTAAAACGGGAAAAGAGAACACAGGGAGAGCAGCACGTTTCTTTCTAGCTAGAAGTAGTGTCGGTGCTTAAACTGGCTGATATTTTACTTATGTGGATAATGGAATGAGGCGCCTCAGATGTTAGGTCCTATAGGACCGGGAAACGTGTGTTCATGAATAACTAATCCACGAAGCTGTATGTGTGGACCGGCCCTGTAGCTATCCAAGGGTTCTCTGCGGGGGATCCTGAGACATTATCTAGAGTGTCTCGAATTGGTAAGGCGCTCCTCCCTAGCCTTGACTCATGATGGAAACCCAATTTCCAATACGACTCCATGCGGTTTTGATTGTATTACTAGTATGGCGACATAGTAGGATGGGGTACTATGCTGTCTATGATTGATACATTATGATTGAAATGTTTTTTAAACATATATACACTAACATTAATATCAAATCCGTTTTATCGTATCAAGCATTTTTGACCATTATAAGGTAAAACCCTATCCTCCGGTTTGTGTTGCATTGTGTGATGGGACTTGGATCTTATAATGGTTTCATCTTTCTAAAAAGCATTGCGTTGTTTAACGATTTACTTTTAATTATGCACCGGCAATCCATTGAGATAAAACCCGTTCCGCGTTAGCGGCGTGGTCCTTGGATTTGCCTTATTACTATTAGTTAAATTAATTAAGAATTCTCACACCAGTCCTATACTGACCCGTAGTTTGTTTCACTTTGCAAACTCGGGTGCCCTCTTTTCCACACGGGCAGTCGAGTAGTTTTTTTTGTAGATATTTATCTTTAGAGCAGGATTCTGGATTGAAGCCTAAAGCTGTGTCCAGAGCATAGAAAGTCTTCTGCTGTGTATTGTATTAAATTCATGTAAATTTATCTTCCGCTGTAATTTTATTCAATGTACTCTGATATTCTGTACTCTGATGAAACATTATTGTAATGTTAAAAGTCTGTTGTTGTTGTTCTAATGTGTTGTATTCGCAGAGTTAACGTGTTCGGGTTTTGAATGGTCTTAGTCGATTTTGCGATCGATTGGGTCCGGGCGAAATCCATGCCGTTACATTACTTTCGTTGCGTTACTAGGAAACTTCCAATCTTGGATTGCAACCTCCTTCGCAGGATCCACTGCTATCCCCTCCTTAGAGACCATGTGTTCTAAGAATCTCACTTCCTTCCTCCAAAAATGGCATTTGGAGAACTTAGCCTTGAGTTGATGTGCTCGAAGGGTCTCTAAGAATTACCTAAGATGTAGGGCATGTTCTTCCTCGCTTCCAGAGAATATCAAAATGTCATCCACAAAGACTACTACGAACTTGTTTAAAAACTCTCTAAACACCCTATTCATCAAGTCTACGAAATATGCGGGTGCATTCGCCAAAAAAAAGGCATGAGGAGCCATTCGAAGAAACCGTCGGGAGTCCTAAAAGCAGTCTTATCTATACTCTCCTCAGCTACCCTCAAATGATGAAATCCTATAGCTAAGTCCCACTGCGAGAAAACCGAAGCACCAACCAACTGATCGAACAAATCATCTATACTCGGTAATGGGTGTTTATATTTCTTTTTGAGTTTATTTAGCTCCCTATAGTCCACACACAATCTAAGTGAACCATCAGCCTTTGTAGCAAAAACAATTGGTGCACCCCATCCCGAAATACTTCTTCTTATGAACCCTTTCTCTAGTATCTCTTTCACTTGTTTACTAAGCTCCCTCCTTTCTCTTGGAGCCATGTGGCGCCCAGGAAATGCAACTGGCTTTGCATTGTCCACCAAGTAAATACGAAAATCTATCTCGCGTTTTGGAGGTAAGCCCCTAACCTCCTCAAATACATCTTCATACTCACGGACTACTCGAACAGATTGCAAATCATCAATGGATGCGTCAAGTGATTCTAGGTAGCTAAGCATCACCGAACCTCTAGGGTCACAAGAAATATCAAGGGTCTTTCCACAACGAGCCAATAGTCTAACTACCCTCCTTTCACAGTTTAGGATGGCACCATATCTGGCTAGCCAATCCATTCCTAGAGTCAATCCATAGCCCATGAAACCAAGAACGTAGGCGTTGCATTCAAACCCAACGCCCAAGATAGACACTCTCAAATCCCAACAAACCGTAGATTAATGAGCTGAACCACCAATAGGATTTGAGACTACAATGAGATCCATAACTAAACTAGTATGTAGGTGCAGTGTTTCAACTAACAAAGAATATATAAATGAATGCAAAGCGCAAGAGTCGAAAAGAGTTCTAGGAAAAAAGAAATCAAATCTTCAGCAGAAACGTCTCATCTCTTTCCGGTATACTGACCATGAAAACACAACTTGCCCTCCAGAAGATCCTGCCCTCTATCCTTGTCCTTGTTTCACCATACTGGAAACAACCACCATTCTTCCTCTTATCACGGAGTTTATTATTCTTTCCACCCTTCTTAGGTTCTACTTTCTTATCCTGTGTCATATCCATACCTCCACTGCACGTTCTCCATTCTTGACCTCCCACCAAGATGGAGCTTCATCCTTCATTACCCAAGCAGCTAGTTGAACCTTCCTTCTATCGTCTATTTCAGAGATACCAAACAAGTCCTCTACTTCCTTGAGCCAATTTCTAGCCTCGACAAACATCTCTGTCCCATGAAGTGGGTTTCCGTCCATCGCACGGAAGTCCTTACATATCTTAGGAAAAACATCTAAATGCGGAGGAAGAGATTCAGAAAGGAAAAAGGAAGAGATTAAAAATGGAGAATCAGAAGAAAGATATATGGCTCTTGGGGATTATGTTTTTCATAATAAACTTTTCTCTTGAAAAAACCTTCTTTAAAACATGTTTTTAAAAATACTTCTTAAAAAAATGCTTTCGAAAACCACTTTTAAATCTTTTATCTGTTCTGGTAACCGTTAGCTCTGATACCACGTGTAACACCCCACGTCCATTAATGTCACTCACAAAGGGAATGCATTAACTTTCATGGAGCATTATGAGTGTATAGAATAAAACATCACAAGACAGATATATAAAATAGTACTTCAAAATTTAAAATAACTTCATTTCAGCGAAAACTGAACGTAGTTTGGTTACAACATCAAAACCCAATACTAAAGTCAAGTACACAAATATCCATCTTGGATAAATTATTATCAGAGTATATAAAAACAAAAGCATAATTCCACTCCAAATAGCCATATGAAAAAGGGATAACGCTAAGCATTACTTTCAGCACTTCCAGCAGAAAGAAAGAAATCTGAGTCAAGCTCCACTGATCCCACCCTGAGTACCTGGGGGGAAGGAATGAAAATAGGCAAAACAAAACGAGGTCAGACATAAAGTCTGGCGAGTCCAGTGACTTTAACTATATAATTAGTAAAGTAACAGGATAAGACATAAACTGGATATAAGAAATGATTGTAACATAAATAGATATGATAAGGTAAACAAGGTGAACAAGATATAACGTTGATTACACTTCTAATCACTATAAGATAATTCCTACACTGCACCAGTGCTAATTACACCGCACCCTTACTAGTCCCATACTAAAAGTTGATCCCTCTTACTAATCATAATAATGGTAGCTTCGTGTACTCCTAGCTGCTCTCGTAGGTGCCCCTTGCTCCTTCCCCCACTAGTTGTACCCACTACCCTCCCTACTAATCATAATAATAATGATAATGGTAGTTTCGTGTACTTCTAGCTGCTTTCATAGGTGCCGCCTGCTCCTGTCTCCACTAGTTGTACCTACTACCCTCCCATTTCGATCGGCTCCCTAACTTGTAGATACCTGTGTTGGCCCCATAGTAAAGTGTATCACTCCCTATAGTGGCAACCGGATACTACTAAAAAGGCATGACTTATATCTACACAATGCAATAACGTCTTACTTAGCAGTCCGGACCCATGCACGCACATGACTCCGTTGGACTTGCGGTGCCACCGCTAACCCGTTTGACCTCTTACAATCAATCCTAGTAAGCATGTCTCATCCTTGACCTAGTTCCAGCTAACATAGATACTAAATGGGTTACTAGTTGAAAAGGGTCCCCACACTTGACACAAGCTTCCCGTCTATGCTTGGTCCCCACTAGGATTTCCCACTTAACCCCTTCTTATTCATGTCTTCTTACATGTTTCAACTTAGTTAAGTGTTTCTAATTATATTTCACATGTCACCCATGTCACCCACTTAACCGCATGTCTCACTACATGTCTTATCTTGGTTAAGTGTTATTTAATTCATTATAACCGTAATCTTGCAAGAACTCCCACATTAGATTCTGTTTTTTGGTTGCTGGATTTGCCGGGCGGGTCCGAGCAGGCTTATACCGCAATCTGAATCTAACCTTGTGTCTTTGCCTTATTATGCATCTAGTTTATGCCTTTGACCTCTCACATTAGACTGTCGTTTGCGGTTACTGGATGTGCCGGGCGGGTCCGGGCAGGCTTGTACCACAAACTAAGTCTAACCTCGTGTCTTAGGCGTTTATTATCTTATTCTATTATTTAAAACCCAATTTGAATTAATATCCATATTCCAATTTGTCCATAATTCCCAATTTAGGCTATGTTCATAATTCTCATTCTAATTATGTCCATAATTCCCTGCACATAAATTATACCAGTTTATGCCCCAAGTTAACTACATGATTACAAACCAATTTATGTCATTTACATAATATTCAATATTTTTTTCAAACTTTTCCCCAACGTTCTTACGCCATTCGTACGTATAATTCACATAATATGTTAGGCTCGTCGTTAGCCTAACTCGTAAGAAAAAGGAAAAGAAGAGAGAAAGAGGCATTATCCACACATAATATAGATCCAATAATCATATGGAATATGAACTTTCATAGAATATGATAGATCTAATCAACATAAACTTGCATAGATCTAATTAACATAAACTTGCATAGAATATGATAGATCTAATCATATAAACTTGCATAGATCTAATTAACATAAACTTGCATAGATCTAATTAACATAAACTTGCATAGAATATGATAGACCTAATCAACATAAACTTGCATAGATCTAATTAACATAAACTTGCATAGATCTAATTAACATAAACTTGCATGGAATAGAATAGATCTAATCAACATAAACTTGCATAGATCTAATTAACATAAACTTGCATAGAATAGAATGGATATAATCAATATAAACTTGCGTAGATCTAATTAACATAAACTTGCATAGATCTAATTAACATAAACTTGCATAGAATATAATAGATCTAATCAACATAAACTTGCATAGATCTAATTAACATAAACTTGCATAGATCTAATTAACATAAACTTGTATAGAATAGGATAGATCTAATCTACATAAACTTGCATAGATCTAATTAACATAGCATAGATCTAATTAACATAAACTTGCATAGATCTAATTAACATAAACTTGCATAGAATAGAATAGATCTAATCAACATAAACTTGCATAGATCTAATTAACATAAACTTGCATAGACCTAATTAACATAAACTTGCATAGATCTAATTAACATAAACTTGCATAAAATATGATAGATCTAATCAACATAAACTTGCAAAGATCTAATTAATATAAACTTGCATAGATCTAATTAACATAAACTTGTATAGATCTAATTAACATAAACTTGCATAGAGTAGAATAGATCTAATCAACATAAACTTGCATAGATCTAATTAACATAAACTTGCATAGATCTAATTAACATAAACTTGCATAGAATAGGATAGATCTAATCAACATAAACTTGCATAGATCTAATTAACACAAACTTGCATAGATCTAACAAACATAAATTTGCATAGATCTAATTAACATAAACTTGCATACAATAGAATAGATCTAATCAACATAAATTTGTATAGATCTAATTAACATAAACTTGCATAGATCAAATTAACATGAACTTGCATAGCATAGAATATAGTAGATTTAATTACGCATATGAATCTACAAAATAGATCCAATAACATATGATAACAGAACTGGCATATCTCAATATAATAGATCTAATAGCATATGATACAGGCATAGTCATACAGTCCAATTCACACTTGTCACCATTATTTTTAATTAATTATCTTATAAAAGTAACTGTACTCACAGTGGTAGAAGAAGAAAGAATATAGATCTGAATTAAGTGTTTGTTGTTGTTCTAGAATCGTTCCCCCTTTTCACAATTTCTATGCTTTGATTCGTTGAAGAAGAGAAACTGGTTTAGTTTTGGATGCAACAGCATGGAGGCTTATGAATGAATTTATTTTAGATTAGGGTTAGATTATATGTGCTTATATAGATGTATTAGCTTAGTTAGAGCCTTTAGATTAACTAGCAGATCATCAGAACCACACAGCTCAAAGACACGTCATCCAGCCAATCAGGAGAGGCCATGTCAGCATTAAAACTTAAAAATCGTCATTAGCAAATAAAAATGCGCCATGTGTGCAACAGCAGGGGTGTTGACACCCATAGGTCATATACATATATATATATATACACATATTTTATATATATTTATTTTTCTTTTTAACTATCTTTCCAATTAACCCTTTTCACACTAAACCACTTTTTTTAATTAAACGGCGTTCGCACTGGGCCACTTTTTAGCCATTCCCCTAAAACGAAAATATGGCACTGGCGGAGATTGAAATCAGAACCTCTTACATACAAGTCACATGTACTAACCAAATGAGCTATTAAGTCTTTTGCTAACAAGACTTAGGACAGAGCTACACATTATTCTCTCATTCCTCTTTTTCATGTTTTGCTGCAATATTTAATTTAAAGATATCTTCTTTATTTTAAATCAGTTTCCTACAAACTACCGGCCTAAATTGATTAAAAAATCGCCACGAACGCAATGACGCTAAGTTCATGAACAAATTCCTGAAGCTTCTCAAATTTTCTTTTTTATTTCTATTTAATTGTTCGCATGCATTTCTTCGCATTTCATGTATTGCATTTAATTTCTTTTATTAATATTTTTCCTTCATTTCACTGCATGATTTTATTACATGCAATTTTATTGTCATTATTTAATTTTTCTCTTAAATATATCTATGTATATAATATATATACATATTTCCATATTTTTAATTTCATTAAAAATGCGGGGTGTTACAAAAGATTAGATCTGGACCAGATCCACGATTTGGAAAGCTTACGAGGTGAGTGGATTTAAGCCATATTATTTTAGATAATGGTACATACTTGTTTAACATTCCACTTTTTATTAATTGTGAAATTGCCAGATTAATTATAAATTGTTGTTGTAGCGAGCTGAAATATTAATATGAATAAGTCAGGAAATTCCTATGTTCAATTGGCTAAAGTAGTGAATGCTTACATGTAAACTAAACTTGTTTGGATATGAATAGCCAATTCAATAATTGTAACTACATGATTTACATGTGGTATATTATTGATTAGTTGACATGTAACTTGTTAGATATGAACAATTACCCGATTAAATGCTTACATGTCAAAAATTAGAATTAAATACATGTTAAAAAGGACATGCGCCAAAATATAGGCATAACTTGACGACATGTAAATTTGATTACAATAAACATATGAAGAGGGTAATATGCCAAAAATTTACATGGATAAAGGGATAACCATTAAAATATGAACAAGCCTAAATAACAAGTAATTTGGAACTGTAACGCCTTAGACACGAGATTAGATTGAACTTGTGATACAAGTCTGCTCGGACCCGCTCGGCATATCTAGCATTCGCAAGTGGTAAATCTAATGTGAGAGGTCTAAGTGCATAACTAAAAATGGTGCTAAGACACGAGATTAAGTCATCTTGTGGTAGAAGTCTGCCCGAACCCGCCCGGCAAATCCAGCGTCCACAAGTGTAGGCTTAACGTGAGAGGTCTAGGCATATGTATGTACATGTATATAAATATATGTATATAACCAAATATGAATAAATGGAAATAATAGTAATTAAATGTCTAACTCAGAAAATAAGAAAGAAAGAGATGTAGTGGACCAAGTTAGTGTGATGCGAAGGAAAAATGATGTATTTCCCTAAATGGCCTATTTTTGAGAACGTGGTTGCAAGTAAGTCATGGTAAATAAAGTAAGAAAAGTAAAGAAATTACTTGCTACCACGAATTTAGATGGGAATACGTTATGAAAATAAATCACTGATTCCTTCTATCAAATTGACAAGGTGCATGAAATGTTCTCCTTAATTAAAATAAGGAACGTATATTACAGTGAATAAAGAATACAGAAATACATAAATAAAGGAAATGGTTTAAAATGGGAATGATAATCACATATTATAAATAAATAATATTAATGAAAATGTTTTATAATTGGTAGACTTTTCGTAGGGACTAGTGGGGATTATAACTTAGGTTATAATAAACTAATAAGTAAATTGGATAACTGGTGAGATGAGATAAGGGACACTTAATTGTAAATTAAGTAATATGAAAAGTGGAAAACTTGAAACCAATTAAGAAAAGGGGAAAAATATATTGTACTTAATTATAAATTAAGTAATCCATAAACTTGGAGGTTTGAAACCCACTGATAAGAATAGCATGTTTAGACTTATCCTAGGGACAAGAGAAAATTATAACATAGGTTATAATAAATGGGTAAAGAAACTTAATAATGGGCCTAAGTTAATAGAATTAAGTTAATAAGTAAACAACGATAAGTTGTATTGACAATGTAAAATGGAATTATGATTGAATGAGAAAGAATGAGGAAAAATTATGAAATAAGTCATATTTAATCATAAATAATGACTGGCATGTTAAACAGAAAACATGTGAATTGAGATATACTTAATTACATAATAAGTAAAACATGTTATTGTAATGATGAAATCAAACAAGAATATAAAAGGGATTGTGGATTATAGACCTTGGGCCACAATCTAGAGAATAACATGTTATGGGTTTATTAATAAACTTAAATGGGTTAAGTTATATGACTGAAATTAATAAATAAGAGAAACTTGGTAATTTGAATAAGAATTTAATATGAAAGGGAATAACCAAGTTAAATGGAAACCTGGTGAGGTAAGGAAAGCGCGTAAAAGAATGTTTAGACGTAGGGTCTAACAACTATTAAAGTGAGGCGCTTGGACCAGTCCGTACGTTTGAGGGTGAATAACCCAACGGGGTAGGTCATCGAGGTGTTATAAGACATGAGAGGAGCACACATTCATCTGATGGTTCCAACGGCTCCGAAGGGCTGGAAGGGGAAGCACGCGGCTTCCTGAGGTACGTAAGGTGCTCCTAGTAGTCCTCTGTGCGGTGGCAGATGTCTTAGGTTGTGCTCGCAGAGGTTGGGTCTACGTGTAACTACTAGGTGGGTGCGCCTTGACTATCAAAGTAGCTATGCAATCGGAATTCTGTGACACAGTGACATTAGGGTGATTCAGCGGTTGCCTCAATTGGGAGACGCCACATGGATGTTTAGATTGTTTGCGTAGGGGTAGTGTTGACGGGAAAAATTATCGCATGCCAACACCCAATGTGTGTGTGTGAACAATTGTCCAAGTAAGCAGTAAAGTATATAAATGCGGGGAGACACAACTTTTATATTGGTTCGGCCCTAACGCCTACATTCACTTTATAATCCTTATTCATCATATCTTTGATTGATTACAAGGTTGTACAAGTTCGGACAGTAGCTAAGTTCGAAGTGTTACAATGGAATAGCAAAATATATGCTTGTTCTACACTTTGATTAAATTTCCCTTCTTCTTCTTCTTCATTGAAAAACATTGACTTGGTCAACAATATCCGAGTTTGGTGTTCATGTCCATGAAGTTCAAAAGTAGCATAACAATCCTTGTTAATGTTTAAGTGTTGAAGGAAAACATGCATGTCATGTTTTAATTATCCATCTCATTTCCCATAGCCATAGTGGAGGTGTTAGAAGCCATTAATGAGTGTTTGGAGCACTCAAGGTCCAAAAGTTCCAAGGGAGAAGGATCCCAATGAAGGCCAAGGCTTGGGGTGTTTATAGGAGGAAGGTTAGGTGGGAGTTGGTGAGCAGCGGAGCCCATCAGAGCCATTTTCACACCCAAAACAAGGCCATATGTAGAAAATTCGCACCCCCTGGTGCGGGGTTCGAAATTTCGACCCCACTGGGGGGAAGGTTCGAAATTTTGACCCCACCGTGAGAGGGGGTGTGGGTGGGGAGAAGGGAGGGGGTTCGAAATTTTGACCCTACCGGGGGGGAGGGGTTCGAAATTTTGACCTTACCAGGGTGGATCGAAAT
Organism: Allium sativum; assembly: GCA_030737875.1. NCBI lineage: Eukaryota > Viridiplantae > Streptophyta > Magnoliopsida > Asparagales > Amaryllidaceae > Allium > Allium sativum. Next base: position 197,728,432 of record CM060925.1, on the reverse strand, counting down.
TTCGACTCCACCAAGGGGGTACGAAATTTCGAACATCCTGGTGGGGTGCAAAATTTCGACCCCACCAGGGGGTTCCAAATTTCGAACACCCTGGAGAGGTTCGAAATTGATAGAGAATGACGTTGCAATCATACTGTCCAGGGAGTTGAAATTCCTGAATGCGAAGTGAAGGAATCTGAGTTTTTATGAGTCCGAACTAAAGGGATCTGAGCTTACGGCTAGGTCGATCGTCTCCGAGACTATGGGGGCCCCGGACCCCCACCAGTGTTGTGCCCGGACCCGCTTGATGGCTCGACTTCGGCTCGGAGCATGGCTCGCCTTGGACTCGGAGCACGGCTCGACTAAGAGTTCATTGGGCCCGACAGAGACCATCTGATAGAGGCTTCAAGTCTCCTTGTGTTTGCGATGCGACTTTGACCCAACTGCTTTGTATTTTTTAACGCCTGAGCGCCTCGCTCACTAAATACTTGAAGTGTGACAGCTTCAACGAAAAAACATGTCAACATTTGCCCCCCAAAACATATCTTGCTTGGTCCGAGGAAGGTGTGTTTTGAGAGGAGAAGAGAAATAAAGAGATCAAAGCTGGGAGAAGTCCAGAGATCCGTGATCTTTTCAGATCATACTAATGGAATACCACGATCGCTTGGGACCATATTAAGGAAAGGAATATGACGATTGCTTGGGATCGTATTAACAGAAAGCCAAAACAACCAGAGTATCTGAGAGACTGGAGGATCCTATTAACCTGCATAGAAAAGGTGTACACGTAACCATATGTGAGCGGTCTAGCCATGTTGCCGACAAGACTTCCATAGGTCATCGTATTCATTTGACATACTGCATTCAAGGCGATCTCACATTGGTGAGTAAGCCAAGGCATGTTAGAGCATTCAAGGAAACCTCACGTTGGTGAGGTGGCCTCGACAAGTAGTATTCAAGCAAATCTCGCGTGAACGAGATGACCTTGGCAAGTGACATTCAAAGAGATCTCGTGCGAGGGAGATGACCTTGGCAATTGGCATTCAATGAAATCTCGTGTGAGGGAGATGACCTTAGCAAGTGGCATTCAAGGAAACCTCGTGTGAGCGAGATTACCTTGGCAAGTGGCATTCAAGGAAATCTCATGTGAGCGAGATGACCTTGGCAAGTGGCATTCAAGGAAATCTCGTGTGAGCGAGATGACCTTGGCAAGTGCATTCAAGGAGATCTCGTGTTAAGGAGATGGCCTAGGCAAGTGGCATTCAAGGAAATCTTGTTTAGAGAGATGACCTCGGCAAGAAGCATTCAAGGAAATCTCGTTTAGAGAGATGACCTTGTCAAGTGGCATTTAAGGAAACCTCATGTGAGCGAGATGACCTTGGCAAGTACATTCAAGGAGATCTCGTGTTAGCGAGATGGCCTTGGCAAGTGGCATTCAAGGAAATCTCGTTTAGAGAGATGGCCTCGGCAAGTGGCATTCAAGGAAATCTCGTTTAGAGAGATGACCTTAGCAAGTGCAATCAAGGAGATCATGTGTTAGCGAGACGGCTTTGGCAAGTGGCATTCAAGGAAATCTCATGTGAGCGAGATGACCTTGGCAAGTGCATTCAACGAGATCTCGTGTGAGCGAGATTACCTTGGCAAATGACATTCAAGAAAATCTCGTGTGAGCGAGATGACCTTGGCAAGTGGCATGTAGGGAAATCTCGTGTGAGCGAGATGATCTTGGCAAGTGCATTTAAGGAGATCTCGCGTTAGCGAGATGGCCTTAGCAAGTGGCATTCAAGGAAATCTCGTTTAGAGAGATGACCTCGGCAAGTAAATTCAAGGAGATCTCGTGTTAGCGAGATGACCTTGACAAGTGACATTCAAGGAAATCTCGTTTAAAGAGAAGACCTCGGCAAGTGGCATTCAATGAAATCTCATTTAGAGAGACGACCTTGGCAAGTGCAATCAAGTAGATCTCGTGTTAGCGAGATGGACTTGGCAAGTGGCATTCAAGAAAATCTCGTGTGAGCGAGATGACCTTGGCAAGTGCATTCAAGGAGATCTCGTGTTAGCGAGATGGCCTTGGCAAGTGGCATTCGAGGAAATCTCGTTTATAGAGATGACCTCGGCAAGTGGCATTCGAGGATATCTCGTTTAGAGAGATGACCTTGGCAAGTGCAATCAAGGAGATCTCGTGTTAGCGAGATGACCTTGGCAAGTGACATTTAAGGAAATCTCGTGTGAGAGAGACGACCTTGGCAAGTGCATTCAAGGAGATCTCGTGTTAGTGAGATGGCCTTGGCAAGTGACATTCAAGGAAATCTCGTTTAAAGAGATGACCTCGGCAAGTGGAGTCAAGGAACCCTTATCAAAGTAGTACAAGAGGCCGAGGTGGTGAGACTTGTTCATTTTTTGATTTCAAGTTCATTCGTAAAGTATAGCGAATAGTTTATTGTTTGTGAAGAGCATGCCTAGGATCGCACCGGTTCCAATTACATGGGTAAACAAACATAACCATTCACAATCTAAAGCCAAAAAAAGTAAAATTTTCATTAATACCCAAAAGGAAGGATACATCCAGAGGACTAAGGTCCTTAAATACGATGCCATGGGCTGAAGCCCAAATACTTGAGCCTAGAGAGCCAGAATGAGAAAGCCATAAGTGAGGAGCACATTATTTGAGAGTCATAGAAAACCATAATAAGACTTGAAGACCGAAGAGCCGTAAGATACTGATGCTAGGGAGGCTTGGACCCTAGACATCAGATCCAGTGAGAGACTTAGCTGATGATGATGCCGTGGCGAGTGCTGGTCTCAGGCCTATCCGGATTCCTTTGAGGGGTCCGAACAAACCGTGCCATCTCTCAACACTATAAGAAAAGTACAAATTAGTTACATTATGTGGCAGTGTTTACTATCATAGCGGATATGTATGGACATTTCCTTTTTTCAGCCCGCAACTAAAATTGAACTTTAAGTTTAAGCTAACTACAGGTCTTAGTTTTTTGTTCCCGCACATTTTTCATTTTCCTCTTCCCACTTCTTCTTCGATAACCCTAACTTTTATTTGCAGTCACATCCTCATATACCACCTCCTCCGCTTCCTACTTTTTCTTCCTCATGGATTCCGCCTTGTGGTTGGTTATGCATGTTTCTATTTCATCCAGTCTATCCCACCTATCGGCGATGTCATTCTCCATCCATATTAGATCTGAATATTTCTTCACTCCGTCCATGTCCCTTCTGCCATTTTCCAAGAACAAATTATTCTTCATTTTCAACTCGTCGTCTTCATCTTTTCCGATTAATATCACCGATCTTAATTCAAGGTTGTTGCAAACTAAATCGAAAGAAAAGAATTCAGAAATGAACATGATGGCTACACCATCGGCATGGATGAATAATTTGAGGAGCATGCAGTGATTTCTTTGTAACAAACTAAATCAGAGATGTGGATCCCTTTCTGCTGAATATGGTGGCTACAACTGCAGCTGAAACCTATCACAAGTAAAGGGATTCCTTCCTTTTCACAAAGAAGCAATTTTAGATTCCAACGCAACAATTTTGCAAAAATGAAATCTTTTTTATGTACAGAATTTTGGATCTTAAGTGCATAGTGATTTTCAATCTGTTGAGTTTAATACATGGTTTCAAAAAGCGTTAAACTTATTGTACTCTTGAACGAATGTTGATCTAGAAAAAGTAAATTATACTGGAGATGCTAAAGAATTTACTCGACTGAGATTCCTATCATAATGGTCTTTAAAAATAAAGTCTCAATGTACTTATGTATATTTTGTAGTTTTAAAGATAAAATAAACATGGGTGTAATACACAAAAAAGTTATTCTAAGTTAAGCTCGTACTTCTGTAATCTATTTCCAATAGTGCAATCTTCTTATTGACTAGTCTGAGAAAGCCAAGGGAAAAGATGAAGCTGCTTCGGAGAGATTACTAAGCGTTGACGATAGATAACCATTGTATTTGAATCAATCAAATTCTAATCTTTTAGAATTTATCTGGAATGAAACTATTTGTATTCATTAATAATATGCTTTGAAATTGGATTTGTTTTAGAGGTTTTGGTTTTCAATTGCTGAATTTCAAACTCGTTGCCTTGATTTTTTTCTTATGTAATATGTATATATTGTGCCATTATTTGAAGCCATGCCATCTATACAATTTGGTTATGATATCTGCAAGTTCTTTGTAGATGATAATAAACCAGGTTAGGAGGAAATGATCAATCCGCATCTCAAACATTTGCTGTTTTTGTCCAAGGGTAATATTTTTTACAACAAATTACGTTTTTAGTTTAGCTTGCAGCTTCATTTTCTTGTGTGTAGAGTATCTAGTAGATGCTTTTTGGTGTCATTAGGGGTATAGTTAATTGAAATATCATCACCAGCCTAAATATAGCCTATTACTTAGAAGTCTCTAATATAGTTGAATGGGTAGGTGAATGTGTGGTTGGTGTGGTAGGTGAATGTGTGGTTGGTGTGGTAGGTGTAAATGTATGGTTTGTATTTCCTATAAATAAGTCCTCTTCTCTGCATTGAAATTATCCTCAAGTAGTAGAGAAACATACAAGAAAAGTGTTAAAGTATTTTATATAAGTGTGTGTAAGTTCTTCTTTGAGTGATCTACTTAATAATAATTAAGTACTTGTGTGCAAAATAGTGTTTGTGTTCAACAAACTGGTATCAGAGCCAAGTTGAAAGATCTTTTGAAATTCTAAGTATGCTCTGTGGCTGCAGCTTTGACTGATCCTCCACATCAGAAAAGATTTTTTAAGATTGTCAGTAAGAGAGTTTCATTTGAGTTGTGAGTGTTTAGTACTTTGCAAGTTTGTTGGTTAGAACAAATCTTGTTCGGTAATACATAACTTTTACCGACACGATGGGAGACCTTCAAGTTGTTGGAGGAATTAAGAAACTTAACAATCAAAATTACAACACATGGTCAACATGTATGTTGTCGTATCTGCAAGGACAAGATCTTTGGGAGGCCGTTGGTGGTAGTGAAGCTACACAACCGGCGACAGAAGATGCGAATGGCATTTTGCGCAAGTGGAAGATTAAGGCGGGCAAAGCTATGTTTGCCTTAAAGACCACAATCGAAGAAGAAATGTTGGAGCACATTCGAGATGCTAAAACACCGAAGGAAGCATGGGAGGGCCTGTTGAGTTTGAAAATCTACTTGCTGGTCAAGAAGCTATGGTCAAACAAATGAGTGGAATTTCACCAAAAAGTGAGGACGAAGCGCTCTTCGGCGGTAAGGGAAGGAGCAAATTTAATCGGAATACTGGGAAGGGACCAAAGAAATATGATGATAGATCGAGTGGTCATCATGGGAGCTCACAAGGAGGGGGAGCTCAAAGGTACACTGACAGGAATAATTCCTTAAAACAAAAGATGAAATTTGAAGGCAATTGCTACAACTGCGGTAAGAAGGGCCACAAGTCTATAGATTGTTGGTCTAAGAAGAAATCTGCCGAAAGCAATGCTGCAACTTCAAAGGAGAATAGTCAAAGTGACGATGAGTGGAATGCTGAGGCATCATTCGCTATGGAAGAAGAAATGGCACTAGCAGTGACTACCGCTCAAAAGATTGACTACGAGAGAGACTGGATCATGGACTCCGGGTGTTCGAATCACATGACAGGTGATCGAGACAAGCTGCAAAATGTGCTGGAGTACAAAGGAAATCGTGTGGTTGTAACAGCCAACAATGCGAGGTTACAAATTGCTCACATCGGAAAGACAATTGTTGTACCTCGACACAGTCCTAACAAATTACCACTTGACGATGTGTACCATGTACCGGGTATGAAGAAAAACTTATTATCAGTGGCACAATTAACTTCATCAGGCCATCATGTTGTGTTCGGACCACATAATGTCAAAGTATATCAAGATATCAAGATCCTTGGCACACCATCAATGGAAGGACGATGACAAGAGTCGGTTTATGTAATGCCAGCAGAGTCTGCTTATGTAGACAAGACTCGAAAGAACGAGACTGTGGATTTGTGGCATGCAAGGTTGGGACACGTTGGCTATCATAAGTTGAAAGTGATGATGCAGAAGTTGATGCTGATAGGTCTTCCCCAACTTGAAGTTAGAATTGACACTATCTGTGCGGGATGTCAATATGGTAAGGCACATCAGTTACCATATGAAGAATCAAAGTACCAAGCGAAGACACCGCTAGAGCTAGTTCACTCAGATGTCTTCGGTCCCGTCAAACAATCGTCCATCAGTGGAATGAGATACATGCTCACGTTCATTGATGACTTCTCAAGATATGTATGGGTTTTCTTTATGAAAGAAAAATCCGAGGTTTTTTCAAAATTTAAAGAATTTAAAGAAGTAGTGGAAGGAGAAGTCGATAAAAAGATACGATGCTTACGCACAGACAATGGTGGAGAATACACCTCATATATGTTTGAAAAATATCTACGAGAGTGCCGAATTAAACACCAATACACCTGTGCAAACACGCCACAACAGAATGGAGTAGCTGAGAGAAAGAATAGACATCTTGCAGAAATATGTCGGAGCATGCTTCATGCTAAGAATATACCTGGCAGGTTTTGGGCTGAGTGTATGAAGACATCATCCCATGTCATCAACAAACTCCCACAGCCGAAATTGGGATTCATTTCACCCTTTGAGAAACTATGGGGTGCTAAACCTGCAGTTGGTCATTTCCGAGTATTTGGTTGTGTGTGCTATGTGTTTGTGCCAAGCCACTTACGCAACAAATTTGATAAAAAGGCAATACGATGTATCTTTGTGGGATATGATAACCAGAGGAAAGGATGGAAATGTTGCGACCCTACAAATGGAAAGTGTTACACATCACGAAATGTAGTGTTTGATGAAGCATCATCTTGGTGGTCTCCAGAAAAGGAGATTTTGCCCGACTCAAAAGAATTGGAAGATTAACTACAAGATAAGAAAGGGGAACATACTGCTGAAATACGATCAAGCTTTGAAGAACTAGAAGCAGAAGATGATGTTGATCGTATGGCAACAGAAAGTCCTTGGCATACTGGTGTTCATCAAAGGCTAGTTGAAGAGGTTGAGCCAAATCAAGAAGTTGTCACAAATCCAGAGACACAGCTCAGAAGGTCAACCCGAGTTCGACAACCAAATCCCAAGTATGCTAATGTAGCTGTTGCAAAAGAAGAAGGTCCCAAAGAGCCAACAACTTATGAAGAAGCTTCTCAAAATTCTGAATGGATAAAGGCAATGAGAGAAGAAATAGCCGCATTAGAGGAGAATCAAACTTGGGAGTTGGTGCTGAAGCCAAAAGATGTGAAACCAATATCTTGTAAATGGGTCTACAAGATCAAGACACGCCCTGATGGATCAATTGAAAGAAATAAAGCTCGATTAGTAGCTCGGGGGTTTTCTCAACAATATGGACTAGACTTCGATGAAACTTTTAGTCCTGTAGCAAAAATTACTACCATTCGAGTTCTTATGATGCTTGCAGCCAATAAAGACTGGAAACTTTGGCAGATGGATGTTAAGAACGCTTTCTTGCATGGAGAATTGGATAGGGAGATTTACATGATTCAACCAAGGGGATTCGAGAGTAGAGCTCATCCTAATTTTGTTTGCAAGTTGAGGAAAGCTCTCTATGGGTTGAAGCAGGCACCAAGAGCATGGTATGGTAAAATTGCTGAATTCTTAACTCAAAGTGGTTATGTGATGGCACATGCAGATTCTAGCTTATTTGTTAAAGCCAGAGAAGGAAAGTTGGAAGTGGTATTGGTGTATGTGGATGATTTGATTATTACGGGAGATAATGAAGGAGAAATTCGTCAAACGAGAGAGAATTTATCAATCCGCTTCCAGATGAAAGAGCTTGGAGAGCTTAAGCATTTTTTGGGATTAGAGGTCGAGCATACAAAAGAAGGGTTATTTCTCTGTCAACAGAAGTATGCGAGAGACCTGTTGGAGAAATTTGGGATGCTTGACTGTAAGCCGATCTCCACACCAATGGAACCAAATGCCAAGTTATGTGCGCATGAAGGCAAAGACTTGAAGGATGAGACAATGTATCGACAACTTGTAGGAAGTCTTATTTACTTAACTTTGACTCGACCAGACCTTTCTTTTGCAGTTGGTGTGGTGAGTCGATACATGCAAAAACCAAAGAAGTCTCATTTAGAAGCTGCTCGACGAATTTTGAGATATGTCAAAAGTACAATGGATTATGGTCTTTTGTACAAGAAAGGTGAAGAGTGCAAGATAATCGGATTTTGCGATGCTGATTATGCCGGAGATCATGATACACGGCGATCAACAACTGGATATGTTTTTAAACTAGGATCTGGAGTTATTTCATGGTGCAGCAAAAGACAGCCGACAGTATCATTATCTACAACAGAAGCTGAGTATCGAGCAGCAACAATGGCAGCACAAGAAAGCACATGGCTGGTACAACTAATGAAAGATCTACATCAGCAAGTTGAGTATGCAGTGCCACTTTATTGTGATAATCAATCAGCAATACGCTTGGCAGAAAATCCAAAGTTTCATGCAAGAACTAAGCATGTAGAGGTACATTACCACTTTATCAGAGAAAAGGTTCTTCAAGGAGAAGTTAAACTAGAGTATATCAACACAGATGAACAAATTGCAGATTTGTTCACTAAAGGATTGAGTGTCTTTAAGTTTGAAAACTTGTCTCGAGAGATCGGATTGACCCAACGAGTAAGAGCTGGTGTTGAGGGGGAGTATTGAAATATCATCACCAGCCTAAATATAGCCTATTACTTAGAAGTCTCTAATATAGTTGAATGGGTAGGTGAATGTGTGGTTGGTGTGGTAGGTGAATGTGTGGTTGGTGTGGTAGGTGTAAATGTGTGGTTTGTATTTCCTATAAATAAGTCCTCTTCTCTGCATTGAAATTATCCTCAAGTAGTAGAGAAACATACAAGCAAAGTGTTAAAGTATTTTATATAAGTGTGTGTAAGTTCTTCTTTGAGTGATCTACTTAATAATAATTAAGTACTTGTGTGCAAAATAGTGTTTGTGTTCAACATAGTTAACTGTACAGATTTTTGCACTTAATCTACATTAGTTTATACATTTAAAAGTAAGTAAATAACCATCTAGTAGTGCAAGGGTGCCTTGATAATTATGTGTTGTAGCTCTTAGGCTATTTGGTCCAAAACTACAAATTAGCTCAATGACACAACCACACATTGTCTCTCATTATCTTATGGTACACCGTGCTTTATCATTAGCATTAGCTTACATTGTAAAATCCACATCTTGTAATGTAGATAAATCTAATTATGCTTGTAACAACTGCCATAAATGTATTGGTGAAAAATGGTATCATGATTTATTGACAGTTGATATCATCCCACAGCTGAGGGCATAAATATATTTTCATCAGTAAACAAGTGTATATGGTATTGTACTTATTTTCTTCATGGAGGGAGAGGATAAAGAACAAAATCAATATGACTTCGTCGCTGAATAAACAAGCTTATGATTACTAAAGCAACAAACTAAAAAAACAATCAAATAACTAGTCCAATAATTATAGCCGGTTGGAATAAAGCAGCTAGTTTGAGGCATTCAGTTATGTCTAGAAATCAAGTTGGTCAGTGTAAAATTGAAAGCATTGTTGCTAATAACAACTTATTATAACTGGCCCAAGTTTAAGATAGATATACTATTCTACTTGAATGCACTACTGTACGAGGGATAGGTAACATTGAAAACCTCTATATGTGTGGATGCGCACGCGTGTAAAATCTCTACAATCATGGACAAAGGGGATACGCTTTTCTTTATTCATTTGTCACAATTTCGGATTCAATTGCATATTCTTCATATGTTAGTTATCCATCTATTGATCCCATTTCTTCAATTCGTTGAACTTCAAGTTTGTCTATGGTGAATGATTTTTCCAACATTCATATAACAATGATGGCATTTTCATTTGCATGTAGTAGGCTGTCACACATTGCCTTTTGTTAGAAAACCGGCAGGTGATGGCGAAGGTGCAGGCAGATCGGGCTGGTGAGGAGAGAGCTCATGGCGATGACGGGAGGTGATTTCATGGACCATGGCTCTAAATGGATAATTTCTCATGCACGTCAATGGCAGGTTTGTGCTCTTATATATGTTGCAGAAGGCGGCTTAAGGGGTGTTGAAAATGAACGTGCAGCATTTACTTCAGGTATGTTCAGGTATGTGTATTTATGTGATAATGTTGTGTACAGGGTAAATTAATTCAGTTTTCTTTATATTATATTTTTAAAATCACTTAATTATTTTGCTTGTGGAGATCATCAAAGAATTAAAAACATACTTGAAGATTGCATGTTAATTCAGTGCGGTTGTGAAACCTGTGTTAACCATCGCTGACCTATCTTAACAATTTAAATAGATTCATTGTTGAATACGAAATATTTGATTGAATCAACTATTGCTGATATGTTAATAACCTAATTCAATATCCTTCCTTATAGTTGACCAGCAGATGCTAGACAGCAAGCTGGCTGCATGCTGAGCAGATGCTAGACAGCAGGCTGCTGCTCTATTGTTTAAACAATAGTGAAAATGGCTGATATAGTGTTATCAAAAGCAGAAAACTATCCTGCTTCCAGCGTACAAACGTGAAATCAATAAAATCATCAGGACTTAGAATGAAAGGAAATTAAACTGACTTTTTTTTCTCTACTATTATCGATAGCTTTCTCTGCCCACCTATAATTCAGTTATAGTATTACGACAGATATTAAACTATTAATTACTAGCTAGACAAAAGACATACAAGACTTGTGATGTCATTTTTTAAATAAGCAATGTAATAAAGTCTTAGTAATTAAGACGAAGGTGATATATGCATAAAACACTTATATTATATAATAAAGCATAAGTTACTGTTACTAAAAGATTTTTATTTTCTTATTTTGCACTGTAAATAAAAGGTTTCTGTAAAAAAGATGGAAAACAGAGCTAGCAGAATGTTTACACCAGTTAATATATGGCTGCTGTTAGAAGATGAAGGTAACAACTTGGCAAAATGTTAAAAAGAACAAAGTAGCAACAAAACAATTTCAATTTAGTTGAGATATGCAACTAAACCAAACAGGGTAAAAGCCACAAAGTATGAAACTTAGATTACAGGAATCATATATTCCTATGTTTATTCCAAATCAAAATATAAGGATCTAAGATACGTCCAGCATCCTTTAAATCAACACTCTCCCCCAAAGCCCTTTTCAGCAACAAATAGGTGTCAAGTCCTAATACTATTGGAAAACTTATCGTTGTACTCATATAGATTGTTGGTGTCATCTGATTACAAATCTTAATAGTATTGGTGTCGCATTTCATCTCCTGTAATGTTGGATGCTCTAATTGACTAATTCGACATAGATCTTGCTTACAGCATCCTGTGTCGTGGCTACTCTGTCTACGGTGGAAATTTGGCTCCTAAGTTAACCAAAATACAGATCAAGAACATTTCTGAAGATGGCTTTGTAAGTCAAACCTATACCTTTTCGTTATTTTCTTGCAGGTGAACCTTTTGACTGACAACGGAAACAATGAAGACGACTTGATTTTTCCTCCTGATGATAGTCTTCTTAGCCAAGTAATCACATTTCCTGCATTTTACAATAGCAATATCGATTACATCTTGATCTTCTAGTGCTTTTCTACTTAATGGCGGCTGGCTGCATGCTGAGCATTCTCAACTATAAAATGGTTAATTACACTTTTCTGGATTTATTTCTTGGGTATTGCAAACATCCATTCTTTAGATTTTGATTGTCATTATTATTTATTCTAATGATACCAGTGACCCAATTGTATTGCTTCCATTTCATTCTATAGGAGAGTTTTAGCTGAAACAATGATCGGTAGATTTATTTTTTGTATGATTATACTTTTTGACTTCATATGGAGCTGCATCAATTGATATTATCGTAATTTTCTGCCATAATTTATTGTGCTAATAACTTGAGAATCTTTATATATTTTAGTTCTTGGGGTTTCAGTTTTGAAATCTAGACAATAAATATTATTATTTATTGAGCTAATAACTGGCGAGTAAAGTTATTCCTTTTGCATGATTATTATGTGATTAGCAACATCTAGACAATAAATATTAATTTAAAATTAAACTAGCCTAACCATCAAAACTGATAGTTATTAATATTGTTATATAGTATCAGTATAGTTAATTAGATATATTTCTGGGCAAGTTATTGAAATAGAGCTTGTTTATTCTATCTACAAAAACTATTTTGTTAGAATTTATGTTTAAATTGTTAATACAGCAATGCTGTGAGGCCCGGAATATAAGGTCAGGGAAAGTGCGGATGTAATAACAGCCATACACATATTTATTGCCCCCCTTATTTCGCCCTTGAATTCAAATTCGTACAAATTCGTACCCATTTCTTTCGGGCTCCATAGCACTGCTCTTGTTAATATGCATGGCCCTCCCTGGTACAAGGCCACTAAAGGCTGCCACTTTGGGTCTCCCAAAAGTTGAGTCTTGGTTTGTTTTTAGGATTTTTCGTTATATTGTACATTTTAATATAACATTCGAGTGAATTTCATCTATGAATATACACCTAGTGGATGGCTGATTAGGTTTCTAATCATAATTGTGAAAGGTGATCCTTTTCCCATGCCATAATGCATGATCTGGAGTTAACACTTTTTGTTCCTATGTCACTAAGCACTTCAAAAATAGTACTAGCTGACACACATGTCCCACGACATGAGAAAGACACTTTTTTTTTTTTTTTTTTTTTTTTTTTTTACATGGATTGCTTTTTCCTTTCTTTTATATGAATCTAACGAACATTAAAAAAGGTTGGCAGGTGTATGGGCTTGAGAAGTTAGGTGGAATGGAAAATTAGAGGTAAAAGGCAGGGAAGTGGTAAAATGAAGTGGGCAGACTAGTTATGATAGGTCAGCAATACAATACTTCACTTATCTTTCTTTAAAATTCAGTGTCTTTTATCCTAACTTGGAGTTCTGTGAAACATTCATTGTTCATGTATCTACCATCCATCAGCGTGGTGACCATTGAATGAAATGAGCTTCTTCAATGGCTTTTTTCCTATCGACGTGTCCTAAAATGCTCAGTCATCGCTTCAAATCTAATTCATACTTCATATGAAATTGGATTTGATAAGGCATCAATCGATGTTATTACTCACTCTAAAGATCATTTTGAGCTGATCTGGTTTAATTTTTTTACTATGAACAATTTACCTGAACACTTGACATAGTATCTTGATGATGTGCTTGTAAAATGATCCATTTTTTTTAATGTTTATCCAGCGGTAGTAAATTGTAAATTATTTTGATCTTTTTGCATGATTATTTTATGATTAGCGACATCTAGACAATAAATATTAATTTGAAATTAAATTATCATAACCATCAAAACTGATAATTATTAATATTGTTATATAGTATCAATACAAGTAAGCAACATATTAAGATAAGGCATGTTGTTTGTATACTAGTTAATATTGATAGAACTGGATAGCTGTTGAGTACCCAGTTTAACTAATCATTCGTTTGACTTCATTTTTAATGTGTAAAACCTATACTTGCTCAGTTGCTCTTAAGTTAAAGCTACCATATATTTTGAGGCCGATGACAACAAGGACTTACAACCATCGGATCAAGAAGAAAATGCCATCTACTCCTTTGATCGAGACAATGTTGTAATAAAAGGATTTTTTTTAATAAGTTGAAAACTAAAACGGCTTTTGTTTCTTTTTTTTAAACTAATTTCAACTTAACAAATTTCTGTATATGTTCAATATATCCAGGTTTTCGAGGGAATCAAGTGAAGATGAGCTTGATAATTCCTTATAGGTAATTCTTTACAGGACTTGCCCTTGAGTTTCCTCAAACTCATTTCGTTAATATGCATATACACAATTCTATGTTGGTCAACATTCGCATATAGTATTTGAAGGCACCCTAGCTGCTTGTTGATAAATATCTTCTGTGAGTGTTGCTAATAAGATTCTAGTCATATTGGCACATTACATCATTTTCAAATTCTTTTTCCAAAATAAGAAAGCCTTAATATCCGGGTGTTAACGAAAATGGGTAAAATTGTATGTAATTCTAAATGTTGATTGTTTTACTTATATACAGGTAATTAGCATTTCCGAAGTAAAGAGCAACAACATCAAAGAACTGTCGGTAATTAAACCATGAACAAAACTTAAACAATTATGTATTATAATATTTCATTCGTACTAGTTTTGTAGATTTGTTTGTAAATAGTTGGTACCTGGATTCATTTATCTTGTTGAAATACTATTATTGAAATGATTATGGATATTACACTACATTATCCGTTAAATGTGTTTTTTTAATTATTTAAGATTATAAATGTTGGTTTAAAAATGATAATTATGTGATTGATTATTTGTTTTAATATGGCTATTGTATATAAATGATTGTTAGAAATGATACAAGTCATTAACAGTAAATAGCTGTGATTAAAACGTGATGTACATCAACCAATAAGTTGAAGTAGCATTCCAAAAGCAAAAGAAAATGCAATTTACAAAAAAAAATTGTAGCGGAAGTAGAACGCAACTATAAATAAATAGTAGGAAAAAATTGCTTCAAAAATATTACAGTAGCATAGAATAAACGCTACAGAATATAAAAATCAAGGGTGCAAGAACCATTTTGGTTGCATTTTTAAGACGCTGCTAAAAAATATTTTGTAGGGTTTCAGAAACACTACAATATATTCATTTCCGGTAGCGTTTTCTATAATGCAACTAAAACTTTCAAACTTTTAGTTGCATGTCGTTTCGCAGCGATTATTGTAATGCTACAACAAGAATTAGAGCATTTTTTCAATGCTACGAAAAGCCTTTTCCGATGTAGTGCCATGCCTAACATGCTCTTCAATAGCATTCTTAAGATGAAGACAGTCGTTTGTATTGTGACTATCGGTTTCGTGAAATATGCAATATCGGTCGGGATTGCTTAGTTGTCGAGGGGGATCCCGAGTGAAAGGCCTTTTGAAGGGAGCAATAGGGTGAACTTCTCGATAGATCTCCTCGAGAGTGTGAGTAAGTTCCGTGAAGGTCGAGTATCTTTTTTGCCTATTAGCGCTGTTGCGATTATTCCCCATTGGAGGTTGCAGAGCAGAATCTTTAGCTTTTCCGGGATCGGGAGATTTCACGTCCTTAACAACATTAACATTGACAACCTTCTTGCTATTGTTGGCCTTCGCATCTTCTTCTCGAAGGAACCGTTCGGCTTCAAAGTAGAACTCGCTAAGGTCCCTTGGCTGGTCCCGATGCAATGAAGTCCTGAATTCAGATTTATCTAGAATGCCAGATATTGCAGCGATTAAAACCATGGAAGGGTCAGGTCGGTCGACTGAAGCGACCGCAGCGTTGAAACGTTTCAAGAACTTTCGCAGAGTCTCGCTGGGCTTCTGCTTAATGCTATTGAGAGTCATGACACTTTTTTGGGCGAGCTAAGTTGACCCAAAACTATTCCACAAATCGGGTAATCAAAGCATTCAAAGAAGTGATGGAGCCGACTCCAGCTGCATGTACCACATTGCAGCTACGTCTGTTACGAAGAGCGATAAGCACTTGGCCATGACATTTTTCAAAGCCGATAGAACATCCATTTGTCTAATGTATCTCATGAGGTGAGCAGTGGGGTCCTTGCGACCGTCATAAGGATCCAACCCTAGTAGCTTGAAGTCAGGTGGGTTCTGAGAGTTCCTGATATCCAAAGAGAGCGGTCTGCGAGTCACACAATCCATGTCCATAGAAGAAGCACCACCTCGAGTGAACCGGCGGAGGACATCCGCGATCTCTGACCTGTTCCCAAAAGCGGGCAACTGATTTTAATTATCCAAACGGCACTGGTGCCCCCAGTGTTCAAGCTCAAGTTGGGAATTGGTTGGTTAAGGGTAAAGTTTGGTTGGATTCCTACTTGAGGGGCAACATTGGGCGCAATCCTGACTCCCGGGACCGTGGGAGCGCTACCATCCAAAGCTGTGCACACCGGGGCTTGAGTGATGTTGCCAACAGCGGAGCCCGCGACTAGTCCGATCAAAGGGTCAAGGGCTGGAGCAGTGTTGGGGTTTGGGGTGCCTCCGAGTGTAGCGGGTCCGGCGTCGTTTGGAGGAGCGACGTCGGCCTGCTGATTAGTTTGTGGGGGTTGCCCCCAAGTCCTGAGTTGCAGTTGGAGGAACATTGGTACTAGTTCCAATAATATCTTCATGGCTAGTTGGCCTTGAAGTGTTCCTTATCCTTTCTTCCATACGATCGAGGAAGGTATTGAAAGCATCTTTTTGTCGCTCGAGTCGAGCGTTCAAATCAGTAGCGAGATTCTTGATCATTCCATCGACGTCTTCTCGAGTGATATAGTTTGATGGAACTTCAGTGGAAGAAAGTTCATGGCTTCCTTCATCTTCTGTCGCTTCATGAGCTTCAGTGATGGCTGGGAGCTTCTTGCACTTAACGCCCATGGTGTGAAATGGGTAAAGTTGAAGATGAGATTTGAAGACAAATCCGAGTAGTTAATCCGATGCAGAGGTCGAAGCTGTGCGTCCTCTTCCTGGCGTGTCAAAATGTTGACGGGCAAAATTGTCGCATGCCAACACCCTATGTGTGTGTGTGAACAATTGTCCAAATAAGCAGTAAAGTATAGAAATGCGGGGAGACATAGCTTTTATAGTGGTTCGGCCCTAACGCCTACATCCACTTTATATCCTTATTCATCATATCTTTGGTTGATTACAAGGCTGTACAAGTTCGGATAGTAGCTAAGTTCGAAGTGTTACAATGGAATAGCAAAATATATGCGTGTTCTACACTTTGACTAAATTGCCCTTCTTCTTCTTCGTTGAAAAGAATTGATGAAACGACCCGAACTTCCCCGTAAAGGAAAGCACGGATTGAATTGAGGACAAGACGAATCAGAACACAAACAGAAGAACATTTCATTGTTAATTACAACAATTCCATCAGAATACAAGAATATACAGAGTATGAATAAATATTACACAGCAGAAAAATATCAGAGATTACAATAAATTACATAGCAGCGGAAAATAATACAATACACAACTAGAAGAGATATACGGATACAAAGCTTTTCGGATATCATTCCAGCTGTAAACCAGGATCCTGTGAATATAAATCTGCAAAACCAAAACTACTAGCTTCCCATGTCAAAATAAAGGCACCTAGAGTTTAGGTTAAAACAATAAACTCCAGGTCAGTCATGGGACTGGTGTGAGAACTAAAACAGTTATTCAGAATGGGATAAACCTGGTCTTTCTGAATAACTCGCGTATATAATAAACAAGTGTTACACAAACACAACATACGCCCCATTCCAATTCAGAATATTCTTTTATTTAAATATTCTTACACTTTGGGAAAGGTTCCCATTAATTTTGTCAAAGATAAATTCTTTAAATTTATTCTTTAATCTCCTTTGAATATCAATTCAAATTAGTCGGGATTAGCGAACCACACCGAAGTAATCATTTATCTTAATTTCCCAATCCCAACCTATTCTTCCTGTAACAACCCGTATTTTTGAATAACATGTTATAACATAAATGGAGGCATAATTAAACTGTAAAATCTGAATCAAGGGAAACGGGCTGTGCCATTGTGTTCGTCTCGGAAAAATACGCGAAATAGAGTCCGAGTTTTCGAAAATCGGAGTCCGTATGACCAAGATATGGCCTCGCGAAGTTTCACGAAAAATCCACAAATTAAAGTATACTTAATTAAGTGAAATGGGTTGCGCAGAGAAATATATATATATATATATAATTGAAAATTAAATAAATAAATATGCAAAAATGTTCAAAACAGCGAATTGGGAGAGGGGAATAACCGAACCGGCCGATTTTTGAGGTCGACCCGAGCTCGCTGGGTCGACTAGGGGTTAATCCAGGGTGTTTAGCTGTCAACCCGTGAGCCGATTCGCTCAAATGCAGATTTTGCATTTGAATGGTTCTCATGGTTCAGCTTTAATCTAAAGGCCCTAGATGGTTCCTACACTTGACTTCTTCCCCAAGACATGCTTTGATGGCTTGGATTGAATCTAGGGTTAATCCTATGGCTAATACTATCCTAAGACTCTATAAAAAGACCCCTAAACCTATCCTAAATCACCATTATTCAATCCTACAACTAAACTATGCCAAATTTGTTCCTCTCATGGCCTCCACTCTCATGCTAAAATTTCTAACTTAATTTCTATGAGAGATTTTGAGTTCATACAAGTGTTTTCAAACTTGTATGAGTGTTCTTAGCTTGCATTCAAGTCAAGTTGCAACATTTCTATTTCAAAGCAAGGGTTTTTATTGAATTGGCTCAAGGGTTTTCATTTGAAGCTTGCATATTTGGGTTTTTGGTGCTTGCATAAGGGCTTCGTCTCAATCTTTATAATAAATATTCATTTGTGTCTTCATAGCGTAGTAAGCCCTTTTCTACTTTCTTTCTTTGAACTCTAAAGTTAAATGAATGATGCAAGTTTGGTTGATCATTATATGCAAGTTTGGTTGATCATTATATGCAAGTTTGGTTGATCATTATGCAAGTTATGTATGACACATGTTATCATGTTATGCAAGTTTGGGTTGATCATTATACACATGTTATCATGTTATGCAAGTTAAACTTGAGTTTATGGCCTTAAAGCTTCAAGCTTTATGTTAAAGGTTGCATTTTGGCAACATGAAAGTTATCATATCCCTTATGATAACTTGCATGTGAGCCTAAATGCGAACTTCTAGCAACTTCTACATGTTATTTATCACCATGTATCACTCATATGCTAAGTTTGGTTTTATGCATGCTTTTGAAGCCTAATAATGCAATATGCAAGTATATGAACATATGTACATTTCATATGCCACCATGATAAACTTGTGACTTCAATACCTTTATGTCATGATTATGCTAAGTTCCCCATTTTATCCTTTATACGTTGTTGCGATTATGTAAACGATGGGATTACGTTGGGGTTGGGTAACATTATGACATAAACATGGTTTTTATAACATAACGTGATATGTTAACTTGTAATTATGTTTTGGAAACATAATGGACATGACACTTAGCAAATATGAGTGTGGCCAACTCGAGGTTGGGTTGAGTTTGTAGCATAAATCTACCCGGACCCGCCCGGCTTAACTAGTGGCTACAAACAATAGGACCCAATGTGAGAAGTTGGTCATGTTGTGCTCGAACCCGAGGTTAGACCTAGTTGTGGTATAAAGCTACCCGGACCCGCCCGGCTTAACTAGTAACCACAACAAAGTCTAATGTGAGAGGTTAAAGCGCATTAAGTTAATTAATGCCTCCTGATTAGGGTTAAGTCATGGTCCACTTAATACTTAACCAATTTGGGCTTGATGGATTAATCGAGGTTAAGTCAGGAGCCTTGGGTACTCTTAACCGATTTAATCCACGTTTGGATCGGGTTAACCACATTTAACCCGTTAAGAAACCCTAGTTGCGTGGTCCTTTTCAGCAGTAACCTTCTAGATGTATCATAAGACCCCTAGGACTAGGCTAGGGTGGGGCACGATTACTGGGCTGATTGTAAGAGACCAAAAGAGACGGCTGAATGATGCCCCGGTTGTTCAGGCGGACCATGGTCGTGCACATCAAGTCCGGAGTTGAACACGGGCACCGGTAGGTTTGGACTGTGCATCCTGTAATGGTGTCAGAGGGTTACACCATAGGGCCTGATACACCCTAGGGTGGACCCTGCACAGTCAACTACATTACATGATTAGGCCGTATGACACCGACACTTGACGAGTTAGGCTTATAGGGAGCCGATCGACTAGACTGTGTAGTTGGACCTTGATTTAGGTCACCTCATTATATTGGGCCAAGCTTAGGCCAAGGGATCAATTCTTGTTTTTACTTGACATGTTAGAATGCTAGTACACCCGTGGTGCAAAACTTAACCTTAATTATGCGATGACACATTTATCTATCTTGTTAGTTAATCATCATGCCAGTATGTTGTTATCCTTATGTTCATCTCAGCTTCTCATGCCAGTTAACTTTACTAGTTCATAGACAGATAGTAGTAGGGCTTACCAGTCTTTTTGACTGACCTGTTTTCTTTCGCCTCTTGTCTTCCGTTTCCCCCCCTCAGGTCCTCAGGTGGGAACATTGGAGCTTAGCTTGGATCTTTCTAGCTTGCTTACTGGATTTGCTCATGTACGGGTTTGGACATTGAGCTAGCTATGATTTATCACATCACTTTGGGGATAATACTTTATGTATTTCATTTTTTCAGTTTATGCTTTTATCTAGACTATTGTTTGTTGGAAAATAATGACTAAGTACTTTATTGTAACTTAACTATGGTTTTGGAAATGCAAGTTTTATCCGCTGCTTTACTACTCTGTTTTACTTATATGTTCTGTCTTGTGATATCTGCATGCATGTTTACCTTGTTTAAACGCCCCTCCAAAGTCAGTGCCCTTGCAAGAGTGGTACTGGCGGAGGTGGGGTGTCACATTTGGTATCAGAGCATAAGGTTTACAAGATTTGAGCAAAAGTGTTTTTGAAACTTACCTTTTGAAAAACTATTTTCAAAACCAATTAAGTATTTTCCAAGAAAAGTCTAGTTATTTTAAAAAGGCTATTCCCCAAAAGCCATAGCACTATCCTTCGTTTCTTCGATCTGAATCTATCTTCTTCTTCGTTTTAGTATGGCCGATTGCTTTAACATCCCGGAAGGCGTACAAGTACCCGTCTGGTTCTGGAGATTTATGGAGGCAAGGGCGAATGAAGCCGGCCCCGCGAACATTCCTCCTCCTTCCCCCGTCGCTAACATCTCTCCTCCTCCCGTAGCTGAGGTTCCTCCTCCCCCTCAGCATCCGCAAGAGGATTTCGCAAAGCTTTGCAAAGACTTTAAGGCGATGGGTTGCAAGAATTTTGTCGGAACGGAGACTCCCGTGGAGGCAAGAAACTGGTTAAAGGAAACTGAAGACCTCTTTGCTATCTTTGATGTGGAAGATCATAGGAAAGTTCTGTTGGCGGTATGGCTATTGAAAGGGGAAGCTGCTTATTGGTGGGTAGTCACCACCACTACTAGACCCATTGAGACTTGGGATGACTTTAGGAGAAGGTTTGGACTAAAGTTTCTATCATCGACAGAAGAGAACCTTCAGCTAGAGAGGTTCCTATCACTAAAGCAAGGGGACATGACCGTTAGAGAATACATGGATAAGTTTAATCAACTTGCTCAGTTCGGTCTAGAATGGGTTAACACCGCTCGGAAGAAGGCCCTACGCTTTGCTCTAGGATTAAATGAGCCCTTGCGCGGTTTGGCCATATCTCATATACCCCTGGGGGCGACCTTCGAGAGTTTGGTGAATATGACCCTACTTCATGAGGAAGATAAGAGTGGCAAGAAGGAGGTCAAGGAAAATGAGTCCCAAGGCAAGAAGGAAGATACCGAGAAAAGAGATAAGAACAACAACAAGGCAAGAAAGACAAGAAAGTGCAACACTTCTGTAGGATTACTGGGCACATAGCCAAAGACTGTAGGAAGAAGAAGAGTAAGTTGGGCGAATGCTTTCACTGTGGAGAGCCTGGACATCTTAGCAAGGATTGCCCCAAGAAGCAAGGACAAGGGCAGAATCAGCGTGCAGGACCTTCTGGAGGGCTAGTGCATACTCTCAACATCGCTCCAGTTCTTGATCGAGGTAGTATTTCTGTAGAAAACCTTGTTTACATTTCTGATTTCCCTGTTCATACCTTGTTTGATTCTGGCGCATCGCATAGTTTTATTTCTGATTTTGTTGAAGGTTTGCACCTAAGTACTAGCCTAGTTGAGGATCCCGTTTGTGTTTCAAATCCAATTGGGGGTTCCGCCCATCTGTCTATGATTTGGGTGGATTTGAAAATTTCTATTTTGGCCGTAGAATTCACGTGTAGTGCTTATGTTCTCGGGGTCACGGGATATGGGTTGGTCTTGGGCATGGATTGGTTGTCCAGTTATGGAGCCATCCTCGATTGTGAGCATAGGGTGGAGAGGCTCATGACTCGCCTCGGTAATACCCTAGAAATTTCTTGTAACCCTAGAGGTCCCGTCATGTTATGTTATCTTGAATCTCTCGACTCGTCCATCGATGATCTGCAATCTGTAAGGGTGGTCCGAGACTATCCCGATGTCTTTGAAGAAGTTAAGGGGTTACCCCCTAAACGAGAGATAGATTTCCGCATTTATCTAGTCGATAATGCCAAGCCAGTATCATTGCCTGTTAGGCACATGGCCCCTCGTGAAAGAAGGGAGCTCAGTAAGCAAATCAAGGAGTTGCTTGAGAAGAATTTTATTAGACGAAGCATTTCTGAATGGGGTGCTCCGATGGTATTCGCTACTAAGGCGGATGGTTCGCTTCGTCTATGTGTTGATTATCGAGAATTGAACAAGCTGACAAAGAAGAATAGGCACCCGTTACCGAGGATTGATGATCTCTTTGACCAGTTTGTTGGTGCTTCTGTTTTCTCTCAGCTCGATCTAGCTACCGGATTCCATCAGCTTAGAGTAGCTGAGGATAGTATTGATAAAACTGCGTTTAGGACTCCAGATGGATTCTTTGAATGGCTTGTCATGCCATTCGGTTTGACTAATGCACCCGCATACTTCGTAGACTTGATGAGTAGGGTGTTCAGGGTGTTCCTCAACAAGTTTGTTGTTGTCTTCGTGGATGATATTCTGATCTTCTCAAAGGATGAGGAAGAACATGCCAGACATCTCAAGGAAGTGATGGATACGCTTAGAGCGCATCAGTTGAAAGCCAAGTTCTCCAAATGTCATTTCTGGAGAAGGGAAGTTCGATTTCTTGGACATATAGTTTCTAAGCAAGGCATAGCGGTGGATCCCGCGAAAGTGGTTGTGGTTCAAGACTGGAAGACTTCGAGGAATGCAACCGAAGTAAGAAGCTTTCTCGGTCTGGCAGGCTACTATAGGAAGTTCATCAGGGACTTCGCTAAGATTTCGGCCCCTCTTACTAAGTTGACGAAGAAGAACTTAGTCTTTGCATGGGACTTGGAGTGTGAGCTTGCTTTTCAAAGGCTCAAGAGAGCCCTTACCTCAGCTCCAGTTTGGCAACGTGGATTGGCACTGTTTTCAAGAGATAGTTTTCTGCGTGGGATACCGTATAGTATGTAAACGAGATCCAAGATTCACTAACGAATCCTGGAAAGCTTGCATGAAACCATGAGTACGCAGTTGGGTGAAAGCCAAGTATTTTAGGCAAAGAATAAGTGGAAGTGGAATGAGAGGCAACGATGAAATGAGTTCTAACTCATATTTTGGAAATAAGAATTAAGAACTACGGAATTGTGAAGTTAAAAGACGGTCAAGGCACGATGGGAATAAGCACAAGAAAAATGCGGCTTAGAAGACTGAAGACTAGATACGCGCATTTAATCTCTTTCTAAGAGTATATCCTGGATCCCTATTGTTCCGTAGAGCTTACTCGCATGCTATCTTTTAAGTATATCCTCTCGGTCCTATCCTCAATCTTAGTTCTGTTGCAAACCCCATAAGGAGTATGACTCGCCTGTTTGTGAGATATAGTTGGGGTGAAGATGTTCGTCACCAAACTATTTGGGCTTTATGGGATATGGGTAATAATTGATAGACTTACAAAGAAAGCCCATTCTATTCCGGTGAAAAGCAAGAGGACCGTATCACGGCTAGCATCTGTTTATCATCAAAAGATAGTGCGGCTGCATGGAGTTCCTTCTAGCATAGTTAGCGATCGTGACCCAATTTTCACTAGCCAGTTCTGGAACAGTTTGCAAGAAGCAATGGGTACGCGATTGAATCTGAGTACAGCCTATCACCCCCGAACGGATGGCCAAACCGAAAGGGTGAATAGAGTGCTAGAAGATCTTTTGAGGTTTTGTGTTCTCGACTTCGGTGGTACTTGGGAAGACCACCTTCCTCTTGTAGAATTTGCTTATAATAATAGCTATCAAGCCAGCATAGGGATGGCACCATTTGAAGCTTTATATGGGAGGCCGTGTAGGTCACCATCTTGTTGGTGGGAGACAACAGATAGACTTATACTTGGGCCCGATATGATACGGGACACATCCGAGAAAGTTGAATTAGTGAGAAGAAGGATGAAAGCGGCCCAAGATAGACAGAAATCCTATGCTGACAAGCGAAGGGCAGATTTGGAATTCGAAGTGGGAGACATGGTTTTCGTGAAGGTTTCTCCTTTGCGTAATGTGGTACGTTTTGGAGCAGTTGGGAAGTTGGCACCAAGGTTCGTAGGACCCTTCCCTATCGTAGAGAGAATTGGAAAGATGGCCTATAAGGTGGAATTGCCCGAAAAGCTAGCCGGAGTGCATAATGTCTTTCATGTCTCGCATCTCCGAAAGTGCCTGCATGAGTCCGCTGAGGTGGTTGAACCAAGCATTCTTGAAGACATTGAGGTAGAGAAAGAAGCAACCTTGAGAAAAGCTCCGATCCGTATCTTGGGAACAGAGATCAAGAAACTAAGGAATCGAGAAGTCAAATTGGTGAAAGTTCAGTGGGGTGAAGCCAACGAAGATGCAACTTGGGAAACCGAGGAGAAGATGCGTGGGCTTTATCCATTTCTTTTTGAGGGTACATTCTCGATCTCTTTTCCTAGATTGGTATATCTTCCCTTTGCTATCCATGCTTATCTAGTTTATCTTGTTTCGTAAATCTTGTCATGAGAACCTTAGGTAGAAACCCTTGGTTGAAACATGTATTTGAAACATGTTATGTTTGATGTTTGCAAGTGGTTGCAAGTGTTTGCAAGTGGATACTCGTGGATGCATAATACACGTTAGGCACTAAGATCGGCTCACACACTTTCATACCGCATATGCATGAGTGTTTATGCTTATTCATGGATGAAAATTTGTTATGCTATCACGTGGATGTTGCATATGGATGAATGTTATGTGCACTCATGTAGAGATTATAAATTATGTTAGGAATTTATATACATATGGACTCATTTCACTAACATATTTTGCATTAAGGGGGTTTACTGAATCAGTAACCTCCTGATTTTCGCATTAGATAAGTACATATACACACACCTTTGCATATGATCATACAACATTTAGAACCTTTTAAGGACAATGATTGCTCGTGGATGATGTTTTGAGTAGATGGATGATGGATGGTAGGATACGTTCTTCCTAACTTGGAGATTTCGGGGACGAAATCCTTTAAGGAGGGGAGAATGTAACAACCCGTATTTTTGAATAACATGTTATAACATAAATGGAGGCAGAATTAAACTGTAAAATCTGAATCAAGGGAAACGGGCTGTGCCATTGCGTTCGTCTCGGAAAAATACGCGAAATAGAGTCCGAGTTTTCGAAAATCGGTGTCCGTATGACCAAGATATGGCCTCGCGAAGTTTCACGAAAAATTCACAAATTAAAGTATACTTAATTAAGTGAAATGGGTTGCGTAGAGAAATATATATATATTGATATATATATATATATATATATATATATATAATTGAAAATTAAATAAATAAATATGCAAAAATGTTCAAAACAACGAATTGGGAGAGGGGAATAACCGAACCGGCCGATTTTTGAGGTCGACCCGAGCTTGCTGGGTCGACTAGGGGTTAATCCAGGGTGTTTGGCTGTCAACCCGTGGGCCGATTCGCTCAAATGCAGATTTTGCATTTGAATGGTTCTCATGGTTCAGCTTCAATCTAAAGGCCCTAAATGGTTCCTACACTTGACTTCTTCCCCAAGACATGCTTTGATGGCTTGGATTGAATCTAGGGTTAATCCTATGGCTAATATTATCCTAAAACTCTATAAAAAGACCCCTAAACCTAGCCTAAATCACCATTATTCAATCCTACAACTAAACTATGCCAAATTTGTTCCTCTCATGGCCTCCACTCTCATGCTAAAATTTCTAACTTAATTTCTATGAGAGATTTTGAGTTCATACAAGTGTTTTCAAACTTGTATGAGTGTTCTTAGCTTGCATTCAAGTCAAGTTGCAACATTTCTATTTCAAAGCAAGGGTTTTTATTGAATTGGCTCAAGGGTTTTCATTTGGAGCTTGCATATTTGGGTTTTTGGTGCTTGAATAAGGGCTTCGTCTCAATCTTTATAATAAATATTCATTTGTGTCTTCATAGCGTAGTAAGCCCTTTTCTACTTTCTTTCTTTGAACTCTAAAGTTAAATGAATGATGCATGTTTGGTTGATCATTATATGCAAGTTTGGTTGATCATTATATGCAAGTTTGGTTGATCATTATATGCAAGTTTGGTTGATCATTATGCAAGTTATGTATGACACATGTTATCATGTTATGCAAGTTTGGGTTGATCATTATACACATGTTATCATGTTATGCAAGTTAAACTTGAGTTTATGGCCTTAAAGCTTCAAGCTTTATGTTAAAGGTTGCATTTTGGCAACATGAAAGTTATCATATCCCTTATGATAACTTGCATGTGAGCCTAAATGCGAACTTCTAGCAACTTCTACATGTTATTTATCACCATGTATCACTCATATGCTAAGTTTGGTTTTATGCATGCTTTTGAAGCCTAATAATGCAATATGCAAGTATATGAACATATGTACATTTCATATGCCACCATGATAAACTTGTGGCTTCAATACCTTTATGTCATGATTATGCTAAGTTCCCCATTTTATCCTTTATGCGTTGTTGCGATTATGTAAACGATGGGATTACGTTGGGGTTGGGTAACATTATGACATAAACATGGTTTTTATAACATAACGTGATATGTTAACTTGTAATTATGTTTTGGAAACATAATGGACATGACACTTAGCAAATATGAGTGTGGCCAACTCGAGGTTGGGTTGAGTTTGTAGCATAAATCTACCCGGACCCGCCCGGCTTAACTAGTGGCTACAAACAATAGGACCCAATGTGAGAAGTTGGTCATGTTGTGCTCGAACCCGAGGTTAGACCTAGTTGTGGTATAAAGCTACCCGGACCCGCCCGGCTTAACTAGTAACCACAACAAAGTCTAATGTGAGAGGTTAAAGCGTATTAAGTTAATTAATGCCTCCTGATTAGGGTTAAGTCATGGTCCACTTAATACTTAACCAATTTGGGCTTGATGGATTAATCGAGGTTAAGTCAGGAGCCTTGGGTACTCTTAACCGATTTAATCCACGTTTGGATCGGGTTAACCACATTTAACCCGTTAAGAAACCCTAGTTGCGTGGTCCTTTTCAGCAGTAACCTTCTAGATGTATCATAAGACCCTAGGACTAGGCTAGGGTGGGGCACGATTACTGGGCTGATTGTAAGAGACCAAAAGAGACGGCTGAATGATGCCCCGGTTGTTCAGGCGGACCATGGTCGTGCACATCAAGTCCGGAGTTGAACACGGGCACCGGTAGGTTTGGACTGTGCATCCTGTAATGGTGTCAGAGGGTTACACCATAGGGCCTGATACACCCTAGGGTGGACCCTGCACAGTCAACTACATTACATGATTAGGCCGTATGACACCGACACTTGACGAGTTAGGCTTATAGGGAGCCGATCGACTAGACTGTGTAGTTGGACCTTGATTTAGGTCACCTCATTATATTGGGCCAAGCTTGGGCCAAGGGATCAATTCTTGTTTTTACTTGACATGTTAGAATGCTAGTACACCCGTGGTGCAAAACTTAACCTTAATTATGCGATGACACCTTTATCTATCTTGTTAGTTAATCATCATGCCAGTATGTTGTTATCCTTATGTTCATCTCAGCTTCTCATGCCAGTTAACTTTACTACTTCATAGACAGATAGTAGTAGGGCTTACCAGTCTTTTTGACTGACCTGTTTTCTTTCGCCTCTTGTCTTCCGTTTCCCCCCCCCCCTCAGGTCCTCAGGGTGGGAACATTGGAGCTTAGCTTGGATCTTTCTAGCTTGCTTACTGGATTTGCTCATGTACGGGTTTGGACATTGAGCTAGCTATGGTTTATCACTTCACTTTGGGGATAATACTTTATGTATTTCAGTTTTTCAGTTTATTCTTTTATCTAGACTATTGTTTGTTGGAAAATAATGACTAAGTACTTTATTGTAACTTAACTATGGTTTTGGAAATGCAAGTTTTATCCGCTGCTTTACTACTCTGTTTTACTTATATGTTCTGTCTTGTGATATCTGCATGCATGTTAACTTGTTTAAACGCCCCTCCAAAGTCAGTGCCCTTGCAAGAGTGGTACTGGCGGAGGTGGGGTGTCACACTTCCCATGAAGTAAAACTGGTAGTACTTCATATCTAACACCACGGTGTTATCGTTAAATTCAATTACCATTTCACGTTCAAATCTAATTAAAGATTTAACTATCGCCTGGAGCAAAACTGGTGATACTCCATTTTCGACCGTTTCAATCTAATTAAAGATTCATTAAAACTCCACTTAGTTTTAATCTTTAACTGGGTTAAAGAATCAGTGTCATTTAAAATACGGTTCACGATAAACCCAAAATCACATTCCATTAATTATCGGGTTAAAGAACAAGTGTTATTTAAAACACTGTTCACGATAAACCCAAAAATCAATACCAATTCAATTCCAATTAAATATCATTTAATTGGTACACTTCATTAAATCTAAATAAAAAGATTTAATCTTTTTCTCCACTGGGCTTAAGAACAGTGTTAATGAAGACACCATTCACGACAAACCCAAATCACATTTGATATTAAATACAAGGCTCTGAATAGAAAATATATCGGCTTATATTCAATATCAAATTCTGCGACCAACAAATATCGTATTGGAAATAACGATATATATATATATATCTTTCAAATTTCCATAACAATATCTGTATAATCACGAAATCCAACATCGAAATATTCCAAAGACAATTTCGATTCAAATCCATTCCAATTCAATTGTTGGAAATTCTGGTTTCTTTTAAAACCATTTTCAAATTCAATTTATTTATTTCCAAAATAAATTGATTTTAATTCTAGTTCAAAACTAGTTCCTTTCGATAAAAATCTATTTTTAT
The DNA here is from genome assembly GCA_030737875.1 of Allium sativum. Lineage (NCBI taxonomy): Eukaryota > Viridiplantae > Streptophyta > Magnoliopsida > Asparagales > Amaryllidaceae > Allium > Allium sativum. Next base: position 197,699,368 of record CM060925.1, on the reverse strand, counting down.
CTTTTCAAATATGGAGTTTTTCATCCCAACTCTTCCCAAATCATTTCTTATGATTTTACACAAATTATTACTATTTTTAATAATTTTATCAAGGCCCGTACAGTCGATTTCCATCAACGGCCATCGAACTGCACTTACAGCGACCTTTTCCAAATTTTATTTGGACATAATTCCAAATCCAACCGTTAGATTTCTAATTTCTCACATTCGTTAGAAAACTCTTTTCGATACGAACCACACGGTTCCGGTTTTAGGAGAATCCGACGGTCGGATCTCCCGTAATATCCGTTCGAAGTCAATGGTCGAAATTCACGAACGACCGCGGCGCAGCGCGTTCTATTCAGGCCATTATATTATATATATATATAATATATAATATATACTTCGTCGATTTCCTTTCGAAACGAATTTTATAAATCGTTTCAAATTCGTTTTCAAAACCATTTCAACCTCCTTTTCAAATTCAAATCAAAATCGAATTTTTTTCCAATATAAATTCATTTTAATTCCATTTCAAATCGATTTCAATTCAATTTCAATTCAATTTCAGTTCGTTTTCAATTCAATTCAATTTCAATTTGAATTCATTTATATTCAATTTCAATTCGAATTCATTTTCAATTCGAATTCATTTCATATTGATTTACATTCAATTTCAATTCGATTCGAATTCATTTTATTTTCAATTCAATTCGAATTCTAATTCCTTTCAATTCAATTCGAATTCTAATTCATTTCAATTCAATTTAATTCGAATTTCTTTTCTATTCAATTCAATTCGAATTCATTTTCTAAAATATTCGATTATTGAAATCACTTTTCAGTATTCATTAAAAACAAATAAAATCGATATAAGTATCGTTCACGTCAAAATGGCGTCAATCTAATCAACACGGCTTCATATATTATATTTTCAAATATTTCTATTCAAATATTTCTTTTTCAAATATTTCTATTCAAATATTTCTTTTCCAAATATTTCTATTCAAATATTTCTTTTTCAAAACTGGAATGAGGCCCAATCAATTACCATATAATGTTAATTATATGGATTTTCTACAACACATGTATACAATAACAACGATGAATAATCAACCATCATCCAAAGTGCATTCTACACTGTATAAGCATCAAATATAAATATTTAACGCTCATAACAGTCTGTCCATCAATCGATCGACATACAGCTAATTATTGGGATTAGTGTATGTCGTATATCATCCCAATACCCGTGTGGGGTTTCAAACAATCAAACACAGATTTTATTTGTGCAGTTGGGCGATGTGTAAAATTTATCGTCCCAATCAATATCGGTCAAATGTGTGTATATAAACAAATCATTCGATTTGTTTATATTAATTTATTTCATTTCATATACACGTTAAAAATTCTATTTTTAACTATATAATATTTTCCACTATAAAATATTTTATTTCGTTTCACATCACACAATCAAATACACATCAAAATCAAACAAACAAGCATACAAGCCGTCCATGGTCTGTGGACGACGGGTGTCAGGTGCTACTAAACACCATCTGCATCCTAGTATATATTTTAACTAGAAAATTAAATTAAAAGTGAGAAGTTCTCACCTTAGGGATCCACTCCTCCATTCTATATTTCTGAACGGCTCGGATTTGATTCCCGTCGATACCATCGCTATCTTTTCCCGCTGTTCATAGCAAAAATCGCATTTTTAACATGGTGTTCATATATTTAAAAATCGCTATTTTTATACCGCTACTCATATAAAAATTATATTTTTATATCTCTACTTCTTATATAAAGATCAAATTTTTATTTATACTTCATCTATATAAAATTCGAATCTTTCTTTGTTATATGAATATATAAAAATCATAGTTTGCTTTGCCTTTCTAGATAAGAAAAATCATATCTTTTCCTTTTCAAAGATCTCATCTCTATTTTTCAAAGATCTCATCTTTTCCAAATAAAAATATCGTCTAACTAAGTTAAAAATCTAATCTTTCTTCACTTAAAAATATAATCTTTCTTCGTTTAAAAATCCTAGCTTTTCATACATATAAAAATCCTATTTTTACTTCTTCTACATAATAAAAATCATATTTTATACCGCTCTCTTCATAATAAAGATTATATTTTTATTTCATAAACATATGTAAAAATCCAATTTTTACTTCATAAACATATATGGAAAAATCTAATTTTTCTTCATAAACATATATAGAAAAATCTAATTTTTCTCTTTGAAACATATATAGAAAAATTGAATTTTTATCTTTGAAACATATATAGAAAAATCTATTTTCTCTTTGAAACATATATAGAAAAATTGAATTTTTCTCTTTGAAACATATATAGAAAAATCTATTTTCTCTTGTTTTAAAAATCTAAACTTTCTAACATGAACCTATATAAACAAAAACCAGATTTTATCAACATGAATTTATAAATTGATTATACATAGAAAAGCTCACCTTTTTTTTTCTTGGAAAAAAAATCAATTTTTTTCATTGTAGGAGGATCCACGGGGTCGGAGGGCTGGCCAGAGGTGGTGCAGACGGGCGGGGGGTCCGGGCTGAGGCGGAGGGGGGCGGCGCGAGTCCCACGGCAGCGGAAAGGGTGGGCTAGGGTTTCAGATTCGCGGATTTGGAGGCTGAGAGGGGTGGAGAGAGAAGGAAGAGGGAGGAGAGGAGGAAGAGGAGGGAAGGAGAAGCTCCGGCGCAGCCACCAGAGGGGGGGGGGACGCGCGATGGAGCAGCGGTAATGGGAGGAGCGTGTTTTTTTATTATTATTTTGTTTTCTGAAATGAACGTGAGAATGGAAGGGAAGAGAGAGTAAAGGGAGGAGGGTTGACTTAGTTATTTACTTTATTTATTATTTTTAATTCTCAAAAAGCAACTTTTTATTTCGAACTCGAAATCGAACCCACCGACTGTCATCCCTAGCTAATTACCGCCATTCCGAACATAATGGGATATGTATCGTAGGCTAATTCCATCATTTCGATCAGTTTCCATTTAAATTAACATTTAAATCCTTGTATATTGAATTTGAACGCACATTTCACTTTATCGGGGCCACATACTAACTAAAAAAATTCCCAAAAAATATTTTCTAGCTTCGTATTGACGATATGGTCCTAACAAAACTAGTTTCATCGAATTCCGAGACCGTTTGAAAAATGACCAATTTCCAGTCGATTAAAATCAACTGAAACTGGTCAAACGAGTTTAACTTCGCCACGCTCACATATTGATTCGAAAATTTATGAAAATTGGAATCTAGCAATAATTTGACATCGCGGATCCAACAAAAGAGGTTTCGTCGAAATCCGAGGTCGTTTGCAAAATAGCTATTTTTAAGGGCCGAAATTCCATAACGACTATTCTAAATTTTCAACTGGGCATATCTTTTGATTCTCGCTATGAAATTTCAATTTTTCGGATTCCTTGGAAAGATATTCACAATTAGATTCTATTATTTTTGGTTTCACTAAAATCCGCTTTATTTTGAATCCTGTACATTCATTTGAATTTTGAAATCGAATTATCGAACTACCGCGCCATTTTCAATTCCTTTTATATATACAAATAAATTTTTATATTCTAACGACGACGTATATAAATATATACGTTCTAATTCTATTCAAAATAAATTTCTCGCCGATATTATTTAAAATAATCCATTTTAAATATTCAAAATTCGCTAAAATTGCCAAAATAAATTTTTTAAATTGGCTCGGATTTCCGGGTTATTACAATTGAGTTGGTCAACAATATCTGAGTTTGGTGTTCATATCCATGAAGTTTAAAAATAGCATAACAATCCTTGTTAATGTTCAAGTGTTGAAGGAAAACATGCATGCCATGTTTTAATTATCCATCTCATCTCCCATGGCCATGTTGGAGGTGTTGGAAGCCATTAATGAGTGTTTGGAGCTCTCAAGGTCCAAAAATTCCAAGGGAGAAGGATGCCAATGAAGGCCAAGGCTTGGGATGTTTATAGGAGGAAGGTTAGATGGGATTATGTGAGTTGTGGGACCCACCAAAGCCATTTTCGCACCCAAAACAAGGCCATATGTAGAAAATTCGCACCTTGGTGCAGGGTTCGAAATTTCGACCCCACCCAGGTGGGGGTTCAAAATTTCGTCCCCATGGGGGGGGGGTCGAAATTTCGACCCCAACGAGGGAGGGGTCAAAATTTCGTCCCCACGGGGGGCGGGTGGTCGAAATTTCGACCCTACCGGGGAGGGGGGGTTTCGAAATTTCGACCCCACCAGGGTGTTCGAAATTTTGAACATCCAGGTAGGGTGCAAAATTTCGACCCCACCAGGGGTGCGAAATTTTGAACACCCTGGAGAGGTTCGAAATTGATAGAGAATGACGTTAAAATCATACTGCTGAGGGAATTGAAATTCCTGAATGCGAAGTGAAGGGATCCGAGTTTTCATGAGTCTAAACTAAAGGAACTGTGGGGCCCGCACCCCCACCGATGCTGCGCTCGGACCCGCTTGATGGCTCGCCTTCGGCTCGAAACACGGCTCGACTAAGAGTTCATTGGGCCCGACAGATGCCATCTGATAGAGGCTTCGAGTCTCCTTGTGTTTGCGACGCGACTTCGACCCAAGTGCTTTGTATTTTTTGACGCCTGAGCGCGTTCGCTCACCAAATACTTGAAGTGTGACAGCTTCGACAAAAAGCGTGTCAACAAGCAGTCGCTTAGCTCTTGTAGTCTTTACTAGTTGAGGGAGGGGCAGGGATGGGTCCATAGCCACCGTGAAAACAGACCCTAGGTATATCTGTATATAGAGGCTCTTTAAAGACGGGCCTGTGTAGATATGGAAAAGCTCCTGACCGAGTTCTATGTGTCTTGTATCGCCCTGCCACGGAACTCAGTGCACATTAGAGGATGTGCGATTGAGGCATTGAGCTACAATTAACAGCACATACGAGGGACAGTCTAGATACATGCATATCTGCTCTGGGTGGTGTATCGTAGACTTGGGGGCATTACTCCTATAACGAACTGGGATTTTCGACCTCGAAAATCAACACAAACCCATGTCGACTATTCAAACATCAGAAATATCAGATCATTAATAGAAAGAAGCTAGAGGGTGAGAAATAGAAAGAAAGAAAATTAGAATAGAAGAAGAAGATCACCAAAGAACAGAATCAGAGTAAACACGAATCTCACAGTGGAACGAATAAAATAATTTATATAACGACTTTTGAAATACAAAACTATAACTGTATATACATACCAATATAACACATAACATCACAGGGGAAATAAACTCTATATATGTCTAATGTTGAAGCCTCCTACGCCAAGATTCTTCAAGTATATCTGTAAAATCCTGACTACTTGACTTCCCGTACAAATTTGGGCACCCAAGAGTTTAGAGAAAACAAAATAAACTCTGGGTCAGTCATGTGACTGGTGTGAGTAAACTCCAAACACTTGGTTTAACTTTTCCAAATCCTTGTCAAAAGCAATGATAATCGTAAGACTGATCCACATATAAACACGAGTGGTTTTTACCTTACGATAACCCAAATCATTTTCTAAAATAATATTATTCTGATATTATAATAGTGTCTAATACAAGTACTTAGAAATCTAGCAGAACGTTTTCATCTCACGTTCTACATATATAATATACAATCAAAACCATGGGCTCTTATTAGGGAATGGATTTCCATCTCTGACAAGGTATGAAACCACCTTCCGATCAGTGTACTCTAGAAGCTATACACTAGAGTTCAACAAGAACATCTTGTAACTTGGCCACACATGACCGGCTATTCATTTCACTTGAATGTTCCGAATATATTATCACCTTACGGTTGGTATACCAACATAACCGTTCCCAGGAGATACAGAATTGAAACCATATCTTTTAACATATATATGAATACTCTCTAGATGGTAACAATATACCCTAATTGGGTACGACCCACTTAGCCATGCTGCCTGCCCGATTTCTGTCATTTCCCAGTTGATGAGGCTTGAGGTCATAACGTATCTTTTAACAGATCACTCATTTATTTACTTTGAATGCCACATCGCCATACCCGTCAAATCACAAATTGATTTCCCCAAAAATACCATGGGTATAAGTTAAGAGAAACGAATTCTCCCGCCACCAACGTAAATACGTTTGAAACAATCAACTTACGCGATCTGCCATATATACTCTGTCAGACATTCGTTAATTCCAGTTGTCCTGGGATTGGACAACCCGAAGGAATTATTCTGTAAATCCATCATAGGCAATTTCTACCTAGGATGGCCAGAATAACCCTTACATAAACTCCATCTTTAATTGTCTTCGATATATTTGATTCGAACGATAATGCCCATACGGAGTGGTTTCCAGATAACAAATCTAATCCCGGTCTCTTCGTATGGACAACGGAAATGGTCAAAAACTTTGATAGCCGGTGATTTAACTATCAAAGGAAAACATGTGTACAAACAACGGTCGTATTTCCAAATGGAAATCTTACCGATCAATCATCATTCAACACTTTTCCTTTTTAAATTAATTTATTCATTTTCCCATTTCCCGTTCCCATATATTCGTAAATCCTTATTTTCTAAATTTAGAAAATAAACGTTATTAACATTGGAAAACATTCCCATTCCTTATTCACGCATCACTATCCATTAGTCCCTAACCGTAAACCAGTAAGAGAACAACTCCCTAAGTATTAACCCCAAAGGCCGAAACCAGTATCAGATCAATACCCAGACAACTGTTCAACTTAACTAATCTCCAGTCAGTTTCTAATTCTTTTAACTCCATTTTAATTCCTATTTCAAACCCTATTTCCTTTAAAAATATTTTATTAGCAAAATATTTACTTTAATCTATTTTTCTCATAGAATGTGAAAATATTTCTTTATAAAATCAAAATAGTTTGATTTCGTATTTAAAAACAATATCTCAAACCCAAATTCTATTTATAGACTATTTGTAAAAATCTATTTATAACTCCCTTTATAGCTGCTACGTTCACAATCGATTTCAAATATCGGTGTTGGAACCGATTTTACTTCTCTTATAAATCTCAGACTTATATATTCCATTTATCAAATGATAAATATTTTATTTAATTTATAAATTATTATTATAACTTAATCTTATCAATTTATTTGTTAAATACAGATTCTATTTAAAATCTACTTTGAATAAATCTTCCCATAATTCTTTTATATCTCGCCAGTTCCCCTTAATCAATATCATGTTACATTTGTGTGCGAAGCACAGGTCGAAACCTCCCTAATGTAAAATTCTATTTTTATAATCCTGTAATTCTCCCAAAATATTATATTTACTCCATATACTCACTTATTTACCTCTTATGACCTTAATTTGGTATTTATACCAAAAACGCCCTTTTAAAACATTCATATAAATGTTAAAAATCTTACACAGAAGTTCTTATTTAATTTTCCAAATAATTTCCTTTTTATAAAATCCATTAATTTTATATAAATATTTTATTTTTAATATACACTTTGAAAATTCCCTTTTTACATTCCAGTATTTCTTATGGTATTTAAAATACCAAATAACAAGACCAGTTTCATCATAATCAATCACCGATTATATATCACATCATATATCACGATATATATAAAAATAGTATTTTAAATATTGAGGAATACAGTTGGATCCCTCCAACCTGTTTCCCTGCATCCGCAGATGTTAAACAATATAATTAATATCAATTATATTTCAATATGAAATATTCTGATAAACAGAATTAATATTTGATTAACGATATATATTTATATATCGTTATCTATATTATCAACCAGTTAATTAGCAGTTTATCTAAACAGTTAACACACAACAATCAACCAGCATTTATCAATTCTAAAAATACGTCATAAAAATATAAACTGATCAGAGTTAGTGAGATTACTCACCTTGGTCAGTTATCGTTAAATAATGATTTACCCATCGGTAAATCTGATCAGGCGCTTTATTTGGCGTAAAATATAACGAGTTCCAAATCGCCCCAACTAGCTTGTACATGTAGCCGATGTCGTTACAAATCTAGTATAATTTATTTTGTCTGATTATAATATCGTATGAGATATATATGGTGATAAAATTTTGAAATGAATTAACGGTATTAATTAAATTAATGAATTCACCTTATTTTCGTTTACATCTAAAGTATAATCATAACTTATACTCAATAACTAAACTATATTGTCAAGTAAACCTCACTCCATTATCCTGCCAAACAGCAAGTAATCCATTCCAGTTTCGCTTCTGCACAACTCCACTTTCTTGCGACATACTCTTTTTTTTTTTTTTTTTTTTTAATTTATTTATTTGAAAACTGGGCTTACATCATTTACTTCGGCCCATAACCTCGTTAAGCCCATACCTGAACCATTTTTTTCTTCTTCTCCGTTTTATCAAATGCGAGCTCTGTATGTGTCAACAAGCCATGGTCCATCTTCTACTCCAACTGCGGCTTCTCTGATTTACCATAAATCAAACCAAAGAATCCAAAGTCCTTCTCATCCAATTCTCTGATTATACATCCTTCACGCTGACAGTAAAACAACGTACCTATATTATTACTTTTCGAACTCTTCTAGTCTTCTGCGCCCATACTACTCTTGCTTAAATCCATGCTTCACGCTACACAGTAATGAATAGTGATACCAAATACTATCAAACCCCTTACCACTCTTTTTTTTCCAAAAATCAGACTTGCCGCTCCAGTGTATTCCTTCTTCAGTTTATCAAAATCGTGACCCCTACAGTAATGTTCTCCTCCTTTTTAAGTATTGAAGCACGTAGGCTCCAGGTCTTGTTATTTTGAACTGGATTGGCAACTTTGTTGGAATTTATTAATCCTCTTGATATCACAAAACCAATTGACAACGTGACGAGGAAAATCTTAGTTTATATCCAGGATTATAGTTGCATATTTTCTGATGAGGGACTATTATTTTCATTAGCCCCTTCACGTGTGGCTTATTTGAGCCATCTACGTGAACATAGTACAGTGGAGAACGTATGACGGTTAAGCACATGTATATTTTTTTGTATTGGCTCTAATCCTGAGCTTTGTTACCATGTTAGATTTTTTTTATTAATTCTCGGATAAAATGATAACGTACCTCAATATGCTTTGTGTGAGCATGAAACACTGGATTTTTTGTCATTGCCACAGCCGACATATTGTCACAGTAGATTTTGCCAATATACCGAGCATCTTGTGATTCATTTTCAGCGGATAAACAAGAGTAGAAAATCTGGTCTCACTCTCTCCCCCTGTTTCAACACCGAACTCAGCAAAACTAACAGTATTGAAATCTCCTTCCCACTCTCTCCCCATTACTTCAAACTCGACCACCATCCGACTGCTGCTTCGAACAGCACGTCACCAGCTTCCCGCGTAAAACCAGCAAACCACACTACCACCAAGTCCAAAAATATACATATATATAGATACGGTTTTTCTCCCTAAATCCAAAAACAAACTCAGATCCGAGCTTTGTTACCTATATCTCCTGTTGTTGCAGACCCTTAGCTCACGCCATGAAATGTTTGACTCGTCAAGATTTTTCGGTGAACACCGTAATTCTCATATGGGATTGAAGAGAAAAGCGTAGAGATCTCATATATATATATATATATATATATATATATATATATATATATATATATATATATATATATATATATATATATATTTACGTGATTTTAGGAGGTATATGTGATTTTTAATAATTGCAGAAAGATTTGATTTTAAAGGAGGAGTTCCGTTATAATTTCCTTGCGTATGATCCGTGAAATAAAAAAAAAGGTAAATGGAGCTATCGTTCTGTATTTATAGAAGAGAAAACTTAAGTCTTAAGGTATTTCAGTAGAGGCTACGACAGACTGTTCACATAGGTATGCATTGATGTAACAATTCAAAGTTTTTGTTTCATAGTTTTACCTAGGTCTGTACTAAATTTGACAGTACTACTAATAGCTTAGGATAGAAGAAAATAAAATATAACTTAGTGGTGAAGCTTGTATTGTACAGTTTGGAATATCAGCTACGAAGCGGTTTCAACGTACCCCCTCGCGTAATATTGTACACAACATCACATTTTGACAGGGTCTCGTTGTATGCTAGCCCGTTGATATATGCCATTGAAATGCTTTAAAGCATGTACTACGTGCATCTTCAAGACATGGCATCTTCGTCCATTCATGATTTTTTTTCTTTTCTGATGCAAGTTAGTCATACCCAAAAACGAAACATCATTGTTGAAAAAAAAACACATGTAAATCAGACTTATTTCTCTTTTAATAAACATCAAAAATTTCCGTTGGTTTACGGACCGGTATAGGCAGAAATAAAAATACCGTCGTATCAAGCAATGTATCACGATTCCAAAAATATAAAAATATAGACAAGTTAGCTTATTCTGTGGAACCCTAAAATGCTGATATAGAATGTAAAATACTTCAAATAAAAAGTTTCTTATTTTCCAAAATAAAAATTATAGAAAAATTCTAAAAATTTAATTATAACTACATTTAAAAAATCTTATTCAAATTCAAAACAAATAATTTATTATAATTAAATTATCGTTATGCTTCATAAACGATTCCATAGCGACTATTTGAAAATTTGATTTGGACATAACTTACAATCTATAAAGCGAAATCTCCATTTTTCTCTTCCATTAGAAAAATATAGCTTAATAGGTTCGAACGTTTCTTGTTTCAATGAAATCCAACTTATAACGAATCATGTATACTTAGTTCAAGTTCAAAACTCAATCTTACAAATTGTCGCGATATTATGAGCTCGATTATAATTTATATTATAATTAATACGTTCAACGTCGTTTAAAACTATATTTGTTATTATAATACAAATATAAATTTGACTAAATATTTAATATTACCCAATTTATACAATATCGCCAATCCAATTGTTTTCGACTATCTTGGAAATTAAATATATTATTATCCCGTTAATATATTAATTAAATAATAAAAAAAATTTAACTCAAGTTATCGATATTGCCAAATCAATATTTAAATAATGAAATAAATTAATTATTAAATCGCTAAAATACGGGACGTTACAACTCCGGTATGAGATCTGATTCGATCGAGGGTGGCAGTCCGTATGCTTACGTAGCATAGTGATGACAGATATATGCTGATCGTAACATTGTTATATAGGGATCTGCACGTCACTCGGCATAAGATGAGGGACTGCGAGCATTTCGGTGGCATTACAATGAAGACCGTGCGAGTGGGGTACCATGGGATGTACCTTGATATTAGGGGTAGCTACACATATACAGTCTTAGGTTAATCCACTGGGAAGTAAATGGGTACGACATGTGTGTAAGCCTTGAGTGACCCAAGTAACCTAATAAATAAGAAAATATGATTGAACGGTATATGTAGGATTATCCAAAGTGTATAGTTTAAATCCAGTCACCAGAACTTGTGTTCTGACCCCCTCTCCCCCTCATAACATACTCGTAGTTTAGATTTGTGGCAGCGACATGATAGCCTTGGATACTGGTTAGGTAGTATTATTAATATAGTAAGGTTATATTTTGATTATATTATATTTTATCCATTCCAGTGTGAGATATTTTTTGAGCTCTAACATATTTTATGTCTCTGCCTTTTCTGCAGGATACCAGAGCAATTCAATCCGAGTTTCGATAGATTGGAATTTTTGAAAAAAAATTCGGTCTGTCGAAATTGGGGTTGTCACATGCCTTGCCTTGGCCAACTCGGCGGTGACAAGGATTTTTATCCCTTTGTGATTAACCGTTCTTTAGTTACCTTGATTCTTGAGAGGGTTTCTATATCCAGAGTCATGTTGGCAATCCTTTTCTTAAGGATTTTTACTAGACTTAGTTTGATCCTTTTACAAATTCCCATAGTTGGTTCTTATTGAAGAACTTAATGATCATCCCTTCGTGGATCCTGCAGTAGTTAATCTAATGTCCATCCATCATGTGATAGTGACAATAAGGCCCTCCCAATTTTCTTTGGTGTTTGGGCTTCTTTTTTGTAGATGGCCAATAATTGAGCTCGTGTCGGGTTAGAAAATAGATATTTTCCATTGAAGTAGTAAAGTAGTATCCTTTAGGTAGCCTTGGTGTAAACTTTCTTTCTTGTTGCGGAGACTTAGCTCTTTCAAACCTTATTGCTTCATTCATACTCTTGTTTTCTCCTTCCAAGATAGGATGGGGATGGAGATCTACCCTTTCAGACCATTTCGAAGCGAAGCGGTTGAAATCGTCTGTTATTTGTTCCTCGAATACCATTCCTTTGATTCGTTCCTGGAGAGCCTTCCTTATAGGAGAGAAGATGTTATACTCCTTTGATGTAGAACTGTTTAGAGGAAAGGTTAGGGTTTGTTTCAGGTAGGAAGGGCTACTGCTCCAATAACTAGAATCATATTGCTCTACTTCCCTTTTCTTCTTAATTACTCCTGGGAGGAGGGTTCCGGTTCTGCAGAATTCTTTTGAATTCTTGTTTGATCCCGAGTTTGTTAGAGCGGATGGCTTCCGGAAGGCTTTTACTTCCGGGAGTAGGATTCTGGTCATGGGTTCTCGATCTTGCCGCCGACACTTTGTGGAGCTTTCTTTTGCGATTCAGGTGAAAGGTTGCTGGGTCCGCCACCTCTGTTGGTATCGACACTAAGCAGATTAATGTGGATAGCTTGTCTCCCTTTGAGGTTCTAGCTTTCTAGTGGTTGGCTCCTGAGGAGTGTCCCGGTTTTTCGGAAGGTTGCTGTCATTGCTTTTCATCTCCTAATGTATCGGCATTAAGCAAGTTAATGCCAATAACCCCTTTCATTCTTTTAGGTTCCGGTTGGTAGGATTCTTTGTCTATCCCTTCATTGGCTTTCGGTCTTGGGTGGCCTTCTACTGATCGTGCCGGAACTACCTTGACGCTATTCCCTTTTGTATAGTTTTTGAGATTTTCACTTCGGTGATGGTGTCAGTTGCATATCTCCCAGAATATTTCCTCACGTTGCCTGCTTTTTCTTGTGTCAGGCTTTGTTGATGGGAGACTCCTTTCCACTTGTGGTGATCTGTTACCCCTTCACTGCCAACCAGTACCGGATTCTTTATTTTGGTAGTAACGACACGATTCAGATTCTCAGGTTTATAGATTACTTAATGTATAATTAAGTATAACTTATTGCATTTCATAAGTTTTCCCTTCTTTTCTCTACTTATTGCAAGCAGCAGGTTTCAGGTTTCCAGATTAATTAATTTACAATTAAGTACAACTTATCTCATTACATAAGTTATCTCATTTTCTCTATCGTTTATTATAACCTAAGTTATAGTTTTCACTTGTCCCTAGGACAATCCCGGCTATTATCTTTCCATTTCCCCTTCAAGTTTATTCATAATAGATTATTATCATTCCCCGTTCATTTTAATATTTACTGTTGTAACATTCATTCATTTTCATTAATTCCAATTAATGCCATTTATTTCTATCCTGTTATATACACATATTCATATTTATGCATTTGCACCAATCCTCTCACATTAAGCCAACCACTTGTGGATGTTGGATTTGCCGAGCGGTTCCAGGCAGACTTCTACTACAAGTTGAACTTAACCTCGTGTCTTAGCACTGTTGTATGTATGTTTACGCACCAGACCCCTCACATTAAATTAATCACTTGTGGATGCTGGATTTGTCGGGCGGTTCTGGGCAGACTTCTACCACAAGTTGAATTTAACCTTATGTCTAAGTGCGGTTACAATTTTCTATTTACTGTAAATTTAGGCATATTCATTCTTCCAAATTTTACTGTAATTCTTATTTACAATCTTTTGGCATAATAATATTCTTAAACAAATATTCATGTTCATTGTAAAAATTTTAATTACAACATTAATAGAAATTCCCGATTCACACAGATAATTTATGGAAATAGGCTTTATATAGCAGAAATTTTCTCAGTTCAAGTTTCAGGATTACAGTACTATGGAAGTTCCATCATTTATACGAAGGATACAATTCATTTTTAATTACAACAATAATAGTTTCAACAAATTTTAGCAGGTTAAACATTTCAGCAGATTAATTATTTCAGCAGAATAAACATTTCAGCAGGTTACAACAGGTTAAACATTTCAGCAGATTCATTATTTTAGCAAATTTATTATACATATGAATGGGGAATACCAAACGATAGATATACCATTATCAAAAAGGCACAACTTAAATCCACTCCCCTGATAGCTTTCCAATTCATGCAGCTGGTCCAGAACTAGCATTCCATGGCTCTCCTAACTGAATCTAGAATCTAAATAACCATGGATTCATAATTCTCAAACTAAAATAAAAGGGGAAAAAAAGAAGAGAAATCTAAATTAACAAGATCCAAGAATTTATCTCTCTTCGATCAGAATTCTAAACATCAATTTGTAAATATACATTCTTTTCCTCTATATCTTGAATCAGAATTTCCTAAGACTAATTATTCAATTATCTAAAGAGATTTGAGGAGGAAGAAGAGAGGTAGAATCTAGACAGCTTCTCAGAAAATATGAGATTTAGGCTAGGCTCTGCTAGCCTATTAATAGGTGTTCAAGAAACTGGATATGATCTTGTACATGCAGGGCTGAGTCAGCAACGAATGTGGTTTTAAAAACAGTCCAGATTCGCCGAATGAACCTTCCCGGATCAGGGGTGGGTTTACCCACCTACCCCCTGGGTTGACCATAGGGTTGACCCAGCCCGTCTTCAGGTCGACCCATAGGTCGACCTAGGCACAACTTAGGTCGACCCATATGGGTGCAGGTGAGCATTGTCTTCAATTTGAATTTCTGGTATATTGTGAACAATATATTTACATATAAACCCCTTATATGTGTACAAAACTTCTAATGCCCATTATATATATATATATATATGCACAGCTTTTATTTCATTTTCAAAATTCAAACGGCGTTATGCTGTCATTTAATTCTTACCTTTTTTCATTGATTGCAGGTTTATTTTGAATTTCTCTTTTGTATATATATATATTTGCACATATATATGCATATATTTACATATGTATGTATACATATACTTTTGTACTTCCTTATATGTATTATTTTCCTTATATTTGCGTTTACATATTTTCCCTCAAGAACATGTATAATTTTTGCCATTTCTCTAAAATAAAAATATGGCGCCCGCATGAATCAAACTTGCACCACTCTCTTGGAAGTCACATGTCTTTACCAACTGAGCTACAAGGGCTTTTGTTAACAAGGCTAAAAACAATGGTGGTCATTGTTTTTTTTCTTATACCTCCTTTTCGTGTTTGTTGTAATATTTCTTTAAAGGTATCTCTTTCATCTTCAATCTGTTTTCTGCAATCCATAAGTCTAAGTTGACCAGAAAATCGCCAAGGACGCGATGACGATAACCCATGACCACATACTAGAAGCTCTTCAAATTTTATTTTATTTTACTTAATTGAAAATGCAGGGTGTTACATTCTCCCATCCTTAGGAAATTTCATCCTCGAAATTTGGTATGGGTAAAATCAAGTAATCCCTGACATAAATCACAACCATCAAGTGTGCATCCAATTTTGCAACCATTTGTGTACTAGTGCAAAGTCTAATTCAACATAATAATACATGAATGAAATGAATGCCTAAGCGGTACCTCCTATTTGAATGCCTGGTCCCCTGAAACAAAGTGCCGGCATCCGTCTCAGTTCGCACACCGGCATCATTTGGCTTCCATGATTCCCAATGAAGAAATAAGAGAATTGGACACATATATATAGCTGTCAGGTCCCCTGAAACTGAATGCCACATCAGCCTTAGGGATGTCGACACCCCTGTAGGTGGGTCGACCCATGGGTCGACACCCCTTAAGAGGGGTCGACCCCCTAGAGCGGGAAATTTGCCGTCTTGACGAATATTTGATTTTCGAATTGTTCTGGATAAGGGGCTGACTCATACGTGACTCATATATACATATATATATGTACATATATATATATATATATATTCTTTCTATGTGTATAAAAACTTAAAACACTCATAACTTCTCTATACAGTGTCCGTTTTACACAAACCAAATGTCTATCTTGACCAGAATTTCGAGACGGACGCAATTGTGCAGTCTGTTTTCCTTAATTCTAAATATTAAACTAATTATTATTTAATTTATCAACTTTTAGTATTGTTAAAATTTTGGGGTCTTACAGATTTTAACAGTCATCTAAACACTGAGTCAATTTCATACTAAATATATAAGCATACCAGCTTGTCAAATCTTCATATATTTAGACTATATTGATCTCCTTTTGTCTTACAAAAGACATTAGTGAATAATACCGTTGATATATAGTTTTTGTACTCAAAATCAAGTCCAAAAGTGGAGATTCTAACACTTTTATATCCAAGTCCTTTCTTGTTAGATGTAGATTGAGAATTTTCTATAATTCTAGATAGGTTTTCTCTTCCTTTATTAAAATTCAAGATATTTTTAGTAATGTCTTCTAACTTGATTTTGATACTAGAATTGTCTAATTCCATTATTTTAATCTTAGTTTTTAAATCTTAATTTTTAAAAGCAAGTACATTATTTTTCTCTTTTTGAATTTTAATTTCTTTACTTAATCATGTAATTTCAGAATTAACATCAGAAAAGGATTCTTTCTATGTTCTTCTAATATTTCTTTCTCATCCATAAGCATATTTTTTCGAATTCTGCCTTTTTTGGTCTTCATTATCTTGCTAATATTTTATTTCAAAATTATTTCTAAATTCTAACAATTCTAAATTTATTTGAACTATATCATCTAAAGTACCACATTATCTTTAGCCATGAAACATACGTTAGCCCACTCATTGTAACCATCATTTTAACTCTCAGAGGAAGAGGAATCTGAATCATCCCACGTTACTAGGAATGCCTTCCTCTTGAATTTGTCCTTCTTATTTTTATTGTGATATTCTTTCTCATAATCTGGACGGTCCTTTTGCAAATGTCCTTTCTTGTGACGACTAAAGCGCTTAATTACTGATGATGATGGTTTGTTGTGATTGAAGTTCTTTTATCCATTATTTTTGTTTACCTTTTTATATTTCAATTTTTTAAAAAGTTTTTGGCAATAAATGCTAGATCTTCTTCATCTGAATTTCAGTCTTCTATTTCTACATGAAATGCTAGGTTCTTCTTATCTTGAGCATGTACTCTGTTATCCTAAAAATATACTTCATAGGACATTAGACTTCCTGTTAACTCTTTTGGTGTCATGGTAGAGATATCGTTAGCTTCGTCAATTGCTAAGACCTTCTTATCCCAATCTTTCGTTAAAGAGTTTAGGATTTTTGATACCACATCTAAATAAGAATATTTCTCCTCTAGTTTTAATAGTGAGTGATAAATATCTTGAAATCTGGAATATATATATATATATATATATATCATTTATATATTCATCTTGATTCATTCTAGTATTTACATTTAGGCATAGATATCTTGCTTTGTTTCACCTTGTTAGCTCCTTCTAGTTACTTTAAGTGTTCGCCATATTTCATATGCAGTATTGCATATGCTAATATGGTTAAATTCATTTCTATCCAAGGCGCAATGCAACATATTCGTAGCTTTAGCAATAGAGATAGCATCTACCTTTTGTGAATTTGACCATGAAGAATATTCTTTAGTAGGTGGAGTAAATTTATTTTGATAATATTCCATGAGTCAAATCCCTTTGCTTGCATATATATTCCCATTCGTGTAGCTCAATAGTTATATTCATTCCATTAATTAGTGGAAGTCGTGTAGTGGATTGGCCTTCCATAAAACTAGTGTTAATGCTGGTGTCAATGTTATTTTCCACATTATCAAGATATCAAATAACTTTTTAACGGTCATAAGATGTCTAGCTCTGATACGAAATGAAAAAAAATAAGTAGGATAGAGTAACATGGAAATACTTGTAATATGCTAAGTTCTAAAGAAATAATCAGCTATATAATTATAACAAACAAATATAAAGAATGCTAGAGATTTTCATACTGGTCTGGAGCACCATCCTATGTCCAGTACAAGACTCCTTCTGGAATTTCATCTAAGCAACAACCCTTACACCTAAAGGAATAGGTATTACATTACTTGAGAAGTAGAACATGATTTGACCTCAGCAGCCAAAGAGGACTTCACTTCTTTGAGTAGCGGAATATGACTTCAACTAATACAAATGTTTATTTGATTATATTTGTGTTCTTAATAATACGGTTAAGTCACTATACAGTATACCTTTACTATAATCTTCTCCTTGAATATATATAATGTTAAGTATTGAAGAAATCCAAAGAAAAGTGATTTATAATTGTTACTATCAAAATTAACAGTGAAGTGAGCAGGCCATAAAGGGGCACCAGATGACCAAAAGCTCATGAAGACTCTTCAGAAAGTAGGTCAAACACTAGGAGGAACCAAAAGCAGGGAGAAATGATCCGAAAGCTGCATCAATAGAAACCTTCATAGGAGAAAAGATTGTAAAAGCTATTGGATATAACCGGCAGGATCTATCCGACAGGGTCAGTTCAACAAATCCTTCTAGCAACATCAACCCAACAGGAGATACTACATCAAAAAGTCATCCTGAGCCGAAATCAAGAGGTATAAAAGCAATAAGTCCATTAGATGAGGACCAAAGGAACCTTCGGCATTAACCCACCTAATACCGATACGTTGCGAAGCCAAAAACATCAAGAGCATCAAGGACAGGAGTGCATGAAAAACGTCTGAAACCCGTTTTTGTAATGCCTATCGTACAAATGCCGAGAGGCTGCATTGACAAAGCAAAATGGGAATCACCTGGAGCAATCTTCTGAGAGAATAGGCTACACCTGGAAATCCCATCGAAACACAGGCTAGAATCTTGGAAGAGATACAAGCTATCAACATTAGTCTACTTAGTGTAGGCGCCGACAGTGGTCCCGAACCGGTAGCTAACCACATACACAATGAGGACAGCTCCTCTAAGTACTCACAGGCAAAACCAGAAGCCTATGTATGAAAGTTTACGTCCGAGAGCCCACATTCAGGAGCTGTTAAAAGGATTTAAATACCATCCGAAGACCATAACTGATACTCCAAAGACAGCCGGAAGCCAAGCGTTCGAAACCAAGGAGAAAGCGACCAGCAAAGGCCCCCGCATGCCCAATATCCCAATATCGAAAGGAGCCCAAAATCACAATAAATAAGACCTCAGGGGTCACATTTTCAGGGATGGATTTTCTTTATACTAGTACTCTTCAAAGAAGCTTAGTGCTTAAATTAACCACAGAATTTCTCCTATTACATTCATGTACTCCAAATGAAAGTTTAATAAAATGGGATCTTCATATAGAAAATTGCTCTATATGTTTATATTGTTATTTCCAATCATCACTATTGCAGTTTACTGTTCATTTTCCAGATAAGCATGGATTCCCGTCTCAATATATCCCCGAATAGGAGAATATATCTCCTTCTCTGAGTTTAGATCCATTCTTATAGTCCTTAGTGATCCCACTCCTCCGGAACTATATATCTAGGATGGTGATCCGATTTAACCCAAAAATAGTCGAATCGCCTATTTTTCCTTTAGATCTGCCTAGTTGACCCATCACTGGTGTTGACGAAAAATATCATTAACGTTTTGGCGCTAGAAGGAGGTCTTGAACCTCCGACCTTGTGGTTAACAGCTACACATATCTACCTAAACTGTTTCATCTCGGATTGGACTAGCTTTGAAGAAGCGAAATTATGAGTAAGAGATCTCGACAAAAAGTTTTTAGGATCTCATACGGATAAGTCAAAAAACCACCAACTCTAGGGTGATAGAGGAGAGAAGGTTAGGAGCAGAGGCCTTACGGGTGATAAAGCGAAAAAAAATGGAACCCCATGCTAACGATACTTGGGATGATAGCTTCTCCCACATAGGACAAATCTTAATGCCCCCACCCAGTGTATCTACATCAGAGGATACTAGCGTTTTCTCTCACCTAAAGAGTGCTCTCTATGAGAAAGTTAGGGGAATGATACTCGAACGAGAAATAATGGATGATTTCAACCACTTCGGCAACAAATGATCCAAAGAGATAACTTCTCAATTTCAATATGTTTCAGGAGGAAAGAACGAAAGTACAGGCACCACAGCTAGGTTGAGTCACAAAAGTATTAAATCCCAGTAGTACGAGGAAGGATATGTGCCGAGGGAACCCAATGAATACTACCTCACCACTTCAATGGGGAACATTTACTTCCTAACCAAACACGAACTCAACTATTGGACATTCATAAAGAAAAAGCCCAAATACGAAAGGAAACCAGGAGGGCCATACTGCCATTACCACATGATAAATGGACGCGAGACTAATCACTTCGGAATCCTCGGGGAAGCCATCGTTAGATTCATCAGTCAAGGCCAATTACAAGTGTTTATAAAAAAAGGTGAATTCGGGAAAAAATCCTTAGGAAAAGGATTACTAAACATATCCAAGGTTATGGAAAACCCTCCTCTCGGAATTTAAAAGGAAACCCAAAAGGGGTCTAATTGCAAACAGATTAAATCTCTCATTATCGCCAAATTGGTTAGGGCTAGGCATCCCGAAGGGGGATGGTTTGTTAGTCTTTCTCCATGCCCAATGCATAGGGGCAGAGTTAAAGTATCAAAAGCATAAGCCTCCGTTTCACATCAGAAATAGTCGTGGCGGTGCCTCTAACCTTAGTACGCCCTGCCTCTGCTCGTAAAAAAGTACGCCCTGCCTCTACTAGAACTAAGCACGTCCTACCTCTGCTTATGTTTCGCATTACCCTCAAAAGGGAGCGCAAACCCCAATAATTGCCTATGATAGTCAAGATAGGGCATCCCTCGGAGGTGGGTAGCATATAAGCCTCTATTAGAACCCACGATGGTCAGTATAGAGCGTCAAAATAATAAACCTTAGTTCTGTACCTATGATGGCCCAGTCTAAGTTTCTAAGACCTTATCATCACCTACAATGGTCAGGATAAGGCGCCTCCTTGAGGAAGGTCGGGTAAGTCCTTGGGCCCTACTTGTGGATAAGCTAGCCAAGCACAACGGACGCACACACCCAGAGAGTGGCCAACAAAGCACGTGCATCCTTTGTTTTGACATCAAAAGCCCAAGAAGTGGCTCAGGAAGTACATACATCCTCTGCTTCAGAGATCAAATCCAAAAGGGATGCCAAAACAATTAATACTGGAGGGGATTCTGGTCTACTCTATTAATAACCGAATCTGGGTCGATTCATCTCTTCACAAATATCGGAGGGGATTCCAGTCTTCTATATTAATACCTGAATCTGGGTCGATTCGGCTCTTTACAAATACCGGAGGGGTTTCGGTCTTCTATATTAATACCCGAATCTGGGTCGATTTGGCTCTTCACAAATACCGGAAGGGGTTCCGGCCTCTTTATAAATACCCGAATCTGGGTCGATTCGGATCTTCACAATTGACGGAGGGGGTTCCAGTCTTCTATATTAATACCTGAATCTAGGTCGATTCGGCTCTTCACAAGTACCGGAGGGGATTCCGTTCTTCTACCTCAACACCGGAATTGGGGTCATTTCCGTTCTTTACAATTATTGGAAGAAGTAACCCAACCTTGTCTTGATGCCAAGCCCTGGCGCAAATCACAGTCGGGTGTAGTGTCCAGGTCTCAACACAAGGCATCCGGATTTGGATCGATTCAAGCTCTCAGAACTGAACAAGAAAGAGTCAGTCAACCCTGGTCCCAACTCAGATCTGGCTTGGTAGCACATTTCCACCATTACTAGCGAAAATTGGTATCCTCCGTCATTTTTCTTTTTCTCAGGAAAGTGTCTTTGATTTATGCAAGTATATCAAATGTTCACACTAACACACAAAACACGAATAAGCACTATAGGTCTTTCACGTTGAATGCACTTCGATACTGTTAATCCCACCAAGAGTATAGGGAGCTATTTAAAATCCCATAAGACAAACTCCCAACAAAACGTGTCGGAGAAGTGCACCTTGTCATGATATAACCATAGCTAAAGAAAAAGCATTTATGCAGAAATACGCAATCGCATGTTAAGTAATATCATTATAAATCCTACCCCTATTCGAATACACTGTCGCCACAGAATACTATACTCCATTGACAAAATGTTGTAAGCTTCATACATTGCATAATTGTTTACAAGAAAGTTCACAAAATAAATACATTTTCAAATAAAAAACATGTCCCGGCACTGCAAATCCTATATAACCAATAGTCTAACCCTCGGTAGAATGCGTTTTATTCATGGGACCAGGAAGAAGTGGCGGAACGGTGAATTTCAGCACACAAAAGCCCGTCGACTTTTCGCACCTTGTCTATAACCACGCACAAGTCATCCAAGTTTTTGGGTTGCCACTTTAAATCTTGGTTGAAAGCCTTTCCCATTGCGCAAAGGTTTTGTTTTCCTTACTGAAGTCAAAGGTATCTTTGCGTAAGGACTATTTTTCCTTTTGTAATTGCTTAATTTTGGAGGTATAAAAGCCAGTACGATGGGAGTTTCCTCAATCCCCTTCCTATCATAAAAACTTTTCATGTTGGCCTTAACCTGTCCATGCCACCTGACAGTTAGGGAATAATCTATTACAGAGGGAAAATCCCCTATCTCGAACTCTGAAGATTCAGATCCCGTCGAAGCCTGCGAGACGCCAGAAGCGGCGATCTGAAGAGCACATCCAAAGACAGTTTCCTATATCCTGGCACTGAAGTTCATCCTTTTCTCTGTCAAAATCGATAGAAGGATTCGTCTTTATACTCCTCTTTGCTTCGAGGATGTTTTTATCCTTTTGCTTTATTTGAGCCTCCAATACAATTATTTGTTTAGCCAAACGTTGCGCGAATCGGTCCCAGTCATGGCAGATCCACCGTCAATACTGTAGGGGTATTCCCTAGAAAATCTCCTAAGCGGAAGGTAAGCAAAACACCTTTATCCACGAAAGAGGAAGTATCTTCGAGTGAATTTTCCTGTTTATATAAACAAATAAGCTACCTTTTGCAAGATTTATTCCTAGAAGACATCTTTGTTTGGGCTTTAGAAATGTATTCAATAGAAAGAAAATAAAAACGAATACAATTTGCATCCATATGCATCATTGTCAACTAAAAAGAATACAACAAGTTATTTTCTATCCTTAGTACTCTTTTCCTTCATGTTACATATTAACTTTGCATGATGAGTTCTAAGTTTCTTTAATATCATCTCCCTGTCATTTCCCAAGAAGTTGAAAGATAACCGAGGGTACTTCATATAAATATGTTTGAGCTCCTTCAAGAAGCGTTTCCTACCAGATTTATGAGGAGGCTTTGTAAGAAATCCCCTCTTCAACTTAGAGAGAGAATGAAGGTCATCCTTGAAACACAAAGTAATCAGCAAAATCAGAATTTTCATCACCGTAAGAACAAGTCATCAAGGGTCAACTTCTACAAGAAAAGAAAATATTCAGAAACTCAAGATTTATACCTAAGGAATGAGGGAGGCTATGTGTACCGCATGCTCTCTTTCACCAAGCTTCAAAGGATTGACTCCCTTTGCAAACCCACTATCTCCGCACGAGCTGCCTACTTTACCACCTCCTATATGCAAAATCAGATTTTCATTATCCCCATACATTGAGTAGTCGGGAAGCTTTTCGACAAACAAAATATCCTCAACCTTTGCCTTTTGCCCTTTAGAAACCTCAGTGTCCCGATTTGAAGCAATAGCACCCCTAAGATCCTATTCCGAAGCGATGATGGAAGAGAAGGAAAGTCCATATCAGGGAACTCGCCACAATTATCACGACAAACTAAAAAGAGAGCCTTTTCATAACAATCAGACATCATGTCTGGAAAATGCACCTTCAGAAACAAGAATATCCGGTCCCGAGTCTCGTAAACTATCCTCTTGGCATCAGAAAGAATTGCTTTCTTCGTTTTCAATCTCCCTGCATGTTTCATCAGCATATCCGACTTCTCACGCCTGAGGGCTGGGACTTCTGCAGCTAAGGAACTGTTGCCATCCCTTTCCCTGTCCAGGGAATGTAACACCCCAAATTTTCTGTTAACTGTAAATTAACAAATTAAAGTATAATTAATTCTAGATGAAAGAATTAAGGGAAACGGGTTACGTCGTTACGTTCGTCTCGGAATTCTGCTTGAGATAGAGTCCGAGTTTCCGTGAATCGAACTCCGTATGAAGGAGTTATGACCTCCGGAAGTTTCAGAATTCAAATAAAAATTCAAATAGCTCAAAATGAAGTTCAAATTTCGAATTCAGACCCAAACTGGACTGGGCGGGAAAATTCCCGCCCAGGCACCAAGTCGACCTGGGGGTCGACCTGGGTGACCAGGTCGACCATAGTGTCGACCTGGGGATCGACCTGCCCAGTCGACCTGGTTTGGCCCTGGCTGTACTGGTCGGGTTCTGGTCGATTTCTGAGGCTTGGCTGTGTCATTAGGGCTGACATGTCGCATTTTGGTTGGCTCCTCTCGAAGTGAATGGTCAAGATTCGTCTGTGATCATCTGACGGCTCAAATCAATTTGAAATTCTATAGATATAACTCAATACTCTAACCTAAATTCACATAAGAAATTAGAGATGGAGCCGCCATGCTGTCGGGAGAAAACTAGGAGGAGCCTCCACTTGTAGAAAAGCTTAGAGACGAGCCAAATTTAAGTTAAAACAATAATCAAATCAACGTTAGTCTACCCAAAGGAAAGCAATTCAAATTCAGAATTCAGAAATCAGAAAACAAGACCGTCGTTTGTTGTAAGTATAGTGATTCTTCCGATGCGAATAAAATTAAGACTTGATTCAATGTAAATTTGGAATGAAATTGTGTTATTATATAACAACGATGTTGATTCATATGCGATGCAATGATTGTGGTATTGTGATGTTTGTGATATAATTGAGTTTATGTTGATCCTATTGTACATGTAGAATCACATGCAAGTTGTATAGTTCATGTTGAAATCGACACCTATATGTTTATGTGATTATATAGGTTGTATGTGATTAAGATTTTATGTATATATATGCTAGAACCTTTATGCCTAAACGATTATATTCACATACATGCTAGTATGTTTGTGAGAAAGTTGCAAGTTAATTGGATCCATGCCAAGATCCACTTTAATACATGTTTCATGTTGTAATTAAATATTTGATTGGATCTAGTTCACACCCTTGTCATAAAATTATACATATTCATGAAAATGTCATATTCTTGTCATATGCTGGTGATGTTCGATGTTATGCCTAGATCCAAAACATGTTTTGGCTTATGTTGTCTAAATCATATGCTAATTTATGTGATACCTATTTTGTTAGATCCCTATTTCAAGGCAAGTGCACATGATAAGTTGAAACCCATGATTTAGTCTAAGTTGCAAACTCACATATATGTATGTTGATTATTTTGCAAGTTCACACCTATGATGTTCATTTTGACTATGCCAAAAATGCCAAGTTTACACCTATGTCATGTTTATGTTTATGAATTCCCTTATGCCTATTTGTGTGTGCTAAATTAGGCTAAGTGTTTAGCCTAATATTATATGTTAAAAACCATGTGAACGAGAATTAGGCTAAGATTGTTAGCCTAATATCTAAACGGGGTAACATTGGGAATATTGGTAAAACTTGACATAAGAAAATATATGAAATTGGCATGTTTGTCACATGCCAAAATTAGTGGCACTTCAATGGTATAAATTCTTATACCAAAAATGTTAAACTTGGAAAGTGGGCTACAACATTTAATAGTTGACAAATTTACATATATTAAGTAATAAAGACAAATATGTAAATTTAGAAAATACGAATATGCTTAACACGAGGTTGGATTGAGTTGTGATGTAAACCTGCCCGGACCCGCCCGACTGTCCAGTAGTCACAACAATACCTATCCAATGTGGGTGGTTAAGCATGGAGCCCAATAAGGACCCGAGGTTAGACTGAGTTACGGTGTAAACCTGCCCGGAACCGACCGACACATCCAGTAACCATAACAATATCTGTCTAATGTGAGTGGTCGGTGCTTTAAGAAGCTAAGGACAGACTGCTAGGATGGTAGGGTTAAGTTAACTAAAACACTTAACCAATTCAACATGTTAATGAAATTGATGGGTGGGGTTAGGTAAATACAGACACTTAACCACTTAACATGTTTGACTAGAAAACCCTAGTAACGGGGACCCATTTCAGCAGTAACTCAATTAGGTATCATGGTACCCTGAAACTAGGCAGGGTGGGGCACGATTACTGGGCTGATTGTAAGCGGTCAAAAGCGATGGAGGTGGGTGCAACAGTGTGGGTTCTAACGGAGTGCGGGCGTGCACACACTTCGGAGCAGACAAACAGGGCACCGGGGGCACCAGTAGTATAACCTATGCATTCTAAGGATTGTGTCGGGTCGCCACCATGGGACTTGATATACCCCATGGTAGGGCCAGCATAGGTATATACAATCTTTGGGGGTCGTAAGACACAGATGATTATGCGAGTAGGAGCCGATCTTTAGAAAAAGGGGATCACTTTACCTCCAGCATGGGGTGCCAGTTAAGACAATTCAAGTAGGTGAAGAGATATAGTATGGGGTGCGATAGTATATTCGATTCAAACTGCTTTGTCTTAGTTTGTGACACTCTCCTATTTCTAGTTTATACTTATCATGCCCTTATTCTTATTCTCATACTGAAGAGTCACTAGACTTACCAGGCTTTATGTCTGACCCTATTTTCTTTCGTCTTCTTTTCTTCCGTTTCCCCCCATCAGGTCCACAGGGAGGAAACAACTCAGCTTAGTCAGACTCTTTGCAAGCTTCAAGATAGTAGATGTACGGTTTGGATTCTCTCTCCTTGGCTATGGCGGTTGGACACAATCATGGGGATTTATGCAGTTTTAACCATGTTTTATGCTTCTTTATTTAATAACCAAGACATAAATGATGTTGTAATGTTTTGGAAGTTGTTATGAGACAATTATGGAAATGTTTTGTATGAACAAGTATTTTATGAAATAAAAGTCTTTTTATTTCCGCTGCTTATATATATGTGTTTATATCTGTCTTGTGTTTTATCTGTGACTTTTACTTACAAATCTCCACCAAAGCTAAGGCAGTTCCTTGTGAGTGACCTTAATAGAGGGTGGGGTGTTTCACTTGGTATCAAAGCATAGATTTACCAGACTAGATAAAAAAAATTGAAAACTATTTTCAAAAGAAGTTTAAAGAAGCATTCTTTTTCAAGAAAAAGTCTTGTTTTTAAAAGGCATAATTCCCCAAAGCCATACGCACTATCTCTCCCTATCCTTTTGTCTTGAGTACTTTCCTTTTTGTTCCAGCATGTCAGGAGATCTTAACCTTCCGGAAGGAGTACCGATCCCTGGCTGGTTCCGAAGGTACCTAGAGGCTAGGGCCAATGGTGCGGGCCCAGCAGACATTCCTCCTCCAATAGTGGCAGCGGTTCCTCCTCCTCCTCCTCCGCGTGGAAATACTTTCGCTAAGACATGTAGAGACTTCAAGGCTATGGGAGGAAAGGACTTTTATGGAACTGAATCGTTTGTGGCAGCAAGGAACTGGCTGAAGGAGACCGATGACTTGTTTGTCATCTTCGAAGTTGACGACAGGTAAAAGATACAGCTAGCAGTGTGGTTGCTTAAGGATGAAGCTTCCTACTGGTGGGAAGTTACCCATGCTGAAAGGCCAGTGGAAACTTGGGAAGATTTTAGGATGCGGTTTGAGAAGAAATTCCTCTCCCAAGCTGAAAGAAGCCTACAAATGGAGAAGTTCCTAACCCTTAAATAAGGAAGTATGACAATCAAGGAGTATGTAAATCAGCTTAATCAGCTGGCCAGATTTGGGTTGGATTTGGTAAACACCCAACACAAGAAGGTCCTTCGCTTCGTCAAAGGTTTGATTGAGCCTCTACACAGCCTTGCAATGACCCATATACCCATGGGAGCAACTTATGAAAGCTTGGTGGACATGGCGCTGCTACACGAGGAAGATAAAGGAAAGAAGGAGGCAAAGGGGGATGTGCCTCAAGAAAAGAAAGAAGGTTTACAGGCTAAGAAAACAGACTTTAAGAATGGTGGGAAGAACAACAAATCCCGTGAAAAGAGAAAGTGCAATTTCTGTGGAATTGTGGGACATATAGCAAAAGACTACAGGAAGAGGAAGGCAAGGGTTGTTTCCATTGTGGAGAGACTGGACACTTGGCTAAGGACTGCCCAAAGAAGCGGGGCATGGACAGAGGACTGGATCCATCTCAGTAGGACAGGTTCACGCGCTGGTGGCAGCTCTACAGGAACGAGGTAGAAATATTCCCATAGAAAGCTTAGTTTATCTTTATGATCATCCAGTTCGCACTCTCTTTGATTCTGGTGCATCACACTCCTTTATTTCATCTGCTTTAGTAGAATCTCTGCACCTAGACACTAGTATGGTAGAAGATCCCTTGGTTTTTTCGAATCCAATTGGGGGCTCGGCTTATTTTTCGATGGTTTGCTTGGATTTGAAAATCTCTATTCTAAGTGTTGAATTTAGATGTAGCGCCTTTGTTTTGGGCTTCTCGGGATATGGACTGATCTTAGGCATGGACTTGTTATCCAGTAATGGTGCCATTCTTGATTGTGAGAAAAGAGTGGTCAGACTCTTGACTCGACTCGGTAACACTCTAGAAATTTCTTGTAATCCCTTGAATGCTATTATGCTTAGTTATCTAGAGTTGCTTGATGCTTCTATTGAGAATTTGCAGTCGGTTAGAGTGGTCCGGGAATATCCGGATGTCTTTGAAGAGGTGAAAGGCTTACCTCCGAAGCGGGAAATAGACTTCCGCATATATCTTGTTGATAATGCAAAGCCCGTGGCTCTGCCTGTTAGACACATGGCTCCAAAGGAGAGCAAAGAGCTCAGTAAGCAAGTTAAGGAGCTTCTCGAGAAGGGGTTTATAAGGAGAAGTATCTCGGAATGGGGTGCTCCAGTGGTGTTCGCCACCAAAGCAGATGGTTCACTACGTCTTTGCGTGGACTATAGGGAGCTAAACAAGCTGACTAAAAAGAATAGACACCCGCTTCCCGGAATAGACGATTTGCTTAATTAGCTTGTAGGTGCGTCGGTCTTCTCCCAACTTGATCTGGCTACTGGGTTCCATCAGCTAAGGGTTGCTAAAGATAGTATTGATAAAACGGCGATCAGAACCCCAGACGGTTTCTTCGAGTGGCTTGTCATGCCTTTCGGTTTGACACACGCACCCGCTTATTTCGTATACCTAATGAGCAGGGTGTTCAGAGAATTCCTCAATAAGTTCTTGGTGGTCTTTGTAGACGATGTTTTGATCTTCTCACAGAATGAGGAAGAACATGCTCAGCATCTGAAGGAGATCATGGAAACTCTTCGAGTTCATCAACTAAAAGCCAAATTCTCCAAATGCCACTTTTGGAGAGAAGAAGTAAGATTTCTTGGACATATAGTGTCCAAAGAGGGATTAGCCGTGGACCCCGCGAAAGTGGTGGCAGTGCAAGATTGGAAGACACCAAGAAATGCAACCGAAGTCCGAAGCTTTCTTGGGCTAGCCGGTTTTTACCGAAAGTTCATTAGGGATTTCGCGAAAATCTCATCTCCACTCACAAGGCTAACAAAGAAGAATCTGCCATTCGCTTGGGATTTAACTGTGATATTGCTTTCCAACGCCTAAAAAGGGCTCTCACAACAGCCCCAGTTCTAACTTTGCCAGATGGAAGCAAGATGTTCACAGTATACACGGATGCTTGTAGTACGGGACTAGGCGCCATTCTGATGCAAGAAGGGAGGGTAATAGCTTATGGTGGAAGACAACTGAGAGTTCATGAAAAGAACTACCCAACCCACGATCTTGAGTTGGCCGCCATCGTCTTTGCGCTTAAGTCTTAGCGCCATTATCTCCTAGGTGAGTAATTCGAATTATATATACTGACCATAAATTGTTAAAGTATCTTTTCTCGCAGAAAGATCTTAACTTGAGGCAACGAAGGTGGATGGAGTTCCTTGCCTCGTATGATTTTTAGATTTCCTGTACTCCCGACAAAGGCAACGTAGTAGCAGACGCGTTGAGCAGAAAGAGGCTGACCCTAAGCCCTCACTTTGTGGAAAGGCAAAGCTTGGAGTATATAGCCAGTTTTGACTTTAGGCCCTCCTCAGATTTTATACCTGGTTTATTGGCATCCCTAGAAGTACGACCCACTCTTTTAGACTCAGTAGGGGCCGAACAACGCGAAGACCCTCAGCTTGTGGATGTGATTGATAAGCTAATTATGGGTGAAACTTCCAGTCACCTCAGTAGGTACTCCATCGATGATAAAGGTTGGCTGAGGCGAGATGGAAGACTATGCGTCCCTCAAGCTAGGGATTTAGTGAAGAAGTTTCTCGAGGAAGCACATCATTCCAAGGTGACAATACACCCAGGCGGGGATAAGATGTACAAGGACGTAAAGAGAGTTTTCTTTTGGGACGACATTAAGAAGGACTTGGCATATTTCGTTTCTAAGTGCATGATATGCCAACAGGTCAAGGCGGAACAGAAGAAGCATGGAGGACTGCTTCATCCTCTAGAAGTCCCGCAATGGAAGTGGGATAGAATTTCAATGGACTTCATTGATGGGTTGCCTAGGTCAAGAAGAGGCAATACTAGCATTTGGGTAATAGTGGACAGGCTTACTAAAAGCGCCCACTTTTTACCTATCAAGAGTAGAAGGACTGCTTCGTCTTTAGCTTCTCTTAATCTCAAGGAAATAGTTCGACTCCATGGAATACCCTCCAGTACAGTGAGTGACAGAGATCCCATCTTTACGAGCGAATTTTGGCGGAGTCTGCAAGAAGCTGTAGGCACACAGTTATGCTTGAGCACGGCCTATCACCCCCCAAACTGATGGCCAGACAGAACGGGTGAATAAAGTGTTAGAAGATCTTTTGAGACTATGTGTTCTTGACTTCGGAGGGACATGGGAGGATTATCTTCCTTTAGTGGAATTCGCCTACAACAGTTACCATGCCACTATCGGTATGGCGCCCTTCGAAGCTTTGTATGGAAGACCATGCCGATCACCAACTTGTTGGTGGAAGTCTACCGACAAATTTATACTTGGGCCAGACATGATATGAGAGACTTCAGAGAAAGTGGATTTGATACGAAGGAGAATAAAGACAGCCCAAGACAGACAAAAATCCTATGCCGACA
This sequence comes from Allium sativum, assembly GCA_030737875.1. NCBI lineage: Eukaryota > Viridiplantae > Streptophyta > Magnoliopsida > Asparagales > Amaryllidaceae > Allium > Allium sativum. The sequence goes on along the minus strand of CM060925.1, from coordinate 197,668,084 downwards.
AAATAAGGACCGACCTTGAGTTTGAGGTTGGGGACAGGGTTTTCCTTAAGGTATCCCCTTTAAGGAACGTCGTTCGTTTTGGATCCGCAGGAAAGCTAGCACCAAGATTTGTAGGGCCGTTCCCTATCATCGAGAAGATTGGGAAAATGACTTATAGAGTAGAACTGCCTGAAAGATTGGTTGAATTCACAACGTCTTTCATGTTTCTCATCTCCAAAAATGTCTACATGAATCCACGGAAGTGGTAGAGCCAAAAGAAGTCGAAGTAGAACGCGAAGCAACTATAAGGAGAGTTCCAACTCGAATCATAGGAACTGAAGTGAAAAAGCTACGCAACCGCGGAGTCAAGCTCGTTAAAGTTCAGTGGAGAGACGCCGAGGAAGATACAACTTGGGAAACTGAGGACTGAATACGCGCGACCTACCCTTTTCTTTTTGAGGGTATATCCTTGACCTCTCTTTTTCCTTAAAGTTTTGCTTGTATCTATCTTTTTAGGTATGATCTCCTCGATATTATCCTTTATCCTTAGGTAGAAACCCCTTTGGATGTAAACATGTATTTGAAACATGTTATGGTTGATGGCTGCAAGTGGTTGCTCGTGGGTGCATATACACACACAACCTAGGTTTTAGATCGGCCCAGTCACTTCATACTGCATGTGCATATATGTATTCATATTTGTACGTGGTTGAAAAATTTATATGTTGTCATATGGATGTCGCATTTATATGAATGGTTGCGCACTCATGTATAATTATGAATAGGGAAAATTTTGCATACATAATGGATTCATGGCACTTACATGATTCGCATTAAGGAGGTCAACTGAATCAGTAGACCGCCTGATTTTGCATTAGATAAGGACATGAACACACACTGTGCATATGGTCATGAAGCATTAGAAGTCTTTTAAGGACAATGGACGCTTGTGTTTGATGGTTGAGTAGATGGACGATTGGATGTTAGGACTTACGTTCTCCTAGACTTGAAGATTTCGCGGACGAAATCCTTTAAGGAGGGGAGAATGTAACACACCAAATTTTCTATTAACTGTAAATTAACAAATTAAATTATAATTAATTTTAGATGAAAGAATTAAGGGAAATGGGTTACGCCGTTACGTTCGTCTCGGAATTCTACTTGAGATAGAGTCCGAGTTTGCGTGAATCGGACTCCGTATGAAGGAGTTATGACCTCCAGAAGTTTCAAAATTAAAATTAAAATTCAAACAGTTCAAAACGAAGTTCAAATTTCGAATTCAGACCCAAACTGGACTGGGCGGAAAAATTCCCGCCGAGGCACCAGGTCGACCTGGGGGTCGACCATAGGGTCGACCTGCCCAGTCGACCTGGTTTGGCCCTGGCTGGCCTAGTCGGGTTCTGGTCGATTTCTGAGGCTTGGCTGTGTCACTAGGGCTAACATGTCACATTTTGTTTGGCTCCTCTCGAAGTGAATAGTCTAGATTCGTCTGTGATCATTAGACAGCTCAAATCAATCTGAAATTCTACAAATATAACTCAACACTCTAACCTAAATTCACATAAGAAATTAGAGACGGAGCCGCCATGCTGTCGGGAGAAAACTAGGAGGAACCTCCACTTGTAGAAAAGCTTAGAGACGAGCCAAATTAAAGTTAAAACAATAATCAAATCAACGTTAGTCTACCCAAAGGAAAGCAATTCAAATTCAGAATTCAGAAATCAGAAAACAAGACCGTGGTTTGTTGTAAGTATAGTGATTCTTCCGATGTGAATAAAATTAAGACTTGATTCGATGCAAATTTGGAATGAAATTGTGTTACTGTATAACAACGATGTTGATTCATATGCGATGTAATGATTGTGGTATTATGATGTTTGTGATATAATTGAGTTTATGTTGATCCTATCGTACATGTAGAATCACATGCAAGTTGTATAGTTCATGTTGAAATCGACACCTATATGTTTATGTGATTATATAGGTTGTATGTGATTAAGATTTTATGTATATATATGCTAGAACCTTTATGCCTAAACGATTATGTTCACATACATGCTAGTATGTTTGTGAGAAAGTTGCAAATTAATTGGATCCATGCCAAGATCCACTTTAATACATGTTTCATGTTGTAATTAAATATATGATTGGATCTAGGTCACACCCTTGTCATAAAATTATACATACTTATGAAAATGTCATATTCTTGTCATATGCTAGTGATGTTCGATGTTATGTCTAGATCCAAAACATGTTTAGGCTTATGTTGTCTAAATCATATGCTAATTTATGTGATACCTATTTTGTTGGATCCCTATTTCAAGGCAAGTTCACATGATAAGTTGAAACCCATGATTTAGTCTATGTTGCAAACTCACATATATGTAAGTTGACTATTTTGCAAGTTCACACCTATGATGTTCGTATTGACTATGCCAAAAATGCCAAGTTTACACCTATGTCATGTTTATGTTTATGAATTCCCTTATTCCTATTTGTGTGCGCTAAATTAAGCTAAGATTTTAGCCTAATATTATATGTTAAAAAACATGCGAACGAGAATTAGGCTAAGATTGTTAGCCTAATATCTAAACGGGGTAACATTGCGAATATTGGTAAAACTTGACATAAGAAAATATACGAAATTGGCATGTTTGTCACATGCCAAAATTAGTGGTACTTGAATGGTATAAATTCTTATACCAAAAATGTTAAACTTGGTAAGTGGGCCACAACATTTAATTGTTGACAAATTTACATATATTAAGTAATAAAGAAAAATATGTAAATTTAGAAAATACGAATATGCTTAACATGAGGTTGGATTGAGTTGTGATGTAAACCTGCCCGGACCCGCCCGGCTGTCCAGTAGTCACAACAATACCTATCCATTGTGGGTGGTTAAGCATGGAGCCCAATAAGGACCTGAGGTTAGACTGAGTTACGGTGTAAACCTTCCCGGAACCGACCGGCACATCCAGTAACCATAACAATATCTGTCTAATGTGAGTGGTCGGTGCTTTAAGAAGCAAAGGACAAACTGTCAGGATGGTAGGGTTAAGTTAACTAAAACACTTAACCAATTCAACATGTTAATGAAATTGATGGGTGGGGTTAGGTAAATACAGACACTTAACCACTTAACATGTTTGACTAGAAAACCCTAGTAACGGGGATCCATTTCAGCAGTAACCCAATTAGGTATCATGGTACCCTGAAACTAGGCAGGGTGGGGCACGATTACTGGGCTGATTGTAAGCGGTCAAAAGCGACGGCGGTGGGTGCAACAGTGTGGTCATGCCCTTATTCTTATTCTCATACAGAAGAGTCACTAGACTTACCAGGCTTTATGTCTGACCCTATTTTCTTTCGTCTTCTTTTCTTCCGTTTCCCCCCCATCAGGTCGTCATGGAGGAAACAACTCAGCTTAGTCAGACTCTTTGCAAGCTTCAAGATAGTAGATGTATGGTTTGGACTCTCTCTCCTTGGCTATGGTGGTTGGACACAATCATGGGGATTTATGCAGTTTAAACCATGTTTTTTTCTTCTTTATTTAATAACCAAGACAGAAATGTTGTTGTAATGTTTTGGAAGTTGTTTTGAGACAATTATCGAAATATTTTGTATGAACAAGTATTTTATGAATAAAAGTCTGTTTGTTTCCGCTGCTTATATATATATGTGTTTATATCTGTCTTGTGTTTTATCTGTGACTTTTACTTACAAACCTCCACCAAAGTTAAGGCAGTCCCTTGTGAGTGACCTTGCTGGAGGGTGGGGTGTTTCAGGGAAACTCTCAGTTGGCTACAAACCTCTTCATTCCTACTCTTCGCAAAGGTTAAATTGTGGAGCTTAGACTCTAACATGGTCTTCTCTTCTTGAAGTTCTATCTTTTCCCGGGATAAGGAGGTAGCTATTGCCCTGGAAAAATACCAATTCCTGGATATGTAAAAAAGATATGTTGTTAGTCCTTACATCAATAAGGTGGATTAAAGTCTCAGGGAAATAAGAGAACAAACCAAAAGTTGTCGTTTAACAAAATTAAGTTAAAACTTAGACCATTCTTCGGAGGGAAATTTCATAGCATCTGAGACAACGATGGAGGGTTACGAGGGTAAGATAGATCCGATAATCTTGTCAAAGTCCAAGGCCTAAAAAGTAAAACTCATGGGGTCACCTAGCCGATAAGGAGAAAAGAGCAACTCATGCGCTCCTGAATCTGAATTTCCCTGAGAATTAGATCTTAGGAAACTAGTAACAAAATCATTTCCTATAGTCTTCGCCGAGGAAGGGCAAACGTTATGAAAACTTCCAGAAGAAGGTGCAAGAGGGGTGTATAGTAGCTGACGATAGGATGACTCAACAGTTTCATCTGCAAAGGAACAAGAAACAAAATTTTCCCTCTTATGATCCCTAAAAGGACAGCTGTTGAAGGCCGAAACAGAGCACTTCTTGGAAAAAATCCAGGAGCGGAAGAAACCATGGAAGGTCAGTATGAACCATCCCCAAGAAATATGGAACGAGAGAGAGTAGGTTGTTCTAGAAGATCTAGTCCCAAATGTGAAGGGGCGCTTCTGTAAAGAAAGTTCGAGAATAGCAGGGCAGAATGCTGGTTCAAGGCACCTAGGACTTCACCTATGGCATTATTCACTTGAAGTCCCCTCACTCCAAGCTTCCCCTCCGTCGAACAACGTCCGGATTTGCTCGAGATGGAATTACCAATTTGCGAGATCTCAGACAGTCCTGCCAGGTGATACCATAACATACATATTTATTTTTATCTAATTTTATTTGATGATTGTACACAAAAAAAATGTAGACATACGAGCGACATGGGATATTGTTATCCTATGGGACAACGATCTTGACTGGGAAGATCAATGTCAGCATATTAAATTACCTTCTATTACGCGTTATTTATTTGTACAAATTTTACTCCTCAAAGCCTGGTAACGAACAGGGATGGGTATGACTTTTTAAAAGGTCGCCATTAATCATTAGTTCAGTCAATTAGTGAAAGTTTAATCCACGCTAGAATCATCAATTCCCGGTTCAAAGCATAATCCAAATCGGTAACTGAAGTTCGACAAGAAAACTTACTACTTGTTGGATCTGAAATCCTAGGGAGATAGTATGAGAAATTTCGATGAACAGTAATCTTGCTTTAGTGAAATGCTATGTAGGAAAAAGGAGGAGAGAGAAAAAGAAAATTCCTTTTTCGGAAAAAAGGAGGAGATAGAAAAAGGAAAAGATCCACCTTACCTCTCAGATGTGCATCTGAGACCAGATCGACAAACATGATTCATATGGGGAAAACAAAAATGCCGGCCAGGGGTAAAAGGTGGGAGAAAGAAGAATTTGTATTCAGAATCCAAAGGCAATCTAGACCACCCAGAAGGGGACCAATCAACGCACCCGATTAAGGGAAATCAAAAGACACATGAATAATATTTCAGAAAAGATAAAAAGCTTGACTTGAAAATTCGAAAACACCCCTTCACTAACGGAGGCAAACGTTACTACCAAAATTAACAATGAAGTGAGCTGGCGGTGAAGGGGCATCAGATGACAAAAAGCTCACGAAGACTCTTTACAAAGTAGGGGCAAACACTAGAAGGAACCAAGAGCAAGGAGAAATGATCTGTAATTTGCATCAACATAAACCTTTATATGAGAAAAGATTGTAAATGCTATAGGATATAACCCGTCGGATCTATCCGACAGGGTCAGTTCAATAAATCCTTCTAGCAACGTTAACCCGACATGAGATACTACATCAAAAAGTCATCCTGACCCAAATCCAAGAGGTATAAAAGCAATAAGTCCGTCAGATGAGGACCAAAGGAACCTTCGGTACTAACCCACCTAATACCGATACATTGGGAAGCCAAAAACATCAACAGCATCAAAGACAGGAGTGCACGAAGATTGTCTGAAACCCTTTTTCATAACACCTATCGTACAAATGCCAAGATTCCGCATTGATAAAGCAACATGGGAATCACCTGGAGCAACCTTCTGAGAGATTCCGGAAATCCCATCGAAAGACGGTCCGGAATCTTGGAAGAGATACAAGCTATCCACACTAGTCTACTTAGCGCAGACGCCGATAGTGGTCCCGAACTGGTGGCTAACTACATACACAATGAGGGCAGGCTCCTCTAAGTAATCACGGGAAAATCGGAAGGTTATGTCCGAAAGCTTATGTCTGAAAGCCTACATTTAGAAGTTGTTACCAAGGGTTCAAATACCATATGAAGACCATAACTGATACTCCAAAGCTGGGTGGAAGCCAAGCACCCGAAACCAAGGAGAAAGCGATTGGCAAAGACCCCCGCATGCCCAATAGCCCAATAGCGGACGGAGCCCAGAACCACTATAAATAAGACCCAAGGGGTCACATTTTGGGTGATTGAATTTCTTCATAATAGAACTCTTCAAAGAAGATTTAAATTAACCAGAGAATTTCTCCTATTACATTCATGTACTCCAAATGAAAGTTTAATAAAAAGGGATCTTCATATAGAAAATTGCTCTGTAAGTTTATATTGTTATTTCCAATCATCACTATTGCAGTTTATTGTTCATTTTCCAAATAAGCATGGATTCCCGTCTCAATATGTCCCCGAATAGGAGGATATATCTCCTTCCATGAGTTTAGATCCATTTTGATAGTCCTTAGCGATCCCACTCCTCAGGACCTCGATATATAGGGTGGTGATCCGATTTGACCCAAAAATAGCAGAACCGCCTTTTTTTCCTTTAGATCTGCCCCAGTTGACCCATCACCAGTGTTGACAAAAATATCGTTAACAATAATCATAAAATGTTAGAAATTAAGAGCACAATAGAATATTTTATAGAATAATTTCATAATCAAAGAATTTTAAGATCAAGAAAGTTCGGTGATTGAAACAAGTGATTTTGAAGTCTATTTAAGCTGAATACAAGGTTGCAATCTTTCATAAAAAGGATTGATTAAAATACATGCATAACTCTTGGATTAAAGAGTTATGCCTCTTTAAAAAGTCGCAACCCTTTGGTTCAATCGACTGAAATTAAAATTCAACTGGCTGAAAAACGACTATAATTTGAAAATAGTGTGCATATGCATATAAATATGTCATTCAATTGGCTGATTGATGGATCCAGCCAGCTGAATGTTCAAACTTGAAAGTTTGAACATGTCAGCAAACAACTGGCTGAATTATTGAATTAGTCGACTATTGCCATGTTTGTGTGCACATATTCTTCGGCCTTTATTATTTGAAATATATATATATATATATATATATATATATTATAAGAGATATTTTAACTTAAATATAACTGGATATTGACTCAATCATAACATTAATATACCAATATATCCTATCATCAAATATTCTTGTATTTAAGTTGTATTCTTCTCCATTTTTCCCAATATAAAAGTTAGTCACCGATATTGTCGATATATAGTTGTCGTAGTCAGAATATAGCTTAATAATTGTGGCTCTAATGTACCAGCCCGCATTTTACATATCAGAAGATTCATAAAATATTTTGATTTTATTCCTCGAGGGTTGGATCATTCTCATATTTAGATATGTTGCTTATGGGGATGTAATTTCCATAATTTTTACCAATTTTGTTTGTGATCATTAAGCCCCTGTCAGTCTTGTACAGAGCATAACTTTTGACTCAGGTCGAATCAGGTGATGAGACCTGTGCCATTGGAAAGGAAATCATGATTATCTTTTCGTAGAGTGGTTACATTAAAGATTTGGTTCAGCGGTTTGGGAGGAATCGCTATTTTAAGGTTTTCCAGTTGGTTGTCCAGGTTTTGGGAGCCTAATGGGCTGATTTGGGGGAGGCTCGTTAGTGGTCTGGTGGAAGCTATAAATAGGGGCTAAAGGATATGGGAAATAGTTTTAGTTTTCCATTCTCATATTTGGTGCCTTGAGCTCCTCCTTCCTCTAACACCTTTCTACCATTAAAAAAATCCAAATCTAAGGAGGAATATCATAGATCTACGTCAATTGCAGCAAGGATTCATCGGATGAAGGTATTTGGTGCAAGGTGCTTGCTGTCCGGATTTCTATTTCATAGATTTTTGCTTGTTTGGAAGAATCGGTGAGTGATTTACATCTCTCACATGGATTCAATGAAGTATATATATGTTTGATCATGTTTTTCATCATATTCAAGTGTTTAACCATAGATCTATACCTTTATAAGTCCATTTTCATATGAATCAACTTACGATCCTATTTAGCAAGTTTAAATCGGTTATTTCTATGACATTTCATATGCTTATGTCTATTAGATCCATTGTTTTGATCATATGTTCATTTTAATGATTGTGGTGAAATTTACATCATTTTAGTGATAATCGTCATATTCATGTTGTTAGCAATCTCATGACATGTTCATGGTGGTATTGGATGAATTGGATGAGTTGGTTTCGTCGAATGAATCGTTTTGGCGAAGTTTTGGTCAAAATTGGAGTTGCGTTGGAGGATGCAGGTTTTGGGTCGTGCAAGCCAGGGTCGGTCGAACATGGTGGGTCGGTCGGTCCCAAAGTGTGTCTTAAGGAAAAAGTTAGATGTCACGTTTTGGTCGGTCGTTCTCATTTGGATCGGGTTGGTCACTCCAGGTTGGTCTCGATGAGGGTCAGTCGCGTAGGACTAGGGGTTCTGGTTTTGGAGCAGCTGGGTCATTCTCATCTGGGTCGGGTCAGTCTTCTTCTGGGTCGGTCGAACCTAGGTGAGCAAAGCAGGGATGGCCGGTTTAGAGGATTGGGTCATTAGCCGTGTGTTGGATGTAAAGCAGACCTGGTCGGTCGAGCAGGTTGGAGTAAATTGGAACGAATTGGGCCGGTCGTCCTTTTCTAAGTGGGTCAGTCGTGCCTTTTAAGAGTGGGTTGGTCGACTCCAAGAGAATGGATCGACTGTAGGGTCATTTCTAAAACAAATTATTTTTTTGGGTATGACTCAAATATGAAAAAAAAGATATAGAAAAAAAAAATTTAGAGCAACCCCCCGAACCCTAGCTGCAGCACAGTGATGTAATTTGCCTCGATGATGGTGTGACTTCGAAGTGGATTCAAGTTGGAAGGTTCAAAGTGTTAAAGGTGTTCATTGATCGGTATAGAACAATGAATGGTATGGCAACTCAAAGTGTTCTGAGTGGAGTAATGATGGTTGGATAGTCGCCATTGATGATGACTAGAGATACTGAAGGCCAAGGAATTATCGTTGTCGTAGGTTCTAGCAGGCCCAAAGCAGGGGTATAGTAGGGGCATACCTAAAAGATCGGATGTAGGTCGAGTACCCTGGGTATCGTTGAAAGGCCTAGGTACGCATCGTTGAAAGGCGTATGGGATTTTGCTAGAACCGGGGTTACCATTAGCCCTTGATGAATGGCAGTATGATATGGCTAGTCATACGATTAACGGTGGTTTCGAAGCAGGATTGGCGGTGATACTGAGAGTCTATCATGGATGATTGGTTTCTTTGTTTGCACCTCTAATGTAGGTTATCCGATATCGAAGGAGATGTTTCTTGGGTGCTTGTCTAATATTGGTTTCGGCCTTTGAGGCTTTTTCTTGAGGGATATTTAATTCGATTAAGATGGTTCACGTGAGATGCATAATCTGGATGCTATGAGTGTTACTGATTGGTTGCCTCTGTTTACCATGATTGAATGGTCGTTCTGATTACTATGGATAAATTATTGTTCCTTTGGTTGTATGGGTTATAAAGGCTGTCACTGTCTGATGTGGGGAAATGGAAGTTGTGTTCTTCTCTGATGTTGTGGGTAAATCAGTTAGTTTATTTATCCATTCCCCTATACTTTATTAGTTAGCCGTTTTATCGCTCACTAAGACAGTTGTTTGACTCAAGGTTTTATGTTTCCTCTTATTACCTTTGGCTGTTCATCCAATTTTAGATGGGCAGACTAGGTGGCAGCTAACATGTGATAGCTTAGTAAAGACGATGTAGTAGTTCGGAGGCGAGCAGAAGGCTGGCGTACTATCTCTCTTACTATATAGTATTTGGGTTTCTGCTGTTGGTTATTCTATTCTGAGTGTTGTAGTGAGGCAAATTTGTACAGATATGTGTTGCAATCCTGGTGTATGGATATACTTCCTCGTTGTTTAAAATATTTGAGGTTTCTGCTCAAATATGCTTCACTAATATTACATGTTGTATAGGTTCTATTTTATTTTATCCTTGCGCTATGAGATTTAAGACAAGTTCCGCTTGTGTTATCATACCTTGATGATCGTCGATAGCTGTCTGGCACACCTTTTTAGTGCACTTTTCCTCTTGTTTAGTGCAGGGGTTGTGGGCGGTCATCACATCTAACATGCAAGAGACGTGAGAAGGTGGAGCCCAGTATTGACCATTATGTCGGTGATCCCCGAACTGAGTAACATGGAGAAGAACGCGAAATTGAAGAAGATGCTCTCTGGATTTTACTTCAAAGAGCTATTATTGTTGCCTGATATTTGTTAAATCCCAATACACGTCGACAAAGACGTATCACCCAAGGTGTACGATGCCTATTATCAATATCGAAAGTTGTACATGTATTCAAGGAGACTCTCTGATCTGATCTTTAATTTTTTTTACAGAGATACAAGGATTACAGATCAAAGTTATGCTTGAGAAGGAAGTCTCGCGTGTCGGGATAAGGAGACAGGTAAGACAGAGTTCTGATCTACATCTATTTCCGCGTATTCGAGTAACACTTTTATGTGCAAACTATTTATTATCAAAACAAATGCATTGAAGGAGATGGATTACACGAAGGAAACGATTGCGCGGCTAGTGACCATTATAAGGATGTATTGGCCTCTGCGTCATCTCAAGCTATCACCCCGAAGAAGGATAATAAGGTCATGTCCGAGGAAAACCGTAGGCTAAAGGAGGAGAATAAGACAATGTAGTAGCTCAGAACGAACTACCAAGCGTGTGTTAAGGAGAATGAAAGGCTTCGAAAGCAGAATGAAGAGACCCAACGCCTGAAGAAAGAGAACGAGGGCCTCAGGCAAGCACTTGAAACAAATCATGTTGAGATTGAATGGGCCAGAATGGAGAAGGAGGCAGCAGAAGCTTCCAATAAGGAAGTGGTCAACCAATCGGATGGGATCAAAGCCGAGTATGAAGCTAGGCTAAAAGATCTTAGAATACAAGTCACGGAAGACTATGAGGTGCCGAAGAGGGACATGGAGCCAGCGATCTGGGGTTTATATGTCAAAACACTTAGATGTAGGACTCTCATGGGTCCATGACTACACTCGAAACTTTGTCCTGACTTGAGAGAAGCTGGTGGAGGATGAAGCTACGACCCAGGTAGTGAAGTCGGTGAATAAGACATAAATAATGGAACAATATCTGATAGAGGATGAGCGTTGGGTGTTTGCATAAGGGAGGAAACTACTTAAGGAAGACACTGAGGTGGAGGAGGCGGAAAGACAAGCTATTGAAAAGAGGAAAATGATCATTACCGAGGGCATTGTAGCTGCTCATGAGGCTGTTTTCTAACATCAACAAGCCATTTAGGCCGCTTCTGCTTATGTCCCTTCCGCATCAGCTCCCAGTTTCCTTCCTTAAACAAGCGAAGGGTCAGTGTCAACGGGTGTCACACAACAGATGCCAGAAGGTATATCCACTTAATCGCTAATGTCCAAAAATATGATAACATAAAGTAGAAGTAAATTGATTTGTTCATCTCCCAATGTGCAAGCACTTATGAAGACAGGGCGACAGTTGGAATTAAAATGGCAATAGCCGCCCTGATCAGGAAATGTCCGAGGGACTATAAAAGGCAAACTGAGGAAGAACACGGGCGCCTCAAAGACTTTGACCTGGAATTGGGAGAGATAGACGGTTGTTCAAAATCATTTGAGGAGGAAAAGAACCGGCATGATGCAAGCGCCCAGGTGATAGGGCAGATTGGTGCAGGTGGGAAGACGATGCATGATCTTGTTGAAACACAAAAAGCCCAAATGATGATTGTCTGAAGAGTTCGAGGAGAAGAAGAAGGTGGATGAGGAGGGCAGGCTCAAATATAGGAAGATGTGAGGGTGAACGCCGAGGAGGTCCAAGCGAAGAAATAGGAGGAGGCTTGAACGAAAGCAGAGCACAAGGCATCCTTGAAGGGATCCGAGAAGGAATTGGAGAGGATGAAGGCCTAGGAGGAAGCAAAGCTAAAGGTGGGCCAGCATGCGAAGAGGAAAGCCGAGAGCAAAGCCATGAAAGCTATGAAAGAGGCCGAGAAGATTTAAAATTCAAGATCCATTGCCAAAGTTATCCCTCTTCTGCTGAAAGCAATCCTCCCTAAGACTGAGATCACATATACTCAGAGTGAAGAAGAGAAGTGCGGGTCCTCTCTGCATCCTTGGGTAGTGGATACGAGTTTAGGCCTCGCCTCTCTTCAACCTCACCGTAGGAGCAGAAAATTGATTGGAGTGAGGAGTCGAAGAAAGAAGAAGGACAAGCTTCCCGAGACCGAATCTGAAATGAAGGAGGGAAAGAAGGGAGGTTCATCCAAATGATTGTTGTAGATAAGTCTTATTTTGTAGGCCGATATAATAAGCGAGTACCACATTAGGTTTTTGGAGGCACGATGTGGTTTTGAGGTACATCGTGTCATAGTAAAAGTTGCATTTTTGACATGTAAATAAAAGTTTGTTTAATTTTCTTTCATCACATATCTCTCTAAGTGCTCAAGCACTTTTTAGATTTTTAGCGTTTTACTCATGTAAATTAACTTGGCGTTGCACTTAGATTTGAGTATGTTGGAGGAGGTCTCGAAACTCTGGGAATTTGAAGTAAAATTGGGAAAACACGAGAATTTGTGGTAAGTACATGGAGATACGAATTTCTAACTTCATATCCTAGGGACTTAGCCAATTCTTCATGTTTTCTCGAGAGGTCAAAGTTAAGTTGTTATCAATGATCACGAGTTTGATCTTGCAAGCTTGGATTGTCATGCGATGTTGTGAAATTGAATTGGGATTGAGCTTGAACGTTAAACATTCAATTGGCATGAGCTCGAGAATTGAATTTTTTTGAACAACCCATGAGGACATGCACATAAGATGTGGATATACAATTGACAGGTAAATTCAAGGATTTGGTTCTTAATCCAATCACATCGTGGTCGCGATTGGTTCTAAGTACTGTATCTATGGTCAATGATGACACTAGTTTTAGTTATAAAACTAAAGGTGGTCACCGTGTTCCGGGATGGTTGTTTGTGGTGGCTTTTAGCCTCGAGGGACGTGGAAGACGACTTCCGTTGTGCCAAGACTTCAATTTTGGACCATCTTCCATACGTGGTGGGTTCGCCTCCAAAAAGTAGCTCAATGAGTCATAGAGAAGATGATTGTTTAGAGGGTACAGGGTATGTGGAGGTGTTATGCCCCTAGGCTCACTCTCTATTGTCCATGCCTCCGGTAGTGCTTCCCGATGTGCCCCCAAATAACTGGAAGGTGGCTGGAGCTTAGATGGAGGAGAAAGGTGGCGACGACAACGAAAAGGAGGTGTTAGTTAGAGAACGAGTGTTTGCTTCTCATTCTTGTCTCGTCTCCAATGAGGGAGACGAAGTTAGGAGTGATTCACAAACCTATATCTTCAGTGACATCCTCAAAGACCACTGTTTCGACGGAGACAGTTGCAGGAACATGTGAAAGATGAATGCCTTTGGGCCTGCTTCCATGAGCGTGCCTCCAGTAGTGCTTCCCGATGTGCCCACCACTGACTGGGAGGCAGTCGAAGCTCAGGTGGAGGCAAAACGCCATGACACAGTAAAGAGGAGGTGTCTATTGGATAAGAGAATTTGCTTCTCATTCCCATCTCATCTCCAACGAAGAATTTTTTTTGGAAATGATTCGTAAACCATTATCTCCATTGACAACCAGAGTTACCACTGTGTCATGGAAGTTTCCGTTCTAAGTGCTCAAGTACTTTTACGTTTTCCAAAAATTGTACTCATGTAACGTGTCTCTTCGTTGCATTTACATGTGGATTGGTCGAAACTCCACTCTCAAGAAACTCAAGGCATGCGGAGTTAGAGGAGACTGACTTCATTCTCAAGGTTACCTTTTGGTCGCTAAACTCGAGGCCTTATAAAGTCAGGTTGGTGCCAACAGACCACCGCCAGAGCACGTCGGAGCTTAGGTTGGTCTAGCTAAATCCACCAGACTCAATGAGGGTGCCAACAGATCACCGTTAGATTACGCCAGAGCGTAGAAAGGCCAGGCTAAATTTTCTGGACCTAGTATGTTTGCAACCATGTATGGAGGTAATTATGGGTGAATATGGTGGATTGCATTCGCGGTAGCGGTGCCTCGGTGATCCAGCATGAGTCTCGAAGGCTGAGGCCAGTGTTTTTGGTACTTCGCACAAGGATTACAACTAAGTCGGTCATAGGACAACTCAAGCAACTTGTCGAAATTACAACATACAACCGGAATACTCCTAGAAATTAATATAACAATGTAAAAAAAGGGTGCAACTCAAGTGAGATGAGTCATATGATGCGGCATCGATGCTCAAGCCGCTTATTTCTACTATAGTCTTTCTGAGTCAAAAGGATGATCCATTAAGCAGAGCGTAGTTGCGGAAAGACGGAATTATGGTATGTTTCCTCTTCTTATTACAGCTACTAATGTTGTTTGCACGCTTGAGCATATTTTCTTGGAATGTTGAGACCGGAGTCATTGGAGCTTTGGACTTCATCTCTAAGTAGGTGGTCGAAATGAGAAGCTAGATTCCTTTGTGCTTCTTTTGGCATAGGAAATAGTCATCTTTCTTGTAAAATATTTCCAAATTCCCCAATGTTTTTCGATCAATCCAAGCTCCAAATTCGGAATCTGGATGAATACCCTTGGAAAGTTGGGATAAGACATTATAGGGATTTGGGTCTTCAACGTCCGCTAACGCATTGTTGAATCTTTCGAGATAGATTTTTAGACTTTCCCCACTACCTCGGCAGATGTTCATACTGAACTATTTAATCAAATCCCTTGCAAGCTAACTGAAGATTGAGAAGGATCTCAGTGAAAGTCATGTGAACCATAAAATAGGCATGCTCCCTGGAAGAGGAGGAAGCACTTGCACTTCACCTCGTCTTTTGCATGAGCGGAATCCATATGCGATTGATATCGGTTTATGAAGCCTTGAGGATTGGTTTTCTCCCAGTAGGCCTTTATGTGTGGCATATTTAAGATTGTGCTATTATGCATTGAGAACGTCTTCGGCGAAGAGGTTACGTCTCACACTAGTTTCCCGGTCAACAGTGACATGCCCTCGAGATTCTTTCATAATGCTGCGAACCAAGTTCGTGAGAATGGGAGTTCAAATCTCCGTTGAATTCCATCGGTCGTCATCAAAATATGGAGTACGTAGCCTTTTATGTCTTCTTGGATGGATGTTGTCTTCGTCCAAAGAATCTTAAAACTTGGTTCCTTGACTTTAATGAGATCGATAAGCGGGAGATAGAGCCTGGTTTGTTGCATGAAGCGTAGGCGCCAAGCTCTGTTTTGCGATAAGTTTATCCTATAGCGAGAAGGGTTAAGCATTAATCCTTTGGTTGAGATTAGGCCCGAATCGGGAATGGTTGAAGCGATGCGTTCCTTCTTCAAAGGCGATTTCAGTAGCATGTCAGTTGGTAGTCCAAGATTGGCTATGGTTACGATGGTGGAAAATGGGAACGGAGCTCGAGCAGACACATTTTGGAGCAGACTAAATGCTTATGTTCGCTTAAAGGCAAACAATGTCTCGTTTGAGTATTTTCTCGAAGTTGTTGCATCAACTCAAGATTTTGTTTGATCCATTTCCCAAGGCTTCTTTGGGTTTCTCTCAATTTTCTGTCGGCATCGACGAATTAAGTTCAGGTAATTGAAGCCTTTGGATTAGAGGAAGTAGCAATTTCCAAATTGGTCGAAACTTCGTGAGTCAAGGCTAAGAATGGTTTTCCGAGTCAGGATGGACCATGGAAGGTCCAATGATGATAGTCTTTCCTTTGGCCACCATTATCGGTAAACTTAGCGGGTAACTCTTTCTAGGACCTGAGTAGCTCTTCTAAGTTTAGGTGAGCGAATGGTAGAAAGGTGAAGTCTTTAAGTACCCAGTGAAAGAACCAAAATGTTGATGCACAAAAATTGGCACAACATCCAACAAGTTCTAAAATAATGAAACTAAATTTGCAGAATGTAAAAAAGTGCAGGGATGTAAATAATACAATATTTATAGTGGTTTGACCCACGAAGGCTCATGTCCACTTTGAATAGCTTCTCTCTTTGATTAAGTTTTTTTTCATAAGTTTACAATGGTAGGAAAATTAGTTTCATGTCAATACAATAGCAATGGTAGAAACAATGTTCTAGATCATCCAAATTGGAGGTAAGTCCTTCTCCTTGAAACGTTTATGCAGCCTAAAATAGTCTAAGTGTCCAGGATGAAGCTTATCCTTCTTACCAGAGTGATGAAGTAAGCTTGGGAGATGTAGGAAGGTTTTAAACTTTACAAAATTTTCAAAGATCTTGGAGCTAACCTCTTTCATGTTGTATAATGGTGGAACTTTATAGAAGAGGTAGAGGTAGGTGAAGCAGGTAGGAGCAGATGAAGCGTGGGGCCCACACCCCACATTTTGTACCTATGGATCAGTACGACTCCCGGGGACTTAGTTTATATTCTTTTGCTCAATTTGTATCATTTTGAAGCCTTCCATTTTTTGTCTTCGTATCGCAACATAGATATGGGGAGTTAGTTGATTCAAATTCTCGAACCGCTTAACTATAAAGCTTTTCGTATCTTATGTTACCTGAGTGGAGGAGCTGGGATACGAAAATCACAGGAAGCCAAGATTACAATACGAAGTGGAGCGACCTTCGGGATACAAAGTGGTGGTAGCTTGCATGCAAGATACGAATTTGGTCGGAGTACAAAAAGTGGTGAAAACGATAGTTATAAATGTGGTAAGGAGCTCCACACCAACGCGGAGAGTCATATCCATGGAGATACGAAATTATACTTAGTAGAATTTTGAGGATTTATGAGATCGGGGTACGAATTGGTCGTGAGGCTCAATGTTGATCCCAAATTTTTGGTTTATGATTGAGCAGCTTAGTCGAGTAGGGACGAATATTCTTGCACGAATCCATCCAGGTCTGAGTCCTTAACATCTCAGAAACGGTTCTTGGCTTACTTGGCCAAAAGGTCGGTTAACAACTATATTATATTAAGAGCTAAGCGAGGCAAAGCGATGAAGGGCTCGCTTCGCTTAATGGTGCTTAAGCAGTGCTTAAGTGCTAGATCCATCCACAGTCAAACTATGCCTAAAGGCGCTTAAGTGCAACGCTTAAGTAGTGCTAACTATTCTAAAAATAAGTTATTGCTTAATACAACTGGATAAATGCTTAATTTAAGTGAGGCGCTATTAAGCGCTAAAAAGGCACGCTTAAGCGCTAATCGCTTAATACCTTCCGCTTTTCAGAAAATTATGCAATGTAGTTGTAAAAATAGCTTAAGCGGTGCTTAAGCGCGCTTTTCATAACATACGTTAACAAATATAATTCAAGATTGTACACAAATACAAGAATGATGCATATAACATAGGCTAAAGTGCTTTACTGACTATTGGGCAGACTTGGTGGGTCTTGAGCCACCTTCTGATGTAGTGAAAGAATAATGCATGTCTGCACTTGTTTAACAGTTTAAGAAAAAGTTAGACGTTTTGATGATTACCAAATGCTGGAGGAAGCATATAAATTTGTCAATTACTTGTTGACATTATCAAAGCATGAAACACCCCACCTCCATTACGGTCACTCACAAAGGGAATGCCTTAACTTTGGTGGAGAGTTATAGGTACAAGACACAGAAAAATTTACAAGACAGATAGATTTAAGCAGCGGAATCCAAATATTTATTTCATACGTAGTTCAACACAAAAGCATTACATCAAATTGTCTCAAAACAACTTCAAAACATTACACCATAATTTCTGTCTTGATTATTCAATAAAGAAGCATAAACCAAAAAGTAAAAATGCATAAATCCCCAAGGATCATATCCAATGCCATAGCCATTGCAAGAGAGTCCAAGTCATACATCTACTTTCTTGAAGCTTGTAAAGAGTCTGATTAAGCTGGAGTATTTCCTCCCTGTGGACCTGAAGGGGCGGAAACGGAAGAAAAGAAGACGAAAGAAAACGGGTCAGACAATAAGTCTGGTAAGTTCAGTGGTTACTAGTATTAAACAAGAAAAGGGGGTCATGACAGTGATAACAGAACATAGGACAATACCCTAATATAAGATAGGAGGGACGTGTGATCGCACCCATTACTATAGCCTCTGCACCTACTTAACCATTGGCTCAACCAGTCCACGTGTTTACAACAAACAATCTCCTTAATGATCGGCTCCTACTCGCACGTATTCATGTCCTGTGTCCTTCGGCCTCGCTTGATTGTAGTCACCTGTGCTGTTCCCACCATGGGGTGTATCGGTCCCTCTGGTGGCATCCCGACACGATTCAAGATGAACGGTGTACACTACTGATGCCCAGTGCCTGATTTTTCCACTTCGGAGTACGTGCACGCCCATACTCCATCGGAACCAACACTAGCCCACCAACCGCCGACGTTTTGACCGCTTATAGTTTAGCCCAGTAATCGTGCCCCACCCTGCCGAGTTCAGGGTACCATGATACATCGATGTGGGTTATTGCTGAAATGGGTCCCCGTTACTAGGGTTTTCTAATCAACATGTTTGTTTGGTTAAGTGTCCAAGTTCACCTAACCCAACCCATTCGTTTTAATTAACATGTTGAATCGGTTAAGAGTTTTTCCTAATTTACTTAACCCTACCAGTCCTGACTTAGCTTTAATTTAGACAGGTCTTGTTGTGGTCACTGGATATGCCGGTCGGTTCCGAGCAGATTTACACCACAACTTAGTCTAACCTCGGGTTCTTTTTGGGCTCGATGCACTAACCACCCACATTAGACATGTCGTGTTGTGGTCACTGGATATGCCAGTTGGTTCCGGGCAGATTTACACCACAACTCAGTCTAACCTCGGGTTAGGCATATTCGTCTTTTCTAAATTCATATTTTCTATATATGTCAAATTTTCTTCATGTGAATTAAATTTACTTTAATTACGGCATAATTATCCTGTGATTATGCTCAACATAAATGGTATATCAAATATACCATTAAATGAACAAATCTATGCCATAAATTTTCATATTTCCCATCGCTACCCCCCGTGGAACGTATGCGTAAATCACATAAAATGTTGGGCTAGCAAATTAGCCCAAACCCATAAACAAAAAGGATAATAAACTAAGATCATGACATAAACATAAAATAGCATATATTAAACTTATCACATGTAACTTGGCATGGACGTATATCATTAACTTTAATCAACTGGGCAAAGGTGAACTTGTGACTATGTTGAATCTAATGGTCGTGTAAACTTGACAAAGGTCTAGCATGAAAGTTTAACATATAATCACAGTTTCAACCTACAACTTGGCATATAATCTTATGTATGTCAAAACATAAGAAAGCTATAATAATCATTTTCTTATCAAAATTTAGCATGATGTTAACAACATAAGAGGACTACAATTCCACTTTTACAACATAAATAGATTTAACTTGGCATAGTTCTAAATATTCATAAATGTAAGTCTAACATGTAAACATGTGATTTATATCCTAAACTTGCAAATAACCACCAAAATTTCAGCATGACATGTTTTACCATTTTGTTGGCATAATAAGTTCTTTACTCAATCGTAATAACATATAATGTTGTGCATCACCCAAACATAAAGACATGAGATATACAACATGTTCATTGCCATAAGCATATGAACATGAAATACACAACATGTTCATCGCCACAAACATATAGACAAGATTAATTTCTACGATATTTTAAGATAAACGAGAATCAAATCTCATACATGAGCATCGTACTATATTCCAATTACAACATGTCATGATTCAATCGAAAGGAATGTTTAAATATGCGTAACAACTAACTTACGAACTAAAAGAAGTTCTTGCGTTCTGAAATCTGAATTCTGAAATTGGAGATGCGTAACTTTGATGAAGATTGTTGAATCAAACTAGTTGTAGTTTGATTTTAGATGTAGCTTTTTAACTCGTCTTTTGAATTGAAAAGGGTGATGGCTACTCCAAGTCTTCCATTGACGGCATTTCAGCTCTAGGTTTATTTTTCTGTGTGTTTTTAGGTTAGGCATAGAGTTGTTTATATAGAATTTCAGTTTGATTATAGCCGTCAGATGAACCTAGGGTTAAACAGCCACTCAGACCTGATCAGGCCCATCCAGAAACCCTAGTGACTCAGCAGTGAGTCATAAATCGTTCAAATTTCAGATCTGGCCGAGGGCCAGGTCGACCCCTAGGTCGACCCTAAGGTTGACCCCCAGGTCGACCTCAAGGGGGGAGGTCGACACTAGGGTCGACCTGCCTGGCCGGGAATTTTCCCGCCCAACTTGCTTCTGGCTTCTGTTTGAATTTTGAACTTGTTCTTTCGAGCTGTTTGAATTTATTCGAATTTCTGAAACTTCTAATAGCCATAACTCCTTCATACGAAGTCCAATTCACGCAAACTCGGACTCTATCTCAACCAGAATTCTGAGATGAACACAATGGCGTAGCCCGTTTCCCTTAATTTTCACATTTTAAATTAAGTATCATAGGAGTTATTATTATAACGTTAATAGAAAGTGTGGGGTGTTACATTCTCCCCTCTTTTTAGGATTTCGTCCCCGAAATCTTCAAGTCGAGAATAACTTATATCCTACCATCCAATCACCCATCTACTCAACCATCAAACACAGGCGTCTATAATCCTTAAAAGATTTCTAATGCTTCATGATCATATGCGTTGTGTGTGTATATGTCCTTATCTAATGGAAAATCAGGCGGTCTACTGATTCAGTTGACCGCCTTAATGCAAATTAAGTCAGTGCCATGAGTCCATTA
Organism: Allium sativum; assembly: GCA_030737875.1. NCBI lineage: Eukaryota > Viridiplantae > Streptophyta > Magnoliopsida > Asparagales > Amaryllidaceae > Allium > Allium sativum. The sequence continues at coordinate 197,647,081 of CM060925.1, read as the reverse complement.
TGAATGCAATTTTTCCTACACAAAATTTCTTACATGAGTGCACAACCATTCATACAAATGCAATGTCCATATGACAACCCATCATGTTTTAATCCATAAACCAATACATATATGCATATGCAATATGGAAGTGACTGAGCTGATCTAGTACCTAATGTGTGTGTATATGCACCCACTAGCAACCACTAGCAACCACTTGCAACCACTTGCAACCATCAATCATAACACGTTTCAATTACATGTTTACATCCAAATAGGTTCCTACCTAAGGATAAAGGATAGGATCGAGGAGATATACCTAAAAAGATAGATACGAGCATAAACTTGAGGAAAAAGAGATTAAAGACGTACCCTAAAAAAGAAAAGGGTAGGTTGCATGTATACGGTCCTCAGTTTCCCAAGTCACGTCTTCCTCGACGTCGCTCCATTGAACTTTGACGAGCTTAACTTCACGGTTGCATAGTTTTCTGGCCTCTGTTCCCAAGATGTGGGTTGGAACTCTTCTCACAGTTGCTTCTCGTTCAACTTCAACTTCTTTTAGCATACTTGGTTCTACCACTTCCGCAGACTCGTGTAAGCACTTCCGCAGGTGAGAGACATGAAAGACATTGTGAATCCCGACAAATCTTTCGGGCAGCTGTACCCTATAAGCCATCTTCCCAATCTTCTCGATGACAGGGAACGGCCCTACAAATCTTGGTGCTAACTTTCCTGCGGATCCAAAGCGAACGACGTTCCTCAAGGGAGATACTTTAAGGAACACCTTGTCTCCAACTTCGAATTCAAGGTTAGTTCTTCTTTTATCTGCGTAGGACTTCTGTCTATCTTGGGCGGTCTTCATTCTTCTTCGTATCAAGTCTACTTTCTCTGAAGTCTCCCTAATCATGTCTGGTCCAAGTATGAGCTTGTCTGTTGACTCCCACCAGCAAGTTGGTGACCTGCACGGTCTTCCATATAAAGCTTCGAAAGGTGCCATGCCTATGGTGGCTTGGTAGCTATTGTTGTAAGCGAATTCCACCAAAGGTAGATGATCCTCCCAGGTACCTCCGAAGTCAATAATGCATAACCTCAAGAGGTCTTCTAATACTCTGTTGACTCTTTCCGTCTAGCCATCAGTTTGAGGGTGATAGGCCGTGCTCAAGCATAACTGTGTGCCTACAGCCTCTTGTAAGCTCTTCCAAAACTCGCTCGTGAAGATAGGGTCTCGATCACTCACTATGTTGGAGGGTATCCCATGGAGTCGGACTGTCTCCTTAAGATATACGGATGCTAGAGATGAGGCAATCCTTCTACTCTTGATGGGTATAAAGTAGGCGCTTTTTGTGAGCCTGTCCACTATTACCCAAATGCTAGTATTGCCCCTTCTTGACCTAGGCAACCTATCTATAAAGTCCATTGAGATGCTATCCCATTTCCACTGTGGGATCTCTAGAGGATGGAGCAGACAACCAGGCTTCTTCTGCTCCGCTTTGACTTGTTAGCATATTAAACATTTAGAAACAAATTCAGCTACGTCTTTCTTTATGCCATTTCAAAAGAAAACTCTTTTGATATCTTTATACATTTTGTCTCCGCCTGGGTGTATGGTCAGCTTGGAATGGTGTGCCTCTTCTAGAACCGTCTTTACCAAGCCCCTTGCCTGTAGGACACATAGTCTTCCATCTCGTCTCAACCAGCCCTTGGCATCCATGGAGTATCTATTGAGGTGACTAGAAGTCTCACCCCTAATTAATTTTTCCATTACTTCGGCTAGCTGAGGGTCTTCTCTTTGCGCGGCTCCGACTGAGTCTAATAAAGTTGATCGCACTTCTAATGTTGCTAGCAAGCCGAGTACAAAGTCAGTGGAGGGTCTGAAGTTAAAGCTTGTTATGAACTCCATGCTTTGCCTTTCCACAAAGAGAGGGCTTAAGGTTAGCTTCTTTCTACTTAAGGCGTCTGCTACTGCATTTCCCTTGCCAGGAGTGTAGGAAATCTCAAAATTGTATGAGGCAAGAAACTCCATCCATCTTTGCTGCCTCAAATTGAGATCCTTCTGCGAGAATTGGTATTTCAACGATTTACGGTCAGTATACAGTTCAAATTTCTCACCTAGGAGATAATGGCGCCAAGATTTAAGCGCAAAAACGATGGCTGCCAACTCTAGGTCGTGGGTCAGGTAGTTTTTCTCATGTACTTTCAACTGTCTTCCACCATAAGCCACTACCTTCCCTTCTTGCATCAGAACAGCGCCTAGTCCCGTTCCGCATGCATCTGTGTATACTGTGAACATCTTGCTTCCATCAGGCAATGTCAGAACTGGGGCTGTTGTTAGAGCCCTTTTCAAACGTTGGAAAGCAATGTCGCAATCCAAGTCCCAATTGAAAGCTAGGTTCTTCTTTGTCAATCTTGTTAGTGGAGCTGAGATTTTTGCAAAATCTTTGATGAACTTTCGATAAAAGCCTGCTAGCCCGAGAAAGCTTCGGACTTCGGTTGCGTTTCGAGGAACCTTCCAATCTTGCACAGCAACCACTTTTGTGGGGTCCACAGCTATCCCCTATTTGGACACCACATGTCCAAGGAACCTAACTTCTCTCCAGAAATGGCATTTGGAGAATTTCACCTTCAACTGATGTACACGGAGTGTATCCATGACTTCTTTTAGATGCTGAGCATGCTCTTCCTCATTCTTTGAGAAGATCAAAATATTGTCTACGAAGACCACCACAAACTTATTGAGGAACTCTCGGAACACCCTGCTAATTAAATCAACGAAGTAAGCGGGTGCGTTTGTCAAGTCGAAAGGCATGACAAGCCACTCGAATAAACCATCGAGAGTTCTGAATGTGGTCTTATCAATGCTATCTTCAGCCACTCTTAGCTGATGAAACCCGGTAGCTAAATCTAATTGGGAGAAAACCGATGCACCTACAAGCTGATCGAACAAATAATCTATTCTTGGGAGTGGGTGTCTATTCTTCTTGGTCAGCTTGTTTAGCTCCCTATAATCAATGCACAGGCGAAGCGGACCATCATCTTTGGTTGCGAACACTACCGGAGTACCCCATTCAAAAATACTCCGTCTTATGAACCCCTTTTTCAAGGAGTTCTTTGATTTGCTTGCTGAGCTCCTTTCTCTCCCTTGGGGCCATGTGCCTAACGGGTAAAGCAACGGGCTTTGCATTATCAACGAGGTATATGCGGAAGTCTATCTCCTGCTTCGGGGGTAAGCCCTTTACCTCTTCAAACAAATCCGAATATTCATGTACTATTCTTACATACCGCAAGTTCTCGACAGACGCATCAAGTGATTCCAGATAACTAAGCATGACGGAGTTCATGGGATTACAAGAAATTTCGAGAGTGTTACCGAGGCGAGTCATGAGTCTAACCACTCTCTTTTCACAATCGAGGACGGCACCATTACTGGATAGCCAGTCCATGCCTAGAATCAACCCATAGCCTGTGAAGCCCAAAACAAAGGCATTGCATCTAAACCCAACGCTTAGTACAGATATTTTCAAATCCAAACAAACCATTGACAAATAAGCTGAGCCCCCAATTGGATTTAAAACAACCAAGGGATCCTCTACTATACTGGTGTCTAGGTGCAGAGGTTCAACTAAATCAGCGGATACAAATGAGTGCGATGCACCAGAATCAAACAATGTACGAACATGATGATCAATAAGATAAACTAAACTTTCGACATAAATATTTCTACCTCATTCTTGCAGAGGTGCCGTGAGAGCGTGGACTTGTCCTCCAGAAGAAGGTCCAACTCCCTGCCCTTGCTTCCTTGGGTAGGACCTAGCCATGTGTCCTGTCTCACCACAGTGGAAACAGCCACCCATCTTCCTTTTCTTCTTCCTGCAGTCTTTGACCAGATGTCCAGGAATGCTACAGAAATTACACTTTCTCTTTTCATGGGGTTTGTTGTTCTTCCCGCCTTTCTTTGGATCAGCCTTCTTGTTCTGTGACCCTTCCCCTTTCTTATCTTGAGGCACTTCTGCTTTTGCCTCATTCTTGCCCTTGTCTTCCTCATTTAAGAGTGCCATGTCCACTAACCTTTCGTAAGTAGAACCCATAGGTATGTGGGTCATAGCCAAGCTGTGAAGTGGCTCATTCAATCCCTTGACAAAACAGAGAGCCTTCTTATGAGGAGTATTCACTAAGTCCAGTCCAAACCGGGCCAGCTGATTGAATTGATTGACGTACTCCTTGACCGTCATACTTCCTTGCTTAAGAGATAAGAACCTTTCTAGCAATAAACTTCGTTCAGCTTGTGAGAGGAATTTCTTCTCAAACCTTATTCTGAAATCCATCCATGTTTCAACCAGCCTCTCAGCGTTAGTGACATCCCACCAATAGGAAGCTTCGTCTTTGAGTAACCACACTGCCAACTGTATCTTTTGTCTATTGTGCACATCGAAGATGATGAACAAATCCTCAATTTCTTTGAGCCAGTTCCTTGCTTCCACGAATGATTCAGTCCCCTTGAAATCCTTTCCACCCATGGCCCTAAAATCTCTACAGATCTTTGAGAAAGCATTTGCACGAGGAGGAGGAGGAACCGCTGCAGCTGGAGGAGGGATATCTGTTGGGCCTACGTCGTTGGCCCTAGCCTCTAAGTACCTCCTGAACCAGCCAGGTATTGGCACACCCTCTGGAAGGTTAAGATTCCCAGACATGCTGAAACGAAAAAGAAAAGATTCAAAACGAAGGATAGAAAGATAGTGCATATGGCTTTGGGGATTATGCCTTTTTAAATTAAAAACAACATTTTTCCTTGTAAAATGCTTCTTTATATTTCTTTTTGAAAGATAGTTTTTCAAAAATTCTTATCTAATCTGGTAAACCTTTGCTCTGATACTAAGTGAAACACCCCACCTCCATTAAGCTCACTCACAAAGGGAATGCCTTAACTTTGGTGGAGAGTTATAGGTTCAGGACACAAAAAAATTTACAAGACAGATAAATTTAAGCAGTGGAATCCAAATATTTATTTCATACGTAGTTCAACACAAAAGCATTACATCAAATTGTCTCAAAACAACTTCAAAATATTACACCATAATTTCTGTCTTGGTTATTCAATAAAGAAGCATAAACCAAAAAGTAAAAATGCATAAATCCCCAAGGATCATATCCAATGCCATAGCCAATGCAAGAGAGTCCAAGTCATACATCTACTTTCTTGAAGCTTGTAAAGAGTCTGATTAAGCTGGAGTATTTCCTCCCCGTGGACCTGAGGGGGAGGGGAACGGAAGAAAAGAAGACGAAAGAAAACGGGTCAGACAATAAGTCTGGTAAGTTCAGTGGTTACTGGTATTAAACAAGAAAAGGGGGTCATGACAGTGATAACAGAACATAGGACAATACCCTAATATAAGATAGGAGGGATGTGTGATCGCACCCATTACTATAATCTCTGCACCTACTTAACCATTGGTCCAACCAGCCCACATGTTTACAACAAAAGATCCCCTTAATGATCGGCTCCTACTCGCACGTATTCATGTCATGTGTCCTTCGGCCTCGCTTGATTGTAGTCACCTGTGCTGGTCCCACCATGGGGTGTATTGGTCCCTCTGGTGGCAACCCGACACGATTCAAGATGCACAGTGTACACTACTGATGCCCACTGCCTGATTTTTCCACTCCGGAGTACGTGCATGCCCATACTCCGTCGAAACCTACACTGGCCCACCAACTGCCGATGTTTTGACCGCTTATAGTTCAGCCCAGTAATCGTTCCCCACCCTGCCTAGTTCAGAGTACCATGATACATCTATGTAAGTTACTGTTGAAATGGGTCCCCGTTACTAGGGGTTTCTAATCAACATGTTTATTTGGTTAAGTGTCCAAGTTTACCTAACCCAGCCCATTCGTTTTAATTAACATGTTGAATCGGTTAAGTGTTTTTCCTAATTTACTTAACCCTACCAGTCCTGACTTAGCTTTAACTTACGAAAGCACCAACCACTCACATTAGACAGGTCTTGTTGTGGTCACTGGATATGTCGGTCGGTTCCGGGCAGATTTACACTACAACTTAGTCTAACCTTGGGTTCTTTTTGGGCTCGATGCACTAACCACCCACATTAGACAGGATTTGTTGTGGTCACTGGATGTGCCGGTCGGTTCCGGGTAGATTTACACCACAACTCAATCTAACCTCGGGTTAGGCATATTCGTCTTTTCTAAATTCATATTTTCTATATATGTCAAATTTCCTTCATGTGAATTAAATTTAATTTAACCACGGCATAATTATCCTGTGATTATGCTCAACATAAATGGTATATCATATATACCATTAAATGAACAAATCTGTGCCATAAATTTTCATATTTCCCATCGCTACCCCTGTGGAATGTATGCGTAAATCACATAAAATGTTGGGCTAGCAAATTATCCCAAACCCATAAACAAAAAGGGTAATAAACAAAGATCATGACATAAACATAAAATAGCATACATTAAACTTATCACATGTAACTTGGCATGGACGTATATCATTAACTTTAATCAATTGGGCAAAGGTGAACTTGTGACTAAGTTAAATCTAATGGTCATGTAAACTTGACAAAGGTCTAGCATGAAAGTTTAACATATAATCACAGTTTCAACCTACAACTTGGCATATAATCTTATGTATACCAAAACATAAGAAAGCTATCATAATCATTTTCTTATCAAAATTTAGCATGATGTTAACAATATAAGAGGACTACAATTCCACTTTTACAACATAAATAGATTTAACTTGGCATAGTTCTAAATATTCATAAATGTAAGTCTAACATGTAAACATGTGATTTAGATCCTAACCTTGCAAATAACCACCAAAATTTCAGCATGACATGTTTTACCATTTTGTTGGCATAATAAGTTCTTTACTCAATCGTAATAACATATAATGTTGTGCATTACCCAAACATATAGACATGGGATATACAACATGTTCATTGCCATAAGCATATAGACATGAAATATACAACATGTTCATTGCCACAAACATATAAACAAGATTAATTTCCATGATATTTTAAGATAAACAAGAATCAAATCTCATACATAAGCATCGTACTATATTCCAATTACAACATGCCATGATTCAATCGAAAGGAGTGTTTAAATCTGCGTAACAGCTAACTTACGAACTAAAAGAAATTCTTGCGTTCTGAAATCTGAGTTCTAAAATTGGAGATGCGTGCCTTTGACGAAGATCGTTGAATTAAACTAGTTGTAGTTTGATTTTAGATGTAGCTTTTTAACTCGTCTTTTGAATTGAAAAGGGTGACGGCTACTCCAAGTCTTCCATTGACGGCATTTCAGTTCTAGGTTTATTTTTCTGTGTGTTTTTAGGTTAGGCATTGAGTTGTTTATATAGAATTTCAATTTGATTATAGCCGTCAGATGAACCTATGGTTAATCACAACCACTCAGACCTGATCAGGCCCATCCAGAAACCCTAGTGGCTCAGCAGTGAGTCAGAAATCGTTCAAATTTCAGATCTGGCCGGGGGCCAGGTCGTCCCCCAGGTCGACCCTAAGGTCGACCCCTAGGTCGACCTCAAGGGGAGAGGTCGACACTAGGGTCGACCCCCTGGTCGACTTTCCTGGGCGGGAATTTTCCCGCCCAGCTCGCTTCTGGCTTCTGTTTGAATTTTGAACTTGTTCTTTCAGTTGTTTGAATTTATTCGAATTTCTGAAACTTCTAACAGCCATAACTTCTTCATAGGAAGTCCAATTCATGCAAACTCGGACTCTATCTCAACCAAAATTCCGAGACGAACACAATGGCGTAGCCCGTTTCCCTTAATTGTCACATTTTAAATTAAGTATCATAGGAATTATTATTATAACGTTAATAGAAAGTACGGGGTGTTACAAAGAATGGTCATTTTCATTTCTTAATTGATTACGGCTGGGATAATGCAGATTATTACTCTAATAATAATGTCAACTTAAGTTATTGGCCCCAATGCTTAACAAATCTAACCAATTTTGTTAACTGATGAAGGCATGGTATCTCTCAAACCAAAGCTCACATAAAAAGATGATGGGATCAAATTGATTATCAATTTTTAACACTACTTAACAATGTAAAACAGAAAAACATTATGCTGATTGAACAAAGTAAAACTTATTCTCCTACCCATATTTTCAAACAGATACAATTTTGCATTCTAGAATCATGTATTTTCAAACATTATGCTTCGTCAGAGCCTTATTAAGCAGATCTACTAGTAGTTATTAAAGAAATCTTTACGGTTATAAAAAAATTGATCATACTTTTGTCACTTTTGTCTCAGAGAAAGAAATTTTTCCTTTATATTAAATTACCATCCTACATCATGTTGCAATGTAATTCATAAGATTATTGCAAACATCACATGTGATATGAATAGTAAATGAATGAGTCAGCTTCTACAAATTAGAAAGCTTTAATTCATAGAAAAATAAAAGCGAATTTTTTCTACTGACTCATGAGATGATGAGAGCATTTGATATGAAAGGTACTAATAACTAATGCATGAAGATAGACATACAGAAACTATGATAGAATCAACTAAGAATTTTTCTATAATATATACTAGGTATGTCAAAATAAATTATATGGAACTTTCTGTCATGAAACAACTAGATTAATTAAAGATCAATTTAATAATTGCATCATGATTTCTAATATGCATACATTTTTCTAATTTGCAGAAAATACTTTGCAATTCATGAAGAGACTTGCTTTAGATGTTTTAGTTTTCAATTGAGTATTACAAGCCACATGAGTTACATACTTGACAAAAATACATCGCAGCTACAACATGTCTTGCATGCTATGTATAATCGAATATCCTTAAAATATACGAACTAAATGTTGTTAACAAAAAAATTGACTAATAATCAACTTTCATAGAAAAAATGGTTATCTAAGAAAAAGATATGGATCAAAGTCGATGCTTTAGGAAAAGAAATCAGTTTAAACTGCAGATTCAGTTAGAAAATCTTATATGTTGAAAATGGACGACTACTATGTAAAATTCAGTGAGAGAATCGTACCGGTTGAAGAACATTGGCATTTGACATCCTGCAAACAAGAATTATTCAAGCAAGTCAAATTCATTAAAATTAAAAGAAAATAAAATTAGAAATAATGATATTAAAATGCTACACTTAAAAATTACCATAAAATATGAATGAGAAGACTACACAGCAGGACGGGGAGAATCATGTGGGTGAAACAAGGAAAATATATATTCAGAAATCCAAAAGAAGAAGGTAAGCAATAAAAATTAGTGTATATATGTAATACTTAAAAATTATTATTTTAAACACAATAGAATAAAAAATTAGTGCCAGTTGGTCAACAAACACTTGAATAATTCTAGGTATAATTGGAAGATAAAGATAATTAAATGTTGATAAGGGAATTTCATTTTAGCTACAACATAATGGCATCATGTACTCTAAATATTTTACATGTCGGAGGTTAGCCACTGTTAGTGCAAAAAATAGCATTAACACCCCAAGTTGTGTTTCAACACTTCAAAAATGGTCAAGAGAAGGTTAAGATCAAATTTAGTGCGGGGAAAATAAAGGAGAGAGTGTTTATAGTGGTTCGATCTCAGATTTGACCTACGTCCACTTTATTGGGGGATTTTTATTATGATCTTTGCTATTACACAGTGCATATTCTCTTTCACTTTATACATCTTTCATTTCTTTTACAATGAATCTCTTTTCTCTCTTTACAACTTCACTTCGATTCTCTATCTCTTGATCTCTTCGAAGATACACTTGAATTCTCGATTGAGATGTTGAAATAGAAGTTTGAATCTCGATTGAAGTTGCTTTAACGGAATTTGAGATGATTACTTGATGGGAAATGAAAATGGCTGCCCTTCGGGGTTGAAAAAATATGGTTCCTTCAATGTGTGAAGACACGGGATATTTATAAGTGAAATCTGAAGGGAGTGGCAAGTTGTAATTTTAGAGTATGCAGGGTCGATGGATCAGAAATGATCCATGACACAGATTGGTTACGATCCATGACATATATCGGTTTCGATCCATGCTTTCTTGGCTCAATGACTTGCCTCACAAGTGATGTAAACGACCCAGGCAATGGATCAAATGTGATCCACTTTAACTGATGCTATTCCATTTTAACCCATTAATGTTGAACGACCCATATGAAGAGGTGCCAACGACCCATCTGTTAGCTATGTATAATTGACTTGTTGCATGGATCACATTCGATCCATAAGTGTCAGACTGAACGTTCGATCTTTTTATGTTGGTAAGTGACCCACTACTTATATTAACATATACATAAGAACTCGTCTTAAGAACTAGAACGTAAATGATCAAATGTAGTGAACTTAACCGCAAACGATCCATGAATTGGATTGTAGCCGATCCAATAAATTAATGTTGCCTTGTGTGCTTCATTGTGCATGCTATAAACTGACTCATTGTTGGTGTTTCTCGAGAATGATTTCATGAAGCATGTGCTGCCATGCATGGATAACAAATTATCCTCACTTATACATATATATTTCCTAGCACGTGACAGCTGAGCCAAACAATATGTGATCCATACTCATACGTTGCCATGATACGAAACGATCCTTTGCATGGATCATTATCGATCCATGGAAGCAAGGTTGAATGATCCAATTGTTTGCACCGCAATGTATTTGAGCAATCCTTCACATTGATTGAATTCGATCCACGATATTAAGTGAAACCGATCCACGAAATCCATTAGTTAATTTGTGCATCAACACATAAACGGATCGCCACCGATCCATTGGCTTATGGTAGTAATAATCCATTGAAAAGAATCAAACCTGGATCTTAAATGACCCATTGTAGTTCGTGGCTAAGACTTACATGATCGACTCATTACATGGATGTTAACCGATCCATGGCTTTGAACGCATACTTGATTCATCTGGTTTGTCAGCGCCGAACCATGACTTGAATGTTCACACGATCCATACATGTTAACCTCGAATTTACGTACATGATATTTTAATGAATTAGCATTTTCCCCTTCGAAGTTCATAGTTTTTTATTTGCAAAAATTATGTGCTTCGAGTTCCAAGGGTCTATATTGCTCTTTGATGGATCGCCAGTGACTTGGACGGTTGTATTGTAACTTCTATTACACAAAGATGGGCTAAACTTGGCCCGATTTCGGTGGATCTGTCGGCATGTGCACAAATGGATTTTTATTTCCTCAAACCCTATTCATTTCATCACTTTACTTTTTTGGCTGAAAAATATTTTTAATAGTGGAGCTTCACATATGAGAAAATCACCCCCCAACTAATCGTCGCCATCTCTCTGTTGACTGACCTCATCAGTGCCATAAACCACTTACGCTGCCATCCATCATCACACTCAGGTCCAATTCCAGCTTTAATCACCACCGCAATTTTAAACGAAGCCGATTTGTGTTCCATCAATCCAGATCCAAACTATTCCAGCGTCGCCGAGTTTTTGAACCTTTTACCACTCAAATCCAATCAACTTTTTCAATTATAGGTAGTTGTTTTTGTGATGATCTGATTTTTAGGGTTTTTGGTTGATTGCGATTTGGGTTTGAAATAATTTCGATGGTCGAGCACTTGTGTTGAATTGCTATCGGCACTTGCAGCTGAATTTTTTGTGAATCTCTGTGTTGAATTGGTTTAAAACATTTAGGATTTGAAATTGAGCTGGCTTCAAGGATTTGGCCATTAATTCTGATCAATCTACCCACTCTGGTCATTCACGCGTTTAGATCTGGTTTTGGAGCATCGGTTATGTTAGGGTTTTAAGACAGTGTATAGTTTGGATTTTCCCTTTATTTTTCAGATTGGAGCTTATAATACCATAAGCTTTTGCATTAATCTATGTGCCTTGCTTAAAAGTTTGATTCGAGTCCGAGAATTTTGATGTACTGTGAGGCTGAATTAACTCGTTTTTGGCAATTTCATACAATGATTCCAATACTGCTTTTGATCATAATTAATGATAGTGGATGAATGAATTTTTGTCGTCCAATACTTGTACGAAAATCCTTGTTTGATCATCTAGGATTGCTGAATTACATATTGATCACGAGTTTAGATGCTTGCCATATATTTTGACATGCCACTTTTCAAATTTGTTTTGTGAAGATTTTTTACCTACAATTATGTTGATAAATGAGAAGATTCTGTGCATCATCTTGTTGAAGCTTTAGAATGTTGAAGTTTTGTTTGTCAATGCGTGGTTCATGATGTTGATCAGAATCTTGGCACGTCTAAAGATGGAGTTGTTCATGTCAATTGTGTGGATCATATATGATCCAGCGATGGATCGCTTATGATCCATGGGTTGTTTGTGATACGTCGATGGATTGTTTGTGATCCACGGATTGTGTGTGATCCATTGATGAATCGCTGCAATCCATGGATCGATTGCGATTCATCTATGGATCAAAATGATCCACCAATAGATCATGTCAGATCCATCCAGTGACTTAGAGGCCTTGAACTTCTGTAATACACATGAACCCCTGATGATCAATGTTGTACATGAACTTCAAACAACCAAAAAACGAGATTAATAAATCCTTTGACTTGAAAATTTTGAATGCCTTTTGTCTCCATTACATATCATGTAATAATACAAGCACTGGCACGAGTTTTTGGGATAAATATTTTGCTATTGACTGCCCACATCGACAACAGATTAGTCAAAACATTAAAAGATAAACTACAATAAATTTCCAGATTTAAATCGAATGTCATGCCTACACAAAATTGCTTCATTCAACAATTTATAACTTGTCAAATTTTATTTGTATAGATACGACACTCTAGTTTGAATCCGCAACAACGTTTGAAATCAACTTGTCAGCGCTTGCCATTCGAAGATTTCAAGCCTTATTTATATTTAATGACTTATATTATTCTGCATAACACTTCACACTTAGGAAATGTGCGCATATAAGCCACTTAAAAACATGATTATTTGTGTAGAATGACTACCTGACAGGAAGGTCGTCTTCAATCCGAGGAGATATCTACTTATGGTCGAGCTGGAACTTCCACTCAACCTTCTAACACTACAACTACTATAACCCCTGAGTCAATGCCTCATCAGCCTTTTCAGACTCCTCATCCTCTCATCAATCCCCATCAGAAAGACGCCCTACATCAATTTGGCCTCATGCTTTTTCATAGTTGTGAAATCAATTTAGCATTCCCGAGGCCGATGCAATTTTGCTAGGGAGATATGATAATGTTGACCGACCGCCTTTTGGGTTTGTAACAGTTAGTCGTCGAATGCTAATGAGTGGTATCGTTCCTATTTTAAATGACCTTTTAAAGATGGTATTTAAGCATCTAGCGATTGCCCCATTTCAGTTACACCCAAACGGCTATGCCATTTTATGAGGACAAGGCGCTGCATGCCCACTTTTCAAGACATTTGTTATCTTTGCGTTTTCAAGAAGAGAAAGGAACACCCTTCCATTATGTTTGTCAAAGGTTCTCGCAACCGCAAACTAATTCTCGACTTATCAGATAATGCTTTCGGATTTCTCAATTAGTACTTTATTGTTCGATTCCCGAGGAGCTTCGAAGGATTTTGGATGGAAGAAGGTGAATATGTTTGTTTAGAATTCCACGTCCAATTTTTCCCAAATCCCGATCACTGAACCTTTTTTCTTTTTCTCCTTATGTATAAATCCCATCTCTTATCAAAGATTCTGAGGACACTACTGCTTATAAAACCACTCTCGAGTCTTTAAAGTCTGTCGATAAAAAGGAGAGGACTGGGAAATTTCTAGTCATAGAAGAATTTCTTTGCAAGTATAACCTGCTTCACCTTACGCGATCTTTCCTTTCTTAAGTGGTTACTCCTCAATCTACGTCTGAAGCATCAGGTACCCCAGCATCCAAAGAGGATGCCGCTTTAAAAGATCCCACTGAGGAATCTTCTTTGAAGAAGTTTACAGATCACGATATCGGAGTTGAATCTTCGTCCCAGCCTCAACTGCCTTCGATTGGGGGGGAGGAATCTGTTCATCGCAAGGGCAAAGGTTTTGCGATGATTGAGGAAAATTTAGATAAAGCAGAGATACAAATAGAGACGATTCAAATGTTAACTGGACTAGCACTGATCCCACGATTTCGGCCATTCATCAGGATGATTTTGGGGATATATATGACAATTTGAGTCATCTCAATGTCACGACCAGCGAGCTCACTACAAGAGATATTGTAACTTCTAAACTCACTTCTCTAGTGACTAAGGTGGCTTCTGACTTGATTCAGACTTCTCAGAAATTTATCACTGGAACTCCGATCACTTTGGTCCCAAAATCGACGAGCGGTATTGTTACTCCCGAAATTTCTGCATTGGTGACAAAGTTGACTTCTGGGCTGGCCATGACTCCTTCGTCCTAAAAACCCTCTCTGAAACTGCGACAACTTTAACTTCAAAAACCATAGATTAATGCGCATTAAAGCACATAAAACACATACTAGAAGCTCTGATATTATTCTTATGTTTTCTTTCTTGCCTCAATGCTTTCCTGTAACACCCCGTATTTTATAACAATTAAATAATGCATATATGTATATATACGCACATACATAAACATTTAACAAAAAGAAAATTATGAAGAGCTTCCATAATTTGGCCAAGGATTAGAGTCATTGTGTTCGTGGCGATTTTCTGGTCAATTTAGACCTATAGATTGCAGAAAACTGATTTAAGATTAAAGAGATACCTTTAAATGAAGTATTGTAGCAAAACATGAAAACAAGGTAAAAGAAGGAGAACAATGACTACCATTGTTTCTAAACTTATTAACAAAAGACATCATAGCTCAGTTGGTTAAGGCATTAGATTTGCAGCATAAAGGTCGGGGGTTCGAACCCTGACGACGATATAATTTTTATCCTTTTTTAGAGAAGGCCAACTGAACATACAAATATGTATACGAATACAAATTCAAAATTTGTAAGGATAAGAACACACATATAAGGAAATACAGAATATATATATATGCATATATAAGAACATATATGTATATATATGCAGAAATATATGTATACAAGAGATAAAATTCAAGATGAGGCTGGAACCAATGAAATATAGAAAGAATCAAATAACGGTGCAACACCGTTTGAATTTTGAAAACCAAACATAAGTTCTGCATATATATATATACATGTAGAATGGTCATTAGAATAATTGTATATGCATAAGAGGATTATATCTGAATATAATAGTTAAATAAATTCCAGAAAATTAAACATTCGAAATTCAAAACTGAAGACCATATGCAGAATATACATATATATATATATATATATGTATATATATAGCTAGGGTTGACCCAGGTACAGGGGGGTCGACCTAGCAGTCGACCCCGGTACAGATCTGGGTAGATTCATTAATGTACCTAGACTGTTTTCTTAAAAAAGTTCAATGCTGACTCAACGTTGCGTGTACGATAAGATCCTGAATACCTATAAATAGTGTAACGACCCGCATTTTTCAACGATATAAATAATTTATTTAAATAATGGTTTTGGTTATTTAAAATGACCAGAATTAAATGATATTGAATATTTAATTAACGTAAATAATATAATAATATATTTAATTTCTGAAATAGTCAGAAATAGTGGAATTCACAAAATGGTGTGAATTGGATCATCTGTGATATTTAATTTAGTTTAAAATTGAATTAGAATAACAAATATATTATCTGAACGACGGTTGAACGTATAATTTATATTATAATTATAATCAAGCTCGAAATGGCGTGGCAGTTCGCTAATTGGCGATTTGAACTTCAACCTGATATACAGGGTCCGTTTTAAATCGGATTTCTGTGAAACAAGAAACGCTAGGAGCTGGTGAAGTATATTTTCTGATGGAAGAGAAAAATCGGGATTTCGTCGTGTAGATTTTGATTTATTTCCAAATCAAATTTTCTGAAAAGTCGCTGTGGAATTCCTTTATAATTTATAACGATTTATTTATATTTTAAAATGGATTTTTAAATATAAATCGAATATCGATGTAACACTGGATTTGAAATATCGAGTTATAAATCCCAGTGGAGCAGTATGATATTCTGTTGTGAATATATACGATAATATTTATTTTTAAATATTAAATTTAAATGTTTTTAAATATATTTATATATTTAAATGGGTTATTTAGAGCTTTAAAAATAGCCAGTTTTTCAAACGACCTCAGAATTTGACGAAACTAATTTTGTTGGATCCACAATATTAAATTATTGCTAGATTTCAATTTCCATGATTTTTGAAGTCAGTATGTAGCCGTACGGATTTTTAGAGTGAAAAACAGGCAGTAAATTGACCTTTAAAAACACTCTGTGTGAGCAAACAGAGTCGGAATTCGACGAAACCAGTTTCGTTGGGTCTGCAATGTCAAACTATAGCTACATGTCCATTTCCGTGATTTTTGGGTATCGTGGGTGGTCACAGGAATTTTAAAACAGCGTATACAAGTAGCGATTGATTAAAATAAAATAAATATCGAATAAAAAATTATTTTACCATACTATATTTAATCCTAACATCCTTCTAACCCTAACCCTTACTTTCTATGTTCAATAAAATCTGCGCCGCCACCATCGAAGAAAATCTACAGCAAAAGTCCTCATTCAAAAATCAAAATAAAATCAAATATATTCCTATAAATTACAAAACATATACGAAAGGAATCAGCAAAGCAAGAGCTTCATTTCCATGTGGTTATTGCAAGGTGCGATCAGAGTTTGGGATGCCGAGTTTGACGGCAGTAAACCTAGGGTTGGGGTGTTCTCGAATTAAGAGCATCGGGTGGTGAAACTAGGTTGGTTTTTGGGTTCTTCGGGCCGAGCTGCACCTGCATGTGCGGTTTTTTGGTGATCGGTGCACGGTAGGTGCTGAGAGCATGGAAGAGGAGGATCGACGGAAGTGTCAGGGTGAAGTTAGAGAGTGGTAAATTGGGTACTGGTGTGTAGAGATTTCAGTGGTGAAGATCATGGTGATTTTTGTTCGATTTTTCATTGATGGAGTGATGTGCGGTGGAAGGTTGAAGTATCAGTAATGGTGCGTGTTTTCTGGAGTTGGAGTTCGTTGGGTTTGGGGAAAACAAAGTGCGGAGCGGGTTGGGTCTAAAGTTTAGTGGGCCGGTGGTGTTTAAAAGGTGAAAGCCCAAATCAATGTTAATTACATTTAATTTAAATTTGTGTATCCACTTGTAAATATGATAACTTGAGCATACGTGATCAGAATTGAACGCGACTGGATCCATTGGGATCGTATGGACGGGCACTACAACATGGAACTGACTGGGAGTGGAATCAAGCTTGTTACAATTTATGGTGAAATAAATTGTCTGATCAGAATCAACTAACGCAAATCGTTAATTAACAATTAACGCGAAATGTGAGTAATCTCACTAACTCTGCTCAGTTTATATTTTTACAAAATATTTTTAGAATCTATATATGATGATTGTTTGCTGTGTGTTGGTTGTTTGGTTGAACTGCTAGTCAGTTGATTGAAAATATAGATAACGATATAGATATAAATCGTAAATCAAATATTGATTCTGTTTAGCAGAATATTTCATAGTAAAATGAAATTGGTGTTAATTTTATTGTTTAACATTTGTTGATGTAGGGAAACAGGTCGGAGGGACCCAACTGGGTTCCTCAACATTTATTTTATTGTTTTTCATATATTATGTTATATGATGTGATATGAAATCTGTGGTTGAATTTGTATGGTTGAATGATAATGATCATTGTTATATGGTATGTTAAATACCATAAGGGATACTGGAATGTTAAAAGGGAAATTTTCAATGTTATATTGAAAAAGAAATATTTATAAAATCAAAGATTTTATAAAAAGAAAACATTTATTTAGAAAATAAATAGATTAAAAAGGAATACTTATTTGTTAATCAGATAAATAGAATTGAAGGGAAATATTTGTAAAACATTTACAAATAGAATTGAAAAAGAAATATTTGTAAACTATTACAAATAGAATTGAAAAGGGATATTTATTTGAAATAAATAGAATAGAAAGGGGAAATATGCGTAAAGGGAATAGTTAGATTATAAAAGAAATTACATATAAAATCAATAGATTTTATAAAAAGAAAATATTTTGTAAATAAATAGAATTATAAAAAAAGGGGGATTTATTTTGTAAAGAAGTTGATTTTAAAAGGAAATACTTGAAAGGTGATTAGAATTGTATAAAAGGAGAATTTACATTTGGAAGATTTAAAACCCGTGCTTCGCACATGGGTATAACGTGTTATGGATTTAAAGCAAAGTTTTTAAATAGAATCTATTCTGACCGATAGATTGAGAAGAATAATTTATAAATAATATTTATAAATTAAATGAAATGTTTATCATTGGATAAATAGAATATATAAGTCAGGACTTATATAGAGAAGTAAGAATCGATTTCAACATCGATATTTAAACTGAATAAACGTAGAGTGAATCAAAGGAGTTAATCAGTTAGAGTTAATTAGATAGAGTTAATCGAATTAGAAATTTATGAATATTAGTTATTCAATTAGAGTTGATCGAATATAGTTATTCAATTAGAGTTGATCGAATATAGTTATTTGAGATAGAGTTGATCAAACATAGTATTCAGGATGAGTTGCCATTCCGTACGACTGCTAGCGTAATTCGTAGGGCTGCAGATAGCCTACAGTGGTCGGATGTTTCCTGAGGGAATCAGGCATAACCATTGTGATCGCTGCGATCTAGAGTCAAGCGAATGGAGTTAAATCGAATATTAGCCATTCGAAATAAAGTTAAAAACTGAAATAGTTATTCGAATATTAGTTATTCGATAGAAGTTAAATAAGTTGAGTTAATCAAGTAAGTTAATCAAGTTGAGTTAATTGAGTTGAGTTAGTCAGGATGAGTTAATCAAACCGAGTTAATCCAAATGAGTTAATCCAAAGGAGCTATTCGAAATAGTTTATTCGAATAGAATTAAAGGAGTTATTCGACATAGTTTATTCGAATAGAATTAAAGGAGTTATTCAAAATAGTTTATTCGAATAGAATTAATGGAGTTAATCGAATATAGTTATTTGAAAGGAGATTAACCGAAAGTAAATCGTTCGAAGATAATTAACTGAATGTAAATCATTCGAGGAGAATTAATCAAATGTAAATCATTCGAAGGGAGATTATCGAATACAGTTATTCGAAGAAAGAGTTATCAAATGTAGTTTATTCGAAAGAGAGTTGTCGAATAGTGATTATTCAAGAGTGAATTATACATTGGAATTCGATTATATCGAATTAAGGAAAGTGATATTTACTTTCCGTTTCAAATCAAGTTTCTACTTATTTGTTAATAAATTAGTTGTTTGTTTAATTATCCAAATTAATAAACAAAAGTATATTTAAGTTAATATATATATTCGAAAGCATGAAATTATAATACAAGCATTATAATCAAATGATTTTTGAAGTGGATTCGTAAATAGAATCCGAGAATTTGTGTAAGGAAGTTTGTTGAAGGGTTGTAAGATGAACTTTGTCTATTTCGAGGTTAGAAATGTTGTTCAGTTAAGGTCCGAGAGGTAATTATACCCAACTTGATTGACTTCGTTTTTAACTAAGGAATGAGTAAGGTTCGATAGTGAAGATTGATTTAGTGAATTTAGGTGATGAGTGTAATGGTATAAATTGGCTTAGTGATGTTTTATTTAAACATCTATTTAAATCAAATGAATAAATTTTGGAAACATTTTCCAAATATAATCAGGGATGTTTTCTAATCATAGAAAATGAAATGTTGATAAGAAAGAATACTGGAATGTCAGTAATATGTGAAACAGAGATGGAAATGTTTTCCAATGTTTGATGATGTATATTTCCTAAATTTAGGAAATAAAAAATGTCGAGTATATAGAAATGGGAAATGAATAAATAAATTATTAATTTAATTAAAAGAGATAAGTGCTGATTGATGATTGATCGATAGAATTTCCATCTGGATAATATCGTTGGTTGCACACCTGTTTTTCTTTGATAGTTAAATCACCGACTATCGAAGTTTTTGACCATTTTTCCGTCGTCAATACGGAGAGACCGGGATCAGATATATTATCTGAAAACCACTCTGTATGGACATTAGCGTTGTGATCAAATATTGAAGACGGAGTTATGCAAGGACTATCCTGTTACAGAATAGTGCCTTTGGTTTGTCCAATCCCAGGACAACGTGAATGGACAAATGTCTGACAAAGTATATCTAACGGATCGCGTAAGTTGATCTCTTCAAAGTACTTATGTTTGGTGGCAGAGGAATTCGTTTCTCTTAGCTTTATACCCATGGTATTTTTGAAGAAATCAATTTGTGATTTGACGGGTATGACGATGTGGCATTCAAAGTGAATGGTGGTCAAGTGTTTCAAAAGATACGTAATAACCTCAAGCCTCATCAACCGGGAAATGACAGAAATCGGGCATGCAACATGGCTAAGTGGGTCGCTTCCATTAGGGTGTATATCACCTATCTAGAGAAAATCCAATTCATTCTTTTATCTATGATCGATGCTGTCCCTTTTCGGGAAACGGTGGGTAGCTCCCAACCATTGGTGGTATACATTCGATACACTCAAGCGAAATGAGTGGCCGGTCATGTGTGGGTCGGGTTGCAAGATGTTCTTGTTTGAACCCAATGTATTTGTCTCTAGAGATACACTATCGGTAGGTGGTCCCATACCTTGTCATAGTCGGAATCCAATCTCCAATAAGCGCCCGCGGTTTTGTTTGTATACTACATATGTGGAACATGAGATGCAAGTGTTCTGCTAGATTGTTAATTACTTGTGATTAGACATTATTATAATACCAAAGAAGTATTGATTTCCAAAACTGTTTTGGGTTATCGTAAGGTAAAAACCATCCGTGTTTATGTGTGGATCGGTCTTACAATTATCTTTTCTTTTGAAAAGGATTTTGAAAAGTTAAACCAAATGATTTGAGTTTACTCACACCAGTCCCATGACTGACCCAGAGTTTATTTGTTTTGTTTTCCCTAAACTCTTGGGTGCCCAAATTTGTACGGGCAGTCAAGTAGTTCGGGTATTTACAGATATACTTGGAGGCGCTTGAAGCAGGAGGCTTCAGGATAATATAACTATTGTTATTTCCGCTGTGTGTAAGTGTTGTACTTTGATAATGTTATTGTATGTATACTGTTTTTATTTCAAAGTTATGTTATAATATATTTCATTCATTCCGCTGTGAGATTCGTGTTTACTCTGATTGTGTTCTTCTTCTTCTATTCTAATTTTCTATCTTATCTATTCTCACCCTCTAACTTCTTTCTATTAATAATCAAGTATTTCCGATGTCTGAATAGTCAATATGGTAGTTTGTGTTGATTTTCGGAGTCGAAAATCCCAGTTCGTTACAAATAGGCTAGTAGAGCCTAGCCTAAATCCCATATTTCGAAGACGACGTCTATACTCTGCCTTTCTTCTTCCTCCTCAAATCTCTTTAGAAAATTAAGATTATTAGTTTAGGAAAATTCTAAATCAAGATCTGGAGGAAGAGAATTGACGTTAATAAAAAGGTGTTCAGAATCAAATGCGAAGTAAGGTAATTTTCTAGATCTGGCCTGTTCAATTTTGTTCCACTTTCTTCCCATTTTCTTTTAGTAAAAGTTATGAATTCTTGGATGTTAGGTTCTGAATACAATTAGGGGAAAACCATGTAATGCAAGATCCGGACCAGATCTAGGATTTAGAAAGCAAACTAGGTGAGTGAATTTAAGTTATACCATTTTAGATAATGATATATTGTCGTTTAACATTCCCCGTTGTTGTTCAATGTGAATTGGATAGAATAATTAAAAGTATTGAAATGTTATTATGACATGTTTAAATATGATATGTTGAAATGTTTAAAGTGACGAATATGACATGCTGGAATATTAATATGCTAAGTTATTAATATGTTGGAAATTTTGCCAAAATGTGTGTAGCAATTACTGTTGTTTCAATTTCATGTTAACTTGTGAAATTTATGTACGTGGACCATTAATGGTAGAAATTAAGAAAAGTTACATGATTTTGCAATCACATGTTATTGTAAATTTGAACAATTATCTAATTAATTGACTACATAATGGAATAGAATTGATTATATGTTAGAAAGAACATATGACATAAAATAGGCATAATATGATGACTTATAAAATATAAATAACAGCGGAAATTTGAAATAACAGGCATGCCTAAATTATATAGAAGATTTATAGTAAATAAGAAATTGTAACCGCGCTTAGACACGAGGTTAGATTACAATTGCGGAAGAAGTCTGCCTGGAACCGCCTGGCATATCCAGCATCCACAAGTGGTAAATCTAATGTGAGGGGACTAAGTTCATAAATAAAACATGTAACGGTGCTAAAACACGAGGTTAAGTCAACTTGTGGAAGAAGTCTGCTCGGAACCACCCGACAAATCCAGCATCCACAAATGTAGGCTTAATGTGAGAGGTCTAGTGCATAAACATATGTTTAAATATTTGTAAATAGAAGATTGATAAATGGCATTAAGTGTAATTAATGGGAGTGAATGGAGTTGAATGAAAGATAATTACAACAGTAAAAGGGAAAGGAATGAACGAGGAATGATAATAACCTATTGTAAATGAATTACGTTAATGAGAATGTTATATAATAGGTAGGCTTGTCCTACGGACAAGTGAAGATTAAAACTTAGATTATAATAAACTAGTAAGGAAATGAGATAACTGGTGAAATGAGATAAGTGGCACTTAATTGTAAATTAAATAATTAGTAAACAGGGAAGTCTGAAACCAATTGTTTGTACTAAGTAGAGAAAAGGGGGAAGTTTATGAAATGTAAGAATTTGTACTTAATTATAGTTAATTAATGGAAGTCTGAAATAAGCTGATAAGAATAACATGTTAAGGCTTGTCCTAGGGACAAGAGGAAATTATAACATAGGTTATAATAAATGGAAAGGAGACTTATCAGTGAACCTTATTTAAGAGAACCAATTTAATAAGTAAACAACGATAAGTCGTAGTGACAATGTAAGATGGAATTATGATTAAATTGGAAAGAGTGAGGCAAACTTATGAAATGAAATAAGTTATATTTAATCATAAATGATAATTGACATGTAAGACCGAAAACATGTAAATTGAGATATACTTAATTACGTATTAAGTAGAACATGTTATTGTAACTTGAATCAAACAAGAATATAAAGGGATTGTGGATTACAGACCTTGGATCACAATCCAGAAAATAACATGTTGTGTGCTTTTTAATAAACTTAAATGGGTTAAGTTATATGATTGAAATTTATAAGCAAGGGGGCCCATTCCTTAGAGAAATAAGGGGCTAGAAAGAACTTGGTAACCTGAATAAAAAGGTAAGATGATAGCCAAGTTAAATGGAAACTCGATGAGGTAAAGCAAGCGCATAAAAGAATGTTTAGATATAGGGCCTAATAACATATTAAAGTAAGGTGCTTGGACCAATCGACACGTTTGAGGGTGAATAACCCAACGGTGTAGATCATCGTGGTGTCATAAGGCATGAGGGGAGTGCACGTTCAACAGATTATTCTGTCAGCTCCAAAGGATGGGAAGGGGAGGCACACAGCTTCCTGAGGTACGTAAGGTGCTCTTAGTAGTCCTTTGTGTGGTGGTAGATGTTTAGGATGTGCTCTTAGAGGTTGGGTCTGCGCGTAACTACTAGGTGGGTGGGCCTTGACTGCAAAAGTAGTTTTGCAGTCAGAATGCTATGACGAGGTGACACTAAGGTGATTCGACGGTCGCCTCAACGGGGAGGTAGAGGGTCACGACCAACAAGGATAGTAGATCGTCGGATGCCCGTCATCGGAAGCCAATGGGACGCAAAATGACTAGAGCTAAAAACAATAGACCATTCACATTTCACTATCAAGACACGATGGTTGAGGGGAGACGCCAACTGGATGTTTAGATTATTTGTTGTTAGAGGCATGTTGCTTAAATCTTGTAGTCTTTACTATTTGAGGGTGCGGCAGAGGTGGGGCCGTAGGCACCATGAAAAACAGACCTAGGAATATATGTATTTTGAGGCTTTTAAAGGCGGGCCTGTACAAATATGGAAAAGCTCCTGACCGAGTTCCGTGTTTATTGTATCGCCCTGCCACGGAACTCGGTGCACATTAGAGGACATGTGGTTAAGGCATCGAGCTACAATTGCTGATACATACATGGGAAAGTCTAGATACATGCATGTCTACTTTGAGTGTTGTATCGTAGACTTGAGGGCATTACTCTGGTTTGGACTCTGGTTCGATCAAAGGTGGCAGTCCGTACGCTTCCGTAGCATAGAATTGGCAGATATATGCGGAACGTAAAATTGTTATATAGAGATACGTATGTCACTCCAGCATAGAATGAACGACAACGTATATTTAGGTGGTATTACGGTGGAGACCGTGCGAGTGGGGTACCATGGGGGTGTACCTTAATATTGCGGGTAGCTACATATATACTCTATTAGGTTAATCATTTAGGAAGTAAATGGGTACGTCGTATGTGTAAGCCTTGAGTGATGTTAACCCAAGTAACCTAATAAATAAGAAAATGTGATTGAATGGTATATGTAAGATTATCTAAAGTGTATAGTTAAAATCCAGTCACCAGATTTTGTGTTCTAACCCCATCCTCATCACATACTCGCAGGTTAGATTTATGGTAGAGATATGATAGCTTTGGATACTGGTTACGCAGTATTGTTCTACAGTTAGGCTATATTTTTATTACATTATATTTTATCCATTCCGCTGTGAGATATTTTCTGAGCTCTAACATATTTTATGTCTCAATCTTTTCTGCAGGATACTAGAGCAAACCAACATGAGTTTCGATAGATTAGATTTAAAAAAAATCCAGTCTGTCGGAATTCGGGTTGTTACATCTGGTATCAGAGCTTAGGTTTAGGATTCCTGTATAAATAGTGAGTGAAGTATTTGTACTTTTAAAAATATATATGCATATATATATATATACCTAGATCCATAGAGGAACCCACTAAATAGAAAGAGTATAATATGGTAAGAATTGGGATGACCGTTTTGTACGCAAAAGGAATGAAAGTGGAAATTTGAGATCCTTGGGAAATTTGGATGGGAAAGTGTACAATATATTTTGAAATAAAGAAAGGAGGATCCCATATGTTAGTACATCTGGAGCGACCCGAACTTCCCGGCCGGCCTAACCCGAACAAGAAGGCGGACTACTTTGAGAACAAAACTAATCAGAACACAAACGACAGAACATTTCATTGATTATTACAACAATTTACATCAGAGTACAAGAATATATTAGAGTATGAATAAATATTACATAGAAAAATACCAGAGGTTAAAATACATTACATAACAGCGGAAAAATAATACATAACACAACTAAAAGAGATATACGGATACAAAGCTTTCCAAATATAGCTCCAACTGTATATCCAGGATCCTAGAAAAGAAATATCTGCAAAAACCCAACCACTAGCTACCCATGTGGAAAATAGGGGCACCCGTAGTCTAAGTTAAAACAATAAACTCCAGGTCAGTTATGGGACTGATGTGAGAACTAAAACCATTATTAGCTTTAATTTTAAAGTTAGGTAAATCACGGGACCACGCCTTATAACATGGAATGGGTTTACCCCTCATGAATTCCAGTGCATAAAAATAACAGTGCAATGCTAAAGAGAAAAATGAAGCTATTATAAGACTCAGGTCCCATCACACAATGAACGCAGTCGAGGATAGAGTTTTCCCTTTTAATAGCCAAATATGCTTGATACGCGAAATTTCATCTTTTATTATTACTATATAAGTGAAGAAATCGACTTCAAATATAAATGTATCAATCATAGGCCGCGTAGTTACCATTATATTATGTCGCCATATATATATATATACAACTAAAACGAATATCACGTATTGGAAATTGGGTTTCCATCTATGAACCAAGGCAAGGGATCTACCTCACCGATTTCGAGGCATTCTAGCAAATGCCTCAGGATCCCCCACAGTGAACCCCTTGGATCTACATGGCCGGTCACCCATCGATGATTTTTTATACCATAAACTATATGTTAGCCGGTTCTATCGAACCTCCAAAATGGTCAGTTCAGTCGACCATAACGAGAGCCATTTAAGGACATACCTCGCTCCTAGGTACCTCGTCTATCTGTCATAACAGTATGCAACATCCACATGAGTAAGCAGTCTACGCTCCATACCATGATGTTACTCGTAGCTAGAACTAACATATGTCCATTTCCATGCAGTCACTATCCCGTTTTTGGTTCATACCTGGATGTGAAGCTCACGAATTAACGCTACACAAAGCTACGCTATTTAAAGTCGTGCTTTGATCGTCAACCACAAGACTTTGCTTTTCAACAAAAGCCTGGATCATTTACATCTCAGCATGCCACACTGTCATTCCATACCGTACCACTAATTTCCACCAATATATAGCCTCTAAGCTCGTACGTCTCAGAGAAGGGTGTTAAGCAACCACTTCCAAACAGATGTATATTTAGCAGAGATTAAAGAATACAATATAAAGGAATCAATGTCAGACACACCATCCATCAGCAAGTCCGTTCTGGGTCTGAACGAAACCCGAGGCACCTTATTCCTCGTCCCATATGTCCAATACAGGAGAGAGGCCCTCGCATATCCGGTCGATCTCCAAGTACGTCTGGGCGATCACCACGTATTACCTTGTCTTGGTTGTACACCCCAATCAAGACATCAGTAATCATCCAAACGATGTGAAGATCTTCGGTTTTCAACCATCGTCTTCACCATCGACTTATCGTCGTATCAGTTATTCTAAATGGGATAAACCCGGGCTTTCCAAATAACTTGCGTATCTTATAATCAAGTGATATAAAAACACATCATACGCTTCATTCCAATCTAGAATATTCTTTTATTAAAATATTCTTTTCACAATTTAAAAGAAATTAAGGTTTTCCAAACTAGTCGGGGTTAGCGCACCTTACCGAAGTAATCATTTGTTTTATTTCCTAATCCCAACCTATTCATCCTATGGAGCAAAACTGGTAATAATCCCTATCTAACACTACGGTCTTATCGGTAAAATTAATTACCATTTCACGTTCAAATCTAATTAAAGATTTAACTATCGCCTGGAGTAAAACTGGTGGTACTCCATTCTCAATCATTTCCCGAATTTGAAAATTTATATTATCACATTCTCATTTCAATCTAAGTAAAGATTCATAAAAAATCCACTTAGTTTTAATCTTCCCAAAAATCATTATTAATGATTATTTAACTTTGGGAAGTCAGACATGTTGCATCGACAATCTACACCATATCATTGGTTTTTGTCGATATATAACCTCTAAGCTCGTACGTCTCAGAGAAGGCTGTTAAGTAAGAGAATAAATTCTCCGCCACTAAATAGGTATATATTTAGCAGAGATAAACAATACAGTTAAAAATACAATGTTAGACATGTAGTCTTGTCTTTAACTGGGTTAAAGAACTAATGTCATTTAAAACACAGTTCACGATAAACCAAAAATTACATTCCATTAATTATGGAATCTTCATGGAAAACAAATAAATATATAATCGATATCAACTTTCGTATCTGACTACTAATATAAATGGAATAACGACAAAGCTTTTTAAATTCCATATATACTAGTAGTCTTCCTCCACAGAAGCTCACTTCGGTTATTACAAATCGAATTCCATTCAATTCCAATTTAATATATTAAATTAGAAAACTTTACTTTGGAAAATTTCCATTAAATCTAAATAAAAAGATTTATAAATTCCAAACCATCTCTTCACTGTTAATTGGGTTAAAGAACAAGTGTTATTTAAAACACCATTCACAATAAACCCAAAAATTCAATTTCAATACCAATTAAATATTAACTAATTGGTACATTTCACTAAATCTTATTTAAAAGATTCATTCTTTTCTCATCGGGGTTTAAGAAAAGTGTTAATAAAGACACCATTCACGAGAAACCCAAAATCCAATTTGATATTAAAGACAAGGCTATGAGTAGAAATTATATCGGCTTATATTCAATATCAAGTTCTGAAATCAACCAATATCGTATTGGGAATAGCGATATATATATATCTTCCAAATTCCTTTACAATATTCGTATAATCACGGAACCCAATATCAAAATATTCCGAAGATTACTTCCATTCCAAATCCATTCCAATTTATTCGTTTGAAAATTTTGGTTATTTTAAAACCATTTTTCAAATCCAATTCATTATTTCTAAAAATAATCGGATTTTTATTCTAGTTTTTAATTAGTTCTTTTCGATAGAAATGTATTTTTATCTTTTCAAAACTGGAATTTTGTAATAACCCGGAAATGCGAGCCAATTTAAAAAATTTATTTTGGCAATTTTAGCGAATTTTGAATATTTATAATAGATTATTTTAAATAAAATCGACGAGAAATTTATTTTGAATATAATTAGAACGTATATATTATATACGTCGTCGTTAGAATATATATAATTATATATAATTATAAATAGAATTGAAAATGGCGCGGTAGTTCGATAATTCGATTTCAAACTTCAATTGAATGTACCGGGTGCAAAACAATCCGAATTTTAGTGAAACCAAAAACAATAGGATCTAATTGATAATATCTTTCCAACGAATCCGAAAAATCGAAATTTCATAGCGGGAATCAAAAGATAGGTCCAGTCGAAAATTCTGAATAGTCGCTATGGAATTCAGGCCCTTAAAAATGGGAATTTTGCAAACGACCTCGGATTTCGACGAAACCACTTTTGTTGGGTCCGTGATGTCAAATTATTGCTAGATTCCAAATTTCATAATTTTTCGAATCAATATGTGAGCGTGGCAAAGGAAAACGCGTTTGACCAGTTTCAGTTGATTTTAATCGACTGGAAATTGGCCATTTCTCTAACGGTCTCAGAATTCGACGAAACTAGTTTTGTTAGGACCGTATCGTCCATACAAAGCTAGAAAATATTTTTCTAGGATTTATAGAGTTCGTATGTGACCCCGGTAAATTGAAATGCGCGTTCAAATTCAATATATAGAGTTATATATTGATTTTGACGGAAACTGATCGAAACGATCGAATCAGCCTACGATACATATCCCATTGTGTTCGGAATGGGGGTAAAACGCTATGGACGATAGGCGGTGGGCCTCGTTTTGAGGTCGAAAATAAAAGTTGCTTTTTGGTGGAAAATAAAATAATTAAATGATAAATTAAAGCTTTCTCCCTCTCTCTCTTCTTCCTTTATCTGCCCCCCCCCCATTCGATTCAAACAGAAACAGAAAAAAAAATTAAAACCTAATCGCGCCACCCGTAGGGCAGCGCCGCCCACCGCCGTGCCCCAGGTGGCGGCGCGCCACCTCCGAACCCCCCCCCCTGAAACCCCCTGCCTCGCGACACAGCCCCCCTCTCTCCCCTTCGCCGAGCCCCCCTTCCATCAAAGACCCCCTCCCCCCTCCTGATCGACGCGCCGCAGCTACACCCCCTGCTGGCGTGCGACGCGACAACCCCCCCTCCCTCGCTGGAGCGCAGTCCCACGGCCACCGCACCGCCCAATCCGACCCCCTCCAATCCGCTACAGCCCTCGAGCGAGACCCAGACCCAAACCCTAACCCGTTAGCCCGTCCTTCCTCCAATCGACGCTGTAAGTCCCTCCTTTTATTTTTATTATTTTATTGGTTAATGTAATTAGTTTTAGGGATTTTTTAAATAGAAAAGGTTAGATTTTTAAAATAGAAAAGGTTAGATTTTTAAAATAGAAAAGATTAAATTTTTAAAGGAAGAAAAACGATATTTTTAAAGGGAGAAAGGCGTGATTTTTACATATGTAGTGGATTAAAAATATGATCTTTATATAGTATAGATATTAAAAATATGATTTTTATATTATAGAAAGAGTGAAAAAATGAAATCTTTATTTTTGAAAAGGCGAAATCTTTATAGTTGAAAAGGCGAGATTTTTATATATAGAATAGTAGAGTAAAAATTCGATTTTTATATATTGAATAGCGAAGTAAAAATTCGATTTTTATATATTGAATAGCGAAGTAAAAATTCGATTTTTATATATAGAATAGCAGAGTAAAAATTCGATTTCTATATATTGAATAGCGAAGTAAAAATTCGATTTCTATATATTGAATAGCGAAGTAAAAATTCGATTTCTATATATTGAATGGCGAAGTAAAAATTCGATTTTTGTAAATTGAATAGCGAAGTAAAAATTCGATTTTTATATATTGAATAGCGAAGTAAAAATTCGATTTTTACATATGTAGAGAATACGGGCAACGAAGGTGATAAAAAGGCGAGAACGTTGAAGATTTCTATCAATGAAGAGTCGTGGTATTGGATAGCTATTGGTGAGAATTTCTCACTCTTCAATTTCTTTCCTAGTTATATATATATACTAGGATGCAGACGGTGTTTAGTAGCACCCGACACCCGTCATCCACAGACCATGGATGGCTTGTTTGTTTAACAGTTTGGTTGTGTAGTTGGTTAGATTATTTGGTTTGAATTGAATTGTTTGGTGAAATGAAATTGATTTGATTGATGTGTGAATGGCGTGGGCCTTCACTAGACCGGGGATAAGGCTAGGCCTCGTCCCGTTTCTAGTATCGTGCTGTTATGCCGCTGAAATTTTCTAAAATAAGTTAGAAAAATAAAAATATCATTTTATTTAAAGAATGAACTGAATAGAAATTCCTATGATAAAATAAAATGTTTTATCGTTAAAAATATTATTTTTAACGTGAATATGAATATAGTGAATGTGAATAAATAAATATTCATTTACAAACCGGACGGTTTGTTTATGTACACTGATTTGACTGACATTGATTGAGACGATAAATTTTACACATCGCCCAACTGCACAAATAAAAATCTGTGTTTGATTGTTTGAAACCCCACACGGGTATTGGGATAAAATACGGTATACACTAATCCCAATAATTAGTTGTATGTCGATCGATTGATTGACAGACTGTTATAAGCGTTAGATATCTATATTTGATGCTTATACAGTGTAGTGCACTTTGGATTTTGGTTGATTATTTATCGTTGCTATTATATACATTTGTTGTATGGAATCCATATAATTAACTTTATATGGTAATTGATTGGGCCTCATTCCAATCGGAAAAATAAAGAATATTATAAAATAAAGGTTCATGTGTTGACCGTACTCATCCGTTGAGATTAGTCATGTGTTGAACGAAATATTTTAATAATAAAATTTACATCTTTATCAATATAAAATAAAGGTTCATGTGTTGACTGTACTCATCCGTTGAGATTAGTCATGTGTTGAACGAAATATTTTAATAATAAAATTTACATCTTTATCAATATAAAATAAAGGTTCACGTGTTGACAGTACTCATCCGTTGAGATTAGTCATGTGTTGAACGAAACATTTTGATAATAGAAATATTTTGAAATAGAAATATTTGAAATAGAAATATTTTGAAATAGAAATATTTTGAAATAGAAATATTTGAAATAGAATATTTGAAAATAGAAATATATGAAGCCGTGTTGATTAGATTGATGCCATTTTGACGTGAACGGTATTTATATCGATTTTATTCATTATAAAATGAATATTGAAAAGTGATTTCGAAATCGAATATTTTGAAATGAAATTTGATTTGAATTGAATCGAATAGAAAACCAATTTGAATTGAATCGAATAGAAAACCATTTTGAATTGAATCGAATAGAAAACCAATTTGAATTGAATCGAATAGAAAACCAATTTGAAATGAATTGAATATAAAACGAATTCGAATTGAATTGAAAACGAATTCGAATTGAATTGAAAACGAATTGAAATGAATTCAAATTGAATTGAAATTTGAATTGAATAGAAATGAATTTTAAAAATGAATTTATAAGAAGAAATTTAATTTTGATTTGAATTGAAATGGAAGTTGAAAATGTTTTTGAAACGAATTCAAAACTATCTATATAATTCGTTTTAAATAGGAATCAACGAAATATATATTATATATATTATATATATTATATATATTATATATATTATATATATTATATATATAATATAATGGCCTGAATAGAACGCGCCGCGCCGCGGCAGTTCGCGAATTTCGACCATTAACTTCAAACGGACATTACGGGAGATCCGACCGTCGGATTCTCCTAAAACCGGAACCGTTGGGTTCGTATCGAAAAGATCTTTCTAACGAATATTAGAAATTTGAAATCTAACGGTTGGATTTGGAGATACGTCCAAATCAAATTTGAAAAAGGTCGCTGTAAGTGCAGTTCGATGGCCGTTGATGGAAATCGACTATACGGGCCTTGATAAAATTATTAAAAATAGTAATAATTTGTGTAAAATCATAAGAAATGATTTGGGAAAAATTGGGATGAAAAACTCCATATTTGAAAAGATAAAAATAGTTTTTATCGAAATGAACTAGTTTTGAACTGAAATTAAAACCCATTTTTTTTTTTGAATAAATAAATTGGATTTGAAATGGGTTTAAATAGAATTGATTCATGGGTTTATCGTGAACTGTGTTTTAAATAACACTAGTTCTTTAACCAGATAATAAATAGAATGTGATTTGGGTTTATCGTGAACTGTGTTTTAAATGACCCTAGTCCTTTAACCCAGTAAAAGGGAGTTTTTAATGAATCTGCAATTAGATTGAAATGAGGATTGGTAATTTAAATTATCAACTTTAGAAATTGAGCGAGAATGGAGTATCACCAGTTTTGCTCCAAAGCGATAGTTAAATCTTTAATTAGATTTGAACGTGAAATGGTAATTAATTTTACCGATAACACCATAGTATTAGATATGGAGTATTACCCGTCTTGCTTCATGGGATGAATAGGTTGGGATTGGGAAATAAAATAAATAATTACTTCGGTGTGGTTCGTTAATCCCGACTAGTTTGGAAAACCATAATTTGGTTTGAAATGACATCCAAAGGAAGATTAAAGGATAAATTTTAAAGAATTTACCTTGGATAAAATTAATGGGAACCTTTCCCTAAGAATGTGGAATTGGAATGAGGCGTTTGTTGTGTTTGTGTAACATTTGTTTTTAATATACGCGGGTTGTTCGGAAAGGCCGGGTTTATACCGATTCTGAATAACCGATTCGACGATATGTCGAAGATGAAGACGATGGTTGAAGACCGGAAGTCTTCACATCGTTTGGGTGATTACTGAAGATCTTGATTGGGCTGTACACCCAAGATGAGGGAATCAGTTAGTGGTCGTCCAGACGTACTTGGAGACGGATGGATATGCGAGGAAAGTGCCTCCGGTTTCGTTCAGACCCAGAACGAACTTGTAAATGGATTGTGTGTCTGACATTGGATTTTATTCTGTGTTGATTGATTTCTGTTAAATATATATCTGTTTGGCGGCGGAGAATTTATTCTCTTGCTTAACGCCCTTCTCTGAGACGTACGAGCTTAGAGGTTATATATCGATAGATATCAATCGCATGGCATGAATTGCCTGTGTGGCATACTGAGTCGCATGGATCAAGGCTTCTGTTGAAAAGCAAAGTCTTGTGGTTGATGATCAAAGCACGGCCTTTGTGGCGTAGCTTTGTGTATAACGTGAATTCGCGAGCCTCACACCTCGGTATGAGTGAAAAACGGGATACGGACCGTTGGGAGAACACGACGTTTCTTTCTAGCTTTGGTGGTGTTAGTGACTTACCAGCCCTGACATTTATATACTTTTCACCTTTGTGGTTGTTGGAATGAGGCGCCTCAATTATAGGTCTGTAAGGACCGGGAAACGTGTGTTCAGGAATAAATAATCCTCTAACGTAAGTGAGGACCAGCCCAACCGATCCAGTGGCTGCCCAGAGTGCGTAGTCCTGAGCATTTGCTAGAGTGTCTCGAAGCGGAGAAGAGCTTGCCCCTTGCCTCGACTCATGACGGAAATCCAATTTCCAATACATGTATTGCGGTTTTAATTGTAGAACTAGTATGGCGACATGGTATATGGTACCCATGCCGTCTATGATTTATATTTATGATTGAAATGGTTTTGACACTATACACTTATTATAGTATCAAATGATTTGTTTTTAAATGCACCAAGCATGTTTGGTTGTTATAAGGTAAAACCCTATCCTCCGGCTTGCGTTGCATTGTGTAATGGGACCTGAGTCTTATAATAGCTTCATTTTTCGAAAAAGCATTGCGTTGTTTATTCTATGCACTGGTATCCTTGGGAAGAAACCCATTCCGTGTTTTACGGCGTGGTCCCTTGAATTACTTTCTCTAAAAATAAAGTTTTAATAACTGTTTTAGTTCTCACACCAGTCACATGACTGACCTGGAGTTTATTGTTTTAACCTAAACTCTGGGTGCCCCTATTTTCGACACGGGCAGCTAGTAGTTTTGGTTTTGCAGATTTATATTCACAGGATCCTGGTTTACAGCTGGAATG
The DNA here is from genome assembly GCA_030737875.1 of Allium sativum. NCBI lineage: Eukaryota > Viridiplantae > Streptophyta > Magnoliopsida > Asparagales > Amaryllidaceae > Allium > Allium sativum. The sequence continues at coordinate 197,612,487 of CM060925.1, read as the reverse complement.
ATATCCGGAAAGCTCTGTATCCGTATATCACCTTCAGTTGTGCTTTGTATTATTTTTTCGCTGCTATGTAATTTATTGAAATCTCTGATATTTGTCGAATGTAATTTATTCAATTATACTCTGTATATTCTTGTATCTGAGGGAATTGTTGTAATAGCAATGAAATGTTCTTCCGTCTGCATTCTATTTTGTCCTGTTCTCAAACGATCAGGGGTTTCGAACGGTCTAGATCGGTTTAACGACTGATTCGGATCGAGCGAAATTCCCGGCCGTCACATTTGGTATCAGAGCTTTGGTTTACAGAGCTCGAGAACAAGACACATTAGAACCATACGAAAGAATTCATCAGATATTGGATTAATAATATCCAATTAGAATGACTCGTTAGAGATAGGATCAGTAGTATCCTAGAACGAGTGTGAAGAGTATATTTTTCAATTGAAAACAATTTTGTTTTGAAATTTAAACCGTTCTAAACGTATTTGATTATTTATTTATTTTGAATTTGGACAATCTAGTATATAAAGATTTTGCATATACGCGTCATGAACGTATATTCGAAGTTTTAATATACTGGATAGATATAGAATCATACCCTAGTGGCCCGAAGATGATTCTAATGGTTGAGTACTCGTCGTCAGAATTTATATTCGAGTGACGAAGGTGTGAGAACCAAAACTTATATAGCTAGAACACATTGTTGTGAATTGGCATCAAAAACAAGATTTTCTGTATATATATCAAAATTATGAATTTGAAACTCTAATTCGCTAATTGATTGATGTTTGTGTTGTTAGTTTATTTGTTTGATAATTTTTAACCATTATGCCTAATTGAATCACATATTGAATTATATTGAAAATTAGACGCATTTTCTTGCATATACATATACTTACATTGAACAGGTCATAGCAAGGAGGCTAGAGCAGAGAATAAAATTTGTTTGCCCGACAAATAGGTACATGTTTACTATAATTTACTATTTTGTTTGGGTGATGATGATTTTATGAGCCTATTGGCTTTTTCTTTTTCTTTTTGAGATCAGAAGGCCTGTATGGCAATTTCGGGATTTTCCCGTGGCTCCCGGTGCAGGGGAGGTTATGGCGAAATTTTTCGAAAATTTAGGGTGTTAGCCAAATTTTTGAAGAATTTGAAAATTCTCAGAAACTGAAAAGTTGGAGAATGGAAGCCAGATCGAACGTAGAGTTGATTTATCAAACCACTTTCGACTTTGTTCCTTTTCGGGGACGAAAAGTTTTAAGTGGGGGAGATTGTAATAACCCGGAAATGCGAGCCAGTTTAAAATTTTTATTTTGGCAATTTTAGCGAATTTTGAGTATTTATAATAGATTATTTTAAATAAAATCGACGAGAAATTTATTTTGAATATAATTAGAACGTATATATTATATACGTCGTCGTTAGAATATATATAATTATATATAATTATAAATAGAATTGAAAATGGCGCGGTAGTACGATAATTCGATTTCAAACTTCAATTGAATGTACCAGGTGCAAAACAATCCGGATTTTAGTGAAACACAAAACAATAGGATCTAATTGATAATATCTTTCCAACGAATCCGAAAAATCGAAATTTCATAGCGGGAATCAAAAGATAGGTCCAGTTGAAAATTCTGAATAGTCGCTATGGAATTCAGGCCCTTAAAAATGGGAATTTTGCAAACGACCTCGGATTTCGACGAAACAACTTTTGTTGGGTCTGTGATGTCAAATTATTGCTAGATTCCAAATTTCATAATTTTCGAATCAATATGTGAGCGTGGCAAAGGAAAACGCGTTTGACCAGTTTCAGTTGATTTTAATCGACTGGAAATTGGCCATTTCTCTAACGGTCTCAGAATTCGACGAAACTAGTTTTGTTAGGACCGTATCGTCAATACGGAGCTAGAAAATATTTTTCTAGGATTTATAGAGTTCGTATGTGACCCCGGTAAATTGAAATGCGCGTTCAAATTCAATATATAGAGTTATATGTTGATTTTGACGGAAACTAATCGAAACGATCGAATCATCCTACGATACATATCCCATTGTGTTCGGAATGGGGGTAAAACGCTATGGACGACAGGCGTGGGCCTCGTTTTGAGGTCGAAAATAAAAGTTGCTTTTTGGTGGAAAATAAAATAATTAAATAATAAATTAAAGCTTTCTCCCTCTCTCTCTTCTTCCTTTATCTGCCCCCCCCCCCCCCCCCCGTTCGATTCAAACAGAAACAGAAAAAAAATAAAAAATTTAAAACCTAATCGCGCCGCCCACCGCCGTGCCCCAAGTGGCGGCGCGCCACCTCCGAACCCCCCTCGAAACCCCCTGCCTCGCGACACAGCCCCCCTCTCTCCCCTTCGCAGAGCCCCCTTCCATCGAAGACCCCCTCCCCCTCCTGATCGACACGCCGCAGCTATCCCCCTACTGGCGTGCGACGCGACAACCCCCCTCCCTCGCTGGAGCGCAGTCCCACGGCCACCACACCGCCCAATTCGACCCCCTCCAATCCGCTACAGCCCTCGAGCGAGACCCAGACCCAAACCCTAACCCGTTAGCCCCCTCCTTCCTCCAATCGACGCTGTAAGTCCCTCCTTTTATTTTTATTATTTTATTGGTTAATGTAATTAGTTTTAGGGATTTTTTAAATAGAAAAGGTTAGATTTCTAAAACAGTAAAGGTTAGATTTTTAAAATAGAAAAGATTAGATTTTTAAAGGAAGAAAAACGATATTTTTAAAGGGAGAAAGGCGTGATTTTTACATATGTAGTGGATTAAAAATATGATCTTTATATAGTATAGATATTAAAAATATGATTTTTATATTATAGAAAGAGTGAAAAAATGAAATCTTTATTTTTGAAAAGGCGAAATCTTTATAGTTGAAAAGGCGAGTTTTTTATATATAGAATAGCAGAGTAAAAATTCGATTTTTATATATTGAATAGCGAAGTAAAAATTCGATTTTTATATATTGAATAGTGAAGTAAAAATTCGATTTTTATATATAGAATAGCAGAGTAAAAATTCGATTTCTATATATTGAATAGCGAAGTAAAAATTCGATTTCTATATATTGAATAGCGAAGTAAAAATTCGATTTCTATATATTGAATGGCGAAGTAAAAATTCGATTTTTATATATTGAATAGCGAAGTAAAAATTCGATTTTTATATATTGAATAGCGAAGTAAAAATTCGATTTTTACATATGTAGAGAATACGGGCAACGAAGGTGATAAAAAGGCGAGAACGTTGAAGATTTCTATCAATGAAGAGTCGTGGTATTGGATAGCTATTGGTGAGAATTTCTCACTCTTCAATTTCTTTCCTAGTTATATATATATACTAGGATGCAGACGGTGTTTAGTAGCACCCGACACCCGTCATCCACAGACCATGGATGGCTTGTTTGTTTAACTGTTTGGTTGTGTAGTTGGTTAGATTATTTGGTTTGAACTAAATTGTTTGGTGAAATGAAATTGATTTGATTGATGTGTGAATGGCGTGGGCCTTCACTAGACCGGGGATAAGGCTAGGCCTCATCCCGTTTCTAGTATCGTGCCGTTATGCCGCCGAAATTTTCTTAAATAAGTTAGAAAAATAAAAATATCATTTTATTTAAAGAATGAACTGAATAGAAATTCCTATGTTAAAATAAAATGTTTTATCGTTAAAAATATAATTTTTAACGTGAATATGAATATAGTGAATGTGAATAAATAAATATTCATTTACAAACCGGACGGTTTGTTTATGTACACTGATTTGACTGACATTGATTGAGACGATAAATTTTACACATCGCCCAACTGCACAAATAAAAATCTGTGTTTGATTGTTTGAAACCCCACACGGGTATTGGGATAAAATACGGTATACACTAATCCCAATAATTAGTTGTATGTCGATCGATTGATTGACAGGCTGTTATAAGCGTTAGATATCTATATTTGATGCTTATACAGTGTAGTGCACTTTGGATGATGGTTGATTATTTATCGTTGCTATTATATACATTTGTTGTATGGAATCCATATAATTAACTTTATATGGTAATTGATTGGGCCTCATTCCAATCGGAAAAATAAAGAATATTATAAAATAAAGGTTCATGTGTTGACCGTACTCATCCGTTGAGATTAGTCATGTGTTGAACGAAATATTTTAATAATAAAATTTACATCTTTATCAATATAAAATAAAGGTTCATGTGTTGACCGTACTCATCCGTTGAGATTAGTCATGTGTTGAACGAAATATTTTAATAATAAAATTTACATCTTTATCAATATAAAATAAAGGTTCATGTGTTGACCGTACTCATCCGTTGAGATTAGTCATGTGTTAAACGAAATATTTTAATAATAAAATTTACATCTTTATCAATATAAAATAAAGGTTCATGTGTTGACCGTACTCATCCGTTGAGATTAGTCATGTGTTGAACGAAATATTTTAATAATAAAATTTACATCTTTATCAATATAAAATAAAGGTTCACGTGTTGACAGTACTCATCCGTTGAGATTAGTCATGTGTTGAACGAAACATTTTGATAATAGAAATATTTTGAAATAGAAATATTTGAAATAGAAATATTTTGAAATAGAAATATTTTGAAATAGAAATATTTGAAATAGAATATTTGAAAATAGAAATATATGAAGCCGTGTTGATTAGATTGACGCCATTTTGACGTGAACGATATTTATATCGATTTTATTCATTATAAAATGAATATTGAAAAGTGATTTCGAAATCGAATATTTTGAAATGAAATTTGATTTGAATTGAATCGAATAGAAAACCAATTTGAATTGAATCGAATAGAAAACCAATTTGAATTGAATCGAATAGAAAACCAATTTGAATTGAATCGAATAGAAAACCAATTTGAAATGAATTGAATATAAAACGAATTCGAATTGAATTGAAAACGAATTGAAATGAATTAAAATTGAATTGAAATTTGAATTGAATAGAAATGAATTTTAAAAATGAATTTATAAGAAGAAATTTAATTTTGATTTGAATTGAAATGGAAGTTGAAAATGTTTTTGAAACGAATTCAAAACTATCTATATAATTCGTTTTAAATAGGAATCGACGAAATATATATTATATATATAATATAATGGCCTGAATAGAACGCGCCGCGCCGCGGCAGTTCGCGAATTTCGACCATTAACTTCAAACGGACATTACGGGAGATCCGACCGTCGGATTCTCCTAAAACCGGAACCGTTGGGTTCGTATCGAAAAGATCTTTCTAACGAATATTAGAAATTTGAAATCTAACGGTTGGATTTGGGGATACGTCCAAATCAAGTTTGAAAAAGGTCGCTGTAACTGCAGTTCGATGGCCGTTGATGGAAATCGACTATACGGGCCTTGATAAAATTATTAAAAATAGTAATAATTTGTGTAGAATCATAAGAAATGATTTGGGAAAAATTGGGATGAAAAACTCCATATTTGAAAAGATAAAAATAGTTTTTATCGAAATGAACTAGTTTTGAACTGAAATTAAAACCCATTAATTTTTGAATAAATAAATTGGATTTGAAATGGGTTTAAATAGAATTGATTCATGGGTTTATCGTGAACTGTGTTTTAAATAACACTAGTTCTTTAACCCGATAATAAATAGAATGTGATTTGGGTTTATCGTGAACTGTGTTTTAAATGACACTAGTCCTTTAACCCGGTAAAAGGGAGTTTTTAATGAATCTGCAATTAGATTGAAATGAGGATTGGTAATTTAAATTATCAAATTTAGAAATTGAGCGAGAATGGAGTATCACCAGTTTTGCTCCAAAGCGATAGTTAAATCTTTAATTAGCTTTGAACGTGAAATGGTAATTAATTTTACCGTTAACACCATAGTATTAGATATGGAGTATTACCAGTTTTGCTTCATGGGATGAATAGGTTGGGATTGGGAAATAAAATAAATAATTACTTCGGTGTGGTTCGTTAATCCCGACTAGTTTGGAAAACCATAATTTGGTTTGAAATGACATCCAAAGGAAGATTAAAGGATAAATTTTAAAGAATTTACCTTGGATAAAATTAATGGGAACCTTTCCCTAAGAATGTGGAATTGGAATGGGGCGTATGTTGTGTTTGTGTAACATTTGTTTTTAATATACGCGGGTTGTTCGGGAAGGCCGGGTTTATACCCATTCTGAATAACCGATTCGACGATATGTCGAAGATGAAGACGATGGTTGAAGACCGGAAGTCTTCACATCGTTTGGGTGATTACTGATGATCTTGATTGGGCTGTACACCCAAGATGAGGGAATCAGTTAGTGGTCGTCCAGACATACTTGGAGACGGATGGATATGCGAGGAAAGTGCTTCCGGTTTCGTTCAGACCCAGAACGAACTTGTAAATGGATTGTGTGTCTGACATTGGATTTTATTCTGTGTTGATTGATTTCTGTTAAATATATATCTGTTTGGCTGCGGAGAATTTATTCTCTTGCTTAACGCCCTTCTCTGAGACGTACGAGCTTAGAGGTTATATATCGATAGATATCAATCGCATGGCATGAATTGCCTATGTGGCATACTGAGTTGCATGGATCAAGGCTTCTGTTGAAAAGCAAAGTCTTGTGGTTGATGATCAAAGCACGGCCTTTGTGGCATAGCTTTGTGTATAACGTGAATTCGCGAGCCTCACACCTCGGTATGAGTCAAAAACGGGATACGGACCGTTGGGAGAACACGACGTTTCTTTCTAGCTTTTGTGGTGTCAGTGACTTACCAGCCCTGACATTTATATACTTTTCACCTTTGTGGTTGTTGGAATGAGGCACCTCGATTATAGGTCTGTAAGGACCGGGAAACGTTTGTTCAGGAATAAATAATCCTTTAACGTAAGTGAGGACCGACCCAACCGATCCAGTGGCTGCCCAGAGTGCGTAGTCCTGAGCATTTGCTAGAGTGTCTCGAAGCGGAGAGGAGCTTGCCCCTTGCCTCGACTCATGACGGAAATCCAATTTCCAATATGTGTATTGCGGTTTTAATTGTAGAACTAGTATGGGGAAATGATATATGGTACCCATGCCATCTATGATTTATATTTATGATTGAAATGGTTTTGACACTATACACTTATTATAGTATCAAATGATTTGTTTTTAAACGTACCAAGCATGTTTGGTTGTTATAAGGTAAAACCCTATCCTTCGGCTTGCGTTGCATTGTGTGATGGGACCTGGGTCTTATAATAGCTTCATTTTTCGAAAAAGCATTGCGTTGTTTATTCTATGCACTGGTATCCTTGGGAAGAAACTCATTCCGTGTTATACGGCGTGGTCCCTTGAATTACTTTCTCTAAAAATAAAGTTTTAATAACTATTTTAGTTCTCACACCAGTCACATGACTGACCTGGAGTTTATTGTTTTAACCTAAACTCTGGGTGCCCCTATTTTCGACACAGGCAGCTAGTAGTTTTGGTTTTGCAGATTTATATTCACAGGATCCTGGTTTACAGCTGGAATGATATCCGGAAAGCTCTGTATCCGTATATCACCTTCAGTTGTGCTTTGTATTATTTTTCCGCTGCTATGTAATTTATTGTAATCTCCGATATTTGTCGAATGTAATTTATTCAATTATACTCTATATATTCTTGTATCTGAGGGAATTGTTGTAATAGCAATGAAATGTTCTTCCGTCTGCGTTCTATTTTGTCCTGTTCTCAAACGATCAGGGGTTTCGAACGGTCTAGATCGGTTTAACGACTGATTCAGATCGAGCGAAATTCCCGGCCGTCACAAATTTTTAATCCAAATTATTTTCAAATCATTTATTATGATTTTTAATAATTTTCCCATATTTTTAATAATTTTAATACCGCCATTTGGGTTGGTTTCCAATAATGGCCCCGAAATGCATCCATAACGACCTTTTCTGAATTTGATTTAGACATATCTTAAAATCCGACCGTTCGAATTTAAATCTCTTATATCCGTTTGAAATCTCTTTTCGATACGAACCCAACGGTTCTAGGTTTAGGAGAATCCGACAGTCGGAACTCCCGTTACATCAATTTGTAGTTAATGATCGAAATTCACGAACGGTCGCTGTACGGCGTGTTCTATTCAGGCCATTAAATAAATAAATACATAAATAAATAAATATATAATATATGTAATATATATATTGCCGATTTCCATTTTAAAACATATTTTATATAATATTATAAATTCGTTTTAAATTGATTTTAACTTCGTTTTCAATTTAAACGAAAATTGAATATTCTATATCATTATAATATTAAAATGATAATATTTTCAAAATATTATATTTTGAAAACACTTCTTTTTAAATATTTATTATAAAATAAATAAACTTGATCGATAAACCGGTATGGGTAAAAAATAGCGTATATACTTAACTCGACTTTCATATTTCAATATTTTCGTGTCCATCCCAAGTCGGACATCAAAATCATATTTTGATTCTTTTATGAATATTATTTTAAAATGTTCGTTATTTTAAAATACTACATATTTAGAAATATTCTTTATTTCTGAATCGGAAAGTGACTCAGTCAATTACCATATAATCCCAGTTATATGGATTTCATACACTGCATGTATACATCAATATTGATAAATAATCATTCAACATTCAAACATCATCCAGAGTGCAATTTACAACTGTTTAAGCATTAAAATAAATAAATAACGCTCATCACAGCCTGTCAATCCATCAATTGACATACAACTTAATATTGGGATTAGGGTATGTCAAATATCATCCCAATACCTGGGTGGGGTTTTCAAACAACAAATACTGATTATTATTTGTGCAGTTGGGTGATGTGTAAAAATTATCGTTCCAATCAGTATCAGTTAATTAAGTGTACATAAACAAACCGTCTGATTTGTAAATGAATATTTATTTTATTTTAATTATAATTTTTATATACAGTTTATATAAATAATTTTTATATACAACAATATCAATACATGACAATCCAAATCACAATCCAAATAAACAATCAACTATGGTCTGTACAAAAAAATAGTGTTAGGAGCTACTAAGTCCCGTCTGCAACCTATTATATAATAACTGGAAAATAATTTGAGAGAGAGAGAGTTCTCACATTGTGATCCACTCCTCCATTCTTTATTTCTAAACGGTTTGGATTTGAATTTGTTTCCAGCACGTTGTGCTCTTCACCATGTTTCCAACGCAATCTGTTTCACGCAGTTTGTATTAAAAATCACATTTTTATACTGCGTTATTTCTTTTAAAAATCATGCTATTTATATTTTTTAAACAACGCTATTTATATTCATAAATCACATTTTTATACTGTTATCTGTATAATAAAAATCATTAAAAACTGAAAATAAATCAATGCTTTATATAAAAAAAATCATTTTAAGACCAGGTTATTTCATTTTTAAATCACTTTACATATATTAAAAATCCCAGTTTTATTCTATGCCATTATATTTAAAAATTATATTTTTATACAACGATATTTATAAATAAAAATCAGATTTTTATTATTGTTCTATCTATATAAAAATCACATTTTTATCACAAAGTTATTTATATAAAAATTACACTTTTATAAATTCTATTTCACTATAAAAATCACGCTTTTATAACTATGTTATTATATTGAATATTCGCATTTTATACAATGATTTATACTTTAAAAATCATATTTTTATGTTTTTAAAACCATGCTATTTTTATTTTTAAAAACAAAGCTATTTATATTTTAAAACGAAGCTATTTATATTTTAAAAACAACATTTTTATATTTTAAGAAAAACATTATTTATATTTTAAAAACAACATTATTAAAACAAAGTTCTTTCATTTAAATATTACATTTTTAAAATCTAAGTTATATATATAAATCACATTTTAAATCAATGTTTATATTTTAAAAATCACATTTTTTCTATGTTTATATTTAAAACAACATTATTTCCTTTTGTTTAATTTAATTACTGCTTTATTACAAATTTAATTAAACTAATTACCTAATTATTATAATTAATTAACCAATTAAATAAATTAGTCACAATTAAAAACATACGCTGCCTCTTCTTCTTCCTCGTTACAGGAAACTGCCAAACCCACCAACGTCGAATATTAGGTTTCCAATTTTCCACTTCCATGCTTTAACACTTCGAAATGTATTCAACATTGGCACCATCTCCTATCTCAAAACCGTGACTTATACTGTCAATAGTACACCATTACAGTGAATATCGAACTCCCCTACCTCATCAGTTTCTCGATAAATCCCATACTGAAAATTCTAACTTACTTCTCTTTGACTCCTCTTCGATTCTCACCTAATCTTCATCAACCCGCCACCCACCAAATGAAATCCGTCAACAGACCCTCCTTGAGCTCCAATAAATACATGCGTAATTTTTTTTTAGAATCCAAGAAAAACCACACAAGTGTTAAAACGATGCTTGGATCTCAAAAACAATATCCATTACACGATTTCAAGCTCCAAAATCACGAATTCCCTAACCCTAGGTGCTACAACTCAATGCTGGAATTTTACAGCGAGACAAACTGATGTCGAACTACAAGAAATTGGTATGAGGCTGAGGCTTGTGCCAAAAGAAGATCAAGGAACTACGTTTTATGATTTATAGGAATAAATTTGTATTTTCCCCAATTTTTGAAGAGTACAATTTTTACTTCTTTTCGTTTTACTGAAGAATAACGGGCTTTTGGGGATTTAGGCATTTAGGAGGAGTAAAAGGGGATGTGGAGGTTTAAATAGAGTTTTTTTAATTTTTATTTTAATATTTAATTCAACTATTTCTTAACAATGAAATTTTAACATCCAAACTCCAAATTAATCCTAATGAATGCCACCCCTAACCAAATACCCCTATTTTGGACATAATGCAATATGTTTTGTAACCTGATTCGGCTGTTTCGATCAGTTTTTATCAAAATTAAAATATAGTTTCCAATATTGAATTTAAACGTACATTTTAATTTACCGGGGCCACATACTGACTCCAAAAATTACAGAAAAATAAATCTAGCTATGTTTTGACGATACAGTCCTAACAAAACTAATTTCGTTGAATTTGGAAACAGTTTGAAAAATGGCCATTTTCCAGTCGATTGAATTCAAACGGAACTAACCAAATGCGTTTAAATTCACCATGCTCACGTATTAATTCCAATAATTATGAAAATTGGAATATAACAATAATTTCATATTCCAGATCTAACAAAAGTGGTTTCGTCGAAAACAAAGGTCGTTTGCGAAATGGCTATTTTTAAGGGCTATGTATTATATTGAAATATATATAAATTCCATAACGACTATTTTAAATTTTAAACTGGACATAACTTTTAATTCACAAAGTGAAATCTAAATTTTTCACATTTGTTAGAAAGATATAGTCAAACAGATTCAAATATTTCTTGTTTCGTCCAATTCTGACTTATATTGAATTTTGCATATTCAATTGAAGTTAGAAATCAAATTTTCAGACTACCGCGCCATTTTAGGCTCGTTTTACAATTAAAAGAAATTTATACGTTCTAACTTCGAGTTTAATAAATTTTTAGTTGATATTATTTAAAATAAATCATTTTAAATTCTAAAAATCCATAAAAATAGCTAAAATAAAAATTTTAAATTGGTTTTGAAAATCCGGGTTGTTACAATCTCCCCCACTTAAAATCTTTTTGCCCTCGAAAAATAACGGAGCTGAAAGTTGTTTAACTAACCGACTCAACTTTCATTCTGGCTTTTACTCTTCAACTTTTCAGTTTCTATGAATTTTCAAATTTCTCAAAAATTAGGCTAACACCCTAAATTTTCGAAAAGTTTCGCCATAACCTCCTTTGTACGGGGAGACCTTTAAAACCGCAACTTACCTCACATGGCCCTCATCAATCCAAAAGAAAAAGAAAAAGCCAAGCGGCTAGCCAATCGACTCATAAAATCATCAAAACCCAAGAAAATAGTAAGCATGTGCCTATTTGTTGGACATACAATTTTATTCCTCTTCTTAGCTTCCATGATGTGACCTGTTCACACATATATATGTACATGTATGCAATCTCAATCAATTTCTAAATCAGTTCAATATTTCATTCGATTTGGCTACATTTACTTTCTCATTCTCTTATTGGTTTTATTAGTGGAATTAATAATCATCCATCACAACCAGCAATCAATTAGTTGATTAACTTTTCAATCATATATCTTTAATACATATACTCAAAAATCCAATTTTTAGTGTCAAATCACAAGCAATAAACCCTTGCTTAGTTTCGGTTCTCACACTAGTCAATTGGAAATATATAGATATCCCACTTTCAAAACTCGAACATAAATGCTAATGATGTTATAGCGATCATCAGAATCATCTCCGGATGATTAGAGTGTGATTGTATATCTAGAACTAACATATGTCCATTTCCATGTAGTCACTATTCCGGTTTTGGTTCATACCTGGATGTGAAGCTCATGAATTAATGCTACATAAAGCTATGCTATTTAAAGTCGTGCTTTGATCGTTTGCATTTCAGCATGTCACACTGTCATTCCATGCCGTACCAGGGATTTCCACCAATATATAACCTCTAAGCTCGTACATCTCAGAGAAGGGTGTTAAGCAAGAGAACAAATTCTCTGCCAACAAACAGATATATATTTACAAGAGATCAAAGAATACAGTATAAAGGTGTAATGACCCGGGGAAAAACTCAACGCTCGAATTTTCGACAACAATACATAAACCTGTATTACTTGCCAAAAACCCAAGTATCGAACCCCAGATTGTCAATAAAAAGAAATTAGAGGGTGAGAAAAGAAAGAAAGAATAGAAGAAAGAAGAAGAACACCACATCAGAATCTCACAGTGGAACGAATCAAATATAATATAACAAATCCTTTATACAAAGAAACTATATATACATACCAATCATCAGAGTACAACAGATATCAGTCACAACAGAAAATAACTTCATATAACTAGCGGTGAAGCCGCCTGCTTCCAGCTCCTGAAACTCCAAGCGAAACCAAACCTGGAACATACTTGGTCTGACCCGAGCACATTTGAAGCAAAGAAAACTACACCGGGTCAGTCTGGAATACTATTAGTGATAAATTCAAAGAACACACACAACTTGTTTAACTTTGGAAAATCCTTTCTGAAATCAAAGGATAATAGTAAGACCAGCCCACACATAAACACAGACGGTTTTTACCTTACTATAACCCAAAACATTTTTGAAATCATAACTTATTCTGATATTATCATAGTGTCTAAATACAAGTAATTAACAATCTAGTGGAACACTTGCATCTCACGCTCCACATATATAGTATACAAATCAAAAACCGCGGGCGCTTATTGGATATTGGATTACAACCTTGACAAGGTATGGGACCACCTTCCGAATGTGTATCTCTAGAGGCGAATACACTGGGTTCAACAAGAACTCTTGCAACCTGGCCCTCACATGACCGACCACTAATTTCAGTTGAGTGTATCAAATATATATCACCGAAATATGTTTCAAGAAATCAACAGAAACAAGATGAACCGAAGGCACTCTCCTCCGCCATCAACAGAAATATGTTACAAGAAATCAACATACGTGACCCCTTTGGAAATACTCTGTCAGACACCCGTCCATACAAGTCATCCAGGAACAAGATGAACCGAAGGCACTCTCCTATTGAATCTCATATAGGAATCACCCCAAGGATCAGTAGCGAGAAGTCCTTGCAATCCATAGATTCCAACCACGACAGAACCACAGTTTATCTCTGGCCGCTAAACTGGAGATTTTTAGCAGTTCTTCTGCTTATGAAGATCCATGGTCTTCAATGCTCCATCTCAGTCATCTTCAAATATCTTCATGTATTTGTTGGTCGGAATGGTTTTCGAATATAAATTCGATCCCGGTCTTTCCATACCAACAATCGTATTGGTCAGGTTTGATAGTCGGTGATCTAACTGTCAAATACAATAGTGTGAATAAAACAAGTTCGCTAATTCGGTACTTGGCACTGGCCTCTTCAAAAATATATTAATAAATATATGGTAAATCAAACTTAAATTCTTTCGATATAATTAAATCTTATATTTATACTCAATTATAACAAAAACTATTTTGAATTCTTTTGAGCATACATATCCCTTAATGGTATTAACACATTACCAAATCTAATTTGGTTGAAGAAAATGTCAACTTATAAAATTTAAAACCAAATCTTTCATACTTATATTGAAACCACTATTGTAGTAATATTTATAATCCAAAATCTCGCACTTATGTTCATTACATCTCATATGGAATACATCACTAATTTCAACACCCTTTTACTCGTACAAACCAATACCATTCCTTGACAATAATGAAGCCGTTCAAGTTTGGGTATTTTATTTACCTCTCAGACCTTGATCGACAACGTTCTTATCTCAGAATAATATCGGTTCTACACTTAACCATTGATATTCAAATCTCGTTTACCACTTTGATTTCTTATCTAGTTTTACAACACCGTTTTCTTACATTTGAAATCCTCATTCAAAAATCCTCTTACTTAATTCCTTTAATCAAGTAAATATTCATGAAACCCACAACTTTACCCTTAAAGTATTGGTTCCACTTATACCTTTTTTTTTGGGTTTATATAAAAATCCCTCGTTATATAATATATTTCCAACTATTGGCATTCGTAAAATAAATTTATCTTTATTACCACCTTCCTCCAATAAGACTTCATTACTTAGATATTGTTTCCAAAAGCCATATACCCATATTCAATTCAATCCAATTGTATGTATTTCCCTTTTTATTGAAATCCTTATTTTAATTACAACATTTTGCTTAATTTCATTTTTCAATGCTTAACTCATCATTTTGGTTTAAAAACCTTTTTAAACCTTGTTTGGATTCCCTCCCCGATGACTTATAAAAAACCTATTAAGTATTATAACAACTCCTTATGTTTTATTTTTAAAACTATTACCAATTCTAATTAAATACGGTTGATTTTGTCAACCATATATCTCAGTTAACCATTACTGAATTTCATTTGTCATTTCCCCCTTTTAAGTTAATCAAATAACTTAATCAATCTTAAAATCACTGTTTACTTGTTTTAAACAATCATTCTATTTTCCACCCCATAGGTAATTACTTTGGATTTTCTGCTTTAAAGCCTGTTTATATGATACGATTTTGCTACTCAAACCATTTAAATAAATCTCTTAAAAACTTGATCAAAATATTTATTTTATAAATTTCTATTTTAGTTATTTATATAAAATGACTGAAAAGCTTCAGTTCAGTTATAATAATTTATAACTTTAAAACTGTGTCGATTCACCGAATGATAAACCAATATCTAAAACAACACATTTTAGGCCATCCACTACCAATTACCAAATCAACACTGTCAGTTGATTTTAAACACAACACAGGTGAATATTTATTCAATCACCATGCTCAAACAGGTTTTTCTACCATATCGGGTTCAATCAGTTCAATATCAACAATATAAAACAAAAAAAACAACATATATAATGATTGAGGAATCTAGTCGGATCCGTCCAACCTGTTCTTCCCTACATCAAAGCTCCTTATATATTTCGTAGTAATATATGTAATAAATTTCACAAGATCGACTAATTGAAAACGATATAAATGACAGTAACCAACCAAACCATAACAGTCACTAGCAACCAACCAACCAATTTATACTTTTAAAGGTAAATTATATTTTAATATGAATTTACCACATCACAGGATTCCAGAAGGTGTGAGAATTAACTCACCAGATCAATACGGTTGACGGTGGACGCGTTTGTTCCTTTAAATCTTGAACGGACGTTCCAAATTTGCTGAAATTTTAACTGTGTCAGATCAATGTCTAGTTAGAGCCATCATCTAGGCTTCGTCCCTGCGATCCCAACGGATCCAGTTTCGCTGAAATCCGACATCGTATGAATAAGTTACAGCTATTTAAAGTTTATATTATTTAATTGATTATAATCCTAATTATAAATTAATTAATCTAATTTCGTTCATTACCATTTGGCCACGTCAGCTCCCCCTCTAACTGTTCACGTGGTTTCTTCAATTGGAATTTCCCAAACCCGATCGTGCCTCTTTAACCCATTTCCCTCAAGCAAAACACGATCAACGCCATCACCTATCGTCGCCGCTGTACGACACCTGCACCGCCCCTGACCTGTCCATCCTCACCGCGACTCCAAGAACCCCCATCGTCTGAACTTGCTCACCCCGATACCCACTGACGTTGCCTAAAGCTGATGCCGACCGGGATCCGTTCATGCTTCAATATCCGCCGCCTTGGACCATTTCAGATCGCCGGACCACCACCCATCGACGTTGCTGCCCCCGCTCCTCCCCTTGATCCAGGCACAAACCACCATCAAGGCTTATAGCCGCCGGAAAAACACTAAAACCAAATATAACTTTGGAAAAACAACCAAAAATGCTGTCCTCAGTTCAACTCCTCGCCCCAACCTCCTCGGACCACTGTTGAACCTCACACGAGTGCAAAAATGACGTTGAAACTCCCCTCTTTAATTCCTCCAAGGTACCGTCTCCTCAAATCAACCCAATCCCCTTAATTTCTGAAAAGAACAAAACCCGTTTTCTACAGTTTAACATCGATTCCGGCCACCACCAACCACGATAGGTCCCCAACTTTTTACAGTAGCTAGGTATCACCCCGATCTACGTTTTTGCTTCAGGTTGCCCGCACAATTTCTTCACGGATTGGAAGATATAATTGATTTTTTAAAGAGGGGCTTTTCTGCAAATATGCTTGGCTGAAAACTGTTTTGTGAACTGAAATATAGGCTGAGGGGGTTTATATTTATAAAAGGAAATAATATTTATTTATCTCCATGTGACGAATGATATTTTATTTCGTACCTATCGCATTTTCGAACATTGTTTCTTCTCTCTTGCGCTCACATATGAACCCCGTTCGAGATGTGAATGGACGACATAGTATAATTTGACGATATGGTCCTAATGGAACTTTTTTCAAATCGAATTCCGAGTTCTTTTACTCGAGTGGCGCTCGTTCACGTTCAAATGGTCGTTTTTATTTTTGCATTTTATTTTGCCATGCTCACAAATTAACCCCGATTGACGCGCCACTTGAAATCTAGCAATAATTTACTGTTGTGGCCTCAATAAAATTTGTTTCATCGAAAACTGAGGTCGTTTGAATAAAGGCCCTTTTATAACTGCCCAATTCAAAGAAAATAAACCAATTTTAAAATACCTCAATATAATAATAATAAAATATTGAAATTGGCTATACACGACCAGAATATCGTATATTACCAAGATAAAATATCCCGGGTTGAGTTTGAAGCCAAATCGATATTATAAATATTTAAAAACCCTTTATTTTATATAAATAACGATAAAATATATAAAGGAAATTCCACAGCGACCTTTTCAAAATTTGATTTGAACATAAAATAAAATCTACACAATGAAGACTAGATTTTTCTCTTTCGTTAGAAAAATATTATCGAACCGGTTCGGACGTTTCTTGTTTTGAGAAAATCCGACTCATATTGGGCTCTGTAAAGCTGTTCAAAGTTCAAAGCACCAAATTACGAACTACCGCGCCGCTGCAACTCGTTTTATAATTAAATTATAAATTAAACGCTCAATCGTCGTTTTATAAACGAAATCGTCATTACATTTTCAATATAAACCATATCGAACCATTTTAAATTGTCCGCTCTGTGAGAACCCGTTACTTCCCCATGAAGGAAAGAGCGGATACTTTGAGGACAAGACCAATCAGAACGCAGACGGAAGAACATTTCATTGTTCATTACAACAATTCCATCAGAATACAAGAATATACAGAGTATGAATGAATAAATTACATTCGATAAATATCAGAGATTACAATAAATTACATAGCAGCGGAAAAACAATATAAAACACAACTGAAGGCGATATACGGATACAGAGCTTTCCGGATATCATTCCAGTTGTAAACCAGGATCCTGTGAATATAAATCTGCAAAACCAAAACTACTAGCTGCCCGTGTCGAAAATGAGGGCACCTAGAGTTTAGGTTAAAACAATAAACTCCAAGTCAGTCATGTGACTGGTGCGAGAACTAAAATAGTTATTTAAAGCTTTACTTTAAAAGAGAGTAATTCAAGGGACCACGCCGTATAGCACGGAACAGGTTTCCTCCCAAGAATACCAGTGCATAGAAAAGACAACGAAATGCTTTTTCGAAAAATGAAGCTATTATAAGACTCAGGTCCCATCACACAATGCAACGCAAGCCGGAGGATAGGCTTTTCCCTTATAATAGCCAAACATGCTTGGTACGTTTTAAAAACAAATCATTTGATACTATAATAAGTGTATAGTGTCAAAACAATTTCAATCATAAATATCAATCCTAGGCGGCATGGGTACCATCTATCATGTCGCCATACTAGGCTCTACAAATAAAACCGAAATATCTCGTATTGGAAATTGGATTTCCTTCATGAGTCGAGGCAAGGGGCAAGCTCCTCTCCGCTTCGAGACACTCTAGCAAATGCTCAGGACTACACATTCTGGGCAGCCACTTGGATCGGTTGGGCCGGTCATCTCTTACGTTTGAGGATTGGCAATTCCTGAACACACGTTTCCCAGTCCTTTCAGACCTAATATCGAGGCGCCTCATTACAACAACCACATAGGTGAAAAGTATATATAAATGTCAGGGCTGGTAAGTCACTGACACCACCAAAGCTAGAAAGAAACGTCGTGTTCTCCCAACGGTCCGTATCCCGTTTTTGACTCATACCGAGGTGTGAGGCTCGCGAATCCACGCTATACACAAAGCTGCCACGTAGGCCCTGCTTTGATCATCAACCACAAGACTTTGCTTTTCAACAGAAGCCTTGATCCATTCAACTCAGCGTGCCACACAAGCAATTCATGCCATGCGATTGATATCTATCGATATATAATCTCTAAGCTCGTACGTCTCAGAGAAGGGCGTTAAGCAAGAGAATAAATTCTCCGCCGCCAAACAGATATATATTTAACAGAAATCAATCAACATAGAATAAAATCCAATGTCAGACACATAATCCATTTACAAGTTCGTTCTGGGTCCGAACGAAACCGGAGGCACTTTCCTCGCATATCCATCGATCCCCAAGTACGTCTGGACGATCACTAACTGATTCCCTCATCTTGGGTGTACAACCCAATCAAGATCGTCAGTGATTACCCAAACGATGTGAAGTCTTCCGGTCTTCAACCACCGTCTTCACCTTCGACATATCGTCGAATCGGTTATCAGAATGGGTATAAACCCGACCTTTCCGAACAACCCGCGTATATAGTAAACAAATGTTACACAAACACAACATACGCCTCATTCCAATTCAGTAGCCACTAACCGTAAATCAACAAGAGAACAATTTCCCAAATATTAACCCCGAAGGTCGAAACCAACATCAGATCAATATCCAGGAAACCATTCTTCTTAACTAACCTACAGCTAGTTTCTAAATTTCAATTCTTTGGGAAAGGTTCCCATTAATTTTATCAAAGATAAGTTCGTTAAAATTTATTCTTTAATCTTCCATTGGATGCCATATCAAACCAAATTATGGTTTTCCAAACTAGTCGAGATTAGCGAACCACTCCGAAGTAATTATTTATTTTATTTCCCAATCCCAACCTATTCATCCCATGAAGCAAAACTGGTAATACTCCATATCTAACACCGTGGTGTTAT
Source organism: Allium sativum (assembly GCA_030737875.1). Classification (NCBI taxonomy): domain Eukaryota; kingdom Viridiplantae; phylum Streptophyta; class Magnoliopsida; order Asparagales; family Amaryllidaceae; genus Allium; species Allium sativum. The sequence goes on along the minus strand of CM060925.1, from coordinate 197,592,673 downwards.
CGGTAAATTTAATTACCATTTCACGTTCAAATCTAATTAAAGATTTGACTATCATTTTGGAGCAAAACTGGTGGCACTCCATTCTCGCTCACTTTCTAAATTTGATAATTTAAATTATCAATTCACATTTCAATCTAATTACAGATTCATTAAAACTCCTTTTACTGGGTTAAAGCACTAATGTCATTTAAAACACAGTTCACGATAAACCCAAATCACATTCTATTTATTATCGGGTTAAAGAACAAGTGTCATTTAAAACACCCTTCACGATAAACCCACAAATCAATTCTATTAACAACCCATTTCAAATACAATTTATTTATTTAAAAATAAATGGGTTTTAATTTTAGTTCAAAACTAGTCCATTTCGATAAAAATCTATTTTTATCTTTTCAAATATGGAGTTTTTCATCCTAATTTTCCCCAAATCATTTCTTATGATTTTACACAAATTATTACTATTTTTAATAATTTTATCAAGGCCCGTACAGTCGATTTCCATCAACGGCCACCGAACTGCACATACAGCGACCTTTTCCAAATTTTATTTGGACGTATCTCCAAATCCAACCGTTAGATTTCAAATTTCTAATATTCATTAGAAAGCTCTTTTCGATACGAACCCAACGGTTCCAGTTTTAGGAGAATCCGACGGTCGGATCTCCCGTAATGTCCGTTCGAAGTCAATGGTCGAAATTTACGAACTGTCGCGGCGCGACGCGTTTTATTCAGGCCATTATATATATAATATATATATATATATATATTATATATTTCGTCGATTTCCCATTTAAAACGAATTTTATAAATCGTTTCAAATTTGTTTCAAAAACAATTTCAACATTCATTTCAAATTCAAATCGATTTCAATTCTATTTCAAATTCGTTTTCTATTCAATTCAATTCAAATTCGTTTTCTATTCAATTCAATTCCAATTCGTTTTCTATTCAATTCAATTCAAAATTCGTTTTCTGTTCAATTCAAAATTCGTTTTCTATTCAATTCAATTCAAAATTCGTTTTCTATTCAATTCAATTCAAAATTCGTTTTTTTGTTCAATTCAATTCTAAAAACGAATATAATTGATATAAATATTGTTCGCGTCAAAATAGCGCATCTCTAATCAACACGGCTTTATATATTTCAAAAATTCCGTTATTCTATTCAACAAATGAATATTTATCCTATTCAATACATGAATCTATATTTTTGTCAACACATGACTAATCTCAACGAATGAGTACTGTCCACGTGTGACTATTTTTGTTATTTAATATATTTTATAAAAATTATGGTATCTACCGTTTGATTTCAAATCAGACTCCAACCGTAAACTATTAAGAGAACGATTCCCTAAATATTAACCCCGAAGGCCGAAACCAACATCCAGGAGACCACTCATCTTATATGTTTTCCAGTTAGTTTCTAATTTTCTAAATGATAAAGATGTAAACCTTATTGTTAAAATATTTCGTTCAACACATGACTAATCTCAACGGATGCGTACGGTCAACAAATGAACCTTTATTTTATAATATTCTTTATTTTTTAAATTGGAATGAGACCCAATCAATTACCATACAAAGTTAATTATATGGATTCCATACCACACATGTATATAATAGCAACGATAAATAATCAACCATCATCCAAAGTGCACCACACTGTATAAGCATCAAATATAGATATCTAACGCTTATAACAGCCTGTCGATCCATCGATCGACATACAACTAATTATTGGGATTAGTGTATGCTGTGTCTTATCCCAATACCCGTGTGGGGTTTCAAACAATCAAACACAGATTTTATTCGTGCAGTTGGGCGATGTGTAAAATTTATCGTCCCAATCAATGTCCTTCAAATAGGTGTACATAAACAAACCGTCCGGTTTGTAAATGAATATTTATTTATTCACATTCACGTTAAAAATTATATTTTTAACGACCAAATTATTTTATTCAACCTATGAATATTCTATTCGGTTCATTTATTAAATAAAATGATATCTTTATTTTTCTAACTTATTTTAGAAAATTTCGGCGGCATAACGGCACGATACTAGAAACAGGACAAGGCTTAGCCTTATCCCCGGTCTAATAATGGCCCACGCCATACACATATCAATCAAATCCATTCCATTTCACCAAACAATCAAATTCAAATCAAATAATCTAACCAACTACACAACCAAACAAACAAGTCCATGGTCTGTGGACAATGGTGTCGGGTGCTACTAAGCACCGTCTGCATCCTAGTATATATTATAATATAACTAGAAAAAGAAAATTTAAAAGGTGAGAAGTTCTCACCAAAGCTATCCCAACTCCACGACACTTCAAACGTAGAAGTTGTAACAACCCGAAAATCAGGGCCAATTTAAAAATTTTATTTTTAAGAATTTTATAGAAAAATCTGCCAGAATTTAAATTTTCCATTTTTAAATAATATTTTAATTATGGAAAAATAGACATTTTGCAAACGAACCCCGTTTTCGACGAAACCACTTTTTGTTGGAACCGGAATGTCATATTATTGCTAGGGTTCAATTTTCATAATTTTCAGAATTAGTATGTGAGCGTGGCAGAAGAAACTGTGTTTGGGTCAATACAGTCAAAATTGAACGACTTAAAAATGGCCATTTTTCAAACAGTCTCAGAATTCGACGAAATTAGTCTCGTTAGAACCGTATCGTCAAAACATAGCCAAAAATATATTTTTTGGATTTTTCCGGGTCCGTGATCTAGGATTATCAACTCAATATAGAAAATGTAAAGAAAAATAAAAAGAACAAAAGCCATTTGAGTCATTCATTTGCAATTCCTATTTGCAAATGAAAAGAACAAAGACATTAGAATCATGTATTTGCAAATGAAAAGAACACAAACATGAGAATTATTTATTTACAATTCCTATTGTAAATAAAAAGAACAAAACATTGAAATCATTTTATTTGCAAATTCAATGTAAAAAAAAAAAAAGAAACAAAATTTGTGAAGTGTCTTTATTTATATTTTCTAATGTAAAAGAAGAGAAAAACAAAAGTATGTGAATTTTTTTATTTACGTTTTCTATGTAAAGAAAAAGAGAACAAAATATGTACATCATTTTATTTTGCATTTTCTATGTAAAGAAAAAGAGAACAAAACATGTACATCATTTTATTTTGCATTTTCTATGTAAAGAAAAAGAGAACAAAACATGTACATCATTTAATTTTGCATTTTCTATGTAAAACAAAAGAGAACAAAATATGTACATCATTTTATTTTACATTTTCTATGTAAAGAAAAAGAGAACAAAACATGTACATCATTTTATTTTGCATTTTCTATGTAAAACAAAAGAGAACAAAACATGTACATCATTTTATTTTGCATTTTCTATGTAAAGAAAAAGAGAACAAAACATGTACATCATTTTATTTTGCATTTTCTATGTAAAACAAAGGAGAACAAAAGTATGTGAATTATTTTATTTTGCATTTTCTATGTAAAGAAAAAGAGAACAAAAGTATGTGAATTAATTTATTTTGCATTTTCTATGTAAAGAAAAAGAGAACAAAACATGTACATCATTTTATTTTGTATTTTATATGTAAAACAAAAGAGAACAGAATATGTGAACCATTTTATTTTACATTTTTTTTTTTTTTTTGTAAAACAAAGAGAACAAAACATGTTAATCACTTCATTTACATTTTATACGTAAAAGAACAAAATAGGTGAATGGTTTTATTTACAATTTTTATGTAAACCAAAAGGAACAAAATATGTGAATCACTTTTAGGGGCAATTTTCTATTGAAAGGAAAAGTACAAAACATGAGTATCATTTATTTACAAATTTCTATTGTAAATAAAAAGAACACAAACATGAGAGTCATTTTATTTACATTTTCTTTGTGAAAGAAAAAGCACAAAATATGAGAATTGTTTTGATTCACATTTTATATGTAAAACAAAAGAGAACAAAAATGTGTAAATCATTTTGTTCACATTTTATATGTAAAACAAAAGAGAACAAAAATGTGTAAATCATTTTGTTCACATTATATATGTAAAACAAAAGAGAAAAAAAATGTGTAAATCATTTTGTTCACATTGTATATGTAAAACAAAAGAGAACAAAAATGTGTAAATCATTTTGTTCACATTTTATATGTAAAACAAAAGAGAACAAAAATGTGTAAATCATTTTGTTCACATTTTATATGTAAAACAAAAGAGAAAAAAATGTGTAAATCATTTTGTTCAAATTTTATATGTAAAACAAAAGAGAAAAAATGTGTAAATCATTTTGTTCATATTTTATATGTAAAACAAAAGAGAACAAAATTTGTGAAGAGTCTTTATTGATATTTTCTCATGTAAAGAAAAAGAACAAATATGTGAATTGTTTTTATTCACATTTTCTAGAGTGAATAAAAAGTGTAAATTATGTGAACCTCTTGTATTTACATTTTTAGTGTAAATGAAAGATACAAACTATGTGAATCACTTTTATTTGCAAATTTCTATTGTAAATAAAAGATATAAGATTGGAAATGCACTTTTATTAATATTATGTTTATTAATAAAAGGACAAGATTAAAATTTCATTTTTATTTACATTGTTTTGATGAGATGAAAAGATAAAGTTATGAAATACATTTTCATACATAAATAAAACAATAAAGTTATGAAATACATTTTTCATATACAAATAAAAAGGATTTGAACTGGAAATGTCATTTTTATCAAAATCTACATATGATAAAAGAGAAGACAAAAACCATAAACAGAATCATGTTATGATTGACTGCACTTGCTTGTTTGTATTGACTGACTTGTGTGAATCGCCAAATGGATTTGTATTTATTTATAAATATAAATATTAATTAAATTAAAGCGAATCGCGCACGGTAGTTCGCATTTCGAAAACATAACTTTAAATGATCTTACAGAAAGATCCAACCGTCGGATTTTTCCAAAGCCGGACCCGTTAGGGCCGTCTTGGGAAAATCTTTCCAACGGTATAAATTTAGTCAAAATCCAACGGTCAGATCTTGAGTTAGGTGTAAATCAACATTTTGGGAAAACAACGCCACGACCATCTATTGACCTGAAGCGTCGTTAAGAAAAATAAAACTATTTTTAACTAAATAGAAATAGTGGAAATCATTATAAAGCATTTCTAGCGATACAAATTGGTTTTGTAATTTATACAACTACGAAAATTATTTGGAAAACCGAGTTTAATCTCATTTCAAATAATTATACGGCGACATTAAATTGAAGAGTTGAAGACGACTGTCGAAGACCGATGATCTTCAAGGCGGTTGGTTGTATTGCTATTGTTGGCCTTAATGGGAGTAGCTACCTTGATGGGTCGATGGTGGTGATCGTCCGAACGTTCTTGTTGATGGTTCGGATTTGCGAGTGTCTTTATTTCCCACGAAATAAGACGACTCCGGTTTCGTTCAGACCCAGAACGGACTTGTAAATGGATCGCATGCCTGACGTCGAAATTTATTTCATGTAATAAAATTGGTTTTTATTTAATGTATAAATGCTTGGTGGAGGGGGATTTATCCTCTTGTTTAACACCCCTTTATATGTTAAATAATTATCGATTGCGTGATATGAGTTGTCGATGTGACATGCCAAGTTGCACTCGAACAAGGCTTATTGTTGCAAAGCAGAGCCTTGTAGGATGATCAAAGCATGGTCCAGTATGGACACAGCTTTGTGTATACGTTACTTCGCGAGCCTCACACCCCGGTGGAGTCTAAAACGGAGCAAGGGAACGCAGGGAGTGCACACGTTTCTTTCTAGCTAAAAGTGGTGTCAGTGACCTACCAGCACTGATATGTACTAAGTGGTTGTTGGATTTGAGGTACCTCGGTTATATTGGTCGCTACTGGCCAAATTTAGAGATCTGTTAGGATCGGGAAACGTGTGTTCAGGCATTTCTAATCCACAAAAGTAAGTGTGGACCGGCCCTACAAGATCCAAGGGTTGGATAGAGTACCAATCCTGGGGCATTGCTAGAGTGTCTCGAATCGGTAAGGATTTCACTCCTAGCCTTGACTCAGTATGGAAACCCAACTTTCCAATATGAGATAACGGACTTGATTGTATATTTATTATGGCGACATAGTAGGATGGGGTACTATGTCGTCTAGGATTAATACATTTATTTTGAAGTATTTTAAATCATATTACACACTTATGATATAAAAATAGTATTTGACTCGTACTCTGCATTTTTGATCATTATAAGGAAAAAAACTCTATCCTCTGGTGTGCGTTGCATTGTGTGATAGGACCTGAGTCTTATAATGATTTCATTTTTACAAAAGCATTGCGTTACTCCTTTTATTTAATAAACATATGCACAGGCAATCTATTGGAGTAAACCCGTTCCACGAAAGTGGCGTGGTCCTTAGATTTGTCATATTCAATAGTTATTATAAATTTCTCATACCAGTCCTATGACTGACCTATTGTTTGTTTCACTTTGCAAACTCGGGTGTCCTCTCTCTACACGGGCAGCCAATTGACAGGTTTCTATTTATCTTGCTTGGAGTTCTTGCTTGAAGTTCTTGATTGGAGATTTCTATTGTGGAGGTGACTTGGAGGATGAAGACTTGCTATCTTTATTTTTCTTCATTTCATTTTCTTTTAGACATTTTCTGAGTTCTTGGGACATTTAGACGTATCCAGTATTAATCCTGTACTTTGAAATTTTGAGTCATGTTACATTCTATTTGGCTCTGATGTAATAATTAGAACTTCTGTGACTGTGGGATTCTATATTTTGATGACATCTATTTCCGCTGCCATGATGTTGTTATGATGTAGTTTTCTTATATTTATGTTGTTATCTGTGTTATGTATTGCCATATTTATGTTGTATCCCAATGATCATCCTTGCTTTCGTTATGCGGAAGTCAGGGGTTATCACAGAAGTCTTCGCCGTTCTCGCCTTTCGTCACTTTCGTTATCCGTAGCCACTACATATATAGAAATCACATTTTTATATTGTTGCTATGTATATAAAAATCATATTTTTATAATCACTCCATATGGATAAAAATTCTATTTTTACATCGCTACTATATAGATAAAAATTCTATTTTTAAATCGCTATTATATAGATAAAAATTCTATTTTTACATCGCTATTATATAGATAAAAATTCTATTTTTACATCGCTACTATATAGATAAAAAAATCTATTTTTACATCGATGTTCATATAATAAAGATTATATTTTTGTCACGCTATTCTCTATATAAAGATTTCGCCTTTTTAAAAATAATAAAAATCATATTTTTCTTCTTCCTATATTATAAAAATTATATTTTTAACTTTTACGTTATATAAAAATCACGCCTTTCATTATATCAAAATATCGTCTTTCATAGATTAAAAATCACTTCTTTACATTTATAAAGATTATTTCTTGTCATGTTTAAAAATCGTATTTTTATTCCTCTAAAAATCGATCCTTTATATTTTCAAATCAAAGTGAAAATCGTATTTTTTTAACTTGACTATAAATCTAATCTTTATCGTTATACAAACTTAACTTTTCAAAATTAAAAATCAAATCTTTTTTATTATCAAAATCAAATCTTTTGTAATTCAAAATCCAATCTTTTTATAATGCTATATTCTTCATAAAAATCCGATTTTTCCTAAGCTATAATATTCATAAAAATTCGATTTTTATTAAATAAATGAAAACGAAAGAAAAACTTACAGCGTTATCATGGGGGGAAATGGTTGAGGAGGTGCTGGAGTGGGTCAAGGGGGTGCGTTGCTTCTGGTGGCGGGTCCGAAGCTCTGGCAGCCGTCGTCTTCAAGTGAGAAGGGGCTCGCAGTTTTGGGCAAGAACGAAGGGGATAAGGAACCATCATCGAGGTGGAAGGGGCAGCGCCATCAAGAGGGGGGTGGCGCGATCTGAGGCGTGGCGGCGAAACAGGGTGATGCTGCGTCGGATTTGGGAGCTAGGGTTAGGAGGGGGTCGCGGTTTCAGGCGAGGTGGCGTTGAGGGGGAGGCTCGTGGGAGAGAGAGCGTTGAAGTGGGGGAGGGGGCTGGTGAACGGCGGCGAGTGGCGACGTGGGGTAGCGGCTGCGGGGGAGGAGCAACGAGGAAGAACGGTTTTTTATTTATTTTTTATTTCTAAATCAATTCTGAATGAAGAGTAAAGGGGGGGGGGTTAAGTATAAATATAATTTAATTATATTATTATTTTTAATTTCAAGAAGTTGACTTTTTATTTGGACTCGAAACGAGGCCCCCCGTCTGTCGTCCATAGCTAATTACCCCCATTCCGAACACAATGGGATATGTTTCGTAACCCAATTCTATTGTTTCGGTCAGTTTCATTTGAATTTAAAATATAAATCTTTGTATATTCAATTTAAATGCACATTTCAAACTACCGGGGCCACATACAGTTTCTAAAAATTCCCGAAAAATATTTTCTAGCTTCGTATTGACGATACGGTCCTAACAAAACTAATTTCGTTGAATTCTGAGACCATTTGAAAAATGGCCATTTCCCAGTCGATTAAAATCAACTGAAATTGGTCAAACGCGTTTTCTTTTTCCACCCTCACATATTGAATCGGAAAATTATGAAATTTGAAATCTAGCAATAACTTTACATCCTGGATCCAGCAAAAGTGGTTTCGTCGAAATCCGAGGTCGTTTGCAAAATGTCCATTTTTAAGGGCCTGAATTTCATAGCGACTATTCAGAATTTTCAACTGGACATATCTTTTGATTCCCGCTATGAAATTTTGATTTTTCAGATTCATTGGAAAGATATTCTCAAATAGATTCTAATATTTTTGGTTTCACTAAAATCCGGTTTAATTTGCACCCGGTACGTTCATTTGAAGTTTGAAATCGAATTATCGAACTACCGCGCCATTTTCAATTCCTTTTATAATTATAAATAATTATTTATATTCTAACGACGATCTATATAACTATATACGTTCGAATTATATTCAAAATAAATTTATCATCGATATTATTTAAAATAATCTATTTTAAATATTCAAAATTCGCTAAAATTGCCAAAGTAAAAATTTTAAACTGGCCAGATTTTTGGGTTATTACAATCTCCCCCACTTAAAACTTTTCGTCCCCGAAAAGGAACAAAGCCGAAAGTTGTTTTACTAATCAACTCAACTTCTTTTATTTTCGATTACGGCTTAAGTTCTTCAACTTTTCAGTTTCTAAGAACTTTTCAAAATTTTCAAAAATTTGGCTAACACCCTAAATTTCCGAAAAATTTCGCCATAACCTCCCCTGCACCGGGAGCATGGGAAAATCCCGAAATTGCCATACAGGCCCTCTGATCTCAAAAAGAAAAAGAAAAAGCCAAGCGGCTAGCCAATAGGCTCATAAAATCATCATCACCCAAACAAAACAGTAAATTATGATAAATATGTACCTATTTGTCGGGCAAACAAATTTATTTCTCTGCTCTAGCCTCCTTGCTATGACCTGTTCAATGTAAGTACATGTATATGCATGCAAATGCGACCAATTTTCAATACAGTTCAATATTTGGTAAAATTAGGCACAATGGTTCAAAATTCAATTAGACAAACAATAATCAAACAACACAAACATCAATCAATTAGTGGATTAACATTTCAAATTCATAATTTTTGATATATATACAAAAATCACATTTTTGATGCCAAATTACAACAATAAATCTATCTATATAAGTTTTGGTTCTCACACCAGTCTAAAGGAAATATATAGATATCATACCTTCGAAACACGAACATAAGTTCTGATGATGATCGATCAATCATCAGAACCATCTTCGGGTGTCTAGAATGTGATTCTATATCTATCCAGTATATTAAAACTTCGAATATACGTTCATGACGCGTATATGCAAAACCTTTATATAATGGATTGTCCAAATTCAAAATAAATAAATAATCAAATACGTATAAAACGATTTAAATTTCAAAACAAAATTGTTTTCATTTGAAAAATATACTCTTCACACTCGTTCTAGGATACTACTTACCCTATCTCTGACGAGTCATTCTAATTGGATATTACTAACACAATATCTGATGAATTCTTTCGTATGGTTCTAATGTGTCTTGTTCTCGAGCTCTGTAAACCAAAGCTCTGATACCAACTGTGAGAACCCGTTACTTCCCTGTGAAGGAAAGAGCGAATACTTTGAGGACAAGACCAATCAGAACGCAGACGGAAGAACATTTCATTGTTCATTACAACAATTCCATCAGAATACAAGAATATACAGAGTATGAATGAATAAATTACATTCGATAAATATCAGAGATTACAATAAATTACATAACAGCGGAAAAACAATATAAAACACTACTGAAGGCGATATACGGATACAGAGCTTTCCGGATATCATTCCAGCTGTAAACCAGGATCCTGGTTTACAGCTGGAAGGATATCCGGAAAGCTCTGTATCCGTATATCACCTTCAGTTGTGCTTTGTATTATTTTCCGCTGCTATGTAATTTATTCATTTATACTCTGTATATTCTTGTATCTGATGGAATTGTTGTAATAGCAATGAAATGTTCTTCTGTCTGCGTTCCAATTTGTCCTGTTCTCAAAACGATCAGGGGTTTCGAACGGTCTAGATCGGTTTAACGACTGATTCGGATCGAGCGAATTTTTTTGCCGTTACACGCTCACTCTATACTGCGAATTCAACATTTTCCCAAATATTCTGAAATTAAAATATTATTATATTATCAATATAATTTAAATATTCAAATTAAAATGGTAAAAATCGATTATTTAAATTCAAACCAATATTTTAAATAAATAAAATATTTCAATAAAATGGCCAGAAAATACGGGACATTACATTCTTTCCCCCTTAAAATAATTTCGTCCTTGAAATCACTAAGGTAGAAAGAACGTTACAACCCATTATCTTTATAAAAATATTAAATTAAAAATTTGATTTTATTTCCCCAAACTAATCTAATTGGTCATAAAACCAAATTAATTCAAATAAACGAATTTTCCAAAAAATTTCTAACACCTTAAATTCTGGAAATTTTTTGGCAGAGTCTCCCCTGTACGGGGGACATCTGCAAAATTGCAGGTTCAAGAAATATATATACATCGACTCTCATGGTCGGAAAAATTCAAAATCCAAATAAAAACCAAAATTTCATATTTGCGTAGGCGTACCTTTTTGCGAGCGTTATTATGCGATAACCAATATAATACACGAGCTTGTTTAATTATAATGCAGCTTTATTCAAACTGGATCTGTTTAACTCCAGAATTTCCTTGGATGAATTTTAAAGCTGAATTGGCACTTCTGCACCTGTTTCTCAACTCAAATGAACTCATTAGTATCCAGAACAAATGTCAGTTATGTTCAGAACATCCATATCATTCATATCAACCCATTTTACACACAATTCAATCCATACGAGGTTATAACTATTTATAATTACTTCATTTGTTTCTTTAATTATCCATTCAAATTAATTTGGATTGATTTATCCAACTTATTTATTTCATTTTGGTTTCAACCAAGTCGATTCATAATCAGGTTTATCCATGAGATCGAGCACACCATCCAAACATACCACACAATCAACATTAACAAATTCAAATAATTTGCCCATATTATAATAACTTGAAAAATCATTACTTTTATCCTTTTATAAAATAAATTAGGCAAACAAATTTCAAAAATAATTTTAATATCAAATTACAAATACGCGCTCTCATATATATACACAAACACAATCTAGGGTATTGCTAACCCCATCTCTATTGAGTCACACCACAGAGCCAAGGTTATCACTAAACCAATAGCTCCGATACCACTGTAACGACCCAGGGAAAAACTCGACGCTCGAATTTTCGACAACAATACGTAAACCCGTATTACATGCCAAAAACCCAAGTATCGAACCCCACATTGTCAATAGAAAGAAATTAGAGGGTGAGAAAAGAAAGAAAGAGTATTAGAATAGAAGAAAGAAGAAGAACACCACATTAGAATCTCACAGCGGAACGAATAAAATATAATATAACAAATCCTTTATACAAAGAAACTATATATACGTACCAATCACCAGACTACAACAGATATCAGTCACAGCGGAAAATAACTTTATATAACTAGCGGTGAAGCCGCCTGCTTCCATCTCCTGAAACTCCAAGCGAAACCTAACCTGGAACATACTTTGTCTGACCCGAGCACATTTAAAGCAAAGAAAACTACACCGGGTCAGTCTGGAATACTATTAGTGATAAATTCAAAGAACACACACAACTTGTTTAACTTTGGAAAATCCTTTCTGAAATCAAAGGATAATAGTAAGACCAGCCCACACATAAACACGGACGGTTTTTACCTTACTATAACCCAAAACATTTCTAAAATCATAACTTATTCTGATATTATCAAAGTGTCTAAATACAAGTAATTAACAATCTAGTGGAACGCTTGCATCTCACGCTCCACATATATAGTATACAAATAAAAAATCGCGGGTGCTTATTAGATATTGGATTACAACCTTGACAAGGTATGGGACCACCTTCCGAATGTGTGTCTCTAGAGGCGAATACACTGAGTTCAACAAGAACGTCTTGCAATCCGGCGCTCACATGACTGACCACTCATTTCGCTTGAGTGTATCGAATGTATATCACCGACGGTTGGGATCAACAACCACCTCCCGAAAAGGGACAACATCTAATATAGATTAAAGAAGCAAATGGAATTTCTCTAGATAGGTGATTATACACCCTAATGGGAGCAACCCACATAGCCATGCTGCCTGCCCGATTTTTGTCATTTCCCGGTTGATGAGGCTTGAGGCTAGAATTTATCTTTATAATATCTAGTCATCATTCACTTTGAATGCCACCTCGTCAGATCCTCCAGATATCAGTAATTGACGTCCACAAAAATACTCTGTGGTTAGCTAAGAGAAGGTGTACGGCCTCCTCTGTCATCAACAGAAATACATTTGAAGAAATCCACGTACATTACCCCTTTGGAAATACTCTGTCAGACACTCATCCGTACAAGTCATCCAGGAACAGGATGAACCGAAGGCACTCTCCTACTGCATCTCATATAGGAATCACCCCAAAGATCAGTAGCGAGAAGTCCTTTCAATCCATAGATTCCAACCACGACAGAACCACAGTTTATCTCTGGCCGCTAAACCAGAGATTTTTAGTAGTTCTTCCGCTTATGAAGATCCACAGTCTTCAATGCTCCATCTCGGTCTTCTTCAAATATCTTCACGCATTTGTTGGTCAGAATGGTTTTCGAATATAAATTCGATCCCGGTTTTCCATACCAACAATCGTATTGGTCAGGTTTGATAGTTGGTGATTTGACTATCAAATACAATAGTGTGAATAAAACAAGTTCGCTGATTCGGTACTTGGCACTGCTTGGCCTCTTCAAAAATATATTAATAAATATATGGTTAATCAAGCTTAAATTCTTTCGATATAATTAAATCTTATATTTATACTCAATTATAACAAAAACTTTTTTGAATTCTTTCGAGCAAACATATCCCTTAATGGTATTAACACAGTACCAAATCTAATTTGGTTAAAGCTAATGTCAACTTATAAAATTTAAAACCAAATCTTTCATACTTATATTGAAACCACTATTGTAGTAATATTTATAATCCAAAATCTCGCACTTATGTTCATTACATCTCATATGGAATACCTAACTTATTTCAACGCCCTTTTACTCATTCAAACCAATACCATTCCTTGACAATAATGAAGCCGTTCAAGTTGGGGTATTTTATTTACCTCTCAGACCTTGATCGACAACGTTCTTATCGTAGAATAATATCGGTTCGTCACTTCACCATTGATATTCAAATCTCGTTTACCACTTTGATTTCAAATCTAGTTTTACAACATCATTTTCTTACATTTGAAATCCTCATTCAAAAATCCTCTTACTTAATTCCTTTAATCAAGTAAATATTCACGAAACCCACAACTTTACCCTTAAAGCATTGGTTCCACTTATACCTTTTTTTTGGGTTTATATAAAAATCCCTCGTTATATAATATATTTCCATATATTGGCATTATTAAAATAAATTTATCTTGATTACCACCTTCCTCCAATAAGACTTCATTACTTAGATGTTGTTTCCAAAAGCCATATACCCATACTCAACACAATCAAATTGTATTTATTTCCCTTTTTATTGAAATCCTTATTTCAATTACAGCATTTTGCTTAATTTCATTTTTCAACGCTTAGCACATCATTTTGGTTTAAAAACCTTTTTAAACCTTGTTTGGATTCCCTCCCCGATGACTTATAAAAAACCCGTTAAGTATTTTAAACAACTCCTTATGTTTTATTTTTAAAACTATTACCAATTCTAATTAAGCACGGTTGATTTTGTCAACCATATATCTCAGTTAACCATTACTGAATTTCATTTTTCATTTCCCCATTTTAAGTTAATCAAATAACTTAATTAATCTTAAAATAACCATTTACTTGTTTTAAACAATCATTCTATTTTACCACCCCGTAGGTGATTACTTTGGATTTTCTGCTTTAAAGCCTGTTTACATCATATGATTTTGCTACTCAAACCATTTAAATAATTCTCTTAAAAACTTGATCAAAATATCTATTTTATAAATTTCTAATTTAATTATTTATATAAAATGTCTGAAAAGCTTCAGTTCAATAATAATAATTTATAACTTTAAAACTGCGTCGATTCACCGAACGGTAAACCGATATCTAAAACAACACATTTTAGGCCATCTACTGCCAATTACCAAATCCACACTGTCGGTTGATTTTAAACACAACACAGGTGAATATTTATTCAATCACCATGCCCAAACAGGTTTTTCTATCATATGGGGTTCAATCAGTTCAATATCAACAATATAAAACAAATAAACAACATATATAATATTTGAGGAATCCGGTCGGATCCGTCCAACCTGTTCTTCCCTGCGTCACAGCTCGTTATATATTTCATAGCAATATATGAAATAAATTTCATAAGATCGATTAATTTAAAACGATAAAAATGACAGCAAGCAACCAAACCATAACAGTCAATAGCAACCAACCAACCAATTTATACTTTTAAAGGTAAATTATATTTTAATATGAATTTACCACATCACAGGATTCTAGAAGGTGTGAGAATTAACTCACCAGATCAATACGGTTGACGGTGGACGCGTTTGTTCCTTTAAATCTTGAATGGACGTTCCAAATTTGCTGAAATTTTAACTGCGTCAGATCAGTGCCTAGTCAGTGCCATCATCTAGGCCTCGTCCCTGCGATCCCAACGGATCCAGTTTCGCTGAAACCCGACATCGTATGAATAAGTTACAGCTATTTAAAGTTTATATTATTTAATTGATTATTATCCTAATTATAAATTAATTATATAAAGTAATTAATCTAATTTCGTTCATTGCCATTTGGCCACGTCAACTCCCCCTCTAAGCGTTCATGCGGTTTCTTCAATTGGAATTTCCAAAACCCGATCGTTCCTCTTCAACCCATTTCCCTCAAGAAAAACACGATCAACGCCATCATCTGTCGCCGCCGATGTACGACACCTGCACCGCCCCTGACCTGCCCATCCTCACCGCGACTCCAAGAACCCCATCGTCTGAACTTGCTCATCCCGATACCCACTGACGACGCCTGAAACTGATGCCGATCGGGATCCGTTCATGCTTCAATATCCGCCGTTGTGGACCATTTCAGATCGCCGGACCACCACCCATCGACGCTGCTGCCCCCGCTCCTCCCCTTGATCCAGACACGAACCACCAACAAGGCTAATAGCCGCCGGAAAAACACCAAAACCAACGACAGCTTTGGAAAAACAACCAAAAGTTCTGTCCGCAGTTCAACTCCTCGCCCTGACCTCCTCGGACCACTGTTGAACCTCAGACCGGTGCAAAAATGACGGTGAAACTCCCCTCTTTAATTCCCCCAAGGTCTCGTCTCCTCAAATCAAGCCAATCCCCTTAATTTCTGAAAAGAACGAAACCCATTTTCTATGGTTTAACACCGATTCCGGCCACCACCGACTACGATAGGTCCCCAACTTTTTACAGTAGCTAGGTATCGCCCCAATCTACGTTTTTGCTTCAGGTTGCCCTCACAAATTCTTCACGGATTGGAAGATAGAATTGATTTTGTAAAGAGGGGCTTTTCTGCAAATGTGCTTGGCTGAAAAAAATTTTGGATGGAATGAACTGAAATATAGGCTGTGAGGGTTTATATTTATAAAGGAAATAATATTTATTTATCTCGATGTGATGAACGATATTTTATTTCGTACTTATCGCGTTTTCGAACGTTGTTTCTTCTCTCCCGCGCTCACATACGACCCCGTTCGAGATGCGAATAGACGGCATAGTATAATTTAATGATACGGTCCTAATGAAACTTGTTTCGTCGAATTCCGAGTTCGTTTGCTCGAGTGGCGCTCGTTCACGTTCAAATGGTCATTTTTATTTTGCATTTATTTTGCCACGCTCACAAATTAACCCCGATTGACGCGCCACTTGAAATCTAGCAATAATTTACTGTTGCGGTCTCAATAAAATTTGTTTCGTCAAAAACTGAGGTCGTTTGAATAAAGTCCTTTTTATAACTGCCCAATTCAAAGAAAATAAACCAATTTTAAAATACCTCAATATAATAATAATAAAATATTGAAATTGGCCATACACGACCAGAATATCGTATATTACCAAGATAAAATATCCCGGGTTGAGTTTGAAGCCAAATCGATATTATAAATATTTAAAAACCCTTTATTTTATATAAATAACGATATAATATATAAAAGGAAATTCCGCAGTGACCTTTTCAAAATTTTATTTGGACATAAAATAAAATCTACACGATGAAAACTGGATTTTCTCTTTCATTAGAAAAATATTATCGAATTGGTTCGGACGTTTCTTGTTTTGAGAAAATCCGACTCATATTGGGCCTTGTACAGCCGTTTAGAGTTCAAAGCGCCAAACTACGAACTACCGCGCCGTTGCAGCTCGTTTTATAATTAAATTATAAATTAAATGCTCAATCGTCGTTTAATAAACGAAATCATCACTATGTTTTCAATATAAACCATATCGAACCATTTTAAATTGTCCGCTCACTCTATACTGCGAATTCAACATTTTCCCAAATATTCTATAATTAAAATATTATTATATTATCAATATAATTTAAATATTCAAATTAAAATGGTAAAAATTGATTATTTATATTCAAACCAATATTTTAAATAAATAAAATATTTCAATAAAATGGCCAGAAAATACGAGACATTACAAAAGGAATCAATGTCAGACACACCATCTATTTGCAAGTCTGTTCTGGGTCTGAACGAAACCGGAGGCCCCTTATTCCTCATCCCATATGTCCAATACAGTAGAGAGACCCTCGCATATCCGGTCGATCTCCAAGTACGTCTGGACGATCACCACTTATTACCTTTTCTTGGGTGTACATCCCAATTAGGACACCAGTAATCATCCAAACGATGTGAAGATCTCCGGTCTTCAACCACCGTCGACTTCTCGTCGTATCAGTTATTCAAAGTGGGATAAACCCGGCCTTTTCCGAATAACTCGCGTATCTTATAATCAAGTGATATAAAAACACATTATACACCTCATTCCAATCCAGAATATTCTTTTATTCAAATATTCTTTTCACTATTTAAACCAAATTAAGGTTTTCCAAACTAGTCGGGATTAGCGCACCTTACCGAAGTAATCATTTGTTTTATTTCCCAATCCCAACCTATATCCCATGGAGCAAAACTAGTAACACTCCGTATCTAACACCACGGTGTAATCAGTAAAATTAATTACTATTTCACGTTCAAATCTAATTAAAGATTTAACTATCGCCTGGAGTAAAACCGATGGTACTCCATTCTCGATCATTTCCCGAATTTGATAATTTACATTATCACATTCAAATTTCAATCTAATTAAAGATTCAATAAAACTCTACTTAGTTTTAATCTTCCCAAAAATCATTATTAATGATTATTTAACTTTGGGAAATCAAACATGTCGCATCGACAATCTACACCGTACCATTGATTTCTCTCGATATATAACCTCTATGCTCGTACGTCTCAAAGAAGAGTGTTAAGCAAGAGAATAAATTCTATGCCACCAAACAGATATATATATTTAGCAGAGATCAACAATACATTTCGAAATACAATGTTAGACATGTAGTCCTGTATTTAACTGGGTTAAAGAACCAATGTCATTTAAAACATAGTTCACGATAAACCCAAAATCACATTCCATTAATTATGGAATCTTCACGGGAAACAAATCAATATATAATCGATATCAATTTCCGTATTCGACTAATAATATAAATGGAATAACGAAAAAGCCTTTTAAATTCCAGATATACTAGCAGTCTTCCTCCATAGAAGCTCACTTCGATTATTACCAAATCGAATTCCATTCAATTCCAATTTAATATATTAAATTGGAAAGCTTTACTTTGGAAAATTTCCATTAAATATAAATAAAATGATTTATAAATTCCAAATCATCTCTTCACTGTTAATTGGGTTAAAGAATAAGTGTTATTTAAAACACCGTTCACGATAAACCCAAAAAATCAGTTTCATTTAAATATTAATTAACTGGGACATTTCACTAAATCTTATTTAAAAGATTCATTCTTTTATCATCGGGGTTCAAAAACAGTGTTAATGAAGACACCATTCATGACAAACCCAAAATCCAATTTGATATTAATTACAAGGCTCTGAATAGAAATTATATCGGCTTATATTCAATATCAAATTCTGAAATCAACCAATATCGTATTGGGAATAACGATATATATATCTTCCCAATTTCTCCACAATATCCGTATAATAACGAAATCCAATGTCGAAATATTTCGAAGATTATTTCCATTTCAAATCCATTCCAATTTATTCATTGGAAAATTCTGGTTATTTTAAAACCTTTTTTCAAATCTAATTTATTATTTCTAAAAATAATTGGATTTTTATTCTAGTTTTTTAACAAGTTATTTTCGATAAAAATATATTTTAATCTTTTCAAAACTGGAATTTTTCATCTAAATTCTTTTCAAATAATTTTACCAAATTTTTAATAATTTTAGTATCGCCATTTCGGTCGGTTTCCAATAACGGCGACCAAACTACATCCATAGCGACCTTTTCTGAATTTGATTTGGACATATCTTAAAATCCAACAGTTCAAATTTAAATCTCTTATATCCGTTTGAAAGCTCTTTTCGATACGAGTCCAACGGTTCCAGTTTTAGTAGAATCCGACGGTCGGAACCCCCGTTACATCAATTTGTAGTTAATGGTTGAAATCCACGAACGGTCGCTGCGAGTTCTATTCAGGCCATTATGTATATAATATATATATCGTCAATTTCCATTTTAAAACGTATTTTATATAATATTATAAATTCATTTTAAATCAATTTTAACTTCATTTTCAATTTTAAACCAAAACTAAATATTATATATCATTATAATATTAAAATGATAATATTTTCAAAATATTATTTGTATTTTGAAATCACTTCTTTTTCGATATTTATTACAAAATAAATAAACTTGATCGATAAACCCATACGGGTTAAAAATAGCGTATATACATAACTCGGCTTTCATATTTCAATATTTTCGTGTTCATCCCAAATCGGACATCAAAATCATATTTTGATTTTTCTCTGAATATTATTTTAAAATATTTGTTATTTTAAAATATTCTTTATTTTAATTATTCTTTATTTTTGAATCGGAATGCGACTAAATCAATTACCATATAGTCTCAGTTATATAGATTTCATACATCGCATGTATACGTCAATATTGATAAATAATGATTCAACATTCAAACATCATCCAGAGTGCAATTTGCAACTGTCTAAGCATTAAAATAAATAAATCACGCTCATCATAGTCTATCAACCCATTGATTGACATACAACTAAATATTGGGATTAGTGTATGTCAAATATCATCCCAATACCCGTGTGGGGTTTTCAAACAACAAATACTGATTATTATTTGTGCTGTTTGGCGATGTGCAAAAATTATCGTCCCAATCAATATCAGTTAAATAAGTGTACATAAACAAACCATCTGATTTGTAAATGAATATTTTTTTTTCATTATAATTTTTATATACAGTTTATATAAATAATTTTTATATACAACAATATCAATACATGACAATCCAAACAAATAATCAACCATGGTCTATACAAAAATATAGTGTCAGGAGCTACTAAGCCCCATTTGTGACCTATTATATAATAATTGGAAAATAATTTGAGTAAGAGAGAGTTCTCACATTGTGATCCACTCCTCCATTCTTTATTCCTGAACGGCTTAGATTTGGATTTGTTTCGAACGCGTTATGTTTTTCATCGTGTTTCCAACGCAATCTGTTTCACGTAGTTTGTATTAAAAATCACATTTTTATACTGCATTATTTCTTTTAAAAATCATGCTATTTATATTTTTTAAACAACGATTTTTATATTTAAAAATCACATTTTTATATTGTATCTATATAATAGAAATCACACTTTATTAATGCTAATTTATTTTAAAAAAACTGAAAATAAATCAATGCTTTATATATATAAAAAAATTCATTTTTGAAACCAGGTTATTTCATTTTTAAATTACATTTTTAAATCACTTTACATATATTAAAAAATCCAATTTTTATTCTATGCTATTATATATAAATATTACATTTTTATACGACGTTATTTATAAATAAAAATCACATTTTCATTATTGTTCTATTTATATAAAGTTCACATTTTCATCACAAAGTCACTTATATAAAAATTACATTTTTATAAATTCTATTTCACTATAAAAATCACGTTTTTATAACTATGTTATTATATTGAATATTCACATTTTATACAATGCTTTATACTTTAAAAATCATATTTTTATATTTTTAAAACCATGCTATTTTCATTTTTAAAAACATAGCTTTTTAAATTTTAAAAACAAAGCTGTTTATATTTGAAAAACAACATTTTTATACTTTGAAAACAACATTATTTATATTTTAAAAACAACATTATTAAAACAAAGTTCTTTTATTTAAATATTACATTTTTAAAATCAAAGTTATATATATAAATCACATTTTAAATCAATGTTTATATTTTAAAAATCACATTTTTACGATGTTTATACTTAAAACAATGTTATTTCTTTTTTTTAAATTTAATTACTTCTTTATTACAAATTTAATTAAACTAATTACCTAATTATTATAAATAATTAACCAATTAAATAACTTAGTCATAGTTAAAAACATATGTTGCATCTTCTTCTTCCTCGTTACAAGAAATCGCCAAACCCACAAACGTCGAATATTAGGTTTCCAATTTTCCACTTCCATGCTTTAACACTTCGAAATCTCTTCAACATTGGCACCATCTCTTGGAGTTCGATCGGCATCTCAAAACCGTGACTTATATTGTCAACAGTACGCCATTATAGTGAATATTGAACTCCCCTAGCTCCTCAATTTCTCGACGAAATTCCAAAACTGGAAATTCTGACGAACTTCTCTTCGACTCTAACCTACTCTTCATCAACTCGCACCCACCAAATGAAATCTGTCGATAGCCCCTACTTGAGCTCTAGTAAATACATGCGTCATTTTTTTTTAGAATCCAAGAAAAACTGCGTAAGTGTTAAACGATGCTTGGATCTCAAAAACAATATCCATTACACGATTTCAAGCTCCAAAATCACGAATTTCCTAACCCTAGGTGCTACAATTCAACGCTGGAAATTTACAGTGAGCCAAACTGATGTCGAACGGCAAGAAATTGGTATGAGGCCGAGGCTTGTGCCAAAAGAAGATCAAGGAACTACGTTTTAGGATTTATAGGAATATATTTGTATTTTCCCCAATTTATAAAGAGTACGATTTTTACTTGCTTTTTGTTTTACTGAGGAATAACGGGCTTTTGGGGATATGGGGATTCAGGGGGAGTAAAAGGGGATGCGGAGGTTTAAATAGAGTTTTTTATTTTTATTCTAATATTTAATTCAATTATTTCTTAAGAATGAAATTTTAACATCCGAACTCCAAATAAATCCCAACAAATGTCGCCCCTAACCAAATACCCCTATTCCGGACACAATGGATTATGTTTCGTAACCGGATTCGTCTGTTTCAATTTTTTTTATCAAAATTAAAATATAATTTCCAATATAGAATTCAAATGTACATTTTAATTTACCGGGGCCACATACTGACTCAAAAATTACAGGAAAATGAATCTAACTATGTTTTGACGATACGGTCCTAACAAAACTAATTTCATCGAATTTGGAGACCATTTGAAAAATGGCAATTTTCTAGTCGATTGAATTCAAAATAAATTGACCAAACGCCTTTAAATTCACCACGCTCACATACTAATTCCAAAAATTATGAAAATTGGAATATAACAATAATTTTATAATCCGGATCCAACAAAAGTGGTTTCATCGAAAATGGAGCTCGTTTGCGAAATGGCTATTTTTAAGGGCTATATATTATATTAAAATATATATAAATTCCATAGCTACTATTTTAAATTTTTAACTGGACATAACTTTTAATTCATAAAGTGAAATCTAAATTTTTCACATTCGTTAGAAAGATATATATAAACAGATTCAAATATTTCTTGTTTCATCCAATTCTGACTTATATTGAATTATGTATATTCAATTGAAGTTAGATCAAATTTTCAAACTACCGCGCCATTTTAGGCTTGTTTTATAATTAAAGTAAATTTATACATTCTAACTTTGATTTATTTAAACTTTTAGTTGTTATTATTTAAAATAAATCATTTTAAATTCTCAAAATTCATAAAAATAGCTAAAATAAAAATTTTAAATTGGTTCTGAAAATCCAGCTTGTTACAACTTCGGATTAGTGGGCTTGGTAGTAAAACCTTATAAATTAAAAAAAAGGTTAAAAAGAGAAAAATGGATTAGGAATATATAGTTGAGAAAATTGACTTTGTGGAAGTGTCTAGGAAAGCCTAGAAAATTGGAAACCCTATTTGAGTCTAACCCCATTGTTAACTTTTAAGAAATTGAAATTGTAAATGGTTTGGGAAAATGGTTTATGGTGTTTTCAAGTTTTAATCTTAAAAGTTATAGTTTTTAAGTATACATATTGAGTTTTAAAATAAAATGCGGTATAATAGTGATTTCTTGCGAAAAAATTGTCTAAAGTAAAATTCTCTCAGTAAAAGGTGCATATTATAGAGCATGTATAGCTCGCTAGTTTTCTTGTTATATTCCATGCAAGAATTTTTAACAAAGAAAGTTTTGAAATATCTATTCTTTTGACAATCATTTTTGATAAATTGTTTAAAAGAGAAAATTTTGTTGGGTGGACAAAATAAGTTGTAAAAATTAAGAATAGAGTAGATGGCTGCACCTTGCAGTAAGAGACTGAACTGATCTTTTAGGTAAGAACAAGTTATAAACCCGATTGAGGAATAGTTGTCCTTATCTACTCCAGTTTTTGTGATTTGAAAAAAAAAATTGATTTACATTTTTTTAAGATGACATCTTTTATGGTTTGGCAAAAGTAAGTTTTCATGAGGAAAATAAAATTTTGACACTTTTAAATTTTTGGAAGAAAATTTAAATGAAAAGGCCAAACCGTGTTTTAAAAAGTATGGTGCAGGTAAGGATTAGTGCTTAGGAAAGACGGAAAAAAATTTAGGCTATGAAGAAAATAGCAAGAATTATCTTGGAATAATAGTAAGTTCCCGTAGAATGCGTAAGCATTGAAAACCCTAGGGTGTTGCTTGAAATAATTATTGGTACACACCTGGACTAGTGGTGACTACTAAATAGTAAAAGGGCAAGTAAGTATTTAGATTTTCATGTTAGGGGTATAATCTATTATTGCATTTCTACTGGGATCGTTCTGTTATATTTCTTGTTGGGTAGTTACAGTAACACCCAAACCTGTCGTGGATCCCATGGTTTGGACTTTTCTATCTGAAGGGGGCATAGTCCCAAGATTCTTGGCCCTTAGTAGTAGCTGTGTAGAGCATCTGTTTCCTGTTTTAGTTGAAAGACTAGAAGGCTTATTTGGAATCTAAACTTAGGTCAAATGATTAAATAAGCTAAGGGAAGAGTAAAGGCATAACTAAAAAGAAAATAGCAAATTCAGTAAAGCAATAAACATGATAAATTATGAGAAAAGATGGATAAAGATAAAATTTTACAAGATAAGATAAAAAAGAAAATCAATAACAAAGAAAATTTTCTTATGCGGGCTATGCTAGGATAGGAAAATAGGGAATTTTATAGATAGTTACATAAAATCCAAGTATGGTTGGAAAAAGGTATATAAAAGAAAAAATAAAGATGTGAAACTTTCTGTTTTCCACCTTTTTGTAACATAAGAAATCGAATTTAGAAAATTATATTTTTCTAAAATTCAAAAAGTAAAGTTGCTTGATAGGGTTTTGGATGCAAAAATTGGATGAACTATGCTCTTACCTAGTAAGAGTGTGGGAAAATTTGGATGAAAATATATTTTGATTTTCAAAATATTGCTTTCATGTAGAACTGCCTGTATATTCAGATGTGAGCATCATGTTTTTAAAATAATTATTGAAGAAAATTGCATACACATAGGAGGTACCGCTTAGGCATACATGTATTACTATGTTGTATTTCACTTTGCACAACTGCACAATGTTTGCAAAAATTGGATGCATACATGATGGATGTATATTATGTGAGGGGTTAATTAATTTTTATCCTTATCAAATTTCGAGGACGAAATTTCCTAAGGGTGGGAGAATGTAACACCTGCATTTTGGAGCAATTAAATAATGCATATATGTATATATATTCAAAGACATAAACTTTTAATAAAAATAAAATTCTGAAGAGCTTCCAGAATTTGGCCACGGGATCAGCGTCATTGCGTTTGAGGCGATTTTCTAGTTAATTTAGACTTATGGATTGCAGAAAACTGATTTAAGATGAAAGAGATACCTTTAAATGAAGTATTGTAGCAAAACATGAAAATAAGGTAAAAGAAGGAGAACATTGACTACCATTGTTTCTGAACTTATTAACAAAAGACATCATAGCACAGTTTTTAAGGAATTGGATTTGCAACATAGAGATCAGGGGTTTCGAAACCCGATGGCAACATAATTTTTATTTTTGTTTTAGAGAAGGCCAACAGAACATACAAATATGTGTACGCATACAAATTCAAAATTTGTAAGGATAAGAACGCACATATAAGGAAATAAAGAAACATATATATGTATATATATATATATATGAGAATATATATATATATGTATATATGTATATATGTGCAGAAATATATGTATACAAGAGATAAAATTCAAGATAAGGCTGGAATCAATGAAATATGGCAAGAATCAAATAAATTTGAATTTTGAAAACCAAACATAAGTTGTGCGTATATATATTGTAACACCCTGAATTTTTAACGACACTAAAAGAGGATAAATTAAATAATAATTAATTTAATCTTCAGAATTAAGGAAAACGGACTGTGCCATCGCATCCACCTCGAAATTCTGGTCAAGATAGACATTTGGTTTGCGTAAAATGGATACCGTATGAAGAAGTTATGAGGGTTTTAAGTTTGTATACGCGTAGAAAGACCATATATACACGTATGAGTCAGATATGAGTCAGACCCTATCCAGAACAGTTTGAAAATCAAAAATTCATCAAGGCGGCAAATTTCCCGCTCTAGGGGGTCGACCCCCCTAGAGGGGTGTCGACACTGGGGTCGACCCCCCTCAAGGGGTGTCGAGCTATGGGTTGAACCCACCCACAAGGGTGTCGACACCCTTAGGGTTGAGGTGGCAGTTGGTTTCAGAGGGTTCTGTAACTATATATATATATGTGTGTGTGTGTGTGTGTGTGTGTGTATGTGTGTGTCCAATTCTCCTATTTCTTCATTGGAAATTATGGGTGCCCAAATGTTGCCAGTGTGCAAACTGAGACGGATTCGTTTTCTTAAAAAACATACAACATTCAACTTTGCAAATCAAAACCAGAAATTCAAGATCCATTCTCTCTATTCTCTAAACCTAACGCAGTGAGTTTCTAGTTGTTTTTAGGTTTAAATAAATAAAAGTAAATTGTGAAAGACTGTGAATCGGATATGTTGTAAACTATGAATCTATGCTATTGTTAAATCTTATACTATGTCATGATAGATCTACACCTTTAGATCTAATGCAATTATGGTTATTCCATTATGTTACCTATGTAGATCTTGACTTGTAACTATATTGTGGTGAATTAAATCTGTTAATTTGGACAGTTGCAACTTTGGTTAGATCTAACTCTTTATGTAAATCACCTTTCACCTGTCATATCGCGATCAACTTATATATGTTGTAAATTGGACATGTGAACCCAAATTTAGATCTAAACATGCTATTATGTCATCCTAATGATGTTAGGTCTATTTTAATCTTTATATCTGAATTATGTGATCTAATTTATCACCTTGTATTTATAGATCTAAACCAGTTGGACATCTAAATTGCTAATTTAGATCTTACTATGCTTATTGTGACATCATAGTTATGTTAGAATCAATTAACTGCCACCAGTTACGTCCACCTTGTTATGATGTTAATTACATGTCCATGCTAGTATGTATGTTTACCTAATCATCATGTTAGTTTATGTTTATGCCAAGATGATCACTTTAGTTATATTCCCATTATTTTCCCTATTATCATTTATGACTAGGCTATTGTCTAGCCTAGGCATGCCGCCAGTTTATGAGTGCGCTAGTTAGGGAATGGGAGAAAAAGGGGTTAATATTGGCATAATTTGAATATGAACATTTTTGGACATATAATTCAAATTATTTGGTAGAGTGGGCATTAACACCTATGACGGGAAAGGATTAATTAATTGATTAATTAATAATGGAATGTCTAGTAATTACAATTAGGAATTGTAATTGTACTTATGACACGAGGTTAGGTTGCATTAGTGGTGGAAGTCTGCCCGGACCCGACTGACATATCCAACAGCCACTAATGTTGAACCTAATGTGGGAGGTCTAAGTACGCAAATATGAATCGGGCTAAGACACTAGGTTAGATCCAACCATGGAATAAGACTGCCCGGACCCCACCGGCATATCCAACATCCACACGTTGTAGGCCTAATGTGGGAGGTCTAGCCCATTATAAACCATAAATGGACATGGTAATGAATTGAACTACGTAACTAAATCTAATCCATAAGTATTGTATGATTATGAACCAGGGTTAGGGTTAAGTAAATTGATTGGAATAGTGGATGGGTTAAGCAAATCTGGAGGGGGCGGGTAATATTTACGTATAGGCCCAAAAACTTAACCCGATAAGGTTATGTAATTAAAGACACCTCGTGGTATGCATAACCGGAGGAAAGTATAAAAGTTATGTAATTAAAGACACCTTTTAGGGTAAGCACAACTGGTATATGGCTATGTAATCAAAGACAACTAGTGATGTACATAGTCAGTGAAAAACCTAGTGGGGGATACAAGACAAAGGGGAGAGCTTGTATCATATTGTGTGGGACCCATTTCAGTCAGTAGCCCGGAGTAAGTATCAAATAAAATACTTAGTGCTAGGCGGAGAGGAGACACGATTACCGACTAATTATAAGAGATCCAAACATGGACGACGGTGTGGGCGGCGCAAACCGACCGGGCCATGTGCGTGAATGAGCCGGACAAAGGGGGATAAGACGATCGTGACACTTGTAGATATGGGGCTGTGCATATCAGTGAGGG
Source organism: Allium sativum (assembly GCA_030737875.1). NCBI lineage: Eukaryota > Viridiplantae > Streptophyta > Magnoliopsida > Asparagales > Amaryllidaceae > Allium > Allium sativum. Next base: position 197,564,720 of record CM060925.1, on the reverse strand, counting down.
GTTGCCACTGTAGGACGTGATACATCCTACTGTTGCGCCGACACAAAGTATCTACGGAGTAGGAAGCCGATCGATTAGGGTAGTGGTTAGGGTATATTTGGACATATGCCATAAGTCTGCCACCTTATAGTGGAAGGGAACATATAAGAACCCGAAACTTCCCCGGTAAGGAAAGAGCAGATATTTTGAGGACAAGACATATCAGAACGCAAACAGAAGAACATTTCATTGCTAATTACAACAATTTCATCAGATTACAAGAATATACAGAGTATGAATAAATATTACACATCATAAATTATCAGAGATTTAAATTACATTTAAATACATCGCTGCCGCGGAAAAATAATACAATACACAACTGAAAGAGATATATGGATACCGAGCTTTCCGGATATCGTTCCAGTTGTAAATCAGGATCCTGTGAATATAAATATGCAAAACCAAAACTACTAGCTGCCCGTGCGGAAAATAGGGGTACCCAGAGTTTAGGTTAAAACAATAAACTTCAGGTCAGTCATGTGACTGGTGTGAGAATTAAAACAGTTATTAATCTTTATTTTGAAGTTAGGTAAATCAAGGGACCACACCGTATAACACGGAACGGGTTTCCTCCCAAGAATACCAGTGCATAAAACAAACAACCCAATGCTAAATAAAGAACAATGAAGCTATTATAAGACCCAGGTCCCATCACACAATGCAACACAAGCCGGAGGATAGGGTTTTACTTTATAATAGCCAAAGAATGCTTGATACGCTAAATTTCATCTTTTATTATTACTATAAGTGTATAGTGTCAAAACAATTTCAATCATAAGTATTAATCATAGACGGCATGAGTACCATATATCATGTCGCCAATACTAGGCTCTACAATCAAAACTGCACATGTCACGTATTGGAAGTTGGATCTCCATCTGTGAACCAAGGCAAAAGATAGTCCGCACCGATTCGAGACGCTCTAGCCCGCCCCTCAGGAATAGAACGCATCGTCCCTTGGATCGTCAGGGTCGGTCCACCGATGTGGATTAAAATGCCTGGACACTGCGTTTTCCCACCCTTTGGGGTGTCAATGAGTCCAATGACTCCATCGGCTCCACACAGTCACCGATATATCCGAGGCGCCTCGCAACAGCACCAACCACATAAGTCAAACTCGTTAGGGCGTGTAAAACCATTGACACCACTTCTAACTAGAAGGAAACGCATGCCCTCCCTGATGTCCTCTCCCGTTTCTGGTTCACAATCGGGGTGTGAGGCTCGCGAATCAACGTTATACAAAGCTATGCCACACAAGCTGTGCTTTGATCATCAACCACAAGACTTTGCTTTTCAATAAATGCCTTGATCAATTGCCACTTAGGCATGCCACACAGGCGATTCACTCCATGCGATTGATATCCATCAATATATAACCCCAGAGCTCGTGCGTCTCAGAGAAGGGCGTTAAGCAAGAGAATAAATTCTCTGCCGCCAAACAGATATATATATATCTAATAGAAATCAATAACACAGAATAAAATCTAATGTCAGACACACAGTCCATCTATAAGTTCATTTTGGGTCTGAACGAAACCGGAGGCACCTTGTACCTCGCATATCCATCGATCTCTAAGTACGTCTGGACGATCACCAACTGATTCCCTCCTCTTGGGTGTACAGCCCAATCAAGATCATCATTAATCACCCAAACGATGTGAAGACCTCCGGCCTTCAACCACCGTCTTCATCCTCGACACCACGTCGAATCAGTTATTCAGAATGGGATAAACCCTGTCTTTCTGAATAACTCGCGTATATAATAAACAAATGTTACACAAACACGACATACTCCTCATTCCAATTCAGAATATTCCTTTATTCAAATATTCCCATACTTTGGGAAAGGTTCCCATTAATTTTATCAAAGATAAATTCTTTAAATTTATTCTTTAATCTTCCTTTGGATATCAATTCAATTTAGTCGGGATTGGCGAACCATACCGCAGTAATCATTTATTTTATTTCCCAATCCCAACCTATTCATCCACGAAGTAAAACTGGTCATACTTCATATCTAACACCACGGTGTTATCGGTAAATTTAATTGCCATTTCACATTCAAATCTAATTAAAGATTTAACTATCGCCTGGAGCAAATCTGGTGATATTCCATTCTCGATCACTTCAATCTAATTAAAGAATCATTAAAACTCCACCTAGTTTTAATCTTCCCAAAAATCAATATCCTGTCTTTAACTGAATTAAAGAACCAATGTCATCTAAAACACGGTTCACGATAAACCCAAAATCACATTCCATTCCAATTCAATTATTGAAACTTCTGGTTACTTTAAAAACCCTTTCAAATCCAATTTAATTATTTAAAAATAAATAAATTATTATTCTGGTTCAAAACTTGTTCATTTCGATAAAAATCTATTTTTATCTTTTCAAGTTTCGAATTTTTCATCTCAATTCTTCACAAATCATTTCTTATGATTTTACACAAATTATTGCTATTTTTAATAATTTTACCATGGCCCGTACAGTCGAATTCCATCAATGGCCATCGAACTGCACTTACAGAGATCTTTTCCAAATTTGATTTGGACATAATTCCAAATCCCACCATTAGATTTCAAATCTCTAATATTCGTGAGAAAGCTCTTTTCGATACGAACCCAAGGTTCAGGTTTTAGGAGAATCCGACAGTCAGATCTCCCGTAATATCCATTCGAAGTCAATGGTCGAAATTCGCGAACTGCCGCGGCGCGGCGCGTTCTATTCAGGCTATAATATGTATATGTGTATATATATATATATATATATATATATTTCATCGATTTCCTTACAAAACGTATTTTATAAATCGTTTTAAATTCGTTTTTGAAACGATTTCAACTTCATATTCAATTTCGCATCAAAATTGAATATTCCACATCATCGATATACAAATGATAATATTTCAAAACGTTATATTTTGAAATCACTTTCTTTTCTATATTCATTATAAAAATGAATAAAATCGATATAAATATCGTTCACGTCAAAATGGCGTCAATCTAACCAACACGGCTTTTATTCAACACATGAATGTTTATTTTATTCAACACATGTATATTTATTCTATTCAACACATGAATTTATAATATTCAACACATGAATATATATTTTATTTCAACATATGAATATATTTTTTATTTCAACACATGAATATATTTTTCTATTCAACACATGAATTTATATTCTATTCAACACATGAATTTATTTCTATTCAACACATGAATTTATTTTCTATTCAACACATGAATTTATATTCTATTCAACACATGAATCTATATTTCTATTCAACACATGAATCTATATTTCTATTCAACACATGAATTTATATTTCTTATTTTCCAAATTGGAATGAGGCCCAATCAATTACCATATAATGTTAATTATATGGATTCCCTACAACACATGTATATAATAGCAATGATAAAACATCAACCATCATCTAGAGTGCACCACACAACTGCATAAGCATTAAATATCAATAATTAACGCTTACACAGTCTATCAACAAATCGTTTCACATACAACTAAACAATCGGGATTAGTGTATGTCAAATATCATCCCAATACCGGTGTGGGGTTTCAGATCAACAAACACAGATTTTTATTTGTGCAGTTGGGCTATGTGTAAAATTTATCGTCCCAATCAATATCAGTCAAATCAGTGTACATAAACAAATCGTTCTATTTGTAAATGAGTATTTATTTGTACTTCAACACATGAATATATATTTTATTTCAACATATGAATATATATTTTATTTCAACACATGAATATATATTTTATTTCAACACATGAATATATATTTTATTTCAACATATGAATATATATTTTATTTCAACACATGAATATATATTTTATTTCAACACATGAATTTATATTTCTATTCAACACGTGAATATATATTTTATTTCAACACATGAATATATATTTTATTTCAACACATGAATATATATTTTATTTATATATATTTTATTTCAGTGCATGAATATATATTCTATTCAATACATGAATATATATTTTATTCCACAACACAAACAATCACACAAGCATACAAGTCGTCCATGGTCTGTGGACGATGGGTGTCGGGTGCTACTAAGCACCGTCTGCATCCTAGTATATATTTCAACTACAAATCAAAATAAAAGTGAGGAGTTCTCACCTTAGGATTCCACTCCGTCAGTCTTTCTTTCTGAATGGTTTGAATTTGTTCGAAATTCCAATACATCCTTTTCACGATGTTCATATATAAAAATCACATTTTATTATCACTACATGTACATAAAAATCATATTTTTATTTCCACTGCATATATAAAAAAAATTGACTTTTTATTATCCTATATATATAAAAATTATATTTTTTACTTCATGCTTATATAAAACTTATATTTTTATTATCTACAACTATAAATAAACATCGTTTCTTTATCTACTAAAAATCAAATCTTTTTATATGTAAATAAAATCAGTTTTAATAACTATGTAAAATCAGTTTTTATAAGCAAATAAAATCAGTTTTTAATCCTATTTGAATTTATAGTAAAACTGAAAATAAGTCTTAAAGTTATTTACCTCGTTTTCATCGCAGGGGGGATCCTCACGCGAGCGCCGGAGTCGGGATAGCCGCGGCGGAGGTGGGAGGATCGACGGCGGGGGCCACTGTCGGGTGATGGCGGTTTTGGTGCCAGTTTTCTGACGGGTTGGGATTAGGGTACTAACGAGTTGAAGGGGAGAAGGGGGAAAGGAGCTCCTTCGCGAGGAGGAGGGGAGGGCCGCCATCGGTTGCCGGTGAGGGGCGAGGGTCGCTATCGCTGGCGACTCGGCTAGGGCACGAGAGTTCGATCGCGATTGTTTTCTTTTTGTTTTTTATGTTTTTCGTTGACCGTTATTAGAAGAGAGCGGGAGAGGGTGAGGGCTATAATATATATATTTATTTAATTCCTTTGAAAGTTAACTTTTCATTCGAATCCCAAATTGCACCAACGACTGTCGCCCCTAGCTAATTACCGCCATTTCGAACCTAATGGCATATGTTTTGTACGCTAATTCGCTCGTTACGATCAGTTTCCATTCAAATTAAAGTATAAATCAATGTATATTGAATTTGAACGCACATTTCAATTTACCAGGGACACATGCATACTCTAAAAATTCCCAAAAAATATTTTCTAGCTTCGTATTGACGATACGGTCCTAACAAAACTACTTTCGTCGAATTCTGAGACCATTTGAAAAATGGCCATTTTCTGGTCGATCGAAATTGACTGAAACTGTTAAAACACGTTTAGCTTCGACACACTCACATACTGATTCATAAAATTATGAATTTTGAAACCTAGCAATAATTTGACATCCCGGATCCAACAAAAGTGGTTTCGTCGAAAACCGAGGTCGTTTGCTAAATTTCCATTTTTAAGGGCCAGAATTCCTTAGCGACTATTCTGAATTTTCAACTGGACGTAACTTTTGAATCCCATTATGAAATTTTGAATTTTCGGATTCGTTGGAAAGATATTCTCAATTAGATTCAAATATTTTTGGTTTCGCTAAAATCCGGTTTACTTTGAATCCTGTACATTCATTTGAACTTTGAAATCGAATTTTCAAACTACTGCGCCATTTTCAATTCCTTTTATAATTTTAAAATAAATATTTATATTTTAACGACGATCTTTATAAATATATACCTTCTAATTCTATTCAAAATAAATTACTCATCGTTATTATTTAAAATAATTCATTTTAAATATTCAAAATTCACTAAAATTGCCAAAATAAAAATTTTAAATTGGCTCGGATTTCCGAGTTATTACAATCTCCCCCACTTAAAACTTTTCGTCCCCAAAAAGGAACGAAGCCGAAAGTTGTTTAATTAATTAACCCAACTTTCATTATTTTCTTTATGGATTAAGTTCTTCAACTTTTCAGTTTCTAAGAACTTTTCAAATTTTTCAAAAATTTGGCTAACACCCTAAATTTTTGAAAAATTTCGCCATAACCTCCCCTACACTAGGAGCTTCGGGATATTCCAAATAGCCTCCCATGGATCTCACCAATCCAAAAAGAAAAAGAAACTGCCAAGCGGCTAGCCAATCGGCTCATAAAATCATCAAAAACCAAAGAAATACAATAAACATGTACCTATTTGTCGAGCAAACAATTTTATTCCTCTTCTCTAGCCTCCTTGCTATGACCTGTTCAATGTAAGTACATGTACACGCATGCAAATGCGATAAATTTTCAATACAACTCACTATTTGGTTCAATTTGGCTAAAGGTTCAACATTTAATTAATCAAGCAATAATCAAACAACACAATCAACAATCAATTAGTTGATTAACTTTTCAATCACATAACTTTGATACATATCTAAAAAAAATCAGATTTTTGATGCCAAATCACAACAATAAGCCCTATCTAATTTTGGTTCTCACACCAGTCAATTGGAAATATATAGAAATTTCACTTTCGTCACTCGAATATAAATTCTGATGGTGATATATTAATCATCAGAATCACCCCCGGGCGACTAGAGTGTAATTCTATATCTATCTAGTATATTAAAATTTCAAAAACATGTGCATCAGACGTATACACAAAATATTTATATACTGGATTGTCCAAATCAATACAAATAAATATTCAAATACGAATAATTGAATTAAATTTTCAAAACAAAACTTTTTTTCACTTTTAAAAATATACTCTTCACACTCGTTCTAGGATACTACTGATCCCATCTCTAACGAGTCATTCCCATTGGATATTACTATTCCAATTTCTGATGAATTCTTTCGTTCGGTTCTAACGTGTCTTGTTCTCCGAGCTCTGTAAACCAAAGTTCTGATACCAACTATAAGAACCCGTAACTTCCCCGGTAAGGAAAGAGCGGATACTTTGAGGACAAGACATATCGGAACGCAAACAGAAGAACATTTCATTCCTAATTACAACAATTTCAACAGATTACAAGAATATACAGAGTATGAATAAATATTACACATCATAAATTATCAGAGACTTAAATTACATTTAAATACATCACTACAGCGGAAAAATAATACAATACACAACTGAAAGAGATATACAGATACAGAGCTTTCCGGATATCATTTCAGCTGTAAATCAAGATCCTGTGAATATAAATCTGCAAAACCAAAATACTAGCTGCCCATGTGGAAAATAGGGGCACCCAGAGTTTAGGTTAAAACAATAAACTCCAGGTCAATCATGTGACTGGTGTGAGAATTAAAACAGTTATTAATCTTTATTTTGAAGTTAGGTAAATCAAGGGACCACGCCGTATAACACGGAATGGGTTTCCTCCCAAGAATACCAGTGCATAAAATAAACAGCGCAATGTTAAATAAAGAACAATGAAGCTATTATAAGACCCAGGTCCCATCACACAATGCAACACAAGCCGGAGGATAGGGTTTTACCTTATAATAGCCAAAGAATGCTTGATACGCTAAATTTCGTTTTTTATTATTAATATAAGTGTATAGTGTCAAAACAATTTCAATCATAAGTATTAATCATAGACGACATGGGTACCATATATCATGTCACCAATACTAGGCTCTACAATCAAAACCGCACATGTCACGTATTGGAAGTTGGATCTCCATCTGTGAACCAAGGCAAAAGATAGTCCTCACCGATTCGAGACGCTCTAGCCCGCCCCTCAGGAACAGAACGCATCGTCCCTTGGATCGTCAGGGCCGGTCCACCGATGTGGATTAAAATGCCTGAACACTGCGTTTCCCCACCCTTTGGGGTGTCAATGAATCCAATGACTCCATCGGTTCCACACAGTCACTGATATATCCGACGCGCCTCGTAACTGCAACAACCACATATGTCAAACTCGTCAGGGCGTGTAAAACCACCGACGCCACTTCTAGCTAGAAGAAAATGCATGCCCTCCCTGATGTCCTCTCTCGTTTCTGGTTCACAACCGGGGTGTGAGGCTCGTGAATCAACGTTACACAAAGCTATGCCACACAGGCGGTGCTTTGATCATCAATCACAAGACTTTGCTTTTCAACAAATGCCTTGATCAATTGCCACTTAGGCATGCCACATAGGCGATTCACTCTATGCGATTGATATTTATCAATATATAACCCCTGAGCTCGTGCGTCTCAAAGAAGGGCGTTAAGTAAGAGAATAAATTCTATGCCGCCAAACAGATATATATTTAATAGAAATCAACCACACAGAATAAAATCCAATGTCAGACACACAGTCCATTTACAAGTTCGTTCTGGGTCTGAACGAAACTTAAGGCACCTTGTACCTCGCATATCCATCGATCTCCAAGTACGTCTGGACGATCACCAACTGATTCCCTCCTCTTGGGTGTACAGCCCAATCAAGATCATCAGTAATCACCCAAACGATGTGAAGACCTCCGGTCTTCAACCACCGTCTTCATCCTCGACACCACGTCGAATCAGTTATTCAGAATGGGATAAACCCGGTCTTTCTGAATAACTCGTGTATATAATAAACAAGTGTTACACAAACACAACATAAGCCTCATTCCAATTCAGAATATTCCTTTATTCAAATATTTCCATACTTTGGGAAAGGTTCCCATTAATTTTATCAAAGATAAATTCTTTAAATTTATTCTTTAATCTTCCTTTGGATATCAATTCAAATTAGTCGGGATTGGCGAACCACACCGCTGTAATCATTTATTTTATTTCCCAATCCCAACCTATTCATCCCATTAAGTAAAACTGGTTATACTTCATATCTAACACCACGGTGTTATCAGTAAATTTAATTACCATTTCACATTCAAATCTAATTAAAGATTTAACTATCGCCTGGAGAAAAACTGGTGATACTCCATCCTCGATCACTTCAATCTAATTAAAGATTCATTAAAACTCCACTTAGTTTTAATCTTCCCAAAAATCAATATCCTGTCTTTAACTGGGTTAAAGAACCAATGTCATCTAAAACACGGTTCACGATAAACCCAAAATCACATTCCATTCCAATTCAATTATTGAAACTTCTGGTTACTTTAAAAACCCTTTCAAATCCAATTTATTTATATAAAAATAAATAAATTATTATTCTGGTTCAAAACTAGTTCATTTCGATAAAAATCTATTTTTATATTTTCAAATTTGGAATTTTTCATCTTAATTCTTCACAAATCATTTCTTATGATTTTACACAAATTAATAATTTTATCAAGGCCCATACAGTCGAATTCCATCAACGGCCATCGAACTACACTTACAGCAACCTTTTTCAAATTTGATTTGGACATAATTCCAAATCCAACCGTTAGATTTCAAATCTCTAATATTCGTTAGAAATCTCTTTTCGATACGAACCCAACGGTTCCAGTTTTAGGAGAATCCGACAGTCGGATCTCCCGTAATATCCATTCGAAGTCAATGGTCAAAATTCGCGAACTACCGCGGCGCGGCGCGTTCTATTCAGGCCATTATAATATATATATATATATATATATATATATATATGTATATATATATTATATTTCGTCGATTTCCTTTCAAAACGTATTTTATAAATTGTTTTAAATTCGTTTTCGAAACGATTTCAATTTCATATTCAATTTCGAATCAAAATTGAATATTCCACATCATCGATATACAAATGATAATATTTCAAAACGTTATATTTTGAAATCACTTTCTTTTCTATATTCATTATAAAAATGAATAAAATCGATATAAATATCGTTCACGTCAAAAGGGCGTCAATCTAATCAACACGGCTTTTATTCAACACATGAATGTTTATTCTATTCAACACATGAATATTTATTCTATTCAACACATGAATTTATATTATTCAACACATGAATATATATTTTATTTCAACACCTGAATATATATTTTATTTCAACACATGAATATATTTTTCTATTCGACACTTGAATTTATATTTTATTCAACCCATGAATTTATTTCTATTCAACGCATGAATTTATTTCTATTCAACACATGAATTTATTTTCTATTCAACACATGAATTTATATTCTATTCAACACATGAATCTATATTTCTATTCAACACATGAAACTATATTTCTATTCAACACATGAATTTATGTTTCTTATTTTCCAAATTGGAATGAGGCCCAATCAATTACCATATAATGTTAATTATATGGATTCCCTACAACACATGTATATAATAGCAATGATAAAACATCAACCATCATCTAGAGTGCACCACACAACTGCATAAGCATTAAATATCAATAATTAACGCTTACACAGTCTGTCAACCCATCGATTGACATACAACTAAAAAATTGGGATTAGTGTACGTCAAATATCATCCCAATACCTGTGTGGGGTTTCAAATCAACAAACACAGATTTTTATTTATGCAGTTGGGTGATGTGTAAAATTTATCGTCCCAATCAATATCAGTCAAATTGGTGTACATAAACAAATCGTTCGATTTGTAAATGAGTATTTATTTTACTTCAACTCATGAATATATATTTTATTTTAACACATGAATATACATTTTATTTCAACACATGAATATATATTTTATTTCAACACATGAATATATATTTTATTTCAACACATGAATATATATTTTATTTCAATACATGAATTTATATTTCTATTCAACACATGAATATATATTTTATTTCAACACATGAATATATATTTTATTTCAACACATGAATATATATTTTATTTCAACACATGAATATATATTTTATTTCAACACATGAATATATATTCTATTCAACACATGAATATATATTTTATTTCACAACACAAACAATCACACAAGCATACAAGTCGTCCATGGTCTGTGGACGACGGGTGTCAGGTGCTACTAAGCACCGTCTGCATCCTAGTATATATTTCAACTAGAAATCAAAATAAAAGTGAAGAGTTCTCACCTTGGGGTTCCACTCCGTCAGTCTTTCTTTATGAACGGTTTGAATTTGTTCGAAATTCCAACACATCCTTTTCACGCTTTTCATATATAAAAATCACATTTTATTATCACTACATGTACATAAAAATCATATTTTTATTTCCACTTCATATATATATAAAATCGAATTTTTATTATCCTACATATATAAAAATTATATTTTTAACTTCATGCTTATATAAAAATTATATTTTTATTATCTACAACTATAAATAAACATCATTTCTTTATCTACTAAAAATCAAATCTTTTTATAAGTAAATAAAATCAGTTTTAATAACTATATAAAATCGGTTTTAATAACTATATAAAATCAGTTTTTATAAGTATATAAAATCAATTTTTATAAGCAAATAAAATCAGTTTTTAATCCTATTTGAATTTATAGTAAAACTGAAAAAAAGTTTTAAAGTTATTTACCTCGTTTTCATCGCAGGGGAATCCTCACGCGAGCGCCGGAGTCGGGATAGCCGCGACGGAGGTGGGAGGACCGGCGGCGGGGGCCATTGTCGGGTGATGGAGGTTGTGGCGCCAGTTTTCTGACGGGTTGGGATTAGGGTACTAACGAGTTGAAGGGGAGAAGGGGGAAAGGAGCTCCGTCGCGAGGAGGAGGGGAGGGCCGCCATCGGTTGCCTGTGAAGGGGGAGAGTCGTCGTCGCTTGCGGCTCGACTAGGGCACGGGAGTTCGATCGCGATTTTTTTTTATTTTATTTTTTGTTTTTCGTTGACCGTTATTAGAAGAGACAGGGAGAGGATGAGGGTTATAATATATATATATATATATATTTAATTATTTATTTAATTCCTTTGAAAGTTAACTTTTCATTCGAATCCCAAATCGCGCCCAACGACTGTCGCCCTAGCTAATTACCCCCATTTCAAACCCAATGGGATCTGTTTCGTACGCTAATTTACTCGTTACGACCACTTTCCGTTCAAATTAAAGTATAAATCAATGTATATTGAATTTGAACGCACATTTCAATTTACCGGGGACACATACGACCTCTAAAAATTCCCAAAAAATATTTTCAAGCTTCGTATTGATGATGCGGTCCTAACAAAACTAATTTCATCGAATTCTGAGACCTTTTGAAAAATGGCCATTTTCTGGTCGATCGAAATTGACTGAAACTGTTAAAACATGTTTAGCTTCGCCACGCTCACATACTGATTCAGAAAATTATGAATATTGAAACATAGCAATAATTTGACATCCCGAATCCAAAAAAAGTGGTTTCGTCAAAAACCGATGTCGTTTGCTAAATTTCCATTTTTAAGGGCCAGAATTCCATAGCGACTATTCTGAATTTTCAACTGGATGTAACTTTTGATTCCCGCTATGAAATTTTCGTTGGAAAGATATTCTCAATTAGATTCAAATATTTTTGGTTTCGCTAAAATTCGGTTTATTTTGAATCCTGTACATTCATTTGAACTTTGAAATCGAATTTTCAAACTACCGCGCCATTTTCAATTCCTTTTATAATTTTAAAATAAATATTTATATTCTAACGACGATCTATATAAATATATACATTCTAATTCTATTCAAAATAAATTTCTCGTCGCTATTATTTAAAATAATTCATTTTAAATATTGAAAATTCACTAAAATTGCCAAAATAAAATTTTTAAATTGGCTCGGATTTCTGGGTTATTACAGAACATCTCATTCTGGTTATACTAGTAATAGTGCAGAGTAATCATTAGAGAAGTGTATACACCTTACCCTGTCTACCTTGTCACACCTGTCATTTATGTAGTGATCTTTTTTAACCACTTTATATGCCTACCATGTTGCATTTATTTATTTACATGCTAAAAGTAACTAGACTCGCCAGACTTTATGTATGACCTTTTTGTTTCTCCTTCTTTCTTCCATTGCCCCCACTAGGTTCTCAGGGAGGAAACACTCAGACTTAGTCAGGACTCAGATATCATCTTGCTAGGAGCTACTTCTGAAGTATGGCTCAAGTTCTTGTCTCTATTATAGCTTAACTCTTTCAACTGAGGAATTATGTTTTTTATATTCTTATGTACTTTGATGGTGCAAGATAGAAGTTATTTTATTGTAATGGTTTTTATGACTTATGGTATTATGGACCACGGTATTATAATTTATGTTTGAAATAAAAATTTAAATATCCACTGCTATCTTATTTATATCAGTCTTGTAATTTTTTGTGTTTGTTTACCTATAACGCTTCACGAAACTTAATGCATTCCATTAGTGAGTGACATTAACGGGCGTGAGGTGTCACATATATACACGTAAAATGGTCGTTAGAAGAATTGTATATGCATAAGAAGATTATATGTGAATATAACAGCTAAATAAATTCCAAAAAATTCAAACATTCGAAATTCAAAACTGAAGACCATATGCAAATATGTATATATATATATAGCCGGGGTCGACCCAGTGGTCGACACAGGGATAGGGGGTCGACCCATGGGTCGACTCACCAATAGAGGGGTCGACCCTAGTACAGATCTGGGCAGATTCATTAATGTACCTGGACTGTTTTCTTAACCAAGTTCAATGCAGACTCAGCGTTGCGTGTATGGTAAGATCCTGAACACCTATAAATAGGCTAACAAAGCCTAGCCTGAATCTCATATCTCTAAGATGACGTCTATATTTCGCCTTTCTTCCTCCTCCTCAAATCTCTTTAGAAAATTAAGATTAATAGTTTAGGGAAAATTATAAATCAAGATCTGGAGGAAGAGAATCGACGTTAATAAAAAAGATAATCAGAACCAAATGCGAAGTAAAGTAATTTTCTAGATCTGGTCTATTTAATTTTCTTCCTCTTTCTTCCCTTTTTCTTTTAATTATGAATCCATGGTTGTTAGGTTCTGAATCCAATTAAGGGAAAACCATGGAATGCTAGATCTGGACCAGATCTAGGATTTGGAAAGCAAATGAGGTGAGTGGATTTAAGTTATATCATCTTAGATAATGATATATTATCGTTTAACATTCCCCATTATTGTACGATATGAAGTATTGAAATGTTATTATGACGTGTTTGAATATGATATGTTGAAATGTTTAAGTGACGAACATGACATGTTGGAATATTAATATGCTTAGATATTAATATGTTGGAAAATTTGCCAAAATATGCGTAGCGATTACTGTTGTTTCAATTCCATGTTAACTTGTGACATTTATGTACCTGGACCATTAGCGGTAGAAATTGAGAAAAATTACATGATCTAGCAATCACATGTTATTGTTAAATTTGAACAATTATCTGATTAATTTAGTACATGATGGAATAGAATTAATTATATCTTAGAAAGAACTATGACATAAAATAAGCATAATATGATGACATGTAAAATATAAATTACAATGGAAATTTGAAAGAATAGACATGATTAGATTATATATAAGATTTGCAGTAAATAGGAAATTGTAACTGCGCTTAGACACGAGGTTAGATTACACTTGTGGAAGAAGTCTGCCTGGAACCGCCCGGCATATCCAGCATCCACAAGTGGTAAATCTAATGTGAGGGGTCTAAGTGCATAAATAAAACACGTAACGATGTTAAGACACGAGGTTAAATCAAACTGTGGAAGAAGTCTGCCCGAAACCGCCTGGCAAATCCAGCATCTATAAGTGTAGGCTTAATATAAGAGGTCTAGTGCATAAACATATGTTTAAATATATGTAAATGGCAAGATTGATAAATGGCATTAATTGTAATTAATGGGAGTGAATGGAATTGAATGAAAGATAATTACAACAGTAAAAGGGAAAGGAATGAATGAGGAATGATAATAACCAATTATAAATAAATTACATTAATGAGAATGTTATGTAATAGGTAGGCTTGTCTTAGGGACAAGTGAAGATTATAACTTAGGTTATAATAAACTAGTAAGGAAATGAGATAACTGGTGAAATGAGATAAGTGACATTTAATTGTAAATTAAGTAATCAGTAAATGGGGAAGCCTAAAACCAGTTGTTTATAATAAGTAGAGAAAAGGGGGAAAGTGTATGAAATGTAAGAAGTTGTACTTAATTATAAATTAATTAATGGAAGTCTAAAATAAGCTGATAAGAATAACATGTTAAGGCTTGTCATAAGGACAAGAGGAAATTATAACATAGGTTATAATAAATAGAAAGGAGACTTGTTAATGAACCTTATTTAAGAGAACTAAGTTAATAAGTAAACAACGATAAGTCATAGTGACAATGTAAGATGGAATTATGATTAAATAGGAAAGAGTGAGGCAAACTTACGAAATGAAATAAGTTATATTTAATCATAATTGATAATTGACATGTTAGACAGAAAACATGTAAATTGAGATATACTTAATTACGTATTAAGTAGAACATGTTATTGTAATCCTGAATCAAACAAGTATATAAAAGGATTATGGACTACAGACCTTGGACCACAATCTAGAGAATACCATGTTGTGAGCTTATTAATAAACTTAAATGGGTTAAGTTATATGATTGAAATTAATAAGCGGCGGGGGGGGGGGGGGCATTCCTTAGAGAAATAAGAGGCTAGAAAGAACTTGGTAACCTGAATAAAGAGTTAAAATGATAACTAAGTTAAATTGAAACTCGATGAGGTAAAGCAAGTACATAAAAGAATGTTTAGACATAGGGCCTAATAACCTATTAAACTAAGGCGCTTGGACCAGTCCACACGTTTGAGGGTGAATAACCCAACGGGGTATATCATCGTGGTGTCATAAGGTATAAGGGGAGCGCACGTTCATCAGATTATTCTGTTCGCTCTGAATTACTGGAAGGGAAAGCACGCGGCTTCCTGAGGTACGTAAGGTGCTCCTGGTAGTCCTCTGTGTGGTGGCAGATGTTTAGGCTATGCTCTAAGAGATTGGATTTGCGCGTAACTACCAGGTGGGTGGGCCTTGACTGGAAAAATAGCTTTGCAGTCAGAATTCTGTGACGAGGTGACACTAGGGTGATTCGGTGGTCGCCTCAACTGGGAGGCAGAGGGTCACGACCAACAAAGATAGTAGATTATTGGATGCCTGTCATCGGTGGCCAGTGGGATGTGAAAAGACTAGAGGTAAACCCAATAGACCATTCACCTTTCACTATCGAGGTACGGTGGTTGAGGGGAGACGCCAACTGGATGTTTAGATTGTTTGTTGTTAGGGACATGTCGCTTAGCTCTTGTAGTCTTTACTAGTTGAGTGAGAGGCCGAGGTGGGGCCATAGCCACCTTGAAAAACAAACCCTAGGAATATCTGTGTTTTGAGGCTCTTAAAGGCGAGCCTGTACAGGTATGAAAAAGCTCCCAACCTAGTTCGGTGTTTCTTGTATCGCCCTGCCATGGAACTCGGTGCACATTAGAGGACATGCGGTTAAGGCATCGAGCTACAATTGACGATACGTACATGGGAAAGTCTAGATACATGCATATCTACTCTTGGTGGTTTATCGTAGACTTGAGCATTACTCTAGTATGGAGTCTGATTCGATCGAAGGTGGCAGTCTGTACGCTTACATAGCATAGAATTGACAGATATATGCGGAACGTAACATTGTTATATAGAGATCCGTACGTCACTCCGGCGTAGGACGAGGGACTGCGTTATTTCAGTGGTATTATGGTAGAGACCGTGCGAGTGGGGTACCATGGGGTTTACCTTAATATTGGGGGTAGCTACATATATACTATATTAGGTAATCCACTGGGAAGTAAATGGGTACGACGTGTGTGTAAGCCTTGAGTGTTGTTAACCCAAGTAACCTAATAAATAAGAAAATGTGATTGAACGGTATATGTGGGATTATCCAAAGTATATAGTTTAAATCCAGTCACCAGAACGTGTGTTCTAACAGCCTCCTCATCACATACTCGCAGGTTAGATTTGTGGCAGAGACATGATAGCTTTGGATACTGGTTAGGCAGTATTGTTACTGCGGTAAGGCTATATTTGATTACATTATATTTTATCCATTCTGCTGTGTGATATTTTCTGAGTTCTGACATATTCTATGTCTCTGTCTTTTCTGCATAATACCAGAGCAAACCAACACGAGTTTGATAGATTTGAATTTTGAAAAACAAATCGGTCTGTCGGAATTCGGGTTGTAACATTTCCACTTTAAATGACTAATGCTTTTCCTTTTTCTATTTCAGATCCAACCATGAGCTAAAGTACATGAAAGAGTTCAAACATTGCGCTAACTCTTATAACCCATGGCATTATATGCAATCTTGTTACTATGAAGAGACCGATGAGAAAATACGATGAAGAAAAGCTCGGGAAGCCTGGGATCTGCAAGAGATAGATCACCGGAATCGAAGTTCTTATAATGATCGCCATGAACGGAGTCGACGGGAAGAAGTGGATAGCCGGAAGAGGAAGAGAGAAAGGGATGACTGGAACAAAGACCATAGAAATGATGAGTCACACAAGCGCTCTAGACTAGATAAAGATCTAGTTCCCGCCGCTTATAGGACTACCAGCTTTTTGTCCCTTGTGGCCCCATCTTTTACTCCCCCTTCTGCTGATATGTAGAAGATTATTCAAAGGCCACCCTGCACTATTGATCCTCCACCCAACACACTTTCCAAACAGTTTAAAACTTGGTGTTTAAAGGGAGTTTGCTTTAATCTGGGCATTCATCCGACTAACAAGGATGTAATGCTTAAGGAGCTGGACGTAGTAAAGGGTAACAATGAGAAGAAACTTGACATGGTTAAATGTCATGTCTGAGAAGATATCTTTGTGGCATCAATTGGCCAATGAACTTCAACGAGTTAACAAATCTAACCTCATGGCTATGGTTACATTGGAGAATGATAAGGCTGAGTGGGCTATAACTCCTCAACCATGTGATGCCAGCATTGCATCTCTCACTCAGAAAAATCAGGAGTTGGAAGAGGAGAATCAAAGGGTTAAAGATGAACTTGCCGCTGCTAAACTGACAGAAAATGTGTTGAATACCCAGGTCAAAGATGCTCACTCTTCTTATAAGACCGTTGAGGTTAAGCAGGCCGCGGAACAGTAAATTGAGACTTATCAAAGAGAAAATGCTAGTCTTCTTTAGAAGAATACTTCCCTAGAGTTAGATATTTATTTGTGGAAAACGAAAGCAGAGGCTCTTGAGCAAGAGAGAGATCAAGCTCTTGCAAGTAAGGTGGCTACGGAACAAGCATATGCCAAAGCTAAAGTTGATGCCAATGACACTTTTTCAGATTTTATACCCTCAGCATTATGGGATGAGGCAACTTATGTTTCTTGGGAGATGCATTTTCAATTACCTTGGCTGAAATTTGAGAAGCGGTGCTTGCACAGCTTGACGGAAGTGGCTACACCGAAGAGTATCTCATAGAGAATCTTTAGATAATGAGTCCCGCGAAGCTTTAGCCACACGAAAAGAACAACTTACGAAAGAGGCATAGTTTACTAGATGAAGTTGGATCCTCTAGGGAGTAAGCCCTAGACATAATTGTCACCGTTACTCACACTGCTCCTATTGATGTTCAGTTTTCCAAATCCAAGATTCTTATTATGCCCACAGCCGATCCTGCTGCCACTTCTGGAGATAAAAAGGAAGCTGTTGAGGAGCATGCAAGAGATAACGAGGGTAATGATGACAACCCAGATGATTATGAAGTGCTGCACAGGAATCTTCTCACCACAATTAAATCCGACGTCGATCGAGTCATATCGGACTTAGACTACTTTTGTACTCCATATGGGTATATTGAATTCCTTGCTTATCCTTCATTTGCATTAGGCTTGATTTCACCGAAGCCTTATCTCGCTATTACCGAAGTGATGGAAACTACGGCTATCTTCACTCCTTCAACCATATTGGCGACAACCGCTTTAACCAACACTCCTCCTCCGAGAGGTCCTTCTATGGACTCAAATTGTACTCCCATCTTTGCTACTGTGTTTGGGTCTCAAGCAGAAAAGATTGATGCAGTTGCTAATCCGGATGACCCGGACTTCTTACCGGGAGTAACAGAGGAGATTGAAGATATAGATGAAAGCCCGGACAAGGGTAAAAAAGGCCGCTCAAGTAAATAGAGTAAATCTTCATCACAGAGGCGCAAGGGGAAGAGCGACACTCGAGAGAAGACATTAGTGATTTCATTCCCCGATGAGCTGAAGGGTGGTGAAGAAGCCAAAGATGAAAGCTAACCAAGCATGCCACCTCCTCCTCCCAAGGTTGCCAAAATCACACCAAGGTATGGCGGTGGTTCCAAGGGCGGGAAGAAGGATGATTAGAGCTCTTGGCTGTTTTCTTTGCTTTCTATAACATTGTTACTTGTAGTTTACTTATTTTCAATTTTCTTTGACCCAATGTTAAGAGAATGCCGTCCTCGCCTTTGAATTTGGGAAGGCTTGCACCTAAATATGTGTTGATGTAATGAATTTGCTTTTGTTTTTTGTACTTTAGCTTCTTTTAGCTTTGTCATACTTTGTGCATTTACTTCTTTATGGAATGCAAGTCCTTTATATGTTGTGAAGTCCTGATGTGCTGTGGTATGTTTTCGGAGCATTGTTTCCTTACGATGTAGTTATGCTGCCCCCACACCATAGGTTATCACGAATTGCATATGTTGGATTATGTTAACTTCATTGAGTTTCTCTGATTTTGACTAGGGCACTTGAAGATTTTAATTTGTTTGCAAAATCTTTCTGCTTCTTCCATTTCATTGGAGGTTTCAGAGCCTGCCATTGCATCTAGGAAACATGACTTTGTTGGTCGATCCAATGCTTATTCTAGGAGTATTATTATGTACCTTCCCCCACATGGGAGGTCCTGTATTTTGGGCACAACATTCGTCTACTATCCAGCCTAGTTAATTCAAGCATCGATGACTTAGATTGTGTTCCCTCAGAGAGGTCTTGGGTTAAATCCCAACAATCGTCGCAGATGAATAAATCTACCGCTAAACGAATTGATTAAGTGCCCTCGGAGAGGTCTTTGGATAAAACCTAACATATGTCATAATCAAGCTAGGTACTTCCCGACGCTGACGATCTTATTGGGTGCCCCGGGAGAGGTCTTTGGATAAAACCTGAAACAACCCAAACTTCCCTGTAAAGGAAAACCCGGATTTCTATGAGAACAACACTCATCAGAACACAAAAAGAAGAACATTTCATGGCTTATTACAACAATTACATCAGAGTACAAGAATATATCAGAGTACGAATAATTATTACCCATTGGAAATACAATATCAGAGATTTAAATTACATTTAAGCAACAGCGGAAAAATAATACAAAATACAACTGAAAGAAATACATGGATACAGAGCTTTCCGAATATCGCTTCAGCTGTAATCCAGGATCCTGTGAATATAATATCTGCAAAACCAAAACTACTAGCTGCCCGTATGGAAAATGTGGGCACCCAGAGTTTAGGTTAAAACAATGAATTCCAGGTCAGTAATGGGACTGGTGTGAGAACTAAAAACAATTGTTAATTTGATTTTAAAGTTAGGTAAATCATGAGACCACACCGTATA
Organism: Allium sativum; assembly: GCA_030737875.1. Taxonomy (NCBI): domain Eukaryota; kingdom Viridiplantae; phylum Streptophyta; class Magnoliopsida; order Asparagales; family Amaryllidaceae; genus Allium; species Allium sativum. The sequence goes on along the minus strand of CM060925.1, from coordinate 197,544,200 downwards.
ACACAGAACGGTTTACTCTACATGAATCTTAGTTTAAAAGTAAAACAACGCAATGCTTTTTGGAACGCAAGACGGAGGATAGAGTTTTACCTTATAATAGCCAAAAATGCTTGGTATGCGAAATTTCTCTTTTAATAATTACTATAAGTGCATAGTGTAGAAATCAATTTCGAAAGTAAATGTATCAATCATAGGCGGCATGAGTGCCTCATCCCACTATGTCGCCGTACTAGTTCTACAATAAAAAACACATGATGTCGTATTGGAAGTTGGATTTCCATCTATGAACCAAGGCAAGGTGCAGTCCTTCCAATTTCGAGACAATCTAGCTCAAGTCCCAGGCTTCAGCCACAACTGTACCTAGGTAACATGCAGGTCCGGTCCACACTAAGTGTGATGGTGGGTTCATAATTCCTAAGCATGCATTTCCTTGCCCTATGGAGCGTAAAATCTGGTCAGTAATGTCGACCATAAAAATATCTGAGGCGCCTCTCTATCCATCAAGTAATAATAAGCAACATCCACATGAGTAAAATGTCAGGGCTTGCAAAACTCTGACGCCCCTCCTAGCTAGAAAGAAACACAAAGTCCTCCCTGCTGTCCTCTCCCATTTGTGGTTCATACCGGGTTGTGAAGCTCGCGAAGTAACGCTATACACAAAGCTATGCTAATTAAAGGTATTCTTTGATCATCATCCACAAGGCTCTGCTTTTCAACAAAAGCCTTGATCATTTGCATCTTGGCATGCCACATTGCCAATCCATACCATACCATTGATTTCTGCCAATATACAATCTCTAAGCTCGTACGTCTTAGAGAAGGGTGTTATGCAAGAGAATAAATTCTCCGCCACCAAACAGATATATATTTAGCAGAGATCAATGAATACAACATAAAGGAATACAACGTCAGACATACTATCCATTTACAAGTCCATTCTGGGTCTGAACGAAACTATAGGCACCTTATTCCTTGTCCCATATGTCCAATACAGGAGAGAGGTCTTTGCATATCCGTCGATCTCTAAGTATGTTTGGATGATCACCACTTATTACCTTGTCTTGGGTGTACGGCCCAATCAAGACATCGGTAATCATCCAAACGATGTGAAGAACTCCGGTCTTCAACCATCATCTTCATCTTCGACTCTTAATCGTCGTAGAAATTATTCAGAATGGGTTAAACCCGGTCTTTCTGAATAATTCGCGCATTTTATAACCAAGTGCTTTAAAATCACATCATAAGCCTCATTCCAATTCAGAATATTCTTGTAATAAAATAATCATATTATTAGGGAAAGATTCCCATTAATTTTATCAAAGATAAATTCTTTTAAATTTATTCTTTAATCTTCTTTCGAATATCATTTTCAAAAGATTTATTTAACTAGTTGGGATTAGCGAACTTTACCAAAGTAATCATTTGTTATGAATCCCAATCCCAACCTATTCATCCCATGGAGCAAACCTGGCAGTACTCCATATCTAACACCTACGGTGTTATCGGTAAATTTAATTACCATTTCACGTTCAAATCTAATTAAAGATTTAACTATCACCTGGAGTAAAACTCGTGGTACTCCATTCTCGATCATTTCAAGAATTTGATAAATATAATTATCTCGTTTCCATTTCAACCTAAGTTAGCAAAACTCCAATTTGGTTTTAATATCAAAAATCATTATTTTATGATTATTCAAATTTAAGAAATTAATCTTATCTTTAACAGGGTTGAAAAACCAATGTCATTTAAAACACAGTTCACGATAAACCCAAAATCATCTTCCATCAAAATGGAATTTTCACAGAAATCAGATCAATATGTAACCAATATAAATTCCCGTATCAGACTGATAATATAAATGGAATAACGACAAAGCCTTTTAAATTCCATATATAGTAATGGTCTTCATTCACAGAAGCTTATCCCGATTATTATTAAATCGAATTCCATTCAGTTCCAATTTAATATATTAAATTGGAAAAAACTTTACTTTGGAAAATTTCCATTTAAATCTTAATAAAAGATTTATAAATTCCAAATTATATTTTCAGTGTTAATTGGGTTAAAGAACGAATGTCATTAAAAACAAAGTTCACAATAAACCCAATTCACATTTCATTTTATTCCAATTACTAAATATAACTAGAAACTCTAATAATCTTAATTAAAATATTTATAAATTCCAAAATTATATTCTATTTAATTTCAATTAATTATTAATTGAAAAACTTCATTAAATCTTATTTAAAAGATTTATTCTTTTCTAATCGGGGTTTAAGAACAATGTTATTAAAGACACTGTTCACGACAACTCAAAATCCAATTTATTCTCTTTAATTCCAATTAAATATTAATTAATTGGATCTTTATTCTACTTAATAACTAGTTCATTTTCAATAAAAATATATTTTTATCTCTATAAAATTGGAATTTTCATTCAAATTCTTCTCAAATGATTTATTATGATTTTACATAATTTTTCCATATTTTTAATAAATTTAATATCGCCCGTAGAGTCGGTTTCCAATAACGGCCACCGAACTGCATCCATAGTGACCTTTTCTGAAATTTATTTAGACAAATTTCCAAATCTAACTGTTAGATTTCAAATCTCTTATATTCATTGGAAAGCTCTTTTTGATACGAACCCAACGGTTCCGGTTTTAGGAGAATCCGTCGGTCGGATCTCCTGTTACATCCATTTGAAGTTAATGGTCGAAAATCGCGCACGGTCGCTGAACGGCGCGTTCTATTTAGGCCACTAAATATATATAATATATTATATATATATTTCATCGATTTCCTTTACAACGTATTTTATAAATCATTGATAAATTCGTTTTAAAATGATTTTAACTTCATTTTCAATTTTAAATCAAAATTGAATATTCTATATCTTTATCATATTAAAATGATAATATTTTCAAAATATTATATTTTTTAAATCTCTTCTTTTTTATATTCATTTAAAATGAATAAAATAGATCGATAAACCCGTTCGGGTTGAAATGACGTTTCTATACTTAACCTGGCTTCATATTTTTGTGTCCATTCAAAGATGGACAATCAAAATCATAATTTTATTCTGCACTGTATATTATTTTAAAATATTGATTATTTTAAAATATTCTTTATTTAAAATTATTCTTTATATTAAATGATCTTTACATTAAAATGTTCTGTTACATTAAAAATGTTCCTTTACATTATAATGTTTGTTTTATTTTAAAATGTTCTTTTACAATAAAATTTTGTTTTACAAAAAAATGTTTCTTTTATATAAAAAATTTCTTTTATATTAAAATGTTTCTTTTCATAAAAATGTTTCTTTTCGTAAAAATGTATCTTTTCATAAAAATGTATCTTCTCATAAAAATGTATTCTTTTCATAAAAATGTATCTTTTCATAAAAATGTATTCTTTACAATAAAATATATTCTTTACTGTAAAATGTATTCTTTACTGTAAAATGTATTCTTTACATTAAAATGTATTCGATTACATTAAAATGATTCTTTTATTTTGTTGATAATTCTATTTCAACAAATGAATAAAAAGTGAAACTTCATTTTGTTAACAATTCTATCTTAACAAAATGAAGTAAAATGATAACTTCATTTTATTTACAATAATCTAATTCATCAAAATTGACATTTTTGTTTTAACAAAAATCTATTTAACAAAATGTTATTTTTCTTTTAACACAAATCTATTTAACAAAAATTTTATCTTATTCTAAAATGTCTTTTTATTCTAAAATGTACTTTTTACATTATAATGTCTTTTTCATTCTAAAATATTGTTTTATTCAAAAATGTACTTTTTTACATTACTGTCTTTTTCATTCTAAACTATTGTTTTATTCAATTTTCATTCTAAAATATTGTTTTATTCAATTTTCATTTCTTATATGAATATTTTTCATATTTTGTACATTCAATAAAAATGTAATTTTTATTATTTCAACATTTTATTTTAAAATATTCTTTATATTCTGAATCGGAATGCAACTCAATCAATTACCATACAATTTTCAATTATATGGATTTCATACATCGCATGTATGCAACAATAATGATAAATAATCATCAAACAATTCAATCACATCCAAAGTGAAATTTACAACTGTGTGAGCATTAAAATAAATAAATAATGCTCATCATAGACTGTCAATCCACCGATTGACATACAACTAAATATTGGGACTAGTGTATGTCAAATATCGTCTCAATACCCGTGTGGAATTTTCAAACAACAGTTTATTTAAATAAATTATTGGTTAAGAAATTTAACCAATTTTCACCGTTCAAATTATAAATGCTATTTATAATCTAATTTCACTATCACATTAATATTAACATTTTTAACGTGTTAAATAATTCAACAACACAAACAACACACAATATCGTCAATTTAAATCGTCCATGGTTTGTGGATGAAGGAAGTGATCTAACAAGCACTGTATATAGTTTATAATGATTAAAAATGATATAAATCAACACTGGCAATTCTATATATTTTTTAATTATGAAAATAAATAAATAACTGTGCTAAAATTTTAGTGAGGAGTTCTCACCTTTGGTTTCCACTCCGTCAGCGTGTAATTCTAAATTTCTGGTACGGTTTGGATTCTGCTTTGTTTCCAGATTGTTCCATCGCAATCTGTTTCACGCGGTATATATATTAAAAATTATATTTTTAATCCATGTTATACAAAAACCATATTTTTATTTTAAGCTATTTCCTTATAAAAATTTCATTTTTATAACAATGTTATTATATTGAAAAATTTACACAAAAACAATGTATATTTTATTTACAAAAACAATGTTTATTTTATCTACAAAACAATGTATATTTTGTTTTGCAAAACAATGTATATTTTGTTTAACAAAACAATGTATATTTCATTTTACAAAACAATGTTTATTTCATTTTACAAAACAATGTTTGTTTCATTTTACAAAACAATGTTTGTTTTATTTATCATAACAATGTAAATTTTACTATTCAAAACAATGCTAATTTTATTCAAAAGGATGCATTTTTTTTATTATTAAAAGAATGTCCTTTTATTATTAAAAACAATGCTCTTTATATTTTTATAAACAATGTTCTTTTTATTTTTATAAACAATGTTCTTTTGATTTTTTATAAACCATGTTCTTTTTATTTACAAATCAATGTTTTTTCTATCAAAATTTAATTACTAAATTCACAAAATAATTAAGCTAATTCCATGGTCAAAAATTACACTTACTAATTTACAATGTAAAAGTATACGCTGCTGATTCCTTTTTGGTGTTTCTTCTTCGTTCCTTTCCTATTCAAGACATTCACCTTCGAAGAAAACTTCACCCTCAAACCTCGCCTGTGCTCGCCACTTCGGACCACCGACAGTCGATCCAACCACGCCACCTCGAAGCTGGAGGCTTCCTTCACCATCGCCCCCCCCCCCCCGTATGGTGCAATTCGCACCACTTTATGCTCTAGAAAAGTACTTCAAACGCGTACCCTTTGTGGCTGAAATTCAAGCATTTCACACAATGAGATCTGATCATGGCCGTTGGGATGGAAGGTCTCGAGGAGAGGAGGAGTTTTGCCTTTGGATGTTTCAGAAATGGATTCGTGGATATGGAGATAAAGGAGGGAGAACAAGAGAGCTCATCGGCCATTGATCGTTAAAGGAGGCGGCTGCGTATTTTAGATTAGGGTAAAGGGATTGCGACCGTATATATAGTATATTCTATATTATTTAATTATTTAATTCAAAAATAGCTTTGTTAAAACCATCCGAACTCCAAGCGAGACCCAACGACTGTCGCCTCTAGCTAAATACCCCCATTCCGGACACAATGAGATATGTTTCGTAATCAAATTCGGCTATTACGGCCAATTTTTCTTTACATTAAAATATAAATCAATTTGTATCTAATTTAAACGTACATTTTAAATTACCGGGGCCACATACTGACTCTAAAAATTACCGAAAATTATTTCTAGCTATGTTTTTACGATATGGTCCTAACAAAACTAATTTCATCGAATTTGTAGACCGTTTGAAAAATGGTCATTTTCTGGTCGATCCAAATTGATTGAAACTGACAAAACACGTTTTCTTTTGCCACACTCACATATTAATTCCAAAAATTATGAAAAAAAACCCTAGTAACGGGGACCCATTTCAGTAGTAACCCACATAGATGTATCACGGTATCCTGAACTAGGCAGGGTGGGGCACGATTACTGGGCTGATTATAAGCGGTCAAAATAGCGGTAGGGTGTGCAATAGTGTAGTTCCAACGGAGTATGGGCGTGCACGTACTCCGGAGTGGAAAAGCAGGCACTGGGCATCAGTAGTATACACTGTGCATCTTGAGTTTATGTCGGGTTGCCACCATAGGAATTGATACACCCCATGGTGGGACCAGCACAGGTATATACAATCGAGCAGGACCGAATGACACAAGTAAGAAAAATGCATGCGAGTAGAAGCCGATCGGGAAAGGGATCACTTTGCTATGAACACATGATGGTAGTTGAAACATTCGTAGTAGGTGCAGAGAAATGGAAATGAGTGCGATAAGTATATTTAGTTTATCTTGCCTTATCTTATGTTATCTTATTTCTATGGTAATGTCATGTGTTCAGTTTATTCATGTCATGATCCTTTTACTTGTTTACGTGCTGAATAATCACTGGACTTACCAGACTTATGTCTGACCTATTTTCTTTTGCCTCTTTTTCTTCCGTTTCCCCCCTACAGGTCCGTAGGGAGGGAATACTTCAGCTTAGTGCAGAACTTTTCCAGTTTGAAGAGAGTATATGTATTGCTTGGATTCTCTCTTCTTGGGCTATAGCTGTGGTTACACTTTTATTGGGGATTTATGTTGCTTTAATACTGTTTTATGCTTCTTTATGTACTTGGAGTTTTAAATCAAGACAGATGTTTCATCGTAATAATTTAGAAGTTGGGTTTTGAGACAATGCTTGTAATGTTTTGACTGAACCACGCTACTTATGAAATGATTTCAGTTTTTCCGCTGTTTATATGTCTGTCTTGTAAATTATCTGTGTCTCTTCCTCAAATGCTTCACCAAAGTTAATGCATTCCCTTTGTGAGTGACCTTAACAGAGTTGGGGTGTTTCACTTGGTATCAGAGCGAGGGTTTACCAGATCAGTTAAAATTTTTTGAAAACTATTTTTCAAAAAGAAATTTAAAGAAGCATTTTCAAGAAAAGTGTTTTTTTATTTTAAAGGCATAATCCCCAAAGCCATATGCATTATCTTTCTATCCTTTGTTATGAACGTTTTCTTTTTATTTCAGCATGTCTGGGGATCTTAATCTTCCCGAGGGCATACCGATACCTAGCTAGTTCAGAAGGTATCTGGAGGCTAGGGCTAATGGCACAGGCGAAGCAGACGTTCCTCCTCCACCAGCTGCAGCCGTTCCTCCTCCTCCTCCGCGGATGAATGCGTTCTTGAAAATACGTAGGGACTTTCGAGCTACGGGTGGAGAGAAACTGGCTCAAGGAAACAAAAGATTTGTTTGTTATCTTCGAAGTGGACGATAGACAGAAGATACAATTGGCTGTGTGGTTACTTAAGGGCGAAGCCTCTTATTGGTGGGATGTTACTATTGCTGAGAGACCAGTTGAAACTTGGGAGGATTTCAGATGGAGATTTGAAATGAAGTTCCTCTAGTAAGCTGGACGAAGCCTACAGATGGAGAAATTCTTAGCACTCAAACAGAAGAACCTATTGGTTAAGGAATATGTCAACCAATTCAACCAGCTGGCTAGATTCGGACTGGAGTTGGTAAACACTCCACATAAAAAGGCTCTCCGTTTCATGAAAGGGTTGAATGAACTGCTGCATAGCCTAACTATGGCCCATGTACCTATGAGTGCGACTTTTGAGAGACTGGTGGACATGGCACTGTTACAGGAGGAAGATAAGGGTGGCAAGAAAGAGGCAAAGGTGGATGAACCTCTAGACAAGAAAGTGAAGGGATCGCAGAATAAGATGATGGATTGCAAGAAAGGTGGGAAGAATAACAAACCCCGTGACAAGAGGAAGTGTAAATTTTGTGGCATACCTGGACATCTGTTTAAGGACTGCAGAAAGAAGAAAAGGAAGATGGGCGGTTGCTTTCAATGTGGCCAGACAGGGCATATGGCTAAGGATTGCCCAAAAAGGCAAGGGCAAGTGCGGAGGACTGGACCCACTTCTGGAGGACAAATTCACGCTCTCATGGCACCTCCGCAAGAAAGAGGTAGAAATATTTCAGTTGAGAGTTTAGTTTATCTTTCTGATCATCCAGTTCATACTCTTTTTGATTCTGGTGCATCACACTTTTTTATATCTACTGCTTTAGTTGAATCTCTACACCTAGATATCAGTATAGTAGAGGATCCCATGGTTGTTTCAAATCCAATTGGGGGCTCGGCTTATTTGTCCATGATCTGTTTGGATTAGGAAATTTTTGTACTAAGCATTGGGTTTAGATGTAATGCTTATGTTTTTGGTTTCACGGGCTATGGGTTGATTCTAGGCATGGATTGGTTATCCAGTAACGGTGCCATCCTCGATTATGAAAAAAGAGTGGTTAGACTTATGACTCGCCTTGGTAACACTCTCGAAATCTCTTGTAATCAAATGAATTCTACTATGCTTAGTTACCTAGAATCTCTTGATGTGTCTGTTGAAAACTTGCAATCAGTTAGAGTGGTTCGTGAATACTCGGATGTCTTTGAAGGGGTGAAGGGCTTACCTCCGAAGCGAGAGATAGACTTCCGCATATACCTTGTTGATAACGCAAAACCTGCCGCTTTACCCGTTAGACACATGGCTCCAAGTGAAAGGAAAGAGTTCAGCAAGCAAGTTAAAGAGCTGCTTGAAAAGGGGTTCATAAGGCGGAGTATTTCTGAATGGGGTGCTCCATTGGTGTTTACAACCAAAGCAGATTGTTCACTTCACCTGTGCATGGAATATATGGAGCTAAACAAATTGACCAAGAAGAATAGGCACCCACTTCCTAGAGTAGACGACTTGTTCGACCAGCTCGTAGGTGCCTCAGTTTTCTCCCAACTAGATCTGGCCACCGGATTTCATCAACTAAGAGTGGCGGAGGACAGCATAGATAAGACTGTGTTCAGGACCCCGGATGGTTTCATCAATTGGCTTGTCATGCCTTTCGGTTTGACAAACGCACCTGCCTACTTCATAGACTTGATGAGTAGGGTATTCAGAGAGTTCCTAAATAAATTTGTAGTGGTCTTCGTGGACGACATTTTGATTTTCTTAAAAAGTGAGGAAGAACATGCTTTGCATTTAAGGGAAGTTATGGATACTCTTGTGCACATCAGCTGAAAGCAAAATTCTCCAAATGCCATTTTTGGAGAGATGAAGTAATGTTTCTTGGACATGTAATGTCTAAAGAGGGGATAGTTGTTGATCCCGTAAAAGTAGTTGCGGTGCAGGATTGGAAGATCCCACGGAATGCAACCGAAGCACAAAGTTTTCTCAGGCTGGCAGGCTTTTACAGAAAGTTCATTAAGGACTTTGCGAAGATCTCAACCCTATTTACTAGGTTGACAAAGAAGAACCTAACTTTTGCTTGGGATTTGGATTGCGATGTTGCTTTCCAATGATTGAAAAGGGCTCTAACATCAGCCTCGGTTTTGACATTGCCTGATGGGAGTAAGATGTTTACAGTGTACGCAGACGCATGCAGTACAGGATTGGGCGCTGTGTTGATGCAAGAGGGCAGAGTAGTTTGTTATGGAGGAAGGCAGTTGAAGGTACATGAGAAAAACTACCCAACTCATGATTTATAATTAGCTGCAATTGTTTTTGCTCTTAAGTCATGGCATCATTACCTGCTAGGAGAAAGGATTGGATTGTTTACCACCATAAATTGTTAAAGTACCTTTTCTCACAGAACGATCTTAACTTAAGTCAACAAAGGTGGATGGAATTTCTCGCCTCATACGATTTTGAGATTGCTTATAACCCTGGAAAGGGCAATGTGGCAGCAGATGCCTTAAGTTGGAAAAAGATGACCATGAGTCCTCTCTTTGTAGAAAGGCAAAGCTTGGGGTACATAGCAAACTTTGACTTTAGACCCTCCTTTGAATTTGTACCTGGTTTGTTAGCATCGCTAGAGGTGCGACCTACTCTTTTGGACTCAATAGGAACCGCGCAACGTGAAGACCCTCAGCTAGTTGATGTGATGGACAAGCTAATTAGAGGTGAGACTTCTAGTCACCTCAATAGATACTCTATCGATGACAAGGGTTGGTTAAGACGGGATGGAAGACTATGCATCCCACAGGCAAGGGATTTGGTGAAGACTATTCTCGAAGAGGCACACCATTCTAAGTTGACTATACATCCAGGTGGGGACAAGATGTATAAAGACATAAAAAGGGTTTACTTTTGGAATGGCATGAAGAAGGATGTAGCTGAGTTTGTCTCTAAATTCTTGATATGCCAGCAAGTCAAGGCAGAGCAGAAGAAGCCTGGTGGTCTGCTTCATTTCTGGAGGTCTCACAGTGGAAATGGGATAGCGTTTCAATGGACTTTATTGATGGATTGCCCAGATCAAGAAGGGGAAATACCAGAATTTGGGTAATAGTGGATAGACTCACTAAAAGCGCTCACCTTATACCTATTAAGAGCAGGAGGACTGCCTCATCATTAGCATCCATTTATCTTAAAGAGGTAGTTCGACTGCATGGAATACCCTCCAGCATAGTAAGTGATCGAGACCTTATCTTTACGACCGAGTTTTGGAAGAGTTTGCAAGAGGCTGTACGCACACAACTATGCTTGAGCACTGCTTATCACCCTCAAACCGTTGGTCAGACGGAAAGGGTGAAAAGAGTATTAGAAGATCTCTTGAGATTGTGCATTCTTGATTTTGGGGGACCATGGGAGGATCACCTTCCTTTGGTGGAGTTCTCCTACAATAATAGCTACCAAGCCACCATAAGCATGGCACCCTTTGAGACTTTATATGGAAGACCATGCCGATCACCAACTTGTTGGTGGGAGTCTACAGACAAGCTCGTACTTGGGCCTGACATGATCAAAGAAACTTCAGAGAAGGTGGACTTGATACGAAGACGAATGACCGCACAAGATAGATAGAAGTCCTAAACTGATAAAAGAAGGACCGACCTTGAGTTTGAGGTTGGAGATGGAGTTTTTCTTAAAGTATCTCCTTTGAAGAATGTCGTTCGCTTTGGGTCCATAGGAAAATTGGCACCAAGATTTGTAGGGCCATTTCCTATCATTGAGAGGATTGGGAAGATGGCCTATAAAGTAGAGCTGCCTGAAAGATTGGCTGGAGTACATAATGTCTTTCATGTCTCTCATCTATGAAAGTGCTTACATGAGTCTACGGAAGTTGTGGAGCCAAGAAAACTAGAGGAAATAGAAGTGGAACGAGAAGCAACGGTGAGAAGAGTTCCAACTCGTATCTTGGGTACAGAAGTTAAAAAGCTACGTAACCGTGAGGTCAAGCTAGTTAAAGTACAATGGAGTAATGTTGAGGAAGATGCAACATGGGAGACTGAGGACAAGATACGCGAAGCCTACCCTTATCTTTTTAAGGGTACATTCTTGATCTCTTTTTCCAAAAGTTTATGCATGCTTCTATCTATCTCTTAAGTATATCTCCTTGGTCCTATTCTTATCCTTAGGTAGAAACCGATGGATGCAAACATGTATTTGAAACATGTTATGATTGATGGTTGCAAGTGGTTGCTAGTGGTTTCTCGTGGATGCATATACACACACACACTGGGTACTAGATCGGCTCAGCCACTTTCATATTGCATATGCATATGTGAATTTATATATGGATTGAAACTTGAAGTGTTATCATATGGACGTTGCATTTGTACGAATGATTGTGCACTCATGTTGAAGTTATAAAATACAATTAGGAATAATTGCATACACGATGACTCATAGCACTGACATGATTCGCATCAAGAAGGTCAACTGAATCAGTAGACCGCCTGATTTTGCATTAGATAAGGATATATACTCACACTATGAATCTGATCCTGAAAGCATTAGAAACCTTTTAAGGAAAATGGATGCCTATGATTGATTGTTGAGTAGACGGATGTTGGATGTTAGGATACATTCTTCTTAACTAAGAGATTTCGGGAACGAAATCCTTTAAGGAGGGGAGAATGTAACACCCCGTATTTTCTATAGATATTAAAATTAAAAAATCAAAGAACACTTAATTTTTAGATGAAGAATTAAGGGAAACGGGTTACCCCATTGCATTCATCTCGGAATTTTGCTTGAGATAGAGTCCGAGTTTGCGTGAATCGGACTCCGTATGTAGAAGTTATGGAGTTTAGAAGATTTCAAGAATAAACAGAAAATAATAACTAAATAATAAATCCAGTTCAAAATTCAAACAGAACAGGCTGAGCGGGAAAATTCCCGCTCAGGGTGTCGACCCCCCCCCCCCCCCATGGGGAGTCGACATAGGTGTCGACCCCCTCGTAGGGAGTCGACCCCTTTGAGATCTGCTTCCTGTGACGAATTTTAGTAGCTCTAAGCTGATGTGGCCTTCCCTGATTGGCCAATGACTAATTTCTGAGGTGTTAGGGCTTATGTGTCGTGCTATGATTGGCTGGATGACACATCTCTTTGGTTTGATGGCTCTGATTTCTTCTAGACTAATGTAAAGGTAGAATTAATCCTAGACATCTATATATACGTAGCCAAACCTAGACCCTAACGTCATAACCTTAAGACTATGGTCCCGTCATACTATTTGTCTACAAGCTAGCTTAGCCTCCTTCATCTTCTCCTAACTATAAAAATAAATCCAAACTAGTAATCGATTAGAAGAACTTCAAATCCAACGTCCACATCAAAGGATAGCTTTTCAAATTCAGAAATCAAATCCCAGAATACAAGATCCGTCCTTTTTCTGTAAGTTTAGTTATTATTTAGATTTAAACATCTAATAGAAATCATGAATGTAATAATCGGATCTAGAATGATGCCTAATTTTGATTCATGCCTATCCTTTTGTATAATCTAAATTGCTTATGCCTATGAGACTATTGTGATTGATATAATGACACCTATCATGCCTATGAGACTGTTGGACTGACATAATAGAACCTATCATGCCTATGAGACTGTTGGACTGACATAATAGAACCTATCATGCCTATGAGACTATTGGACTGACATAAATGAACTTATCATGCCTGTGAGACTGTTGTGATTGATAGGATGGAATTTTTCATGTTGTACAACCTATGTCTATGAGACTATTGGGATTTATCAAATGGGACTTATCATGTTGTACATTAAATTAGTAATTCTCTTAAGTCTAATTCTACCTAATCTTTAAACCGGTGATGTGAATTGCTTAGCTTGTCTACACATAGTGTTAATGTACAACATTGAAACATGATTCTTGAATTTGGTACATCTTTACATGCTTATTTTTCCTTATGTCAATTCTTATGCTCCTTCTCTATTTTTTCCCTTTTTTACTTGCTTTTGTCAATACTAAGTTCATTCGGAACTTAGATTGAATCTCGTTGTATGTGCGATTATAACGCAGGGAAAGTTGGGTATAATTTAATTTTGAAAATTTTGGGCATAGCTTGGGAATGTGGCATAAACTTGTATTTACTAGACTTGTGGAAAATTTGACACATAGATTTGGACACATATGAGAAATATGTAAATTGGCTAAAGATGAACATGCCTAACCCGAGGTTGGATTGAGTTGCGGTGTAAGACTGGCCGGAACCGCCCGGCACATCCAGCTACTGCAACAATATAAATCAAATGTGAGAGGTTAGCGCATTAAGCCCCAAAAACCCGAGGTTAGATAGAGTTGCGGTGTAAGACTGCCCGGAACCGCCCAGCACATCCGGCGACCGCAGCAATATAGATCTAATGTGAGAGGTTGGTGCTTTAATGAATGAATTAAAGCTAAGGAACAGACATGCTAAGAATAGTAGGGTTAAGCTAATTAAGGCAACACTTAACCAATACAACATGTTAGCAAAACAGATGGGTGAGGTTAGGTAAATTTTGAGAACACTTAACCATTATAACATGTTGATTAGGAAACCCAGTAACGAGGACCCATTTCAGCAGTTACCCACATAGATGTATCATGGTACCCTGAACTAGGCTGGGTGGGGCACGATCACTGGGCTGATTAGAACCGGTCAAAATAGCGGTAGGGGGTTGCAACAGTGTAGTTCCGACAGAGTATGGGCGTGCACGTACCCCGGAGTGGAAAAGCAGGCACTGAGCATCAGTAGTATACACTGTGCATCTTGAATTTGTGTCGGGTTGCCACCATAGGAATTGATACACCCCATGATGGGACCAACACAGGTATCTATAATCGAGCGGGGCCGAATGACACAAGAAAGAAAAATGCATGCGAGTAGAAGCCGATCGGGAAAGGGATAACTTTGTTATGAACACATGATGGTAGTTGAAACATTAGCAGTAGGTGCAGAGAAATGGAAATAAGTGCGATAAGTATATTCAGTTTATCTTGCCTTATCTTATATTATCTTATTTCTATGGCATTGTCCTATGTTCAGTTTATTCATGTCATGATCCTTTTACTTGTTTACGTGCTGAATAATCACTGGACTTACCAGACTTATGTCTAACCTATTTTCTTTCGCCTCCTTTTCTTCCGTTCCCCCCCATAGGTCCGCAGGGAGGGAATACTTCAGCTAAGTCCGGACCTTTTCCAGTTTGATGAGAGTAGATGTATTGCTTGGATTCTCTCTTCTTGGGCTATGGCTGTGGTTACACTTTTATTGGGGATTTGTGCTGCTTTACTACTGTTTTATGCTTCTTTATGTACTTGGAGTTTTAAGTCAAGACAAATGTTTCATTGTAATAGTTTAGAAGTTGGGTTTTGAGACAATGCTTGTAATGTTTTGACTAAACCATGCTATTTATGAAATGATTTCAGTTTTTCCGCTGTTTATATGTCTATCTTGTAAATTATCTGTGTCTTTTACCTAAAATGCATCACCAAAGTTAATGCATTCCCTTTGTGAGTGACCTTAACGGAGGTGGGTGTTTCACTTGGTATCAGAGCGATGGTTTACCACATCAGTTAAAAGTTTTTGAGAACTATTTTTCAAAATGAAATTTAAAGAAGCATTTTCAAGAAAAGTGTTGTTTTATTTTAAAGGCATAATCCCCAAATCCATATGCATTATCTTTCTATCCTTTGTTTTGAACGTTTTTTTTGTTTCAGCATGTCTGGGGATCTTAATCTTCCCGAGGGTGTACCGATACCTAGCTGGTTCTGAAGGTATCTGGAGGCTAGGGCTAATGACGTAGGCCCAACAGATGTTCCTCCTCCCCCAGCTGCAGCCATTCCTCCTCCTCCGTGGGTGAATGCTTTCTTGAAGATATGTAGGGACTTTCGAGCTATGGGTAGAGAGAACTTTAATGGGACTGAGTCATTTGTGGAAGCAAGAAACCGGCTCAAGGAAACAGAAGCTTTGTTTGTTATCTTCGAAGTGGACGATAGACAGAAGATACAATTGGCTGTATGGTTACTTAAGGGCGAAGCCTCTTATTGGTGGGATGTTACTAATGCTGAGAGACCAGTTGAAACTTGGGAGGATTTCAGAAGGAGATTTGAAATGAAGTTCCTCTCTTAAGCTGAACGAAGACTGCAGATGGAGAAGTTTTTAGAACTCAAACGGGGAAACCTATCGGTTAAGGAATACATCAACCAATTCAACCAGCTGGCTAGATTCGGACTGGAGTTGGTAAACACTCCACATAAAAAGGCTCTCCGTTTCATGAAAGGGTTGAATGAACTGCTGCACAGCCTAGCTATGTCCCATATACCTATGAGTGCGACTTTTGAGAGACTGGTGGACATGACACTGTTACAGGAGGAAGACAAGGGTGGCAAGAAAGAGGCAAAGGTGGATGAACCACTAGACAAGAAAGTGGAGGGATCGCAGAATAAGAAGAGGGATTCCAAGAAAGGTGGGAAGAATAACAAACCCCGTGACAAGAGGAGGTGTAAATTTTGTGGCATACCTGGACATCTGATTAAGGACTGTAGAAAGAAGAAAAGGAAGATGGGCGGTTGCTTTCAATGCGGCCAGACAGGGCATATGGCTAAGGATTGCCCAAAAAGGCAAGGGAAAGTGCAGAGGACTGGACCCACTTCTGGAGGACAAATTCACGCTCTCATGGCACCTCCGCAAGAAAGAGGTAGAAATATTTCTGCTTAGAGTTTAGTTTATCTTTCTGATCATCCAGTTCGTACTCTTTTTGATTCTGGTGCATCATACTCTTTTATATCTACTGCTTTAGTTGAATCTTTTCACCTAGATAAAAGTATAGTAGAGGATCCCATGGTTGTTTCAAATCCAATTGGGGGCTCTCCTTATTTGTCCATGATCTGTTTGGATTTGGAAATTTCTATACTAAGCATTGGGTTTAGATGTAATGCTTATGTTTTTGGTTTCACGGGCTATGGGTTGATTCTAGGCATGGATTGGTTATCCAGTAACGGTGCCATCCTCGATTTTGAAAAGGGAGTGGTTAGACTTATGACTCGCCTTGGTAACACTCTCGAAATCTCTTGTAATCCAATGAATTCTGCTATGCTTAGTTACCTAGAATCTCTTGATGTGTCTGTTGAAAACTTGCAATCAGTTAGAGTGGTTCGTGAATACTCAGATGTCTTTGAAGGGGTGAAAGGCTTACCTCCGAAGCGGGAGATAGACTTCCGCATATACCTTGTTGATAACGAAAAACCTGTTGATTTCCTGTTAGACACATGGCTCCAAGGGAAAGGAAAGAGCTCAGCAAGCAAGTTAAAGAATTTCTTGAAAAGGGGTTCATAAGGCGGAGTATTTCTGAATGGGGTGCTCCATTGGTGTTTGCAACCAAAGCAGATGGTTCACTTCACCTCTGCGTGGAATATAGGGAGCTAAACAAATTGACCAAGAAGAATAGGCACCCACTTCCTAGAATAGACGACTTGTTCGACCTGCTCGTAGGTGCCTCAGTTTTCTCCCAACTAGATCTGGCCACCGGATTTCGTCAGCTAAGAGTAGCTGAGGACAGCATAGATAAGATTGTGTTCAGGACTCCGAATGGTTTCTTCAATTGGCTTGTCATGCCTTTCGGTTTGACAAACGCACCTGCCTACTTCATAGACTTGGTGAGTAGGGTATTCAGAGAGTTCCTAAATAAATTTGTAGTGGTCTTCATGGACGACATTTTGATTTTCTCAAAAAGTGGGGAAGAACATGCTTTGCATTTAAGGGAAGTTATGGATACTCTTGTGCACATCAGCTGAAAGCAAAATTCTCCAAATGCCATTTTTGGAGAGATGAAGTAATGTTTCTTGGACATGTAATGTCTAAAGAGGGGATAGTTGTGGATCCCGCAAAAGTAGTTGCGGTGCAGGATTGGAAAATCCCACGGAATGCAACCGAAGTACAAAGTTTTCTCGGACTGGCAGGCTTTTACAGAAAGTTCATTAAGGACTTTGCGAAAATCTCAGCCCTATTTACTAGGTGGACAAAGAAGAACCTAACTTTTGCTTAGGATTTGGATTGCGATGTTTCTTTCCAACGATTAAAAAGGGCTCTAACAACAGCCCCGGTTCTGACATTGCCTGATGGGAGTAAGATGTTTACAGTGTACGCAGACGCATGCAGTACAGGATTGGGCCCTGTGTTGATGCAAAAGGGCAGAGTAGTTTGTTATGGAGGAAGGCAGTTGAAGGTACATGAAAAAAACTACCCAACTCATGATTTAGAACTAGCTGCAATTGTTTTTGCTCTTAAGTCATGGCGTCATTACCTACTAGGAGAAAGGTTTGAATTGTTTACCACCATAAATCAATAAAGTACCTTTTCTCATAGAAAGATCTTAACTTAAGGAAACAAAGGTGGATGGAATTTCTTTCCTCATACGATTTCGAGATTGCTTATACCCCTGGCAAGGGAAACGTGGTAGCAGACGCCTTAAGTTGGAAAATGCTGACCTTGAGTCCTCTCTTTGTAGAAAGGCAAAGCTTGGGGGTACATAGCAAACTTTGACTTTAGACCCTCCTTTGAATTTGTACCTGGTTTGTTAGCATCGCTAGAGGTGTGGTCTACTCTTTTGGACTCAATAGGAACCGCGCAACGTGAAGACCCTCAGCTAGTTGATGTGATGGACAAGCTAATTAGAGGTGAGACTTCTAGTCACCTCAATAGATACTCCATCGATGACAAGGGTTGGTTGAGACGGGATGGAAGACTATGCATCCCACAAGCAAGGGATTTGGTGAAGACCGTTCTCGAAGAGGCACACCATTCTAAGTTGACCATACACCCAGGTGGGGACAAGATGTATATAAACATAAAAAGGGTTTTCTTTTGGAATGGCACGAAGAAGGATGTAGATGAGTTTGTCTCTAAATTCTTGATATGCCAGCAAGTCAAGGCAGAGCAGAAGAAGCCTGGTGGTCTGCTTCATCCTCTGGAGGTCCCACAGTGGAAATGGGATAGCATTTCGATGGACTTTATTGATGGGTTGCCTAGATCAAGAAGGGGCAATACCAGTATTTGGGTAATAGTGGACAGGCTCACTAAAAGGCTCACTTTATACCTGTTAAGAGCAGGAGGACTGCCTCATCGTTAGCATCCATTTATCTTAAAGAGGTAGTTCGACCGCATGGAATACCCTCCAGCATAGTAAGTGATCGAGACCTTATCTTTACGAGCGAGTGTTGGAATAGTTTGCAAGAGGCTGTAGGCACACAGCTATTCTTGAGCACGGCTTATCACCCTCAAACCGATGGTCAGACGGAAAGGGTGAACAGAGTATTAGAAGATCTCTTGAGATTGTGCATTCTTGATTTTGGGGACCACGGTAGGGTCATCTTCCTTTGGTGGATTTCTCCTGCAATAATAGCTACCAAGCCACCATAGGCATGGCACCCTTTGAGGCTTTATATGGAAGACCATGCTGATCACCAACTTGTTGGTGGGAGTCTACAGACAAGCTAGTACTTGGGCCTGACATGATTAGAGAAACTTCAGAGAAGGTGGACTTGATACAAAGACGAATGAAGACCTCACAAGATATATAGAAGTCCTACGCTGATAAAAGAAGGACCGACCTTGAGTTTGAGGTTGGAGATGGAGTTTTTCTTAAAGTATCTCCTTTTAAGAATGTCGTTCGCTTTGGGTCCATAGGAAAATTGGCACCAAGATTTGTAGGGCCATTTCCTATCATTGGGAGGATTAGGAAGATGGCTTATAAAGTAGAGCTGCCTGAAAGATTGGCTGGAGTACATAATGTCTTTTTTCTCATCTACGAAAGTGCTTACATGAGTCTACGGAAGTTGTGGAGCCAAGCATACTAGAGGAAATAGAAGTGGAACGAGAAGCAACGGTGAGAAGAGTTCCAACTCGTATCTTGGGTACAGAAATTAAAAAGCTACGTAATCGTGAGGTCAAGCTAGTTAAAGTACAATGAGTGATGCTGAGGAAGATGCAACGTGGGAGATTGAGGACAAGATACGCGCAGCCTACTCTTATCTTTTTAAGGGTACATTCTTGATCTCTTTTTCCAAAAGTTTATGCATGCTTGTATCTATCTCTTAAGTATATCTCCTCGGTCTGATTCTTGATCCTTTGGTAGAAACCAATGGATGCAAACATGTATTTGAAACATGTTATGTTTGATGGTAGCAAGTGGTTGCTCGCGGATGCATATACACACACACTGGGTACTAGATCGGCTCAGTCACTTTCATATTGCATATGCATATATGAATTTATATATGGATTGAAACTTGATGTGTTATCATATGGACGTTGCATTTGTATGAATGATTGTGCACTCATGTAGAAGTTACAAAATACAATTAGGAATAATTGCATACACGATGACTCATAGCACTGACATGATTCGCATCAAGAAGGTCAACTGAATCAGTAGACTGTCTGATTTTGCATTAGATAAGGATATATACTCACACTATGCATCTGATCCTGAAAGCATTAGAAACCTTTTAAGGAAAATGGATGCCTACGATTGATGGTTGAGTAGATGGATGTTGGATGTTATTATACATTCTTCTTAACTTAGAGATTTCGGGGACGAAATCCTTTAAGGAGGGGAGAATGTAACACCCCGTATTTTCTGTGGATATTAAAATTAACAAATCAAAGAACAATTAATTTTTAGAAGAAGAATTAAGGGAAATGGGTTACGCCATTGCATTCGTCTCGGAATTCTGCTTGAGATAGAGTCCGAGTTTGCGTGAATCGGACTCCGTATGTAGAAGTTATGGAGTTCAGAAGATTTCAAGAATAAACAAAAAATAATAACTAAATAATAAATCCAGTTCAAAATTCAAGCAGAACAGGCTGAGCGGGAAAATTCTCGCTCAGGGTGTCGACCCCCCCCCCCTCCCCCCCCCCCCCCCGTGGGGAGTCGACATAGGTGTCGACCCACTGCAGGGAGTCGACCCCTTTGAGATCTGCTTCCTGTGACGAATTTTAGTAGCTCTTAGTTGGTGTGTCCTTCCCTGATTGGCCAATGACTAATTTCTGAGGTGTTAGGGCTTATGTGTCGTGCTATGATTCGCTGGATGACACATCTCTTTGTTTGATGGCTCTGATTTCTCCTAGACTAATCTAAAGGCTAGAATTAATCCTAGACATCTATATATACGTAGCCAAACCTAAACCCTAAACTCATAGCCTTAAGACTATGGTCTCGTCATGTTATTCGTCTACAAGCTAGCCTAGCCTCCTTCATCTTCTCCTAACTAGAAAAATAAATCCAAACTAGTAATCGATTAGAAGAACTTCAAATCCAATGTCTACATCAAAGGATAGCTTTTCAAATTCAGAAATCAGATCCCAGAATACAAGATCCGTCCTTTTTCTGTAAGTTTAGTTATTATTTAGATTTAAACATCTAATAGAAATCATGACTGTAATAATCGGATCTATAACGATGCCTAATTCTGATTCGTGCCTATCCTTTTGTCTAATCTAAATTGCTTATGCCTATGAGACTATTGTGATTGATATAATGACACCTATCATGCCTATGAGACTGTTGGACTGACATAATAGAACCTATCATGCCCATGAGACCGTTGGACTGACATAATAGAACCTATCATGCCTATGAGACTATTGGACTGACATAAATGAACCTATCATGCCTGTGAGACTGTTGTGATTGATAGGATGGAATTTTTCATGTTGTACAACCTATGCCTATGAGACTATTGGGATTTATCAAATGGGACTTATCATGTTGTACATTAAATTAGTAATTCTCTTAAGTCCAATTCTACCTAATCTTTATACCGGTGATGTGAATTGCTTAGCTTGTCTACACATAGTGTTAATGTACAACATTGAAACATGATTCTTGAATTTGGTACACCTTTACATGCCTATTTTTCCTTATGTCAATTCTTATGCTCCTTCTCTATTTTTCCCCTTTTTTACTTTCTTTTGTGAATACTAAGTTCATTCGGAACTTAGATTGAATCTCGTTGTACGTGCGATTATAACGCAGGGAAAGTTGGGTATAATTTAATTTAGAAAATTTTGGGCATAGCTTGGGAATGTGGCATAAACTTGTATTTACTAGACTTGTGGAAAATTTGACACATAGATTTGGACATGTTTGAGAAATATGTAAATTGGCTAAAGATAAACATGCCTAACCCGAGGTTAGATTGAGTTGCGGTGTAAGATTGCCCGGAACTGCCCGACACATCTAGCTACTGCAACAATATAAATCTAATGTGAGAGGTTAGCGCATTAAGCCCCAAAAACCCGAGGTTAGATAGAGTTGCGGTGTAAGACTGCCCGGAACCGCCTGGCACATCCGGCGACCGCAACAATATAGATCTAATGTGAGAGGTTGGTGCTTTAATGAATGAATTAAAGCTAAGGAACATACATGCTAAGAATGGTAGGGTTAAGCTAATTAAGGCAACACTTAACCAATACAACATGTTAGCAAACCAGATGGGTGAGGTTAGGTAAATTTTGAGAACACTTAACCGTTATAACATGTTGATTAGGAAACCCTAGAAACAGGGACCCATTTCAGCAGTAACCCACATAGATGTATCACGGTACCCTGAACTAGGCAGGGTGGGGTACGATTACTGGGCTGATTATAAGCGGTCAAAATAGCGGTAGGGGGTGTAGTAGTGTAGTTCCGACGGAGTATGGGCGTGCACGTACTCCGGAGTGGAAAAGCAGGCGCTGAGCATCAGTAGTATACACTATGCATCTTGAATTTGTGTCGGGTTGCCACCAAAGGAATTGATACACCCTATGGTGGGACCAGCACAGGTATCTACAATCGAGCGGGGTCGAATGACACAAGTAAGAAAAATGCATGCGAGTAGAAGCCGATCGGGAAAGGGATAACTTTGTTATGAACACATGATGGTAGTTGAAACATTAGCAGTAGGTGCAGAGAAATGGAAATAAGTGCGATAAGTATATTCAGTTTATCTTGCCTTATCTTATGTTATTTCTATGGTATTGTCCTATGTTCAGTTTATTCATGTCATGGTCCTTTTACTTGTTTACGTGCTGAATAATCACTGGACTTACCAGACTTATGTCTGACCTATTTTCTTTCGCCTCCCTTTCTTCCGTCCCCCCCCCCCCAAAGGTCCGTAGGGAGGGAATACTTCAGCTTAGTGCAGACGTTTTCCAGTTTGATGAGAGTAGATGTATTGCTTGGATTCTCTCATCTTGGGATATGGTTGTGGTTACACTTTTATTGGGGATTTGTGCTGCTTTACTACTGTTTTATGCTTCTTTATGTACTTGGAGTTTTAAATCAAGACAGATGTTTCATTGTAATAATTTAGAAGTTGGGTTTTGAGACAATGCTTGTAATGTTTTGACTGAACCACACTATTTATGAAATGATTTCAGTTTTTCCGCTGTTTATATGTATGTCTTGTAAATTATCTGTGTCTTTTACCTAAAATGCTTCACCAAAGTTAATGCATTCCCTTTGTGAGTGACCTTAACGGAGGTGAGGTGTTTCAATTTTAGGACTATCTCAAAATACCTATTTCACAAAAGTTTTGGAAAATTTTGGCATGCCATCATGTGATCCTAATGCTGCTCCAATTAAGAAGGGGGACAAATTTAGCTTAAGTCAATGTCCTTAAACTGAGTTTGAACGTGATCGAATGAGAGACTATTCTTATGCATCTCTTGTAGGGAGTTTGGGATATATACAGGTTTGCACAAGACTAAACGTCAATTCTGCAGTTGGGATGCTAGGTCCTCACCAAAGCAATACAGGCATTGATCATTGGAAAGCTGCGAAGAAAGTGTTGAGGTACTTACAAGGAACAAAGAAACATACGATCACATTTAGGGGTGTTGATAAGCTTGAAGCAGTGTTATTAATGGAACATGGCAAAAATAGGCGCAAACCCTCTCTGGAGTCTTGGCGCATGGCCCGGCAAATGGCGCATGCCCTTTTGATTTACTGCGCTTGTTTACATTTTTAAATAAATATAAAATTTTAACAAAAAATTTAAAAAGTTCAATATTTTTTGCTAAAACATATACAGAAAGATTTTTATGCATTTTACAAAAAAAAATGTAAAGCCTAGAATTTCAAGTACTATAGTTTTCAAATCCAAAATAATAATACACGTTAATGATAAACTAGAAATTTTAATCGAATCCAATGATTATATTTTCCAAATCAATGTTTGTATCGTTAGATTCATAAGCTTAAGCATCTTCCTCATCCATATCATCTAGATTTTTTTTCTTCGTGAATATGCAAAGGGGCTGAAGCAAGTGCTGAAAACCCTCTAAATGTGGATGTTCTACTTGGATATCTAGCTTCCTCTCCTCCACTCTTGCTACTCTAGCAGCAACACACCGAGTTAGGTCATCCTCATCGTCAAATAAAAGCACATCTTCAGCGTTAGATGCATCATCCATATTTCCAGTTAACCATTCATTACAATCATCAATATCATTCAAAGATATTTAATCAACAGTGTCACAAATATTATACTTTCTTTTTAATGCTCGATTGCATTTAACAAATACTAAATCAAGAAATATTTTTATGTTGTAGAAAAATCTTACAAAGATATTGGACATACACATATATGTAAAAAAAATCTTTCCAAGGTTATATTTCAAAACTGCTTGAATGTTTATTTCTAAGCATGCTTCCTCTTCCTCCAAAACTGTTTCTCTTGATTTATTGTTCACGGGTTCTCAGTCTCATTCATTTGCTTCTGCATCTGTGCTAGGCAGTATTTTATGATCTTTTATATATTACATTATATGCCTCTAACAATATTAAAAGGAATTTGAACTATGTTGTATAATAAAGCATATATCAGTTCTAAATATCGGCATGCTAAGGTCGGCCGACTACATAATTGTAAGGCTATTAACTCGCTGATGATACTCAAATAGGAAATAATAATGACGTAATTATATTTTCATATAACTGGAAAAAAAGATATTAACAAAATTATTCATATTTTATGTCATTATGATAATAATAGTAATAGTACTAGTGATGGTAAGAGTATTTGTAATAGTAGTTATAGCTTTTTAAAATGCGAAAAAAATAAGAAACCATAAGATAAAGAAAATGTATGTCATTTCACACCATGCGCCATTTATGAACCGCACGCTATTTTCTCCACTTGGCATGCCTTTTCATATGCACCACACCGTAAGAAAAAATGGTGCAAACGTTGCGCCGCGCCTAGGAACGCTTTTCACGACTATGGCTTGAAGTAACTGGATACACAGATTCAGATTTTGGTGGATGTGTGGATACTAGGAAGAGAACTTTCGGTTGTGCATTCATGTTAGCTGGTGGTGCTGTCTCATGGAGAAGTACCAAACAATCCATCATAGCATCATCCACTATGGAGGCCGAATTCGTAGCATGATTTTAGGCTACAATTCAAGCATAGTGTTTGCGAAATTTCATTTCAGGGATTACAGTCATGGATTTTATTACTAGACCGCTGAAAATTTATTATGATAACACTACAACTGTATTCTTTTCAAGAAATGATAAATATTCTAAGGGTATAAAGCACATGAAAATGAGATACTTACCAGTCAAGGATGAGGTTCGAAAGAAAAGAGTGTCAATCGAGCACATCAATACTCGTGCTAATATAACAGAACCATTAACTAAGGGGTTACCACCTAAGACATTTAAGCGAGCATGCTGAAGCAATGGGTCTTGAGAGTAACCAATAATACCGCTCTTCTTATTTATGAATTTGTGCATTGTTGAGTGCTTTTATCGTGGCATTTTTTTAAGTATACATTATTACAACTTATGAAATTTTACGTTTCATATATGGATCTTTATGTTTATGTACGTATCAAAGAAATACATGATAACAGAACTAGTCTTTCATCAAGACATGAATAGGGACTATTATGGTTACTTCTACTTATACAGACTTAGATGTTTTGATTGTCAGTTACTAGTACATGGAAGGGACTACGTTCTTTAATTAATGTAGAACCGCCATGATCCTAATTGATGATTCATATCGACTAAGTGTAATTAAGATAAACTTATCAAAAATATCATTTCAGCATTTATGCGCGCCTTATGTTTGTTCCTATATGACCATTAAAGCATTTGTCATATGGACCAAGAAGAAGAGTGTAAGAAATTTTATACATCTCATTATGTAGTCCACATAACGAATATAGCATTATTAATTTAATATTAAAATATCATTATATGGTCATTTATGGAGTCGGTTGATTTGATAGGATAAGACTGAAATAGAAGGTGTATTCCTTTAAATATGGATATTCTATATTAATAGTCAGCCTTGATGAACGGTTGAGATTATATCCATAATGGAATATGGCCTCTCTCTCTGCCTAACCCAATGTTCATAGTTAGGGTTATCGAAAAGACATCACAAGTAATAGTACGGCTAAGAGAGAGAAGGAAATTTCCAGATCTACATCTTATTATCTTCTTCTCAATCAATTTCTACATATACAATTTATTTATTATTTGTAACTAAGAGTATGATCAAAATCTTAAATAAAAATACAATAATGATTAAAAATCAACTTCACCTGATATTATGTTTTCATATTCCTCTTCTCTGCTTCACAAATTGGTATCAGAGCAATAAAGAATTCCGAAAGCTTATCGTTGGGGCTTATACTGCTTCTATAACTTTCCAATTTGAATTACAACAATTGAAGCATCCAGATGCATGCATTTCTGGATGCATAAAATTCATGGGGATTAGTTGAAAACAACTACACAGAAGTAGAAAATACTATAAACTTATCAGCAAGTCATTTAAAGGCATTAAAAAAATTCATATAAATGACAAGACTACTCTCTAACTCTTGTTCCGAGAAGTGGACGAACTGGGACTTTGAAATATTGTCAATGCAACAAATTCGAAAGAAGCGTCGGACACTTTGCATCAAGGCTACAAAACCACTGATCAGTGAGGCGAGTTGAAAACAATGAAAATGAAGGAATCATAAGGAATATCCAACTACATTACATGTATGCAAACAATGGTGAACCAATATAAATGCATTGAAGAAAACATAATCGATGCAAGGGTTGTATGCGCAGTCGAAGAGTTGAATAATTTGGTAGAAATGACTATCGATGATCTTGTAGGTTCTCTTGAAGAACATAAACAACGGAAAATGAAAAATAAACAAGTGTTGCTCGAAGAAGTTTTACAAGCTAAAACTATTGTCTAGGAAGATAAGGTGATGAATGCACATCCAAATCGAAGAAGGGGACACAGTGGTGGAGGTCGTGGTTTTGGTCGTAGTGGAGGTTGTGGATTTGGAAATAATCCCCAAGAAAGAGGCCAGCCAATCCAACAAAATTGGCATGGTAGAGGACATAGTCATGGAAGAGGCGGCCTACAAAATTGTCCAAAAGTTAAATGCTACAAATGTGGCAAGTACGGGAATTATGAAAAAGACTACTATTCCAAAAATAAGTCGAAGAAAACACAAATCTAGTTGCGAAAGAAGAATACAAAGATGGCAGTGTTCTCTTGATAGCCTATAAGGATAATGCTTCTAGCTGCAGCATAGTATGGTATTTCGATACTGATGCTAGCCAATCATATATGCAGAAAAAAAAACCATTTCTTCTGAAGATGCAAGATGTAAAGGATGGGCATGTGTTATTCAGAAATATGTTAGTTTTTCAAGTCAAAGGCAAAGGAAAAAACAGCTTTTTCTCAAAATGATGGTAAAGAATGGTTGAATGAGATGTTTGAATTGAAGAGTAACATCCTTAGCGTGGGGCACTACTAGAGATGGGGCATTCTGTTTTCATGAAAGATCGGATGTCTAATTTGAAAGAAAAAGGAGATATTTACTTGCATACATAGGGATGACCAAGGATCGATTGTTCAGACTCAATATTGGATATGAGCAAGAAAGGTGTTTGCAATTCAACGTGGAGGATAAGGCCTCACTGTGTCATGGTGTCGTTCCATCAACGTCTTCTTATTTACAAGTAAAGGAGAAACATAGATTGAGAATGATTCTTCTTTGGATGATGGTGGACAGATGAAAATGTAAATCACGAGTCATAAACAGAATATAATAGGTCATAATTTGTTTATGATGAAGAAACTGAGATACGTAATTCTAGAGATAGTGTTTTTCAAGATGACTACCCATATAGTGGCATAGATATTTTCATTCACATAGGCAAGGTTTCGAACCTCATAAAGAGGATGATGCCAATAAAAAGAAATCAACGGTTACTTCGAATTTGCAGCAGCTAAATCTATATGTAGGAGATGTCAAGGCAACATCTGTAGAGAATAATCCTGTAACAATAATTCCTAGTCACTTACAAGTCATTGATTAGACTTTTCATTGAGCTTTGGTATTTTTGGCTTTAGCATGAATAACAATACACCTTCTGGATAATTACTATCCGAGCCCTTGATAGATGGTAATATGGGTATGGTCACTGTTTTAGAAGAAACTACATTTGATCACTTGAATTATAGAAACAATGTGTATTATGATAATGATCAGTAGAAGTAGACATATGAGAATGTGAAGAGCACAAGAAGTTATGATATGCCTTATGTTTCTCAATCTGGAGGTAGATACGAGACACATGTTGTTCAAGGAAATTTTACGTTTGGTTTGGATCATGTTTTTCCATTCACAATTCAACCAACTACTACATATAATTACTGTAAGGACCCGTAACTTTCCCGATCTCCGAAGAGAAGGGAAAGCCCGGATTGACTTTGAGAACATGACGAATCAGAACACAAACAGAAGAAGATTTCATTGCTTATTACAACAATTCCATCAGAATACAAGAATATAACAGAGTATGAATAAATCATATACATTCGAACAATATCAGAGATTTAAATTACATTTAAATACATAGCAGCGAAAAAATAATACAAAACACAACTGAAAGGAATATACGGATATAGAGCTTTCCGAATATCATTCTAGCTGTAAACCAGGATCCTGTGAGCATAAATCTGCAAAACCAAAACTACTAGCTGCCTGTGCGGAAAATAGGGGCACCCAGAGTTTAGGTTAAAACAATAAACTCCAGGTCAGTCATGTGACTGGTGTGAGAACTAAAACAGTTGTTAATCTTTGTTTTAAAGTTAGGTAAATCCAGGGACCACGCCGTATAACACAGAACGGGTTTCCTCCCAAGAATACCAGTGCATAAAACAACAGCGCAATGCTAAATAAAGAACAATGAAGCTATTTTAAAACTCAGGTCCCATCACATAATGCAACGCAAGCTGGAGGATAGAGTATTTACCTTATAACAGCAAAGAATGCTTGGTATGTAAAATTTCATGTTTTATTATTACTATAAGTGATAGTGTCAAAACAATTTCAATCATAAGTATCAATCATAGACGACATAAGTGCCCTATACCACTATGTCGCCATATGTAGGTTTACAATTAAAACTGCAAAATGTCGTATTGGAAGTTGGATTTCCATCTCTGAACCAAGGCAAGGGATCGTCCTTACTATTTCGAGACAATCTAGCTTACCATGTCTCAGGCAAGCGCGCAGACAAGACTTTGGATAGTTAGGGCCGGTCCACTCGATGTGGATTAAAATGCCGGAACACTGCGTTTCCCTGCCCTATGGGGCGTAAAATGGTCATATCAACCAAACCATCGACCCCGGAAGGACCGATATAACCGAGGTGCCTCGCTATCCATCATCCACATAAGTAAAATGTCAGGGCTAGTAAAACGCTAACACCACTCCTAGCTAGAAAGGAACGCATGTCCTCCCTGAAGTCCTCTCCCGTTTCTAGTCCACACCGGGGGCGTGAGGCTCGCGAATTAACGCTACACAAAGCTACGCTATATTAATGTCGTGCTCTAATCATCCACTACAAGACTCTGCTTTTCAACAGAAGCCTTAATCATTTGCATCTCAGCATGCCACACAGGTAATTCACGGTATGCAACCGATGTCTATAAATCACACAGAATGAAATCCGATGTTAGACACATATCCATTTACAAGTTCGTTCTGGGTCTGAACGAAACCGGAGGCAACTTATTCCTCTCCCATATGTCCAATACAGGGGAGAGGCCCTCGCATATCCGTCGATCTCCAAGTACATCTGGACAATCACCACTTATTATCTTGTCTTGGGTGTACAGCCCAATCAAGACATCAATAATCATCCAAACGATGTGAAGACCTCCGGTCTTCAACTACCATCTTCATCCTCGACACATCGTCGAATCAGTTATTCAGAATGGGATAAACCCCGTCTTTCCGAATAACTCGCGTATATAATAAACAATTGTTATAAAAACACAACATATGCCACATTCCAATTCAGAATACTCCTTTATTCAAGTATTTTATACTTTGGGAAAGGTTCCCATTAATTTTATCAAAGATAAATTCTTTAAATTTATTCTTTAATCTTCCTTTGGATATCATTTCAATCTAACTAAAGATGCATTAAAACTCCACTTGGTTTTAATCTTCCCAAAAATCAATATTAACGATTGTTTAACTTGGGAAATCATATCTTGTCTTTAACTGGGTTAAAGAACCAATGTCATTCAAAACACGGTTCACGACAAACCTAAAATCACATTCCATTCCATCATCCTTTAACTATAAATTAGCAAGTGAAAAATTCCCTAAGTATTAACCCCGAAGGCCGAAACCAACATCAGATCAATACCCAGGAAACCATTCAACTTAACTAATCTTCAGTTAGTTTCTTATTTTCTTAACTCCATTGGGTCTAAGAACAGTATTATTAAAGGTACCATTCATGTCAAACCAAAATCACATTCCATTAACAATGGAATCTTCATGGAAAACAAATCGATATATATATATATATATAATCGATATAAATTTCCATATCCAACCGATAATATAAATGGAATAACGACAAGGCCTTTTAAATTCCATACATACTAACAGTCTTCCTCTACAGAAGCTTACTTCGATTATTACCAAATCGAATTCCATTCAATTCCAATTTAATATGTTAAATTGGAGAACTTTACTTTGGACATCTCCTTTAAATCTTAACAAAAGATTTATAAATTCCAAATCCCATTTCACTGTAAATCGGGTTAAAGAACGAATGTCGCTAAAACACAGTTCGCAACAAACCCAATTCACATTCCATCAGTCTCTAACCGTAAATTAATAAGAGATCGATTCCCTAAGTGTTAACCCCGAAGGCCGAAACCAAAATCAGATCAATACCCAGGAAACCATTCAACTTAACTAATCTCCAGTCAGTTTCTGATTTTCTTAGCTCCATTGGGATTAAGAACAGTATTATTAAAGATATCATTCACGACAAACCCAAAATCCAATTTGATATTAAATACAAGGCACTGAATAGGAAATATATCGGCTTATATTCAATATCAAATACAATAACCAACAAATATCGTATTCGAAATAAAGATATACATATATCTTTCAAATTTCCATAACAATATCTGTATAATCACGAAATCCAACATCGAAATATTCCGAAAATAATTTCGATTCAAATCCATTCCCAATTTATATATTGGAAATTCTGGTTATTTTTAAAACCATTTCAAATCCAATTTATTTATTTTAAAATAATTGGATCATAATTCTAGTTCAAAACTAGTTCATTTCAATAAAAAAATCTATTTTTATCTTTTTCAAATATGGAGTTTTTCATCCCAATTCTTTCCAAATTATTTCTTATGATTTTACACTAATTATTAATATTTTTAATAATTTTATCAAGGCCCGTACAGTCGATTTCCATAAACGGCCATCGAATTGCACTTACAGCGACCTTTTCCAAATTTGATTTGGATATAAATCCAAATCCAACCTTTAGATTTCAAATATCTAATATTCTTTTGAAAGCTCTTTTCGATACAAACCCAACGTTTCCAGTTTTAGGGGAATCCGACGGTCGGATCTCCCGTAATGTCCATTCAAAGTCAATGATCGAAATTCGCGAACTACCGCTGCGCGGTGCATTCTATTCAGGCAATTATATTATATATAATATATATTTCGTCGATTTCCATTTAAAATGTATTTTATAAATCGGTTTAAATTCGTTTTCAAAACAGTTTCAACTTCATATTCAATTTTAAATCGAAATTGAATATTTCATATCATTAATATATAAATGATAATATTTTCAAAATATTATTTTTTTTGAAATCATTTCCCTTTTTATATTCATTATAAAAACGAATAAAATCGATATAAATATCGTTCACGTCAAAATGGCGTTAATCTAATCAACACAGCTTTATATATTTAAATATTTTCATGTCCATCCCAAATCGGACATCAAAACCATATTTTGATTCTTTTCTGAATATTATTTGAAAATATTTATTATTTTAAAATATTCGTTATTTTAAAATATTTGTTATTTTAAAATATTCATTCTTTCTGAACTGGAATCAGACACAGTCAATTACCATATAATGTGATTTATATAGATTTCATACCCACAGGTATACAACAACAATCAAACACAGTCAACCATCATCCAAAGTGCATTCTACACTGCATAAGCATCAAATATAAATATTTAACGCTTACAACATCCTATCAATCATTCGATCAACATACAGCTAAATATTGGGATTAGTGTATGTCCAATTTCATCCCAATACCCGTGTGGGGTTTCAATCAACAAATTATGAATTTTATTTATGCAATTGGGCGATGTGTAAAATTTATCGTCCCAATCAATATCAGTCAAATCAGTGTACATAAACAAATCATCCGATTTGTTTATGAATATTTATTTTATATACATGTTTAAAATTATATTTTTAACTATAAAAATATTTATTCCATTCCACATCACACAATCAATTTTCACAACACAAACCAACAAACAAACAAACAAGTCGTCCATGGTTTGTGGAAGACGGGTGTCGGGTGCTGCTAAGCACTGTCTGCATCCTAGTATAAATTTCTAACTAGAAAATAAATTAAAGTGAGGAGTTCTCACCTTTGGGTTCCACTCCTCCATTATATATTTCTGAACAGTTCGGATATGCCCAAAATTCCACTGTGACCTTTTCCCGCTGTTCATATATAAAAAATCATATTTTTATCGCTTTATTCCAATAAATAAAAATCATATTTTTATTTCTACTTCATATATTTTTATATTTCTACTTCTTATATAAAGATCAAACTTTTATTTCGCTTCATATAAAAAAAACGAATTTTTATCTTGATGATATCCATATAAAGATCGTATCTTTACCATAATGAAGACATTATAAAAATCATATTTTTATCTATAAAAATCACATTTTCAAAATTCTTCCAAAAAAATAAAAATTACAATTTTATCTCCATTATACATATATAAAAATCGAATCCTTCTATAGCCAATGAATGTATAAAAATCACGTTTTCACATTGTCATTCAAACGATAAAAATCATATTTTTACTTTGCTATATATATGATAAAAATCACATTTTTATATCGTCACTTCATATATAAAAATCATATTTTTATCATCTTAAAAATCCAAACTTTAATCACATTTTTCTATTGCTTTTCATGTATAAATAGAATACATAAAGAAAACTAAAAGAAAGGAAAAGATGAACTTACAATTTGGATTTAAAAGGGGGGTTGTCAGGTGGCAAAAAGGGGGTGGTGGCGCTCGCGTTTGAAGGGAAGGGGGAGGGAAAGAACAGAGGGGTGTCGGAGCAAGAAGGAGAGGAGGTGGCTCGGTGCAGAGGCAGTCATTATTTAAAATAAATCATTTTAAATATTCAAAATTCATCAAAATTGCCAAAATAAAAAATTTAAATTGGCTGGGATTTTCCTCGTTGTTACAATTACCTAGAGCTTAATTCACAAATGTGAAATGTTTCTCAATTTTCAACATTAATACAGTCGTATTCAAACTCTAAGGTAGGCAATTTTTTTGGCATTAAATGCATAATCTTGAAAACTTGATTCGTTGCCATTACAAACAACCGAATCAATGACTTCACAGTATAACATTGGAACACCTTCCATCAACATGTCTTTTTTGGCATTAAAGGTTAAACCAAAAGATTATCCAGTCGCACAACCAAATCTACAAAATTACCTAATTCAAACGTCCATTCATCTCTCACACAAGCTTATCCATGCAACCGTATTCACAGTCATCGCTTCCATTAGGTCATTTTGCAAACATGATTGGTTATCCATTTATGTCTCAAAACTGGCATACTAGACATGTGCGACAAGCAATTTTTCTTTATTTCCATTCAAAGCAGCAACTATGAAGTTTAATAGGATGTTAGTACAATACAAATCTAGAATTTTAGGAACTAGTTCTAAGGAAGGAAACATGCAAATGAGTCACGTTTCAAGTTGTGACTAGGTGGAAGATTTATTTCCAAAGCAGTTACCAAAAGTGTTGATCGAAAATTATAAGATGATAATTGGAATGAAGAATGACAAATGTTTGAGTTTAAGAGAAGAATTTCTAAAGAATGAACTCAAATCATTGATAAAGTGAAGAATTATGCCTATCAAAATAAAAGTGATCTCTATTGAAGTAAAATAAGCGTGGTCAAGAAATGAAGGTCAAGAAATGAAGTTTTTGCGACAGAAAATTATGCTGCGTTTGTATATTCTCAATGACATTAAGTCATGTTAAAATGAGGTTGCAGAAAATTATTGCATTGTGACATAAATTATTTGTGACACAAGCAATATTTTCGTAACGTAAGTTATGTTACAATATATTATATGCAATTTTGTGACGAAAAGTTTCTTTTGCATCTGCACTATTTGTGACGCTGATGCGACAGAAACTACTTTTCCGAAAGATATCTTTCATGACTTAGATCTATTTAGCGCGACGTCTATAAACGCTGCAAAAGGTCAATTTTTCCACAGTGCTACTACTACTATTTTATTTTTTGAATTTGTATAGCGGGAAAACCGATTGAACTCGTAAAACTCACCTAGTGCATATAGTCTTGCCCGCGAGCACCTCATAAATGACCGATTTAGCGTATGCACATGGTACGCTCATAGCATGCTTTTCTAAGATTCGAACCTGCGCCATTGTTACCATTATGCAAAGTCCTTAACCGTTGGGCTAGTGCTACTACTATTTTTAATATCCAAAAATAAAAGATACCTATATAGAGATAGAAGCTAACACGTTCGCTATATGACACATGAAAAAAGTTACATGAGGTGATTCTTCTTGGTATACTTTTATTAGTCAAAAAAATGAAGTTGATGCACGTGAATACAGGTGTACAACAAATGGAATACATATTACATTGGATGTAGAAAGAAAACGCATTGAGACGGTTGCATGTTGATCACTATATCTAATTATATATATCAAGCTTATATGTAAAATATTTGAGATTTTTTTAGCATTTTTGATATTCACTTGGTACTGCATCTTATATTTCTCGTGCTCTCAAGGCATAAGATTTTCAATCTTCATGCTATAAATCATCGTATGTATCATAATATATTTCTTATATGCCATGTTATATTACTATGAAGCTTATAGAAATATTGCGTAAAACTATGATTTGAAGATCGATTTTTTTAAATAACACTGTAACTTGGATAAAATTATATTATCGGATTATTGATTGGTTAACTTCAATATTTCATTTTGAACCTTTACCAGAAAAGCATGACAATCTCATAATCCGATTGTAAAGCATGATTACTACAATGGCAAAGTTATAAAATGAGTTTTTGAAGAAGACAAATGTATTCATTCGAGTTTTGCCTAAATGGATAAGCTTAAAAATTATTGCTACGATAATGTGAGGTCAACCATGCATAAACATGATCTAAATGAAGAAGTCATGCAAATTGCACTTAAGTTTTAAACGAAAAATTCATGAGAATTGCATTTAATCTTATAATAGCTAGCACAAAATAATTTACTTAATAAGAAATGATATAAACCTGTTAGAGATTAACATTATTTCAAGGCAAAATTTGCAACTGTGTTTGAGCGTGATAAAAACGATGTGCACATTAATTTGTCTTACTAAACCTGTAATCACGAAAGATGGTGTCATTTGGTCATCCATGAGTTTTGGCTTAGGAATAGTCCTATGGTGTAAAACAACTTAATATCATGTCAATAAAATTTGTCCAACACAAAAATTTCTTACTACATTATCATTGGGTCTTGCATGATACATTGATTATGAATATATTGCTTGAAGAATGCGCATGGATTGGTTCTATAAATCTTTTTCAACAACAAATTTCGGCAACATTACTTAAATTTTTACAGTTTTAACCAAAAAAATCATGTTTATTTTTTGACATGAACATTTCTCCTATTTTTATGTTGTTGTCTATCTATATGACTATATTAATAATCTGCTAGATGTTTAAAGTAATCAATAAATTTGACATCATAACGGTAATATTGGTAAGACTAGTTTTAACTATATAATAGTTTAAGACTAAGTATAAGCTATTATGAAAAATTCACAAAACACAGACTTGATATTCATATATATTTAGGCATTACAATTCAGTACAACAGCGAGATGGCCCCTAGTTCAAGGCTTTTACAACTTGACGATGATATTGTGGTATATTATCAAAATATAATGCCTAGTCTGGCCACATGTATAAACCTATACTAAACTTTATAGGTATAATTATTTTTCAGTTTACAAGTTATATAGAATGTATAACTCTAGAAAAATGCTGACTACACAATATGACAATGGTATTGAAAAGAATAACCAATGATATAAGATATATGCAGGACCAAAGCCAGGAAATTGATGACGGAAGAGCCGATTATTTTTTCCCTATTGGAACACCGACAATTAAAGCAAGAGCATGGGAAAATGAAATGGCTACTAGCCTAGCATGGATCTATCCAGCATTAACCGTTGGTTTAAAAGAAAATATATTCACATGACAAGAATTGATCATTTGCGGCATTGGTACAAACTTTTTAAGGGTGTTTTTTATGTATAATTTTTAAGTAACTTGATAGTATACAAGTAGTCAATAGTAAAAGTGATACACTCATACTCGTTGCCTGTATGCATACAAAGGATAGTAGGCCTCAATATACCAATCTCACCTTGCTGATTCATCATGGCCGAAGCCCATTCACTCTTTTCCATTTCCTTTGTACTAGTAATGGCATAGCCATAATATATATGTGTATATATATATAGGAGCGATCCGAGACATCCCTCTTTTGTATAATAAAATCAAAGTGTTCATAACAAAGATTAAATGTGATCCATCATTTTTTCGAAAAAAAAAAATTATTGTCAGTTATAATTCAGACATTTTGAAAAGCTTATACAAAGTAATAATAACTACATAATAAGAAATTTTTAGAAAAAAAATGATAGAAGTCTTTATTACTAATCTATGAAACAATAACAGTAGTTACATATTTCCAGTTATATTTAGAACAATAAAGGAAAACAAAGATTAAAAAAAAACTGATCTATGAAATATTCAAAAGAGTTTAATTTATTTTATCGCTTTAAAAAG
Organism: Allium sativum; assembly: GCA_030737875.1. Classification (NCBI taxonomy): domain Eukaryota; kingdom Viridiplantae; phylum Streptophyta; class Magnoliopsida; order Asparagales; family Amaryllidaceae; genus Allium; species Allium sativum. The sequence continues at coordinate 197,507,049 of CM060925.1, read as the reverse complement.
ATGGACGGTTAAGTAGACTTAAAAGAAATATTTATTGCAAAAGGAGTTCCGCTTTTGAAACTAAGAGGAAAAGATGCCTAATAAAAGTCTATTGGTGACGAGTCAGACTGCTTCTGTAACCATAGCAGAATGGTTTACAAACAATTCCAATTCAATTGATTAACATAAATAATCGAAAGTTTGATGAAATAACCAACAAAATATTAAAAATACATATCTAACAGCTTAATTTATTACCATAAATAATTCCTTAAAACACTTTTAAGTTCATCCATTTTGATGCCTGAGAAGAGAGGCATGACGGCACAATTAGTAGTGAAAAAAGGATGGTTAGAGGTGGATACACTTTAGATGACCTTGGTAGCTATGAATGCATCTTTGACTCTTTTAAGGAAATTAGGATAATTACAAGAACCTGGTGGGGATCAAGAATTGCCAACTCATCTACTACTAAAACCATCTCCAGTTTGTTCAGACAACTTGGAAAATGAAGTGTGGTAGCCTGATATTGAATTAATCAATAAATTATAAAATATAAAATATAGACTTGGTTTATAGGATTCATATAGATAGGGAGAGTATTAGAAGAATCATTATCAATAGGTATGTACAGGTATGATATTTTATAAACTAAGGTTGTCATCATCAAAAAGGGGGAGATTGCTGGAGAATGGAGTTTTGATGACAACAACCTTATTTAAATATTAATTGATTATAAAATATATACTAACACTTCTATCTAGAATATATATATATATATAAACATATATAGAATTTATAAACAGAAATTATTACTGAAGATTGTACAGTTTAAAGATGTTAGAGATTCAGAGTTCAGATATATTTCAAGACTCATGAGTATTCAAGATTTCAAGGGTTCAAGATAAATATAGCTATAGAGTCTAGATTATGTAAGACTATGAATAGCACTCTAGGGTCAAATTCAAATTAATTTAAAATTCTGGTTTTCAAATTTGGTTTTCAAATTTTTTTCCTCTCTATTTTATTTTCTATTTTTATTTGATTTTAAACTTAAGTTTTATAAGTTTATACTTTATAAGTTTTATAGATTTATATTTTATATACTTTATATTTATATAGTTTTAAAATCTATAATTTTATAAATATATTTATATAGTTTATATTTATGTTTCTATATGATTTTCTACTTTATAATATTTATTTATAACACTATATTTTAATACAAGAATTTCCAGAATTATATTTATATCAGAACACTTGAAAATTGTTCAAATTTCAATTTAAAACACACACGCGCGCGCACACACACACACACACACACACACACACACATATATATATACATATATATATTGACGTGTGTATATATATATACACACACATGTCGACATATAACGGTCACTTTTTCAAATTTGACAGGAATTGTCTTTTCCCCATTTGTGACGGTTCTAAAACATTGCAGCCTTTCACACACTATAAAAAAGGTTGATTTTGAATTTTTAGTTACTTCTACACTTTCACTCTCTTTCATTACACCATTATTATGATGACCTAAACTTCCGTAGAACGAAAGTAAGGATAATCATAAGAGTATAACATAATTAAAACAATAACAGATCTCAGAAATATAGTAGAACATATAATCATTGCAGCGGAAAGGAAAGTCATCACAGAACATCAGAGTACACAGTACAGGATACACTTAGCAAAATAGATGTCTAAAAACAGGGAAAGAAATAAAGTCTCAATCTCCCAAAATACATCAATGTCCAATACTATCTCAAGTAGAAAATAAAAGATAAAAAGAAAAGATCTTCCAATATCTTCATCAGCAAGCTTTAGTCCAGAAAACATCCCTACCTGAAACCTGTCAATTGGCTGCCCGTGTGGAAAGAGGGCACCCGAGTTTGCGAAGTGAAACAAACCACGAGTCAGTCATGGGACTGGTGTGAGAAATCTTACTATACTAATAATATGGCTAATCACTGGACCACGCCACTAACGCGGAATGGGTTTGCTCCATTGGATTGCCAGTGTATATGTTTTATAAATTTTTAAGTCAAAACAACGCAATGCTTTTTAGAAAATGAAATCATTATAAGACTCAAGTTCTATCACACAATGCAACGCAAACGGAGGATAGAGTTTTACCTTATAATGATCAAAAATGCTTGATGCGTAGAAACTAATATGTTTAATATTATTATTATTATTAGTGCCTAATATGTTTCAAAAATACTTCAAATAAATGTGTCAATCCTAGACGGCATAGTACCCCATCCTACTATATCGCCATATATAGGTCTACAATCAAGATCGTAATGTCATATTGGATGTTGGTTTCCATCATAAGTCAAGGCTAGGAACGATCTCCTTACCGATTCGAGATACTCTAGCAATGTCTCTGGATTCCCCGCACTAAACCCTTGGATCCTGCAGGGCCGGTCCACAAATAACGCTAGTGGATTAGTTATGCCTGAACACACATTTGCCGATCCTATTGGACCTATAAATTGGCCATTGGTGACCAATAAAAATATACGAGGCGCCTCATTCCATCAACCACATAAGTAAAAATGTCGGGCCTTGTAAAAACCCAAACACCACTTCTAGCTAGAAAGAAACGTATGCACTCCCTACATTCCCTTGTCCCGTTTTTGACTCTACCAGGGTGTGAGGCTCGCGAAGTAACGTAATACACAAAGCTATGCCTAAATAGGCTATGCTTTGATCATCATCCACGAGGCTCTGCTTTTCAACAAAAGCCTTGATCAATTGCATCTTGGCATGCCACATTGACAGTCCATACCATGCGATCAATAACTACCAATATATAACCTTCGAGCTCATGCGTCTCAAAGAATGGTGTTAAGCAAGAGAATAGATTCTCCGCCACCATAGATATATATATTAATAGAAATCAATTTAATTACACAGCATGAAATTCAATGTCAGACACACATCCATTTACAAGTCCGTTCTTGGTCTGAACGAATCCGGAGTCACATAGGTGCTCGCATATCTGGACGACCAACAAGTACGTCCGGACAACTACCACTTTAACCCTTTATTGGTAGCTAGCTAATGCCAGGCATCGGTAGTTACGCTTTCGACAAGGAGATCGCCGGTCTTCAATCGCCGTCTTCGATATATTCGATTAAAATCGCTGTAAAATTATTTGAAATGAGTTGAACTCGGTCTTTTCAAATAATTTTTCGAATTATTATCATTTAAACCATTTAATATCGTTAATATTAATTTATAACGATTTTTCGCTATTTTTATTTATTTTAAAAAAATAGCTCAATATAATTAAACGACGCTTCGGGTCGATGGATGGCTCTGGCGCTGTTTTTAACAAAATTTAATTTACACATATCTTAAAATCTAACCGTTGGATTTTGATAATGTTTATATCATCGGAAAGATCTTACCAAAATGGTCCAAACGGTTCCAGTTTTGGGAAAATCCGATGGTTGGATCTTACGGTATAATCGTTTAAAGTTACGACTGCCGAAACGCAAACTACCGCGCGCGATTCTTAAATTCTAATTTATATTTATATATAAATATAAATATAAATCATTTGGCGATTTCCACTATTTTCAATCAATCACATGCCAACCCAAATACAGCCCATATTCATGTTAGAGATTTTATATATGATTTTCATAATTCTACTAACATGATGAAAATGATGATTTGAACTAAATCATGTTTTTAATGACTAATTATTTCCAATGGTAACCAAATTATATTGAAAATATATTTTCTTAATGTTAACACCTTTTGTTGAAACCAAATGGCAAATAAAACATGATTTTAATTCTACTATTTTTATTGTATCTAAAGCAACAATAAAAATCTTGACATTTAAATCTATTCTTTTTATTTCATATAAAATATCAATAAAAATGCAATGTTAAAATCTAGTCTTTTTATTGTCTCTAAAATGATAATAAAAATGCAATGTTAAAATTTATCTTTTTATTGTCTCTAAAATGACAATAAAAATGCAATGTTAAAATCTATTCTTTTTTATTGTCTCTAAAATGACAATAAAAATGCAATGTTAAAATCTATTCTTTTTTTTGTCTCTAAAATGACAATAAAAATACAATGTTAAAATCTATTTTTTTTTATTGTCTCTAAAATGACAATAAAAATGCAATGTTAAAATCTTTTTTTTTATTGTCTCTAAAATGACGACAAAAATGCAATGTTAAAATTTATTTTTTTATTGTCTTTAAAATGACGATAAAAATGCAACTTTTAATTCTAGCATTTTACTACAACTAAAATGTATAAAAATGTAACATTTAAACACTAGCTTTTATTTACATCTAAAATATAAATAAAAATATAACACTATAATCTATTCTTTTATTTACATCTAAAATGTAAATAAAAATATAACTTTTTATTTTATGTTTTCATTTATATCAAAATTGCAAATAAAAAATGTAACCTTTTAATTCATGTTTTTATTTACATGTAAACAAGATGTAACTTTTATTATAATGTTTTTATTTTGCATCCAAAATTGCAAGCAAAAATGCAACTTTAATTAAATGTTTGCTTGCATCTAAATTTGCAAACAAAAATGCAACCTTCTCTACGATGTTAATTTGCATCTAATTAAGAAAATAAAATTGTAACCTTTCTCTACGGTGTTTTTTTGCATCTAAAATTGCAAACAAAAATGCAACTTTAATCTAATGTTTTGTTTGCATATAAATTTGCAAACATAAATGCAACTTTAATCTAATGTTTTGTTTGCATCTAAAATTGCAAACAAAAACGCAACTTTAATCTAATGTTTTGTTTGCATCTAAAATTGTAAACAAAAATGCAACTTTAATCTAATGTTTTGTTTGCATAAAAAATTGCAAACAAAAAATGCAACTTTAATCTAATGTTTTGTTTGCATCTAAAATTGCAAACAAAAATGCAATTTAATCTAATGTTTTGTTTGCATCTAAAATTGCAAACAAAAAAGCAACTTTAATCTAATGTTTTGTTTGCATCTAAAATTGCAAACAAAAATGCAACTTTAATCTAATGTTTTGTTTGTATCAAAAAAAATGTAAATAAAAATTCAACTTCTAATTTCAACATTTTATTTGCATCAAAGAATGCAAATAAATATTCAACTTTTTATTTCGATGTTATAACTTTTTTATTTCAGTGTTTTATTTGCATCAAAGAATGCAAATAAAAATATAACTTTTGATAGGATATTTATTTGCATCTAAATTTGCAAACAAAAATGTAATCCTTTTCTAACGACAATCCAACAACAACAACAAAGGTGGTGATTTTATCAATCAACATAAAAGGTGATGTATTCTATATTGAATTGAAAGTTCTAACTCATTTCAATAACATAAACAAGGTGATGTTTTTATTGAATTGAAAATTCGAATTCAATTCAATAATATAACAAAAATGATACTTTTAATTGAATTAACAATTCTATTTCAATTCAACAATATAAACAAAATGATAATTTGATTGAATTGACAATTCTATTTCAATTCAACAAACATGACAAGATGATATTTTTAATTGTATTGGCAAACTAATTCCATTCAACAAAATTGACCAAAATGATGTTTTTATATTGAATTGACAAACTAATTCAGTTCAAAAAAAATGTCCGAAATGATGTTTTTAAATGAATCGACAAACTAATTCAATTCAACAAAATTGACCAAAATGATATTTTCAATTGAATTGACAAACTAATTCAATTCAACAAAACTGATAAAAATGATATTTTAAATGAATCAACAAACTAATTCAATTCAACAAAATTGACAAAAATGATATTTTAATATTGAATTGACAATCTAATTCAATTCAACAAAATTGACAAAAATGATATTTTAATTGAATCGACAAACTAATTCAATTCAACAAAATTGACAAAAATGATATTTTAATATTGAATTGACAATCTAACTCAATTCAACAAAATTGATAAAATAATATTTTTATATTGTTGATTACACATGATTCACCAAATATTTACAGAGACAAAATGATTTAATTCAACCAACACGTTCAAATCTATGATTATTCACCACCAAACAATAGATCAATCATCATCCAAAATGTCAGAACAAGGTAGATCTAAATCATATCCATGCGATCAATACATAGCAAATAAAATAATTAAATTAATAAAATTATTTGAAAAAAGGAAAAAAAAAGAAATCTCACAGTCGTGTTGTAGATTTGTCCAAAATTCAAACAGCTCGGAATCGTTCCTTTTAAGTCTAGAGTCGTAGAACTCGTCTTTACGATCGCACAGGATCTAAAATCGTTAATTTTCGATGTCGTATGTGTTAGTTAGGATTTAAACAAGATTGATAATAGTTCTAGATTAAATTATTAAAATAATAAAAAAATAGACCTTCTTCCTCTTTCAGTAACAAGCCATAAGAAAAACCCAATAGCTTCAAATCTAGGTCTCCAATTTTTGTGCAAATGGTGATATGGTTTGACGATCGGAGAGTGGGACATCATAGGGGTGTGTGTGGAGCTCATGCGCCTGCAAGGGGGGCCCACTCGGTGGAGTAAGGTGGCTCAATGGCGGTGGGTTTTAGCTCGGTTTTAGGGTGCCATTTCTCGAAGCTCGGGCCACTAGAGAATGATCAAGCCGTATAGAAATGAAGAGTGAGAAAATCTCTACAAATAAGTCTAAAGGAGGAGGGAGATTCGGTGAAAGGATTGGTGGAAATTAGTGGAGAAAGGATGGAGCATTCTCAGCCATTACAGAAAGGGGGCGGCGACTACGTCTTTGTGCATTAGGGTTTAGAGGAAGATGATGTGTATTTTTATATTATTTTATTGTAAATTTTACAAATAAATCCAAAAGTTTTAAACCAATCCAATTTTAGTCCAACCGGAGTTGACCCCACCCAATAGCCCCTGTTCCGGATCCAATGGGCTTAGTCTTGTCAGCCTAAATGACTGTCTATGGCCTGAAATCTTTAATTTAATATTTAAATCAATTAATTCGATCGTATATTTAAATTCACCGGGGCTACATACGAACTCAGAAAAATCTAGAAAAATTATTTCTGGCTTTTTTTTGACGATATGGTTCTAACAAAATTAATTTCGTTGAATTCTGAGACTGTTCGAAAAATGGCCATTTTCAAGTCGATCAGATTTGACTGAAATTGACAGAATACATTTTCGTTTGCCATGCTCACATATTAATTCCAAAAATTCCAGAAAATTAAACTTAACAATAATTTGTCATTCTGGATCCAACAAAATTTGTTCGTCGAAAACGGAGGTCGTTCGAAAAATGGCCTTTTATAGGGCTATAAATTATACTATAGCGACCATCCTGAATATTCAACTGACCATATCTTTTGATTCCCACTATAAAATTTTGATTTTTTAGATTCGTTGGAAAGATATTTTCAAACAGATTTATATATTTTTAGTTTCACTAAATTCCGTTAAATTTTGAATCCGATACATTCGGTCAAAGTACAAGTTTGACTTTTCAAACAGCTGTACTATTTCTAATTCCTTTTGAAATCAAAATAAATATATTCACTCTAACTTCGATTAAAATAAATTTTTAATCGTTATTATTTAAAATAAATTATTTTAGCTATTCAAAATTTACTGAAATAACCAAAATAAAATTTTTAAATTGGTTCGGATTTTTCAGGTTGTTACAATTATTTTCATTATTTTTATGATTTCTACACCCATACTCTGCCAAATTCAATTCTGTTTTCACTAATTTTCTTCTTTATACACTTTCTACTCATTACTCTCTGATTCAAGTGCTATTGAAGAGTTATATGGTTGTTTGTAATTGTTTGGGTTGAGTAAAGGAATCAGTGGTATCCCTTGTAGCTGTGAAATGAAGGACGGGTAATCGGTGGTATCCCTTATAGCCGTGAAACCAATGAAGGTATACTTGATCAAGTGTGTGTGTGGGGAATCAGTGGTATCTAGGGCCATCAATTTCTAACACGACCTAAAACACAACTCGTAACCCACACGAAAGAAACCCGACCGACCCATTTATAAATGGGTCAATTTCGGGTCAACCCACTTTGACCCGTTTAATAAACGGGTTGACCCGACATGACCCGTGAACCCGTTTCTGACCTATCATGACCCGTTTAATATAAAACATATTTTTATTACTCTACAATCTACAATACATAGGCCCAACCCAGTCCACTACCCATTTGTCGCTTTACCCTAATTTACCAATTACGAAGCCGCCACCCATTCAGTCATTCTAATTTCTGCGGTTCTACCTCTTCACTCCTTCAGACTTCAGTTTCCTCTTTCCTTTTTACACCGAGCCATAGATTCTATGATATCCTTCTGAAATCGCGCATCAGATCGAAGAACAATGGTAGCACTAAGAAAAAGCATTGGCAACAGAATCATCTCGAGACTCTCGATTCTCGACAGATTTGACAAGGTTTGTGAAATCTATGTCCTTTACCAAAATTGTGATTGCTATTCACATTGTATGATATAAGTATTTGAAACCAACAAAGTTTTTTATACAAATATTTTTCTTAACGGGTTACATGAATCAAACTTGAAACCCGCACAATTATAGATGGGTCAACTCGAAATTGACCCGTTTAATAAACGGGTTGAGTAGACCTGACCCGAACTCAACCCAAACACGACTTGACTCGACCCGAGAACGACCCAACCCGACCCATTGACAGCCCTAGTGGTATCCCTTGTATCCGTGAAATCAAAGAGGTTGTAATTGGATATTGATATAGTAATAAAACTCTACGCAATCCAACGTTGCGAGGGATTGGACGTCAATTCCGAACCAGTATAAAATTCGGTGTGTTTCTTCCTTTTCTGCACTTTACTTTTGTTTATCTTTGCATTTATGTTTGATTCTATGTCTGTGATTGTTTCTGTGGTGTTTGATTCATATAGTTTATCACATAAGTTTTAGATTTTGTTTAAATTCTCAAAAACACTATTCACCCCCCTCTAGTGTTTGTTTTGCCTTAACGATCCATTCCTCAATCCCTAACAGTATTTATAGGTGGGTTTCGAAGGCGTTAGCCCAAATTTCGTATTCTGAGGAGATGAAAATTTGCATCACGTAAAGATAGCCATAAAACCTAGTTAAAACCAAAATTTCTCATCCCGAAGCCACGTAATTTCGAATCTGAATTTCACATCCTGAGCCCGGGTACAAATTCGCATCCCTATCCTTGTGTCATGATGCAAATTTACATCCTAGGATGCAATGCATTACGAACGTTTTAAACTGCCTTGTCGTGTTCCACATCCAATTCACATTGTCTTCCCCTTCTTTCACTACGTCATAACAGCAATTTTGCAACACCCTACTGCGGATGATTCACAACGGCTTTGAGCCATTGCGAAATAGCAAAGGGCAAAGCCTGTTGCATAACAGTTTAGTATGGTCAACAACCGTTCTACATTTTAGAACGAACTTCACTCGTTCTAAAATCAACTACGTCCTTTAATACACCTTTAACACACACCCCGTTCCCACTTTCTCCTTTTTTTATTCACGTAGAAAAAAACAAAGTAACAAGTGTCCTAGATCTAGAAATCTCGATCCCCTGACCTAACAACAATCAGCCTTTCCTAATAGCAGCCGCCCTCCTACTGATCATCTCGTAATCAACTTTAATCGGCCATCATCTCGCATCTTTAGGTAATGGGCAATCTATCTTTGGCAATTTTTTATGATTTATGAGTATCCATCGTGTTTCACTTCTAATTATCATTTATGATTTTGTATTTGCGATCGTGATTCATCTACGTTAACTTATAGATTCATTTGTTTTGTGATTTGTTTTGTGATTTGTTTTGCACTAATTCATCAATATACCCTAAATTGTTAGATCTCGCATTCTCTTTAACATTTCTAGTCTTTCATTCCTTGATTTTAACTAGGTTTCATTCTTTAGAATTGAGTTAGGTAATTTTATTATTAGCCTTGACATTTGTAGATTGTATTATTGCTTTCAGTTGGGTTTTTTTTCACTGAATAAAATGATGGACTGTGTTATAGCCGATAGTTGGTTTTTTTATTGAGTGAAACTGAGAGTTACGGTTCTGTGTTGTATTATTGTGTTTAATTAACTACAATCATTGTTATGTATGGTGTATATTTCACTTCTGTAGGCCTCTTTACTGCCTGTTTTTTTCTGCTTTATCATCACCTTTTTATGGTCACTATTTCATACATCGTTGATGCATCTAAGTTGTTTGCAAAATTCATCAACTGATCTTCAATTTTGAACCTTTAAACAATGAGTAATGGTTTTATATTTCACATCTATTTGGGAATGATTTACATGTACTAGGCAGTATATGATAACTTGGGCAGAAACATAAATAAGCGAATGCAAATAATTTGTCGTTGTTATTGCTTGAAAGTCGCAGTCTAGTACTCTTTGTGATATTGATATTAATGATTGTATAAAAGTGCTTTTTTTTCCTTTAAATGCTTAAAATTAATGCAAACCCTTTTACACGAACTTTTCAGACTGTATGAAGATTTCGTTATACATATGATATACTCTCAGTTTTGATTAAAGGTTGCAAATGTAAGTGCAGCAGTCTTGTCATTATACAAGGCTTGGGGCACTAAGAAACCCACTTAGAACTTGTAAAAGCTAGAAAATCAGTACCTATGAACGAACTGTTTCTCCTGTCAAAAGGCTAGATGAAATCAAAAATAGCAACCCAGTACTCATTTATTTTAATACCTGTATGAATTGGTTAGGTATATTATTTATACCAACGATGCTAATATTTTCATATTTTGTATTAATCTGAAATATTTTTGTATTTTTACCTGTAGAAAGGTTAATGAAGTTGTATTTATTACGTAAATTACATGATTCAGGTAAGTTAAAATGAAAATCAGTTTGAATGCCCAAAGAGGAAGGGGAAAAAGTTAATTGCGTGAACCTTTGAGTTTTGAAGGGTAGAATGGCTGAGAGCAAAGAATTTTTGACTCCTCTTTTATACTATAGTACAGAGCAGAGGTTATTCATTTGGATCCATGAAATTAAATTTAGTTTTCACTTTAGGTTGTGAAACCCTTAATTCCTATCCATCAACCATTCATTTATTGTGCCACATATTTACTGTCAGCATTCTTTTAGCCATAGCCACTGGATTTATGTAGTGTAAAAATGATTCATTTTTTGTGTGTAGTGATTTTGAGATATCCTCATTATTTATCATAGTTGATTGTTAGAGTCAGATGTAGTAAAGGCTCAAGCATGTCCGACGAACTTGTTCTATCAACCCCGTTTTTCTTAATGCTTCACATATTTTTGTGCCAACTTGATAAGTTGCATAATATTATATAAGTGATGTAGTAATTTCAGGTTTGAGGTTCTTGTGTGTATGTTGTTATGCATTGATGTTTGTTAACCTGAAATACAAATGTTCTGGGAAGGCTATCTCAATGCATGCTTCCATTGAGACTCTTTGTACACTTTTGCCAGGTCTGGAATTCACGTATATGAAAACTATGGTTCATAAATTAACATCTCTAATTATAATGATGTTGGTTTTTTTAATGCTCCAACTAAGTTTGAAGAAACATTTGAGGTGAGCAAAATGACCACATCCCTTGGCTCCAATTAGCAAATAGGCGGAGAAACATAGTAATGATTTGCTCGGTATTTTTCCAGGCAACACCTCGGTCTTGAGCTATTGCAGATTTTTTTTTCCCGTTTATTTCTATAAGTAATTGGTCTAAAAAGTTTGATAAAAAAATTGATATTGAATATTATAGGTTGTATATCTATATTAAATATGCTTCATTGTAATTAACACAAGTATATTAAATTGATCACACGATTTTTCCTGGCAGCTACGAAAGATGAGTGGCAAAGCATTACTTTGGTTTTTACATCGGGCACAACATTAAGTCCAAAAGGAGTAGTGCTGCCTCACAGAATAGCATAGCTTATGGCTGGGCCTGCAGCTTAGCACAACCCAGATTGGGCTCGACCTTATGCGCAATCCCTCTAAAAAAGGTCATTGCATTTTCAACTATTCAGATTTAATCTTTTGTTTTAGCTTAAAATGACATGGTAAATCAATGCACTTGTTTGGGAAGGCCTGATAAATCAATGCATTGGATTTTTGTTTAGAATAGTGTGATAAATCAATGCGTTAGTTGCTAACTGCATATGGTGTCTTTTACTTTGCATCGAATGTGAAACATATCCCTATTTTTATGTACTTCTACTTTGAATTGAGTAAATAAGTATGTAATAAAAGAGAGACAACGAAATAATTATTGTATTAATGTTGGCAGGATATTTCCTACTTCTATTGTGTTTTAGTGTAAAGCAGGCAGGCGATTGTCAAATTTTGGTTTGTAATATAAACCTTGTAAAATTTTGCCATTTTATAATTCTTGCATGTAAAATTTTGCCATTTTATAATTCTTGCATAGTCTCAAGTTTTTAAAAAATACCTTGCAATATTATTTGACCAGTTGGCTTATGGTGTTGAGCGGTGCAATATTATGGGGAATGAACGAATAGGCTATTTACCTTTCTTCCTCCTCTTTACTAAAGCCTTTTTTTTCTTCCGCGTTATTTTTTAAACGAGTAACGACTTAGATCAGAATCCGACAGTTGCTCATGTAGTTATGCGCCTTGAATTGCACCCTTTGTGTCCATGGCTAAACGTGTAGCAATCTCCGTGCTATTCCGCGACACATTTGAACCGTGCATTCATTTTTTACTTATTTCTAGAATCGTAGTTCGTTATTCAGAGTTATATGTCTCCGCTCTTTATGATTCACCTTTGTTTTCATTTTGTTAATTTATTTTTTCTTTTCTTTAATCCAAATCTTCCATCCGACTGCGACATCTCATGAGCAGAACCGGCCACATTTTTGCAAAAAGTACAACCATGCTGGTCATTAGTGTTACTTTGAAGCAAATTCAAAGTAATTGAATTATTATTTATTAGGATGCAGTGGCATATATTGATCCTTTATCCATCCTAATTTTTGTCATGTACTAAACACTTGTTCTATTGATGTTCAATCTGATACATTTCATTTTATTGTGTGGTCCTCTTTTCATATTGATTAAAAATGTTTCAGAATTTGTTTATCTGGATGTTATAGTCCATATATTTTTGTTTATAATGACTGGATTTTGCTATAATTACGGAACATTAAACTTTCAAATGTTAATCCTTTTCAAAGGCAACCATGTCAGGGTCAGAGTGGGATAAAAGATGTTATATTGTTCAATTTTTTTGCCTGTAACTTGTAAACCTTTTGAAAGTATTTGTTAAATAAATCTGTCAGTTAGTTTTGTGAAAAATTATTTCTACTGTGTGTCGCATCTTTGCCATAAATAAATGCACTACATAGATTATATTATGTGTTAAAACGTGCTATATATGTATTTTCTAAAGGTATTTTATGCACTATATAAATTAGTTTTGTGACATATATGCATACGGTTTAGATAATATTCTGTCTCGGGTCTTACCTGCGTTGTGCAACGAATATAGACATTCTAGGTTCTATATGCATAATGATTTTACCTATTGAGTAACAATAATTCTAGTTTTTATTTGTGACAAATCAAATTTTATACCTTCTTTTGTACGTGTAATTGTGTTTTCCAAGTTACCATCCCATGTTTTGCATTTTTATTCCTTCGAAATGCTTTGATTTACGTATTATTTGTAAGAAAATTATGCAAGTCCTATATATAAGTCGGGCTATGCGCTAGTGGTTTAGTTTTGAAATTGAATCAGTTATGGATGAAACGTAATAACAGGGGTCTTCTCCGTTGAAAGAAAAGTTCATTTTCATTATAATTTTGTTTTAAGTAATTAATGGGATAATTTCATTTTTTATCCAATGGAATTTCCTTGTGTTTGGGTAAAGGTTATAAACAAAATTTTGATATGATCTTCGGTGGTAAGCCTGACTTTCAAATGATGGTTTGTGTTTCTTCTTACCATTCTATATCATTGTGTCAAAAAGATTATTAACTTTGCTGGTTAAATGGCTCGTTAGTTGATAATTAGTATGAATATATGTTCATAAGTCTTGTAAGAAGAAAAGATAAATTAATAATAGTAACCGATAGAATAAAAATAAATTTGTAAACCTATATTATCATATTCATTTTATTAACTTTGTCAAAATGGTAGATACGAATGTTACTTGGTTTAAACAAACGTAGCATCAAATTAATGTGGTGTTAAACAATAGAATATGAGACACATATAGCATTCAGTAAATGCGAAAGAATGGTGGAATATTAGACGGGACGGGAAAAAGAAACATGTATAATAATAGACAAAAAATAAGTTGTTGGAAAAAATAAATTGAGGTTTGCAATAAAACTATAGGTGCAGCAAAACAGTAATGCAAACTGAGTGTAAATAATTTATCGGTAATGAAAGATGGTAATATGAATCAACTGGAGTCGTTATTAAAGCAAATAACATTAACTAGCCCGATAACTTGATTTCTATCTTCTGTAAAACAAAAGCTTCTCATTTCCGCATCAAATCTTATGTACCTACATTTCATGGTTCGTACACTGAGTTCAAGTTACAGGGAAAGAATTTAATTATATAGTGTACACGGTTTGCAGGTAGCGCCCATCAAGTATGAGAGATTATTCAATATCAAAGCGCAATGCTGCAATTTATATAACAATACAGTGTTGGTAGGAATTAATGTACTAAAGATTTCACTTTTTATACATAATCAGATGGAAACCAATATCCACCAGACATGTAAAGAAACGTAAAAAAGTGCTGAGTAATAAAATTAAAAGGATACCACGTCAGTTCTAAGGCTGTCATTTATGAAAAATAGTAGACATTCAAAATTAACTTCCCTCTAATTATTCAAAATTGAATGTTCAAATAACTTAAAGTAAGATAATAGGATGTTGTATTTCTGTGCGTTAAAACAACATTGTGCATCGACATTTATGTTCAGTCGCTATGTACTCAACGCACACGTGTAACAGGTATTTAATTACAGAAAACAGTAATTAGGATGTCCTTAGTTTCTTGCAGTTATAAAAGGAGGAAAAAAATGATTGTCGTTGATCGCGAGCGGAGAATGGATTTACATAGCAGCATTAAATTTAAATTAGAGGAAAAAAGTTAAATCAACGGTATCTCCACATGGCAATGTCAATTTAAGTAGAGTAATTATGGTAAAAAAATTAGGTGCGGCATATAAGTTTATGAGATTTTCGTATAACTTTTACAGTACGTTAACTCGGTAAAATTTGGAAGATGGTTGGTTTGAGATATGCTGGTAAATAAATAAAGTTGTGAATTATAGTAATAACCGTAAAACCAACTCGTGGACATGCCAGCGAAAGTAGATGTGAACGGATATGGAAAAATGGAAGAAAAAAATGAACCGAACAATACATTGGCTGGTCACTGTCAGAACTGCGTTTGTATACAATCAAGTATCAAACAGTGTTGTTTACAACCAGATGTTCCGCTGACCTGAAGTAAGAGAACAAACCAATGTGAATGACAAAACCAAGATTTATTGAAGCATAAAGGTTAATTGTTGTGAACAGGATGACCGAGTAATACGTGAAGACAAACATTTGCAGTGTGTATATGGCATGTAGAAATGAGAATGCAGTGTAGTTAGATGGGTATGTGACCGTTGAACGGAAGCCGGACACGAAACATTTTAAACCTTGTCATGTGAAACATTTTTTTGAATGGATTTTGGATTTCCAGTGGTATGACATAAAAATACAGTGTATAGAGAGTACAATATAGGATCAAACATGTCATCTGCAGTAAAATAGTGAATGGTATGGGATATGCAGAGGTCCATCTTAGCAAACATATTACGGAATCGGTTACCAGCACACCGTGTTTGGGAATCCATTTATAAATCTGTTCGTTTCAATCATGTAATGGGGATGAAATCAATATCAAACTTAAATTCTATAGAAAATAAAGAGCACATTTGTTGTCACATATTATCGGTAGCCGAGGTGGAGGGATATAGATGGTTAATAGAATACGTTTTTTTATATTATATTATATTTGGAAATTAAAAAGTAAGCATTAAAGCAGCAGGCTGTTGGTAAGTTTTCAGACATTGAAATCATTGGCTTAGCATAGGGCAGCCTGGGATTTGTTTAGCTTTTTTTTAAAAAAAAAAATCATCTAAACAATGGTTTAGCATAGGGTAGCCTGGGATTTAAAATTTTCTTGACCCGACCTTAAATATGCTTAGTAAGCACGATTAACAGCATGCAAGTATAATCATATAGTATAAACATTTAAAAATTGAAGAAAATTGTTGGGCCACAAACAAATATGTAGAATCCTTAATGTACAGTAAGGTGAACATTTGGAAACATAAAGAAAGCAATTAAGGTAATGCATCATCCAGTTGCATGTGTGCTTTATCCAATTTCCTTTATCATTTGCTTTATTTTTCTCATTCTTAGCATTAAACATTGATTTTATAATTATAGCATGCTGGAGCTCGTGATGATAGTGGAAAACCCATCATAAGAGATTTCTACAATAGTCCGCTGACTGATAGGTTTGTTCTTCATCAAGTAAAATAGAATGATTATTGAAAATGTATGATATATTGTTAGTGTAAAGGTTCAGGTTAAGTTATATCCACTTCAGTGTGGACTTTGGGTCTTGGACCATTTGTATTTACCTTTTTTAAAAAAGGATGGACATGTTGTTTACACTAAATAAGGTAGGCCTGTTATACCACTTAAAGGCCCTACATTAGACACGACCATTTATTTTTGTCAAATAAAAAATAGTTGAAATTTTGTTTGATTCTCATTCCAACCCATTTATTTTTATGTTCTTCTAAATTGTTTGAAAAAGGTGAGATTGACTCCAACGTAAATTTAACTTGCATATTCTTACTTGTACTTAATTTCACAGGTTCTCAAGAAGAAGAAGACATACATGGAATAGTACAAAGCTGTGCTCTTATATATCATGAATGACATGCTTAGGAGTGAGAATCAATGTAATCAATGTTTCATATCAGGTAAACATAATTATGCCAATATGGAGGAAGGCTTCCAGACAATGAACTATGTACCAATTAAGGATAAATATTCGCATTGTACTATGAACTTAGTATGCTTGCGAATCTATGTACAGAATAATATGCTTGTGAACTATGTATTGTATTTTGTAGTATTTTTATTGCTATTGCTGCTGTAATATGAAGTGTAACATGTCGTTGTAATTTCAAAACTTGTTCAGTTTGGTCTTTGTGTTGAATATATGAAAAATGTTTAGTTTAATGATCTTTCTTTTGTGATATTATGTTAAATTTGTAAATTTTTGCATTGAGTATGAAAATTAAATGAATTTGGCATCATAGGAGAGACCAAAAAGGTAATTTCTTTTTTTAAAAGAGATATACCAATTCGCAACGGCTATAAGCCGTTGCTAAATGAAAAACTGCAACGGCTTTGAGCATTTGTAAAACCATATTTTTGCAACGGCTTTGAGCTGTTGCAAAATATAAATTAGCAACGGCTCAAAGCCGTTGCTAATTTTTTGCAGCCCCAGATTTTGCAACAGCTCAAAGCCGTTGCTAAATGATTTTGCAACGGCCCAAAGCCATTACGAAATAGCATTTCTGGTGTAGTGTTTGCATCACACATGAGAGCATGCGGTTCGCCGTCGAAGAACTCGATCGTAACCCCTAGAGGGATACGAAATTCATATTCCGAAAGGGGATACGATGTCGAGCTGGGCTTAAAGGGAAATAGAGGCGATGCGATCTGGGTTGTGGGATGCTTAGTCGAGGTGAAGCCCCTAGGAGGCGATATATTCCAGGTTGTGGGATGCGAAGTCGTAGAAATAGGGGTCGTGTTGGTGGAGACTTTTCCCGAGCAAGCTTTGTGCCGAGGGGAATTTGCATCCCTTGGGGATATGAATTTGTATCCGAGTTGGATACACATTCATATCTTGGGGGATATGTATCTACTGCGTTGGCACCATCCTACCGCCGAGTTGATCCAATGATTTCGATCGACTGGGATTGAGTTCGCCAAGTTGCCAGGTAGAGTTGCGCAAGCAATTTCAAGTGATCTACACGGTGTGTGCAAGCCTTTCTGAGCGATCGACGCACGTTTTCCATATGTGACCGGATTGATGCTGATTCCAAGAATGAAGTATGTTTTAACTCGATTCCGAGCGTGTCGCGACTTTAGCTAAATCGTTTTGTGTTTTTTCACGACGTTTTCGAGACTCGAGCGCGTCATTTGTCATGAACTTGACATGTGACTGCTTTAACAAAAAAACGCGTCAACAATTTATTTATTTGATATAGGTTGATAAGGAGTCTTTTACATCCAGTTATCATATGAATGTTTTTTAATAGTTCTTATTATAAACTAAATCGACAGATGAGGTTGCTAAAGTTGTAATCTTAATTCATTTTTGGCCGGACATACAACTAATGCTGGCATTTCTTATTGTTTAGTTTACAATATAATGGTTTTTTTTATAGCCATAAAAATATCAAAAGAAACTAGTGATATCAAGTTAATATTGAGCGTAACTATGTTGGAGTCAAATTTATACGCTAAGAATGTAAAGCTCTTAGTTGAAAATTATGTAGGCACCTGTTGAGATGACAACTAATTCGGTTGAAAGCAAATAGCTTGCAGAACTTTATGTTGCGGTTAAAATTAAAGTTGGGGGTAATATGAAGTGCCAAATGTGATATTTTTTGTTTAAACTAACCCTTTTAACTGTTACATTAGATTTGTTTTTGAATACATTATAGCACTGATAAAAATATCTTTAATAATATTCCCTAACAAATCCTTCAATACTATGTAGGCTTTCAATTGTGAAAATTTTAATATTTTTCAAAAAACAATCAAGGCTATGGCTAGTTTTGGCCTTTATCTATTTAGTGGGCTGCTAGTAGGACCAAAATGATTAGTTAGCTTTAGATTATTGTCACCAATATATTTTACAGTTATCATTCATTTTATACTTGTTTGATTACATGTATAGATTGCAGTTGATTATTTGTATTTCATATCTGATGTTTTACTCCATCTCTGCTATGTTAAGTGAAGTATGAATTATGTCTTTTTGAATGTTAAGCATATAATAGTTTATTGAATCATTAGGGAGAACCTTGTTACCTCTAATTTTCTTTATTTCCTTTACTCTGTGTTGCACCGGTTATTCTATTAATTCGCTTTCAATTATCAATAAATCATCATTAATGATATCGTTAATAAAGAAAAATAAATCAACCTTATTTTTCTCTTAATGCTGCAATATTAGCAAGGAAATATGTTTATTGCTTGAGTTTAAGAAATATAAACTAGGTTAGTCCCCGTGCGATGCACGGCTGAAAATATACTTTAGATTAACTCATTTTATATACTATAAATAATATATTATTTTTAAAATGATTTAAATTAATTCATTTTATATTTAATTCAGGTTACACGTACAATTAAAAGGTTATTCAATAATAACTATTTAAATGCATGAAGATTACATAGATATTTTTGGTGTTAAAGATAATACAGTACATTAAATAAAAAGACTAAGATATAATAATATTGACTTGAGAATATTTTCGAAGGATAAAGCAGTGAATGGTTCTAATATTAGTACAGTCTCATGGGTTGCACAACTGCCTTTAATGAAACATCCAACAAATACTACACCAAATAAATTGAATGTCAAATATTGCTTCGGTTTAGATTAAACCAACCTAGTTAACTGTTACGCTAAAAAAAAGTCTATTAATATTGTTTGAGAACTTCAACGATCAAATTGTAGCTCAACATCAACACAATTCTATGCAAACGTTACCTTATTCATAATTCTTCATCTATTCAATATTTTAGTCATAATTTGAGAACTTCAGCGATCAAAATGTAGCCCACTATCAAGAAAAATAATACCATCGTAATTGGCTTCATCTGTCCCATTTGATACCCAAGCAGAGCAAATAAGGGAGCCAAGCGCTAATATATCTTGTTTGAGTACATCAACATGTTGAAAGCTAAAAATATCGGTACATGCACCACATTAGGAAACAATTACAACTTATGGAGCATACATGTGAAATAGATGAGTAAAACCATCTAACAGTGGTCTTGGTCTTAAATTTACAGCTTTTCAGCCCTAAATTTTTTTGGCTGAATGGACGTAACAGTACATAAATTGTTAGTGCAATTTTAAACCCACATGAAAAGAAAATTATTGCCTGTTCAGGGAATATTTTTCCTCTTGTATCAGTGGTGTAGGTATTTTGCCTTGTCATCAAAGATCATTAATAAATTTCTACAACAATAAGTGATTAGATGGTGATTATATAGTACTATTATATGCTTTCTCCTTTAAAATTAATCGGTTAAACAGAAAACAATATCTTCTCAAAACATGCATGGCTGACCATTTTCATGTACTGGAAAAGACAAGAAATGTACTGGAAAAACACATAAGAAATGTACAGTAAAATGTAGCCTTACATGGCAACATCGAGCTGCCAGCATTGATTTGAAAAAGCATTCGGTCATATTATATGACTCATATATATGCATTTGGCAGCTTATTTTTTTTATTATTTGTTTTCACATGATAATCGATCCCCAATAGCAACTCAATCATATACAATTCATAAATCCAATCTGGTAAGGAAACCATATGCAAAGCAAAGAGTCCTCAATTCTTATATTGTCCAACACAAACTATAGACAAACATAAGATACCATCATTCAACTCAGCGAGTTCTGTTGGCTGCTGGTTTACTTGACTGAGGGTTTTTAGCCCTTGTAAAATCAACCAAGTCTTTGAAAAGATCATCCTCGGTTTTGGCAGGGCTACCCTTCTTACTGTTACTGCTACCACCGCAACTTACTGGGGAAGCATCATCTCTAGCATCATCATCATCAATTAGACCTAAATCGCGTTGTTAGCTCATGTATTACATTAGTATAATAAAGCTCACCGCTATAATTCAATAGTCAGACTTCTTATTTACCTAAATCGCGTTGCCAAGAAAAAGACTGGAACACTACATGTTTATTCATCTAAATACGCATTGTGAATTGCAAATGAGAGGAGAATGAAATAGTGAAACAAACCTGAATGGTAGGTAGACTATCATGTCCATTCTTTTCTTCATCACATATAATTATAACCTACTCAGAAGGATAGGAGTGATGAATTCAGATCATTAGAAGTGATGAATTCATATTTTATTACCTCATTATCCCTGGAGAAAAACTGAGGAATAATACATTACCATATAAGTTAGATTGCGTTTCAGGATAAAACTTGGTATATTCATCCTTGATGTCATCAACTCTGTTAAAGAAAAAAATAGAAAATATTACGCTAGTCGAAAACAACTCTGATTATATGTTTATATCATATCGTATTGTGCTGAATAGATACAAAATATAGATAAAAATGTAACATAATGATTCTTCATCATTGAATTGCACTCTGTTTTCCGCCTTCAATATAAGCCCAAAATGATCCAACAGTTTTGACCTTATGTGCCCCAGATCATTCTACATTTGTAACTAAATAGCTTCTTACATATTTCAGGTTGATGATATACCTACACCAAAGTCAATAAAAATGTTATTACAAATTAGGCCAATTAAATAATTTATCACATCAGTTATTTCTCGGAAAGCGTGTAAATTTTCAGATCAACATTGTCTCATGGTGTAGATGATAATGAATTTTGATGCCATATCCCTGGAGAACTCCTTAATATTACTGTTATTTAAACTTATCATTAATCTTATGGGAAGGATAATCTCATTTCAAACAACATGATAAATGACTTACATACGAAGAAAAGCTAAAGATAACAAAGAATCAAAGCGAGCAACCAGCGACTACTATGTTGAATTTAAGAGCCACTTCGTGATAAATGCCATTGCATCACCATGATAAACAAAGAGAACATGGCCACAAATTATAATAAATTAAATGAACCTTTGAAAATTATGTTATACTTGTTTATAATAAATGGAGAAAGGCTTAAAAGAAAAACAACCTTAAATTGTTTGAGTACTAATCAATGTGCTAAAAGAAAGATCAAACAGTGAACCTTCCTAATAAAAAGCGACATCAAAGCCTTTGCTATGGCAGACAAAAATAAAAACAGTTGTAAGATGCTCTACCATGCCAGTTAGATTATTCAAATGCAATTATGACTATGCAGCTACAAAGGAACAAACACTAATAAAAATTTATATAATTAAAATTTATACAATTTAAGTGGTATAAGCTCCACATTTAGATGGAAGAATAAGTTTCTTCTAGCAAAAAATATACTCTCTTCCTGCATTATAACAAATCTACCAAGCCTTTGTTTCCAATTTGGAAGGTCATAATTTTGTTAAATTGTCATTTTAAAGAGTAAATAATATTTTTACTATTATTTGACCGCAAAAGTAATGTGGTACAACTGTAAATATTTGATGTGAAAAGCAAAAGCGTAGATCGTCCAAATATTCAAGTTTACATCTTTGAGCAAATTATAATGTAAACTATAGAAATTACGTAAAGTATAGAAAGAAACATATACCTCTTTAATCACAATACACAAAGTATATGATTAACATTTTGATGACGCTTAGAAGTGCACCTGTAACATATGAGCAGATGAACACATTAATATTACGAATTACTACCATAACTTTCATGGAAAATGAAGATTGTACTTTTGCAAAGTAGCATCAGCAACATTCATGTGTATAACTTATTCACTTGATCCCTCTTTTGGTTTCTAATATATAAAATATCGCAGCACTTTCTATAACATGAAAAAATGGGTAACTCCATACAAATTACCCCAGAAACCCAATGAAATAAAAGCTTATGCCAATGGTTGTCTGCACAACGAAAATGGGGGAAAAAATCAAGTTAGAAAACAAATCAAAACTCTTGTTAGAGAAGTGGGATTTTTTGTTAATAGATAATACTCAATTGACAAATAAATCTAGATTTGTTTGTTCCTTACTGGGCATGTCACTTCACCATGAAGAGTCAATCCATCCATTGATTTAATATTGAAACTAAAGTATTAAGTGAAGGCACAAAATAAAACCATGGAAAAACATTTGTAGTTTTCACATGGAGCAATGTATTTACTGAATTGTAAAAGGAATATAAGTAATTAATGTTTAATCTCAATCAAATCAGTAACAATTTAATTTATATTCTATTAAGTGAATAAGAAGTATAAAGTTAATAATATGAAAGTAATTTTAGAAAATAGCATTGAAATACTGGTGTACAAATCCATTATCCTATTGTAACATTGTAATTAATTTGAAAGTTAAAAATCTATAGAAACAAACTGATATACTCCCTTCGATTCACAATGTAAGAAGTTTTAAGAAGTTTTTTTTCTTTCAAAATGTAGGATGTTTAAGCATGTCATTCCAACTTTATCCCTCCCATGACAAATGATAGAAACCCAAAGTTTACTTTATAATTATTTTTTATACATGAAACGTAAAGTGGTTGATGGGAATAAGAATAGTAGTTGGCATGTATGAAAAGAGAAACTAATGTGTAAGACAAAACTAATTACGTATAGGGTAAATCTTCATCTAATTTTTCCCTTAATTCTTGTGCAAACCTCTAAAACATCTTACATTATGAATCGGAGGGAGTAGTAGACTAATTGATGATCAAGTTCAAAAATAATAAAAAAATAAGAGATGCATAAACTATCATCCAAATGGAGAACAGATTGTTTAATGAATCGATTATTGAATCAATTGTCAAGTCACAGATGTTAAGTTTACAATCTGAAATGGCATTAAAGAAATTGAGCTTAATAAATCCATTAAATAAATGTAGAACATAAAAGTTTTCTCATCTCACTTAGTTTTACTATGTTCAATTCATGAAAAAAAGACAAAGTTGCACATAAGACAAAAATACTTATTCTTAGCATGCACATAAATTTATCAAATATGAATCAAATCGTGCTTATGCTCCTATTCAGGAATGTTTTCTAATTCTGCTCCTTGTCTCCATATTTCTTAGCTTAGGATACAAACAGGTGATACCTAACTTATATTTAATACCAGTATAGATTAGCAAAGTATTCCCATATTACCCATAACAACCTTGTTGCAAATGGCAAATACAATTTAGATAGCAGAATAACCATATTCCAAACATATTTATCCTTGAGAAACTTTATTCATATGTAAGATTTTTCCTTAAAACTGGTTATCAACGAACACTTTACTAAGCAGCCTGCTTATCAATGGTAACAGATGAACAAAAACAGAAATAAATCATACGAAAAAAATGAAAGAAAATGTAAATAAGGGACATCAGAAGTTTATACATGATCCTACATTCAATAAATTAGCTTTTTAACAAAACAATGCAAAAACAATATTACGCACCCACACAAAAAAATACCATACACAGTAATTTTAGCTAGGTCCTTTAGGCAAAATGATACATACATATAAGTTCATTTTGTTTTGAACCTGAGACTTACAACTGAGAAACATGTTGCATATTCAATAGAAAATAGGCTAAAGTGTATTTCTGCATGTGTAAGGATGGTAGGTTTTTCCTAGAGCTGTTATGGTAATGGTAACCGCTACCGATACATGAGAATCACTACCGTACCAGTACTACTGGTAAGTCAGAAATAGCTACCGATAATTTACCGTTACCAATGGTAAAATATTCATTGGTATACCGATAAACCGGTATACCGTTGGCTGGTAATGGGAAATTTACCAGTACAACAAACATTCAAATTTTGTTGCACTAAAATTTGAAAAAAAGCAAATATCTTGTTTTTTATTATTACTCTATGATATTTATATTAGTATTACAACGTGTTTTAGTTGACATCTAAGTATTTCTTAATCCATCACCGCTTATTTACAATAATATGAGATAATAACATTTATAATCTCAAACTTTGAGCCTTACAAAACTTAAAAATGATAAAGAGTTGAAGAGAAGGATTGAATGATGGAGCCCCCATATTATCACAAAACCAATTGGCAATGTGAAGGGGGAACTCCTCATATATTAAGGAAGATTAGGTAGACAAGTTCCCAATGTGGGACAATTCCAACACGCCGCCGCACGGCTAGGCATACATATGTCCTAGCACGTGGATGAATGGGATGACGTGGGGCAGATTATAAAGAAGAGTTTTGGATCAACGCTCTGATACCATGTTAGAGAACCCCGAATTATCACAAAACCAATTGGCAATGTGAAGGGTGAACTCATTATAGTTATACATGATTCATTTTACAAATTCCCCAATGTGGGACTTGTCTCAACACGCCTCCGTACGTGTGGCATATCATGAGCCTAACACGTGGACCTTTATATTGGGTGACGTGGATAAGTGTGGCATTGTGGGCACGAATTAAACCCGCTCTGATACCATGATAAAGAGTTTAAGAGAAGGATTGAATGATGGAGCCCCCATATTATCACATTGCCAATTGGTTTTGTGATAATCCGGGGTTCTCTAAGAAAAAAGAATCATCATCATAAATAATACTACGAAATCTTCTTAAAAACCACGACGTATCATTAATAGTGTCTATGGTTAAGGTTTGATCTAATAATGAAATATAAATTTAATATGGTTGGTAAATTTACCGTCACCACTGGTTTTGACTTTTCTTTACCGCTATATTTACCGTTAACAATGGTAATTTACCGTTACCATAGCGATAACATTGGTAAACCAAAGTGGCTCAATTTTTTTAACCAATTATTTGGTATTGGTATGGTACTGGTAAATTTACCATTACCATAACAGCCCTAATTTTTCATGTGGAGATTAATCAAATGAATATAATTTCTAAATAGAAGCAGGGACAAAAAAGGCATCCTTGGTAATAATAATTAATAAGTGCATAACAGGAAATGCGTTTACAAATTGTAAACGATACCTTTAACACAGATGGCAACGGTTCAATAATAAAAGGCAAATCAAACTGAAATTTAGATATGCTTGTTTCATCAATATTTTAGGTCTATCGCTAACTGAAAATTAGGTGTAAAATCAAATATCCAAATATATTATTATGCTTAATATGTGAAGAATCGAAATTATTATATCAACCATTAACATAAATAGAGTTTAAAAAAGTCAATACAATCGAAGAATAGTAAAAACTAACCACCAGGTGCATCGTGAAATCATAAGATCCAAAAGTTGTGTGTGTGTGTATATATATATAATTCAGACCTATATACGTTCTTAAAGAAAAGAACACAAAAATAGAAGAAAAAAAATAGAAAGGAACAGACACGTTAATCGTAGTGAAGCCCCTTAGGCAAAATGATAAATACATGTAAGTGTAGTTTGTAATGAAAATAAAACTCAGCTGAGAAACATGCCATTTATTCATTAGAAAAAACGGAAGTTTTTTTTTCTACATGTGCAAGGATGGTATTTCTTCCCATGAAAAATAATCACGTGAATACAATTTCTAAATAGAAATAGGGTGAAAAAGGCATCCCCTATAATATCAACTAGCAAGTAATATATAATAGGAAATATGTTTACAAATAGTAAATAATACCTTTAGTGCATAAGCCATCAATTCAAACATAGAAGGTAAGTCAGAATGAAATTTAGACTGCTTGTTTCATCAATATTTAGGTCCGTCTCTAATTGGCATCATCCGCAAAATCAAGTATCAAAATATAGTATTATGCTTTATATGTGAAATATCAAAATTATCATATTAGTCACTGACATAAACACAGTTAAAAAAATGTCAACCAAATTATAAAATAGTAAAAGGTAATCACCAGGTGCATCCTGACATCAAAAGGTTCAAAAAATTTGAAAAAAAAAGAAAACAAATGAACTCAAATTCAGACATATAGATATTTTAGGAAGAGAAAAAAATACAAAAATAGAAGGAAAAAAATAGAAAGGAAAAGAAATTAATTAGAAAATCAGACTATGACAATGCTGCAACAACAAAAAAAATTATCTGCTTATTATCTTTCAGTTAAGAATTTTAAATACAGGGAAAATGAATTATAGGAAAGAGCAATATACATCACTATAATAGTGGTGCAATTGATCTATTTATTAAAGTTAAATCTGGCATTTTTATCTTTTAAATTGAATTTCAAAACCGTGTAATAAGCATAAAACCGAAAATAGAAGACACTTTCCACTTTTACATTATACATAATAAGTCAAGGAGGGAAATCAATCTGAATGTATAAGTAATGCAGTTATTGTCATAGTAATAAAATTAGATATATAAGTCACATCACAAAAGAACTGAACTTTCACAGAAGATTAAAAAGGAAGATTTGATGATAAAATCTACAATTTTTGACTTAAAAAACAACAAATACCAAATAAAAACTAATATAAGAGGCATAAATCCATACTTTAAACCTGAGGAAAAATATAAGATATTTTCACCAAAGCTTTAAAAACAAACAGAGAAATAACTCAAAACATATTCACCAAGAACACAAAAATGCATTTAAGAGTATAATAAGCATCGACTCTTGATGCCTCTAACTTTGCCATAGCTCAAAACCCAAGAATTGTCAATCATAATGGATAAAAGGTGGCAAAACATGCATTGCCAAAGAATGGGCAAACATGCCACAGTTACTACCAAAAAATGGATAAAGGATGGTAAAACATGCGTTGCCAAAGAATAAGCAAACATGCCATAGTCAAGTTTTTTTTCCTTCTTTATAAATAATCTGTAAATCATGCCAACTTAACAGTCAGATGTATATAAGATAATATCATGTTCATTTGTAAATCATGCCAACTTAACAGTCAGATGATTAAGATAATACCTTGTTCATTTCTAAATCATGATGGAAATAAATAAATAAATAAAATCCATACTGACATTTTTTATGTGCCAACTTAGAATTCCATTGTCTTTGACTCTGGATCTCCACTGGCTGTTCCAACTGGTAGTGCAGCACAAACTTAGCAAAAGTAATAGCCTGCAGTAAAAAAACAATAATACAATTGAATTCCAGCAATAAAATTGACCACAACCTATAAGATAATACCGTGTTCATTTGTAATTCATGACGAAAATAAAAAAAATTACATACTGACATTTTTTGTGTGCTAACTTAGGATTCCATTGTCTTTGCCTTTGGAGCTCCACCGGCTGTTCCGACTGGTAGTGTAGCATAAACCAACAGCTTACAGTAAAAAAATAGTTATACAAACCAACAGCTTACAGTAAAAAAATAGTTATACAAATGAATTCCAACAATAAAATTGAGCACAATCCAAACCCTAATACACGCTATTCACCTGATTGCCTCTTCCAGTATACCCAAGAAGGCAACAATTGAACCCAGCCCTTCTCCTAAATAGATTGTGAATCTCACGGGCCACGACGTCATCAGGAATCCCGATGTGAAGTGAGCGCTGATGTCGGATTCGATTTAGGGTTCGTGTGTTGACAGTCAGCGAAACAACTCTTCTTCGATTTAGGGTTAGGTTGTGTAAAATAAAATAGTTAAAGACAAAGATGAGAAAAGATAGGGACTGAGGAAGGAGAAATGGCCGTCATCATATCTCACTAATAATTTAATTATACTGAATGAAAAAGAAGGCTCCGCAGTTCTCTAGAAAAGTCGGTAAATAGATTAAAGAATGTACCTCAGATAGCAGATTTTTTTAATTATTAAAATGGTTGTGCATCTTGAAAATCAAACATAGCAATAATTATAGGTGTTTTTTATTATTAAAAAGTAGCTTGTGTCTTGTCTAGAAACTAAATCCAGTAATGATTATAGGTGTTTTTTTAATTGTTGATAGCATTACTTTTGTCCTGTAGCTTTCGTCCTGTTATGTGTGAGGAGTGAATGAAAGGGAATTTATTATTATTATTATTTATTAGTAGTATTGTGGAGGGGAAAGGGTCGGTTTTGAAGGGAATATTATAATTTATTATTGGTGTTGTGGAGGGAAAAGGGTGGGTTTTGGAGGGAAAGTTGGCCTTACTTTAATATATAGTAAGATTGCATTTTGAGGAGATAACGGTTGATGCTCCAAAGGAGACAAAAATTACTTCTTCCAATTTAGGTGATCAGTAAATAAATGATTTAAGAATTAGTTGCTAGACTAAATAGTGAGCGGTTTCAGCTGTATTTCTAAGTGCATGTAAAAACTATTATGGCACTTCTTGTTATGTCCTATTTAGTTAATGCTTACAGGAAATAAGGTGGGTTAAAGATAGTGAGGATGAGTGTGGCAACGTAGTTTTTGAATAATTATGAGGATACGCCAATTGCATCTGTGCATAGGGATGAGGTGGAAGGAAAGTTTGGAGGCACTTGATGATGCTGGTATAATTATGTAATTACTAGTTTGATATTCATACTTGTTTAATATTGGTCTTACATCACATGTTCGTTACTGTTGTATAGGATACATATGTTATGCAAGTATGCATATATGATTCTTATATGATTTATCAAACTGACCGTTAGGGAGGTTTCCCTACTATAAGAGCCAAAAACAAATTGTCTGTGCCAATGAATTTTGGCATAATTTTCGCTCACAACGCCGGCTTTCCTTTCCGCGTTTTCCTTCTTTTCGTTTTATTTCCTACGACTTCTTTCTTCCTCAAATCTGAATTCTAAGTTTTCCTTTTCATTTTCTCTTCAATCGCCATTTCTCTGATTTTGTACAATTTTAATTCTCAAAATCCAAACCCTCCGCCAATCGCCTCTCTAAATAATCGTATTTGTTCACTTCCATCTTCTCACGACAATCGAGATTATCCAGCGTCTCTAAATAATGATCAGCCTCCTGTCTCCTCACCTTACTTTGTCGCTGCTTCAGCAATCCCTACCCTCCAACTATCGCTTCCCTCTTAAGTAGCCTCCTCCAACCGACCGTGATTTTAGGTATGTTATTATAAACACAGGACTTAATTACAATCAAGTATGTGGATTTTAAAGTAAGTATCAGTATTTAAGTATGTACTTTTTGGAATTTTCAGTCCGTGATTTGATTTAATTTCTGATATAAATGTTGAGCATTAAGATTTTTTTTTTTGAACTTCCGTTTTTTGTTTTGTGGACTAGGCCGACGTTTCTATGGTGGCACTTCACTGTTGTATCCTTCGTCCACCACGAAAGCTAAATGCTTCGGTGGATTGGGTACTTTTGGCTTTGGATGGCTACCTTTTCTTTGTCACTGGTAATCGAATTTGTCAGATGGTTTTTGTGAGTTCTAGTATGATAGTTGTCCTTATTCAGAGAGCTACCTCATTTTCATTATGTCATGTTTCATTGTTGGAAATTCTCTAAGTTATCCCAGAAAAAGCAACGTTATAGTTAGTATTCCACTGTACAAATTTTGAGATGTTCCATTGTGCCTCCACCAGCAGAAGTTTATGGCTACGCCACTGCTGACTATCCTTTTGTTGACTCCAATATGTATAAAACACCACTGCCATTGCTAATTTGTCCACCACCGCCTATGAATTTGCTAGAATTTTGTGCCCTTTTTGTAAAGTCAAAGGAGTCGGTTGAATAAGTTTGAGGAAAAGCTAGGTAAATTATTTGATATATCTTTTTGATGAATTAAAAAGATAAAACATATTCTAATGATACTTTGAGTCTTTGAATCATTCATATACATTTTAGTGTTAGCTTTATGTTATATGTGATTAAAATGGTAATTTTGAATTACAAAAATGGATTATTTTGCTTTTACATTTTTATACCACAAATACAAAAATGGATTATTTTACTTTTGAAGTCTTCACCAATAATGTAACTCTTTCGTGTAATAACAATGTTAGTCATCCAAATGAAAACTATATATGAAGTAAAACTAGAAGATGGATTGATTGTAGAAACAAATAAAGGTCAACTAAAACCACACGAAGAATACTTCTTAGATACCATGTTTGATTGTTTTTACCAAGACAATGGAGGACATTAATTCACATTTCTTTGTTTGTTTTATGTCAAATTTACTCATTTTCAGCTAAGTTAATTCTGATTTTATGAAAAATGGGTTTAAATAGTTCGAAAATCAAAAGAGTCACATCTTATGTTTAACTTTGTCTATTTTAAGTTGCATTTCATTTTTGATTATATTTTTATATGCTTTGATTCATAATGCATAAATTCATGTTTGTTAAATTTGCATTCATAATGCAGGTCTGGATTTGGAATGTGGATGAGATGAACATAGAACTGCACTAGAAGCAGTAAAACTTGTAAAGTTAAAAGAAAAGGTAATCGACCGAGCCTTGAAAAATTTGTACCTTGTGCTTATGACAGTTGGATTTTTTGATGGCATAGATGAATTTGATTCATTAGACTCAAGAAGCATATGCACCAACGAACACATGGATTTGACAGCGGATCCAGCAACGCAAGTAATAGTTTTGCTTATAAACGACAATAACTGACTGCCATTTAACAGTAAAGAGGTTAAAAATCTTGCCACTGATGGTACTCACTATAATGCGACCGATACTATGAAAGGAAACTACAACGGTATGAAACATATTAACAGAATTTTTCATTTTAAGCAACTTTTATCAATTTACTGTTGCTTCTAAGAAACTTAAAAGATTTAGATTAGAAACTTAGCCAGATTTATGTAAGACTTATCCTTTATTAAATATGAATCCTATGAAACATTTGAATCTAAAATTGTTGGAAAACAATGGCTGAGTCGCGGACTAGGTCACTATCTTGAAGACGATTTGGCGATCTGGTCAGAGGTGCAAACCAGTTCGTTCCTTTGTCGCCGCCTCTAGGATAAAACAGCCTCTAAACAGAATAACCGATTTGCTTGCACAACAAATCAGTGCAGATTTGCACTTTCGAAAATAGTATTGCTCGATTTTTCTGAAAGAAAGATTTAATGGCGGAGGCTAGAAGAAAACAGAATTCAATATATTCTTTTGTGTCTGCAGATAAAAAGTATATATAGAACGAAAATTAGGGTTTGGGAGAAAAAATCGGATCTGCAAAAATTTCGGGGGACAAAGTTTTTACCGTTGCAGAAAAAAATTATCGGTGCAGAAAATAATTTTCCATAAAAAAAACGGTTCGGAAACTGCAAAGTTTTATGGTCCAAAAATATAAGTGTCTACACTACAAAGCCCAAGCCCAAGCCCAAGCCAGAGCCCGAACCGGACCGGGCCGGGTCGGGTCGAGTCGAGTGGGTCGGTCGGTCGCGCGCGTGTGTAGTGTTCATGATGCATGGTCTCCCTCCTCACAACAAATCATGTATTGGGAGCCCAAGGCCCCAACATGATTTCTTAGAGACAAGTATAAATCCTTGCCTCTTCCATATAATCCCATGATGTGGGATTATTCACACATAGGAGCCATTCATACACTTATTCAACATTTTTAATAATTCACTTAATGTTTGTAAAACATTTCCAACAATTCCCCACTTGAATTTTTAAAAATATTTTCGAGCAATTTCTAAAACCATAAGATTGTGCATAAACAAAGGCGTCATCCGACTTGAACCTTTGCATAGTGAGTAAGATTCAGTTTTTACTAGAGTGACACGTAGTCTTGAACTCTATTCCTAACATCAAACCACACACAGCCTTTTCTATAGTGCAATCAATTAAGCCCGTGCATTTATGGCCATGCACGTCTATCCTAGTTTAGTGGATGCTCTAGAAGTTTTGCCTAAAACTCCATAGGAAACGGCCATATTTCCACATTCACAAAGGTGAGTCTATCAAGAGTACTCCTGAAGGTAGGTACTCCACTCCAAATGGAGTATAGATCTCATTAAGAGTTTCTATTAACTCATCCTCTAATCGCTTCAGGAATACATGCTTCTTGGTTTATTAAATAGCATGCTCAACTCCTATCACTACACAACTTGTTTTTACCCAATTAACCTAGTTCTTGGGATCTCCAGTCATTTAGGTCGGGTTACCATTGTGCATGACTCAACAATCTAAGGGGAATAGTCTCATTCTTTTAGAAGAATTGTGGACTTTCTCTCTTGACAGTCCTTTCGTCAAAGGATCTGCTAAATTTTCTTCACTACGTACGTAATCCACTCTAACGGTACCTGTGGAAAGCAGTTCTCTAACCGTGCTGTGCTTACGACGTATTTGTCGTCTCTTACCGTTATAATAATGGTTTTGAACTTTTGCAATAGCCGCGGTACAATCGCAATGTATCAACACAGCTGGTATCGGTTTTTCCCATAAGGGAATCTCAGCTAGCAGGTTTCTCAAATACTCTGCCTCTTCACTAGCTGTGGCTAGTGCTATCATCTCAGACTCCATAGTAGACTGAGCCAAAATAGTATGTTTCTTGGATTTCCAAGAAACAGCTCCTCCAGCGATGCTAAATATATAGCCACTGGTCGCTTTAGAATCTTCAGATAAGGTATTTCAGTCTGCATCAGAATATCCTTCAAGTACAACTGGAAACCTCTCATAATGTAATCCAAGGTCCATGGTTCGTTTAAGGTATCTCATCACCCTTTCAATAGCATGCCAGTGCTCTATACTAGGTCTACTGGTAAACCTGCACAATAATCCCACGGCATAGGCAATGTCGGGTCTAATACAATCAGTGGCATACCGAAGGCTGCTAATGATGCTCGCATAATCAGACTGTCTTACACCTTCACCAGTGTTCTTAAATAACTTTACACTATGATCATATGGTGTACTCGTAGGTTTACAATCAAAGTAACTATATTTCTTTAGGATCTTCTCAATGTAATGAGATTGATCCAAAGAAATTCCCTTTTCTGACCTAATAATTTTAATACCAAGGATTACACTCGCCTCACCTAGATCTTTCATATCAAAATTGGCACTTAATAAGGATTTGACGGAGTTTATGACATGAATGTTTGACCCAAAAATGAGTAGGTCATCTACATAAGGGCATATAATAGTGCAAATGTCATTCTCAAATTTGTAATAAATGCATTTGTCACTTTCATTAACTTTAAAACCATGTGAAATGATTAAGTTATCAAATTTTTCATGCCATTGTTTAGGTGCTTGTTTTAAACCATATAATGATTTATCTAATTTTCATACTTTATGTTCTTGACCATGTACCACAAATCCTTCAGGCTGGTCCATATATATTTCTTCGTTTAATTCACCATTCAAAAATGCGGTTTTCACATCCATTTGGTGTATTAACAAATTATGAATAGAGGCAAGTAAGACTAATACCCGAATGGATGTGATTCTAGTAACAAGTGAAAAAGTGTCAAAGAAATCTATGTTTTCTTTTTGTTTAAAACCTTTGGCTACTAGTCGTGCTTTATATTTATCAATAGTGCCATCAGGTTTTAATTTCTTTTTAAGTACCCATTTACAGCCTGTAGACTTACAACCAGGAGGTAAATCTACCAAATGCCCAGTCTTATTGGATTCTAAAGAATCCATCTCATCATTTATAGCCTCTTGCCAGAAATCAACATATAAGGAAGATAAGGCCTCTTGGAGGTTTATGGGACCCTCCTCAATAGTAAAAGCACAAAAATCTGAACCAAAATCTTTTATGGTTCTTGCTCTTTTACTTCTTCTAGGTTCAGCTTCAGAATTTTCATTAAGTTCTGTTCTAATAGGCATACCTGAAGTGCCTCCATTATTCCTTAATTTAAAAGGAAATTTAGTTTCATAAAAACCGGCATCATTTGATTCAACTATATTATGTGCACTAAGGTCATAAAATCTGTATGATTTGCTATTAATAGCATAGTCTATAAATACACATTCATATGCTCTACTAGCCAATTTTATTCTCTTAGGGTCTGGAATGCGAACATATGCTAAGCAACCCCAAGTTCTAGAATATGAGACATTGGGTTTATGATTCTTTAAAATTTGATAAGGCGAAATTTTATTCTTAGATTTGGGGATTCTATTCAGAACATAGCATACAGTCAATAAAATACCCCCCCCCCCCCCCCACCAATGTTTTGCTGCACCAGAATTTAGTAATATGGCAATTACAAGTTTGGTAAATGCCCTATTTTTCCTTTCAGCTTTACCGTTCATCTCAGGAGAATAGGGTGCAGTTCTTTCATGTACTATACCATGTTGTTTATAGAATTCCAGAATTGAAGTGGATTCATATTCTGTACCTCTATCACTACGAAGTCTCTTAATTTTCCTATTTGCTTGATTCTCAATCTCAGTTTTGAATGTTTTAAACATGTCAAAGGCATCACTTTTATTTTTCATAAGGTATACATATGTGAAATCAGAACAGTCATCAATAAAAGTGATAAAATAACGATGTCCTTATCTAGTCAAAGTACCATCTAGTTCACATATGTCAGAATGAATCAATTCTAAGGGTTCAGAAACTCTATCAACAGATATATGAGGTTTCTTTGTGATTTTTGCTTGTG
The DNA here is from genome assembly GCA_030737875.1 of Allium sativum. Classification (NCBI taxonomy): domain Eukaryota; kingdom Viridiplantae; phylum Streptophyta; class Magnoliopsida; order Asparagales; family Amaryllidaceae; genus Allium; species Allium sativum. Next base: position 197,471,597 of record CM060925.1, on the reverse strand, counting down.
TACAGAATTCACATTTCTCAAGTTCAGATTCTGTCAATTTAGGAATCATATCCAGGGTGCTCATGTTGTGAATTATTCGTTTATTAACATCACATAATATAGAGTGTCAAATATTAAAGTCACACAACATATAAGCAGAAGTAGTCACTTTATTAGTTTCAACATTCAGTTTAAACATACCCTCACAAGCATAACCCTTTCCCACAAAAGTTCCCTTATAAGTTAGGGTATACAAATCAGCCCCAATAACTTGAGTATACCCAACCTTATTAAGGAGAAAGCCAGACACCAGATTCTTTCTAATCTCTGGAGTATGCATAACATCTTTCAGAATTACAGTCTTTCCAGAAGTAAACTTAATTTCCACATTGCCAATCCCTGCAACTTTAGTGGTGTGAGAATCTCCCAACAACACTTTCTGATTTTCAGCAACCGTGTATGTAGAGAACAAGCCACGATCATAGTAGACATGGCGAGAGGCACCAGTGTCTAACCACCAAACCTCTGATCCACCAACAAGGTGAATCTCAGTAATCATAGCCGTAAGAGGCTCTTCAGTCAGGTTAGCCTGCGGTGCAGAGCTTGGCCTGTTCCGATACTTTCATGCCATATGACCTGGTTTTCCACAGTTGTAGCACAGAAACAACTATCCAGAATCATTATTTTGGGCTGGTTTCTGCTATTCTTTTGGGTCTCCTTGCGGATTCTCATTCTGTTTGTTGCGCCTGTTCTGATTCTTAAAAGATTTCTGATTCGGTTTCAGAACAGCGGGTGTGGTCTTTTTAGTGTTGTTGTTATTGACAATCAACACCTCTTCTTTCTGGTCCTGTTTGCGTACCTCCCCCTTAATACAGAGGCGCGTGATCAAGCTTTCTAAGGAAAATTCCTTAGTCTTATGACGTAAAACATTTTTAAAATCTTTCCAGCCAGGGGGTAATTTGTCAATGATAACAGCAATTTGAAATTGTTCGTCCAGTGCCATACCTTTGGAGATGATCTCATGAGCTATTTTCTGCAGCTCATGAGACTGCATCTCAACTGATCGGTCGTCAGTCATCTGATACTTTAGGTAGCGAATTACAGCATACTTCTTTTTCAGTGCTTCCCAGATCTCCTTTGTTGTCTTCTCATCTGAGTTATAGTAATCATACAGATCATCGCTCAGTCCATTCAGAATAAAGTTCTTGCATAGATAATCTTGTTCAGTCCAGGTCTGCAGTTGTTTTGACTGTTCAGTCCATGATGCTATCTTCGCTGCGTCAGTCTCGTCAGGATTATCTGGTAGCTGCGGTTTTTCAGCAGTCAGCGCAGCCACAACCTTTCTGATCGTGAGGTAGAACTCCATCTTCTGACGTCATCGCTTGAAATGCAAGCCTTCGAATTTGAATGGAGCAGCAGTCACGAGAGGGTTCTGGAAAGCAGAGGGTGGAGCAGCATCGTCTACAGTTGAGTTCGAAGCTATTGTTTCAAAAATCGTCTTCAATTTGTTGGAAAACAATGGCTGAGTCGCGGACTAGGTCGCTTTCTTGAAGACGATTCGGCGATCTGGTCAGAGATGCAAACCAGTTCGTTCCTTCGCCGCCGCCTCTAGGATAAAACAGCCTCTAAACAGAATAACCGATTTGCTTGCACAACAAATCAGTGCAGATTTGCACTTTCGAAAATAGTATTGCTCGATTTTTCTGAAAGAAAGATTTAATGGCGGAGGCTAGAAGAAAACAGAATTCGATATATTCTTTTGTGTCTGCAGATAAAAAGTATATATAGAATGAAAATTAGGGTTTGGAAGAAAAAATCGGATCTGCTAAAATTTCGGAGGACAAAGTTTTTACCGTTGCAAACTTTTACTGTTGCAGAAAAAAATTATCGGTGCAGAAAATAATTTTCCATAAAAAAATCGGTTTGAAAACTGCAAAGTTTTATGGTCCAAAAATATAAGTGTCTACACCACAAAGCCCAAGCCCGAGCCGGGTCGAATCGAGTCGAGTCGGTCAGTCGCGCGCGTGTGTGGTGTTCATGATGCATGGTCTCCCTCCTCACAAAAAAACATGTATTGGGAGCCCAAGGCCCCAACATGATTTCTTAGAGACAAGTATAAATCCTTGCCTCTTCCATATAATCCCATGATGTGAGACTATTCACACATAGAGTCATTCATACACTTATTCAACATTTTTAATAATTCACTTAATGTTTGTAAAACATTTCCAACAAAAATTGTTGTATGGCTATTTCAATTTAGCTCCAAATTATTTCTTTTTCATGAGAAAATTGTGTTGGAACTAAAATTTTGTAATACAATAGTTTAAAGTACTTGTTTTTCATATAAAGAAGTGCTTAATGTCAGTAAGAATATGCTAAAATATGTACAATCTTTTGTAACTGTGAGCATTTTTATGCTTACTTTATAATGGTTACTTCTTATAAAACACTCATAATATGAGATTGCAATAGTAATGCACTGTAAAACTGATTACATTCAATAACCAATTCTTATTGTAAGTAAATACAAGATGAGCACAACTTATATCTTATTGAAATTCAGAATTTAATTTATGAAACTTCTATGAAGCTGAATTGATTAAATTGTCTATCTAGGGAGCACACTATGGATGGATGCAGCCTATGTGTTTCATATAAGTGTACTGTTAGTTAATTTTTGGATCCTTAATTATCCTTGCCAGTAATCTATATCTGTCCATTGTAGGTTACGAGTAGTGTGGATACTGAGTGTGGCCGCCTCAGTCCACAAGACCATAATACTGTCAATGCTATAGTAAAAGCTAGGTAAATTTTATAATGGATTTTCGCAAATGTTTCTGTGTGGGAGTAAATTCTGATGTGATATTTTTTTCACTTTTTTTCTTCCTTTGCAGTGAATTTCCTTTGTCAATTATTTTAGTCGGAGTTGGGGATGGTTCTTGGGTTATGATGCAAGAATTTGATGATAGCATTCCTGCTAGAGCCTTTGACAATTTTCATGTAACTGTTGAACATTGTTTGCTCCTTAAAATTGTCAAAAAAGGTCGGTCCATGGACTAAACACATTTTTCAAGAACTTTTGATAAAATGCATTTCATGCCAACTGTTTATTTGTATACCTTGATAGCACATGTCAACCTGATATATGGTCTGTCTGAAGATGTTTCAATGCAAAAGTTTACAATGTTATTTTTTTATTTTCTATAACGAATCTCATGTTGTCCTACTGTTCCTAATGCTGCTACATTCATGTGACCACAGTTTGTGAATTTCACTTCTATTATGACCAAGAGTAACCCACAAGCAAGAAAGGAGAGAAGAGTTTGCACTTGCGGCTTTAATGGAGATATTTAGTATTTACACAATATAAGGCAACAATCGAGCCTGGGCTATTAGGGTATCTATATGCTCGCAACCCGTATCATTTTATTAGTGGCATTCATAATACATTTTTGTAAATTAAAATTTTATTTTATTTTTGTATACAGTCGAAGAACATTGAAATCCCCAAATCGTGCAGCTCTTCCTCCACCCGTTGGAAATCATGCTACACCATCTATGGGATCAAAATCATTTGGATCGGCCAGCTATCCCAAAGCAAAGAAGCCATATACTCCACAAAACAATGCAGGGTATCCTGGATGCACAACTCCACAAAATACAAATTTGACTGCTCCTAATACTACTTTAGATGACCAAGTATGATTATTTCTTTGTTGTGTTAGAGCTAAAATACAAATTGTTGTATGGCTATTTCAAATTAGCTCCAAATTATTTCTTTTTTCATGAAAAAAATGTGTTGGAACTAAAATTTTGTATACATGCATTTTCTTTGTTGTGTAGGCAATGAATACCAATATGTTACACCTCTGGATGCATTCAAGGCAGAAGCTAAATTAGTATCGGTGGAAGGATTTTTGTTAAGTTTCATATTGGTTTTTTTCCCACTGATGTCAAAAAAAAAAAAAAAAAAAAAAAAAAAAAAAAAAAAAAAAAAAATTATACACATGTGGTGGATTCAAGCCGTTTTCATCTGTTGCTCCAGTACCTCAAAGTCTAACTCAACTGTAAAACTTGGTCCACGCTCAAACGACATTCTTTATGAGAATTCTTCAAATGGTATAGAAATATTTGTTTCAGATGGCATAATCGAAATGTTTGATGTTACTCAATCTGTGGATGAGGTAACACTTGCACAATCAAAGCGTTTTTTTTTTTTGTGAATTTTTTCTATTGGCTAATGATAGAGAAATTGCTTTAGGTCATACATTCAAATCAACTGGTCTTATGCTGTCGGAGTCTGCACGTCTTATATGCAATATATTAGCTGAAAATCCGAAATCATTTCAGGAAAAAAAGGTTTTAGAAACTTGGATGTGGCGCTTCTGCTATATGTTCAACGATATGGTGCTTCCATCAGCTAATTTTGTAGCATCCACTGATGGCGATGATGAATCTTCTGCTCTCTTACATGAATATATTCAGTCAAATATTGAATCAAGATGGAGTCATAAAAGCATCATTATGAAACTGTAATGGGAGATAGAGAGGACGTTAAGGGAGAATTTGATAATTTGGAAGTTCAATTGGTACAGATGTAACTTATACCCAGAAGCCTTAATCCTCTGCTCGAAACTGCAAGTCTGCAAGTGAGCTTATTGAAAGGAATGCTAACAATGCTTTTATTTTATTTTTCCATCTTTAAAAGAAAGTATTCGAACAATCTATAATCAGTAGGGTCTAAATTTGGGTTCAAGTTAGTAGATACCTGGACTAATGATATGGAGTCATAAAATCAATGGTGATGTGGTCAGTGCCTGGTGTTTTGGCATCCAATTGGCCAGTGATATTAAGAGCAGCTCTTTTGAGCAATTATGTATTTTAAAATCAGAGTTAGTAAAATGACTTGTTATGTTGCTCTTTAGTGTATCATCATCCACGTTTCTTTATTAGTATTTGAACAACGAGGATTTCATAAACATTCTAGAAAGAAAAAAAATCCTTTCGGTTTACATCAACTTGTGTAATTGAATAATATATGATATCTTGTTATGTTGCTTTATGGTGTATCGACAACTTCAATATTTCTTCATTGACATATGAACAATAAGAATTTCATACGTTATTGCTATGTAATTTCATATCTTTTTCACTTTACATCGGTATGTATAATGGAATAGTGCATTATACTCTTTGTCTTTGGTCAAATGACTTCAAGGACTGCCCCTCTATGCTACTGCATAAACATCTAGCATGGAACTTGTTACCATGTGTAACTCCATATGTCATCAGTTTATATCAAATTTTTTTAACGTCCCTTCATACTTAACTTACATTCACTTTTGAGGATTAACGCATCAACTTAACTTAACAGTTGAGCTATCATAAAATGCTTACTCTAGATTTCCTCCAAAGAAAAGTTCAAGTCTTCCTTCTAATTACAGATGCTTCAAAATGAAGCTCAGTTTCCACTACAGAATTGCCTTGTTAGTTCAGAATCGGCTCAACATTTTGTACACCGCTCGTCCAGACAATTTTTTTAAAAGGCGTATCAATATAATTACCCCATTATTTTCCTCTACTCTTTTACAATTGGGAAACGCTACTCTTCATCTATTTTATGTAATCGAAATTGTGTCCTACACTGCTTGTTACTACAAAGCCTAGCTCAACAAAACGGTTGTATTGAACTTTTATTTTCCACTTCAAAAATCATACATGCTGCTATATCTTGTAGAGTATTCGGATATGAGCTTTAGAAACATTGATGCCAACTTCTGAGGTGTATCGAATTTTGCTACTTTACCTGAAATAAAGCAATTAGCATAACATTACAATGTTAGTTTAGTCATTTTAGAATTTTTGTTTTTAAAATTAACAATGCTACATTTAGGTATTTTTTTAATTAATAATATATTTCACTGATATGTGATTTATTTATTACACTTATTATTGTGTTATTTATCCTTTTTAATTGACAATTCACAAATATAATAATCTGTTGTAAGCAAACATTTGTTTGATTTCTTAATTTATTTTATAAAATTGATGATGATTCATAATATATTATTTAATAGAATTTACTTTTGTACTAATTTTCATTTTTTTACCTAATACAATAAATTTTTCATTAATTTTTTGTTTAAAAATATAACTAATAGAATTTTTTTCCTTTTGATATCATACAACTTAACGGTCGGTTTTTTCCACCGTTATACAGTTATACTAGTTAATTAAGATGTTATACTGAAATGATTATCAAAATGATAGGTACAACAATCATCAAAATAATACTGCAACTTCGTTTTTACCAACTATTATATTCATTCTGTAATTCTACTTAGCAATTTTTAACTATGTTGCCAAATATTTTATTGCTAATGTTTGCCAAAATAATCTGTATTGGTTAACCCATAGAAATAACTAATTTAGAATTATAGCAGATTGATAAATTTCTTTCAATGCATAAAAGCAGTATTATTAAATTATCATTGGCAACAAATGTTATAAGATCATTAATTTTGAGCAACTACAAAAGATAAGAAAATGTCACAAATGTCAAACCATACTAGTAACTAAAATATACATCGCTAAAATTCAAGCAAGTGCAGTAACATGGAAATAGTTGTGGTCAAAAAATGAAGTTTTTGCAACAAAGAGTTATGTTGCGTTTATATATTTTTAACGACAATAAAGTCATGTTAAGTTTATATATTTTTAACGACATTAAAGTCATGTTAAACGACATAAATTATTTGTGAGCAATATTTTTGTAACATAAGTTATGTTATAATAATATTATCCTTTTACAATGCATTTTTGTGACGAACAATTTTTTTACATCTGCACTATTTGTGACTTTGATGTGACCGAAATTATTTTGCCGTTACATATCATTCATGACGTAGGATCTATTTAGTGCGACGCTTATAAACATTGAAAAGGTCAATTTTTCTTTAGTGCTTCTGCTATTTTAAATATCCAATAACAAAAGACACCAATATAGAGACAGATGCTAACACGTTGGCTAGATGACACGTGAATAAAACGATGTTACATGAGGTGATTCTTCTTGGTTTATGATGATTTTTCTTTTGATTAGTCAAAAAACTGATGCTTTTGCACATGAACACAGATGCATAATGTTGGGAAATTACGCAAATTTCCTTATGATTATATTTGTAGAGAAAAGAAATGAAATATAGAATGGTAAGAGACACACAAATTTGATAACGGAGTTCGGCCAATTATGCCTACATCACCGGGTTGCTGCAGATCTTTTATTTCAGAGAATATTACAAAGTGATTACGCAAAACACTTTTCACTCAACACTCGTTCTCACTCTAAGCTTGCTCGCTCCTTTACTTCTTGTTGAATATGAGATTGGGATGAGATAGAAGTTATGAGGAGGAAGGATGTATATATTGAGAGGAGATGGTTGGTGGGGGGTTGGTGAGTTGGTTGTTGGCTAGGTCGGTGGTGGTTGGTGGCATACCCATGTAATAAACATGGGTTGCTTGGCTTCTTGGCTTCTTGGCTGCACCTGCAGCAATACTAACAATCCCCCACTTGAAGACTGATTTCAATCCGTCTTCACACCTTGATCGATGCAACAGCCGTTCTGCTCTTTTTACTCTAACAGACCAACTGAAGTTGAACACAACTTCAGTTTATCGATAGTTACCGTCTTTGTCAACATATCTGATGGATTCTTGCTTCCTTCGATCTTCTCCAGTATTAACACATCATCTTCTAGCAGAGATCTGATGAAGTGATAACGAAGTCCGATATGTTTGGTTCTGGAATGAAATGCTGAATTCTTCGCCAAATGTATTGCACTTTGACTATCACTGTATAAAACATTCATTTCCTGTTTGAATCCCAGCTCAGTTAACAAACCTTGAAGCCATATCATCTCTTTACTAGCTTCGGTGATTGCTACATACTCAGCTTCTGTAGTGGATAAAGTGACAATCTTCTGTACCTGTGACATCCAACTAACAGCTGTAGTTCCAACCGTGAATACATAACCTGTAGTACTTCTTCGATGATCGACTTCGCCTCCAAAGTCTGCATCTACATAGCCTTGAGCTTTAACCTGCCCTTTACCAAAGTACAAAGAGTTATGTACGGTACCTCGTAGATATCTCAAAATCCACTTGACTGCTTCCCAATGAGATTTCCCTGGATTTGACATGAACCTGCTAACAACTCCTACTGCATGGCCAATGTCTGGTCTCGTACAGACCATGGCATACATTAAGCTTCCAATAGCCGAGGAATAAGGAACACCATTCATGAAATTTCTTTCTTCCTCGGTTTGCGGGGACTGATCCTTGGATAGGCGAAAGTGACTGGCCAATGGTGTACTGACTGGCTTAGCATCGTCCATGTTGAATCTCTGCAAAACACGATTGATGTAATCTGCTTGAGATAGCTGCAAGAGTCCTTTCTGCTTATCTCTAGTGATTTGCATTCCGAGAATTTTCTTTGCTGGGCCTAAGTCATTCATGTCAAACTCCTTTGACAGTTGCTCCTTCAACCTTCTGATATCATCCATATTTGATCCTGCTACTAACATGTCATCAACATAAAGCAGTAAAATGATATAACTAGACTTATATCGCTTGAAGTAGCAACAATGATCAGCATTGCACTTCTGGAACTCTTCCTTGTGTATGAATCCATCAAACTTTTTGTACCATTGTCTTGGGGCTTGTTTCAGGCCATACAAGCTTTTCTTTAGTCTGCACACCATGTTCTTCCTCCCTTTCTCAAAGAATCCTTCTGGTTGGTGCATGTATATCTCCTCATCCAAGTCTCCATGAAGAAATGCAGTCTTCACATCTAACTGTTCAAGATGAAGGTCTTCAATAGCAATAATACTTAAACCGACCTTATAGTATTGAGCTTCACAACGGGAGAAAAAATGTCAGTGTAGTCCACTCCTTCCTTCTGTTGGAATCCTTTGACAACTAGTCGAGCTTTGTATCTCTTGGAACCATCATGATCCTCTTTCACGCGATACACCCATTTATTGTGAAGTGCCTTCTTTCCTATGGGCAACTCAACTAGTTCCCATGTCTGGTTGGAGATAAGAGACTTCATCTCATCTTCCATGGCAAGCTCCCACTTACTAGCATCTTCAGTCTGAGATGCTTCATCATAGCATTCAGGTTCCCTTACATCAGTCAGCAACAAATAATTCATGTATCTTTTGTTAGGTACATGAGGTCGAGAAGACCTTCTCAATACAGGATCTGGAGTAGGATGTTGTAGTGTGTCAGACTGGTCCACACTACTCGGATCAACGATTTCATCAGGCTGAGCACTTTCTATAGTCGGTTCTGTGATGAGACTATCTGGAATATTGTTTGCATCTGCAAATACTGACTCACTCTGCTTTGAGTCGTTAACTTCTGTTTTGTGTCTGTCTTTGTACATTACTCTTTCGTTAAAGATCACATCTCGGCTACGAATCACCTTCTTGTTTTCATCGTCCCAAATGCGGTAACCAAACTCATTTTCGCCATAGCCGATGAGAGTGCATTTCTTGGATTTGGGATCAAGTTTATTCCTGCCTTGATCACTAATATGCACATATGCTAAACAACCGAAAACTTTTAGATGTGATAGTTTTACCTCTTTACCACTCCATAACTCTTCTGGTATTTTGTGCTCTAATGGAATTGAAGGACCTCTGTTGATCAAATAAGCTGCTGTGTTGACGGCTTCTGCCCAGAACTGCTTTGGTAGACCTGACTGTATACGAATGCTTCTGGCTCTTTCTGTCAACGTTCGATTCATACGCTCAGCTACACCATTGTGTTGAGGCGTACCCGGAACGGTTCTCTGCATTTTGATCCTGTGCTCATAACAGAACTGCTTGAATCTGGTGTCTTCATATTCACCTCCATTGTCAGTTCTAAGCTTTTTGATCTTTAGATTTGTCTCATTTTCAACCATAGCTTTCCATATCTTGAAAGCCTCGAACACTTCAGATTTATGCCTTAAAAAATAAACCCATACCTTTCGCGAGTGATCATCGATGAAAGTAACGAAGTAATGCTTTCCACCAATGGATGAGACAGTCGTTGGCCCCCAAACATCCGAATGAACAAGCTCCAGTTTTTCCTTCTTTGGGGTTTTACCACTTATTTGAAAGCTGACTCTCTTCTGCTTTCCAAATATGCAATTTTCGCACATACCTATTTCCATTGACTGTAGACCTGGAAGTTTCCCCTTCGAGTGCATAATCTTCATTCCCTTTTCACTCATATGGCCTAGCCTCTGGTGCCATATGTTGGAATTTTCGTTGCTAGCTGCAACAGTGATCGAACATCGCGCTCTTGATGTCATGTAAAGAGTACCACTCTTCTTGCCTTGAGCAATCGTCATTGCACCCTTCGAAATTTTCCAGTCATCACCATGGAAAGTCGTAGTATAACCTTCACTAGCTAATTGTCCTACGGAGATCAAATTCTTCCTCAAATCCGGTATGTGTCTGACATCCTTTAGCTCCCAAACCGACGCATTCAGCTTAATCTTCACAGCACCTTTACCAACGATATCACAAGGTTGATCGTCACCAAGATATACCTTTCCAAGATTTCCAGAGGCGTACCTTTCGAAGAATTTTTTCTGCGAAGTGGCATGAAACGATGCTCCAGAGTCTAACACCCAAGAATCTTCCTTGCTCTCCAAAGAGCATATCAACGCTTCATCTCCTCCTGAGGTAGAAGTAACATTTGCCTCTGCCTTCGCCTCCTGATCCTTTGGTGCACTTCTGCATTGGTTTTTGTAGTGCCCAGTCTTTCCACAATTCCAACACTCAATGGTCTTTGAGCTGTTGGGATTTCTGGATTTAGATCTCCAGTCCTTCGACCTACCACGGTAGTTCGATTTGCTACGTCCATTTCCTTGTGTTGAATTTCTTCCTCTTGATTGTGTATGCAAAATTGAAAAATTTGACGACTCACCGGAATCTCTTCGTCGGATCTCTTCACTGAGAACCATATCACGAATATCATCAAATCTTAACTTACTGCTTCCCGACGAGCTACTCACTGCTGTGACAGTAGCGTTCCAACTTTCTGGCAGGGAAGACAAAAGTATCAACGCGCGTACTTCTTCATCAAACTCAATTTCAACTGAACTTAACTGAGTAGTAACTGTATTCAGTTCATTGAGATGTTGAGCTACCGATGCACCTTCTGTCATCCGCAAATTGAACAATCGCCTCATCAAATGAACTTTGTTAGAGGCCGACGACTTCTCATACATATTGGAGAGAGCCGCCATAAGACCTGCCGTGGTCTTTTCCTTTGCTATGTTGAAAGCAACATTGCGAGATAACATCAATTGAATAACTCCAAGAGCTTGTCTATCAAGAAAAGCCCAATCTTCATCCTTCATATTCTCTGGCTTCTTTTCTGAGAGAGGTTGATAAAGCCTTTTCTGGTACAGATAATCTTCAATCTGCATTTTCCAAAAGCCAAAGTCGGCTCCATCAAACTTCTCGATTTTCACCTTTCCTTCATCTGCCGCCATCGCTCCCACTCGAATTTAATTTCTTTTCTAACAAATTATGGCTCTGATACCAGTTGTTGGGAAATTACGCAAATTTCCTTATGATTATATTTGTAGAGAAAAGAAATGAAATGTAGAATGGTAAGAGACACACAAATTTGATAACGGAGTTCGGCCAATTATGCCTACGTCTCCGGGCTGCTGCAGATCTTTTATTTCAGAGAATATTACAAAATAATTACACAAAACACTTTTCACTCAACACTCGTTCTCACTCTAAGCTTGCTGGCTCCTTTACTTCTTGTTGAATATGAGATTGGGATGAGATAGAAGTTATGAGGAGGAAGGATGTATATATTGAGAGGAGATGGTTGGTGGGGGGTTGGTGAGTTGGTTGTTGGCTAGGTTGGTGGTGGTTGGTGGCATACCCATGTAATAAACATGGGCTGCTTGGCTTCTTGGCTGCACCTGCAGCAATACTAACACATAACAAATGGAATACATATTACTTTGGATATGGAAAGAATACATATTGAGATGATTGCGCGCTGGCCACTATATCTAATCATAAATATCATGTATATGTGTAAAGTATTTGAGTTTTTTAGCATTTTTGATATTCACACGCTTATCTTATATGTTTGCATAAGATTTTCGATCTTCATGCTACAAATCAAGCTATATATCATAATATATTTCTTATATGCCATGTTATATTTCTATGAAGCTTATAAAACTATGGCGTAGAATTAAGATTAGAAGATTTATTTTTTTAAAATGACACCGTAACTTGGTTAAAATGATAATTATTCAATTATTTATTGGTTAACTTCAATATTTTATTTTGAACCTTTACCGAAAAAGCATGACAATCTCATAATCCAATTATAAAGCATGATTACTACGATGGCAAAGTATAAAATGAATTGTTGAAGAGGACAAATGTATTCCGTTGAGTTTGCCTAAATGGATAAGCTCAAACAATATTTCTATGATAATGTGAGGTCAATCATTCATAAGCGTGATCCAAATGAAGAAATCATGCCAATTGCACTTAAGTCCTAGATGAAGAACCCATGAGAATTGCATTTAATCTGATAACTAGCTAGCACCAAATAATTTACTGTAATAACATATGATTTAAACCTGTAAGAGATTAACATTATTTCAAGGCAAAATTTGCAGCTGTGTCTGAGCATGATAACAACAATATGTATATTAATTTGTCTCGCTAAACCTATAATCACAAAAAATTGGTGTGATTTGGTCATCCATGAATTTCTGCATAGGAAAAGTCCCATGGTGTACAACTTAATATCATGTCAATAAAATTTGTCCATTGCAAAAAACTGCTTACTACATTATCATTGGGTCATGCATGATACGTTGATTATGAATATATCACTTGAAGAATGCTTGTGGATTGGTTCTATAAATCTTTTTGTACCTCAAATTTCAGCAAGATTACTCAGATCTTAAGAGTTTTAACAAAAAAAAAAAAAAATCATGTTGATTTTTTGACGTGAGCATTTGTCCCATTCTTACGTTGTTATCTGTCTATATGACTATATCAACAATCTGCTAGATACTTAAAGCTATCAATTAATTTGACATCATAATGGTAATATCAGTAAGACCAGTTGTTTTTAACTATATAATAGTCTAAGACTAAGTATAAGCTTTTATAATAAAACTCACAAAACTGAGATTTATGATATTCAGTAGGGTTGTTATGGTAACGATAAATTTACCATTACCAATCGAATGGTAACCGTTTTTTTATTGAAATCGGTATACCAGTTAAAACGGTACCGTAACTGTAAATTTACCGTTTTCCATGATAAATTATCGATATCATTTCTTCAATACCAGCGTTAATTTTACCAGTCCATTTAAAACATATATATATATATATATATATATATATATATATATATATATATATATATATATATATATATATATATATATATATATATATATATCTATATGTTTTATTGCATGTATTTAAAACCAAATAAATGATTAACTCAAGTTCAATAATTAGATAAAATAATTTCAAGTAGACTTTTTCTATTTCTCATTTATGTTTTTTTATTAACTAACAATACATATAATATAATAAAGTTGCATTATGTACAAAAAAATATGTTAAGATACAAACTTTGATGGACAAATGGTAATTTACTATTACCATTGTAACGGTTGCCAAATTATCGGTATATCAATATTCGGTGTACCAATCGATCGGTAACGGTAAAGATAAGCAATTCTGGCTTACCAGTATAATCGGTACGGTAACGTTATTTATCAAACGGTAACGGTAACCATTACCATAACAGCTAGGCATCATTATTCAATACCACTAGGAGTTGGCTCCTGGTTCAAGACTTTTACAACTTGACGATGATACAGTGGTATATTATCAAAATGTTATGCCTTGTCTAGCCACAAATATAATCTGCTCCAAACTCTGTAGATATATTTATTTTTCAGTTTACAGGTTATATAGAATGTACAACTCTAGAACAAAAATGTTGACATGCATAATGATGTTGAAAAGAATAACCAATGGTCTAAGAAATTGATAACGGAGGGGCCAATTATTTTGCCCCGATTGGAACACCGACAATTAAAGCAAGAGCATGGGCAAATGCAATGGCTACTAGCCTAGCATGGTTCTACGCAGCATTAACCGTTGGTCGTTTAAATGCAAATATTTTCAAATGACAAGAACTGATCATTTGCGGCATTGTTATGAACATTTTAGAGGTGTGTTTATGTATAATTTTCAAGTAACTACATCTTTAATGACCTGATAGAAAAGAGGCACAAATAGAAACACGACTTGTACTTGTTCATCCATCATGATGCCAGAGAAAAGAGGCACCACGACACGATTAGCAGTGAAAAAAGGATGGTTGAGTTGGATACACTTTAGATGACCTTGATAGCTATAACTACATCTTTAATGCTTTTGAGGAAATCAGAATAATTACAACAAACTGGTGGGGATCAGGAACTGCCAACTCATCCACTGCTAAAACCATCTACAGTTTGTCCAGACAACTTTGAAAATGAAGTGTGGCAGCCTGCTATTGAATTAATTAATTATAAAGTATACATAAAAAAACAATAGGAGTTGCATTTAATGCATAAAACCGCAAGTCTATAAAACCTGTGTGTTTAACTTACATATACGAAAGATGACAATTTAAACTGGGCTGTCAAACTTAATTTTAACCCTTTTACCCGACCCATTAACCCTAATATTAAACGGGTTGGGTCTTATCAATTAATTTTTTTTATTTTTCTAACCCAACCCATTTAAAAAATCAAATAAACGGTTCAAGGTCAATTCAACCCACGTAACCCATTCAATCCTAACTTACGTCGGGCCATACAAAATACGTAACCGGTAACCCTAATTTTAATTCCAACCCAAAATCACAATGAAAAAAGAGAGGCGTTTACCCAGATATTCACTGCTGCCTCCTAACTTCTTCAACCCAATAGTGTTATGGGGCGGCCTCTAAGCACCTGATATGAGGTAGAACATCTAAATTTAGCTCGTGTACCCTTTATACTGCTATTTGCTTGCTGTTTCAGCTAGGATTCAATATTGATTAGCTTATATGGCTTCGAACTGCACTACAAGAGCAGGCTCATTTAGCGACGGCAAAAAACAGTTGACAGCCGTCGCTAGCCATCACCAGTCGTCGCCAGCCGTCGCTAATAACTGTCATTAATTATGTGGACACTAAGCAAATAGCGTCGAGCATGGCGACGACTTTGGACGCCAATATGGCGACGACTAGCGACGGCAAAAGTGTCACGTGGACAAACGGTTATATTTCCTTCAAACGGCTAGAAGCCGTCACCATAAAGCCGTCGCCAACCATCGCCATTCGTGGCAAAAACTGTGCAATAATCTCTCACTAGCCGTCGCCATACGTGATCACTAAGTCGTCGCTAGCCGTCGTCAGCCGTTGGTAAACTGTAACTTTTTTTTATATTTCAGCAGCTAACAAGCCATCAAACCACACCAACTCATACACAATCAGTTTTTACATTCCATCACCTCAAATTCAAATTCAATCACCTCATAAATGCTATAAATCAACTCATACACCACTAAATATAACCATAAACGATAAACAATTCAAAAACCATCAACACGTCCACATCAAACAAACCAAGTCCAAAATACCATCATCGTCACCACAAAACACCACAAACATCTCAAGTTCAACACCAACAAATAGTTTGTATTTACAAACCAAATCCAAAAAAAGAGGAAAAGTACCTACCTACTCATCCGTCCTCCCCCACGGTAGCAGGCTCACTCGGCGGCATAACCCCATGCTCCTGAAGATATGCAGCAATGCGCGCATCCAGCATGGTCTCGAGCTTGTTCTTCTTAAAATCCTTTAAAGCTGCAACCTGCTGTCGAAGCATGATGATCTCCTCCTCGTTCTGACGCCTCATATAAGAGTCCCGAGTCCCCGTTATCTATAATTATCATATTATAAACGTGTATGAGATAAATTAATATTTCAATGGTATTGCAATGTACATTATATTAAAATGTGATAAATTAATATTTCAATGGTATTAATATGACATAAATTTAAAGTAATTATTCATGCCAGTAAGAGATAAATTAATATGTGATATTTGTTTACGTGGATTGAGTACCTAAGTGATATTAATTAATAACACTTGGATATGTTTAAATCTTTTGATAAAACGCTTTACCTCTATGTTTCCAAAGCCGTAGCGTCTACCCCTGGTAGGTGGGTCGATGATTTTGTTCCAGATGTGATTGCACTCCTCCACGTCGGGCTCTTAACCTAACTGCGTCGCTCGAGCATCTAAGGCCGCCCTGTATTTGTCCTGCGATAGCAAACAATTATGGAATACATTAAATATTCAATTTCAAAATAACAATGTGAAATACAAATTATTACAAATGCTAACCATCGTTTCACAGGACTTAGGGTCCGTCCAGGTATATGTGGTGTTACCCTCCTCATCTGTCCGCTCGACGGCATGAGTCTGTGTAAACATCTCAGCAAGTGTAGGCTCCCGTTGGAGAGTCGACATCTGAAATGATAGAATATATATTTGGAATTTATCAATACGATTTAAAAAGTTTAGAACTATTTGTAAATGTGATTTATCGTTCGTACCAATTCGCGACGATGTTGGGAGGACTTAGACCCAACCCGATGCAAAGCAGGATTTTTTAGCCTATTTGCTCAGTTTCGCTCTGAAAGTTCCTATATATTTAATTATATGATTTATTGATGGATATACAAAATAAAAATTTAAAATAAGCTTAATTAATTTACCCTCGCAACTTCCGTGGCCCACAATTTCTAGAAATTAGCGTAGACCTCCTCGCTCATCCACTGAGGCCTCTTTCTCGCTACTTTTGCCTTGTATACATTGCTTGAATAATTTTTCCTCATCTTCTGGTTCCATGCGGTAAGGAAAACATCCATATCTTCATTCCGGACCCGTACAACACACTATAAATTAACAAACAAATTGTATTACATATTTTATATAATTTTGAAAATGAGAAATATATACTTACAAGAACCTCCGCGAGGATGGCATTCCTAATCTGCATAGGAATATCGTCCCAGTGAGGCCACGCCTCTGTCCACCTAGCGACATATGCATTTCTAGAAACACGTAAATAACATCTCCTGGAATAATATCAAACCCCCTGCAGAAAGTACGATATTAGCATTTAATAACTTTTGAATACTAAGCATTTACGAAATTAAAAACTCACCCTGTGGACTTGGGCACGAGCTCTACGACCGGACGTGTATCCGGTGCTGTATCGCTCGCACTTGCCTCTGAACTGTGGGTAGGTCAACATCTAGGAGGCATATCTGTCACAAAATTAAAAACTCATATATCATTATGCACATCCATTATCAAATAAACTCATACAACATATATTATCAAATGCAACTACAAGACTCATTTACATAAAAGAAGAAGAACCAGATAATAAATAACTGTACCACATCATATAAGTTCACAACATAACACATCATATAAGTTCACAACATAGCACATCATATAAGTTCACAACATTGTAAGTACGTATGTAAACAACTAATGATACAAATAATATTATTGTACGTACATATGTAAACAACTAACGATACAAATAATATTATTCTTCTTCATTTTCTGATTCAGTCTCGGTCTCATACTCTATATCGTTGTCCTCTGTACTCTCAAAAGCTTCTATTAATTCATTTGATTCATCGTTTAAAGACTCTAAATTAACATCATTAGCAATTATTATTTCATCGTTTTGATTAGCATCCGTTTGATACGCTGCATCGTCTGGAATAGCAATTTCTTCAAATGTAAATCTTGCCTTTGTTTTAATTACAACAGACCAATCTGCTTTATCTCTTTTTAAGGACGGATATGAAGCAAAGTAAACTTGTAATGCTTGCTTTGCCAATACAAAAGGGTCATACTTATAGTAATGCAATGTGTGCTTTATTTCTATAAGCTTATAATCTTTATGCACGTTGATTCCAGTATCATGAACATTGCTGAACCAATTGCACTTGAATAGACCAACTTTTTCAATGGGTTGTACATAATATGTCAACTCTAAAATCTGTGTCAAGACGCCATAAAAGTCTTTTATATGCTCTTCGGGATCATCACTATCTTTGACAAATACTCACTATTATATGTTAATCTGTCAGTACCATGGTCTTTGTTGTTGAATTTAAATCTATTGACGAAGAATATTAGATAAGTCTTAACACTTCTTTTTGGTCCAAGCGCAAGATGTTGCAAACCCTCGTCATTGACGCAATTTATTGGATCATAAACATACTTCAAGAACCATTTAACAAAATCTATACTGAGATCGCCATTTGGATTTTCTGATTCGTAAATACTGCAAATATAAATGATTTTATTACTAGCTAACAATTGATGTACACATAACTGTAATAAAGTTAAAAATTTAGTACCTAACAAATGGTGCAACTTCAGCACAATTTAGAAGAGCATACGTGTGTGCTACATGGTGATCTCTATCATCTAACCATATTTCTACACATTTTCCTGAAGATCGTCCATGTTGTCTAAAATCAGATAACATTGTCAGATAAAAATTGGGTTCCACGGTTTCATCATTACGAGGATCACTTACAAATGATAGGTTCACATGATCACTGGAATAATGAGAAAAAAAGAACGAAGCTTCTTCTTCAAGATAAGATTTGCAAATCGAACCTTCAACTCGTGCTTTTTGTCGTACTTTTTTCTTCAGATGATTCAAATACCTAAAATAAAATTAATTCAATTTATATGCACTAATGTCACTTTGAATTGTAAGCACAAATTTTACCTTTCAAAAGGATACATCCATCCATATTGCACTGGACCTCGAAGAATAGCTTCGGATGGAAGATGAATAGGTAAATGCTCCATTACATTAAAAAATCCTGGAGGGAATATTTTATCTAATTTGCAAATCAATATCGGAATTTCTACTTCAAGTTTACGGAGACGATCAATTTTTAACGATGCCGAACAAAGCTGTTTATAGAATAAGCTTAACTTTGTTAAAACACCCCACACTTTTACAAGCAATAATTCTTTGAACACCACTGGTAATAAATATTCCATCCTGATATGACAATCATGACTTTTCATCCCACTCAATTTATTGTTTTTATAGTCAACACATCTACGAAAATTAGAAGAAATACCATCCGGACATTTCAACCCCTCAACACATTTCAGTACAAGTTTTATTTGTTTGTTGTCTAGTTCATAGCACGCTTTGGGTTTTTTATTGTCACTGGGCTTCATACGAAGTTTTGGACGTTTACAATATTCTTCTATGTCACTCTCGAATATATATCGTCCTTTGTTTTTCCTTTGACATTCAAAACAGTATTAAACACGTTATCAAATATATTTTTTTAATTGTGCATAACGTCGATATTATGTCGAAGTTTGAGATCTTTCCAATAAGGTAGCTCCCAAAATATGCTTTGTTTACACCAATTATGAATGTCAGATTTACCCGGAATTTCTGTCTGTTCTCCAGTCTCACGGATCTTGGGATAATCCTTTACAATATCGTATATTTCTTCACTTGTCCAAATTTTGGGTGCTTGCACAGTCATTCCGCTGTTAGCTTTAAAGTTTTTTTATCTCTTCTAAAAGTGTGATTAGTATGCAAAAAACAACGGTGACAATCAAACCACGAATGCTTCCTTCCATACCGTAAGAAAAATGCTTGTGTTTCTTCCATGCATAAAGGACAAGATAGACGACCGGGCGTACTCCAACCTGAAAGCATCCCATATGCAGGAAAATCACTAATCGTCCATAACAAAGAAGCGAACATACGAAAATTCTTTTTTCTTGAAATGTCGTATGCTTCAACTCCATCATCCCATAGTTTTTTCATTTCTTCGATTAATGGTTGTAGATAAACGTCGATGCCTTGTTTTGGATCATTAGGACCAGGAACGACAACAATGAGAAACATATATGGAGTTTTCATACACATCCACGGAGGTAAATTATAAGGAGTTACGATAATAGGTCAAGATGAATATTTACTACCAAACTGAGAAAATGGTGAAAACTCATCTGTACATAAACCAAGTCTGACGTTACGGCTCTCTGCGATAAATATAGGATACGTCCTATCAAAATATTTCCATGCTTCTCCATCCGATGGATGTGTCAAAGTTTCATCTTCTTGTGTTCGCATACTATGTCATCGCATATGACATGCAGTGACTGAGGATGCATATAACCGTTGTAGTCTAGGGATGATTGGTAAATAATGCATTCTCGTATACAGAACTTCCTTACCTTTCTTTTTTCTAGGTTTATACCTTTCCCCGCCGCATTTTTTACAGTTTCTAAGATTAATATCATCTTTCCAATACAACATGCAACCTTTAACACAAGTATCTATTTTTTGGTACGGCAAACCGAAAGCCGACATTAATGTTTTCACTTTGTAATGACTATCGCACATCAGATTATCGGGTAGCATATGTCTTTTTGCAGCTTGTACAACCGCTGTAAATGCAGCTTCTGTAAGGTTAAATTTTGATTTCAGGGTGATGTACTCAGCGGTTACCGATAATTCAGTTCCATTTTCACAACCATTCCACAATGGCCTCTTAGCTGAAGCTAATAAATCATATATTTTTCTGGCTTCCGTGTTCGGTTCTTCTTCAATATTGACGTCTTCGTCGTCAACCTTGCCGGTAGGGAACATTGACCGTGCTGCATTTTCCACCATATCTTCTATTGGATTCGTCATAACTAATTCGACCTCCAACGCTACAGGATTTACTGTAGGCGCAACAAGTTCTCCATGACGATCCCATAAATAATAATTTGGCACAAAACCTGATTTATACAAATGTATTTTAACGATGTCTGGTTTATGAAACCTCATCAGTTTACACTTACTACACGGACAACGAAGCTCTTCGTAATTTCGATTATTAGATATTGCAAATCTAACAAATTCATTTACACCATTATATAAATGTTCTTTCACCGAGCCTTTCATTCCAATTCTAACTTCATACATTCAACTACGGTCAATGTAATAATCGAACATTTTTCCTGATTCAAAAATATATGTCAGTGATTTCGATAACACATACATATATTGTTCAAAGAATTTATTCAACACATGAATATTTTTAATGTTTCATACATACAATAAAAATGTGACTTTTATTGTTCAAAGAATTTATTCAACATATGAATATTTTTAGTGGTTCATACATATAATAAAAATGTGATTTTTATTGTTCAAAGAATTTATTCAACGCATGAATATTTTTAGTGGTTCATACACACAATAAAAATGTGATTTTTATAGTTCAAAGAATTTATTCAATACATAAATATTTTTAGTGGTTCATACATATAATAAAAATGTGATTTTTATTATCTAAGCAATTTATTTTTATCATGACTAAATTATTAACACATGGATACACTTCAACATATGAAAATAATTCAAACACATTAATATTTATGAAAATTTCGGCAACATAACGGCAGTGTAATTAAAACCGGCACCGACCCAATGTACGACTCCTCGCGCTACCGTAAAGCCTCGCGGCTTTTGACAAGGGGGATTTCAATAATCTATTTCGTACGCAGACGATTTTTTTTCCACAAACTAATCCTATTTGGTTTCAACCAAAATCAACCATAATCAACAATCAACCATTCGTAATATTCACCAAATTTCACATCACAACTCAAACAAGTCGTCCATGGTTTTTTGACGACGGGTGTCGGGAGTTTCTAAACTCCGTCTACAACCTAATATATGTGATTTCTAAATTCTAGTGGTTCATACATACTAACCTAGGCCTTGGCTTGCGCCATACATAGTCATTCCATTCCACTAATTTCCACAATACAATTCATTAACACATACATACGCACAAAATCAATTAAATCCACATTTTCATCGATAAACAACTAAATCGACATTTTAGGGTTTCCAATCATCACTAAATCAACAATAATTCAACAATCATAACCTAATCACATAACATATACATTTAAATAAATATTAATTAATTAAATTAAGAAATTAGGTTATAATTTATACCATTAGAGGTGAGCAAAGCAAGGGGAGACGCTGAGAAGGGGGGAGATGATCAGCGGCGATGGTCGGCGACGAGCGGCGATGGCAGGGACGGTGGCGCGGCGGGTTAGGGTTTTTATTTTTTGATTTGGGTGGGTTTGGGGGAGTATAGCCGTAGAATGAGAAATGTTGTTGTATCCTCGCAGTTTTATCTTTTTTGGGCGACGGCTGGTGAGAGCCGCTTTTTTTAGCCGTCACCAGCCGTCGCTAAGGCCCGTAACGAAATTGGCCTGTTCTTATAATGCTGGCATCTAACTTTGCCTGAATAAAATAATTGGTATGTCTGTCTGCTATCCTCTTTCCATTAGATTATTCTACAGTTTGGGTTATACGATTTTGAAAATTGGCTCTTTGAGTAATACACTAATGTTTGTCCTTGCTATAGTTTAGTTCTTTTGATACTGTATATGATTTCATTTTTATGTTTGTTCTGTATTGCAAGTTGTATATAATGTTTATGACAAATTCTATTCAAATCCAGATAATTCCTTAGTAGCCCTCCGGTTTTATGAAAAAAATTCAAGGACGAAACTGCCTTTTTCGATTATATTTTCTTTTAAACTTTTAGCCTACCTCGCAGGGGCTCTACGTGGTTTGTAAGGAAACCACATAGGAGTACTGCGTAGTACACTACAAAACTACGTAGGGCCCCTACGTGGTTTTGTAACATACCACGTAGTGCTCCTACGTGGTTTCCTTACAAACCACGTAAAGCTCGTACGAGGAAGGGTATTTTTTTTCATGGGGGGCTACTCAGCAAAATTGGGGGTATACCGGTTTTTTATATTTTTGGGGGGCTACTAAGGAATTACTTGGGTTCGAATAGAATTTGCCGATGTTTATACAACTCTCCTCCTTCCATTAAACATGTATAAAATTTGGGTTTTGGGGATTTTAAAATTGGTTCTCTGGAAGATATTTTAATATTAGTCATTTCTACAATTGAATTGCTTTGGTATTATGTATAATTTTATAATTATGACATGTTGCAGATTGGGGTTCTTTAATGTTTCGTGTTAAGTAATGAATTAAGCCATCATTATCAATGAGCCCATGAACGTATGTCTCAATCTTATGAATTTACTGAACTTGTATCAATCTTAAGTCATGGTCCATGACTCACTTCATTGGTGCTTTAGCCTTTTCGAAATCATCAAGCTCATTATAGTACTTTACGTTTTATCCAAATTCTGAACATATAGGTCAGTTTATAAGATAGATTTAATTGATTTATAAGCTTGCATGGCGGTTACTGCAAAATCCAAGGTAGAGGTAAATCTACAACTGATCATGAATAATGTAGAAAACTACCATAAAGCCTTGAATTGGTTCTTAATTTTGTGGACAACTACAATATCTTATAGGTCTGTAAGTCAGGAACGAAGTTCGATGTTAATGCATTGATTATGAGTTTAACTATTTCCTACTACTTCAATATGACATCAAACTACTGGGGCACATAAAGCAAAAGCCACAACTCTAACACTGGAAGTGCCATTATAACTTAAAAATACATTGTAATCTACCATTACCTATTACCTGTTGGCTGTTATACATATTGCTTTGTGCACGGCACTACAATATTTTTTTTAAAAATATTATATAACTCTTTGCAATAACTTTCCAATGTTTATCTACATAATTTTTCTCATAATATATATTATTCGAGCTCGATCCACTCGTCCAGTCTGGTGCTATCCATACGAATATATATTATGAGTTTTATTTTCCTCATATCTTCGCCGGGTTAATACACGTAAGTCCTCTTGCAGTTTATTTTTGTTTGCATGTGTTTTCAAGTTCTAATTTTTGTTGTTATTTGTTTTGCTAGTATCTAATTAGAGATTGAAAAGCTCCACAATGATGTAGACAAGTTTGCAAAGTCATTTCCTACTATTGAATCTGAGAAAGAGATGGTGAAATACAAAAAGTGAGAGGGGAACTTAATTCAAAGTATGATTTATGGTGCATTTTTAATCTGATTGTTTTTGGATTACTTCATCTCGTTTGAAATTTATTGTATTGAGATGCCACTTGGTTATTATTCCAGCTGCCGATTGATATTCTGATCCCTTTCCAGTTGGTATACAGTTTTCAGTTTAATTTGATTGTTCTCAGATTGTGTATCCCTTGGTTGTGCTTCTAAGCTATAGAATCTTGTTTACCATGAAAACATTATAATCTACGACTATGGTTTTGTTTTCTTAGGCTCTGTTTTTTTTTAAAGTGCTTTTTCAGTGCTGAACCAAAAAGGCTAAATGTATTCAATTGTTTTAAACCGTTTGGTTGGGAGACTCATTCTGTCATGAATCAGTCAAATTAGCTGAACGGTAAAAAGCTGATATTTTGAGCTTTTTGAGCTGCTGAATGAAGATTTCCGTCGCTGCCCCTATTTATTTTAATCTCAAGCCGTCCTCAGCTAATCCTTTTTACGTATAACAACAGAAAGCACTATACCATACAACAGCTCCTTTTCACCTTTCTGACTGCAGCATATACAAACAATGTAAGTTCTTCATTTTCTATTCATTTTCTTTCTCTATATTGTGCGTAGAATAGAGAATTCTGTCTTTATATCGCATTTATGTGTCGGATAGGACTTTCTTTGTAAAGCTTCACACTGTAATAACATCAGATAAAAATAGATTTAAGAAATAACAAAGAGAACAATGATCATTTGTGTGTTGTAAATTTCTCCTTTATGTCCGAACTCATACAATTTCAAACATAATTATGATAATGTTCTGAGCAATATACATCTGCATATAGATATGGTGGACATCAGTTTTTTTGAAATTTATCATATGCTCAACGTTTGTTAGCTGTTGCTGTTATTTTTCAATTTTAAGTTTACTATTTACGTTTTGTTTTGGAAACAAGCTTTGAGTTATATAAAGTATTACATAGGTAGAATATAAATAAAACAAACATACAAAAAAACAAGAAATACAACAAGTAAATTGGAAATATGCTAAAACTGGAACCAAGATAAAGTCGGCTTGCACTTCATGTCACAAACGCAAGTTGCTCCATGTCTAGTAACTGGCCACTATTGTTTGACATTATCCCATCATGTACAATTACACCTGAAGCTCTCTCCAAAGCTATAACTTCAACACAAACTGCTCCAGATATTTACAAAACCAATTGGTCAGTAAAAGTTTGCTTGATTTACATTCAATAAAGGCTGAAGCTGTAAATCGTATTTTCATTAGAAATCTCTCAATCATCTAAGCATATAGTTTTTTTTCATCAAAACTAAAGATCGAAATCGTTTTAAATGTTATCGTTTTGATTGAGAGAGTATGTGCATCTGTAGATGATGGTTTAACTATTATTTGAATTGTTGAAATGATGCATACATATAGGAATGACATCACACGGAAAAGGTAAGCGTAAATATGGGAGTTGCGAAGCATCAAATGCAGCATCGAAGGACAAAGCTGCTTTTTCCAAGAACCCCGAAATGGAAAAACACTTTCTTGACTTATGTGTGCGGGAGATTACCAATCATGGATATTATGGAACTACACTTAGTAAACATTCATGGAGAAAACTAGAACAAGAATTTAATGTAAAGTGGAAAGTCAACTATGAACATAAGCAGTTTAAATATCATTACAGCTATTTGAAAGAAGATTATTTGCTTTGGACAAAAATTGTTGGATTAACTAGACATGGTTTTAATGCCGAGACAACCACCATACTTTGGCCTCCTGAAAAATGGGATGAGGTAATTCAGGTAAGCTGATTGCATTATCGTTCCGTAATTAGTAACACCAATTTAAGTGCTATTATTTTATTTGAATATTGGCTCATTCTATGTATTTATTACACAGCAACATCCCAAAGACCGAAAGTTTCGACATAATCCCTTAGAGAATGTTGATAAGTTAAAGGTGATTTTTGAAGCTGCACTTGCAAAGGGAGAGAATGCATGGTCATCTGCGTCAACGGAACCACCACCTAATGAAGATCATAACCAGATGGATGGTGGTGTACCAGCTGCCACTAATGCAGAAGAGGATACTCAGTTGCCTAATAATGTTGATGATGAATTTTTTGATGGGGTTCATGTTAATGAAGGTGACAATACTCCATTTACTGATGAGACCTGTAAGGGCGGTCCTTCTAAACGTACGACTCGTCCTTAAAAAAAAGAACCGTTAAAGTTCAGATGGTGAAGCGATAGACAAACAAATTGAAGATTTAGTTGGCACCATAAAAAGGCAAATTGATAAGGAGGAGGCTAACGATGGACCTTCAATGAAGGACGTAATTGCTGCTTTAAAAGAATTAAAAGACATGAGCGTACTATCTTAGCAAGATTATATCAAAGCAAAAGTGTTATTTTTTGGGAAACCAGACTTGAGGATTTCATTAATGGACGAAGAGAATATAGTTAATCGAATAGAGTTCTGGACTTATGTATTAAGCATGTAATATCATACGTTATCTTCTAATAAATGGGAATAAGAGTGTGTTTATAGGTTTAGTTTCTTCATTAAATCCTGCCACGGACTGCAAAAGTTGTGGTAATCAATTATCATGTTGTATGCGTTTCGACTTGTTGTGGTAAATAAAGTGTGCATTCAATAAATTTCTTGTCTTCCAATGATGTATGTGCAAAATATATTCAACTTCTAATACCTTGTCATATAATGCATAATAATTTTATTATATTTTAACATTCACTTTCTCATATTATAGGATGATGTCGAAAAAATGGTTACTGATGAAATTATGGTCACTTTTACTACTGCTTAAGACAAAGAAGCGTGCAACTATTCGACAAAAAGTTTTAACTTCATCACTTTCTGGAAAAAAGTACATGCAGGAGCTTATGAATGGTTCTTCTATTGTGATATATGATAAATTTAGGAAGGATAAATCGTCCTTTACAAAATTATGTTGCTATTTTAGAGAAAAAAAATCTGGCTTCGAGATAGTAAGCATATAGACGTTGAAGAAAAAATGGCAATGTTTTTAACGACCATAAGTCATAATTGTAGAAATCGTATTGTCAGATATCATTTTCAACATTCAGGTCAAACATTTAGCAAGTATTTCCATGAAGTATTGATGGTAATGAGAGATTTTGCTCGGGAAATGATTGTTCCACCTGATTTTGATAAGTCTACATAAAATATACGATCTCACGTAGAATTACGACAAGGACCTTTTAAGGGTGCGATTGGGGCATTAGACAGAACTTTAGCAGATGCAAATATTCCACTTCAGGAGCAAACTCCATTTCGAGGCAGAGGTCAAGGCAACTGCTATCAAAATGTCATGGTAGCGTGTGATTTTGATATGAAATTTTTATCTGTGATGGCTGGATGGGAGAGAACAACTCATGATTCAAGAAAGCTTAATGAAACAATTCGTAATCCTACGAATAATTTTCCAATTCCTCCTTTATGTAAGTAAATTCGTTTATTTTAGCTTCAGTAATAATTTTATCGAAATATTAACTTAACTTGTTAATTTATAACAGATATGTACTACCTTTGTGATGCTGCTTATACAAATACGAGAGGTTTTTTATCTCCTTATCGGAACACAAGATATTGGTTGAAAAGTTACAGAAACAACGCCGCTACAAACAAGAAAGAAAAATTCAACCATGCACATGCACGTTTAAGAAATGTTATTGAACGAAGTTTTGGTGTACTGAAGAAAAGATTTCCTATATTAGTTAACATGCCTCCGTACAAATTCTCTGTGCAACGTGATATTGTGATTGCATGTATGGCGATGCACAATTTTCTACGTAATGTCTTACTCAATGATAAACTATTTTTAGAAGCAGAACAAGATAATGCTCTTGGAGATGTTCATGATGGAAACGATAACCAAGACGACCAACAAGCTCCCCCAAGTCACAGTGAAGTGTTTTCATCTGAATCACATGCTTTTATGTCGAATTTACGTGATCAAATTGCTGATCTTCTTTGATTTGTTATAATTTCATAAGTTTTGTTAATAAACGAGTTAAAAACATGTTTTTTTTATTGTATGAATTCTGAATAAATTTGTAAACGCGTTGTTATTAAAAATTATAATTGCAGGTATGTACAGAATTAGTATTCGGACAATAAAGATAAAGGACAAATTTGTCAATCCAAAATATATCACAATAATTCAGAATTTGGATAAGCAAATAATCAAACAATATAATAAGCATTCAGCATTCAACATTTCTATTAAGCATTAAGCATTCAGCAATAAGCATTCAGCCATTTTAAGAAAACGCAAATGTTTTGGTCTTTGCTTCTTAAATTAGTTTGTGTCTATTAATATTATTACCTTTTAGAAAGGAAACAATGTAATTCTTGCTTCTTAAACTAATTTGTCAGAATTGTATATCCAAATGTTTAATTGTATATCTTCATTCTGGTATCTGTTTAATTCGTGTCCATGAATTCATTTCTGATAGCGTTTTGTTTGTTTATCTTTAATTTAATTACATGTTTTCTGTTTTGTTTAGTAGAAGTCATAGAATTTCCTTTTCTTGAAGCACACTTGTAATTATTGGGCTGTCCAAGTCCTGCAAAAGGCTCAACTGTATATGCGTTGACACATTAATAAGGTTTGGAGTCAGTTTTGGAACTATGGCTTTTTATGTTTATTATCCAAATCTGAAAGGCTTTTTTACTCGAAGTTTGGAATTAACCTTATGATGCTTGGTGTAACTTATATCATTTATGCTTTTACAAATAATTTAGCAATACTTTGGGTCTTACTGAGTGATATATGTATTTCATTCAAACATCAAAATATCTAAGGTTGTAGGCTTTTACTGTCTGGATAGCCTCAAAAATTGTTAGTTGATGCGGATGTGTACCTAATAAATGCTCGGACGGTTGTGCTACATCAAGTGTTAACTCAAAATAACAAGCGAAATGTAAGATGTAAAGTTTATCGATTTGAATAGTATAACTGTTATATTTGAACAGATCAATTTATTTTATGAAAATTAAAATACTTATGGATATACTAAGTATTTAAAGTAAGCTAATCATCAAGTGGATGGATTTATTGGTTAGTATGGCAGCTTGATTCACTATGACAAGCGATTATGATCTTCATCATCCCATCGTCGTCGACTAGCGGTTTTTCCAACTTTGGTTCAGGTAGTTAAACCAGATGATAACTAGCGCCAACCCGATGATGCTTTCCATTTTTGTCAATCCATCGGCGCCAAGTAGCAATCTCCTTTGACTTGAGTTCAGGTATTTAATGGTTTTCTATCGAGGCAGCTTTGATTATTGCATTTCAATCGACTTCTAAATGGTTTAGGCAAGAGTAATATTTTTTAATCTGGTAATATTCTTCTGTTCTAAACCATCCATACTATGAAAACCGTAAATCCCGCTTCAAGATCGTTTTATCTTACCATTTCTGTATATATTAAATGGTATTTTTTTTATAAAAAAAAAAAAAACCTTCTTGATTTTCAGGTTTTGGTGGTATTATTTTTATGTTATGAATTGTATAGCAGGTATAGGT
Source organism: Allium sativum (assembly GCA_030737875.1). Classification (NCBI taxonomy): domain Eukaryota; kingdom Viridiplantae; phylum Streptophyta; class Magnoliopsida; order Asparagales; family Amaryllidaceae; genus Allium; species Allium sativum. The sequence continues at coordinate 197,441,865 of CM060925.1, read as the reverse complement.
GAGAATGGACGTTTGATCCTCTGTTCCGTAAGAAATTGAATTCAAATGTATATGCCGCTATATCATAAATCTTTGGATTTTGAATGCTTAATTCATTTACTAACAAGGATGCTCTAAAATGTTTTACATGCAGGATGAAAAGCATTGATTTGTCTAATAAAACTGCTTTCAATTGTGATTTTGAAGTAATTAATTTTTATTCATGACATCGCTAAAGTGATTTTGAAAAATTGTATTCGTGAGTTTAGTGTTACGCTTAGTTGGAAAGGGTAAAAATATAATTCACTCTTCTACTGTATGATATGAGAACTGAATGACTCTTTTTGCTTTGGCTATTATTCTTATTTTAGATACTTACGTAGGCATGTAGAATTTTATATTTTCAAAGGTTACAATGAAATTCTGATTCTTTTTTATTCAGCATTCTGTCCACCTAAAAGTTTGGGATCATACTTAATCCTTCTACAGGGTTCATACTTAATCTTACTATGAACATAATTAGTTGCTTTGTTTTTTTCGTAACATTTATGCATTACGACTGATTTTATTAACATACCGTGTTTTTGTTTACATTATAATGATATTTATTTAATGTCCAGAATTCTTTATATGTTCATATTTAATTAGCCATTTGTCAATTATATGTATACCCTGTGCTAAGTGGCTAAATGGAACTAGCAATGTGTGTGCAGGCCTTACTAAAGTTATAAATAACTTCAGCTTTCACTAACTACAGTTTACAGTAACAAAATAGAACTCTTTTATGTGTACGGAAATGAACGAAGTATATGCGTTTCATTTTCTTCTTAAGGTATCACGTTGCTATCAAAGTAACTGTGCATCAGATGCTATTTCTTCCATAAATATAGCTGCTTTATCTTCATATTTAATTAACTATATTGTGTTTGCATGCATTACCGGTGAGTGAAATAGGAGTATAATTTTTTTTTTTTTTTTTTTTTTTTTTTTTTTTTGAATATTTATTGTGCATATCAACATACCTTCATACGGTTTATAAAGGCAGACTGTTAGGACAATGATGCACCTTAAGTTTTCAGCAATCATGAATTGACGTCCATCTTCACCAGCTTATCAACATGAACGGAATCTTTGTGAAAGGAGCTTCTAAATAAAATTTCAAAACAGGTAATGCTATTTAGTATTATGTTTGGTTGAATTTTTGGTCCTAAATTGTGCACGAGTCATGGTTTGAGTACATGATTCTTCGATCTGCAGTTAATGATTAAATTTGTTTATGTGATACATTTTTTAACCTATTTATCCTTTCTGCTTCTGCAAAGTTTATATAATTTATAACTTCCATATAGCATGCTCTTTCAATCTTTAAACGAGAATGGAATTATATCAAATTATGAGTACCATACAGATGGAAATTATAGTACTGTACCAGCTGAAAATTATGGTTCCTGTCCCATATGTCGACTGCGCTTACATCTACTAAAGATCAATTCTAAGGATTAATTATTCATTATCAGTTTTTATCAGTTCTATTTCTGCTTTATAAATTTCTGATCAAAATGTGCAATTTCGACGTCATTATCACACTTCTAATACGTGATTCAGCTTGCATGTTTATGATTCTACCGTTTTGGATAGTACTTTAACCCTCTGGTCTTTCTCCTTAAGCTACTTTTCTAAGTCATCAACAGTCTCTCTAGACTTACTCATGGTAGATCTTTGTTTACAGTAACTAATTGTACCACTTTTGCACCTTTGAATTATCTGTAATTTATTGAAAGATGGTTCGTAAATTAACTAACCAGCAGGTTTTGAATGAAAAGGTTTAATAGAATAGCAACGCCGTCTTCTACATTACTCCATGTCGCAGCTTATTCTATTTATGGTTAGCAAAGGAGAAAAATATGGCAGTAAATTGAAGGACAATTTGATAAAATTAAATAACCGAAATCTATAAAAGAAATCCACTAAACTAAAGCGATGGTTTGTTTGTGTAATCAGATTCAAAATTTGAAATATGTTGATACATAACAGCATAGTAAATGAATTTTACAAAAAGAATGACATACAAGAGGAGAAGAATAAATTAGAAAAAGATATAAATGAGTTCAGTATTGAAAACAATACGGATCCACAATATAAAGAATTAACTGAGGATCATTAGATTATGAATCTGAACAAGAAATACGAGAGTGGTAAATAAATCGTTTCTTACTTAAAGTTGCTCAGTTCAAATATTTGGTTACCCAGTGCAACCTACAATTTAATGTGTAAAGTCCATGATATAATAGTATTTTTTTCTTTTTAAAAAAAAAAAAGAAGAATTCGAACATATGTGATGATACGTATGACACACAATACTACAGTTGGACTCAAAAATTAAGTCGATATAACTAATTTATTTAAAAAATTGTAGGTTTCAGATTTTGAATGTCACTTTTTTTTCTCGGATACAGGCGATGAGAGCGCCAAGTATATCGACTATTGCGATGAATATATAGTATGTCCATAAAAAATATTTGCTTTTGCAGGAAGCAATGGAGGCATGAATAGGGGAATCTGTTGTGAAAATTGCGCATTTGCGGAAGCGCAATAAGCAGGATCTAGATTTATCAATTGAACACCAATCTTATCTGATAGCAATTATTCTATTACATCAACAAAATAGTAAATAACTATAGCAGAGAAACAAAGAGACACACAATATTTATACTGGTTCCACTATCATCATAGTGTACGTCCAGTCTAACAGAGAGAGATTTTATTCCACATGAGAGAATACAAGAGATTACAAAATAAGAGTTTACATATCCAAACCTCAATCAGGTTTAACAAGAAGAGACACTATTGGGGATCACTGGCTCCATTCCAGGATGAGTTTACACTAAAGTCTACCCCTCAATATATAGCCAGTGCAAATCTATGTGAGTCATCAATTAAATTACCAACATATAGTAATAATATAATGATGACAAATTACCATAACAACAAATATGCAAACATAGAAAGTAAATCAATCTGTTTCTTTAGCATAGATGGAAGAAATTAATCACTTCATTTATTTCTCTGTCATCTCATCAAATGCAATCAATGCATTCCCATTATAAAAATATTTACTTTCCATTCTTTGCATATTTGTTCCAATCAATTTGTGATTTTGTATCACCAAATTTAACACTCCACCTTGATGCAAAATCACATATCTCCAGCACCCCACCTTGAGACAAATTCTCTTCTCATCATAAAACTCTTCAACAGAACTCCACCTTCATTCAAAATCTCACAACGAGATACACCAAACAATGAATATTTACCAAATGGGTTCCAACAAAGCCACCCCTCATCACAATTGTTAACGAGCTCAGACTACGTCCCCGCCCGCCAACAAATGTTGCAAATATCCAAAATAATAAAGAAGGCAGACACCAAAGTAATCTCAACACCGCCAAGGCCAAAATTTAATTCTCTCAATTAAAACCATTACAAACACAAAACCACCACCTGCCAAAAATGCATCTTTCCCTCGAGATGCACCACGCAACACCAACGGTCTAAAAGTGCTTGTAATATCACAAGGATCTCCACCTTGTGGATTTTCTGCATCGACACCCGTATATCACTTGATCTGAGCTCCTACTTCGATCACACCGGATCCCTCGAGCATCATCAACGTGAAGACCTCTGTCTAAACCACAATGATCTCTGTCTTGACACCCGTCTATCACTTGATCTGAGCTCCTTTCCTGATCATCTTGGATCCCTCGAGCATCATCAACATGAAGACCCCTGTCTAAAACATGAACAAAACTTCTCAAATCCAATAGCCCCTTCAACACGGTAAACTCCATATCACATCAAAGTTCCTAGATTTGAACGCTCTTCACTCTCAACATAATCTCCTCCACCAAAGTCTCCTTTTCTCCAAAATAGTAATAGCATAATCATCACTGAATCTACCAACCTTTGTAGAAATAATTGATGCACAATTTAAAACAAATCGTCTCGCTCTGATACCAATCTGTTGTGAAAACTGCGCCTTTGCGGAAGCGCAATAAGCAGGATCTAGATTTGCCAATTGAACGCCAATCTTATCTGATAGCAATTATTCTATTACATCAACAAAATAGTAAATAACTATAGTAGAGAAACAAAGAGACACACAATATTTATTCTGGTTCCACTATCATCATAGTGTACGTCCAGTCTAACAGAGAGAGATTTTATTCCACATGAGAGAATACAAGAGATTACAAAATAAGAGTTTACATATCCAAACCTCAATCAGGTTTAACAAGAAGAGACACCATTGGGGATCACTGGCTCCATGCCATGATGGGTTTACACTAAAGTCTACCCCTCAATATATAGCCAGTGCAAATCTATGTGAGTCATCAATTAAATTACCAACATATGGTAATAATATAATGGAGGCAAATTACCATAACAACAAATATGCAAACATAGGAAATATATCAATCTGTTTCTTTAGCATAGATGGAAGAAATTAATCCCTTCATTTATTTCTCTGCCATCTCATCAAATGCAATAAATGCATTCCCATTATAAAAATATTTACTTTCCGTTCTTTGCATATTTGTTCCAATCAATTTGTGATTTTGTATCAACAAATTTAACAAAATCAAGTCATTAGCAGCTGGTAGTCGGACAACCACAGTTTTTGCACAGCCAGCTATGGCCGCAGGCCTCCCTCATTATGGTTCTGTCATCCAGACCCACATTTCTTCTTACCATCTTTATGGGTACTTTATTTTCTTTCTTCTTCTTTCGTATTAACCTAGCTATCCTTTTTATATATCGCCAATTACCTTTTGTACGAGATCAACAATCTGTTAATTAATTCAGTAGTACATGTAAACAAAATTGTTGAAATTGCATGCATCATTTTACATAGTATTTTCATCTTTCCCTCTTTCCAGTATATCCATATGGATCATTATATTTGGAGTACTTTTTTCAGTCTACCAGGTTTTATAAATTTTAACTAACCTAACGCTTTGATAAATGTATCTGTAGGTTATAGATCATATATAAATGAAGTTCATAAGAACATATATAGTCAAGTTGCGTGTTTGTTTTTGACTTGGCTTTTTTACTTCTAGATTTTACCATTATTTGTTCAGAAATTTCTCTGTTTATGCACCTGCATTTTGTTGAGATTGGTGATACGCAAATCACAATTTTGGGCAACAAATAATCTTACATATTTTATGGAGATATTTGTTGTTAGATTTGATGAAGAGATTTGGTGCTAGATTTTATGGAGAGATATTGGTTGCTATATTTGTGGACATTTATTGCAAGGATATTTGGTGCTTAACCAAATAGTTTTATAACATATATGAAGATATTTGGGAGCCAAGTTTTCTTGGGCATGAAACCAAGTTTTTCTTGGGCATGAAGCAATTCTCACTATAAAAAGGACTTGCTTATCTCTTCATTAGGTGTGGAAAATTTGCCAATATTCTTCATTGTCTTTCTCCTCAAATTTTTTAGCCATTAGATATTCTCTACCTATTTCTCAATAAGGTTATTGGTTCAAGTTGTAATTGTTTGTAACGATAGTTGAGATCGTTTGTAAACATTTTTTATTAGTGAATCAATAAAGAGGGTGGTTGGATGGAATATCATGTGCTCATATTTCCGATATTATTTGTGTTGTTTTTTCAATCAAATTCATCTTCAAGTGATTGGGTGATAAAGATCCAATTTTTCTTGGCATTTTGTCAAGCTTCCGCTGCGCAAAAAAATCATAACAGTTTGGTATCGGAGTCAGATCATCGCATAGCTTGGAGTGTTTGTTGGATTGAAAATTGGAGATGTCGGAGATGATGACGTTTTCAAAGATGACTATTTCAAATGGGAAGAATTGGGGTATATGGAAGCCGAAGATGGAGGACATTCTATATCTCAATGATTTGCATGATCCCATTGATGGAAATGGGGTGAAGCCCTCGAATATGGATGAGGGAAAGTGGAAGAAAATGGACAAAAAGGCGATTGCGTTGATTCGTCCATATTTGGATGATTCTGAATTCCACCATGTGGCTAGTTGTGAATCCGCGAAGGCATTGTGGGACAAATTAGTATCTTTGTATGAGTCGAGGAGTGCTACAAGTAAGGCTTTTCTGGTTCGAAAGTTAGTGCAACTTCGATTGGATGAGGAGAAGTCTGTTGTAGAGCTTTTGAACGAGTTTCAGGATGTCATCAATCAACTGACAAATATGAAGGTCAATTTTGATGATGAGTTGTAGGCTCTTTTGTTGATGAGTTCTCTTTCAGAAAGTTGGGAGACTTTGGTTGTTTCATTGAGTAATTCCAATGCTAATGGAACTATCTCTTTAGAAATGGTTCGAAGCAGTCTTTTGAATGAGGAGTTAAGGAGAAAAGGGTCAGAGTTGAAATCGGTTCAAACTGAGGCGATGGTAGCAAGGGGCTCGGCGAAAGATACAAGAAGGAAGAAGAAAGGGGCTAATGGTGAAGGTGCTTGTTATTATTGTGGTAAGAAAGGCCACAAGCGCAATGATTGTTACGCTTATCAGAGGGATAAGAAGAAGGAGCAAGGTGATAATAATAATGATTTGAGACAAGCAGGTTTTGTTGAAGGTACCGAAAGCGATTCTTCATGTGATGTCCTATTTAGTGTTGTGGAGTCTTGGAAGATGGATTCAGGAGCAAGGTTTCACATATGCCGTGATATGAAAAGTTTTTCTTCATATGAGAAGAGTGTTGGCATGATAAAGACGGCCAATGGAGTAGAGCTACCAATTTGTGGAGTTGGAGCTGTTAGGTTTCGGATGCATGATGGAGTGGTGAGAGAAGTGGTCGGTGTGAGGCACATACCCACTTGTTCGCATAATCTCATATCTCTCGGTCAGTTAGATCGCCGCGGTTGCACGTATGAGACTCGAGGTGGAGTTTTGAGAGTGAAGAAGGGTGGTCGTGTGATGATGCGAGGAGTTTTGAAGGAGGGAAACCTATATAGTTTGATCGATTCGGTGGTCAATAATGAAAGGCGGGTGACGGTTGAAGAACCTAGTCCACAGCAAGGTGGAGAGGTTAATATGGTCATTGCTGATGGTCCTAAGGTAGATGATCATGGTATCGGCAAGGGTCTAAATGTTGATGATACTCGAGAGATCCCGGAGATGAAGAGATCATGTCAAACGGAAGACGGATATCGAGTTGTGAAATCTACAAAGATGAGATGGAGGTCTTTGTGGTATTACAAATGCTTTTGAAGATCGCTAGTGGCATGGTGCACGGATAAGGGAGGTGCATCATTAGTGGGCGATGGTGGAGGTTTGTAATGGTGTTAATTGAGATAGAAAGGTTGAAAGTGAGAGCTAAGGGGCTATTGTTTGAGTGGAGGAGATGTGATTTGGTATCAAGGAGGAGTGTTGAGATTGGTGATACACAAATCACAATTTTGGGCAACAAATAATCTTACATATTTTGTGGAGAGATTTGTTGCTAGATTTGATGAAGAGATTTAGTGCTAGATTTTATGGAGAAATATTGGTTGCTATATTTGTGGACATTTATCGCAATGATATTTGGTGCTTAACCAAATAGTTTTATAACATATATGAAGATATTTGAAAGCCAAGTTTTCTTGGGCATGAAGCCAAGTTTTTCTTGAGCATGAAGCAATTCTCACTTTAAAAAGGGCTAGCTAATCTCTTCATTAGGTGTGAAAAATTTGCCATTATTCTTCATTGTGTTTCTCCTCAAATTTTTTAGCCATTAGATATTCTCTACCTGTTTCTCAATAAGATTATTGGTTCAAGTTGTAATTGTTTGTAACGATAGTTGAGATCGTTTGTAAACAATTTTTATTAGTAAATCAATAAAGAGGGTGGTTGGGTGGAATATCGTGTGCTCATATTTCCGATATTATTTGTGTTGTTTTTTTTTCAATCAAATTCATCTTCAAGTGATTGGGTGATAAAGATCTTATTTTTCTTGGCGTTTTGTCAAGCTTCCGCTGCGCACAAAAATCATAACACATTCATCATTCTTTGGAGTGCTTCTTCGCTTCCACCCTCTTTCTCTCTCAGATAATGGTCGTATATCCTCATGCACGTGCGAAGCACGGACCACACACACACACAATAGTGATAGTTGGATTTGTAGTTTTCACCTTAAATGTTAGATACTCATACGTGTTATTTGTAAGTTGCATACAGCTTGAGCTTTGTTTTCTCAATTCAAATTGAAATTTTAGCTGTGATGGTAGGAAAAGTCAATTTCATAACATTTATTATTTTATAAAAAACCATCCATTATTTTCTCATATCTTATTTGCCTTGGTCCAGCATATGCTTTCATTAAGGTCCTGAAATCAAACAAATACAGTCAAACTGATTGGCATTGAGGTTAAACGTATATCAGAACGATGTATGATATTTGGATCTATACAAAACCAAATACTTATATGAGAATCTTCAGTGCTCCTCATTTATACATTAGAAACTTTATGCACCACAGCTATGAATGAAATATAGTATCATGTACATACCCGTTTACGGCTATATATTTTAAAAGCCTATCATCATGTACATTTACTTGTTTGCTTTTACTACTACTCCAAACTGACTTTTTCTTGTTCATGCATCAAAGGCTCCTATGTAATTTCGCAAGCCTTCAAATTTAATTGTTAACTGTTACTACTTCAGGGATGACCGATTTAATATTTACTGTAATATTGTGAGAGCTAATTTCAGCTTGCCTTTATTCTTATTCAGGTTTTTCCCGATCATTAAACATAATAGGAAGCATCTCAGTGATGAGGACCTCAACCACATGATCAAGTTGGTAGAACAGACCGGCGAGTATGAAGATATGACAGGAAATTAGATGTTGAATATGCCGCTGCTGCTTATAAATCAACCCAGGATATTGCTGCTGTTGCGATGACTGCTAATCGCATAACAATTGTGACGAACAAGTTTCTTAAGTAAACGGTTCAGGCGCAGAATCTTAGCACAAGCACACTGATCACTCGACTTGTGTATGACAGCTTCGCTCTGCGGTTTTCCAAAATTTCAAAAGATGCAAGAAATTAGATTGAGCATGCCGTAAAAGGATAGGGTCAGTGATGAGAAAAATATTTAAGACCGTCAGACCTCTATTGTATTTGTGTCCACATCATATACTATGATCTGTTTAGATGTCGAAGCTGGTTATGGTTGGCTTGGTCGTTTATTTGTACTATGAAATATCTATTTGTTACATGAACATTAATAAATTGCAATTCTGATTGTTCCGACCTTCTTCTGTTTTCAAACATACTACAGTTGCGTTATTTTAAATTTCCAAACCCAATCTCTGGTTCTATATATTCTACTACACTGATGTTTTGTATCTTCTTTCTTTGTTCCTTTATGTAACTGTGTTGATTTTTTGTTCAACTGTAGACAAGACACTACATCAAATATGACTTTTTACAGCGTTTATAAAATGCCATAAATGGTATTAATAGCATTTTTACAAACGCTGTGTATCAACATGCAGTTAAAAGTCAGAACCATTCTACAACAGCGACGAACGCTGTGAAAAGTATTGTCCAATAGCGTTTATTCTTTGTTGTTAATACATTTCATAGCGTTTAGATTCATTTGTCCATAGCGTTTATTTGTTGTTGTTATATCTATTTACAGCATTTATGAATCGTTGTATGTGTTTGTATGTCAAATTTTAAATAAATTATTTATGGCATTTTAAAATCGCCATGAAAAATTTCAATAGTGTTTTTAAAACGCTATAAAAAGTCCAATAACAATTTCAGCATTCTTATGGGATTTTAAATCAACATATTATATCTATGCCACATTTCATAATCAATGCATCGTATTAATAACACATTTTATATTGATCATATAATTCATAACCAACAGATAAAATTATATAATCAAAATATGCAATATTCTTACATCAAACATACACTACGTCCACAATATTTCATAAAATAGTAGGGAGACATCAAACATAAACATACACAAAGTAGTAGCGACCAAAAATAGTAGTTCATACATTCTTACAAACCAAAATATAGTCTTAGCAGCGAGAATAACTTCAACCCATAACTAATCACAACAGTGTTTTCCATCAGCGTCATCTATCTAACTGTAAAGCAAAAATAAAAAATTTCATAATTGTTAGTACATTCAGAAGCAAAGCTAATCACCCAAAACAATAAGTAGCTTCCAAAATGCATGAGAACATGTCATTTATTCACTTATAAATATTCCCCCCACACATGCAATACAAATAATACGCGCACGGTAAATATATATTCACTGTTCACTGAGCTTAAATTTTCACTCTATTTTTTTATGCATAAAGGAACTAGTCTCAAGGCCAAGGGCGGTGTTGCACCGTGGACGAAGTAAGTCAGTGCCCTTGCTCGACTCAACTCCGGTCAGGTGGTCAAAAAGGTGACTAACATGTGATGCCACATACAATTGGAGCAGCACATGGTTGTGTTGTTGGTAGGTAGCAGCCAACATGGTGAACTTTTATAAAAAGTAGTTAAACTTTATTAGCTTTATTATTTTTACAAACTTAATTTATTTTCAAACCTTAATTAGATTTTATACACTTCATTATTTTTCACAAACTTACGTAATTTTTATAAAACTTAGTTTAACTTCTACAGAAATTAGTTAACTTAAAACTATTTCATTTTTGTGAAACTTAGATAACTTTGTATTTACCAATCATTGGATTTGTGATTAGTGCTTTTCTGCGCACCTTAATTCTTAATTCAATATGTATTTACATTAATCAAAACAAGATCGAATTCATATCAAATATAACAAAATACACTTCATGTAGCATACACATTTAAATGCATGAAAATGTACTTATACGGACGTAAAATCCAAGCATGTCCGTACACAGCAAAATGTAACCAAATCGGCCTTTGAAATTCACAATTAGTGCTGATTTGAATCTAACATTACAGATGGTCTTTCAGAGATGGCTATAAGAAAAACAGCATAATCATACCTTCCAAGAAAGATGGGTGTGCTAAGAAATACCGTTGATAAGAAAGATGAAAATGCTGGTTGAAGTGGGCATGTATAAAGCAACTGAAGCTGGACATAAAATCTTATGCAACCAAGTCATCAGTCCATAATTAAGAGCTGATGCAAATATTTCTTGAAAAGGAACTATACAATAATCAATTTAAGTAATATATACTTTATAGGAGGGCAGGTCCTCCAAATTCAGAAGAAGGAACAAAACAAATAGCCTGGTAAAATATATACATAAAGCATACATGCAGTAATCTTAACTCATGAAGAAGAAACCAAATATGTGAAGCAAGCAGACATTGATAAAATAAAACAAGTCCAAGTTCATAATCTAAGCTATATGAAGAACATTGAGAAAATAAGCAAGAGTATCAATGTAAATAATGAATGCCTTGACCATGATAGTGAGTCATAAAAATAACACATGAAATAGATACCTAAATTGGAATAATCCTAAGATAGGTAAAAGGATTAAAATGAGTAAGAACTAAATTGAGACATTGGTTTCCAAAATATTCACTAGAGCAGAAAAGAGGAAACTATTCTCCCAAAATATATATAAAGAAACATGTAAGGATCATGCCATATGGTTCACATGTTATCAACTCGATTTGGATATGATTCACTGTTGCTTTCAATACAAGTCCATATTGCAAATTTTTCATTTTCCATTTTAGCACCGTATTTCAGACCTTCTTGATATGCTTCTAGACCATATTGCAAAATTTTCATTTTCCATTTTAGCCTTGCTCTGTGTATAATTTGGCTTGTAAAAATTACATCAAACTTTACACCAACATTAGGCATGGTCAAAGCTTATGAAACAAAATCTATAAACAATGCAATGGCCTGAAAGATGGACGTGCATAGACCATTAAGGGATATGGTTGTATTATGTTGACTTTTCATACATTGGCCTGTATATTTTATGTTTAACTAGCTTCTTATATCCGTATTATATGTTTACAGTATGGGTTAACCTCCCGTATGAGTTATTTTGCATGGTTTATGTTAAATGATTTTATTTAAGTTTGCTCAGAAGGACACTCGTGGCATTCTCAGATTAGATGTCATATGTGTGTATTTATTATTTTAAAGTGTCTAAACATTGATACTATTAGTGAACTATTTCCTAACAAATAGAAAATACTGATAAAAAACTTTTGTTCTTACCACTTCAGAGATTCACTTATATGGCCATTACATTACATAATACTATAAGAAACAATTAATTTTTAATGTAGAATAATGCATATGATGAAAAAAAATTGAAAATTTACATCACATGAATCCTTTTCGGTTGTAAAATTGATTTCCATTAAAACTGGAGCCATCTAATTGAAGAATGTTAACTTTTGTCATTTTCAGAAATATTTTTCAAATGGGGTATTAAAGGAGTTGTCTATATTTAGAGTTGCTTTCTTGTATTTAGCAAGGTTTGAAATTCCGGTTTTCGGTTCCGTTCCGATCTGGTAGAAAATTTAAAATCCCGGTCCCGTTCCGGAATTTCCGGAATTTACGGTTTAATCCCGGTTACCAATTCCGGTACTTTTTTATTATAAATACACCATAAATATGCAATATCAATAATTAATTACACTAATCATTCGAATTACATAGAGGATATGACAAAATATGTAAACAAATGTTGTGTTACTGCAATATTCTTACCACTACTGCAATACGTTTCCCAAGTTATTAATGCCAGAAAATTGGAAAACTAGTTTTGGTAGGTAAGGAAAAATGATAGACTGCTCTGAAACTAAATATGTAAACAAACATAGAGGATAATAAGAAACAAAATATTAGCAGGCCATTATTTATCAAGCGCCTAAACCCGACCCATCACGATATTATCATCTCCATCTCTCGTTCATTTCATTTCCAACCCTAGCCGAAAGGGAAAGACAAAAAAAAACTCATTCGGCGTCGATGTAGAGAGAAGGCGCCGACGTTGATCCCAAGCCTCGATGAAGAAACTAGAAGATCAATGCTTCCAAAATCGAAGAAGAAACTAGAAGATCGATTCTCTCAGCTTTCTACTTTCTGCTGCTTTATGTTTTTCCCCTTGTTTTTTATGAAGGAAACCGAAAACTGGTTTATTGTTAAATTCCGGTCCGGTCATCGTCGGAACCGGGCCGAGATGGCCGGAAATCCTACCTTGGTATTTAGTGTTCTTGTATCCAATTAAGCGGCAGACATAACGTTCCTACTTATGCTTGACATCTAACACTTCAATTACACTAAACATATATATGATTGGAAATAAAAGTAAAATGAATATACAAACGATTAATTAATGTTAAAAGAACATCTAATAGGATCTAAACTCCAAAAAAGGCACTTGATAAATATTATCAAATTACTTATGGTTGTAAATGCAGATAGAAAGAATTAACCATATCAAAATAAACTTAAGTCAATTATCGTGATATCAACTGGGCCCACTTTTCTATAGAGAATGCATTATGAGTTTACGGTGAAAAAATATTTATAACCATCTTGTTAAATAATCTGTGCAAATGACATTTATGGAAAAGCAATAAAAAGAATAAGAAAAAAAATCACACATTCTTATTATCCATTTTCCAATCAATTAAATTAGCAGTAAAAAAATTCTCCTTCTTTATGAAGTTGTCTCTCCTCAAAAATTCACATAAGAGTACACAATAACAATTATTCTGACACAAATGGAAAACTGAAAATCAAATGTAAATTAAGATTAAAATATTATAGAATGGATTTGATTGAAACATTCATATTCTAGTGTCAGTCATACATTCTGAATTAGTATATGGATTTATGATTATGGAATAAATTATAAAATTAAAGCAGATTTGATTGATACGTATATGTAAAAGTTTATTTAATGCGTTGATACTACATACGTAAAGTAAGAATCATTGAAACGTTTATTCCAACCAAAGTTGAGCCAAATTTAGGCGTGCTCTCTGTTCACGAAAAATCTAAACTAAGAATATTTTTATAGAATGAACTACCAATGCTAATCAAATAAACAGTAATTTTTTTAACTAGTAAAATGGGGGATGTTCATATTCAAAATATTATTATTCAGTAAACAAAATTGTTATCATCAAAATTAAATTTTCTCTAACCATACTTCTATACATTTACAACTAAGGAATTAGAATTTCACAAGTTAGATCTCAATTGTGCTTAGCCTTTGTTCTTGAACCTAAGACCCGATGTCTAATGGGCTTATAAAGCTCCACCTCTTCCTGATGATGTGCTCAAACACTAACATTTTCATGCCCGTCTTAGCTCTAGCTTAGTTTGGCTCCCTGTCGATGTGCTCAAACACGCTTTAACTTAGGTTCTGCTGTTGCAAGCTCTCACCGTTCATTTAAACTAGTAGATCTTTGTCTTTAATGATACTATCTATAGCACTTACGACAGCATATTCAGCAGTAAGCTCATCTAATTTATTACATCATCATTGTATTCTTATGTCATATAAGCTAAGGATTAAATTCTTTACACTCAACTAGTGTACTACATTGTAATCAAAAATTTTGCTTGTAAACTCAGCTAATCTGAATGGCACAGTTAGACTAACATATATGATGCCTTATAAGTATATACAACTTGAGATTCATATCTAATAGTGTCTCATCATAAATGGGCTTGGATTTTATATTAATAATATAAATCATATTTATGTACTCAAAAATACGTTGGTATCTGTTTTCGTCTCTTTAACAGATCATTTCAAAAGCCTACATTTTTGTGGATTCTTCTGTTAATCGAATTGGGTGGCGATGTTGTGTGTCACGGTGGAGTTGGGCATGGAGTAATAGAGGAAGCTAAGCAGGGTTGAGCCATGGGATCTTCGGTGAGCTGCAACTAGATATAGAGGGGATTGGACATGATGGATGAACTGCGAATAGATGAAGACGGGATTAGACGTGATGGAGCGAGTTTAATTTTTAGTGAAAATAATGAGAAATGGAGGAAGGTCGTAACCAGGACCTAAACGAAATAAGTCTAGAGGAAAGGAGATGAAAATTTAGACTCCCGCTCCTTTTTTTTGTCTTCCAGCTTTAATGTTTTCGACTTTTACAATGTTTCCGTATATTTTTTATTTTTAGGAGAAGTAAAACAGCAATTAGACATTGAACACTGAGATATTTTGCTGTCGATGGTGTATTTTCTTGTTGTGTAATTTGCCTAGCAAAATCTCATAAAACCAAACTTGCTTAAGTTAACATTTGTGCTGTTTATTGATGATGAGCAACAAATTGTTTCTTTTAACTAGTGTACTTCCTACTTAACTAGTTGTTAGGATGCATATTAAACTATAATGTTGTATACATTGGAAATTACATGTCTATAAAAACAAACATTATGCATTTGATAATATGATAATGATGACTTGTCAATCATTGGATATCGGATTACACAGGAAAATAATAATACTAGGCATCTACAGTTAAACTTGTAGACTAACTTGTGAACTCATCCAAAGAGAGTTAAATTCAAAAAAATGTAGTATAACCTGTGAACTCATCCAGCAGAACAAATGGATCCAAATTTGCTACACTTTGCTATAGTCCTTTTGCAACTAAGGTTCATGAACTACAAGCAAACAACTCCTCATACATCCGAAGTCTCACCCAAACCAACCTGTAAGCACCAACCATGTTTAAATTCATTAATTCCTTTGCTAAGTTTAAATGGCCAACATGTTTGTTGAATATTAAGGTCTATGTTTTTAAAATCCCTCATAAGCAAGCTACAAAATTCCCAAGTAGCATAAACATAAAGGACTGGATGTTTGATAAATGTGTAGAATATCTATGCCTTCTCAAATCAGTAAACAGTAAAATATTATTCACTAAACATGAAGCTTACGATAGTCTGTAGCTGCTTAAGAATTTTATCCATTGCCAGTACAACAACTTCAGGGGAATGATCAATACATCTGCATGTTTAGAGGCAAACATCACATCTCATCACCTGCATTCTCCCACACCTGCATTCAAAATTACTAAAAACAAGAATAACAAACCATAGATTAGAGAGAAACATTACATCTCATCACCTGCATTCTCCCACAGCCAAATAGCGTCAACTCAGTTCATTTAAAATAAAGAAAATATCTTTTAGTCATCAACAAATTAAATGCAAGGATGAATAGAAAATGTGAAGAATTTTTAAATGCAAGGATGAACTAACATAATATATGAGCGACTCTTAGAACAAAAAGGAACACAAAATCTGACACGACATATTTTAACTGTTGGAACATATGGTGTTTAAGTAGAGGTTGAATTTTTCAGAAGATTCAATGGTTCGGATTTGTTAACCCGACATATTGAAGAAAACATACCACAATGGATGAAATATGATGACTAAATAGTAAATAATATAAGTAATACTGCCAAAAACATTTACAACGAATGATAAATGAAAATAGTTAAAGATCAAACCTAAGCCAAAATTCTATTATCTGTTGCTAGAAACCTACTTAATTGAACAAAATGAAGCAAGGAGCACTAAGGGCTAATATGACAGATAAATGATGGAATTAGGAGGCTGAAAAGATCAGCTTCCAACAGTCATAGACCAGGTACCTAAATATTCATAACATGATATCATATGTTATGCCATTTTTATCTAAAAATTGCCCACTGAACAAAGTGCATACCTTGATATCAAGGAACAACTGCATGCGGATCTTTCCAGTATCTGAAACACTGTTTTCGCCAGTATCAGAATTTCCTCCATGTCTTTGCGCACCTTGACGTAATATTTGAAGGGATACCTTTATTTTCTTTTCCACGTTCACAACGTTTGCTGCCAAATCATAGTATCGAGTTGTAATACGTCTTGCGGCTTCAAGATTTAGCTCTGCTATGTTCGATTCTGTTAACAGATTGATGAGTTCCCCTTCTAGGAAGGTCTTGAGTGGTCTCAATATCCCTAAAACATAAGATGAGTGTCTCACTGGAACTTTATTGGACATCCTAAATGTTGATGTGATCCCCTTTAGTTGCCTCAAGTCCTGTACTTATGTTAAAGAAAACATATGTTCAATCAATACATACATTTGTATATAGGTACACATACAAGTGATAAAGTTACCTCGACAGAAAATTTAACTATAGCTTCAATTATTGTATCTATGACTGCTGTAAGCATTCCCCTAATATGGCTACTAGTAACCCGGGCATTTTCTCAGCAGCATTTAGGAGGCTGGAAAAATCAGCTTCTAATTTTGCCTGAAAATGTAAGAAAGGAGGAACCAAATTCAAAAGGAAAAAATATATATGTGCAAACTTTAAGAATAATGTTGACTTCCGGAGAAGACGATAAATATATAGTGACGCGATGCCTTTGGCTCTAATGTTAACAACTCACCATGGTCATGCTTGCGAATGTAGCTGCCATCTCATGTGCATGTACTCAGCAACACCTCAAAGTTGAAGTGCTTATCCTGCTCATTGGGCATCTACTCAGAAAAACCTCAAAGTTAAAGTGCCTATCCTGCTCATTGTAAGGTCTCACGCTGTTGCTAGTAAATTAGAGTCACAAACTCCAAAATAAAACAGATGATGTAATGGGTTAGTAAATTAGTGTAGACCTTGCCACAAGTATAAATACGAAGTCTATTACCTATGCACATCATTTGAGATGTAAAATACTATCCGGTAGATCGCCCATATTCATATATAGTTTGAAGCATCGACCAATATTGAAATCTAAACTGCTTCCAAACTAGAATAAAGCTACTTGAAATCCAGGCTGAAGCACAAAATTATGAATGAACCTTCATATGTACATGTAAAGAAGGAACACAACTATTTTATTTAAAATGGTAGAATTTCATCAAACATGACTCGCAAAATTAAAACGCATGCATTCGTTCAACCTGTATATTCGTTTGCAATTTTCTTCCACATCTCCTTCTCATTAATCTCACTTTTTAAGCATACGCTAAAAAAAACCATAAACTTACTCTTTTAGCCTACATAACTCCACATCCTTCTGGAAAATCTGCAGCTCATAAAATCTAATCAGAGATCGCATATGTTGCTCGCCCCGTTGCAGAAGGGTTGCTCTAACCTGCTCAGCCTATGTTATAACAAACAAACATAACATGCCTAAAAATCTTGCACCTGAAATTGCTATATATGCAAATAGGCAATAACATGTCAAAGAAGATACTACTGCTAGCAGTAAGAACGGTCAATAAACCGTCCATGGTTCAGGTCACAAAATAGTGGAGATAACGTACAATTTTCTAATAAGTGCAAGAAATGTACCATGAATAATGCAAATATAAATTATAAATATGAGTTTGGATACGTGCAGAGAGGGAAAGATTAATACCACTCTTGTTTCATGGTTAACACAAGTCATATTTATCCTAGAGAGAAAACGAGCGGTTGGTGGTTTCTCAGGATGGTCCTTGTCACAAAATAACTTCAACTGATAAATTTAACATATATGGGAATGTAACTATTAACTAAATTTAGTTGAATTATTTCCCATAAGATAGTCCGCGAAATATAATACTATTCGCTGCCACTCTTCTTGGTTTTTCCTTACCTTCCGAACAAATAATCAAATGCCATGAGAAAAATTATTACGAACGTAAGAAGAGTAGCATGTAATGAGTTTTTTGCTAAAATCTACTTCTACAAAAAAGAAATTTTTCCTTTTCTCTATGATATCCTGACCAAAAGACTGATAACCTTTCAACTTATTTATAATAAACGCAACAAATACATTTGAGTTCCATAAAGTTTGACATATTGAATTATGAAAAACTCAATCTACAAAAAATTTATATCATGCAAGCTATATTTTATTCATTCTTCTTGACATTAAATAAAGAAAACAATAGAAATATTATCATATGTTAGCGTAAATATGTTGATTCTTACCGCCAAATGCAAAGCCTATTAATTACATAATAAAGTTGGGCTTTGAATTGCTTTTTTACTTCATAAATCCATAAAGAATAACACTTGTAGCATCCACGAACTATGCACACAATGTTAGCACCCTCGTAAAGAATCCCACTGTAAAACCATTGACATCAGCTAATATAAATTCAGTATATCTTCATTGTGAAGAGTGTGTGTGTGTGTGTGTGTGTGTGTTTATTTCTTTATCTTGCAACTTACGTTGAAACTAAGAGGACGAAGGCTGGTGGTTGCTAGTGATGACGGCTACGGACTTTCTTCCACTGACGAGAACTAGGGTTCTTCCAAAGACGGAGGGTGCGGGGTACAGAGACTGCAACAGAGATGACTCGGATGACGATGAAGGCTACTGGGCGATAAATTTTCTTCGAAGGAGAAAATCTTTTATTAACTTGGATTAGGGATTTAAAATTTGGGGAAGTTGATATTTCTGGGGTTTATTAACTTGGATTAGGGATTTAAAATTTGGGGAAGTTGATATTTCTGGGGTTACACGGAAGAAAGTGGAAATGGAGGGAAGGGAAATTTTTATCGCCTTTAGATTCTCACAGCGTCACAACGTTTAGATTTTTATAATAATTCATGACTTAATCTTCGTTTCTAATGGCAAGTCATTAAAAACGCTGTATGAATTTGCTGAGAAAACTAACTTTTCTTGTAGTGAGAGGAAAAAGACTATCAGGGAGTTCAACCTTAACATTGGATTAGTCATTCAATCCAACATCTATAATTTGACTGCTTTCTGTACCAGTGGTTGATACAACCATGTCTTTGCTTCCTCAACACATGAATTCAACTGGTACTGCATATGACGATAGCTGCTTCACCCGCCATGTAGCAGCAAATTTAGCTGATCACTGGCCACTTTGAACTACAGCTTTCAACAGCTCAAATGTAGCAATATCAGCTGCTTTTTTGGGTATAGCTAATTTGCCGAAGATGTAATTGAAAATGGCGTCTTAATTACTGTTAACAGTGGTCCTTATCTAACAAGTATGTCACAGTATAAAGTAAACTATATAACACTCACTAGACATGCTTTGAATTTTACCCAAACAAATTTTTGCATGTTGCAATCCAACGCATATTCATTTACATATAAAAATATCACTACAAGACACACAGTATTTAGCGACGGCATATAGCCGTCGGCGGCCGATGCTAGCCGTCGCTATTACTGTCGTCGCCAACAGAAATAGCAACGGTTTAGCGACGGCTCCATCGCTAGTTTAGCAACGGCCAGTAGACACGTGTCACCTTACGTGGCAAGTCGTTTCTTTGACCAAACAGCTGTCACTAGCCGTCGCAAAACCGTTACAAATAGGAGTTACTAGCCGTCGCTAGCCGTCGCAAAACCTAAAGCATAAAATTCACAGCACACAGCAATTCCTTTCCATCAAGCCACACAACAACAATTCAATGCAAAAACCAATACCACACCACTATCATCCCATTAATTCACCAATACTCATCAACAAACAATCCATCATACCATACTATCATCAAATATATAAAAAAAAACAAATTTAAAACTCCCATCATAATATAACTCTTTCAAATAACATTATACACCTCAAAACACAACATACCATCGTCCACAAACCGTCATACATGTCCAAACACATCATATACCATCATACGTGCATCTAACATATGAAAAACTAAGTATATGTACATACCAGAGCGTAAGTCAAAAAAATGAGCACCTACAGTACTACTCATCATCCTCTTCCTCATCGTCGCCTTCGTCTTCCTCGCGATACACAGCAGAATCGTCTCCCTGTCCTCCCTTCCCAGGCATAAACCCATGCTACAGAAAGTAAGCGGCGATGCGCTCGTCTATATCCTGTTGCATCTGGGTTTTTCGCCCATCCATCAGCTCATTCATCTGCTCCTGCATCTGAGCAATAGTCGCCTCATCCATAGATCTCTTATAACCACACTGAACGGCCTGTGAAATAAATAAGTTCACATTAAAGTTGTTTAAACATATTTTTACTAGTTTGTGTTAAACATGTAAATAATATCAATACACACGTATATATCAATACACACGTATAAATACCATCGTGATTGCCGTAATTTATGTCTAAAAAAAGTCTTACCTCCTGATTGCCGAAACCATATCGACGTCCCCGGGTAGGCGGATCAGTGATAGAATGCCATATGCTATCAGACTCTGCAACTGTAAGCTCTTGTCCACTAGTCTCTATCACTTTAGCAGCCGCTGCATCATACTTCCCTTGCAATAGCAATATAATTTTAAGACAAGTGCTATAAAATTATTTATATAATGTGATATGAACGAGTATGAAACATTTTAATTTATACAGATAAACATATTTACCATTATACGTTCACTCTTCAGATCCACCCACTCATACGTAACATTTCCTTCTTTATCGGTGTGCTCCACTGCATGTGTGTATCTGAACACGTCTGCCAGCGAAGCTCTCTTCCATGCTTTATAAACTGAGTAAATATACAGTAATAAAATTATTAAAGATAAGACTGGATTATATACACTAAATTTTTATCTGAACATGTACTACAAATATTTAAAATTTATACCAAATCCCTTCTCTGCTGTTGGAATGATTTTGAGCCACCACGGTGTAGAGCAGGATTCTTTTCTCTATTTGCTTTATTTCTTGCTGCTACTTTCTATTAAATTTGATACACGATGATGTAAAATAATGCAGTCAATATTATAAATGTGAATACTATCATTAAATCTTACTTTAGCTTCTTCTGTGTCCCAGTACTTTAGAAAATCTGCCCAAACATCATCACTCATAAATTGAGGTTTTTTTCTATATTTCTTGGCTCTAGAAATTGTCTCTCGATAATTCTTGCACATCTTCATATTCCAATAACTCAAAAAGGTGGGCATGTCCTGCTCCTCAACACGTACGATAATTCTTGCGCATCTTCATATTGCCTCTCGATAATTCTTGCGCGTTAACTTCATGGCGTCTAAAATATATTTTTCAGCACGTTTAATTTGTGAAATAACATGACAATGAGAATTATGAAAATAACATGACAATGAAAATAACATGACACCGTTTCGATAATTATAATCCATTTACTACGGGTAAACAATCATGTTTATTTCATTTTTTTCTCAAATCATTTCTTACTCAACACAATCAACCAACAACACAATCAACATAAACCCAATTGCATACGTGATAATAATCATTTTTATGCTCCTAAATCAATTACGTATGTGATAATCATCGTTTTCAAACCTCCTAATCAATTACATTTATTCTCAAATCAAACTAGAACACAATCAACATCATATTAATCTCACAAGGCAACCAATTTCATATCCATGACAATTGATTTTGCAAACTCATACAAACATTCAAATTAACCCTAATTAACATAAAATAGGGTTAGAGAAAATACCTAAACAAATTTGGAAGCTTGGAAGTGAGAATTGGGGTGTAGAATCGGTGAAATCGCAACAGCATCCGGGGCGGGGGGGGGGGGGGGAGGGGCGACGGTATAAGGTTTAATTTTTTATTTATTTGCTGAGTAGGAAATGGGGAAGAAAGCCATGGCTCAGTTTTGATATGCAGGAAATTAAGCGACAGCTAGCGACGGCCGCTTTTTTCGCCGTCGCTCAGGGTCGTTGCAAAATTAGCCCTCTCTAGTAGTGTATTGTAAATACACAGGTGACAACACACTACACTTTGTTGTTACAGTTACGTAAGAAATTGAAATATAAACTTTATATATACACACACACACACGCACGCACATTGTAATACCAATTAAAATAAGATCAAATGGGCTTTATTAACCATAAGGTTTGATACTCATACATAATACATAGGGTGTTATGGTAACGGTAAATTTACCGTTACCATACCAATACCAGTCGATCTTTAATCATTTTTGAATAAATCTGATATATGTGTGTAAATGGTATAGTTACGGTAAATTTACCATAATGGTAAATTACAAATACTTTTTCCTCAATACCAATGGTAACAGTAATGTTACAATAAGTGCTTGCCAATACCAAATTATATGCTCAATGGGAGGCGATGGGGATGTTCAATCGGAACGCCGGCATGAGAGACATCGACCGTTAACTCCGATAGACACGGTGAAGTGCGTACGGTACACAGGGAATGCCGAAACTCAACATGGTATTAGAACTCCATGGTTCGAGGGGACCGGTATGCGTATCATGACCGAAGCATGACTCCAAAGGGTCTTGAGCACGAGATGTTCGTCAAGGTGGAGATACAATGGTAAAAGCAGCCTGACGCCACTGCTTATGAGAACTCGGGGTAGCAGCCTAGCCAACTGTGAAGAGGACTCAAGGTGTAACTCTAAGGTGACTTGAGCAATGCTCGCCAAGGTGGAGATTGTTAGGTGTGGCTCGCATTGGAATGGAGTGGGTTCGTGGATTGAACGGAAGAATTGTCCCACATCGCAAGATATTAAGAAAGATCGTGGTATATATATGGTGTTGGTGGCATGTAACAATGGGGATTCCTTTAAATGTTGTGGAGAAATTTTGATTCAAGACCGCTTAAATCAAAAATCCCCAACGTCGCGGAAAACGAGATCGTGGTAATAGTGCAAAAACAACCAATCGAACAATCTCAATCTTATCCAATCCAATCACAATCACCAAACAATGAAAATAATAGAGCAATAACGAGGAACTAAATCACACATGGATTTATAGTGGTTCCACCGACGTCTTATCAGTGTATGTCCACTTTGAGAGAGAAACCTTTATTAATATCAATAGAAGAGTACAAGAGATTGATCACAAAATCAATTTTTTCTAGTAAATTTGATCATTGTAATCAATCTCTTGTACTCTTCTATTGATATTAATTAAGGTTTCTCTCTCAAAGTGGACGTACACTTACAAGACGTCGGTGGAACCACTATAAATCCCTGTGTGATTTAGTTTCTCGTTATTGCTCTATTATTTCCATTGTTTGGTGATTGTAATTGGCTTGGATAAAATTGAGACTGTTCGATTGGTTGTTTTTGCACTATTACCACGATCTCGTTTTCCGCGGCGTTGGGGATTTTTTATTTAAGCGGTCTTGAATCAAAATTTCTCCACAACAAGTGAAATATTTCCAAATCCAGTTATTTTGTTTCCATTTTTTTTATCAACCAACACTGGAAATAATATCATAATGATGTACTATGTACATAAAACATATCAACATACACATTAGAAGAACAAACAGTAATTTACCAGTGTAACGGTAAGTGGATTATACATATACCAGTCATCGGTATACCAATTGATCGGTAATGGTAACGGTAATCAATTTTAACGTATCAGTAAAAATGGTACGGTATTGGTATTTGCCAAACTGTAGCATTAACTATTACCATAACAGTTCTACTCATATATATATTAAACGTGTCATAGATGGGCACTTGAGCTGCGATACCGGTACGGAATCGGGTGATCTTCCTATTTAACACCATTCAAAACACAATCTTTAATTTTACGACCTGTTAAACTTCGCAATATGACATTCATTTTACATTTTTTAACCGTTTGCGTCGGACGTGTCAGACACAAATGGTTTATTTTCCAGCAACCAGCGAACGTTTCTTTGACGGGTTATAACCACAATACGGTGTCTGATGCATCGAACCCGAACTGAGCGGTAACGGAGCAAGAAAGGTCTGCGACCTGGACCTTAGATTCACACAAGTTAATCGGGAACCTCATCTATCTTACGTCTACATACCATTTCTTTCTACAAAGTACATTGATCTTGGTGTATTATTTGTCCACAAATTTGTTGCGCTCATATTATTTGTACTACAAATTCAATAGTTGTTTGCATGTCACGTCTATAGTAGTACTTCTACTTTTTTTTAACCCTGTTACCATACTTTATTCAAACTAGAATCATGAACCTAACTTCTTTTTCCTACTCATATCAACAACCGTTCCCTCCGTTATCATTTTTAAACCCAGCAGTTTTGACCAATACGCAGTTTTCATATGTAAACTAACTGCTTATCCTTGAACATTTACGTATCTACAGCCTCATTTTAAATTATACAACCGCATGTTAACCGTTGCCTCCATCAAACCGTTCATCCTGTTTTTAAATTTGAGATTTGCAGTTGTCCCCACTCCTGCAGTAGTTAGAAAACTACAAACTTTGAACCGCACATATAAATACACGCATGCCTCACATGTCCTGTACATTCTCTTCACCTCTTTCACTACACTCCATTTATTCCACTTCAAACAACTGCGATGGCAGAAATTTATCATCCTCTATCTCAACTTACACTTGGTATAAACAGGGTCCGCATCAAAGTTCGGATTGGTCGCATTTGGCATTCTGTCAAATATGAAAGCAAGGAAGCTTATTGTCTAAACTTACAGTTGCTGGACGCTATATTGTTCCTTCTATACACCATTGTATTACATTACTGATTTTCTAACCCCTACACAAATTTATCTATTTTTACATCCTTGAGCAGGGAAGTCAGAAGTTGGCCCTTGTGCCAAAACCACTGCTGCAAAAATATGAACCTGTCTTCACTAAACAAGATTTATTCGAAATTGAAACATTCAACGTTATCAAATCGGATGATAACTATCGCGCACTTGATGATGAATTAACAATATTCATTAGGTCTGATACAATAGTCACAAAACTCAGCTAAGAAGATTCTACAATTCCACGATTTAAAATTTCTATTGTCAACGAAGACATACTTGCGTCAAGAGTTGGTAAAACAGAACTGCTAACTAGTACGTGCACTTCATTTCCCATACATTGAACCACTTACAACCATATGTTATTTTACTGCTTATGGCTAACTCACTTACTTTCACATACAAACAAGCACAGATATATCTGGAATACTTAGAGGTGTTTCCAACGTCACTGCCCTAACTAGTTCCAAAGGTTTACAAACTGTGAAGAGAGATTTATAAATTCTTAGTGGAAGGTGATTTACTTATACTTATATGACTCCAAATTTTTTAGTATCATTATAATTAACATTAAACAATGCAGTTTTGCTGGAGAAGGAAAATTGATTGTTGCAACCCTTTGGTCCGATAAAACCAAACTGGTTGACGAATCTGTGGCGGACATAAAAGATCAACCTACTACAATAGTTGTAACTTCTACAGTTACCAAACTCTATAGAGGTGTTTTACTTTTGTTACTACTGTTAATTTTTTCCTGCTGTTTTTTTTTCTTCTAAAGGTGAATTCTCTTTTAACTCAACGAACACCACCAAGGTTTATCTAAATATTGATGAGCCTCAAAGCAAAGAGCTTCTAACATGGTATTTATTTTATTTGCAAAACTGTACATCCATTACGTAGATTACTAAACTTCGTCAAATTGCTCATACGTTCAGGAATACAGATTCAGGTTTAACCAACAACTCTATCATGCAACTTAACGGATCTAGCTCAACTGCAACTTCAACGGTTCGTAAACCGTTGGCCGATGTCCTTACTGCTGTTAGAAACTCAACTTCCTCGGTACCTGCCTTAGTATGACTGCATTTGTCTACTTCTTTTACGTATACTAACAACACTGACATGTTGCTTATAGGGTGAGAGGTATGCCTTTGCAGCAACAATTATGAATGTTAACGCAGCAGGTCGCTGGTTCTATGTATCTTGTCCTGATTGCAAAAAAAGGTGAAAGATGAGGGCACCCACTTCTTCTGTCCAAAATGCTGCAAAACCATACAAACTCCTGCAAACAGATTTCGATTGCCCATTAGACGTTTTTTACAACACCGCTTCTACAAACGTTGTTGCTTTTGATAAGGAGGCGGAAAATTTGTTGAAACACTCTGCTGACTACATGGTGAGCATACTACATGAGTCCGATGGTCAATAAAAGATTGATAGTATATTCGACAGTCTTTGTGGTATACAAACTGTCATTGAAATAAAGATAACTGAGTATGACATTTCCAACAAAAAGGGGAACTTCACTGCCTCTAAAATTACTCTGCTCGAAGAATGTTCCTCCAACAGTCCCAAAAAAACTATAAAACAAGAGGTTACAACCGACGAAGTTACGTGAAAAGGAAGCAAAAATGGTGAAGAGGTGCTTCAACTCGAGAGGAAAACATACTAGCACAAAAGGTATTATAATCAACGAGCCAGATGACAATGGCAACGCTGTTTCAAAGGCCGGTAAACTCAAGGATGGACGAAGAAGGGAAAACAAGAAGTTCTGAAGTGGTGCATCATCAAGCGTCTCCTCAATAATATGTGTTTTTTACGTTATTTATTTGTATGGGTTTAACTATATACTTTGTCATATTTTTTTCCTTTTTTAAAAGTTTACTTTTGTGTTTGTGTGTTGTATCAGACTATCAGTATGTAATTTGCTTCATATATTTCCTACGCTATTGTTTTCCTTGTATGTCTGTGAGTCTGTGACTACTGTTTTACCATTCCTCCATATATCTTTGTTCCAGCATTGTCTAATTACGTATTTCTTCCACCTTCTGAAATAATATATTACCTGTACGAACATTCAAACGGAAATTATTATTTTAAACATGATGTATAACTACCCAACAAGCTTCATATGGCATAACCTAACGTGCAACCCAGTAATTATAAATTAAATCTGCTTCTATATTACAAAAAGATGGGCACGTAACTAAATTGCACACAAACAGTTGGTTCTACTACAGTTTGACTGGAGATGTCTATTTTGAGTTAGCAAGTAGGATATTTTCCAATTTTATGTATAAGACGTGACAAAACAAGAAATATACAAGCATGCATCACATTCACGTATGCAGCTGTTAAATGTACGAGTGAGACATATTGTATATGTCGTTGTCATAAGAGGGAAATGTTAGTTATAAAATTTCTAAGCATTTAAAGCACATAAAGTTAAGGGTGCGTTCGGGGAGGAAATGGAGAGAGAAATTCTCATTTTTTCTTTGACGCGTCCGGACGTGTCACAGCGGAAATGGGCCATTGCTTTACGGTTTGATTTTCGTGCCTTAGCTCCAAACATTCGTCCATTTGGTTTAATTACGTTACTTCATGATTTGAATTATTAATTTTATTATTTTATTGCATTTATAACTTAATAATTTTTCCAAATTAGATCTGTTTGACACGCGGTTTTTTTCATTGTGATCCTACCAAATTACTCTACGTAATAGGGTTAGTTGGAACTGAATTGGACTAATTTATAAATTTTCTATTCCACAAACCCACTGTTAACATTCTACGTTCAAATGGTCCGTTTAGCGCGCCAAATGCATTCTCCGCTAACACCAATTCTCCGCTATCATACTCCACAAAAATATTTCGATGTTCGCTTGCAGAGAACACACTCGAAGTACGGATGACCATGCTATGTAGAATGCATAACAGTTTACAAAGTTCTTAACTTTCGAACATCTGTCCTACAACATATTTGCTTACATTGTATGTATAAAGCAAGAAAACGAGCCATCTGCCTACATATTATATTTTATATCCACTTTTTTCTTCTCTATTAACATCACGCTAACTTTTATTCATACATCTACAAATAAATAGTCACATCTTACACGATAGATAGCCCTCCATATCATGCATCTATAACCACGATAGAGAGTAATGTTTTCATCACGCACTGAATCTTTGCTATTAAGCACCAAAACTTCATATTTATTTTTAGTGTGGTGCTAAGGGCACTCCAATATACTATTCCAACCCCGCAACTAAAAAATACGACAAAATAATATATCTTCTCCTTCTAATACCAAACAATAAAAATAGGGGCTACCACCTTATTTCTCCTATTTCCACCGAATTCAATCATCTTTCATTTCACAAAAATTCAATGAGACTTAAAGAATGCGTAAATGAATATACAAAAGCCGTGAATAAGGTTTGAATTAAGTAAAATAGAATAGGAAGTTAGAGATTAATGTTTTCAGATTATCAAACAAGTGCTGCCCAAGAGAGATTTTGGTGTCTGAAATTAAAAAAAAATCACGGGAAAGGTGAAGAAGACAACGATTCAACTGGTACGATAGATTTGATTTTTCAAATTGTGGTTGAGTACGTGATTAGTTCGTAAAATAATGGTTGAGTGAGAGGATAGAATGAAGCGGTGATGTGGTATTACGAAACACACAAAATTTAATTAGTTTTATTTTTAAAAATTGCGTTATTAGGAAGAACATATTGGGGTGCTCTTAGCACAACACTATTTTTATTCTTTTGACCGGTATTCATTACTTACATTTTTGGAATGAACACAACTAGAATATTGACCAAAGAACTACAGTAGTAACATATTTACTAAAATCACGCTGAAAAACAAAGGGCACTTAACTTTAGCCATGAGGAACATTAAATAAGCGACGCTGGTTATGTTATCCAATTTCTTACTACTCCATTACGATAATTTACTCAACTTATTGTACTCATATGTTATAATTATTTATATTACAGTCATACCTATTGTACATGTATTGTGTTACCCTCATTCGTATAACCCACATCCTTGCCCACCACAACAAGATATGTAAAACTTCCCGTGTGCGTAGCACGGGTTACGAACTAGTTAATTTAAATGGATAAATGTTGACTGATGACTAATCGATAAGATTTCCATTTGGAAATACGACCGTTATTGTACACATGTTTTCCTTTGATAGATAGATCACCGACTATCAAAGATTTTGACCATTTCCGTTGTCAATACGGTGAGACTGGGATCATATATATTATCTGAAAAACCACTCCGTATGACATTAGCATTGTGAATCAAATATGATAAAGATAATTGAAGACGGAGTTAAGCAAGGGTTGTTCAGTAAATCTTAGGTAGACATTGCCTAAGATGGATTTACAGAATAGTGCCTTCGGCTTGTCCAGTCCCAGGACAACTTGAATGGAAGAATGTCTGACAGAGTATATCTGGTAGATCGCGTAAGTTGATTGTTTCAAACGTATTTACGTTGGTGGTGGAGGAATTCGTTTCTCTTAGCTTATACCCGTGATATTTTTGGGGAAATCAATTTGTGATTTGACGGGTATGACGATGTGGCATTCAAAGTAAATGAAGGAGTGATATGTTAAAAGATACGTTATGACCTCAAGCCTCATCAACTGGGAAATGACAAAAATCGCGCAGGCAGCATGGCTAGGTGGGTCGCACCCAAGTAGGGTATATTGTCACCATCAAGAGAATATTCATATTTGTTACTTCTTTCAAATTTGTATCTCCCGGGAACGGTTATGTTGGTATACCAACCGTAAGGTGACAATATATTCGGAACATTCAAGCGAAATGAATGGCCGGTCATGTGTGGTCGGGTTACAAGAAGTTCTTGTTGAACTCCATTGTATCGCTTCTAGAGTACTCTGATCGGAAGGTGGTTCCATACCTTGTCATAGTTGGAATCCATTACCCAATAAGAGCCCACGGTTTTTGATTGTATATTATATATGTAGAGCGTGAGATGAAAGCATTCTACTAGATTGCTATCTACTCGATTTAGACATTATTATAATGTCAGAAAATATTGATCTTAAGAAATATTTTAGGCTAACGTAAGGTAAAAACCATCTGTATTTATGTGTGGATCGGTCTAACGATTATCATTGCTTTTGAGAAGGATTTGGAAAAGTTAAACCAAGTGTTTGGAGTTTACTCACACCAGTCACATGACTGACCCAGAGTTTATTTTGTTTTGTTTACCCTAAACTCTTGGGTGCCCAATTTTGTACGGACAGTCAAGTAGTCAGAATTTTACAGATACTTGGAGAGCTGGAGCAGGAGGCTTCAGGATGATATAGCTATTGTTATTTCCGCTGTGTTGTAAGTGTTGTACTCTTATAATAGTATTGTATACCGATACCGATTTATTCCAACGTTATGTTATATAATATATTTTATTCGTTCCGCTGTGAGATTCATGTTACTCTGATGTTGTTGTAGTTGTGTTCTTCTTCTTCTATTCTAATTTTCTATCTTATATATTCTCACCCTCTAACTTCTTTCCATTAACGTTTCCGATGCTCGAATAGTCGACATTGAGTTTATGTCAATTTTCTAGGTCGAAAATTTTCCGTGTCGTTATAGTGGTATCAGAGCCAGGTTAAGTTATTACCTTGGCTCTGTGGCATAACTCAATAGAGATGGGGTTGGTTATATCCTATATTGAGTTTGAGTGTATATATATGAGCGCATATTTGTTATTTGATATAAAAATTGTTTTATATTGTGGAGATTCATTGGTTGAGTAGTTTATGAATTTCGGTCAATCAGTTTGATCCACTATATTGGTAGATATTTATAAACACTCAAATACGATGAACCGACACTGTATGTTTTTGAAAAGAGGGTAAATGAAATAATTTTGCCCAAATTATTTTTTTGATACAAAGGATTTATATTGGAGTTATTATAATATATTTGATATATTAGTTGTTATTATAATCAGATAAGATTATAATTGAAACAGTTATGTAAATAACCAATCAAAATTCATATAAGTGTTTCGAAATGAATTAAATCTGAATTTAAATCAGAATTGAAATTAAAACCCTGGAAATTTGGAAAGGTGTTTGTAGATGGATTTGGAATTAATATGTGAGAATTTTAAAATCCTGGGAGATCTTAAATTGTTTACAAGCATTATGAATAATATTTTGAATGTATTTCAAAATGGAAATGGTTAGAAATGGTTTTGAAAGTGATATAGTATTGAACTCACTTTGGTCGTTGGGAAATAATTCCGATGATGATCCGGGCATCATCGGTGTTTATTTTCGAGTTTCTAAGTGACGAGTTACTGCCAAATTTTTTTCTTTTGGAAATGTTTTGAGAAAACCAGTTGTTTTGATTCCGAAAGGGAATATTTGATTTTTATTAAAAAATGGTAAGTTGTTTAAAACTCCTTGGAACAGATTGTTTGAATTAAAACAAATTAAAAAGGAATTTGTGAAAAAAAATTGAAATTGAGTTAAAGCCAGAAAAGTGGAAATTGAACTGAAATAGAACAATATCGAGTAAAATTGGATTTGTGATATAGGAACCTAAAACGATATTGGCTTGGTGGGTTAAGAGTTTGGAATCAAAGATAGAACTCGAGTTTGAAATGAGATTTGGTTTGGATATAAGCGAATAGCTGTGTGGAGGATTAAAAAAAAACTGATTGAAGTTAATAGGGATGACATTGGTATATGCAGTATTAGTAATAGATAGAAATGATATAATGATATGCCTGACAAAAAGGTACAAGTTTATATTTTATATGGGTATGAGATATTTATGAGCCTATTTGGCAAGCCACTTGGCTGTTTGATTTTTTTTTATTATTGGAGAAGGCCTAGAGAGGCGAGTTATAGTTGTACCGATTGAGCCGTACAAACGAGGTGCTAGCGAAATTTTTCGAAAATTTAAGGTGTTAGAAAATATTCAGAATTTTTGAAAATTTTCATGATTCGAAATGAATTAATATTTTAATTGAGATAATTGGTTCAGTTAAAACTAAAGTTGATAAGTAACAAATATTTTTTAATCTAGTTAATAGGGTTTGTTTTCTACCTTAGCAATTTCAAGGACGAAATTATTTTCAGGGAGGAAGAATGTAATGATCCGTATTTTTTACGGATAATAAATAACTTATTTAATTATTTAAATAATGGTTTGGTAATTTAAAATGACCAAAATTAAATAATATTGAATATTTAATTAACATAAATAATAGAATAATATATTTAATTTCCGAAATAGTCGGAAATGGTGGAATTTACAATTTTGTGTGAATTGGATCATTTATATATATAATTCAATTTAGAGTTAAATTATATTAACGAATATATTATATAAACGACAGTTGAACGTATACTTTTATTATAATTATAATCGAGCTCGAAATGGCGCGGCAGTTCGTAATTTGACGATTCAAAATTTAAACGAATATACAGAATCCGTTTTAAGTCGGATTTCTGTGAAACAAGAAACGTTCGAAGCTGGTGAAGTATATTTTTCTAATGGAAGAAAAAAAAATCGAGATTTCATTGTGTAGATTGTGAGTTGTGTCCAAATCAAATTTTCGAAAAGTTGCTATGAAATTTCTTTATAATTTATATGTGTTTATTTCTATTATACATGGATTTTTAATATAAATTGAATACCTCGAGTTATAAATTCAGATAGGAATATTTTGGAGCCGTATTATATTCTATGTGAAAATATACGATAATATTACATTTAATTATTTTTAAATATATTAATATTTAAATAGGTTTATTTAGAGCTTTAATAATAGCCAGTTTTGCAAACGAACTCCGTTTTCGAAGAAACTAATTTTGTTGGATCCAGAATATTAAATTATTGTTAGAATTCATTTTTTGTGATTTTTCGAGTTGATTTGTAGCAATAAGAGATTTTAATGTGAAAAATAGTCAATTATTTGACTTTAAAAATACGTTGTGTGAACAAACGAAGTCGGGATTCGACGAAACATGTTTCGTTGGGTCCATAATGTCAAAATATAGTTGTGTGTCCATTTTCATTGAAATTGGATATCGTATGTGATGACACGGATTTTAAATGACAAATAGAAACAATGATTGGTTAAAATGGAATATTAAACTCGAATATAAAAATATTATACTTATCCTATATAAGATCTTTAACGACCCAAACCCTTATTCATTTTTCCACTGGACAAAAACAACGACCGCCACCATTTTAGTTTCCAACGTGAGGAAGATCATCTTCAAAAATCGTAAACAAATCAGAACAAATACTATAAATTATGATAGTTATGTATTTGAATTGGCGAGTAGATTCTCTTCATCCTCATCTCAGCATTTTGGAGCTTGATGTTCATTTTTCCTGCTGGTTTAAGAATGGTGTTAATTAGGGTTCAAGGTATACAAAAATTTAGGAATTAATTCAAGTTCTCTTGATTTGCTTTGGAATGAGAGCATCGAATGGGGTTTGTATGCGAATTTTTGGGGTGTTCGAACTAAAAAGGGTTCGCTGTCTGTGCTTTAAGGGTCTCACGGTGCTGTCGATCGCACCTGAAATGATGAAGCCGAGTTCAAAAATATGGATATAGGAAGGAAGGATTTGTAAAGAGGAGTTGTTCAAGATTTTTTTGTTTGAGTTTTTGCAGAAGAATGGAGGAGTTAGAATCAAATGGAAGCTTCAGAAATTGCCGGTTGAGGAGCGTGATACTGGGAGGAAGATGAAATCTGTAGTAGCGTGAGTTACGAAAGGTTGAAGCGGATCTCTAGACTAGTCGGTTTTGATTTCAGTGAATTGATGGAGGAAACATTTGAGAAGGAGCATGTGTGAAGGTATGGTAAAGAGAGGAGCGTGGTTTTCATTTGTACATGAAGAAGAAGGAAGTATTAGCAGTGGTTTTGGTTTGGTGGATACAGGAATTGGATTTCGGCAAAAAGAAGGGGACCAAATAATGATGGAGATGGAATGTTTGCGGTGAAAAGCAAGATGCTATTTTCAGATTTTGAAATCATGGTAGTTTGAGAGAAAATGGATTGGAGAATGGTTTGGGAACAGTGGAGGATTTCTGGAGCTATCGTATATCGGTTTGGAGAAGAAAGGGCAACCGGGTTTTTAATGGATGCGGGCTTGGATATACTAATGGGTTGTGAAAACATGTGTGAGGCCCAATTAAATTAACTTGAGGTTATTTCAATTTAAAATAGTATTTAAACTTAGAAAATATGTAACTTCTGCATACATTATCAGAATTGGGCGAAACAAGACCCGTTGGGATTGTATGGACGGTGGCTACACAATGGAACGGGTCTGAAGTGAATTGGAGCTTGTTACAATTTATAGAAAAATAAATTGTCTATCTGAATCAACCGATAGTTATCGTTATTTAACGATGATCGTCCAATGTGAGTAAAACTCACTAACTCTGCCAGTTTATATTTTTATAAATATAATCTATTATTGATAAATGATGATTGATTGGTGTGTGTTGACTGTTTGGATGAACTGCAAGTTAATTGGCTGAAAATATAGATATAATTATATATATAAATCGTTAATCAAATATTGATTTTGTTTATCAGAATATTTCATATTGAAATGAAATTGATGTTAATTATATTATTTAACATCTGTGAATGCAAGGAAACAGGTTGGTGGGATCCAACTAGATTCCTCAAAAATTATTACTGTTTATTTTCATATATTGTTATATATGATGTGATATATTTTCTGCAATTGATTTTGTTTGTATGGATGACACTGGCACTGTGATTTGGTATTTCTAAAATACAATAAGAAATACTGGGATGTAAATTGGGAATTTTCAAAGTGTATGTTGAAAGGAAAATACTTATAAAATCAAAGGATTTTATAAAAGAAATTATTTATAAAATCAAAGGATTTTATAAAAGGAATATTTATTTAGAAAATAAATAGAATTATAGAAGGAATATTTATTTAGAAAATAAATAGAATTATAAAAGGAATATATATTTATAAAATGAATAGAATTTTATTAAAGGAAATATTTGGGAAATGAATAAGATTTTATAAAAGGAAATATGTGGAAAATAAATATTAAATGGAAATCGGTTTTAACAGATAAATGGAAACAATTAATTTAAAGTAGATTTTTAATAGAATTTGTTTTAACAGATAAGTTAAGAAGATTAATTTATAAATAATGTTTTATAAATTAAATAAAATATTTATCATGTGATAAATGGAATATATAATTCTGAACTATAGAGAACTAGAAATTAGTTTTGACACTGATATTTTAAATAGAATGTGAACTAAGCATTTATAAAGGGAATTATAAATGAGATTCAAGTGTTAGAAATAAAAAGGAGATTTCGTATGTATAATTCTATAAATAGAAGTATAAATATAATTTGGAAATGGGATATTATTTTAAAATACGAGATCTAACTTAATGGATTATATAAAAGAAATATTTTTCACATTCGATGTGAATAATGGATTAAAATGAATATTTTATAAATTATATCATTTATAAGGAAAATTGGGTTTTGAAATAGGAATTCAAATGGGAATTTGAATGAGATGGGGAATAGAGTTATTCGAATAGAGTTAATCGAATATTACTTATTCAAATAGAGTTAATCGAATTAGAGTTAATCGAATATTAGTTATTCGAATAGAGTTAATCGAATATTAGTTATTCAAATAGAATTAATCGAATAGAGTTAATCGAATTAGAGTTAGTCGAATAATAGTTATTCGAATAGAGTTAATCGAATATAGTTTATTCGAAAGAGAGATTATCGAATATAGTTTATTCGAAGGAGAGTTATCGAATAGAGATTATTCGAGAGAGAATTATACATTTGGATTCGACTATATCGAATGTAGGAAAGTACTATTTACATCCCGGTTTTTAAATCAAGATTTATTTATTTAATAAATTATTTATTTATATATTTATTCAAATCAATAAATAAAATTTATATTTAAGTTATTATATTTCGGAAGCATGGGATTATAACACTATTGTTATAATCAAATGATTTCTGTAAAAGAAGTGGATTCGTAAATAGAATCCGAGAGTTACGTAAGGAAGTTTGTTAAAGATTTAAAACTTGATCTTTTTCTATTTCGAGGTTAGAAGTGTTGTTCAGTTAAGGTCTGAGAGGTAGTTATACCCCCAACTTGATCGACTTCATTTTTAACTAAGGAATGGTTAAGGTTTGATAGAGAAGGTTGACTAAGTGAATTTAGTTAATAAGTGTAATGGTTTGAGTTGGCATAGCGAGGTTTTATTTAAACATCTGTTTAAATCCAATAAAGGAGATTTGGAAATGTTTTCCAAATATGAATCAAAAAATGTTTTCTAATACAAAAAATAAGAAATTTGAGTAAATAAGGAAATGTTTTCCAATGCTAATAACGTATACTTTCTAAATATGAAGCTGTGTGTGTGTGTATATATATATATATATATATGAGGATGTTTTCTGTTGATTAAAAAGAAATATTTTCTGGGATATAGAAAATAAATAGTTATTATAGATGGAAACGTTTTTCCGAGAAAATTGAGTAGCTAAACGGGTTTTAAGAAAAATATGGAAAAACGGGAATAGGGAAATGAAATAAACTAATGATAAATTAATTTAAAGGGATAAATGTTGATTGATGACTGATCGATAAGATTTCCAATTGGAAATACGACCGTTGTTTGTACACATGTTTTCCTTTGATAGTTAAATCATAGACTATCAAAGATTTTGACCATTTCCGTTGTCAATACGGAGAGACCGAGATCAGATATATTATCTGAAAAACCACTCCGTATGGCATTAGCGTTGCGAATGAAATATGATGAAGATAATTGAAGACGGAGTTATGCAAGGGTTGTTCAGTAAATCCTAGGTAGAAATTGCCTAAGATGGATTTACAGAATAGTGCCTTCGGGTTGTCCAATCCCAGGACAACTTGAATGGACGAATGTCTGACAGAGTATATCTGCTAGATCACGTATGTTGATTGTTTCAAACGTATTTATGTTAGTGGCGGAGGAATTCGTTTCTCTTAGCTTATACCCATGGTATTTTTGGGGAAATCAATTTGTGATTTGACGGGTATGACGATGTGGCGTTCAAAGTAAATGAAGGAGTGATTTGTTAAAAGATACATTATGACCTCAAGCCTCATCAACCGGGAAATGACAGAAATCGGGCACGCAGCATGGCTAAGTGGGTCGCACCGAAGTAGGGTATATTGTCACCATCCAGAGAATATTCATATTTGTTACTTCTTTAAATTATGTATCTCCCGGGAACGGTTATGTTGGTATACCAACTATAAGGTGAACAATATATTCGGAACATTCAAGCGAAATGAATGGTCAGTAATGTGTGGTCGAGTTACATGATGTTCTTGTTGAACTCCAGTGTATCGCTTCTAGAGTACACTGATCGGAAGGTGGTTCAATACATTGTCATAGTTGGAATCCATTAACCAATAAGAGCCCACGGTTTTTTATTGTGTATTATATATGAAGAGCGTGAGATGAAAGCGTTCTACTAGATTGCTATCTACTTGATTTAGACATTATTATAATATCAAAAATTATTGATCTTAAGAAATATTTTGGGTCATCGTAAGGTAAAAACCATCTGTATTTATGTGTGGATCGTTCTTACGATTATCATTGTTTTTGGAAAGGATTTGGAAAAGTCACACTACTCACATGACTGACCCAGTGTTTATTTTGTTTTGTTTTCCCTAAACTCTTGGGTGCCCAATTTTGTACGGGCAGTCAAGTAGTTGGGATTTTACAGATACTTGGAGAGCTGGAGCAGGAGGCTTCAGGATTTTATAGCTATTGTTATTTCCGCTGGTTTGTAAGTGTTGTACTTTGATAATAGTATTGTATACCAATACTATTTTATTCCAAAGTTATGTTATATAATATATTTTATTCGTTCCGCTGTGAGATTCGTGTTGCTTTGATGTTGTTGTAGCTGTGTTCTTCTTTTTATATTCTAATTTTCTATCTTATCTATTCTCACCCTCTAACTTCTTTCTATTGAATTTCCGATGCTCGAATAGTCGACATTGAGTTTATGTCGATTTTCTAGGTCGAAAATTATCCGGGCTGTTACATTTTCTGTATGCCTTTAAAAAGAGCCCGGGGGAAAATCCATCAATTCTATTTATGGAAGCGAGGCATTGCAAGATTATCACAGACTTATTGGATAGTGTCAAAGGATATAAAGATAATTACTGCTTTGTCCAGTGCCCTGACAGATTCTATGGTAGATGGACGAAAGGAGGTAAAGATCTACTTGTTTGAAACTCCTCCATTTCTTTTGACGTCTAATGCTTGGACTTTAAATTCTTTATCTGTTATATAGAAATTCCATCTGTCTATCCAGATGTTGTCATGGATGAGGATTTAGCTGATACTCTAAGAGTTGTTGATGAGAAAGAAAGAAGTAGAAAATTCTTGATCACAAAGGAGTTTCTCCGTCAAGACCACCTGCTTGATCCTTGTCATAATCTTAAATTAGATTTGACTTTTAGAGGAGTGTGGTCACCACGAAATCCCCTACTAAGAAAGCTTCTTTAAAGAAATGCTTAGATGTTACGGGCAGTAGCAAAACGCCTCCTAAACACAAATTGATCTCCATTAGAGTAGGGGAGTCTGGACATCATGAGGGTGAAAGTGAACAAGTTGAGAGAGATGATATAGAGGGCGTCAGTTCAGAATCTGCGCATGAAACTGAACATGCTAGGGAAAGTGAAATTGCACTAGAGATTGATCCAAATACTGAAACGATGACTGAGGACCCTTCTGTTCAAAATGTAACAGAGGAAGGTTCCATATGTACCTTTGACAACTTGGAAGATCTTAATTCTGCTAAGTACCTTAGTCAAGGTGACACTTTACCCAGCCTCTTGATACCCAAAACCCAATTACAGCAGCTAGTATAATGGAGGCTCTTGTTTCTAAGCCAGGAAAGTTGCTAAAATCTCTAGGAATTTCCTTAGAACCAACTAGGAAAACTGGTTTGTTAACAGTAGCACTCTAGAAAACATGTCTAATATGCATATATTTTAAAATTCCTTCACAGCTTTTACAACTTGCCCCAGTACTTTGTAGTCTAAGTACTGAAAACTCGCGCTTATCTTATTTTAGGTGCAGATATGCATGGGAAACACTTGTCAGATTTTAGGAAGAAAAGTAAAGCATACAATCCGACGTATTTGTTACAATCTAACCCTTCGCGACCACCGCATCACTCCAAATAGCCTCACCCTCCACCTTCTCCTAAATCTTCTCACAAGCCTTCACATGTATCAGAATTGGAATTGACTGGTGAGCAGAGGCGGAAGATGTGTTAGTAAGAAGACGAGGAAAGAAGAAGACGTACTTGGCTCAGGGATGACACTCCTGATGAAGAGGGTCGCGTGGAGAAACGAGGGAAAGATGATCAAGGGAAAGGTGGCTCAAAAAAACGCCCTCGATTAGAGAAGCTTCCTATTATACCCCAATCAATTCCGTCCTCTGGTCCCCTTGGTCCTTCTGCTGAAATCTACTCAATCATTCATAAGCCTCGTTATGAACCAGAACCAGCAAACGCTCCTCTCTTCAAATGATTCCTAGGTTGGAATTTGAAAGGGATTATGTTTGATCGTGGTGCAAATCCAACTGATGTTGATGACATAGCTAATGAAGTATATGCTGTAATTAAGAAAACACATACCCAGCTCGACACTGCTAAGAGCCAACTCAACAAGATTCTAAGTATTGTCAGGGACAATGCTAGGAGAAAGGTACGCAAATGGAATAAATTTGGCGATGATCTCCAAAAGCGTAATGACATTAATCTTGCTAAGATCGCGGCTTTAGAGAGTGATAAGGCCAAGTGGGAGGAAGCCTTAGATTCCCGTTATGCTACCATTGCCTCTCTTAATAAAAGAATTTCCGAATTCGAGAGATTGGATACCGAGAATAAGAAACTCAGAGAAAAATTTGAAGCCGCTAAACGAAAGGAAAAGGAAGCTCTAAATGGCAAAAGCAATGTAGAAGCTACATTGTCTGTGGAAAAAGATTTTTATAAACAATATCGGGATGAAGCTTCCCAACTTAGATAAACCATCAATTCCTTGAAAGCTTCTAACCATATGTTAACGACCAAGGTTGAATCTCTTGAGAAGGATAAGAGAAACACTGAAGAAACTCGCAAGAAGGCTATGGACGAGGCTGAAGCTGATATATTCCGGTTTTACGTTTTTAGTGTCATGAACCGCAGGAGTTTGCACTATTTTTGGGACACCATTTCTACTACCATGGCACTCGTCTGGGAACAGTACTTGAAATTAATGATAGTGATCGTAGTGAAGACGATCTCATTAATGATCTTTTGGATGACAGGTCCAAGAAGGCTCTAGCTGATGGAAAAGCCCGGTTGGCGAATGATAGGGCAGGTGCTTCCGAGAGAAGGTTCAGAGCCAAACAAACGTTGACCCTCATGTCGATCCTGCAACTATTGAAGCTTCAAGTTTATAGATTCATGTGGATGCTCCTGTCACTTTAACAGAGAAAGACGTAGACACTAAAGAGCGCATTGTTACAGAGAATGTTACAGAGGAACATGATGGGATGACGAAGGTGATGATGAAAGCATAGAAAACTGGAGAATTGAGCAGAGAGATGTCTAGGAAAATCTCCTTGATGTAGGTTAAATTGAAACTGACTTCACTATGTCACACTTAGAGTTCATTTTTGATTCACCTGGGTCTCTTGCCTCTTATGC
This sequence comes from Allium sativum, assembly GCA_030737875.1. Classification (NCBI taxonomy): domain Eukaryota; kingdom Viridiplantae; phylum Streptophyta; class Magnoliopsida; order Asparagales; family Amaryllidaceae; genus Allium; species Allium sativum. The sequence goes on along the minus strand of CM060925.1, from coordinate 197,400,583 downwards.
CCTCCAAAATCTAAGTTTAATTTCACCTCTATCTTCTCCTGGTATAGGAAAAGCAGCTAATTCACATCTGATGACAATTCCCCTCGCTTCTGTTATCACTCGCCCTCCCCCTAATGACACATCTTTACTTGTGATTACAGCTTCCGGATCACAAGATGCCAAAATCGGCGCACTTTTAGACTTAGAGGATGTCGATTATATTCTTAGTGACGATCCCGATGCCACTGAAATAGATGAAAGCCCATAAGTTGCTGATAAGGGTAAGGGAAAGAAAGCTGCCAAGTCCTCATCATCTACGAAGCGCCAAAAGAAGAAGAAGCATGTTATTCAAAATATGGAAGCTATTACTTTGTCGTCTCAAGAAAATCCAAGTGATGTGGCAGAGACTCCTCCTCCTCCTCTCAGCAAACAAACTCTAAGGTCAAGTGATAAGAACAAGTAGTGCTTGGTACCAACTTATTTTGCTTCTCGACTATTCTCTTTTATATGTTGTATTCAGAACGATTGTATATGCGGGTGTCGGTCCCCGCTTACTGCTTTACGTTACTTTACGTCTGAAAATTCAGTATTAGATTCATGACTTTGTGACTTGACTTGTGATTCTGACATGTGGTTCTGTGTTGCTGAAATGAAACTGTGTTCTTCTTACAGTACTTAAGCTTCTACTTTTAGCTTTGTTGTACCTTCTTGTTTTACATTCCACACCTGTTTTCTTTACGTACTCACCACACAAATTATTTTATACCACAAGTTATTTGTTACTACAATGTTTGGTATTATAATGACCTTATGACACCTTTTTGTAGATTGGTTTTTTGGTTGTAGCCACGAATCATTATTAACTGGATTTTTTGACCAGTTTTACTGAATTTCCTTGATTCTGACAGGGGCAGTTTTAAGACTTCTTTTCCGTGAATAATCACCTTAGTGCTCATCGCAGTATCGAAGTTTTCAAGTTTTCCTTAGCCATTTCAAGTTTCAACTTTGTTGGTCAAAGTAATCTTGCAGGTGCTAAACTTTCAGTGTGGAGTTGTGACGATCTTATTGTATGTTTAAGTGAGCATTATTGAATTTCCTTAATGCGGTGGTAATGCCCCCATGCCAAAATTCGTCACGAACTTCAAAGGTTAGGTATGACTTTAGTGATTGATTATTTCTGGAATCCCCTTGCCATGTGTTTTCGTCACCACATTTGAAATACCATGGCATGCCCATGACCCAAAGGTTTCTGGTCTAGTCGATCAAGCTCATACCTTTTAGTAGACAGGAATCTTTGTTACTATGCCCCTGCTTGAGAGGTCTTGTATTTTATCATGTTCAATCATGTTTCTTGCTATCCTGGAAGTCCAGGCCCTTGGGAGATTAGATTTGAACATGTGCCCCCGGGGAGGTCTTTTGTAAACCCGTTATTCGTTGTGGCCGAACGATTTAGTCACTTGTAGAATTTGTAGGGCGCCTTCGAAAAGGTCTTTGGGTCCGTCATTTACTGAATTTGGAAGACTCAGCTTATGGTCGGATGCCCCCGAAGAGGTCTTTTGAATCCCTAGTTTTGTCCTAATCTGGCCATGTATTAATGGCACTGACGATCGACCTAGTGCCCCTCGGGGAGGTCTTTGGTTTAAAAGCCCAGTGTTTGTCGCAGTCTGGTCATGTATCAATGGTACCGGCGATCGACTAGGTGCCCCTCGGGGAGGTCTTTGGTTCAAAGGCCCAGTGTTTGTCTTTGTAATAATGGCACATACAATTAACTGGGTGCCCCTCAGGGAGGTCTTTGGTTTACAGTTGCATGGTTTCACGGGACGGACGCTAGTTCATTCATCGGGTTTTATCATGATTTGTTAGAACTAGAGTCCTGGATGTTGCAATAAAGAAGGCACCCCTTTAGTGAAATTCACAACTTTATTTGTAGTTTGAACGCTGCATCATTTGACCGTTCAATTCCTGGTGTCCCTTATTTGCAATGTTGTGCTCCACACCTCTTTATTTGTTACAAATGATGTTTTAAGCATTAAGCAATGGGCATTTGAGCTATCCCAATCGGGATGTGCTATAATGGTTACCATGCTTTATTAGGTCATAGATGCGTCAACGTTCTTTTAGGGGACCTAAAATCAAAATCGAATTTAAGCAACTTGTAAACAAGAATTTGCAAATGTATGATTTAGGAAAGTAAAGCAATTTCTTTTATTAATATGTACAAAACTTGTAACAATGTTGCATGGTATTTACAATGCATGATGTTTACAACTTGTAAAATGAAAGAACTATTTAATGAAGAAGATGTATGCTATTCCAGGCTCTCGGAAGTAGGATCCCATCCGTCGTTTTCAACTCAAATGTGCCATCTAAGAAATTTTTGCTTATCATATACGGCCCTTCCCATTTGGGCCCAAAGACTCCAGTTCCTTTCATGATTCTCTTCAGAACAAGGTCCCCGGGAAGGTTCTCCGTTTTACTTTGGCATTAAAATGACAAGCTATTCTTCTTCTCTGATGTGCAACGACTCTGAGTTTTGCTTCTTTCCTTTTTTTTCTTTAAGAAAATCGAGTGCTTCGAGCTATAGCTTCACATTCTCTTGTTGGTTGAAATGGAATCTTCGATGAGTGGGAACTTCCAGCTCCACCGGGATCATAGCCTCAGATCCAAGTGCGAGTGAGAATGGACTATGCCTGGTTGCAGTTTTATGCGTTGTGCGATATGCCTATAGTGCAAGAGGAAGTTCGTCAACTTTAGCTTTTTCGAGACGCTTCTTGATGGTTGACTTCAAAATTTTGTTGATTGCTTTAACTTGCCCGTTGGCCTGCGGATGAGCAACAACTGCAAAACTCTTCTTAATCTTGTATTTAGCATTGAAATGTTGGAACTCACTGCTCTCGAAATGAGTTCCGTTATCGACCATTATTTTGTAAGGTATGCCGAACTTGCAGATAATATTCTTTAAGACAAAGTTAATCACCTTTTTCGAAGTAATAGTTGCTAACGGTTCGGCTTCCACCCATTTAGTGAAATAGTCCACTGCCACAATTGTATATTTCATATTCGACCTAGCCACAGGCAATGCTCTGATCAAATCTATGCCCTAGACGGCGAATGGCCACGAACTAATCATTTGAGTTAATTCTGCGGGAGGTCATGCTCTTGGAATCTTTGCAAATCATTGGCATCTATCACATTTCTTGGCATAGGTCATCGCGTCCAGGTTCACATCGGGCCAAAAGTAGCCATATTGCAGAATTCTCTTGGCTAATGTTTGACTGCCTGTGTGACCTCCGCATTCCCCTTCATGCAATTCTGCCAAGATTGCTCTGGACTCCACCTTGGTTACACATCACAGCAGTGGCATGGAGAATCCTCGCCTATACAACCTCCCGTCCTGGATAAGGTATAGTGGAGCTTTGCGCAATATCTTCCTCCGCTTTTTCGCTTCTTCTGGAAGTGTTCCGTTGAGGATATACTCCTTGATCGGAGTCATCCAGGACACAGGTTCTTCAAAAGTTTCCATAATCCAGTCAACATCTGCTTCTTCAATGGCAAGAGTTGAAAGTACTTCAACGGGATATATATATCCAACAATTTTTCATCTGAGGAACTGACATACTTGGCGAGAGAATCTGCCTTTGAATTTTCTTCCCTATGAATGTGAGATATAGTGTATAATCAAGGTTGTTGAGAAGTTCCAAAGATTTGGTATGATAAGCAGGAAGGTTTCCAAGTTTGGTCTGGAATTCCTTTAGAACTTGACATACTACCAGCTGCGAGTTACTAAGGATTTGTATGGTTTTCATATTCAATCTTTTGCTAATTTCAGCCTTAGATTAATGCTTCATATTCAGCCTCATTATTGGTTGATGGTAATTCCAATCTTAATGTGTAACATAAGGAATGGCCATCTGGAGTTTCTAGGACAATTCCGGCCCCTGAGCAGTAATCATTTCTGGATCCATCGATGTACAACTTCCAACTTTAAACCTATTTCTATCAATTATTATACACTTTACTACAACTATAATTGAATACAATTTGCAAGTGCAACAAAAGTTGGGAAAACATAAAACAAATTGATATAAATTCAAAGCATTGGATCCGTTCATACAAAAAACATTACAACTTTATATTAAAAATACGAAACTAATGAATCATACATCGTCGCGGTGATATATATATATATATATATATATATATATATATATATATATATATATATATGATTCTGCATTATAAATGATGACTAAAAAAAACTAACATCCACTTGAAAGACATCTACTTGTCCAGATTTACAACAAGAAGTAACCTGAAATAAATTAGTGAACTTATAAGATAATTGAAAAAAATCATAATTTCCAAGCATAATTTTAATTTTGCATATTGGTTAACTTAAAAGAAAACATAATTTTCATACCTCCTGCACCACCATTTAACACATACTTCACCGTGCTCAAATGATGATGTATTAATTTACCAGAGCAAAGTGCCCAATCTGAGATAACTAACAAACTTCTATTCTTACAAATTTATATTGATTAGTGAAGGCATTTGTTGAACCCAAGTTATATATGCTCCTTTAGATTTATTCCAGCGAATTGATCCCTGCATTTGTTTCACAGTTTACTGTCGCTACTTTAAAAAACATTGGAACATCACATTTTACTTGGATCCCAACCAAAAATGTAAAAATTACAATAAGATAGTAGTCGATTTCCCAAAAAAAGGATCGAAGAAACTAATTAAGCAATAATCAGTTAGCATTCTATAAACAATGTCGGGTAGAAGACGTAAATTCCAATCTAAATCAAATACTGTGCTCACTCAGCCTATTCCATAAGTTCAATACATTCATCTTCAATAAGCTCAGTATAATCTTTATCAAGCTTTTGAACTGTAGCACTTTCGACTGCAGCTTTATGCTTTGTTTATCCATTCTCTTTTTTAAGTGCCTCTTTCTATTAGGGATTTTGTGGTTTGAGACTCTTTTGGAGGAGAATGAATGAGGTACTTCAGACTTTAAGGATTTGCAGAGCAAATTCTTTCAGATAATAGTTCAATCTACCGGGTACAAACAGATTATCGAACTATTGACTTTCAGGATTCAATAAATCCTTGTAACAACGAAATCGGATTCAAAGTTTGCACGGCTGTGATCCTATCAAGAACAACTCTGAAAATTATAAACTTATGATGCAAGATTCAAAGAGAAAGGAAAGAAGAAAGAAACAGATTTGCAACGCCTTAAAGTGTCGCAAATTCGAGAATTTGCAACGATTTCTACTGTTGGCAATGGCGCAGCAAATCGGAGAAGAAGAAGAATTTAAAACTGATTCGAAACATTTTTGACTGTTGTCATTTATAGACCGCGAACTGTCGCAACCGTTTGCAAAGGTTACAACCGTTTCAAATTTAAACATCATGTTGTTTCGTTCGTACTACTTCGGAAGCGTCATACCATATAGTGTTTGCACCGTTCTGTGTTTTGAATTTTGGCGCCATCACAAAAATTCGCCCAAATTTAAATATTCGGTTCCGTAATGGTCTAGAAACCCGACCCATTACTGTTTAGTAGTTTGATCCAAAAATATTATCATTAGATCCGGACCCGAGACCCGCAACCCGTACCCGTCCCCGGCTCGGTCCGATTCGGTTCGGTTGGACGGACGGCGGCGCACGCGTGTGTGGTGGAGATGCATGGTCCCCCACCTCAAAACAAAGCAAACATTTGGGTGCCTCAAGGCACCAACACTTTCATGAGAAAGTTATAGTTATAGTGGCATACCCTTACATATTCTACAATGTGGGACTAATCACATTTCATCTTTCTTTTTTCTTACTTCTCTTCAAATCAAAAACCCACAACCCAAAATATGATTTGAAAATTTCACAACAATCTCCCCCAATTTTGAAAATAAATAAAGTGGATGGCTAAGTCACTAATGTGAATTCCTACATACCCAAGTGGGATCAAGCCTATGTAGTTCTAAGATTTGCATCATCGTGGAAACAACACATAAATAAAAGGTATCTTTTGGATTTGAACCTTTACTTAGTACTCCCTCCAGTTTAGAATAATTGACGTTTTATGAAGTTCTCTATTTTTCTAAATATATGTCGTTCTACAGATTTTCATTTTCCTAATGCAGCAGCTATCTCCAATGCTAGCTGTAAATGACACTGTAATCAATGCAGTTTTAAATCTTGGCCATTAATCAAGCGAGTAGCATTCTGAATCTTGGCCAGCTTTAAAGGGCTTCTGCCATAATGGCATAATGCTAGCTATAAATGACGCAAATTTATGGTTAATTAATGTTGTTTTAACTTTCCTTAATATGTTTGAAAACCTTTAAAACGGCTAATATTCCGAACTGGAGGGAGTATAAATCATTCAAAGCTCTATCGAGATTCTATGGTGAACGAATCTTGAACCAAGTATCCCTTGATGATAAAACCGGAACAATCACACATGTTGTATTCCTTAGTTAGATTGTTCTGTATTGCTCAACACGTTAATGGCCATGTCCTTTAATCCTAGTTCATGAGTCTACTTATAAAGCGGCCTTATTTTCCTAGTAAACGGCCTGATTTCCATACTCATATAGGTAAGTCCATTAAGGTGTTTCTGCGATACATCCAGGGTTTCTAGACTGATTAAGGACATTATTCATCCTTTGTCCTTGCAGAATCCAACACTAATTATTATGGGATAATTGTTTTAATGTTCCATAATCATAGTCTTAACTTGTTGGTACCCATTGAACTTTGTATATCCTTTTCAAGACACAATTAGGGTTTCTGTTAAGGATGATCAATCTCATTCACCGACCTTAGTCCTATTTCTTTTGACTCTATGGAAACCATAGCCTTTGGAAGACCTTTTGTAAGTGGGTCAGCCAAGTTTTTCTTTGTTTCTATGTAGTCAATAGTTATAACTCCATTTTTGAGTAACTGTCTAACCATTTGATGTCTTAGACTCACATTTCTAGACTTCCCATTATATTTTTTATTAGAGACATTTAATATTGTTGCTCGATTATCACACTTAATCAAGACTGCTGAAGATGGCTTCTTCCACAGTAGGATTTCCTAATGCAGTCAATTCTGCCAACATAGTTGAATCAAATATCCAGGTCTGCTTTTTGGAAGCCCAAGATACAACAGTGTCTCCTAATGTAAATATCCATCCAGTCGTAGACTTGGATTTGGATTCTACATTGTTCCAGTTGCATCACTATACCCTTCTATTACAACAGGATATCCTTTATAAGATGAACCATAGTTAATAAATCCTTTTAAATAAGCTAAAACTCTGGAAATGGCTTTCCAGTGTTCAAAACCTCGGTTACTCTTAAATCGACAAAATACACTTATAGCATGTGCGATGTTGGGTCTAGTGCAATGCATAGCATACATATGACTCCCAATAACACTAGAATACTCAAACTGAGAAATAGTACGTTCAGTGTTCTTTTCTAATTTGATACTTGAATCTAAAGGAGTTGGCACTGGTTTGTCATCATAATGACCATATTTCTTTAGGAACTTCTCAATGTAATAAGATTGGGTTAGTAATACCCCCCTCCCTCCCCCCGCTTTCCTAATGATTTTAATTCCTAAAATTACATCAACCTCTCCTAGATCTTTCATATCAAACTTATAAGATAGAAACTTCTTAGTTTCATTCACACATGATATATTGGAACCAAATATCAGCATGTCATCAACGTATAAACATATTATAACATAACCATTTTTATCCAATTTGCTATAAATACATTTATCTGCATCATTAACAATGAATCCAAATGACAATGCCGCTTTATCAAACTTCTCATGCCATTACATGGGAGACTGCTTCAAGCAATAAAGAGATTTGACTAATTTACAAACTTTCTTTTCTTGGCCTGGGGTTATAAAACCTTCAGGTTGTTCCATGTATATCTCTTCTTCTAAATCTCCATTTAGAAAAGCTGTCTTTAAATCCATTAGATGTACGACCAAGTTATAATTGATGCAAGTGCTATTAAATAGTGTATTGAAGATATGCGAGCAACTGGAGCATATGTATTAAAATAATCTACTCATTGTCTTTGTTTATATCCCTTAGAAACTAATCTGGCTTTAAACTTGTCAACGGATCCATTTGTACTCAACTTTTTCTTGAATATCCATTTACATCCTACAGGTTTAGCACCAAGAGGTAAATTAGATAAAACCAAGTCTAGTTTAACATTATGGAATTCATTTCATCATTGATAGCTTCTTTCCAGAAATTAGAATCTCTAGAACTTATAGCCTCAGAATAAGTTATGGGATCATCATCAACGTTCATTACATATCTTGTCACATTGAGGACTACGTCCTTATTGCCTTCTACGAGATATGTTATGAAGTTAGGACCGTAGTCCTTCTCTCGTCTCGCTCTTTTACTTCTCCCGTGTTCAGTACTATTATCTGGTACTGAAACTTCCTTGCTACTTTGAGCAGGAGCATATTCATCATCATCGATATCATTAGTCTTAGTTGGTTTCGGACTAGATAATCTCAATGGATTCTCAATAGTTTGATTTTCAAAAAAATTCTATGTTTACAGATACTATAACATCTAAGGTGTGAAGAATAAAGAACTTATAAGTTATACTATTAAGAGAATATCCTAGAAAAACACACTTAAGTGGCCTATTTCCTAACTTGGGTCGTTTGGGCTCAGATTTTCTAATATATGCTAAGCAACCCCAAACTTTAAGTCTTGTAAGGGTAGGTTTTCTATTAAACCATAATTCATAAGGGGAAATATTATTCTTTTTAGGTGGTACTCTGTTTAAAATGTAACATGCAGATAACAAAGCATCACCCCATAGGTTATAAGGTAAATTAGAACTTATGAGCATGGTGTTAACCATTTCTACTAAAGTTCTATTTTCCCTTTCAGCAACACCATTATGTTGTGGTGTATACGGGGCAATACATTGGTGAACTATACCATTTTGTTTGCAAAACAAAGTAAACTCATTTGAAAAATATTCACCACCACGATCTAAGTGTAACACTTTAATTTTAATTCCTAATTGTGTTTCGACTTCTGCTTTGTAAATTTTGAATTTATCAAAGGCCTCATCTTTCAATTTCATTAGGTATACATTTGCATATCTAGTATAATCATCAATAAATGTTATGTAGTATTGGTTACCACCATAGGTGATATGACTTTTCAAGTCACTCACATCACTATATACCAAATCAAGCAAACCGGTTTTCCTTTCTACAGATTTAAAGGATTTTCGGTGTATTTTTTGCCTAAACACAAATTTCACATTTAGAGATAGAATCAAAATCATAATAAAAAATTAGTCCTAACTTATGCATATTTTTAAAAGACTTATAATTAACATGTCCAAATCTACCATGCCAAGAATTAACAGAATCAACAATATAAGCAGAAGATTTCTTCATTAGATCATGCTGTTACAAGAATATCCCTATCAAATAAATTTGCTGTTCTTGGACAATACTAACTTATAAGACTCGTACACCATCTTGAATCATCCTTTGTTAAGTAGGTATCCAGAAACCAAACTCTTACACATATCGGGTACGTAAAATACGTTGACTAGTGTGAGAACTTTCCCAGAGGTGAATGTAAGTTCAATCGTGCCTTTTCCTAAAACTTTGCTTGCAACTTTGTTTATGCCAGTAACTTCGCTGGATTCTCCATTATTCTCTTCATAAGTCTTAAGCAGATTACGGTCTTTGCAAACATGAATGGTTGCTCCAGTATCGAGCCACCAATCATGATCAATGCCACTAACGGAGTTTAACTCTTATACGACGGCTACAAGCTTTTCTTCGACCACATTCGCTTTTTGTTGTTACTTCCGAAGACGACAGTCTCGGGCATAGTGCCCGAGTTTGTTACAATAGTAACAGGCACCCTTCTTTTTGTTCTTGGAATTACCATTCTTCTTAAATTGTGTCTCATTCTTAGACTTCAATTTATCTGTAATTTCAACATAATTTGCCTTAGCCTGAGACTCAGTTTGCGGATTATAATCTAGTTCACATTTACGAGAATCCTCTTCAATACGAAGATAACGTTGTAAACCGTCTAAATCATAATCGATTTCTGCATGTTTAAATTTTTTTTCATAATCATTCCAAGAATTAGGGAGTCTCGAAATAATAACTCCAACAACAAAAGATTCAAGGAGATACCGGCATCTTCAAGTTGATTCACCAATAGTAGTATTTCACTTACTTGTCCAACTATGGACTTGTTGGCGACCATTTTAAAATCCATAAAATTACAAATAATTTTTTTTATTACTTGTCTCGGATATGCGGTACTTTCTCTTCAATGTAGTCCAGAGGTCCTTTGCAGTTTCCAAGGTCCTATGAGCGTTGTAGACTGAAGTAGGCATTGTATTTAGAATGTGCCCTCCGCATAGAAAATCGTCTTCTTTGCGCTTAGCCCGTTTTGCTTTCAAAGCGGCTTCCTCATCAGCGGTTTCCCATCGAATTTCTTCCAAATCGTCTTCCACGATATAGAACAATTTCAATAATCAAGAAGAACTTCATGGTCCCTTGCCAACAAGTGAAGTTTTCACCATCAAAACGCTCCAATTTCATCAAATGTTGATTCATCACTTGCAATGTACTCAAACCATCCATGATTGAAGATATTGTCTGAAATTTGTTGGGGGTTTTTCGGTTTGAGACATTTTTGGAGGAGAATAAATGTAGTACTTAAGACTTTAAGGATTTGCGGAGCAAATTCTTTCAAACAATAGGTTAGTCCACTAGGTACAAACGGATTATCGAACTATTGACTTTCAGGATTCAATAAAGCCTTAGAACAACGAAATCGGATTCAAATTTTGTACGGCTTTGATCCAATCCAGAACACTCTAAAAATTATAAACAGATGATGCAAGATTCAAAGAGAAAGAAGAGAAGAAAGAAACATATTTGCAATGCCTTAAAGTGTCGCAAATTCGAGAATTTGCGACGGTTTCTACTGTTGGCAATGGCGCGGCAAATTGGAGAAGAAGAAGAATCTAAAAGTGATTCAAAACATTTCCGACTGTTGTTATTTATAGACCACGAACTGTCGCGATTGTTTGCAACGGTTACAACCATTTCAAATTTAAACATTGCGATGTTTCGTTCGTAATACTTCAGAAGCGTCGCACCCTTTAGTATTTGCACCATTCTGTATTTTGAATTTTGGCGCCATCACAAAAACCTGCCCAAATTTAAATATTTGGGTCCGTAGTAGGCTAGAAACCCGACCGATTACTGTTTAGTAGTTTGATCTAAATATATTATCATTGGACCCGTACCCGGCTCAGCTTGATCGGACGGCGGCGTGCGCGTATTGTGGAGATGCATGGTCTTCCTCCTCACAACAAAGCAAATATTTTGGTGCCCTAAGGCCCCAACACTTTCATGAGAAAGCCATAAATATAGTGGCATACCCTTACATATTCTACAATGTGGGACTAATCACATTTCCTCTTTCTTCTTTCTTACTTCTCTTCAAATCAAAAACCCATACCCCAAAATATGATTTGAAAATTTCACAACACTTTCTGCCTCATATTCCCTCCCTGCAATTATAACCAAACGTGGATTAAGTAAATAACACGCAGAAAATTATGAAATTTTTCTAAAAATTCAACCCTCTTCAACATGATATTAGTTCTCTTGACATAGAATCATCTAAAAAATTATTTCAAATATATATTTCTGACCCTGAGAAAGTTTTTCGAATAACTAATGTCATGCAACTCAAAGTCAACAAAAACACATCCTAATACGTAGTGCGCAACTTTTTAGATAAGCAAATACAAAGGTTGTTTATTTTATTTTATTTTTATTTCGAACAACTTGCAGAATTCATATACATAAACAAAGATCTCTTGTGCCTTCCTTACAAGTCAGGTAGAATATCAAAATATGCCATAAAGGAAACTAAAAATGCCAACCCATTAAACTTTAGGTAACAAATAAAAATAAAATACCAATGAATACGTTGGAAACCAGCTCCACTGCAAGCAGAAACATAGCCAAGCCAAAGCATTTTCACCAACCACAAGTCTAGACCCAAAAGCCAAGTCGCACCCGTTTTCGGCACCGGACACAAAACCTAACTAACACCAAAGAATTGTTGAGCAGTGTTCGTACTAAAAACCAAGAACCGTTTGCTGTTATTACAGTTGAGGCATAAGATGCGGTTTGGTATGCTTAAAATAGATAGAGAAAAAGGCCAAACAGAAAGCGGAAATCAAACACGGTGTTGGGGAGGTGAACTCGGACAAGGTGCTGAGATGGCCGAGGAGATGCTTAGGTCAAGACGATGAGCATAATGAAAAGATGCCTAATATGGATAGGCATAAATCAGAAATACCGAAAGTTAAAGGCAACCGAAATAAAGAAATGAGAACAGAAAAGGAAGCAGCAAAAGGGAGACAAAGTTTGAAGTGAACGAAGGAAGACATATCCAAATGACTCGAGAAGAACGAAAAATTTTAGATCTAAAGAGAAAATTAGAGGCGAAGCTGTACCCATCATTGCTCTACATCTGATCTAAATGACTACAAAGGTTATTTAATTATTATAGTTGAAACTGTAACAAAGTTTCAAATTGAATTCTACAGATCTGAGTATAGATAGCGAAGTACCTAATTTGTGACGTGTCTAGAACAGGAGTTACAAATTCGAATTCCCATAGAATAGATTTATCGCTGGTAAACAAAAACGAAGAGGGCGGTACGTTTTGGAGGAAAAAGAAGTTTTCTCAGAGAATAGGTAGGGAAAGATATGCCATTTTTTTTAAATTAAGAAGGTAAGAATTAATGAATTGGAGATTGAACTGGTAAAAAAATAGCTTGAGCAAGTGATAATTTTTTGGGGAAAATATTGCGAGCGGGACAAAATCAAACAAGTGCCTAAATTAAAATTGACAATGAGAGAGAGGAGGGAAAACCAAATTTTAGGTCAGGGAAGAGTGGGAGTCAACTGAAAATTTTAGGTTTATGATAAATTTCTAAACAAGAAAAGTTGTAATAAACTTTTGATACAGCTGTCAAGGTAAAAATGATGTTGAAAATTAGTATATTAGAACTTTCTTAAAAAAAGTTGTAAAAAACCTTTATTATAACTACCATCTTGTGCCAGTTGTAAAACAACAGTTGTAATAAAGCATTTTTGTTGCAGTGAGGGCACCACATTTAGGGTCCGTTTGATTTTGAACGGGAAGGGGCATTTGGAAGGGGCATTTGAAGGGGAATTGTTGGGAATGAGGAATGTGTTCTTTTTACGAAAGGGGCAGAGTTATTATTTTATTGTTTTTGTATATATTTCAATTGTTTGTGTTTGTGGGTGTTCATTATTGATAGAATAGTAGAATGCAGAATACAAATTGGAGAAATAAAAATACATAATTGTGGAACACAAATTGCAGAATTTAAAATGCAAATATAAAATACATAATACAACGAAACTTCTTAATGCATTCCCGCGACAACTAGTTCATTTCGTATATTGTCTCGTACTATCGCAATGGTGGATGTTGTTCTGGTTCTTTGAACGGGTTTTCGATCCCTGTTTCTGCGATTTGATATACTGTAATATTCTTCGAGGTATTCGTCTGGAACTAAATCCGGGTCGTCATCATATGGCATAAAATCTGGATCGCCAACGTTGTATTTTCTGATGTAGTTGTGAATAGCCATTGTTGTAGTAACAATTTGTACTTGAACATGATATGGATACGTCTGCATGTTACGTAAGATGGAAAAAAAATTCTTCCAAATACCAAATGTTCTTTCAATAGCCATACACTAACTAGAGTGATAGTAGTTCAAAATTTCATTTTCTGACTTCAGCTAATTCCGTGTGTCATTAAAGTCTGGTATATGATACCTCACGGATCGGTAAGGAGTTATATATCCTTCCATTAGTGGATATATCCACTAAATAATACTGTCCAGCTGGAGGATGAGGGAAATTAAGATCCGGATTATTTATAGCTTCCCGAAATACTTTAGCGTCGTGCGCAGTTCCTTCCCATCCCGCTCTTACAAACGTAAAAGTTAAATCAAACGCACAAACAACCATAATATTTTGTGTAGCAGATCCTTTCCGCCCTATAAAATGTTGCATGTCTTCTTGACCCATATGAGCCATCACATGTGTTCCATCAATAGCCCCAATACAGTTTTTAAAGAAAGGATAATTTCGAGGTGAAGAACGAATTTTTTCTGGGAATCGGCCGGTCTACTAATATCGACTGCTAATAAGAGAACTGAATCCAAAACTTTATGAAAAATAACATTAATCGTACCATATGATCGTTGAAACCACTTAGAAACCTGCCTTGTAGGGTGGGCCAATGCAATAGTATATATGAATACAACCACCATTTCTTTGACTGTTATGTGCATTGAGCACTCCAACCCATAATTTTCTAACCGTTCACACAAGGATCTAAAACATAATCGCTTCATTTGAAAATTGCTATGACAACGATCTGCGTGTCCTGCTAGTATTTCATGAACCCAAGCGAGGCTGGAAGTTAAGGGATTGTGTATTCTTCTTCTTTCTTGTGTTTGATTAGCCATAATTTCTTGAATATCTAGCACATCTTGCAAATCTTCAATATCAGATTCGTCACTATCTGCCATAATTGGTTGAAGATCTAGAGGAAAATGAATAATCAGTATGGGGTTGTAGTGTTGATATGGGTGGAATATATATAGGGAGAAGGAAGACGGAAGGGGCAAAAAATATCTGTCGTGTCGGACGTGCGTTGAACGCGTCTGACGCATCCAATGCGAAAGCTAACTTTTCAGTCGTTCCGCTGGAAGGGGCAAATGCATGGGTCCCACTGTTGACGCGTCTGACGCAGACGCGAACTTCAACTGCCCAGTTGGGAAATCAAACGGTACCTTAATTAAAAGTAGTGATGCGCATGCAAATGGGTACTTACACCACACAACCTTCACTCCACCGCTAATTCTATTCAGAAATTAAGCAGCGATGAAACTAGAATTTTAATTTGTGGTGGGCAGACTATAATAATATTAAAATATTTTATGAAAACAAAAAAATTGATGAAAATGTAATGGAATACGCAACTACTGTACATGCACAGAATCATAAAAGTTTACAAATTTGCATTAGTTTAGTCAATCTTGGCAAATTTGCATACAAAAACGCTACAAAATTCACAAAATCAAATTCATCTGCAATCGCTTCAAGATCAATTTTTTTAGCAATATCAACTTTAGGCAAAATTTGCCAAGATTCACATACGACAAAGTTACAAACAATAAGTAAGCACAACAAAATGGCAAACAAAACAAAATTACTATTGGCCAAGTTCTAGAAAATACAAATAAAATTCACATATAGGCCTATAAACAGATGGTTTCAGATTCAGTTTCAAATGAGTAAGAAAAATAAAATATGAAAAAAGTATCTTAGAACTTCTGCAAAACAACAACCAGGAGCTGATCGAATTAGGAAGCAAGATGGCTGAGGATTGAGGTGTGAAGATTAGACGTGGAGGCGCTGAGGCGAGAGAAGGTGTTGCCGTTCTTTTCAGGTGGCGGAATTTGTGGAACACGATAGGGTTTTCCTTAGCGATTTTTTCCTTTTTAGTTCAGTGTTGGTATTAGTAATTTGGACAGATCTTGGGTAAGGCAATTGCTCACCTGACCCACTATGCTAGGTTCGTCACTGAAATTAACAATGGCCAAATGCAACTAGAAAAGTTAGTAGATTAGTAAAGGATGAAAATTGACTTAAATATATCTTCTTCTTCTTTGTTAACAAAATTATCCTAAACATGTCTTCATTATCATCTTTCTTTATAACTTAAAAGCCAATCAGACATTGAACTCATCACTTAAAAAATGTTTCGACCATTAACTTAAGTTGAAATCAAACAAACGAACTTTAATTTTCCACATTTATACTTCATTTCCTTTGTAGATTTATTTGAATTTCTTAATTCGACAATATCAGTTATGAGTTTGACTGCTACATATCAACATTAATATATATCAAACATATATGTAATATGCACGTAAACATGGCTATAAAGAGTACAGTGTACATAAAGTTGATTATCTCTTAATCGAGGTGCACGTGCAACGCTCCTGCTAATGACATTCGATCTGAATGGTCAATTACACTTTATTGGCGGTTGATTTTGAATTTGAATTTAGACGACACGGTAAAAACCCATTAGCAAATAAGTATACCCATTTGAAATAAACATTATCAGATAACGATTCTTAAATAATAATGATTCGTTTGTCCCTTTGAACAATTAGTCATATATTATTAAGAGCATTATATGTGTTTAGTTGGGTTAAATAAGATATTTATGAGGATATTTAAAAAAAAGTGGTTAGTATCGTATGTATTCAGCGCTAGCACAAAACTGCCCAAAAAGATGGGTCGTAAAACGAACACAATATTACATCATTCATTCGATTGCCTTATTCTGCATGATGATGAATGAAAGGATCAACTTGATTTGTAGTAGTAAATTTGAAACTGTCGCTTTTATTTTGGAATCTCATTTTTGAGTTTTAGTTTGAAAACTATTATTTTAAAATAATATAACCAAACACATTTACTAAAATATTGGAAACAAAAAATAAATGAAAATTAAAAGTGAA
Organism: Allium sativum; assembly: GCA_030737875.1. Lineage (NCBI taxonomy): Eukaryota > Viridiplantae > Streptophyta > Magnoliopsida > Asparagales > Amaryllidaceae > Allium > Allium sativum. The sequence goes on along the minus strand of CM060925.1, from coordinate 197,383,907 downwards.
AAATGATAACAAATGGGTCTGATACTTTTCAGTAATATTGTTATAACAACAGTGGCAGTAAGAGGAATTTGTCCCACCTTTATAAAATCAACAAAAGACATATATAATGTGTAGAACAGTCATCCATCATAAGCAGCCAACATTACTATTAATTAATAACGTACTTGACCGATTTCTCATATTACACTTGTAACCACCCAAAATTTGGGGCCAATTTAAAATTTTCATTTTAGAGATTTTAAGGGTGATTAATAAAATATTTTAAATAAAAACAACTAGAAATATATTTTAATTGAATTTAATATGAATATATTTAATTTAATTATAAAAGGAATTAGCAATAGCACGGTAGTTTGAAAAGTCAAAGTTGAACTTTGACTGTCTGTACAGGATGCAGGATAAATCGGATTTTGGTGAAACCAAAAATATTTAAATCTGTTAATAAATATCTTACTAACAAATATGAAAAATCGAAGTTTCATAGTGGGAATCAAAAGTTATGGCCAAATGAATCTTCAGAAAGGTCGCTATAGAGATTATATCACCCTTGAAAATAGACATTTTGCATACGACCTCGGAATTCGACGAAACCACTTTTGTTGGATCCGGAATGTCAAATTATTGCTAGGTTTCAAGTTTCATAATTTTTGAAGTTAATATATGAGTGTGGAAATGGAAAATGTGTTTTGGTCAATTACAGTTAAATTGGATCGACCAGAAAATGACCATTTTTCAAACAGTCTCAGAATTCGACGAAATTAATTTTGTTAGGACCGTATCATCATAAGAAAGCCAGAAATAATTTTTCTGGATTTTTCTGAGTTCATCTATGATCCTGGTAAAATTAGAAAGTACATTCGAATTAAATATAAAAGATTTATTTTAAAAATAAAGGAAACATGTTGTAAACTTCAGAATCAGACTTCGACACTAGCGCCATTGTGTTCAGAAGACGTCAATACCTATTGTTCGACAGTCGTTGGGCTCCGTTTGGTGATCGGACGAAAAACTCTAATTTCTGGAATTAATTAATTAAAAATAAAAAGGAAATACCCTAGAATACACGTATAAATACTACGCTACAGTACTCCTTCTTCCCGATTCCCTGAAACCCATAGCCGCCTACACTTCTAAACTTCTCTCTTCTTTTTCTCCAAATCCATGGAGAATTAACATATGCCCTTTTGGACTTTTTTGAAGCTCTCGTCAATCTCTTCGATCCTATACCAAAACCGGAGCCTCTCATCACCCGTAGCCGCCGCCCCGACCACCTGAACCCGCCGCCTTCTACCCTTCACCGGGCCCACCACGTTGCGCCGCACCCCACCCCCTTCCTGGCGCACGTGCACCACTCCAAGCCGATCCATCTCCAACAAACCGTTCTGAAAACGATCAACTACATCTCCCGAAAATCGAATTCAAAGTTTTGAACTTTCTGAAATTCAAGGTAAATTTCAATTTCAGATTTGCGACGCTTTTAAATGTCGCAGTGACAGTTGTAAAAAGTTGGTTTCTAATTTATACATGTGAACTTCAAATTGAAATCTCTCAGATCCGAAACCGCCGTGACTTTGAACACGAGATCTGATCGAGTTTGAACCTTCATTTTAGATCCAAGCAAGGTGAGAATTTATTTTTAATTAAATTTAATTAATTTAATTATTATTCTTTCATTATTTAAATTTTGAATGGTAAATATAAATAGATCTGCGATGGATAATATTCTGAGTTATGGATCTGAATTGTTTATGATGTTATGATATTAGATCTGAAAATTTAAATTCTAGATCCGAGTTTGGTGATTTATTAGGATCATTTATTTGTTAATTTTATCAATCATGTCAATTGATTTTCTTGTGAATCATGAATATACTCAGTAAAATTTCCCCTTTGTTTAAGTTTTTGAATTGAATTATCATTGTCCATCATATATAAATCTATTACTTTGAGGATGATCGATAAAACTTCCCTTTTGTTGTTTAGATTGGGATTTGATAACGATATGGAAAATTTTAACTTTTTATTGTAAATAAAAAGATTGGTGAACGATATGTAAAAAAAAATAACTTTACATTGAAAATAAAAAGATGATGTTTTTACATTGAAAATAAAAAGACAACGTTTTTACATTGAAAATAAAAAGACGATGTTTTTACATTGAAAATAAAAAGACGATGGTTTTACATTGAAAATAAAAAGACGATGTTTTTACATTGAAAATAAAAAGACGATGTTTTTACATTGAAAATAAAAAGACGATATTTTTATATGTAAATAAAGAGTAGGAATTCGACATGTAATTAAATTTACATTTTTATATGTAAACAAAGAGTAGGAATTTGACGTGTATTATAAAATTACATTTTTTTTACATGTGAATAAGAAGTAGGAATTTGACATGTAAAAAAAATTACATTTTTACATGTAATAAAGAAGAGAAATTTGCATTGTAATAAAAATTATATTTTTATTATGTAATTAAAGTTGAATTCACATGGTAAAGTAAAATTACATTTTTATATGTAATTAAGGAATAAAAATTTACATGGCAATTAAAATTACATCCTTTTAATGTAATTAAAGATTAACATTTCTGCATAATAATCAGAATTACATTTTTATTATGTGAATTAAGAATGGGGATTTGCATGGGATTTGCATAGTAAATAAAAATTACATTTTTAATGTAATCTAAAAAGTTAGAATTTTCCACTATAATGTTAATTATATTTACAATGTAATGAAATTTCATTTTTAATGAAATTAAAAGATTAGATTTACCGTTGAAATGAAATTGATTTTCTTTTATGAAATTGTTAAACTAAGATTTCACGTCGAATGATAATTACATTTTTAGTGTAATTAAAAAGAGATTTTGTCATTATACTGAAAATTACATTTTTAATGTAAGGGGTAGGATGAAATTTTATGCTGTAAATTCATTTACATTTTAAATGTAATGAAAAGAACATATGTAAAGGTTGAAATATTATTTTCATTTTTAAATAAATGAAGAAAAATGGAATGGATATGGTAATTATATTTATTTGAGTTGAATTGGTTGACGTTATTATCGTTAAATGTTCTATTTATATGTATATATAAATATAATTAAAATTAAACGAATCGAGCGCGGTAGTTCGCGTTTTGAAATCGTATCTTTAAACGACTATACCAAAAGATCCGACCATCGGAATTTCCCAAAATTGAAACCGTTAGGACCGTCTTGGGAATATCTTTCCAACGATATAAACTACGTTAAGATCCAATGGTTACATTTTGAGAAATGTGAAAATCAAAATTGGTTGAAAGCTGCGCCATAGTCGCCCATAGACTCAAGGCGTCGTTATATACAATTTAATTATTTTAAATAATTAAAATGGGAATTAACCGTTATAAAACGATATTAACGAATAGGAAGGATTTTTAAATATTTATATATGTACAAGGATTATTTGGAAAGTCCGAGTTTCTCTCATTCCAAATAATCAAACGACGCTTAGAATCGAAGTATCAAGACGGCATATGAAGACCGTGAATCTTCCATCGAGAGGACAACGATCGAGGCCCTGATTTGATTTGCTCCCAAATCAAGGGTCATGGTTATTGCCCAAACGAACATGTTGATTTCACGGGTTTGGCTTTCGCTCAGACCCAGAGCATAAACTAATAAATGGATTGTGTGTCGGACATCGTACTCCGTTAAATATCATGTTATTAATTTTCTGTCGAATGTATGAACGTTTGGTAGCGGAGAATTTATTCTCTTGCTTAACACCCTTTCATATACTTCGGCAAAGGATTGCTAGTGCGATATGGAGTGACAGTGTGGCATACTAAGATGCAACGATCAAGGTTTCTTGTTGAAAAGCAGAACCTTTTGGTGACGATCAAAGCATAGCTTGGATAAGCATAGCTTTGTGTATCACGAAACTTCACGAGCCTCACAACCCGGTGGAGTCTAAAACGGGAGAAGGGAACGCAGGAAGGGCAACACGTTTCTTTCTAGATAGAAGTAGCGTCGGTGCTTAAACTAGCTGATATTTTACTTATGTTGATGATGGAATGAGGCGCCTCGGATGTTAGGTCCTATAGGACCGGGAAACGTGTGTTCAGGAATAACTAATCCACAAACTGCAAGTGTGGACCGGCCCTGCAGGATCCAAGGGTTCTCTGCTGGGAATCCTGAGACATTAGCTAGAGTGTCTCGAATCGGTAAGGAGCTCCTCCCTAGCCTTGACTCATGATGGAAACCAAATTCCAAATACGAACCTACGAATTTGATTGTATTACTAGTATGGAGGCATAGTAGTATGAGGTACTACGTTTCCTAGGATTGATACATTTATTTTGAAATGTTTTTTATATACACTAATAATAATATTAAACTCGTATTTACCGTATTTAGCATGTTTAATCATCATAGGGTAAAACCCTATCCTCTGGTTTGCGTTGCACTGTGTGATGGGACTTGGGTCTTATGGTGATTCCATTTTTCCAAAAGCATTGCGTTGTTTTACGTTTTACTTATTTACATGTTCAATCACTTTAGATTATGCATGACAATCCGTTGAAATAAAACTCGTTCGGCGTCAGCGGCGTGGTCTTTGGATTTGCCTTATTACTAGTAGTTAAATTAGTTAAGAATTCTCACACCAGTCCCATGACTGACCTGTAGTTTGTTTTCAACTTTGCAAACTCGGGTGCCCTCTCTTCCACACGGGCAGCCAAGTAACAGGTTTGGCTTTCTTTGGAGTTGCTGTCTTTGGAGCTTTCTTGGTGTTGCTTACTTGGAGGTGCTTATGTTGGACCACGAAGACTATCTATCTTTTATCTTTTGCTTACATTTTATCTTTAGACTCTGAAACATCCAGACTTATTTTATTTTCAAGTTGTACTATTTAGAGCTTGAACTTATTTCCTTTTGCTGAAGCTTGATGTAATAATTTAGAACTATGTGACTGTGGGATTCTGTGTTTGATGACATTCATATTCCGCTGCCACGATGTTGTTATTCTATAGTTTCCTTTGCTATGCTGTATCTGTGATCTGTATTGTTGTATTTATGTTCTATTCCAAATGATTATCCCTCACTTTCATTCCGTGGAAGTTTGGGGTCATCACAACACTATAGATGTATGCATGTATCTGCAAGTATATATATTTATGAATGTGTCTTTTTTATCTTTTTTGCAAGGCAGTTATTGCAGCACTACGAATCGTTACTGGTGCCTCAATGAAGGGGAACAAATGGAAACGTTATAACAAAAGGAACGTTATGATGTCAATATAATTTTTTTTTGGCCAGTAATAGGTGGACAAATGGAAACCATTTTTCAAAAAAAATTAGCCTTCCATCGTCAATTTCTTGGCTTTGTCGCTATATATATATATATATATATATATATACACACACACACCATTGGTTATTCTTATCAATACCATTGTGTTGCAAATGTTTATTTTCATGAGAATTAGGTTATATATAACTTGTAAGCTGAAAAAGAAACTATAGAGTTTGAGAAGGATTATATATGTGGCAAGCCAGACCAGACATAGTATTATGATAATACACCATTGTATCGTCGTCAAGTTGGAAAAGTCTTGAGCCAGTGCCAACTCATTATGCTATTGAATAATGACGCCCAAATATGTGTGAATATCATAAGTTTGCAGTTTGTGAGTTTTTTTGTTAAATAGCTTATACTTAGTCTTGGACTAGTACATAGTTAAAAACAATAGGTCAACCAGTCTAATGAATATTACCAATACAGTGTCAAATTCATTGGTAGCTTTAATTATCTAGCAAATTATTGATACATTCATATAGACAAATAACAACAGTAAAATAAAAGTTCTTGTCAAAAAATCAACATATTGGTTAGTACGGTTAAAATCTATGCATTAAGTGAATTTCGAGACTGAAAAGGAGTAATAGAACCAATTTACAAGCATTCTTCAAGCGATGTTTTCATGATCAATGTATTATGTATGACCAAGTGGCAGCGCAGTAAGCAATTTTTTACGCTGGATAAACCTTATTGACATGATACAAATCCTAATAGGAAATTCATAGATGACCATATGACAACATTTGTTATGACTACGAGTTTAGTTAGGCAAATTAATGCGCATATGGTTGTTATCATACTCAACCATGATTGAAATTTTTTCCTTAAAATAATGTTAATCCCTAATGGGTTTATATTATATCTTATTACACTAAATTACTTAGTGCTAGCTATTATCAGATTAAATGCATTTCTCGTTGCTTCTTCATTTAGAACATGCTTAATGCATGACTTGCCTCACATTGTAATAGCACCATCATTTAAACTTTATCCATTTAGGAAAAGCTCAACTAAATACATTTGTTTTCTTCAACTTCATTTTATACTTTTCCATTCTATCAATTATGTTTTATAATCAGATTATGAGATTATCATGTGTTATGTTTTTATAGTAAAGTTTCAAAATGAAATATTGAAGATAACCAATCAATAATCCAATAATTTTCATTTTAATTAAGTGACAATATTATATAAAATTAATTGATCATTACTACTAGTAACAACAACTCTCAATGATGATGAACTTGACGCAATTTATAAAATAACGAGAATACCATTTCAATGTGTATAGGCTTCGAAATTACATGGAATTGCTTGTAAAACATGCCTCACCCTTTATACAGAAATATTAAACTTCATGCCGATCACCCGAACCCATTTAATTGCAATATGAACCATTTTATCTTTTGTACCTTACTTTATACAGAAAAACAAATAATGAACCTTGGACGATGAGTAACTAAAAAGCTGCTTAATCAATGAGCCTGATTCTGTATATATTGTGCTTGTTTTTTTTGTAGATTAGATATTAGTTTGAACCGCCTAAATCTTTTTCAAGTTCAGTATTTTTATACACCTGACATTTGTATCGGACCACAATTTTCATTATGTAGTTTAGAAATATGAAATGTTATGGCATAAAAGTTTTGTAAAAAACATCTCATATTGGTAATGAGATTACTAGAATGTTTCCAAAGTCTTTAAATTTTGCAAAGAGTGGAATTGTAAATATTGATTTAAGCTAAAAAAAATGATTGTTCATTGCCAGTAATTCCGTGAATATAAGTGAACCATGTGTTTCTACCAATTTTGTTTTGTGTTCTATTCCCTTGGATTTTGGTCACACCATGTCCAGTTTGACATATACTGTTCATTTCATCAAACTATTTTTTTTCTTTGAATTTAGCTCTATCATCCTTAAGTGAATTGAAAATATTATAAGCTAATTTATACCTCCAAACATTAGTTTTAAGAAGAAATGATACGGTGCTGGGATAATGTTCATGTACGATTTTGAACTTAACAGGCAAACTATGTGGATGATTTCCTCAATCTACTACAATGCTAAATTTGCTCCAATTACTACATATAAGTTAGAACAATTTTCATATTAATTTTCCCAACTTTGGGAAACATGTGTTATTACACATACTTGATCTTAATCAGAATAATTTTACCAGTAGCATTCTGTCTCGGATTACAAGTAGCCTACAAAAGTTAAGAATGTTGAGTTTGCATTCAAATGCATTTGGGGGTACAACACGATCTGAGTTATTAAGTGCGAAATAATTGCATATTTTAGATTTAACAAACAATGGTTTATCATGAAATATACCGAAAACATCACTAAACTTGACAGGTCTGATAAAGACTACTAATACCCATAGCTTATGGAAACGTTAGAACAAAAGGAAGCAGTCATTTAGGGTGAATTTGATTTTGAAAGGGAAGGGCTATTTGAAAGGGTTATTTTGAAGGGGTATTTAAAGGGAAATTGTTACGAACGGGAAATTTGTTTTTTTTACGGAAGGGGCAAAGTTATTATTTTATTGTTTATTTATTTGTGTTTGTTGTAGTTTTTACTCAATGCAGAATACAAACTGCAGAATACAAATTGCGGAATTTAAATTTCATAATTTAAAAACTAGTACAACGAAGAATACCAGTTCACATGAAACGAAAACAATTCAAAATGCAAACATAACACCAAAATAAAAAGCAACAACAAATACATAAGGAACCTGTAGTTGTCCGGCCTTCAGCTTACAAACATAATGAAGAACACAACCCCTCAGCTATGCGGGCTTGTCAATTAGAGAATAAAATGGGTTGTAGCTCCTTCTGTCGTTCTTTAACAGAACAACTGTAATGACCCGCATTGGCAGAGGTATTATAATTAATTAATTTAATTATATATATCGTGAGGTAGGAAATTAAATCGTCGTTTAATTAAATAAAGTGAATATTTAATTAATTTAAATAATTTAAATAATATATTTAAATCAGGAATAACCAAAAATAGTGAAATTCACAATATCATGTGAATTGAATAGCATACGAGATTTGGTGGAGTTTCGATTCGAAATATAATAACGAATATATTCAATCGACGACGGTTTGAACGTATAATTATAATATAATTAAAATAGAGCTTGAAATGGCGCGGCAGTTCGCTATTTGGCGATTTGAACTTCAACTGAATGTACAGGATTCGTTTTAAGCCGGATTTTCTGTGAAACAAGAAATGTGTGGAGCCGGTGGAGTATATCTTTCTGGTGGAAGAGAAAAATTGGGATTTCGTGGTGTAGATTTTGATGTACGTCCAAATCAAATTTCAGAAAAAGTCGCTGTAGAATTCCTTTATAATTTGCAACGCTTTATATACGTTATAAATAGATTTTCCAGTATAAACTGAATACCGAGATAATCTGAAATCTGAAATATCAAGCTGTAAATTTTGATATGATATTCTGGAGCTGTACGATATCATATGTGAAGATATACGATAATATAAATTTATTTATATTTAATTTAGTAATATTTAAATATATTTATATATTTAAATGGGTCATCCAGAGCTTTAAAAATAGCCGGTTTTGCAAACGAAGTCGGAATTCGACGAAACTAATTTTGTTGGATCCGCAATGTCAAATTATTGTTAGATGTGAAGTTTCGTGATTTTTAGAGTCACTGTGTGGCCGTACGGATTTTTAGAGCGAAAAACAGTAAGTATTTTGACAGTTAAAAATACGCTGTGTGAGCATACGAAGTCGGAATTCGACGAAACCAGTTTCGTTGGGACCGTAATGTCGAACTGTAGCTGCATGTCCAGTTTCGTGATTTCTGGGTATTGTATGGAGACATAGGAAATTTTAAAGTGAAAATCAAGCTAGAAATCAATTAAAATAATAATACTTTTACCCTATAAATACTCCTATCTCCTAAACCTAATTTCCATTCCACAAAAGTCAACAGAACGAAACTTCGAGTCGCCGTTCTTCTATCCATTCCTCACAGCAAAAATCGAAAGTTTGATAATATAAAATAAATCCAAACTAAATCCTAAAATACCGAAACCTATATGGTTGTACTCAGTTCAAGACTAGCTTCAGGAGGGTGCCAACCTTGCTCTGTGCGACGTCAACTGGGGGAGCTCGAACTGGTAAGCAGCGAACCTAGGGTTCCAAGAATAATGAAATCGAAGTCTCGATTGTTGATGTGAGCGTGTATGTGGGTTCCTGATGGTGAATAACACATCGGGGTGGGATTTTGAAGCAGCTCGAACTGATTTAAGTTGCTCAAAGTACTGTACATGTGCAAATGGGTTCTGAGACGCATCGTGATTGGTAGGTGCGAGTTGTCTGATTTTGGGTGGAGGAGGAAGAGCGGTTGAAGAGGGTGATTATGGCGGTTACGGTTGTGGGTTTCGTGACTGAGTGATGAAGGTTGAGGCGTTCAAACGTTGGATGATGGGGAGGTATTAACAGGAGGTTCGGTGTTTAATCGTTTGGGGAAGAGAAGTATTAGCAGGTGTTCATCATGAGTTTTTGGTTTTAACTGATGTTGGTTTCTTTTTTTTGTTTTAACTAATGAAAAGGAGAGTGAAGTTGATAACTTCATTTTTGTAACTCAATGATGAGAGGACGTGATTTAGGTGTTTTCAGTGTTGTTAATGGGATTTGAAATGGTGGATAAGTTCGGCATTTGTGTGTTCAAAATGGAGCAGGTGCGGTCTCTAGTTTTGGGAGGAGAAGTGAATGAATAATTGGTTTGTTCAAAGCATTTCAGTGGTGGGTTTTGTTTGAATGTTGGTGAAGAAATGATGAGCAACGAGGTGGACTAAAGATCAACAAATGGCCTTTGAAAACAAAAGCGAATACCGGAGTTCGCAAGTTCGTTCAGGGAAGAAGGATAAGTGGTAGTGGGTAATGGGCCTTAAGTGAAAGGTAGTCCCAATTTATTTTATATAAAAGAAATTTAAACTTTAGTTTAAATTAAACAGTACACTAACTTGTAAAAATCGTAACATCATCATACATGATTAGAATTTGATGAAACAAGATCCGTCGGGATCGTATGGACGGGAGCAACACAATGAGACTGACCGGGAGTGAATCCGAGCACGTTACAATTTATGGAGTAATAAATTGTCTGACTGAATCAAATAACGCAAACCGTTATTTAACGATAACAGTCCAATGTGAGTAAATCTCACCAACTCTAAACAGTTTATAATTTCATGTTGTATCTTTAGAACTGTTAGAAATTGTCTGATTTACTATGTGTTAATTGTTTGATTGAACTGCTAGTCAGTTAGTTAAATTTCTATATTGATTTTGTTTAACAGAATATATCATATGGAACTGAAAGTGATGTTATCTATATTGTCTAACATCTGTGATGCAGGGAAACAGGTTGGAGGAATCCGACTGGATTCCTCAACAGTTATTTTATTGTTTTTCATATATTTTAATATATGATGTGAATTTTAACCTGTTGTTGATTGTGTGGGTATGGACGATATTGAACAGCGTGATTTGATATGATTGAATACCATAACATACGGGATGTTGATAAGGGGATTTTCTTCAAAGTGATATTGAAAATAGAATATTTATAAAGTGGAATATTTATAAATAAGAAATGTTTATAAATTGGAATATTTATAAATAGGAGATATTTGAAAAGGAAATAAATTCAAAACATTTCTTTTTGAATGGAAAGGCCTGTGTGGCGAGTTTGGGGATTTTCCCGATGCTCCCGATACAAAGGAGGTTATGGCGAATTTTCCCGGGAATTTAAGGAGTTTGAATATTTCAAGAATAAATTTGAAAAGGGAATATTTGTAAACCATTTACAAATAGAATTGAAAAGGAAACATTATAAAAAGGAAATCCTTATAAAGTGAATAAAGTAAATCGAATATGGTATTCGAAGTTAGTAAATCGAATATGGTATTCGAAGTTAGTTAATTGAATATGGTATTCGAAGTTAGTTAATTGAATATGGTATTCGAAGTTAGTTAATCGAATATGGTATTCGAAGTTAGTTAATCGAATATGGTATTCGAAAGTTAGTTAATCGAATATGTTATTCGAAAGGGGTTAGTTAAGTCGAGTTAGTCAAATAGAGTTAACCAGTTAGAGTTAATCAAATAGAGTTAACCACTTGGAGTTAATTAGTTAGAGCTAATCGATTAGAGTTAAAACGAACTAGAGTTAATCAAATAAAGTTATTTGAAACAGAGTTAGTCAAACATAGTATTCAGGGTAAGTTGCCATCTTGTACGACTGCTAGCGTAATTCGCAGGGCAGTAAATAGCCTACGGCGGTCGGATGTTTCCTGAGGGAGTCAGGCGTAACCATTGTGATCGCTGCGATCTAGAGTCAAGCGAATGGAGTTTAATCTAATATTAGTTATTAGATAGGAGTTAATCGAGTTGATCGAGTTGAGAAATAAGTTGAGTTAAATAAGTTGAGTTGATCGGGTGGTTCGACCAAGTTAGTCGAGCCTAGTTAATCGAATCGAATTGGTCGAACCAAGTAAGTCGAGTTAGTCGAGTCAAGTTAAGTTAGTCGAGTTAAATAAATCGATGTTAGTTTCATCGAAAGGAGTTATCGATGTTAGTTTCATCGAAAGGAGTCATCAATGTTAGTTTCATCGAAAGGAGTTATCGATGTTAGTTTCATCGAAAGGAGTTATCGATGTTAGTTTCATCGAAGGGAGTTATCGATTATAGTTTAATCGAAGTGAGATTTTCAAATATGAGATATTTGAAAAGGAAGAGTTATCGAATATTAGTTATTCGAAGAGAGATTATCGAATATTGTTTATTCGAGAAGAAGTTAATCGAATATAGGTTATTCGAAGAAGAGTTAATCAAATAGAGATTTCTCGAAGAGAGTTAATCGGCAAATTCGATTATATCGAATTCGGGAAAGTACTTATACTTTCCAGTGTTTAAATAGAGATTTATTTATTTATAAATAAATAAGTGTTAGGTTAATTATTCACTAATAAGAATAGAAGTTATAATTAAAGTTAGATAATTCGAAAGTAGGGATTATAACGTTATCGTTATAACCAATGTTTTAAATATAGAAGTGGATTAGTAAAATTGAATCCGAGAAAGGCGTAAAGAAGTTGTTAAAGATTAAAAGATAAACTTTGACCATTTCAAAGTTATAACGTTGTTCAGTTAAGGTCTGAGAGGTAATTTTACCCCAACTTGAGTGACTTCCTTCTTAACTAAGAAATGGTAAGGTTTGATCGTAAAGGAGTTTTGGAAATGTTTTCCAAACGAGAATCAGAAATGTTTTCTGATAAAAGAAAATAAGAATTTAGAATATAGGGAAACAGGAGATAAGTAAATAAATGAATTTAAGAGATTAATGTTAAATGATGTTTGATCGATATAATTTCCATCTGGAAATAATATCATTGTTTGCACGCTTGTTTTTCTTTGATAGTTAACTCACAGACTATCGAAGTTTTGGACCATTTTAACGTTGTTAATATGGAGAGACCGGTTGGATTATTATCCGAAGAACCACTCTGTATTGGCATAAGCGTTGCGAATCATATATGCCAAGGATAATTGAAGACGGAGTAAAATGCAAGGGCTATTGTATAAGTCTTAGATAACAGTGACTAAGATGGATATACTGAATAGTGCCTTCGGTTTGTCCAGTCCCAGGACAACTTGTATGGACGAAGGTCTGACAGAGTATATCCAATGGATCGCGTAAGTTGATCTGTTCAAACGTATTCACGTTTGGTGGCGGAGGAATTCGTTTCTCTTAGCTGTATACCCATGTTATTTTTGGATAAGTCAATTTGTGATTTGGCGGGTATGACGATGTGACATTTCTAAGTGAATGAAGATGGATGTCTGACATAGTATTTCCAGACGGTCACGTACATTGATTTCTTCAACTATACCAAGAGTGGAAGCAGAGAAGGAAACTTCTTTTAGCTGACACGTAATGTATGGTTGTAGACGTCAATTAGTGATTTTCGATGGATCTGACAATGTGGCATTCGAATTGAATCTGATGTGATGATAAAGCGTAGCTTCTAGCCTCATCATCCGGTAAATGACAGAAATCGGGCAGGCAGCATGGCTAAGTCGGTCGCACCGAAGTAGGGTGTATAATCACCTATCTAGTGAATATTCATTTGTTTCTTAAATCTATCAATGTTGTCCCATATATATACGGGAACGGTTGCTGATCCCAACCGTTGGTGATATACATTCGATACACTCAAGCGAAATGAGTGGTCGGTCATGTGTGGCTGAGTTGCAAGATGTTCTTGTTGAACTCCAGTGTATCGTTCCTAGAGTACACTGATCAGAAGGTGGTTCCATACCTTGTCATAGTTGGAAATCCATTATCCAATACGTGCTTGCGATTTTGATTGTATACTATATATGTAGAACGTGAGATGAAAGCGTTTCTGCTAGTTGATATCTATTTGTACATAGACATTATTATAATATCAAAAGGTTTTTGATATAAAGATATTTTGGATTCTCATAAGGGAAAAACCCGTTCCGTTCTGCGGCGTGGTCTTATGAGATATCGTTTACTTGTTCATATACCTGTTTAAACTGTTTTACTCATACCAGTCCCATGACTGACCCGGAGTTTACCTTGTTGTTTTCCCTAAACTCTTGGGTGCCTAAATTTGTACGGGCAGTCAAGTAGTCGGGTTTTACAGATATATCTGGAAGAGCGTGGAGCAGGAGGCTTCAAGATCATATAGCTATAGTTATTTCCGCTGTGTTGTAAGTGCTGTACTCTGATAAGTGCTATTGTATACATAACTGTTATATATTCAAAGTTATGTTACCTATTATATGTTATTCGTTCCGCTGTGAGGTTCATGTTACTCTGATGTTGTGTTCTTCTTCTTCTTCTATTCTAAGTTTCTATCTTATCTATTCTCACCCTCTAATTTCTTTCAATAATTACCAGGATTTTTCGACGTTTTGGTTATCGACGTCGAGCTTACGTCGATAACCAAAGTCGCTGAAAATCCGGGTCGTTACAGTTGGTATCAGAGCTTAAGTTAAGAATTACTTGGCTCTGTGGCGTGACTCGGTAGAGATAGGGTTAGTAATACCCTAGATTGAGTTTGAGTGTATATATACGAGTGCGTATTTGTATTTGATATAAAATTGTTATATTGTGGAGATTCATTGGCTGAGTTGTTTATGAGTTCTGGTCGATCAGTTTGATCCACTGTATCGGTAGAAGTAAATAAACACTTCAATACGATGGACCGACACAGTGTGGATATGTGATATATTATCATATATAGGATGTGTTGGTAGTGATTATAATCAGATAAGATTATAAAATGTGAAATGGTTATATGTAACCAATCAGAATTTATACAAGTGAATTATATGAAATTGAAATGAATTAAATCTGAATTTAGATCAGAATTGGAATTTAAAATCCCAGAAATGGGAAAAGTGTTTGTAAATGAATCTGGATTTAATATATGTGAATTTTAAGATCCTGGGAGGTTTTAAATTTGTTTACAACATTGTAAAAGGATATTTGGAATTGATTTCAAGTTGGAAATGTTTAAAAAAATGGGTTTTGAAAGTGCTATAGTATTGAACTCACTTTGGTAGCTGGAAAATAGATTCCGATGTTGATCATGACATCATCGGTGTTCATTTTCGAGTGTGTAAGTGACGGATTACTACCAAGGATTTTGATTATTAATTGTTTTGAGAAAAACCAAGCGGTTTAAAACTCCCAGGAAAAAGACAGTTTGAATTTAAAAGCAATTGAATAAAAATTCGTGGAGACAAACTGGAATGGAATCCGGTTAAGTGGAATTTGAATTGTAATAGAAATTATCAAGATAAAATTGGATTTATAAGATAGGGATTTGAAACGATATTTGGTTGGGGAGTTATGGATTTGGAATCGAGAATAGGACTTTGATTTAAAAGTTGAATTTGGCTCGGACAAACGAATGGGTGTGTTGAGGATAAACAGATCAGAGTTTGATTTGATTAATATTGGTATATGCTGAATTGACAGCAGGTGAAAGTGATAAGGTTAATATGCCCGACAAAAAGGTAGGAGTTTATATTTTATATGAGTTTGGAATTTTTGAGCCGAATTGGCAAGTCGTTTGGCGTTTTGATTTTCTTTTGGGTTGGAGATGGCCTAGAGAGGCGAGTTGTGGTTTTACCGATAGGGCTGTATAAAGGAGGTTATGGCCAAATTTTCCGAAAATATAAAGTGTTAGAAAATTTTCAGAATATTTGAAAATTTTAGTTAGTCAGAAGGAATAAATATTTTAATCGATATTAATTGGTTCAGTTGAAATCAGAAATAAGGGGTAAACAAATCTTAGGAATTTCAAATAGATAGGGTCGTCCTCTAACTTAGCAATTTCGAGGACGAAATTATTTTAAGTGGGGAAGAATGTAATGACCCGCATTGGCAGAGGTATTATAATTAATTAATTTAATTATATATATCGTGAGGTAGGAAATTAAATCGTCGTTTAATTAAATAAAGTGAATATTTAATTAATTTAAATAATTTAAATAATATATTTAAATTAGGAATAACCAAAAATAGTGAAATTCACAATATCATGTGAATTGAATAGCATACGAGATTTGGTGGAGTTTCGATTCGAAATATAATAACGAATATATTCAATCGACGACGGTTTGAACGTATAATTATAATATAATTAAAATAGAGCTTGAAATGGCGCGGCAGTTCGCTATTTGGCGATTTGAACTTCAACTGAATGTACATGATTCGTTTTAAGCCGGATTTTATGTGAAACAAGAAACGTGTGGAGCCGGTGGAGTATATCTTTCTGGTGGAAGAGAAAAATTGGGATTTCGTGGTGTAGATTTTGATGTACGTCCAAATCAAATTTCAGAAAAAGTCGCTGTAGAATTCCTTTATAATTTGCAACGCTTTATATACGTTATAAATAGATTTTCCAGTATAAACTGAATACCGAGATAATCTGAAATCTGAAATATCAAGCTGTAAATTTTGATATGATATTCTGGAGCTGTACGATATCATATGTGAAGATATACGATAATATAAATTTATTTATATTTAATTTAGTAATATTTAAATATATTTATATATTTAAATGGGTCATCCAGAGCTTTAAAAATAGCCGGTTTTGCAAACGAAGTCGGAATTCGACGAAACTAATTTTGTTGGATCCGCAATGTCAAATTATTGTTAGATGTGAAGTTTCGTGATTTTTAGAGTCACTGTGTGGCCGTACGGATTTTTAGAGCGAAAAACAGTAAGTATTTTGACAGTTAAAAATACGCTGTGTGAGCATACGAAGTCGGAATTCGACGAAACCAGTTTCGTTGGGACCGTAATGTCGAACTGTAGCTGCATGTCCAGTTTCGTGATTTCTGGGTATTGTATGGAGACATAGGAAATTTTAAAGTGAAAATCAAGCTAGAAATCAATTAAAATAATAATACTTTTACCCTATAAATACTCCTATCTCCTAAACCTAATTTCCATTCCACAAAAGTCAACAGAACGAAACTTCGAGTCGCCGTTCTTCTATCCATTCCTCACAGCAAAAATCGAAAGTTTGATAATATAAAATAAATCCAAACTAAATCCTAAAATACCGAAACCTATATGGTTGTACTCAGTTCAAGACTAGCTTCAGGAGGGTGCCAACCTTGCTCTGTGCGACGTCAACTGGGGGAGCTCGAACTGGTAAGCAGCGAACCTAGGGTTCCAAGAATAATGAAATCGAAGTCTCGATTGTTGATGTGAGCGTGTATGTGGGTTCCTGATGGTGAATAACACATCGGGGTGGGATTTTGAAGCAGCTCGAACTGATTTAAGTCGCTCAAAGTATTGTACATGTGCGAATGGGTTCTGAGACGCATCGTGATTGGTAGGTGCGAGTTGTCTGATTTTGGGTGGAGGAGGAAGAGCGGTTGAAGAGGGTGATTATGGCGGTTACGGTTGTGGGTTTTGTGACTGAGTGATGAAGGTTGAGGCGTTCAAACGTTGGATGATGGGGAGGTATTAACAGGAGGTTCGGTGTTTAATCGTTTGGGGAAGAGAAGTATTAGCAGGTGTTCATCATGAGTTTTTGGTTTTAACTGATGTTGGTTTCTTTTTTTTGTTTTAACTAATGAAAAGGAGAGTGAAGTTGATAACTTCATTTGTAACTCAATGATGAGAGGACGTGATTTAGGGGTTTTCAGTGTTGTTAATGGGATTTGAAATGGTGGATAAGTTCGGCATTTGTGTGTTCAAAATGGAGCAGGTGCGGTCTCTAGTTTTGGGAGGAGAAGTGAATGAATAATTGTTTTGTTCAAAGCATTTCAGTGGTGGGTTTTGTTTGAATGTTGGTGAAGAAATGATGAGCAACGAGGTGGACTAAAGATCAACAAATGGCCTTTGAAAACAAAAGCGAATACCGGAGTTCGCAAGTTCGTTCAGGGAAGAAGGATAAGTGGTAGTGGGTAATGGGCCTTAAGTGAAAGGTAGTCCCAATTTATTTTATATAAAGGAAATTTAAACTTTAGTTTAAATTAAACAGTACACTAACTTGTAAAAATCGTAACATCATCATACATGATTAGAATTTGATGAAACAAGATCCGTCGGGATCGTATGGACGGGAGCAACACAATGAGACTGACCGGGAGTGAATCCGAGCACGTTACAATTTATGGAGTAATAAATTGTCCGACTGAATCAAATAACGCAAACCGTTATTTAATGATAACAGTCCAATGTGAGTAAATCTCACCAACTCTAAACAATTTATAATTTCATGTTGTATCTTTAGAACTGTTAGAAATTGTCTGATTTACTATGTGTTAATTGTTTGATTGAACTGCTAGTCAGTTAGTTAAATTTCTATATTGATTTTGTTTAACAGAATATATCATATGGAACTAAAAGTGATGTTATCTATATTGTCTAACATCTGTGATGCAGGGAAACAGGTTGGAGGAATCCGACTGGATTCCTCAACAGTTATTTTATTGTTTTTCATATATTTTAATATATGATGTGAATTTTAACCTGTTGTTGATTGTGTGGGTATGGACGATATTGAACAGCGTGATTTGATATGATTGAATACCATAACATACGGGATGTTGATAAGGGGATTTTCTTCAAAGTGATATTGAAAATAGAATATTTATAAAGTGGAATATTTATAAATAAGAAATGTTTATAAATTGGAATATTTATAAATAGGAGATATTTGAAAAGGAAATAAATTCAAAACATTTCTTTTTGAATGGAAAGGCCTGTGTGGCGAGTTTGGGGATTTTCCCGATGCTCCCGATACAAAGGAGGTTATGGCGAATTTTCCCGGGAATTTAAGGAGTTTGAATATTTCAAGAATAAATTTGAAAAGGGAATATTTGTAAACCATTTACAAATAGAATTGAAAAGGAAACATTATAAAAAGGAAATCCTTATAAAGTGAATAAAGTAAATCGAATATGGTATTCGAAGTTAGTAAATCGAATATGGTATTCGAAGTTAGTTAATTGAATATGGTATTCGAAGTTAGTTAATTGAATATGGTATTCGAAGTTAGTTAATCGAATATGGTATTCGAAGTTAGTTAATCGAATATGGTATTCGAAAGTTAGTTAATCGAATATGTTATTCGAAAGGGGTTAGTTAAGTCGAGTTAGTCAAATAGAGTTAACCAGTTAGAGTTAATCAAATAGAGTTAACCACTTGGAGTTAATTAGTTAGAGCTAATAGAATAGAGTTAAAACGAACTAGAGTTAATCAAATAAAGTTATTTGAAACAGAGTTAGTCAAACATAGTATTCAGGGTAAGTTTCCATCTTGTACGACTGCTAGCGTAATTCGCAGGGCTGTAAATAGCCTACGGCGGTCGGATGTTTCCTGAGGGAGTCAGGCGTAACCATTGTGATCGCTGCGATCTAGAGTCAAGCGAATGGAGTTTAATCGAATATTAGTTATTAGATAGGAGTTAATCGAGTTGATCGAGTTGAGAAATAAGTTAAGTTAAATAAGTTGAGTTGATCGGGTGGTTCGACCAAGTTAGTCGAGCCTAGTTAATCGAATCGAATTGGTCGAACCAAGTAAGTCGAGTTAGTCGAGTCAAGTTAAGTTAGTCGAGTTAAGTTCGTCGAGTTAAATAAATCGATGTTAGTTTCATCGAAAGGAGTTATCGATGTTAGTTTCATCGAAAGGAGTTATCGATGTTAGTTTCATCGAAAGGAGTTATCGATGTTAGTTTCATCGAAGGGAGTTATCGATTATAGTTTAATCGAAGTGAGATTTTCAAATATGAGATATTTGAAAAGGAAGAGTTATCGAATATTAGTTATTCGAAGAGAGATTATCGAATATCGTTTATTCGAGAAGAAGTTAATCGAATATAGGTTATTCGAAGAAGAGTTAATCAAATAGAGATTTCTCGAAGAGAGTTAATCGGCAAATTCGATTATATCGAATTCGGGAAAGTACTTATACTTTCCAGTGTTTAAATAGAGATTTATTTATTTATAAATAAATAAGTGTTAGGTTAATTATTCACTAATAAGAATAGAAGTTATAATTAAAGTTAGATAATTCGAAAGTAGGGATTATAACGTTATCGTTATAACCAATGTTTTAAATATAGAAGTGGATTAGTAAAATTGAATCCGAGAAAGGCGTAAAGAAGTTGTTAAAGATTAAAAGATAAACTTTGACCATTTCAAAGTTATAACGTTGTTCAGTTAAGGTCTGAGAGGTAATTTTACCCCAACTTGAGTGACTTCCTTCTTAACTAAGAAATGGTAAGGTTTGATCGTAAAGGAGTTTTGGAAATGTTTTCCAAACGAGAATCAGAAATGTTTTCTGATAAAAGAAAATAAGAATTTAGAATATAGGGAAACAGGAGATAAGTAAATAAATGAATTTAAGAGATTAATGTTAAATGATGTTTGATCGATATAATTTCCATCTGGAAATAATATCATTGTTTGCACACTTGTTTTTCTTTGATAGTTAACTCACAGACTATCGAAGTTTTGGACCATTTTAACGTTGTTAATATGGAGAGACCGGTTGGATTATTATCCGAAGAACCACTCTGTATTGGCATAAGCGTTGCGAATCATATATGCCAAGGATAATTGAAGACGGAGTAAAATGCAAGGGCTATTGTATAAGTCTTAGATAACAGTGACTAAGATGGATATACTGAATAGTGCCTTCGGTTTGTCCAGTCCCAGGACAACTTGTATGGACGAAGGTCTGACAGAGTATATCCAATGGATCGCGTAAGTTGATCTGTTCAAACGTATTCACGTTTGGTGGCGGAGGAATTCGTTTCTCTTAGCTGTATACCCGTGTTATTTTTGGATAAGTCAATTTGTGATTTGGCGGGTATGACGATGTGACATTTCTAAGTGAATGAAGATGGATGTCTGACATAGTATTTCCAGACGGTCACGTACATTGATTTCTTCAACTATACCAAGAGTGGAAGCGGAGAAGGAAACTTCTTTTAGCTGACACGTAATGTATGGTTGTAGACGTCAATTAGTGATTTTCGATGGATCTGACAATGTGGCATTCGAATAGAATCTGATGTGATGATAAAGCGTAGCTTCTAGCCTCATCATCCGGTAAATGACAGAAATCGGGCAGGCAGCATGGCTAAGTCGGTCGCACCGAAGTAGGGTGTATAATCACCTATCTAGTGAATATTCATTTGTTTCTTAAATCTATCAATGCTGTCCCATATATATACGGGAACGGTTGCTGATCCCAACCGTTGGTGATATACATTCGATACACTCAAGAGAAATGAGTGGTCGGTCATGTGTGGCTGAGTTGCAAGATGTTCTTGTTGAACTCCAGTGTATCGTTCCTAGAGTACACTGATCAGAAGGTGGTTCCATACCTTGTCATAGTTGGAAATCCATTATCCAATACGTGCTTGCGATTTTGATTGTATACTATATATGTAGAACGTGAGATGAAAGCGTTTCTGCTAGTTGATATCTATTTGTACATAGACATTATTATAATATCAAAAGGTTTTTGATATAAAGATATTTTGGATTCTCATAAGGGAAAAACCCGTTCCGTTCTGCGGCGTGGTCTTATGAGATATCGTTTACTTGTTCATATACCTGTTTAAACTGTTTTACTCATACCAGTCCCATGACTGACCCGGAGTTTACCTTGTTGTTTTCCCTAAACTCTTGGGTGCCTAAATTTGTACGGGCAGTCAAGTAGTCGGGTTTTACAGATATATCTGGAAGAGCGTAGAGCAGGAGGCTTCAAGATCATATAGCTATAGTTATTTCCGCTGTGTTGTAAGTGTTGTACTCTGATAAGTGCTATTGTATACATAACTGTTATATATTCAAAGTTATGTTACCTATTATATGGTATTCGTTCCGCTGTGAGGTTCGTGTTACTCTGATGTTGTGTTCTTCTTCTTCTTCTATTCTAAGTTTCTATCTTATCTATTCTCACCCTCTAATTTCTTTCAATAATTACCAGGATTTTTCGATGTTTTGGTTATCGACGTCGAGCTTACGTCGATAACCAAAGTCGCCGAAAATCCGGGTCGTTACAACAACCGCAACCTCCCACTCAGTATATTCCTCCTCATCCTGACATACTGACATACAAGTTCTATAAACTCGTCCCGATCCATGGACGAAGGAGCAGAATGAGAAGGGCCAGTATCGGACCTGAACTTCCTACGAGCGGGACGACTCGAGATCTTAGCAGTATCACCCCAAACAAAATCGCCAAAGATATGGCCCTCTTATAGATGAACTGGTGGAGCGGCCGGAACTACGTATTGACATTTGTCAGTACGAACCTCCAAACATAGAGTCCAGCTCTCTGAATAGCGCTGGAGACCCACTCTTGAATTTGCTCCACGCTGGTGTTACCGTGGTCGACCACTCGTCCGTCCCACCGATGGTATCCAACTGCTCGTCCCATGGACCGCCAGTAATCTGTAGCACCTGTTCCACGGATTCCATTCTCCTTTTATGTCATCAAACTTGTTCTTTATTTGACTTGCATTGTTGTCCAATCCGGTGCGCTGGTTGAACGCAGTCGCAATCTTCTCATACCAATTTTCAGTGTTTTGTGCATGGGACTCCAGATGTTCCATGCACACATCGATGAAAGCATTGGTGATTTCGTTGTTCCATTCGAAAATGGAACGGGTAGAAGAGGACTGATTTGCTGCCATTTTGGAAAAAAAATACGAAATATATATATATATATATATATATATATATATATATATATAGTGGAGTTAAGATGCTAAAAAACACAAATATAATAACAGAAACATGAAATAATCGACGATATGAAGGGATTGAAGCTAGAATTTTCAGATTTGGTGATGAAAAGGGGGAGAAATTAAGTGAATATTTAAGGGAAGAGAAAAGGATCGGTTGATCCCGAATTTCTTTCACGTCAGACGCACGTCCGAAGCGTCTGAAGCAAAAGCTAACTTTCCAACCGTTTGTATCAAAGCTGCATCCATGTGGGCCCCACGGTTGACGCATCTGACGCGTCGGACGCCGACGTGAACTTTAACTGCCCAGTTCGAAAATCAAACAGTACCTTAGCATGACAACGTGGACGGTAGGACTAGGAGGACAGACCAAACATATGGGTGAAGGCTGAAGGATGTATGACTCATCTTTAACTTAGCAGTGGGTATGGAACGAAGGATCATTTTTAGCCCTTGAAAAATAAAATGGATCACTTCATCATAGTAAACCATCCTTTAGGGGCATTGATATACCAACACAAAAGAAGTGTAGTAATAGAAACAAATTGATTGTAAGAAGAATTAAAGTGACACACAATATTAGATACATCGCTTAATCGATAAGGATGCAAGCATGCATAATTGGAGCAAAATACCTTTTGTTTTTTTCCACGATGTTTGCAAACAAAAAATGAGCTATCCTAATGTTAGAAAAATAGGATATCCTAATGCTTCTTCATCATAATATTCATAAAACAGAGGAAAATTTTCCATTGAGCTGGCTTGGCAAATAGTATATATTCTAAATAACCAATCACATATACGCTCAATGCCATCAAATAGGAAGGCACCGTTTTCACCTTGGACATTGCCAACAATATACAACATGGTCAACATCGTTGCACTAAGAAGTTGGTAAATAGTTTACTATTGTCAAATAACTTTAAATTAAAGTGTTGTTATTGTGATAATAGTGTACGATGTCTAGTACAGGCAGTACTTATTAAAAAGTATTCATTTGGTATCCAACAGCATGTTATCGGACAAATCTGCATTTCTCCCCTCTGTGACTATTGATGATAAAAGTGTAAAACAAGCACATGAATAAGACTTTAAATATTTGGATAAACAAAAACAAAACACAGCATGTTAAAAGTAGTCTATCTATCATATTTAAGCACTTAAATATCATTGATGTCCGCAGCATTGGCCCAGCGGTTATGGACTTGTGTCCAAGTAACGACGATGCGAGTTCGAAACTAGGAATGACATGCTAAAAGAGTTTACAATGTGCATACGTTACGACTAGTCACTTATGCAGTATCCGCGGACCAGGCTAGGTGCACTAGGGGGTTTTACTGCTTCGGTCGGTTTCCCTCCTGAACATATTCAAAAAAAACATTGAGGAGATAAAATATCATGCTGAATTATGGTAACAGGAAATAACAGTCATATGCAATTCTTTTAAATCACAAGTTTGTGTGTTTGATCAAAGCCGACATCAAAATTTTTGGGTAACAGTAATAATCCATGAAAGGTAAAAAAAGGCATGTAAGATTCATAAATTTTTTCTAGTATTTCATTGTTTTGAAAAGAAAACCCCACCCAAATATCTAGCCATTTCATTTGTTTAGCCATTTGAATGTGCCTTCTCAACTACTATTCCAAAAGAAAACTTTGTCTATTTGACCATTCTAAAATATTCCTACTTTGATAATTAAACTTTTATATCACCAAAGAAATCAGTAAATAATTTACTGCATATAAAATGCTTCTGTCTAACTAATCAAAATGGGAGACATAATTCATTTAAATTAAATATTATACCTATTTTTTCAAGCCTGTGATAGAGGAACTTCAACTTCCAGCAATGATAATTCTTTAACATACTAGATTAAAGGACTTCACGTGGCAAATTCCTCTAAGAACATTTTTTCTCAGATTTAATATGCTCCTTGGTGCAAGCTGTGTTTCATCATCGAGCTTACCTCTTTTTTTCTTTTTTCTAACAAACAAGCAACAAAGTATAAATTAGTTATGTAAATAAAAATTAGGGCAATTAACATATGTAGGCCTGTGTAAGAAAACAATAATAGATTTAGCCATCTTTTGAACTTAATTACAGAAGTAGACCTGTTTTGGGCAGGTAGGCTTGTGAAGGCGAATTATGAAAATTCGCCAACGTGCGAATTCTGAAAATTCGCCTTCGATTTTACCTTTTTAAAAACAATTTAAACAAGTTACAGAAACAAATTAAAATCAAATTAAATAAATGTACATTCAACCTACAAACAATGTTAAGTACTCGTAAAGTAAGTGTGCATTCAACCTACAAAAAATGTTCAACCAACTTTTGTCTAAGCGAACAATATACAAACAAGTTAGTTGATCAATACAACATACATCATATAAACCATGTCTATCCAATTCGATATAACAAATTACAGGACAAAGCATAGAGCAATAGAGATTCGATCCAGAACAACATAAACACAATCCAATACAACATAAATACGACCCAACAACACAATATAACTAAGACCCAATACGACATAACTACGACCCATCGTTTTTGGATGAACCATAGAGCCCATACAACATTTCATACTTTGCCGCAATATTGACTCTTTCCAAGCGACTAACCTCATCTTGCATCTATAGTGCGTACTAGACACCCTTCTCCGTCAATGCCGGATCAATCCACGGAAAAAAATAATATAACTTTGCAATCCTTGATGATTCTTTGCATCTATGTGCGCTTTGCAACCATTAAAGCGACGACCTGCATTTTCTTGACTTTTATACACAATCACATTACATTCCACTCCGCAGTAGCAAAGGACTGAACAACCCGACATGCTAGAGCTTGACCTATCGTGGTTATCCCAAGCAATCACATCGCTCAACCGAGCATTGAGGGTTTTGTGAACTGGTCCGATACGCTATACTATAATGTTCGGTTGTGATGCACTAAAGAGTTCAGATTCAACTTCTACATCATCTACTTGGATTCCTATTGCGTTTCAGGCACAAATTCGACAGCTTCAGTTGGTTGCTTACCACGATCAACCATCGTACATTCGAACTATGGTATCGTCATCGAATTCCCAATTAGACATTTTGACCTATATGAACAGTTGAAACATGAAATAAATGTTTATAATAACGAATCGTAGAGTATATAACAATTTAGGGAAGAGGGCAAAAACGCGAACACATTTCTTACCTACACAAGGTTTGTTGAACTATTCTTCAAAAACCAAGTTTTTCGTAACTTGTTTGAGGAAAAAGCTAATGTAGAGTGGAAGAGATGTTAGTTGGTTTTAATAAGGGAGAGAGGAAGAGAACAAGGGAGGATGGTTGGCAGCTTTAATCATCAAGACTTGTCAAGTCAGCTTTAATAATTTTGTTGGTCAAGCTTTATCACAGTGTACCTATTTTGCAGAGAAGAGTGTTGTAACATCATCTTTTTCGTAGCAGAGCGCAGTCCTTTATTTACCAGAAAAATGTTAGTGCCATGAAGCAGTTCTTGCAATTGATGATAGTCATGTAGATGTTCTTGGGAACGCTGACAATCTTGGTCATAAGTGACAATCTCCACCGGCATAGTCAAAGACTCAAAGCTACCAGTATCCTCCATTGTTGTTTAGTATGCATACAAATTTAAGCCTCCCAATAACTGATATTTTGTTATTTTTTAGTAAAATTAGGCATCTGTTGAATCAAGTATAATGATACTAATGTTACTGACCATTTTCATAGTTACAACCAAGATACTAAAATCAAAAATTGCAAAAACAATAGTAGTTAAAAATAAATAATACGGTATTGAATCATGGCAACAAGAAATAGAAGTCATATGCAATTCTTTTAAATCACAACTTTGTATGTTTTATCAAACCGCCGACAAAATTTTTAGGTAACAGTAATAATCCACGGAAGGTAAAAAACACATGTAAGATTCATATTTTTTTTTCTAGTATTTCATTGTTTTGAAAAGAAAATTCCACCCACGTATCTAGCCATTTCATTTGTTTGTCGATTTCAAAGTTCCTTCTCATCTATTATTTCAAAAGAAAACTTTGTCTATTTGGCCATTCGAAAATATTCCTATTTTGATAATTAAACTTTTATATCACCAAAGAAAACAGTAAATAATTTATTGCGTATGATATGCTTCGATCTAACTAATCAATAATAGAGACATAATTCATTTAAATTAAATATTATACCCATTTTGTCGAGCCTGTGATAAAGTAACTTCAACTTCCAGCAATGATAATTCTTTAACATACCGGATTCAAGGACTTCATGTGGCAAATTCCTTTGAGAACATTTTTCCTTAGAGTTAATATATGTTCCTTGGTGCAAGCTGTGTTTCATCATCGAGCTTACCACTTTTTTTCTTTTTTTCTAACAAACGAATAACAAAAGTATACATCAGTTATATGAATAAAAATTACTACAGCTGAAAACGTACATGTATAGGGGATTGTATACATTAAAAAGAACTTTTAAATACCCATATCATGAGATTCTCACTAAATCTTAGTTCTACCTAGGGAGGAACCAGCTTTTACTTTCAGATAGGGCCAAAAATTGAAGAACAAACAAAAACGTAGCATTTTCAGTCAGCCTGGTTGAGATATGGCAAAAAATTCAGCTAGGTGGGGCAAAATTTAAATAGTTCATGTTTTTTTTCATCAAATTGAAAATTCTAGCCAGGACCTCTTAGTTGAGCTACAAGTAACTCTGCTCCTGATTCTTGCCCAAACGACCTTTAGTTTGAACGCATAGTTTCCATTTTTATATCACCGAATATGATAGGGCTTAGTGAGAATCATGAAATAGGTAAATCTTAAATAAGGGGCAAATTTCGCTTATGTGTAAAATTGCATCATCACTCCCTTGGTTTAGCAATACCGCCACTTTTGTTCATGTTCTTCATGAAGCTAGTTAAATTAACTAATCTTTCCATAGTTATTAACTTTTAACCTATGGTTTCCTCCATAAGTAAAATTCCATCTGGTTATTTTTTTCAAGTTTGCATAATATTGAAACACTTCCTGTTTACATTTGTAACCCGTCTTCAAAAGCCTGTATGGACACATTTGCATGTGCGTGTGAGGAGTGATATTAATTTAAGCAGTATAGGTGACATGGATACCATAGAAATTGCCTATACCGTAATGTGGGAAAATTAATCTTTTATTCTCTTGTTTTCGTATTCTTGCCCTACTAATTTCTAAACAATATTAGGAGAATATGACCTTACTAAAAGTACTCTAATAAAAAATTAGGAGAGTTTGGAGGTAGAAAACTATATTTCTTTTCGGCGCCAAAATGTTCGAACGATAGAGCACCAGTCGAATAGTCAATCAGAATTCATTTGATATATGTTAATCGATATGGCCTGTGATATAACATAGATTATTTTACTGAAAAAAGTCATTTCCATAATTTTGTACATATAGTCTGCTTGCTTAAAAATCTAGAGACTTAGTCTCCGTTTTCAATTCAAATTTGTTTGTAAGACAAATATGTCGAACAACATTGTATAGTTCTCCTTTCAATCGAAAGTACAAAGATACTACATTATAAATAAAAGAGATTGCCATTTGTGCATTTGGCAAGCAATGGCATTTGATGAGAGAAATTGGCACAATGTTATCACCACCCACCCGAATTATGCGTAAATCATTGTTATTGCTCCTTACCCATCCACATCTACACCTACATCCACTCTAGACAGGCCCGACCCACAACAAAGTCCACAAAGACAAAGGACTGGGGCATTAAACTGGAGAGGGGATCGGATCGAAGAAAAAAACCGAAAATCAGAAACCGTGATTTTTGTTTTGCTTCTCATCTCTCCGATCCGTCGTCGACTTCCAGTAGCACTCAATCACCTCTTCCCATCTCCCCAATCCATCGTCCACTACTCATCTCTCAATCGCAGCGCGCAACACAGGGATTAGCTCCACCGATTAGGGTTTAGAGTCTGTCCATCAAATTTAAAGACTACAACCCTAATTTCGGGTATTGAGATTCGAGAATATCCCCAAATCAGAAATAAAAAATGTAAGTTTGATTTTCTTTTATCGATGATTGGTTAGTTGACTGAAATATGTTTTTATGCTGCTTTCGTTTTCAAATTTCTAGTGTTGAGTTCAGATTGATTAAGCATTTGTTAATAATAAGAAGTGGTCTATTATTTACTATAAAGACACCCAGCAATCAATGCGTTTTTCATTGTCAAAATGGATTTTGTATGTAACTAGATGCTACGAAAATAAGAACAATTTGTCATGCCTCCTGTATGTGATAATATGTTTCATTGTTTCTAGATGTTTGATGTTTTGATAATATGTTATGTTATAAATTAGGCTAGGAATCGGAAACAAAATTCGGATATCAAAATAGATTGAAAAATAAACGTAGATGTGAAGAATCAAAATCAATGGTTGGTTTGATTTCAAATTTATTTCAAGCAAAATGGAAAAACTCTCAAAGTTCAAATTCAAGTCAAATTGGTGAAACAAATTGGGAGCATGAAAATGTTGGTTCAAGTATTAATATCCGTGAGGATCCTACAAATGAAAATATTGAAGAAATTGATGACCTTATAGAAGTTATAGAGGGACATGATGAAGATACAAATGATCACCTCAATGATGAAAATGTTGGCGTTGTAAATACTATCGATCTTGAAATGGATGTTGATGTCATTTACGATCCGAGGCTTTAGGGAAGAAATACTATTACCAAAACAATAATGTTAGTGCAACGGGGTCCAATAAAAATCTTTAAGGACAATAATGCATTTCCGAAAAACAAGATTGATGGCAGACATTTTTCTTCTAGACATTATATTGGTGGCTATCCACGTGGAGAAGAACATGAAAGAAAATGGCTTGGGTACTCAAATGAACATGATATAGTTTTTTGTTTTTGTTGTAAGTTATTTGAACATACCGAAAGATCATCAAAATTGGTTGGAGAAGGTATCAACGATTGGCATAATTTACCTAGAAGGCTAATAGAGCATGAAAGTAATCCGTTGCACAATGCAAATGTTATTAAATGGGTTGATCTACATAGAGGACATGGCAAAATCATGTATGAAAGCTAGAAATTTTTTTGCGTATGTACATAAGATTTATACTCTATTTTCTGGCTCAGTGCATCGATGGGAAATACTTTGAAGTTATGTGAAGGGTTTGACTCCAAAACCACTATCGGCTACTCGATGGGAAAGCCACAATGAAAGTGTTAAAGCTATCAAAACTCAAACATCAGAGCTAAGAGATGCTTTGATTGACATTGCAAACAATTCTAAAGGTGATATTGTGATGATGGAGGCTAAACGACTATGTCAAAATGCTTTGGAAAATTTTGAATTCTTAATTAGTTTGTGTATTTGGTACACAATACTAGATAACATCAATCAAGTAAGTAAAATACTTCAACGGGAGGAGATGGATATTGAAGATACAATTACAAAAATTAAAGAGATTGTCGTATTTTTTGAAAAATTTAGAGAAGATTGATTTGAGAACATGATGGAAGAGGCTAAAACGCTTGCTAGTGATGTTGGTGAAATTTGTTGAAAAGAGAGTTGTACGAAGAAAGAAACAATTTGATGAAGATATGATGGAGGATAATGATAGGCAATCTCCCAAGAATGCTTTTAAATTACTTATTTTCTTCTAATAGTTGATCAAGCTTTGACTTCATTCAAAGACCGATTTGACCAATTTAACTATATGAAGAAACTTTTGGATTTTTGTTGAATCTAAGGTTCAAAAATAATGACAATGATGGTTTGAAGTATAATTGCATGAATCTAGAAGATTTTTTGATGTAGAATGAAGAGCAAGATATTTGTGGTAAAGAATTATTTTTTGAAATTAGACAACGAAAAGGATTTCTACCATCAAAGGTGACTACATCAATTGATGTGCTTAATTTCTTGAGATCTTACAGGGATGTAAGTGGATTTTTGAATACTTGGGTTGCTTATTGGATTTTATTGTCTATTCCGGTTATGGTTGCTTCGGCAGAAAGAAGTTTTTCAAAATTGAAATTGATTAAGACATATCTCCGGACTACTATGTCGCAAGAGAGACTAAGTGGGCTAGCAATGATTTCGATTGAGAATGAATATTTAGATAATCTTTCCTATGAAGATGTAATCAAGGAGTTTGCTTCAAAAAATGCTAGAAGAAGTTGTTTTCGTTGATATATATTAATGTAATAGGATATCATGTTATGTTTTGATTTTCTGACATGTAATCAATATAACTTTTACGATCAATATTTTGTAACGGATATTAAATTTTTATAAAGAATCTATATTTTGTTATATGGCATTAATGTCCTTCGTATATAGTGAGTATCCGATTTTTGATTAATTTGTATGCTATTGCATTCTTATATGTTCTTGTTTATTAAGTTATATGCTATTGCATGCTTTAAATTGACCAATAGCGCTATCTTCTATTTTATTTAGCACTTTAGAACATATAATTGTTAGTATGCCAATGTAATTAAATTATTTTCATGTCTTGTTTGGTACTTCATACTTTTGGACTGTTTTAGCTAAATGTACTGGCATTTGTTTTAAGCATTTTTGTGATGTTATTTTGTTATCAGGTATATGGATAGTGGAATTGAATAAAATGTCTACAATGATTTTTCTGATGTTGCTACCAAGACAATAGGTGCAAGTGACATGCTAATCAAGAATACACAGGAGCTTTAAAGTCACTAGCAGGTTTTTTCTTTTTTTTTTTTTTTTTTTTTACACTTTTGGACTCTTTTAGCTAAATGTACTGGCATTTTTTTTAAGCATTTATGTGATTTTATCTTGTTACCATGTATATGGATAGTGGAATTGAATAAAATGCCTGCAATGATTTTTCTTCTTGTCAAGGGCATCAAAAATACTTACTCGACTAGGCATCCAATACCCTTTGGTCGGCCCTGTCTCTAGATGCTAACAAGCATCATCGTTCAGTACATCCATGCAAGAATATCTTTTATCTAGCTATGGCCTGCATCACATTGTGCATAAACATATTTACCTTGCTTCTGAGATGATTTGCATTTTTGGTTGCATTGCGTTCGGCCTTTTCTTCACTCACCAACATCAAATCTAAATTCTCCAGTAAGTTATCCAAGCAATCATAAACATCATCACTTTTTTTTGGGTAGATCCCAATTACAAGAATTTTCAAAAACTCTATTTTGTCTCTATCATAATTTCAATTTGTAACCAAGTCCTCAAAGAATCCTTTTTTTGTGCATATTCATCATGTTTTCGATTTTATTTTTGCCCTACTTTTTGCTTGCTGTCATATTGTAATGAATTTTGACCATTGAAGTGAGTATTGCAATTCACATCTCTGTTCTACTCCACAAACACAAGATCAGCATGACTACCACCTGCTTTGTACATAAACTTATCTAAATTTAGGTTGATTTTGATATAACTATTCACATTTCCATTAATACCCGATCCCTGATGCTGGTAAGACTGGCCACCAAAATTTCCAAAAAAATCCCCAGAATCTATATGTATATGGTTGAAAAAACAAGTCATAAAATATGACCATTTGAAGGCCAGCAGGATGCAACTTGCAGCGGGTACTATATTTGAAAACCGCCTACGTACATGCGACAACAACTCCTCTAAACGGTGTACTTGCGTACATGGGTAGTTTAATACGTACAACTTTAGAGATGGATTTACTCGTATACATTCAATACTTGGTAGTTTGAAGATGGATGCTTTTAGGTAGTTTCGAATCACATATGGTATCTGGTTTGAACCCCTTTAACATAGAAAAAAAAATGAAAACAGATCACCAGAATATATAAACATAAGACCATTAAATCAACATTCAACTGGAAAACAAAGATGTACGTACTACATGTAGTTGACATGTTTAATAGTGTTTATCAATTAAGGCATATTTGAATTAAATCAACAATAGTGGAATTCTGGAAAAAAAATCTTGAATTGTTTATCATCAGGAAATTTAGCACAAAATTTTTGCATAAAAGAAGCACCTAAACAGAATACCATCATGTCATAAAACAAGGATGCCAATAGGAACATACTAAGCAACGATATAGTAGCCTCAACAAAATTTGCATTTAATATTTTTGATTTCCTATCAACCAATAGCCACAAACCCAAACTCTGCATGTAAGTTCGTTGCCTTCGTCCCCATCTGGCAGCTAATTTCATGCAATCAACATAAGAGTTGAAAGCAAAAACGTATAAAATGACCTAATAGAATTGAGAAATCATATATGGTGCAATAGGCGGCCAAAAGTAGTAGATTACCATAATAGTAGTCCTTGGTCATTGAGGGGTCAGAGGTAAAGAGAGGGGAATGGGAGGAGACAATAGTCGCTAAGAACCTAGGATGCAACGAAGAAGGGTTCTCTAGCGTTAGAAATGACGAACGATGCATGGTCGAATGATGGATGACGAGTGATTGGGGGAGGGGACGGAATTAAGGACCCAAAAAAATGTGAAGTTAGATGGAAGTTATAGTCGGAAATGGTAGGGGGAAAGGAATCTGAGGAGGAACAATGTAAGATGGATAAACATGAACGGAAATGCTGGAGCGACCGAAAATGCGTCAGGATTTTTTCGGTAGTTTAAGCAAAGTCCAAACATAAAAAAGAGAATGAAGGTACGGCTACTAAGAAGAAAGTAACTGAAAAGGATACGTGAGACGGGAAGGAGGGAAGGTTACGGAGAATTGGGTGGAAAAGGGAGAAAGAAGCTAGCAGGAATCATTTTAAAATGTTGCTTAGTGAGGCTATATAACTCAG
The DNA here is from genome assembly GCA_030737875.1 of Allium sativum. Taxonomy (NCBI): domain Eukaryota; kingdom Viridiplantae; phylum Streptophyta; class Magnoliopsida; order Asparagales; family Amaryllidaceae; genus Allium; species Allium sativum. The sequence goes on along the minus strand of CM060925.1, from coordinate 197,350,413 downwards.
TGATGGATGGTTTCTATTTTCTATTTCAACCTTTAGGATCCGATTTTAGGTATAGGTATCCCTAATTTTATAATTATCCAAATTAATTTGATTTTCAAAGTGCTTTGCTATTTTGGATGTATGTAATAGTATGCACAAAAATCCAACTTATAGTGCCTTATGAGTTGCGACCCTGTTTTGACATAGAATTCAAAGCTTGCGACAGTGGTTTATCAGATAATGCTTAATAAATTTGGTTTACTGTCTGCTCATTTTCATATTGTTGTATCCTTACAATTTGTTTAGGGCAAAATTGTTATGTATCTATTTTTGTTCTCCTATAAATACCATAACTGTTTTTCACCCTTAATTTTTATACTGAACATGTAATGATTTTGGTACTTCTAAAAACGTATTGCAGTGTTGGATGCGTTGCATATTGGTTTTAAAATCATTGGACATTATTATTTCATCCACTAATAAGATGAACTGGATCTACATAAAAAATCACTGTGACTAGGACTATTCAAGTATTTAATGAATCTTGATAACTATTATTATGAGTTTGAATCTAAATGAATCCTAATCTGTAGATCAAAATGAGAAGTGATATTCAGACATTGGAGATTTATTTGATGTATGGGTAAATTCATCGTTTGGAACTCTTTCCAAGTTTGGGATAGTGAGATAAACGTTATATTATGTCTTTTATTTTATAATTATATTTTTCACAAATGACTAAGTTATCCATATCATAATTTGCTGATATATGGAATGCTAGCTTTCTAGTGATACAAAAAGCAAAAATTGATTTCTACTATTTGAAATAGCCGAAGTCTTGTATGTAAAATTTCTACATATTTAGATTTATTATTTAAAATTTTATGGATTATGGCCACATTATTTTTATTTATAATGCATGTATTATTAACCCATAATACCAGTATTGAATTTTCTAATATTAATGCTTTAAGATATGAAAATTATTTAATATTATTGTGATTTTTTTAGCATTGGGGGCCTCGTTTAGTCACTACAAGAATACACGGCTATTCCAACAACTCAGATCTGTTGACGAATGTTTGCAACCATTGGAATAAAGTTAATGGACTCTAACAGTTCCAATGGACAATTTCCAACGGTGAGCATCCATTGGAAACTGTTTCAAAGCAATGACCAATAAGCCATTGGAAACCATTTGTAGCCATTGGAAAAACTGGGTGATTTTTTTATAATAACAAGCTTATTACCTTCCAGCCATCCCATTTCCAATCTATTCCATTTCCAATATGTTCTATTTCCAATCCAATTCCACACATATATACCAATAACAATATAAACAACCAACATAAATCAAATATGCATTAATATAAACAAAACAAACCATCCAAACATCTCAAAAACCAACACATCAACGTTACATGTCTACAAACCAAATACAAACCGTCAAAATACATCCAATGTATCATCCTCATCCACTCCGTACCAATAGATACAACATCAAAACAAAATCCTCACCATCTCAAAGTCAAATATATACATAGTGTAGCCACAAACACAACAAAAACATACCTCAAGCGTCATCTTCATTATTGGAAGCACCAGATGATAAAGGAAAAGTACCATGATTGTGCACATACTTTGCAAACTTCTGATTTAGCTGCTCCACTTGTATAGTATGTAGACGATTCTGCTCCTACAGCTGCTCAATCTTGGTTTTAGGCTCCTTAATTTCTGCTTTGTCTAGGGCCTTAGGAGGTTGTCGAGCCTACAAATAGAATGAATTACAAGAAGGCTATGTCAGCATATAAGTTTTTATTACACTATATATTTAAATGCTAATTTGTTGTATGTATGCAAAAGGATTAATTACCATTAGGTTACCGAAGTCATAACGTCTGTTCTTTACAACAGATCCATAACAACGTCAAATATGTTGTCTTCCTCCTTCGGTGTCAACTCATCACGGCCAGACTCCTCAAACGCATGAGTTCGTGCCTCTTGTAACCTTGCCTATAATGCAATAAACAATTTCAATTGAAAAATAATATATTTATTTTAATAGCTAGTAATTAATAAACTTATCGATGTAAGCTAGAATTTAAAATATGTATACATATGTAGTTGTTGCCCTATCCTGATCATCCCACTAATATGTGATATTACCAGCCTCGTCTACTTGCCTAGATGTGTGAATGTGAGCAAATACGCCCATATAGGACACGGGATGTCCATGAGCTCGTTCCTGCAATTGATAATTTGGAAATTTCAATTCCACATAGTTAATTACTGAACTTATCAATATGCAAATGTAATGATTGATAAATTTACTAAGTCGTCGCGGTAATCCTGGAAAGGCTTGGATCCTCCACGATGAGTTACTGGATTCCTGCTCCTGTTTACGGAGTTCCTTACTGATTCCTTATGCAAATGTACATTGACTAATTATCTAATAATTGACAAAAAAAAAAAAAAAATGAGATTCATTATAGATTTAGCTTATACTCATTCGTGTCCCACCACTCAAACATCTTATTAAATAATGCATCGCTCATACACCATGGTTTCTTCCCTAATTTTTTAATCTCATTCATTTTCTCCCTGTAATTCTTAGCAACCTTTGAGTTCCAGAGTCACTGAACTAGGCTGATGTCAGGCTCCTGCAAATCTATAGCGCTCTGTACAATGAGAAAATATTACTAATTGTTTATTTGTATTTAATCATTTTGTAAAGAGGTATAAACTTATCAGAAAAATCTTGCCAGATGGCCTCTCTCACGGTGTCGGCGATCTGCTCAACTTAGGCCAAAAATCGCTCATTCTAGTCATATATGCATCCTTAGAAATGTTCGGAACCATCTAAGATGGCACCTACTCAAACCCCCTACATTAAATATAAATTAGAATTTTAGACAATTATAGATATATCATGTACAAAAAATTAATTGTTATGCTGCTAATTTTAATACTTACGTATGGTCAGCATTAGGCTTTAAGTACACAACTGGACAAGCTAATGGCCCGCCACTACTCTCACCGGCCTGGTAGGAAGAGCTACGTCGTCGTGAGCTAGAGCCAGACATAATATACCTGCCACATAGATACATATAAAATTCATAATCATTATGATATGTTGATCTGCTAAAAAAAGTAATACATGCTACACATGCGTCATGTTGTGGATATGTTATTTGTGTAATTGTACACTTGTTCTCGTTAAAATTGTATAGCTTGAATAAATGCAATATTAAAGATAGGTAAATGTAATGTGAATAATTGTGAAAATTACCAGATATTACTCAGTCATCGTCGTTTTCTGATTCAGACTCAGTTTTGTGTTCTATGTCGTTTTCCTCTACAATCTCAAATTCTTCGACTAATACATTTATCTCATCATTTAAAGGTCCAAAATTAGTTTGATCATCTGCAATTGCTATTTCAATATTTTCCTCTAGATCTGCTTGATAGGCTTGTTCGTTAGGAATATTCTTTCTATCGAACGTAAATCTTGCCTTGGTTTTAAAAATCACAGACTAATCTGCTTTATCCCTTTTTCGAGGTGGGTAAGAGGCATAGTTAGTTAGTAGGCTTGTTTGGCTAGTTCAAAAGGGTCGTACTTTTGATAACGCAAGGTATGTTTAATTTCTATAAGATTATAATTTGGATGCATGTTAATACCAGAACCTGGAACATTGTTGAACCAGTGCATATAAACAAATAAGCATCCTCTACGAGCCTTGTAAAATATGTCAATTGCAAAATCTGAGTTAACACACCATAAAAATCATTTATATCATTGTTAGGATCTTCATTGCCTTTAACAAAAACATCAGCATTTCTTTTCTAATCTTTCAGCACCATATTCTTTGGTATTGGATTTATATTCATTAATAAATAATATTGGATACATTTTAACTTTTCTTTTCGATCCAAATGCCAAATGTTTCAGTCCTTCGTCGAGCACATGGTTTGGAGGATCAGAAACATAGTGGCTAAACCAACTACTAAAATCTTTGCTTAAATTGCCGCTTGGATTTTGTGATTCATAAATACTGCAAACACAAACATGATATGTTACATTATTATTAACACGTGTAACTTAAATTTTACAAAATTGTTAAAAAAATAATCATTACCTAACAAATGGTGCAAGTTTGAATAATTAAGAAGAATTTATGTGTGTGCTAAATGGTAATCTTTATCATCTAGCAATATTTCCACACATTTTCCAGCATGTCGGCCATATTGTTTAAAAATAGATAATGTTGCTTTAGAAGAAAAATCTTGTTCAATGCCCTCATCGTTACGCGGAACACTTTCAAATAATAAGTTCACATGATCATTAAAATAATGAGAGAAATAGAAAGAAGCTTCTACTTCGGTATATGATTTGCTAATAGTACCTTCAACTCGAGCTTTTCGTCTCATTTGTTCTTTAAATGATTTAAGTACCTAATAAAAATAGTTCATTTCAATACTAACTTCTATTTATAATTAAATTAACTTTTGAATACTCAGTATAGTAACATACCTTTCGAATGGATACATCCATCCATATTGCACAGGACCTCAAAGACCTGTTTCATATGGAAGATGAACATGTAAATGCTCCATTATATTAAAGAAACCCCAAGGAAATATTTTCTCCGATTTGTATAGTACTATAGGGATTTCTTCTTGAAGTTTAAGTGGACGGTCTACTTTTAACGCAGTTGAACGAAGCTCCTTGTAAAATAAACTAACTTTTGTTATTACCTTTCAAACTTTTCCGAGTAACAATTCTTTAAAAGCGACGGGTAACAAATTTTCTATCATTACATGACAATCATGGCTTTTCATTCCACTCAGCCTTTCGTTTTTATAGTCGACAAATCTAAGAAGATTAGAGGAAATTCCATTCGGAAATCATAATCCTTCCACCAATTTAACAGTGCTTTAAGTTGGTTGTTGTCTAGTTCATAGCATACTTTGGGTTATATTACTGTCATTGGGCTTCATATGAAGCTTGGGACGATTGCATATTTTCTCTATATCACGTCTAGATTTTAGATCTTCCTTAGTCTTACCCTTCGCATTCAAAACTGTATTAAACACATTATCAAATATGTTTTTCTCGTTATGTGTCACGTCAATGTTATGGAAGATTAAGAGATTTTTCCAAAAAGGAAATTCCTAGAAAATACTCTATTTGCACCAATTATGAACAATCGATTTACCTTGAATTTCAGTTTGTTTTCCAATTCCGTGTATCTTTGGATAATCTTTTACAAGTTCATATATTTACTCGTTTGACCAAACCGTCGGTGGTTGTGGAGTCTCGTCTCTATTAGCTGTGAAGGCTTTTTGTCTCTTCTAAAAGGATGTTTAATATAAGAAAGCATCAATGACAATCAAACCATGAAATTTTCTTTCCATGTGGTAATGAAAATGCTCGTGTTTCTTCCATGCAATAAGAATAAGCAAAACAACCGACCGTACTCCAACCCGAAAGCATTGCATATGTAGGAAAATCGCTAATAGCCCATAACAAAGAAGTGAACATCCGAAACTTTTTCTTTTTTGATACATCGTATGTTTCAATTTCTTCATACCATAATTTTTTCAACTCTTCAATTAACAATTGTAAGTAAACATCAATGCCTTATGACGGATCATCAGGTTCAGGGATGACAATTATGAGAAACGTATATGAATTATGAGAAACATATTTGGAATTTACATACACATCCACAGGGGTAGATTGTAAGGTATGATTATTATAGGCCAAGATGAATATTTAGAACCAAACTGAGGAAACAGTGAGAAGCCACTGTACATAAACCTTGTCTAACATTGCAACTCTCCGCTATGAAATCGTGATATTTCTTACCAAAATATTTCCATGCTTCTCCATCGGATGGGTGTATCAACGTACATGTAACACCCCGTAATTTTATAACATATTAAAATGATAAACTAAGAAATACTAATTAATATTGGAAATTAAGTAAAACGGACTGCGCAATTGCATTCATCTCGGAATTCTACTTAAGATAGACTCCAAGTTTGCATAAAATGGGCACCGTATAAAGAAGATATTAAGGTTCGAAGTTTACGCATATATAATCTAATTATATGTATAATAATCATTCCAGAAAATTAGAAATCGAAGGCGGGACAACGTGGTAATCAGACCCATTGGGGGTTGACCCCGGCACTAGGGGTGTTGACCCATGGTCGACACCATAAGGGGGTGTCGACACCCCTAGATTCGAGCCTGATACATTTCAGCGTACGCGAGCTGAATTCTTGGCTAGATTCGTTGACCCTATGCTATAAATTGGACCTTAATCCCATTTTTTTATTCATCTAAATCAATGGCGACGACAAGGTGTTGCCCCAACTCAATCTGATCTTGCCTATTCTTCTTTAACAAACAAGTTATTCAAGTTCATAGATCTGTTCTTCAATAACTACAATCAAATCTCCTGTCCTTTAGATCCAATCACAGTGAGTCTATGTTATTTTTTGATAGAAATAATTAAAATGTAATCTTGACATGCCTATAAGTTTGGATCTAAGCCTATACCTATTAGAAATCTGAAATCACAACAGATCTGTCATTACTTGTATATCTAATTCACTGTTTATATCTCATATGCCTATTCATGACATCCCTATTTTGTTAATCATGCCACCTTATGCCTATTATGTTAGTTTGCCTAATCATGTCGCCTTATGCTTGTTATGATAGTTTGCCTAATTATGTCATCTTGTACCAGTTTATTTACTATGCATGTTTTTGTTCTCTTATCTCCCTTCTTCCCTTTTTGATTTTATAGCTAGGCTACCTTCGAGCCTAGGCATACTGCTGAAATACGCGAACGTTCGAAATTGGGAACAATGGGAATAATTAATTTGGGGTGTAATTCATATTGTAAAACATGATTGGGAATATTAGGCATAATTCGTTCCTTAAGCCAAAACTTGGGATTTGGGGCATAGTTTATATGTAGATATAAATCTTAATCGGGGCATAACTTGTATCGTAGAACGGACGGAAATTTTGGGGCATAATAAACATGAAATTTGTTAATAATGAAAATGCCTAGATTTAAAGTAATTAAAAACTGTAACCGCGCTTAGAGACGAGGTTAGATTACACTTGTGGTAGAAGCCTGCTCGGACCCGACCGACATATCCAACGTCCATTGCTAATGGTTGACTGATTTGATGATTGTTTGCATATATATTGAATATTTTATAATAGATTTAAATCAAACCTTCGTTTAATTTAACTAAACGAAATCATTATTTTTAACGATTATTTCTAATGGAGGTAACTTACCATTTTGGTTATGTTTATTATAATATAACGTGTTAAATTTAATTGGGTGCTTGAACTGTTGTTATTTATTGACCGTTCTCAATTGAATTGATTATTCATGTTTAATTTATGTTATCATTATATGAATTGTTTACTGAATATGATTGGATGGTTTACTATTGAATCTAAATTCAACGGTTATTATGATATTAACCAATGGAAATTAGCGGTTGATTGTCTAAAATACATTGTTTTATAAAAGATAGATTTACCATTAGGCAAATCGATAGAAATGGGGTTATGAAGTTTATTTTATAATTGAATATAGATTTTTAAATATGTTATTTTAAATGAAGTTTATAAAAAGAAAATAAACCAACCATATATATATTGATTGTTTTAACCACCAATCACCATTTTTGTATTAAAAATCTGTCGTGTGTGAAGCATGTGCCTTATCTTAATTATTAAATGATTTATAATGCTAATTCTTATAAATCAAAAATATGTCATGTGCGAAGCACATGTCGTGTGCGAAGCAAGTGAGCAAGGATTAATGTAACGATTAATAACGGAGATATATTGTTTTAAGTAACAACTAAAATGGGATTATATTGAATTAATTATTTATTTATTAATAGTTAAAGTAAATGAGATTATTTAAATTAACTATATTGTTAATTAATTTAAATGAAAAAGACAAGTTAGAGTTGATCAACGAGTTAATCATGTTTTTGAGTTGATTAAGTCAACTATTTTAGTGGAAACTAATTATTAAATTAGTTTATGCTTAATTTAACGAAATCATTTAAAGAATAGTTTAACTTTATAAGAAGGAAATACGGAATTTAATATTTATTTCAGTGATAGATAAAGTAAATTATAACTATAATTAATATTAATGTAAGGGATACTTCTTAAATGAGTTTCATTTAAGTTAGTAATCGAAGATAGAAATGAAATATAATTGAATTTTAAAGTGGATTTATGGACGAGTTTATATTTAAACCAAATTTGGTAAATTAAGTTATAAAAATGAATCTAAGCGAATACGATAAGCTTAAATTAAATGTTACTTAATATTTGAATTAAGTAAAGGAAAACAAGATGGAGAAGGGTTTGATATTAAACTAGGTTATATAAACGGGTTTTTAAAAAGGATGTGATGTTAAAGCACTAATTTGAAATTAATGTTTCTTAAAAATGGCATTAATTAAAATGAATGAGGTTTGAAATGAGATTTCCCAGAATGAATTATTGAAAGATTTAGAGAAGGGTTTTTGTAATTGAATTTGGTAAAAGATCTAGTAATAGGATTTGTAATAAAAATGTGGATAATGAAACAAATAGTTTAAAGAGTTTAAAATTTAAAAGTTGATGTTTTATTAATCATTTACTAAATCAATGAATTTAGTAATAACAACATATTTAAAAAGGGGATTTCAAAGTAAGAGGTTTTATAAAACCGTATTTTAAATAAAATAGTGAAGTGGTATTTGTTGATATTAGAATGAATATGAGTTTTTGAATTACAATTCATACCTATCTTAAGATAAAAACGTTGTTGATCAAGGTTTGAGAGGTAATTAATATATCCGAACTTGAACGACTTCAAGATTATCGGAGGATGATATTAATTGTAATAGTAAAGATGTTCAAAGAGATTTATTATGAGAATAAAAATGGAATGTTATTTGAAGGAATTGAGGATATGTATAATGATTTCAAATTAAAGGAAATAAAAGGATTTGAGGATATATATATACATACATACATACATACATACATATATATATATATATATATATATTTCCAAAGTAACGGAAATAAAAAGGGTATAAGAATATTTGTATATTTAAATAAGAAGTGAATACCATGTTGAAAGATTTAGAAGTTTGATTAACCATTTATTTAGTATTTTTAATAAAAAAGGCCAAGTGACGATGTGTACTCACCAGTAACATCCATTTCATTTTTGTTTATTTGATAGTTAGATAACCGACTATCAAATCTTGGCCATATGACTGTTGATACGGGAAGACTGGAATCGAATTTATTCGAAAACCATTCCGACCAATAAACATGAATACGTGAAAGATGTTGATCGAGATGGAGCAATGGAAGACCATGGTTTTTCATAAAACGATAGTATTACTTACAATCTCTGACTGATCCCTAGAGATATATTGTGATTCTGTCGTGGTTGAAATCTACGGAATGCAAGGATTACTCGCTACTGATCGATAGGGCGATTCCTAGGATGTGGTAGGAGGATGTCTTTTGGTTCTTCATGTTCCTGGATGACTTGTATGGATGAATGTCTAACAAAATATTTCCAAAGTATCACGTACATTGATTGTTGGAAATGTTTTACAAACATTAAGTGAATTATTAAAAAATGTTGAATAAGTGTAAGAATGGATCCTTATGGGAATAGTCCCACATCATGGGATTATATAGAAGAGGCAAGCTTTTATACTTGTTTCTAAGAAATCATGTTGGGGCCTTGGGCTCCCAATACATGCATTGTTGTGAGGAGGGAGACCATGCATCATATGACCACCACACACGCGCGCGCGACCGACTCGACCTGACCCGGCCCGGTTCGGCTCGGCTCGGCTCGGGCTTGGGCTTGGGCTTTGTGGTGTAGACACTTATATTTTTTGGACCATAAAACTTAGCCTTTTTCGAACCGTTTTTATGGAAAAAGATTTCTGCAACGGTAAAAAAAAAATTATATCCCCCAAATTTTAGCGGCCCACTAATCTGTAAACCCAAACCCTAATTTTCATTCTATATATTGACATTAGCCTCAGACGAGAAGACGACCGAATTGAAAATTCTCTCTTCTCTCAGCCGCCATTAAAATTCTCTTCTTAGAAATTTTCGAGCAATTTTTTTTCAGAAAGTGCAAATTTGCACTGATTTGTTGTGCAAGCAAATTGGTTATTGTTTTTTAGGCTGTTTTATCCTAGAGGCGGCGGCGAAGGAACGAACTGGTTTGCACCTCCGACCAGATCGTCGAATCGTCTTCAAGAAAGCGACCTAGTCCGCGACTCAGCCATTGTTTCCCAACAATTTGAAGACGAACTGAAACAATGGCTTCCAATTCAACCCTAGACGATTCTGCTCCACCCTCTGCTTTCCAGAACCCTCTTGTGACGGCTGCTCCTTTCAGATTTGAAGGCTTGCATTTCAAACGATGGCGTCAGAAGATGGAGTTCTTCCTCACCATCAGAAAGGTTGTGGCTGCGCTGACTACTGACAAACCGTAGCTTCCAGATAAACCTGTTGAGACTGATGCAGCGAACATGGCATCATGGACCGAACAGTCAAAGCAACTGCAGACCTGGACTGAACAAGATTATCTATGCAAGAACTTTATTCTGAACGGACTGAGCGATGATCTGTATGATTATTATAACTCAGATGAAAAGACAGCAAAGGAGATCTGGGAAGCACTGAAGAAGAAATATGATACAGAGGAGGCAGGGGCAAAGAAATATGCTGTGAGCTGCTATCTAAAGTACCAGATGACTGATGATAGATCGGTAGAGATGCAGTCTCATGAGCTGCACAAAATAGCTCATGAGATCATCTCCGAAGGTATGGTCTTGGACGAACAATTTCAAATTGCTGTTATCATTGACAAATTACCCCCAGGCTGGAAAGATTTTAAGAATGTCTTGCGACATAAGACTAAGGAATTTTCCTTAGAAAGCTTGATTACACGCCTCCGTATTGAGGAGGAGGCACGCAAGCAGGACCAGAAAGAAGAGGTGTTGATTGTGAATAACAACAGTACTAAGAAGACCACTCCCACTGTTCTGAAACCAAATCAGAAATCTTTTAAGAATCAGAATAGGCGCAACAAACAGAATGGGAATCTGCAAGGAAACCCAAAAGGACAGCAAAAACCAGCCCAAAAGAATGACTCTGGACAGTTGTTTCTTTGTTACAACTGTGGAAAACTAGGGCATATGGCACGAAAGTGCCGGAACAGGCCAAGCTCTACACCGCAGGCTAACCTAACTGAGGAGCCTCTTACGGCTATGGTTACTGAGATTCACCTTGTTGGTGGATCAGAGGGTTGGTGGGTAGACACTGGTGCTTCTCGCCATGTCTGCTATGATCGTGGCATGTTCTCTACATACACGGCTGCTGAAAATCAGAAAGTGCTGTTGGGAGACTCTCACACCACTACAGTTGCGGGGATTGGAAACGTGGAACTCAAGTTCACCTCTGGAAAAACTGTAATTCTGAAAGATGTTATGCACACTCCAGAGATAAGAAAGAATCTGGTCTCTGGCTTCCTCCTTAATAAGGCTGGTTTCACTCAAGTTATTGGGGCTGATTTGTACACTCTTACTTATAAGGGAACTTTTGTGGGAAAGGGTTATGCTTGTGAGGGTATGTTTAAACTGAATGTTGAATCTAATAAAGTGACTACTTCTGCTTACATGTTGTGTGATTTTAATATCTGGCATTCTAGATTATGTCATGTTAATAATCGAATTATTCGTAACATGAGCACCCAAGATATGATTCCTAAAATGACAGAATCTGAATCTGATAAATGTGAATTCTGTACACAAGCTAAAATCACAAAGAAACCTCACAAATCTGTTGATAGAGTTTCTGAACCCTTAGACTTGATTCATTCTGACATATGTGAACTTGATGGCAGTTTAACTAGACAGGGACATCGTTATTTTATCACTTTTATTAATGACTGCTCTGATTTCACATATGTATATCTTATGAAAAATAAAAGTGATGCTTTTGACATGTTTAAAACATTCAAAACTGAGATTGAGAATCAAGCAAATAGAAAAATTAAGAGACTTCGTAGTGATAGAGGAACAGAATATGAATCTAATTCTATTCTGGATTTCTATAAACAACATGGTATAGTACATGAGAGAACTGCACCCTACTCACCTGAAATGAACGGTAAAGCAGAAAGGAAAAATAGGACCTTTACTGAGCTAGTAGTTGCTATATTATTAAATTCTGGTGCAGCAAAACATTGGTGGGGGGATATTTTATTGACTGTATGCTACGTTCTGAATAGAATCCCTAAATCTAAGAATAAAATTTCACCTTATGAAATTTTAAAGAATCATAAACCCAATGTCTCATACTTTAGAACTTGGGGTTGTTTAGCATATGTTCGCATTCCAGACCCTAAGAGAATAAAATTGGCAAGTAGAGCATATGAATGTGCATTTATAGGCTATGCTATTAATAGCAAAGCATATAGATTTTATGACCTTAATGCACATAATATAATTGAATCAAATGATGCCGATTTTTATGAAACTAAATTTCCTTTCAAATTAAGGAATAGTGGGGGCACTTCAAATATGCCTATTAGAACAGAACTTAATGAAAATTCTGAAGCTGAACCTAGAAGAAGTAAAAGAGCAAGAACCATAAAAGACTTTGGTTCAGATTTTTGTGCTTTTACTATTGAGGAGGATCCTATAAACCTCCAAGAAGCCTTATCTTCTTTAGATGCCGATTTCTGGCAAGAGGCTATAAACGATGAGATGGATTCTTTAGAATCCAATAAGACTTGTCACTTGGTAGATTTACCCCCTGGTTGTAAGTCTATAGGCTGTAAATGGGTACTTAAAAAGAAATTAAAACCTGATGGCACTACAGATAAATATAAAGCACGACTAGTAGCTAAAGGTTTTAAACAAAAGGAAAATATAGACTTCTTTGACACTTTTTCACCTGTAACTAGAATAACATCCATTCGGGTATTAATCTCACTTGCTTCCATTCATAATTTACTTATACACCAAATGGATGTTAAAACTGCTTTTTTGAACGGTGAATTAGACGAAGAAATTTATATGGACCAGCCTGAAGGATTTGTAGTACATGGTCAAGAACATAAAGTATGTAAATTGGATAAATCATTATATGGTTTAAAACAAGCACCTAAACAATGGCATGAAAAAATTGATAACTTAATCATTTCAAATGGGTTTAAAGTTAATGAAAGTGACAAATGCATTTATTACAAATCTGAGAATGACATTTGCACTATTATATGCCTTTATGTAGATGACCTACTCATTTTTGGGTCAAATATTCATGCCATAAACTCAGTCAAATCCTTATTAAGTGTCAATTTTGATATGAAAGATCTAGGTGAAGCGAGTGTAATCCTTGGTTTTAAGATTACTAGGTCAGAAAAGGGAATTTCTTTGGATCAATCTCATTACATTGAGAAGATACTAAAGAAATATAATTACTTTGACTGTAAACCTGCAAGTACACCATATGATCACAGTGTAAAGTTATTTAAGAACACTGGTGAAGGTGTAAGACAGTCTGATTATGCGAGCATCATTGGCAGCCTTCGGTATGCCACTGATTGTACTAGACCCGACATTGCCTATGTCGTGGGATTATTGTGCAGGTTTACCAGTAAACCTAGTATAGAGCACTGGCAAGCTATTGAAAGGGTAATGAGATACCTTAAACGAACCATAAACCTTGGATTACATTATGAAAGGTTTCCAGCTGTACTTGAAGGATATTCCGATGCAGACTGGAATACATTATCTGATGATTCTAAAGCGACCAGTGGCTATATATTTAGCATCGCTGGAGGAGCTGTTTCTTGGAAATCCAAGAAACAGACTATTTTGGCTCAGTCTACTATGGAGTCTGAGATGATAGCACTAGCTACAGCTAGTGAAGAGGCAGAGTACTTGAGAAATCTGCTAGCTGAGATTCCCTTATGGGAAAAACCGATACCGGCTGTGTTGATACATTGCGATAGTACCGCGGCTATTGCAAAAGTTCAGAACCGATATTATAACGGTAAGAGACGACAAATACGTCGTAAGCACAGTACGGTTAGAGAACTACTTTCCACAGGTACCGTTAGAGTGGATTACGTACGTAGTGAGGAAAATTTGGCAGATCCTTTGACGAAAGGACTGTCCAGAGAGAAAGTCCATAACTCTTCTAAAAGAATGGGACTATTGCCCTAAGATTGTTGAGTCACGCACAATGGTAACCCGACCTAAATGACTGGAGATCCCAAGAACTAGGTTCAATGGGTAATAACAAGTTGTGTAGTGATATGAGTTGAACATGCTATTTAATAAACCAAGAAGCATGTATTCCTGAAGTGATTAGAGGATGAGTTAATAGAAACTCTTAATGAGATCTATACTCTATGTGGAGTGAAGTGCCTACCTTCAGGAGTGCTCTTAATAGACTCACCTTTGTGAATGTGGAAATGTGGCCGTTTCCTATGGAGTTTCGGGCAAAACTTCTAGAGCATTCACTAAACTAGGATAGACGTGCATGGCCATAAATGCACGGGCTTATTTGATTGCACTATAGAAAAGGTCGTGTGTGGTTTGATGTCAGGAATATAGTTCAAGACTACGTGTCACTCTAGTAAAACTGAATCTTATTCACTATGCAAAGGTTCAAGTCGAAAGACACCTTTGTTTATGCACAATCTTATGTTATTAAGAAACTGCTCGAAAATATTTTAAAAAAAAAATTCAAGTGGGGGATTGTTGGAAATGTTTTACAAACATTAAGTGAATTATTAAAAAATCTTGAATAAGTGTAAGAATGGCTCCTATATGGGAATAGTCCCACATCATGGGATTATATAGAAGAGGCAAGCTTTTATACTTGTTTCTAAGAAATCATGTTGGGGCCTTGGGCTCCCAATACATGCATTGTTGTGAGGAGGGAGACCATGCATCATATGACCACCACACATGCGCGCGCGACCGACCGGCTCGACTCGACCCGGCCCGGTCCAGCTCGGCTCGGCTCGGGCTTGGGCTTTGTGGTGTAGACACTTATATTTTTTGGACCATAAAACTTAGCCTTTTTCGAACCGTTTTTAGGGAAAAAGATTTCTGCAACGGTAAAAAAAAATTATATCCCCCAAATTTTAGCGGCCCACTAATCTGTAAACCCAAACCCTAATTTTCGTTCTATATATTGACATTAGCCTCAGACGAGAAGACGACCGAATTGAAAATTCTCTCTTCTCTCAGCTGCCATTAAAATTCTCTTCTCAGAAATTTTCGAGCAATTTTTTTTCAGAAAGTGCAAATCTGCACCGATTTGTTGTGCAAGCAAATCGGTTATTGTTTTTGAGGCTGTTTTATCCTAGAGGCGGCGGCGAAGGAACGAACTGGTTTGCACATCCGACCAGATCTCCGAATCGTCTTCAAGAAAGCGACCTAGTCCGCGACTCATCCATTGTTTCCCAACATTGATTTCTACAATTGTACTTATGTTGGTGGTAGAAGAATTCGTTCATTTTTATTAAACACCCGTGGTATTTTTGTGGAAGTCAGTTAGTGATATCTAGCGGATCTGACAATGTAACATTCAAAGTGGATGGAGATGTTCTGTTCTGAAAGATACGCTAAATCTCAAGCCTCATCAACCAGGAAATGGTATAAAATCGGGTAGGTCACATGGCTATGTAGGTCGTATAAGAACCCGAAATCCCCCTTACGGAAATTCACGGATTGCTTTGAGGACAAGACTGATCCAAACACAAACAGAAGAACATTTCAATGCTTATTACAACAATTCCATCAGAATACAAGAATATACAAAGTACGAATAAATATTATAGATCAGAAAAATATCAGAGATTCAATTTACATTACATAGTAGCAGAAAAATAATACAAAACACAACTGAAAGTAATACACGGATACAGAGCTTTCCGAGTATTGTTCCAGTTGTAAACCAGGATCCTGTGAATATAAATCTACAAAACCAAAACTACTAGCTGCCTGTGCAGAAAATAGGGGCACCCAGAGTTTAGGTTAAAACAATAAACTCCGGGTCAGTCATGTGACTGGTATGAGAACTAAAACAATTATTAATCTTTATTTTAAAGTTCGGTAAATCAAAGGACCACCCCGTATAACACGGAAGAGTTTTCCTCCCAAGAATACCAGTGCATAAAACAACAGCGCAGTGCTAAATAAAGAACAATGAAGCTATTATAAGACCTAGGTCCCATCACATAATGCAACACAAACCGGAGGATAGGGTTTTTACCTTATAATAGCCAAGAATGCTTGGTACGTAAAAGTTCATGTTTTATTATTACTATAAGTGTATAGTGTCAAAACAATTTCAATCATAAGTATCAATCATAGACGACATAAGTGCCCCATACCACTATGTCGCCATACTAGGCTCTACAATTAAAACCGCAAAGTCACGTATTGGAATTTGGATTTCCATCTGTGAACCAAGGCAAGGGATCGTCCTTACCGCTTCGAGACTGTCTAGCCCGAGTCTCAGGAGCAGCCGCAACTGCCCCATGGATCGTCAGGGCCGGTCCACCCGATGGTGGATTATAATACCTGAACACTGCGTTTCTCTGCCCTTTGGGGCGTAAATGAGTCCTATGACTCCATCGGCTCCACATAGTCACCGATATATCCGAGGTGCCTCGCAATCCAACAACCACACAGGTGAAAGTAATATAAATGTCAGGGCTGGAAGGTCACTGACACCACCCTAGCTAGAAGGAAACGCATGCCCTCCCTGATTTCCTCTCCCATTTCTGGTTCACACCGGGGTGTGAAGCTCGCGAATCAATGCTACACAAAGCTATGCCACAAAGGCCGTGCTTTGATCATCAACCACAAGACTCTGCTTTTCAACAGAAGCCTTGATCATTTGCATCTTAGCATGTCACACAGGCAAACCACTCCATGCAACCGATATCCATCAATCACACAGAATGATATCCAATGTCAGACACACAGTCCATTTACAAGTCCGTTCTGGGTCTGAACGAAAACGGAGGCACCTTGTACCTCGCATATCCATCGATCTCCAAGTACGTCTGGACGATCACCAACTGATTCCCTCCTCTTGGGTGTATAGCCCAATCAAGATCATCAGTAATTATCCAAACAATGTGAAGACCTCCGGTCTTCGACCGCCGTCTTCATCCTCGACACATCGTCGATTCAGTTATCCAGAATGGGATAAACCCGGCCTTTCCGAATAACTCGCGTATATAATAAACAAGTGTTACACAAACACAACATACGCCTCATTCCAATTCAGAATATTCTTTTATTCAAATATTCTTACACTTTGGGAAAGGTTCCCATTAATTATATCAAAAATAAATTCTTTAAATTAATTCTTTAATCTTCTTTTGAATATCAATTCAAACCAAATTATGGTTTATCCAAACTAGTCAGGATTAGCGAACCTTACCGAAGTAATCACTTGTTAAATTTCCCAACCCCAACCTATTCATCCCATGAAGTAAAACTGGTCATACTTCATATCTAACACCACAGTGTTATCGGTAAATTCAATTACCATTTCACGTTCAAATCTAATTAAAGATTTAACTATCGCCTGGAGAAAAGATGGTGATACTCCATTCTCGATCATTTCAATCTAATTAAAGATTCATTAAAACTCCACTTGGTTTTAATCTTCCCAAAAATCACTATTAATGATTATTTAACTTGGGAAATCATATCCTGTCTTTAACTGGGTTAAAGAACCAATGTCATTTAAAACACGGTTCACTATAAACCCAAAATCACTTTCCATTCCATCAACCTTTAACCGTAAATTAGCAAGTGAACAATTCCCTAAGTGATAACACCGAAGGCCGAAGCCAACATTAGATAAATTCCCAGGAAACCATTCAACTTAACTAATCTTCAGTTAGTTTCTGATTTTCTTAACTTCGATGAGTCTAAAAACAGTATTATTAAAGATACCGTTCACGACAACCCAAAATCACATTCCATTTACAATGGAATCTTCATGGAAAACAAATCGATATATATAATCGATATAAACTTCCATATCCGACTAATAATACAAATGGAATAACGACAAAGCCTTTTAAATTCCAGATATATTAGTTGTCTTCCTCCACAGAATTCACTTCGATTATTACCAAATCGAATTCCATTCCATTCCAATTTATTTTATTAAATTGGAAAACTTTACTTTGGAAAATCTCCTTTAAATCTTAACAAAAGATTTATAAATTCCAAATCACATTTCACTATAAATCGGGTTAAAGAACGAATGTCATTAAAACACAGTTCACAACAAACCCAATTCACATTCCATTAATTATCGGGTTAAAGAACAAGTGTTATTTAAAACACCGTTCACGATAAACCCAAAAATCAATTCCAATTCAAGTCCAATTAAATATTATCTAATTGGTATACTTCATTAAATCTAAATAAAAAGATTTAATCTTTTTCTCAATTGGGTTTAAGAACAGTGTTAATGAAGACAACATTCATGACAAACCCAAACCCCATTTGATATTAAATACAAGGCTCTGAATAGAAAATATATCGTCTTATATTCAATATCAAATTCTACGACCAACAAATATCGTATTGGAAATAACGATACATATATCTTTCAAATTTCCATAACAATATCTGTATAATCACGAAATCCAACATCGAAATATTCTGAAGACAATTTCGATTCAAATCCATTCCAATTCAATTATTGGAAATTCTGGTTACTTTCAAAAATAAATGGATTATAATTCTAGTTCAAAACTAGTCCATTTCGATAAAAAACTATTTTTATCTTTTCAAATATGGAATTTTTCATTCCAATTCTTTCCAAATCATTTCTTATGATTTTACATAAATTATTGCTATTTTTAATAATTTTATCAAGGTCCGTACAGTCGATTTCCATAAACGGCCATCGAACTGCACTTACAGTGACCTTTTCCAAATTTGATTTGGACATAATTCCAAATCCAACCGTTAGATTTCAAATCTCTAATATTCCTTAGAAAGCTCTTTTCGATACAAACCCAACGGTTCCATTTTTTTGGAGAATCCGACGTTCGGATCTCCCATAATATCTGTTTGAAGTCAATGGTCGAAATTCGCGAACTGCCACTGTGCGGCGCGTTCTATTCAGGCCATTATATTATATATATATAATATATTTCGTTGATTTCCTTTTAAAACACATTTTATAAATCGTTTTAAATTCGTTTTCAAAACGATTTCAACTTCATATTCAATTTCTAATCAAAATTGAATATTCCATATCATCGATATATAAATGATAATATTTTCAAAACATTAGATTTTGAAATCTATTCCTTTACGATATTCATTATAAAAATGAATAAAATCGATATAAATATCGTTCACGTCAAAATGGCTTCAATCTAATCAACACGACTTTATATATTTAAATATATTCGTGTCCATCCCAAATCGGACATCAAAATCATATTTTGATTCACTTTAGAATATTATTTGAAAAATATTCGTTATCTTAAAATAATCGTTATTTTAAAATATTCATTCTTTCTGAACTGGAATCAGACACAGTCAATTACCATACAATGTGATTTATATGGATTTCATACACACACGTACACTACAACAATCAAACACAATCAACCATCACCCAAAGTGCATTCTACACTGAATAAGCATCAAATATAAATATTTAACGCTTATAACAGCCTGTCAATAAATCGATAGACATACAACTAATTATTGGGACTAGTGCATGGCCAATTTCATCCCAACACCCATGTGGGGTTTCCAAACAATCAAACACAGGTTTTATTTGTGCAGTTGGGCGATGTGTAAAATTTATCGTCCCAATCCATATTAGTCAAATGTGTGTACATAAACAAATCGTCCGATTTGTTTATAAATATTTATTTTATATACACGTTAAAAATTATATTTTTAACTATAAAATAATTTATTCCATTCCACATCACATAATAAATATTCACACCACAAACAACAAACAAACAAGTCGTCCATGGTCTGTGGACAACGGGTGTCGGGTGCTGCTAAGCACCGTCTGCATCCTAGTATATATTTCAACTAGAAAACAAATTAAAAGTGAGGAGTTCTTACCGAGGGTTCCACTCCTCCGTGCTTTCCTTCTGAACTGTTCAGTTTTCGTTTAGATTTCAGTCGATACTATCGTCATCTTTTCCTGCTGTTCATAGTAAAAATCATATTTTTTATCGCTTTATCCCAATAAATAAAAATCATATTTTTATTTCTACTTTACATATTTTACAACGCTTCTTTCTATATAAAAATTATACTTTCCTATTCCTACCTCTTATATAAAGATCGAATTTTTATCTCTACTTCATATATGTTAAAATCGAATTTTTATCTCCAATATCCCTATAAAAATCACATTTTTATATATTCAACATCGCCATAAGAATCATATTTTTATATATTCAACATCGCTATAAAAATCATATTTTTATATATTCAACATCGCTATAAAAATCATATTTTTATATTTTCAACATCGCTATAAAAATTATATTTTTATATATTCAACATCGCTATAAAACTCATATTTTTATAATTTCAACATCGCTATAAAAATCATATTTTTATATTAACTATATAATAAATTAAACCATATGTTCAGAAATAAAAATCATATCTTATAGTTAAAAATATCACCTTTGTGTATATATAAAATCTCACTACCTCTATAAAACTGATTTTTTTACATACATTTTTATGATTCAAGAACTTATTTTATTTTTATTTAAAATCAGATCTAAAACTAAAAATAAGAATAAAATAAAATAAAAAAACACCTTTCAAGGTCTGGACGTCAGTCGAAGGGGAGTAGTGGAAGCAAGTGGAGGATTGGTGGGGCTGAGGTGGCGCGCAGGGGAGTGCAGGCGGCGGTTGGCTCTCGGGGCCGGAGTGGGCCCCAATGCGGTGGTTGCGGTGTGTTCATTGGCAGGATTCTCGATCTTGGGGGGTCGCGATCTGCATCGGAGAGGGAGGCGAGAGGGGGTCGGGGTCGCCGGAGATAGGAGAGCACGGCGGCGGCTCCTGGCAGCGTGAGGCTGAGCGGGGGGGGGGGGGGGTGGAGGGTGATTTGGGGGAGGGTTCGATCCCCTTTCTGGTTCCTTTTTAGCGTTGACTTAGTAAGGGGAAAGGGAAAGAGATTTGAATATATATATAATAATTTAATTATTATATTATTTTATTCTTCAAAAAGTAACCTTTTATTTTGATCTCCAAACCAGACCCACCGACTGTCGCCTCTAGCTAATTACCCCCATTTCGAACACAATGGGATATGTATCGCAAGCCAATTCAGCTGTTTCGATCAGTTTCCATCAAAATCAAAATATAAATCTATATATTGATTTTGAACGCGCATTTCAATTTACTAGGGACACATACGGACTCTAAAAATTCCCGAAAAATATTTTCTAACTTCGTATTGACGATATGGTTCTAACAAAACTAATTTTGTCAAATTCCGAGACAGTTAGAAAAATGGCCATTTTCAGGTTGATCGAAATTGATTAAATCGTCAAAAGACGTTTTCTTTTGCCACGCTCACATATTGATTCAGAAAATTATGAATTTTGGAATCTAGAAATAACTCGACATCCCGGATCCAACGAAAGTGGATTCATCGAAAACAGAGGTCATTTGCAAAATTTCCATTCTTAAGGGCCAGAATTCCATAGCGACTATTCTGAATTTTCAACTGGGAATAACTTTTTATTCCCGGTATGAAATTTCAATTTTTTGGATTCACTGGAAAGGTATTCTCTAATAGATTCTAATATTTTTGGTTTCGCCAAAATCCGGTTTATTTTGAATCCTGTACATTCATTTGAAATTTGAAATCTAATGTTCGAACTACCACGCCATTTTCAATTCCTTTTATAAATAAAAATAAATATTTATATTCAACGATGATTCAAATAAATATATATACGTTCTAATTCTATTCAAAATAAATTTCTCGTCGTTATTATTTAAAATAAATCATTTTAAATATTCAAAATTCATTAAAATTGCCAAAATAAAAATTTTAAATTGGCTCGGATTTCCGGTTTATTACAGGTCGCACCCATCAAAAGGGTGTATTGTTACCATCTAGAGAAATTTCTATTTGTTCTTCTTTCGCTTCTATATCTCCCGGGAATGGTTATGTTGGCGTCAACCGTAGAGTGACAATGCATTTGGTACTCCCAAGCGAAGTGAGGGGCCGGTGATGTTTAGCCAGGGTTGCAAGATGTTCTTATTGAATCCTAGTGTAATTTTCCCTAGAGATACACTGTCGGAAGGTAGTCCCATACCCTGCCAATGGGAAATCCATTCTCCAATAAGATCCCACGGTTTTGATTATATACTATATGTGTAGAGCGTGAGATGCAAGCGTTCTGCTAGATTGATATTTATTTGTATCTAGACATCATTATAATATCAGAAAAGATATTGATTTCAAATACGATTTGGGTTATCGTAAGATAAAATCCGTCCGTATTTATGTGTGGATTTGGTCTTACGAATATCCTTTCTTTAGAAAAGATTTTAACCTTAAAATCAAGTTGGATGTTACCACAAAATTAGGGAGCTTTTCTCACTCTGGTTCACCAGACTGATCCGACGTTTGTAGTGCTCGAGTTAGACCGGGTTGTACAGGTTCAGGTTATTGGATGATGTGAAGTTCAGGGATGAGCTGGAGAAGTCCAGATGTATGATATATTGTATTTATTCTACAGTGTGTTGAATATGAGGACAAATTGTTATAACTGTCCGGACGTATTGATATACTCTGACGATTGTAAGTTTTATTTCAAGCTCTCAATAAAGTTTTATTTTTATATTATATTTAGTTCCGCTATGATGTGAGACTCTAATTTGTGTTGTTTTCTTCTTCTATTAGCTTTCTGGGTTTCGATATTTTGGTCTTGGAAAGTAATACAAATGTTATGTATTATTGTCGAAATTCCAGAGTCGAATTTTCCGGGATGCTACAATTGGTATCAAGCTATTGATTTAGTAATTACCTTAGCTCTTCTTTCTATTAGCTTTCTAGGTTTCGATATTTTGGTTTGGCAAGTAATACAAATGTTATGTATTATTGTTGAAATTCGAGAGTCGAATTTTCCGGGATGCTACAATTGGTATCAGTGCTATTTGTTTAGTAATTACGTTGGCTCTGTGGTGTAACTCGATAGAGATAGGGGTAGTAATACCCTAGACTGAGTTGTGTATATATATTTAGAGAGCGTATCTGTAGATTTTTTTATATACAAAGGTTTTGTATTGTGTTGTTGAATCGGTTCAAGTTGAACTGGCAACTGACACAATATTGTTTTTTTAAAAGGGTAAATGAAATAATTTTGCCCAAACTCTATTTTTGTACAGAAATGAAATAATTTTATCAAATTGTTGATATTGATTTGTCTGATTGATTTGAATGGAATTCAAATGGAATTGCAAATCTAAAGGGTTTAATTAAACCAGAAGAGAATTTTTAATATGAAATTTGTGAGTAAGAGTTTATATATAATTAAATTAGTAAGAATTTAACTTCAACTAAATTAAAAAAAATTGAAAGGAAAATGGAATAATTTGGTTGTGTTGACCATTGATTGCTTTTTTACTGGATGATAAATTGGTTGGATAATAAAATTCATCAACAAAAATGAATTTAAAGCTAAGAAATAAATTCCAGTATGATAAATTTGAACAGAATCGATATGGTGTAAAATTAAAATAATTTAACCCTGTAATGGATATTTGCATTATATATTGAGTTAAGTGCAGGATGGAAGAAGAAAGAGCTGTTAATGCTTTGCCTTGGAGTTAAAGTTTGAGTTGCCCAACAAATAGGTAAACCTTGATAATATTTATTTGGGTGATTGATTTTGTACCCCTGAGTTGGGTAGTCGCTTGGCTTTTATTTTCTTTTGATCAACGTAAGGCCAGGAGTGTCAGTTGTAATTGTTTGGATCGAACAGTACAAAGGAGGTGCTGGTGAATTTTTTCGTAAATTTTTTAAACCTAGAATATTTTATAGAATATTTTAGTATAATTATTTTGGAAATAATTGGGTTTTGAACATTCTTTTTAACTCAGTAATTTCGGGGATGAAATTCTATTAAGGGGGAAGATTGTAACGGCCCGGATTTTTCGGCTATTTAAATTCGAATATTTAAATATATTTTTAATATTTTTATTTGAGTTATTTATGGATTTTAATATCGAATTCGTTAATTAAACGATGATTTAACGTTTATATTTATAATTATATTAAAAACAAGCTCGAAACGACACGGTAGTTCATAATATTGAGTTTTGAACTTCAATTGATTATACAAAATCCGTTTTGAATCGAAATTCTGTGAAATAAGAAACATTGGAATTTAATTGTTTATAATTGTCTAATGGAAGAGAAAAATCGAGATTTTAGCTTATATATTGTAAGTTATGTCCAATTCAAAATATGAAATAGTCGCTATGGAAATCATTTATAAATTATAACGTTTATTTAATTTATTTTAAGGGAATTTCTATATATTTGGACATCGTTTCACTCGAAAGTATTAATATCGAGTGGTAATTCAATATTGGTTTAATTTGAAGTGATATATTATTTTAAATGAGGTTTATAGAAAGAAAATAAACCAACTATATATATTGATTGTTTTAACCACCAATCACCATTTTGTATTAAAAATCTACCGTGTGCGAAGCATGTGCCTTATCTTAATTATTACATGATTTATAAAGCTAATTCTTATAAATCAAAAAATATGCCGTGTGTGAAGCAAGTGAGCAAGGATTAATGTAACGATTAATAACTGAGATTTATTGTTTCAAGTAACAATTAAAATAGGATTATATTGAATCAATTATTATTTATTTATTAATAATTGAAGTAAATGAGATTATTTAAATTAACTATATTATTAATTATTTTAGATGAAAAGGATGAGTTAGAGTTGATCAACAGGTTAATCATGTTTTGGAGTTGATTAAGTCAACTATTTTAATGGAAACTGATTATTAAATTAAATTAGTTTACGCTTAATTTAACGAAATCATTTAAAGAATAGTTTAACTTTACAAGAAATAAAAAGTAAATTTAATATTTATTCCAATGATTGATAAAGTAAATTATAACTATAATTAATATTAATGTAAGGGATGCTTCTTAAATAAGTTTCATTTAAGTTAGTAATCGAAGATAGGAATGAAATATAATTGAATTTTAAATTGGATTTATGGATGAGTTTATACTTAAACCAAGTTTGGTAAATTAAGTTATAAAAGTGAATTTAAGCGAATACGATAAGCTTAAAATAAATGTTATTTAATATTTGAATTAAGTAAAGGAAAACGAGATCAGGAGGGTTTGATATTAAACAAGAGTTATATAAACGGGTTTATAAAAAGGATGTGACGTTAAGGCGTTAATTTGGAACTAACGTTGCTTAAAAATGGCACTAAGTGAAATGAATGACATTTGAAATGAGATTTCCCAGAATGAATTATTGAAAGACTTAGAAAATGATTTTTGTAATTGAATTTGGTAAAAGATCTAGTAATAAATATTTGTAATAAAAATATGGATACCGGAATAAACAGTTTAAAGGTTAAGGTTTAAAAGTTGATGTTTCATTAATCATTTGCTAAATCAAAGAATTTAGTAATAACAACATTATTTAAAAAGGTGATTTCAAAGCAAGAGGTTTTATAAAACCGTATTTTAAATAAAATAATGAAGTGGTATTTGTTGGTATTAGAATGTGTTGGATCTAGATTAACCCTAGAGGGAGGGGGTGAATAGGGTTTATTGAAATTTGGCGAGTTTTTAAAAAATCACAGATCACAAAGTATAGCAGAAACAGAAATGCAGAAAGTAACATACAGGGATACCCAACTTCGGCAAAATCCTGCCAACTGTTGCATTCCTAAGGTTTCTACTAGGAGTTAATAACAGATCTCGCTTACAGACCCTATAAACCCGCACTCCTTGCTCCTGTACTAACCCTACGCTCAAAACCCTAGACTGACCTATATCCCCTAGGCCAGATTTTCCCGAAATACAAACCCGTAATCTGTAACCCTAGCTTTTTACAGACTCTAGTAAACTGCCAGTTAAAAACCTTAACTAGATTTCCTAGTATTTTACAGACAGTAGAAACTGATAAATGGTTTACAAAAGAAATTGAAATACAAACCAAATTAAAATTAAAACAAGCCCTAATGTTTTAAAACCCTAGAGATAAAACAAGGGTTATCCCCTTTGAAGAACATGGCCGGTACATTCTCCATTGTGTTTGCATCAACTTTTATCAGCCCGATCTCTTCCTTTCTAGAATTAAAAAGGCGGCTCTAAGAATTAGGGTTTCTCCATGTTTGCTCCAAATTGGATCATGGCTTCTGAAGGAAATTTTCCTTTGACGGCTTTTGTCTGTTGATGCTATCTTGCTCACGATTTAGGGCTTTATCGAAACAACTGTGAGTAATCTAGTTTGATTCTTCAATTTCTTCTTTAGAGTTTTATTGCTCATTTCGATAACTTTAGCCTGTGATGAAGTGGGTGTCAAATAGGATTATAAATCCGTAAATCTCTCTGATTTCGAAATATGGCTAGATTGATTTTTTTTATTGTATCGACAACGATTTCTCTGCTTTAAAAAGTTTGCTTTAATCTTGTGATGAATCCAGACTCTATTTTGGTCTTCAATAAATCTTGACATTATTTGTTGCCTTTAATTTCCTTGCGTGATTGTTTCTGGAATCAAACAGAGTTGAATTTGAGGTCCCGCTTGTGTCATTTCTGGAAAAATATATTTGTGGCCATTTGAAAAAAAAATCCTTGATTTATTTGTGGAAACATTTTGAAAACACTCTTGCCGAAAATGGATTGGTCCAATCTGTTTTGGTCAAATCTGCTCCATTATGTACTTTGGAAATCATTTGAAACATGATTAAAATCAAACCATATTTCAGTTTGCATTTATAATACAATTTTGGATCCATGGAATCCTAAAACTGCTCATATGCGATATATGAACATTTCTGGAAACATTTCTTCCCATTAAAATGTTGATTGAGTTTTGCCAAAATACGTTCACAAATCTGGAAATACTTGCATGTTTTAATTTCTGGAATTAACTAACCATGCCTGAATTTTTACAGAACTGATCTGGCATATCTTCAAACTATATGCTTCCTTGTGTATGTCTTTTGAACTGCTATAGTACATACACATTCATATATATGTTTGCATTTGTCATGTTGCACCACTACCTTGCTTTCTCCGATCATTGTATTAATGAGTGGTGTATGGCCACTGAAACTGAACATGTACATATATGTTGCCATGAATTTTGTACTTTAACTTTACCATGCTGAACCCAGATTTAAAAGCTTCATTGCTTCTTGATATAAGCACTTTATCTCGCTTGCTGTATTATGTTCACCCATGCTAATTTTCCATGTGTATCTTCATGCTATGCACTTCATGTTTGTGTACCCATTTGATAAGCTGCTTTTTCATCCTAATGTTGACATTGACATGCTGAATTGAGTTTGCACTTGTACATGCCATTTGCTTTATGAATCGACCTTGTGTATTTGGCATGTGTACTGATCTCATATTTGCTCCATCCATTTGCTCGACCACTTGCTGCATTGACCAGAACTGTTTTGATGCACTTGATCATTCATGTGTCCACTGTCATGCTATCTTTGATGCACCACTATACATCCATGAATGCTTGATCATTATATATATATATATATATATATGCCATACATATATTTTCAGTTCAAATTACTTGCTTATGACATTGTGCTCGGTCCCTTGTACACTTATATACATGTATGAATTGGCACCATGTTTTTCTTTTAAGTTTGGGCTGCTCCATGGAAAAAATGAACACTTTCCTATCTTAGCATACTTGTTCCATTCTTGTAGCTGTTGCCATCACTTGCCCTGTTACACTGTCCTTTTACCACTATGCCTTTGTTGTTGCATCGCTGCAATGTATCACCTATTTTTGCTGTTCTGAAATGGAACCTGTTTGTATTTTGGCTCGTACCACTGAATTCATGTCTCGACCATGTTTGAAAAGATGTGTACTTGTTGCACTGATTCGAGATGGTCCAAGTGGCTACTCCTCAGTTGCACACTGGATTGGCGAGGCAGTGCACACGTGTATATATACACGTGTGTATATGCAGCCATCCAGAACATTTTTTTGTCCCTGCACCATATATACATACTGTCTACCTTGTTGAATTTACAGTGTATCACTGTGAATATCACACGCTGTCTAGACATAGTCGGATGGATATGAAAATCAGATCGAGTCTGAAAAATGATGAGAAACACACTGAAATTCTGAGGTAAATAAATTTTTAAAATAAAAATTATATTCGCTAGAATTTAGAATATATTTTTTCCAGATACTGTGTGTGCTTCTGTATGTGACACGTATGAAGACTGAACTGATTGAAGGACGCTGTGAAGATAGAAGATTGAAGATAAAGACAATATGAAGTATGTGTCAATGTATCAGTGTCATTGTGTTTGTAAATTGAAATGTAAACTGAGTGATTGTATATATATGAGATGTATAGACAGAGTGTTACAGTGAGGAGTTGTGTAACAATAGAATTGTACTGATGTTTGTATTAAACAAATTTGTTTGGAATAAAATAATATTTCATAGTGTTCAAATGAGTTTGTCTATCGTATTCAGTTTATATGCAAGTACATTTTCATGTGAAGTGTTTAAGTAGTGGAGTTATAAATAGTTGTACTGTTTGAATGTTTGAAATATAAAATTCAATTTAAATAAAATATTGTATGAATATATGAATGTCTGTACAGTTGTATTCTATATAAATATAAATTTTATAATCCTGTCTGTGATGAATATATGAAACAGTACAATAACAAACACATTTATAATAATATATCTGGTTGTTATCATCAAACAAAAGTCATATAATTGTGTATACAAATGCGTTATATGCAACAATCTCCCCCTTTTGATGATGACAGACAAATATGAATATTTTGAAATCAGTAAATGTGTTTGACTGTGAAGTACATAACTCACCCTATTTGAATGCTCCCCCTAAAAAAAGGACTCATCCTTTAATTGTGCATGAGTGAAAAAGAAAAATATTTATAAAATATTCACTCATAAATCAAAATCTCAACCCATTCCCCCCTTTTGTTATCATCAAAAGGATACAGAATTTAAAATATAGATGAATACTGACTAGAAATATAATTTCAGCTTAAGAGGAAGAACAGTCAACATAAATCTCAATCAGTCAAACAAAAATCATAATATTCTGAGAACAGATGACATATTTCACATTTTAGATAATGACGGATTTATGTTGAAATTTATATATAATGGAGAGAGTTAAAAAAATGTGAATTTTAATTAATTTCAAATGAATTTTAAAAAAATGTACAAAACAGTGATGGATTCGGACTATAATTATAAATTCAATTTAAGTGACAAAATCGAATAATATCAAATCCCAATACCCATGAATCAACATATCATAATACTTCATAAGATTTCAACACATTTCACAGATTACAAAGATGGATTGATAGGCTGGTTTTTATACACCAAGGAGAATTTCAGATTAATTTCAATTTATAGCACAATATTTCGTTTATCTTTTTATTTTATTTAAGAGCACACTGACCACGCATAACCAGAGCTTGGATTTTTAAATGAGGTCAGTCGCAGCTTAAATTATAAGTTGTCTCATAACCATGCATGACCATAGCTTAGATTTTTAAATGAGATTAGAGACACACTTATGTATTATATATTTATCATTTCATTTTCAGCTCCAAAATGAAAAACTCCTCAGTATATATATAAACCAATATGAATGATAGAAAATGTGGTAGGTACAGAAATGGACTGTGAAATAAATTTCTAAATTACTTATATTATGAAATATGCTCGACTGTACCGGGATCATTGAAAATTTTCAATTGTCACTAATTCTGAATAATAACATAGTCTAATTTCTATCACAAATATTTTCATTGTTTATTCAAAAAGTTTTTAAAACATATTAACTCTCCACATTAATATAAAATTATCATGACGGGTGGCAAAATAATGGTAGATAAAGAGGATGATCCTGAAATAATCGCCAATTCAAAGATATTATAATAATTTTTCAACCATCATAAAAATCTAAATAAAATCTCCTCTTGTTGTGAAATATACTGCAGTCAAGGTTCATCACAATTTCAAAATCTGATAATAATTTTGATGAATTATAAATACAGTTCAATTCTGAAATAGATTTCAATTTCTGAATGAACAATCAATAAATAACATTAAAATTGAAAAATAATTACAAGGGGAATATGCCAATCTATACGACAAGAGGGATTAAAAAATTTGTACAAGGCAAAAAGAGTGTGTGGATGTATACAAGGTGAAGATTAGAATCTAAGTACAGATGGGTGAGACAAATATAAGGCACCTCCGATACCAATTGGTGTCCTTATTAACAAATTTTAATCACAAAGCCCAACCAGACAAAAATAACCCATTTGCCATATTTATCAGAACTGCAGACAAGAACAAGCAGGTATTTGAAGAACAGTATCAGAGCAGTAAACAGATCATAAACAAGCAATTTCTGACATATTTTTCAAAATAATATCAGAGCGGCACAAGGTATTAGTTCAAAGCAGACAAGTCAAGATGATGGTCACAAAAGATATTCCATGATCCAAGATTATAAAATATAGTTTATTTTAAATCATTTGGACAAATTGTGAAGATATCAGGATTCAATGAATCAATCACACGGTTTATAAATTTCAGATTTAGGATATGTGTGGGACTCAATAAATCAATAATTTCAAATGATTTTAAACAAACATATATTCAATTCAAATAACCATGAAATTTCAGTGAGTTTTAAGATCATATTTTCAAAGAACTTTTCAGTATCTCTAACAAGTATAAAGAATTTTTCAAAATATTTACATCAAGTTTGAAAGATAATTCATGATCCAAAAATAATGGTTTATTCGAAATCACTTAAACAAATGTAATTCTTGAGATACAATGAATTAATCACACAGGATTAATAATTTCAGATCTGAGAGGTGTGTGAGATTCAAAATATCAGAAATTTCAAATGATCTTAAACAAACAAAAATCCAAACCAGATGGTCATGAATAACAGAGAATTTCAAGATGTAAGCCATGATTCAAGAATATCTAAGCCAATCTAAAAATCAATGAAATTATCACGACTGATAAGTAGCAGTGTTCTGTAATGAGTACAATATTTCAAGATTTTCTAAACTGAATTAGAAGAAACTCAAAACAGCAGAAGTGTGTGAAATTCCATTAACTTTCAGATCTTAAAAAATTTAGAATTAAAATTAACAGTGTTCAAGATATGACAAGAATACATCAACACTGTTATGAGTTCAGATAATCAGAAAAACGTCAAACAATTGCAGATATTTACAAGATTAAATTCAAGATCTGGAAATGATTAAAAACATCAGAGTTTCATACAAATGAAGTGAATTTCAAGAAAAATATGAATTCTGCAGTTGGAAGTTAAGTAAGCATAAAAGAAAATTTACAATGATATGACAAATCAAACAAACAAAGAAAATAAACAGAAGAGATAGAAGGAGAAATAAACAAAGAAACTAAAAACATAGAATATTCACAAAGGTGAGTTTAGAGATCATACCAGAATCCAATGTAAACCAAAATCTCTGACTCAGCAGATCTTAGCTAAAGGAACTGTAAATGATACAGAAGTATAAACCAGCTTGATTTCAAATTTCTTTTCAGCACAATAGTTCCTCAGCCATCCTTCGATACCTATGAATTTATAGGATCGAGTGGTCTAACAAAATTTGCAAAACCACTCACAATTTTATTCACACATTTTGGTACCTAGACTTGTTTATACAACAAACCATTCGAATCTATTCTTGTGCCTTTAGGAACCCAGATTTGTTTGAATTTAACTGAAATCGTTTTATTTCCTTTTGGGATCCAAATATGTTTAAATCATTTATTATGAAACAAGTTTTTATTTTGCTTTTGTTTCAAGAAGCCTTTGGAATTTTCAAAGTTGAGGTTTTCAAGACTATTCCTTTCAAAGAAATTTGGGGGATTTTTAAAACCATCTGAATCTCGTTTTCCAAACACATTGATTTTTCCAAAGCCAAGACCGTTTTTATTCCCTGAAGAAAAATGGCTTTTCAACAACATATTCAGAGATTTTTCTCCATCAGAAAATTTTGTCAATGTTGTTTCAAGTTGTTGAATTTTAGATTTAAGATCACCATTTTCTTTCATTAAATTTGAACAACGGTTTTCGGTGATCTCACACTTTTCAAAATCAGTTTTTAAAACCAAATTTTCAGATTCAAGTAATTTAATACTGGCTTGGGAATCTGAAATCTCAGATTCAAATCGTTTTTGTTTTTCAAGCTGAAGTTTTTCAAATTTTCTAATTTCTTTTTCAAAATCAATATCCAAAAACGATTTTGTTTTCATCTTTACTTTCTCAGAAAATTTATTTTTGGAATTTTGGATTGTCTTGAGATTATCCAATTCTTTTTGTATAAAATTGTTTGTACTTTCCAGCTCAATCTTGTTCTCTTTTAAGATCTGAATTTCTTTTTCAAGATTTTGAATATTTTTATTGAAATGAATAAGATTATTTTCTAAATTCAAACAATTTTCACAGTCAGAATTTTCCAATGTCAAGACATCTTCAAGTTTAGATACCAAACAATCAATTTTGCATTGTAACCCAGATTTTTCTGATTTTAGAAGTTTATTTTTCTGTTGGAGACCGTTGACATATTTTGTTAAATCATTGCAACGAGAAACCAATTCTTCATATGAAAAATCTCCATCGTCGGAATCATCATCAATAGCTCCAGTTAAGCATACATCTGAATTTGAGTTGGCATTCTCGGGTTTTGAGTTGTTGTCAGATTTTCCATACAGCGCGTTGAGAGTCCTCCAGATTTCCTGCGCAGTCAAAGAATGAGAGATAAGACTATAATGATCATCATCAATATAAGAATATAAAATGTATGTAGCACGAGAATTAAATGTCTTATCTACAATATCATATCCATTAATAACAGTAGTCCAACATTTAATATTAACAGATTTTAAATAGGATTACATCTCTGATTTCCAATTTAAAAAATCCATACCATTAAAATTAGTTGGAAGACGACTGGACTGACTCTCAGAAGACTAACAACTAAGATGACCTATTACTCTAGAGTTAATGAAATAACCTGCTCCGATACCACTTGTTGGATCTAGATTAACCCTGGAGGGGAGGTGAATAGGGTTTACTGAAATTTGGAGAGTTATTAAAAAAATCGCAGGTTATAGAGCATAGCAGAAATAGAAATGCAAAAGGTAAATAACACACAGGGATACCCAACTTCGGCAAAATCCTGCCTACTGCTGCATTCTTAAGGATTCTACTAGGAGTTAATAACAGATCCCGCTTACAAACCCTGTAAACTCGCACTCCCTGCTCCTGTACTAACCCTAGGCTCAAAACCCTAAACTGACCTATATCCCCTAAGCTAGATTTTCCTAAATTACAAACCCGTAATCCGGAACCCTAGTTTTTTATAGACTCTAGTAAACTGCCAGTAATCTGTAACCTTAGTTTTTTATAGACTCTAATAAACTGCCAGTTAAAAACCTTAACTAGATTTCCAAGTATTTTACAGACACTAGAAACTGATAAATGGTTTACAAAAGAAATTGAATTACAAAACAAATTTAAATTAAAACAAGCCCTAATTTTTTAAAACCCTAGAGATAAAACAAGGGTTATCCTCTTTGAAGAACATGGTCGGTCCATTCTCCATTGTGTGTGCATCATCTTTTATCAGCCCGATCTCTTCCTTTCTGGAATTAAAAATGGCGGCTCTAAGAATTAGGGTTTCTCCACGTTTGCTCGAAATCGTATCGCAGCTTCTAAAGGAAATTTGCCTCTGACGGCTTTTGTCTGCTGATGCTATCTTGCTCACGATTTAGGGCTTCATCGAAACAACTGTGAATAATCTAGTTTGATTCTTTGAATTTCTTCTTTATATTTTTGTTGCTTGTTTCGATAACTTTAGCCTGTGATGAAGTGGGTGTCAAATAGGATTATAAATCCATAAATCTCTCTGATTTCGAAATATGGGTTGATTGATTTTTTTTTAATCGTATCGACAACGATTTCTCTGCTTTAAAAAGTTTGCTTTAATCTTGTGATGAATCCAGACTCTATTTTGGGCCTCAATGAATCTTGACATTATTTGTTGCCTTTAATTTCCTTGCGTGATTGTTTCTGGAATCAAACAGAGTTGAATTTGAGGCCCCGCTTATATCATTTCTGGAAAAAAAAAATTGTGGCCGTTTGAAAAAAAAATCCTTGATTTATTTGTGGAAACATTTTGAAAACACTCTTACCGAAAATGGATTTGCCCAATCTGTTTTGGTCGAATTTGCTCCATTATGTATTTTGGAAATCATTTGAAACATGATTAAAATCGAACCATATTTCAGTTTGCATTTATAATACAATTCTGGATCCATGCAATCCTAAAACTGCTCCTATGCGATATATGAACATTTCTGGAAACATTTCTTCCTATTAAAATGTTGATTGAGTTTTGCCAAAATACTTTCACAAATCTGGAAACACTTGCATGCTTTAATTTTTGGAATTAACTAACCATGCCCGAATTTTTACACAACTGATCTGGCATATCTTCAAACTATATGCTTCCTTGTGTATGTCTTTTGAACTACTGTAGTACACACACACACACAGATATATATATATATATATATATATATATATATATGTTTTCAGCTGTCATGTTGCACTACTCCCTTGCTTTTCTCTGATCATTGTATTAATGAGTTGTGTATGGCCACTGAAACTGAACATGTACATATATGTTGCCATGAATTTTGTACTTGAGCTTTACCATGCTGAACCCAGATTTAAAATCTTCATTGCTTCTTGATATAAGCACTTTCTCTCGCTTGATGTATTGTGTTCTCCCATGCTGATTTTCCATGTGTATCTTCATGCTGTGCACTTCATGTTTGTGTACCCATTTGATAAGTTGCTTGTTCATCCTAATGTTGACATTGACATGCTGAATTGAGTTTGCACTTGTACATGCCATTTGCTTTAAGAATCGACCTTGTATATTTGGCATGTGTACTGATCTCATATTTGCTCCATCCATTTGTTCGACTACTTGCTGCATTAACCAGAACTGTTTTGATGCACTTGATCATTCATGTGTCCACTCTCATGCTATCTTTGATGCACCACTATACATCCGTGAATGCTTGATCATTATATATATATATATGCCATACATATATTTTTCAGTTCAAACTGCTTGCTTATGACATTGTGCTCGGCCCCTTGTACACTTATATACATATATGAATTGTCACCATGTTTTGCTGTTTATTTTGGGCTGCTCCATGAAAAAATGAACACTTTTCCTGTCTTGGCATACTTGTTCCATTCTTGTAGCTGTTGCCATCACTTGCCCTGTTACACTGCCTTTTACCACTATGCCTTTGCTATTGCATTGCTGCCATGTATAACCTATTTTTGCCTGTTCTGAAATGCAATCTATTTGCATTTTGGCTCGTACCACTGATGTATTCATGTCTCGGCCATGTTTGAAAACACGTGTACTTGTTGCACTGAGTTGAGATGGTCCAAGTGGCTACTCCTTAGTTGCACACTGGATTGGCGAGGCAGTGCACACGTGTGTATATATATATATATATATATATATATATATATACACACATGTGTGTATATGCAGCCATCCAGAATATTTTTCTGTCCCTGCACCGTATATACATACTGTCTACCTTGTGGTATTTACAATGTATCACTGTGAATATCACATGTTGTCTAGACATAGTCGGATGGATATGAAAATCAGGTCGGGTCAGAAAAATGATGAGAAACACTCCGAAATTTTGGGGCAAATAAAATTTTAAAATAAAAATTATACACGCTAGAATTTAGAATATTATTTCTTTTCCAGATACTGTGTGTGCTTCTGTATGTGACAGGTATGAAGACTGGATAGACTAAAGGACGATGTGAAGACACAAGATTGAAGACAAAGACAATATGAAGCACGTGTCAATGTATCAGTGTCAATGTGAAGCGACCCGAACTTCCCCGTGAAGGAAAGCCCGGATTGAATTAAGGACAAGACGAATCGGAACACAAACAAAAGAACATTTCATTGCTTATTACAACAATTTCATCAGAATACAAGAATATATAGAGTATGAATAAATACAACACATTTACTAAATATCAGAGATATACAAATTACAATGCAGTGGAAACTAATACAAACTATAACTGAAAGGAATATACGGATACATAGCTTTCCGAATATCATTCCAGCTGTAAACCAGGATCCTATGAATATACATCTGTAAAACCAAAACTACTAGCAGCCCGTACGGAAAATAGGGGCAACCCGAGTTTAGGTTAAAAAAATAAAATCCAGGTCAGTCATGTGACTTGTGTGAGAACTAAAATAGTTATTTAAATCTTTACTTTAAATCAGATATATCAAGGGACCACGCCGTATAACACGGAACGGGTTTCCTCCCAAGAATACCAGTGCATATAACAAAACAGCGCAATGCTTTTTGAAAAAATGAGGCTATTATAAGACCCAGTTCCCATGACACAATGCAATGCAAACTGGAGGATAGGGTTTTCCCTTATAATAGCAAAACATGCTTGGTACGTTAAAACAAATCATTTGATACTATCATAAGTGCATAGTGTATAAAACAACTTCAAATATAAATGTATCAATCCTTGGCGGCATGGGTACCACATATCATGTCGCCAATACTAGGCTCTACAATCAAAACCGCAATTGTCACGTATTGGAAGTTGGATTTCCATCTGTGAACCAAGGCAAGGGATCGTCCTTACCGCTTCAAGACAATCTAGCCTACCATGTCTCAGGAACAGCCGCAACTGCACCTTGGATCTTCAGAGTCGGTCCACTCGATGTGGATTAAAATGCCTGAACCATGCGTTTCCCCGCCCTATGGGGCGTAAACTGGTCATACCCCGACCAGACCATCGGTCCCAGATCGACCGATATAACTGAGGCGCCTCGTTATCCATCATCCAAATAAGTAAAATGCCAGGGCAAGTAAAACGCTGACACCACTCCTAGCTAGAAAGAAACGCATGTCCTCCTTGTAGTCCTCTCCCGTTTCTGGTTCACACCGGGCTGTGAGGCTCGCGAATTAACATTACAAAAGCTACGCTATATTAAAGCCATGCTTTGATCATCAACCACAAGACTCTGCTTTTCAATAGAAGCCTTGATCATTTGCATCTCAGCATGCCACACGGGCAATTCACGCAATACAACCAATGTCTATCAATCACACAGAATGAAATCCGGTGTCAGACACACATCCATTTACAAGTTCATTCTGGGTCTGAACGAAACCGGAGGCACCTTATACCTCCCCCATATGTCCAATACATGGGAGAGGCCCTCGCATATCCGGTCGATCTCCAAGTACGTCTGGACGATCACCACTTATTACCTTGCCTTGGGTGTACATCCCAATCAAGACATCAGTAATCATCCAAACGATGTGAAGACCTCCGGTCTTCAACCACCGTCTTCATCCTCGACACAACGTCGAATCAGTTATTCAAAATGGGATAAACCCGGTCTTTCTGAATAACTCGCGTATATAATAAAAAAGTGCTATAAAAACACAACATACGCCTCATTCCAATCCAGAATATTCCTTTATTCAAATATTCTTATACTTCGGGAAAGGTTTCCATTAATTTTATCAAAGATAAATTCTTTAAATTTATTCTTTAATCTTCCGTTGGATATCAGTTCAATCTAATTAAAGACGCATTAAAACTCCACTTGGTTTTAATCTTCCCAAAAATCAATATTAACGATTGTTTAACTTGGGAAATCATATCCTGCCTTTAACTGGGTTAAAGAACCAATGTCTTTTAAAACACGGTTCCCGATAAACCCAAAATCACATTCCATTCCATCATCTTTTAACCGTAAATTAGCAAGTGAAAAATTCCCTAAGTATTAACCCCGAAGGCCAAAACCAACATCAGATCAATACCCAGGAAACCATTCGACTTAACTAATCTCCAGTAGTTTCTGATTTTCTTAAATCCATTAGGTCTAAGAACAGTATTATTAAAGATACCATTCACGACAACCCAAAATCTTATTCCTGTCTTTAACTGGGTTAAAGAACCTATGTCCTTTAAAACACGGTTCACGATAAACCCAAAATCACCTTCCATTCCATCAGCCTTTAACCGTAAATTAGCAAGTGAACAATTCCCTAAGTATTAACCCCGGAGGATGAAACCAACATCAAATCAATACCCACGAAGCCATTCAACTTAACTAATCTCCAGTTAGTTTCTGATTTTCATAACTCCTTTGGGTCTAAGAACAGTATTATTAAAGATACCATTCACGACAACCCAAAATCTTATTTCTGTCTTTAACTGGGTTATAGAACCAATGTCCTTTAAAACACGGTTCACGATAAACCCAAAATCTTATTCTATTGTTAATCGGGTTAAAGAACAAGTGTTATTTGAAACACCATTCATGATAAACCCAAAGACCAATTTCAATCCAATTCCAATTAAATATTAATTAATTGGTATACTTCATTATATCTAAATAAAAAATTTAATCTTTTCTCAACTAGGTTCAAGAACAGTGTTAATGAAGACACCATTCACGACAAACCCAAAATCACATTTGATATTAAATACAAGGCTCTAAATGGAAAATATATCGGCTTATATTCAATATCAAATTCTGGAATCAACAAATACTGTATTGGAATAACGATATATATATATCTTCCGAATTCCTCCACAATATCCGTATAATCACGGAATCCAATATCAAAATATTCCGAAGATAATTTCGATTCAAATCCATTCCGATTCATATATTGGAAATTCTGGTTATTTTTAAAACCATTTCAAATCCAATTTAATTATTTTAAAAATAATTGGATCATAATTCTAGTTCAAAACTAGTTCATTTCAATAAAAATGTATTTTTATCTTTTTAAATATGGAATTTTTCATCCCAATTCTTTCCAAATCATTTAATATGATTTTACACGAACTACTGATATTTTTAATAATTTTATCAAGGCCCGTACAGTCGATTTTCATAAACGGCCATCGAACTGCACTTACAGCAACCTTTTCAAAATTTGATTTGGAAATAATTACAAATCCAACTATTAGATTTCTAATTTCTTGTATTCATTAGAAAGACCTTTTCGATACGAACCTAACGGTTCCAGTTTTTGGAGAATCCGACGGTCGGATCTCCCGTAATGTCCATTCGAAGTCAATGGTAGAAATTCGCAAACTACCGCAGCGCGTCGTATTCTATTCAGGCCATTATACTATATACATAATATATATAATATATATTTCATCGATTTCCATTTAAAACATATTTTATAAATCGTTTTAAATTCATTTTCAAAACGATTTCAACTTCATATTCAATTTCTAATCAAAATTGAATATTCCATATCATCGATATGTAAATGATAGTATTTTCAAAACATTAGATTTTGAAATCAATTCCTTTTCGATATTCGTTATAAAAATGAATAAAATCGATATAAATATCGTTCCCGTCAAAATGGCGTTAATCAAATCAACACGACTTTATATATTTAAATATATTCTTGTCCATCCCAAATCGGACATCAAAATCAGATTTTGATCTTTTATTGAATATTATTTTCAAATATTCGTTATTTTAAAATAATCGTTATTTTAAAATATTTATTCCTTTCTGAACGGGAATCAGACACAGTCAATTACCATATAATGTGATTATATGGATTTCATACACACATGTATACAACAACAATCAAACACAGTCAACCATCATCCAGAGTGCATTCTATACTACATAAGCATCAAATATAAATATTTAACGCTTACAACAGCTTGTCAAACAATCGATCGACATACAGCTAATTATAGGGATAAGTGTTTGTCCTATATCATCCCAATACCCGTGTAGGGTTTCAATCAACAAATACAGATTTATTTATGTAGTTGGGCGATGTGTAAAATTTATCGTCCCAATCAATATCAGTCAAATGTATGTACATAAACAAATCATCCGATTTGTTTATAAATATTTATTTTATTCATATACGTTAAAAATTATATTTTTAACTATAAAATATTTTACTTCATTCCACATCACACAATCAATTTTCACAACACAATCAAACAAACAAACAAGTCGTCCATGGTCTGTGGACGATGGGTGCCCGGTGCTGCTAAGCACCATCTGCATCCTAGTATATATTTTAACTAGAAAATAAAATAAAAGTGAGAAGTTCTCACCTTTGGCTCCACTCTGCCAGTCTTTCTTTCTGAACCGTTTGGATTTGTTCGAAATCCCAATACGTCTTTTTCATGCTGTTCATATATAAAAATCATATTTTTATCGCTTCATTCCAATAAATAAAAATCATTTTTTTATTTCTACTTCATATATTTTTAAAATGCTTCTTTCCATATAAAAATTATATTTTTATATTCCTACCTCCTATATAAAGACCAAATTTTTATTTCGCTTCATATATAATAAAAATCGAATTTTTATGAATCAGTTTTCTATACAAAAATCGTATTTTTATATTGCTATATATATATATAATAAAATTCATACTTCCATTTGGCTATTATATAAATAAAAATCAAATTTTTACTTCAATAGTTATACATATAAAAATATTTATTTCAAAGTTATTCATATAGAAATCGTATTTTTTTATTTTCATAAATGCATATAAAAGAAAAAAAATCACTTCTTTATTGTTTTAAAAATCTAACTTCTTACTTATAAAAATCCTAATCTTTTTACTTATAAAAATACTAACTTTTTACTCATAAAAATATATAAAACTGAAAAGAAAATTAAATAATAAATAAAATAAAATAAAATAAAGAACTCACTTTTCTACTTCGTTGAGATTGGATTTTAGAAGGAGAGGGGGGCCCACTGTTGGAGAGGGCGCGGAGCACTTGGAGGCGGTGGCGGGGTGTTGAAGGGTGCGGCGTTAGGGAGTTAGCAACGCGGTGGATGTCGCAGTCAGGAAGGGGGCTTGCGATTTTTTGGGTTTCAGGGGACTTGAGCGTCGAACGGAGGGAAGTGGAGGAGAGGGCGGTTTGGGGGGGCGCCATTCGGAGGAGGCGACGCTCGTGGGGAGGGCCAGCGCAGCGGTCCGCTGCGCGATGGAAGCGTGGTCTTCCCCTTTTCGTTTTTTTATTTGTTTGAATCAACGGGTGGAAGGAGAGAGGGTAATAAAGAGAAGGGCATATAATAATTTATATATTATATTATTTTAAATTTTTCCAAAGAAAAAGTCACTTTCTAATTTAAACTCCGATTCGAACCCGTCGACTGTCACCCCTAGCTAATTACCCCCACTCCGAACGCACTGGGATATGTCCCGTAACCCAATTCGTCTTTTATGACTATTTTTCATTGAATTTGAAATATAAATCATTATATTGAATTTTAAACGTACATTTCTATTTACTGGAGTCACATATGAACTCTAAAAATTCCCGAAAAATATTTTCTAGCTTTGTATTGACGATACGGTTCTAACAAAACTAATTTCATTAAATTTGGAGACCGTTTGAAAAATGTCCATTTTCTGGTTGATCCAAATTGATTGAAACTGTCAAAACAAGTTTTACTTCGCCACGCTCACATATCGATTTAGAAAATTATGATTTTTGGAATCTAGCAATAACTTGACATCCCGGATCCAACAAAAGTGGTTTCATCGAAAATGGAGACAGTTAGCAAAATTTCCATTTTTAAGGGCTATATTTCCCATAGCGACTATTCTAAATTTTCAACTCAACATAACTTTTCATTCCTGCTATTAAATTTCAATTTTTCGGATTCGTTGGAAAGATATTTTCAAATAGATTCTAATATTTTTGGTTTTGCTAAAATTCGGTTTATTTTGAATCCTGTACATCCATTTGAAATTTGAAATCGAATTTTCAAACTATCGCGCCATTTTCAATTCCTTTTATAATTAAAAATAAATATTTATATTCTAACGCCAATTCAAATAACTATATGCAATCTAATTCTATTAAAAATAAATTCCCTGTCGTTATTATTTAAAATAAACCATTTTAAATATTCAAAATTCACTAAAATTGCCAAGATAAATTTTTTAAATTGGTTTGGGTTTTCCAGGTTGTTACACAATGTGTCTGTAAATTGAAATGTAAACTGAGTGATTGTATATATATATATATATATATATGTGTGTGTGTGTGTGTGTGTGATCTGTATAGACAGAGTGTTACAGTGAGGAGCGTTGTAACAACATAATTGTACTAATATTTGTATTAAACAAATTTGTTTGAAATAAAATATTATTTTATTGCGTTCAAACGAGTTTTTCTATCGTATTCAGTTTATATACAAGTACAATTTCATGTGAAGTGTTTAAATAGTGGGGTTATAAATAGTTGTACTGTCTGAATGTTTGAAGTATAATATTCAATTTAAATAAAATATTGTATGAATATATGAATGTATGTACAGTCATATTTTATTTAAATATAAATATTATAATCCTACCTGTGATAAATATAAGAAACAGTACAATAACAAACACATCTATAATAATATATTTGGTTGTTATCATCAAACAAAAATCATATAATTGTGTATACAACTGCGTTATATACAACAGAATGAATATAAGTTTTTGAATTACAATTCATATATATCTTAAGATAAAAATGTTATTGATCAAGGTCTGAGAGGTAATTAAAATATCCCAAATTGAACGACTTCAGGATTATCTAAGGATGATATTGGTTGTAATAGTAAAGGTGTTCGAAGAGATTTATTATGAGAATAATAATGAAATGTTATTTGAAGGAATTGAGGATAAGTATAATGATTTCAAAATAAAGGAAATAAAAGGATTTGAGGAAATATGTATCGATATTTCCAGAGTAACGGAAATAAAAAAGGTTTGAGAATATTTGTATATTTAATTAAGAAGTGAATACTATGTTAAAAGATTTAGAAGTTTGATTACCCATTTATTTAATATTTTTAATAAAAAAAGGCCAACTGACGCTGTGTACTCAACCAGTAAAATCCATTTCATTTTTTTATTTGATAGTTAAATAACCGTGTAACGGCTCATATTTTGGCAGTCGAATATTTAATTTAATTTATTATTTTAAATAGTATATTAGGAATATTAATGGATTTTAATATTTAATTCGTTATTGAAACAAAGTTTTAACATTATATATTTATATAATTTTAAATCTAGCTCGAAATGGCGCGGCAGTTCGTAAAATGGAGTTTTGAACTTCAATTGGATATACAAGATCTGTAACAATTGGGAATTTCACTCGATCCGAATCGATCGCTAAACCGACCAAGACCGTTCGAAACCCCTGATTGTTTTGAGGACAAGCCACATCATGACGCAAACAGAAGAACATTTCATTGTTTATTACAACAATTCCATCAGAATACAAGAATATACGGAGTAAGAATAAATATTACACATCATAAAATGTCAGAGATTACAAAAGATTACATAGCAGCGAAAAATAATACAAAACACAACTAAAAGAGATAAATGGATACAGAGCTTTCCGAATATCATTCCAGCTGTAAACCAGGATGCTATGAATATAAATCTGCAAAACCAAAACTACTACCTGCCTGTGTCGAAAATATGGGCACCCAGAGTTTAGGTTAAAACAATAAACTCCAGATCAGTCATGTGACTGGTGTGAGAACTAAAACAGTTATTTAAACTTTACTTTAAATCAGATATATCAAGGGACCATGCTGTATAACACGGAACGGGTTTCCTCCCAAGAATACCAGTGCATACAACAAAACAGCGCAACGCTTTTTGGAAAAATGAAGCTATTATAAGACCCAGGTCCTATCACATAATGCAACACAAGTCGGAGGATAGGGTTTTTCTTTTATAATAGCCAAACATGCTT
Organism: Allium sativum; assembly: GCA_030737875.1. NCBI lineage: Eukaryota > Viridiplantae > Streptophyta > Magnoliopsida > Asparagales > Amaryllidaceae > Allium > Allium sativum. Next base: position 197,306,061 of record CM060925.1, on the reverse strand, counting down.
GGTACGTTTAAAACAAATCATTTGATACTATTACAAGTGCATAGTGTATAAAACAACTTCAAATTTAAATGTATCAACCCTAGACGGCATCGGTACCATATATCATGTCGCCAATACTGGGCTCTACAATCAAAACCGCAAATGTCACGTATCGGAAGTTGGATTTCCATCTGTGAACCGAGGCAAGGGATCGCCCTAACCGAATTCGACACAATCTAGCCTACCATGTCTCAGGCAAGCGCGTAGGCAAGCCTTGGATCGTCAGGGTCGGTCCCCTCGATGTGGATTAAACTTAAACCCTGAGCACTATGTTTCCCCTCCATATGGGGCGTAAATAGGCCAAATGACTCAATCGGCTCCACTTAGTCACCGTTATATCCGAGGCGCCTCGCAATCCAACAACCACATAGGTAAAAATTGTAACAACCCGTAAAATCTGAACCAATTTAGAATTTTAAATTGGCTATTTAATGGATTTTAAATATTTAAAATAATATTTTAAATAATAATGACGAAAAGTAAGTTTGAATCGATGTTTGAAAATGAATATAATTATTTCTAATTTTAAACAAGGCCTGAAATGGTGCGGTAGTTTCAAAAATTAAATTCAAACTTTGACTGACTGTACTGGGTGCAAAATAAAACGGATTTTAGTGAAACCAAAAATATTTAAATCTGTTAGCGAATATCTTTCTAACGAATCTGAAAAATCGAAGTTCCGTAGCGGGAAGCAAAAGTTATGGCCAAATGAATTTTCAGAAAGGTCGCTATAGAGTTTATATAGCCCGTGAAAATGGCTATTTTGCAAACGACCTCAGAATTCGACGAAACCACTTTTGTTGGATCTGGGATGTCAAATTAATTCTAGGTTTCAAATTTCATAATTTTTGAAGCTAGTATGTGAGTGTGGCAAAAGAAAATGGTTTGGTCGGTTTCTATTTAATTGGATCGACCAGAAAAGGACCATTTTTCAAACAGTCCCAGAATTCGACGAAACTAGTTTTGTTGGGACCATATCATCAAAATATAGCCAGATTTATTTTTCGGGAATTTTTAGAATCAGTATGTGGCCCGGCAAATTTAAATGTATGTTCAAATCGAATATTGAATGTTTTATATTTTAATTTAAAGAGAAACTGACTGAAACAGTCGAATAGGCCTACGAAACATGTCCCATTGTGTTCGGAATGGGGGTATTTAGCTAGGGACGATAGTCATTGGGTTTGGATTGGTGTTAATATGTGAAGAGGGGTATTTTTGAGATTTTAAAATATATAAATATAAAAAAATTCCTATTAGTCAACACGCATTCTCTCTCCTCGATAAAAACCGCTCCCCCGCTTCGATCGACGGCGGCTGCTTCTTCTTCCTTCTCTCCTCCTTTTCTCTTAAACCTCTCAACGAAATCAGGTGCTTCTTTGGAGGATTTTGAAGATCTTTCCTTGAGCTTCAAATCCATAGCAACCTCGACCTCCCCCGTGTGTTATTTCGTCGGATTCATTGCCTCCAACCTTTGTCGTTTTGAGCCTGATTCCGCCGCCCAGAGAGCACCGAGTTCGACCTCCTTCCTGGCGCACATACGCCTCTCCAAGCAATTCGACGTGGTGTATTCTGATCGGGACATCGTTCTACGGATTGGGATTAAAATCAAAACCTAGTTTTGAATAGTTTTAGAGAGGTAACGGTTTAAATTATATTAAACTATTTAATGGCACTTTAAAGCTCTACGGTTTTTGATTTCACTGAAAAAATCATATCTTTCTCGTTTGTTGACGAAATTCAGTGAAACAAGAGACAGTGGACTCGTGTGGACGTCTTCTACATTCTAGAAGAGACCGGATATTTTTCTGAGCCTTCTGCTATTTTTGATGGAGTGGAACCCAATGTGAGATTTCTGAATTATAAACGATATGGAAATGACGATGTATAAATTATATATTCGAAGTATGAGTTATATAAGCGTTGTACACCTTATGTATAAGCATTGTATAAGTTGTATGTTCGATGTATAAGTTATATATGCATTGTAAAAATTATATATGCGTTGAAAGTGAAGTGAAATATACTTATATAAATATATATATGCCCCTCGTCCACAAACCATGGACGATATTTATTGGTTGTGATTGCTGTGAAAATTAGTTGATAGCGAATGGTTGATTATAATTGTTTGTAGTTGAAATTGATTGATTGTGGTTGAAAAATACCCGTTTGTGGTTGAGAATTATTTGGTTGAAACCACATGGATTAGTTTGTGGAAAAGAAAATAAACATGTCGCCTGCGTGCGAACTAGATGCATGAAATCCCCATTGTCAAAAGCTGCGAGGCTTTAAGGTAGAGCGAGGAGCCGTACTAGGGACAGTCCCGGTTTTAACTACCCTGCTGTTATGCTGCCGAAATTTTCAATAATATTCATGTGTTAGAATTATTTTCATGTGTTGAAGCTATATTCGTGTGTTGAATAGAAATTCATGTGTTGAATAGAAATTCATGTGTTGAACGACATTTATGTTTTGAAATAAATTGTTTTATAATAAAAATCCTATTTTTATCATCTATATGAACTATATAAAATAGTCATGTTTTGAAATAAATTGTTTTATAATAAAAATCCTATTTTTATCATCTATATGAACTATATAAAATAGTCGTGTTTTGAAATAAATTGTTTTATAATAAAAATCCTATTTTTATCATCTATATGAACTATATAAAATAGTCATGTTTTGAAAGAAATTGTTTTATAATAAAAATCATATTTTTATCATCTATATGAACTATATAAAATAGTCGTGTTTTGAAATAAATTGTTTTACAATAAAAATCACATTTTTATTATATACATGAAGTGTTAAAAATAGTGAAGTGTTGAAATAAATGTCTGTTGGAAAAAAATACCATTTTTATCAAATGTATGGAAAGAATATGGTTTTGAAATCGAAGAATAGAATATATTTATATATATACATATATATAAATATAATTAAAATAAATCGAATAACGAAGCTGCAGTTCGTGTTTTGAAACCGTGATTTCAAACGAATAGTGCGGGAGATCCGGCCGTCGGATTCTCCCGAGACTGAAACCGTTAGGTTCGCTTTGGAAATGTCTTTCCAATGACACCAACTTTGTAAAGATCCAACGGTTAGATTGTCTGGAATGTTTAATTCAAATCGAAAGAAAAACAGCGCCAGTATCGATTATATATATATATAAATATAATTAAATTAAATCAAATAACAACGCTGCAGTTCGTATTTAGAAATCGAAACTCCAAACGAGTGTACCGGGAGATCCGACCGTCGGATTTTCTCAAAACTGAAACAGTTGGATTCGTTTCGAAAAGATCTTTCTAATGATATAAAATTTGTGAAGATCCAACGGCTAGATTCTCATATACGTGTAAATCAAATCTGAAGAAAAATAGCGCCACGGCCGCGTTATGGCCTAAAGCGTCGTTTGAATGAAATGGCTATTTTTAAAATAAATAAAAATAGCGACAAATCGTGATAAAATATTATAAATGATATAGAATGGAAATAAACCAATTTTACCTGGTTTGCTTGAAATTTGATGGTTAACTGTGTTTCACATGAAAATTATACTAAAGAATTTATCTTTGATAAAAATAATGGGAACCTTTCCCTAAGAATGCGAAATTTAGAAACTAGCTGGAGGTTAGCTTAGTCGAATGGTTTCCTGGGGTTTGATCTGATGTTGGTTTCGGCCTTCGGGGTTAATACTTGGGAAATCGTTCTCTTACTAATTTACGGTTAGTGACTGATGAATTGGAATGAGGCGTATGTTGCGTTTGTGTAGCACTTGTTTATTATATACGCGAGTTGCTCAGAAAGACCGGGTTTATCCCATTTTGAATAACTGAATCGACGATAAGAAGTCGATGATTGTAATAACCCGGAAATTCTGAGCCAGTTTAAAATTTTTGTTTGGCAACTTCGACGAATTTTGCAGATTTAAAATAGATTATTTTAAATAATATCGACGAGAAATTTAATTTGAATATATTTAGAACGTATATATTATATACGCCGTCGTTAGAATATAAATATTTATTTTAAATTTTAAAAGGAATTGAAAATGGCGCGGTAGTTCGATAATTCGATTTCAAACTTCAATTGAATGTACCAGGTGCAAAACAATCCGGATTTTAGTGAAACCAAAAATAATGGAATCTAATTGAGAATATCTTTCCAACGAATCCGAAAAATCGAAATTTCATAGCGGGGATCAAAAGATATATCCAGTTGAAAATTCTGAATTGTCGCTATGGAATTCAGGCCGTTAAAAATGGAAATTTTGCAAACGACCTCGGATTTCGACGAAACCACTTTTGTTGGATCCGCGATGTCAAATTATTGCTATATTCCAAATTTCATAATTGTTCGAATCAATATGAGAGTGTGGCGCATTTAAACGCGTTTGACCAGTTTTAGTTGAATTTAATCGACTGGAAAATGGCCATTTTTCAAACGGTCTAAGAATTCGACGAAATTAGTTTTGTTAGGACTGTATTGTCAATACGAAGCTAGAAATAATTTTCCGGGAATTTATAAAGTTAGTGTGTGGCCCCGGTAAATTGAAATGTGCGTTCAAATTCAATATACATTGATTTATATTTTAATTTGAATGGAAACTGATCGTAACAGCTGAACTGGCTTACGATACATATCCCATTGTGTTCAGAATGGGGGTAATTAGCTAGGGGCGACAGTCGTTGGGCTTGATTTGGCGTCCGAACGAAAAAGTTACTTTATGCAAATTAATTAATATAATTATATATTTAAATATATATTCCCTCACCGTTCTCTCTCATGCCTCAGTCAACCCTTATCCCCATTCACCATTCAAATTAAAAATCGAATAAAGGAAAAAAAAACGAACGAAATCGATCGAGTTCCTCTCCATCCCGCCGGCCTCCATCCACCCCACCGCCGACGGTCGTGCCATCCCACCCCCAAGCCGCCTGACCTCAACTCGAGACCCCCCCACCAAAGCACCGGAAACCGCGAGCCCCAAAAGCTGCGTCGCCCCCTTCCTCCGTCACTCCATCGCTTCCCCTCCCCGTCCAAGACCACCGCGTGCCAGTGAACCACTCCCCCCTTACGCAGCCCTCCTATGAAAAGAAATCGTTCACATCACAGTGAGATTTTTTATTTTATAAATTATTGTTTTAAAATCAGTCTTTTTCTATGAAGCTTTATAAAAAAAAGAGATTTCAGTTTTATTAAATAAAAAGGTTTGTTTTTTTAGGGAGAAAATATAAATTTTATATAAGGAAAGATATAGTTTTTTTATATATATACGAAGAAAATATAGATTTCTATGCGAAGAAAGTTTAGATTTTTAGAATGTAAAGATACGATTTTTATCGTACAAAGTTATAAATTTTATCGAAGAAATGAAATGGGTTTTATTAATGAAGTGATTTTTATGTTATGAGAAACCATGATTTTTATTAGTTGAGTAGTGATATAAAAATATAATTTTTATCATAGTAAGAAGTTAAAAATATAATTTTTATCATAGTAAGAAGTTAAAAATATAATTTTTATCATAGTAAGAAGTTAAAAATATGATTTTTATATACTAGATAATATAAAAATATGATTTTTATATACTAGAGAATATAACAATGTGATTTTTATATATGTAGTGAATACGGGCGACGAAAGTGACAAAAGGCGAGCGGCGAAGATTTCTACTAATGAAGTGTCGTGGAGTTGGGATAGCTATTGGTGAGAATTTCTCACTCTTCAATCTCTTTTTCTAGTTATATATATATACATATATATATACTAGGATGCAGACGGTGCTTAGTAGCACCTGACACCCGTCATCCACAGACCATGGATGGCTTGTTTGTTTGATTGATGTGTTGTGAAATTTGTTTGTGTTGTTGATGTGAAATTGATAATATTAATTAATGTGTTGAAAGGAAATAAAATATTTATATAGTTAAAAATATTTTATCGTTAAAAATATAAATTTTAACGTGAAAGTGAATAAATAAATATTTATAAACAAATCGGCCGATTTGTTTATATACACTGATTTGACTGATATTGATTGGGATAATAAATTTTACACATCACCCAACTGCACAAATAAAAATCTGTGTTTGTTGATTTGAAATCCCACACGGGTGTTGGGATAAAATACGGCATACACTAATCCCAATAATTAGTTGTATGTCGATCGATTGATTGACAGACTGTTATAAGCATTAAATATCTATATTTGATACTTATACAGCGTAGTGCACTTTGGATGATGGTTGATTATTTATCGTTGCTATTATATACATGTGTTGTATGGAATCCATATAATTATCTTTATATGGTAATTGATTGGGCCTCATTCCAATCGGGAAAATAAAGAATATTATAAAATAAAGGTTCATGTGTTGACAGTACTCATCCGTTGAGATTAGTCATGTGTGGAACGAAATATTTTAACAAAAAATTTACATCTTTATATTATAAAATAAAGGTTCATGTGTTGATGGTACTCATCCGTTGAGATTAGTCATGTGTTGAACGAAATATTTTAACAATAAATTTACATCTTTATATTATAAAATAAAGGTTCATGTGTTGACAGTACTCATCCGTTGAGATTAGTCATGTGTTGAACGAAATATTTTAATAATAAAATTTACATCTTTATCATATATAAAATTAGAAACTAACTGGAAAATTGATGAGATGAGTGGTCTCCTGGATATTGATCTGATGTTGGTTTCGGCCTTCTGTAACGACCCAGAAAATCTCAACCAATTTAAAAATTTTAAATTGGCTAAAATAATGGATTTTAAATATTTAAAATAAATATTTTAAATAATGTCAATGAAAAGTGAGTTTGAATCGACAATTGAAAACGAATATAACTAATTATAATTATAAACAAGGTCTGAAAAGGGGCTGTAGTTTCAAAAATTGAATTCAAACTTTGTCGGACTGTACCGGGTGCAAAACAAAACAGATTTTAGCAAAACCAAAAATATTTAAATCTGTTAGTGAATACCTTTCTAACGAATCTGAAAAATCAAATTTTCATAATGGAAAGCAAAAGTTATGGCCAAATGAATTTTCAGAAAGGTCGCTATGGAATTTATATAGCCCGTGAAATTGGCCATTTTGCATACGACCTCGGAATTTGACGAAACCACTTTTGTTGGATCCGGGAAGTGAAGTTATTGCTAGGTTTCAAATTTCATAATTTTTGAAGCTAGTATGTGGGCGTGGCAAAGGAAAATGTGTTTTGGTCAATTATAGTTAAATTGGATCAACCAGAAATGGGCCTTTTTGCAAACTGTAACAACCCGAAAATCTGGGCCAGTTTAAAAATTTTATTTTGGCAATTTTAGCAAGTTCTGATTATTTAAAATGAATTATTTTAGATATTATCGACGAGAAATTTATTTTGAATATAATTCGAACGTATATATTATATACGTCGTCGTTAGAATATATATAATTATATAAAATTATAAAACGAATTGAAAATGGCGCGGTAGTTCGATAATTCGACTTCAAACTTCAATTGAATGTACCGGGTGCAAAACAATCCGGATTTTAGCGAAACCAAAAATAATAGGATCTAATTGGGAATATCTTTCCAACGAATCCGAGAAATCGAAATTTCATAGCGGGAATCAAAAGATATGTCCAGTTGAAAATTCTAAATAGTCGCTATGGAATTCAGACCCTTAAAAATGGGAATTTTGCAAACGACCTCGGATTTCGACGAAACCACTTTTGTTGGAACCGGAATGTCAAATTATTGCTAGATTCCAATTTTCATAATTTTCTGAATTAATATGTGAGCGTGGCGCAGTTAAACGCGTTTGGCCAGTTTCAGTTGATTTTAATCGACTGGAAAATGGCCATTTTTCCAACGGTCTCAGAATTCGACGAAACTAGTTTTATTAGGACCGTATCGTCAATTCGAAGATAGAAAATATTTTTTTGTAATTTTTCGGGTTAGTATGTGACCTCAGTAAATTGAGATGCGCGTTCAAATTCAATATATAGAGTTATATGTTGATTTTGACGGAAACTGATCGAAATGATCGAATCAGCTGGCGATACATATCCCATTGTGTTCGGAATGGGGGTAATACGCTAGGGACGACAGTCGGTGGGTTTGATTTCGAGTTCGAAATGATAAGTTACTTTTTGGGATTTAAAAGAATATAAAATATATTTTTTTCTTTCTTCTATACCTCTCTCAGCCGTTTACTTTTCAAAAGGAAAAAAAAACCCTAAATTGCTCGACCTCGCGCCTCCAAGGCACGCTCGCCGCGCCGTGCCGCCGTCCAGGCGAGGGCATCGCCTCCCCTCCATTCGCACTCCCTTCTTCTCCCCGCGCCTCCCTCCCTTCTACCTACCACCGACGAGATAACCCCAAATCCCGCCGCTCTGCCAAATCGCACCACCTCGATACAGCACCTCCACCGACCTCCGCACCCTCCCCTAGCCTCCACCCACCTCTCACAGACCCCGGCGCCCCCCATGTACCACTGCAGCCGCCCTCTCCTCCTCCGCCATTCTGAAAACCCCCCAAACCCGACGAGAACAATGGCGGTGGGGCCCTCCAGCGCGTACTCAGCACCCACTTGCCTCCGTGCCGACCACCGGGCCGCGACGAACCTCCTCCGACGAAAATAGTAAGTTTTTATGTTTTGTTTATTTATAGCAATAGGATTTTTATATATTGAATAGCATAGTAAAAAATCGATTTTTATATATTGAATAGCATAGTAAAAATTTGATTTTTATATATTGAATAGCGAAGTAAAAATTCGATTTTTATATATTGAATAGCGAAGTAAAAAATTCGATTTTTATATATTGAATAGCATAGTAAAAATTCGATTTTTATATATTGAACAACGAAGTAAAAATTCGATTTTTATATATTGAATAACATAGTAAAAATTCGATTTTTATATATTGAATAGCATAGTAAAAATTCGATTTTTATATATTGAATAGCATAGTAAAAATTCGATTTTTATATATTGAATAGCATAGAAAAAAATCGATTTTTATATATTGAATAGCGAAGTAAAAATTCGATTTTTATATATTGAATAGCATAGTAAAAATTCGATTTTTATATATTGAATAGCATAGTAAAAATTCGATTTTTATATATTGAATAGCATAGTAAAAATTCGATTTTTATATATTGAACAACGAAGTAAAATTTTGATTTTTATATATTGAATAGCATAGTAAAAATTCGATTTTTATATATTGAATAGCATAGTAAAAATTCGATTTTTATATATTGAATAGCATAGTAAAAATTCGATTTTTATATATTGAATAGCAAAGTAAAAATTCGATTTTTACATATGTAGTGGCTACGGGCAAAGAAAGTGACGAAAGGCGAGAACGGCGAAGATTTCTATAAATGAAGTGACGTGAAGTTGGGATAGCTATCGGTGAGAACTTCTCACTCTTCAATTTCTTTTTCTAGTTATATATATACTAGGATGCAGACGGTGCTTAGCAGCACCCGACACCCGTCATCCACCGACCATGGATGGCTTGTTTGTTTAATTGTTTGGTTGTGTAGTTGGTTAGATTATTTAGTTTGAATCGAATTGTTTGGTGAAATGAAATTGATTTTATTGATGTGTGAATGGCATGGGCCTTCACTAGACCGGGGATAAGGCTAGGCCTTGTCCCGTTTCTAGTATCGTGCCGTTATGCCACCGAAATTTTCTAAAAATAAGTTAGCAAAATAAAGATAACATTTTATTTAATAAATGAACCGAATAGAATATTCATAGGTTGAATAAAATAGTTTGATCGTTAAAAATATAATTTTTAACGTGAATGTGAATAAATAAATATTCATTTACAAACCGGACGGTTTGTTTACGTACACTTATTTGAAGGACATTAATTGGGACGATAAATTTTACACATCGCCCAACAGCACAAATAAAATCTGTGTTTGATTGCTTGAAACCCCACACGGGTATTGGGATGATATTTGACGTACACTAATCCCGTTTGTTTAGTTGTATGTCGATCGATTGATTGACAGGCTGTTATAAGCGTTGAATATTTATATTTGATGCTTATACAGTGTAGAATGCACTTTGGATGATGGTTGACTATTCATCGTTGTTGACATATACATGTGTTGTAGAAAATCCATATAATTAACATTATATGGTAATTGATTGGGCCTCGTTCCAGTTTTAAAATAGAAATATTTGAAAAAGAAATATTTGAAATAGAGTATTTGAAAATAGGAATATATGAAGCCGTATTGATTAGATTGACGCCATTTTGACGTGAACGATATTTATATCGATTTTGTTCATTTTATAATGAATATCGAAAGTGATTTCAAAATCTGATATTTTGAAAAGAATTGAATATAAATAAATTCGAATTGAAATTGAATATAAACGAATTCAAATTTAAATTGAATATAAATAAATTCGGATTGAAATTGAATATAAACGAATTCGAATTTAAATTGAATATAAATAAATTCGAATTGAAATTGAATATAAACGAATTCGAATTTAAATTGAATATAAATAAATTCAAATTGAAATTGAATTGAAAACGAATTGAAATTGAATTAGAAATCAATTTGAATTGAAATCAATTTGAAATGAATTTAAAATGAATTTAAATTGGAATATTCAATTTTGATTTGAAATTGAACATGAAGTTGAAACCGTTTTGAAAATGAATTTAAAAACGATTTATAAAGCACGTTTTGAATTGAAATCGACGAAGTATATATTATATATATTATATATATAATATAACGGCCTGAATAGAACGCGCCGCGCCGCGGTAGTTCGCGAATTTTGACCATTGACTTCGAACGGATATTACGGAAGATCCGACCGTCGGATTCTCCTGAAACCGGAACCGTTGGGTTCGTATCGAAAAGAGCTTTCTAACGAATATTAGAAATTAGAAATCTAACGGTTGGATTTGGAATTATGTCCAAATCAAATTTGAAAAAGGTCGCTGTAAGTGCAGTTCGATGGCCATTGATGGAAATCGACTGTACGGGCCTTGATAAAATCATTAAAAATATCAATAATTTGTGTAAAATCATAAGAAATGATTTGGGAATAATTGGGATGAAAAAATCCATATTTGAAAAGATAAAAATAGATTTCTATCGAAATGAACTAGTTTTGAACTAGAATTAAAATTCTATTTGTTTTTAAATAAATAAATTGAATTTGAAAAGGGTTTTAAAAATAACCAGAATTTCCAATGATTGCATTGGAGTGGATTTGAATCGAAATTGTCTTCGGAATATTTCAATGTTGGAATTCGTGATTATACAGATGTTGTTATGGACATTTGAAAGATATACATTTATATCGTTATTTCCAATACGACATTTGTTAATCGTAGAATTTGACATTGAATATAAGCCGATATAGTTTCTATTCAGAACCTTGTATTGAATATCAAATGTGATTTGGGTTTGTCGTGAATGGTGTCTTCATTAACACTGTTCTTGAACCCAGTTGAGAAAAGATTAAATCTTTTTATTTAGATTTAATGAAGTGTACCAATTAAATGATATTTAATTGGAATTGAATGCAAATTGATTTTTGGGTTTATCGTGAGCATTGTTTTAAATAACACTTGTTCTTTAACCCAATAATTAATGGAATGTGATTTTGGGGTTTATCGTGAGCAGTGTTTTTAAATGACACTGATTCTTTAACCCCATTAAAGATTAAAACTAAGTGGAGTTTAGTGAATCTTTAATTAGATTGAAATGATCGAAAATGGAGTATCACCAGTTTTGCTCCAGGCGATAGTTAAATCTTTAATTAGATTTGAACGTGAAATGGTAATTGAATTTACCGATAACACCGTAGTGTTAGATATGAAGTATTATCAGTTTTACTTCATGGGATGAATAGGTTGGGATTGGAAATTAAAACAAATAATTACTTCGGTAAAGTTCGTTAATCCCGACTAGTTTGAATTGATATTCAAAAGTAGATTAAAGAATAAATTAAAGAATTTATCTTTGATAAAATTAATGGGAACCTTTCCCTATGAATGTGAAATTTAGAAACTAACTGTCGGTTAGCCAAGTAGAATGGTTTTCTGGATATTGATCTGATGTTGGTTTCGGCCTTCGGGGTTAATATTTGGGAAATTATTCTCTTGATTAATTTACGGTTAGTGACTGATGAATTGGAATGAGGCGTATGTTGTGTTTGTGTAACACTTATTTAAAATATACGTGAGTTATTCGGAAAGACCGGGTTTATCCCATTCTGAATAACTGATACGACGATAAATCGAAGATGAAGACGATGGTCGAAAACCGGAAGTCTTCACGTCGTTTGGGTGATTACTGATGATCTTGATTGGGCTGTACACCCAAGAAGATGGAAACAGTTGGTGATCGTCCAGACGTACTTGGAGATCGATGGATATGCGGGGTACTAGGTGCCTCCGGTTTCGTTCAGACCCAGTACGGACTTGTAAATGGACTGTGTGTCTAACATCGGATTTCATTCTCTGTGACTGATATCGGTTGCATAGAATGGTTTGCCTGTGTGGCATGCTAAGATGCAAATGATCAAGGCTTCTGTTGAAAAGTAAAGTCTTGTGGTTGATGATCAAAGCACAGCCTGTGTGGCACAGCTTTGAGTAACGTGAATTCGCGAGCCTCACACCCCGGTATGAACCAAAAACTGGAGACGGACATCAGGGATATGGACATATGCTGGTTTCTAGTTAGGAGTGGCGTCAGTGCTTGAACTGGCTGACGAGTTTGACTCATGTGGTTGTTGGAATTGGAGGCGCCTCGGTTATATCGGTCGTTCTCGAACCGATGGAGTCATTGGACTCATTTATGCCCCATAGGGCAGACTAGCATATAGTTCAGGCATTTTAATCCACTCCGTGTGGACCGGCCCTGACGATCCAAGGGCCCACCTGAGTCTGGGTCCTGAGGCTCGGGCTAGAGAGTCTCGAATCGGTTGAGGACTATCTTTTGCCTCGGTTCATAGATGGAAACCCAATTTCCAAATACGTGACTTTTGCGGTTTTATTTGTAGAGCCTAGTATGGCGACATAGTGGGATGGGGCGCTTATGCCGCCTATGATTGATACTTATGATTTGAAGTTGTTTTATACACTATACACTTATAATAGTATCAAATGATTTCTTTTAAACGTATCAAGCATTCTTGGCTATTATAAGGTAAAAACCCTATCCCCCGGCTTGCGTTGCATTGTGTGATAGGACTTGGGTCTTATAATAGCTTCATTTTTCTTTATTTAGCATTGCGCTGTTTGTTTTATGCACTGGTATTCTTGGGAGGAAACCCGTTCCGTGTCATACGGTGTGGTCCCTTGATTTACCTAACTTTAAAATAAAGATTAATAACTGTTTTAGTTCTCACACCAGTCACATGACTGACCTGGAGTTTATTGTTTTAACCTAAACTCTGGGTGCCCCCTATTTTGACACGGACAGCTAGTAGTTTCGGTTTTGCAGTTTTTTATTCATAGGACCCTGGTTTACAGCTGGAACGATATCCGGAAAGCTTTGTATCTGTATATCTTCTTCTAGTTGTGTATTGTATTATTTTCCACTGCGATGTATTTAAATGTAATTTAAATCTCTGATATTTTTGTGCAATATTCATTTATACTCTGTATATTCTTGTATTCTGATGGAATTGTTGTAATAACAATGAAATGTTCTCCCGTTTGCGTTCTATTTTGTGGCTTGTTCTCGAACTATCCGCTCTTTCCTTTACGGGGAAGTTACGGGTTTTTACACAAACGGTCTCAGAATTCGACGAAACTAGTTTTGTTGGGACCGTATCGTCAAAACATAGCTAGATTTATTTTTCTGGAATTTTTTGAATCAGTTTTTGGCCCTGGCAAATTGAAATGTATGTTCAAATCAAATATTGAATGTTTTATATTTTAATTTGAAGGAAAACTGACTGAAACAGTCGAATGGGCCTACAAAACATATCCCATTGTGTTCGAAATTGGGGTAAAACGCTAGGGATGACAGTCGTTGGGTTTGAATTGGTGTTCGTCTGTGTAAGGGGTATTTTAGAGATTTTAAAATATATATATATAAAAAATCTATTGAGCCAACTCAGTATTCTCTCTCCCCGCTGAACCGATTAACGGCGGAACCCCCTTCCCACCTTCTCTCCTCAAATCCGGCGCCTCCTTTCATCGTTGACCCACGCCACCACCCAGAATCGAACCGCCTCCCTCCCCTCTTCAAATCAAGACCGACCTCGTCCTTCATCGTTGCTCCATCGTCGAGCACGAGCTCCATGAAGTCCGCCCGCCTCGTGTCGATTATCTCCTCCGCCGTGGCATCGGACCGGACCCCACCACCACCCCTGGATGCGGATTTCGAGGCTCAACAGCGTAGCACTAGTGGATCGGCTTCATACTTCATCGTTCGATCGCAAAATGGAAACCTAGTTTCGAATCAATGAACTGAGGTGCGGTTTATATTTTATAAACTGTTTTCAACTTTTAAAAGTGTCACAAATTCATGTTATCGAATAAAAATCATATCTTTTTCGTTCGTTAACGAAATTCGATGAAACAGGAAACATCGTGACCGTGTGGACGTCTTCTACATTTTAGAAGAGACCGGATATTTTTCTGAGCCTTCTGCTATTTTTGGTGGAGTGGAACCCAATGTGAGATTTCTAATTTATAAACGATATGGAAAACGACGATGTATAAATTATATGATCGATGTATGAGTTATATAAGCGTTGTACACCTCATGTATAAGCGTTATATAAGTTGTACGTTCGATGTATAAGTTGTATATGCGTTGTAAAAATTATATATGTGTAGAAATAGAAGTGAATTGCTATATATAAATATAAATATATATATATATATATATATACGCCCTCGTCCACAAACCATGGACGATATTTATTGATTGTGATTGGTGTGAAAATTGATTGATAGCGAATGGTTGTTTGGGATTGTTTGTGGTTGATATTGATTGATTGTGGTTGAAAAATACCCATTTGTGGTTGAAAAATATTTGGTTGAAACCACATAGGATTAGTTTGTGGAAATGAAATAAATTTATACATGCCGCCTGCGTGCGAACTAGATGCATGATCCCCATTGTCAAAAACCGCGAGGTTTTAAGGTAGAGCGAGGAGCCGTACTAGGGACGTTCCCGGTTTTAACTACCCTGCCGTTATGCTACCGAAATTTTGAATAATATTCATGTGTTTGAATTATTTTCATTCGCTGAAACTATATTTATTCACTGAATAGAAAATTCATGTGTTGAATGGTATTCGTGTTTTAAATATAAAAATCACATTTTTATCTATATATAGAAACTATGGAAAACCTTCATGTGTTGAATCGATATTCATTCGTTGAATTGAAATTCATGTGTTGAATGGTATTCATATTTTGAAATAAATTGTTTCATAATAAAAATCACCTTTTATCGACTATATGGACTATGTAAAATAATCTCGTTTTAAAAGAAATTGTTTTATAATAAAAATTCTATTTTTATCACCTATATAAACTATACAAAATAATAGTTTTTTGAAATGAATTGTTTTAAAATAAAAATGACATTTTTATTATATACATGAATTGTTGAAATGTGAAGTGTTAAAAATAGCCACTCGTTCAAATAAATATGCATGAGTTGAAATATTCATTAATTAGCTAATCATATGATTTTTGCCTATGCATGCAACATTAGAATGAATGGTGTTTTTTAAACCAAATGGAATCAAATATGAAGTTGAATGGAAAATGATAAGTGATAAGAACTGTATATATGTACATGCATATTTATTGAACAGGTTATAGCAAAGGGGCTAGAGAAGAGGAATAAAATTTTGTGCCCAACAAATAGGTACACAATTACTGTTTTGTTTGGTTGATGATTTTATGAGCCTGTTGGCTAGCCGCTTGGCTTTTTTCTTTTTCTTTTGACATGAGACGCCCGTGTGGCTATTTGGGAATTTTCCCAGCCCTTCCCGTACAAAGGAGGTTATGGCGAAATTTTCCAAAAATTTAAAGGCGTTAGTGAAATATTTGAAGTGAAAACGATATCGAAATTGTTGAATGAACTATATTTATATAAATAAAAATAAAATTAAAATGAAACGTGGCTGTGCAGTTCGTGTTTAGAAACCGTGATTTCAAACAACTAGTGCGGGAAATCCAACCATTGGATTTTCCCGAAACCGCAACCGTTGGGTTCGCCTTGGAAATATCTTTCCAACGGCACCAACTTTGTAAAAATCCAACGGTTGGATTGTCTGGAATGTTTAATTCAAATCAGAAGAAAAACAGCGCCAGAAACGATTATATTTATATATATATATATAATTATATTTAATCGAATAATGACGCTGCAGTTCGTATTTTGAAATCGAAACTTCAAACGATTGTACCGGGAGATCCGACCGTCGAATTTTCCCAAAACAGGAACCATTGGATTCGTTTTGAAAAGACCTTTCTAATGATGTAAATTTTTTGAAGATCCAACGGTTAGATTTTCGGATATGTGTAAATCAAATCTGAAGAAAAACAGCGCCACGGCCGCGTTATGGCCCGAAGCGTCGTTTTGAATAAATTGGCTATTTTAAAATAAATAAAAATAGCGATAAATCGTTATAAAATATCATAAACGATATGGAATGGAAATAAACTGAATTCGCTCGATTTATGTGGTATTTGATGGTTGAATGTGTTTGGTGTGAAAATTATTTAAAGAACAAAATTGGTGTTGTCGAATGATTTAACCATTGAAATAAATTGATTTGAAATTCTAAATATACGTGAATTATTTGAAAAGGCCGAGTTAATTCTCATTTCAAATAATTGACCGACGATTGAAATTCGAAGATGAAGACGGTGGTCGAAGACCGGAGATCTTCACCTCGTTTGGATGGTAACCGAGGTCTTGATTGGGAGGCATCCCGAAATATGGATAATGAGTGGTGATCGTCCAAACGTACGTGGTGATCGATGGGTTTGCGAGGTATTTAGTGCCTCCGGTTTCATTCAGACCCAGAACGGACTTGTAAATGGACTATGTGTCAGACATTAGAATTTATTCTGTGTTGATTGATCTCTATTAAATATACATCTGTTTGGCGGCGGAGAATTTATTCTTTTGCTTAACGCCCTTCTCTGAAACGCACGAGCTCAGAGGTTGTGTATCGATGGACATCAGTCGCATGGCATGAATTGCTAGTGTGACATGCCTAAGTGGCAAATCATCAAGGCTTCTGTTGAAAAGCAAAGTCTTGTGGTGATGA
Organism: Allium sativum; assembly: GCA_030737875.1. Taxonomy (NCBI): domain Eukaryota; kingdom Viridiplantae; phylum Streptophyta; class Magnoliopsida; order Asparagales; family Amaryllidaceae; genus Allium; species Allium sativum. Next base: position 197,288,707 of record CM060925.1, on the reverse strand, counting down.
TCAAAGCCCCGCCTGTGTGGCGTAGCTTTGTTTATAAAGTGAATTCGCGAGCCTCACACCTCGGTATGAACCAGAAACGAGAGAAGGACCTCAGGGAGGGCATGCGTTTCCTTCTAGCTAGGGTGGTGTTAGTGACCTACCAGCCCTGACATTTATATACTTTTCACCTGTGTGGTTGTTGCTGTTGCGAGGCGCATCGGTTTGATCGGACGATCCGGGTCCGATGGAGTCATTCGTTGGCTCGTTTACGCCCCAAAGGGCGGGGAAACGTATTGTTCAGGCATTTTAATCCACATCGGTGGACCGGTCCTGTCGCTCCAAAGGCTTGACTGAGTACTTGCCTGAGACATGGGCTAGATTGTCTCGAATTTGGTAGGGACTATCTTTTGCCTTGGATCATGACGGAAATCCAATTTCCAAATACGTGATCGTGCGGTTTCGATTGTATAGATATTTGGCGACATAGTGGCATGGGACGCTCATGTCGTCTATGATTGATAGTTATGATTTGAAATTGTTTTCGAAACATATAAACACTAGTAGTAATATCAAATGCTTTCGTTTTATTCGTATCAAGCATATTTTGGCCGTTATAAGGTAAAAACTCTATCCTCCGGTTTGCGTTGCATTGTGTGATGGGAACTGAGTCTTATAATGGCTTCATTTTTATAAAATGCATTGCGTGGTTTAAAAGAAAGATTTGTTTTAAAGCACTGGAAATCCGATGGAGTAAACCCGTTCCACGAAAGTGGCGTGGTCCTGTGATTAGCCATATTTTAAATGTGTTGAGTAGATTTCTCATACCAGTCCCATGACTGACTCGTAGTTTGTTTCACTTTCAAACTGGGGTGCCCCTTTTTCTACACGGGCAGCCTTGTATTCAGGTTTAGCTGGCTTTATCCGGATAGCTGGAGCTGAAGATGGATTCTATCATTTATCTCTTTTTATGCTGTTCAGCTCCTATTGTACATATTTTGTTTATTTTCCGCTGTAGACATTTATGTATAGCTGAACTATATTTGTACTAAGTAAGATCCAATATACTGTGTAACTCTGATGATTACTTTTATCCAGTATATTCTATTGTTCATTATCTGGTGTATTTATTTAATTCTGTTTTGCTGTTATCTGTTTCTGTGTTATATTCCAAAGATAACCCTTGTCTCCGTCAGAACGGGAAATGGGGTCGTCACACCTTCGGGGTTAATATTTAGGGAATCGTTCTCTTACTAATTTACGGTTGGAGTCTGATTTGATATCAAACGATAGATACCACAATTTTTTTAAAATATATTAAATAACAAAAATAGTCACACGTGGACAGTACTCATTCGTTGGGATTAGTCACGTGTTGACAAAAATATAGATTCATTTGTCGAATAGAATAATGGAATTATTGAAATATATAAAGCCGTATTGATTAGAGATGCGATATTTTGACGCAAACGATATTTATATCGATTATATTCGTTTTTAAATTTGAATTGAATCGAATAGAAAACGAATTTGAATTGAATCGAATAGAAAACCAATTTGAATTGAATCGAATAGAAAACGAATTTGAATTGAATCGAATAGAAAACGAATTTGAATTGAATCGAATAGAAAACGAATTTGAATTGAATCGAATAGAAAACGAATTTGAATTGAATCGAATAGAAAACCAATTTGAATTGAATCGAATAGAAAACCAATTTGAATTGAATCGAATAGAAAACCAATTTGAATTGAATCGAATAGAAAACGAATTTGAATTGAATCGAATTGAAAACGAATTCGAATTGAATTGAAAACGAATTCGAATTGAATTCAAAATGAATTGAAATGAATTCAAATTGAATTGAAATTTGAATTGAATAGAAATGAATTTTAAAACGAATTTATAAGGAAAAATTCAATTTAGATTTGAATTGAAATGAAAGTTGAAATTGTTTTTGAAACGAATTTAAAACGATTTGTAAAATTCGTTTTAAATATAAATCGATGAAATATATATTATATATATAATATAATGGCCTGAATAAAACGCGCCGCGCCGCGACAGTTCTTGAATTTCGACCATTGAATTCGAATTGACGTTGCGGGAGAACCGACCGTCGGATTCTCCTAAAACCAGAACCGTTGGGTTCGTATCGAAAAGAGCTTTCTACAAATATTAGAAATTCAAAATCTAACGGTTGGATTTGGAGATACGTCCAAATCAAATTTGGAAAAGGTCGCTGTAAGGGAAGTTCGATGGCCGTTGATGGAAATCGACTGTACGGGCCTTGATAAAATTATTAAAAATAGTAGTAATTTGTGTAAAATCATAAGAAATGATTTGGGAAAAATTGGGATGAAAATCTCCACATTTGAAAAGATAAAAATAGATTTTTATCCAAATGAACTAGTTTTGAACTAAAATTAAAACCCATTTATTTTTAAATAAATAAATTGGATTTGAAATGGGTTTTAAATAACCAGAATTTCTAATATAAATATAATCGGAATTGAAATAGAATTGATTTATGGGTTTATCGTGAACGGTGTTTTAAATAACATTTGTTTCTTTAACCCGATAATAAATAGAATGTGATTTGGATTTGTCGTGAACAGTGTTTTAAATGACACTAGTTCTTTAACCCAGTAAAAGGAGTTTTAAATGAATCTACAATTAGATTGAAATGTGAATTGATAATCTAAATTATCAAATTTGGAAAATGAGCGAGGATGGAGTATCACCAGTTTTGCTCCAAAGCGATAGTTAAATCTTTAATTAGATTTGAACGTGAAATGGTAATTAATTTTACCGATAACACCGTGGTGTTATATATGGAGTATTACCAGTTTTGCTTCATGGGATGAATAGTTTGGGATTGGGAAATAAAATAAATAATTACTTCGGTGTGGTTCGCTAATCTTGACTAGTTTGGAAAACCATAATTTAGTTTGAAATGATATCCAAAGGAAGATTAAAGAATAAATTTTAAAGAATTTATCTTGGATAAAATTAATGGGAACCTTTCCCTAAGAATGTGGAATTTAGAAACTAGCAGTAGGTTAGTTAAGAAGAATGGTTTCCTGGGTATTGATCTGATGTTGGTTTCGGCCTTCGGGGTTAATATTTGGGGAATTGCCCTCTTACTGATATACGATTAGTGACTAATGAATTGGAATGAGGCGTATGTTATGTTTGTGTAACATTTGTTTTTGATATACGCGGGTTGTTCGGAAAGGCCGGTTTTATACCCATTCTGAATAACCGATTCGACGATATGTCGAAGATGAAGACGGTGGTAGAAGACCGGAAGTCTTCACATCGTTTGGGTGATTACTGATGATCTTGATTGGGCTGTACACCCAAGATGAGGGAATCAGTTGGTGGTCGTCCAGACGTACTTGGAGATCGATGGATATGCGAGGAAAGTGTCTCCGGTTTCGTTCAGACCCAGAACGAACTTGTAAATGGATTGTATGTCTGACATTGGATTTTATTCTGTGTTGATTGATTTCTGTTAAATATATATCTGTTTGGCGGCGGAGAATTTATTCTCTTGCTTAACGCCCTTCTCTGAGACGTACGAGCTTAGAGGTTATATATCGATAGATATCAATCGATGGCATGAATTGCCTGTGTGGAACGCTGAGTTGCATGGATCAAGGCTTCTGTTGAAAAGCAAAGTCTTGTGGTTGATGATCAAAGCACGACCATTGTGGCGTAGCTTTGTGTATAGTGTGGATTCGCGAGCCTCACACCTCGGTATGAGTTAAAAACGGGATACGGACCGCTGGGAGGACATGACGTTTCTTTCTAGCTTTGGTGGTGTCAGTGACTTACCAGCCCTGACATTTATATACTTTTCACCTTTGTGGTTGTTGGAATGAGGCGCCTCGATTATAGGTCTGTAAGGACCGGGAAACGTGTGTTTAGGAATTGCCAATCCTCAAACGTAAGTGAGGATCGGCCCAGCCGATCCAAGGGTTACCCAGAGTGTGTAGTCCCGAGGAATTTGCTAGAGTGTCTCGAAGCGAAGAGGAGCTTTCCCCTTGCCTCGACTCATGACGGAAATTCAATTTCCAATACGAGATATTGCGGTTTTAATTGTAGAACTAGTATGGCGACATGATATATGGTACCCATGTCGTCTATGATTTATATTTATGATTGAAATTGATTTGACACTATACACTTATTATAGTATCAAATGATTTGTTTTAAACGTACCAAGCATGTTTGGCTATTATAAGGGAAAACCCTATCCTCCGGCTTGCGTTACATTGTGTGATGGGACCTGGGTCTTATAATAGCTTCATTTTTCGAAAAACCATTGCGTTGTTTATTCTAAGCACTGGTATTCTTGGGAGGAAACCCGTTCCGTGTTATACGGCGTGGTCCCTTGAATTACTCTCTTTTTAAAGTAAAGTTTTAAATAACTGTTTTAGTTCTCACACCAGTCACATGACTGACCTTGAGTTTATTGTTTTAACCTAAACTCTGGGTGCCCTTATTTTCGACACGGGCAGCTAGTAGTTTTGGTTTTGCATATTTATATTCACAGGATCCTGATTTACAGCTGGAACGATGCTCGGAAAGCTCTGTATCCGTGTATCACTTTCAGTTGTGCTTTGTATTATTTTCCGCTGCTATGTAATGTATTGTAATCTCTGATATTTGTCGAATGTAATTTATTCAATTATACTCTATATATTCTTGTATCTGATGGAATTGTTGTAATAGCAATGAAATGTTCTTCCGTCTGCGTTCATTTGTGTGTTGTTCTCAAAGTATCCGCTCTTTCCTTCACGGGGAAGTAACGGGTTCTCACATGTGGTACCAGATCTTTGGTTTGCAGAGCTCGATAGCAAGACACATTAGAACCATATGAAAGAATTCATCAGATATTGGATTAGTAATATCCAATTAGAATGACTCGTTAGAGATGGGATCAGTAGTATCCTAGAACGAGTGTGAAGAGTATATTTTTCAAATGAAAACAATTTTGTTTGAAAATTTAATTCGTTTTGCACGTATTTGAATATTTATTTATATTGAATTTGGACAATCCAACATATAAAGATTTTGCATATACGCGTCATGAACGTATATTCGAAGTTTTAATATACTGGATATATATAGAATCACACTCTAGTCGCCCGGACCTGATTCTGATGATTGACGCGTCATCATCAATAATTATTTTCGTGTTTCGAAGGTGTGATATCTATATATTTCCATTAGACTGGTGTGAGAACCAAAACTAATATAGATAGGTTTATTGTTGTGAATTGGCATCAAAAATGGGATTTTCTGTATATATATCAAAATTATGAATGTGAAATTCTAATTCACTAATTGATTGATGTTTGTGTTGTTTGTTTATTTGTTTGATAATTTTGAACCATTTAGCCTAATTGGATCAAATATTGAATTGTATTGAAAATTGGTCACGTTTGCTTGCATATACATGTACTTACATTGAACAGGTCATAGCAAGGTGGCTAGAGCAGAGAATAAAATTTGTTTGCCTGACAAATGGGTACATGTTTATCATAATTTACTGTTTTGTTTGGGTGATGATGATTTTATGAGCCTATTGGCTAGCCGCTTGGCTTTTTCTTTTTCTTTTTGAGATCAGAAGGCCTGAATGGCAATTTCGGGATTTTCCCGTGGCTCCCGGTGCAGGGGAGGTTATGGCGAAATTTTTCGAAAATTCCGGGTATTAGCCAAATTTTTGAAGAATTTGAAAATTCTCAGAAACTGAAAAGTTGGAGAATGGAAGCCAGATCGAACGTAGAGTTGATTGATCAAACCACTTTCGTCTTCGTTCCTTTTCGGGGAAGAAAAGTTTTAAGTGGGGTTGATTGTAATAACCCGGAAATTCTGAGCTAGTTTAAAATTTTTGTTTTGGCAACTTCGACGAATTTTGCAGATTTAAAATAGATTATTTTAAATAATATCGACGAGAAATTTATTTTGAATAAATTTGGAACGTATATATTATATACACCATCATTAGAATATAAATATTTATTTTAAATTTTAAAAGGAATTGAAAATGGCGCGCTAGTTCGATAATTCGATTTCAAACTTCAATTGAATGTACCGGGTGCAAAACAATCCGGATTTTTGTGAAACCAAAAATAATGGAATCTAATTGAGAATATCTTTCCAACGAATCCGAAAAATCGAAATTTCATAGCGGGGATCAAAAGATATATCCAGTTGAAAATTCTGAATAGTCGCTATGGAATTTAGGCCCTTAAAAATGGAAATTTTGCAAACGACCTCGGATTTCGACGAAACCACTTTTGTTGGATCCCGATGTCAAATTATTGCTAGATTCCAAATTTCATAATTGTTCGAATCAATATGAGAGCGTGGCGCATTTAAACGCGTTTGACCAGTTTTAGTTGAATTTAATCGACTGGAAAATGGCCATTTTTCAAACGGTCTCAGAATTCGACGAAATTAGTTTTGTTAGGACTGTATTGTCAATACGAAGCTAGAAATAATTTTCCGGGAATTTATAAAGTTAGTGTGTGGCCCCGGTAAATTGAAATGTGCGTTCAAATTCAATATACATTGATTTATATTTTAATTTGAACGGAAACTGATCGTAACAGCCGAACTGGCTTACGATACATATCCCATTGTGTTCGGAATGGGGGTAATTAGCTAGGGGCGACAGTCGTTGGGCTTGATTTGGCGTCCGAACGAAAAAGTTACTTTATGCAAATTAATTAATATAATTATATATTTAAATATATATTCCGTCACCGTTCTCTCTCATGCCTCAGTCAACCCTTATCCCCATTCACCGTTCAAATTAAAAATCGAATAAAGGGAAAAAAAACGAACGAAATCGATCGAGTTCCTCTCCATCCCGCCGGCCTCCATCCACCCCACCGCCGACGGTCGTGCCATCCTACCCCCAACCCGCCGGACCTCAACTCGAGACCCCCCCACCAAAGCACCGGAAACCGCGATCCCCAAAAGTTGCGTCGCCCCCTTCCTCTATCACTCCATCGCTTCCCCTCCCCGTCCAAGACCACCGCATGCCAGTGAACCCCTCCCCCCTTACGCAGCCCTCCTCTGAAAAGAAATCGTTCACATCACGGTGAGTTTTTTTTATTTTATAAATTATTGTTTTAAAATCAGTCTTTTTCTATGAAGCTTTATAAAAAAAAGAGATTTCAGTTTTATTAAATAAAAAGGTTTGTTTTTTTTAGGGAGAAAATATAAATTTTATATAAGGAAAGATATAGTTTTTTTATATATATACGAAGAAAATATAGATTTTTATGCGAAGAAAGTTTAGATTTTTAGAATGTAAAGATACGATTTTTATCGTACAAAGTTATAAATTTTATCGAAGAAATGAAATGGGTTTTATTAATGAAGTGATTTTTATGTTATGAGAAACCATGATTTTTATTAGTTGAGTAGTGATATAAAAATATAATTTTTATCATAGTAAGAAGTTAAAAATATAATTTTTATCATAGTAAGAAGTTAAAAATATAATTTTTATCATAGTAAGAAGTTAAAAATATGATTTTTATATACTAGATAATATAAAAATATGATTTTTATATACTAGAGAATATAAAATTGTGATTTTTATATATGTAGTGAATACGGGCGACGAAAGTGACAAAAGGCGAGCGGCGAAGATTTCTGCTAATGAAGTGTCGTGGAGTTGGGATAGCTATTAGTGAGAATTTCTCACTCTTCAATCTCTTTTTCTAGTTATATATATATATATATATATATATATATATATACTAGGATGCAGATGGTGCTTAGTAGCACCTGACACCCGTCATCCACAGACCATGGATGGCTTGTTTGTTTGATTGATGTGTTGTGAAATTTGTTTGTGTTGTTGATGTGAAATTGATAATATTAATTAATGTGTTGAAAGGAAATAAAATATTTATATAGTTAAAAATATTTTATCGTTAAAAATATAAATTTTAACGTGAAAGTGAATATATAAATATTTATAAACAAATCGGCGGACTTGTTTATATACACTGATTTGACTGATATTGATTGGGATGATAAATTTTACACATCACCCAACTGCACAAATAAAAATCTGTGTTTGTTGATTTGAAACCCCACACGGGTGTTGGGATAAAATACGGCATACACTAATCCCAATAATTAGTTGTATGTCGATCGATTGATTGACAGACTGTTATAAGCGTTAAATATCTATATTTGATACTTATACAGCGTAGTGCACTTTGGATGATGGTTGATTATTTATCGTTGCTATTATATACATGTGTTGTATGGAATCCATATAATTAACTTTATATGGTAATTGATTGGGCCTCATTCCAATTGGGAAAATAAAGAATATTATAAAATAAAGGTTCATGTGTTGACAGTACTCATTCGTTGAGATTAGTCATGTGTTGAACGAAATATTTTAACAATAAATTTACATCTTTATATAATGAAATAAAGGTTCATGTGTTGACAATACTCATCCGTTGAGATTAGTCATGTGTTGAACGAAATATTTTAACAATAAATTTACATCTTTATATTATAAAATAAAGGTTCATGTGTTGACAGCACTCATCCGTTGAGATTAGTCATGTGTTGAACGAAATATTTTAATAATAAAATTTACATCTTTATCATATATAAAATTAGAAACTAACTGGAAAATAGATGAGATGAGTGGTCTCCTGGATATTGATCTGATGTTGGTTTCCGCGTTCGGGGTTAATATTTAGGGAATCGTTCTCTTACTAATTTACGGTTGGAGTCTGATTTGATATCAAACGATAGATACCACAATTTTTATAAAATATATTAAATAACAAAAATAGTCACACGTGGACAGTGCTCATTCGTTGGGATTAGTCACGTGTTGACAAAAATATAGATTCATTTGTCAAATAGAATAATGGAATTATTGAAATATATAAAGCCGTATTGATTAGAGATGCGCTATTTTGACGCGAACGATATTTATATCGATTATATTTGTTTTTAAATTTGAATTGAATCGAATAGAAAACGAATTTGAATTGAATCGAACAGAAAACCAATTTGAAATGAATCGAATAGAAATCGAATTTGAATTGAATAGAATAGAAAACGAATTTGAATTGAATCAAATAGAAAACCTATTTGAATTGAATCGAATAGAAAACGAATTTGAATTGAATCGAATAGAAAACGAATTTGAATTGAATCGAATAGAAAACCAATTTGAATTGAATCGAATAGAAAACGAATTTGAATTGAATCGAATAGAAAACAAATTTGAATTGAATCGAATAGAAAACCAATTTGAATCGAATCGAATAGAAAACCAATTTGAATTGAATCGAATAGAAAACCAATTTGAATTGAATCGAATAGAAAACGAATTTGAATTGAATCGAATTGAAAACGAATTCGAATTGAATTGAAAACGAATTCGAATTGAATTTAAAACGAATTGAAATGAATTCAAATTGAATTGAAATTTGAAATGAATAGAAATGAATTTTAAAACGAATTTATAAGGAAAAATTCAATTTTGATTTGAATTGAAATGGAAGTTGAAATTGTTTTTGAAACGAATTTAAAATGATTTATAAAATTCGTTTTAAATATAAATCGATGAAATATATATTATATATATTATATATATAATATAATGGCCTGAATAGAACGCGCTGCGCCGCGGCAGTTTGTGAATTTCGACCATTAACTTCGAATTGACATTGCGGGAGATCCGACCGTCGGATTCTCCTAAAACCGAAACCGTTGGGTTCGTATCGAAAAGAGCTTTCTAACGAATATTAGAAATTCAAAATCTAACGGTTGGATTTGGAGATACGTCCAAATCAAATTTGGAAAAGGTCGCTGTAAGTGCAGTTCGATGGCCGTTGATGGAAATCGACTGTACGGGCCTTGATAAAATTATTAAAAATAGTAATAATTTGTGTAAAATCATAAGAAATGATTTGGGAAAAATTGGGATGAAAATCTCCACATTTGAAAAGATAAAAATAGATTTTTATCTAAATGAACTAGTTTTGAACTAAAATTAAAACCCATTTATTTTTAAATAAATAAATTGGATTTGAAATAGGTTTGAAATAACCAGAATTTCTAATAAATATATATATATAATTGGAATTGAAATAGAATTGATTTATGGGTTTATCGTGAACGGTGTTTTAAATAACATTTGTTTCTTTAACCCGATAATAAATAGAATGTGATTTGGATTTGTCGTGAACTGTGTTTTAAATGACACTAGTTCTTTAACCCAGTAAAAGGAGTTTTAAATGAATCTGCAATAAGATTGAAATGTGAATTGATAATCTAAATTATCAAATTTGGAAAATGAGCGAGGATGGAGTATCACCAGTTTTGCTCCAAAGCGATAGTTAAATCTTTAATTAGATTTGAACGTGAAATGGTAATTAATTTTACCGATAACACCGTGGTGTTATATATGGAGTATTACCAGTTTTGCTTCATGGGATGAATAGTTTGGGATTGGGAAATAAAATAAATAATTACTTCGGTGTGGTTCGCTAATCTTGACTAGTTTGGAAAACCATAATTTAGTTTGAAATGATATCCAAAGGAAGATTAAAGAATAAATTTTAAAGAATTTATCTTGGATAAAATTAATGGGAACCTTTCCCTAAGAATGTGGAATTTAGAAACTAGCAGTAGGTTAGTTAAGAAGAATGGTTTCCTGGGTATTGATCTGATGTTGGTTTCGGCCTTCGGGGTTAATATTTGGGGAATTGCCCTCTTACTGATATACGGTTAGTGACTAATGAATTGGAATGAGGCGTATGTTATGTTTGTGTAACATTTGTTTTTGATATACGCGGGTTGTTCGGAAAGGCCGGTTTTATACCCATTCTGAATAACCGATTCGACGATATGTCGAAGATGAAGACGGTGGTAGAAGACCGGAAGTCTTCACATCGTTTGGGTGATTACTGATGATCTTGATTGGGCTGTACACCCAAGATGAGGGAATCAGTTGGTGGTCGTCTGCGAGGAAAGTGCCTCCGGTTTCGTTCAGACCCAGAACGAACTTGTAAATGGATTGTGTGTCTGACATTGGATTTTATTCTGTGTTGATTGATTTCTGTTAAATATATATCTGTTTGGCGGCGGAGAATTTATTCTCTTGCTTAACGCCCTTCTCTGAGACGTACGAGCTTAGAGGTTATATATCGATAGATATCAATCGCATGGCATGAATTGCCTGTGTGGCACGCTGAGATGCATGGATCAAGGCTTCTGTTGAAAAGCAAAGTCTTGTGATTGATGATCAAAGCACGACCTTTGTGGCGTAGCTTTGTGTATAGCGTGGATTCGCGAGCCTCACACCTCGGTATGAGTTAAAAACGGGATACGGACCGCTGGGAGGACACGACGTTTCTTTCTAGCTTTGGTGGTGTCAGTGACTTACCAGCCCTGACATTTATATACTCTTCACCTTTGTGGTTGTTGGAATGAGGCGCCTCGATTATAGGTCTGTAAGGACCGGGAAACGTGTGTTTAGGAATTGCCAATCCTCAAACGTAAGAGAGCACCGGCCCAGCCGATCCAAGGGTTACCTAGAGTGTGTAGTCCCGAGGCATTTGCTAGAGTGTCTCGAAGCGGAGAGGAGCTTGCCCCTTGCCTCGACTCATGACGGAAATCCAATTTCCAATACGAGATATTGCGGTTTTAATTGTAGAACTAGTATAGCGACATGATATATGGTACCCATGCCATCAATGATTTATATTTATGATTGAAATTGATTTGACACTATACACTTATTATAGTATCAAATGATTTGTTTTAAACGTACCAAGCATGTTTGGCTATTATAAGGGAAAACCCTATCCTCCGGCTTGCGTTGCATTGTGTGATGGGACCTGGGTCTTATAATAGCTTCATTTTTCGAAAAAGCATTGCGTTGTTTATTCTAAGCATTGGTATTCTTGGGAGGAAACCCGTTCTGTGTTATACGGCGTGTTCCCTTGAATTACTCTCTTTTTAAAGTAAAGTTTTAAATAACTGTTTTAGTTCTCACACCAGTCACATGACTGACCTTGAGTTTATTGTTTTAACCTAAACTCTGGGTGCCCTTATTTTCGACACGGGCAGCTAGTAGTTTTGGTTTTGTAGATTTATATTCACAGGATCCTGATTTACAGCTAGAACGATGCTCGGAAAGCTCTGTATCTGTGTATCACTTTCAGTTGTGCTTTGTATTATTTTCCGCTGCTATGTAATGTATTGTAATCTCTGATATTTGTCGAATGTAATTTATTCAATTATACTCTGTATATTCTTGTTTCTGGTGGAATTATTGTAATAGCAATGAAATGTTCTTCCGTCTGCGTTCATTTGTGTGTTGTTCTCAAAGTATCCGCTCTTTCCTTCACGGGGAAGTAACGGGTTCTCACAATGATAAAGACGGTGGTTGAAGACCGGAGATCTTCACCTCGGTTGGATGAAAACTGATGTCTTGATTGGGAGGCATCCCGAAATATAGATAATAAGTGGTGATCGTCCAGATGTACGTGGAGATCGATGGGTATGCGAGGTATATAGTGCCTCCGGTTTCGTTCAGACCCGGAACGGACTTGTAATTGGACTGTGTGTCTGACATTCGAATTCATTCTGTGTGATTGATGGCATCAGTTGTATGGTGTGAATTGCCTGTGTGGCATGCTAAGATGCAGCGATCAAGGCTTTTGTTGAAAAGCAAATTCTTGTGGTTGATGATCAAAGCACGGCCTGTGTGGCATAGCTTTGTGGATAACGTGAATTCGCGAGCCTCACACCCCGGTATGAACCAGAAACGGGAGAGGACATCAGGGAGGGCATGTGTTTCCTTCTAGCTAGAGGTGGTGTCAGTGCTTAAACTGACTAACATTTATACTATTTTCACCTGTGTGGTTGTTGCTATTGCGAGGCGCCTCGGATATATCGGTGACTATGTGAAGCCGATGGAGTCATTCATTGGCCCATTTACGCCCCAAAGGGTGGGGAAACACAGTGTTCAGGCATAATAATCCACATCGGTGGACCGACCCTGACGATCCAAGGCTTGCCTGCGCGCTTGCCTGAGACTCGGGCTAGACAGTCTCGAATTCGGTAAGGACTATCTTTTGACTTGGTTCATGATGGAAATCCAATTTCCAAATACGTGACTGTGCGGTTTTGATTGTATACCTATATATGGCGACATGATATATATGGTACCCATGCCGTCTATGATTGATACTTATGATTTGAAATTGTTTTTGAAACATATAAACACTAGTAATAATATCAAATTCTTTTGTTTGATTCGTATCAAGCATATTTTGGCCATTATAAGGTAAAACTCTATCCTCCGGTTTGCGTTGCATCGTGTGATGGGAGATGAGTCTTATAATGGCTTCATTTTTATAAAAAGCATTGCGATGTTTAAAAGATTTACTTGTTGTAAAGCACTGACAATCCAGTGGAGTAAACCCGTTTAGCGAAAGTGGCATGGTCCTGAGATTAGCCATATTATAAATGTGTTAAGTAGATTTCTCATACCAGTCCCATGACTGACTCGTAGTTTGTTTCACTTGCAAACTCGAGTGCCCCTCTTTCTACACGGGCAGCCTTGTATTCCGGTTTTACCAAGCTCTTTCTGGATAGCTGGATCTGAAGATGGATTCTATCATTTATCTCTTTTTATGCTGTTCAGCTCCTATTGTACATATTATGTTTGTTTTCCGCTTTAGACATTTATGTATAGCTGAACTGTATTTGTACTAAGTATGATCCTGTATACTGCGTAACTCTGATGATTTTGTTTATCCAGTGTATTGTTTGTACATTATTTGGTGTATTTATTTAATTTTTTCTGCTATTATCTGTTTATGTGTTATATTCCAAAGATTACCCTTGCCACCGTCGTACGGGGTTTTGGGGTCGTCACAAAAATAATATAAATGACAGGGATGGTAGGTCACTGATACCACCCTAGCTAGAAAGAAACGCATGCCCTCCCTGATATCCTCTCCCGTTTCTGGTTCACAACCGGGGTGTGAGGCTTGCGAATTAATGCTACACAAATCTATGCCACACAGGCGGTGCTTTGATCATCAACCACAAGACTTTGCTTTTCAACAAAAGCCTTGATCATCTGCATCTTAACATGCCACACAGGCAAACCACTCCATGTAACCGATATCCATCAGTCACACATAATGATATCCAATGTCAGACACACAGTCCATTTACAAGTCCTTTCTGGGTCTGAACGAAACCGAAGACACCTTGTACCTCGCATATCCATCGATCTCCAAGTACGTCTGGACGATCACCAACTGATTCCCTCCTCTTGGGTGTACAGCCTAATCAAGATCATCAGCAATTATCCAAACTATGTGAAGACCTCCGGTCTTCGACCACCGTCTTCATTCTCGACACATCGTCGAATTAGTTATTCAGAATGGGATAAACCCGACCTTTCCGAATAACTCGAGTATATAATAAATAAGTGTTACACAAACACAACATACGCCTCATTCCAATTCAGAATATTCTTTTATTCACACATTCTTACACTTTGGGAAAGGTTCCCATTAATTTTATCAAATATAAATTCTTTAAATTTATTCTTTAATCTTCTTTTGAATATCAATTCAAACCAAATTATGGTTTATCCAAACTAGTCGGGATTACCAAACCTTACCGAAGTAATCACTTGTTAAATTTCCTAACCCCAACTTATTCATCCCATGAAGTAAAACTGGTCATACTTCATATCTAACACCACGGTGTTATCGGTAAATTCAATTACCATTTCACGTTCAAATCTAATTAAAGATTTAATTATCGCCTGGAGCAAAACGGGTGATACTCCTTTCTCGATCATTTCAATCTAATTAAAGATTCATTAAAACTCCACTTGGTTTTAATCTTCCCAAAAATCAACATTAATGATTGTTTAACTTGGGAAAGCATATCCTGTCTTTAACTGGGTTAAAGAACCAATGTCATTTAAAACACGGTTCACGATAAACCCAAAATCACATTCCATTAAAAATGGAATTTTCACGGAAAACAGATCAATGTATATAATCGATATGAGCTTCCATATCTAACTAATAATATAAATGGAGTAATGGCAAAGCCTTTTAAATTCCATATATATAAGCAGTCTTTCTCCACAAAAATTCACTTCGATTATCACCAAATCGAATTCCATTCCAATTTATTTTGTTAAATTGGAAAAGTTTACTTTGGAAAATCCCCTTTAAATCTTAACAAAAGATTTATAAATTCCAAATCACATTTCACTGCAAATCGGGTTAAGAACGAGTGTTATTTAAAACACCGTTCATGATAAACCCAAAAATCAATTCCAATTAAATATCATTTAATTGGCACATTTCACTAAATCTAAATAAAAATATTTAATCTTTGTCTCAACCGGGTTTAAGAACAGTGTTAATGAAGACACCATTCACGACAAACCCAAATCCCATTTGATATTAAATACAAGGCTCTGAATAGAAAATATATCGGCTTATATTCAATATCAAATTCTACGACCAACAAATATCGTATTGGATATAACGATATAAATATATCTTTCAAATTTCCATAACAATATCTGTATAATCATGAAATCCAACATCAAAATATTCCAAAGACAATTTTGATTCAAATCCATTCCAATTCAATTATTGTAAATTTTGGTTACTTTTAAAACCCTTTCAAATCCAATTTATTTATTTCAAAAATAAATGGATTATAATTCTAGTTCAAAACTAGTTCAGTTCTACAAAAATCTATTTTTATCTTTTCAAATTTGGATTTTTTTCATCCCAATTCTTTCCAAATCATTTCTTATGATTTTACACTAATTATTGATATTTTTAATAATTTTATCAAGGCCCGTACAGTCGATTTCCATCAATGGCCATTGAATTGCACTTACATCGACATTTTCCAAATTTGATTTGGATATAATTCCAAATACAACTGTTAGATTTCAAATCTCTAATATTCATTGGAAATCTCTTTTCGATACGAACCCAACAGTTCCGGTTTTAGGAGAATCCGACGGTCGGATCTCCCGTAATGTCCATTCGAAGTAAATGATCGAAATTCGCGAACTGCCGCAGCGCGGTGCATTCTATTCAGGCCATTATATATATAATATATATTATATATATTTCCTCGATTTACTTTTAAAACGTATTTTATAAATCGTTTTAAATTCGTTTTCAAAACGATTTCAACTTCATATTCAATTTCTAATCAAAATTGAATATTCCATATCATCGATATATAAATGATAATATTTTCAAAACATTATATTTTGAAATCAATTCCTTTTCAATATTCATTATAAAAACGAATAAAATCGGTATAAATATCGTTCACGTCAAAATGGCGCATATCTAATCAACACAGCTTTATATATTTCAAAAACTTCGTTATTATATTCAACAAATGAGTATTTTCTTCAACTCATGAATTTATATTTTATTCAACACATGAATTTTCTGTTATTCAACACATGAATATATATTTTATTCAACACATGAATTTATATTTTATTCAACACATGAATTTTCTTTTATTCAACACATGAATTTATATTTTATTCAACACATGAATTTATATTTTATTCAACACATGAATTTTCTTTTATTCAACACATGAATATTCTTTATTTTCCAACTTGGAATGGGGCCCAATCAATTACCATATATTGTTAATTATATGGATTCCCTACAACACGTGTATATAATAGCAACGATAAATGATCAACCATCATCCGAAGTGCATTCTACACTGCATAAGCATCAAATATAAATATTTAGCGCTTATAACAGCCTGTCAATCAATCGATCGACATACAGCTAATTATTTGGGATTAGTGTACGCCAAATATCATCCCAACACCCGTGTGGGGTTTCAAATCAACAAACACAGATTTTTATTTGTGCAGTTGGGCGATGTGTAAAATTTATCGTCTCAATCAATATCAATCAAATGGATGTACATAAACAAACCGTCCGATTTGTTTATAAATATTTATTTTATATACTCATTAAAAATTATATTTTTAACTATAAAATATTTTATTCCATTCCCCATCATACAATCAATATTCACACCACAAACAACAAACAAACAAGTTGTCCATGGTCTGTGGACAATGGGTGTCGGGTGCTGTTGAGCACCGTCTGCATCCTAGTATATATTTCAACTAGAAAACAAATTAAAAGTGAGAAGTGCTTCGCCGTGCTCGCCTTTTATCACTTTTGTCGTCCGTGTTCGCTACATATATAAAAATCACATTTTTATCGCTTCATTCAAATAAATAAAAATCACATTTTTATTTCTACTTCATATATTTTTATAACGCTCCTTCCAATATAAAAATTATTTCCACCTCTTATGTAAAAATCAAATTTTTATTTCGCTACAACATATATTAAAATTGTATTTTTATATTCTCTGTCTCATAAATATCATATTTTTATTATCTCTATAATATAAAAATCATATTTTTATTATCTATATAATATAAAAATCATATTTTTATTACTTCTATAATATAAAAATCATATTTTTATAATCTCTATTATCTAAAAAAAATTCTATTTTTAATCGGCTACTCATATAAAAATCAAATTTTTATTTCGTTACAACATATATAAAAATCGCCGTTTTATATTCCCTATTATATAAAAATCATATATTTGTATACCAAATCTGTATACATATAAATCGTATTTTTATCGCTACTATAACATATAAAAATCGAATTTTTATAAGCATAAATAAATATAAATAAATATAACTCACAGTCGATCGTTGGTGGCAGAGGAGGCTCGGGGAGGTCACCAGCGGCTGCGACATCGGAGTGTGGGCAGAGGTGGCTGTTGCGGCGGCTTTGAAGGGTTGGAGGTGGGTTTCGAGAGGGAGGGGGTGCTGCTGAGTCGATGGGGTCAGGGGGGTTGCTATGCACGCTGGTGGAGGTAGGGCGTCGGCCTAGGGTGTTGGTGGCGGTCTCGAGTTGGTTGCGCGGGTTCAGTGGGTCTCGCGTTGGGTGGATCTCGCGATGGGGGTGGAGGAGGGAGCGGCTGACATGGGGAGCGGCGCGGGGGTTGGCACGGCGGTGGAAGGGGAAGCGTGGGCGGCAGGCTTCAGATCGTCCATCGCAGGATTTTTTATTTTATTTTCTTCTTTCGATTCTGACGGTGAGAGAGAGAGAGAGGAGAGGGTGAGTTATATATAATATTTATATAATTATTTTATTTTATTTCCTCCTAAAAGTTGACTATTCATACGAACCCCAAATCGAGCCCACAGCATATCGTCCCCAGCTAATTACCCCCATTCTGAACACAATGGGATATGCTTCGCAAGCCAGTTCGGCCGTTATGATCAGTCTTCATCAAAATTGAAATATATATCAGTATATTCAATTTTAAACGTACATTTCAATTTACCGATGCCACATACTTCTCTAAAAATTCTAGAAAAATTATTTCTAGCTTCGTATTGACGACACGGTCATAACAAAACTAATTTCATCAAATTTGAAGGCCGTTTGAAAAATGATCATTTTCTGGTCGATTGAATTTGACTGAAACTGTTAAAACACGTTTTCTTTTGCTACTCTCACATATTGATTCAGAAAATTATGAATTTTGGAATCGAGCAATAACTTGACATCCCGGATCCAATAAAAGTGGTTTCGTCGAAAACAGAGATCGTTTGCAAATTTCTATTTTTAAGGGCCAAAATTCCATAGCAACTATTCTGAATTTTCAACTGGGCATAACTTTTTATTCCCGCTATGAAATTTCAATTTTTCGGATTCGTTGGAAAGATATTTTCAAATAGATTCTAATATTTTTGGCTTCGCCAAAATCCAGTTTATTTTGAATCCTGTACATTCATTTGAACTTTGAAATTGAAATTTCAAACTACCGCGCCATTTTCAATTCCTTTTATAATAAAAATAGTTATTTATATTCTAACGGCGATCTATATAAATATATACGTTCTAATTCTATTCAAAATAAATTTCTTGTTGTTATTATTTAAAATAATTCATTTTAAATATTCAAAATTCACTAAAATTGCCAAAATAAAATTTTGAATTGGCTTGGATTTCCGGGTTATTACAATCTCGCCCACTAAAAACTTTTCGTCCCCGAAAAGGAAAGAAGCTGAAAGTTGTTTAACTAATCAACTTAACTTTCACTATTTTCTTTATGGCTTAAGTTCTTCAACTTTTCAATTTTTTTCAAATTTTTCAAAAACTTGGCTAACACCCTAAATTTTCGAAAAATTTCGCCATAACCTCCCCTGCACGGGCGCATCGGGAAAATCTCGAAATTGCCATATAGGTCTCTCCAATCCAAAAAGAAAAAGAAACAGCCAAGCGGCTAGCCAATCGGCTCATAAAATCATCAAAAACCACAAGAAATACAATAAACATGTATCTGTTTGTCGGGCTGCTCTAGCCTCTTTGATATGACCTGTTCACACATATATATGTACATGTATGCAATTCCAAACAATTTTCAATACAGTTCAATATTTGACACAATTTGGTTATATGTACCGTTCTTTCACATGTTGATTTAAATAAATAATCATACAATACAACCATCAATCAATTAGTTGATTATCATTTCAAACACATAATTTTGATATATAGTCAAAAAATCAGATTTTTGATGCTAAATCACAACAATAAGCCCTATCTAGTTTTGGTTCAGTCAATTGGAATCATATAGAAATCCCACTTTCAAAACTCGAACACTAATGGTGATGATGTCTAGACTATCATCAGAATCATCTCCGAGCGACTAGAGTGTGACTCTATATCTATCTAGAATATTAAAACTTCAAATACACGTGGATCAGACGTATACGCAAAATCTTTGTATACTTGATTGTCCAAATCAATATAAAATAAATAATCAAATACGAATAATTGATTTAAATTTTCAAAACAAAACTTGTTTTCACTTTTATTTTTAAAAACAACACTCTTTACACTCGTTCTAGGATGCTACTGATCCCATCTCTAACGAGTCATTCTCATTGGATATTACTAATCCAATCTCTGATGAATTCTTTCGTTTGGTTCTAACATGTCTTGTTCTCGAGCTTTGTAAACCAAAGCTCCGATACCAAATGTAACAATTGGGAATTTTTCTTGATCCGAATCGATCGCTAAACCGACCAAGACTGTTCGAAACCCCTGATTGTTTTGAGGACAAGCCACATCAGGACGCAAACAGAAGAACATTTCATTGTTTATTACAACAATTAGATCAGCATACAAGAATATACAGAGTAAGAATAAATATTACACATCATAAAATGTCAGAGATTACAATACATAGCAGCGGAAAATAATACAAAACACAACTGAAAGAGATAAACGGATACAGAGCTTTCCGAAAATCATTCCAGCTGTAACCCAGGATCCTGTGAATATAAATCTGCAAAACCAAAACTACTAGCTGCCCGTGTTGAAAATAAGGGCACCCATATTTTAGGTTAAAATAATAAACTCCAGGTCAGTCATGTGACTGGTGTGAGAACTAAAATAGTTATTTAAAACTTTACTTTAAATCAGATATATCAAGGGACCGCGTCGTATAACACGAAATAGGTTTCCTCCCAAGAATACCAGTGCATACAACAAAATAGCGCAATGCTTTTTGGAAAAATGAAGCTATTATAAGACCCAAGTCCCATCACACAATGCAACGCAAGCCGGAGGATAAGGTTTTCCCTTATAATAGCCAAACATGCTTGGTACGTTTAAAACATAAAAATCATTTGATACTATTATAAGTGCATGGTGTATAAAACAACTTCAAATATAAATGTATCAATCCTAGACGGCATGGGCACCATATATCATGTCGCCAATACTAGGCTCTACAATCAAAACCACAAATGTCACGTATCGGAAGTTGGATTTCCATCTGTGAATTGAGGCAAGGGATTGTCCTCACCGAATTCGAGACAATTTAGCCTGCTATGCCTCAGGCAAGTGTGTAGGCAAGCCTTGGATCGTCAGGGTCGGTCCACTCGATGTGGATTAAACTTAAACCCTGAGCACTACGTTTCCCCACCATATAGGGCATAAATGAGCCAAATGACTCCACCGGCTCCACATAGTCACCGATATATCCGAGGCGCCTAGCAATCCAACAACCACACAGGTGGAAATAATATAAATATCAGGACTGGTAGGTCACTGACACCACCCTAGCTAGAAAGAAGCGCATGCCCTCCCTGATGTCCTCTCCCGTTTCTGGTTCACAACCGGGGTGTGACGCTTGCGAATTAACGCTACACAAAGCTATGCCACACAGGCGGTGTTTTGATCATCAACCACAAGACTTTGCTTTTCAACAAAAGCCTTGATCATCTGCATCTTATCATGCCACACAGGCAGACCACTCCATGCAACCGATATCCATTAATCACACAGAATGATATCCAATATCAGACACACAGTCCATTTACAAGTCCGTTCTGGGTCTGAACGAAACCGGAGGCACCTTGTATCTCGCATATCCATCGATCTCCAAGTACGTCTGGACGATCACCAACTGATTCCCTCCTCTTGGGTGTACAACCCAATCAAGATCATCAGTAATTATCCAAACGATGTGAAGACCTCCGGTCTTCGACCACTATCTTCATTCTTGACACAACGTCGAATCAGTTATCCAGAATGGGATAAACCCGGCCTTTCCGAATAACTCGCGTATATAATAAATAAGTGTTACACAAACACAATATACGCCTCATTCCAATTCAGAATATTCTTTTATTCCAATATTCTTACACTTTGGGAAAGGTTCCCATTAATTTTATCAAAGATAAATTCTTTAAATTTATTCTTTAATCTTCTTTTGAATATCAATTCAAACCAAATTATGGTTTATCCAAACTAGTCGGGATTAGCGAACCTTATCAAAGTAATCACTTGTTAAATTTCCCAACCCCAACCTATTCATCCCATGAAATAAAACTGGTCATACTTCATATCTAACACCACGGTGTTATCGGTAAATTCAATTACCATTTCACGTTCAAATCTAATGAAAGATTTAACTATCGCCTGGAGCAAAACAGGTAATACTCCTTTCTCAATCATTTCAATCTAATTAAAGATTCATTAAAACTCCATTTGGTTTTAATCATCCCAAAAATCAATATTAATAATTGTTTAACTTAGGAAATCATATCTTGTCTTTAACTGGGCTAAAGAACCAATGTCATTTAAAACACGGTTCACGATAAACCCAAAATCACATTCCATTAACAATGGAATTTTCACGGAAAACAGATCAATGTATATAATCGATATGAACTTCCATATCTAACTAATAATATAAATGGAATAACGGCAAAGCCTTTTAAATTCCATATATATTAGCAGTCTTCCTCCACAGAAATTCACTTCTATTACCACCAAATCGAATTCCATTCCAATCCAATTTATTTTATTAAATTGGAAAACTTTACTTTGGAAAATCCCCTTTAAATCTTAACAATAGATTTATAAATTCCAAATCACATTTCACTGCAATTCGGGTTAAAGAACGAGTGTTATTTAAAACACCGTTCACGATAAACCCAAAAATCAATTCCAATTCAATTCCAATTAAATATCATTTAATTGGCACATTTCATTAAATCTAAATAAAAAGATTTAATCTTTGTCTCAACTGGGTTTAAGAACAGTGTTAATGAAGACACCATTCACGACAAACCCAAATCCCATTTGATATTAAATACAAGGCTCTGAATAGAAAATATATCGGCTTATATTCAATATCAAATTCTACGACCAACAAATATCGTATTGGAAATAACGTTATAAATATGTCTTTCAAATTTCCATAACAATATCTGTATAATCACGAAATCCAACATCGAAATATTCCAAAGACAATTTTGATTCAAATCCATTCCAAATCAATTATTGGAAATTCTGGTTACTTTTAAAACCCTTTCAAATCCAATTTATTTATTTCAAAAGTAAATGGATTATAATTCTAGTTCAAAACTAGTTCATTTCAACAAAAATCTATTTTTATCTTTTTAAATATGGAAATTTTCATTTCAATGCTTTCCAAATCATTTCTTATGATTTTACACAAATTATTGCCATTTTTAATAATTTTATTAAGGTCCGTACAGTCGATTTCCATAAATGGCCATCGAACTGCACTTACAGCGACCTTTTCCAAATTTGATTTGGACATAATTCCAAATCCAACAATTATATTTCAAATATCTAATATTCATTAGAAATCTCTTTTCGATACGAACCCAATGGTTCCGGTTTTAGGAGAATCCGACGGCCGGATCTCCCGTAACATCCATTCGAAGTCAATGGTCGAAATTCATGAACTGCCGCAGCACGGCGAGTTCTATTCAGGCCATTATATATATAATATATATATTATATATATTTCGTTGATTTCCTTTTAAAACGTATTTTATAAATCGTTTTAAATTCATTTTCAAAATGATTTCAACTTCATATTCAATTTCTAATTAAAATTGAGTATTCCATATCATCGATATATAAATGATAATATTTTCAAAATATTATATTTTGAAATCAATTCCTTTTCTATATTCATTATAAAAATGAATAAAATCGATATAAATATCATTGACGTCAAAATGGCGCATATCTAATCAACACGGCTTTATATATTTCAATAACTTAATTATTCTATTCAACAAATGAATATTTTCTTCAACACATGAATTTACATTTTATTCAACACATGAATTTTCTTTTATTCCACACATGAATATATATTTTATTCAACACATGTATTTTATTTTATTCAACACATGAATTTATATTTTATTCAACACATGAATTTATATTTTATTCAACACATGAATTTATATTTTATTCAACACATGAATATATATTTTATTCAACACATGAATTTATATTTTATTCAACACATGAATTTTCTTTTATTCAACACATGAATATTCTTTATTTTCCAACTTGGAATGAGGCCCAATCAATTACCATATAATCTTAATTATATGGATTCCCTACAACACATGTATATAATAACAACGATAAATGATCAACCATCATCCAGAGTGTATTCTACACTACATAAGCTTCAAATATAAATATTTAACGCTTATAACAATCTGTCAATCAATTGATCGGCATACGTCTAATTGTTCGGGATTAGTGTATGCCAAATATCATCCCAACACCCGTGTGGGTTTCAAATCGTCAAACACAGATTCTTATTTGTGCAGTTGGGCAATGTATAAAATTTATCGTCCCTATCAATACCAGTCAAATGGGTGTACAAAAACAAACCGTCCGATTTGTTTATAAATATTTATTTTATATACGCATTAAAAATTATATTTTTAACTATAAAATATTTTATTCCGTTCACCATCACACAATCAATATTCACACAATAAACAACAAATAAACAAGTCGTTCATGGTCTGTGGACAACGGGTGCCGGTGCTGCTAAGCACCGTCTGCATCCTAGTATATATTTCAACTAGAAAACAAATTAAAAGTGAGAAGTTCTCACCGAGAGCTAAACCAAACGCCACGACTCCTCATATGTAGAAAATCTTCGCCGTGCTCGCCTTTTGTCACTTTCTTCGTTCGTGTTCGCTACATATATAAAAATCACATTTTTATCGCTTCATTCAAATAAAAATCACATTCTTATTTCTACTTCATATATTTTTACAACGCTCCTTCCTATAAAAAAATTATATTTTTATATTTCTACCTCTTATATAAAAATCGAATTTTTATTTCACTACAACATATATAAAAATTGTATTTTTATATTCTCTGTCTCATAAAACTCATATTTTTATTATCTCTATAATATAAGAATCATATTTTTATTATCTATATAATATAAAAATTATAATTTTATTATGTATATAATATAAAAATCATATTTTTATTACTTCTATAATATAAAAATCATATTTTTATAATCTCTATTATCTAAAAAAAAATCTATTTTTAATCAGCTACTCATATAAAAATCGAATTTTTATTTCGTTACAACATATATAAAAATCACCTTTTTATATTCCCTACTATATAAAAATCATATTTTTGTATACCAAATCTGTATACATATAAATCGTATTTTTATCACTATTATAACAAATAAAAATCGAATTTTTATAAGCATAAATAAATATAAATAAATAAATAAAACTCGCAGTCGATCTTTGGTGGCAGAGGAGGCTCGGGGAGGTCACCAGCGGCTGCGACATCGGAGTGTGGGCCGAGGAGGCTGTTACGGCAGCTTTGAAGGGTATGGAGGTGGGTTTCGAAAGGGAGGGGTGCTGCTGAGACGATGGGGTCAGGGGGGTTGCAATTCACGCCGGCTAAGGTAGGGCGTCAGCCTAGGGCGTTGGTAGCGGTCACGAGTTGGTTGCGCGGGTTCAATGGGTCTCGTTGTAACAACCCGGAAAATCTGAGCCAGTTTAAATTTTTTAATTTGGCTATTTTAGTGGATTTTAAATATTTAAAATAAATTATTTTAATAATAACGATGAAAAGTATGTTTGAATCGATGTTTTAAAATTAATATAATTATTTCAAATTATAAACAAGGCCTGAAATGACGCGGCAGTTTCAAAATTGGAATTCAAACTTTGTCTGACTGTACCGGATGCAAAATAAAACGGATTTTAGTAAAACCAAAAATATTTAAATCTATTTACGAATATATTTCTAATGAATCTGAAAAATCGAAGTTTCGTAGCGGGAATCAAAAGTTATGGCCAAATGAATTTATGAAAGGTCGATATAGAGAATATATAGCCCTTGAAAATAGACATTTTGCAAACGACCTCAGAATTCGACGAAACCACTTTTGTTGGATCCGGGATGTCAAATTATTGCTAGGTTTCAAATTCCATAATTTTTGATGTTAATATGTGAGCGTGGCGAAGGAAAATGTGTTTGGTTGATTTCTGTTAAATTGGATCGACCAGAAAATGGCCATTTTTCAAACGGTCTCAGAATTTGACCAAACTATTTTTTTTGGGACCGTATCATCAAAACATAGCTAGATTTACTTTTCTGGAGTTTTTAGAATCAGTTTGTAGCCCCGGCAAATTAAAATGTACGTTCAAATCAAATATCGAATGTTTAATATTTTAATTTGAAGAATAACTGATTGAAACAGTCGAATGGGCCTACGTAACATATTCCATTGTGTTCGGAATGGGGTTATTTAGCTAGGGGCGACAATCGTTGGGTTTGGATTGGTGTTCGTTTATGAAAACCCTAATTTTCTGAATAATATATATCGGCTAATCATATATTTTCTTCCATAAATAAAAAAAATTAGAACCCCCCCTACCCCCGTTAAATACGATCGATGGCAAAACAGTGCTCCATCCTTCCTAATCAATTTCCAGCTGCTCCGTTCATCTTCGACCCCCACTCCAGTTCAACCTTTTGAAGCCCTCCTCTTCAAATCAACACCAACCACACCCCGTTTGGTCATTCCATCGTCGAGATTTCCTCCTCCAAACCTCTGGACTTTCGAGCGCCGCCCCCATCACCTGGGTGCGTCGCACCTGACGCCTCCGCCACTGTTAGCCGCGCCACTCCTGGCCCTGTCACGTGGTACAACCCGATCGTGATGAAGTGCTTCGGATTTCACGTTATTTGCAAACCTAGTTTTGAAAAGATTTTGAAAGGTTACGACTGTTTTTAATTTTAACTGATTATAGCACTTTAAAGCGCTACGGTTTATGATTTTACAATAAAAATCATATCTTTCTCGTTTGTTGTCGAAATCCAGTGAAACAAGAGACAGTGGACTCGTGTTTACGTCTTCTACATTCTAGAAGAGACCGGATATTTTTCTGAGCCTTCTATAATTTTTGGAGGAGTGGAACCTAAAGTGAGATTTATGAATTATAAAAAATATGGAAACGACGATGTATAAATTATATAGTCGATGTATGAGTTATATAAGCATTGTACACCTCATGTATAAGTGTTGTATAAGTTGTATGTTCGATGTATAAGTTATTTATGCATTGTAAAAATGATATATGCGTTGAAATGAATTGAAATGATATTGAAATGAAATCGAAATATAGCTATATACGTATATATATATATATATATATATATATACTCCCCTCGTCCATAGACCATGGATGATATACATTGGTTGTGATATTGTTTGGATTATTGGTTGATGTGAAATTTGGTGAATATCATGAATGGTTGATTTGAAATGATTGTTTATGGTTGAAATCCCAATAGGATTAGTATATAGGAAGATTCGTCTGCGTACGAACTTGATATTGAAAATCCCCGTTGTCAAAAACTGCGAGGCTTAAAGGTAGAGCAAGGAGTTGTACTCGGGGCGGTGCCGGTTTTAACTACCCTGCTGTTATGTTGCTGAAATTTTCAATAATATTCAGGTGTTAGAATTATTTTCATGTGTTGAAAACCATATTCACGTGTTGAATAGAAATTCATGTGTTGAATAGAAATTCATGTGTTGAATAAATTATTTGAAGGATAAAAATAACATTTTTCATATATATATATATATAATATAAAATAATCGTGTTTTAAATAAATTGTTTTAACAATAAAATTCACATTTTTATTATATATATAAACTATAAAATTATTTTCATGTGTTGAAACCATATTCATGTGTTGAATAGAAATTCATGTGTTGAGTATAAATTCATGCGTTGAATAGAAACTCATGTGTAGAATAAATTATTTGAAGGATAAAAATAACATTTTTCATATATATATATATACTATATAAAATATTAGTGTTTTAAATAAATTGTTTTGACACCAAAAATAACAATTTTACCTTATGTATGAAATATATAAAATAATCGTGTTTTCAAATAAATTGTTTTACAATAAAAAACACATTTTCATGATATATGTGAACTGTTAAAAATAGTGATGTGTTGAAATAAATATCCGTTGGATAAAAATATCATTTTTATCAAATATATGAAGTGAATATGGTTTTGAAATCGAAGAATGAATTATATTTATATATATATAATTAAAATAAATCGAATATCGAAGCTGCAGTTTGTGTTTTGAAACCGTGATTTCAAACGATTATTGCGGGAGACCCGACCATCGGATTTTCCCGAAACCGAAACCGTTGGGTTCGCTTTGGAAATATCTTTCCAACGACACCAACTTTGTAAAGATCCAATGGTTGGATGGTCTGGAATGTTTAATTCAAATCTGAAGAAAAACAGCGCCAGAATTGATTATATATATATATATAATTAAATTAAATCGAATAATGACGCTGCAGTTCGTATTTTGAAACCGTAACTTCAAACGATTGTACCGGGAGATCCGACCGTCGGATTTTCCCAAAACTGGAACCGTTGGATTCGTTTTGAAAAGATCTTTCTAATAATATAAAATTTGTAAAGATCCAATGGTTAGATTTTCAGATATTTGTAAATCGAATCTGAAGAAAAACAGCGCCACGACCGCGTTATGGCCTGAAGCATCGTTTGACTGAATTGGCTATTTTTAAATAAATAAAAATAGCTATAAATCGTGATAAAATATTATAAACGATGTGGAATGGAAATAAACTGAATTTGCTCAGTTTATTTAATATTCGATGGTTGAATGTGTTTAGCGTGAAAATTACATTAAAGAACAGAATTATGATGTCGAATAATTTAACCATTGAAATGAATTGATTTGAAATTCTAAATATACGTGAATTATTTGAAAAGGCCGAGTTAATTCTCATTTCAAATAATTGATCGACGATTAGAAGTCGAAGATATGAAGACGGCGCAAGACCGATGATCTTCATGTCGAATGGAGGGGGTGCACTGATGCTCATGGTAGGAGTAGCTACCTTGAAGGGGCTGAAATGGTAGCCGTCCGGACGTACTTGTTGATTGTACGGATGTGCGAGGTACAAGGTGCCTCCAGTTTCGTTCAGACCCAGAACAAACTTGTAAATGGACTGTGTATCTAACATTGGATTTTTTCTGTGTTGATTGATCTCTATTAAATGTATATCTGTTTGACGGTGGAGAATTTATTCTCTTGCTTAACGCCCTTCTCTGAGACGTACGAGCTCAGAGGTTATATATCGATAGAAATCAGTCGCGTGGAGTGAATTGCCTGTGTGGCATGCCTAAGTGGCAGATGATCAAGGCTTCTGTTGAAAAGCAAAGTCTTGTGGTTGATGATCAAAGCACGACCTGTGTGGCATAGCTTTGTGTATAACGTTGATTCGCGAGCCTCACACCCCGGTATGAACCAGAAACGGGAGAGGACATCAGGGAGGGCATGCGTTTCCTTCTAGCTAGGGTGGTGTCAGTGACCTACCAGCCCTGACATTTATACTATTTTCACCTGTGTGGTTGTTGGATTGCGAGGCGCCTCGGATATATCGGTGACTATGTGGAGCCGATGGAGTCATTTGGCTCATTGACGCCCCAAAGGGTAGGGAAACGTAGTGTTTAGGCATTTTAATCCACATCTGTGGACCGGCCCTGGCGATCCAAGGGTCACTCGAGCTCTGATCCTGAGGGGCGGGCTAGAGCGTCTCGAATTCAGTAAGGAGTATCTTTTGCCTTGGTTCATGACGGAAATCCAATTTCCAAATACGACATTGTGCGGTTTTGATTGTATACCTATATATGGCGACATAGTGGTATGGGGCATTAATGCCGTCTATGATTGATACTTATGATTTAAATTGTTTTTGAAACATATGAACACTAGTAATAATATCAAATGCTTTTGTTTTATTTGCATCAAGCATATTTTGGCCATTATAAAGTAAAACTCTATCCTCCGGTTTGTGTTGCATTGTGTGATGGGAACTGAGTCTTATAATGGCTTCATTTTTATAAAAAGCATTGCGATGTTTAAAAGATTTACTTGATTTAAAGCACTGGCAATCCAATGGAGTAAACCCGTTCCACGAAAGTGGCGTGGTCCTGTGATTGGCCATATTATAAAATATGTTTACGTAGATTTTTCATACTAGTCCCATGACTGACTCGTAGTTTGTTTCACTGCAAACTCGGGCGCCCCTTTTTCTACACGGGCAGCCTTGTATTCAGGTTTTAGCAGGCTCTTTCTGGATAGTTGGAGCTGAAGATGGATTCTATCATCTATCTCTTTTTATGTTGTTCAGCTCCTATTGTACATAGTTTTGTTTTTCGCTGTAGGCATTTATGTATAGCTGAACTATATTTGTACTAAGTATGATGATGTATACTGTGTAACTCTGATGATTATGTTTATCCAGTGTATTCTATTGTACATTATCTGGTGTATTTATTTATTTCTGTTCTGCTGTTATCTGTTTATGTGTTATATTCCAAAGATTACCCTTGCCACCGTCGTACGGGGTTTGGGGTCGTCACACTCGCGCTGGGTGGATCTCGCGATGGAGGTGGAGGAGGGTGCTGTTGTCGTGGGGGAGCGGCGCGGGGGTTGGCACGGCGGTGGAAGGGGAAGCGTAGGCGGCGGGCTTCAGATCGTCCAACGCAGGAAATTTTTTTAATTTTATTTTCTTCTTTCCAATCTGACGGTGAGAGAGAGAGAGGAGAGGGTGAGTTATATATAATATTTATATAATTATTTTATTTTATTTCCTCCTAAAAGTTGACTTTTCATACGAACCCCAAATCGAGCCCACTGCCTGTCGTCTCTAGCTAATTACCCTCATTCCGAACACAATGGGATATGCTTCGCGAGCCAGTTCGGCCGTTACGATTAGTCTTCATCAAAATTAAAATATATATCAGTATATTCAATTTTAAACATACATTTCAATTTACCGATGC
Organism: Allium sativum; assembly: GCA_030737875.1. Taxonomy (NCBI): domain Eukaryota; kingdom Viridiplantae; phylum Streptophyta; class Magnoliopsida; order Asparagales; family Amaryllidaceae; genus Allium; species Allium sativum. The sequence goes on along the minus strand of CM060925.1, from coordinate 197,257,806 downwards.
CACATACTTCTCTACAAATTCTAGAAAAATTATTTCTAGCTTCGTATTGACAACACGGTCATAACAAAACTAATTTCGTCAAATATGAAGGCTGTTTGAAAAATGGTCATTTTCTGGTCGATTGAAATTGACTGAAAATGTTAAAACACGTTTTCTTTTGCCACGCTCACATATTGATTCGGAAAATTATAAATTTTGGAATCTAGCAAGTAACTTGACATCCCGGATCCAACAAAAGTTGTTTCGTCAAAAATAGAGATCGTTTGCAAAATTGCTATTTTTAAGCGCCAAAATTTCATAGCGACTATTCTGAATTTTCAACTGGGCATAACTTTTTATTCCCGCTATGAAATTTCAATTTTTCGGATTCGTTGGAAAGATATTTTCAAACAGATCCTAATATTTTTGGTTTCGCCAAAATCCGGTTTATTTTGAATCATGTACATTCATTTGAACTTTGAAATCGAAATTTCAAACTACTGCGCCATTTTCGACTCCTTTTATAATTAAAAATAATTTTTTATATTCTAACGACGATCTATACTAATATATACGTTCTAATTCTATTCAAAATAAATTTCTCGTCGTCATTATTTAAAATAATTCATTTTAAATATTCAAAATTCACTAAAATTGCCAAAATAAAAAAATTAAATTGGTTCGGATTTTCGGGTTATTACAAGATCCGATATAAGTCGGAATTCTGTGAAACCAGAAACGTTGGTACCGTATCGATTATAATATTCATATGAAAGAGAAATATCCAGATTTTGTGTTATAGATTATTAGTTATGGCCAAATCAAATTTTGAAATAGTCGATATGGAAGTCGTTAATTAAAATACAGGCCTATAAAATAGTGATTTTGCAAAAGGACTCCGTTTTCGATGAAATCAGATTCATTGGAACCATAATGTTAAATTATTGCATGGTATTAAATTGCGTAGTAAACCGACGTCGTATGTGACCACCGTAAATGCCCATCCAATTTCTATAATGCGTAATTAAATTAATTTTATTTTATTCAATAGAGAGATATTTGAGTGTAATTTCAGCAAACGATCGAATTAAGCCATGAAACCAGTTCAGTTGAGTTCGTATCGATGATTGTGTCATGGTAGCTGTACAATTTGTTAATTTTGGAGGCCGGATAATTTAGTGTCCAAAATAGCAACGTGGTGCATATAAAAATAGCATACCAGGAAACAGTCTCAAATTGCGACGAAACTTGTGCCGTTGGGTTCATTTTGATTCATTATTGTAGGATTTCAATTTTCGTATCAATCGGGTTTACCGTTTGATCGTGGCAACGATAAATGCCCAAATCAATTATATTATTTTGGTCAATCCAGATAGGGGTAACGTTAAACGAATAAACGACTGGCCAAATGAACACCGATTTGGATGAAATAAATTTCATTGGATTCGTAAGGAAGAGGTCTGGTAAAATGTTAAGGCCTCAGATTTATTGGATTTTTTCTGTAATTATTGGAATTTTAAACGCTTGATTTTTCATCGATAATTATAAAGGACTTTTCACAAACGATGTCGGAATTCGACGGAACCTATCCCATTGGGTCCGGAATATTTTTTTATGTTAGGATTGACAATTGTACGGGAGAAAATGGAAGTCGATTGTAGTTGTTTTCAAGTATTTCTTCGTGCAAAGGTATACTTAATAAAATAATATTATTAAATCCAACCCAACGTTATAAATACCAAACTCATGGAATCCTAACTTTCCGTCAAACCATCTTTGAGTGGTCAACCATCATTGCGCCGCCATCAGAGAATGAACGAGTATAATCTTCCAATCTTTCTCCAATTAAATCTCTCAATCTGTTTACCTAAATTGAAAACATTCAATTGCAAAAACCATCAGCTTAGCAAGGTCTTCCAATTGATCGGTTATGATCTGGTATAGATGGTTGTGGTGACCGGGATGATGCCACTAAGTCGCGATGGTTTATCAGAATTCTGGGGCGAAGGGCAGGGCCAGGGGATGAACGGTTTCGGGCGGTGGTAGATGAGGCTAAGGCGCATCAGGTAGGGGATGTTGATGGGTCTCTGGTCAAGGTACGACGAAGTGATGGTGAGGGGATGGTTTTGAGCTGGAGCGGATGGATATGGGAAAATCTATTTTGTGGTAGTAGGAAGTTAAAATGATCAGCCTTTAAAACGAAGATGGGACACGACGTGGAGCAGAGAAAAGATGGCCTGATTCATGATAGAAACGAAAGTAATTAAAACTCAATTATATAATTATTAAGGGTAATTGACTAACTATGATTAGGAATATTGATGGTTTATTAATTGAAATGTATATTTGCTACAGATGGTTAAGTTATCTGGGACCACAACTAAAAAGAGGGTCAGCCCTTTCCTTTCCTCAGATCAAAACGTAAGTGTATCTGGCCCACGATAATACTGTTAAGTATAGTAGGGTATAAGTTTTATTTTAGGAAAATTAATTTATAATGATTAAAACGCTAATTGGTGCGGTTATTAAGGCAATAGGTATTGACGGGTATCATTGTGAAGAAAGGCAGAAGTAGACGGTCAACCCAGAATTTTCAAACATGTAATTAGAAGATTTTTAAGTGATTAATTTAAAAATAATCTGTGATTAATAATAAGTTATTTAATAGAATTGTATTGATCAGTGCAGAAGGAAACCAACGTACTGAAGAGGAAAAAATCGGCTATCCTGTTGGGATAGAAGGACTAAAAAGTAATAAGTTAAATTAGTTAAGTAAAATTAAGGGTTCAACCTTATTTTAAATTTAAACCATGGTTAGTTTAAAACGTAAATAGTTTGTTAAAATAAAATTAGTTTAGTTTAAAAACTCAATTAATATTTAATTTATGTGAACTTATAATATTAATAACTCCATCATATATGATCAGAATGAAACATAACAAGCGATGCCAGGAATGTACGAATGAGATCTACATTCTGGAACAGAACTGGACAGAATTGGAGTCAACTGGGGTTTTTAATTAAATTAAACACATGATTAATTTAATTAAAACCTACTGTTTCAATGATAAACCAAATCAAGGTGAGTTAAACTCACTCAGCTCTTCCAATTTATATTTTATACAAATTGGGGTTTTATTTTGTGTGCTCTAGTTGCGAATGGTTGTCTGTTTGCTAGTTATATATTTATTTGTTGATTTAACCAATGAAATTAAACTGGTGTTTAATTTCAATAAAATACCAAACCGTTATTTTAACGATTGGATCCAATGAAGGTAATTTACCTTGTTGGTCACGTTTATTTATAAACATGTTTTAAAATTGTTTGTTGATTGGTTGATGTTAAATAACTGTTATTTACTGTTATTGAAATTATCAGTTAAATGGAATTTAATGATCTGATTTGAGATAACCGTTCTGAATACAGGGAAGAACAGGTTGAAGTGAACCAACGAGATTCCACAAATATATTACTTATTATCATATATGATCTGTCATGATTGGGTGATTGATTTGATTAGTGATCATTGACTAAAAATTCAACCTATGTTTAGTTTTAACCGATGGGCAATATTGGTTGAGTAATCGGCAGTAAATGGCCTAAGAATAAATTATTTGGTTTTATATGATTTACTGCTTGGTGGATCGATAGAACTGAAGTTATAAAATTTGTTTTATAACTGAAATAGTTTTTGAAATATATTATTTCGTATAATAGTTTATTAAAGGAAAATAAATATTTATTATTTAAATTTATAATTAATTATTAACTGGTTTTATAAAGCAAATTCTGATGTTAATCAGATTTATAAACAAGTGAATGGAATTAACCTAACGGTTAAATTGGGATATTGTTTTATTAAGGAATAATTAAATGGGATTATTTAAATTAATTATATTATTATATAAATTTAAAGGGAGAACGAATTAGATACGGTTAATGGGATAACCGTGTTTTGAGTTGACTAAATCGACCATTTTAAATTGGGATTAAATTAGTGCATTTTGAATAGAATGGTTTAATGAATATTGTTTAAATTTTAATAAGATATTTAAAAAAGGGATTTACTACTTATTTTAGTTAATTGAGGAATTAACTATTATTACAGCAGTTAATGATCGAAGTAAATTATTATTTTAATTAATAATAATCTAGAAAATTACTTTTTAAATGGAAATTCATTTAAAAGGTAATTGAAGTTGAAACCAAATCTAGTTGAATGGTGAGAAGAGTTTATGAACGGGTTTTATATTTAAAACCCGAATTTTCATAACAAAGTTATAAAGAGAATTTTAAGCGAATATGATTGCTTAAATCAAATGTTTATTTAATATTGGAATTAAATAAAAGGAATTGAGAATAGAAGGGTTTATATTAAAATAGAATTATATAAACAAGGTTTGTAAAAAAGTGATGAGATGTTAAAGCGTTAATATTAAATTAACGTTACTTAAAAATGGGATTAGGTAAAAAGGGAAATTGAAATAAAAAAATAAGATTTTCAAGCGGGAAATGGTTGAATGAATTTGAAAAGGGATTGGTAAAAGTGAATTGGGTAAACGAAGTGGGTCGTAGGGTTGTATAACCAAATCCGAATTATAAAATGAATTGGTTTAAAGAAATAGAGGTTAAAAAGTGGTGTTTTATAAAGAAGTTTCTTAATTATTAAATTAAGAAAGAATGAGTATAGCCAAGAAAGAGATTTTCAAAATGATAAGCAAGTTTTATGAAACCGTATTTTGAATAAAATAGTTAAATGGAATTTGAATTTATATTAGAATGAAATATTGGTTTTTGGGATTTCAACTTGTATTTATCTCCAGATATGAACGTTGTTGATCAAGGTCTGAGAGGTAATTAAAATACCCCAACTTGAATGACATCAGGATTATTTGCGGATGATATTAGTTGTAATGGTAAAAGAGGCTAGGTTTTATGTATTATTTCCATTAGAGAAATAATAGTGCAACGATTAATGGAAATGTGGGGAATATATAACGAGAGTTCCAAAGTAAAAGGGAAATAAAAAGGGGTTGCCAGAAATTTAATGATATGTTCGAGTTATAAAGGAAATATAAAGTTGAGTTTTATTATATAAGAATAAGCATGGATTTTGTTTCAAGTAATGAATAAAAGATATTTTGTAATGTTGTTTTACGAATAAATAAGTTAAATTGATTTCCGCAATGTTAGATAATAATGTGGCTAATGTTTTGAAAAAATAGAAAACTGGATATATAAAAGTGAAATTGTTTAATGAAAAATCTTAGCGAGGAACTATATTTATAATATTGAAATATTTAAGAGTTTTAAATCTACATTTGTTTTAATTAAAAGGCCAATTGATGTTGAATACTGAACCAGTGAACTCAATGGATTTCGTGATTGAATCACTGTTTATTTTGATAGTTAAATCACCGACTATCAAATATATCCAATATGATTGTTGGTACGGAAAGACCGGGATCGAATTTACATTCGAAAACCATTCCGACCAACAAATACATGAAGATATCAGAAGATGATCGAGATGGAGCCTTGAAGACCGTGGATCTTCATAAACGGAAGAACCACTAATATTCTCTGCCTTACAAGCAGAGATAAACTATGATTCTGTTGTGGCTGAAATCTACGGATTGCATGGACTACTCGCTACTGATCCATGGGGTGATTCCTATATTGAATGCAGTAGGAGAGTACCTTCGGTTCATCCTATTCCTGGATGACTTGTATGGACGGATGTCTGACAGAGTATTTCCAAAGGAATCGCTTACGTTGATTTCTTCAAACGTACCATAGTTGATGATGGAGAAATGGTTTTTCTCTAGCCAAATAACTAGAATATTTTTGTGGACGTCAATTAGTGATATCTGGCAGATCTGATGATGTGGCATTCAAAGTGAATGGTGACCTGATATTTCAACAAGAAAACTCAAACCTTAAGCCTCACAACTGGGAAATGACAAAAATTGGGCAGGCAACATGGCTATGTGGGTTGGTGTTTGCGAACAAATTAAACAATTGTAAACAACTGTAAAATCCGTTCGGCTTTTCTAAACAACAAGGATATTGTAGAGGGTGTCGAACTCTGGGACCAAAAATATTTAAACTAGTAAATCCAATCAAGTTATTCCAAAATTTTGATTGGTTGAAAAACACTAGAAAATAATAGAAATTAAATAAAAGAGAGTTTTATATGATCGAAGAAAGCAATTAGGGAGCAACAACATAAATTAGATTAATACGAATCAATAACCAAACAGATTAATCAGATCTAATTCATATTTCTGTCACAAACATGAATCAACGCTTATTAGTTTTCTAGAAACAAATATGTGAATAACGACAAGTATAGCCTATGCAGGAGCTAAGCTCTTAAACAACCATTGGCTATGAGGACAGATTCACTATTATTTCTAAAACCCTAAATGTTAGATCTAAATCTGATAAACGTTAGAATGAACTCGAATATACCTTGTGAAGGAGCATAGCCCTTAAACGACACAAAGTATGAAGGTTCAGATCCAACCCTTGATTCAAATCTAGATCTACATACATGAAGTTCTAATCTCTTTGGCTATGTGATTCATAATGAATCTAATCCAACGTCATCACCCCCTAATTAAAGGAGATTAGCTAGACATAGCTAAAGAAGAAGAGAAAAATAAAATAAACAACATGAACATAAATAAAATAAACAAAAAGTAAAAAGAAAGGGAGAGAATGATTTTATTCCAAGAGAGAGTTACAGAATAAAACCTAATGTGTTTTCAAATGAAGGAGATACAGCATATTTATAGTTCATATGACAAAGACTACTATGCTAGTTACACAATGTGGGACTAAAGATTTAGCCCGAATAATGCATAAGCCAGTGTAAACGCGGTTGTAGAGTAAGAGGTCTTGTAAGTGAGCCAATGTGAATGCAATGTGAATGGATTTGCAATTGGCATAGCTTGCAGGCATCAATTTCAATTGTTTTGAGCATAAATAGGAACTCCATAACATCTGCAACAAGATATCTTTATGAAAAGGCATTGGATTATTAAAATATGCGGCAGAAGGTTGTTGAACAACAACATTTCTTCAAGCTTTAATCTAACTCTCAAAATCAACACTCTTCATACACCAATTCTTCAAGCTTTTCAACAATTACGTGCATTAATCCATTCATCATAAATATTTTGAAAACACAACTATAAATACACAGTATCAATTATTTTAAATATAATATAAGATAAATAAGCGGATAAAATATACACGTTTACATGTATATCAAATACCCCCACATTTATCTTTTTATTCATCCTCGAATAAACTAAACTAATATATGTCGCACTTTCGTAGGAAACACAATTGCATTTAGCATATGCAACAAGCCATTAAACCCCTAGGTGTCCCTAGTAGGACGAGTGTTGTCTCGTGAGGGTTTTCAGTGGATACTACCCTCGAAATCCAAAGCGTCTTGTGTACACGGATTAATCAAACAATATATTTAAGGTCTTTCACATTCCAAGGATTTCTCCTAACTTCAATAATAACGGTTTAGCCCCAAATTATCCATCCCATAATTGGTGCAAAAATGAAACACTATAATTGTCTTGAAGGTTAAGAGTGTGGTGTCAACCAAAGTTGTGCACCCAATCATTCATTCAACTTTCTTTCTTTTTTTTGAATAATTTTGCACTAGTGTAATTGTAATGTATTGGATGTGAGATATGCATAGATGAAGGAGAATTTTGTAAGTTCTAGAAATATTCTAGATAAAAGGGCAAGTGTATTAGTTGAATTTCAAGCTACAAATGATAAAGTAATACTAAGGCACATATGAATATTTTTGTTTCTTTCATCTCCTCACCTACAATCATTGCTTCTAAATACGGTATGATGGATGTGGATGGAATGGAAACGAATGCTTTATAGTCAATAATGATGGATGACTATTTTATTCTGAGATATTTTCTCTTTATTGCATATTTTTTTCTTTTCTTTTTTCTCTTTTTTTGCATGATGAATGACGAGTGCAGATGAAATGGAACGATACCGTATATTCTTTCATTTGATTCCTCCTCTACTAAGCGAATCATAACCAACGCTTCATGAAAGGAAAGTTTTGTGCCTTAGTTACTCTACTTCTATAAACCTAATTCAACACAAAAGTCTGGATTGATGTTATATAAAAAGCTAAAAGGAATGATAAGCAAAATTTCATAAGATAGATAACCCATGTAAAATAAGATGTGGTATATGGTTACCCTACCTTAAAACAAGTACGGAGCGGGTGGTGTAATATTGGTATAAAAAGTGACTTTTTTTTATTTAACCTTTAAAAATAAATCAGTACAAGGTTCTTAAGTATACCAATATAAGAAAAACTTGTCGAAACATGGACGTAATTCCACTAAAACTTTGGGTTTGAATAATGTGGGGTATCGAAGAAGAACGCTACAATGAGTCATTTCTCCTTAATTGGGACAAGTGGATTTTAGAACTTACGATTTTGAAAATTTGAGTGGAAAAGAAAATATTATGCATGAAAATGAACTCATAAAATCCAACAAAGGTAGGTGCAAAATCTTTTTATTTCATGATTTTTTTTACTTGCACATTCTAACATGTATAACAAAGATTGACACGCCTACTCCAGAACACGACTAACGTCTACACAGTCTCAAGCTAGAATCTTAAAAAGACACATTACAACTCAATGAATAAATAATGTTCATTCCTATCACCCAACAATTCGACTTATCAAACAAGAACCAAGGTGTTATTTATGAATTTAAGTTAATCCTTGTTCAATGAATGACCTAGTTCATAAAATTTGATTGCTGATGTAATGTAAATTCCCCCCACACTTGAGTGTGATTGTGCCCTCATAGTCATTAATCAGACATATCTTAGTGCAAGGGAAATAAAATAAGAGGGTCAGCACGGCTTACCGGGTACACGTGTAGAAAATAAGCAGTCATCGAATAGATGAACCGGTCTTTAATGGACCAATGGATCAGCCTCAATAAGATTGTGAAACACAGCTCAAGCATTGAAAACGAAATCATAAAGGGTTTTATATTACGTGTCAGACTTGGAAAAACAAATTTTGTTTTTTCAAAAGTTTGAGTTGCTATTTTAGAAATTTGAGCTTACAATTGATCCTAAAATCGAATTGAATTTCCATAGCAACTAAAGAGAGGTCATCGAGCTGGGGTTTAGTAAAAGTTTCAAAAACAAAATTTGATTTATTCAGATGATGTATAAATTGAGAGACGTGTGCATCACTCTCATCCCTACATTTGTTTTGAGAAATATTGTTCGGTTTTGCTTTGGTGTTTGAAATTTTGTTGACTAAAGGTTCATTCGTAAGCCTAAAGTTAAAACCAAACAAATGAATTTTCAATAAATTCCGAAATTGTGTTTTCTCAAAAACCGTGTTACTCCAAAAAGAGTTCATATATTGTAGAAATTTATCATTGAAAAACAAGTGATCACAGTGAGGTTCGGTTGAATTGATTAAGTCGTAAGGAGTTTCAATAGTTTCAGAAAAATCATTATTGTGTTTAAGATCATATTCAGCAATTTCTTTGTTGTCAACCTTAACAATTCCAAGATTTTCAAATGTTTCAGTTTCAATGTCAGGCCCAACAAAGTTATCGTCAATCAGTTCAAGAAGTTTTCGCACATCAAAGTTGTCCTCAATTAAATAGTTGTTACCAACTTTATCATTTCTTTCAAGTTGACAATCTAAAGTTGTTAAATTTTCAAGAATTTTGGAATTTGAGAGAGGAAGATCAAATCGAAGATTGACGTCTTTGTTTTTGAGAGAATTCAAACTCAAATCAATTACCGAGATTTCAACAACTTCATTAAGGTTTTCATCAATTTCAAAAGTTGTCAGTTGACAATTTTCGATTTCAGTAAGAGTTGAATTTTCAAAAGAAGCATTAGTCTGAGTTTGAAATTCAGTTCCATAGAAATTAGAGTTTGGTTCCAGAGAGTTTTCAAAATTTTCATTTTCATCAACAGTCATATCGTCAGAATCATCAATGATCGTTATGTAATGTTGTGACGAAGTTACTGGCTGATTATTGTTTTCAAAAGAAGCGTTGGCAGAAACTTGTTTGTCACTAGATTGGGATTTGTAGTTGTTGTACAAGTTCGTAACTTCAGTTTGAAGAAGAGAAATGTGATAAACTATCCTAGTGCAACTTTGTTTGCTACCTGTTATTTTTTTAGCAAGTTCTTCGACGTAAGTCAAGCCAAGTTTCATGGAATCCTCAAAGTCATCAACGTCATCAATTCCTCAAGTAATAACTTTTCTTGATTAAGCCAAAATTCAATAGTGTATGACCGATTTGTTCAATGATACGCATGTTTTAAATATCTTTATTTTCAGAAGCTTGTTTTTCATCTAAAGTTCGCACCCATTCATTGATGTCCTCGCGACAATTCCAAATGTCATGCATTAATTGATCAATTTCACTTAGGCTCTCTTCAATCAAATTGGTAGACACGCCAGATTTCAAAATGTTGTTTTTTAGATTCGTCGTTTCTATGTGTTCATCACTGGTTGACCTTAAAAATTCATCAACCTCATCTCTCAGAAGTCGTTAATTATTTAATTTCCACCTCCAACATCGCCAAAAATTTAGCTTGTTCGCAACATAATTTTCATATTCGTTAATCAAAATTCTACCTCCACTCGTATTGCGAAAATCATTTTGGTTTTCGAAATTTTCGTTGAAACTCGTGTTGAAATTGCTTTGAAAATCAACACTTTGCTTAGCCATTTGCGTTAACAGCCGTCTCGTCTCAGATAAATTCTCATTAATCATAGAATGACAGTTTTCATATTGGGGTACAACCGTTTGATGAGATTGGCGGAAATTGTTCGAAAAAAATTCAGCTTGAAATTCAGTCTGATTTGAATTGAAACCAAAATCATTTAAAGTTTGAAAAGAATTGCAATTTTGGTTGTACATGGGGCAAGGGCGCATGTACTAGAAGTAGAGAGTTTTTCATCGAAAAATCAGTTGCAAAGTTGTGGCTCGAATGAAGCTCCTAAAAAATATGATAAAATTAACAACTTCGAATTATATAAATACAAGTCTGGACCAGGTTCGGACAGGGATTATTCGTATGCCACGAATCACCGTAGAAACACGACTGAAGGTTTAAAAACCTGTTTGAGTTCTAGACTCAATCGTATCTTAGATACCTTAGAGAGTATCAATCCTAATTGTCAATTTAATAAATATTTTGTCCTATGAGCTTTGGGGAATTCTCGATTCGATTTCAAAAATAAACTTCTCAATTAATCCCATGTTCGTTTAAAAAATTTAAACCACACATCAACAAGCAAAATATTCAGTCACAAAACAAACACAGAATAATAAATTACAGAAATAAAAAATTTACAGGCATGTCGCGGCACCTACAGAAAATTTTTACATGCAATTACTGATATTTTTCTTTGCAGCAGAGCACCTGTAGGGTTAATAAAATTTTACAATGATTGGTAGTCTGTCCAGTGCAATTGAGTCGCGCTAGCGTGTTCACACCCCACTTGGTGTGCAACCGCTCGAACACTGAATAGTCTGCTACTTTATGCTGTTGTCGCCTCCTATTAATTGCTTGACTGTACCTGTTTTCGAGAAAAAAAAATCTCTTTTTTTTTTGAGATAAGCCAAAAGAAGTTTTAAATAATAGGTCAACCAATACAAGTGAGTCTAGCCCAAAATCAAAATCAAAGAAGACTCAACTCAATGATGTAGAACCCGGCCCAAACGGGCTGTCCAGAACACACACGGTTAAGTAAAACAATCATAAAAGTTAACCCCAAGTAACCAGAGTACTATCCTTCGTTTCTCTTTTTTTTATTGGATAATGACATAAAAAATTGAAAAAAGAATATAAACACAAATATAAGAAAACTAACCCAAACAGGGCAACTACAAAATAAAAACTAAAACCTTTAACAAGGCAGAACAAACCTAAACAAAGCAAATGAAAATAGACCTAAATACAGAAAATCCAACCCAAAACAAGGCCCAAATACCACAAGTCCAATAGAAGGCAAATATCCCCAAACCCGAATAAGACTTAAAAACAAGGCTCAAACAAATCCTTGTATTAAAATCAAAAACTGACTCTACTCCTTTTTTTTCTACGTTAAATCAAAATAAAAAACAAATTATTCAAAGCAAGGGTAGAAGCAGCAGGCGACTTAGGATGCTATAAATTGAATTCGCGATTTGATGAGGGCTGGGTGGTCTCGGTGGTTTTGATGAACTGCGGTAAGGTGGCTTTGTGGTTTGCAAGTGGCGTTCACATTGGAGATAGTTTCAGGGTGTTGAAAGCGATTTGGGGAGTTCACAATTTGAGCTTGGGTGACGAGAGCGATTTGGGGGCAATCGATGATGGTGAATCAGGTTCGGACTGGAGGCGATTGGGTATAGGGTTTGAGGAGGATGAGGGACTATGAAAAGGAGCAAGGTTTTTGGGTAAGTAGAAGATGAACTGAGTTTCGACACAAGGATGGTTGTTGTATGGGGCTATGCGTGATGTTGGGGTATTATTGTAGCTATATGGTTGACTGTGAACGTGGATGTGGTACTGTATTGTATGCGCAGGGAATTGAGGTTGTCTGATGTAGAGCTTGAGGTTGTGAAGTTTTTGCGGGTTGGTGGAGAGTGGACTTGCTGATGATGGTTTCAGAGATGTTGAGGTTTCGGATGGGGTTGTACAGGGACTGCTCTGGGTTGGGGATGTAGTATGATCAGACAGAGGGGTAGTGTTAGTGTTAGAAGTGGTCTGCAGATTGGTGTTTGCGGTACAAAGTTGTGATGTGATTAGGATTTGGATTTGGAGTTCTATTGTGATGGAGCTGGTTGATAATGCTGGTGAAGTTTCGGGTTTTTGACCAAGAGATGATGCCAATGGGTGTTCAATTGGGTACAGCCTGATGATTGCATGGGTTGGTAGTGGAAGGTGATTTCAGTTGTAGTGGAGTCTGTTTGAAGAGTGGAAAGATGGAGTGCGGTAAAGATTGTCGAGATGAAACAACAAAATTCAAGCAAGAGAGAGAAACAAAAAATTACAGAAAAACAAAAGACAGGAAAGGATATATGTATTTTTTTAAATGAAATTTGTAAAAGAGAGGAAAGGAAAGATTCTGTAATAGAAAGGAAAAAAAATCGGAAAAGAAATATTTGAAATTGGAAAGAAATGGGAACAATCTGGCAAGTAATTTTTTTTCTTTTTGAGAGGATTACGGCATCATCGATTTAATACCAAATCAACTAATGAGAATTTTTTTAATCTATAAAATGAAAACAGAAGGACTAAAATAAAAATATTTTTGTGTTTTTTTTATAATGGAAAAATAAGTAAATAAAAGGAATTTTTTGTATTTTCTTTTATATGAATGAAAACTAAAAAATAAAAAAAAATTATAACTCGAAGGATTTAAAAATAAAAATTATTTTGGTCCCCGGTAACGGCGCCAAAATTTGTTTGCGAACAAATTAAACAATTGTAAACAACTGTAAAATCCGTTCGGCTTTCCTAAACAACAAGGATTGTTGTAGAGGGTGTCGAACTCTGGGACCAAAAATATTTAAACTAGTAAATCCAATCAAGTTATTCCAGAATTTTGATTGGTTGAAAACACAGAAAATAATAGAAATTAAATAAAAAGGAGTTTTATATGATCAAAGAAAGCAACTAGGGAGCAACAACATAAATTAGATTAATACGAATCAATAACCAAACAGATTAATCAGATCTAATTCATATTTCTGTCACAAACATGAATCAACGCTTATTAGTTTTCTAGAAACAAATATGTGAATAACGACAAGTATAGCCTATGCAGGAGCTAAGCTCTTATACAACCATTGGCTATCAGGACAGATTCACTATTATTTCTAAAACCCTAAATGTTAGATCTAAATCTGGTAAACGTTAGACCGAACTCTAATATACCCTGTGAAGGAGCATAGCTCTTAAACGACACAGAGTATGAAGGTTCAGATCCAACCCTTGGTTCAAATCTAGATCTACATACATGAAGTTCTAATATTTTTGGCTATGTGATTCATATTGAATCTACTCCAGCGTCATCCCCCCTAATTAAAGGAGATTAGCTAGACATAGCTAAAGAAGAAGAGAAAAATAAAATAAACAACATGAACATAAACAAAATAAACAAAAAGTAAAAAAGAAAGGGAGAGAATGATTTTATTCCAAGAGAGAGTTACAGAATAAAACCTAATGTGTTTTCAAATGAAGGAGATACAGCGTACGTATAGTTGATATGATAAAGACCACTATGCTAGTTACACAATGTGGGACTAAAGATTTAGCCCAAATAACGCATAAGCCAGTATAAACGTGGTTGTAGAGTAAGAGGTCTTGTAATTGAGCCAATGTGAATGGATTTGCAATTGGAACAGCTTACAGGCATCAATTTCAATTGTTTTGAGCATAAATAGGAACTCCACAACATCTGCAACAAGATATCTTTGTGAAAAGGCATTGGATCATTAAAATATGCGGTAGAAGGTGGTTGAACAACAACATTTCTTCAAGCTTTAATCTAACTCTCAAAATCAACACTCTTCATACACCAATTCTTCAAGCTTTTCAACAATTATGTGCATTAATCCATTCATCATAAATATTCTGAAAACACAGCTATAAATACACAATATCAATTTTTTAAAATATAAAATAAGATAAATAAGTGGATAAAATATACACATTTACGTGTATATCAGTCGCTCCCATTAGGGTGTATAATCACCTATCTAGAGAAGTTCTTCTTGCTTCTTTCATCCTTTTCGATGTTGTCCCTTTCGGGAAATGGTGGTTTGGGCCCAACCGTTGGTGATATACATTCGATACACTCTATCGAAATGAGTGTTCGATCATGTATAGGCCAGGTTTCAAGACGTTCTTGTTGAACCCAGTGTATTCCCCTCTAGAGATACACTATCGGCAGGAGGTCCCATACCTTGTCATAGACGGAATCCAATCTCCAATAAGCGCCTGCGGTTTTGATTGTATATTATATATGTGGAGCCTGAGATGCAAGCATTCCGCTCGATTGATATTTACTTGTATTTAGACACTATTATAATATCAGAAAATATATTGATTTCAAAAATGTTTTGGGTTATCAAAAGGTAAAAACCGTCCATATTTATATGTGGATTTGGTCTTATGATTATCCTTTTCTTTCGAAAAGAATTTTGAACTTTAAAATCAAGTTGGATGATTCCCCTTAACACTGTGTGAGTTTTTCTCACTCTGGTTCACCAAACTAACCCAGTGTTTTGTAAATGCTCGGATTAGACCGAGGTGTACAGATTCAAGTTATCGGATGCTGCGAAGTCCAGAGATGAGCTGGTGGTGTTCAGACGTATGATATTATATAGCTACTATTTCGATGTGTGTTGTGCATGAGGACAGGTTATTATAAATGTTCAGATGTGTGATGTACTTTGATGATTGTAAGTAATTTTAAAGCTCTCAATAAAAATTTATTTCTGTATTATATTTTGTTTCGCTGCATTGTGAGACTCTTTGTTGTGTTGTTTCTTCTTCTTCTTCTTCTATTCTAATATTCTTTCTTATCTCACCCTCTAATTTCTTTCTAATAACGTTCCAACGTTTTCGGTGTTTGGAAGAACGTCATGAGATAAGGTAAATGTATTTATGTCAACTTTCGGGGCCAAAAATCCTTGGGTCGTTACAAACCGACTATCAAATCTTGGCCATACGATTGTTGGTGCGGAAAGATCGGAATCGAATTCATTCGAAAATCATTCCGACCAATAAACACGAATACGTGAAAGATGCTGATCGAGATGGAGTAATTAAAGACTGTGGTTCTTCATAAAATGATCGTGTTACTTACATTCTCTGGCTGATCCCCAGAGATATACCGTTATACTGTCGTGGTTGAAATCTACGGATTGCAAGGACTACTTACTACTGATCGATAGGGTGATTCCTAGGATGTGGTAGGAGGGTGCCTTCGGTTCATCCTGTTCCTGGATGACTTGTATGGACGAATGTCTGAAAAAATATTTCCAAAGGAACACGTACATTGATTTCTGCAATCGTACTTCTGTTGGTGGCGGAAGAATTCATTCTTTTTGATTAAACACCCAGGGTATTTTTTTGGAAGTCAATTAGTGATATCTGGAGGATCTGACAATGTGACATTCAAAGTGGATTTAGATGTGCTATACGGAAAGATACGCCAAACCGAAAGCCTCATCAACCAGGAAATGATATAAAATCGGGTAGGTTGCATGGCTATGTGGGTCGCACCCATCAAAAGGGTGTATTGTCACCATCTAGAGAAATTTCTATTTGTTCTTCTTTTGCTTCTGTATCTTTCGGGAACAGTTATGTTGGCGTCAACCGTAAGGTGACAATGCATTCGGTACTCTCAAGCAAAGTGAGGGGACCGTCATGTTTAACCAGGGTTGCAAAATGTTCTTCTTGTTTAATCCTAGTGTATTTTCTCTAGAGGTACACTATCGGAAGGTTGTTTCATACCTTGCTAGTGGGAAATCCATTCTCCAATAAGAGCCCACGATTTTGATTATATACTATATACGTAGAGCGTGAGATGCAAGCGTTCTGCTAGACTGATATTTATTTGTATTTAGACATTATTATAATATCAGTTAGATATTGATTTCAAAGTCGATTTAGGTTATCGTAAGGTAAATACCGTCCATATTTATGTGTTGATTTGGTCTTATGATTATCCTTTCTTTCGAAAAGATTGTACCCTTAAAATCAAGTTGGATGTTACCATAAACTTAGGGAGTTTTTCTCACTCTGGTTCACTAGACTGCTCTGGCGTTTGTAATGCTCGGGTTTGACTGAGTTGTACAGGTTCAGGTTATGAAGTTCAGAGATGAGCTGGAGAAGTCCAGACGTATGATATATTGTATTTATTCCGCTGTGTGTTGTATATGAGGATAGATTATTATAACCGTCCAGATATATTAACGTACTCTGATGATTATAAGTTTTATTTCAAACTCTCAATAAAGTTTTATTTTTATTTTATATTTAGTTCCGCTGCGATGTGAGACTCTGATTTGTGTTATTTTCTTCTTCTCATTCTTCAATTCTTAACTTTCTTTCATATCTCACCCTCTATTCTTCTTTCTGTTAGCTTTCTGGGTTTCGATACTTTGGTTTTGATAAGTAATACGAATGTTATGTATTATTGTCGAAATTCGAGAGTCGAATTTTCTGGGATGGTACAATCACCATTAAGGAATGTGGTTCGCTTTGGATCTGTAGGGAAATTGGCACCAAGATTTGTAGGGCCCCTTCTCATAACAGAAAGGATTGGCCAAATGGCATATAGAATAAAGCTACCAGAGAGGTTGTCTAGTATTCATGATGTTTTCCATGTTTCTCATTTACCGAAGTGCTTGCATGATACAGCAGAAGTAGTTGAGCCGAATATGCTTGAGGAACTAGAGGCGGAATGGGAGGCGACAGTTAGACGTGTTCTTACCCATACTCTTGGATCAGAGGTTAAGAAGGTATGCAACCGAGAGGTCAAGTTAACGAAAGTTCAGTGGGGAGATAACCAAGAGAATGCAACTTGGGAGACTGAAGACAAGATTCGCGCTTCATACCCTTTTCTTTTCAAGGGTATGATATTAACTTCTTTTTCCAAAGCTTTTATTCATGTTTGTTTCAATCATTTAAAGTATATCCTATCAATCGAATCTTAGACCTTTAGGTAGGAATCCCATGGATTTAAAAATGTGTTTGAGACACGTTATGTTTGGTGGATGTAAGTGGATGAAAATGTTTTCTAGGGGTTGCTCGTAGATGCATATACACACACATTAGGCACTAGACCGGCTCAATCACTCTCATACTGCATATGGGCGTGTGTTCTTTTTTTTCAATGGAGGAAAGTGGGTGTATCATCATATGGATGTTTTATTTGGATGAATGACTGCGCACACATATAGAATTTACATGTTATAATAGGATTATTTGCATACATGTTGGATTCATGGCACTAACATACATTGCATTAAGGAGGTCGACGGAATCAGTAGACCGCCTGATCTTTCGCAATAGTATAGGGACATATACACAGCATTATAAGTCTTTAC
Source organism: Allium sativum (assembly GCA_030737875.1). Taxonomy (NCBI): domain Eukaryota; kingdom Viridiplantae; phylum Streptophyta; class Magnoliopsida; order Asparagales; family Amaryllidaceae; genus Allium; species Allium sativum. The sequence continues at coordinate 197,239,659 of CM060925.1, read as the reverse complement.
GGACAATGGATGCATGTGATTGGTGGATGAGTAGATTGATGACGGATGTTAGGATATACATTCTTCTCAACATGGAGATTTCGGGGACGAAAACCTTGAAGTAAGGGAGAATATAACACCCCGTAATTTTATAACGCATTAAAATGATAAACAAAGGAATACTTAATTAAATATTGGTAATTAAGTAAAACGGACTGCGCCATTGCATTCGTCTTGGAATTCTACTTAAGATAGGCTCAGACTTTGCGTAAAATGGACAACATAAGAAGAAGGTACTAAGGTTTGAAGTTTACACACATATATGCTAATCATATATATAACAAACATTCCAGAAATTCAAAAATCTAAGGCGGGACAACGCGGGAATCAGGCCCGTTGGGGGTCGACCCCAGCCCTAGGGGTATTTGTAGGATCTAAATTGACCCTAGAGGGGGGGTGAATAGGGTTTATCGCGGATTTTCGTAGAATAATTAAATAAAAAACAGCACAGATAATAATCAGAATAAATGTGGAAAATAAATAACACATAGATATATCCAGCTTCGGCAAAACTCTACCTACTACTGTATTCCCCAAGGTTTCTACTAGGAGTTAAAACAATCTCTACGCTTACAATCCCCTGTAAACTCGCGACACTCGCTCTCAACTGTTCTTAACCCTACGCTGAAAACCCTGCACTGGTTTCTATCCCCGAAACAAGAATTCCCCGAATTACAAATCCCGTAATTCGTCTTCCCCAGATTTTATAGATCTAGAAACTGTTCATTTTGTTTTTACAAATTAAACAAAAACAAATGTAAATTAAAAAGACAGAAAAACTAGGATTTAAAAATGAGGGTTATCCCCTTTGTTTAACACTTGGCCGGCCTCTTTTATTTTGCTCCACCACTTTTTACTTGAGCTCGACTTCCTTTGTCTCTCTCTGGAAATAGAAATGGCGGCTTTAAAAAAAACTAGGGTTTTTCAATTTCTGCCCTAAATCTTGAATTGTTATGTTGTTCCGGAAATTTGAAATAGCTCTCTGATGTTCGAATCCTTTTGGCTTCAATCTGTGGCCCGATATCTCCTTCTTTCTGAAAATTGTGGAGGCGATTTAGCTAGGGTTTCTTCGTCTCAAATCTCGATGCTCTGAAATTGGAAATTGAAATTGGAAAGTGAATCTGGTTCTCTGTATGCTCGTATTTGCTCTAATTATTTGATCGAGTTGAGATGATTCTATCCAAGTTGCTTCCGTTCTCTGGTATGTTATTTCAAATTGAATCTCTCTTTGATTTGTTTTTAACTTGGATGGATTTTATGCTGATGATGATAGGGGTATATATAAAGGATTAAAATCCGATATATGTGCTCTGATTTCGTGAATGACTCGGTGGCGATATTTGAGTAGATTTTGGCTTGAATTCTTCTCGTCCTTGAATTAGTCTAGAGTGATTGCTGAATTTTCTGGAATGCTTTTGCGTGAATCCTGGAATTTAAATCTTGCTAATATATTTCATATATACTCCAGAATTAAACTCTGATTTAATAGAGTGTGACTTGCTTTGTTTTTCCTGATCCCCTTTTGTATTGCTTCGAACAAACTTGTTTGACCAATGCTTGTAAACAGATTTGAACTAATGCTTCATACTTATATAAGAACAGATACTACTTTGATTATACTTGTGCTTCTTACATGTCCTACTTATTGATGTTCAAACTTGTATGCACCATCTGTTTGACTCTGGATCGACCATTTTAAACCTTCCAGCAACTTTTGTATTGAATATTTTTTTCTTCCTGCTGATTAAAATCTGACAGATGTTATACTTGATTTGCCAAAACTTTAACAGAACTACCCAATCATTTTTTTACTACTTCAAAAAAAATATGATACGATCACGCCTTTTCTTTGAAGTACTTATTTGATAAGAATAGATACTATATTTTGATTGAGATGAATGTTCAGCTGATGCTACTTGAATTGTTTGTACCCCGAGCAGACTTGTGCTCGAGCTATTTGTTTTGTTGCTGTGACCTTCTGCTTGTGCACTCTATCCTTGTTCCTTGAGACATGCTTTCACTTGTTCACTGTTATGTGGTCTCCACCTGACTTTGTATAATGCTTTTCACTTGTGCACACTTGTGTCCATTTTTTTGCTGTGTGTCACTATGAACTGCTGTATGTAATTGTTGTGGTGTCCATCCTTGTGTGCATGCGTTTATGGCATCCATGTTTTAGCTGCATCTCTGACTATTCATTGTATTTTCACCCTGACTTGATTTGAACCAGAACTGTTTTTGATATTTTGCGTTATGTTGAGTCTAAAATGAATTGCCTCGGCCTTGCTCGACTTATATTGCTGTATATATTGTTTCACCATCTTGACCACAGTCATGGGTACGTGAATCATTGTGCTCCTTTGAAAATGTTGTACCATTCTTGTAAAAACTGATTTGTTGCACCACTTAAAAACTTGAGCAAAAGTTGTTTTTGAAAACTGTTTCTCTGTGTTGTCACTGTCTCGACCATTTTGCCAATATTGCTGCACTTACTTCATGATGCACCATTCATATGCTTTGTGTTACTCTGATCATTTGCTATTTTGATCATACTTGAACCCTTGCATGTATTTGAACCCTTCCTGTTTGCTGGCACTTGAAATTTCATGAATCCTGACCACTGTCATGTTGACCTGAAATGCTTGAACTTCTCTTGAATTTTTTATTTTTTTTACTTTATAAAAATCTGTGAATTTGAAATGCCTTTACATATTGTTGTTATGAGCTGTTCCCCTTTCTTGAACTTTGACCTTTTACTTGACTATTTTGATATGTTGTGCACTGATTCGAGAAGGTCCTCGTGGCTACTCCTCAGTTGCACACTGGATTGGCGAGGCAATGCATACGTGTATACACGTGTGTACATGCAGCCATCCAGACGAGTTTTTCTGTCCCTGCATATCAGACCACGTCTAGAAAAATGATGAGAAACACACCGTAATTCTAAGGCAAATAAAATTTTAAAAATAAATTTTATTTTTTTGTATTGAATTTTATTTTTGTTGCAGTCTACTGTGTGTGTTTTTCTATTTGTGACAGGTTTGCATATGGTGACTGGACTGGTTAAAGAGCTGTGAAGAAAAAAGATGAAGATTGATGCAGTGATGAGTCAGTGTATAGAAGTGATTGTATAAGTGAGGAAATTTATGTATATGAGAGTGTTTGTAGACGTGATTAAAAATTGTACTATCATTTGTAATAAACAGATGTGATTGAAATAAAATATATTTTGTTGTTCAATTCAATCTGTTTATTTTGTTTGAATATTTTAATAGTACAATTTCTGTGATATGTTAAATGTGTTATGTCAGAAATATTCAAAAAATATTTGAATTGTAAATAGTGGAGTTATGAATAGTTGTACTTTTGAATGTTTGAAATATAATATTTATACTTAAATAAAATACTGTATAAATATATGAATGTCCGTACATTCGTACTCTATTGTATATATAGAACAGTACAATAACACACACATTTAAAATAATATTTATTTATTTGGTTGTTATCATCAAACAAAAATCATATAGTTGTGTATACAACTACGTCATATACAACAATCTCCCCCTTTTGATGATGACAAACAAATAAAAGATTTTGAATGTGTTTGAACGTGAAATATATTACTCCCCCTATTTGTATGCTCCCCCTACAACTGAACTCCCTCTTTATATGTGGAAAATATGAATGATGAAATCCAATTGACCATTCTCCCTCTAGATATTTAATTTCCAATCTTAAAATATTTTTGAATTATATACCCATTAATCAAAATCTTGACCATTCTCCCCCTTTTGTTATCATCAAAAGGATAATAGAGATTGAAATAGTGATGAACATAAACTAAAAATATATATTCAGATTAAGAGAGAGAATATATATCGCAAATCCCGTCTAATCAAACCAAAATCATAATAATCTTTAAATCAGAAGCAAATTTCACTTTCAGAATGAATGGATTTACGATGGATTTTATAGAATGAGGAGAGTTCAATAAAAATTGAATATTTGAATATGAATTTTAAAGATTTTAAATATGCTCAAAAAATGTGTTAAGCACTTTCTAACCACGCATAGCCCAAAGATTTTTTGAATGGGGTTAGTAGTAACTTAACTTTATCCTCTCTAATGAGTTCCATCCATGCACAACCCAAAGGTCTTTTAAGTGAGAATGGAAGCACATAGAGATTAAGGTAATTCACCCACGCATAACCGTGAGGACTTTTAAATGGGAGTGAATACCAAGGATAAATTATTTATTTATTTATTATTATTTTATTTTTAATTTCAAGAATAATTAGAACTCCCCAAATAAATTAAACCATGATGAATGACAGAAATATGGTAGATATAGAAGATGGTCGTGAAATAAGCTCTAATTCAAAGATATAAAATCTGTCCAATCATCATGAGATTTAAAATAACATCTCCTCTAGTTATAAATTACACCATAGTCATAACCCATCACAAATTCGTAAATCTATTAATAATTTTGATGAGTCACAAAACAGTTCAAATTAATCAATAATTTCAATTTTTTGAATAATCAAAAATAATTTTAAAATTGAAAATATCAATTTCAAGAGGAGTTTTTGAAAATATCAATGCAAAATTGAAAATCAGTTTCAAAAATCAATAAGTAGAATATGAAATTATCTAATTTTCCTAATGATGATTGTTCCTAGAAAATTTTGAAATAACTTATATATTGAATTCAAATTATATGTGTAATTTTAAAGATACTTAATTACTGATTTTTCAACTCATTGTCCAATCACCAAATCAAATTAATTTCCTTATCAGAGCAGCACAAGATCATTTTCAAAGCAAGAATCACAAGTGATATTCTCAGAGAATTTTTGGACAAGCACAAGAAACATTCAGCGATCAAATCTAAGATAATTATTTGGGATCAAAAAAAAAATCAAATTTTTCATAATCTAGGAAATTCAACAATCTATAATGAATGATTTCGGAATCAGCCAAGTAAAAAATAACCTAAAAGGAAAATAAACTATGGCTAAGGAAAATAAAATAAATAAAAACTAAAAAAGAAAATAAACTAAAAGGAATTAAAATAAAAGTACGAGTTTAGAGATCATATCTGACTTACCATAATCAATGTGATCCAATGAATCTCCAACTCTGAATCTATGGCTAAGGAACTTCAAACAATTCAATAAAGTGGAACAACTTGAATTATATCTCTTTTAAGCACAGTCGTTCCTTAGCCTCCCTCGGTACCTAAATGATTATATGATCGAGTGGTGTAACAAAAGTTGTTTTACCACTCTTATCTTCGTTTACATGTTTTGGTGCCCAAACCCGTTTATATAACAATCCATTACTATTCACTAACGTACCCTTTGGAACCCAAATTTGTTTAGACTTGTTTAAATTTATTTTGTTATTTTTTGGAATCCAAGCAGATTTAAATGAATTGTTTTTAAACTAGTTATCAATTTGTTTATGATTTAAAAACCCTTCGAAATTATTAAATTTCAAAAATTCAATTTGATCGTTTTCAAAGCCAATTAAAGGATTTTTAAAATCATTAAAATTTTGTTTTTCAACTTGATCAGATTCAAAACCAAGTCCCTTTTTATTCTGAACAAAAAATTGATTTTTTAACAACATATTCAACGATTTCTCTCCTTTAGAAAATTTAGTCAAAGCTAACTCAAGTCGTTGAATTTTAAATTTAAGATCGCTATTTTCTTTCATTAAGTTTGAACAACAATTAATAGCGATTTTTCTCTTTTTGGCATTAGTTTGTTTTAAAATCAAATTTTCATTTTCAAGAGATTTGATTTCAGCATTGGACTTAGAAATTTCAATTTCAAATTGTTTTCGTTTTTCAAAACCAAGTTTTTTAGATTCTCTAAACTTTTCAATTTCCTTTTCAAAATCATGATTTTCGTTTTTCAAATTCATGTTTTCACTTTTAAGTAACTCAAGATCAGTTTTTAATTTCAAAAAATCGTTACTCAAAAATTGACATATTTCACATTCTGAAAACGGTGAATTCTTACCCTTTTCAAGTTTACTTTTTAAACTATTATTTTCTTGAACTAGTTTTAACCTATCAGATTTCAATTTCTTAACTTTTAGTTCAAGAGAATCAACGGTTTTTGTGAGGTCATGACACATTAAAATTAATTCTTTATAGGTAAAATTCGATACCTCACTAGAATCCTCTTCACTTCCTTTCGAATCAGATTCAGCCATAAGACACAAATTAGCTTCCTCTTCATAACTTTTAGAAACTTCTTCTCCTTCCTCGTCATCCCATGTAGCAGCAAAAGCCTTCTTCTTTCTTCTGAACTTCCTTTTCTTTTCATTTTTAAGCTGTGGGCAATTTGGTTTGATATGTCCGGGTTTCTTGTAGTTGTAGCAAAACACTTCATCATCTGAACTATCTGAACTTTCGAACCTGTCGGTTTTTGAATTCTTCTTTCGTGATTTGTATTTTCCTTTGGCCCACTTTTCAAAACCATGGCTAGCTCTTCAGCGGGATCGTCATCATTACTTTCAACAGAATTATTTAAAGCGATCGTCTTTTTCTTTGATTCAGAATCCTTTTGTTCTTCTCTTGCTTTTAACTCCATCTCGTAAGTAATCAGATTTCCGATCAACTCTTCGATGCTTACTTTATTCAGATCTTTTGATTCTTGTATGGCCGTCACCTTAGCTTCAAAATTCATCGGTAGCACTCTCAATATTTTTTTGATCAATTCCACATTAGTATAGGTTTTTGCCAAGAGCTTTTACATTGTAGACTAGTGATGAGAAGCGTCCATACATCTCTTTTATATCTTCGTCTCTTTGCATAGAGAAATTTTCATATTCGTTGCTAAGTAGAGCGAGACGAGATTCCTTCACTTGAGATGTACCTTCGTGTGTGACCTCCAACGTATGCCATATTTCTTGCGCAGTCTCACAATGAGAAATTCGATTAAATTCAGTTTTATCGAGAGCACAGATTAAAACATTCATCGCTTTGGCACTAGTTGAAAATATTTTTTTATCATTAACATCCCACCTGTCTTTTGTTTTAGGAATTTCAACACCACTAACAATAACAGTGGGAAATCTATAACCCGTTTCAATAATATCCCACACATCATAGTCGACTAAACTCAAATAAATTTTCATCCTAGCTTTCCAATATGCATAATCGGTTCCATTAAACATTGGTGGCCTAGCTATTGACTGACCCTCAGAAAACACGCTATTGGACAGATTCATGACTCTAGAGTTAAAATAAAATAAAAATTACCTGCTCTGATACCACTTGTAGGATCTAAATTAACCCTAGAGGGGGGTGAATAGGGTTTGATGCAGATTTTCGTAGAATAATTAAATAAAAAACAGCACAGATAATAACCAGAATAAATGCGGAAAATAAATAACACACAGATATGCCCAGCTTCAGCAAAACCCTGCCTACTGCTGCATTCTCCAAGGTTTCTACTAGGAGTTAAATCAATCTCTACACTTAAAATCCCCTGTAAACTCGCGACACTCGCTCCCAACTGCTCTTAACCCTACGCTCAAAACCCTGCACTGGTTTCTATCCCCGAAATTAGATTTCCCCAAATAACAAATCCCGTAATTCATCTTCCCTAGATTTTACAGATCTAGAAACTGTTCGTTTTGTTTTTACAAATTAAACAAAAACAAATGTAAATTAAAAAGATAGGAAAACTAGGATTTAAAAATGAGGGTTATCCCCTTTTGTTTAACACTTGGCCGACCTCTTTTATTTTGCTCCACCACTTTTTACTTGAGCCTGACTTCCTTTGTCTCTCTCTGGAAATAGAAATGGCGGCTTTAAAAAAACTAGGGTTTTTCAATTTTGCCCTAAATCTTGAATTGTTATGTTGTTCTGGAAATTTGAAATAGCTCTCTGATGTTCGAATCCTTTTGGCTTCAATCTGTGGCCCGATATCTCCTTCTTTCTTAAAATTGTGGAGGCGATTTAGCTAGGGTTTCTTCGTCTCAAATCTCGATGCTCTGAAATTGGAAATTGAAATTGGAAAGTGAATCTGGTTCTCTGTATGCTCATGTTTTATCTAATTATTTGATCGAGTTGAGATGATTCGATCCAAGTTGCTTCCGTTCTCTGGTATGTTATTTCAAATCAAATTTCCCTTTGATTTGTTTTTAACTTGGATAGATTTTATGCCGATGATGATAGGTGTATACAGAAAGGATTAAAATCCGATATATGTGCTCTGATTTCGTGAATGACTCGGTGGCGATATTTGAGTAGATTTTGGCTTGAATTCTTCTCGTCCTTGAATTATCCTAGAGTGATTGCTGAATTTTCTGGAATGCTTTTGCATGAATCCTGGAATTTAAATCTTGCTAATATATTTCATATATACTCCAGAATTAATCTCTGATTTAATAGAGTGTGACTTGCTTTGTTTTTTCTGATCCCCTTTTGTATTGCTTCGAACAAACTTGTTTGACCAATGCTTGTAAACAGATTTGAACTGATGCTTCATACTTATATAAGAACAGATACTACTTTGATTATACTTGTGCTTCTTACATGTCCTACTTGTTGATTTCAAACTTGTATGCACCATCTGTTTGACTCTGTATCGACCATTTTAAACCTTCCAACAACTTTTGTACTGAATATTTTTTTCTTCCTGCTGATTAAAAACAGACAAATGTTATACTTGATTTGCCAAAACTTTAACAGAACTACCCAATCATTTTTATACTGCTTCACAAAAACTATGATACAATCACGCCTTTTCTTTGAAGTACTTATTTGATAAGAACAGATATTATATTTTGATTGAGATGAATGATGAGCTGATGCTACTTGAATTGTTTGTACCCCGAGCAGACTTGTGCTCGAGCTATTTGTTTTTTTTGCTGTGACCTTCCGCTTTTGCACTCTATCCTTATTCCTTGAGTCATGCTTTCACTTGTTCACTGTTATGTGGTCTCCACCTGACTTTGAGTAATGCTTTTCACTTGTGCACACTTGTGTCCATTTTTTTGCTGTATGTCACTATGAACTGCTGTATGTAATTGTTGTGGTGTCCATCCTTGTGTGCCTGCGTTTATGTCATCCATGTTTTAGCTGCAGCTCTGACTATACATTGTATTTGCACCCGGACTTGATTTGAACCAGAACTGTTTTTGATATTTTGCTTTTTGTTGAGTCTAAAATGAATTGCCACGGCCTTGCTCCACTTGTATTGCTGCACATCTTGTTTCACCATCTTGACCACAGTCATGGGTACATGTATCATTGTGCTCCTTTGAACATGTTGTATCATTCTTGTAAAACTGATTTGTTGCACCACTTAAAAACTTGAGCAAAAGTTGTTTTTTAAAACTGTTTCTTTGTGTTGTCACTGTCTCGACCATTTTGCCAATACTGCTGCACTTACTTCATGATGCGCCATTCATATGCTTTGTGTTACTCTGATCATTTGCTATTTTGATCATACTTGAACCCTTGCATGTATTTGAACCCTTCCTGTTTGCTTGCACTTGAAATTTCATGAATCCTGACCACTGTCATGTTGACCTGAACTACTTGAATTTTTTTTTACTTTATAAAAATCTGTGAATTTGAAATGCCTTTACATATTGTTGTTATGAGATGTTCCCCTTTCTTGAACTTTGACCTTTTGCTTGACTATTTTGATATGTTGTGCACTGAGTCGAGAAGGTCCTCGTGGCTACTCCTCAGTTGCACACTAGATTGGCGAGGTAGTGCGTACGTGTATACACGTGTGTACATGCAGCCATCCAGACGAGTTTTTCTTTCTCTGCATATCAGACCACGTCTAGAAAAATGATGAGAAACACACCGTAATTCTGAGGCAAATAAATTTTTAAAAATAAATTTTATTTGTTTGTATTGAATTTTATTTTTGTTGCAGTCTACTGTGTGTGTTTTTCTATTTGTGACAGGTTTGCATTTGGTGACTGGACTGGTTAAAGAGCTGTGAAGACAAAAGATGAAGATTGATGCAGTGATGAGTCAGTGTATAAAAGTGATTGTATAAGTGAGGAATTTCTGTATATGAGAGTGTTTGTAGACGTGATTAAAAATTGTACTGTCATTTGTAATAAACAGATGTGATTGAAATAAAATATATTTTGTTGTTCAATTCAATCTGTTTATTTTGTTTGAATATTTTAATAGTACAATTTCTGTGATGTGTTAAATGTGTTATGTCAAAAATATTCAAAAAATATTTGAATTGTAAATAGTGGACTTATAAATAGTTGTACTTCTGAATGTTTGAAATATAATATTTATACTTAAATAAAATACTGTATGAATATATGAATGTCCGTACATTCGTACTCTATTGTGTATATAGAACAGTACAGTAACATACACATTTAAAATAATATTTATTTATTTGGTTGTTATCATCAAACAAAAATCATATAGTTGTGTATACAACTACGTCATATACAACAGTATTGACCCATGGTTCGACCCTATAAGGGAGGTGTCGACACCCATGTCGACACCCCCAGATTCGAGCCTGATCCATTTCAGCGTACATGGACCAAATTCTTGGCTAGACTCATTGACCCTATGCTATAAATTGGACCTTAATCCAATTGTTTTATTCATCTAAATCAATGGCAATGACAAGGTGCTGCCCCAACTCAATCTGATCTTGTCTTTTCTTCTTCAACAAACAAGTTATTCAAGTTCAGAGATTTGTTCTTCAATAGCTACAATCAAATCTTCTGTCCTTTAGATCCAATCACAGTGAGTCTATCTTATTTTTAGATAGAAATGATTAAAATCTAATCTTGACATGCCTACAAATTTGGATCTAAGCCTATGCCTATTAGAAATCTAAAATCCATTACTTGTATATCTAATTCACTATTTAGATCTCATATGCATATTCATGACATCCCTATGCTGTTAATCATGCCACCTTATGCCTATTATGTTAGTTTGCCTAATCATGTCACCTTATGCCTGTTATGATATTCTGCCTAATTATGTCATCTTGTACCAGTTTATTTACTATGCCTATTCTTGTTCCTTTCTCTCCCTTCTTCCCTTTTTGATTTTATAGCCATTCTACCTTCGAGCCTAGGCATACCGCTAAAATACGTGAACGTACGAAATTGGGAACGATGGGAATAATTAATTTGGAGCATAATTCATATTGTAAAACATGATTGGGAATATTAGGCATAATTTGTACCTTGAGCCAAAACTTGGGATTTTGGGCATAATTTATATGTTGATCTTAATCTTAATCGGGGAATAACTTGTATCATAGAACGGATGGGAATTTTGGGGCATAATAAACATGAAATTGGTTAATAAAGAAAACGCCTAGATTTATAGTAATTAAAAACTGTAACTGCGTTTAGACACGAGGTTACATTACACTTGTGGTAGAAGCCTGCCCGGACCCGACCGGCATATCCAGGGTCCATAAGTGGTAAATCTAATGTGAGGTGTCAAGTGCATAAACACGTAGCATGCTAAGACACAAGTATAAGTCGGACTTGTGGAAGAAGTCTGCCCGGACCCGACCGGCATATCCAGCATCCACAAGTTGTAGGCTTAATGTGGGAGGTCTAGCGCATTGTAACCCTAAATGCATGAATGGTAATGAATTAGTGATACTTAACCTGTTTGGATCGATAAGGATTACACGAACCTGTTAACTTGAGTAGGGTTATGTAAACTAGCTTGAAACAGTGGGTAGGTTAAGTAAATCTTGGGGCGATGGGTAATATTTATATTTATATAGGCCACAAACTTAACCTGTGGGGTTATGCAATCTTGTTATACTGGTAGGCATAACCTATTTAAATCCTAGTAGTGGGATGCAAGCCTAGGGGAAGCTTGTATCATCTGATGTGTATGGGATCCATTTCAGTCAGTAAACCATATAGGTATCAAACGAGTACTCCGAACTAGGTCGGAGTTGGGACACGCTTACTGAGCTGATTATAAGAGGTTACTTGGGAAAAGGTGCTGACGGCGCGTTCCATCAGGCTCATGTGTGTGCGTGGTTCTGCCTATCCGGGAAAATAAAACATTGTGGCATCTGTAGATATGGTTGTGCACATCCTATAAACGAAAGGTTGCCACTTTAGGGAGTGATAATCCTACTATAGGGCCAACACAGGGTATCTATGGAGTTAGGGAGCCAATCGATTGGGGTAGTAATTAGGTTACATCTAGTTTTGCTTGTTTAGGAGCCCGTTATTATCCTTAGGGGTAGCACCGGTATGTTCAATTGGGCTGCCTGTTATTGTACAGGGTAAAACCTCTCACTAAAAGTACGCCTAAGTCTACCATCTTGTACTTGTTGGGGATCATCATCTTGTTCATATGATACTAGTATTGGTGCAGAGAAAAGTAGCCGAGAAGTGCAATATATTCTATCATGTTTATCTCGTTTATCCTGTTATACCTACCTTTTTGACACTATTATCTATCTCTCCGGTTTATATGTCTGTCATGATGCTTTTACTTAATTATATGTTGAAAGTAACTGGACTCGCCATACTTTATGTCTGACCCATTTCGTTTCCTCTTCTATTCCCCCTTCCCCCCAGATTCTCAGGGTGGGAATACTCAAGCTTGATCAGGATTCTTCTTTCCTTCTGCTTGGAGCTGCTTAGACGTACTGTTTGATTTCATATCTTCTCTACTATTGCTATATTTTGGGGATTATGCTTCTTTATTTATTGTACTCTGATGATTTTAGTACAAGATATAAATTTTAAGTTGATGTACTGGGTTTTATGTATTTCAGGCTCATGATGTAACTATGTTTCCAACCACGATGTTTTCTTCTCAATAAAGTTTTAAATTCCGCTGTTATTTTATATCTGTCTTGTAACATTTCTGTTTCTGTTTACCTATAACGCTTCATGAAACTTAATGCATTCTCTTAAAGAGTGACATTAACGGACGTGAGGTGTCACATTACATTCTTGAGGTGTTCTCACACTGTGTCATCTCATATGATGCATTGTTACATATGATGCATATAACTGTTGAACTCTACAATGATGGGTAAATAATGCATACGCTTGTACAGAACTTATTTTCCCTTCATTTCCTGTGTTTGTATCATTCTTGATTACATATTTTACAATTTCTAAGACTGATGTCTTCTTTCCAATACAACATGCAACCCTTTAAACATATATCTATTTTCTTATACGGCAAACCGAAAGATGACATAAGTTTATTCACTTCATAATAATTTTCGCACATTAAATTATCGGAAGCCATATGGCCTTTAGCAGCTTGAACAACAGCCGTAATCCATATTTTGTAAGGTTGTATTTTGATTTCATTGCAATGTATTATGCAATTACCGATAATTGAGTGTCGCTTTTACATCCATTCTGAAGGTTTTTTTAGCATGATTCAATAAATCATATATTTTTTTAGCTTCAACATTTGGTTCATATTGAACGTTAACATCGTCGTTACCAATTTCAATGGTAGGGAACATTGATCATGCAACATCTTCGACCGTATTTTCTATGAGATTCGTACGAATTTCATCACTATTGACCTCCACCGACTGTATTTTACTATTAGGGGCTACAGTTTCTTCATGATGATCCCACAACAAATTATTAGGTAGGAAATCATATTGGCGCAAATGAATCTTATCCATATTCGGTATTAAATAGTTCAACAATTCGCACCTACTACATGGACATTGAATGTAGCGTTTCCAATATTACTTAAAGCAAATTTGATGAACACTTTTACCCCATTTTGAAAATGTTCACTTATTGCACCAGTAGTTTCCCTTCTTTGATACATCCATCTTCGATCAATAAAGTAATTGACCATTTTTCCTGCTTTAAAATCTATGATAAAGTAATAAAATAATTGTTAGTTTTATATTTTGTTTAAGTTTTATTTACTGATTTATAAAACATGTATTAATTTTATATATATTTTTACAAACATAATTTTAAATAAATAACTACTGGTTCATTGACGTTTATGTGTCTTCTTTGATGGTCGGTTATCCTACTTCCCATTGCAAACATAATAGTAATTACATTCAGTAAATCATACCATTCTAAACGATTTCACAAAATTTCGGCAGCATTTCCCATGTGTTCCTTGTATCATACACACATGCGTGTACACAAGGAACATAAAGGAAATGCCCTCGAAATTTTGTGAAACGTTTAAGATGATATGATTTACGAAATATAATTACTTTATAATGTTTGTAACTTGTCCAATATAGGGACAGATCCGACAAATGATGTATTAGATGAATAGAGATGTATGTTTTGTAAAAAAAACAAAACATTCATATAACGATCATATACAACACTTGTCAGGCGGGGCCAAATAATATCTATGGATTTAAATATTTATTTATATTGAATTTAAATATATAATTTGTTTATATTTTACTGTTTTATTACATATATACTAAATTATATATTTTTACAATTTATTGAATTCTAGCTATGATGATTCCTATCAGAATCATTTATACACCAAGTCATTTCGCATAAACACAAAACTCATGTTCGCACAAATTATCCAAAACTACGATCACTCAACAAAATATATACTTGGTGTTTGCATAAATTAAACTATTTCCAACTCTATAACACACATAACGTTTAATACTAACCAAAGTTACGTAAACAAACGCAATATACAAAATTAGAAAATTTTGAAATTGTTAATAATTTGATGATTATGGTAATAATAATAGCAATTTGGGGGTAACATTATGTAGGAATCAATCTTAGTTTAAATTAAGCCCTATATTAATAAAAACCTAAAAATCAGGTTTAGAGAAATTACCCGATTTGGAGAGCTAGGAAGGCGAAGACCGTCTGGAGATACTCCTAGATGACGTCGAGGTGGTTGGGTGGTGGCAGCGAAGTTGGAAGTGTAATATTGGTTTTTGGGGGAAAAACGTTGGTGGAGGAAGATAATGAGCTTCCGCTCGCTGCCTTTGGAAATATGTCCGAAAATTTTCATCGGTTTCCAATGGCCATAATTTCATCGGTTTTCAACGGCTCCCATTGGGCTCTTTTGTAGCTGTTAGCCACGTTGAAAACAAAGCATTGGAATACATTATTTATCTAGTAGTGAGTATATCGCACCACATATCATAAGTCTCAGGACTGGCTCTGGAAATAATGTAAAGGAAAACACACGATACATATGTTTTTATTTTTTCTTACTGTTGTTGGATTATTGTCTTCAGGGATGTCCCCGCTAAGGCCAACTTACAAATTTATATATATCGGCGGTGTAACATGGCACTGTTAATGTTCTTTTACAGTTCAAAAATAATAATAACTAGTTTACATTCTGCTGCCATTTCCTTTATATGATATCAGAGCCATAACCATTGCTTAACAACAAATACTATTCATCTGAATTGGAGATTCATAACCTGAGAGTTGTTCACCATCATCACAGTGACTGGGCAATATTGGAATCCAAGATTGATCATCATTTGGCTGCCAGCTGTCCTAAGAAGGAGTATATACTGATTTTCTCCCTCTTCGTCACTTGCTCAACCATCAAAAAAGTCTGTCGCGACCATACAAGTACTCGTTGAAGTTGTTCTTACCATCTATTTTTCTTTTGATCTATTCAGCATTTCACTATGGTAGGAGGGGATCCTGCTATCTCACCATCTATTTCAACAACAAGGACAAATTAGTCAACTATTGAGAACACGCAAGATCTCATCCAAGCAATAATAAAGCCATAAAGTCAGCTTATATCTATACAGTTAGACGAGTCAAATTATCTTCTATGGAAACTGCAGATAGAAACAACGATTAAAGGGTATGACCTTGAAGATTGTATCTATAGAACAAAAATGGTTCCTTCAAAGTTCATGAAGATAAGCTTGTTACAAATCAAGAATACTTATCATAAGAAAGACATTCTGGTGGGTGCCTCACTTTTGTCGTTTGCAGGACCGGCATTAATGCCTCAACTAATTAGATGTAAATCATTCCATGATGTCTGGACAACTTTGGAGGGAGCTTTTACATCTCAATATGATGCCATAGTGTTGCATTTCAAGAAACAACTTCAGAAAATCAAGAAAGGAAATCAGAGTATGAATGAATATCTCATGAAGGTCAAGAATCTATGTGACCAGTTAGCCTATGCTAGAAAGAAAATCGATGAAAGTGAACAAGTATTATATATTGTTATTGGGATCGATGACGAATATGAAGCTGTAGTTGCATTCATAACGTCAATCAAACCCCCTCCTTGATCAATTCAAAGTGTCTACTCTACTCTCTTGGCTTATGAAGGTAGATTTTTGTAGAAACAAGAAGTAAATTTGGAATATTCAATGAACTATACTGCCAATACCAAATTCAAGAATGAAGAGAGGAACACAAACTCAAGAAATCAGAATAACAATACTTACCAGAGAGGAGGACAGTAAGGTAGAGGAAGAGGAAGGTTAAGGAGGTGGAACCCCAACAATTGACCCAAATGCCAAATATGTGTCAAAATTGGACACACTGCTAACATGTGCTATTTCAGATTCGAAAAAAACTTCAAAGTGAATCAATAAAACAGTAGTAGCAAGAACAGTCAACCAAGTGCAAATCTGACCAATAGTAAAAATGACAACAAGAGCACTCAAGAAAGTAATTCTGATATAGCCAAGCTGGATGACATACAAGATAAGGCATGGTATCCAGACTCAAGGGCCACTCATCATGTTATAAGAAATATAAACAACCATAATCTTGGAAATAAAGAGTACACAGGTGAAGAGTCATTACTTATAGGTAATGGCAATTCTATTATTATTACGCATACTGGTCATGCTAAAATAATAGGTGCTAAGCAACTTTATTTAAAAAATCGTTTAGAGCACCACATATTAGAAAAAAAAAACTTTATAAGTGTGTCACAATGTGCAAGAGATAATATTGCACTGTCTGATCAAAGACATCCTAACAAATGAAATTTTATTGTAGGGTAAAGAAAGTAAGGGTTATACAAATTTGATTTTGGAACTCAAGAAGCCTAAGATTTAAAGAAAATTGTTGTAGTGTGTGTGAATTAAACAACAATGAAGATTTTATAAATTTTGATATGTTGCACTGTAAGCTTGTACATCAAAGCATGAAAATTGTAAGACAAGTTTTAGATGATAATAATATCGTGACTACTATTGCTAAATCATATATATGTTCTTATTGTCAAATGGGGAGAGTCATAAATTACCCTTTAGTAATTCTAAAACTGTTTATAATGCCCCGTCAAAACTTATCGCTACTGATCTATGTGGGGCCAACACCAATTGACACTGATTATAGGTACAAATACTATCTCTTTTTCATTGATGCATACTCTAGATATGTGTGGATATAATTTTTAAAGTCAAAATCTGATACTATCAATGTTGTTATATAGTTCATAACCAATGTAGAAAGGCAATTAGGTCATCATGTAAAAATACTTCAATCTGATATGGGAAAAGAATTTTCACTTCTGAAAAATTTCTTAAGCAAAAGAGGCATTACTCATAGATTATCATGGCCCTATATATCATAACAAAATGACCTTATAGAAAGAAAACATAGACACATAGTAGAAACCGAGGTAACATATGGTGTGCTTGCAGGTTTACAGTCAAAGTAATTATATTTCTTTAGATGTCGATTTTTGGCAAGAGGCTATAAATGATGAGATGGATTCTTTAGAATCCAATAAGACTTAGCACTTGGTAGATTTACCCCCTGATTGTAAGTCTATAGGCTGTAAATGGGTACTTAAAAAGAAATTAAAACCTGAGGGCACTATTGATAAATATAAAGCACGACTAGTAGCCAAAGGTTTTAAACAAAAAGAAAACATAGATATCATCGACACTTTTTCACCTGTTACTAGAATCACATCCATTCGGGTATTAATCTCACTTGCCTCTATTCATAATTTGTTAATACACCAAATGGATGTGAAAACCGCATTTTTGAACGGTGAATTAGTCGAAGAAATATATATGCACCAGCCTGAAGGATTTGTGGTACATGGTCAAGAACATAAAATATGCAAATTAGATAAATCATTATATGGTTTAAAACAAGCACCTAAACAATTGATTCAACATTCAGTTTAAATATACCCTAACTTATAAGGGAACTTTTGTGGGAAAGAAGAGGTGTTGATTGTCAACAACAACAACACTAAAAAGAACACACCGAGTTCTATTTTTTCTTCAAGAAAGCAACCTAGTCCGCGACTCAGCCATTGTTTCTCAACAAAAACTGATGTATAGTGATTCAACATAATGAAATCAGTCGAGCCCTTGATCTCTTCCTTCTCTGAATCAGTGAAAGAGGGAAGCCTGTCTCCCACAATCATCTTTAGGGTCTCCGGGTAATCTCCAAAAACCAAAGGATTGATGATCCTTGGATATAAACGGTAATTAGAATATGAGATCTTATTATTGCTTTTTTTTACGTATGCTCTAAGCGCATACGTAAAGAAACCCAAAATTTAATAATGAGTATCCTAAATCTTGTAGGCCTAAAGCAATGAATTTAATACATAACGATATTATGGTATGTTTGTAACCTTAAATTGTCTTCTTAGGACTTGCTATTATCATCAGTATTGTGTTTTCTGGTGTGATGAAATTCATGCATCTTACCATCCAATAAAGAAGTCAAGTACCCTTTGGGCTACCTTAGCATCTGCAGATGAATCTGAATATGGAGAACACCAAATCGAGTAAAGGTTCATGCTTACTAAGCCTTTTGTGTAGTCTGTATAAAAATCCATGGCATATCACCAGGCTAAATTGTCAAATGGAAGTATGTACACATATTTGGAGTACATTCTCTTTTTTTAGCTATACAATGTCGAGCTATTATTGCCACAACTATGAGATATAGAACAGAGGGAACCAAGGTGTGCAATCTTTTTATGTGGAAGAACAAATAAAGACTTCAATCTTGCATTTTGAGTTCACTTATAGGCATTGATTGGTTGGTTTATTTTGTTCATGAAATTTTGCTGAGTTATTTTGGAGTATTACAACTCTCGTAATAATAATATACATTAGTTTGACCCATTCAAAAATTTAGTTCATTGGTCCTATCACCACAAATGTGAACTATAATTTAATGAATGTGGTGCAGTTATACAATCACAAGTTTTTTTTTGGGGCTAAGTGGAAAATAATAAATTTTAAACCTTACTTGATATTTGGTCCTATACAGGCGATAAGCTTCTGCATGTGCTAAAATCAAATTATGAGCTGCAATGTAGGGTTAGGTTGTGGAGTTACCAGCTGAGCAATTACCAAATGGATAAGAACATCTTTGTGGAGGAAACAAGCGAATATCATAAGCTGCTTGACCTATTACATTTGGTTCATCCATAGTTGTCCAATGTGAAACCCTGTCACCAAATTCTCTAAAACACACATCTGCGTACTCTTTGAAATCCTTTATGCGCAAATTGCGATAAATTGTTAGGAAATGTGTCATTGCACATTAACACTACAAGAGAAGGCCCATTTTGTTACAATCGGTAGCGACGGCTGGCGACAGCTAAAAAAAGCGGCACTAACCAACCGTCGCACAAAATGATAAAACCGCGAAGCTACAGCAACAATTCTCATTCCACGCTGCTCCCCCAAAACCACCCAAAAAGAAAAACCCTAACCCCGCGTCACTGCTCCACCACCACCTGTCATCGCCACACGTCGCCTACCGTCGCCGCCGATCATCTCCCCCCTTCTCCAGCGCCTCCCCTTGCTTTGATCACCTCTAAAGGTATAAATTATACCCTAATTTCTTAATTTAATTAATTAATATTTATTTAAATGTATACGTTATGTGATTAGGTTATGATTGTTGAATTATTGTTGATTTAGTAATGATTGGACACCCTAAAATGTCGATTTAGTTGTTTATCGATGAAAATTTGGATTTAGTTGATTTTGTGCGTATGTATGTGTTAATGAATTGCATTGTGGAAATTAATGGAATGGAATGACTATGTATGGCACAAGCCAAGGCCTAGGTTAGTATGTATGAACCACTGGAATTTAGAAATCTCATATATTAGGTTGTAGACGGAGTTTAGAAACTCCCGACACCCGTCTTTCACAAACCATGGACGACTTGTTTGAGTTGTGATGTGAAATTTGGTGAATATTACGAATGGTTGATTGTTGATTATGGTTGATTTTGGTTGAAACCAAATAGGATTAGTTTGTGGAAAAAAAATTCGTCTACGTATGAAATAGATTATTGAAATCCCCCTTGTCAAAAGCTGCTAGGCTTTAAGGTAGCGTGAGGAGCCGTACAACGGGAAGGTGCCTGTTTTAATTACCCTGCCGTTATGCTGCCAAAATTTTCAGAAATATTCATGTGTTTGAATTATTTTCATGTGTTCAAGTATATTCATGTGTTGATAATTTATTCATGATGGAAATAAATTGCTTAGATAATAAAAATCACATTTTTATTATGTATGAACCACTAAAAATATTCATGTGTTGAATAAATTCTTTGAACAATAAAAATCACATTTTTATTATATGTATGAACCATTAAAAATATTCATGCGTTGAATAAATTCTTTGAACAATATATGTATGTGTTATCGAAATCACTGACATATATTTTTGAATCAGGTAAAATGTTCAATTATTACATTGACCGTAGTTAGATGTATGAAGTTAGAATTGGAATGAAAGGCTCATTGAAAGAACATTCCTATAATGGTGTAAATGAATTTGTTAGATTTGCAGTATCTAATAATCGAAATTACGAGGAGCTTCGGTGTCCGCGTAGTAAGTGTAAACTGATTAGGTTTCATAAACCAGACATCGTTAAGGTACATTTGTATAAATCAGGTTTTGTGCCAAATTATTATTTATGGGATTGTCATGGAGTAAGTGTTGCGCCTACAATAAATCCTTTAGCATCGGAGGTCTAATTAGTTATGACGAATCCAATAGAAGATATGGTGGAAGATGCAGCACGGTCAATGTTCCCTACCAGTCAGGTTGACGACGATGACGTCAATATTGAAGAAGAACCGAACACGGAAGCCAGAAAAATATATGATTTATTGGCTTCAGCTAAGCGGCTATTGTGGAATGGTTGTGAAAGTGGAACTGAATTATCGGTAACCGCTGAGTACATCACCATGAAATCAAAATTTAACCTTATAGAAGCTGCATTTACAGCAGTTGTACAAGCTGCGAAAAGACATATGCCACCCGATAATCTGATGTGCGATAGTCATTACAAAGTGAAAACACTAATGTCGGCTTTTGGTTTGCCATACCAAAAAATAGATACTTGTGTAAAAGGTTGCATGTTGTATTGGAAAGATGATATTAATCTTAGAAACTGTAAGAAATGTGGCGGAGAAAGGTATAAACCTAGAAAAAAGAAAGTTAAGGAAGTTTCATATACAAGAATGAATTATTTACCTATCATCCCTAGACCACAACGTTTATATGCATCTACAGTCATTGTAGGTCATATGCGATGGCATAGTGTGCGAACACAAGAAGATGGAACTTTGACACATCCATTGGATGGAGAAGCATGGAAACATTTTGATAGGACGTATCCTGCATTTTCCGCGGAGAGCCATAACGTTAGACTTGGTTTATGTACAGATGGGTTTTCACCATTTTCTCAGTTTGGTAGTAAATATTCACCTTGGCCTATTATCGTTACTCCTTATAATTTACCTCCGTGGATGTGTATGAAAACTCCATATATGTTTCTCACTGTTGTCGTTCCTGGTCCTAATGATCCAGAACAAGTCATCCATGTTTATCTGCAACCATTAATCGAATAGTTGAAAAAACTATGGGATGATGGAGTTGAAACATATGACATTTCAAAAAAAAAAAAAAATTTCTTATGTTCGCTTCTTTGTTATGGACGATTAGTGAGTTTCCTGCATATGGGATGCTTTCAGGTTGGAGTACCGCCAGTCGTCTATCTTGTCCTTTATGCATGGAAGAAACACAAGCATTTTTCTTACGGTATGTAAGGAAGCATTCGTGGTTTGATTGTCACCGTTGTTTTCTGCATACCAATCATACTTTTAGAAGAGATAAAAAAACTTTAAAGCTAACAGCAGAATGACTATGCAAGCACCCAAAATTTGGACAAGTGAAGAAATATATGATATTGTAAAGGATTATCCCAAGATCCATGAGACTGGAGAGCAGATAGAAATTCCGGGTAAATCTGACATTCATAATTGATGTAAACAAAACATATTCTGGTAGCTACCTTATTGGAAAGATCTCAAACTTCGACATAATATCGACATTATGCACAATGAAAATAATGTATTTGATAACGTGTTTAATACTATTTTGAATGTCAAAGGAAAAACAAAGGACGATATATATTCGAGACGTGACATAGAAGAATATTGTAAACGTCCAGAACTTCATATGAAGCCCAATGATAATAAAAAACCCAAAGCGTGCTATGAACTAGAAAACAAACAAACAAAACTTGTACTGAAATGGGATGAGGGACTGAAATGGGTTGAGGGTAAATTACTTAAGCTTGTTTTAAAATTTTATTTTGTATATCCATCAATTAATCATATAATTAAATATACAGGAGCTTTCAGAGCGAAATCGAGCAAACAGGCTCAAAAATCCTGCTTTGCTTCGGGCTGGGTCTAAGTCCTTCTCCCAGCATCGTCGCGAATTGGTACGAACGATAAATCACATTTACAAATAGTTCTAAACTTTTTAAATCATATGGATTAATTTCAAATATATATTTTATCATTTCAGATGTCGACTCTCCAACGGGAGCCTACACTTGCTGAGGTGTTTACACAGACACGTGCCGTCGAGCGGACAGATGAGGAGGGTAACACCACATATACCTGGACGGACTCTAAGTCCTGTGAAACTATGGTTAGCATTTGTAATAATTTGTATTTCACATTGTTATTTTGAATTGAGTATTTAATGTATTCCATAATTGTCCGTTATCGTAGGACAAATACAGGACGACCTTAGATGCTCGAGCGATGCAGTTAGGTCACGAGCCGGACGTGGAGGAGTGCAATCGCATTTGGAACAGAATCATCGACCCGCCTACCAGGGGTAGACGCTATGGCTTTGGAAACATAGAGGTAAAGTGTTTTATTAGAGGATTTAAACATATCCAAGTGCTATTACTTAATATCACTTAGGTACTCAATCCACGTAAACAAATATTAATTACTGGCATGAATAATTACTACAAATTGGTTCTATTAATTGGTGTGCATTTTATATCGACAACTCTATTACAATAATTGTATAAACCATGTATAGTATCCAAAAAAACTTTTGACAATGGTTTCTAACTATTTTAATATAATTACAGACGGCGGGGACTCAGGCCTCTTATACGAGGCGTCAGGATGAGGAGGAGATCCACATGCTTCGATAGCAGGTTGCAACTTTAGAGGATTTTCAGAAGAACAGGCTCGAGACCGGGCTGGATGCGCGGATTACAGCATATCTTCAGGAGTATGGTGTGATGCCGCCGAGTGAGCCCGTGGAGGAGGACGAGCAGAACGGAGAGGATGAGGATGATGATGATGAGGATAAGTAGGTAGGTACTTTTGTCTTTTTTTTTTTATTTTGGACTTGTTTTGTAAATACAAACTAGTTTTTGGTGATGGACTTGAGATGTTTGTGTTGTTTTGTGGAGACGATGATGGTATTTTGGATTTTGTTTGTTTGATGTGGACGTGTCGATGGTTTTTCGATTGTTTATCGTTTATATTTATGGTTTTTGGACGTGTTGATGGTATGAGTTGATTTATAGCATTTATGATGTGAATGAATGTGAAATTGATTGTATATGAGTTGCAGATGAACTGCGTTTTGAGTTTGTGTGGTTTGATGGCTTGTTAGCTACTGTAATATAAAAAAAAGTTTCAGTCTGGCGACGGCTAGCGACGGTTTTCTTGTCACGATTGGCGACGGCTAGTGTGGGTTTTTTGCCCAGTTTTCCACGTATAGCGACGGTTGGCGACGGCTCTTTTGCAATGTCTTGTGTTGGTTGGCGACGACTTGCGAGGGCTAGTTAGTGACGGTTGGTAACGGCTTTTACCCATTTGTAGGAAATATAACCGTTTGTCCACGTGGCAATTTTGTCGTCGCCAACCGTCGCAAAATTGGTGTCCACTGCCGTCACCATGGCCAATGCTATATGCTTAGTGTCCACATAATTGGTGACGGCTAATGGCGACGGTTGGCGACGATTGGCGAGGGCTGGTGACAGTTTTTTGCCGTCGCTAATTGAGCCGATTCATGTAGTGTAAGTACATACATTTAGCTTTTAGCAGAGCACATATCATATGATAGGTTACATGATCAACCATCCCCCATATTCATCTTCTAGTATTTGAGGAAGGTCTAGATGATAGAGTGTGATATGCGTCTGGATTCCTGGATCATATCCCAATGAAAATTATAAGTTGCAGAAATATAATGTTAGCGTTTGAATTTTGCACTGCTTCTTGCAATGCTGTGATGTTTTCTGTTAGAGAAAGTTTACTGTATTTGGCTAGTTCGTTAATAACATTGTTATAATATTTGAGCCCTTTTGGATTGATAGCTCCTCGACCGTCTACAAAGAAATAGATGCATAACCACATGAGTTAAGTAATGCTTGTTTCCTTATGTTTCCGCAGTTTGTTGCGATATAAAATTCATACTTGGGAGGAGCCTGGACCATGGGATGGAAAATCTGTATGCTTCCAGTCCCATTTCACTCATTAGTTTGATATCTTCCTGTCAAAAATAAATAATATTCTGTAAGGTATGGATTTACCATTATTGTTGTTGTTTTAATGGTTAACACCGTTTTAACTGAATTTAATGAAAAGAAGTTTGATGCCTGGCCAAGATGGTTCTGCAGCTAAGCCTTCAGTGTGAGATATATTAACTATTTTCGTGTATTTTATTGTATTAGAGTGACATATATGCATGTAATGTTTTCAAACTTTTAAATACAGATACTATAAATGTGAGAACTCTCCTGTGGAAGTTATGGAAAAAACATGTCTGTTTTTATTTATTTAGAACATGTAAGCTTGATCAATCAGGTAAACATCCAATAGAGGAATTCAGAATAAAGGTGCACCCGGCCAACAACAAGAGGGTTTGGATATTTGAAGAAAACAACACTTGGTGAAACCAGTTCTGGTAAGAGACACATATTTTCTTATTTTATAGCCAAGTGGTATTTGATTTTCTTGTTTTATATCAAATTAGTTCTCGAGAGAGTAATTTGTAGATAAAATTAGCTTGTAAGAAAGGAATCATTTCAAAAATGATCATATATCAAAATATTGAATACTTAGCGTAAAAAAGCTTTCTGTCCTTAGCAGCCATGGCTGCCAATAACTCCTTCTTGAATCCTATTTTCGACAACAACCCTAATCAGACAGGGAACTCCTCATCTTCACCCCCAATTCCCTACAATTCTAATAGCAACCTTCCTCAACCTTCTCCTCAATTCGTAGTTGATGAAGAGGACTTCACCATAGTAAATAACCGCAAGAAAGGGCTGAAATCCAAACTGAATCCTATGGATACTGCTCATTTTCGACAGGGCGCGAGAAGATCCAGCGAAATCGTTACCAGAAATAAATACAAAGCATTTCCTGCTTCAAATGGTAATAGGATTCAGTCAAGAAATCTAGTCAAAGTCGCTCAAGAAATTAAGCAATCTGCCAAGAACAGGTTGCCAACAGTTGGAAAGGCCTCGTCATGGGCAGAGATGGTCAAAAGTGGAGGCCAGAGTACCGATTTCGATCCGAATTTTATAGAGCCAAAAGAGACAATAAGTGAGGAGAAGGTTGTTGTCGTTAGCGAAGAAACTAGTGCAAGAACTGAAGGAAAATGGGAGACGTCAGTCGTTGCTTATGTGTTCGGTAAGCGTCTCCCTTATCATCACTTTAGGGCTTTTGTAATACGAACATGGAATCTGACAGGATCATTTGAGATCTTCACTCGAGAAAATGGATTCTTCATTATTAGATTTACTAATTATGAAGATTATGCCAAATTGCTAACGGGTGGACTTTATTTCATCAACGGTAAACTAATTATCCTAAAGAAATGGACCAAGAAATTGGTTCTTGATCGTGATTTGCTAAGTACCTTGCTCGTATGGGTAAGACTACCTGAGTTAAACTTGAGACTGTGGGATAAGGAAGTTTTCAGTGCCATCGCGAGTTTAATCGGAAATCCGCTCAAAATGGATGAGCAAATAGCGAAAGAAACTCGGTTGAGTTATGCGAGAATACTTGTTGAGATCAGCGCCGATGCTGAATTACCAAACGAAGCATCGATATACATGCCTGATGGGGAGGTAATCTCTCAGCCAAGTACTTATGAGTTAATTCCTGTTAGATGCAAGCTTTGTAAGTGCTTTGGGCATTCATTCGAAGATTGTTTGCATAACAAAGAATCGAACGAAACACCAAAGGAACATACGAATCTTGATCAAGATTCAAATACAGGAAATAACACACAGGGCATAGCTCAGATTCAACCCCCCGATGCACATAAATCGGTGCCTAATCACGAAGAAGCAATGAATATCGATGCTTCTAACTTTTCTTCTCCAAAATTGGGTAATTCAGAATAACAGGCAACTCAACAAATGCAGAGATCTGCATGCTTTTCCAAAAACATGCAAAAAGAGAATGTACAATGCAAATCTAAGGACGGCAATTACATTGCATCCTCAGATCTGACTGAACAAATCTATGCATATATAGAAAATCATTAAAACATAGAGGGGATTTCAAGTGTACAGGTCATTGAATCCTCCCCCCCCCCTCCCCCCCAAAGGAGAATTCAAGTTTAATTACAAATTTGACAAAAATTAAAGTGAAAGGGAAAGAAATCGACTGTGCTAAGCTGCTATCAGCTGATCCCATTTTCACTGATGAATCCTTATTGATTGAAAGACTTGGTCCTTCGAAAACCTCTTCAGTTACATAGAACAATATCCAAAAATGCAGTTAACCATGCATTGGTTGGCTCTAAGTCATCAAAACCTGCATCTCATGTAAAGAAGAAAAAGAAGAGCAGAACAAAAAGTCTTTCTAACATAATATCAGTGGAAGATACAGAGGAAAACAAGGATCATGATTTCAGACAAAAATACATAAGTAAAAACTCAAAGTGTGAGAAACAACTCAAGCCAGCAGAAAACACTAGTTTCAAAAGGAGTGGCAAACAGTTGGAGGTCAGAGTGGACAGCAACAAAAGTTCTGGTCCACAATAGATAGGTGATATCCTTATTTTTTTATATATTTTATTACGGATATTATTGATTGGAACATGAGGAGGCTCAATTCCCCTGCTAGACAGTTAGACCTAGTCAACTTTATTAATAAGTTCAAGCCTAGTATTTTAGGTTTAGTTGAACATAAACTTAATGATCAAAGGATTAATGATCTGCACACCAGATTATTTTCAAATTGGAACATTATCAATAATAACCTGATGGGAGGAAATGGTAGGATTATGGTTCTACATAATCCTGCCATCTGGACTCTCATCAGTTATTTCATTGATCAGCAGTATATTCACTGCACTTTTAAAAATAAGGGTGGTTTGGTCATAATTATCACCTTTATTTATGCTTCCAATTTTGAAAATGACATAAATATGCTTTGGAGTTGTATTGAGCAGTTCAGTAATATTATAAATAGTCCTTGGTTATTAATTGGGGATTTCAACAATGTATTTCACAATTTTGAGGAAGGGGGGGCAATCCAGTTCCTTTTTCTAAATTAGAACAAGTCACCAATTTTATGATGAAATCTGGTTTAGTAGAACCTATCATTTCTGGCAATAAATACACCTGGGTGAAAATAAGGCACACATCCTTAAAAGCAAACTTAATTAGGCTCACATCCGGTGGTAAATTTATTATAAATTTAGTACCTATTTTTAGAAAATTCAGTATAAAATTAAAAAAAAAAATTGAAAAAATCGCGTAAATTCCTGTTTAAATAAAAAATATAAACGCTAAAAAAATCAAATCCAGAAAACATCAAACAAGGCCTCGAAAACCAAAAAAAAAAATTAAAAACGACGAAATTGCAGTTTAATGCATAATAGTATGAATGTATTGTATTTTCCGGCATCCATTTGTGCATGTTTTCAAAGCATGCATTTGCACTTGAATTTTTTGCATATATCTATGTAAGTACTACGTAATATGGGCATACAAGTGTGCATAAATTCACCTGCGTAAATATTAGTTTAAATTTCTACAGTAAATACCTGCATACATATGTGAAAGTATTTCAGTTAATTGCACACATGTATGCAAGTTTCGGTCCAAAATTTCTAAAGGAAGCATCATATGCAATTGTTGCATACATGTATGCAACTATTGGCTAAAGTTGCATATTTGTATGCAACTTTTTTTTGTTTGCGTGGACTTCCAGGAATATTTGCAGATTTTAGATTTTTTTTTATGTTGTAGCGCCTAAAATTTTGGATGAAAATAAAAAAAAAGGAGGAAGTATTCAGCATGGCAGGCGCGGAAGGGAGAAAAAGAAGGAGCGACACTAAAAACAGGGACCGGAATTGTATTTAAAACATGACAGGGACGTGAGATGTATTTTGAACTGTAACAGGGACTTGTAAAAAACGCACCCTACACCTGGAAGTCAGGTAAATTCAGGAATATTCATTGTAATCTTGATAGGGTCTTATTTAGTCAAAATTTCATTAACCTCTTTTCCAATGTTAAATGCAGTACCTTACCTCAAAACACTAGTGACCATACACCTATTCTAATCTCTTTCAGTTCAGATGAGGTTATTCATAGAAATTCTCCATTTAGATTTGTGAATGGTTGGTTGTACGAGAACAACTATAAATATGTTGTCTCTAAATGTTTTAGTAATAATATTTTTGGAACTGCTCAATACAAATTCAATAAAACTTTGCAGATGGTTAAAAAAAATCTTAAAAGTTGGAACTCTACTAGAAACAGAAATGATAGTTTTTTCAGGGATGAATATGAGAGGTTTCAGAATGATCTTGATAAAAATAGCTCAGACAAGACCAATGTTGAGAATTTCTTTAATTCTCAAGCCAAACTGGTTAATGCACTTCATATTAATGTTGTTAATCTTAAACAGAAAGCCAAGGTAGATTGGTTAACAGCTGGTGATGAAGCTAGTAAATTCTTTTACACCAAAATGTCATGCAGAAAAAACAGGAATAATATTGGTAATTTATTGAATGCAAAGGGTCAAATAATTAATGAAGCCTCTAAAATTGAGAAAGAGGCTATTAATTATTTCAACTCCTTATATAGTTCAAAGAATTATCCAACTATTTTTCCTGATTTAGAATTTAAATATACAGTAAACAGCAATAGCTCTGATTTATTATTGGCCCCTATTAGTCAGGAAGAGATTAAAAATATTATCTTCAATGTGAATGTTGACAAAAGCTCTGGTCCAGATGGATTTGGAGCTAAATTTTATAAAACCCATTGGGCTGAAATTTAGTCAATATTGTGTGATTCAATAAAAGAATTTTTTAATTCTGGAAAGATTCTAAAAAACACCAATCACACTTTTTTTACCTTGATCCCAAAAGTGGAAAATCCATCTGGATTAGAGGATTATAGGCCCATAGCTTGTTGTAACTTTGTTTACAAAATTATTTCCTCTCTTCTTTGTAATAGATTGAAATGTTTTTTAAGATTTATTATTTCTGAAAATCAGAGTGCCTTTATTCCTGGCAGATTGATTTCTGAAAATTCTTTATTAGCTCATGAGCTAATTAGGAATTTTAATATAAGGAATAAAAATCTTATGTGTATTAAAATCGATTTGCATAGGGCTTTTGATAAAATTAATAGGAGTTTTATTATTTTTATTATGCAAAAAATGGGTTTTGATAACAGATTTTGTGCATTGATTAATGAATGCATCAGCAATGTGATATACTCTGTCATGATTAATGGTTCTCCCAAAGGCTTTATTCACAGTAATAGAGGAATAAGGCAAGGTGACCCTCTGTCACCTTACCTTTTCTCAATAGTTATGGAATATTTCTCCATGCAAATGGAATTAGAAGTGTTAAGGGGAACATTAAACCTATTAACAGAGTCAAGCCTCACATCACTCATTTGTTATATGCTGATGACATGCTCCTTTTTCTTAAAGCTGATATAAAAAGTGCTATTGCTATTTACAAAATTTTAGAAAATGTGGAAAAGTTTGCTGGTTTAGCTGTCAATGTAAATAAAAGCAAAATCTATTTCAGCAAAAATGTCCTAATTAAGCACGAAATTTTACATCTATTGAAATTCAAGGAAGGAAATCTTCCTGTCAAGTACCTTGGCCTTCCTTTAAGTATTAACCAGATTAATGATAAGGACTGTTCTATATAAATAGACATGATTCAAGGTAAACTAGATGGTTGGTCTAGCAAACTGTTATCATTAGCAGGTAGAGTTGAACTCACTCACACTGTCATCACTGCTATGATCATGTACTGGGTCCAAACACATATCATCCCTGCCAATGTCATTCATAAAATTGATTAAATACGTTCTAACTTTATTTGGAGAGGCAAGTATCATAAGTTTGCCTAGGACAAAGTCTGTAAGCCTAGAAAATTTGGTGGACTTTGGCTTAGAAACTTAAAAGACATAGCTGAAGTTAGCAAGTTTAAATTGTTTCGGAATTCTCTGGATGGAAAATTCTTTGGGCCAGATGGCTAAGAGCCAAATATTTAAAAAATAAAAAATTTTGGCTGGCTAGAAAGGAGAATCCCCATTCATATATTTGGAAAAACATTTTAGATTGTAGAGATGTTTGCAGAAAACTCATTCATAGGAGAATTAAAGATGGTAATCAAACCAGTTTATGGTTTGACCCATGGATTTGTGGTAATTCACTTATAAATCTTCTTGGCTGGGATAATTTGTACATCTTAGGTGGGGTTAATGATAGAGTTAACAACATTATCATAAATAACTGTTGGAGCTTTCTCAATAATCCTGCAGTTTTGATCTTTAAAAATGCCATCTTAGGTATTAATATTGATCCAAATTGTTATAAAGACCATTAGTGTTGGAACTTATGTTCTAAAGATAGGTTTTCTTTTAAAAAAGTTTGGGAGTTTCTGTAACACCCCACCTCCTCTAGGGTCACTCACAAAGGGAATGCACTTGCTTTGGTGGAGTATTGTCTAGGTAAACATGCACAGAAATATTACAAGACAGAACATATAAAACAGCGGAAGAAAACATGATTTCATTACTCTATAAAACTAGTAAGGTCTAAAACCTTTTACATCAAAGTGCCATTAAATTACTTACATCGAAACCTGTCTTGCAATAATAAAGAAGCATAAAACCATAGTCATAAATTATTCCCCAAGTAAAACAGTAAAATAGCCATAGCCAAGAAAAGTCCAAGCCATAGATGATGATCTTGAAGCAGAAAATCCGCACTAAGTAGCAACATTTCCTCCCTGTAAACCTGGGGGGGGGGGGACGGAAGAAAAAGAGGCAAAACAAAACGGGGTCAGTCATAAAGACTGGTAAGTCCTAGCTACTTTCAGCCTAAAAACAGGTAAAGGTAACATGACATGTATAAACTGAAAGTAAACATACACATGATGACAAGATAAACAGATCAAACTAAGATAACAAGATAAACTCAAATAACAAGATAACCAAGGTAACAGGATAACCAAGGTAACAAGATAACAAGACAAACTCGGAATAGCATCGCATGTCTAACGTCTTCTGCACCAACCGTACTAGCATCCTAACTCGTATCATCCCTTCCATGTATATGTATAGTCCCTTGCCGTATATCGTACGGGTTCCACCACGTTATTCTATACCACTACAACGTAGTGTCACCATCCTTGAAATCGCTCGGACTGCCATCCTTGTTCTGGCCAGATTCCCTTATCATGAATTATCGCGTGTTCAACTAGGATTTACGCCACCTAGGACCACTAGGGATTATGCTACCTATTGGACGTTTTCTAGATTCGAATCAGGGTTTATGCCACCTAGGACCACTAGGGATTATGCTACCTATCGAACAACGCCCCTTTTCCACGTAATGATCTAATCGATCGGCTCCCTACAAGTCCTAACTCATCGTGTGTCGGTGTCATACGGCCCAATCACGAATGTAGCTACTCTGTGCTAGGTCCACCCTAGGGTGTATCAAGCCCTGGGGTGTCAACCACTGATACCATTTCCAAGCACGCACAGTGTACAACTACTAGTGCCCACGCCTGCTTTTTCAACTCCGGACTACGTGCACGACCATAGTCCACCTGAACCTACAATAAACTCAGCCGTCGTTTTGGTCGCTTACAATCAGCCCAGTAATCGTGCCCCACCCTAGCCTAGTCCCTAGGATATCGTGATACATTCAAGAGGGTTACTGCTGAAAAGGACCGCGTAACTAGGGTTTCTGTCCAGCAGGTTAAGTGTTGTCATCTAAATTCAAGACTTAACCCCTATCAGTCTAGCATGTCAAGATGGTTAACTGAGGTCATTCAAGTTCGTGACCTAACCCGTCTACATGTCATGTCAAGTTGGCTAAGTGTTGTCCTTCAAGTTCATGACTTAGCCCTATGAATCACGTGTCAAGTTGGTTAAGCGTATTCCAGCGGTTCATGACTTAACCCTATCCCAATCATCGTGTCAAATTGGTTAAGTATATTTAAGCTTAACCCCATCAAATTACCGTGTTAGATTGGTTAAGTATATTCAAGCGATTCATGACTTAACCCCATCAAGTTATCATGTTAGATTGGTTAAGTATATTCAAGCGATTCGTGACTTAACCCCATCAGTTACCGTGTTAGATTGGTTAAGTATATTTAAGCGATTCATGACTTAACCCCATCAAGTTATCATGTTATCATGTTAGATTGGTTAAGTATATTCAAGCGATTTGTGACTTAACCCCATCAGTTTCCGGGTTAGATTGGTTAAGTATATTCAAGCGATTCATGACTTAACTCCATCAAGTTATCATGTTAGATTGGTTAAGTATATTCAAGCGATTCATGACTTAACCCCATCAAGTTACCGTGTTAGATTGGTTAAGTATATTCAAGCGATTCATGACTTAACCCCATCAAGTTACCGTGTTAGATTGATTAAGTATATGTTAACCTAACCCCATTCACTAGTCAAATTATAACGGTTAAGTGTTACCCTTGTGAGTTTGCTTAACCTTACCATGCATCGCGTTATACTAGTCGGGTGTTATCAATCCATTTAGGTTAAACTAACCCATTCTCTAATCGTGTTATATGGTTAAGTGTCATCAAGAAATCAAGTCCGGTTTTACTTAACCCACCCGTCCATGTCATATTGGTTAAGTGTCATTAGTCTAATCAAGTTACTTAACCCACCCGTCCATGTCATATTGGTTAAGTGTCATTAGTCTAATCAGGTTACTTAACCCACTCGTCCATGTCATATTGGTTAAGTGTCATTAGTCTAATCAGGTTACTTAACCCACCCGTCCATGTCATATTCATTTATTATTTATTAATGCATCAACCTCTCACATTGGACTTGTTTGCGGTCACTGGATATGTCGGGAAGTTCCGGGCAGAATTACACCGCAAACCCATTCCAACCTCGGGTTCAAGCATTACCACAATCTAATCTTTGCCTACGACCTCTCACATTAGACTATTATTGTTGTGGTCACTGGATATGCCGGGCGGTTTCGGGCAGAATTACACCACAACTCAAGTCTAACTCATGTCGAAGGCATCCGTTAGATTGTTAATTACATATGTTTCATCTAAGTCAAGATCCCCACTTTACATATTACTAAGCATATTCCCAAGTTCCCAATTACATGTCCATCAAAATGTGTACCCAATTCTAGCCACTTCCCATATGTTCAAATCTCGCCTATTTGCATGTATGTCAAGTTTATGCCAATTTACCAAATCAAGTTCTAGCCAAAGTTACATTTTGTCACGTTCATGCCCAAATAAACCCACATCATGGTTCATGTTCCCAATTCCACTTATGCCTAATTTACATAAGCCCAATCCCTTGATTTAACTTACATAGTCCCCAAAACTCGTGATTTAATTCATATGCCAATTCATGTATGCCCCAAACTTGCAAATTACATTGGCAATACCCCAAATTCCCCTTGTTCATGTTATGAAATCAATTCTATCACACACCCATGTCCAAATAGGTGAAATCCCAACATTCCCCCGTATACAAACCGCATGTAAATCGTAGTTTAGGCCTAGGTCCAAAATCGACCAAGGTTCATCAAAAGAAAATAAATAGGGGAAGGTAGAAGCTTTGCATAAAACAAGATCCGAGAGAAAAACATCATTACATGCATGACAAGGATATGAAAGAGTGATTTGCAACATGCATAGGTCCAAATTAATGTCATAGCAACATCCCTAAAGGTCAAGATCCAAAATGAACAAGAATGAGCATGGATCGATTATCATGCATAGATTCAATTTCAACTTTATCACATGTCATATTCAAGTTATCGTTTCAATCTAAAAGCATCTAGAACTTACAAAGCGTGGCTAGAGAATTATGAGCAAGCATTTGTCGTAGAATGGTGTAGGAATGATGCTCTACTCCCTTGATTTGATGTAGAAAGCTTGCTCCTTTGGCATGGATCTAGTTTGAATGCTCAAGCCTTTGAAGTTGGAGATGGAGGCCATGATCAAGAGAGATTTGGGCAGCACTTTGTTGCTAGAATGATTTTTTAGTGATTTAGGTTAGGTCTTAGGGTGTTTTATAGAAGTTAGGACTAGTTTAGGCCCTTAGATTAACCCTAGTTTAGATCTGAACCCTTAAATCTCGTCACAGGCTAGCTAAGCAGACCCAAAGGAGCAAACAGGTGCACCAAGCCAAGATGGCCGACCAGGGAGGTCGACCCCCAGGTCGACACCCAAGTCGACTGGGCAGTCGACCTGGGCTGGGGCAGGTCGACTCCCCTGTCGACCTGGGGCTGGGCGGGAAATTTTCCTGCCCAATCTGTTTGGAGCTGTATTTGAATTTCGGGCTGAATTTTGAATTTTCTGAAATCTTCTATGGGTCATAACTTGGTCATACGGACTCCAATTGAAACACCCCACCTCCGTTAGAGTCACTCTCAAAGGGAATGCCCTAATTTTGGTGGAGTTTTATAAGTATAAGTCACAGATATACAAGACAGATATAAGAACACATATTTGTAAACAGCGGAAAAACAACAACTTTTATTTCATAAAAGCAAATACGTGTTACAACAACATCACCATAATTGTCTTACATCTTTTCCAAAAACATAACACTTCCATAATCTGTCTTGATTACATTATTTAAAGAAGCATAAAGAAAACATAGATAAAACTGCAAAAGCCCCATAGTGGTTGTCCAAAGCCATAGTTCAAAAAGAAAAGGTCCAAGCAATACATTTCTCCTCTTCAAGCTGGATGTTAAGGCTGGTCAAGCTGCAGTGTTCCCTCCCTGTGGACCTGGGGGGGGAAACGGAAGAAAAGAAGACGAAAGAAAAGTAGAGTCAGACATAAAGCCTGAGTAAGTCTAGTACTATTCTGTCTATGAATAAAGAACTGGGTATGATAAGTATAAACAAGAAGTGGGAAAGCACTATAACTTGGTTAAGTTGTCTAGGGTCGAATATACTATCGTACCCCATGTTAATCTCTGAACCCATATAAACTAGTTTCCAACTGGCACCCCATAATCAGGGTGATGTGATCCATTCTATGATGATCGGCTCCTACTCGCATAGTTACATGTGTCTTACGGCCCCCGATGTTGTAGTTACCTATGCTGGTCCCACCATGGGGTGTATCAAGTCCCATGGCGGCGGCCCGACACAACCTTAGAATGCACAGGTATGCTACTGGTGCCCAGTGCTTTATTTTTCTACGCCGGAGTGTGTGCACGCCCGCACCCCGTTAGAACCTACACTGCTACACCACCGCCGTCGATTTGACCTCTTACAATCAGCCCAGTAATCGTGCCCCACCCTGCCTAGTTTCAGGGTATCCTGATACACCTTCTAGGGTTACTGCTGAAAAGGGTCCCCCGTTACTAGGTTTTCTATCTCTAGCCAACATGCTAAGTTGGTTAAGTGTTTTCTAACCTAACCCCCACCAGTCCGTTTAGTTTAGCATGTTCCATTTTGATTAAGCCTTTAGTCCACTTAATCCTAACAATCCTGACTCTGCTTTAATTGTCTTATTAAAGCCTTGACCTCTCACATTAGACAGGTATTGTTGTGGCTGCCTGTTGCCGGTTGGTTCCGGGCAGTCTTACGCCACAACTCAGTCTAACCTCGGGTCCTTATTGGGCTCCATGTTTAACCTCCCACATTGGATAGGTATTGTTGTGACTACTGGACAGCCGGGCGGTTCCGGGCAGGTTTACATCACAACTCAATCCAACCTCGGGTTAAACACATCGTATGTTCTACATTCACATATTTTGTCTTTCTTCTTTACTTTCTTATATGTAAATATTTGTGGCCCATTATTAAGTTAATGGTGTAAAGGTTACACCAATCATGGGCCCAACCCATACTTGAATTTGGGCCCTTCTACTTTATGTTTTCATTTATTAATTAAGTTAACCCAACGTTATTTTCCCCCGTTTAACACGTCCGTTTATTATATATATGTTGGGCTTAGCCCTTTTAAGCCCAACTTAGCCATGCGAAAAGGGGAGGCTTAAAGCGAGATTACATACACAAAAAGGGGGAATGTGAACGCATGAACTTGCAATGTGACGTTGGAACTACAAAAATAGAAATTGGTGTACTTGCATAGTAGTAACATATACTTTGGTCATAAAGCATAAGTGACATGAATCAAACCATGTAAACTTGTAGTTAAGTTAAGAATATCACTATTGACACATAGGCTTAACTACAACATAACCCTATATTTTTATTCAGGCATAATGTCAAACATAAGCAAATCATGTTCATAAGATTACTACATGTTTACAAAGGTGTTTACTTTTGTTACTAACACAAAAGTATAGTTCAACTTAGTCATGATTAAATCTTTTCACATACCCATGGCATAAATATTTCTAACATGAAATCATGATTTTCACTTTAGTCATGCAAACTTGCAAAAAGGGATTTTTGAATCTAACCTAGCTATGTGCCACACATGTCATCATATAATTCTTGTTAACAATATAGACCTAACATGGATTTCAATTATGCAAAATATCAATCATAGCCTAGTCATATTCATAAGTTTGCAAATAGGTTTTCTAGTACAAAAGCATGGCTTAATACATAGATCATGATGCCAAAATTTCAACATAGTTTCATATGAACTATAATAACCCAAATTTGTTCCAATTACGTACAAAATGATTTTTGTACAAAATATACATTATGATGGCATAGTAGCAAAACCCCAAACTTGCATGAATTTCAATTAATCAACTACATATATGTAGCTTCAACATGGATTACATAATTTGCGAATATTCCAAACGTATACTTGCATAAAACTACCGCAAACATGTAGTTTTTCATAATGAATAACATAATTCGAGAATATCCAAACGTATACAATATTCCAAATCGATAAGAATCATAGTAACGCACAAATATGGATTACTTTATCACCACAAATCAAATATACAAACCAACACAATTATTTGTTCATACCAAAGTAATACTCTACTTACAATTGTGTGGCGAATTCTCAAATTTAGGGATTTGAAGATGTGATTCCTTGTTGATTTGATTTGTTTAGGTTGCTTGATGCTTTAGAATTTGCCTCCTAATCCTCTCTCCAATTGGTGGCTACTCTTAGTCGTTCCTCAGCAACATGGCGGCTTTGTTCTTATTTTTGAATGAATAGATTAGGTTGAGTCTAGGGTCATTTTTATAGGGTTTATGAACTGATTAGGACCATTGATGTTGCTTGGTTTGATCGTAGCCATTCATACGAAAGAGAGACCAATTAGAGCCTGCCACCTAGCCCTAATGACAAAGCAGACTACAGAAAACCGACCAACATAAAATAGGCCAGCCAGGTTGGGCTGGGTTCGACCTGGCTCTGGACCAGGTCGACAGCCCTGTCGACAGCCCTGTCGACAGCCCTGTCGACAGCCCTGTCGACCTGGCTAGACCAGGTCGACAGCCCAGTCGACCTGGGTGCCTTAGGCGGGTGTTCTTCCGCCCTGGCCCATTGGGCCCCATTTTTGGAATTTAAACTTGATTTTCTGAGCTATTTTATTCTGTTTGAATTTTAAACTTAATTCAGAAACTTCCGAAGGCCATATCCTCTTCATACGGACTCCGTTTTTCGAAAACTCGGACTCTATTTCGCGTATTTTTCCGAGACGAACGCAATGGCGTATCCCGTTTCCCTTAGTTCTTTGATTTGAAATTAATTATACTTTAAATTTGTGAATTTCACAGTTATAGAATTCGCGGGGTGTTACATTCTCCCCCACTTAAAAGGATTTCGTCCCCGAAATCTTCAAGTTATGAGGAATGTATATCCTAACATCCAATCATCCATCTACTCACCCATCAAACACGAGCATCCATTTTCCTTAAAAGACTTCTAATGCTTCATGATCATATGCGAAGTGTGTGTGTACATGTACTTATCTAATGCAAAATCAGGCGGTCTACTGATTCAGTTGACCTCCTTAATGCGAATTATGTAAGTGCCATGAATCCATTATGTATGCAAATTTTCCTATTCTTGATTCTACATGAGTGCACAATCATTCAATACAAATGCAGCATCCACATGACAACACATTAAAGTTCAACCACATACGAATGCAAACATATATGCATATGCAATATGAAGTGACTGAGCCGATCTAAAACCTAGATTGTGTGTGTATATGCAACCACGAGCAACCACTAGCAATCACTTACAACCACTTGCAACCATCATCCATAACATGTTTCAATTACATGTTTACATCCAAAGGGTTTCTACCTACAAGATAAGGTCGAGGAAATATACCTAAAAAGATAGATAAAAGCGCAACTTAAGGAAAATGAAAGATCAAGGATGTACCCTCGAACAGAAAAGGGTAGGCAGTGCGTATTCTAGCTTCAGTTTCCCAAGTCGCGTCTTCCTCGGCGTCGCTCCACTGAACTTTGACGAGCTTGACTTCACGGTTGCGTAGGTTCTTCACTTCCGTTCCTAATATGCGGGTTGGAACTTTTCTTATGGTTGCTTCGCGCTCCACTTCGGCCTCTTCGAGGATATTTGGCTCTACCACTTCAGCAGACTCATGTAGACATTTTCGGAGATGTGAAACGTGAAAAACGTTGTGGACTCCAGCCAACTTCTCGGGTAGCACTAAACTATAGGCCATTTTCCCAATTTTCTCGATGATAGGGAATGGCCCTACGAACCTTGGTGCCAGTTTTCCTGTGGTTCCAAAACGAACAACGTTCCTTAGCGGTGATACCTTGAGAAAAACTCTGTCTCCAATCTCAAATTCAAGGTCGGTCCTTCTCTTGTCGGCATAGGACTTTTGTCTGTCTTGGGCCGTCTTCATCCTTCTTCGTATTAAGTCTACTTTCTCTGAAGTCTCTCGGATCATATCTGGTCCAAGTATGAGCTTATCAGTAAACTCCCACCAACAAGTGGGCGATCGGCACGGTCTTCCATATAAAGCTTCGAAGGGCGCCATTCCGATGGTTGCTTGATAGCTGTTGTTGTAGGCAAATTCCACCAAAGGAAGGTGGTCTTCCCAAGTCCCTCCGAAGTCAAGGACGCATAGCCTTAAAAGGTCTTCCAAAACTCTGTTCACTCTCTCTGTTTGGCCGTCGGTTTGGGGATGATAGGCTGTGCTCAAGCATAACTGCGTTCCTACTGCTTCTTGCAGACTCCGCCAAAACTCACTGGTGAAGATGGGGTCTCCGTCACTAACAATGCTAGATGGTATTCCATGGAGTCGAACGATTTCCTTGAGGTAAAGTGATGCTAGGGATGAGGCAGTTCTTTTACTTTTGACAGGTAAAAAGTGGGCGCTTTTAGTAAGCCTATCCACTATTACCCAAATGCTAGTGTTGCCTCTCCTAGACCTAGGCAGCCCATCGATGAAGTCCATTGAGATGCTATCCCACTTCCACTGTGGGACCTCCAGAGGATGTAGCAGTCCGCCAGGCTTTTTCTGTTCCGCCTTAACCTGTTGGCACACCATGCACTTAGAAACGAATTCTGCCACGTCCTTTTTCATGCCGTTCCAGAAGAAAGTCCTTTTTATATCTTTGTACATTTTATCTCCGCCTGGGTGTATCGTCATCTTGGAGTGATGTGCTTCCTCGAGAACCTTCTTTACTAAATCTTTTGTCTGTGGGACGCATAGTCTTCCGTCTCGCCTTAGCAAACCCTTATCGTCGATGGAGTATCTGTTGAGGTGACTTGAAGTCTCACCCCTAATTAGCCTATCAATTGTTTCCACAAGCTGAGGGTCTTCGCGTTGTGCTGTCCCTACTGAATCCACTAAAGTTGGGCGCACTTCGAGAGATGCTAGCAAGCCTGGTACGAAATCGGAGGAAGGCCTAAAGTCGAAGCTGGCTATAAACTCTAGGCTTTGTCTTTCAACAAACAACGGGCTTAGGGTCAATTTCTTTCGGCTTAACGCGTCTGCCACTACGTTGCCTTTGCCCGGAGTATAGGAGATTTCGAAATCGTACGAGGCAAGAAACTCCATCCATCTTTGTTGCCTCAAGTTAAGATCCTTCTGCGAGAAAAGATATTTCAACGATTTATGGTCAGTGTAAAGTTCGAACTTCTCACCTAGGAGATAGTGTCGCCAAGACTTGAGTGCAAAGACGATGGCGGCTAACTCAAGATCGTGGGTTGGGTAGTTCTTTTCGTGCACTTTCAACTGCCTCCCGCCATAAGCTACTACCCTTCCTTCTTGCATTAAGACGGCGCCTAGCCCTGTCCCACATGCATCCGTATAAACAGTGAACATCTTGCTCCCATCTGGCAGCGTCAAAACTGGGGCTGTTGTGAGAGCCCTTTTCAGTCGTTGGAAAGCAAACTCGCAATCCAAATCCCAATTGAACACTAGATTCTTCTTAGTTAGTTTCGTGAGCGGAGCTGAGATTTTCGCAAAATCCCTTATAAATTTTCGATAGAAACCTGCTAGTCCTAGAAAGCTTCGGACCTCAGTTGCATTCCTTGGTGTCTTCCAATCCTGTACCGCCACTACCTTAGCAGGGTCCACTGCTAACCCTTGTTTGGATACTATGTGCCCAAGGAACCTCACCTCTTCTCTCCAAAAGTGGCATTTGGAGAATTTGGCTTTTAGTTGATGGACTCGCAAAGTTTCCATGATTGCCCTTAAGTGCTGAGCATGTTCCTCTTCACTCTTTGAGAAGATAAGGATATCATCTACGAAGACCACTACGAATTTGTTGAGGAAATCTCTAAATACCCTACTCATCAGGTCCACGAAGTAAGCAGGTGCATTTGTCAAGCCGAAAGGCATGACAAGCCATTCAAAGAAGCCGTCTGGGGTTCTGAACGCCGTTTTATCGATGCTATCTTCAGCCACCCTTAGCTGATGAAAACCGGTTGCTAAATCGAGTTGGGAGAAAACAGACGCTCCTACAAGCTGGTCAAACAAATCGTCAATTCTAGGGAGAGGGTGCCTATTCTTTTTCGTTAGCTTGTTGAGCTCCCTATAGTCAACACATAGACGGAGTGAACCATCCGCCTTTGTAGCGAACACCACCGGAGTGCCCCATTCTGAAATGCTTCTCCTTATGAACCCCTTTTCTAGACGCTCTTTAATCTGTTTACTGAGCTCTTTCCTTTCTCGTGGAGCCATGTGTCTAACGGGCAACGCAACGGGCTTTGCATTATCTACAAGATATATGCGGAAGTCTATTTCCCGCTTCGGAGGCAAGCCCTTCGCCTCTTCGAAGACATCCGGATATTCCCGGACCACTCTAACTGATTGCAAATTTTCAACAGAGGCATCTAGCGATTCAAGATAACTAAGCATAACCGCATACGAGGGATTACAAGAAATTTCCAAAGTATTACCGAGCTGGGTTAGGAGCCTAACAACCCTTTTCTCACAATCAAGGATGGCCCCATTACTGGATAGCCAATCCATACCCAAAATCAAACCATAACCCGAAAAGCCCAAAACAAAGGCACTACATTGAAATTCTACACTTAGAATAGAAATTTTCAATCCCAAACAGATCATAGACAAATGAGCTGGGCCCCCAATTGGGTTTGAAACAATTAAGGGGTCCTCTACCATACTAGTTTTTAGGTGCAGAGACTCTACTAAAGCAGACGAGATAAAGGAGTGTGATGCGCCAGAATCAAATAAAGTGCGAACGGGTTGATCATAAAGATAAACTACACTTTCTACAGAAGTATTTATACCTCGCTGTTGCAGAGGTGGCGCTTCCAGCACATGAACCTGTGCCCCTGGGGTGGATCCAGCCCTCTGCCCCTGTCCTCGTTTCTTTGGGCAGTCCTTAGCCCTGTGGCCTGTCTCACCGCAAGAAAAGCACCCACCATTCTCCTTGGCCTTCTTTTTCCGGCAGTCCTTTACTAAGTGCCCCACTTTGCCACAGAAATTGCACTTCCTCTTCTCTTTGTTGCCTTTCCCGCCCTTCTTAAAGTCTGTCTTCTTAGGCTGCAAACCCTCTTTCTTCCCTTGAGAGCTTTCTGCCTTTGTCTCCTTCTTGCCCTTATCCTCTTCATTCAGCAATGCCATTTGCACCAATCTTTCATATGTGGCTCCCATGGGTATATGGGTCATGGCCAAACTGTGTAATGGCTCATTCAACCCTTTGACGAAACGGAGAGCCTTCTTGTGCGGGGTGTTGACTAGGTCAAGCCCAAACCTAGCCAGCTCATCGAACTGATTCACATACTCTCCGACTGTCTTGTCCCCTTGCTTAAGAAATAAGAATTTTTCCAACTGCAAACTTCTTTCCGCATCTGAGAGAAATTTAGTCTCAAACCTTGCCCTAAAGTCCTCCCATGTCTCCACTGGTCTTTCAGCATTAGTGACTTCCCACCAGTAGGAAGCCTCGCCCTTCAA
The DNA here is from genome assembly GCA_030737875.1 of Allium sativum. Taxonomy (NCBI): domain Eukaryota; kingdom Viridiplantae; phylum Streptophyta; class Magnoliopsida; order Asparagales; family Amaryllidaceae; genus Allium; species Allium sativum. The sequence continues at coordinate 197,196,459 of CM060925.1, read as the reverse complement.
TAGCCACACTGCCAATTGTACTTTTTGTCTATCCTCTACCTCAAAGATGATAAATAGGTCCTCCGTTTCTTTCAGCCAATTTCTAGCTGCCACGAAGGACTCAGTTCCATGGAAATCCTTTCCTCCCATAGCTTTAAAATCTTTACATATCTTAGCAAATGTGTTTCCCCGTGGAGGAGCTGGAGGAAAAGGTGCCGCTGCAGCTGGATGATTTCCGGCAGCTGGGGGAGGAGGAATGGTAGGACCTGGCTGAGTGGCCCTTGCTTCTAAGAACCGTCTAAACCAACCAGGTATTGGTACCCCTTCTGGCAAGTTAAGATCTTCGGACATGCTGAAACAAAAAGGATAGATTCAAAACGAAGGATAAGAGATAGTACCTATGGCTTTGGGGAGTGGACTTTGCTTTTTTTAAAATAATATAATATTTTTCTTTTAAAAATGCTTATTTAAATTCCCTTTTTGAAAATAATTTTTCAAAACTTTTTATCTTATCTGGTAAACCTATGCTCTGATACCAAGTGAAACACCCCACCTCCGTTAGAGTCACTCTCAAAGGGAATGCCCTAATTTTGGTGGAGGTTTATAAGTATAAGTCACAGATATACAAGACAGATATAAGAACACATATTTGTAAACAGCGGAAAAACAACAACTTTTATTTCATAAAAGCAAATACGTGTTACAACAACATCACCATAATTGTCTTACATCTTTTCCAAAAACATAACACTTCCATAATCTGTCTTGATTACATTATTTAAAGAAGCATAAAGAAAACATAGATAAAACTGCAAAAGCCCCATAGTGGTTGTCCAAAGCCATAGTTCAAAAAGAAAAGGTCCAAGCAATACATTTCTCCTCTTCAAGCTGGATGTTAAGGCTGGTCAAGCTGCAGTGTTCCCTCCCTGTGGACCTGGGGGGGGAAACGGAAGAAAAGAAGACGAAAGAAAAGTAGAGTCAGACATAAAGCCTGAGTAAGTCTAGTACTATTCTGTCTATGAATAAAGAACTGGGTATGATAAGTATAAACAAGAAGTGGGAAAGCACTATAACTTGGTTAAGTTGTCTAGGGTCGAATATACTATCGTACCCCATGTTAATCTCTGAACCCATATAAACTAGTTTCCAACTGGCACCCCATAATCAGGGTGATGTGATCCATTCTATGATGATCGGCTCCTACTCGCATAGTTACATGTGTCTTACGGCCCCCGATGTTGTAGTTACCTATGCTGGTCCCACCATGGGGTGTATCAAGTCCCATGGCGGCGGCCCGACACAACCTTAGAATGCACAGGTATGCTACTGGTGCCCAGTGCTTTATTTTTCTGCGCCGGAGTGTGTGCACGCCCGCACCCCGTTAGAACCTACACTGCTACACCACCGCCGTCGATTTGACCTCTTACAATCAGCCCAGTAATCGTGCCCCACCCTGCCTAGTTTCAGGGTATCCTGATACACCTTCTAGGGTTACTGCTGAAAAGGGTCCCCCGTTACTAGGTTTTCTATCTCTAGCCAACATGCTAAGTTGGTTAAGTGTTTTCTAACCTAACCCCCACCAGTCCGTTTAGTTTAGCATGTTCCATTTTGATTAAGCCTTTAGTCCACTTAATCCTAACAATCCTGACTCCGCTTTAATTGTCTTATTAAAGCCTTGACCTCTCACATTAGACAGGTATTGTTGTGGCTGCCTGTTGCCGGTTGGTTCCGGGCAGTCTTACGCCACAACTCAGTCTAACCTCGGGTCCTTATTGGGCTCCATGTTTAACCTCCCACATTGGATAGGTATTGTTGTGACTACTGGACAGCCGGGCGGTTCCGGGCAGGTTTACATCACAACTCAATCCAACCTCGGGTTAAACACATCGTATGTTCTACATTCACATATTTTGTCTTTCTTCTTTACTTTCTTATATGTAAATATTTGCGGCCCATTATTAAGTTAATGGTGTAAAGGTTACACCAATCATGGGCCCAACCCATACTTGAATTTGGGCCCTTCTACTTTATGTTTTCATTTATTAATTAAGTTAACCCAACGTTATTTTCCCCCGTTTAACACGTCCGTTTATTATATATATGTTGGGCTTAGCCCTTTTAAGCCCAACTTAGCCATGCGAAAAGGGGAGGCTTAAAGCGAGATTACATACACAAAAAGGGGGAATGTGAACGCATGAACTTGCAATGTGACGTTGGAACTACAAAAATAGAAATTGGTGTACTTGCATAGTAGTAACATATACTTTGGTCATAAAGCATAAGTGACATGAATCAAACCATGTAAACTTGTAGTTAAGTTAAGAATATCACTATTGACACATAGGCTTAACTACAACATAACCCTATATTTTTATTCAGGCATAATGTCAAACATAAGCAAATCATGTTCATAAGATTACTACATGTTTACAAAGGTGTTTACTTTTGTTACTAACACAAAAGTATATTCAACTTAGTCATGATTAAATCTTTTCACATACCCATGGCATAAATATTTCTAACATGAAATCATGATTTTCACTTTAGTCATGCAAACTTGCAAAAAGGGATTTTTGAATCTAACCTAGCTATGTGCCACACATGTCATCATATAATTCTTGTTAACAATATAGACCTAACATGGATTTCAATTATGCAAAATATCAATCATAGCCTAGTCATATTCATAAGTTTGCAAATAGGTTTTCTAGTACAAAAGCATGGCTTAATACATAGATCATGATGCCAAAATTTCAACATAGTTTCATATGAACTATAATAACCCAAATTTGTTCCAATTACGTACAAAATGATTTTTGTACAAAATATACATTATGATGGCATAGTAGCAAAACCCCAAACTTGCATGAATTTCAATTAATCAACTACATATATGTAGCTTCAACATGGATTACATAATTTGCGAATATTCCAAACGTATACTTGCATAAAACTACCGCAAACATGTAGTTTTTCATAATGAATAACATAATTCGAGAATATCCAAACGTATACAATATTCCAAATCGATAAGAATCATAGTAACGCACAAATATGGATTACTTTATCGCCACAAATCAAATATACAAACCAACACAATTATTTGTTCATACCAAAGTAATACTCTACTTACAATTGTGTGGCGAATTCTCAAATTTAGGGATTTGAAGATGCGATTCCTTGTTGATTTGATTTGTTTAGGTTGCTTGATGCTTTAGAATTTGCCTCCTAATCCTCTCTCCAATTGGTGGCTACTCTTAGTCGTTCCTCAGCAACATGGCGGCTTTGTTCTTATTTTTGAATGAATAGATTAGGTTGAGTCTAGGGTCATTTTTATAGGGTTTATGAACTGATTAGGACCATTGATGTTGCTTGGTTTGATCGTAGCCATTCATACGAAAGAGAGACCAATTAGAGCCTGCCACCTAGCCCTAATGACAAAGCAGACTACAGAAAACCGACCAACATAAAATAGGCCAGCCAGGTTGGGCTGGGTTCGACCTGGCTCTGGACCAGGTCGACAGCCCTGTCGACAGCCCTGTCGACAGCCCTGTCGACCTGGCTAGACCAGGTCGACAGCCCAGTCGACCTGGGTGCCTTAGGCGGGTGTTCTTCCGCCCTGGCCCATTGGGCCCCATTTTTGGAATTTAAACTTGATTTTCTGAGCTATTTTATTCTGTTTGAATTTTAAACTTAATTCAGAAACTTCCGAAGGCCATATCCTCTTCATACGGACTCCGTTTTTCGAAAACTCGGACTCTATTTCGCGTATTTTTCCGAGACGAACGCAATGGCGTATCCCGTTTACCTTAGTTCTTTGATTTGAAATTAATTATACTTTAAATTTGTGAATTTCACAGTTATAGAATTCGCGGGGTGTTATACCAATTTACGAAATTTCGGACTCGTTTTCAAGCAGAATTTCGAGATGAACGCAATGGCATAACCCGTTCCCATTGATTCTTAATTTATAATTTAATTCTGCCCTGATTTCTAGTTTTAACATGTTATAAAATTCGGGTTGTTACATTCTCCCCACCTTAAAGGATTTCGTCCCCGAAATCTCTAAGTTAGGAAGAACGTATCCTACCATCCATCATCCATCTACTCAAAACATCATCCACAAGCAACCATTGTCCTTAAAAGATTTCTAATGCTATATGAACATATGCAAAAAGTGTGTGTGTATATGTGTTCCTTATCTAATGCAAATGATCAGGCCTGACTGATCTTCTAAATGCAGAATATGTTTAGTGCCATGAATCCACATGTATGCAAATAGTCCTAGTCACATAAACACTATATGCGTGCACAACCATTCATCCAAATGCAATATTCACATGATAAAACATTCAATTTCATCCATAAACAAGTATAAACACTCATGCATATGCAACATGAAAATGTGTCTGAGTCAATCTAGTGCCTAATGTGTATTCATGCATCCACGAGCAACCACTTGCGACCACTTGCAACCATTTCGCAAACATCAATCATAACATGTTTCAAATACATGTTTACATCCATAGAGTTCTACCTAAGGTCCTCAAGATAGGATCGAGAAGATAAGCAAGATAAACTCCTTTTCGGATTACAAGAAATCCCTTTCTAAACCCGACCCATATCCTATAAAGCCCAAAAGGTTTAGTCAACCTAATGGACACCTTCAAACCCTGACATGTATTATTAACCGATGAGTCATACCCCCTATGGAGTTTGCAACAGGAATAAGATCGAGAATAGGACCGAGAGGATATGCATAACAGATAGCATGCGGGTAAGCTCTACAGGAAAATAGGGATCAAGGATATACTCTTAAAAAGAGATATGATGCGCGTATCTAGTCTTCAGTCTTCTAAGTCGCATTTCCTTGAGCTTAACTCCATTGTGCTTTGGCTGTCTCTAACTTCATGATTTCATAGCTTCTTAATTCCTATTTCCAAATACAAGCTGGAACTCATTTCATTGTCGCCTCTCGTTCCGTTTTTTTTCTTATTCTCCCTCTAGTATACTTGGCTCAACCATATCCGTGTACTCTTGGTTTTCATGCAGGCCCTCCAAAATCCACTAGTGAATCATGGATCTCGTTTACTCGCTCTACGGCATTCCCCGTAGAAGAACTTATCTCTTGAAAACAAACAGATGCCAACCGTGTTACCAAGTGTGCTTACTAGAGTGATTTCCATAACGCATGCACAAGCGAAATGAATCGTCTACCTTAGTGGCGAACACTACTAGAATGGATTACCAACAAATGCATCAGGAGATTCTAGGTAACCAATCATGACAGAACCCTAAAGGTTAAACGAGACTTCGAGGGTATTACCGAGGCAAGTCAAGAGTCTAACTACCCTCCTTTCAGAACCGAGAATGGCACCCTTACTGGATAACCACTCCATTCCTAGAATCAACCTATAGCTCAAAAACATAAGCATTATTCCCAAAAGTCATAGATGTCCTCAAATCCAAACAATTCATGAATAAATGGGACGATCCTCCAACAGGATTTGAGACAAACGGGACCCTCTATTGTGCTAGTACTAAGGTGCAGAGACTCAACTATCGAAGCAAGATTTAAAAAAAAAGGATGCTATGTACAAAACAAAGTGCTGACGGGATGATAGAAAGGAAAACCTTTAACAGAAACATTACCATCCCTCTTAGATGAGAGTATACAATTGCCCTCTCGACGATCTTGTTCTTTGCCCATGTCCTTGTCCTATAGTGCTTAACTACCTTCTTGTTCTGAGCCTCATTCGCCTTAACCACTCCTATCCTTTCTTGTATAACGCGGTAACGGGTCTCTTGAGAACTTCCTCCATCGCACGAAAAACACTTACGTAGCTAGAAAAGGATTAGTCACAGTTAAAACTACTGTGACTACAGGCGGAGGAAAGAAAGAAAAGAGATTCGATCAAGGGAACACAGGATAGTGCTAATGGCTTTTTGGGGAACAGCCTTTTTTTCTTTAAAACTTTTCTTGGAAAATGCTTCTTTGTAAAATGGTTTTGAAAATAGTCTCAGAAGGTTTTAAAAACTTTTGCCCAGTCTGGTAACCTTCAGCTCAGATACCAAATGTAACACCCCACCTCCGCTAGGGTCACTCACAAAGGGAATGGACTAGCTTTGGTGGAGTATTGTCTAGGTAAACATGCACAGAAATATTACAAGACAGAACTATAAAACAGCGGAAGAAAACATGATTTCATTACTTTATAAAAGTAGTAAGGTCTAAAACCTTTTACATCAAAGTGCCATTAAATTACTTACATCGAAAACTGTCTTGCAATAATAAAGAAGCATAAAACCATAGTCATAAATTATTCCCCAAGTAAAACAGTAAAATAGCCATAGCCAAGAAAAGTCCAAGCCATAGATGATGATCTTGAAGCAGAAAATCCGCACTAAGTACCAACATTTCCTCCCTGTAAACCTGGGGGGGAACGGAAGAAAAAGAGGCGAAACAAAACGGGGTTAGTCATAAAGACTGGTAAGTCCTAGCTACTTTCAGCCTAAAAACAGGTAAAGGTAACATGACATGTATAAACTGAAAGTAAACGTACACATGATGACAAGATAAACAGATCAAACTAAGATAACAAGATAAACTCAAATAACAAGATAACCAAGGTAACAGGATAACCAAGGTAACAAGATAACAAGACAAACTCGGAATAGCATCGCATGTCTAATGTCCTCTGCACCAACCGTACTAGCATCCTAACTCGTATCATCCCTTCCATGTATATGTATAGTCCCTTGTCGTATATCGTACGGGTTCCACCACATTATTCTATACCACTACAACGTAGTGTCACCATCCTTGAAATCGCTCGGACTGCCATTCTTGTTTTGGCCAGATTCCCTTATCATGAATTATCGCGTGTTCAACTAGGATTTACGCCACCTAGGACCACTAGGGATTATGCTACCTATTAGATGTTTTCTAGATTCGAATCAGGGTTTATGCCGCCTAGGACCACTAGGGATTATGCTACCTATCGAACAACGCCCTTTTTCCACGTAACGATCTAATCGATCGGCTCCCTACAAGTCCTAACTCGTCGTGTGTCGGTGTCATACGGCCCAATCACGAATGTAGCTACTCTGTGCTAGGTCCACCCTAGTGTGTATCAAGCCCTAGGGTGTCAACCGCTGACACCATTTCCAAGCACGCACAGTGTACAGCTACTGGTGCCCACGCCTGCTTTTTCAACTCCGGACTACGTGCACGACCATAGTCCGCCTGAACCTACAATGGCGCACCAAACTCAGTCGTCGTTTTGGTCGCTTACAATCAGCCCAGTAATCGTGCCCCACCCTAGCCTAGTCCCTAGGGTATCGTGATACATTCAAGAGGGTTACTGCTAAAAAGGACCGCGTAACTAGGGTTTCCATCCAGCAGGTTAAGTGTTGTCATCTAAATTCAAGACTTAACCCCTATCAGTCTAGCATGTCAAGATGGTTAACTGAGGTCATTCAAGTTCGTGACCTAACCCGTCTACATGTCATGTCAAGTTGGCTAAGTGTTGTCCTTCAAGTTCATGACTTAGCCCTACGAATCACGTGTCAAGTTGGTTAAGCGTATTCCAACGGTTCATGACTTAACCCTATCCCAATCATCGTGTCAAATTGGTTAAGTATATTTAAGCTTAACCCCATCAAATTATCGTGTTAGATTGGTTAAGTATATTCAAGCGATTCATGACTTAACCCCATCAAGTTATCATGTTAGATTGGTTAAGTATATTCAAGCGATTCGTGACTTAACCCCATCAGTACCGTGTTAGATTGGTTAAGTATATTCAAGCGATTCATGACTTAACCCCATCAAGTTATCATGTTAGATTGGTTAAGTATATTCAAGCGATTCGTGACTTAACCCCATCAGTTACCGTGTTAGATTGGTTAAGTATATTCAAGCGATTCATGACTTAACCCCATCAAGTTATCATGTTAGATTGGTTAAGTATATTCAAGCGATTCATGACTTAACCCCATCAAGTTACCGTGTTAGATTGGTTAAGTATATTCAAGCGATTCATGACTTAACCCCATCAAGTTACCGTGTTAGATTGATTAAGTATATGTTAACATAACCCCATCCACTAGTCAAATTATAACGGTTAAGTGTTACCCTTGTGAGTTTGCTTAACCTTACCATGCACCGCGTTATACTAGTCGGGTGTTATCGATCCATTCAGGTTAAACTAACCCATCCTCTAATCGTGTTATATGGTTAAGTGTCATCAAGAAATCAAGTCCGGTTTTACTTAACTCACCCGTCCATGTCATATTGGTTAAGTGTCATTAGTCTAATCAAGTTACTTAACCCACCCGTCCATGTCATATTGGTTAAGTGTCATTAGTCTAATCAGGTTACTTAACCCACCCGTCCATGTCATATTGACTAAGTGTCATTAGTCTAATCAGGTTACTTAACCCACCCGTCCATGTCATATTCATTTATTATTTATTAATGCATCAACCTCTCACATTGGACTTGTTTGCAGTCACTGGATATGCCGGGCGGTTCCGGGTAGAATTACACCGCAAACCCATTCCAACCTCGGGTTCAAGCATTACCACAATCTAATCTTTGCCTACGACCTCTCACATTGGACTATTATTGTTGTGGTCATTGGATATTCCGGGCGGTTTCGGGCAGAATTACACCACAACTCAAGTCTAACTTCGTGTCTAAGGCATCCGTTAGATTGTTAATTACATATGTTTCATCTAATTCAAGATCCCCACTTTACATATTACTAAGCATATTCCCAAGTTCCCAATTACATGTCCATCAAAATGTGTACCCAATTCTAGCCACTTCTCATATGTTCAAATCTCGCCTATTTGCATGTATGTCAAGTTTATGCCAATTTACCAAATCAAGTTCTAGCCAAAGTTACATTTTGTCACGTTCATGCCCAAATAAACCCACATCATGGTTCATGTTCCCAATTCCACTTATGCCTAATTTACATAAGCCCAATCCCTTGATTTAACTTACATAGTCCCCAAAACTCGTGATTTAATTCATATGCCAATTCATGTATGCCCCAAACTTGCAAATTACATTGGCAATACCCCAAATTTCCCCTTGTTCATGTTATGAAATCAATTCTACCACACACCCATGTCCAAATAGGTGAAATCCCAACATTCCCCCGTATATAAACCGCATGTAAATCGTAGTTTAGGCCTAGGTCCGAAATCGACCAAGGTTCATCAAAAGAAAATAAATAAGGGAAGGTAGAAGCTTTGCATAAAACAAGATCCGAGAGAAAAACATCATTACATGCATGACAAGGATTTGAAAGAGTGATTTGCAACATGCATAGGTCCAAATTAATGTCATAGCAACATCCCCAAAGGTCAAGATCCAAAATGAACAAGAATGAGCATGGATCGATTATCATGCATAGATTCAATTTCAACTTTATCACATGTCATATTCAAGTTATCGTTTCAATCTAAAAGCATCTAGAACTTACAAAGCGTGGCTAGAGAATTATGAGCAAGCATTTGTCGTAGAATGGTGTAGGAATGATGCTCTACTCCCTTGATTTGATGTAGAAAGCTTGCTCCTTTGGCATGGATCTAGCTTGAATGCTCAAGCCTTTGAAGTTGGAGATGGAGGCCATGATCAAGAGAGCTTTGGGCGGTACTTTGTTGCTAGAATGATTTTTTAGTGATTTAGGTTAGGTCTTAGGGTGTTTTTATAGAAGTTAGGACTAGTTTAGGCCCTTAGATTAACCCTAGTTTAGATCTGAACCCTTAAATCTCGTCACAGGCTAGCTAAGCAGACCCAAAGGAGAAAACAGGTGCACCAAGCCAAGATGGTCGACCAGGGAGGTCGCCCCCAGGTCGACACCCAAGTCGACTGGGCAATCGACCTGGGGATGGGCGGGAAATTTTCCCGCCCAATCTGTTTGGAGCTGAATTTGAATTTCGGGCTAAATTTTGAATTTTCTGAAATCTTCTATGGGCCATAACTTGGTCATACGGACTCCCATTTACGAAATTTCGGACTCGTTTTCAAGCAGAATTTCGAGACGAACGCAATGGCGTAACCCGTTCCCATTGATTCTTAATTTATAATTTAATTCTGCCCTGATTTCTAGTTTTAACATGTTATAAAATTCGGGTTGTTACAGTTTCTACAAGGTAAAGAGGTTGAAGTTGATTGGCACAAAGTTATCTGGTGCAAATATAATTGTCCAAAAATGGCACATTGTGCTTACTTTTCTCTTTTAAATAAGCTTCCTACTAGGGACAAGTGTTGCAAATGGAATAGAGGTTCAGATAATATTTTCTTTCTTTGTAAAAATGGGGTGGAAAGCTCCAAACATTTGTTTTTTGATTGTTGCTACTCCCAATACATTTGGTATAATGCCAAATGCACTTTGGGTTTCAATCATAATTGTGCTATACTTAACATAAGTGACAGTGTGAACTACATTTTGAAAAGTTTTAAGCCCAAGTCCACTAATTTTAACAAAGCTTGTGTATTATTGACTGCTTCTATCTATTATATTTGGAGGGAGAGAAATCAAAGGTTACACACTGGTAAAGAGACTAGCTGTATGCATCTTTGGAATTCTGTTCTATATGTTAGCAATATTGTTTGGAAAAAGGCTAACATATACATGCAGGATAAATTACTTAACCAGGATTATCATATAAGCAATAATGATAGTGATAAGCTAGTGGAAGATTTCTTACTTAATGGCAAGCGGAATTCTAGCAGAATGCTCTCCAACCTCCTACTGGTGAAGCCAATCTCTATTCTGCTACCAGTGATTCTAGCAACAAAGGGAGTTATCATATTAAAGTAAATTATAACTCTAGTACTGATAGTAGTAAGAACATTAAATCCTCTTGCTTGCCTGATGAAGAAATTAGAGATCAGCTTCTACGCAGTTATGATTTAGGGACTATTGACAGTGATTCTGACAGATCTGGCATCCTTCCTGAAGCATCCATCAACCCTGCTATCAGATCTAACATCTGTGAGGGAAGTAGACATAATTTTACTTCTAAAGTGCGTGATTTTATTTCTAAACCGAATAGTAAAGGCTTGCTTTTACCTGATACAGAGGGAGGTACCTTCAGCAGTGATCCAGATCCATTCAATCACCTGAATAAAAGGCAATCAGATGGGAAAATCAGTTTTTTTTTCTTTAGAAAATCAATGAAAATCACTATAAAAGCTTTCTCAATCACTAGATCTATCACTTATCTAACTGGTCAGATGGCGAGAGCAGCAGAGGAAGACCCTATGAAGTCACTAAAGACTCATCTAGAAGGAAGAGAAGCTTTGAGAGTTCAAAAAGCTCGGATCTGATGGATTTGAACTCCTTAACTCTCACTAATCATCAGAGTCGTAATTCAAGCTATGGGACTTGTTGCCTGAGAGACAAAGACGATAATAACAAGCTTGAAACTAAAGAGAGGAGAAGCGAAGTCATGGATGACTCCGTTTGGAAGCCACCATGAAGTAGGAGGTTTAGCTTTTTTGGAAGCCGCCATTTCTATTGATCTCTTTTAGGGTTTCTCGTTGAGATTATGTTTGGCGGCTAGGGTTGTGTCGCTGTGTGTAACCTTGTTGTTGTGTTTCGGGTCTTACCCATTTACATGGGCTTTGGGCCTATCATTTTTTCCTTTTCAAAAAAAAGGAATCATTTCAGTTTTATCGGTGCTAACTCATAAATTAATTTTCATTTTAAAGAGATTGATTTATGTTTTTGGATTTTACTTTTTCTAGAAGCTTGAATCAATGAATTCTGTTAAATAATAATAGCGCAAATGAAAACAGTCTGTTATGCTTAATTTCATCAAATTAATTTCCTATTCAAGCTTAGAAGTGTAGTTAAGTAATACAATTAGTCTATTCTTAATGGGATAATCTATTTAGACACAGAATTGTGATACAAATTTAGATACAAGCAATCTCGACCACAAGATCTCCTCCTGAGTTCCACCTCACACATAAAAACAAACAAATCCTACAATCCAGATTTTGTGTCTCTAATTCTGTGTTTAATTTTGTGTCCCAATAGCCACTCTCATTCTTAATTATCTGCTATAAATTTTATATGTAAGTCTCTTGGAATTAAGATATCCAATTATTCAAATTTATTGTCTAATTTCCCATTAAAACCCTCCTTATTGAATGTAAAAGTACGTACACACACACAATTTTATATGCACAAACATATTGTGTGTTGATTGATGCAAGTCTTTTCAATTAATTATTTCTTTTCTCTTTTTTCCTCCAAACTTTTCTCTTGGAATATTTTTTTTCATTCATAATTTTCTTAATAATTAATGTGTTTTCTTCCGGCGAGGATCATCGGAACACTCGGATAATATTTCTTCTTTCCATAATTTTCTTGATAATCTTTATGATTGTATACTTTCTTCAAGTTTGGATTTATTCATCTTGATTGATTGATGGTATTTTTGGAACAAAGAATATCTTCCATAATTCATTGCTTTCATCATTTGCCTTTTTTTTATATTAGAAGAAAACACTGATATCCCTTCTTTTGACTGATATTTGTATTGTATATATGGACATAATGTAGAACTAAGTTGCATACAAATCAACAACAATTCACGACATTTTCAGTTTTAAATCAGTTAATTAACATGATAAATTATCATTCATTCAAATGACTACTGTAGATTTTAAAAGAAGAAAAGAAATAACTTTACCACGTTTCAACAAAAATACATTAATAATAATGGTAGTAGTACGAGGAGTAATAATAATAATTTATTATGCTTATAAATCATAAAACAAATGAAACTATATACATATTTTTGACATTATACTTTACAACCTCACCGTGTATGACAAACGAGTCTTAAATTATTTAGTTTAAAACTTGAGAAACAAAATGTTGTAATGGATATTGAAAATATGATTTTGTTTCTACATATTTTATAATCAAATGGCCACTTCACAAAAATTGGCCTTATGTGTGTATTTAACCAAAGGAAGTTAAAATTTCAAATCAACAACTGAAATAATATATTTTAATGTTTTATATTGACTTATAATTTTGAATACATCAAATATTTAAAATTGTCTTATTTTTTGGTCAATGAAATTCATAACACTGATTAAACATCTTAAAAAATTTGTACCGTTTGGAGTAATGTAAGTCAAGATACAATAAAAACGCTATAAAGGTTTTTTGTTGTTGTCTCATATATGCAAACACATGATCGAATATATATATAGAGAGAGAGAGAGAGAGAGAGTGGAGGGTTTCTCTACACCTCTTATATTGCATGTGAACTCTCCCCCTTAGACTCCACCACCCATTCCCCACTCATTCTCTCTTCCCATTTCAATATTATTTCTTAGTGGGAAGAGAGAGAATGAGTGGGGAAATGAGTGGCGGAGATTAAGGGAAGAGTTCACGTGCAATATAAGAGGTGTGGCGGAACCCTCCTCATATATATATATATATATATATCCAATTTTGTGTCATTGTTTTGTGTCTAAATAGACTTTTCCATAGATGAAGATCTTGAGTAGTGCAAGTGGAATCTGGTCAATTCTTAGTACCCTTATGTGATAGCTCAAATCATGTGTAATTGTAACACCCCACCTCCGTTAAGGTCACTCTCAAAGGGAACGCCTTAACTTCGGTGGAGCGTTTTAAGGTACAAGATACTAATAAATTACAAGAAAGAAAATTTATGCAGCGGAAAAAGATCAATATTATTTCATAAATACTTGTTCAACACAACAATTCAACAACTGTTTCAACCTTCCAAATTATTACAACTTTTCATCTGTCTTGAAAACATAAAGAAGCAATACTGAAAATAAAATGACATAAATCCCCAATAAGTGCTTGACCATAGCCATAGCTCAAAAAGGAAAGTCTAAGCCTTACATATACGGTCTTCAAGCTTTGGCTAACCAGGACTAAGCAGAAGTGTTTCCTCCCTACGGACGGGGGGAGGGGGGGACGGAAGAAAAGAAGCGAAAGTAAAATGGGTCAGACGTAAGTCTGGTAAGCCCAGTTATTTAATAGCATGTAAACATGTAAAAGACTATGACATGAATAAACTGAACTTAGAATGATACCACAAGGATAGGGTAGTCCTAAATCAAGGTAAAGTAAGATTTAACTCGCACCCACTTTTACTTCTCTGCACTCACTAAGAGCTGTTTAACTAGCAATGTATGTTCATGATAAAGTGATCCCATTCTTGTATTAATCGGCTCCTACTCGCATTCATGTATTCCCGGTGTCATGCGGCCCCACGTGATTTTTAAGTACTTGTGATGGTTCTAGTATAGGGTGTATCAAGTCCTATAATGGCAACCCTGACACGATTCAAAGATGCATAAGTGTACGCCTGGTGCCCAATGCCTGCCTTTTCCACTCCGGAGCCCGTGCACGCCCGTACTCCGTCGGAACCTACACTGACGCACCTAACTGCCACCCTTTTGACCGCTTATATTCAGCCCAGTAATCGTGCCCCACCCTGCCTAGTTCAGGGTTCCCTTGATACATCCATGTGGGTTACTGCTGAAACGGGTCCCCATTACTAGGGTTTTTCTAGTTAACATGCTAAATTGGCTAAGTGTCCTTGGTTTGACTTAACCCCCTATCAATCTTGTCTAGTTAACATGTTAAGTTGGTTAAGTGTTTCCTCAATTACTTAACCCCACCAATCTTGTCTTGTTAACATGTTAAGTTGGTTAAGTGTTCCCTTAATTACTTAACCTCACCATTTCTAGCTTGATTGTTCATGAGCTTTAATTAATTAATTAATTAAAGCACCAACCACTCACATTAGACAGGTATTGTTGTGGTTACTGGATGTGCCGGTCGGTTCCGGGCAGTTTTACACCACAACTCAGTGTAACCTCGGGTCTTTCTGGGCTTGATGCACTAACCTCTCACATTAGACAGGTATTGTTGTGGTTACTAGATGTGCCGGTCGATTCCAGGCAGGTTTACACCACAACTCAGTCTAACCTCGGGTTAGGCATATTCATCTTTTACATTTTATATATGAGAATTTTCTACAAGTGTGTCATGTCACATATTTTAATTATGTTCAAGACTAATGGTATAAATTATACCATTCATGGCCTTAACTATTTATATGGTTTTGGGCCCACCTACATTATTAACATGTTTTGATTTAATAACTACCCCAACGTTACCCCCGTTTGTTCATTCGTATTAATCACATAAAGTCATTGGGCCCGCAATTAGCCCAATTTATAAACAAGAGGTAAAGAAGGGAACATGCATAATATAGATTCAACCAAACATGTAAATTTTGCATAAAACTTTATTCATATAATTTAACATGTCACATGAACTTGCATATAATTTAGACTTAGATAATCATAAGCCTAAAACATGTTAATATGTAGATCTAGGCATGTGTGAACATAACCTCAATTATAAACTAGCATATGACATAATCATGACATGTCCAATCCCAAGGCATGTATAATTTTAACATTAACATATAGGTGTGAACTAGATCTAATAAGGTGAACTTGCATAAATCCACTTTACAAACATGCATATAAATATAGATCTAGTTTTGGATCTAACATGTAACTTGCATATGAGCATATGTATAATTAGATCGTGACTTGGATCTATCATAAAACATATAACTTGCATTATTCATATGAACCTAGATAGATCTTGACATGGATCCAACATAAAACTTGTAACTTGCATATGAACATATGAACATATATATAGGCATATGGATCTAACATAAAGCATATGAATATATATATATATATGTAGATCTTGACTTGGATCTAACATAACACATACAACTTGCATTAATCATATAAACATATATATGTAGATCTTAACATGAAACATATAACTTGCATATGATATTGATAGTTTCATTCTCAATCTTTAATAGATCCAACACCATGTCCAATAAGCCACAAACATTCCAAGACAATTCATGATAAAATCATCACAAGAAACAAACATGAATCAGCATCGTCAATATTATACAACATGGTATAATTCTATTTTTCACTTTATATCAAATCACGTCTTAAATTTATTTACATCTAAAAGATAACTACACTTACAAAAGACAATCTTGATTTCTAGAATCTGTATTCTGAAGTTAAAATACTCGCCTTTGATGTAGACAATCGTTGTTTTAATTTAATTTTGATTTGATTTGGTTTGTCTCTTTTAATTTGCTTCAAGTTGAATGGCGGCTACTCGAGGTTGTCCAATGGCAACATGATGGCTCTTGGTTTGATTTTTAATATGATTTAGGGTTGAGGTATTAGGTTGCTTGTAACACCCCGTATGTTGAATAACTTGCTATAATATAAAATGGGGCAGAATTAAATTTTAAAATCTGAATCAGGGGAAACGGGCTATGCCATTGCGTTCGTCTCGGAAAAATACGTGAAATAGAGTCCGAAATTTCGTGAATCGGAGTCCGAATGTTTGAGATATGGCCTTTAGAAGTTTCACGAAAAATCAGAAAACGAAACAGATTTCAAAAATGCAGAATATGGGCTAGGCGGGAAAATTCCCGCCCAGACCAGGTCGACCTGGGAGTCGACCTGGGGGTCGACTTGGGTGTCGACCTTCCCACCAGGTCGACTAGGGTGTCGACCCTAGTGTCGACCTGGGGGTCGAGCTCCCTGGTCGAGCCCAGGTGACCTGGGTGCACTGGTTTGGCTTTTGGGCTGTGTTTTGGTGGCTAGGACGAGATCTGACGGCTCTAATCCAATTTAGGGTTAATCTAATGACCTAAAACACTTAACTACTCTATAAATACACCCTAAGACTACCCTAATTCATACTAAAATTGGAGACAACGTCGTTATGCCGTCAAAATGCAACTAGGAGGAGCCACCAACAAATTAAAGAGGAAGAAAGCTTCTCAAATCAACTTCTAATCAACTCTAGCAACTTAATCTTCTTCATAGGAGTGCTAATCAACAAGTGGTGAGTTTCTATAGCCTTAATGACCAATTGTTGAAATGATTATGATAGGATATAATGAGGTTATGGCTATGAATGTGGATCAATGCAAGATTATGTTATCATATGCTATGTGTTTGTGATGTTATGCAAGTTATGCAAGTTATGTGCTATGTGTTCATGATGTTATGCAAGTTATGCAAGCCATATGCTATGTGATCATGATGTTATGCAAGTTATGCAAGTCATATGCTACATGTTCATGATGCTATGCAAGTTATGCAAGTTATATGCTATATGATCATGATGTTATGCAAGTTATGCAAGTGTTAGGCTATGTGTGCATGATGCTAGTTATGCAAATTGCTATGATAAACATTGAACCATTATGACACCATGATTATATGCAAGTTCATATATGACATGTTATGCAAGTTTGGTGTATGATTATATGCAAGTTCATATATGACATGTTATGCAAGTTTGGTGTATGATTATATGCAAGTTCATATATGACATGTTATGCAAGTTTGGTGTTTGATTACATGCAAGTAACATGTGCAAGTTTACACCTTTGTATGAGATGCATACATATGCAAGTTAACCCCTTTGTATGTCATACATACATATGCAAGTTTATCCTTTTGTATGACATAAGTAGCTTATGCAAGTTACCCTCTTTATGACATATGTGATTCATGCAAGTTTGGGTTGATTATTTATGCTAGTTGGGTTTGATGCTATATGCATGTTGACACCTTTAAAAACCCATGTTGATGCTAATGTTATGCAAGTTGAACCCATTGAATGTGTGATGAATCTTCCCTTTTAAGTATGTCATGTTAGCGAATTACGTGGGGAACGATGGGGTTAATATTCATGTTAATGAAATGGTGTGAAGTTGGTATGATTATGCATACCATAAAGTGGATGGACATAATTGAGTCGATTATGTACATCGTTAAATTTGTAATTAATTAGGGATAATTAATACAAATTATGGGGGTGATTAATTAGGTGTAATTAATCGACTAAGACACGAGGTTGGACCCTTTTGTAGCATAAGACTGCCCGGAACCGACCGACAAATCGAGCGGCTACAAATGATTGGCCCAATGTGAGAGGTCTTAGGCATAAACTAAATATGTGACAAGTGTAAAGACACGAGGTTAGACTCGGTTATGGCGTAAGGCTGCCCGGACCCGACCGGCAAATCCAGCTGCCATAAAAGATAGTCTAATGTGAGAGGTCTTTACAACGGTTACATTCTTAATCAATTAAGAAACACTTAACCATATTAGCATGTAGAGGGACATGAGGGGTTAAGTGGGTGCCTTGGGTGGCATGTGAAAATCTAGTGGTTGCCTTGGGTGGCAATAGAAAATACGATTAGAATACTTAACCAAGGTGGAACATGTAATTAAACATGATTAAAGGGTTAAGTAAGTGCCTTGGGTAGCATGGGGAAAGTCTAGTGGTTGCCTTGGGTGGCAATAGAAGATAAGAATACTTAACCGAAGTGGAACATGTAATTAAACATGATTAAAGGGTTAAGTAAGTGCCTTGGGTGGCATGTGGAAATCAAGTAAGTGCCATGGGTGGCATGGGGAAATCTAGTGGGTGCCTTGAGTGGCAATTGAAATATGATTAGATGACTTAACCAAACTTTAAACATGTAAGTGGACATGATTATTAAAAAGGGTTAAGTGGGATGCACTAGAAAAAGGGACAAGCTTTTGTGGGGGCCCATTTCAACCAGTAACCCATATGTATCTTATTGGGCTCGACCCATGTCGAGGACGGGACACGCGTACTGGGCTTGACTATAAGAGGCCAAAAACGGGTTAGCGGTGGCAACGCAAGTCCAACGGGTTTCATATGCGTGTGTGGACCCAGGCTGGTAGGTAAGACGTTGTTGCATCGTGTAGGTATAAGCCGTGCACCGTTGATTGTATCGGGTTGCCACTTTGGGGAGTGATACACCCCACTGTGGGGCCAGCACGGGTATCTACGTTAGGGAGCCGATCGAATGGGAGTAGTGGGTACACCTAGTGGATATAGGGGTAGACGGCACCTATGTAGTCAGCTAGGGGTACACGAAACTACTATTAAAATTACTAGGTACACCTAGTGGAGATAGGGGCAGACGGCACCTATGTAGTCAGCTAGGGGTACACGAAACTACTGGATAATTTTCTAAGTCCTTGGGTGGGATCAACCTTTAAGTAGGAATGACTGGTGAGGTGCAGTGTAGGAATTACCCTTGGGTGGGTAGATCTGGTGTGGTGCAGTATTTATCCTTGGGTGGATAGGCGCGTCTTTACCGTTATCTTAGTTCATCCTAAGTCTAGTTGGCTGCTTAGTGTAGTCATTTATCCCCAGTCGTACCGTACCAGGCTTATATCATACCCTAATTACTTTAATGATTGTGTTGTTAAAGTTATAGGGCTCACTCAGACTTATGTCTGACCCCGTTGTTTTTATCTTTTTCCCAACCCTCAGGTTATCAGAATGGGCCTAGCACTAGTGGCCTTTGATCAGATTGCTTTATCTATCTTTTGGAGCTTGGACTCTTGAAGTAAAGCTCGGTTATCTTTTCTATTATGGCTATTAGTATGTAGTGGGATTATGTACTTATGTTTTAACGAGATGGATATTTTGTACTTGACCCTTGTTGGTTTTTGATATGTAACCAAACATGTTTACCTTCTGCTGCAATGAAATGATGTTTTAAATTTTAAGTATTACTTATATCTATCTTGTTGTAATTTTTCTGTTCTATATTCACTTAAATACTACACCGAAGTTAAGGCATTCCCTTAGTGAGTGACCTTAGCGGGTGTGGGGTGTTACACGTGGTATCAGAGCTTAAGGTTACCAGAACAGATAAAACTTTTAGAAAAACTATTTTTCTAAAAACATTTTTGGAGGAAGTATTTTCAAAAACATGTCTTTTAAGAGAAAAGATTTTGAAAGAAAAGAACATAATCCCAAAGAGCCATATATCCTTCCTTCGATTCTCCGTTTTGAATCTATTCCTCTTTCTCTTTTTGAATTTTCCCCTCCGCGTATAGATGTCTTTTTAAGATAAATAAGGACTTCCGTATGAAGGACGGAAGAACCACTTCAAGGGACTAAGACGTTTGCCGGGCTAAGAAGTTAGTCCAAGGAGGTGGAGGGCTTATGGGTACCTTTAAGATGGACGAGAGAGGAAGGTTCAAATATCTATTAGGTAAATAAAGGACGAAACCTCATCATGGTGGGAGGTCACGAAAGGAGAATGTGAAGAAGAAGGCTAGTTGTTTTGGAGAAATAGGACACCTTATTAGGATTGTCCAAAGAGGTAAGGACAAAGTACAGGATCTTCTAGAGGGTAGATGCATTCCCACACGGCTGGTATACCTGATGGGGGTAGGACCGTCTAGGTTGAGATTTGGTTCTCTCGATCATCCTATTCGAACTTTATTCGACTCTGGCGCATCACATTCGTTTATCTCATCATCATTAGTTGAGTCACTGCACCTAGACACCAGTTTAGTAGATGATCCCTTGGTTGTTTCAAACCCAATTTGGGGCTCCACTTATTTGTCCATGATATGTTTGGGTTTGAAGATCTTCAAACTTAGCGTTGAGTTTAGGTTTGATGCCTTTGTTTTGGGCTTCACGGGCTATGGGTTGATTTTGGGCATGGACTGGTTATTCAGTAATGGTGCCGTTCTTGATTGCGAAGGAGAGTAGTTAGGCTCATGACCCGCTTGGGTAACACTCTCGAGATCTCTTGTAATCCCATATATTCTGTTATGCTAAGTTATCTTGAATCGCCTGACGCTTCGGTCGAGAGTTTGCGATCTGTTAGAGTAGTCCGGGAGTACTCGGATGAGTTCGAGGAGGTGAAGGGCTTACCTCCGAAGCGGGAGATAGACTTCCGAATATATCTGGTGGATAATGCTAAGCAAGTATCTTTGCCAGTGCGCCAGATGGCTCCTCGTGAGAGGAGGGAACTCCATAAGCAAGTAGGGGAGTTGCTTGAGAAGGGGTTCATAAGACGAAGTATATCGGAGTGGGGTGCTCCAGTAGTTTTTGCCACGAAGGCGGATGGGTCCCTCAGACTTTGTGTAGACTATAAGAGAACTCAACAAGCTCACAAAGAAGAATAGACACCCATTGCCAAGGATTGATGATCTTTTTGATCAGTTGGTTGGCGCCTCAGTGTTTCACAGTTGGACTTAGCCACGGGGTTTCATCAGTTGGGAGTGACTGAGGATAGTATAGAGATGACCGCCTTTAGGGCTCCGGATGGTTTCTATGAGTGGCTGGTGATGCCATTTGGTTTGACGAATGCCCCCGCATACTTTGTTGATTTGATGAGTAGGGTGTTCAGGGAGTACCTAAACAACTTCGTAGTGGTCTTTGTGGATGACATCTTGGTCTTTTCTAAGAACGAAATAAGTTTTCGTATGTGCTTAATAGGTTAAGCAAAGCCAGTTATTTGATCAACGATGGTTCTGGAGTGAGACTGGCAAGGACATCCAGAGTTGGACAAGGGCTTAATTATTTAGCCGTTTTTACTAGTATCATCTCACGTAGGTCGTCTGAATTCGAAGGAGGTATCCCTTGGGTGTTTGTCTGATATTGGTTTAGGCCTTTGGGGCTTGCACTTGGGGGATGTCGAGTTCGACTAGGATGGTCTGCGAGAGAGATGGATAGATATGACGATTTTGCGTGGGAGAATATCTTGGCTTTCTCTAGAAGTGGAGAAAAGCATGCCCTACATCTTAGGGAAGTGTAGGAGACTCTTCGAGCGCATATTCTTGAGACAGCAAAGGTGGATGGAGTTCTTAGCATCCTATGATTTCGAGATAGCGTATACCCCTGGCAAGGGTAACGTGGTGGCGGACGCCTTGAGCAGAAAAAGGTTGTCCTTGAGTCCAACGACGAAGCTTGGAATTTATCTCGATGTTTGATTTCAGACCTTCCGTTGACTTTGTACCCGGTTTGCTAGCATCCTTAGAGGTCAGGCCTACTCTTTTGGGGTGGATTAGCGAGGCACAGCCAGACGACCCACAGTTGGTTGAGTTGGTAGAGAGGCTCATAAGGGGGGAAGTCGTCCAGCCATTTGAGTAGGTACACCCTAGACGATGGGGGTGCTTGCGTAGAGACGGTAGACTTTGTGTACCGCAAGACGAGGGTTTGAGGAAGGCTATTCTTGACGATGTGCATCGTTATAGGATGACCATTCATCCCGGTGGGGACAAGATGTACCAAGACATGAAGCGAGTTTTCTTTTGGGCCGGCATGAAGAAAGATGTGGCCGAGTATGTCGCTAGATGCTTGGTGTGCCAACAAGTGAAAGCGGAGCAAAAGAAACCTGGTGGGTTGCTTCACCCATTGGAAGTTCCGCAATGGAAGTGGGATAGCGTCTCAATGGATTTTATTGATGGGTTACCGAGATCAAGGAAGGGTAATACGGGAATTTGGGTTGTGGTAGACAGACTTACTAAGAGCGCCCATTTCATACCCGTGAAGAGCAAGAGGACTGCTCCATGGCTAGCTTCAGTTTATCTTCGAGAGATAGTTCGATTGCATGGGGTACCTTCTAGCATAGTGAGTGATCGAGATCCTATCTTCACTAGCGAGTTTTGGAAGAGTTTGCAAGAAGCAGTGAGGACTCAGTTGTGTCTGAGCACCGCATATCATCCTCAGACGGACGGCCAGACCGAGAGGGTGAATCGTGTTTTAGAAGACCTCTTGAGGCTTTATATCTTAGATTTTGGAGGTACATGGGAAGAGCATCTTCCATTGGTGGAGTTCGCATATAATAACAGCTTTCAGTCCAGTATTGGTATGGCTCCTTTCGAAGCTCTTTATGGAAGGCCTTGTCGATTACCTACATGTTGGTGGGAATCTACGGAATGTTGTTTGCTTTGGGTCCGTTGGGAAGTTAGCACCAAGGTTTGTAGGACCGTTTCCTATTAAGGAAAGGATTGGACGGATGGCATATAGAGTGGATTTACCCGAGAGACTCAGTGGGGTACATGACGTATTCCATGTATCACAGTTAAGGAAGTGCCTACATGAGACCGCAGAGGTGGTAGAACCGAGCTTGCTTAGAGAAGTGGAGGTATTCGACGAGCTCCCACCCGCATCCTTGGGTCAGAGATTAGGAAGTTGAGAAACAGAGAGGTTCGACTAGTCAAAGTGCAAAGGGGAGAAGATGAGAGCAATGCTACTTGGGAGACAGAAGCGAAGATGCGTTCATCGTACCCATTCCTTTTTGAGGGTATGTCTTTTAACTTCTCCTTTATCGTTTGTCTGGTACTTATCTTATCTTTAGAATGCCCTCTCATTTGTACCTTTGACCTTTAGATAGGGTAAACCTATGGTTGAAACATGTGTTTGAGACATGTTATGTTTGATGGATGCGTGTGGATGCAAGTGTTTGCTAGTGGTTGCTCGTGGATGCATATACACACACTCTAGGCACTAGATCGGCTCAATCAATTCATATTGCATATTGCATAAAATTGTGTGTAGGTAGCTATATTAATGGATGTATAATGGTTGCGTTATCATATGGATGATGCATTTTGGTGTATGGTTGTGCACACATGTAGAGATAGTATGTGTCGATAGGGTTCTTTCGCATACATATTGGATGCATGGCACTATCATGGTTTGCATTAAGGAGGTCAACTGAATCAGTAGACCGCCTAATTTTGCATTAGACAGGGAACATATACACACACTCTTTGCATATGTTCATACAGCATTAGAAACTCTAAGGACAATGGATGCCATTGTTTGATGGTTTGAGTAGATGGTTGTTTGGATGGTAGGATACGTTCTTCTCGACCTAGAGATTTCGGGGACGAAATCCTTTAAGTAGGGGAGAATGTGACACCCCGTATGTTGAATAACTTGCTATAATATAAAACGGGGCAGAATTAAATTTTAAAATCTGAATCAGGGGAAACGGGCTATTCCATTGCGTTCGTCTCGGAAAAATACGCGAAATAGAGTCCGAAATTTCGTGAATCGGAGTCCGTATGTCCGAGATATGGCCTTTAGAAGTTTCACGAAAAATCAGAAAATGAAACAGATTTCAAAAATGCAGAATATGGGCTAGGCGGGAAAATTCCCGCCCAGACCAGGTCGACCTGGGAGTCGACCTGGGGGTCGACTTGGGTGTCGACCTGCCCACCAGGTCGACTAGGGTGTCGACCCTATTGTCGACCTGGGGGTCGACCTCCCTGGTCAAGCCCAGGTGACCTGGGTGCACTGGTTGGGCTTTTGGGCTGTGTTTTGGTGGCTAGGACGAGATCTGACGGCTCTAATCTGATTTAGGGTTAATCTAATGGCCTAAAACACTTAACAACTCTATAAATACACCCTAAGACTACCCTAATTCATACTAAAATTGGAGACAACGTCGTTATGCCGTCAAAATGCAACTAGGAGGAGCCACCAACAAATTAAAGAGGAAGAAAGCTTCTCAAATCAACTTCTAATCAACTCTAGCAACTTAATCTTCTTCATAGGAGTGCTAATCAACAAGTGGTTAGTTTCTATAGCCTTAATGACCAATTGTTGAAATGATTATGATAGGATATAATGAGGTTATGGCTATGAATGTGGATCAATGCAAGATTATGTTATCATATGCTATGTGTTTGTGATGTTATGCAAGTTATGTGCTATGTATTCATGATGTTATGCAAGTTATGCAAGCCATATGCTATGTGATCATGATGTTATGCAAGTTATGCAAGTCATATGCTACATGTTCATGATGCTATGCAAGTTATGCAAGTTATATGCTATATGATCATGATGTTATGCAAGTTATGCAAGTGTTAGGCTATGTGTGCATGATGCTAGTTATGCAAATTGCTATGATAAACATTGATCCATTATGACACCATGATTATATGCAAGTTCATATATGACATTTTATGCAAGTTTGGTGTATGATTATATGCAAGTTCATATATGACATGTTATGCAAGTTTGGTGTATGATTATATGCAAGTTCATATATGACATGTTATGCAAGTTTGGTGTATGATTATATGCAAGTTCATATATGACATGTTATGCAAGTTTGGTGTTTGATTACATGCAAGTAACATGTGCAAGTTTACACCTTTGTATGAGATGCATACATATGCAAGTTAACCCCTTTGTATGTCATACATACATATGCAAGTTTATCCTTTTGTATGACATAAGTAGCTTATGCAAGTTACCCTCTTTATGACATATGTGATTCATGCAAGTTTGGGTTGATTATTTATGCTAGTTGGGTTTGATGCTATATGCATGTTGACACCTTTAAAAATCCATGTTGATGCTAATGTTATGCAAGTTGAACCCATTGAATGTGTGATGAATCTTCCCTTTTAAGTATGTCATGTTAGCGAATTACGTGGGGAACGATGGGGTTAATATTCATGTTAATGAAATGGTGTGAAGTTGGTATGATTATGCATACCATAAAGTGGATGGACATAATTGAGTCAATTATGTACATCGTTAAATTTGTAATTAATTAGGGATAATTAATACAAATTATGTGGGTGATTAATTAGGTGTAATTAATCGACTAAGACACGAGGTTGGACCCTTTTGTAGCATAAGACTGCCCGGAACCGACCGGCAAATCCAGCGGCTACAAATGATTGGCCCAATGTGAGAGGTCTTAGGCATAAACTAAATATGTGACAAGTGTAAAGACACGAGGTTAGACTCGGTTATGGCGTAAGGCTGCCCGGACCCGACCGGCAAATCCAGCTGCCATAAAAGATAGTCTAATGTGAGAGGTCTTTACAACGGTTACATTCTTAATCAATTAAGAAACACTTAACCATATTAGCATGTAGAGGGACATGAGGGGTTAAGTGGGTGCCTTGGGTGGCATGTGAAAATCTAGTGGTTGCCTTGGGTGGCAATAGAAAATACGATTAGAATACTTAACCAAGGTGGAACATGTTATTAAACATGATTAAAGGGTTAAGTAAGTGTCTTGGGTGGCATGGGGAAAGTCTAGTGGTTGCCTTGGGTGGCAATAGAAGATAAGAATACTTAACCAAAGTGGAACATGTAATAAAACATGATTAAAGGGTTAAGTAAGTGCCTTGGGTGGCATGTGAAAATCAAGTAAGTGCCTTGGGTGGCATGGGGAAATCTAGTGGGTGCCTTGAGTGGCAATTGAAATATGATTAGATGACTTAACCAAACTTTAAACATGTAAGTGGACATGATTATTAAAAAGGGTTAAGTGGGATGCACTAGAAAAAGGGACAAGCTTAGGTGGGTAGCTTGTGGGGGCCCATTTCAACCAGTAACCCATATGTATCTTATTGGGCTCGACCCATGTCGAGGACGGAACACGCGTACTGGGCTTGACTATAAGAGGCCAAAAACGGGTTAGCGGTGGCAACGCAAGTCCAACGGGTTTCATATGCGTGTGTGGACCCGGGCTGGTAGGTAAGACGTTGTTGCATCGTGCAGGTATAAGCCATGCACCATTGATTGTATCGGGTTGCCACTTTGGGGAGTGATACACCCCACTGTGGGGCCAGCACGGGTATCTACGTTAGGGAGCCGATCGAATGGGAGTAGTGGGTACACCTAGTGGAGATAGGGGCAGACGGTACCTATGTTGTCAGCTAGGGGTACACGAAACTACTATTAAAATTACTAGGTACACCTAGTGGAGATAGGGGCACACGGCACCTATGTAGTCAGCTAGGGGTACACGAAACTACTGGATAATTTTCTAAGTCCTTGGGTGGGATCAACCTTTAAGTAGGAATGACTGGTGAGGTGGTGTTACATTGCTTATATAGAAGTTTGATTTAATAGGAACCGTCAAATTAACCTAGAGCAAATCAAAGCCATTCAGACAAGATAGAATAGCCACATCAGCCCTAATGACTCAGCAAAGAGTCCATCAGAACCAATCAGATGCCACATCTGCCTTAGAGCGAATCGGCCCATGGGTTGACATCCAAACACCCTGAATCAACCCCTAGTCGACCCAGCAAGGCTCGGGTGGACCTAAAAAATGGACCGGTTCGGTTATTCCCCCTCCTGATTCGGTGTTTTGAACTTTTTTGCATATTTATTTATTTAATTTTTATATATATCTATCAATATATATTTTTCTCATATGCATGCAAACTTCAAGGCTTAATTACTTCTTCATAAAGTATCCGTTTTATGCAAACCAAATGTCTATCTTGACCAAAATTTTGAGATGAACGTAATAGCGCAACCCATTTCACTTAATTCTTCTTCTAAAAATTAAGTGTTCTTGAATTTGTTAATTTTAATATTCTCAGAAAATTCGGGGTGTTACATTCTCCCCTCCTTAAAGGATTTCGTCTCTGAAATCTTCAAGTTAAGAAGAATGCATCTTAACATCCAATCATCCATCTACTCATCCATCATCCACAAGCATCCATTGTCCTTAAAGACTTCTAATGCCATATGAACCTATGCAGAGTGTGTGTATATGTCTCTTATCTAGTGCAAAATTAGGCAGTCTACTAATCCAGTTGACCTCCTTAATGTGAATCATGAGAGTGCCATGAGTCCATTATGTATGCAATTTTTCCTATTCATAATTCTACATGAGTGCACAATCATTCATACAGATGCAATGTCCATATGATAACATATCAAGATTCAATCCACATACAATTTCATGCGTTCATATGCAAATGCAATATGAAAGTGATTGAGTCGATCTAGAACCTAATGTGTATGTGCATATGCATCCACGAACAATCACTAGCAACCACTTGCAACCATTTTGCAACCATCAACCATAACATGTTTCAAATACATGTTTACATCCATTGATTTCTACTAAGGATCAAGAAATAGGACCGAGAAGATAACTAAGCATGAATAAACTTATTATAAAGGAGAGATCAAAGATGTACACTCAAAAAGATAAGGGTAGGCTGCGCGTATCTTGTTTTCGGTCTCCCAAGTCACGTCTTCTTCATTGTCACTCCATTGTACCTTAACAAGCTTGACTTCACGGTTGCGTAGCTTTTTGACTTCCGTTCCCAAGATACGAGTTGGGATTCTTCTCACTGTTGCTTCTCGTTCCACTTCTACCTCTTCTAGTATATTTGGTTCCACCACTTCCGCAGACTCATGTAAGCACTTCCGTAGGTGAGAAACATGAAAGACATTGTGAACTCCAGCCAACTTTTCAGGTTGCTCTAATCTATAGGCCATCGTCCCAATTCTTTCAATGATAGGAAATGGTCCTATGAATCTAGGTGCCAATTTCCCTTTGGATCCAAAGCGAACAACATTCCTCAAAGGAGATACTTTAAGGAATACTCTAAGGTTATTGTCATCAAAATTCCATTCTCCAACATTCAAGATCTATAAAGATAGACTGTTATAGCTGTTTAAGCTGACTTTTGTGAATAGTTATCTAATGTATATCTACGATGTGGTATATATTGAAATATACTTTTGTAAAGATTATTTATATTATATATTATCCATTCCCTTGTAGTTTATATTCTGCCTCTTCTTTCTTTTGTCTCAAAAATCTGTCTTTTTCACCCTTAATTGTTTGGCACATGTATACCATTGTTGACGTTAGAGCATCGAAAAGATGGGTCCTTACAATTGGTTGTCTATAACGCATACTATTCTTATTGAATTCTAAGACTGCTTTTAGATCTTCATAGTTACAACATTGACTTTCCTACCTGTTAGCTTAAACACACAGAGTATACGATATGATAAGAATTGGAGTCGATTTGGCAATACTAGTTAATTTTTACCACTGCATCTTCAAACCACTATCAAGATCGGAAAAGTTGTTATATCTTATATAGTTAAATATTTTTCTAAGGGATAGACAGGGAGTAATTTGAATAATCTTAATCATATTGCTAGAATATTTTTGTTGTACATGATATTGATGTTTTTTTCCATAATAATAAATGATACAATCAATCTTGGATATTTTGAATCATTTTATGGATTTGGAATCTGCTCAGCGATATGATTTGAGGTTTTACTATTCTAGGATATTTATAAAAAAGCATGGATTTTGATGTGACTGAGAAAGGTCACATCAATAGATTTTTTGAAATGTTGCAAGTACATTAGTTTAACATAAAATTGAGTTATTTTATCTTACTTGTTGAAGAATTCATTTGTTTAACGTACAAATACTATGATTTGCAATACTGATTTTTTGAATATATAATTGTGTATGGTTATATCATAAAAGAATGTGTGAACAAGTCATCTTACCCAAGACTGAAAATTCATGGAACATATCTTGATCTCATAACTATTAATGAAACGATTGTCTCTGCTTGTTTCTCCATAGGAGTTTTATGAGTAATTTTTAGAAGAGCAATGCTTGTGGTAGTCCATGAATTGATTTAAGAAATATAGCTTTAAGACTCTCAATATATTCATCCGCTGGCAATTCAAATGAATTTTCTACATCAGTAGACGAAGAGAAAAGCGATTACATTATTTTGACTCCTACTTTAGGAATGTTCTGTGGTGGAGTTACAAATTGTCTTGAAGGAATAAGATCGATCAAGAGGTCGTGACTGAGCAACGAGCGATGTGCCAGTGGCTAATGGTAAATAACTTCATTTTTAAATGATATTTCAATCACATCTTCCCCCAAAAAAGATGAATCGTTAGGTTAAAAGAGTAAGAGTTAAAGGTCTTGGAAACATGCATCCAACAAGATGCAGGTAAAATCAGAACTTTACGAGAAATAATTAAATTGAAGAAGGTAATGAAAGACATTTACAAAAAAGAGTAATATTTAGCAAAATATTTTTTCCATCTATCTATGCAGTTTTTGAAATATGTTCTGACCAGAAAAATTAAAATTCTAAGCGCCTTGTGATAAACATATTAAGATGAGTAAAGAAGTTTCAGAATGTTAAAGAATTGGAAGATCTTCATTTATATTACTAATTTATTGCTTTTTTATTCCAATTTCTATGTTTGATTATGAGTATGTAGGTTTCTTTATGCCGTATTAAGTGATCAAATGTCATATTTATTATTACTTTTCAAAATTTGAGTACATATAATTTTATATAAACTAACCCAGCAAAACAATATTTATAAATTAATCAGTTTTCAAAAAATTAAACAAATAAATAATTACAAAAAATCTAAGTGAAATTAATATAATGCTATATAGACATATAAGCAACTAAGTGAAATTAATATAATGCTATATAGACATATAAGCAACTAAGTGAAATGTAATTTATAAAATTAATTTGTTTTGAAAAACTCTTTGTGTAAACGACAAATAAATAACTATTTATAAAGGAAATGGTAGAAATATGTAAATAATAATTATCGTTGTTGAGTTGTAAAGAACATTAACAATATTATGTTACACTGCGAATATATATAAAGTTGTAAGTTGGACTTAGAGGCGCAGCCTAGCAGACAATAGCTGAACAACAAAAAGAAAGAATAAAGACATATGTATCGTGTGTTTCTCATAACAGCCCCCCTCAGACCCGAATACAAGAGTTAGGGTTTTCTAGAGAGAAAACACGGAAATGGTAGTTAGCGCTTCGATTAATTATTTCTCAGTGAATAATTCTTCGTATTTACCAATAGATCTCCCCTGATGCTTGAATTAGTGTCCTTGTATCCTGCTATTTCAGATCTATTTTATTTAATGATGGATCTGTACTAGTTGTGAGATTTTTGTTGATTTTGAGTCTCTGAGCAGTAAGACGAAGGGTTAACTGGCTTTGTTGGTGGCTTGGATCTGAAGAAGTCAGTGATGCATAACTTGCTTTGAAGAATCTCAAATCTCGGCCTTGATAACGACTTTGTAAAAATGTCTGCTACTTGGTAAGTAGATGGTACTTAATCAACTAGAAGCTTTCCTTTCTACACCATTTCTATGACAAAATATATGTCTAGCTCCATGTGTTTTGTTCTTGAATGCAAAACAGTATTTGCAGTTAAGGCGATAACATTGAGATTTTTACACCATATGATAGCTTTATTGCTTGTTTCAGTTTTTAATTCACCTATTAGTGATTATATCCACATTATCTCAGCTATTGTACCAGTTATGCTTCTGTATTCAGCTTCTGTACTAGATCTACAAAGAGTATTTTGCTTTTTAGCATACCATGAAATAGGGTTTTCACCAAGGAATAAGTAGTACCCTGTAGTTGATTTCTTATCTTCATGATCGCTGGCCCAGTCAGCATCTGAGTATCCAACAATGTTGAGTTTGATTTTTGACTTCATTATCAGTTTTTGATTGATTGTGCCTTTAAGATATCTTAAAATTCTTGTAAGTGCTTTCCAGAGTTCACTTAAAGGATTTTGCATGAACTGGCTTGCTTTATTTACAGTATATGAAATGTGTGGTCTTGTGATAGTTATGTATTGTAGGGAACCAACAATGTTTATGTATTTCCTTTCGTTGAATATTGGCTCTCCTTTCTCTTTTCAAAGATATAGGTTGGTTGTCACAAGTGTAGGAAGAGGATTGGCTTTATCCAATTTTCACTTAACAACAACCTCTAAAATGTACGTTGCTTGATTGTAACATCCCGAGATTTTACGAAAATTTGGAATATTAAATTTAGTGTGGTTTTGAAAAAAATTGTTTTAGATATAAAAATTCAATGATTGGTGTCGTGAATTGTTAAGATATGAACTTAAATTGACTTGTTAAACAATGAATTCCAATGGTTATATATGATAATAACCTCTTTTTAATAATTCAATTATGTACAAATTTTAAGTTAATGTTGGATTAACAAATTTTAATGGATTAACTAATTTTGGAATTTCATATATGTTGAAAATTTTAATTTATTGAATATGGTAGTAATATACATTTGTTGTTAGTACAATTAATGTCAGCTGGTAAGAAATGTAATTATATATATGGATTGAAAATATAAATTATAAATTGGCTTGTATTGTAATTATCGAGAATTGAAATTTGATTTTTATTTATTTGAATTAAATTGATTCAATGAATTTACAATTAAAGCTTTAGTGATTTAATTTTTGATGAATTTATAGTCGAAACTTAATTTAATGGTTTAAGTATTGAAATTTAATCTATTATGACAATTGTGACTCGTATTGGTTCCAAATAAACTTTTGATTTTGTTTATATGCATAGTCATTGAGAAGTTTGAATTTAATATTTAATGAAATTGAATAAATAAATTTGGAAAGGATTAAATTAGTAAAATATGCCAAATGAATTGGAATTGATCTAATATGGAAATGAATCTAATTTGTGGGGTGAAAAGAAATATAGTGAACAATAAATGAGTCAACTGGATATTAGGTAATATACATTAACTGAATATGAATCCATTTAAAAAAATAAATTTATATAAACCTAATAAATTAAAATGAATCAAATTTGGAATCAAATCAAAAATAAAGGATTTATTGCATTACTCACTTAATAACCTTTAAAATATTTATATAAAATTATCTTAATTTATTTAAAATTTGAAATATAAAATTGAACTTGGTAAATAAGAATAAATATAAAAATATCCTTTGTTTCTTGTTATTAATTGAGCGGACCACTATTGATCCTTTGTTAACCAGCCTTACATTGCTTTATATGTTTGGCTATTATATTAACATTGAGATAATATTACATATACTAAATAAAAAAACAATTTCTCAATATAATAACATTACCTTCTAAAGCCTAACTTCCCTCTTATCGTTTTCTTTTCTCTGATTGCCGAACCATTTCAATGGCCGCTTCCCATCCAAATCTTCAACAAATTTAATCAAATCCAAATCTCCACGAATTCAAACACCAATTGATTCGTTAAACTGGTATCAATGAGGTCTTCCCAGCCATGGTCTTCTCAGAGAGTGTGATGATGATGCAACAATGGTGTTTTTGAATCCGCAATTTAGGGCTCAGATTTAGAGCGAGTACAGAGGTTTATTTGCAGATGTAAGATCGTATTTGAATTTGTTGTAAAAAAAAATCGTGGTGCAAAGTTTGTAGCGTATTGAGCAAACTGAATTTTCAACCTGTACAGAACTTTTCATTCAAGACATGAGGATTGGTTTTCATTGGGGTGGTGCGAGCATAGGATGATGGGGCCAGACGGATGGAGTATGTAGCGAGAAACAGGTTGGCGAAGTCAGTTTGTCAAACTATGGTCGGTAGCCTTATGTCAGTGATTGAGATGTACAAATGAATGGTTTGGTGACACGACCCGAACTTCCCGATGAAGGAAAACCCGGATTGAGTTGAGAACACGACAGATCAGAACACAAATAGAAGAACATTTCATTGCTTATTACAACAATTTCCATCAGATACAAGAATATACAGAGTATGAATAAATATTATACATCAGAAAAATATCAGAGATTTAAATACATTACTGCAGCGGAAAATAATACAAAACACAATTGAAGGCGATATACGAATACAGAGCTTTCCGAATATCATTCCAGCTGTAAACCATGATTTTGTGGATATAAATCTGAAAAACCAAAACTACTAGATGCCAGTGTGGAAAATAAGGCACCCAGAGTTTAGGTTAAAACAATAAACTCTAGGTCAGTCATGTGACTGGTGTGAGAACCAAAACAGTTATTTAAAACTTTACTTTAAAAGAAAGTAAATCAATGGACCATGCCGCATAACACGGAACGGGTTTCCTCCCAAGAATACTAGTGCATAGAATAAACAATGTAATGCATTTTGGAAAAAAATGAAGCTATTATAAGACCCAGGTCCCATCACACAATGCAACGCAAGCCGGAGGATAGGTTTTTCCCTTATAATAGCCAAATAATGCTTGATACATTTAAAACAAATCATTTTGATACTATTATAGTGTAAAGTGTATAAAACAACTTCAAATATAAATGTATCAATCATAGGCGGCATGGGTACCATATATCATGTCGCCAGTACTAGGCTCTACAATCAAAAATGAAATGTCACGTATTGGAAATTGGATTTCCGTCATGAGTCGAGGCCAGGGATGGCTCCTCTCTACTTCTAGATACTCCAGCAAATGTCTCAGGATTCCCCGCAGAGAACCCTGGATCTTCAGGGTCGGTGCACACTTACGTTAGTGGATTAGTTATTCATGAACACACGTTTCCCGGTCCTATCAGACCTATATCCATCGGCTCCGAAGAGACCGATATATCCGAGGCGCCTTGCAATCCAACAACCACATAGGTAAAAAAACAACAACGTCAGGGCTAGTAAAACGCTGACACCACCCATAGCTAGAAAGAAACGTCGTGCACTCCCTGCAGTCATGATCCCGTTTTTGACTCATACCAAGGTGTGAGGCTCGCGAATTAACGTCATACACAAAGCTACGCTGTATTAAAGCCGTGCTTTGATCATCAACCACAAGACTCTTCTTTTCAACAAAAGCCTTGATCACTGCATCTCAACATGCCACACGGGCAATTCATGCCATGCGACTGATATCTATCGATATATAACCTATGAGCTCGTACGTCTCAGAGAAAGGCGTTGAGCAAGAGAATAAATTCTCCGCCGCCAAATAGAAATATATTTAATAGAAATCAATCAACACAGAATAAAATTCAATGTCAGACACACAATCCATTTACAAGTTCGTTCTGGGTTTGAACGAAACCGGAGGCACCTTATTCCTCGTCCCATATGTCCAATACAGGAGAGAGGCCCTCGCATATCTGTCGATCTCCAAGTACATCTGGACGATCACCACTTATTACCTCGTCTTGGGTGTACATCCCAATGAAGACATCAGTAATCATCGAAACGATGTGATGACCTCCGGTCTTCAACCACGATCTTCATCGTCGAATTATCGTCGAAACAGCTATTTGGAATGGGTATAAACCCGGCCTTTCCGAATAACTCGCGCATATAATAAACAAGTGCTATAAAACACAACATACGCCTCATTCCAATTCTGAATATTCTTTTATTTAAATATTCACATCTTTAGGGATTTGTTGCTATTAATTTTATCAAAGAAAAATTCTTTAAAATTTATTCTTTAATCTTACTTTGGATATCATTCAAACCATATTAAGGTTTTCCAAACTAGTCGGGATTAACGCACCTTACCAAAGTAATCATTTATTTAATTTCCCAATCCCAACCTATTCATCCCATGGAGAAAAACTGATCATACTCCATATCTAACACCATGGTGTTATCGGTAAATTTAATTACCATTTCCTGTTCAAATCTAATTAAAGATTTAACTATCGCTAGGAGCAAAACTGGCGATAGTCCATTATCGATCATTTCCCAAATTTGATAATTTAAATTATCAATTCACATTTCAATCTAATTAAAGATTCATTAAAACTCTACTTAGTTTTAGTCTTCCCAAAAATCAATATTAATGATTATTTAACTTTGGAAACACAAACATGCCGCATCGACAATCTACATCGTACTATTGATTTCGGTCGATATATAACCTCCAAGCTCGTACGTCTCAGAGAAGGGTGTTAAGAAAGAGAATAAATTCTCTGCCACCAAACAGATATATATTTAGCAGAGATCAACCATACAGTTCTAAATACAATGACAGACATGTAATCCTCTATTTAACTAGGTTAAAGAACTAATGTCGTTTGAAACACAGTTCATGATAAACCCAAATCACATTCCATTAATTATGGAATCTTCACAGAAAAACAAATCAATATATAATAGATATCAATTTCCGTATCCGACTAATAATATAAACGGAATAACGGTAAAGCCTTTTAAATTCCATATGTATTAACAGTCTTCCTCCATAGAAGTTCACTTCGATTATTATCAAATCGAATTCTATTCAATTCCAAATTAATATATTAAATTGGAAAACTTTACTTTGGAAAAATTTCCTTTAAATCTTAATAAAAAGATTTATAAATTCCAAATCACATTTCACTGTAAATCGGGTTAAAGAACGAATGTCGTTAAAAACACAGTTCACAATAAACCCAATTCACGTTCCACTTTCAGTTCCAATTAAATGTTAATTAATTGGTAATTCTTCTTCAAATCTTAATTAAGAGATTTATTCTATTCAAACGGGGTTCAAGAGAAATGTTATTTTAGAGACCATTCACGACAAACCCAAAATCCCATTTGATATTAAATACAAGGCTCTGAATAGAAAATATATCAGCTTACATTCAATATCAAATTCTGAAATCAACATATATCGTATTGGAATAATGATATATATATATATATCTTCCAAATTCCTCCACAATATCCATATAATCACGGAATCCAATATCGAAATATTCCAAAGATAATTTCGATTCAAATCCATTCCAATTCATACATTGGAAATTCCGGTTATTTTTAAACCATTTCAAATCCAATTTATTTATTTTAAAAATATTGGATTTATTATTCTAGTTCATAACTAGTTCATTTCGATAAAAATATATTTTTATCTTTACAAATATGAAATTTTTCATCCCAATTCTTTCCAAATCATTTATTATGATTTTACACAAATTATTGATATTTTTAATAATTTTATCTAGGCTCGTACAGTCGATTTCCATAAACGGTCATCGAACTGCGCTTACAGCGACCTTTCCCAAATTTGATTTGGACATAATTCCAATCCAACCGTTAGATTTCAAATCTCTTGTATTCGTTGGAAAGCTCGTTTTGATACAAACCCAATGGTTCCGGCTTTAGGAGAATCCGATTGTCGGATCTCCCGTAATGCCCGTTCGAAGTCAATGGTCGAAATTCACGAACTGCCGCAGCGTGGCTCGTTCTATTCAGGCCATTATATATATATATATATATATATATATATATATTTCATCGATTTCCATTTAAAACATATTTTATAAATCATTTTAAAATCATTTTCCAAGCGATTTCAACTTCGTATTCAATTTCTAATCAAAATTGAATTTTCCATATCATCGATATATAAATGATAGTATTTTCCAAATCATTATATTTCAAAATCATTTCCTTTTCGATATTCATTATAGAAATGAATAACATCGATATAAATATCGTTCCCGTCAAAATGGCGTTAATCTAATCAGCACGGCTTTATATATTTTCATGTCCATCCCAAATCGGGCATCAAAATCATATTTTGATCCATTACTGAATATTAATTTAAAATATTCATTATTTTAAAATAATCATTATTTTAAAATATTTATTCTTTCTAAACTGGAATCAGACACAGTTAATTACCATATAATGTTATTATATGGATTTCATACACACATGTACACATCAACAAACAAACACAATCAACCATCATCCAAAGTGCATTCTACACTGCATAAGCATTAAATATAAAATATTTAACACTTACACAGCTTGTCAACCAATCGATTGACATACAACTAATTATTGGGATCAGTGTATGTCCAATATCGTCCCAATACCCGTGTGGGGTTTCCAAACAATAAACACAAATTTATTTGTGCAGTTGAGCGATGTGTAAAATTTATCGCCCTAATCAATATCAGTCAAATCAGTGTACATAAACAAATCGTCCGATTTGTTTATGAATATTTACTTTATTCATATACATGTTAAAAATTATATTTTTAACTATAAAATATTTATTTCCATTCCACATCACACAATCAATTTTCACAACACAATCAAATCAAACAAGTCGTCCATGGTTTGTGGACGACGGATGTCGGCTGCTGCAAAGCACCGTCTGCATCCTAGTATATATTTTAACTAGAAAATTAAAGTGAGAAGTTCTCACCTTTGGGTTCCACTCCGCCATTTCTATTTTTGAAGTTCTGAACCATTTGGATTTGTTTCCCGTCGGTTCCATCACGATCTGTTTCACATGATCTTTATATTAAAACTCACATTTCTATGACGCTACACGTATAGAAAAGATTCTATTTTTATTTTGCTACATGTACATAAAAATCAAATTCTTTACTTCGCTACCTCATATATAAAAATCATATTTTTATTATCTTTATAATGTAAAAAACATATTTTTATTATCTGTATAATATAAAAATCATATTTTAATTTACTCTATAATATATAAATCATATTTTTATAT
This sequence comes from Allium sativum, assembly GCA_030737875.1. Classification (NCBI taxonomy): domain Eukaryota; kingdom Viridiplantae; phylum Streptophyta; class Magnoliopsida; order Asparagales; family Amaryllidaceae; genus Allium; species Allium sativum. The sequence continues at coordinate 197,158,406 of CM060925.1, read as the reverse complement.
CGCAGCTCATATAAAAATCGAATTTTTGTATACGCTACTTCATGAAAAAATAAAGTTTATATATTTTTTTAACCAAAATATTTTATACATAGAATAAAAAATCAAATCTTTTCTTGCTATTCATAACATATATATATATTTCTGTCCCGCTAACTAAATAGTTAAAAATCTAATCTTTTAAAAATCTATTCTTTTCATATCTAAAATATTATCTTTTCATTTATAAAATTCCAATATTTATCCTTTATAAAATTCTAATCTTTATTTACTGATCATTACATAAGAGAATTGAAATAAACAAAATAAAATAAATAAATAAAAAGACTCACGTTGTTTTTCAGCGAAGGGGAGAGGGGTTTCCAGTTGCTCGTGGGTGGCGGGGGGTCTGGGCGCTCGATATCGTCGGAGGGGGGTCTGCTGCGACGGCGGCTCCGAAGGTTTGGAAGGGCAACGAGGTTTCAGCGGCATCGGGGGGGTTAAATCAGAGGAGAGAGGAGGAAGGGAGCCTGAGGCATCAGAGGGGGAGATGGAGGCGCCGCCGTCGCCGCTTGGGGGGGTGCGATCGTGTAACTGGCGTCGAAGGGGGGAGAGGGAGGGGGTTGGGTTTTTTTTCCTCAAAATCGATTTTGACTGGGTGAGGGAGAAAGGTAAGGGAGTTATATATATAAAATATTAATATATTATTATTATCAATTTAAGTCGACTTTTCATACGATCTCCAAACGATACCCAACGACTATCGCCCATAGCTAATTACCCCCATTCCGAACACGACGGGATATGTCCCGTAGGCCAATTCAATTGTCACGATCAGTTTCCGTCAAAATCAAAATATAAATATATATATTGAATTTGAACGCACATTTCAATTTACTGGGATCACATACGGACCACAAAAATTCTAGAAAAAATAAATCTGGCTATGTTTAGATGATACGGTCCTAACAAAACTAATTTCGTCGAATTCGGAGACTGTTTGAAAAATGGTCATTTTCCGGTCGATCCAAATTGATGAAACTATCAAAACACATTTTCTTTTTCCATGCTCACATATTGATCCCAAAAATTATGAATTTTGGAATCTAGCAATTATTTGACATCCCGGATCCAACAAAAGTGGTTTCGTCGAAAATGGAGGTCGTTTGCAAAATGGCTATTTTTAAGGGCTATATTTCCATAGCGACTATTCTGAATTTTCAAATGGGCATAACTTTTTATTCCCACTATGAAATTTTAATTTTTCAGATTCGTTGGAAAGATATTTTCAAATAGATTCTAATATTTTTGGTTTTGCTAAAATCTGGTTTATTTTGAATCCTGTACATTCATTTGAAATTTGAAATCGAATTTTCAAACTACCGCGCCATTTCCAATTCCCTTTATAATTAAAATAAATATTTATATTCTAATTTCGATTTAAATAAATATATACGTTCTAACTCTATTTAAAATAAATTTCTAGTCGTTATTATTTAAAATAAATCATTTTAAATATTCAAAATTCACTAAAATTACCAAAATAAAAATTTTAAATTGGTTCTGATTTTCCGGGTTGTTACAATCTCCCCCACTTAAAATCTTTTCGTCCTCGAAAAGGAACGGAGCTGAAAGTTGTTTTACTAACCAACTCAACTTTCAGTTTGGCTTTCATTCTTCAACTTTTCAGTTTCAAAGAATTTTCAATTTTTCAAAAATTTGGCTAACACCCTCAATTTTCGAAAAATTTCGCCATAACCTCCATTGTATGGGAGCACCGGGAAAATCCCTAAACTGCCACACAGGCCCTCTCATCTCAAAAAGAAAAAGAAAAAGCCAAGCGGCTAGCCAATCGGCTCATAAAATCATCCAAATCCAATAAATTAGAAAACATATACCTATTTGTCGGGCATACAATTTTAGTCCTCTGCTTAGCTTCCCTGCCATGACCTGTTCATGTATATACATGTATATGCCTGCAATTTCAAACTATTTTCAATTCAGTTCAATATTTGCTACAATTTGGTCATATGTACCGCTCTTTCACATAATGGTTTAAAGGAATAATCATACAACACAATCATCAACCAATTAGTTGATTATCATTTCAAACTCATAATTTTGATACATATACATAAAATCATGTTTTTGATGCCCATTCACAACAATAAACCCTATATGGTTTTGGTTCTCACACTAGCCGGTCGGAAATATATAAATATCCCACTTTCGAAACTCGAACATAAATACTGATGATGGTGCACCGATCATCAAAATCATCTTCGGGCGACAGAGTGTGATTCTATATCTATCCAGTATATTAAAACTTCGAATATACCTTTGCAAGGTGTATATGCAAAATCTTTATATATTGGATTATCCAAATTCAATACAAAATAAATATCCAAATACGTATGAAATGGTTTAAATTTTCAAAACAAAATTTGTTTTCATTTTATTTTAAAGATAATACACTTTCGACTCATTCTAGGAAACTACTGATCCTATCTCCAATGAGTCATTCTCATTGGATATTGCTAATCCAATCTCTGATGAATTCTTTCATTCGATTCTAATATGTCTTGTTCTCGAGATTTGTAAACCAAAGCTCTGATACAACGCTGACACGACCCGAACTTCCCCGTGAAGGAAAACCCGGATTGAGTTGAGAACACGATAGATCAGAACACAAACAGAAGAACATTTCATTGCTTATTACAACAATTTCCATCAGATACAAGAATATACAGAGTATGAATAAATAATACACATCAGAAAAATATCAGAGATTTAAATACATTACTGCAGCGGAAAATATTACAAAACACAACTGAAGGCGATATATGGATACAGACCTCTCCGAATATCATTCCAACTGTAAACCAGGATCAAGTGATATTTATAAAATGGAATATTTATAAATAAGAGATATTTATAAAGTGGAATATTTATAAATAAGAAATGTTTATAAATTGGAATATTTATAAATAGGAGATATTTGAAAAGGAAATAAATTCAAAACATTTCTTTTTGAATGGGAAGGCCTGTGTGGCGAGTTTGGGGATTTTCCTGATGCTCCCGATACAAAGGAGGTTATGGCGAATTTTCCCGGGAATTTAAGGAGTTAGAATATTTCAAGAATAAATTTGAAAAGGAAATATTTGTAAACCATTTACAAATAGAATTGGAAAGGGAACATTATAAAAAGGAAATCGTTTTTAAAGTGTGGAACCGTTATTTAAAAGTAAATCTTTTCAAATGAATAAAACGTTGTTAAAAAGGAAATCTTTATAAAGTGAATAAAGTTAAATCGAATATGGTATTCGAAAGGAGTTAATCAAATATGGTATTCGAAGTTAGTTAATCGAATATGGTATTCGAAAGGAGAAATCGAATATGGTATTCGAAGTTAGTTAATCGAATATAGACATTCGAAAGGAGTTAATCGAATATGGTATTCGAAGTTAGTTAATCGAATATGGCATTCGAAAGGAGTTAATCGAATATGGTATTCGAAGTTAGTTAATCGAATATGGTATTCGAAAGGAGAAATCGAATATGGTATTCGAAGTTAGTTAATCGAATATAGACATTCGAAAGGAGTTAATCGAATATGGTATTCGAAGTTAGTTAATCGAATATAGACATTCGAAAGGAGAAATCGAATATGGTATTCGAAGTTAGTTAATCGAATATAGACATTCGAAAGGAGTTAATCGAATATGGTATTCGAAGTTAGTTAATCGAATATGGTATTCGAAAGTTAGTTAATCGAATATGTTATTCGAAAGGGGTTAGTCAAGTCGAGTTAGTCAAATAGAGTTAACCAGTTAGAGTTAATCAGTTAGACTTAACCAGTTGGAGTTAATTAGTTAGAGTTAATCGATTAGAGTTAAAACGAACTAGAGTTAATCAAATATAGTTATTTGAAACAGAGTTAGTCAAACATAGTATTCAGGGTAAGATGCCATCTTGTACGACTGCTAGCGTAATTCGCAGGGCTGTAAATAGCCTATGGCGGTCGGATGTTTCCTGAGGGAATCAGGCGTAACGATTGTGATCGCTGCGATCTAGAGTCAAGCGAATGGAGTTTAATCGAATATTAGTTATTCGATAGGAGTTAATCAAGTTGATCGAGTTGAGAAATAAGTTAAGTTAAATAAGTTGAGTTGATCGGGTGGTTCGACCAAGTTAGTCGAGCCTAGTTAATCGAATCGAATTGGTCGAACCAAGTAAGTTAAGTTAGTCGAGTTAGTCGAGTTAAGTTCGTCGAGTTAAATTAATCGATGTTAGTTTCATCGAAAGGAGTTATCGATTATAGTCTGATCGAAGTGAGATTTATCGAATAAGAGTCATTTGAAAAGAGATTATCGAATATAGTTTATTCGAAAGTGAGATTTTCAAATATGAGATATTTAAAAAGAAAGAGTTATCGAATATTAGTTATTCGAAGAGAGATTATCGAATATCGTTTATTCGAGAAGGAGTATTCAAATATAGTATATTCGAAAGGAAGGAGTTAATCGAATATAGGTTATTCGAAGAAGAGTTAATCAAATAGAGATTTCTCGAATAGAGTTAATCGGCAAATTCGATTATATCGAATTTGGGAAAGTACTTATACTTTCCAGTGTTTAAATAGAGATTTATTTATTTATAAATAAATAAGTGTTAGGTTAATTATTCACTAATAAGAATAGAAGTTATAATTAAAGTTAGATAATTTTAAAGTAGGGATTATAACGTTATCGTTATAACCAATGTTTTAAATATAGAAGTGGATTAGTAAAATTGGATCCGAGAAAGGCGTAAAGAAGTTGTTAAAGATTAAAAGATAAACTTTGACCATTTCGAAGTTATAACGTTGTTCAGTTAAGGTCTGAGAGGTAATTATACCCCAACTTGAGTGACTTCCTTCTTAACTAAGAAATGGTAAGGTTTGATCGTAAAGGAGTTTTGGAAATGTTTTCCAAACGAGAATCAGAAATGTTTTCTGATAAAAGAAAAATAAGAATTTAGAATATAGGGCAACAGGAGATAAGTAAATAAATGAACTAAAGAGATTTATGTTAAATGATGTTTGTTCGATATAATTTCCATTTGGAAATAATATCGTTGTTTGCACACTTGTTTTTCTTTGATAGTTAACTCACCGACTATCGAAGTTTTGACCATTTTAACGTTGTTAATATGGAGAGACCGGTTGGATTATTATCCAAAGAACCACTCTGTATTGGCATAAGCGTCGTGAATCATATATGCCAAAGATAATTGAAGACGGAGTAAAATGCAAGGGCTGTTGTATAAGTCTTAGATAACAGTGACTAAGATGGATATACGGAATAGTGCCTTCGGTTTGTCCAGTCCCAGGACAACTTGTATGGACGAAGGTCTGACAGAGTATATCTAATGGATCACGTAAGTTGATCTGTTCAAACGTATTCACGTTTGGTGGCGGAGGAATTCGTTTCTCTAAGCCGTATACCCGTGTTATTTTTGGATAAGTCAATTTGTGATTTGGCGGGTATGACGATGTGACATTTTAAGTGAATGAAGATGGATGTCTGACAGAGTATTTCTAGAAAGGTCACGTACATTGATTTCTTCAACCGTACCAAGAGTGGAAGCGGAGAAGGAAACTTCTTTTAGCGGACACGTAAGGTACTGTTGTAAACGTCAATTAGTGATTTCGATGGATTTGACAATGTAGCATTCGAAGTGAATCTGATGTAATGATAAAGCGTAGCTTCTAGCCTCATCAACCGGTAAATGACAGAAATCGGGCAGGCAGCATGGCTAAGTCGGTCGCACCGAAGTAGGGTGTATAATCACCTATCTAGAGAATATTCATTTGCTTCTTAAATCTATCAATGCTTTCCCATATATATATACGGGAACGGTTGCTGATCCCAACCGTTGGTGATGTACATTCGATACACTCAAGCGAAATGAGTGGGCGGTCATGTGTGGCTGAGTTACAAGATGTTCTTGTTGAACTCCAGTGTATCGTTCCTAGAGTACACTGATCGGAAGGTGGTTCCATACCTTGTCATAGTTAGAAATCCATTATCCAATACGTGCTTGCGATTTTGATTGTATACTATATATGTAGAACGTGAGATGAAAGCGTTTCTGCTAGTTGATATCTATTTGTACATAGACATTATTATAATATCAAAAGGTTTTTGATATAAAGATATTTTGGATTCTCGTAAGGGAAAAACCCGTTCCGTTCTGTGGCGTGGTCTTATGAGATATCGTTTACTTGTTCATATACCTGTTTAAACTGTTTTACTCATACCAGTCCCATGACTGACCCGAAGTTTACTTCGTTGTTTTCCTTAAACTCTTGGGTGCCTAAATTTGTACGGGCAGTCAAGTAGTCGGGATTTACAGATATACTTGAAGAGCTGGAGCAGGAGGCTTCAAGATCATATAACTATAGTTATTTCCGCTGTGTTGTAAGCGTTGTACTCTGATAAGTGCTATTGTATACATAACAGATGTATATTTCAAGTTATGTTATATATATTATATGTTATTCGTTCCGCTGTGAGGTTCGTATTACTCTGATGTTGTGTTCTTCTTCTTCTTCTATTCTAAGTTTCTATCTTATCTATTCTCACCTTCTAATTTCTTTCATTAATTACCGGGATTTTTCAATGTTTTGGTTATCGACATCGAGCTTATGTCGATAACCAAAGTCGCTCAAAATCAGGGTCGTTACAGGTGAAAAGTATATAAATGTCAGGGCTGGTAAGTCACTGACACCACCAAAGCTAGAAAGAAACGTCGTGCTCTCCCTGCAGTCCGTATCCCGTTTTTGACTCATACCGAGGTGTGAGACTCGCGAATTCACGTTATACACAAAGCTGCCACGTAGGCCGTGCATTGATCATCAACCACAAGACTCTGCTTTTCAACAAAAGCCTTGATCATTGCATCTTAGCGTGCCACACAGGCAATTCATGCCATGCGATTGATATCTATCGATATATAACCTCTAAGCTCGTACGTCTCAGAGAAGGGCGTTAAGCAAGAGAATAAATTCTCCGCCGCCAAACAGATATATATTTAACAGAAATCAATCAACACAGAATAAAATCCAATGTCAGACACACAATCCATTTACAAGTTCGTTCTGGGTCTGAACGAAACCGGAGGCACTTTCCTCGCATATCCATCCATCTCCAAGTACGTCTGGACGACCATCAACTATTTCCATCCTCTTGGGTGTACAGCCCAATCAGGATCGTCAGTAATTATCCAAACGATGTGAAAACTTCCGGTCTTCGACCACCGTCTTCATCTTCGACATATCGTCGAATCGGTTATTCAGAATGTGTATAAACACGGACTTTCCGAACAACCCGCGTATATTAAAACGAATGTTATACAAACACAACATACGCCTCATTCCAATTCATATTCTCAGGGAAAGGTTCCCATTAATTTTATCCAAGATAAATTCTTTAAATTTATTCTTTGATCTTCCTTTGGATGTCATTTCAAAACAAATTATGGTTTTCCAAACTAGTCGAGATTAGCGAACCACACCGAAGTAATTATTTATTTTATTTCCCAATCCCAACCTATTCATCCCATGAAGCAAAACTGGTAATACTTCATATCTAACACCGTGGTGTTATCGGTAAAATTAATTACCATTTCACGTTCAAATCTAATTAAAGATTTAACTACCGCTTTGGAGCAAAACTGGTGATACTCCATTCTCGCTCATTTCAATATTTGATAATTTAGATTATCAATTCACATTTCCATTTAATTACAGATTCATTAAAACTCCTTTTTCTGGGTTAAAGAACTAGTGTCTTTTAAAACACAGCTCACGACAAACCCAAATCACATTCTAATTATTATCGGGTTAAAGAACTAGTGTTATTTAAAACACCGTTCACGATAAACCCCTGAATCAATTCTATTTAAACCCATTTCAAATCCAATTTATTTATTTAAAAATAAATGGGTTTTAATTTCAGTTCAAAACTAGTTCATTTCGATAAAAATCTATTTTTATCTTTTCAAATATGGAGTTTTTCATCCCAATTTTTCCCAAATCATTTCATATGATTTTACACAAATTATTGATATTTTTAATAATTTTATCAAGGCCCGTACAGTCGATTTCCATTAACGGCCATCGAACTGCACTTACAGCGACCTTTTCCAAATTTGATTTGGACATATCTCCAAATCCAACCGTTAGATTTCAAATTTCTAATATTCGTTAGAAAGCTCTTTTTGATACTAACCCAACGGTTCCGGTTTTAGGAGAATCCGACGGTCGGATCTCCCGTAATGTCCGTTTGAAATAAATGGTCGAAATTCACGAACTGCCGCGGCGCGGCGCGTTCTATTCAGGCCATTATATTATATATATATAATATATATAATATATATTTCGTCGATTACTATTTAAAACGAATTTTATAAATAGTTTCAGATTTGTTTCAAAAACAACTTCAACCTTTATTTCAAATTCAAATCAAAATTGAATTTCCTATTATAAATCCTTTTTATTTTCATTTCTATTTGATTTCAATTCAAATAGATTTTTAATTTGATTCGAATTCATTTTCTTTTCAATTCAATTCGAATTCATTTCGTTTTCTATTCAATTCGAATTCATTTCGTTTTCTATTCAATTTGAATTCATTTCGTTTTCTATTCAATTCGAATTCAAATTGGTTTTCTATTCAATACGAATTCATTTCGTTTTCTATTCAATTCGAATTCATATTGGTTTTCTATTCGATTCAATTCAATTCGAATTTGTTATCTATTCAATTCAATTCGAATTTGTTATCTATTCTATTCAAATTCAATTGATTTTCTTTTCTATTCAAATTCAATTGATTTTCTTTTCTATTCAAATTCAATTGATTTTCTTTTCTATTCAAATTCAATTGATTTTCTTTTCTATTCAAATTCAAATCAAATTCAAAAACGAATATAATCGATATAAATATCGATCGCGTCAAAATGGCGCATCTCTAATCAACACGGCTTTATATTTTTCACTAACTTCGTTATTCCATTCAACAAATGAATCTATATTTTTGTCAACACATGACTTATCTCAACGAATGAGTACTGTCCACGTGTGACTATTTTTGTTATTTAATATATTTTATGAAAATTAAGGTATCTATCGTTTGATATTAAATCAGACTCCAACCGTAAATTAGTAAGAGAACGATTCCCTGAATATTAACCCCGAAGGCCGAAACCAACATCAGATCAATATCTAGGAGACCACTCATCTTATCTATTTTCCAGTTAGTTTCTAATTTTATATATGATAAAGATGTAAATTTTATTGTTAAAATATTTCGTTCAACACATGACTAATCTCAACGGATGAGTACAGTCAACACATGAACCTTTACTTTATAATGATAAAGATATAAATTTTATTGTTTAAAATATTTCGTTCAACACATGACTAATCTCAACGAATGAGTACAGTCAACACATGAACCTTTACTTTATAATGATAAAGATATAAATTTTATTGTTTAAAATATTTCGTTCAACACATGACTAATCTCAACGGATGAGTACAGTCAACACATGAACCTTTATTTTATAATATTCTTTATTTTTCAAATTGGAATGAGGCCCAATCAATCACCATATAAAGTTAATTATATGGATTCCATACAACACATGTATATAATAGCAATGATAAATAATCAACCATCATCCAAAGTGCACTACACACTGTATAAGCATCAAATATAGATATCTAACGCTTATAACAGCCTGTCAATCAATCGATCGACATACAACTAATTATTGGGATCAGTGTACGCTGTATTTTATCCCAATACCCGTATGGGGTTTCAAACAATCAAACACAGATTTTATTTGTGCAGTTGGGCGATGTGTAAAATTTATCGACCCAATCAATATCAGTCAAATCAGTGTATATAAACAAATCGGCTGATTTGTTTATAAATATTTATTTATTCACTTTCACGTTAAAATTATATTTTTAACGATAAAATATTTTATTTTAACACATGAATTTTTATTTAGCTCATTTACAAAATAAAAATGATATTTTTATTTTTCTAACTTATTTAAGAAAATTTCGGTGGCATAACGGCACGATACTAGAAACGGGACAAAGCCTTATCCCCGGTCTAGTGAAGGCCCACGCCATTCACACATCAATCAAATCAATTTCATTTCACCAAACAGTTCAATTCAAATCAAATAATCTAACTAACTACACAACCAAACAATTAAACAAACAAGCCATCCATGGTCTGTGGATGACGGGTGTCGGGTGCTACTAAGCACCGTCTGCATCCTAGTATATATATATAACTAGAAAAAGGATTTTAGAGTGAGAAGTTCTCACCGAAAGCTATCCCAACTTCACGACACTTCTATTTTAGAAAATCTTCATCGCTCTCGCATTTTTGTCATCTTCGTTGCCCGTAGTCTCTACATATGTAAAAATCGAGTTTTTACTTCACTATTCACTATATAAAAATCCTATTTTTAATTTGCTATTCAATATATAAAAATCAAATTTTTACTTCGCTATTCAATATATAAAAATCGAATTTTTATAACCACGCTATATGGATAAAAATCCTATTTTCACACCGCTCCTATATAGATAAAAATTATATTTTTACATCGCTACTATCTATATAAAGATCTCGCCTTTTCAAATATAAAGATCTTATTTTTACTTTATAAAACCAATGTTACTTTTAATTTTAAAACAAAGTATGTTTATATTTTCAAAACAAAGTCTTTTTATATTTTTAAAATCACTTCTATTTTATCACAATGTTATATATCTCAAAACTGCATTTTATACATTTCTAAAAATGAATTTTATATAGGCTAATTTATATTTTCAAAAACTGCTCTTATATAGTAAATATATATTTTTAAAACTGATTTTATAAACTATAGGCTATTTAAAATAAAATAAAGAAAAGGTTAGAACCTCTCTCTGGCATTTTGGCTTGGACCGTGACCAGGACCGCACTCGGAAACTAGGGCTTCTTCCCGTTGTCGCTTGGAGCTGCTTGAACCAGATCGGAGGGCGTCAGGGGAGGGGGCTTCACGTCGCAGGCCATCAAACGAAGGGGGGGCTGCTTCAAATCGGCGGAGGGGGGGTCTTCGGTCGGTGGCGCATAGGGTTGGGGTTGGGGGGTGCTGCGGTCGAGGCAGAGGGGGAAGAAGGTGAAGCAGCGGCGGTGGCAGCACAGGAGGGGGGGCGGATCCGCGCCAGAGGCGGCGCGTCGATCGACTGGGGGAGGGGGGTGTATGGCGGCGTCGCTTGGGGGGGGGGGGGAAGGGCTCGCGGTTTCGATCCTTTTCTTCCCTTTTTTTCTTTAATCTGAACTGAATGAAAGAGGGAGAGGGGGGCCAACGGGTTTAAAGGGTAGAGAAAGGTTTTTTTTTTAATTATTTAATTTTCCACCAAAAAGCAACTTTTATTTTTGACCTCAAAACGAGGCCCACCGCCTGTCGTCCATAGCGTTTTACCCCCATTCCGAACACAATGGGATATGTATCGTAGGCTGATTCGATCGTTTCGATCAGTTTCCGCTAAAATCAACATATAACTCTATATATTGAATTTGAACGTGCATTTCAATTTACCGGGGTCACATACTAACTCGAAAAATTCCCGAAAAATATTTTCTAGCTTCGTATTGACGATACGGTCCTAACAAAACTAGTTTCGTCAAATTCTGAGACCGTTGGAAATATGGCCATTTTCCAGTCGATTAAAATCAACTGAAACTGGTCAAACGCGTTTTTCTTTGCCAGGCTCACATATTGATTCAAAAAATTATGAAATTTGAAACCTAGCAATAATTTGACGTCACGGACCCAACAAAAGTAGTTTCGTCAAAATCCGGGTTCGTTTGCAAAATTCCCATTTTTAAGGGCCTGAATTCCATAGCGACTATTCAGAATTTTCAACTGGACATATCTTTTGATTCCCGCTATGAAATTTCGATTTTTCAGATTCGTTGGAAAGATATTTGTAACGACCCGTATTCTACACATCATAGGATTGTAGAATATTTATTTCTTTTCCGTGTGAAGTCGTATGGTCATGTAACTTTGGGAAACATCCATGAGAGTCATTTCCCATGTTCATGATTTTTGTTGATTTTTGAATGACCATTTTGCCCCTAATCGGTACTGTTTTGGCCATAACTTTTGATTGGAAAGGAATTTTGACCTGAAACCACTTCCATTTGATTCGTTTGATGGTTTCTCTTTCCGTAGAGTGGTCATAATAGTCAAACGGACTTACCGTTTGGGAGATATGGCTGAAACAAGGTTTGGAGAGTGAAAAACTGCTTAACCGGGCCAAATTGAGTGATTAGTGAGTAGGCCCATAACCCATTTCGGGATTAGGGTTATGGGAGGGCTGAAATGAGATGGAGGATCATTCCATTTCAGTTTTCTAGCCTCCACTTATCACCAAGGATCCCTAAAAATGACTTCCAACCTCTAAATCACCTCCAAATCATCTTTTGGTTAAGGATTTGGGTTAGCAACCCCTAATCAAGGAAGATCTTCACCAAAGCAACAAAGGAGCTGCTGTTTGGCATTGAGATTCACATCAAATCAGAGAATTATTTCAGATCTTAGTTTATTTTGTGGCTAAGGTGAGTGATTTGCATAGTTTTGCACTAATTATGGCTAATTAGGGTTGATTAGTGTTAATTAGCGAATTTAAACATGATAAAATTCTGGAAAAATGTTTATAAAGTTCGGAATGATATTTTAGACCTCTGTTAGAAATTTGGTTCCATTTGGTTAAGTTTTGCTAATCATATCATTGGTTTCACCTAAACATGCTTATGGGGGAAATATGGGGTTTTGGGTATGTTTGATCCATTTTGACCTACCATGTTGATGTTTTGATGTTTGTGGTTGATTATGCATGTTGCTATGACCGTATGAAATGCTATGTGATTGTTTAGAATAGTTGGAATGGTCGAAAACGCCGTCGAGGGGCGTAAACAGCTCGCTGGACAAGGTGTAGGGGTTCGGATCGCATAGGGGGTTGAGGGACGATCGGATCGCCCTATGGGATCGTGGGACATCACCACGAGTCGAGTCATCTCCTCCGAACCGAACCATCTGCGCAAGGCCCACGAGACGAATCGATGCAGCGCCGTGCCCAAATTGAAGTACTCCGACCCGGATCGCCAATGAGCACCACGACCCGATCCGATCCACTCGTGCTTCATATCACGATCCGACTAGAGGAAGGCAGCATCCACGATCCGATGCACAACGAGACAATGGAGGAGTGCGATCCGATCCGTATGGGGTATTCACGATCCGACCAGAAGTGGAGACCCGATTCGATGGAGACTGGATTCACGAGACGATGGGGAGTGCGACCTGATCACCTGGAGGACCACGACCCGATCCGACGTAGGAGACGCGACCCGATCCAATGAAGAATGCTGAAGGCGACCCGATTCGATCCGATCTGGTGATGACCAATAACCCGAGATGCAAAGGTAGTCCAAATGGAAGTTAGAGCTCAGGATCCCGGAACCAGTTGGGAACCAATGAGTTCACTTCATGGTTGGACTTTGCTGCGGGACGTGTGCTAAGGAGTTGTCGACGTTCATAACTTCGATTCACCATTCAGAATGAATGATGGGCTACTTATCAGTGCAGTAGGGTCATTATGACCTGAGGGGCAAAGTGATGGTAGCAAGACTACGTTATCAGTGCAGTAGGGTCATTATGACCTGAGGGGCAAGGTGATGCGTAGTAAGACTATGAGCCAGCGCAGATGGGGTGAATAACTCCATGGGGCAAGTGGACATAGTAAGGATTAGTAAGGCTATGAGCCAGTGTAGTGGGGTTCTTGAGACTCCATAGGGCAAAGTGGACATAGCGAAGGATTTGTGGCTATGTTATCAGTGCAGTGAAGTCATTTATGACTTCATGGGGCAAAGTGATCATAGCAAGGTATGTTGGGTGATCGAAGTGGTGAATATCGTATACTTTACGCACTGAGTGAGAGATGTGAGGATGGATGCTATGTTTGATTGTTTGCCATCACTATGACATGCACACCTCCCCCACCTCCGTATCTTTATATTGATTGATATGATACCTTAGAGTGTTGTACAGTATGTAGTGCTAACTCTTTGGTTGCAGGTCCAGGTTCAGGTATGTTTTAGTCTACCTGTTATTGTTCACTTTAGATGCTTATCGCTCATACCAGGCTTTATGTCTGACCCAGAGTTTTATGTCTCCTCTTATTACTCTGGGTGCTCACACGAGCAGACTAGAGACAGGTTAGCTGGTGGTGCGCGAGTAGCTGATAAGGAGGCGGGCAGGAGGCTTCCACGTATGATATATATATATACACATTCTCCCTGCGTCGTTGGTGGTCACTACTTGGGCATTAGTAGTGTACCTCATTTACCTTACTTTTTCTTTGAGACAGTTTGAAAGTTGTAATAAGCTGTACTTTTAGATTTCCGCTGCTATGATGTTTAGTTCTGATTTTCAGCTTATGCACTGTCTCTCCTGTTTTATGTTAAGTATGTTATTATTATATTTTGTCCTATGCGCTGTGAGACATTCTACAGGTTCCTTGTATGTTCATTTCCTTCTTCCTTTTCCTTCTGGCGACCCATTCCGTGCTAACTGGACATGTGTACAGCGCACCTTTGGAGTAAATGTCGGTTGGTGCGGGGCGGGCCGTCACACTTGGTATCAGAGCTCTAGGTTGCGTAGTTAACCTAGGGAAAGACACTAGGGAGAGTTAGTATGTATATGAGAGCGCGTATTTGTGATTACTTTGGTTTTCAAAATCTATGTATATATATACTATTAGTAGTATAAGAATGAAGTTGCACTGCACTAGTACCACTATGGGGTCGTTGATCGTTTTCCTTTTTCAGATTGACGATGAGCCGACATGTTAGAGGTACCGGTAGAGGGGCCAATAATGGGAATGCCGCTGACATGAGGGCGATGTTTACCAACCTCATGAGAGACATGCTTAGAGAAGTGCAAGGGGCAGTTCCCAATCCCGGAGCTGGTGTTGGCCCAGTAGTGCAGGCGCCTAGGGTCGATTTCGCCAAGTTGTGCAAAGATTACACTAATCTTGGTGGGAAGCCGTTCCATGGAACGGAGTCGGCCACAGATGTTCAAGATTGGATGGATAGCTGCGATCGAATCTTTGATGACTTGGGTCTTGAGGATGCGATGAAGAGAAGGCTAGCGTCTCGTCAGCTGCAAGGGCGAGCGATGAATTGGTGGAAAGCCATTAGAACAGCTACTCCAGAGGACCAGGTTACTTGGGTTCAGTTCAAGGCTCGCTTTAGTGAGAAGTTTATTCCAGCTGCCCAGAAGTCGGTGTTGTTCAAGAGGTTCTTGGAACTCAAGCAGTGTGGCAGGGCAGTTTCTGATTATATTGCTGAGTTCGACACTTTGTCGAAGTATGGACTGTCTCTTATCGATACTCCTGAGAAGAAGAATGAGAAGTTCATTACTGGTTTGGATGGGTACTTGGGGGAAAGGCTTATCAACCACATCGACGAGACTTTTGAATCGATCGTGGGGAAAGCTTTGAGATCAGAGAGTCTTTACCCTAAGTCAAAGACTGAGGCTGCATCTGTAGAAGGGCCAAAGTCGCAAGCGGGCGGTGGAGGCAAGAATAGCTCTCAGAATAAGAGGAAGCAGGACCAATCAAAAGGTGGCCAGAAAAAGAGCAAGAAGGATGTTGAGTGCTTCAGCTGTGGAAGGAAAGGCCATTATGCTAAAGAATGTCGGGCCAAGCCAGCAGAAAGGAAGTGCTACAACTGCGGTCAAGTGGGACATCAGAAGGATAAGTGTCCGCAACCCCTTAAGGAGAAGCAGATTGTGAAAGCATATGCTCTTGATGCTATTCCTTCTTCGTCGAATGCCCCAACTGCGGCGGAGAAAGGGAAGAATGTTGTTATTCAAGGTATGCTTTCTATTTATGATGTACCAATTCGAGTTTTGTTTGATACTGGGGCTTCCCGTTCCTTCATATCTAGTGACCTGGTAGATAGGTTGGGACTGGAACCTGAGATAGTCGATAGACCATTGGTTGTGACGAACCCGATTGGTGGTTCGACTAGCCTTAGTATGATTTGCAGGAATTTGGTCTTATCGAGTCATGGATGTATGTTTGTATGTGATTGCTTTGTTTTGGGCTTTACTGGGTATGGCATTATATTGGGAGTCGATTGGCTCCAAAGATACGGGGTGGTGGTAGACTGTGAGGGCTTTTTGGTGACAGTGAGGGCGGATGATGGGCGGAGGGTAGTGTTTGGTAGTCTATCTAGGGATGGGGTTATGGCTAGTTTTGTAAATTCCCTCGACATCCCGCAGGATGAGTTGTCAGATGTGCCCGTGGTTGGCCAGTATCCGGACGTCTTCGAGGAGGTGACCGGGCTTCCACCACACCGAGAGATTGAGTTCCGTATTGATTTAGTGAAAGATGCCAGACCTATAGTGATGCCACTTCGTCGTATGGCACCAAGGGAGCAGCGAGAGCTCGGGGTGCAAGTTAGCAATCTTTTGAAGAAGGGATTGATTAGAAGGAGTGTCTCCGAGTGGGGATCACCAGTTGTATTTGCCACTAAGGCAGATGGTTCCCTTCGTTTGTGTGTGGACTATCGCGAGTTGAATAAGGTGACGAGGAAGAATAAGTATCCTCTACCGCGGATAAATGATTTGTTTGATCAGCTGGAAGGAGCAAGGGTGTTCTCCCAGTTGGACCTCGCGACAGGATTTCATCAGCTAAGAGTGGCGGATGAGAGTGTTCCGAAAACAGCATTTAGGACGCCGTCTGGATTTTATGAGTGGTTGGTCATGCCGTTTGGGTTGACCAATGCACCAGCCTACTTTGTGGATCTTATGAATCGAGTATTCAGAGATCAGTTGAATAAGTTTGTTCTTGTGTTCGTGGATGATATCCTTGTTTATTCAAGGACAGAGGAGGAACACAAGGGGCACTTGAGGATAGTGATGGAGGTGTTGAGGAAACACCAATTGAAAGCGAAATTCTCTAAGTGTCATTTTTGGAGAAGGGAAGTGAGATTCTTGGGTCATGTTGTTTCCGAAAGTGGTATTGCCGTGGACCCTGCGAAGGTGGCTACGGTACAGGATTGGCCTACGCCCAAGAATGCAACAGATGTAAGAAGTTTCTTGGGATTAGCCGGATATTATCGTAAGTTTATCCAGGACTTCTCCAAGATAGCAGCACCGTTGACTCAGTTGACTAAGAAGAATCAGTCCTTCGTCTGGGACGGAGTGTGTGAGGATGCCTTCAAAAGTCTAAAGGAGAGGTTGACGCGTGCACCAGTGCTAGTCATTCCTAAGGGGAATGAAGAGATGACGGTATACACGGATGCTTGTGGTACCGGACTGGGTGCTGTATTGATGCAAGGAGGTAGGGTTGTAGCTTATGCTAGTCGACAGCTAAAGCCGCATGAGAAGAAGTATCCTACCCATGATTTGGAATTGACAGCGATTGTATTTGCGCTGAAGATGTGGAGACACTATCTCTTGGGAGAAAGATTTGAGTTGTTTACCGATCATAAATCGTTAAAGTATCTCTTCTCTTAGAAAGATCTGAACCTCCGTCAGCAGAGATGGTTAGAGTTCTTGGCTTCGTATGATTTTGATATCGCATACACACCTGGGAAAGGTAATGCAGTAGCCGATGCCTTGAGTAGGAGACATGCCAGCTTAGGGGCAATGTTTCTTGAATGGAAGCAACTGGAGTTTATCGTGGGGTTTGATTTCAGACCAAAGTGCGAATTGGATCCAGTTATGCTAGCTAGTTTGATCAGACCTACTTTGATAGAGCGGATTGGTTCTAATCAGAGGGACGATCCTAACCTATTGGAAATCATCTCCAAGTTAGAGATGGGTATCGATGAGGAGATGAATGTGTATGGGCTTGATCGGGATGGATGGCTTCGAAAGAATGGGAGACTAGTTGTGCCCAACGTAAATGGTTTGAGGGATGAAGTGCTTAGAGAATGTCATCACTCAAAACTGACTATACATCCCGGTGGTAATAAGATGTATCGAGACATGAGACAGACTTACTACTGGGAAGGGATGAAAAGAGACGTTGGGAAGTTTATATCCAAATGCATGAATTGTCAGCTAGTTAAAGCCGAGCAAAAGAAGCCTAGTGGGTTGTTGCAACCATTAGAAATTCCCAAATGGAAATGGGAGCAAGTCTCGATGGATTTCATCGATGGTTTACCAAGGACTAGATCGGGATATGATAGCATTTGGGTAATTGTGGATCGATTGACTAAGAGCGCAAGATTTATACCAGTCAAATCGACCAGAACGGCAGCCAGGTTGGCAGAATTGTATATGAAGTGGGTAGTGAGATTTCATGGAGTACCCAAAAGCATTGTAAGTGACCGAGACCCGTTGTTCACTAGTGGGTTTTGGAAGAGCTTACAAGAGGCTCTAGGGTCAGGATTACATCTCAGTACCGCATATCATCCTCAGACCGACGGTCAGACGGAGAGGGTAAATCGTATATTGGAAGATCTCTTGAGAGCTTGTATATTGGATTTTGGTGGATCATGGGATGACCATTTGCATCTAGTAGAGTTTGCATATAATAATAGCTACCAATCCAGTATCGGTATGGCTCCGTATGAAGCTTTGTACGGAAGACCGTGCAACTCACCATTATGTTGGATAGAGACTGGCGAGAAGTTTGTGCTTGGACCAGATGTGGTGAGAGAAACTTCAGATAAGATTAAGATCATTCAGCAACGAATGAAAGCTGCCCAAGATAGGCAGAAGAGTTATGCTGATAAGAGGAGAAGAGATTTGAAATTCTCCGTTGGCGACTTGGTGTTTGTTAAGATCTCTCCGTTGAAGAGCGTGATACGATTTGGCAGGAGAGGCAAGTTGGCACCAAGATTTGTTGGCCCGTTCCCCGTTCTTGAATTAGTCGGGAATTTGGCATATAGAGTTGGCTTACCAGAGAAAATGGAGGGAGTTCACGATGTATTTCATGTTTCCCAACTAAGGAAGTTCGTTCACGACTCAGATGTGACTATTTCACCTGATCAGTTAGAGGACTTCGAAGTAGAACCCGAGGCGGTTGGGAACCGCAAGCCGATTCGTATTATGGGGCACGATACAAAGCAACTTCGAAGGAAGTCGGTGAAGCTAGTCAAGGTTCAGTGGGGCGAGGACGAGAATGATTGTACTTGGGAGACAGAAGGAAGCATTAGGAAGGCATATCCAGAACTCTTCGTCTGGTAAGATTTACTTTGCGATTTAGTTTTCCTCATGCTAGGGTAGACTTGTTTTGCTTGTTTTGCATGTTGATTGTTGTTTTATGATTGATAGGCATGCGGGACCTTTGTGTGTGTTTGGATTAGGGAATTTCGGGGGCGAAATTTCTTAAGGGGGGAAGAGTGTAACGACCCGTATTCTACACATCATAGGATTGTAGAATATTTATTTCTTTCCCGTGTGAAGTCGTATGGTCATGTAACTTTGGGAAACATCCATGAGATTCATTTCCCATGTTCATGATTTTTGTTGATTTTTGAATGACCATTTTACCCCTAGTCGGTACTGTTTTGGCCATAAATTTTGATTGGAAAGGAATTTTGACCTGAAACCACTTCCATTTGATTCGTTTGATGGTTTCTCTTTCCGTAGAGTGGTCATAATAGTCAAACGGACTTACCGTTTGGGAGATATGGCTGAAACAAGGTTTGGAGAGTGAAAAACTGCTTAATCGGGCCAAATTGGGTGATTAGTGAGTAGGCCCATAACCCATTTCGGGATTAGGGTTATGGGAGGGCTGAAATGAGATGGAGGATCATTCCATTTCAGTTTTCTAGCCTCCACTTATCACCAAGGATCCCTAAAAATGGCTTCCAACCTCTAAATCACCTCCAAATCATCTTTTGGTTAAGGATTTGGGTTAGCAACCCCTAATCAAGGAAGATCTTCACCAAAGCAACAAAGGAGCTGCTGTTTGGCATTGAGATTCACATCAAATCAGAGAATTATTTCAGATCTTAGTTTATTTTGTGGCTAAGGTGAGTGATTTGCATAGTTTTGCACTAATTATGGCTAATTAGGGTTGATTAGTGTTAATTAGCGAATTTAAACATGATAAAATTCTGGAAAAATGTTTATAAAGTTCGGAATGATATTTTAGACCTCTGTTAGAAATTTGGTTCCATTTGGTTAAGTTTTGCTAATCATATCATTGGTTTCACCTAAACATGCTTAGGGGGGAAATATGGGGTTTTGGGTATGTTTGATCCATTTTGACCTACCATGTTGATGTTTTGATGTTTGTGGTTGATTATGCATGTTGCTATGACCGTATGAAATGCTATGTGATTGTTTAGAATAGTTGGAATGGTCGAAAACGCCGTCGAGGGGCGTAAACAGCTCGCTGGACAAGGTGCAGGGGTTCGGATCGCATAGGGGGTTGAGGGACGATCGGATCGCCCTATGGGATCGTGGGACATCACCACGAGTCGAGTCATCTCCTCCGAACCGAACCATCTGCGCAAGGCCCACGAGACGAATCGATGCAGCGCCGTGCCCAAATTGAAGTACTCCGACCCGGATCGCCAATGAGCACCACGACCCGATCCGATCCACTCGTGCTTCATATCACGATCCGACTAGAGGAAGGCAGCATCCACGATCCGATGCACAACGAGACGATGGAGGAGTGCGATCTGATCCGTATGGGGTATTCACGATCCGACCAGAAGTGGAGACCCGATTCGATGGAGACTGGATTCACGAGACGATGGGGAGTGCGACCTGATCACCTGGAGGACCACGACCCGATCCGACGTAGGAGACGCGACCCGATCCAATGAAGAATGCTGAAGGCGACCCGATTCGATCCGATCTGGTGATGACCAATAACCCGAGATGCAAAGGTAGTCCAAATGGAAGTTAGAGCTCAGGATCCTGGAACCAGTTGGGAACCAATGAGTTCACTTCATGGTTGGACTTTGCTGCGGGACGTGTGCTAAGGAGTTGTCGACGTTCATAACTTCGATTCACCACTCAGAATGAATGATGGGCTACTTATCAGTGCAGTAGGGTCATTATGACCTGAGGGGCAAAGTGATGGTAGCAAGACTACGTTATCAGTGCAGTAGGGTCATTATGACCTGAGGGGCAAGGTGATGCGTAGTAAGATTATGAGCCAGCGCAGATGGGGTGAATAACTCCATGGGGCAAGTGGACATAGTAAGGATTATTAAGGCTATGAGCCAGTGTAGTGGGGTTCTTGAGACTCCATGGGGCAAAGTGGACATAGCGAAGGATTTGTGGCTATGTTATCAGTGCAGTGAAGTCATTTATGACTTCATGGGGCAAAGTGATCATAGCAAGGTATGTTGGGTGATCGAAGTGGTGAATATCGTATACTTTACGCACTGAGTGAGAGATGTGAGGATGGATGCTATGTTTGATTGTCTGCCATCACTATGACATGCACACCTCCCCCACCTCCGTATCTTTATATTGATTGATATGATACCTTAGAGTGTTGTACAGTATGTAGTGCTAACTCTTTGGTTGCAGGTCCAGGTTCAGGTATGTTTTAGTCTACCTGTTATTGTTCACTTTAGATGCTTATCGCTCATACCAGGCTTTATGTCTGACCCAGAGTTTTATGTCTCCTCTTATTACTCTGGGTGCTCACACGAGCAGACTAGAGACAGGTTAGCTGGTGGTGCGCGAGTAGCTGATAAGGAGGCGGGCAGGAGGCTTCCACGTATGATATATATATACACATTCTCCCTGCGTCGTTGGTGGTCACTACTTGGGCATTAGTAGTGTACCTCATTTACCTTACTTTTGCTTTGAGACAGTTTGAAAGTTGTAATAAGCTGTACTTTTGGATTTCCGCTGCTATGATGTTTAGTTCTGATTTTCAGCTTATGCACTGTCTCTCCTGTTTTATGTCAAGTATGTTATTATTATATTTTGTCCTATGCGCTGTGAGACATTCTACAGGTTCCTTGTATGTTCATTTCCTTCTTCCTTTTCCTTCTGGCGACCCGTTCCGTGCTAACTGGACATGTGTACAGCGCACCTTTGGAGTAAATGTCGGTTGGTGCGGGGCGGGCCGTCACAATATTCACGAATAGATTCTATTATTTTTGGTTTCACTAAAATCCGGTTTATTTTGCACCCGGTACATTCATTTGAAGTTTGAAATCGAATTATCGAACTACCACGCCATTTTCAATTCTTTTTATAATTATATATAATTATTTATATTCTAATGACGACGGTATAAATATATACGTTCGAATTATGTTCAAAATAAATTTATCGTCGATATTATTTAAAATAATCTATTTTAAATATTCAAAATTCGATAAAATTGCCAAAATAAAAATTTTAAACTGGCCTAGATTTTCGGGTTATTACAATCTCCCCCACTTAAAACTTTTCATCCCCGAAAAGGAACAAAGTCGAAAGTGGTTTGATCAATCAACTCTACGTTCGATCTGGCTTCCATTCTCCAACTTTTCAGTTTCTGAGAATTTTCAAATTTTCAAAAATTTGGCTAACACCCTAAATTTTCGAAAAATTTCGCCATAACCTCCCCTGCACCGGGAGCCACGGGAAAATCCCGAAATTGCCATATAGGCCTTCTGATCTCAAAAAGAAAAAGCCAAGCGGCTAGCCAATAGGCTCATAAAATCATCATCACCCAAACAAAACAGTAAATTATAGTAAACATGTACCTATTTGTCGGGCAAACAAATTTTATTCTTCGGCTCTAGCCTCCTTGCTATGACCTGTTCAATGATATACATGTATATGCAAGCAAATGCGACCAATTTCAATACAGTTCAATATTTGATGCAATTAGGTATAATGGTTCAAAATTATCAAACAAATAAACAAACAACACAAACATCAATCAATTAGTGAATTTAACGTTTCAAATTCATAAATTTTGATATATATATATACTAAAAAAATCATGTTTTTGATGCCAATTCACAACAATATATTCTAGCTATATTAGTTTTGGTTCTCACACCAGTCTAATGGAAATATATAGATATCACACCTTCGTCGCTCGAAAATAAATGCTGATGATGTTTCGAACCACCATCAGAACATCTCCGGGCTACTAGAGTGCGGTTCTATATCTACCCGGTATATTAAAACTTCGAATATATGTTCATGACGCGTATATGCAAAATCTTTATATATCGGATTGTCCATATTCAAAATAAATAAATAATAAAATACATAGAATTGATTTAAATTTCCAAAATAAAAATTGTTTTCATTTGAAAAATATACTCTTCACACTCGTTCTAGGATACTACTGATCCTATCTCTAACGAGTCATTCTAATTGGATATTACTAATCCAATATCTGATGAATTCTTTCGTATGGTTCTAATGTGTCTGGTTCTCGAGCTCTGTTAACCAAAGCACTGATACCAAATGAAGCGACCCGAACTTCCCCGGTCTCCGAAGAGATGAGAAAGAACGAATTACTGTGAGGACA
The DNA here is from genome assembly GCA_030737875.1 of Allium sativum. NCBI lineage: Eukaryota > Viridiplantae > Streptophyta > Magnoliopsida > Asparagales > Amaryllidaceae > Allium > Allium sativum. The sequence continues at coordinate 197,134,834 of CM060925.1, read as the reverse complement.
AGACAAAACAGAACGCAGACAGAAGAACATTTCATTGTTATTACAACAGTTCCATCAGATACAAGAATATACAAAGTATAAATGAATAAATTACATTCGATATAAATATCAGAGATTACAATAAATTACATAGCAGCGGAAAAATACTACAAAGCACAACTGAAGGTGATATACGGATACAGAGCTTTGCGGATATCATTCCAGCTGTAAACCAGGATCCTGTGAATATAAATCTGCAAAACCAAAACTACTAGCTGCCCGTGTCGAAAATAGGGGCACCCAGAGTTTAGGTTAAAACAATAAACTCCAGGTCAGTCATGTGACTGGTGTGAGAACTAAAACAGTTATTTAAAGCTTTACTTTAAAAGAGAGTAATTCAAGGGACCACGTCGTATAACACGGAACGGGTTTCCTCCCAAGAATACCAGTGCATATCAATAAACAACGCAATGCTTTTTCGAAAAATGAAGCTATTATAAGACCCAGGTCCCATCACACAATGCAACGCAAGCCAGAGGATAGGGTTTTCCCTTATAATAGCCAAACATGCTTGGTACGTTTAAAACAAATCATTTGATACTATAATAAGTGTATAGTGTCAAAACAATTTCAATCATAAATATAAATCATAGGCAGCATAGCTACCGTCTAATATGTCGCCATACTAGTTCTACAATTAAAACCGAATTACACGTATTGGAAATTGGATTCCGTCATGAGTCGAGGCAAGGGTCAAGCCCCTCTCCGCCTTCGAGACACTCTAGCAAATGTCTCAGGACTACACACTCCGGGCAATCCTGGATCTTCAGGGCCGGTCCTCACTTACGTTAGAGGATTGGCAATTCCTGAACACACGTTTCCCGGTCCTTACAGACCTAAAATCGAGGCGCCTCATCCAACAACCACATAGGTGAAAAGTATATAAATGTCAGGGCTGGTAAGTCACTGACACCACCAAAGCTAGAAAGAAACGTCGTGCTCTCCCTGCAGTCCGTATCCCGTTTTTGACTCATACCGGGGTGTGAGGCTCACGAATTCACATTATACACAAAGCTGCCACGTAGGTCGTGCTTTGATCATCAACCACAAGACTCTGCTTTTCAACAAAAGCCTTGATCATTGCATCTTAGCGTGCCACACAGGCAATTCATGCCATGCGATTGATATCTATCGATATATAACCTCTAAGCTCGTACGTCTCAGAGAAGGGCGTTAAGCAAGAGAATAAATTCTCCGCCGCCAAACAGAAATATATTTAACAGAAATCAATCAACACAGAATAAAATCCAATGTCAAACACACAATCCATTTACAAGTTCGTTCTGGGTCTGAACGAAACCGGAGGCACTTTCCTCGCATATCCATCCATCTCCAAGTACGTCTGGACGACCACCAACTATTTCCATCCTCTTGGGTGTACAGCCCAATCAGGATCGTCAGTAATTATCCAAACGATGTGAAAACTTCCGGTCTTCGACCACCGTCTTCATCTTCGACATATCGTCGAATCGGTTATTCAGAATGGGTATAAACCCGAACTTTCCGAACAACCCGCGTATATTAAAACGAATGTTACACAAACACAACATACGCCTCATTCCAATTCATATTCTCAGGGAAAGGTTCCCATTAATTTTATCCAAAATAAATTCTTTAAATTTATTCTTTGATCTTCCTTTGGATGTCATTTAAAACCAAATTATGGTTTTCCAAACTAGTCGAGATTAGCGAACCACACCGAAGTAATTATTTATTTTATTTACCAATCCCAACCTATTCATCCCATGAAGCAAAACTGGTAATACTCCATATCTAACACCGTGGTGTTATCGGTAAAATTAATTACCATTTCACGTTCAAATCTAATTAAAGATTTAACTACCGCTTTGGAGCAAAACTGGTGATACTCCATTCTCGCTCATTTCAATATTTGATAATTTAGATTATCAATTCACATTTCCGTCTAATTGCAGATTCATTAAAACTCCTTTTTCTGGGTTAAAGAACTAGTGTCTTTTAAAACACAGTTCACGACAAACCCAAATCACATTCTAATTATTATCGGGTTAAAGAACTAGTGTTATTTAAAACACCGTTCACGATAAACCCATGAATCAATTCTATTTAAACTCATTTCAAATCCAATTTATTTATTTAAAAATAAATGGGTTTTAATTTCAGTTCAAAACTAGTTCATTTCGATAAAAATCTATTTTTATCTTTTCAAATGTAGAGTTTTTCATCCCAATTTTTCCCAAATCATTTCTTATGATTTTACACAAATTATTGATATTTTTAATAATTTTATCAAGGCCCGTACAGTCGATTTCCATTAACGGCCATCGAACTGCACTTACAGCGACCTTTTCCAAATTTGATTTGGACGTATCTCCAAATCCAACCGTTAGATTTCAAATTTCTAATATTCGTTAGAAAGCTCTTTTCGATACGAACCCAACGATTCTGGTTTTAGGAGAATCCGACGGTCGGATCTCCCGTAATGTCCGTTTGAAATAAATGGTCAAAATTCACGAACGGCCGCGCCGCGGCGCGTTCTATTCAGGCCATTATATTATATATATAACATATATTTCGTCGATTACTATTTAAAACGAATTTTATAAATAGTTTCAGATTTGTTTCAAAAACAACTTCAACCTTTATTTCAAATTCAAATCAAAATTGAATTTCCTATTATAAATCCTTTTTGTTTTCATTTCTATTTGATTTCAATTCAAATCGATTTTTAATTCGATTCGAATTCATTTTCTTTTCAATTCAATTCGAATTCATTTCGTTTTCTATTCAATTCGAATTCATTTAGTTTTCTATTCAATTCGAATTCATTTCATTTTCTATTCAATTCGAATTCAAATTGGTTTTCTATTCAATTCGAATTCATTTCGTTTTCTATTCAATTCGAATTCACATTGGTTTTCTATTCGATTCAGTTCAATTCGAATTTGTTATCTATTCAATTCAATTTGAATTTGTTATCTATTCTATTCATATTCAATTGATTTTATTTTCTATTCGAATTCAATTGATTTTCTTTTCTATTCAAATTCAATTGATTTTCTTTTCTATTCAAATTCAATTGATTTTCTTTTCTATTCAAATTCAACTGATTTTCTTTTCTATTCAAATTCAAATTCAAATCAGATTCAAAAACGAATATAATCGATATAAATATCGATCGCGTCAAAATGGCGCATCTCTAATCAACACGGCTTTATATTTTTCACTAACTTCATTATTCCATTCAACAAATGAATCTATATTTTTGTCAACACATGACTAATCTCAACGAATGAGTACTGTCCACGTGTGACTATTTTTGTTATTTAATATATTTTATGAAAATTAAGGTATCTATCGTTTGATATTAAATCAGACTCCAATCGTAAATTAGTAAGAGAACGATTCTGTAGTAACCCGAAAATCCGGGGGAAATTTGAGCTGACCAAATAACACAAGTCCAACCCCAAATTGCACTGGAAAGTCAAGAAACTCATAGGAAGAAGACAGAGGGTGAGAATAGAAAAGATAGAAACTTAGAATAGAAGAAGAAGAAGAACACAACATCAGAGTAACACGAACCTCACAGCGGAACGAATAACATATAATAGATAACATAACTTTGAAATATAACAGTTATGTATACAATAGCACTTATCAGAGTACAACACTTACAACACAGCGGAAATAACTATAGCTATATGATCTTGAAGCCTCCTGCTCCACGCTCTTCCAGTATATCTGTAAATCCCGACTACTTGACTGCCCGTACAAATTTAGGCACCCAAGAGTTTAGGGAAAACAACAAAGTAAACTCCGGGTCAGTCATGGGACTGGTATGAGTAAAACAATTTAAACATGTATATGAACAAGTAAACGATATCTCATAAGACCACGCCGCAGAACGGAACGGGTTTTTCCCTTATGAGAATCCAAAATATCTTTATATCAAAAACCTTTTGATATTATAATAATGTCTATGTACAAATAGATATCAACTAGCAGAAACGCTTTCATCTCACGTTCTACATATATAGTATACAATCAAAATCGCAAGCACGTATTGGATAATGGATTTCCAACTATGACAAGGTATGGAACCACCTTCCGATCAGTGTACTCTAGGAACGATACACTGGAGTTCAACAAGAACATCTTGTAACTCAGCCACACATGACCGACGACTCATTTCGCTTGAGTGTATCGAATGTACATCACCAAAGGTTGGGATCAGCAACCGTTCCCGTATATATATGGGACAACATTGATAGATTTAAGAAACAAATGAATATTCTCTAGATAGGTGATTATACACCCTACTTCGGTGCGACCGACTTAGCCATCCTTCCTGCCCGATTTCTGTCATTTACCGGTTGATGAGGCTAGAAGCTACGCTTTATCATCACATCAGATTCACTTCGAATGCCACATTGTTAGGTCCATCGAAAATCACTAATTGACGTCTACAACCATACATTACGTGTCAGCTAAAAGAAGTTTCCTTCTCCGCTTCCACTCTTGGTATAGTTGAAGAAATCAATGTACGTGACCGTCTGGAAATACTATGTCAGACATCCATCTTCATTCACTTAGAAATGTCACATCGTCATACCCGCCAAATCACAAATTAACTTATCCAAAAATAACACGGGTATACAGCTAAGAGAAACGAATTCCTCCGCCGCCAAACGTGAATACGTTTGAACAGATCAACTTACGCGATCCATTGGATATACTCTGTCAGACCTTCGTCCATACAAGTTGTCCTGGGACTGGACAAACCGAAGGCACTATTCAGTATATCCATCTTAGTCACTGTTATCTAAGACTTATACAACATCCCTTGCATTTTACTCCGTCTTCAATTAACTTTGGCATATATGATTCGCAACGCTTATGCCAATACAGAGTGGTTCTTTGGATAATAATCCAACCGGTCTCTCCATATTAACAACGTTAAAATGGCCAAAACTTCGATAGTCTGTGATTTAACTATCGAAGAAAACAAGTGTGCAAACAACGATATTATTTCCAGATGGAAATTTTATCAAACAAACATCATTTAACATTAATCTCTTTAGTTCATTTTACATCTCCTGTTTCCCTATATTCTAAATTCTTATTTCCTTTTATCAGAAAACATTTCTGATTCTCGTTTGAAAACATTTCCAAAACTCCTTTACGATCAAACCTTACCATTTCTTAGTTAAGAAGGAAGTCACTCAAGTTGGGGTATAATTACCTCTCAGACCTTAACTGAACAACGTTATAACGTCGAAATGGTCAAAGTTTATCTTTTAATCTTTAACAACTTCTTTACGCCTTTCTCGGATCCAATTTTACTAATCCACTTCTATATTTAAAACATTGGTTATAACGATAACGTTATAATCCCTCCTTTCGAATTATCTAACTTTAATTATAACTTCTATTCTTATTAGTGAATAATTAACCGAACACTTATTTATTTATAAATAAATAAATCTCTATTTAAACACTGGAAAGTATAAGTACTTTCCCGAATTCGATATAATCGAATTTTGCCGATTAACTCTCTTCGAGAAATCTCTTTTTGATTAACTCTTCTTCGCATAACCTATATTCGATTAACTCCTTCTCGAATAAACGATATTCGATAATCTCTCTTCGAATAACTAATATTCGATAACTCTTCCTTTTCAAATATCTCATATTTGAAAATCTCACTTCGATTAAACTATAATCGATAACTCCCTTCGATGAAACTAACATCGATAACTCCTTTCGATGAAACTAACATCGATAACTCCTTTCGATGAAACTAACATCGATAACTCCTTTCGATGAAACTAACATCGATAACTTAACTTGACTCGACTAACTCGACTTACTTGGTTCGACCAATTCGATTCGATTAACTAGGCTCGACTAACTTGACTAACTTAACTCGACTTGATTAACTCCTATCGAATAACTAATATTCGATTTAGCTCCATTCGCTTGACTCTAGATCGCAGCGATCACAATGGTTACGCCTGACTCCCTCAGGAAACATCCGACCGCCGTAGGCTATTTACAGCCCTGCGAATTACGCTAGCAGTCGTACGAGATGGCAACTTACCTTGAATACTATGTTTGACTAACTCTGTCTCAAATAACTATATTTGATTAACTCTAGTTCTTTTTAACTCTAACCAATTAACTCTAACTAATTAAATCCAACTGGTTAACTCTAACTGATTTACTCTAACTAATTAACTCCAACTGGTTAACTCTAACTGATTTACTCTAACTGGTTAACTCTAACTGATTAACTCTATTTGACTAACTCGACTTGACTAACCCCTTTCGAATAACATATTCGATTAACTAACTTTCGAATACCATATTCGATTAACTAACTTTTTATAACGTTTATCTCTTTAAAAAGATCCCCTTTTTAACAACGTTTATTCATTTATAAAGATTCACTTTTTAGTAACGGTTCTTCACTTTATAAATGTTCTTTTAATAACGTTTTCCTTTTTATAACGGTTTCCTTTTTATAACTTCTTATTCCGTTATAAACCAATTTCCTTTTTATTAACTCTATTTATTTTCTAAATATTCCCTTTTCAATTCTATTTGTAAATGGTTTACAAATATTTCTTTTTCTATTTTATTCTTAAAAATATTCTAACTCCTTAAATTCCTGGAAAAATTCGCCATAACCTCCTTTGTATCGGGAGTATCGGGAAAATCCCCAAACCCGCCACATAGGCCTTTCCATTCAAAAAGAAATGTTTTGAATTTATTTTCCTTTTCTAAATATCTCCTATTTATAAATATTCCAGTTTATAAATATTCTGTTTTCAATATCACTTTGAAAATCTCCTTATCAACATCCCGTATGTTATGGTATTCACTCATATCAAATCACGATGATAAATATCGTCCAAACACATATAATCGACACAGATTATATATCACATCATACATTACAATATATGAACAGAACCGTATTATAAATATTGAGGAGTCCAGTTGGACCCCTCCAACCTGTTTCCTGCATCCACAGATGTTACACAATATAATCAACATCACTTTCAGTTCAATACGAAATATTCTGTTAACAGAATCAACATATATAGATTTAACGGTTTTTATATATATATTTATATATATATAAAATTTCTACTAACTGACTAGCAGTTCAATCAACCAACACACAGCAATCAACAAATAATTATCAGTTCTAAATATACGTTATAAAAATAGAACTGTTCAGAGTTAGTGAGTTTTACTCACATTGGACTATCAGCGTTAGTTAACGATAATTGTCGTTCTATTTGATTCTAACAATTTATTTCGCCATAAATTGTAACGAGCTCGGATTCGCTCCCAGTCAATTCCATGACGTAGCCACCATCCATACGATCCCAATGCAACTTACGGTTCGTCAAATCTGATATCGTATGAACACGTTATCGCTTAAACAAGTTAATACTTTTATATTTAAAATAAAACTAAACAAAATCTGAATTTCCTTTTAATAAAAATTGGGCCTTCACCTTCAAAAATCTGGCCCACCCAATTCCTATCTCTAAAAACCCAGGCCCGCTTGCCTTTCTTCCACAATCAGATGCAAAAATCCCGACTCCAACTCCTGCTCACCATTTCCACGTTGTTTGATCCATCCTCCTCCTTCGTTTCCTCGATTATTCCCAAAAACGAAATCACCAATCTCCTTCTCTATCAACCCTCTTCGAAACCAACCCATCCCCGTAACACTCGCACCCTCAGACGCGATTCCGACCACGAGCTCACGGAGCTGCTACAGGAACCTCGACAGTAAATTTTTGATCCGAGTACCCCAAAATTACCACAACCTCGTGCCATTTCACCTCTTGAGACCCAATCCGACATTCAATTCAAACATCATCACCTAAAAATCGAGTTTTCCCCAACCCTAGAACGAAAAGAACATCGCTGGAAAAACCCGTCGAGCAACCAGCATTGATCGCACCACTCCAATGAGTATCAGAATGAAGCTTAGATGGAAACAAGCTCAGATATATAACTTTAATGATTTATAGGATTTTCTTGTATTTCTTTTTGATTTTTTTTAGTTGCTCAACATTTTTGCTGTAAGCAAACAGAGGACAGCGGAAAGAATTTGACCAAGGCTAATGAGAATTTAGGTTTTAAGGGATTTGTTGGGGTATATATAGTGTTAACAAATATCTAGATATTTTCCTAGATATTTTATTTTATCATATAATATTCGTTTTAACCTTCTCAAAATTCATGTGGTCATATATGTTACCCAAAAATCACGAAACTGGTCATGTAGCTACCACTCAACATTACGGTTCCAACGAAACTGGTTTCGTCGAATTTTGACTTCGTATGCTCACACGGTGTATTTTTAACCGTCGAAATACTGACTGTTTCTCACTCTAAAAACCTGTACGACCACACAGTGACTCTAAAAATCACCAAACTGGAAATCTAACAACTATTTGACATTGCGGATCCAACAAAACTAGTTTCGTCGAATTCCGACTTCGTTTGCAAAACTGGCTATTTTTAAAGCGCTGAATAGACCATTTAAATATATAAATATATTTAAATATAATTAAATGTAATATTAATAAATTAATATTATCGTATATTTTCACCGAGGAATATCATACAGCTCCAGAAAAATTATATATTCGCTATTCCGAGTCCAGATTTGAATCGATATTCACTTTACATTGAAAAATCCTTTTATAACGTATATAAAGCGTTACGAATTATAAAGGAATTCCATAGCGACTTTTCTAAAATTTGATTTGGACGTAAATCAAAATCTACACAACGAAATCCAGAATTTTCTCTTCCATTAGAAAAATATACTCCACCAGCTCCACACGTTTCTTGTTTCATAGAAATCCGTCTTAAAATGAATCCTGTACATTCAGTTGAAGTTCAAATCGCCAAATAGCGAACTGCCGCGCCATTTCAAGCTCTATTTTAATTATATTATAATTATACGTTCAAACTGTCGTCGATTGAATATATTCGTCAATATAATCCAACTCTAAGTTGAATTATATCTTTGGGATGACCCCATTCACAGAATATTTGTATTTCCAATATTTTTGATTATTTCGACATTATAATATATTTTATTATATTATAATTATTAATTAAATATTCAATATTATTTAATTCACGTTCTCGATATCGATAAATCGATATTTAATAATTAAATAAATAAATTGTTCAACAGCTAAAATGCGGGTTACTAAAATCTTCCCCCCTTAATAAAATTTCGTCCTCGAAATTGCTAAGCTAGGGGATGACCCTATCTTCTGGGTAAAAATTTATCTGTTTACCTCTTGTCTCCGGTTTCAACTGAACCAATTAATATCGACTAAAATATTAATTTATTCTAACTAACTAAATTTTCAAAAATTTTGAAAATTTTCTAACGCCTTAACTTTTCAAAAAAATTCGCCAGCACCTCCTTTGTACTGGTCAATATCTCAAACTCCAGCTCGCCTCTCTGGGCCTTCTCCAACCCAAAAGAAAATCAAACAGCCAAGCGGCTTGCCAAATTGGCTCATAAATTCCAAACTCATATATAATATAAACTGGTACCTTTTTGTCGGGCATATCAACTCTATCACTTCCATATGCTATCAACTCAGCATATACCAGTGTTATCTCAATCAAATTCCAATCAGTTCATATCCTCAAATCCAAATCGAATTTCATTCGAACCCCAATATCAAATTCCAAATTATTGACTTATCAATTTGGTTCCATTCTAGATTATCTCTAACCCATTCAATTTTATTTAACTCAGTTCAAGTTAATTTCAATTTATTTTTCTCAATTTTTACCATCTCAATCTCTTTAACTTCATAGGTTAAATTTATATTCCAGAATTTAAATTCCTGGGTTTATTTCAAATCAATTTGAAATCATAATACCAATTTAAAACCTTTGAATTTCTAAACACTTGTTTTTCTTAAAACAATTCAAAAACAAAACCTTTGGTAGTAATCCGTCACTTAGAGCTAGAAAATGAACATTGATGATGTCGCGATTCATCCTCATAATCTATTTTCCAGCTATCGAAGTGAGTTCAATACTATATCACATTTTCAGTTTGAAAAACGTTTTCAAAACCTCATAGGAACTTAAAATTTCCTTATTTTAAATTCTGATTTAAATTCATATTTAATTCATCTTATTTCATATACTTTACTTATATGATTCTGATTGGTTATATATAACCATTTCACATTTTATAATCTTATCCGATTATAATTACTACCAACACATCCTATATATGATAATATATCACATATCCATACTGTGTCGGTCCATCGTATTCAAGTGTTTATTTACTCCTACCGATACAGTGGATCAAACTGATCGACCAGAACTCATAAACAACTCAGCCAATGAATCTCCACAATATAAAACCATTTTTATATCAAATACAAATACGTTCACTCGTATATATACACTCAAACTCAGTCTAGGATATTACTAATCCCATCTCTACTGAATCACGCCACAGAGCCAAGGTAATAACTAAACCAATGCTCTGATACCAACTGTAGTAACCCGAAAATCCGGGGGAAATTTGAGCTGACCAAATAACACAAGTCCAACCCCAAATTGCACTAGAAAGTCAAGAAACTCATAGGAAGAAGACAGAGGGTGAGAATAGAAAAGATAGAAACTTAGAATAGAAGAAGAAGAAGAACACAACATCAGAGTAACACGAACCTCACAGCGGAACGAATAACATATAATAGATAACATAACTTTGAAATATAACAGTTACGTATACAATAGCACTTATCAGAGTACAACACTTACAACACAGCGGAAATAACTATAGCTATATGATCTTGAAGCCTCCTGCTCCACGCTCTTCCAATATATCTGTAAATCCCGACTACTTGACTGCCCGTACAAATTTAGGCACCCAAGAGTTTAGGGAAAACAACAAAGTAAACTCCGGGTCAGTCATGGGACTGGTATGAGTAAAACAATTTAAACATGTATATGAACAAGTAAACGATATCTCATAAGACCACGCCACAGAACGGAACGGGTTTTTCCCTTATGAGAATCCAAAATATCTTTATATCAAAAACCTTTTGATATTATAATAATGTCTATGTACAAATAGATATCAACTAGCAGAAACGCTTTCATCTCACGTTCTACATATATAGTATACAATCAAAATCGCAAGCACGTATTGGATAATGGATTTCCAACTATGACAAGGTATGGAACCACCTTACGATCAGTGTACTCTAGGAACAATACACAGGAGTTCAACAAGAACATCTTGTAACTCAGCCACACATGACCGACCACTCATTTCGCTTGAGTGTATCGAATGTACATCACCAACGGTTGGGATCAGCAACCGTTCCCGTATATATATGGGACAACATTGATAGATTTAAGAAACAAATGAATATTCTCTAGATAGGTGATTATACACCCTACTTCGGTGCGACCGACTTAGCCATGCTGCCTGCCCGATTTCTGTCATTTACCGGTTGATGAGGCTAGAAGCTACGCTTTATCATCACATCAGATTCACTTCGAATGCCACATTGTTAGGTCCATCGAAAATCACTAATTGACGTCTACAACCATACATTACGTGTCAGTTAAAAGAAGTTTCCTTCTCCGCTTCCACTCTTGGTATAGTTGAAGAAATCAATGTACGTGACCGTCTGGAAATACTATGTCAGACATCCATCTTCATTCACTTAGAAATGTCACATCGTCATACCCGCCAAATCACAAATTAACTTATCCAAAAATAACACGGGTATACAGCTAAGAGAAACGAATTCCTCCGCCACCAAGCGTGAATACGTTTGAACAGATCAACTTATGCGATCCATTGGATATACTCTGTCAGACCTTCGTCGATACAAGTTGTCCTGGGACTGGACAAACCGAAGGCACTATTCAGTATATCCATCTTAGTCACTGTTATCTAAGACTTATACAACAGCCCTTGCATTTTACTCCGTCTTCAATTAACTTTGGCATATATGATTCGCAACGCTTATGCCAATACAGAGTGGTTCTTTGGATAATAATCCAACCGGTCTCTCCATATTAACAACGTTAAAATGGCCAAAACTTCGATAGTCTGTGATTTAACTATCGAAGAAAACAAGTGTGCAAACAACGATATTATTTCCAGATGGAAATTTTATCAAACAAACATCATTTAACATTAATCTCTTTAGTTCATTTTACATCTCCTGTTTCCCTATATTCTAAATTCTTATTTCCTTTTATCAGAAAACATTTCTGATTCTCGTTTGGAAAACATTTCCAAAACTCCTTTACGATCAAACCTTACCATTTCTTAGTTAAGAAGGAAGTCACTCAAGTTGGGGTATAATTACCTCTCAGACCTTAACTGAACAACGTTATAACGTCGAAATGGTCAAAGTTTATCTTTTAATCTTTAACAACTTCTTTACGCCTTTCTCGGATCCAATTTTACTAATCCACTTCTATATTTAAAACATTGGTTATAACGATAACGTTATAATCCCTCCTTTCGAATTATCTAACTTTAATTATAACTTCTATTCTTATTAGTGAATAATTAACCGAACACTTATTTATTTATAAATAAATAAATCTCTATTTAAACACTAGAAAGTATAAGTACTTTCCCGAATTCGATATAATCGAATTTTGCCGATTAACTCTCTTCGAGAAATCTCTTTTTGATTAACTCTTCTTTGAATAACCTATATTCGATTAACTCCTTCTCGAATAAATGATATTCGATAATCTCTCTTCGAATAACTAATATTCGATAACTCTTCCTTTTCAAATATCTCATATTTGAAAATCTCACTTCGATTAAACTATAATCGATAACTCCCTTCGATGAAACTAACATCGATAACTCCTTTCGATGAAACTAACATCGATAACTCCTTTCGATGAAACTAACATCGATAACTCCTTTCGATGAAACTAACATCGATAACTCCTTTCGATGAAACTAACATCGATAACTCCTTTCGATGAAACTAACATCGATAACTTAACTTGACTCGACTAACTCGACTTACTTGGCTCGACCAATTCGATTCGATTAACTAGGCTCGACTAACTTGACTAACTTAACTCGACTTGATTAACTCCTATCAAATAACTAATATTCGATTTAGCTCCATTCGCTTGACTCTAGATCGCAGCGATCACAATGGTTACGCCTGACTCCCTCAGGAAACATCCGACCGCCGTAGGCTATTTACAGCCCTGCGAATTACGCTAGCAGTCGTACGAGATGGCAACTTACCCTGAATACTATGTTTGACTAACTCTGTCTCAAATAACTATATTTGATTAACTCTAGTTCTTTTTAACTCTAACCAATTAACTCTAACTAATTAACTCCAACTGGTTAACTCTAACTGATTTACTCTAACTAATTAACTCCAACTGGTTAACTCTAACTGGTTAACTCTAACTGATTAACTCTATTTGACTAACTCGACTTGACTAACCCCTTTCGAATAACATATTCGATTAACTAACTTTCGAATACCATATTCGATTAACTAACTTTTTATAACGTTTATCCCTTTAAAAAGATCCCCTTTTTAACAATGTTTATTAATTTATAAAGATTCACTTTTTAGTAACGGTTCTTCACTTTATAAATGTTCTTTTAATAACGTTTTCCTTTTTATAACGGTTTCCTTTTTATAACTTCTTATTCCGTTATAAACCAATTTCCTTTTTATTAACTCTATTTATTTTCTAAATATTCCCTTTTCAATTCTATTTGTAAATGGTTTACAAATATTTCTTTTTCTATTTTATTCTTAAAAATATTCTAACTCCTTAAATTCTTGGAAAAATTCGCCATAACCTCCTTTGTATCGGGAGTATCGGGAAAATCCCCAAACCCGCCACATAGGCCTTTCCATTCAAAAAGAAATGTTTTGAATTTATTTTCCTTTTCTAAATATCTCCTATTTATAAATATTCCAGTTTATAAATATTCTGTTTTCAATATCACTTTGAAAATCTCCTTATCAACATCCCGTATGTTATGGTATTCACTCATATCAAATCACGATGATAAATATCGTCCAAACACATATAATCGACACAGATTATATATCACATCATACATTACAATATATGAACAGAACCGTATTATAAATATTGAGGAGTCCAGTTGGACCCCTCCAACCTGTTTCCTGCATCTACAGATGTTACACAATATAATCAACATCACTTTCAGTTCAATACGAAATATTCTGTTAACAGAATCAACATATATAGATTTAACGGTTTATATATGTATATTTATATATATATATAATTTCCACTAACTGACTAGCAGTTCAATCAATCAACCAACACACAGCAATCAACAGATAATTATCAGTTCTAAATATACGTTATAAAAATAGAACTGTTCAGAGTTGGTGAGTTTTACTCACATTGGACTATCAGCGTTAGTTAACGATAATTGTCGTTCTATTTGATTCTGACAATTTATTTCGCCATAAATTGTAACGAGCTCGGATTCGCTCCCAGTCAATTCCATGACGTAGCCACCGTCCATACGATCCCAATGCAACTTACGGTTCGTCAAATCTGATATCGTATGAACACGTTATCGCTTAAACAAGTTAATACTTTTATATTTAAAATAAAACTAAACAAAATTTGAATTTCCTTTTAATAAAAATTGGGCCTTCACCTTCAAAAATTTGGCCTACCCAATTCCTATCTCTAAAAACCCAGGCCCGCTTGCCTTTCTTCCACAATCAGATGCAAAAATCCCGACTCCAACTCCTGCTCACCATTTCCACGTTGTTTGATCCATCCTCCTCCTTCGTTTCCTCGATTATTCCCAAAAACGAAATCACCAATCTCCTTCTCTATCAACCCTCTTCAAAACCAACCCATCCCCGTAACACTCGCACCCTCAGACGCGATTCCGACCACGAGCTCACGGAGCTGCTACAGGAACCTCGACAGTAAATTTTTGAACCGAGTACCCCAAATTACCACAACCTCATGCCATTTCACCTCTTGAGACCCAATCCGACATTCAATTCAAACATCATCACCTAAAAATCGAGTTTTCCCCAACCCTAGAACGAAAAGAACATCGCTGGAAAAACCCGTCGAGCAACCAGCATTGATCGCACCACTCCAATGAGTATCAGAATGAAGCTTAGATGGAAACAAGCTCAGATATATAACTTTAATGATTTATAGGATTTTCTTGTATTTCTTTTTGATTTTTTTTACTTGCTCAACATTTTTGCTGTAAGCAAACAGAGGACGGCGGAAAGAATTTGACCAAGGCAAATGAGAATTTTGGTTTTAAGGGATTTGTGGGGGTATATATAGTGTTAACAAATATCTAGATATTTTCCTAGATATTTTATTTTATCATATAATATTCATTTTAACCTTCTCAAAATTCATGTGGTCATATATGGTACCCAAAAATCACGAAACTGGTCATGTAGCTACCACTCAACATTACGGTTCCAACGAAACTGGTTTCGTCGAATTTCGACTTCATATGCTCACACGGTGTATTTTTAACCGTCGAAATACTGACTGTTTCTCACTCTAAAAACCTGTACGACCACACAGTGACTCTAAAAATCACCAAACTGGAAATCTAACAACTATTTGACATTGCGGATCCAACAAAACTAGTTTCGTCGAATTCCGACTTCATTTGCAAAACTGGCTATTTTTAAAGCGCTGAATAGACCATTTAAATATATAAATATATTTAAATATAATTAAATATAATATTAATAAATTAATATTATCGTATATTTTCACCGAGGAATATCATACAGCTCCAGAAAAATTATATATTCGCTATTCCGAGTCCAGATTTGAATCGATATTCACTTTACATTGAAAAATCCTTTTATAACGTATATAAAGCGTTACGAATTATAAAGGAATTCCATAGCGACTTTTCTAAAATTTGATTTGGACGTAAATCAAAATCTACACAACGAAATCCAGATTTTTCTCTTCCATTAGAAAAATATACTCCACCAGCTCCACACGTTTCTTGTTTCATAGAAATCCGGCTTAAAATGAATCCTGTACATTCAGTTGAAGTTCAAATCGCCAAATAGCGAACTGTCGCGCCATTTCAAGCTCTATTTTAATTATATTATAATTATACGTTCAAACTGTCGTCGATTGAATATATTCGTCAATATAATCCTACTCTAAGTTGAATTATATCTTTGGGATGACCCCATTCACAGAATATTTGTATTTCCAATATTTTTGATTATTTCGACATTATAATATATTTTATTATATTATAATTATTAATTAAATATTCAATATTATTTAATTCACGTTCTCGATATCGGTAAATCGATATTTAATAATTAAATAAATAAATTGTTCAACAGCTAAAATGCGGGTTACTACAGATTCCCTGAATATTAACCCCGAAGGCCGAAACCAACATCAGATCAATATCCAGGAGACCACTCATCTTATCTATTTTCCAGTTAGTTTCTAATTTTATATATGATAAAGATGTAAATTTATTGTTAAAATATTTCGTTCAACACATGACTAATCTCAACGGATGAGTACAGTCAACACATGAACCTTTACTTTACAATGAAAAAGATATAAATTTTATTGTTTAAAATATTTCGTTCAACACATGATTAATCTCAACGAATGAGTACAGTCAACTCATGAACCTTTACTTTATAATGATATAGATATAAATTTTATTGTTTAAAATATTTCGTTCAACACATGACTAATCTCAACGGATGAGTACAGTCAACACATGAACCTTTATTTTATAATATTCTTTATTTTTCAAATTGGAATGAGGCCCAATCAATCACCATATAAAGTTAATTATATGGATTCCATACAACACATGTATATAATAGCAATGATAAATAATCAACCATCATCCAAAGTGCACTACACTATATAAGCATCAAATATAGATATCTAACGCTTATAACAGCCTGTCAATCAATCGATCGACATACAACTAATTATTGGGATCAGTGTACGCTGTATTTTATCCCAATACCCGTGTGGGGTTTCAAACAATCAAACACAGATTTTATTTGTGCAGTTGGGCGATGTGTAAAATTTATCGACCCAATCAATATCAGTCAAATCAGTGTATATAAACAAATCGGCTGATTTGTTTATAAATATTTATTTATTCACTTTCACGTTAAAAATTATATTTTTAACGATAAAATATTTTATTTTAACACATGAATTTTTATTCAGCTCATTTACAAAATAAAAATGATATTTTTATTTTTCTAACTTATTTTAGAAAATTTCGGCGGCATAACGGCACGATACTAGAAACGGGACAAGGCCTAGCCTTATCCCCGGTCTAGTGAAGGCCCACGCCATTCACACATCAATCAAATCAATTTCATTTCACCAAACAGTTCAATTCAAACCAAATAATCTAACCAACTACACAACCAAACAATTAAACAAACAAGCCATCCATGGTCTGTGGATGACGGGTGTCGGGTGCTACTAAGCACCGTCTGCATCCTAGTATATATATATAACTAGAAAAAGGATTTTAGAGTGAGAAGTTCTCACCGAAAGCTATCCCAACTTCACGACACTTCTATTGTAGAAAATCTTCATCGCTCTCGCATTTTTGTCATCTTCGTTGCCCGTAGTCTCTACATATGTAAAAATCGAGTTTTTACTTCACTATTCACTATATAAAAATCCTATTTTTACTTTGCTATTCAATATATAAAAATCGAATTTTTACTTCGCTATTCAATATATAAAAATCGAATTTTTATAACCACGCTATATGGATAAAAATCCTATTTTCACACCGCTCCTATATAGATAAAAATTATATTTTTACATCGCTACTATCTATATAAAGATCTCGCCTTTTCAAATATAAAGATCTTATTTTTACTTTATAAAACCAATGTTACTTTTAATTTTAAAACAAAGTATGTTTATATTTTCAAAACAAAGTCTTTTTATATTTTTAAAATCACTTCTATTTTATCACAATGTTATATATCTTAAAATTGCATTTTATACATTTTTAAAAATGAATTTTATATAGGCTAATTTATATTTTCAAAAACTGCTCTTATATATTAAATATATATTTTTAAAACTGATTTTATAAACTATAGGCTATTTAAAATAAAATAAAGAAAAGGTTAGAACCTCTCTCTGGCGTTTTGGCTTGGACCGTGACCAGGACCGCACTCGGAAACTAGGGCTTCTTCCTGTTGTCGCTTGGAGCTGCTTGAACCAGATCGGAGGGCGTCAGGGGAGGGGGCTTCACGTCGCAGGCCATCAAACGAAGGGGGGCTGCTTCAAATCGGCGGAGGGAGGGGGGGTCTTCGATCGGTGGCGCATAGGGTTGGGGTTGGGGGGTGCTACGGTCGAGGCAGAGGGGGAAGAAGGTGAAGCAGCGGCGGCTGCAGCACAGGAGGGTGGGGGCGGATCTGCGCCAGAGGCGGCGCGTCGATCGACTGGGGGAGGGGGGTGTATGGCGGCGCCGCTGGGAGGGGGGGCTCGCGGTTTCGATCCTTTTCTTCCGTTTTTTTTCTTTAATCTGAACTGAATGAACGAGGGAGAGGGGGGGCCAACGGGTTTAAAGGGGAGAGAAAGGTTTTTGTTTTATTTTATTTTTTTATTTAATTATTTAATTTTCCACCAAAAAGCAACTTTTATTTTCGACCTCAAAACGAGGCCCACCGCATGTCTTCCATAGCGTTTTACCCCTATTCCGAACATAATGGGATATGTATCGCAGGCTGATTCGATCGTTTCGATCAGTTTCCGCTAAAATCAACATATAACTCTATATATTGAATTTAAACGCGCATTTCAATTTACCGGGGTCACATACTAACTCGAAAAATTCCCGAAAAATATTTTCTAGCTTCGTATTGACGATACGGTCCTAACAAAACTAGTTTCGTCAAATTCTGAGACCGTTGGAAAAATGGCCATTTTCCAGTCGATTAAAATCAACTGAAACTGGTCAAACGCGTTTTTCTTTGCCACGCTCACATATTGATTCGAAAAATTATGAAATTTGAAACCTAGCAATAATTTGACGTCACGGACCCAACAAAAGTAGTTTCGTCAAAATCCGGGGTCGTTTGCAAAATTCCCATTTTTAAGGGCCTGAATTCCATAGCGACTATTCAGAATTTTCAATTGGACATATCTTTTGATTCCTGCTATGAAATTTCGATTTTTCAGATTCGTTGGAAAGATATTCACGAATAGATTCTATTATTTTTGGTTTCACTAAAATCCGGTTTATTTTGCACCCAGTACATTCATTTGAAGTTTGAAATCGAATTATCGAACTACCACGCCATTTTCAATTCTTTTTATAATTATATATAATTATTTATATTCTAACGACGACGCGTATAAATAATACGTTCGAATTATATTCAAAATAAATTTATCATCGATATTATTTAAAATAATCTTTTTTAAATATTCTAAATTCACCAAAATTGCCAAAATAAAAAATTTAAACTGGCCTAGATTTTCGGGTTATTACATAAATCAAGGTGAGTGAATTTCTCACTCACAATTAACTGAATTATTTCCATAATTGTTAAATTAAATTATGAAATAAATTTGATTGTCTGGTTGTGATTGGTTATTGATATTTGCTTAAATTGACATAGAAGTAAATTGTAGTGTTAATTTAGAATTGACATTAAATTATTTATTCGAAATTTAATTGCTAGTCTGAAACCTGACATTTGCTAACTAGTGAAATGACATAATATTGACTATTTGATGAAATTTTTGTGATGTGTGTCTTGTATTGATTACTGCAAGGATATCGTTAATGTAAATTGTCCTCGTTATTCAGTTTATGATGTGTATGTTTGTTTGTTCTAATTTATTCAAATTTGGAGAAATAACAATTATGATTTAAAAGTTAGTTAAATATGTATATCTATAGTTTTGAAATAAATTATTTCATATTATTTATTCTTAAAAAGAAAATTATTTCAGTAAAATATTTAATATATGTATATATACTGATTCAAATTATTTTATTTTACTCAAATTATTTTAAAATACATTTTCATAAAAAGGTTTTATTTTAATAATCTATTTTTTTCTTTCTTTCATTAAGTTAGTTGAATATTTGTAATTTCTCATAAATTGGATTTAAATCTTTGATTCAAGTTAAAAAATAAAACCGATGTTTAAATAATCTTGATATTGATATGAAAATTTGGAGGCATGACTATTGTTTTAAAAATTCGCTTATTGCTTGGAAAGACCAGGATCGAATATATATTCGAAACCCATTCCAAGTAATAATACAACATGTTAAAGAAACTAAAGACTTAGAAATTGATAAATGAAGACCGGGATTCGTTGAATTTATTTGGATTGACTGCTGATGTCTCGATTGGGCTGATCACTCAATACGAGGTTATAAGTGGCAAGATGAAGACCGGGAATCGTTGAATTTATTTCGACGAACCTCACACGTCGGATTGATGTTAAACTGGCAGCTAGATTTTGTGTGTGTGTGTATATATTGAAACTCGAAAGCTTCGGCGGTATATCTACTTCGAAGCCTGGGGAAAATAAAGGGTATGTTCGGTGTCTGTATCTGGATGTTAACCGGTAATTTACCTGGTGTTTGGTGTCCGAGTCTAGATGAAAACAATGAACCGTGAGGTTGCACCTTGTTCCCGATTGATCTTTCGTGTCAGGAACCATCATATTGGAACCCAAAAACCAATACGAGCCTTTTTTTTGTTTTGTTTGTAAACTATGTATGTGGGCATAGCCCCTATGCTTGCTAAAATTAATATATTTATTTGTGAAATGGTTTTCAACACTATGCACTAATAATAGTATTAAAAGAGGATTTTCACGTATGAAAGCATGTTTGGTTATCATAAGACAAAACTCGCCCATTTGATGTGCACTTGCATTGTATGATGTGGGACGAGCTTATGATAACTTCATTTTTCCAAAATCATTCGCGAATTTTCCATAATACATTTTTAGATTACTGCACCCATACCACTCATGTTATTTCGTATTTTAATTTGACTAATATGTGAATGATTTAGTTCTGATCCAAGTGTTGGTTGTGTTTTCTTTTTATGCAATACGCTCGGGTCACCTTGAGTTTCAGTTATCGAAGACACCGTTTTGAAGATGAAGATCGAGCTTGCCAGAAGTATTATTATTTATTTTAGCTGCAAATATTGGTATGATTATTATAGTTAACTCTGATTATTGTTGTAAAATAAAATCAAACATATGTTTTAACAACTTCATGAATTGTTATTTATTTACTATATGTTTTCCTTCCGCTGTGAGATCTGTGATTGTTTTTCTTCTTTCTTCTTTTTCTTTTTTTATCCCAATAACTATCTGTATTTTTGATTTGTTTAAGTCGATATTGAGGATCATTGTCGATTTGAATGGTCAAAAATCGAGGATGTTACATTGATTCAAGTGTAGTTCATTACCATTAGTTCTTGTTACTTCAATTCCAAAAAAGTAAGATAATTCTCCCAAGTCTTTA
This sequence comes from Allium sativum, assembly GCA_030737875.1. Taxonomy (NCBI): domain Eukaryota; kingdom Viridiplantae; phylum Streptophyta; class Magnoliopsida; order Asparagales; family Amaryllidaceae; genus Allium; species Allium sativum. Next base: position 197,113,197 of record CM060925.1, on the reverse strand, counting down.
ATGGAGAACTCACAGTTTAAACAGTCTGTAATATATTTGGCCACACTCTCACTGTTACTTGAAATTAAAAATCATCAACATAAATTAATATGTAAGAGACGGTGTTAGATGTGAATTATGTAAACAACGAGTTGTCAAATTTTGTGGAGCCGTAGCCAAGTTTGAGCAGAGTTGATTTGAGTTTGTCAAACCACACTCTTAGTGCTTGCTTTTGCCTATAGATTGCTATATTTAGTTTGCAGACAAACTATTCTTTTCCTTTCTGCTTGAATCCTTGAGGCCGCTCCATGTATACCTCTTCATGTAAAGAACCATTTGAAAAAGCTTTATTTACATCTAGTTGTTTGATGGTCCAGTTCTTGTGGAAGGCAATTGTTAGAATAATTCTAATAGAGGTTGGTTTTACAACAGGTGATAATGCTTCATTGAAATCAATCCCATGCTGTTATGAATATGCTTTTGCTACTAATCTTCTCTTATACTTAAACACTGTACCATCAACATTCTTTTTAATTCTATATGTCCACTTGCACCCATTGACATTTTGTCTTTTAGAAGTGGTACAAGATACCGAGTTAAGTATTTGATTAGAGCATCTAGCTCTTCTTTTAGCAGTCATCCATTTATCATAAAGCAATGCTTATGATAAGTGGATGGCTCCGCATGTTTCAACCCAGCACGGTAAATTTTTGGTTTGAAAATACCACTTTTTGCTCTAGTCATCATGTGATGAGTGTTTTGCACTTGAGTATTGTTATCTCTAATCTCCACGTCTTGAGTATCTGGTACATTGGTATCTTAACTAATGTTGTTTGATTATGGTGAAGACATGGTATCATTAAATTCATGTGCCATATCACATGCTTGACATGGTCCATTGTTGGACACTGTGTGTTGAGGTGTGGTGTTGTTGATGCTTGTGCTTGTGTGTGTTATAATTTCACTTGAATATGGCATGTACACAACACCAACAATATCGGAGGGAACATGTAAAATAGACTGTCTAGCATTGTAAATTTTCTTAGTTTTTTTGTATTCACGATTATTGAAAGGAAAATTTCTTTCATTAAATGTAACATATCTAGATATGTACATTTTCCCTTTATTGTCAAGACACTTATAACCCTTCTGATTGCTAGTATATCCAAGGAAAGTACATGGCAGCGATCTATAATATAGTTTATGTTTATTAAATGATCTTAAGTGAGGGAAGCACAAACACCCACATATATTAAATTATTATAATATGACTTAACCTTGGTTGAAACCTTTGTAGGGCATTTGAATTGTAGTACCTTAGTGGGTATAGATTGTTTATCAAATACACTGTTGCGGCAAAAGCATCAAGCCAAATTTTAGTGGCATTGATGCTTGTGCAAGAAGCGTTAGCTCAGTTTCTACTATGTGTCCATGCTTCCTTTCTAAAAGGTCATTTTTTTATGATATAAAGGTCCATATTAATCTATGAGTAATGCCTCTTTTTCTTAAGAAATTTTTAAGGGGTGAAAATTCTTTTCCCCCATCAGGTTGAAGTATTTTTACATGTTGACCTAACTGCCTGTTTACATTGGTTATGAACTATATAACAACATTGATAGTTTCAGATTTTGACTTTAAAAAGTATATCCATACATATCTATAGTATGCATCAATGAAAAAGAGATAGTATTTGTACTTATAATCAGCGCCAATTGGTGATGGCCCCCCACAGATCAGTAGCAATAAGTTCTGATGGGGATTTATAAATAGTTTTAGAATTACTACAGGGTAATTTATGACTTTTCCCCATTTGACAATAAGAATATATATGATTTAGGAATATTAGTCATGATATTATTATCATCTAAAACTTGTCTTACAATTTTCATGCTTTGATGTCCAAGCTTACAATGCTACATGTCAAAAGTCATATAGTCTTCACTGTTGTCTAATTCACACACACCACAACAATTTTCTTTAAATCTTGAGCTTCTTGAGTTCCAAAATCAAATATGTATAATCCTTTACTTTCTTTACCCTACAATAAAATTTCTTTTGTTGGGATGTCTCTGATCAGACAGTGGTACGAGTAAAATTCAAAAAAAAAACATTATTATCTCTTGCACATTGTGATACACTTATCAGGGTTTTTTCTAATATGTGGTGCTCTAAAAGATTGTTTAAATAAAGTTGCTTAGCACTTATTATTTTAGCATGACCAGTGTGCGTAATAAGAACGGAATTGCCATTACCTATAAGTAACGACTCTTCACCTTTGTACTCTTTATTTCCAAGATTAAGGTTGTTCATATTGCTTGTAACATGATGAGGCCCCGGAGTATGGATATCATGCCTCATTTTGTATGTCATCCAACTTGGCTATATCAGAATTACTTTCTTGAGTGCTCTTGTTGTCATTTTGAATACTGATCAGATTTGCACTTGGTTGACGTTCCTGCTAGTACTGTTTCATTGATTCACTTTGAAGTTGTTGTCGAATCTGAAATAGCACATGTTAGCAGCATGCCCAATATTGACACATATTTGGCATTTGGGTCTATTATTGGGGTTCCACCTCCTCAACCTTCGTATTCCTGACTGTCCTCCTCTCTGGTAAGTATTGTTATTCTATTTCTTGAGTTTATGTTCCTGTCTTGATTCTTGGATTTGGTATTGGCAGTATAGTTCATAAAATATTCCAAATTTACTTCTTGTTTCTACAACAATCTACCTTCATAAGCCAAGAGAGTAGAGTAAACACTTTGAATTGATCAAGGAGTAGGTTTTATTGATGTTATGAAGGCAACTACTACTTCATATTCATCATCAAGCCCACTAACAATATATAATACTTGTTCACTTTCATCGGTTTTCTTTCTAGCATAGGCTAACTGGTCACATAGATTCTTGACCTTCATGAGGTATTCATTCATACTATGATTTCCTTTCTTGATGTTCTGAAGTTGTTTCTTATAATGCAAAAATCTGGCAGCAGATTGAGATGTAAAAGCTCCCTCCAATGTTGTCCAGACTACATGGGATGATTTACATCTAATTAGTTGAGGCATTAATGTTGGTCTTGCAGATGACAACAGCGACGCACCCACTAGAATGTCTTGCCTCTGATAAGATAATTATTTTTGATTTGTAACAAGCTTATCTTCTTATCTCTGGCGAACTTTGAAGGAACCATTTTTGCTCCGTATATATAATCTTCATGGTCGTACCGTTTAATTGTAGTTTCTATCTGCAGTTTCCATATAAGATAATTTGACTCATCTAACTGTATAGATATAAGCTTACTTTATGGCCTTTTTATTGCTTTGATGATATCTTGTGTGCTCTCAGTAGTTGACTGATTTGTTCTTGTTGCTGAGATAGATGGTGAGATAGCTGGATCTCCTCCAACCATTATGAAATGTTGAATAGATCGAAAGAAAATTTGGGAGAGATGAAGGTTGAGAGAGAATCGATCACAAATGTTGTAGGCAATCGAATTTGGTAAGAATAACTTCAACCAGTACTTAGATGGTCGCGACATACTTTTCTGATGGTGAGCGAGAAATCAAGTGGGAGAAAATTAGTATATACTCCTTCTTAGTACAGCTGGCAGCCAAATGATTATCAATCTTGGATTCCAAGACTGCGCAGTCACTGTGATAATGGTGAACAACTCTCAGGTTATTAATCTCCAATTCAGATGAATAGTATTTGCTGTTAAGCAATGGTGATGTCTTCGATATTATATAATGGAAATGGCAGCAGAATGTAAACTTGTTATTATCATTATTGAGTTGTAAAAGAACATTAGTAGTATGTTACACCGCCGATATATATATAAAGTTGTAAGTTGGGCTTAGGGGCACATCCCTGTAGACAATAACCCAACAACAGTGAGAAAAAAATAAAAACATATGCATCGTGTGTTTCCCTTTACATTATTTATTAGAGCCGGTCCTAAGACTTATGATGTCTAGTGCGATATACTCACTACTAGATAAACAATGTATTCCAATGACCTGTTTTCAACGGTCGCCAACGTCTATAAAAGAGCCGTTGGGAGCCATTGAAAACCGATGAAATTATGGCCGTTGGAAACCGTTGGAAATTTTCGGATATATTTCTAGATCCAGCTAGTTGAAGCTCATTATCTTCCTCCACCAATGTTTTTCCTCTAAACACCATTTTTACACTTCCAACTTCGCCGCCGCCACCCAAACCACCTCTGACGTCATCTAGGAGCATCTTCAGGCCGTCTCCGCCCTCCTAACTCTCCAAATCGGGTAATTTCTCTAAACCTAATTTTTTTGGTTTTTATTGATTTAAGGCTTAATTCAAACTATGATTGATTCCTACTTGTTAGTATATGTATACTACATAATGTTACCCCAAATTGATATTATTATCACCATAATCATCAAATTATTAACAATTTCAAAATTTTCTAATTTTGTATATTGCATTTGTTTACGTAGCTTTGGTTAGTATTGAATGTTATGTCTGTGATAGAGTTTGAAAATAGTATAATTTACATAAACACGAAGTATATATTATGTTGAGTGATTGTAATTTTGGATAATTTGTGCAAACATGAGTTTTTGTGCTTATGCAAAATGATTTGTGTATAATTGATTTTGATAGGAATCGTCATAGTTAAAATTCAATAAATTGCAAAATATATAATTTAGTACATATGTAATAAAACGGTAAAATATAAATAAATTTTATATTTAAATTTAATATAAATAAATATTTAACCCTTATATATAATTTGGCCCCGTCCGATAAGTGTTGTATATGATCGTTATATGGATATTCATTTTTCTACAAAACAGACATCTGTGTTCATCTAATACATCACTTGTCGGATTTGTCCCTGTATTGGACAAGTTACAAACATTATAAAGTAATTATATTTTGTAAATCATATCACTTTAAACGGTTTACAAAATTTCGATGGCATTTCCTTTATGTTCCTTGTGTACACGCATGTGTGTATGATACAAGGAACACATGGAAGACACTACCAAAATTTTGTAAAATCGTTTAGAATGATATGATTTACTGAATGTAATTACTATTGTGTTTGCAGTAGGATGTAGGATGACCGACCATCAAAGAAGACACATAAGCGTCAATGAACCAAAAATTGTTTATCTAAAATAAAGTTTGTAAAAAAATATAAAACTTAGTACATGTTTTGTAAATCAGTAAATAAAATTTAAACAAAATATAAAAATTAACGATTAATTTTATTACTTAATCATAGATTTTAAAGTAGGAAAAATGGTCAATTATTTTATTGATCGAAGATGGATGTATCAAAGAAGGGAAACTAGTGGTGCAACAAGTGAACATTTTCAAAATGGGGTTCAAGTGTTCATCGAATTTGCTTTAAGTAATTTTGGAAATGATACAGAAACTCATTGTCCATGTAGTAGGTGAAAATTGTTGAACTATTTAATACTGAATATGGTTAAGATTAATTTGTGCCAATACGGTTTCCTACCCAATTATTTGTTGCAGGATTGTCATGGAGAAATTGTAGCCCTTATTAATCAAAAACAGTCGATGGAGGTCAATAGTGATGAAATTAGTACAAATCTCATAGAAAATATGGTCGAAGACGATGCACGATCAATGTTCCCTACCGTTGAAATTGGTAACGGCGATGTTAGCATCGAAGAGGAACCAAATTTGAAGCTAAAAAAAATATGATTTATTGGATCACGCTAAAAAAACCTTTGGAATGGATGTAAAAGTGACACTCAATTATCGGTAATTACAGAATACATCGCAATGAAATCAAAATAAAATCTTACAGAAATTGGATTTATGGTTGTTATTTACGCTACTAAACGCCATATGCCTTCCGATAATTTAATGTGCGAAAGTTGTTATGAAGTGAAAAAACTTATGTTATCTTTCGGTTTGCCGTATCAAGACATAGATACATGTTTAAAGGGTTGCATGTTGTATTTGAAAGAAGACATCAATCTTAGAAATTGTAAAATATGTAATCAAGAAAGATACAAACCAAGGAAAAAGAAGATGAAAAGAAGTTACATACAAGCGTATGCATTATTTACCCATCACTCGTAGACTTCAACGGTTGTATGCATCATATGTAACAGCGCATCATATGAGATGGAACAGTGTGAGGACACCTCAAGAATGTATGTTGACACACCCATCCGATGGAGAAGCATGGAAATATTTTGACAAGAAATATCCCGATTTCGTAGCAGATAGTCACAACGTTAGACTAAGTTTATGTACAGATGGCTTCTCACTGTTTTCTCAGTTTGGTTCTAAATATTCATCTTGGCCTATAATAATCACACCTTACAATCTACCACTGTGAGTGTGTATGAAAACTCCATATATGTTTCTCATAATTCATATATTTTTCTCATTATTATCGTCCCCGACCCTGATGATCCAACACACGGCATTGATGTTTACTTACAATCGTTAATCGTTGAATTGAAAAAATTATGGTATGAAGGAATTGAAACTCGACGTACCAAAAAAGAAATTTTTTGTATGTTCACTTCTTCATTATGGACTATTAGCGATTTTCATGCATATGCAATGCTTTCGGGTTAGAGTACGGTCGGTCGTTTTGCTTGTCCTTATTGCATGGAAGAAACATGAGCATTTTCGTTACCGCATGGAAAGAAAATTACATGATTTGATTGCCATCGATGCTTTCTTCGTATTAATCATATTTTAGAAGAGACAAATAGAACTTCACAACTAATAGACATGAGACTTTATGACCACCGACGATTTGGTCAAGCAAGGATATATGTGAACTGTAAAAGATTATCCAAAGATACATGAAACTGTAAAACAAACTAAAATTCAAGGTAAATGGACTGTTCATAATTGGTGCAAACAGAGTATATTCTGGGAATTGCCTATTGGAAAAATGTCTTAATCTGTTATAACATTGACCTGATGCATAACGACAAAAACATATTTGATAATGTGTTTAATACAGTTTTGAATGTGAAGGGTAAGACTAAGGACGATCTGAAATCTAGATGTGATATAGAGAAAATATGCAATCGTTCTGAGCTTCATATGAAGCCCAATGACAGTAAAAAACCTAAAGCATGCTATGAACTAAACAACAACCAAGTTAACGTATAGTTAAAATAGGTGGAAGGATTAGGATTTCCCGATGGAACTTCCTCTAATCTTCGTAGATGTGTCGATTACAAAAACGGAAGGATGAGTGGAATGAAAAGCCATGATTGTCATGTAATGATGGAAAATTTGTTGCCCGTCGCTTTCAAAGAATTGTTACTCGGAAAAGTTTGGAAGGTAATAACAGAACATAGTTTATTTTACAAGGAGCTTCGTTCAACTATGTTAAAAGTTGACCATCTACTTAAACTTGAAGAAGAAATCTCTATACTGCTATGCAAACTAGAGAAAATATTTCCTCGGGGTTTCTTTAATGTAATGGAGCATTTACATGTTCATCTTCCATATGAAGCACATCTTCGAGGTCTTGTGCAATATGGATGCATGTATCAATTCGAAAGGTATGTTACTATACTAAGTATTCAAATGTTAGTTTAATTATAAACAGAAGTTAATATTGAACCGAACTATTTTTTATTATGTACTTAAATCATTTTAAAAAAATGAGATAAAAATCTCGAGTTAAAGGTACTATTTGCAAATCATATATCGAAGAAGAAGCTTCTTTCTATTTCTCTCATTATTTTAATGATCATGTGAACTTATTATTTGAAAGTGTTCCACGTAATGATGAGGAAGTTGAACAAGATTCTTCTTCTGAAGCAACATTATCTATTTCTAAACAAGCCCTACAAGCTTATTATGCCTCTTATCCATCTATAAAAAGGGATAAAGCAGATTGGTCTGCGGTTTTTAAAACAAAGGCAAGATTTACGTTCGATGGAAAGAATATTCCTAACGAACAAGCCTATCAATGGAGGAAGATGTTGAAATAGCAATTGCAGACGATCAAACTAATTTTGCACCTTTAAATGATGAGACAAATGTATTAGTCGAAGCATTTGAGATTGCTGAGGAAAACAACATCGAACACGAAACCGTGTCTGAATCAGAAAACAGCGAGGACTAAGTAATATCTGGTAATTTTCACAATTATTCACATTACATTTACCTATATTTAATATTGCATTTATCCAAGTTATACAACTTTAACGACAACAAGTGTATAATTACACAAACAACACATACACAACATAACACATGTGTAGCATGTATTACTTTTTTTAGCAGTTCACCATATCATAATTACTATGAATTGTATATGTATCTATGTGGCAGGTATATTATGTCTGCCTCTAGCTCACAACGACGTAGCTCTTTCCACCAGGCCAGTGAGAGTAGTGGCGAGCCACTAGCTCGTGCAGTTGTGTACTTAAAGTCTAAGGCTGACCATACGTAAGTATCAAAATTAGCAACATAAAAATTTAATTTTTTTGTACATGATATATCTATAATTGTCTAGAGTTCTAATTTATATTTAATGCAGGGAGTTTGAGTTGGTGCCATCTTAGACGGTTCTGAACATTTCTAAATATGTGTATATGGATAGAATAAGCGATTTCTGGCCTAAGTGGAGTAGAATCCCCGACACCATGAGAGAGGCCATCTGGCATGATTTTCTGGTAAGTTTATACCTCTTTATAAAATGATTAAATACAAAATAAACAATTAGTAATATTTTCTCATTGTACAGAGCACATTAGATTTGCAGGAGCCTGACATCAACCTGGTTCAGCGACACTGGAACTCAAAGTTCACTAAGAATTACATGGATAAAATGAATGAGATTAAAAAATTGGGGGAAGAAACCAAGGTGGATGAGCGGTGCAGTATTTAATAAGATGGTTGAGTGGCGGGACACGAATGAGTTCAACGTAAATCTATAACGAACCTTATTTTTTTTCGATTATTAAATAATTAGTCAATGCACATTTGCAAGAGGAATCAGTTAGGAACCCCACAAACAGGAGCAGGATTCCAGTAACTCATTGTGAAGGATCGAAGTCTTTCCAGGATCACCGCGAGGACTTGGTAAATTTATCAGTCATTACAGTTGTATATTGATCAGTTCAGTAATTAACAATGTGGAATTGAAATATCCAAATTTTCAATTGGAAGAAAGAACTTGTGGACATCATGTGTCTTACATGTACGTATTTTCTCATACCCACACATCTAGGCAAATAGACGAGGCTGGAAACATCATATATCACAATTGGATATGTATGCGTATTTTAAATTCTAGCTTACCTCGATAAGTTTATTAATTACTAGCCATGTAAAATAAAAACAACACTCTATTATTTTTCAACTGAAATTGTTTTTTGCATTATAGGCAAGGTTTCAGAAGGGATGAGCTCATGCACTTGAGGAGTCTGGCCGTGATGAGTTGACACCGAAGGAGGTAGACAACAAATTTGATGTTGTTATGGATCCGTCGCAGCGGAGCAGATGTTATGGCTTTGGTAGCCTAATGGTAATTAATCCTTTTACATACATACAACAAATTAGCATTTAAATATATAGTGTAACAAAAATTTATATGCTAACATAACCTTTTTGTTATTCATTCTTGAAACGACCTAAACTTCCCCGTAAAGGAAAGTACAGATTGCTTTGAGAACAACACAAATCAGAACAAAAACAGAAGTACATTCTCATTGCTATTACAACAATTACATCAGAGTACAAGAATATATCAGAGTATGAATAAATAATATACAATAGAAATACGATATCAGAGAGTAAATTACATTTAAATAGCAGTGGAAAAATAATACAAAACACAACCGAAAGGAATACATGGATACAGAGCTATCCGAATATCGCTTCAGCTATAAACCAAAATCCTGTGAATATAATATCTGCTAAACCAAAACTACTAGCGGTCCGTACGGAAAATATGGGCACCCAGAGTTTAGGTTAAAACAATAAACTCCAGGTCAGTCATGGGACTGGTGTGAGAACTAAGACAGTTATTAGCTTGATTTTAAAGTTGGGTAAATCACGAGACCACGCCGTATAACATGGAACGGGTTTACTCCACATGACCCCTGGTTTAAAAGGAAACAACGTAATGCTTTTTGGAAAAATGAAGCTATTATAAGACTCAGGTCCCATCACACAATGCAACGCAAGACAGAGGATAGAGTTTTCCCTTATAATAGCCAAAAATGCTTGATATGCCAAATTTCTCTTTTATTATTACTATAAGTGCATAGTGTAGAAATCAATTTTGAAAGTAAATGTATCAATCATAGACGGCATGGGTACCATATATTATGTCGCCTTACTAGTTCTACAATCAAAACCGTACGGTGTCGTATTGGAAGTTGGATTTCCATCATGAACCAAGGCAAGAGATAGTCCTTATCGAATTCGAGACACTCTAGCCCGTGCCTTAGGATCAGATCTCGAGTGACCCTAGGAGCGCCAGGGCCGGTCATCAGTCGATGATTAGTTATACCATAAACTATATGTTAACTTGCCCTATGGGCATAAAATAATCTGGTCAGTAATGTCGACCAGACCACTATCAATATATAAATACGAGGCACCTCTCTATCCATCAAGTAATAATAAGCAAGATCCACATGAGTAAAATGCCAGGGCTTGTAAACGCTGACACCCCTCCTAGCTAGAAACTAACATATGTCTATTTCCCTAGGGTCATTCTCCCGTTTCTGGTTCATACCAGGGTGTGAGGCTCGCGAAGTAACGTCGTACACAAAGCTATGCCTAAAACGGGCTTTGCTTTGATCATTTACCACAAGGCTCTGCTTTTTAACAATAAGCCTTGATCATTTGCATCTTAGCATGCCACATTGTCAATCTATACCATTGATTTCTGCCAATATATAACCTCTAAGCTCGTACGTCTCAGAGAAGGGTGTTAAGCAAGAGAATAAATTCTCCGCCACCAAACAGATATATATATATTTAGCAGAGATCAACGAATATAGCATAAAGGAATACAACGTCAGACATACCATCCATTTACAAGTACGTTCTGGGTCTGAACGAAACCGGAGCCACCTTATTCCTCGACCCATATGTCCAATACAGGAGAGAGGTCCTCGCATATCCGTCGATCTCCAAGTACGTTTGGACGATCACCACTTATTACCTTTTCTTGGGTGTACGGCCCAATCAAGACATCAATAATCGCCCAAACAATGTGAAGAACTCCGGTCTTCAACCACCGTCTTCATCTTCGACTCTTAATCATCGTAGAAATTATTCAGAATGGGTTAAACCCGGTCTTTCCGAATAATTCACGTATTTTATAAACAAATTCTATAAAACACATCATACGCCTCATTCCAATTCAGAATATTCATTCAATAAAATATTCATTCAATAAAATATTCATATTATTAGGAAAAGGTTCCCATAAATTTTATCAAAGATAAATCCTCTTAAATTTATTCTTTAATCTTCCTGAAATTAACAAGATACATTAAAACATCAATTTGGTTTTAATCTCCAAAAATCATTACTTAATGACTATTCAAATTTGAGAAATTAATCTTATCGTTAACTGGGTTAAAGAACCAATGTCATTAAAAACACAGTTCACGACAAACCCAAAATCACCTTTCATTAAAACGGAATCTACACGGAAATCATAACAGTATATAATCGATATGAATTCCCGTATCAGAAAAATAATATAAATGGAATAGCGGCAAGGCCTTTTAAATTCCATAAATAGTAGCGGCCTTCATCCACAGAAGCTCATCTCGGTTATTAACCAATCGATTTCCATTCAATTCTAAATTAACATATTAAATTGGAAAACTTTACATTGAAAATTTTACCTTTAAATCTTAATAAAAGATTTATAGATTCCAAATTATGTTTCCACTGCTAATTGGGTTAAAGAACAGATGTCGTTAAAAACACCGTTCACAATAAACCCAATCCACATTTCTTTTTATTCCACTTACTAAATATAATTGGAAGCTCTAATAACCTTAATTAAAAGATTTATAATTTCAAAATTTTATTCTATTTAATTCCATTTAAATATTAATTGGAAAACTTCATTAAATCCTATTTAAAAGATTTATTCTTTTCTAATCGGGGTTTAAGAACAATGTTATTAAAGACACCATTCACGACAACTCAAAATCCAATTTATTCTCTTTAATTCCAATTAAATATTAATTAATTGGATTTTTTATTCTAGTTTATAACTAGTTCATTTTTGATAAAAATATATTTTTATCTTTATAAAATTGTAATTTTCATCCAAATTCTTTCCAAATCATTTATTATGATTTTACATAATTTTTCCATAATTTTAATAATTTTATTATCGCCTGTACAGTCGGTTTATAATACCGGCCACCAAACTACATCCATAGCGACCTTTTCTGAAATTGATTTAGACATATTTCCAAATCTAACAGTTAGATTTCAAATCTCTTATATTCATTGGAAAGCTCTTTTCGATACGAACCCAAAGGTTCGGGTTTTAGGAGAATCCGACGGTCGGATCTCCCGTTACATCAATTTGAAGTTAATGGTCGAAATTTGCGAATGGTCGCTGCGCAGAGCGTTCTATTCAGGCCATTATATATAATATATATATATATATTTCGTTGATTTCATTTAAAACGTATTTTATAAATCGTTTATAAATTCGTTTTAAAACAATTTTAGCTTCATTTTCAATTTTACATCTAAATTGAATATTCTATATTTTTATCATATTAAAATGATAATATTTCAAACTATTATATTTTGAAATCACTTCTTTTTTATATTCATTATATAATGAATGAAATCGATCGATAAACCCATTCGGGTTAAAATGGCGTTTGCTGCTTAACTCAGCTTCATATTTTTGTGTCCATCCAAAATCGGACATCAAAATCATAATTTTATTCTTTACTGCATATTATTTTAAAATATTCGTTATTTTAAAATATTCGTAATTTTTAAAGATTCTTTATTTAAAATATTCTTATTTGAAAATATTCTTTATTTGAAAATGTTCTTTACATTAAAATGATCTTTTACATTGAAATGTCTTTTTACATATAAATGTTCATTTACATATAAATGGTCTTTTTCATATAAATGGTCTTTTATATATAAATGTTTCTTTTACATAAAAATGTATTCTTTACATTAAAATGTATTTTATATATAAATGTTTCTTTTACATATAAATGTATTCTTTATATTAAAATGTATTCTTTACATTAAAACATACTCTTTACATTAAAACATATTCTTTACATTAAAATTTATTTTTTACATTAAAATGTATTTTTTACATTAAAAATGTTCGATTACATTAAAATAATTCTGAATCGGAATGTGACTCAATCAATTACTATATAATTTCAGTTATATGGATTTCATACACATCATGTATTTAACCATAATAATAAACGATCATCAAACAGTCCATTCACATCCAAAGTGAAGTTTATAACTATGTGAGCATTAAAATAAATAAATAACACTCATCACAGACTGTCAATCCATCGATTGACAATTAATTAAATATTAGGACTAATGTATGTCAAATACCATACCAATACCCGTGTGGGATTTTCAAACAACAGTTTATTTATTTATGCAGTTGGACGATGTGTAAAATTTTATCATCCCAATCCATATAATGTTAACATTATTTCATGCAAAATGATGATTCTATAATGATGATAATTCTGTAATGTTTACTTTTCATACAAAATGATAATTCTGTAATGTTTGCTTTTCATACAAAATGATAATTCTGTAATGTTTGCTTTTCATACAAAATGATAATTCTACAATGTTTACTTTTCATACAAAATGATAATTCTACAATGTTTACTTTTCATACAAAATGATAATTCTATAATGTTTACTTTTCATACAACGAAAATGGTCTTCTTATAATGATAACTTTTTTATACAATGAAATTGGTCTTTTTATAATGATAAATTTTAGACAATGAAAATGGCCTTTTTATTTTGCTAATATCTTATACAACAAAAATGATAACTTTATTATGTTAACATTTTATATAACAAAAATGACAACTTTATTTTGTTAACATATTATATAACAAAAAAAAATTTAATATGCTAATATTTTGTATAACAAAAATGATAATTTTAATAATTTTAGTATGCTAACATTTTATATAACAAAAATGATAATTTTAGTATCCTAACATTTTATATAACAAAAATGATAATTTTAGTACGCTAGCATTTTTCAAAAATGATAATTTTAATATGCTAGCATTTTATATATCAAAAATGATAATTTTAATATGCTAACATTTTATATAACAAAAATGATAATTTAAATATGCTGACATATTATATAATAAAATGAATACAATACAGTCAATATACGCAATTCAATCCAAACAAACAATCAATCATGGTTTGTACATAAAAATAGTGTCAGGTGCTACTAAGCACCGTCTGCAACCTTGTATATATTTAACTGTAAAATAAATTGAGTAAGAAAGAGTTCTCACCTTGATCGGTTTCAGAAATTGTTAAATAACAATAAACGGTCGATGATTAATCGAACGTTTTCCTTTGCCAAAAATTGCCATGAGCTCCAAATCTCTCCAAATTAGTTTCATTGTGAAGCTCTTGTCGATACGGTTTTATCGGATCTTGAATCTCCTAATTTCGAGTTCGTATGAAAAAGTTATGCATTTTACAAGTTTGTATATAAAAATTAGTCATCAACTTATATAATAATATAATTAATTATCTACCTACTCACGTTTTACTCTTAATCCTTCTTCCTCTTCACTGTATAACGCACAAAACCTGCTGCTCACCATCTCCATTGCCCCATCTTTCACAGACTCAAACTCCACCATATGCTTCATTATAATTCAAACAAACAATACCGTTAAACTTCTCTCCGATCTCTCTACAACTTCATACCATTTTTGTTCATCACGCATCCTCCCTTTAAATCACGTTGACAACCCATCCTCATGCCCATGGAGTAGGTCACGAATTTTTTTCTCCCCAAACATCAACAAAATTTTGCTGCAAACTCTCCATTCTATCTCAAAATCGACTACATACCTTAAATCAAGCATCAACGCCTAAATCTCCTTCAATCATTAGCCTTATCTTGCATTGAGCATGCTGTATAAAATATGCAGCAAACAAAGTGGGGTCGAACCCCTTAATATCCATATCAAATTGAAGAGAAGCTCTTAGGGATCTCAAATATTCATGTAGTTGAATTTATAGATTGTTATTTTGTTATCTAGGAACTTTAGAAGGAGGATTTTCTCATATTTTTGCTTATCTGATGGTGGCTTGGAGTTTTTGCTTACCATGGAATGAAACTAAGGGTTTGAAAGATGTTAGGATATTATATAGTGGAAGGAAGATTATTTTCATATTGATTATATATTTTATTTTACTCAATTATGTCTTATTTTCATCATTTAAAAATTCGTGTGGTCACTTACGGATCTCGTTTTCAATGAAAATTGGCGTGCAACTACTCTTTGACATTACGGACCCAACGAAACTAGTTTCGTCAAATTCCGAGTCCGTATGCACAAACAGCGAATTTTTAAAGTCAAAATATTGTATGTTTTTCACTTTAAAAATCACACCCGGCCACATACTAATTCTAAAAATCATGAACTTTGGAATTTTACTATTGTTTGACACTACGGATTCAATAAAAAAAAACTCATCGAATTCCGAGGTCGTCTCAATAACGTTTCTTTGTAAAATTGCTTAAATTAGCTTCAAAAATGCGATTTTAGCGTATCTTTTATTCTTGTACGCCCACACGCTAACTCCAAAAATTATGGCCTTTTGGATTTAATCATTATTTGATGATATGAATCCAGAAAAAAAAACGAAATCGGATTCTGAGATCGTCTCATATGCAAAATTTCACTTTTTAAGGGTTATGCGTTGATTTTCAAATTTTTTAAAATAAAGCTTGTAAATCAATTTAATAATTTTACTGAGTTTATTTTAAGTCAAATAATATATAAAAACTAACTTTAAAATTATTCTAAAATTTTATTTAGAAAAAATAACCAATTTCTATTCGCATATTCCTTAAAATGGCTTAAATCAAAATTTTAAATTGGTTCTGAAAATATGGGTTGTTACAATCTCCACCACTTAAAATCTTTTCGTCCTCGAAAAGGAACGGAGCAAAAAGTTGTTTAACTAATCAACTCAACTTTCAGTTCTAATAAATTTTCAATTCAGTTCAATATTAAATTTGGTTTAGCTAAATTTATCATTCTTTCTTATATTGGTTAAATTAATTATCATTCCAATATTTTAATTAGTTAAATTAATAATCAAACATCACAACCAACAATCAATTCGGTGATTAACTTTTCAAATATACATATAACTTTAACATATAGTCAAAAATAATATTTTTAGTGCAAATCACAGCAATAAACCCTATCTAGTTTTGGTTCTCACACCAATCAATGGAAATATATAGATATATCACTTTCGGGGCTCGAACATAAACTCGGATGATGAGTACTAAATCATCAGAATCATCTCCGGGTGACTAGAGTGTGATTCTATATCTATCCAGTATATATGAGACTTCAAATACACGTGGATCAGACGTATATTAAAATTTCTATATGCTCGATTGTCCAAAATAAAATAAAAATAGTCATATACGTATAATGAGGTTTCAATTTTCAAAACAAAGTTTGTTTTCATTTTTATTTTAAAAATAACACTCTTCAGACTCATTCAGGGATACTACTGATCCCATCTCTAACGAGTCATTCTTATTGGATATTAATAATCCAATCTCTGATGAATTCTTTCATTCTGTTCTAATGTGTCTTGTTCTCGAGCTCTGTAAACCAAAGCTCTGATACCAATTGAAACAAACCAAACTCCCCCCTAAAGGAAAGTACGGATTGCTTTGAGAACAACGCAAATCAGAACACAAACAGAATAACATTTTCATTTCTATTACAACAATTACATCAGAGTACAAGAATATATCAGAGTATGAATAAATAATATACATTGGAAATACAATATTAGAGAGTAAATTACATTTAAACAGCAGCAAAAAAATAATACAAAACACAACTGAAAGAAATACACGAATACAGAGCCTTCCGAATATTGCTTCAGTTGTAAGCCAGAACCCTGTGAATATAATATCTGCAAAACCAAAACTACTAGCTGCCCGTGTGGAAAATATAGGCACCCAGAGTTTAGGTTAAAACAATAAACTCCAAGTCAGTCATGGGACTGGTGTGAGAACTAAAACAGTTATTAGCTTGATTTTAAAGTTGGGTAAATCATGGGACCACGCCGTATAACATGGAACGGGTTTACTCCACATGACCCCCAGTTTAAAAGGAAACAACGTAATGCTTTTAGGAAAAATGAAGCTATTATAAGACTCAGGTCTCATCACACAATGCAACGCAAGCCGGAGGATAGAGTTTTCCCTTATAATAGCCAAAAATGCTTGATACGCCAAATTTCTCTTTTATTATTACTATAAATGCATAGTGTATAGATCAATTTTGAAAGTATAGACGGCATGGGTACCACATATCATATTGCCATACTAGTTCTACAATCAAAACCATACGGTGTCGTAATGGAAGTTAGATTTCCATCATGAACCAAGGCAAGAGATAGTCCTTACCGAATTCGAGACACTCTAGCCTGTGCCTTAGGATCAGAGCTCAAGTGACCCTAGGAGCGCCAGAGCCGGTCATCCGTCGATGATTAGTTATACCATAAACTATATGTTAGCCAACCCTATGGGGCATAAAATAATCTTGTCAGTAATGTCAACCAGACCACTATCAATATATAAATTCGAGGCGCCTTTTTATCCATCAAGTAATAATAAGCAATATCCACATGAGTGAAATGTCAGGGCTTGTAAATGCTGAAACCCCTCCTAGCTAGAAACTAACATATGTCTATTTCCCTGGGGTCCTTCTCCCGTTTCTGGTTCATACCGGGGTGTGAGGCTCGCGAAGTAACGCAATACACAAAGCTATGCCTAAAATGGGCTGTGCTTTGATCATCTACCACAAGGCTCTGCTTTTCAACAATAAGCCTTGATCATTTGCATCTTAGCATGCCACACTGTCAATCCATACCATTCGTTTCTGCCAATATATAACCTCTAAGCTCGTACGTCTCAAAGAAGGGTGTTAAGCAAGAGAATAAATTCTCCGCCACCAAACAGATATATATATTTTGCAGAGATCAACGAATACAACATAAAGGAATACAACGTCATACATACCATGCATTTACAAGTCCGTTCTGGGTTTGAACGAAACCGGAGGCACCTTATTCCTCGTCCCATATGACCAATACAAGAGAGAGGTCCTCGCATATCCGTCGATCTCCAAGTACGTTTGGACGATCACCACTTATTACCTTGTCTTGGGTGTACGGCCCAATCAAGACATCAGTAATCACCCAAACGATGTGAAGAACTCCGGTCTTCAACCACCGTCTTCATCTTCGACTCTTAATCGTCGTAGAAATTGTTCAGAATGGGTTAAACCCGGTCTTTCCAAATAATTCACGTATTTTATAAAAAAATCTATAAAACACATCATATGCCTCATTCCAATTCAAAATATTCATTCAATAAAATATTCATATTATTAGGGAAAGGTTCCCAAAAATTTTATCAAAGATAAATCCTCTTAAATTTATTCTTTAATCTTCCTGAAATTAACAAGATTCATTAAAACATCAATTTGGTTTTAATCTCCAAAAATCATTACTTAATGACTATTCAAGTTTAAGAAATTAATCTTATCTTTAACTGGGTTAAAGAACCAATGTCATTAAAAACACAATTCACGACAATCCCAAAATCATCTTCCATTAAAACGTAATCTACACAGAAATCATAACAGTATATAATCGATATAAATTCCTGTATCAGACCAATAATATAAATGGAATAGCGGCAAGGCCTTTTAAATTCCATAAATAGTAGCGGCCTTCATCCACAGAAGCTCATCTTGATTATTAACCAATCGATTTCCATTCAAATCCAATTTAACATATTAAATTGGAAAACTTTACTTTGGAAATTTTACCTTTAAATCTTAATAAAAGATTTATAAATTATAAATTATGTTTTCACTGTTAATTGGGTTAAAGAACAGATGTCGTTAAAAACACCGTTCATAATAAACCCAATTCACATTTCATTTTATTCCACTTACTAAATATAATTGGAAGCTCTAATAACTTTAATCAAAGGATTTATAAATTTCAAAATTTTTGTTCTATTTAATTTCAATTAAATATTAATTGGAAAACTTCATTAAATCTTATTTAAAAGATTTATTCTTTTCTAATCGGGGTTTAAGAACAATGTTATTAAAGACACCCTTCACGACAACCCAAAATCCAATTTATTCTCTTTAATTCCAATTAAATATTAATTAATTAATTTTTTTTATTCTTGTTTATAACTAGTTCAATTTTGATAAAATTGTATTTTTATCTTTATAAAATTGGAATTTTCATCCAAATTCTTTCCAAATCATTTATTATGATTTTACATAATTTTTCCATATTTTTAATAATTTTATTATCACCCGTACAGTCGGTTTCTAATATCGGCCACCGAACCGCATCCATAGCGACCTTTGCTGAAATCGATTTAGACATATTTCCAAATCTAATCGTAAGATTTCAAATCTCTTATATTAGTTGGAAAGCTCTTTTCGATACGAACCCAATGGTTCTGGTTTTAGGAGAATCCAACGGTCGGATCTCCCGTTACATCAATTTGAAATTAATGGTCGAAATTTGCGAACGGTCGCTGCGCGGCGCGTTTTATTCAGGCCATTATATATATATAATATATATATATATATTATATTTCGTCGATTTCATTTAAAACGTATTTTATAAATCGTTTATAAATTTGTTTCAAAACGATTTTAACTTCATTTTAAATTTTACATCAAAATTGAATATTATATATTTTTATCATATTAAAATGATAATATTTCAAACTATTATATTTTGAAATCAATTCTTTTCGATATTCATTATATAATGAATGAAATTGATCGATAAACCCATTTAGGTTAAAATGGCGTTTGCTGCTTAACTCAGCTTCATATTTTTATATTTTTGTGTCCATCCAAAATCAGACATCAAAATCATAATTTTATTCTTTACTGCATATTATTTTAAAATATTTGTTATTTTAAAATATTCTTAATTTTTAAAGATTCTTTATTTAATATATTCTTATTTGAAAATATTCTTTATTTGAAAATGTTCTTTACATTAAATTGATCTTTTACATTGAAATGTCCTTTTACATATAAATGTTCTTTTACATATAAATGGTCTTTTTCATATAAATGGTCTTTTATATATAAATGTGTCTTATACATAAAAATGTATTCTTTACATTAAAATGTATTCTTTACATTAAAACGTATTTTATATATAAATTTTTCTTTTACATATAAATGTATTCTTTACATTAAAACGTATTCTTTACATTAGAACATACTCTTTACATTAAAACATATTCTTTGCATTAAAATGTATTCTGTACATTAAAAATGTTCGATTACATTAAAATAATTCTGAATCGGAATGTGACTCAATCAATTACCATATATTTTCAGTTATATGGATTTCATACATCGCATGTATTTAACCATAATGATAAACAATCATCAAACAGTCCATTCACATCTAAAGTGAAGTTTATAACTATGTAAACATTAAAATAAATAAATAATGCTCATCACAGACTGTCAATCCATCGATTGACAATTAATTAAATATTGGGACTAGTGTATTTCAAATATCATCCCAATACCCATGTGGGTTTTCAAACAACAATTATTTATTTATTTGTGCAATTGGGTGATCTGTAAAATTTTATCGTCCCAATCCATATAATGTTAACATTATTTCATACAAAATGATGATTCTATAATGTTTACTTTTCATACAAAATGATATTTCTATAATGTTTACTTTTCATACAAAATGATAATTCTGTCATGTTTACTTTTCATACAAAATGATAATTCTATAATGTTTACCTTTCATACAAAATGATAATTCTATATTGTTTACTTTTCATACAGATGATAATTCTACAATGTTTACTTTTCATACAAAATGATAATTCTACATTGTTTGCTTTTCATACAAAAATGATAATTTTAGTATGCTAACATTTTAAATAACAAAAATGATAATTTTAATATGCTAACATTTTACATAACAAAAATGATAATTTTAATATGCTAACATTTTACATAACAAAAATGGTAATTTTAATATGCTAATATTTTATATAACAAAAATGATAATTTTAATATGCTAACATTTTATATAATAAAATGAATACAATACAGTCAATATACGCAATTCAATCCAAACAAACAATCAATCATGGTTTGTACATAAAAATAGTGTCAGGTGCTACTAAGCACCGTCTGCAACCTAGTATATATTTAACTGTAAAATAAATTGAGTGAGAAAGAGTTCTCACCTTGATCGATTTCAGAAATTGTTAAATAACAATGAACGGTCGATGATTCATCGGACGTTTTCCTTTGCCAAAAATTGCTATGAGCTCCAAATCTCTCCAAATTAGTTTCATTTTGAAGCTCTCGTAGATACGGTTCCATCGGATGTTGAATCTCCTAATTTCGAGTTCGTATGAAAAAGTTATGCATTTTACAAGTTTGTATATAAAAATTAGTCATCAACTTATATAATAATATAATTAATTATCTACCTAATCACGTTTTACCCTTAATCCTTCTTCTTCTTCACTGTATAATGCACGAAACGAAACCTGCTGCTCACCGTCTCCATTGCCTCATCTTTCACAGACTCAAACTCCACCATACGCTTCATTATAATTCAAACAAACAACACCGTTAAACTTCTCTCCGATCTCTCTGCAACTTCATACCATTCTTTTTCATCACGCATCCTCCCTTAAAAACTCGTTGATAGCCCATTCTCATTCCCATGGAGTAGGTCACAAATTTTTCTCTCCCCAAACTTCATCAAAATTTTGCTACAAACTCTCCATTCTATCACAAACTCGACTACATACCTTAAATCAAGCATCAACGCCCAAATTCCTTCAATCGTTTACCCTATCTTGCATTGAGCGCGCTGTATAAAATATGCAGCGAACAAAGTGGGGGTCGAACCCCTTAATATCCATATCAAATTGAAGAGAAGCTCTTATGAATCTCAAATATTCATGTAGTTGAATTTATAGATTTTTATTTTGTTTTCTAGGAACTTTAAAAGGAGGATTTTCTCATATTTTTGCTTGTCTGATGGCGGCTTGGAGTTTTTGTTTACTATGGAATGAAACTAAAGGTTTGAAAGATGTTAGGATATTATATAGTGGAAGGTAAATTATTTTCATATTGATTATATATTTTATTTTACTCAATTATGTCTTATTTTCATCATTTAAAAATTCGTGTGGTCAATTACGGATCTCGTTTTCAATGAAAATTGACATGCAGCTGCTATTTGACATTACGGACCCAAAGAAACTAGTTTCGCAGATTTCCGAGTCCGTATGCACAAACAGCGAATTTTTAAAGTCAAAATATTGTTTGTTTTTCAATTTAAAAATCACCCCCGGCCACATAATAATTCTAAAAATCATGAACTTTGGAATCTTACTATTAGTCGACGCTACGGATTCAATAAAAAAATTCGTTGAATTCCGAGGTCGTCTCAATAATGTTTTTTTGTAAAATTGCTAAAATTAGCTTCAAAAATGTGATTTTAGCGTATCTTTTATTCTTTTACGCCCACACGCTAACTCCAAAAATTATGGCCTTTTTGATTTAACCATTATTTGACGATATGAATCCAGAAAAAAACGGAATTGAGTTCTGAGATCGTCTCATATGCAAAATTTCACTTTTTAAGGGCTATGCGTTGATTTTCAAAATGTAATTTTCAAAATTTTAAAAATAAAGCTTATAAATCAATTTAATAATTTTACTAGTTTATTTTAAGTCAAATAAAATTTAAAAACTAATTTTAAAATTATTCTAAAATTTTATTTAGCAAAAATAACCAATTTCTATTCGCATATTCCTTAAAATGGCTTCAATCAAAATTTTAAATTGGTTCTGAAAATACGGGTTGTTATAATCTCCGCCACTTAAAATCTTTTCGTCCTCGAAAAGGAACGGAGCTAAAAGTTGTTTAACTAATCAACTCAACTTCCAATTCTAATAAATTTTCAATTCAGTTCAATATTAAATTCAATTGAGCTAAATTTATCATTATTTCTTATATTGGTTAAATTAATTATCATTCCAATATTTTAATTAGTTAAATTAATAATCAAACAACACAACCAACAATCAATTAGGTGATTAACTTTTCAAATATATATAACTATTACATATAGTCAAAAATCATATTTTTAATGCAAATCACAGCAATAAACCCTATCTAGTTTTGGTTCCCACACCAATCAATGGAAATATATAGATATACCACTTTCGAGACTTGAACATAAACTCTGATGATGAGTACTAATTCATCAGAATCAACTCCGGGCGACTAGAGTGTGATTCTATATCTATCCAGTATATATGAGACTTCAAATACACGTGGATCGGACGTATATTAAAATCTATATATACTCGATTGTCCAAAATAAAATAAAAATAGTCAAATACTATAATGAGGTTTAAATTTTCAAAACAAGGTTTGTCTCCATTTTTATTTTAAAAATAACACTCTTCAGACTCATTCTAGGATACTATTGATCCCATCTCCAACGAGTCATTCTTATTTCATATTACTAATCCAATCTATGATGAATTCTTTCGTTCTGTTCTAATGTTTCTTGTTCTTTAGCTCTGTAAACCAAAGCTCTGATACCAACTGAAACGACCCAAACTTCCCTGTAAAGGAAAGTACAAATTGCTTTGAGAACAACACAAATCAGAACACAAACAGAAGAACATTTTCATTGCTATTATAACAATTACGTCAGAGTACAAGAATATATCAGAGTATGAATAAATAATATATATTGGAAATACAATAACAGAGAGTAAATTACATTTATATAGCAACGAAAATATAATACAAAACACAACTTGTAACACCCCACCTCCGCTAGGGTCACTCACAAAGGGAATGCACTAGGTTTGGTGAAGCATTATCAAGGTAAACATGCACAGAAATATCACAAGACAGAACATATAAAATAGCGGAAGTAAAATCGAACTTTCATAAACATTAATAATTAAGGTCTAAAGCCTTTTACATCAGAGTACATCAAAACCTGTCTTGCAATAGTAAAGAAGCATAAAGACTTTTTCATAAATTATTCCCCAAATAAAACAGTAAAGTAGCCATAGCCAAGAAAAGTCCAAGCCATCCATGATGACCTTCAAGCAGAAGAAGTCCGAACTAAACAGCATTGTTTCCTCCCTGTAACCTGGAGGGGGGGGGGGAAACGGAAGAAAAGAAGCGAAACAAAACGGGTCAGTCAAAAAGACTGAGTAAGTCCTATCTACTTCCAGTATAAAAACAGGTAAAGGTAACATGACATGCATAAACTAAAAGTAAACATAAGGATAACTACAAGATAGATAAACTAAACCAGGGTAGCCGGTTGAACTACTGTGGCAAGGTAAACTAAGGTATCATGATAAACTACGGTGTTATGATAAGTCAAGGTATCACATCGTCAGATTTCTATCGAGTACATTATCCCAAGGTATCTGCCCCATCTAACATCCCACGGTATCTATTATGTATATTCTTCCTAGTTCTAACATGTATATTTGCTCTGCACCTCTCGTACTAGTATCCCAACCCGCGTCACGTGTTAACCATGAATGTCCCTTGCCCAATGTCATGTAATGGTCCATGTCAACCTAATATATAGCATATGTAGGTTTTCCCACTCATATGTTTCTTTCCATGTATACGATCAGTCCTTTGCCGTAGGCCGTACGGGCTTTCTCATGTAAACGTTTTATCCTTGAAGTCGTTTGGACTGTCACCCTTGTTCTAGCTAGGCTCTTCCATATGAATCATCGTTTGAACTACTAGGACTTACGCCACCTAGCACCACTAGGAATTACGCTTACCTATTGCATGCTTTCGTATTTCGGTTTGGGTTAAACCACCTAGGCCACTAGGGATTACGCTAACCGTCAACCGCGCCCTTTTTCCCACGCATTCATCGTGAATCGTTTTTCTATAACTGTATGCACATGTATCACATCGTGCCATCCGAGTCCTGTCACAGGGCAAAACAAGAAATACAGGACTCGGTCGGGAGCTTTAGATTTATCTGCCGATGCAGATACTAAGGTCTGCTTTTCTACACGTGGCTATGGTCCCACGAGACCCCTCCCTCAACTAGTGAAAGGCAACACAAGAGACAATCTTGAATGAGAACTACACTCCGGCCAGCCCACATCCTACGGCCTACCTCACCCATAATTAGATAGCAATTATGGTCTGTTGGGTGTTCCCTGCCTTTCCGTACGTACACGCTTGACTTAAGATGGTAGATGATCGACGAACTTGCTATCTCGGGCACCTTATGTATTCGTCGACTCACTGCTATCCACCCCAGTCTTTAGGTCGCTCGCATAGCAACCAAGGCATATTCTTGGTTCTTCTACCGCAAACCTCAACCACTCGTGAGCCTAGTATAATGACCTGGCAGCTCACAGAGGGATCCCAAGAATATCCTCACGTTCCCCGAAGCCGCTGCTTCGTTACCCAGTTCGCTGGAGCCTTTATCTAAATCAGATAGCCTGCTCCTACACGTATACTTAAACGATGACCTACCGTATCGGGTTACTCATCTATCTAAGAGGTGGTCCAAATTTCCCTGGGCTAAGAATTATTACTTAGTTTCTTTTAACTAAGGTTTACCACTTAGCCTTATTTCCATAATCCTTGTTAACTATGGTTATTTACCTAATCCTCCGAATTAGGGTTTATCTAATGGGTTAAGTGTCACTTAAGTTCACAACTTAACCCGTCTACAAACCACGTCAAAATTGGCTAAGTATCCAAGTCCAAAACTTAACCATACAAACCATGTGTCAAGTTGGTTAAGTATATCAAGCAATTCATGGCTTAACCTTATCTAATTATCATTTTAGATTGGTTCAGTATATGTATTAACTTGACCTTATCTAATTACTGAGTCATATCGGTCAAGCGCATTCAAACGATTCATGACTTAGCCTTATCATGTTTTCACGTTAGATTGGTTAAGTATAGGTTAACTTAACCTCATCAAATTAACGAGTTAGATTGGTTAAGAATAGGTCACTTAACCTCATCAAATCATCGTGTTAAATTAGTTAAGTGTTTAACTTAACCCCATTAAATTACCAAGTTGGATTAATTAAGTCTAGGCTAACTTAACCCCATCCGATTACCATGTTTAGATTAGTTAAGCCTAATATTAACCCCATCTAGTTACCGTGGTTAGGTTAGTTAAGTCTTAATTACTTAACCTCATCTAATTACCCAGTCGGATTAGTTAAGTGTAAATTACTTAACCCCATCCCCTAATCATCTTGCATGGTTAAGTGTCATTAAGGAAATCAAGCCCGGTCCCACTTAACCTACCCATTCGTGTCATATCGGTTAAGTGTCATTAGTCAAATTTACTTAACCTTATCATGTGGCATTAATTTAATTAATGCACTCTTAACCTCTCACATTAGACCTTGTTGTGGTTACTAGTTAAGCCGGGCGGGTCCGGGTAGATTTACACCACAACCTAGTCTAACCTCGGGTCTTAAGCGCGACATGACCAACTTCTCACATTGGGTCCTATTGTTTGCAACTACTAGTTAGGCCGGTCGGTTCCGGGTAGTTTTACGTTGCAAACTCAACCCAACCTCGAGTTGGCCACACTTATATTATCTAAGTTCATCATGTTTCCAAAACATGTTACAAGTTTTTCAAGCATTTGGGTAGACCTAACTTAATAGGTAAATTCCCAAAGGGTAGACCTAACTTAATAGGTAAATTCCCAAGCTCATGTTTTTATGCATACTTACATGTCAACTTCCATGTTATCTTTCAAGTCATATTTTCAAGTATAAACACATGTCATATTCAAGTTAAGATTTCGCGACATGTTCATGTTTATCTAACTACCCAAAATCGTGTTTTCCCAACGCAAGCAAAGCGAGTCAACATAGTAGGTATACTATGGCTACATGTAGACCCCAAAACATGCACGATGCCACAAAAGGGATTGGCTCCAAACATGCATGGCGTCATAAGGGGGTTTGGCCTTAAAACATGCATGATAGAGTCATATAGGATTGACCATAAGCATGCATACTATCATATAGGATTTGGCCACAAACTTGCATAATATCATAAGGAGGTTTTGCCACAAACATGCATGAAACATAAGGGGTTTGTGTTCATATGCATGCATAAGCCCCAAGGTCAAGTATTTGCCTATGTTTCACAAGTCAAATGGTTCCCAAAGGTTCATGCAAATCTTCCATAGACAAAGATCCAAACTTGCAAGATAAACTAGGCTAAACATAACATGAGTGACATGATTAAGTTGCTACATCTTAGTCTAAGGTCATAGATCATAGAAAAGGGACAAAGTTAGGTTCACATACATGCATACTTATGCTTTATCTCATTTTATCCCATGTCAACATTAAAAATACCGTTTTGATCCAAAAGTAGCGAGAACTTACATAGGCAAGGCTTAGAAAAGGGGTCATGCATCATCTTGACGAAGGAAGGTGGCTCCTTTGAAGAAGAACCTTCATGAAACTCGCATAGCAATGTTGATTTGGCTTCTATTTGGTGTAGCAAGCTTGCACCTTTTGATTTGAACCCGATTTGAATGCATAGGCTCTAGGGATTGGAGATGGAGGCCATGATCAAAATTGATTTTGGCAGCACTTAGTTGCTAGGTTTGATTTTTAGGGATTTAGGTTAGGTTTAGGGTCTTTTTATAGAGATTAGGGTGTGTTTTAGGCCATAGGATTAGATCTAGGATAGATTAGGACCATCAGATCTCGGAAGCTTCCAGAACCAGCCCAAGAACAAGACCAGGTGAGACAAACAGGTGCGCCAGGCAACTTGCCTCGGCCACCCCCTGTCGACAGGCAAGTCGACAGGGCTGTCGACTTGGTCTGGGCCCAAGTCGATAGGCCTGTCGACAGCCCTGTCGACATGGCCTTAGCCCCCAGATCTGATTCCCAAAACTGTTTCCGAAATTCAAATTCCCAGAAACCTTCTTTGGGCCTTTTACGGGTCATACGGACTCCGATTCTCGAAAACTCGGACTCTATTTCGCGTATTTTTCCGAGACGAACGCAATGGCATAGCCCGTTTCACTTGATTCAGAATTTAAAGTTTAATCCTGTCTTGATTCTTGATTTAACGTGTTGTAAAAATTCGGGTTGTTACATTCTCCCCTTCTTAAAGGATTTCGTCCCCGAAATCTCAAAGTTAGGAAGAACATATCCTACCATCCATCATCCATCTACTCAAACCATCATCCACAAGCAACCATTGTCCTTAGACGACTTCTAATGCTTTACGAATGTATGCAAAACGTGTGTGTACATGTTCCTTAGCTAATGCTAATGGTCAGGCCTGGAAAATCTTTCTAATGCAAAGTATGTTTAGTGCCATGAATCCAACATGCATGCAAATAGCCCTAGTCATGTAAATACTATATGCGTGCACAATCATTCATTCATATGCAACATCCGCATGATAACACATTCAATTTCATCCATAAGAAAGTATAAATACTC
Organism: Allium sativum; assembly: GCA_030737875.1. NCBI lineage: Eukaryota > Viridiplantae > Streptophyta > Magnoliopsida > Asparagales > Amaryllidaceae > Allium > Allium sativum. The sequence goes on along the minus strand of CM060925.1, from coordinate 197,084,338 downwards.
ATGCATATGCAATATGAAATGTAACCGAGTTGAGCTAGTATCTAATGTGTATTCGCGCATCCACGAGCAACCACTTGCAACCATTTGCAACCATATCAACCATAACATGTTTCAAATACATGTTTACATCCATAGGGTCCTACCTAAGATTCCTTGAAACAGGGTCGAGAAGATAAACAAAACAAACTCCTTACGGGGTTTGTAACAGAAATAGGACCGAGGGGATATCCATAAAAGATAGCCTACAAGCAAGCTCAACAGAAAACAGGGATCGAGGATATACTCTTAAAAAGAGATATCATGCGCGCATCTAGTCTTCATCCTTCTGAGTCGCATTTTCTTGAGCTTAGTTCCATCGTGCCTTGACCGTCCTTTAACTTCACGATTTCGCAGCTTCTTATTTCCTGTTTCCATAACATATAGTTGGAACTCATTTCCTCGTCGCCTCCCGTTCTACTTGTACTTATTCTCCTTCTAGAATACTTGGTGCAAACAGGACTGCGTACTCATGATTCCATGCGAGCTTTCCAAAATTTACTTGTGAACCCTGAACCTCGCACCACAAGGTATTCCACGTGAAAAAAATTTCCTTGAAAGTAAACAGGTTACCATGCGCACTTACTAGGGTAATTCCCATAACCCATACATAAGTGAAGTAGACCATCCGTCCTACTAGCAAACACCACTCGATCGGGTTTCTAATTTCCAACAAAGGCATCTAGGGATTCTAAGTAACTAATCATGACAGAACCCAAAAGGTTACGCGATACTTCAAGGGTATTACCAAAGCGAGCCAAGAGTCTAACTACCCTCCTTCTAAAACCGAGAGTGGCACCCCTTACTGGATAACCACTTCATCCTTAGAATCCATCCATAGCTTATAAACATAAGCATTATTTCCAAGCTCAATACTTGACATAGACATTCTCAAATCCAAACAAGTCATGAATAAATGGACCGATCTTCCAATAGGACTTGAGACAAAAACGGGATCCTCTATTATACTAGTACTAAGGTGCAGAGACTCAACTATCGAAGCGGACTTAAAAAGATGCGGTGATCAAAACAAAGTCCCGACGGGATGATAGAGAAGAAAAACTAAACCTTTAACAAGATCGTTACCCTCCTTCCGAGGTACCCTAGAAATGAGAGCATACTATTGCCCTCCCAATGATCTTGTCCTTGTCCCATGATACTTAACTATCCGTCCCGTTTCACCGTGCCAAAGGTACCCTCTCGTCATGGGTTTCATTGTTCATCTTTCTCCCTCCTTTGAGGACTAAACCATACCAACAAGTTGCTCACCCATAAGCCCATATCCTTTATCCTCTTTCTCACTATCCTTTCTTGTATAACTCTGCAATAGTCTCTCGAGAACCACCTCCATCGTAGGGGAAACACTTACGTAGCTAGAAAGATTAGTCGCAGTCAAAACCACTGTGACTACAGATGGAGTAAAGAAAGGAAAAGAGATTAAATCAAGGAAACAAGGGTGATGCTAATGGCCTTTGGGGAATAGCCTTTTTCTTTTAAGAGAAAATTTTCGTGAAAAATGCTTCTTTGTAAACGGTTTTCAAATAGTTTTCAGAAGGTCTTTAAAAACTTTTGCCCAGTCTAGTAACCTTCTGCTCTGATACCAAATGTAACACCCCACCTCCGCTAGGGTCACTCACAAAGGGAATGCACTAGGTTTGGTGAAGCATTATCAAGGTAAACATGCACAGAAATATCACAAGACAGAACATATAAAATAGCGGAAGTAAAATCGAACTTTCATAAACATTAATAATTAAGGTCTAAAGCCTTTTACATCAGAGTACATCAAAACCTGTCTTGCAATAGTAAAGAAGCATAAAGACTTTTTCATAAATTATTCCCCAAATAAAACAGTAAAGTAGCCATAGCCAAGAAAAGTCCAAGCCATCCATGATGACCTTCAAGCAGAAGAAGTCCGAACTAAACAGCATTGTTTCCTCCCTGTAACCTGGAGGGGGGGAAACGGAAGAAAAGAGGCGAAACAAAACGGGTCAGTCAAAAAGACTGAGTAAGTCCTATCTACTTCCAGTATAAAAACAGGTAAAGGTAACATGACATGCATAAACTGAAAGTAAACATAAGGATAACTACAAGATAGATAAACTAAACCAGGGTAGCCGGTTGAACTACTGTGGCAAGGTAAACTAAGGTATCATGATAAACTACGGTGTTATGATAAGTCAAGGTATCACATCGTCAGATTTCTATCGAGTACATTATCCCAAGGTATCTGCCCCGTCTAACATCCCACGGTATCTATTATGTATATTCTTCCTAGTTCTAACATGTATATTTGCTCTGCACCTCTCGTACTAGTATCCCAACCCGCGTCACGTGTTAACCATGAATGTCCCTTGCCCAATGTCATGTAATGGTCCATGTCAACCTAATATATAGCATATGTAGGTTTTCCCACTCATATGTTTCTTTCCATGTATAAGATCAGTCCTTTGCCGTAGGCCGTACGGGCTTTCTCATGTAAACGTTTTATCCTTGAAGTCGTTTGGACTGTCACCCTTGTTCTAGCTAGGCTCTTCCATATGAATCATCGTTTGAACTACTAGGACTTACGCCACCTAGCACCACTAGGAATTATGCTTACCTATTGCACGCTTTCGTATTTCGGTTTGGGTTAAACCACCTAGGCCACTAGGGATTACGCTAACCGTCAACCGCGCCCTTTTTCCCACGCATTCATCGTGAATCGTTTTTCTATAACTGTATGCACATGTATCACATCGTGCCATCCGAGTCCTGTCACAGGGCAAAACAAGAAATACAGGACTCGGTCGGGAGCTTTAGATTTATCTGCCGATGCAGATACTAAGGTCTGCTTTTCTACACGTGGCTATGGTCCCACGAGACCCCTCCCTCAACTAGTGAAAGGCAACACAAGAGACAATATTGCATGAGAACTACACTCCAGCCAGCCCACATCCTACGGCCTACCTCACCCATAATTAGATAGCAATTATGGTCTGTTGGGTGTTCCCTGCCTTTCCGTACGTACACGCTTGACTTAAGATGGTAGATGATCGACGAACTTGCTATCTCGGGCACCTTATGTATTCGTCGACTCACTGCTATCCACCCCAGTCTTTAGGTGGCTCGCATAGCAACCAAGGCATATTCTTGGTTCTTCTACCGCAGACCTCAACCACTCGTGAGCCTAGTATAATGACCTGGCAGCTCACAGAGGGATCCCAAGAATATCCTCACGTTCCCCGAAGCCGCTGCTTCGTTACCCAGTTCGCTGGAGCCTTTATCTAAATCAGATAGCCTGCTCCTACACGTATACTTAAACGATGACCTACCGTATCGGGTTACTCATCTATCTAAGAGGTGGTCCAAATTTCCCTGGGCTAAGAATTATTACTTAGTTTCTTTTAACTAAGGTTTACCACTTAGCCTTATTTCCATAATCCTTGTTAACTATGGTTATTTACCTAATCCTCCGAATTAGGGTTTATCTAATGGGTTAAGTGTCACTTAAGTTCACAACTTAACCCGTCTACAAACCACGTCAAAATTGGCTAAGTATCCAAGTCCAAAACTTAACCCTACAAACCATGTGTCAAGTTGGTTAAGTATATCAAGCAATTCATGGCTTAACCTTATCTAATTATCATTTTAGATTGGTTCAGTATATGTATTAACTTGACCTTATCTAATTACTGAGTCATATCGGTCAAGCGCATTCAAACGATTCGTGACTTAGCCTTATCATGTTTTCACGTTAGATTGGTTAAGTATAGGTTAACTTAACCTCATCAAATTAACGAGTTAGATTGGTTAAGTATAGGTCACTTAACCTCATCAAATCATCGTGTTAAATTAGTTAAGTGTTTAACTTAACCCCATTAAATTACCAAGTTGGATTAATTAAGTCTAGGCTAACTTAACCCCATCCGATTACCATGTTTAGATTAGTTAAGCCTAATCTTAACCCCATCTAGTTACCGTGGTTAGGTTAGTTAAGTCTTAATTACTTAACCTCATCTAATTACCCAGTCGGATTAGTTAAGTGTAAATTACTTAACCCCATCCCCTAATCATCTTGCATGGTTAAGTGTCATTAAGGAAATCAAGCCCGGTCCCACTTAACCTACCCATTCGTGTCATATCGGTTAAGTGTCATTAGTCAAATTTACTTAACCTTATCATGTGGCATTAATTTAATTAATGCACTCTTAACCTCTCACATTAGACCTTGTTGTGGTTACTAGTTAAGCCGGGCGGGTCCGGGTAGATTTACACCACAACCTAGTCTAACCTCGGGTCTTAAGCGCGACATGACCAACTTCTCACATTGGGTCCTATTGTTTGCAACTACTAGTTAGGCCGGTCGGTTCTGGGTAGTTTTACGTTGCAAACTCAACCCAACCTCGAGTTGGCCACACTTATATTATCTAAGTTCATCATGTTTCCAAAACATGTTACAAGTTTTTCAAGCATTTGGGTAGACCTAACTTAATAGGTAAATTCCCAAAGGGTAGACCTAACTTAATAGGTAAATTCCCAAGCTCATGTTTTTATGCATACTTACATGTCAACTTCCATGTTATCTTTCAAGTCATATTTTCAAGTATAAACACATGTCATATTCAAGTTAAGATTTCGCGACATGTTCATGTTTATCTAACTACCCAAAATCGTGTTTTCCCAACGCAAGCAAAGCGAGTCAACATAGTAGGTATACTATGGCTACATGTAGACCCCAAAACATGCACGATGCCACAAAAGGGATTGGCTCCAAACATGCATGGCGTCATAAGGGGGTTTGGCCTTAAAACATGCATGATAGAGTCATATAGGATTGACCATAAGCATGCATACTATCATATAGGATTTGGCCACAAACTTGCATAATATCATAAGGAGGTTTTGCCACAAACATGCATGAAACATAAGGGGTTTGTGTTCATATGCATGCATAAGCCCCAAGGTCAAGTATTTGCCTATGTTTCACAAGTCAAATGGTTCCCAAAGGTTCATGCAAATCTTCCATAGACAAAGATCCAAACTTGCAAGATAAACTAGGCTAAACATAACATGAGTGACATGATTAAGTTGCTACATCTTAGTCTAAGGTCATAGATCATAGAAAAGGGACAAAGTTTGGTTCACATACATGCATACTTATGCTTTATCTCATTTTATCCCATGTCAACATTAAAAATACCGTTTTGATCCAAAAGTAGCGAGAACTTACATAGGCAAGGCTTAGAAAAGGGGTCATGCATCATCTTGACGAAGGAAGGTGGCTCCTTTGAAGAAGAACCTTCATGAAACTCGCATAGCAATGTTGATTTGGCCTCTATTTGGTGTAGCAAGCTTGCACCTTTTGATTTGAACCCGATTTGAATGCATAGGCTCTAGGGATTGGAGATGGAGGCCATGATCAAAATTGATTTTGGCAGCACTTAGTTGCTAGGTTTGATTTTTAGGGATTTAGGTTAGGTTTAGGGTCTTTTTATAGAGATTAGGGTGTGTTTTAGGCCATAGGATTAGATCTAGGATAGATTAGGACCATCAGATCTCGGAAGCTTCCAGAACCAGCCCAAGAACAAGACCAGGTGAGACAAACAGGTGCGCCAGGCAACTTGCCTCGGCCACCCCCTGTCGACAGGCAAGTCGACAGGGCTGTCGACTTGGTCTGGGCCCAAGTCGACAGGCATGTCGATAGCCCTGTCGACATGGCCTTAGCCCCCAGATCTGATTCCCAAAACTGTTTCCGAAATTCAAATTCCCAGAAACCTTCTTTGGGCCTTTTACGGGTCATACGGACTCCGATTCTCGAAAACTCGGACTCTATTTCGCGTATTTTTCCGAGACGAACGCAATGGCATAGCCCGTTTCACTTGATTCAGAATTTAAAGTTTAATCCTGTCTTGATTCTTGATTTAACGTGTTGTAAAAATTCGGGTTGTTACACAACTGAAGGAAATACACGGATACAGAGCTTTCTGAATATCGCTTCAGCTGTAAGCCAGAATCCTGTGAATATAATATCTGCAAAACCAAAACTACTAGATGCCCGTGTGGAAAATATAGGCAACCAGAGTTTAGGTTAAAGCAATAAACTCCAAGTTAGTCATGGGAAAACAATTATTAGCTTGATTTTAAAGTTGGGTAAATCACGGGACCACGCCGTATAACATGGAACGGGTCCACATGACCCCTGGTTTAAAAGGAAACAACGTAATGCTTTTTGAAAAAATGAAGCTATTATAAGACTCTGGTCCCATCACACAATGCAACGCAAGTCGGAGGATAGAGTTTTCCCTTATAATAGCCAAAAATGCTTGATACGCCAAATTTCTCCTTTATTATTACTATAAGTGCATAGTGTAGAAATCAATTTCGAAAGTAAATGTATCAATCATAGATGACATGAGTACCATATATCAAGTCGCCATACTAGTTCTACAATCAAAACCGTACGGTGTCATATTGGAAGTTGGATTTCCATCATGAACCAAGGCAAGAGATAGTCCTTACCGAATTCGAGACACTCTAGCCCGTGCCTCGGGATCATAGTTCGAGTGACCCTAGGAGCGCCAGGGCCGGTCATCCGTCAATGATTAGTTATACCATAAACTATATGTTAGCCTGCCCTATAGGGCATAAAATAATCTGGTCAGTAATGTCGACCTGACTACGATCAATATATAAATCCGAGGCACCTCTCTATCCATCAAGTAATAATAAGCAACATCCACATGAGTAAAATGCCAGGGCTTGTAAACGCTGACACCCCTCCTAGCTATAAACTAACATATGTCCATTTCCCTGGGGTCCTTCTCCTATTTCTGGTTCATACCGGGGTATGAGACTCGCGAAGTAACATCGTACACAAAGCTATGCCTAAAATGGGTTGTGCTTTGGTCATCTACCACAAGGCTCTGCTTTTCAACAATAAGCCTTGATCATTTGCATCTTGGCATGCCACATTGTCAGTCCATACCATGCCATTGATTTCTGCTAATATATAACCTCTAAGCTCGTACGTCTCAGAGAAGGGTGTTAAGCAAGAGAATAAATTCTCCCCCACCAAACAGATATATATATATATATTTAGCAAAGATCAACGAATACAACATAAAGGAATACAACGTCAGACATACCATCCATTTACAAGTCCATTCTGGGTTTGAACGAAACCGAAGGCACCTTATTTTTAGTCCCATATGTCCAATACAAGAGAAAGGTCCTCGCATATCCGTTGATCTCCAAGTACGCTTGGACGATCACCACTTATTACCTTGTCTTGGATGTACGGCCCAATCAAGACATCAGTAATCACACAAACGATGTGAAGAACTCCGGTCTTCAACCATCGTCTTCATCTTCGACTCTTAATCGTCGTAGAAATTGTTCAGAATGGGTTAAACCCGGTCTTTACGAATAATTCGCGTATTTTATAAACTAATTCTATAAAACACATCATATGCCTCATTCCAATTCAGAATATTCATTCAATAAAATATTCATATTATTAGGGAAAGATTCCCATAAATTTTATCAAAGATAAATCCTCTTAGATATATTCTTTAATCTTCCTGAAATTAACAAGATACATTAAAACATCAATTTGGGTTTAATCTCCGAAAATCATTACTTAATGACTATTCAGATTTATGAAATTAATCTTATCTTTAACTGGGTTAAAGAACCAATGTCATTAAAAACACAGTTCATGACAAACCCAAAATCATCTTCCATTAAAACGGAATCTACACGGAAAACATAACAGTATATAATCGATATAAATTCCTGTATCAGACCAATAATATAAATGGAATAGTGGCAAGGCCTTTTAAATTCCATAAATAGTAGTGGCCTTCATCCACAGAAGCTCATCTCGGTTATTAACCAATCTATTTCCATTCAACTCCAATTTAACGTATAAAACTGGAAAACCTTACTTTGGAAATTTTACTTTTAAATCTTAATAAAAGATTTATAAATTCCAAATTATGTTTTCACTGTTAATTGGGTTAAAGTACAGATGTCGTTAAAAACACCGTTCATAATAAACCCAATTCACATTTCATTTTATTCCACTTACTAAATATAATTGGAAGCTCTAATAACCTTAATTAAAAGATTTATAAATTTCAAAATTTTATTCTATTTAATTCCAATTAAATATTAATTGGGAAACTTCATTAAATCATATTTAAAAGATTTATTCTTTTCTAATCGAGGTTTAAGAACAATATTATTAAAGACACCGTTCACGACAACCCACTCTTTAATTCCAATTAAATATTAATTAATTGGATTTTTTATTCTAGTTTATAACTAGTTTATTTTTGATAAAAATATATTTTTATCTTTATAAAATTGGAATTTTCATCCAAATTCTTTCCGAATCATTTATTATGATTTTACATAATTTTTCCATATTTTTAATAATTTTATTATCGCCCGTACAATCGGTTTCTATTATCGGTCACCGAACTGCATGCATAGCGACCTTTTCTGAAATTGATTTAGACATATTTCCAAATCTAACCGTTAGATTTCAAACCTCTTATATTCATTGGAAAGCTCTTTTCGATACGAACCCAATGGTTCCAGTTTTAGGAGAATCCGACGGTCGGATCTCCCGTTACATCAATTTGAAGTTAATGGTCAAAATTTGCGAACAGTCGCTGCGCGGCGCGTTCTATTCGGGCCATTGTATATATAATATATATATATATATATATATTATATAATTCGTCGATTTCATTTAAAATGTATTTTATAAATCGTTTATAAATTCGTTTTAAAACGATTTTAACTTCATTTTCAATTTTACATCAAAATTGAATATTCTATATTTTTATCATATTAAAATGATAATATTTTCAAACTATTATATTTTGTAATCACTTCTTTTCGATATTCATTATAAAATAAATGAAATCGGTCGATAAACCAATTCGGGTTAAAATGACATTTGCTGCTTAACTCGGCTTCATATTTTTATATTTTTGTGTCCATCCAAAATCGGACGTCAAAATCATAATTTTATTTCTTATGGCATATTATTTTAAAATATTCATTATTTTAAAATATTCTTAATTTTTAAAGATTCATTTTTTAAAATATTCTTATTTGAAAGTATTCTTTATTTGAAAATGTTCTTTATATTAAAATGATCTTTTACATTGAAACATCCTTTTACATATAAATGTTCTTTTTCATATAAATGGTCTTTTTTATATAAATGGTCTTTTATATATAAATGTGTCTTTTACATAAAAATGTATTCTTTACATTAAAATGTATTCTTTACATTAAAACGTATTTTATATATAAATGTTTCTTTTACATATAAATGTATTTTTTACATTAAAACATATTCTTTACATTAAAACATACTCTTTACATTAAAACATATTCTTTACATTAAAATGTATTCTTTACATTAAAATTTATTCTTTACATTAAAAATGTTCGATTACATTAAAATAATTCTGAATCGGAATGCGACTCAATCAATTACCATATAATTTCAGTTATATGGATTTCATACATCGCATGTATTTAACCATTATGATAAACAATCATCAAACAGTCCATTCACATCCATGGTGAAGTTTATAACTATGTAAGCATTTAAATAAATAAATAGTGCTCATCACAGACTGTCAATCCATCGATTGACAATTAATTAAATATTGGGACTAGCGTATGTCAAATATCATCCCAATACCCGTGTGGGGTTTTCAAACAACAACAGTTTATTCATTTGTGCAGTTGGGCGATGTGTAAAATTTTATCGTCCTAATCCATATAATGTTAACATTATTTCATACAAAATGATGATTCTATAATGATGATATTTCTATGATGTTTACTTTTCATACGAAAAGATATTTCTATAAAGTTTACTTTTCATACAAAATGATAATTCTATAATGGCTCCTTTTCATACAAAATGATAATTCTGTAATGTTTACTTTTCAAACAAAATGATAATTCTATAATGTTTACTTTTCATACATAATGGTAATTCTACAATGTTTACTTTTCATACAAAATGATAACTCTACAATGTTTACTTTTCGTACAAAATGATAATTCTACATGTTTACTTTTCATACAAAATGATAATTCTATAATGTTTACATTTATTACAACGAAAATGGTCTTCTTATGATGATAACTTTTTTATACAATGAACATGGTCTTTTTATAATGATAACTTTTTAGACAATGAAAATGGCCTTTTTATTTTGCTAGTATCTTATACAACAAAAACGATAACTTTATTATGCTAACATTTTATATAACAAAAATGACAACTTTATTTTGTTAACATTTTATATAAAAAAATGAAAATTTTAATATGCTAACATTTTATGTAACAAAAATGATAATTTTAATATGCTAACATTTTATATAACAAAAATGATAATTTTAATTTGCTAACATTTTATATAACAAAAATGATAATTTTAATATGCTAACATTTTATATAACAATAATGATAATTTTAATATGCTAACATTTTATATAACAAAAATGATAATTTTAATATGCTAACATTTTATATAACAAAAATGATAATTTTAATATGCTAACATTTTATATAACAAAAATGATAATTTTTAATATGCTAACATTTTATATAGTAAAATGAATACAATACAGTCAATATACGCAATTCAATCCAAATAAACAATCAATCATGGTTTGTACATAAAAATAGTGTCAGGTGCTACTAAGCACCGTCTGCAACCTAGTATATATTTAACTGTAAAATAAATTGAGTGAGAAAGAGTTCTCACCTTGATCGGTTTAAGAAATTGTTAAATAACAATGAACGGTCAATGATTTATCGGACGTTTTCCTTTGTCAAAAATTGCCACGAGCTCCAAATCTCTCCGAATTAGTTTTTTTGCGAAGCTCTCGTCGATATGGTTCCAACGGATCATGAATCTCCTAATTTCGAGTTCGTATGGAAAAGATATGCATTTTACAAGTTTGTATATAAAAATTAGTCATCAACTTATATAATAATATAATTAATTATCTACCTAATCACGTTTTACCCTTAATCCTTCTTCCTCTTCACTGTATAATGCACGAAACGAAACCTGCTGCTCACCATCTCCATTGCCTCATCTTTCACAGACTCAAACTCCACCATACGCTACATTATAATTCAAACAAACAACACCGTTAAACTTCTCTCCGATCTCTCTACAACTTCATACCATTTTTGTTCATCATGCATCTTCCCTTAAAATCACGTTGACAGCCCATCCTCATGCCCATGGAGTAGGTCACGAATTTTTTCTCCCCAAACTTCATCAAAATTTTGCTACAAACTCTCCATTCTATCACAAACTCGACTACATACCTTAAATCAAGCATCAACGCCTAAATCTCCTTCAATCATTAACCCTATCTCACATTGGACATGCTATATAAAATATGCAGCGAACAAAATGGGGGTCGAACCCCTTAATATCCATATCAAATCGAAGAGAAGCTCTTAGGGATCTCAAATATTCATGTAGTTGAATTTATAGATTTTTATTTTGTTTTCTAGGAACTTTAGAAGGAGGATTTTCTCACATTTTTGCTTATCTGATGGCGGCTTGGAGTTTTTGCTTACCATGGAATGAAACTAAGGGTTTGAAAGATGTTAGGGTATTATATAGTGGAAGGAAAATTATTTTTATATTGATTATATATTTTATTTTACTCAATTATGTCTTATTTTCATCATTTAAAAATTCGTGTGGTCACTTACGAATCTCGTTTTCAATGAAAATTGACATGCAGCTACTCTTTGACATTACGGACCCAACGAAACTAGTTTCGTCGAATTCCGAGTCCGTATGTACAAACAAAGAATTTTTAAAGTCAAAATATTGTCTGTTTTTCACTTTAATAATCACGCCCGGCCACATACTAATTCTAAAAATCATGAACTTTGGAATCTTACTATTATTCGACATTACAGATTCAACAAAAAAAATTCGTCGAATTCCGAGGTCGTTTCAATAATGTTCCTTTGTAAAATTGCTCAAATTAGCTTCAAAAATGCGATTTTAGCATATCTTTTATTCTTGTACGCCCACACGCTAACTCCAAAAATTATGGCCTTTTGTATTTAACCATTATTTGACGATATGAATCCAAAAAAGAAAAACGGAATCGAATTCTGAGATCGTCTCATATGCAAATTTTTAGTTTTTAAGGGCTATGCGTTGATTTTCAAAATTTAAAAAATAAAGCTTATAAATCAATTTAATAATTTTACTGAGTTTGTTTTATGTCAAATAAAATATAAAAACTTATTTTAAAATTATTCTAAAATTTTTTTTAGCAAAAATAACCAATTTCTATTCGCATATTCCTTAAAATGGCTTAAATCAAAATTTTAAATTGGTTCTGAAAATACGGGTTGTTACAATTCTATTTGCAGGCTCGATAACCTCAGAAGGCCCAAAACAAAGCAGAAATTAAGGAGCTTAAAACCATGATTGAGCAGTTGTATGACCAGAATCGTCTGCAGGCTACACAGATGGAGCAACTAAATCAGAAGTATGCGGAGTATGTGCACAATCATGGTACTTTTCCTTCGTCATCTGGTGCTTCCAGTTATGAAGATGACGCTTAAGGTATGTTTTCTCTGTGTTTGTGGTTGCACGATGTATATATTTGACTTTGAGATGGTGAGGATTTTGTTTTGATGTTGTATATATTGGTACGGAGTGGGTAAGGATGATACTTTGAATGTATTTTGATGGTTTGTATTTGGTTTGTAGACATGTAACGTTGATGAGTTGGTTTTTGAGATGTTTGGATAGTTTGTTTTGTTTATATTGATGTATATTTGATTTATGTTGGTTGTTTATATTGTTATTGGTACATATGTGTTATATATTTGTGGAATTTGATTGGAAATAGAACAAATTGGAAATGGAATGGATTGGAAATGGGGTGGCTGGAAGGTAATAGGCTAGCTGTTATAAAAAGAATCACCTAGTTTTTCCAACGACTACAAACGGTTTTCAAGGGATTATGGGTCATTTCTTTGAAATGATTTCCAACGGCTGCTCACCGTTTGAAGCCATTGGAAATTGTCCGTTGGATCCCTTGGAAACCGTTAGAGTTTGTTAACTCTATTCCAACGACTTCAAAAGGTCTCAACGGCTCTGAATTGTTGGAATAGTCGTGTATTCTTGTAGTGACTAAATGATGCCCCCAATGTTAAAAAAATCATAATGATACTAAATAAATTTCATACTGTAAGGCATTAATATTAGAAAATTCAATAATGGTATTACGAGTTAATAATGCATGCATTATAAATGAAAATAATGTGGTCATAATGCAAAAAATTGTAAATAATAACTCTAAATATGAAGAAATTTTACATGCAAGACTTCAGCTATTTCAAGTACTAGAAATCAATGTTTGCTTTTTTTTTGTACCACTAGAAAACTAACACTCCATATATCTGCAAATTATGATCTGGATAACTGGGTCATTTGTGAAAAATATAATTATAAAGTAATAGTCATAATATAACGTTTCTCACACTATCCCAAACTTGGAAAGAGTTCCAAACAATGAATTTACCACTACAACGAAAATACCCTATTACAACGTCCATTTTACAACGGGCACTGACTGCCCGTTGTAATCTGCTATTACAACGGTCACATTCTGAACCGTTGTAATAGATGCCTGGACAACACCCTTTTACAAGGGGCATTTCCTGCTAGTTGTAATAGAATACTATTACAACGGTTCTATTCTGGGCCATTGTAATAGATATCCTTACAACACTCATTTTACAACGGGTAAAAACTGCACGTTGTAATAGAGTGCTATTATAACAGGCATTTCAGGCCCGTTGTAATACGTCAATTTTACAACATTCACAAAATGTTTGTTGTTATAGATGTCTATTTTACAACGGGCAAAAAATTATTACTAATTAGTACTAATTGTGTTTTACTATTTAATAATTAATCATTAGTCATATATTACTAATTATTAACTATAATATTATATTACCAATTACTAATAATTAATAATATAATATTATTTATTAATATCTAATAATTAATCATTAATAATATTATATTTACTAATTAATCATTAATAATAATTATTGACAATAATATTATATTGTTTATAACATCATTGCAAAAGTATAATATCTACAATGTCTACCCAAATAGCTATGAAAAAAGGTTCTAACTAATGTTTTCTTTATATTATTGTATGCATATTAATTTTTTGTTACAATCTTTTCACTTACCGCTTGTAATAAATGCCAATTTTTAACAGTCTTTTTTTGTCATGAAAATTAACATGCATAAAAATTTAGAAAATATTCAAAATTATACGAAATTAAAAAATCAATATTGAAAAAAACTAAAATTGAATGATATGGTTATCACATTGTAAATCATTAATTTGTTATGTATTTGAATGTTTATTTTATAAACAACTTTTAACATGTATAAATAAGATTTTGTTTTGCTTTTATTGAAAATTTTACAACCTTTCAATTCTGTGAGTTGTAATAGATGCATATTTTTAAAAATAATAAATAACAATTATTATTAAATAATAGTAACTAGTAGTTAATATTTAATAATTATTTATACTAAGTAATAATTAATTAGATGGCAACATAAATTAAGAATCAATATAATAATATTAACAATAATTAATTAATTAAAATAATAATAATAATTAGTAATAAATAAAAATCATTACTAAATACACATTACTTAAGTAATAATAACTAAATATCAATGTATAATAATCAATAACTAACATTAAATGTTAAAAATTTATAAATAATTTGAAATATGGAATAATCCTATTGATAATTAGTAATTAATAATATGACTAATTAGTAATTAACTAATAATTTGTAATCAATAATTAGTTAATAAATATTAAATATAATATATTTAACTAATAATTTATAAATAATTCGTATCCCTTCAGTTTATGCAGTTGTAATACGCGTCATAATCTTTTATTCAACCTGCTGACAATTATAATCAAACTTGGAACTCAACTTTGTATTTCTTTTTGGCTCCAAAATCAAATTCGTACTTATTTACTCATAACTTTTGGCTCCATTCCTTCAAATTTTGGCTCCATCCCAATTTTTCACTTTTTTCGCGGGCAGCCCACGTTTCGTCCTCAAAAGTTTCAGTCTCTTCTCGAAATATTCCAGTCAGTTCATTGTATCCTTTTTCCATTTTTTATCTTTGTAACTTGTTTTCCATTATCTCTTATCTTCCCACGTCACTTCTTCCTCCCCTCCATCTTCTAATTCTCTGTCGGCATAGCCATCAGCCACGTCTCCGATTCTCCATCAATGTTGGCCTCTCCGCCCTTCCCCCATCAATTTCGTGACGAACACTCCGGCTTCGTCACTGTCGATATTTCCGGCAACTTGCTTCAGATCTGATTTTGCGAGAATTTGGTGCTAGTGATGGGATTGTTATGCAGAAGGTATACCTTTTTGGGTGTCTTATTGTTTTTAGATTAATATATATATATCAGTAATTTTGTTAACATTCTAGATGTTGTGGCTCCAGAATCATAATTGGTAGATGGAAAAAAAAATCTCGTTCTTATTGTTTTTGTGTCTCAGACTACTCAGTTAAATCAAATGCTATTGACAAACAGACACTACACCAAATTGGGAAATTTGAAACATATATATTTTTCACTTGAAACCCTTTTATTTACTTTTTCTTGTTAGGAGTGAAATTGCCATATCACACCATAATGTCTTGGATTACCTCTATGGATTTTAGTATTTAAGTAGTTTTCTAACTCAATGAATGTGCGGTTTGGAGGTTTCTTGATTAATCCATATGGTAAACTGAATGTACTATCTCTTTACCATACACAAGACAATAATTTTAGTCTGACTATCAAGTAACCCTCGAACATGGCAAGTTTAGTGGCTTCAACTGGTGCAAACCTTTCAAGAAAGAAGCTCTAAGGAATGGAGAGTTCTCAGCATAAGCAATGGTATAGAAGAACCAAGTAACGAGGCATAGAAATATTGGAAGGAGAATTAATAACTTCTTTTGAAAAAAGAATGGTTAGTGGATTCACTGACACCTGTACTTGAAATAACTTGGTTATTAATGCTTGGAGCAGTCTTTTCCTTGTAGAGTATTAGAAGACTTTTTTCTTGGCCAAGGAGGAATTCACTTTATTATTTTTTCGCTTGATCCATCTATCCATAGAAGCTAAACTGCTTCCTTGAACATCGACTCGAACTTACTTCTTCCTATTACCCTGAGTTAATTTGAAATTACCCCCAAGCAATAGATTTATAGGAGCAATAACTAACTACTTTACTACAACAAGTGGTTCTATGATCAAAATTCTATAGTTCTTGCATATGTCTGGTGTGCATGCATTTTCAACATGAATATTTATAGTTTTATTGTCTTTTAAACAGGCATTTTCAACTGGAAAGAAGCATTTTGGATGGTTGTACCTGAACCAGAACTTTATAAAACTTAAAACAGGCATTCTCTCTCTGTTCGTGCTCATCCTTTTAGTACGATTATTATTTTTCAAAATCTGTTTACTTTACAAAACCTTAACTAAATGAATTTTGCAGGAATCATGACAGTTGAGACAAATATGGGGACTGCTACCTTTTATATCTCTAAACCTTAGTTGGGGACAAAATGGATAGGAACAACCCATTACAAAATGTAAGTCGAGCAATTTTTGAAGTATATCTCAAGGTTTGAATCCCATTCTGAAAGCCATGAATCTCATTAATTTATCTGGATTTTTGAAAATATTCTCCTACAGGATATATTATTATAGCTGGATTTCCTGGTTTTTCTATAAAAAGCTCCCAGTAATATGACTAGCTGCCCTATCTTATTTCTGGCACGCAGTTATGATATATACACACTCTCTTTTTGTAGATATGACGTTACAGTCTGGAATTGAACCAAAAGCAAGTGTGATCATCTTGTTGATCTTGGTGCCAAGTATGTAATATTAGTAACATAATACAAGCAGTGTTCTAGTTCACATAACCGTTATATGTAATTAGCTGATAAGGTATGCAGCTTCTTTCTGTTGATACTGTTAGACTAATATCTTTGTTCACTACTCAAGGTATGAAATTTCACCAGCAAAAGTTGCATCTTCTTGCAATCTGACATTTGCTATGCTGGCTGATCCAAAAAGTGTTGTATATTTTTTTTTTGTTTACCTCGTTGTGTGTTCTATATAACCAATGTAACATATATTTATTGTGTAGGTTGAAGTTGCATGCAGAACAAATGGAGTTGCTGAAGGATTGAGTCCAGGAAAAGGGTAATTTCTTGAATTTGCCTTATTTCGGTTCATTATTCATGCACAACCAATATTTGTTATGCTTTGTTATTTGCTATGCGTTATTTTGGTTTATTTATTAGTTTTTATACTGTAGAATTCTTTATGTTTTACTTGATTTGATGTTGATCGTGTATCACCCCTATCGAAACTTGAATCATCTTTGCGTAGCTCTTTGAATCCCTTGAAGGTACTTTCTATAACCTATACATGATTATTACCTTATACACACCCTTTAAGTTTTTGGTCTTAATTTTTAGTTGGCTACAACGCTATTTTTGTAATTTGTGTGCTATTAATTATGCAGGCTTTAATGGATAAAAGCTGGAAAAACATCAAAAGCTAGCAAAAGATGAGGATTTAATCTGGTGGCCTAACAATATATATTATTATTTATCAAGGAGTATGTTCTTTGTTATTTTTGTAAATGTGCGGCAATATGTATAAAAAGAATTAAATGTGCGACTTTACAAATGCTGTGAATATATTATCTGTGTTGGTTTTTAACAATTGTGAGTACAATTTGCATATATGTTGCATCAATGTTTTTTTTTTTAAATAATTTCGTATATTTTTAACAATGGGAAAAAACAGTTGTAATAGATCTATTACAATGGTCAAAACCTGTTGCAAAAAATATTACAATGAGTTGCTATTCTATTGAAGGAACATACAACACAATATAAGACCGTTGTAAAAAGTCTACTACAACTGCCTGTTACCAGGTTCATTGCCTGTTGTAAAAAATAGCATATTACAACATTGTCTAATACAGCGAGCGGGTTGGCCGCTGTAAAACACCTATTACAACGGGCATTGCCCATTGTAATCGATCTGTTTTGTTGTAGTGTACTCATACATCAAATAAATCACCTATGTCGGAATATCACTCCTCATTCTGATCTACAGATGAGGATTCATGTAGATTCAAACTCATAATAATAGTTATCATGGTTCATTAATATTTGAATAGTCCTAGTCATAGTGATTTTTTTATGTAGATCTAGTTCACCTTATTAGTGGATGAAATAATAATGTCCGGTGTTTTTAAAATCAATATAAAACACATCCAACACTCCAATACATTTTTAGAAGTACCAAAATCATTACATGCTCAGTATAAAAATTGAGGCTGAAAAACAGTTGATGTATTTATAGGAGACATAAATAGATGTATCACAATTTTGCCTTGAACAAATTGTAAGGATACAACAATATGCAAATGAATAGAGAGTAAATTCTATATATTAAGCATTATCTGTCGCAAGCTTTGAATTCTATGCCAAAACAGTGTCGCAACTCATAAGGCACTATAAAGTTGGATTTTTCTGTATACTATATAACACACACCCAAATTAAAATAGCAAAGCACTTTGAAAATTAAATTAATTTGGATAATTAAAAAATTAGGGGTACCTGTACCTAAAATCAGATCCGAGAGGTTGAAATAGAAAATAGAAACCTTCCATCCCTGAGTTGTATAGCCTCACTACACAACATTTTAAAATGATGTTCTTCCTCAGGTTCCTTTCCTCCCACCATTTCCAGCTATAACTTCCATATAACTTCACATTTTATTCGGTCTTTGATTCCGTCCCTTCCCTCAATCAGTCGTCATCCATCATTCGACCATGCATCGTTTGTCATTTCTAACGCTAGGCAGCCTTTCCTCGTTGCATCCTAGGCTCCTAGCGTCGATTGTCTCCTCCCATTCCCCTTTCTTTACCTCTGACCCCTCAACGACCAACGACTACTACTATGGTAATTTACTGCTTTTTGGATGTCTGTTGCTTCATATATGATTTCTCACTTCTGTTAACTCATTTCATACTTTTGTTGCTTTCAACTCTTATGTTGGTTTGTTCCCATCTTGATTGCAGGAAATGATCACCTGCAAAATAGGGACGAAGGCAACGAACTTACATGCAGAGTTTGTTGAAGTATGCGATACTATGTGTTAGATCTAGAGGATATTTTGGATCTGGAGGATATTTTGGATCTAGAGAATATTTTGGATCTAGAGGATATTTTGGATCTAGAGAATATTTTGGATCTAGAGGATATTTTGGATCTGGAGAATATTTTGGATCTAGAGGATATTTTGGAGGAAATTTTGGGAATTTCCATATACTTCTCTATGCCTATATAAGCTACATCGAATACAAAAGGAGGTGGATCACAAATCAAGAGATTAGATCTAAGATTATTCTAATTAGGGTTTAGACAATCCTAATCTTCTTCAATTCCTTTCTCCACAAAATCAATTTTTTTAGTAAATTTGATCATTGTAATCAATCTCCTGTACTCTTCTATTGATATTAATAAAGGTTTCTCTCTCAAAGTGGATGTACACTGACAAGACGTCGGTGGAACCACTATAAATCCCTGTATGATTTAGTTTCTCGTTATTGCTCTATTATTTCCATTGTTTGGTGATTGTGATTGGCTTGGATAAGATTGAGATTGTTCGATTGGTTGTTTTTGCACTATTACCACGATCTCGTTTTCCGCGGCGTTGGGGATTTTTGATTTAAGCGGTCTTGAATCAAAATTTCTCCACAACATTTGGTATCAGAGCATTGGTGTTGGTAGATGGTTGTAGAAATGCCGGAATCAGGTTCAAATAATCCATCAACAGGTGGTCCAAGTGGTGTAGCTCCTTATGTACGTGGGTCGTATGCAGTTACTGGTTCACAATTGGTTATCGACAAGTGGAATGACGATAATGATTTCGAAAAGTGGCAATGGAAGATGAAAGCGGTTCTTAGGCGGAATCGGGTACATCGGGTGGTGTTTGATACACATTTATTGCTAGAGGACATCTCAGATGTAGAGAGAGAAGAAATGGAAGAGTGGGCATTCACTACACTTCAACTTGCCATGGGGGAGAATGTTATTTCCAAATTAGTGGTGAGACGACTGCTAAAGGTATTTGGAACAAGTTGGAGGAGTTGTATATGAAGAAGTCACTCACAAATCGACTGATCTTGTTGCGAACTTTCTTTACCTACAAGATGAAGGAAGGAACTTCGCTAAAGGCGCACTTAAATGTGTTTGATAATGTGCTAATGAAGATGATGGCGGTAGATTTGAAGATTGAGGAGGAGAAGAAGGCGATGATATTGCTATGTTCGTTTCCTGAACGCTATACTGGGTTCTCAAATAGTTTGATCTATGGCCGGGATACATTGACTCTAAATGATGTCAAGACGGGTCTTCTTAGTGAGGAATTACGAGATCAGATGAAGGAGCCGAGTGATGGTAGTAGTGGTGCTGGTAATGGTCAAGGTTTATTTGCGAAGAAAGAAAAGTTAGAGAAGAAGGGTAACCGGGGGCGTTCTAAGTCTAAGAAGCCCGATAGAAGAGGAAAATCGAAGGAAAGAAATGGCAAGTGCTTTACATGTAAGAAACCTAGTCACTGGAAGAATGATTGTCCAGACAAGGGGAAGAAGGAAGTAGCATCTTCATCAGTTGCGGTGGAGAGAGATGTTGGTGAGGAAGACATAGATGTTTTGTCGGCTGTTGCATCGGATGTTTCGGGCAGCGATTGGGTGCTTGATTCGGGAGCTTCATATCACATGACGCCTAATAGGAATTGTTTTTCTTCTTATGTTGATCGAGAAGGAAATTCAATTTTTATGGAAAATGGTGCAGTTTGCAAGTCGAAAGGCATTGGATCCATGCAAATTCGAATGTTTGACGGAGTGGTTCGTACTCTCACTAATGTGCGCTATGTTCCGGGACTACGGAAGTCACTTATCTCTTTGGGGCAGTTGGATTCTCTAGGTTGCAAGATCACCATTGAGAGTGATAGCTTGAGGGTTTCGAAGGGTGGGCTTGTGGTTATGAACGGTGCTAGAACTCATGGTATTTATTTGCTTCAAGGAGTGACCATGGAAGGCGAAACTTGTGTCAGTGTTGATAGTTCCCATGGCTTAGATGCGACACGGCTGTGGAATTTGAGATTGGGTCATGTCTCGGAGAAGAGTTTAGATGTTCTTCGTCGAAGGGAGATGATTGATGGTGAGAGTTTCAGCAAGTTAGAGTTTTGCGAGGAATGTGTCATGGGGAAGCAAACTAGAGTGTCATTCGGTGAAGGAAAACATGATTCAAGAGGGATTCTTGAGTATGTGCACACGGATGTTTGGGGACCAGCACCTGTAGCTTCTTTGGGAGGAGCAAGATATTATATATTTTTTCATTGATGATTTTTCTCGAAAAGTTTGGGTGTATGTAATGAAGGCCAAGTCGAAGGCATTTGCAAGATTCAAAGAATGGAAGGCTCTTGTTGAGAATGAGAGTGGAAAGACTTTGAAGGTTCTTAGGTCCGATAATGGCGGTGAGTATGTTTCCGGAGAATTTCTGAATTTTTGCAAGCATCACGGTATTCGGAGGCATTTTACTACACCAGGAGATCCGCAATCTAATGGAGTGGCGGAGAGAATGAACCGAATTCTATTAGAGAAAGCTCGATGCTTGAGATTGACATCGGGTTTGTCTAAGGGATTTTGGGCCGAAGCTTTGTCAACCGCAGTGCATATTATTAATCGAATTCTTTGCTCGGCTATTGGTAACAAAATTCCGGAGGAAGTGTGGAAGGGGAAGAGCATTGACTTGAGTTATCTTCGTGTATTTGGCAGTCCTGTTTATGTGCATGATCCGGGGAATGATAAGCTCTCACCTAGAGCTTTCAAAGGGATTTTGCTTGGTTATATGGATGGAGTCAAAGGCTATCGGATTTGGAATCCGGAAACGAAGAAGGTTTCAGTTTCTCGTCATGTTGCTTTTGATGAGTCGGCTATGTTCAAGGATAATGAAGGCTCATCGGATGTTCCGGATTTGGTTCATGGTGAATCAAAGGAGAAGGAAGTTATTTCCACTTTCAGGCCAAGAGAGAGTAGAGTTGTTGGAGGTGCTTGCGAGGTGAATGCGGTTGATGTTACATCACATAGTCCACAGGATTCCTCCAGTAGTGTTGGTGATGTGCACAAGCCTAGAGAAGATTCAGTTCAAGGTGGAGCTGAAGGAAGACCGGGTGATGGTATTGCTACTCGGGTTGGTCGTTGTGCTATAAGGCCACCCGAAAGATATGGTGATTGGAACTATCTTTGCTTTTGTGAGAATTTGGACTATGCTCTTCATGTAGACCAAGATGAGCCAATGGACCTTGATGACGTCATGGATTCGAGTGATAGCTCGAAGTGGATTTGCGCCATGGAGGAAGAGATGCAATCGTTGATGAAGAACCAGACTTGGGAGTTGGTTCCACTTCCTCAAGGAAACCATGCTATTGGGTGCAAATAGATATATAAGGTGAAAGACGATGGAAGATACAAAGCTAGGCTAGTGGCTAAGAGGTTTGCACAGAGGAAAGGAAAGGAGTATGATGAGATCTTCGCACCGGTTGTGAGACATACTTCTATCCGGATATTACTTGCCATAGTTGCTATTCACGACTTGGAGTTGGAGCAACTAGATGTGAAAACCACCTTCTTGCATGGAGACTTGGATGAAGACATCTACATGGAGCAACCAGAAGGGTTTGTTGTAGAAGGTAAGTCAGAACTAGTTTGCAAGTTGAAGAAATCACTATATGGTTTGAAGCAATCACCTAGGCAATGGTACAAGAGATTTGATCATTTCATGCTTGAAAGTGGCTTCCATCGAAGCATCAAGGATGCTTGCGTTTATTTCAAGAGGTTAGGAAATGATTGTTGGATGTATTTACTCTTGCATGTGGACGATATGCTCATTGCTTCTAAGGACAAGGCAGAAATCAACAAGTTGAAAGAGAAATTAAAGGCGGAGTTCGAGATGAAAGACCTTGGAGAAGCAAAGAAAATCTTGGGCATGGAGATTGTAAGGGACCGAAAGTGTTTTGAGTTGATATTGACTCAAAAGGAGTATATTAAGAAAGTGCTTTGTCGGTTTAGCATGAAGGATGCAAAGGCGTCAAATACACCTTTACCTTTGCATATAAAGCTTTCGAGTAAGGGATCACCTATCGAGGAGAAAGACAAGGCTTACATGGCAAAGGTTCCATATGCTAGTGCGGTTGGAAGTTTGATGTATGCCATGGTGTGTACAAGACACGGTATTGCAAATGCCGTCGGGGTGGTTAGTTCGTTCATGGCTAATCCGGGGAAATCGCATTGGGAAGCAGTGAAGCTTATCTTGAGATACTTGAAAGGTATAGCATGTCATGGCCTTGTTTTTGGGGGTAGTAAAGAGAAGAATTGCATGTTGGTTGGTTACTGTGACTCGAATTACGCTGGTGATAGGGATCGAAGTAAATCAACTTCTGGATATGTCTTCACTCTTGGTGGTACAGCCATAAGTTGGAGATCGAGATTGCAGACCGTAGTTGCTTTATCCACTACGGAGGCGGAGTTGATAGCTGCGGTAGAGGCAGCAAAGGAAGCATTCTATTTGGAGCGACTGTTGTGTGACTTGGGTTTCGAACATGACAGCGTTGATGTTCAATGTGATAGCCAAAGCGCTATTCACTTGGTTGAGAATTTGGCATTTAGCTCACGAATGAAGCA
Source organism: Allium sativum (assembly GCA_030737875.1). NCBI lineage: Eukaryota > Viridiplantae > Streptophyta > Magnoliopsida > Asparagales > Amaryllidaceae > Allium > Allium sativum. The sequence continues at coordinate 197,060,390 of CM060925.1, read as the reverse complement.
TATTGAAGTGAGGGAGTCATTTCTAATAGCCATGGACGAAGACAAGCAAGTATGCCTTCGGAAAGTGCACACAAAGGATAACGCGGCGGACATGTTCACTAAGGCGTTACCGGTTGGGAAGTTTGAGCATTGCTCGAACTTAATTCGCTTGGAGAGATGCTAGGTGCCACGAGGTGGCACATTTGAGAGAGAAACTTGGATGTAGAAGAGTATCGGTGAGTGGTTGGTGTTCTATCTTCATGGTAAGTACTTGTTTTCACTCCCGAGTACATTGTCTTTTGGTAAGACTGGTTTAGGAGTTGGATGTTTCATCACTTCATTGACGGGTGGGGGCTATGCCTGAACTCGTTAGTGAAGTGCAATGGGCGGTGGCTATGTCAGAGTTCATTGGGGAAACATTCAAGCTTTCTTGATTGAAGATAGAAGGAAATGCTTGGGTGCATTGGAGTTTGTGATGTAGACAGATATAGTATCGAGGTGGAGTGTTGAAGTATGCGATACTATGTGTTAGATCTAGAGGATATTTTGGATCTAAAGAATATTAGGATATTTTGGATCTAAAGAATATTTTGGATCTAGAGGATATTTTGGATTTGGAGAATATTTGGATCTAGAGGTTATTTTGGAGAAAATTTTGAGAATTTCCATATACTTCTCTATGCCTATATAAGCTACATCGAATACAAAAGGAGGTGGATCACAAATCAAGAGATTAGATCTAAGATTATTCTAATTGGGGTTTAGGCAATTCTAATCTTCTTCAATTCCTTTCTCCACAAAATCAAAATTTTCTAGTAAATTTGATCATTGTAATCAGTCTCTTGTATTCTTCTATTGATATGGTAATGACCCGCATTGTCAGGGGTATTATAATTAATTTATTTAATTATATTAATAGTGGTTTAGGGAAATAAATCGTCGTTAATTAAATTATAGTGAATATTTAATTAAATTAAATAATAGAATAATATATTTAATTCAGAAATAACCAGAATATAGTGAATTGACAATATAATGTGAACTGGGTCATCCTTAATATTTAATTCAGCTTAGAGTTGAAGTATATTGACGAATATATTCAATCGACATCGGTTTGAACGTAGAATTATATTATAATTAAAATCGAGCTTGAAATGGCGCTGTAGTTCGTAAATTGAAGATTTGAACTTCAACTGAATGTACATGATTCATTTTAAGCCGGATTTCTGTGAAACAAGAAACGTGTGGAGCTGGTGGAGTATATCTTTCTAGTGAAAGAGAAAAATCGGGATTTCGTCGGATATATTTTGATGTATGTCCAAATCAAATTTTAGAAAAGTCGCTGTGGAATTCCTTTATAATTTATAAAGGAATTATTTATATTTTAAAAATGAATTTCAATATAAATCGAATATCGGGTTGACCCAGAAGTGAATATCAAGTTAGAAATTCATATAGGAATATTCGAGAGCTGTATGGTATTCCACTGTGAATATAGACGTTAATATTTAATTTTAAATATTTTTAATGTAATTTTATTTAAATATATTTTTATATTTAAATAGGCTATTCAGAGCTTTAAAAATAGCCACTTTTGCAAACGAGGTCGGAATTCGACGAAACTAATTTTGTTGGATCTGCAATGTCAAATAGATGTTAGATTTCCAGTTTCGTGATGTTTAGAGGCACTGTGTGGCCGTATGGATTTTTAGAGTGAGAAACAGTCAGTATTTTGACAGTTAAAAATACGCTGTGTGAGCATACGAAGTCGGAATTCGACGAAACCAGTTTCGTTGGGACCGTAATGTCTAACAGTAGCTGCATGTCCAGTTTCGTGATTTTTGGGTGTCATTTGTGATTACAGGAATTTTAGAGGACAAATGAAATTAGCGATTGGTTATAAACTAATATAAAAATATTATTTCTTTTCCTATAAAATACCCTAACAAATCCCTAAACCTAATTCCAAACCATTCTAAGCCGCCACATTCATTCTACAGCAAAACACAAAACGCAGACAAAGAAAAAAATCAAGATCAATCAAATAAAAATCCCTTAATTGCCAAAACTAAAATATATGGTTTCACTGAGTGCCACGCTTCAACCCGTGTGATTTTTGAAGGGACCGATACCCATTTGCGTTAACTATTGATGGTAGCAGTAAACCTAGGGTTTACGGGTTTGAGTTGTAGGAGCTTCGATTCAAGGAATGAAGTTTGTTTTTGGATTCGGTGATGAAATCCGCACCTGGTATGATGTTATGGTAGAGTTCGGGTTCCATTGTGGTCGGAGGTTCCTGTAGCCGAGCTCCGAAGCTCGAAGTCGCGCTTCCCGAGGGTGCTACGAGTTGCGTACAAGGATGACAGGGAGAAAGAGGTCGGAAGTAGAAGTGATTTGGTGGTGATTTTCTGGTTTAAGGTGAAGTAACGGTGGAGTTGTGGATGCTTGAGGAAATCGAATGAGGCCGTGGTGTTTTTCCTGGGATCGAAAATGTGAAGGAGGAAGAAGGTATGCGGGTTTGGTAATTTAAAGGAGATATGGGCCTGTTTGAATAGAGTAAGCCCAATTAAAGTAAAAGTATTTAAGTTTAATTTAATTAAATAGTATATCAACTTGTAAAATGTATAACTCGATCATACTTTATCAGAAATTCGAACCGTCAGTCACGTTAGATCGTATGGACGGACACTACACGATGGAACTGACTGGAAGTCCATTGGAGTCCGTTACAATTTATGGTAAAATAAATTGTCCGTCTGAATCAAGCGACAATTATCGTTATCTAACGATGATAGTCCAATGTGAGTAAAATTCACCAACTCTGAACAGTATAATTTCATGTTGTATTTTTAGAACTGTTAGAAATTGTCTGATCTACTGTGTGTTGACTGTTTGATTGAACTGCTAGTCAGTTAGTTGAATTTCTATATTGATTCTGTTTAACAGAATATATCATATGGAACTGGGAGTGATGTTATCTATATTGTTTAACATCTGTGATGCAGAGATACAGGTTGGAGGAATCCAACTGGATTCCTCAACATTTATTTTACTGTTATTAATATATTGTAATATATGATGTGATATATAATATGTTCGATTATGTGTGTTTGAATGATATCGATCATTGTGGTTTGCTATTTTAAATATCATAAAAGACCCTGGGATGTAAATAGAATAAAGGGATTTTATAAAATCAACCGATTTTATGAAAGGAAATAATTTGAAAATAAAGCATTTATAAAATCATAGGATATTATAAAGGAGAATATTTATTTAGAAAATAAATGGAATTGTAAAAGGAACATTTATTTAGAAAGTAAATAGGATAAAAGGAAAAAGGAAATTAACGAGATATGAAAGAGTTAGTCGGTAAGAAGTTAATCAAATATAGTTTATTCGAAGAAGTTAGTTAAACATAGTTATTCAGGATGAGATTCCATTTAGCACGACTGCTAGCGTAATTCGCAGGGCTGCAGATAGCCTACGGCGGTCGGATGTTTCATGAGGGAATCAGGCGTAACCATTGTGATCGCTGCGATCTAGAGTCAAGCGAATGGAGTTAAATTCAATATTAGTTATTCGAATAAGAGTTAAACAAATAGAGTTATTCAATTAGAGTTAATCGAAATAGAGTTAAACAAGATTAGAAACTGACTAGAGATTAGTAAATTGAATGGTTTTCTAAGTGTCTATCTGATGTTGGTTTCGGTCTTCGGGGTTTATACTTAGAGAATTGTTCTCTTGCTAGTTTACAGTCAGGGACTGATAGTTGTGAAATGATAGTAATATGTAAATTAAGCAGATGGAAACATTTTCCAGTGTTAATAACATATATTTTCTAAACATAGAAAATAAGGCAATATGAATATATATGTATATATATATATATATATGATAAATGATGATTGGTCGATCTAATTTCCATCTGGAAATAATATCGTTGTTTGCACACGTGTTTTTCTTTGATAGTTAAATCACAGACTATCAAAGTTTTGACCATTTTTAACGTTGTTAATATGGAGAGACCGGTTGGATTATTATCCGAAGAACCACTCCGTATTGACATAAGCGTTGCGAATCATATATGCCAAAGATAATTGAAGACGGAGTAAAGTGCAAGGGCTGTCCTGTTTACAGAATAGTGCCTTCGGTTTGTCCAGTCCCAGGACAACTTGTATGGACGAAGGTCTGACAGAGTATATCTGGTAGATCACGTAAGTTGATCGTTTCAAAGGTATTTACGTTTTTGGAGGAGGAATTCGTTTCTCTTAGCTTATACCCGTGGTATTTTTGGGGAAGTCAATTTGTGATTTGACGGGTATGACGATGTGGCATTCAAAGTGAATGAAGGAGTAATCTATTGAAAGACAAGCGTAGCTTCTAGCCTCACATCCGATAATGACAGAAATCGAGCAGGCAGCATGGCTAAGTCGGTCGCACCGAAGTAGGGAGTATAATCTCCTATCTAGAGAATATTCATTTTCTTCTTTAATCTATCAATGTTGTCCCATATATATATATATACGGGAACGGTTGCTGATCCCAACCGTTGGTGATGTACATTCGATACACTCAAGCGAAATGAGTGGTCGGTCATGTGTGGCTGAGTTGCAAGATGTTCTTGTTGAACTCCAGTGTATCGTTCCTAGAGTACACTGATCGGAAGGTGGTTCCATACCTTGTCATAGTTGGAAATCCATTACCCAATACGTGCTTGCGATTTCGATTGTATACTATATATGTGGAACGTGAGATGAAAGCGTTCTGCTAAATTGATAGCTATTTGTATATAGACATTATTATAATATCAGAATGATATTGCTTTTCTAAGATGTTTGGATTCTCATAAGGGAAAAACCCGTTCCGTATTCACGGCGTGGTCTTATGAGATATAATATACCTGTTCAACTGTTTTACTCATACCAGTCCCATGACTGACCCGGGGTTTATTTTGTTTTGTTTTCCCTAAACTCTTGGGTGCCTAAATTTGTACGGGCAGTCAAGTAGTCGGGATTTTACAGATACACTTGAAGAGTTGGAGCAGGAGGCTTCAGGATCATATAGCTATAGTTTATTTCCGTTGTGTTGTAAGTGCTGTACTTTGATAATGATGTATATTCAAATACAGATGTATATTTCAAGTTATGTTATATATATTATATGTTATTCGTTCCGCTGTGAGGTTCGTATTACTCTGATGATGTTCTTCTTCTTCCTCTATTCAATTAGTTCTACCTTATTTATCCTCACCCTCTAATTTCTTTCATTAATTACCAGGATTACACGATGTTTGGTTAGTCGTCATCGTGTTTATGTCGATAACCAAAGTCACCAAAAATCCGGATCGTTACAGTTGGTATCAGAGCTTAAGTTAAGAATTACTTGGCTCTGTGGCGTGACTCGGTAGAGATAGGGTTGGTAATACTCTAGATCGAGTTTGAGTGTATATATACGTGTGCGTATTTGTATTTGATATAAAAATGGTTTTATATTGTGGAGATTCATTGGCTGAGTTGTTTATGGGTTCTGGTCGATCAGTTTGATCCACTGTATCGGTAGGAGTAAGTAAACACTCGAATACGATGGGTCGACACGATATGTTTTGTAAAGAGGGTAAATTAAAATAAGTTTACCCAGAGTATATTCTGATATAGAGGAAATATATATTAGATATATTGGTTATAATTATAATCGAGTAAGATTATAAAATGTGAAATGGTTATATATAACCAATCAGAATTTATATAAGTGAATTATATGAAATAGGATGAATTAAATCTGAAATTAAAATCAGAATTGAAATTTAAAATCCCAGAAATTGGGAAAGTGTTTGTAAAGAAATCAGGATTAAGTATAAGGAAATTTTAAGATCCTGGGAGATTTTAAATTGTTTACAAGCCTTGTGAAGGATATTTTGAAAGTGATTTCAAAAATGAAAGTATTTGGAAATGGATTTGAAAGTGATATAGTATTGAACTCACTTCGATAGCTGGAAAATAGATTCCGATGTTGATCATGATATCATCGGTGTTCATTTTCTAGTATGTAAGTGATAGATTACTACCAAGGATTTTGTTTTGAATTTGTTTTGGGAAAACAAGTTGTGTTGGATTTCAAAAAAAGGAAAATTTGATTTTTGAAAGAGGTAAACTATTTAAAAAACTTCCGGGAAGAAAAGGTTGTTTGAATTTAAAAAAATTAAAGTAAAATTTGTAAAATCCAATAGAATTGGGATTGAATTAAAAGCCAGTAAGTGAAAATCATTTGAAATAATTTAGTGTCAAGTAGAATTAGACTTGATTAGAGATAATCTGGAATTATATTGGACTGGTGAGTTATGGATTTGAAATCAAGAATAGTACTTGAGTTTGAAATGAATTTCGACTTAAGTATAAGCGAATGGTTGTGTTAAAGATAAATTGATTTGGGATCAAGTTGGAATTGCATTGGTATATGTTGGATTGATAATAGGTGAAAGTGATAAAGTTGATATGCCCGACAAAAGGTACAAGTTTATGTTTGATATAAGCCTGAGATTTATGAGCTGAATTGGCAAGCCGCTTGGCTGTTTGATTTTCTTTTGGGTTGGAGAAGGCCTAGAGAGGCGAGTTGGAGTTTTACCGATAGGGCGGTACAAAGGAGGTTATGGCGAAATTTTCCGAAAATTTAAATTGTCAGAAAATTTTCAGAATTTTTGAAAATTTTAGTTAGTCGGAATGAATAAATATTTTAGTCGATATTAATTGGTTCTGTTGAAATCAGAAATAAAGGGGTAAACAAATCTTAGGAATTCCAATATATAGGGTCGTCCTCTAACTTAGCAATTTCGAGGACGAAATTATTTTTAAGTGGGGAAGAATGCAATGACCCGCATTGTCAGGGGTATTATAATTAATTAATTTAATTATATTAATATTGGTTTAGGGAAATAAATCGTAGTTAATTAAATTATAGTGAATATTTAATTAAATTAAATAATAGAATAATATATTTAATTCAGAAATAACCAGAATATAGTGAATTGACAATATAATGTGAATTGGGCCATCCTTAATATTTAATTCAGCTTAGAGTTGAAGTATATTGACGAATATATTCAATCGACGTCGGTTTGAACGTAGAATTATATTATAATTAAAATCGAGCTTGAAATGGCGCTGCAGTTCGTAAATTGGCGATTTGAACTTCAACTGAATGTACAAGATTCATTTTAAGCCAGATTTCTGTGAAACAAGAAACGTGTGGAGCTGGTGGAGTATATCTTTCTAGTGGAAGAGAAAAATTGGGATTTCGTCGGATAGATTTTGATGTATGTCCAAATCAAATTTTAGAAAAGTCGCTGTGGAATTCCTTTATAATTTATAAAGGAATTATTTATATTTTAAAAAGGAATTTCAATATAAATCGAATATCGGGTTGACCCAGAAGTGAATATCAAGTTAGAAATTCATATAGGAATATTCGAGAGCTGTATGGTATTCCACTATGAATATAGACGTTAATATTTAATTTTAAATATTTAATGTAATTTTATTTAAATATATTTTTATATTTAAATCGGCTATTTAGAGCTTTAAAAATAGCCACTTTTGCAAACGAGGTCGGAATTCGACGAAACTAATTTTGTTGGATCCGCAATGTCAAATAGATGTTAGATTTCCAGTTTCGTGATTTTTAGAGGCACTGTGTGGCCGTACGGATTTTTAGAGTGAGAAACAGTCAGTATTTTGACAGTTAAAAATACGTTGTGTGAGCATACGAAGTCGGAATTCGACGAAACCAGTTTCGTTGGGATCGTAATGTCGAACAGTAGCTGCATGTCCAGTTTCGTGATTTTTGGGTGTCATTTGTGATTACAGGAATTTTAGAGGACAAATGAAATTAGTGATTGGTTATAAACTAATATAAAAATATTATTTCTTTGCCTACAAAATACCCTAACAAATCCCTAAACCTAATTCCAAACCATTCTAAGCCGCCACATTCATTCAACAGCAAAACACAGACAAAGGAAAAAATCAAGATCAATCAAATAAAAATCCCTTAATTGCCAAAACTAAAATATATGGTTTCGCTGAGTGCCACGCTTCAGCCCGTGTGATTTTTGAAGGGACCGATACCCATTTGCGTTCACTATTGATGGCAGTAGTTGTTAGCCTGCTTTGTGACCAGGCTACCCAAAGCAAAGATCATGTTGACATACCTCTGGGTAAATGCTGTCTCATATGGAGTCTCTGGATAACATCGCTCTCCGGCATTGGAAGCATCATCAGAAGACACAAGGCAGTTTGGTCAAAATCACAACATCAGTATAAACTGGCCCGAAACCCCTATCAAATGACCTCATTTGGATCTATTCATCTCAAATACTCGTAGCCCTCTGAATTAGCTTCAGTTTGAGCTTTGGTTTGGCTCAATCGGCCTTACGATTTGAAAGTTATGCTCGTTTCCGTGAATGGGTGTAATCTAGCATCGAAGACTCAGGCCATCGCATCGGATCGCTCCCATCAGCTCGCCCTCGATCGGATCGCCCCCCTCGGATCGCCCCTCACGCGTCACGATCCGACTCGTCACCACCCTGCTCGCTCCCTCCGACCACGACCCGTTCGTGGTGCGTACCGTGACTGCGATCCAATCCCATTACCACGATCCGACCACCGAACCTGCAGATAAGCGCACTGTTTTGACCTATTCTTAAGGCTATTCCTGCTCCTACTTTCATGGATCGCCTGCCACGTGTCCTACCACGACCCAGTCCTCCCAGGAGCTTTCCTACAGCTATAAATACACCTTCAGATGGCATTTTCAAGGGACTTTTGGCTTCTCCTCATCCATGGCTGCCATGGCCAACACTTCTCCATGAATAACCACTATCTTCCTCAATAAATTCAATGGATTCGGAGAGAATTATTCATTGAATTCAAGTGATTGAAAGACAATATTCATTGTAATTGTAATCTATGAGTGAAATGAGAAAATATGAAGTGGACGTAGGCTCGTTAACGCCGAACCACTATAAAAATCTCATTGTCTTGCTTTTTTCTCTATTTTTCAATTATTTCTTCATATCCTATGCTCAAAATACGACAATTTGGGTGTTAGGACCATTTTTTGGTCTAACATTTTGGTGCTTTCATTGAGAGACGGTTTCTCAACCTATCGGATTGTTATTCTACTATTTGGATTTGAAAGTTCGAAGAAAACAGTTCGCGTTTCTACCATTTTTGAATATTTCGTTGATTTCAGAAAATCAGAGCTTCATGCCTTCGAAAAAAAAAAAGCTAAGGGTTCACAAGCTTCACAACCAAATGAGGATAATAAAGAAAATGCACAGGAGCAGGTTAGAGCAAGTGGCCGGTTCTTGGTTCGCGGATCGCAGGGGGTATCACGAACTGGTTCGCGGTTCGCAGGGGGTATCACGAACTGGTTCGCGGATCGCAGGGGGCATCACGATCCGATTCGCGGTTCGCGGAACGACCTCCACGAACGGAGCCCAAAGAGCCATCACGATCCGATTTGCGGTTCGCGGAACGACCTCCACGAACGGAGCCCAAAGAGCCATCACGATCCGATTCGCGGTTCGCGGAACGACCTCCACGAACGGAGCCCAAAGAGCCATCACGATCCGATTCGTAGTTCGCGGAACGACCTCCATGACCCGGGCCCAGAGTGACCTTCACGACCCGACCTGGTGTAGGATCCGCGATCCGATCCGAAGACGTTGATTGATTGACGATCCGAGCCACGAACCAGACGAAAGCTGCGCCCGGACCCGCTGACGGCCTCGCCTTCGGCTCGGAGCACGGCTCGCCTTCGTCTCGGAGTACATTCTGACCCACAATTATCACAAATGCTTATCGACCAAGATTCGGTAGGTATTCTGAGGATTCTTTCCAGAAGCCATGATCTCTATCTACCGATGTTATTGAATGTGAGGAGTTGTTGAAAAGATTCGACACGCTGGCTATGGCAGTATACAAAATAATGATGGTCTCATAACAACCTCCTCTTCCAGAGCTCCAATGGTGTGCATATTTCCCAAATGCAACTGATGATGCTCCTGAGCGAATAGTGATCACCTAGTTTACGTGACTTAAACCTGTCCTACAGGCGAAATCCCAGATGACATTGACATAGAGCAATCCGGATACTATTCTGAGGATGACTCAAAAGATCCCAATGACCATGATTCTCAATAATGGGATACCCGACGGCAAGTAAGGACCCTAGCACTACAAAGTTACCCTTCGCTTGAATGACATGGTGAAAAACGTATGTCCTACGGTTCACCTATTTGCCGTCAACCACATCGAGATAGATTGATTTCCACGTGTCCAAGGGTTAGATCGATGTACTTTGGTCCCCAGAGTTAGGAACCAATTGAACCTCCGCAGGCCGTGATTGGATATATGGATCATTGCTGGGGATGATAACAACTTGACTGCTCACCAGCCACCTTATGACATTAGTCAAGAAATGAGAACTTGAGATCAACGCAAATATGAATCAACCATTAGCTCTCCACTTCATACAACAGTTGTGATAGGATATACGAACCTTACTTGAAGCCTTGCAAGCCATGCTATTACATTCAAGCTTATCTGATCGTGGTCTCAACCAAACAGGTCTAGCGGAATTCAGAGCTTACATAGCATATGGGTGTTAACCGTTAAATATCCCTACCAAAGACGGAGTGAGACTGGTCTATGGTGACCAAGTTATTGGAGAAGCCGACTGATTAGGAAGGATGGAATATGCTATGCAACAGAGATTGCGTGAAACCCAAAGATGCTTCCCCTCCAGATGAAATGGAGTGTGAAGGAGGTGTCAATATTGCGAATGATGGGAGCATCGCAAAAGGAATTGCCAAACGACCTGCCCGAAGACATAGATTCCAGAGAGGATGGTGATTCGGGATGAAGAAGGGTGACATCTAATAATGCAACTGCACGTGTTCCGACTGGTGACGCCGACCTGACTAAGGTCTTCACATCGGATCTCCTTTAGACCTCTTTCGAACGAGAGAACTTATATGCTTTCTGTAGGCGAGCCTGGATGTGTTCGTTTGGACCAGTGCTAATATTTGCGGGATTTTATCCCAAATTATGAGTCATTTCTTGAGTATAAACCTGAAGTGTGCTCCTGTCAAGCAAATAAGACGTATGCAGTAAGTTCACTATCGCGGGATTTTATATGGAGTTCCCATTCGAAATGAAAGATGAAATCAAGCACCTGGAAGTTGTATACAGACGGTGCAAGAAATGATCGGCAATCCAACGCCGAAGTTTTGCAGATAACCCCCGAAGGACGACTCGAAAGGAATTCCAGTCGGAGAAACCACAACTCGCAGCTTACCTAGAATGGGCAGAAGAGTTATTGGATGGATTGGAACGTTACAACATACCTCATATTTCATACACAAAAGATCTAAAGTCGAATCATCTGGTCGAATAAGAAAGTTCCGATAATCCAGAAAAGATAGAAATGATCCCCATCAAGACACTATGAAATACAACTATTGATAAAATGGAAGTTGATCCAACGTTGGAGACCAAACCCGGAAGAGAGTCATGGTTAACTCCATGATAAACTTCCTACAGCACAAAATGCATCTAGCAAGGTGAAGTGAAAGGCGTGCAATCGTTCTTTATGCCTCGAGGTATGACATGCAATTCGACATTGCCTATTTCTCTTGGAAGGTTGTCCCAAAACAAACACCAACGAATGCAATTGCCAAATTCACCGCCCTAAATGATTCGACCAAATCACCAGTCAGCCACCCATTAGATGGGAGATGTACATGAATGAAACTTCTGGCCAACGGCGTTCTGAAGTTAGAAAGTGAAGACTCATACTTCCACTCTTTTCATCGATTATCTGCCAAGTGATTCACTCCCCTAAGGCTGGGGGCAACTACAGATTTGAGCATAAATTGCTCGAGATTACATCATCTAATTCGGAGCTGATACATCAAGAATTTGCCTGGCCGATTGACTTAGTCTTGCCTGAAAGTTAGCGAGTTGAAGATCTAGAATGCTTACGCATGAATGCTGGTTGATTGTCGGCGCACCAACCCTTGTCCCCGATATGGGATCGAGGGTATATCAGCAAATTTATGTGATATGATTATCCCACCAGCAGTAATATCCTATTTCCTAGCATGGAAAGTGCAAAAATTTCTATAAGCATGAATCCATTGTTCTCATGCTAATTTACAACCTAACACCAATGCAAAGATGTGCTACCATTAGCAATCCAGTCATGACCTCATCACTCGCTTATAGTACCTACCTAGCCGCCTTTGCCATCTCAAGACCCCGATCAAGCCCTTTATTGACAGAGATAGGGCGAAGCAAAATGGACCTGCAATGAATATGCAACGCCATTTTTCACTCAGAATGATACTCATTCCTTTAACAGGATTATTCTATAACCATGACTCTTATATTTGCATGATTTATGAGTTATTGATGTAATTAACTCAGATGAATTAATATGTGGATGGTGTAGGTATCCAGGATTTGCTACCGATCAAACTTGTAACACCCGCATATAGAGCCATAGAGCAATACTATAACGAGCTCGACTGAACTGCTCGTTTACAAAGCCACGCTCTTCGTCTAAAGAATGCTGTATAGCTCAAGGTGGATCCGGGATGACCATCCAATCCTTGGCTCACACGTGGCAGACCACAAGACAATTGAACATAAATCATTGAGTTACAAAGTCATAGTCCGACTCCAAATGGACGCGGTGTGACCGCCTACATGGCTCGATTCTATGCTCGACGCCACCAAATTACATGAATTCAAATAAAGGAGGAAACACTGCCTCTTAATTTTCTTACTTTTCAATCATAAAATTTTCTTTCACATGCTTTCCGAGTTACTGACGTGACTAATTCGTGCGGTGTGAATAATGCAGGTACCCGAAGTCTGGTGCCAACCATTCCTCCCGTAGACTGTTCGGAGGAACTCAAAGCCTTGGCAAATGCTCCAACTGCTTGTCCGACTGGTTTTAATCCTCGGAGCTTGGATTAAAATGTAAACCTAGGACGAGTTTGATGAGCGTGCATGATTGCAGACCGCTTGATCCGTGACTCTAACTCTCCAGAGCTGAGAGAAAGTATAAAGGACGCAAAGATGACGTCCACAAGGCATGGCGGTGTACCATGATCGGAGCCGCCTAAGCAAAAGTCTAACCTTGGCGACCGCCAGGAGAATATAAAAGCGTCCATGATTTGGCGCTGAGAAAGGACTCTTACCCCGCTGAAGGATCGGGGAGCGATGGAACAGCTGAGTCCCAACTCTAACTCTCCAGAGTCGAGAGAGAGTATAAAAGCGTCTATGATTTAGCGCTGAGAACTTCTGCTCCGCTGAAGGATCGTTGAGCAGATCATGAACCGAGCTCGAACTCTAACCCGCTGAAGGGTCGGGAGAGTATAAAAGCGCTAGAGATTCAGTGCCCCAGCAACTCTAACCCGTTGAAGGATCGGGAGAGTATAAAAGCACTAGAGACTTAGCGCCACGGGAAAATTCCTCCCCCGCCGAATTATTGGGGGGGGGGGGGGGCAGGCCGGAAGCTGATCCCAAATCCTCCATGTCCGGACATGGGGGCAACACAGTTATGGTCCTAATCAATCCTCAACAAGACCTGGCCAGGCACTAAGTTAATGATTGATTGGGGGCATACCTATACATACATACTACTTTACTGCACTTTCACTTATAAGTTGCACTGATAACTTATAATGTTTCATGACTTGTTTGCTTATTTGCGTTTCAAATGTTTAAATGCATAACTAATTATGGAATGCTCGCAGGTACAGGATAATGCGAAAGGACTCTTACCCCGCTGAAGGATCGGGGAGCGACTGAACAGCTGAGTCTGAACTCTAACCTTGGCGAACGCCAGGAGAGTACAAAAGCGTCTCCGATTGAGCGCTGAGAAAGAACTCTTACCCCGCTGAAGGATCGGGGAGCGACAGAACAGCTGAGTTCGAACTCTAACCTTGGCAACCGCCAGGAGAGTATAAAAGCGTCTATGATTAAGCACTGAGAAAGGTGCTGGAGACTCAGCACCCCCCATAATTTCTGCTCCGCTAAAGGATCAGGAGAGTATAAATGCATGACGACATATGCCACTCAAGGGATCATATCCCGTCACACGACTGGGACCAAGAATGAAAATGGAGCTCGAACCACTCGTTTCCGGGAATGGGGGGCAGCACACGAACACAGCAGTACAAAAAGAAATGGAATTTCATTCACTAAGTACAGGCTCGCAAAACAAAGCTGGACAAAATGCGAGATCCGAACTCGCACAACAACAGCAGACCAGTAGGGAATAACTAAAGGGCCGCGTCCAGAAGGATGACGTAGGCGTATAATTCTAAGCTGCCTGTGCGACTCACGGCGACGACAGAAAATAAGCCTGGATAGTGAATTGTTCAGCGACATGTTATACAACTTCATACTCGCAACTGGAGGGACCTGGCGAGGCCCTGAGATTTTTTGATGTCTACCCTACCTTAGTACGATCTTGAGCGATCATTGATTCCTTGGCCTTAATACGATTCGACGTAATCGTGGAATTCTGGACATTTATGAATTACAGGTTTCTTGTACCGTCCCAAACACGTCCTACACCATGCTTGGATAGTATGATCGCTTGAATTCTGAAAGTGACTTCCTCTTCTCATGTATACGTGTCTGAATTCGAAAGGGAAGTGATCCAACCGCATGTCTTTCGCACTTACCCTATAACTGGGGCCATGGCTATTGAAAATATTTACAAACGGCATAACTTAAATGCCTGTGTTTAACTTGTGTTGTGATCCTAACAGGCCCCATTGAGGACCAAGAAACAAATGCAAAGAGAATGTCCATCTGCTGATCCCAACCGACTTCTAGAATGGGAAGCTCATATAAGGCTGGATATATCCCATACAGAAATTGGACAAGATGCAGCTATTTCGCCTCCAACCTCTCCCTTCATGCAGAAAGCAAGTGGGAACACCCGAGATGAACACGAACCAATCAGCAGTCACACAACGTGCAGCTTCGATTCAGAACGTCGTAGATGGAAACATGGGCGATAGAACGGCTACCTGCAACTTCCTAGATGAGAATGCAAGAATCACAATGAACTTAGGTCATGCACGACCAACTTCAGCTCCAGCTCGAATGGGTACTCAAGCGCTAGAGTACACTCAACTCCAAGATGGAACGCAACAATTCGAAGAACAGAAGCCCGGTCGAGTCGAATGACTCGACCCGTGACTTGGGAGTAACATCGATGCGGAAATAAGAAATCCACAAAGACCCCCTTGTAATTCCAGATTCAATACTGGGGGCACCAGCTATGATCTTGAAAATGTGCAGCAATTCTTTGACGGTGATCTGCTCGCCAGTTTAATTCGGCACCTCTCGAGGAGCGGTACTCCTCTAGTTGATGTGGGTAAGGATAATCACAGCCCTTTCACACGGGACATTAGGACATCCTATTATTCCCACAGATTTCAATATTTCACCACAACGAGACTCGCTCAGAGGCTTTGATGGATTCAACTCTAAGGTGGACATACTTCCATGACAAAAAAGTGTTAACATCGAGACGAATGACCAAGATGCTTTTCTGACTAAAGAACGGAGCACCTTCCAATTCCTAAGACGATAAAGAACAAAAGAAAAGCCCTGGAAAAGAATGACAAGAATGCGCAATTCCAAAGAGAACCTATACCACTTATCGAGCCCATGATCTTGTTTGTCAAGCTCGATTGAACCGAGCATGAGAAAGAGACTCAATAAGACTGTGATAACCATTTCGGACTATGCTGAAGCACAAACGGTGGAGCCCAACTAACTTCATAACGACATTTATTCATTCGCATTCAACAACCTTACTTGACTCCGCAACTGATCTGATGAGAGTAACCGAAGTCGCTGATGCCCAATGAGGCAATCCTCACTATCTGACTAAAGAGAAGAGATGATATCAAAGCAAACGTGGTTCAAACATTTGCATATACAATTCCGATTTTTGCTAAATTGAGAAACAGTACAGAATGATCTGGGTCGGCTAAGATTGCTGAACCTGCAACTCTTACCAGATGCAATGACAGGAAGTATAAAATCTTCAAGATTAAATACCTTATTGACTCAACTCAACCCCCATCGATACTGGGGGCATAAGTACTGACCTCGCTTGTCCTCCGATGGAACTGAGAGCACAAGTGTCGGTTTATAGAATAACTTTGAAGACAATCCTGGCATGAAATGGGATTCAAAACATGTATGTCATGCCTCCAGAGTACAATCCTACTCATCTTTGCCAACCAAGCGAGCTAGCTTGTGGATCAAATGTGAACTTAAAGACTCAAACTACACCAAATGGAAGGTGTGACAAACCTATCTACTGCCTCGCGATGGTGACGATCCTATAGGCACTGGTCCGCATAATTTTAACAACATCCCTTACTGACTACCTCATATGTGAATATTGGATTAAGAAATGATCCGTAACAATTGTGGATTCTCTCGACTACGATCCAGAATGATCATGGCTTTTGAATTCCTTACTGTTATGGTTCAATGCGATTTTAAGATCCTGGATTAATATCAAGATATCAAGATCCGAACTTGAGTACAAATGGCAAATTCATATGTTGATTCTGATGTGCTTTATGCCAACAGTCCAGTTGTTAGCTTAGAGCCCAAAGTTTCTTACATCGCCCCATGATTTGGGTGGCTACTCCATTTATTGACTCATATGTAAAAGAAAGTCCAACCCTACCACGCGCTTGGCTTGCATAAAGTGATGATGTTGTTTGGCGACGACCTATGCGTGTAGGATCACGCTCGAGAGCTGACAATTTAGCATGACTACTGACGGATGAATTAGATCTTTCGATTTGACAAGGTTTAAACAATTTCTTGATCGTCTCGAATACTCCTCTCATAGAACTTAGCCTGATTAGCTCCAATGGAAGCAATGCAACAATTGGATAAAGCCTTCTCAAGGACAAATGATATTCCAGAAAGATTTAGCTCAACATATTCAAAGCACATCTCATCCTCGATAAGATGTACTTTGGGGGGGCAAAATGTTAGCCTGCTTTGTGACCAGGCTACCCAAAGCAAAGATCATGTTGACATACCTCTGGGTAAATGCTGTCTCATATGGAATCTCTGGATAACATCGCTCTCCGGCATTGGAAGCATCATCAGAAGACACAAGGCAGTTTGGTCAAAATCACAACATCAGTATAAACTGGCCCGAAACCCCTATCAAATGACCTCATTTGGATCTATTCACCTCAAATACTCGTAGCCCTTTGAATTAGCTTCAGTTTGAGCTTTGGTTTGGCTCAATCGGCCTTACGATTTGAAAGTTATGCTCGTTTCCGTGAATGGGTGTAATCTAGCATCGAAGACTCAGGCCATCGCATCGGATCGCTCCCATCAGCTCGCCCTCGATCGGATCGCCCCCCTCGGATCGCCCCTCACGCGTCACGATCCGACTCGTCACCACCCTGCTCGCTCCCTCCGACCACGACCCGTTCGTGGTGCGTACCGTGACTGCGATCCAATCCCATTACCACGATCCGACCACCGAACCTGCAGATAAGCGCACTGTTTTGACCTATTCTTAAGGCTATTCCTGCTCCTACTTTCATGGATCGCCTGCCACGTGTCCTACCACGACCCAGTCCTCCCAGGAGCTTTCCTACAGCTATAAATACACCTTCAGATGGCATTTTCAAGGGACTTTTGGCTTCTCCTCATCCATGGCTGCCATGGCCAACACTTCTCCATGAATAACCACTATCTTCCTCAATAAATTCAATGGATTCGGAGAGAATTATTCATTGAATTCAAGTGATTGAAAGACAATATTCATTGTAATTGTAATCTATGAGTGAAATGAGAAAATATGAAGTGGACGTAGGCTCGTTAACGCCAAACCACTATAAAAATCTCATTGTCTTGCTTTTTTCTCTATTTTTCAATTATTTCTTCATATCCTATGCTCAAAATACGAGAATTTGGGTGTTAGGACCATTTTTTGGTCTAACAGTAGTAAACCTAGGGTTTACGGGTTTGAGTTGTAGGAGCTTCGATTCAAGGAATAAAGTTTGTTTTTGGATTCGGTGATGAAATCCGCACCTGGTACGATGTTATGGTAGAGTTCGGGTTCCATTGTGGTCGGAGGTTCCTATAGCCGAGCTCCGAAGCTCGAAGTCGCGCTTCCCGAGGGTGCTGCGAGTTGCGTACAAGGATGACAGGGAGAAAGAGGTCAGAAGTAGAAGTGATTTGGTGGTGATTTTCTGGTTTAAGGTGAAGTAGCGGTGGAGTTGTGGATGCTTGAGGAAATCGAATGAGGCCGTGGTGTTTTTCCTGGGATCGAAAATGTGAAGGAGGAAGAAGGTATGCAGGTTTGGTAATTTAAAGGAGGGATGGGCCTGTTTGAATAGAGTAAGCCCAATTAAAGGAAAAGTATTTAAGTTTTATTTAATTAAATAGTATATCAACTTGTAAAATGTATAACTCGATCATACTTTATTAGAAATTCGAACCGTCAGTCACGTTAGATCGTATGGACAGACACAACACGATGGAACTGACTGGAAGTCCATTGGAGTCCGTTACAATTTATGGTAAAATAATTTATCCGTCTGAATCAAGCGACAATTATCGTTATCTAACGATGATAGTCCAATGTGAGTAAAATTCACCAACTCTGAACAGTATAATTTCATGTTGTATTTTTAGAACTGTTAGAAATTGTCTGATTTACTGTATGTTGACTGTTTGATTGAACTGCTAGTCAGTTAGTTGAATTTCTATATTGATTCTGTTTAACAGAATATATCATATGGAACTGGAAGTGATGTTATCTATATTGTTTAACATCTGTGATGCAGAGATACAGGTTGGAGGAATCCAACTGCATTCCTCAACATTTATTTTACTGTTATTAATATATTGTAATATATGATGTGATATATAATATGTTCGATTATGTGTGTTTGAATGATATCGATCATTGTGGTTTGCTATTTTAAATATCATAAAAGACCCTGGGATGTAAATAGAATAAAGGGATTTTATAAAATCAACCGATTTTATGAAAGGAAATAATTTGAAAATAAAGCATTTATAAAATCATAGGATCTTATAAAGGAGAATATTTATTTAGAAAATAAATGGAATTGTAAAAGGAACATTTATTTAGAAAATAAATAGGATAAAAGGAAAAAGGAAATTAACGAGATAGGAAAGAGTTAGTCGGTAAGAAGTTAATCAAATATAGTTTATTCGAAGAAGTTAGTCAAACATAGTTATTCAGGATGAGATTCCATTTAGCACGACTGCTAGCGTAATTCGCAGGGCTGCAGATAGCCTACGGTGGTCGGATGTTTCCTGAGGGAATCAGGCGTAACCATTGTGATCGCTGCGATCTAGAGTCAAGCGAATGGAGTTAAATTCAATATTAGTTATTCGAATAAGAGTTAAACAAATAGAGTTATTCAATTAGAGTTAATCAAAATAGAGTTAAACAAGATTAGAAACTGACTAGAGATTAGTAAATTGAATGGTTTTCTAAGTGTCTATCTGATGTTGGTTTCGGCCTTCGGGGTTTATACTTAGAGAATTGTTCTCCTGCTAGTTTACAGTCAGGGACTGATAGTTGTGAAATGATAGTAATATTTAAATTAAGCAGATGGAAACATTTTCCAGTGTTAATAACATATATTTTCTAAACATAGAAAATAAGGCAATATGAATATATATGTATATATATATATATGTTAAATGATGATTGGTCGATATAATTTCCATCTGGAAATAATATCGTTGTTTGCACACGTGTTTTTCTTTGATAGTTAAATCACAGACTATCAAAGTTTTGACCATTTTTAACGTTGTTAATATGGAGAGACCGGTTGGATTATTATCCGAAGAACCACTCCGTATTGGCATAAGCGTTGCGAATCATATATGCCAAAGATAATTGAAGACGGAGTAAAGTGCAAGGGCTGTCCTGTTTACAGAATAGTGCCTTCGGTTTGTCCAGTCCCAGGACAACATGTATGGACGAAGGTCTGATAGAGTATATCTGGTAGATCACGTAAGTTGATCGTTTCAAACGTATTTACGTTGGTGGCGGAGGAATTCGTTTCTCTTAGCTTATACCCATGGTATTTTTGGGGAAGTCAATTTGTGATTTGACGGGTAGGACGATGTGGCATTCAAAGTGAATGAAGGAGTAATCTGTTGAAAGACAAGCGTAGCTTCTAGCCTCACATCCGGTAATGACAGAAATCGGGCAGGCAGCATGGCTAAGTCGGTCGCACCGAAGTAGGGTGTATAATCACCTATCTAGAGAATATTCATTTGCTTCTTTAATCTATCAATGTTGTCCCATATATATATACGGGAACGGTTGCTGATCCCAACCGTTGGTGATGTACATTCGATACACTAAAGCGAAATGAGTGGTCGGTCATGTGTGGCTGAGTTGCAAGATGTTCTTGTTGAACTCCAGTGTATCGTTCCTAGAGTACACTGATCGGAAGGTGGTTCCATACCTTGTCATAGTTGGAAATCCATTACCCAATACGTGCTTGCGATTTCGATTGTATACTATATATGTGGAACGTGAGATGAAAGCGTTCTGCTAAATTGATAGCTATTTGTATATAGACATTATTATAATATCAGAATGATATTGCTTTTCTAAGATGTTTGGATTCTCATAAGGGAAAAACCCGTTCCGTATTCACGGCGTGGTCTTATGAGATATCATATACCTGTTCAACTGTTTTAAACTGTTTTACTCATACCAGTCCCATGACTGACCCGGAGTTTATTTTGTTTTGTTTTCCCTAAACTCTTGGGTGCCTAAATTTGTACGGGCAGTCAAGTAGTCGGGATTTTACAGATACACTTGAAAAGTTGGAGCAGGAGGCTTCAGGATCATATAGCTATAGTTTATTTCCGCTGTGTTGTAAGTGCTGTACTTTGATAATGATGTATATTCAAATACAGATGTATATTTCAAGTTATGTTATATATATTATATGTTATTCGTTCCGCTGTGAGGTTCATGTTACTCTGATGATGTTCTTCTTCTTCCTCTATTCAATTATTTCTACCTTATCTATCCTCACCCTCTAATTTCTTTCATTAATTACCAAGATTACACGATGTTTGGTTAGTCGTCATCGTGTTTATGTCGATAACCAAAGTCACCAAAAATCCGGGTCGTTACAGTTGGTATCAGAGCTTAAGTTAAGAATTACTTGGCTCTGTGGCGTGACTCGGTAGAGATAGGGTTAGTAATACCCTAGATCGAGTTTGAGTGTATATATACGTGTGCGTATTTGTATTTGATATAAAAATGGTTTTATATTATGGAGATTCATTGGCTGAGTTGTTTATGGGTTCTGGTCGATCAGTTTGATCCACTGTATCGGTAGGAGTAAGTAAACACTCGAATACGATGGGTCGACACGATATGTTTTGTAAAGAGGGTAAATTAAAATAAGTTTACCCGGAGTATATTCTGATATAGAGGAAATATATATTAGATATATTGGTTGTAATTATAATCGAGTAAGATTATAAAATGTGAAATGGTTATATATAACCAATCAGAATTTATACAAGTGAATTATATGAAATAGGATGAATTAAATCTGAAATTAAAATCAGAATTGAAATTTAAAATCCCAGAAATTGGGAAAGTGTTTGTAAAGGAATCTGGATTAAGTATAAGGAAATTTTAAGATCCTGGGAGATTTTAAATTGTTTACAAGCCTTGTGAAGGATATTTTGAAAGTGATTTCAAAAATGAAAGTATTTGGAAATGGATTTGAAAGTGATATAGTATTGAACTCACTTCGATAGCAGGAAAATAAATTCCGATGTTGATCATGATATCATCGGTGTTCATTTTCTAGTATGTAAGTGATAGATTACTACCAAGGATTTTGTTTTGAATTTGTTTTGGGAAAACAAGTTGTGTTGGATTTCAAAAAAAGGAAAATTTGATTTTTGAAAGAGGTAAACTATTTAAAAACTTCCGGGAAGAAAAGGTTGTTTGAATTTAAACAAATTAAAGTAAAATTTGTAAAATCCAATAGAATTGGGATTGAATTAAAAGCCAGTAAGTGAAAATCATTTGAAATAATTTAGTGTCAAGTAGAATTAGACTTGATTAGAGATAATCTGGAATTATATTGGACTGGTGAGTTATGGTTTTGAAATCAAGAATAGTACTTGAGTTTGAAATGAAATTCGACTTAAGTATAAGCGAATGGTTGTGTTAAAGATAAATTGATTTGGGATCAAGTTGGAATTGCATTGGTATATGTTGGATTGATAACAGGTGAAAGTGATAAAGTTGATATGCCCGACAAAAAGGTACAAGTTTATGTTTGATATAAGCCTGAGATTTATGAGCTGAATTGGCAAGCCGCTTGGCTGTTTGATTTTCTTTTCGGTTGGAGAAGGCCTAGAGAGGCGAGTTGGAGTTTTACCGATAGGGCTGTACAAAGAAGGTTATGGCGAAATTTTCCGAAAATTTAAATTGTTAGAAAATTTTCAGAATTTTTGAAAATTTTAGTTAGTCGGAATGAATAAATATTTTAGTCGATATTAATTGGTTCTGTTGAAATCAGAAATAAAGGGGTAAACAAATCTTAGGAATTCCAATAGATAGGGTCATCCTCTAACTTAGCAATTTCGAGGACGAAATTATTTTTAAGTGGGGAAGAATGCAATGACTCGCATTGTCAGGGGTATTATAATTAATTTATTTAATTATATTAATAGTGGTTTAGGGAAATAAATCGTAGTTAATTAAATTATAGTGAATATTTAATTAAATTAAATAATGGAATAATATATTTAATTCAGAAATAACCAGAATATAGTGAATTGACAATATAATGTGAACTGGGTCATCCTTAATATTTAATTCAGCTTAGAGTTGAAGTATATTGACGAATATATTCAATCGACGTCGGTTTGAACGTAGAATTATATTATAATTAAAATCGAGCTTGAAATGGCGCTGCAGTTCGTAAATTGGCGATTTGAACTTCAACTGAATGTACAAGATTCATTTTAAGCCGGATTTCTGTGAAACAAGAAACGTGTGGAGCTGGTAGAGTATATCTTTCTAGTGGAAGAGAAAAATTGGGATTTCGTCGGATAGATTTTGATGTATGTCCAAATCAAATTTTAGAAAAGTCGCTGTGGAATTCCTTTATAATTTATAAAGGAATTATTTATATTTTAAAAAGGAATTTCAATATAAATCGAATATCGGGTTGACCCAGAAGTGAATATCAAGTTAGAAATTCATATAGGAATATTCGAGAGCTGTATGGTATTCCACTGTGAATATAGACGTTAATATTTAATTTTAAATATTTAATGTAATTTTATTTAAATATATTTTTATATTTAAATAGGCTATTTAGAGCTTTAAAAATAGCCACTTTTGCAAACGAGGTCGGAATTCGACGAAACTAATTTTGTTGGATCCGCAATGTCAAATAGATGTTAGATTTCCAGTTTCGTGATTTTTAGAGGCACTGTGTGGCCGTACGGATTTTTAGACTGAGAAACAGTCAGTATTTTGACAGTTAACAATACGCTGTGTGAGCATACGAAGTCGGAATTCGACGAAACCAGTTTCGTTGGGATCGTAATGTCGAACAGTAGCTGCATATCCAGTTTCGTGATTTTTGGGTGTCATTTGTGATTATAGGAATTTTAGAGGATAAATGAAATTAGTGATTGGTTATAAACTAATATAAAAATATTATTTCTTTGCCTATAAAATACCCTAACAAATCCCTAAACCTAATTCCAAACCATTCTAAGCCGCCACATTCATTCAACAGCAAAACACAAAACGCAGACAAAGAAAAAAAATCAAGATCAATCAAATAAAAATCCCTTAATTGCCAAAACTAAAATATATGGTTTCGTTGAGTGCCACGCTTCAGCCCGTGTGATTTTTGAAGGGACCGATACCCATTTGCGTTCACTATTGATGGCAGTAGTAAACCTAGGGTTTACGGGTTTGAGTTGTAGGAGCTTCAATTCAAGGAATGAAGTTTGTTTTTGGATTCGGTGATGAAATCCGCACCTGGTACAATGTTATGGTAGAGTTCGGGTTCCATTGTGGTCGGAGGTTCCTGTAGCCGAGCTCCGAAGCTCGAAGTCGCGCTTCCCGAGGGTGCTGCGAGTTGCGTACAAGGATGACAGGGAGAAAGAGGTCGGAAGTAGAAGTGATTTGGTGGTGATTTTCTGGTTTAAGGTGAAGTAGCGGTGGAGTTGTGGATGCTTGAGGAAATCGAATGAGGCCGTGATGTTTTTCCTGGGATCGAAAATGTGAAGGAGGAAGAAGGTATGCAGGTTTGGTAATTTAAAGGAGGGATGGGCCTGTTTGAATAGAGTAAGCCCAATTAAAGGAAAAGTATTTAAGTTTTATTTAATTAAATAGTATATCAACTTGTAAAATGTATAACTCGATCATACTTTATCAGAAATTCGAACCGTCAATCACGTTAGATCGTATGGACTGACACAACACGATGGAACTGACTGGAAGTCCATTGGAGTCCGTTACAATTTATGGTAAAATAATTTGTCCGTCTGAATCAAGCGACAATTATCGTTATCTAACGATGATAGTCCAATGTGAGTAAAATTCACCAACTCTGAACAGTATAATTTCATGTTGTATTTTTAGAACTGTTAGAAATTGTCTGATTTACTGTATGTTGACTGTTTGATTGAACTGCTAGTCAGTTAGTTGAATTTCTATATTGATTCTGTTTAACAGAATATATCATATGGAGCTGGAAGTGATGTTATCTATATTGTTTAACATCTGTGATGCAGAGATACAGGTTGGAGGAATCCAACTGCATTCCTCAACATTTATTTTACTGTTATTAATATATTTTAATATATGATGTGATATATAATATGTTCAATTATGTGTGTTTGAATGATATCGATCATTGTGGTTTGCTATTTTAAATATCATAAAAGACCCTGGGATGTAAATAGAATAAAGGGATTTTATAAAATCAACTGATTTTATGAAAGGAAATAATTTGAAAATAAAGCATTTATAAAATCATAGGATATTATAAAGGAGAATATTTATTTAGAAAATAAATGGAATTGTAAAAGGAACATTTATTTAGAAAATAAATAGGATAAAAGGGAAAAGGAAATTAACGAGATAGGAAAGAGTTAGTCGGTAAGAAGTGAATCAAATATAGTTTATTCGAAGAAGTTAGTTAAACATAGTTATTCAGGATGAGATTCCATTTAGCACGACTGCTAGCGTAATTCGCAGGGCTGCAGATAGCCTACGGCGGTCGGATGTTTCATGAGGGAATCAGGCGTAACCATTGTGATCGCTGCGATCTAGAGTCAAGCGAATGGAGTTAAATTCAATATTAGTTATTCGAATAAGAGTTAAACAAATAGAGTTATTCAATTAGAGTTAATCGAAATAGAGTTAAACAAGATTAGAAACTGACTAGAGATTAGTAAATTGAATGGTTTTCTAAGTGTCTATCTGATGTTGGTTTCGGTCTTCGGGGTTTATACTTAGAGAGTTGTTCTCTTGCTAGTTTATAGTCAGGGACTGATAGTTGTGAAATGATAGTAATATGTAAATTAAGCAGATGGAAACATTTTCCAGTGTTAATAACATATATTTTCTAAACATAGAAAATAAGGCAATATGAATATATATGTATATATATATGTATATGTTAAATGATGATTGGTCGATATAATTTCCATCTGGAAATAATATCGTTGTTTGCACACGTGTTTTTCTTTGATAGTTAAATCACAGACTATCAAAGTTTTGACCATTTTTAACGTTGTTAATATGGAGAGACTGGTTGGATTATTATCCGAAGAACCACTCCGTATTGACATAAGCGTTGCGAATCATATATGCCAAAGATAATTGAAGACGGAGTAAAGTGCAAGGGCTGTCCTGTTTACAGAATAGTGCCTTCGGTTTGTCCAGTCCCAGGACAACTTGTATGGACGAAGGTCTGACAGAGTATATCTGGTAGATCACGTAAGTTGATCGTTTCAAACGTATTTACGTTGGTGGCGGAGGAATTCGTTTCTCTTAGCTTATACCCGTGGTATTTTTGGGGAAGTCAATTTGTGATTTGACGGGTATGACGATGTGGCATTCAAAGTGAATGAAGGATTAATCTGTTGAAAGACAAGCGTAGCTTCTAGCCTCACATCCGATAATGACTGAAATCGGGCAGGCAGCATGGCTAAGTCGGTCGCACCGAAGTAGGGTGTATAATCACCTATCTAGAGAATATTCATTTTCTTCTTTAATCTATCAATGTTGTCCCATATATATATATACGGGAACGGTTGCTGATCCCAACCGTTGGTGATGTACATTCGATACACTCTAGCGAAATGAGTGCTCGGTCATGTGTGGCTGAGTTGCAAGATGTTCTTGTTGAACTCCAGTGTATCGTTCCTAGAGTACACTGATCGGAAGCTGGTTCCATACCTTGTCATAGTTGGAAATCCATTACCCAATACGTGCTTGCGATTTCGATTGTATACTATATATGTGGAACGTGAGATGAAAGCGTTCTTCTAAATTGATAGCTATTTGTATATAGACATTATTATAATATCAGAATGATATTGCTTTTATAAGATGTTTGGATTCTCATAAGGGAAAAACCTGTTCCGTATTCACGGCGTGGTCTTATGAGATATCATATACCTGTTCAACTGTTTTAAACTGTTTTACTCATACCAGTCCCATGACTGACCCGGAGTTTATTTTGTTTTGTTTTCCCTAAACTCTTGGGTGCCTAAATTTGTACGGGCAGTCAAGTAGTCGGGATTTTACAGATACACTTGAAGAGTTGGAGCAGGAGGCTTCAGGATCATATAGCTATAGTTTATTTCCGCTATGTTGTAAGTGCTGTACTTTGATAATGATGTATATTCAAATACAGATGTATATTTCAAGTTATGTTATATATATTATATGTTATTCGTTCCGCTGTGAGGTTCGTGTTACTCTGATGATGTTCTTCTTCTTCCTCTATTCAATTAGTTCTACCTTATCTATCCTCACCCTCTAATTTCTTTCATTAATTACCAGGATTACACGATGTTTGGTTAGTCGTCATCGTGTTTATGTCGATACCAAAGTCACCAAAAATCCGGGTCGTTACAAATATTAATAAAGATTTCTCTCTCAAAGTGGACATACACTGACAAGACGTTGGTGGAACCACCATAAATCCCTATGTGATTTAGTTTCTCGTTATTGCTCTATTATTTCCATTGTTTGGTGATTGTGATTGGCTTGGATAAGATTGAGATTGTTCGATTGGTTGTTTTTGCACTATTACCACGATATCGTTTTCCGCGGTGTTGGGGATTTTTGATTTAAGCGGTCTTGAATCAAAATTTCTCCACAACAGAGTTTGGATTTGTGGCTATTGGTTGATAGGAAGTCAAAAAATATTAAATGCAAATTTAGTTGGGCTATTTTCTATTGTTGCTTACTATGTTCCTACAAGCTTCCTTACTTTATGGCATAAAGGTATTCTGTTTAGGTGCTTCATTTATGCCTAAATTTTATGCTAAATTTCCTGATGATGAACAATTCAAGATTTTTCGTTCCTGAATTCCACTATTGTTGACTTAATTTAATTCAAATATGCCTTAATCTGTAAACACTATAAAACATGTCACCTATTTGTAGTACATACATCTTTGTTTTCCAGTTGAATGTTGATTTAGTGGTCTTATGTTTATATGTTCTGGTGATCTGATTTCATTTTTTTTTTGCTCTATGCTAAAGGAGTTCAAACCAGATACCATATGTGATTCCAAACTACCTAAGTGCATCCATCTTCAAAGTACCTACCAAGTATTGGATGTATACGAGTAAATCCATCTCTAAAGTTGTATGTATTAAACTATCCATGTATGCAAGTACACCCTTTAGAGGAGTAGTTGTTACATGTACCCAGGTAGTTTTCAAATACAGTGCCCGCTGAAAGTCGCATCCTGCTGTCCTTCAAATGGTCATATTCTATGACTTATTTTTTCAACCATATACATACAGATTCTCGGGATTTTTTTTTGGAAATTTTGGTGGCGAGACTAACCAGCTTGAGGGATCAGGTATCAATGGAAATGTGAATAGTTATATCAAGATCAGCCTAAATTTGGATAAGTTTATGTACAAAGCAGGTGGTAGTCATGTAGAACTTGTGTTTGTGGAGTAGAACAGAGACGTGAATCGCAAAACTCACTTCAATGGTCAAAGTTCATTACAAGATGACAGCACGCAAAAAACAACATGTTTCAATGTTATGCAAACTAGAAAAAATAACCGGATGGAATTTTAGTTACGGAGGAAACCATGGGGCACAAGTTAATAACTATGGAAAGATTAGTTAATTTAACCAGCTGCGTGAAGAACATGAACAAAAGTGGCGATATTGTTAAACTAAGTGAGTGTCTATGAAATTTTACACACAAGCGAACTTTGCCCCTTATTTGAGATTTATCTATTTTATGATTCTCACTAAGTCCTGTCATCTGTGATATAAAAATGGAAACTACAAGTTCAAACTATAGATCATTTGGGTGGGAATTAAGATTTAGTGAGAATCTCATGAGATGGGTGATTGTTACTGTGGATCTATCTAGAAGTTCTTTTTAATGCATATAATCCTTTACATTTTTTCTGGTAAATACTGTATATATGTATGTACGAATGTGAATGTGTGTGTATATACTTATTTGTCTATAAGTTTATTCCAATCTCCTCAACATTATTACATCAACGATATTTAAGTGCTTAAATATGATGATAGCTAGACTACTGTTAAGAGCATCTCCAACAGCGTTACTGGTCGTAACGTTACGACCCGTAACATATTGGGAGATATCTTGGATATCTCCCAGCAAGCGCGAGCCGATTTTATCGGCTCGCGAGCTGATAAAATCGGCTCGCGAGTCCCCGCGCCGGCGCATGGAGTTTGGTTGGTGTTTTGAGGGGGGTGTCAATTGCTTAAAGTTTTATTTTTTATTTTTATCTAATTATAATTTGTTATTAGTAGGAATATTATATTTTGAATATATTACTCATGAAATTTTTGTATAAACTAGTTTAACAACTGGTTATGATTAAAATGATTCAACTAGTGGGTTTTCGCATAACAATAACCATACAGATACAACCGGCCATTACAGATACAACACCGAATAATAGTACATGCCTACTACAACATCAAAGCAAACATGAAAACAACACGTTCAATTTCAAGGGAGTCGCATTGCATTCAGTCACAACTCTTGAACAAGATTTTCGAGACGTCTAATCTCTCGTTCGAGTTCGTTTGCATATATTATTCCCCTTTGGCACAACGGCTCGTCAATCCATTCTGTATAACTGCATCCATGAGGATAGAATCGACATTGCTGCATGCGCCGACCAATATTGTCGCCTTCTGCACGAACCACAACTTCGACCGCATGACCACAGTACAGGATATGATTCACGTTCATCTTCATGTGGCGGTACTCGGTAGAACTCTACTTCTGGTTGTGGTTGAGCGAGAGTCTGTGCGTTCGCTAGTTGAACATGTGGCATTTGAACTTCTTGTGGATGATGTACGTTCCCCTGTTCATGTGATGGTTCATCCTGGGGTGTAATTTGGATTAGAAACTCGAATTCGTCTTCGAGCTCTTGAAGTCTCATCTGTTCGTACGCCTGTTCATCAGAGTCAGTATTTGAGGGCCAAGAAGGCATTTTCGAGTGAGTATTTGAGTAAGTAGTAGAATGAGAACGAAGTTGTTTGAGTGAGGTTTTATGTGAGTAAATTGCATTGAGATATATAGCCACGGAGTGTACAAATCAATAAAAAAAATCATGATGGGACCGGTCACTGTTTCGCCTGACTTAATACTGTAGGGAATCCCTTTTTCTTACTGTCATGATGTGAACGGACACTGGTTCTACTTTGCTTTACATGATGCGGTTTCCAAAGCAATAGCCAGTACTAATGCACAAGTTATAATAAGGACCATAAGTATTAACTCCTTTGTGTGTTGAGGGGAGCTAAGTAGTGTGACAACTGACAGAAATCCGTGTTGAAGAGGTCCATAATAGTGGATGAGCACGACCCAAATCTTTAACTCCTATTTGTACTGAAAACTTAAACTTGGCGAGCCGACCCGAGTCTGTACCTATTTTGAAGTCAAAACTATATACAATACCTTTTAACTAGCATACAAACCGCTTTCAATATAGAAAAATACAAAGATACATTCATGTTGTGGAAATCCGACACAACATACGATATAGTGCCACATAACGTTACACAAAATACAGGGCAATAAGACATACAACTACGATACTTCTTGTTGTATCTTTCGTTTACTTCTTGTTGTATCTTTCGTTTATTAGATAATCCTTTGATAAAAAGTCTGAAGTTCTTGTAATTGTTTACGCAATAACAAAATATATAAAGCACATATTTCATTAATAAGAAAGCGGTTGCTACAGTAGGAAATAAAACGTTGCTAGAACAACATAATACGAGCAACTACTAATACAAGCATCTACTAATACTAGCGACTACTAATACGTAACTACATCAATTGCGGGAACCTTGACGTTATAATACGACGTTTCATACCCGTCCAAAATTCCTTTTCCAAATCAGACATTCCAGTTAGATCTTTGTCGATGATGATGTTCTCTTCTTGTTCTTTCTTATACGCATCTTGCTCTTTCTTATACGCATCGTTCTCTTTCTTATACGCTAAGTCCTCCGAAAGAATTTGAAGTTTCTTCTCTTCCAGATCAGCAATCCTTTTCAAAACTTCTGTTCTTTCTCTAGCTTCCACAAGTCTTTTTTCCGCTCTACGACTGTGTTCTTCGTGTCGTGCGTTCACTTTTGATTCAAGCTCAACCGTCCCTTCTTTTCGCCGCTTTGGCTCCCTCAGGTCTAAAATCTTCGTCAATCGTGGCATTGAACTCATCTAGTAGGTTTTCCCCTACACATTGAGAATTATTGACAGCTGACCCACTTGGACTAGAAGAATACCCCAATTTTGAATTTTTTTCTTGCCCTTGCTAGCACTTTGAACATCGCGGAGGCTCTTGGCAAGTCTTGAGTTCCACTTCGGTTGACTAGTAAGCAGATCATAACAATGCATAAACTGGTAATAGTGTGGCCTTTTATTCCCATTTTCTCTAGGAAAAAGCTTCTTGAACTCCTCGTTTGCTAGTCGTTTCTACTTACCAAAAGAAAATGTATCAATTAACATGCTAACAACCACAAATAAAGTACGTACAAATACAAACATACAAGATTATCTTCCCCTCTCATGCCGCTTGGATTCGCTATCTTTAGTTTGTACACTTGTGACTCGTAATATTGGGTTTGACGGCTTATTTTCCCAAAACAGCCTTGAATCGCCGATAACGTCCTTTGGCATTCTGGATGCTTCTGAACGAAGGCTTTTTCCACTTTTTTTCCAAAACGTAACGGCTGTTTGGTCGTTCCCCGTTGCAGAATCTTGTGTGAAATGACAATATATGTTGCATAGACAAATGTCTTCTTCCTCGGTCCACGGACTGGTTCCTTGCCTGCTCAATGGAGTTACAAATATATTGCTCGTGTTGCCTTGCGAGAACTGGCTTCCATCAATCATCGGATGTGAAAAATCTCCGAATGGGTCATTATATTGCAAGAGTTTGTGTGGAATAAAGAGATGTAGAAAGAAGTTATGAATATGTTGTGATGAAGAAAGAATTCGAATGGAATACTTTTATAACTGAAAATATAGTCCGTAGAAAAGTTTTAACCGTTTTATGGCCGTTGGGAATCAAAATCGAGGCGGATATAACCGTTGGGATGAGTTAACCGTTAGGGATTGGGGGGGGGGGGGATGGCGAGCCGATTTTATCGGCTCGCCAATCGCGAGCCGATAAAATCGGCTTGCGACTTGGCAAGCCGATAAAATCGGCTCGCCGGACCAATTCAGCATTCTGAATTGGTCCCATAACATTAGCCTTAATATTCATCCCCGTAACACTTGTTGGTGACCAAATGAAGCGCAATTCAGTATTTGGTAGAGGAATATCTCCTCTGTTGGAGATGCTCTAAGTAACATGCTGTGTTTTGTTTTTGTTTGTCGAAATATTTTAAGGTGTTATTCATATGCTTGTTTAAGGGTGCGTTCTTAACCAACGCGAGCGGGGCATTTGAGCGGGGTATTTGAGCGTGGTATTTTTAAAATAAGATATAAATAGATTTGATTAGACAAATACGACTACAAATACAGATACAGTTTCTAATACAAATACAAGTACAAATACAAAGTACGACTACAAATATTTCTTGAAGTTGTCTATTTGAAAGCCCAGTAGCCATTGTATAAATGAAAATTCCAACCATTTCGACGACACAAATTTCTGGTCTGGAAGCGAGACCATGAAGTTGCAGTTTTTCACATAATGCGTGAAAGCAAAGTCTTTTCATCCGGAAATTATTTTGACATCGGTTTTGATGACCATTCAAAATTTCGTTGATCCAAGATAAGCCATTGAACTCCGAAGTATTAATCCGCGTCATATGATTTCTCGTTTCAGCCCGAATCAGATATACCCCGTAGAGATCAATCATATCGTCGTAATCGGAGAATGAATCGGAGTTAGACATTACTCGAAAAAGTAGAAAGAGTTGAAGAAGTTGTTGAAGGATTATTGTGAAGGTGTTAAGGGTAGAGGACGTGATTATAAAAAGGTAGGGGAGTTGAAAATCAAGCCGTTGGCGTCCGACGCGTCGGACGCCAACAGCTTGATTTTCAACTTCCACTCAGCATTCCATGTGACAGTGGAAATTAGTGCTCGCGTCCGACGCGACAAAAATTTCCAACGTGCCACCAATTGACTGCGAACGCACCCTAAATATATGATAGCTAGACACCAAATGAATACTTTTTAGTAAGTACTGCCTGTACCTGACATCGTACACTATTATCACAATAACAATACTACTTTAATTTAAAGTTATTTGACAGTAAGTAGTAAACTATTTACCAACATCTTAATTAGCAATACGAGTTTGTTGACACCTTTTTAACGTGTGTCACCATGACATCACTAACGGTGTTAGTGGTGTGTGGCTGAGATTGCCCCCTGAATTTCTCCCGTTGAATCTCAGTCACACACCACTAACATCGTTAGTGGTGTCATGGTGACACACGTTAAAGTGTGTCAACAAACTAGCTCTCGTGTCTCCTTAATTAGTACAACGATGTTGACTGTGCGCGCTGTATATTGTTGGCAATGTTCAAGGTGAAAACGGTGGTTTCCTATTTGATGACGTTGAGCGTACATGTGTGATTGGTTATTTAGAATATATACTATTTGCCGCCAGCTCTATGGAAAGGCCGGCCGGAGAGAGTCCGATTTTGTGAACAAAACACTCAACCCCCATTGATGGAAATCAAGGGAGTTCCATATGGGTTCCCTGATTTCCACCAATTAGGGGCAAAGTGTTTTGTTCACCTCCTTAAAAAGACGTGAACAAAATTGTATTCGGCCGGAGATGCTTTTGTTTTGATAATTAATACCCTTACATTCTGCTGTACTATTTGTTTTGTACTTTCTCAGCTGCTACTGTATACAGAACTTTTGTTAATTATCTCTGAGAATAAACACATACATCAAATTACAGCCACAACTTTATCTTATCTGTATCATCTGCAAAATAATACTTTCTGTGGTCCTCTCCTGCACTGTTAAAATTTTTCCAGTTTCAACCAGATAACAACTGCCAAACTTACACTTATCCTTTTGTTTGTTTTAGAGAACTATGTTACATAATTGATATATGACACTAGCTACATACAATGATATAAAGCAGAATTTACTGCATAAATTATTTGACCGGTTGGTGGGAGAATAGAAGATGTAATTTGGCTCGGCCTAACAAAGGGCACCAGCTACAGCTACCATTAGAATGTTTCTAGCACTATCCATTCTTCTACAGTTGTGTATATATAACATGCACCATCATTCCCCGCTCTCTACAGGAACCAGTGTACTAACATCACAAGAAGAACAAAATGAAGCTTTTTCTGTTTGCAACTCTACTCTTATCCTCCGTATCATTATCATCTCAGCTAACTGTTGCTCCAAATTACAAGCGAGCAGATTTTCCAGAAGAGTTTGTATTTGGCGCAGGGACCTCTGCCTATCAGGTAAAATCTGTTATTCACTCATTGTCAATATTATTTATTGCATTTAACGATATAACACACACACACACACATATATATATATATATATATATATACATATATATAAATATATATATATATATATATATATATACATATATATAATGATGATAATGATTGACACAAAATATATATGCATGAACACATGACAGTATGAAGGGGCAGTGGCAGAGGATGGAAGAAGCAAGTGTATCTGGGACGATTTCACTCATGCGGGTATTTCTGTTCTCTTTTAAGCTTAAGTCTCGATTGGATCGATATATATAAGTCGTTTTTTTTTTTACATTTTAAAAATAAAAATAAACTAGTTTTTTATTTGAAAATGTTAAAAAACGACTTATTTTAATCGATTCAAACGAACTGTTACTATGCACGGATTACAGCCAAAACAGTTTTTTTACTGACCAACAGTTACTTTGAGACACATAAATTATAAATTTTTATTTTATTGAATAATAACTATTATAACAGAGAAAAACTGTTATATAAATTTTAATAAATGCTCCACTGTGTGAGGAGACAGGGAAGATGATAGATGGGAGCACAGCTGACACCGCAGCTGATGGTTACCACAAATACAAGGTTGGGTTTTCTTCTTCATATTTCAGTGGTCCTTTTTTTTTTTCTTTTTTTCTTTTACTTTGCTTCCTGCTTGCCTGACAAGATATTAAATATAACCAAATTTCCATCCTTTTGGCTTATGATAAAACATATGCGGTACCTGTTATTTTCTTAGAAGACAGTGCACATCCACATGAAAAATAAATTAGAACACAGCCATAGAAATAAATAAAACTAAAATAGTGTTTGATTTTGAAAAGGAGCTTTGCATTTGAAAATTAAAATACACGAAATGGAATAAGAGAAGGAAAGCATTTGATTTTTAAAATTGTTTTAATACATAAAATTAGAAGTTATCAATTTTCCCTATCTTTTTTTAAAATTTCTCCACATTCCAAAATAAACCAACGACCATCTTCTCTTTGCCTTTTCCGCTTCTGTAGGCATGATTAGAATTTTCCAACTTCTTCCCTTGCAAACCACCTAGAGCACGCCTAACCCATAATAAATTTTAAAGTAACGCCAAGCCACATCAGCAATTTAAAAAATGTTATTTATAATATTTTCTCCGATGCTAATGTAATTTGTAATTCTAAGATGACATTGTGAAGGGCAATGTCTAGTTTTGGACATTACACATCACAATGTGAAGTATTATACCTATACAATTATTAGTGAGTTAGATATTTTTTCAATCTTCTACAAATGATAAAGTTTCTACAAATGATAAAGTGATTACGCATGCAAAAAATGATTTTTTTTTATATTTGCATTGGAGAGAAATTGTAAATGTCGTTGTCATATATACAAACATTTATTAACATTGTGGACACATAAGCTTTACATGACATTATCTGTGAAATGGGTTGAAGATGCTTTTAATATATAAGTTTAAAAAAGGATATCTCGTTTTAAAGCTAAACTACCCAAAATTTGTGAAATTACACGAAAGTTGTTTCAAGTGTTTGATCTAAATAGTATTAAAATCATTTTTACAAAATATTTTTACACTTCAAATGTTAAAAATACCCTAAACTTTTAGGTGGGGGATTAATAGAATTTGAATCCTTCTATACATATATACATATACACACATGCGCATGCGCGCTTCAATCAGTGGATCCCTATAACATCTCAAGTACAAGTAAAATATGATAAGATTCAACAATTGAGATATATCGTGTAACCCATTATATCACAAATTTGCATCCAAATAAACTTGATATTATATTCTCTCTCTCCCCTAATTTAAGTCTATTCAAATATACGTATTTCCAGCCGTGCAATGCGTGTTGGGTTTTTATACCATGTAAGTCTCATATGGGAAATTAACAAGGTTACCCACTTTAAAAATATAAGTATAATCCACACCACATAATTAAATACGCTGATACTTATTCGAATTATATAATTTGGATCTGAACCATAATTAATAATATTATTATATTAGTATTTTATATGTTGTGAAAATTGCGTCTTTTACGGAAGTGACCAGTATCTTATTCACTCAATTACTTAAAAATAATTTTAATGAAAAACAACACATATGAAATTACAAGCACAAACACAAGATATTTCACCCAATCACCCTCTTTATTGATTCACCAAAAAACAAATTTTGTTTATACAATGGATGAAAAACCAAAAGTAAACAAACTACAATATGAATCAATAACCTTATTGAGATAGGCTAAAAATATCTAGATGTCTGCAATATTGTTGGAGAAGTGGAACAATGAAGAACGACGACAAACTATAAGATCAACTATTTCGGTCTCAATCCCATCATAAATTCGGTACAAATAATCCAAACCTAAAAACTGCTTATATAGGAGAACAGAAGACCTAGACAAATACCTAATTTGTCCCTTTAAATATCACAAAATTAGAGACTGAGAAAACCCGGTCAAACTCAAAAAATTCCAACTCAGACGTCTAACTCCAATTTTCAGACATCTAAAACTGTGATCAGACGTCTAAAATTGAAGACCAGACGTCTAAAAACACTTCCGGGAAAATCAACTGAGATCATCTACACGTCTAGAAGTATTTTCAGACGTCTGGAAACCCTTGCTGCCTGTTACAACTTCTTCAACTTTCTCTTGCGATATCTTCTCCTCCGCTACAAAGCACGTCCAAACATCGTCTTCTTCTACATACAACTGATTGAATATCACAAATCACAACATTCTATAT
This sequence comes from Allium sativum, assembly GCA_030737875.1. NCBI lineage: Eukaryota > Viridiplantae > Streptophyta > Magnoliopsida > Asparagales > Amaryllidaceae > Allium > Allium sativum. The sequence continues at coordinate 197,023,269 of CM060925.1, read as the reverse complement.
CATTCAAGATACTTTATATAATGTAAGTAAAAACATCCTTGATTAACTTGTTAATTTCTCTGTTTCTCCCCGCAGTTCTATCTAGGGCTGTTATGGTAATGGTAAATTTACCATCACCATACCAGTACCAAACCAGTGGTAACCAATATCGAGCTGTACCGGTATACCGATGCTATCGGTATGGTACATAAGTTTTACCATTATTAACGGTAAAACAGCGATAAAGAAATGTCAATACCAGTGGTAATGGTAAATTTGCCAGTCATATTAATTTTGTTTTTTTCACTATTTTAATGAACTCCAACCTTTATTTTTTTGAAAGTTTATCATATTTTATGCAGATGATTATAGATTTATTTAGGTTGGTAATTCTTTTTGGCTTATTAACTTCAAAGTTTAAGATTAACAAAATTATTATTTCATATTGTTGTAAATATCTTGTGATAAGCTAAGTAAATTTTCTATATCAATTAAAATTAGTTTAAATATTTATATAAACATTAATGGGGTTAGAATTAGTAAAAAAATATTTACTTTTTATCATTATCAAAATTTTAATGTGTTAATTGTTTAATAGCTTTATGTATCGGTAAATTTACCATTACCAGTCAATGGTTTACCAGTTTATCGGTATCGCGACGAACATTTTACCAGCGGTAATAGTAAATTATCGGTATTCATTTTTGCTTTACCAACAGTATTGGTATGGTAACGGGTTTTTCGTATCGGTAACGGTTACCATTACCATTACCATAGCAACCCTAGTTCTATTCTACCATTTTACATACAAGCCATATGATATATTATATCAATGATTATCTACAAGGTGCTCCTTGGCAGACTTTAAAAAAGTTACAATGAAATCCCAACATTTCAAAACTTATATAATTATTTATAAGGTTTTCCTTCATTTTCTTCCACTATATATGGTAAAAATCAATTTTTCTTTCTTTCAAAATCTAGTAGATGAATACAAGCAACAGACACATCCATTATTAAATAGAAACCTATTGATCCACTAAATTTCAGTGGAGCATAGGCGTTTGCTCTTCTTTCCTTCTCATTTAGCATTAAAACCCCTTTAGGTTCAAAATTCTCGCCAAAGTTAGTTTCTTGCTCTGGCGTTTGTTAAAAGAATTTAATATCAAGAATAGTTTTTATCAAATGATTGAAATAATTCTGTTTTACTTATGTATAATTCATTTCTTTTCATTTTGAATTTAAAAAATATGATGTCAAAATATAGCAATTTAAAAAAATATAAATTTATTTGTACGTTTGTCTGTTACTTTGATATAAATTTTGATTACTTTTTAAAGGAAAGAAAAATTACAGAATTATGAAATAATGACTTATAAAGTAATTTTTTTTTAATAAAATTAAAATAGCAATATGATTTCTTACGAAGTCTTAGTTTAACTTTCCATATTTGATCTTGAAATAGAGTTCTTCTTTTTTTTGGACGAAGCCAACAGTTAAGTATTATTTTTTTGGCAAGGCTAACAATTAAGTATTTTGTTTTAACTTAGTAATATCATGTATATGTTTTAACATTTTCGGATTAGAATTTATTGATTTACTGTTACCACAGTTTTACTTTTAAATTTGTTAACCACTCTCTTAAAAGATGTTTGATATACAAAATATCATATATCGCTTATTTGATAAATTGCAGTAAACATCCAACTATAAAATGCAAAAACACAAATAAATATTTTTCCAAACAAAAGTTCGTAAACCTTGAATTTAAATTAACTAATATAAATGTAATTTACAAATATTCATTTGTTCGCTGAACAAATATTAAATTTTAAAAAATAACTAATTCAGCAACTAAAATTTCTTATAAACTAAAATGAAAAATTAATTTGTACTTAAATATATTAAAAAAACATATAACAAAGATTGCATGCTGAAAAAAAAAAATAAGCAAGTCCCAATTGTAACTCATTTGTCTAATTCACCGTACATGGCAAACTATATTTTTATCCGTATATCCGACATCTGAATAATGTGTTTTAGAACAGTACTTTATAGTGTAAAGGATGAATTATACACCTAGCATGTGCATAAAATCGATAAAGGTTCAAAATTACATAACAAAATTGATGATGGGATAAGTATTTTGAATTGCAAAAGGCTTAGATATTCAAACTCAATAGGAGATAACAAAGAAGAATAAACACATTGCGCTTGTTTACTAAAACTCCGCTGCGAATATGAAAATAATATGATCCAATTAAGCATCAGTATTTTCTGATACTTTATTATTATTCAATAGAATTCAAGTTTCCAAACACAAAAATATAAGGACCCAATAACATAAATCAATCTTTTTTAAAAACTAATTAATTTAAGGTAGCAATGATGAAGTTACAAGATTCCCCTTTATATGAAATTTTATAGTAATTTCTCCTTCAAAAATTAGTTTGATTAAAATAAGAAAAATTAAATACTTCGATCATTAAAATAAGGAGAAAAATTACCCTTATTAAAACTGGTCTTACCAGTTGCCATTTTTTCATACATCAGATGCTCCTACCATCGCCACGTAGCACCTTAACTCAGCAAGTGATGGAAGAAAACCAACTTCCTCTATTTGATGTTTACATAATTGATTGAACATCACATGTTCTTAACAGATTCAAACACACATAATTTAGTTCCAGTTCCTTTCAAAGAATTTTGACGTCTCTAGTATCTGTAATTGAAACTGTGCATGCATATTTGTCATTTTGATTAGAAGAATAACTAAATGCAAAATGATAATATATATCACAGACTGAAGGATAAGTTGTAAAACCATTTCGACTAGGTATGGAAACAACTTCTCTGCGTTGAATACAGTTGTCAATTACAACATGCATTAAAGGGTTTTTCCCCCTCCATACCTTGCTGAATACGACGTGCTTACGTTTGACAGGAAGATATCAAACTCATGAGTGAAATGGGACTGGAAGCATACAGATTTTCCATCTCATGGTCCAGACTCCTTCCTAGTACGAATCTCAAATCGCAGCAAACTACAGAAACATCCCCAAACAAATTTTTGTTTCATTGGATTACTCAACAAAATGCATCTTTTTACCTTGTAGATGGAAGAGGAGCTGTAAATCCAAAAGGGCTCAAGTATTATAATGATGTTATCAACGAATTAGCGAAATACGGTAAGCTTTCTCTAACAAAAACACCATCACTCTATATGAAGAATAATGCAAAATTCAAATGCTAGCATTGTATATCCGCAAGCTACAATTTTATGGGGTATGATACAGGAATCCAGATTCACGTCACGTTCTATCATCTAGACCTTCCACAAATACTAGAAGATGAATATGGAGGATGGTTGAGTCCTAAGATTATGTAATTAGCATATTATTTGTGTTATAATACAGAAATTTGCATCTCCTTGACACAAATATTTTTTCTAACTACATTAATGTGTGCAGAGATGATTTTAGAGAATATGCAGATGTGTGTTTCAGAGAGTTTGGAGACAGAGTTCGACATTGGACAACTGTAGATGAACCCAATGTAGCAGGGCAGGGATCTTATGATACCGGCATGTTTCCTCCACAAAGATGTTCTTATCCGTTTGGCAATTGCTCGGCTGGAAACTCCACGACTGAGCCTTATATTGCAACTCACAATTTCCTTTTAGCACATGCCGAAGCTTATCATCTGTATAAGACCAAATACCAAGTAAGGTTTTAACATTTATTATATGGGATATTACATAATGTCTTGTATTCTCACACTATATGTACTGATTTACACTGGTGATGATTTTTACTTAAAAAACAAGGAATTGAGTTAAGACAAATGCAAGTGTCAAAGTAACGTTGGTCTCAAAAAGCAATACTGGTAATACTCCAAAATAACTCAACGCAAATGACAATGCAAGTGTACGGTCTACATTTATCCCTTGATTTTTATTATCAAAATATTAATTTTTAAATAAAAACATACTTCGGTTCTCTCTAACATGCACATCATTGTTAATGTGATGATAATGGCATGGAATAGAGGAAAATAGAGGATGCACAACAAATCCATATTTTCACTCTGGACATGCACTTTCATTTGATATAATTCAAGCTAGTGAAAAGGCAATAATTTTGTGCAGGCTACACAGAAAGGAATAATAGGCATAAATATTTATTCACTTTGGTGTTCTCCATATTCGGACTCACCTGCAGATATCAAGGCAGTTCAAAGGGTTCTCGACTTCTTTATTGGATGGTAAGGCGCATATATTTCAATGATTTTGTGTAATAGAAAAACACAATGCTAATGGTAAGATGAAAATATCTTAGGAGAACATGGTAAGGTTACATAAATAACATAATATCCTTATATACTAATTTCATTATACTTAATGGCTATGGATATATAAGGTATTCATTATTTCAGTTTGGGGTACTATTACATTTTGGGTTTCTTTACATATGTTTAAAACAACCCCCATAATAAGATCTCATATTTTATTTATCTTCTACATATACAAGGATTATGAATCCTTTGGCCTACGGAGATTACCCGAAGACCCTGAAAAAGATTGTGGGAAATAGGCTTCCATCTTTCACAGAATCAGAAAAGAGAAAAATCAAGGGCTCAACTGATTTCATCGCCCTGAATCACTATTCAACAGTTTATGTGAAAGACAATTCTAAGGCTGCTTCAGATACTGTTCGAGACCTCATTACGGATATGCTTGCCGTTCTCTCAGGTGTGTTTCTCAGTATGTACAAGACAATTGTTGTCCTTAGTTATTTGTAATCTACGCAAAAGTATCACACCTAAACAAGAAAAGATAATAAATTTGCAAAAATTGACTAGAGTATTGAGATAAAAATTGTGGGGAAGAATATAGTGCCCACGGGTTCATGATAAATGGAAGTTTTAATAATCACCAACAATTGTTGTTTTTTCTGCAGCTTCAAAAGATGACCAGCCTGGTACGGTAAGTGCATCTTATGCTTCGCAATGACCATATAATTAAATGACTTTTGTCGAATCATGGCTAATAAATGTTGTGTTTTATCAGTTTGCACCGACTCAGATTATAAGCGATCCACCAGGGCTTCGAAAAATATTGAATTATCTTAAGAACAATTACGGAAATGTTCCTATTTACATCCAAGAGAATGGTAAGTGCATATCAGTTTAATAAATTATCCTAAATTTCACACTTGTATCTTTTGAAGTTGATTCAAAATCATTCTTAGAATTTCTTTAGCATAATCATTTGAATTTTCATTGTTCACAAATAGCTGTTGATTACATCTGTTGTTCTATAATCTGAGATACCATATCTAGCCAGAATTATAAAAGTGAGTATGACAATATTTGGCCAAAATACACCTGGTTTGGGTTCAACGCAAGCTTTCAAATCTTGGAACAAACAAAATTTCAGACTGACATCTCGGTTCATATCTCAGATTCGATATCTTAACATCTCATGTGAGACGAATGTCAAACATGTCAAAAGTTATGGTTGTAAACTGTCTTGCCCAAGTGAATAGGAGATCTCCAATGAGGTCTCAGACGAGATGAAAGGGTTTAAAACTTTGGTTCAACGGGGCTTAACAATGAATATCCTATCAATATATATTATATTACAAAACGCTCTCGGGTTATAAAATACAAGCAATGTTATGTTAATGAAATCATTTTGTGCTATAAGGTTATGGGTTGCCTGCCACAACAGACGCCTTAAACGATACAGAACGAATCACTTATTTGGATGGTTATATTGGAAGCACGCTAGAGGCACTACGGTGAGCTTTCGAACTAAGTTCGTACATTTGTTAGTTGAATTTATTACCAGTAGTGTTTTTTTTTTCCTACCATGCTGTTTCATATACAGGGATGGAATAGATGTGAGAGGATATTTCGTGTGGTCTTTCGTAGATGTATTTGAATATTTGCATGGATATCGAACAAATTTTGGATTATATCATGTGCATTTTGAAGACATTGAGCTTAAAAGGCAACCAAAGCTCTCTGCTCATTGGTATTCTAGGTTTCTAGCAAGTAAAAATGTGATTCTGAGGAAGACATCTAATTTCCAAGGTTATATCGTATGATTCAATGATTACGATGTAATGCTACCATTTACATATATAAGATGGCATTACAACATGTGTAAAATAAACTGGGTTGTATTAAGGCCTTTTCTTGGTAGCAAAATTCTTCGATATTCTCAGATAATAGGGCAGCATGAAATGGCAATAATTTTTACGAGGCCAATGAATGTACTTGGCAACCGCTGTATTTTAATGAGCATATTAAAGTCTTTAATCGTAAAAACTCAAGAAAATGACTCCCTTAATGCACACAAGTACTTCTAAAATTCTAAAAACAAAAAAACCGACAAATAAAAATTAAGGAATTTTCAGGACAAATAAAGTGAGGGGAAAAAACTTACATCTTTGCTGATAAGCACTGCACTAGAAATATAATGATAAACACGTAAATATAACTCTAGTGCACAGATAATTATATAAGAAATTCGATAAATTAACAGGTTCCAAAACACATGAATGCAAACCAATTATGACAAAACTTTCGAGAAAGTATCTAGTCAGCTAGCAATAAATCCAGTTTTTATTGCCAGTTATGCATGGACTTCAACTGGAGGATTCATATTACAATGTTCACTAGGCACTTGGCAAAATAATTACTAGTTGGTAACACCTTCACAAGAGTGAAATTGCAAATGATACAATTACAAAGAAACCACAAAAGAGCGCATACATATCCGATTTTGCTGATCGACATCATCCCAGGAAAAGAAAAAAAAAGGAGTCCGTTCAGCAGCGCCACTCGAATGGACTATAAGTTACTCTTAAATGTTCCCAATAATCTTCCAAGATTTGATTAGCCAAAAAATAATCAAAATTTTGGTCACATTACAATGTTATACCAAGTTAAAAGTTGTATTTATATCAACAATACAACCTCAATCAAATGCCATTATGCATTGGTGAACAGTTGAGTACTATGAAATGTTAATTTTAAATATATTTTTTGGTTCATTTCTTTGGGTAGCGCAAAGTGGATTTTGAAACAAGTGCAGTACCATTCTTAACCTTTTGCTCCTCTTTAAGCTCTATTAATGACAAACATAAAGATAAATATATACACTTATACATACATACATACATACATACATATATATATATATATATATATATATATATACACACACATACATACACACATACATACATACATACATACATATGTATATGTATAGATAGTGGATATTTCTTACAACGACAAAATCATTTTCTTTTTTGTTTAAACGGACAACCAACTTTTGTTATCACATCAAGGACAATTTTCATGTTTTGACTGGACAAAATCCAAATACTTTATCTTAAGGATACATGTTGAAATGTCCAAATAATTTAAATTAAGGATACTTGTTGACATTTGACAAATTATAAAAATTAACTACCTTTTTTTTTTTGTGAATATGAGATTAGCAGATAATAAAAATTAATTAAGAAATGTTTTTTGTATTGTGAATGTGGAAAAAAAAATAGAAAAAAAAACATGATGGAAAATTAAGGTACTGTTTGGTTTATTTTATATTTTTAGTTTTTAGTTTTCACCGTTAATATGAAAGTTGAGAAGATTTGAAGTATATCAGAAGTGACGGATCAAAGACGGAATGAGTGACGTAAGGGACCGCAGGATGATGGATAGATGAATTCGTTATCATCCTTCCGTTGTTTCTTAAAATATGAAAAATAATAAAAAATTGTTTTTGGTTTTGTGTGTTAACTTCGTTTTGTAAAACGATCGTTTTTCACGATATGTGTGCGCCGTCAGTACTTTTGTATGTGCGAAAACTCAAAATTAAATAATGTAAACCAAATGCACCCTAAATGTATCTAACTTTGTTATTTATGTATAGCTTTTTTCAAATGTTAAATGAGACTACCATTCAAATGACTTAGTTCTATGTTTTAATGGTATGATATAAAGTTATTTTTAAGTTATAAAGCTAAACTGATTTAGCCTTCCGAGCTGTTTACTTCTATATGTTTATGATAAAATTACTTGACTAAAATATTATTCAATTGCTTTCTTTCTTGTAATTTTGAGGGTCTTTTTTATTGTTTTAATTATTTTAGTGATGATGAGAAATTAAAGTGAACTTAATGTAATTTGGTCTTCAGTCCAGATCTAATTAGTAAAGTCAATTGTCCTTGAATCTATTTTTTTTTCTAAAATGTGCTCTTGAAATTAAATACCCCAATATTTGTTTGCATTAGTAAGGGTCGGTTACACCTCTCTTTTAAGCCTCATTCAGCTCCCTACGGTTTTTATGTTATCATTATTTAAAATCAGATAAAACTTTGAGCATGTTCGATGTACACTATGAATGGCATATCTACGAAAAATGGGATCGTTCTGAAACTTCAAACATATTCAAAATATTAGATCTATATCAATGTTAAAACATTTACTTTAACTATTAATTTGAAATATTATTTCGGATATGTTAGGATTGTTCAAATTCATCAAATTACAATGAAGCCGCTTATACAGACATTTCTACATATTTTCATCCAATTTCAAATATTTTTATCGAAAAATCGTGAAGGTGTTGATGAATTGCAACGGAGTGTGATGCAACGATAAGGTATGTAGCATAATTAGTCATCTATGTTGTACGTGAGTGTGTGCACGCACACATACCAGTATTTGGGCAAGTGCAATGCAAATGCATATAAAACAAAGTTAATAAAATAAATTAAAATATCAATAAGAAAAAAAAGGATTTAAACAAGTTAGTTTTTTTTTTCAAAAAAATAAAAAAAAATAAAAAAAAAATAAACAGGATTTAAACATGTTAGTTTTTAATGGATTTGAACATAATGTGAAATGGGAAAGACTGAATATTCTTGAGTTAAATTAGGATCCATATATTTTCATGAGTACTAGGTATTTGGTTATCATATACAATTTATGTTAAGGGTAATTTGGATATTGTGAAAAATCTTCCACAAGGTGAAATATACATCATAATACATAGGTAATATATCCAATATTTAAAACATAAAAAAGTCAATAAATCAAAGGTAAAGGGATAAATATTCGATGGAATAGTGGATCTACCTATCTTCCTGATTAATTAGATATTTGGTTGTCATCTATAATTCATATTATGGGAAACTTGGGTCCTGCATATATATATATATATATATATATATATATATATATATATATATATATATATATATATATATATATCAATGTTTTAAAACGCAAAAGGCGTACGCGAGGCGTTTTCGGGTCCATGAGGCGAGGCGTAAGCCTCGACGCGTTGAGGCGTAAGCCTTTTGGGGAAAGATGAGGCGTTTGCTCATTTTTAAACCAGCCTGGACATCCCAAAAAATGAAAAAAATATATACATAAACTGCACTCTGTATTCAAGATAGTGCTTAAAAAAAAGAGAGACCAAAAGAAAATAGAAAAGCAGAACCAAAAAAACAGTGCATAGCACAGTTTAAAAAAAAAAAAAAGACAACAAAAAAAAGCTCTCTTCCAAAATCGATTCCAGGAATGGAACTCGATTCCTTAACAGGAATCGATTTCGATTCATGTTCCAATTGATTTCGATTCCAGTGAGGGTACGTTAGGTTTATATATATATATATATATATATATATATATATATATATATATATATATAAACGCACGCCTCAGATAGTTGAGGCTCTGAGGCGTGCGTTTTTGGCGATTTCCACGCCTCAATCCACTGAGGCGTAAGCCTCAGGAGGAAACCGCCTTTTGAAACACGCCTCCAGGCGTTTCAGGCACCGCCTCGCCTTGAGGCGCGCCTCGAGGCGCGCCTGAGGCGCGTTTTTTAATACACTGATATATATATATATATATATATATATATATATATATATATATATAGTCCCTATTCTGCTCATACTCATTTTTAACCTTTTAAAGTTCCATGATAGCTGTCGGCTTTAGTAAATTAGTAGATGGTAATGGAAATATCTAATATACTCGCATATTTTGTTATTTTTGTCCTGTTTACATACAAATAAATATCTAATATACTCGCATATTTTGTTATTTTTGTCTCGTTTACATACACATGTAGTCCATCTACTATTTTTTTATTTTAATCCAATGGTAATTACAGAGGGGTTAGAAATAAAGGTTGCAGCCATCATTACAAATATTCTGTTAGTGAGCTACAGGTGAAAAGAAAAAACAGAGTAGAAAGAACAAGGATGTGAAGAGGCGACAGAACACAATAACATAGCACACTATCATCTCTGTATACAGCTGAACAGCAAAATACCTGATGCCAATATTTATAGAACCATCGATCTTCCTCAAAGTTAAATTTGTAATTTTTGAACTAATTGATGCTGCGAAGTTTAACACTTTGTCATAACTAGACTTTTCAACACAGAAGTTGGCAATATGTCCATATAGGTTCCGTATGCTGATCAAATACTTCAAAACTTGAGTGTTATGTTTATGTTTACCAGTGATTAGAAAAAAAAAAAAAGATGCACTCTGTTCGAAGCATCCCATTTGCACCGAACCACAACCACTCGTTTATATTTAAATAATACGCGAGCGGAAGAGAGAGTTAACATGTGGAGAAAGAATAAGGCTATGTGGTCGAAATCGGGGAGAATTAAGAATGCTGCACGGTTTGGTGAACAACGTAGTACATTTATGAGGACTGTTAGCAACAGTCGTGTGCGCGACTGTTGCTATGCAGTCGCGGGGCCCCCGAGAGGAATTCAAGGGAACCCGGTAATAAAAAATAAAAATAAAACGGCGGGCCCCACTTTTTTTCTTTTCTAGTGGGGCCACGACTACACAGCAACAGTCACGCACGGAACTATTGCTAGCAATTTCCTGCTTTTATATATATACACACACATTAATGCAAAAAATTTGGGGAGGCCATTATTTGGTTAGACCAAATAAAACACTTCATTGTTGTCAATTTAGTTTGGTTTTAAAACTAAACTAGTCTATAATCGGTCCATAAAAAAATTAGTTTGATTGAATCAAATTAACCAAACTTTTATTATATTTTCAAAATTAGCGATTTTTTAACATTTTTTTAGACTAGTTTAGTATTCCAAACAAATTTTAATTATCATATATGTATCAATATTACTTTCAAAAAGCATAACAATTATGATAAATGATAATACTTTAATCATGTACTCGTGTTTTATTTCAAGTTACAATGAATATTCCACATATAGAGTGTTAAAAAATTATTATTTCGGTTAAATCAGGTAACCAACAGAACCAACCAAACTTACTTTAATTGATTTGGTTATTATTTTTATTGGTTTTATTTCGACTTGGAAAATTTCATCATTGGATAAACCAAACCCAAACACTCATCCCTACCAACAAGTGTTAATCCCAAAGTTCGAACTCATATTCTTTAATCTCGTAGTCTGAAGTATCAACCAATTGAGCCAGCTTTGTTGGCAATTGTCATAATATTTTAAACATAGAAAACCTCTTTACTTCCAAATGATACTAAAAAAATGACTTACATGAAGAAGCAACGTTTAAAATTCTGATTACAAGTAAACCTACAAGACAAGGTTAACAAAGTTTCACGAGAAATGAAAATGCACATGTTTGAATCATCGAGGAGCCCATGCATATCTGATTTGGTTAATTGACATCATCCCAGCTTTAAAAATGCTTAGAGTCAGTTTGGCAATGGAACTAAATTTTAAGTTACAAATATAACCACATTGTGTTTTTTTTTTTTTTTTTTTTTTTTTTTTTTTTTTTTTTTTTTTTTTGGCGATTTCTATAACTAAGATTACTTTTTAGTTAATTACAGCCAAAATATGGTTATCGATCAGGCTTGTAAAGATATAACACATATCTAAGATTACTTTTTAGTTAATTACAGCCGAAATATGTACATCGTTAGATCTTTTTGTCATTATATGAAGAGGTGGAATTCAAGGGATAATCCAACAGTGAAGATCAATTGTGTTTAAATTTTGTGTCTAAATAGACTTTCTCTTATTGATGACCTCTTTTGACTTCGCTAATTCTTACAAATATGCATTAAGAGTTTTCCACAGTAAAATGACTAAATTAAGCTGAAATATTTCCTCTAATTGTGGAAAAGTTTAGTTAGTTACTCCAAATTTAGCAAGAGAATGGCTACAGAATTACACAAGGCAGATACCATTCATTAGCACGAGGTTTAAGAAGAAAAAAAAAAAAGGTAACTTGTTCTCAGAATTACAGAGACGAATTTCTAATATGTTCTTCACATGCAATTTGAATTCAGTATTGTTGAAACTGTAGAAGCGCATGCATGATTAAGTCCATTGCATGCTGCATTCACTTCCATAATCGATTAACTACTGATGCTAGTTCAACAAATTAAAGTAGGATGCAAGCAGTGGAAAGAGGGGGGGGGGGGGGGGGGGGGGGATCGTAAGCAGGAAGCTAAGCATCATCAAACTATTTTAAGCAATTTAAATTGAACAATTAGCAATAATACTCAACTTCAAGGTAAAGTAGCAGGAATTTAGAATGGCTGTGGCAGAGTAGGGTTTCGGTTGGCTGAGGGGTTGCATGCTTCAATACTTTACTGCCGTCAAATCATACCAATCCCTTTCTTTTCAATTTTCTGCTAGGCAGTTCGAAGATTTAGGGATTGGATTTCTACCGATAACACACAATGGCTTTTCGTTTTATGCCACCATTCATATTTGCTCAAGTTCTCTGTCTCGCCATATAGTTTGAACTGCGTAGACTTGAAATTAGATGTGATCTGTTCACACCCCATTTTCTTCTTTGACCACCTCATATTTTTGTTTGGTGGCAAACCACCGACAGCTCTTCACACCATTCGGCCCCGCCGCATAGTTCAGTTTTGTGTGAGTATGTCGTTCAGCCATGAACGATCGAATGAAGGTGGTGGGCAGAAGTAAACAATGAAGTACGAATAGTAGGACACTACATCCAGATAGATTGTAGTTGTTTTAGTTAATTTTTTCTTGAGCACTGTTCGACGACGAATATTCTATGAATTAGAATACCGTCGCGAAATGTAATAAACCGCAAGCGCACGACGTACAATTATTAGTACGTGGCGAATACGAGTCGATCCACAGGGAAAGAAGCAATTCTAATTTTATTCAATCAAATTAAACCGAATTCGAGTGAAGATTTAATTAATAAAAGCTAATAAAAAAAAAACTATAACTAAGTTGAGAGCTGAATATGAAATGAAAACAATTTAGAGGCAACTTCACCCTTATGACCACATAAATCAACATACAATGATTTCATGATCTCATTTGATCTTTTGTGTAATTAGTTGGTGCATTTATCATAAGCACGGCCTAATGTGTCATTAGAGAACACACTTAAACTGTCAAACTCTAACACACTCTCTAATCCACAATTATACATTCATGAAATGACAACAAAAATGAAACTAAAATTTACTTTAAGCATATTCTATTTACTATTAATTTAGTAACATAGAATATCAAATTTTGAATTTCAGTCACACTTTAATTACCATATTCATATATAGATGAAGAGGCCATCTTGTGTTTATGTTGACTAAGCATAGCTTATTTTGTTGTCAACAAACATAGACTATCAAAACCAAAACTCAACAACAATGTAATTACTACTTCAATAATTCCATTAAGCATAACAAGAGATCATAAAAACCAAAACATGTTGCATCAACATAATCAAGAAAGCTTCATTACCCCTAAATCAAAGGGTTTAGCCTCTCATGTTTGTTATTCTAACAACAGAAGTAGATTCCAACATTAACAAAAACAAAAGATAAAGAAAAGCAAAATAAAGTACAAATCTATTCTATTTGCATAAAAGAAGAGAACATCTAAATAAAAGATAACTAATTGAAATTGCAAAAGAGAAATTACACAAAAAATGACTAAGAAACCATTGAAGAAAAAGAAAGAACTTTTTTTTTTATCCTAAAAACTAACTAAAGATAAGGATAGAGAAGGAGAGAGAAATTAGAGAGGATTTACATCACATAAAAGGGGTATATATACACATGTTCTAAACCCTAAAATCCTAGTTACATTTGTTGGGGACTACCAAAAGTATCCCCTTCATGAAGCTACAATTTTGTTTCCATCCACTAATGAGTCATGTAAATTGCATGAGGCCTTTAATTGCACCATTAAGGAAGGAGAGATAATAGGTAGGTGGGGTCCTCCATTAAGTAGTGAATGAATTAATTCCATCTCCTCTTGTATATATGCATGCTTTTCTTTATAACTTCATATGCAACCATCATTTTTGCTCCAAATTTCCTATAAGAGACAACAACATGGACCAAGTAAATGATATCACAAATTAAAACAAGCACAATTTACCGTTTTACACTTTAAATGAGGATGAATGCATGGTAATTTGAGAATTTTAGATTTTTGGTTCAAAACATGTAAAAAATATCCCTTTATGTTATTTAATTAATTAAAATAAGAATAAATGTGTGAATATAAATTTGCATATTTACGTGCACATCAAATACCCCCACACTTATCTTTTTATTCGTCCTCGAATAAAAAAAACTAAGATATGTCACACTTTCGTAGGAAACACGATTGCATTTAGCGTATGCAACAAACCGTTAAACCTCTGGGTGTCCCCAGTAGGACGAGTGTTGTCTCGTGAGGGTTTTCAGCGGATACTACCCACAAAATCCAAATGTTAAATGAAAAATATTTACAAAATGCAAGATTAGAAAATATTTACAAGACGAATGCAAGCTTTTAAAGGAATATTTACAAATGGATAATTTACTTTTAAATATTACACGAATGAGTTAACACAAATTTGGGTCGTCACTATGAAATTTAAGTCCATTACTAATCAAAACTTCAAACAACAGTCATGTTATCATCACAAACTCCTCCAGCTTGGCCAGTTGTTTTGGTAGAAACATAGTGCAAATATGAAATGAATTCTATAATCGATATCAACAATCGTAAAACGGCATCTCAACTTCCTTTTTGTTAACACGTTAGGTCGAATAAGTGAAGAGTGTGCTTGGATTTCAAGTGCTTACTGTAACGACCCGCAAATTCGAGCCCTTTGAGTCGACCAAATACCATACAAGTCTGATCCAAATTGCACGGAAATACGAATCATTAATAGAAAGAAATAAGAGGATGAGAAAGATAAGATAGAAAATTAGAATAGAAGAAGAAGAAGAAGACAACTGAGCAGAATCAGAGTAAACACGAATCTCACAGCGGGACGAATATATTATATAACATAACTTTGAAATACAAAACTGTATTGTATATTCATACCATTATCAGGGTACAATACATCATATCACAGCGGAAATAATCTCTAACTAACTAATGGTGAAGCCTTTTGTTTCCAGCTCCTCCAAGTGAATCTGCAAAGCCTGAAACACTTGACTGCCCATACAAATTTGGGCACCCAAGAGTTTAGGGAAAACAAACAAAATAAACTCTGGGTCAGTCATGGGACTGGTGTGAGTAAATTCCAACCATACGGTTTAACTTTGAAAATCCTTTTGAAATCAAAAAGATAATAGTAAGACCAGCCCACACATAAACATGGACGGTTTTTACCTTACTATAACCCAAAACACTTTGATATCAAAATCCAGTGATATTATAATAATGTCTAATCAAATAAATAACCAAATAGTAAAACGCTTGCATCTCACGCTCTACATATATAGTATAAAATCAAAAACCGCAGGGCGCTTATTGGAGATTGGATTCCAACTATGACAAGGTATGGGACCACCTTCCGATGATGTATCTCTAGAGGCGAATACACCTGGGTTCAACAAGAACGTCTTGCAACCCGGCCCACACATGACCGACCACTCATTTCGCTTGAGTGTATCGAATGTATATCACCAACGGTTGGGCTCAAACCACCGTTCCCGAATGGGCAGAATCGATAGATTTAGAAACAAAAGGAATTTCTCTAGATAGGTGATTATACACCCTAATGGGAGCGACCCACATAGCCATGCTGCCTGCCCGATTTTTGTCATTTCCCGGTTGTGAGGCTAGAGACTACGTCTACCTTTCAGAACATCTGGCCACCATACACTTTGAATGCCACATCGCCAAACCCGTCAAATCACTAGTTGATCTTCCCAAAAATATTACGGGTATAAAAGCTAAGAGAAACGAATTTCTCCGCCACCAGACGTAATACCTTGAAAAGATCGTCTTATGTGACCGTTAGGAGTACTCTGTCAGACATTCGTCCATACAAGTTGTCCTGGGACTGGACAAACAGAAAACACCATTCTGAAACAGGACGACCCTTGCATTTCACTCCGTCTTCAATTTTCTTCAGCATAATCAAATTCGCAGCGCTTATGCCTATACGGAGTGGTTTTCGATAATATATCCAACCGATCTCTCCGTATTGACAACGATGGTTGAACACTTCGATAGTCGGTTATTTAACTATTGAAGTAAAAACAAACATCCAATCAAATGTATAACTATCATCACACAACCATGAGCACTTTGATTTAACATTCATCATCGTCGAATTATAGTTCCCATTTCTAATAGTGTTATTTAACCCTAATCATATTTCAAACATCGAAATGATGTCATCGTTTTCTAAAACGATTCTCCACTACTCGTTCTTATATTTCTTTAGACAATCATCGTTACTTATTTCTTTAGAATAAGTGGATTTCAAAACAAACTGTTTACATTCCCAAGGGAGTAGTGCTATATAAAAATCATGCTTAAGCTTAGCCAACAACGTTAATTTAACGTTATAGTTCAAAACTCGTCATACGCTGTGACATTCCCCTTTTATAACAAATCTCGACATAACAGTCACGCTTAAGCCTAGTCAACAGCGTTGTTTTATCGCTATAGTTCAAATACTTGAAATACGCTGCTATATTCCACCTTATACTGATCTTTGACATCTCTTACCGTTACAAAAATCTTGATATCTCTTTTCGTTACAAAAGTCTTGACATCTCTTTATGTTACAAAATCTTGACATCTCTTTCTGTTACAAAATATTAACATCTCCTTCTGTTACAAAAATCTTGACATCTCTTTCTGTTACAAAAATGTTAACATCTCTTTCTGTTACAAAACCAATACCATCCCTCGATAATTTTGCAGCCATTCAAGTTGGGGTATTTTAATTACCTCTCAGACCTTGATTGACGACGTTCTTACCTTAGAATAGAAATAAGTCTGTAACTCTAACCCCTTATACTTTTAAATCAGTAAATGTGCTTCTTGCTATATTTTAAATATGGTTTTATGACGCCACATCCTTATTTTGAAAACTCGGTTATTACATTAGCTTATACAAATCCATTTTTAAACATTTCTCTCCGCTTCGTCTTTCTTAGACAAATCCCTTATTAAACATTCCTCTTCGCTTTGTCTTCTTTAGACAAATCCCTTATACTTTAAAATCTTATGTAAACTAAATCCACTATTCGTTAATTTATTACATTAGATTAATCAGCCCAATCTAATTTAATTAAATAACCAATTATTGATCAAACAGTTTGCTTGGTAAATATTTAGCCATGATTAACCCACTAATCAATTCTAACAACTCTTTTCATTTTAAATAAATTAATCCAAATAATTTCACTTGTATCGATTACTATAAAAATAATAATTTATTTCAAAATAATCTCATTTACTATTAAATAAACAATAATCGATTCTAACTAATCTTACTTAATATGAAATCAACCATAATCTATTTGTAAATATCACATTTAATTGTTCTTAAAACAATAAATTCTTGTTATTAATCATCAAGTTAATCTCCGCCCACTTACTTATTAATCTTATTGATATAAGAATCCACTTTACCGAATCATTTAGTAAGTATTGTGAAACACGTGCTTCGCACACGGTGAGATTTTGGTAAAACAATATCGGTTAAAACAAATGATACATTTATGGTTGGTTGTTGCCATTTTCTTAATCGATATCATCTATTGATTAAATCAAAATAACGTTTGAATTTCCATTCAACGCTAACATCAACACAAGGTTTCAAAAGTCATTTGGGTTCAAACAGTGCATCTATATAAAACAAACAGTACATATAAATATTGAGGAATCCGGTTGGATTCCTCCAACCGGTTTCCTGCATCCACCGATGTTAGTCAACAATTAACACTGATTTCATACCAGGAAATATTATAATTGATGGAATCAGTCCAACCAATGATGTGTATATATGCAACGATATATAATTCAATCAATTTAATTGTAATCTACTGAAGCGACCATCATACCACGTTCAACCAATATTTAAAATATAATTTAATATTTTAAAATAAACAGAGTTAGTGAATTTACTCACCTTGGCGCGTTAACCGTTAAATAACGATTTGCGTTAGTAAATCTGATCAGCGTTCAATTCCGTCTTCTTTGGATAATTAAAAATAGCGGTTCCCTTGATTTCTAGTCTTCGAATACGTCCGTCTCTAATTACTTTTCTGTGCACTTTAAATCTCACGTCAACTTCCTTCAAACAATTTCTTTTCAGCAGTCCTTGTCTCAAATTCCACGTGAAACAGCTCTATCGCCAACCACAAAAAAAAGCTTTAACGTCGGCTCCCTGTTCCCGGCTGATTCACGTTCAGGCTTTCCCTCAAACTTTCCTTTACCAACGTTGGCATCATGCAACCCATACACAAGTACAACACGTCAGCTCGTGTAGCATTTTCCACCATTCTGCACGATATTCGAAACCATTTGCAAGCAAACCTGCTTGTGCTCCCCTTACCAATATTCTTCACGTGTTCTGTTCTCTTTTTTTTTTTTTTTTTTAGTGGACCTCACTGAAAAAAAACACAAATGGTCTAATACCCTTCCAACTGCCGTGACTCCCAAGTCAATCCCCTTCACCCTTGAATCTCGATGAGGACCATCCGAACTCCTTCAAAACCAACCCCACCACAAGCTTCCAGACCTTTTCCACCGCCATTTTCAACCACTTGCCTTCACCACACAATAAATCACGCGCTGCTCCCATATGCCATACCTCCAAACCGCAACTTCTGTTGTAACTCCACCGAAATAACATGTCCCCATCTTACTGTAGAGAACGTTGTTTTCCCTCATGCAAGCCTAGCTCCCGTCCTCCTTCCCATATCTGTGTTCGCCGACCCTTCCCTGTAAGCTACAGTAAAGTAGTGTACTCCTCTAGTTCAACCCTTTTTATTTTAAAGAGGGAACCCGTTTTTTTTTTTTGTTTCAAAGTTTGCGGAAAATGAAGTGTATTTATAGTGTTTTGAAACCTTGCATGGCAAGGAACAGGGGACAGTAGCCAAAGTGGTCTAGGGAGCTGTACATTTTTTTTGTAGACCTTCTATGACTTGTTTGCTTCATTGAAAGGACGCAGGTGTTTTAAAATTGCTCTGAGGTGATATCACAAGTTGGACAACAGTTTTAGTAGGATAGGACGGCTGATATTTGTGACAGGTCATAAATTAGATCAACGCTGGAAAAATAAAAGCTGTACCATCACTTGGTCGCCAAGGTAAAGAATCAAATATGATTTTAGTTTATTTTTATATGATGATATAGTAAACGTGAGGGTTGCCATTCGAGGTTTAAAAGGGTATAGGCTACGCGTAAATTGCTGTAATATTAGCTAAGTAGGTCTGTCTTCCTTTTTCCATGAAGTTTCAACGGAGAACAGAGAAAAGAAAAATATTAGTGTCTGCGATGGAAAAGTTTAGAATAGGGTAGCACTGTGTATTTTCTTAGGCATGTGCTTTGATTTGAATACACAAAGGCGTGAAGCACAAAAACTGCATGAATAAATTTGTCGGCAAGTTTCTACACATAGGGTGGCGGTGGCACCGTATATAGGTCTGGCATGTGAAGTTTGATCCTAGGCACCTTGACAAACTTTAGTAAAAATCCTACCGAATAGAAATATTTGGGGCCCACGTACATTGGTTAAAGTGTCATGTAGTCGGTGGTATGGAAATTGTGAAAGCATATGGTAAAGATAGCGTGGAGATTGATGCATCACTTTATATTGCCAGTACAAAGATTATATGACAAACTACATAGTTGGTATGCTGCACAAAAAGGAAGTGTTGACTACACGAGACAATATATTGTTTTCAAAGTGATAGTTCATGATAACGTTAGAGCCCCTTTTGTCAAGTTTGCATGTATATATAATGATTCTTTTGTTTTTAACAAAAGTTTAACGGTACCCTGCTTACATAAAATTCCGTTCATATCTGAGCAGCTAAGAACAGAAATAAGAACACCGTCGTGTTCAGCGAGATGTCGCGGTCCCAAAAATATAATAATACCGGTGGATTAACTCATATTTTGAAACCTCAAAATACTGATTCAGGGTGCAAAATACTCCAAATAAAAAGTTGTGTATTTAATTAATTAAAAATTACAGTAAAATTATAAAAATTAAACTATCACTACGCCTCAAAAGAACCTTGTCCAGATTTGCAACCGATATCTAGTTATATCAATTAAACTGTTATCGTCGATAAACGGTTCTATAGCGACTTTTCGAATATTTGATTTGGACATATCTTGCAATGAATATGACGAAATCTCCATTTTCCACTTTCGTTGGAAAGATACAGTTCAACAGATTCCAACGCTTCTTGTTTCGAAGAAATCCGATTTAAAACGAGTTCTGTACACTCAGTTGAAGTTCAGAACGTTAAATTGCGAACTACAGCGTCGTTATGAGCTTGATTATAATTAATATATATTTTTATACGTTCAACTTCATTTTAATTAAAATATAAATTCACTTATATTACGAATTAAATATTTAAACTGATTTAAATATTCAAATATAAACCGATAAAAATGCGGGACATTACATTCCTTCCCCCTTAAAATAATTTCGTCCTCGAAATTGCTAAGATGGGAAAAATGCTACAATCTCTGTTGCAAACAGGTTAAAAATCTTTTTGGTTTACTTCATAATTTCAGTTTTCAACTGAACTGATCAAAATATTAATTCCCTTCTTATTTCAAATATTTTCAAAATTCTGAAAATTCCCTAACATCTCGAATTTTCAGAGAATTTTGTCAGCATCTCCTCGGCATGGCTCAATCGGTACTACTACAACTTTCCTCTCGGGGCATTTTCTAATCCAATAGAAAATTAAACAGCCAAACGGCTTTTCAAAGTAGCTCAGAAATATCATATCCAGATATAATATAAACTTATACCTTTATTGGGCATTCAACTCTTTTCTATTCCATTCGTTGCCCTGCCAGCATATACAAATGCATTTCCATTTGATCTCCAATCAGGTTACTCTTCAATCCAATCATTTTCTCTTATGCTTAAGCCAATTCCCTTTCAATTCCAATTTCAATTTCAAACTCTTACTCAATAATCAAATTCCACAACCGAGTTCAGTTCCATTCCAAATCCTAATTCACAACTCAACTACTCTGCCAAGTCAAATTCTTATTCCAGTACGATTTCCACTTACTTGGCTTCAATTCAACTCCACTTTTATTTGGCTTAGTTAAATTTCTATTTATTTACTTCATAAGTAAATTTTAAATTTCAGAATTCAAATTCCTGAGGTTTTGTTTCAAATCAGTTTGAAATAATATACATATATATACATAACATAGCAATTCAAAACCTTTGAATTCCTGACAACTTGTTTCCTCACAATAATTCAAAAACAAAATCTTTGGTAGTAATCTGGCACTTAGAACTCGAAAATGAACACCGATAATGGTCGACTTCATCATCGGAATTTATTTCCAGCGATCAAAGTAAGTTCAATACTATATCACTTTCAAAACTCATATTCAAATACTTTTATTTGAAATTACTTCAAAAATATCTTTTCGAAACTTGGATAATATTTCAAAATTTCCCCAGGATCTTAAAATTCCATATATTTAATTCAAATTTCATTTACAAACATTTTCATGTTTCAGAATTTTTATTCCAATTCTGGTTTAAATTTCAGATTCAGTTCATCTGATTTTACATATTATATTTATAAAATATTTCGATTTGTTATTTATATAAACAACTCACTTATATATCTTTATCTGATCATAATAATGATCAATACATCTAATATACTATAATCTTAAGATATATATTTCTTTTTATATCAAAATATATTTCGAGTAAAATTATTTCATTTACCCTCTTTCAAAACAATACTATGTCGAAATTCTCTATCCAAGCGTTTACAAATCCCTATCGACCTCGTTAGCTAAACGCGTCGATCTGAAATTTATATACCACTCACCAGATCAATCAACACAATATAAAACAGTTTTTATATTGATTTACAAATACGCGTTCATATATATACACTCAAACTCAATCTAGAGTATTACTAACCCCATCTCTATTGAGTCACGCCACAGAGCCAAGGTAATCACTTAACCTTATGCTCTGATACCAACTGTAACGACCCGCAAATTCGAGCCCTTTGAGTCGACCAAATACCATACAAGTCTGATCCAAATTGCACGGAAATACGAATCATTAATAGAAAGAAATAAGAGGATGAGAAAGATAAGATAGAAAATTAGAATAGAAGAAGAAGAAGAAGACAACTGAGCAGAATCAGAGTAAACACGAATCTCACAGCGGGACGAATATATTATATAACATAACTTTGAAATACAAAACTGTATTGTATATTCATACCATTATCAGGGTACAATACATCATATCACAGCGGAAATAATCTCTAACTAACTAATGGTGAAGCCTTTTGTTTCCAGCTCCTCCAAGTGAATCTGCAAAGCCTGAAACACTTGACTGCCCATACAAATTTGGGCACCCAAGAGTTTAGGGAAAACAAACAAAATAAACTCTAGGTCAGTCATGGGACTGGTGTGAGTAAATTCCAACCATACGGTTTAACTTTGAAAATCCTTTTGAAATCAAAAAGATAATAGTAAGACCAGCCCACACATAAACATGGACGGTTTTTACCTTACTATAACCCAAAACACTTTGATATCAAAATCCAGTGATATTATAATAATGTCTAATCAAATAAATAACCAAATAGTAAAACGCTTGCATCTCACGCTCTACATATATAGTATAAAATCAAAAACCGCAGGGCGCTTATTGGAGATTGGATTCCAACTATGACAAGGTATGGGACCACCTTCCGATGATGTATCTCTAGAGGCGAATACACCTGGGTTCAACAAGAACGTCTTGCAACCCGGCCCACACATGACCGACCACTCATTTCGCTTGAGTGTATCGAATGTATATCACCAACGGTTGGGCTCAAACCACCGTTCCCGAATGGGCAGAATCGATAGATTTAGAAACAAAAGGAATTTCTCTAGATAGGTGATTATACACCCTAATGGGAGCGACCCACATAGCCATGCTGCCTGCCCGATTTTTGTCATTTCCCGGTTGTGAGGCTAGAGACTACGTCTACCTTTCAGAACATCTGGCCACCATACACTTTGAATGCCACATCGCCAAACCCGTCAAATCACTAGTTGATCTTCCCAAAAATATTACGGGTATAAAAGCTAAGAGAAACGAATTTCTCCGCCACCAGACGTAATACCTTGAAAAGATCGTCTTATGTGACCGTTAGGAGTACTCTGTCAGACATTCGTCCATACAAGTTGTCCTGGGACTGGACAAACAGAAAACACCATTCTGAAACAGGACGACCCTTGCATTTCACTCCGTCTTCAATTTTCTTCAGCATAATCAAATTCGCAGCGCTTATGCCTATACGGAGGGGTTTTCGATAATATATCCAACCGATCTCTCCGTATTGACAACGATGGTTGAACACTTCGATAGTCGGTTATTTAACTATTGAAGTAAAAACAAACATCCAATCAAATGTATAACTATCATCACACAACCATGAGCACTTTGATTTAACATTCATCATCGTCGAATTATAGTTCCCATTTCTAATAGTGTTATTTAACCCTAATCATATTTCAAACATCGAAATGATGTCATCGTTTTCTAAAACGATTCTCCACTACTCGTTCTTATATTTCTTTAGACAATCATCGTTACTTATTTCTTTAGAATAAGTGGATTTCAAAACAAACTGTTTACATTCCCAAGGGAGTAGTGCTATATAAAAATCATGCTTAAGCTTAGCCAACAACGTTAATTTAACGTTATAGTTCAAAACTCGTCATACGCTGTGACATTCCCCTTTTATAACAAATCTCGACATAACAGTCACGCTTAAGCCTAGTCAACAGCGTTGTTTTATCGCTATAGTTCAAATACTTGAAATACGCTGCTATATTCCACCTTATACTGATCTTTGACATCTCTTACCGTTACAAAAATCTTGATATCTCTTTTCGTTACAAAAGTCTTGACATCTCTTTATGTTACAAAATCTTGACATCTCTTTCTGTTACAAAATATTAACATCTCCTTCTGTTACAAAAATCTTGACATCTCTTTCTGTTACAAAAATGTTAACATCTCTTTCTGTTACAAAACCAATACCATCCCTCGATAATTTTGCAGCCATTCAAGTTGGGGTATTTTAATTACCTCTCAGACCTTGATTGACGACGTTCTTACCTTAGAATAGAAATAAGTCTGTAACTCTAACCCCTTATACTTTTAAATCAGTAAATGTGCTTCTTGCTATATTTTAAATATGGTTTTATGACGCCACATCCTTATTTTGAAAACTCGGTTATTACATTAGCTTATACAAATCCATTTTTAAACATTTCTCTCCGCTTCGTCTTTCTTAGACAAATCCCTTATTAAACATTCCTCTTCGCTTTGTCTTCTTTAGACAAATCCCTTATACTTTAAAATCTTATGTAAACTAAATCCACTATTCGTTAATTTATTACATTAGATTAATCAGCCCAATCTAATTTAATTAAATAACCAATTATTGATCAAACAGTTTGCTTGGTAAATATTTAGCCATGATTAACCCACTAATCAATTCTAACAACTCTTTTCATTTTGAATAAATTAATCCAAATAATTTCACTTGTATCGATTACTATAAAAATAATAATTTATTTCAAAATAATCTCATTTACTATTAAATAAACAATAATCGATTCTAACTAATCTTACTTAATATGAAATCAACCATAATCTATTTGTAAATATCACATTTAATTGTTCTTAAAACAATAAATTCTTGTTATTAATCATCAAGTTAATCTCCGCCCACTTACTTATTAATCTTATTGATATAAGAATCCACTTTACCGAATCATTTAGTAAGTATTGTGAAACACGTGCTTCGCACACGGTGAGATTTTGGTAAAACAATATCGGTTAAAACAAATGATACATTTATGGTTGGTTGTTGCCATTTTCTTAATCGATATCATCTATTGATTAAATCAAAATAACGTTTGAATTTCCATTCAACGCTAACATCAACACAAGGTTTCAAAAGTCATTTGGGTTCAAACAGTGCATCTATATAAAACAAACAGTACATATAAATATTGAGGAATCCGGTTGGATTCCTCCAACCGGTTTCCTGCATCCACCGATGTTAGTCAACAATTAACACTGATTTCATACCAGGAAATATTATAATTGATGGAATCAGTCCAACCAATGATGTGTATATATGCAACGATATATAATTCAATCAATTTAATTGTAATCTACTGAAGCGACCATCATACCACGTTCAACCAATATTTAAAATATAATTTAATATTTTAAAATAAACAGAGTTAGTGAATTTACTCACCTTGGCGCGTTAACCGTTAAATAACGATTTGCGTTAGTAAATCTGATCAGCGTTCAATTCCGTCTTCTTTGGATAATTAAAAATAGCGGTTCCCTTGATTTCTAGTCTTCGAATACGTCCGTCTCTAATTACTTTTCTGTGCACTTTAAATCTCACGTCAACTTCCTTCAAACAATTTCTTTTCAGCAGTCCTTGTCTCAAATTCCACGTGAAACAGCTCTATCGCCAACCACAAAAAAAAGCTTTAACGTCGGCTCCCTGTTCCCGGCTGATTCACGTTCAGGCTTTCCCTCAAACTTTCCTTTACCAACGTTGGCATCATGCAACCCATACACAAGTACAACACGTCAGCTCGTGTAGCATTTTCCACCATTCTGCACGATATTCGAAACCATTTGCAAGCAAACCTGCTTGTGCTCCCCTTACCAATATTCTTCACGTGTTCTGTTCTCTTTTTTTTTTTTTTTTTTTAGTGGACCTCACTGAAAAAAAACACAAATGGTCTAATACCCTTCCAACTGCCGTGACTCCCAAGTCAATCCCCTTCACCCTTGAATCTCGATGAGGACCATCCGAACTCCTTCAAAACCAACCCCACCACAAGCTTCCAGACCTTTTCCACCGCCATTTTCAACCACTTGCCTTCACCACACAATAAATCACGCGCTGCTCCCATATGCCATACCTCCAAACCGCAACTTCTGTTGTAACTCCACCGAAATAACATGTCCCCATCTTACTGTAGAGAACGTTGTTTTCCCTCATGCAAGCCTAGCTCCCGTCCTCCTTCCCATATCTGTGTTCGCCGACCCTTCCCTGTAAGCTACAGTAAAGTAGTGTACTCCTCTAGTTCAACCCTTTTTATTTTAAAGAGGGAACCCGTTTTTTTTTTTTGTTTCAAAGTTTGCGGAAAATGAAGTGTATTTATAGTGTTTTGAAACCTTGCATGGCAAGGAACAGGGGACAGTA
This sequence comes from Allium sativum, assembly GCA_030737875.1. Taxonomy (NCBI): domain Eukaryota; kingdom Viridiplantae; phylum Streptophyta; class Magnoliopsida; order Asparagales; family Amaryllidaceae; genus Allium; species Allium sativum. The sequence goes on along the minus strand of CM060925.1, from coordinate 196,996,499 downwards.
GCCAAAGTGGTCTAGGGAGCTGTACATTTTTTTTGTAGACCTTCTATGACTTGTTTGCTTCATTGAAAGGACGCAGGTGTTTTAAAATTGCTCTGAGGTGATATCACAAGTTGGACAACAGTTTTAGTAGGATAGGACGGCTGATATTTGTGACAGGTCATAAATTAGATCAACGCTGGAAAAATAAAAGCTGTACCATCACTTGGTCGCCAAGGTAAAGAATCAAATATGATTTTAGTTTATTTTTATATGATGATATAGTAAACGTGAGGGTTGCCATTCGAGGTTTAAAAGGGTATAGGCTACGCGTAAATTGCTGTAATATTAGCTAAGTAGGTCTGTCTTCCTTTTTCCATGAAGTTTCAACGGAGAACAGAGAAAAGAAAAATATTAGTGTCTGCGATGGAAAAGTTTAGAATAGGGTAGCACTGTGTATTTTCTTAGGCATGTGCTTTGATTTGAATACACAAAGGCGTGAAGCACAAAAACTGCATGAATAAATTTGTCGGCAAGTTTCTACACATAGGGTGGCGGTGGCACCGTATATAGGTCTGGCATGTGAAGTTTGATCCTAGGCACCTTGACAAACTTTAGTAAAAATCCTACCGAATAGAAATATTTGGGGCCCACGTACATTGGTTAAAGTGTCATGTAGTCGGTGGTATGGAAATTGTGAAAGCATATGGTAAAGATAGCGTGGAGATTGATGCATCACTTTATATTGCCAGTACAAAGATTATATGACAAACTACATAGTTGGTATGCTGCACAAAAAGGAAGTGTTGACTACACGAGACAATATATTGTTTTCAAAGTGATAGTTCATGATAACGTTAGAGCCCCTTTTGTCAAGTTTGCATGTATATATAATGATTCTTTTGTTTTTAACAAAAGTTTAACGGTACCCTGCTTACATAAAATTCCGTTCATATCTGAGCAGCTAAGAACAGAAATAAGAACACCGTCGTGTTCAGCGAGATGTCGCGGTCCCAAAAATATAATAATACCGGTGGATTAACTCATATTTTGAAACCTCAAAATACTGATTCAGGGTGCAAAATACTCCAAATAAAAAGTTGTGTATTTAATTAATTAAAAATTACAGTAAAATTATAAAAATTAAACTATCACTACGCCTCAAAAGAACCTTGTCCAGATTTGCAACCGATATCTAGTTATATCAATTAAACTGTTATCGTCGATAAACGGTTCTATAGCGACTTTTCGAATATTTGATTTGGACATATCTTGCAATGAATATGACGAAATCTCCATTTTCCACTTTCGTTGGAAAGATACAGTTCAACAGATTCCAACGCTTCTTGTTTCGAAGAAATCCGATTTAAAACGAGTTCTGTACACTCAGTTGAAGTTCAGAACGTTAAATTGCGAACTACAGCGTCGTTATGAGCTTGATTATAATTTATATATATTTTTATACGTTCAACTTCATTTTAATTAAAATATAAATTCACTTATATTACGAATTAAATATTTAAACTGATTTAAATATTCAAATATAAACCGATAAAAATGCGGGACATTACACTTACTCTCTCTTTATTACAAAATATTTACATTATTAGTATTTACAAACACCTAATCGAAAAGACCAAGGTATACCACCCGTGAGAGTTTGGGACAGAGCTTGACGGATTGTGCAGACCGACGCTAACTTTGTCAACAAGATGTCGGTAATCCTTAGGTGTCCAACTCATAAAATGAGACCAAGATATACCAACGCTGACTTTGTCAACAAGGTGTCGGAAAGAGCTTGGCGGGTTTGCACACCAACGCCAGATGTACCAGCAATGTTGGATACCCTTGGATAATTATAAATATATATACACTTTTTTTTTTTCTTCTTCTTCCTTTTTTTTATATAAGAGAGAGAGTTAAGCGAGAATTCCTTAGCACAACTTCACTTAAACGATCTAAAATGTTATCGCAAGTAGTTTAAATCAACCATTCATTTAATCGGATTACAATTCAGAACACATTTCATACTCATCACCTACGAATTTCCCAATATACCAGTTACACCAAATTTGCTCATAATTCAAACTTTCCTTTCATTATCCGCTAAGAGAAGTAAATTTCCAAATATTTAAATCGAACGACCAAAATTATATACTAACTCGATCATGTCTTATTTAAAAGTAAATAGAAGTGCAAAACTTTTACTTTTTTTCTGGTTTTTTTTTTTTTTTTTTTTTTGAAAAAGAAAGAAAAATGCAAAAAGAAAAAGGAAAAAAAATGCTAACTTAAACTATGCAAAACAGAATGAAAATGAAACTCCCCCCACACTTGATTTCGACTGTGTCCTCACAGTCAATGCATGACACAATGAGTTGAACAGAAGAGAAATATTTACATATTTACAAAGAAAAAAAAAAGGTTTGTGCGACTTACCAAATATGTGTGTAGAAAATATGTAGTCATCGAATAGATGAACCGGTCCACAATGGACCAATGGATCAGCCTCGTAAGGATTATGAGACACAGATTAAGCACAGAAAACCAAATCATAAAGAATTTTATATCACATTTCAGATTTGGAAAAACAAATTTTGTTTTTTCAAAAGTTTGAGTTGCTAATTTTAAAATTTTGAGCTTACAATTGATCCGAAAATCAAATTGAAATTCTATAGCAACTACAGAGAGGTCAGTGAACGGAGGTTCAGAAAAAGTTTCAAAAACAAAGTTTGACTTGATTAAATGATGTATAAATTGAGAGATATGTGCGTCATTCTCCCCCCCCACACTCGTTTTGAGAAGTATTGTTTAGTTTTGCTTTAATATTTGAAATTTTGTTAACTAAAGGTTCATTCGTAATCCTAAAGTTAAAACCAAACAAATGAATTTCGAGTAAATTTCGAAATTGTGTTTTCTCAAAAACAGTGCTATTCCAGAAAGAGTTCATATACTGCAGAAATTTATCATTGAAAAAAAAAAATGATCACGGCGAGATTTAGTTGAAACGATCAAGTCGCAAGGAGTTTCAACAGTTTCAGAAAAATCGTTATTGTGCTTAAGATCACATTCAGTAGTATCATTGTTTTCAACCTTAAGAATTTCAAAGTTATCAAATTTTTCATTTTCAGATTCAGACCCAACAACATTATCGTCAATCAAGTTAAGAAGTTTTCGTTCATCAAAGTCATCTTCACTTAAACAGTTGTTAACAACTTCATCATTTTTGTCATGTTGACAATCTAAAGTTGCTAAATTTTTAAATTTTTCAGAATCTAAGAGAGGAAGATCAAATTAAAGATTGACGTCTGCGTTTTCAAGAGAATTCAGATCAATTACAGAGCTTTCAACAACTTCATTAAGATTGTCATCAATTTCAAAAGTTGTTATTTGAAAATTGTCGATTGTGGGCAAAGGTGGATTTTTATTCGAATCGTCACAAGTTTGGATTCGATTTTGTTTCTCACGAAACTTCAAGTAATCGTCAAGTATGTTCGTTTGCTCAACAAAATCAAATTTATAATTTTTTACATGAGAATTTTCAATTTTCAATTGTTGAGAATAAAAGTTTTCAGTAGCATCACAATTGAAATTATTCCCATTGCCAAAATCATTTGAAAAGTGATTTACATTTCCATTTTGAATTTGAAATTCATTTTGGAGTTCAAAATTGAATTGACAAGGGTTATAATCAGAATTATTTGAATTTGGAGGTGAAATCGAATTTTGATTATTTTGAAAGCTTCCACTTGAATTGTTGCATATGTATAAATTACACAATTCATTTATTTCTTTATTTTGTTGTATGCTCATTTCAAGTAAAGATTCAACATGTGTTTCAAGAGTTAAGGGCTGATCGTCATTTTGAAAATTTGGTGGTGTATAAACGGGATTATCTTGAAAATTTTGAAAAGTTGGTGGCGTAAAATCCAAATTGTTTGTACAATAGTTGTTATTAAAATATCCATATGAATTTGGTGTAAAATTATATGGATTATATTGATTTTCACAACTATCGTAAAATCCGTAGGAATAAGGGAATTGGGACATTTTCAAGAAAAGCTCTAAAAAAATATGTTAAAATTAACAACTTTGGATTATATGAATACAAGTCTAGGCCAGGTTCGGACAGGGATTATCAGTGTGCCACGAATCACCGTAGAAACACGACTGAAGGTTTAAGAACCTGTTTGAGTTCTAGACTCTACCGTTCCTTAGACACCTTAGAGAGTATCAATCCTAATTGTCAATTTAACGAATATTTTGTCCTATGAGCTTTGAGGAATCCTCGATTTGATTTCAAAAATAATGTGTTCCACGTTTGTTTTAAAATTTCCAGCCACAAATCAACAGGCAAAATAATCCAACACAGACAGTCGCAGAATAATAATTGCAGAAATAAAAAAAAAATTACAAGCAAGCCGATGCCCTGCAGAAGATTTTTACAAGCAATTTCAATTTTTATTTTTTTTGCAACAGAGCACCTGTAGAGTTTAGGAATCACTCACAGTGGGGTATGGTTGTCCTTCCAGAGCTATGAGACTTTACTGTTTGCTACGTTTGACCCTAGAACTTTGTTAGCTTTGCTTGAACGATTTTCTTCACTATTGGTTCTTTGATTCAATTTTTGGAGATTTCACTTTTTTATCTGTTGAGTTCTGCAATACCTAGAAATCACTCCCAAATAAAAGCCTACAAGCACAAATCAGACACATCCAAATTGAAATCAGAGCGTGTAAAATTATTAGCAATTATTTTTTTTAAGTAGCAATTTTATTTATTAGCAAGCGCGACAAAACGGCGTTGTTCCTTCTTGATCTTGCAACCTGAAAGGGATTCAAACACAATATATACACAATAAAAAGTTTTTTTTTTAAAGAGGAACAACAAAATAAAACAAACACACAAGATAAACAAAAAACAAAGTGACACAAAACGCAACAACAAGTGAACAAACACTAAATACAAGAACAAGTTTTTTTTTTTTAATAATAAGAACAAGAAAACTAGCACCCACAAAAAACAAATAAACAAAAGTGAAAACAAACAACAAAAGTGGAGGAAGAGTTTGTTTGCGTGGTGAATGATTTGGATAAGAGGAAGGGGAGAGGGCCGTGAAAAGGTAAGGTAAAGGGACAGAGAAGAAGTATATGGTGGTGGATGGGAGAAGAGTTATGAATTGATGAAAGAAGTTTTGTAGATGGAGTGAGTGATTTTTGGTGAGGATGTTGGGGTATATTAAGGCAGAAAGGGGAAAATTACAGAGGAAGGAAGAAACAAAAATATGGCAAGCAATAAATTGGTTTTTTTTTATTTGTGAAGAAAGGAATTTTTTTTTGGATAAAAGTTGGAAAGAAATCAAAGAAAGGATAGAAATAAAAAAGAAAAATGGAAAGATTTTTATTATGTGTAAGAATTGAAAGTGAATAGAAAGGGAAAAGAAATAAATTAGAGAAAGGGAAGGAATAAATGAGTGTGGGGTATTAAGACAGAAAACAGAAAGACAATTAATGAGAGAGGAAAAAGGAAAGAAATAAAGGAAAACAATTGGAGAGAAGATTGAGAAATAAATTAGAAAAGAAATGGCAAGTAATAAGCAAGGAAAGGGAAGGAAAGAAATAAGTGAGAGGAAAAGAAAGGGAAAGAAATAAAGGAAATTGGCAAAAGATTTTTTTTTTTAAAAAAAACACAAAATAAAAACACACACACGAGAAGAAACAAACACACAAACAAAAGTATAACAAAACACAAACACAAAATGGAAAAAAAACACATAACTCTTTTTTTTTCTTTTTTTTTAATGAACACAAAAACAAGCACACACAAAATGAAACAACAAAAGATCAAAACAAAACAGAAAACTATGAACAACACACATTTTTTTTTTAAAAAAAAACAACAAATAAGAAAATTAACTCGAAGAATAAAACTAAAATTAAATTCTTTCCCCGGCAACGGCGCCAAAAACTTGTTCGACGACGAATATTCTATGAATTAGAATACCGTCGCGAAGTGTAATAAACCGCAAGCGCACGGCGTACAATTATTAGTACGTGGCGAATACGAGTCGATCCACGGGGAAAGAAGCAATTCTAATTTTATTCAATCAAATTAAACCGAATTCGAGTGAAGATTTAATTAATAAAAGCTAATAATAAAAAAACTATAACTAAGTTGAGAGCTGGATATGAAATGAAAACAATTTAGAGGCAACTTCACCCTTATGACCACATAAATCAACATACAATGATTTCATGATCTCTCATTTGATCTTTTGTGTAATTAGTTGGTGCATTTATCATAAGCACGGCCTAACGTGTCATTAGAGAACACACTTAAACCGTCAAACTCTAACACACTCTCTAATCCACAATTATACATTCATGAAATGACAACAAAAATGAAACTAAAATTTACTTTAAGCATATTCTATTTACTATTAATTTAGTAACATAGAATATCAAATTTTGAATTTCAGTCACACTTTAATTACCATATTCATATATAGATGAAGAGGCAATCTTGTGTTTATGTTGACTAAGCATAGCCTATTTTGTTGTCAACAAACATAGACTATCAAAACCAAAACTCAACAACAATGTAATTACTACTTCAATCATTCCATTAAGCATAACAAGAGATCATAAAAACCAAAACATGTTGCATCAACATAATCAAGAAAGCTTCATTACCCCTAAATCAAAGGGTTTAGCCTCTCATGTTTGTTATTCTAACAACAGAAGTAGATTCCAACATTAACAAAAACAAAAGATAAAGAAAAGCAAAATAAAGTACAAATCTATTCTATTTGCATAAAAGAAGAGAACATCTAAATAAAAGATAACTAATTGAAATTGCAAAAGAGAAATTACACAAAAAATGACTAAGAAGCCATTGAAGAAAAAGAAAGAACTTTTTTTTTAATCCTAAAAACTAACTAAAGATAAGGATAGAGAAGGAGAGAGAAATTAGAGAGGATTTACATCACATAAAAGGGGTATATATACACATGTTCTAAACCATAAAATCCTAGTTACATTTGTTGGGGACTACCAAAAGTACCCCCTTCATGAAGCTACAATTTTGTTTCCATCCACTAATGAGTCGTGTAAATTGCATGAGGCCTTTAATTGCACCATTAAGGAAGGAGAGATAATAGGTAGGTGGGGTCCTCCATTAAGTAGTGAATGAATTAATTCCATCTCCTCTTGTATATATGCATGCTTTTCTTTATAACTTCATATGCAACCATCATTTTTGCTCCAAATTTCCTATAAGAGACAACAACATGGACCAAGTAAATGATATCACAAATTAAAACAAGCACAATTTACCGTTTTACACTTTAAATGAGGATGAATGCATGGTAATTTGAGAATTTTAGATTTTTGGTTCAAAACATGTAAAAAATATCCCTTTATGTTATTTAATTAATTAAAATAAGAATAAATATGTGAATATAAATTTGCATATTTACGTGCACATCAAGCACTATCCACAATAAAAAATTTATATATAAATTTGATTTATTGGTTTCAAAAGCTTACAAAGGGCAAATTAATATTTTAAAGGGCAATAATTCAATATAAAGAACAATAATTTTTTATTGATAATTGATTTGAAAGCACAAATTTTTGATTCGATCATGACTTTTCAAAATATCCATATATAACTTTTTAAATATTAAATTGTTATTTAATATGATATCGCAATAATTCTTGTTTACTTTAGATGTGTTCAAAACTAGATGTTGAATCCAATTATTCATAGAATCGGTAATACAAGATATTTTCAGATAAATCAACAAATTTATAAATCTTTATTCATCGTTGAATACAAAATACAATTTATTTTTTGTTCGATCAGAAGATTGAGCTTCTATTCGAACTACTAAATATATTGTATTATTATATTATCTTTATTGACAGTTAAAATAAAAACACAAATTTTTGGTCTAATCATGAGATTTCAAAATTATCGTTATGTGCGAACAAGAGATCAGAATCTCGAAGTACATGGAGAAAAAAGTTAACCTCTATTTTTAGATGAATGTTTTGAAATGTAGTTAAGATTATAAGTTAGAAATCATGCACCAACTTTTTTTTAAAATACATTTTTCGATTTATTATTAAAAATTCGTTTGAGTAATACTTCTTTACGAGCATTTCACATGTACATGGGTTGCATACTTGCATGAGCTATGAAATCTTATTAATAGTTGAAATACGTTTGATATTAAGTTTTTGTGTCAATGCAAACTACCGTAAATTTCCCCGCATATATATAGTTAAATTTTAATATCACTTAAAAGTATGATCTCAAAATTAATTTTTACTTACAAATTTAAAATTCTCATCTACAGTATTATTTGACAACAAAAAACAACGTTTTATAAATAAAATGTATTTACAATTTCATAAAAATTTAAATTGACAAAAAAGTTGATGTTGCAAATTAAAAGTAAAAATTAAATTAATTACACATGATTCTAACATAAAAATACACCTAAATATCTATACAACTCATTTTCTATTACTTGTTAAACATTAAGAAATATTCACGCGTGAAACATGTGTCGTAAGACTCGTAATGCTCGTCAACAATAAGTTATTTCTAACTTGATAAATATTATATTACTTAGCATTCGTATTTATTAAGTTTTAATTAAACACAATTTTATCCTATGCTTTTTTTGTAGAGCCAACCGGTTTTATAGTAATCTGTAACACTTTTTATTATAACAATAATAAATATATTATTATAGGAGTAGACATATTGTCTAGCTATTAAATTCGGCTTTTTAAGGTGGGCCGACCACCACAACAAACGTTTTTATAGTGGGACGACCACTGCTGCTAGTCTAGCTTATAGCACAGGAGTTAATCGTAGAGACTAGACTACTATAAATATTTCATACTCCACGTAGAGAGTCAAATTACAAATACTTTCAAAAGCAAATAAATTAACATTTGAAGTACAACATGATAGCAGTTCAAGCTACGCAAGACAGAAATATGAAACAATGTAACTCCAGAGTAGCAAAACATGACAAGACCATAACAGTGAATTGCATGAAACAAGACAAGCAAACAAGGATAACACAACATAGAGCTATTTTCCCGTCTTTTCTCAAGCACCTCACATGTACCATGCCAAACAACTAAAGGACACGGTACAAAGTAGCACTGTGCAACCCAAAGCAAACCAACAAGGCTGGGGAATTGACATGAACAACATTGCATATCAAATCTTACATGAACAACATTGCCAATCCAAACCTACCAAGGTAGGAGTTCAACACCAAAAAAAAAAAAAAAAAAAAAAAAAACAGTAGTGCATCGAAAAAAAAACCATCGCCCATTGTAGCATACGCTGTCACCATGTCCAAATGATCTTTCAATGCAACAACAGTGTAACACCCCACACCCGCTAAGGTCACTCACTAAGGGAATGCCTTAGTTTTGGTGGAGTATTTTAAGTGAATATAGAACAGAAAAATTACAATAAGACAGATATAAGTAATACTTGAAAATTAAAACATCATTTCATTGCAGCAGAAAGGAAAACATGTTTGGTTACATCATAAAACCATAAATAAGAGTCAAGTACATAATATCCATCCTGATAAAACAAAAGTACATAATCCCACTACATAACTAATAGCCATAAAAGAAAAGATAAGCTGAGCTTTACATCAACGGTCCAAGCTCCAAAAGACAGATAAAGCGATCTGATCAAAGCCCACTAGCACTAGGCCCACTCTGAGAACCTGAGGGTTGGGAAAAAGATAAAAACAACGGGGTCAGACATAAGTCTGAGCGAGTCCTATAACTTTAACAATACAATCATTAGTAATTAGGGTATGATATAAACTTGGTACGGTATGACTGGGGATAAATGACTACACTAAGCAGCCAACTAGACATATGATGAACTAAGATAACGGTAAAGACGCATCTACCCACTCAAGGGTAATTTCTACACTGCACCACACCAGTCATTCCTAACTCAAAGGTTGATCCCACTAAGTGTACTTAGTAATCTTAATAGTAGTTTCGTGTACCCCTAGCTGACTACATAGGTGCCGTCTGCCCCTATCTCCACTAGGTGTACCCACTACTCCCCAAGCGATCGGCTCCCTAACGTAGATACCCGTGCTGGCCCCACAGTGGGGTGTATCACTCCCCAAAGTGGCAACCCGATACAACCAACGGTGCACGGCTTATATCTACACGATGCAACAACGTCTTACCTACCAGCCCGGGCCCACACACGCATATGAAACCCGTTGGACTTGCGTTGCCACCGCTACCCCGTTTTGGCCTCTTATGGTCAAACCCAGTATGCGTGTCCCGTCCTCGACTTGGGTCGAGCCCACAAAGATACATATGGGTTACTGGTTGAAATGGGCCCCCACAAGCTACCCACCTAAGCTTGTCCCTTTTCTAGTGCATCCCACTTAACCCTTTAATCATGTTTAATTACATGTTTCACTTTGGTTAAGTATTCTAATCGTATTTTCTATTGCCACCCAAGGCAACCACTAGATTTCCTCGTGCCACCCAAGGCACTTACTTGATTTCCACATGCCACCCAAGGCACCCATTTAACCCCTCATGCCCCACTACATGCTTATCTGGTTAAGTGTTTCTTAATTGATTAAGGACGTAACCTTGTAAAGACCTCTCACATTAGACTGTCTTTTATGGCAGCTGGATTTGCCGGTCGGGTCCGGGCAGCCTTACGCCATAATAGAGTCTAACCTCGTGTCTTTACACTTGTCACGTATTTAGTTCATGCCTAAGACCTCTGACATTGGGCCAATCATTTGTAGCCGCTGGATTTGCCGGTCGGTTCCGGGCAGTCTTATGCTACAAAAGGGTCCAACCTCGTGTCTTAGTCGATTAATTACACCTAATTAATCACCCCCATAATTTGTATTAATTATCCCTAATTAATTGCAAATTTAACGATGTACATAATTGACTTAATTATGTCCATCCACTTTATGGTATGCATAATCATACCAACTTCACACAATTTTGTTAACTTGAATATTAACCCCATCGTTCCCCACGTAATACGCTAACATGACATATTTAAATGGGAAGATTCATCACAAATACAATGGGTTCCACTTAGCATAACATTAGCATCAACATGGGTTTTAAAGGTGTCAACTTGCATATATGACCATAACATCAAACCCAACTAGCCTAAATAATCAACCCAAACTTGCATGAATCACATATGTCATAAAGAGGATAACTTGCATAAGTTACTTATGTCATACAAAGGGGTAAACTTGCATATGTATGACATACAAAGGGGTTAACTTGCATATGTATGCATATCATACAAAGGTGTAAACTTGCACATGTTACTTGCATATAATCAAACACCAAACTTGCATAACATGTCATATGTTAACTTGCATATAATCAAACACCAAACTTGCATAACATGTCATATGTTAACTTGCATATAATCAAACACCAAACTTGCATAACATGTCATATGTTAACTTGCATATAATCAAACACCAAACTTGCATAACATGTCATATGTTAACTTGCATATAATCAAACACCAAACTTGCATAACATGTCATATGTTAACTTGCATATAATCAAACACCAAACTTGCATAACATGGTGTCATATTGGATCAATGTTTATCATAGTGATTTGCATAACTAGCATCATGAACATATAGCATAAATTACACCCAACTTGCATAACTAGCTTCATGAGCACATAGCATCAAACTTGCATAACTTGCATCATGAACATATAGCATAAAACTTGCATAACTTGCATTGATCCACAAACATAACCATAACCTCATTATATCCTATCATAATTAGTTTAGCAATTGCTTGCTAAAGGCATAGAAACTCACAACTTGTTGATTAGCACTCCTATGAAGAAGATTTAGTTGCTAGAGTTGATTAGGAGTTGATTTGGGAAGCTATCTTCTTCTCTAATTTGTGGAGGCTCCTTCTAAGTTGCATTTTGACGGCATGACGGCCTTGTATTTATTTTTAGTATGGATTAGGGTAGTCTTAGGGTGTATTTATAGATTTAGGATGTAGTTTAGGCCCTTAGATTAACCCTAGAAGCCATCAGGTCCGTCCAGCACATCAAAAATCGTCACAAGCCACCAAAACACAGCCCAACAGCCAAAACAGTGCACCCAGGCCAAACTGGCTCGACATGGGCGCACTTCACAGGTGCGCCAGTGTATTTTTGTGCTGGCGCACTTCACAAGTGCGCCAGTGCATTTCTGGCCTGTTTTCGGTTTTTCTGCCTAACTTCGTTCGTCCATATCTTCTTCATACGGACTCCGATTTTCGAAAACTCGGACTCTATTTCGCGTATTTTTCCGAGACGAACGCAATGGCGCAGCCCGTTTCTCTTGATTCAGATTTTAAAATTTAATTCTGCCTTGATTTATGTTATAATAAGTTATTCAAAATACGGGTTGTTACATTCTCCCCTCCTTAAAGGATTTCGTCCCCGAAATCTCTAAGTTAGGAAGAACGTATCCTACCAACCAAACAACCATCTACTTAACCATCAAACAATGGCATCCATTGTCCTTAAAGTTTCTAATGCTGTATGAACATATGCAAAAAGTGTGTGTATATGTTCCCTGTCTAATGCAAAATCAGGCGGTCTACTGATTCAGTGGACCCCCTTAATGCAAACCATGATAGTGTCATGCATCCAATATGTATGCGAAAGAACCCTATCGACACATACTGTATCTACATGTGTGCACAATCATACACCAAAATGCATCATCCATATGATAACACAACCATTATACATCCATTAATATAGCTACCTACACACAATTATATGCAATATGCAATATGAAGTGACTGAGCCGATCTAGTGTCTAAAGTGTGTGTATATGCATCCACGAGCAACCACTAGCAAACACTTGCATCCACACGCATCCATCAATCATAACATGTCTCAAACACATGTTTCAACCATAGGTTTACCCTATCTAAAGGTCAAAGGTACTAACGAGAGGACATACTAAAGATAAGATAAGTACTAGACAAACGATAAAGGAGAAATTAAAAGACATACCCTCAAAAAGAAATGGGTACAATGAACGCATCTTCACTTCCGTCTCCCAAGTAGCGTTGCTCTCGTCATCTCCCCATTGTACTTTGACTAGTCGGACCTCTCGGTTTCTCAACTTCCTAATCTCTGACCCAAGGATGCGAGTAGGAGCTCGTCGAATCGTCGCATCACGCTCTACTTCCACTTCTCTCAGCAAGCTCGGCTCTACCACCTCTGTGGTCTCATGTAGGCACTTCCTCAAATGTGATACATGGAAAACATCATGTACACCACTAAGTCTCTCGGGCAAATCCACTCTATATGCCATCTGTCCAATCCTTTCCTTAATAGGAAACGGCCCAACAAACCTTGGTGCTAACTTCCCAACGGACCCAAAGCGAACAACATTCCGTAATGGAGATACTTTGACAAAGACCATGTCCCCAACATCAAACTCAAGATCTGTCCTCCTCTTATCCGCGTAAGATTTCTGTCTGTCTTGCGCCGCTTTCATCCTTCTTCGAATCAAATCAATCTTTTCCGAAGTCTCTCTAACCATATCGGGCCCAAGCAAGATCTTATCCGTAGATTCCCACCAACATGTAGGTGATCGACAAGGCCTTCCATAAAGAGCTTCGAAAGGAGCCATGCCAATACTAGACTGAAAGATGTTATTATATGCGAACTCCACCAATGGAAGATGCTCTTCCCATGTACCTTGAAAATCTAAGATACATAGCCTCAAAAGGTCTTCCAGAATACGATTCACCCTCTCGGTCTGGCCGTCCGTCTGAGGATGATATGCGGTGCTCAGACACAACTGAGTCCCTACCGCCTCTTGCAAACTCTTCCAAAACTCGCTAGTGAAGATAGGATCTCGATCACTCACTATGCTAGAAGGTACACCATGCAACCAAACTATCTCTCGAAGATAAACTGAAGCTAGCCATGGAGCAGTCCTCTTACTCTTCACGAGTATGAAATGGGCGCTCTTAGTAAGTCTTTCTACCACCACCCAAATTCCCGTATTACCCTTCCTCGATCTCGGTAACCCATCAATAAAATCCATCGAGACGCTATCCCACTTCCATTGCGGAACCTCCAATGGGTGAAGCAACCCACCGGGTTTCTTTTGCTCCGCCTTCACTTGTTGGCACACCAAGCATCTAGCGACATACTCGGCCACATCTTTCTTCATACCGGCCCAAAAGAAAACTCGCTTCATGTCTTGGTACATCTTGTCCCCACCGGGATGAATGGTCATCTTCGAACGATGTGCATCATCAAGAATAGCCTTCCTCAAACCCTCGTCTTGCGGTACACAAAGTCTACCGTCTCTACGCAACCACCACCTATCGTCTAGGGTGTACCTACTCAAATGGCTGGACGACTCCCCCTTATGAGCTTCTATACTAACTCAACCAACTGTGGGTCGTCCCGCTGTGCCTCGCCAATCCGTCCCAAAAGAGTAAGTCTGACCTCTAAGGATGCTAGCAAACCGGGTATAAAGTCAACGGAAGGTCTGAAGTCAAACATCGAGATAAATTCCAAGCTTCGCCGTTCCACGAACAATGGACTCAAGGACAACCTTTTTCTGCTTAAGGCATCTGCCACCACGTTACCCTTGCCAGGGGTATACGCTATCTCGAAATCATAGGATGCTAAGAACTCCATCCATCTTTGCTGTCTTAGGTTCAAATCCTTTTGAGAAAACAAGTACTTCAAAGATTTGTGGTCAGCGAACAATTCGAACCTTTCGCCAAGAAGATAATGGCGCCAAGACTTAAGCGCAAAAACAATAGCGGCCAACTCTAGATCATGTGTAGGGTAATTTTTGTCATGCGCTCTCAACTGCCTTCCACCATAGGCTATTACCCTTCCCTCTTGCATTAAGACCGCGCATAGTCCTGTCCCACAAGCATCGGTATAAACAACAAACGACTTACTCCCATTTGGCAACACTAAAACTGGAGCGGTGGTTAAAGCTCTCTTTAACCGTCGGAGCGCATCCTCACAATCTACGTCCCATGTGAAGACTAGATTCTTCTTCGTCAAGCGAGTTAATGGGGCTGATATCTTCGCGAAGTCCTTGATAAACTTCCTATAGTAGCCAGCCAACCCCAAGAAACTCCTCACCTCGGTAGCATTCCTCGGAACCTTCCAATCTTGGATAGACACTACCTTCGCGGGATCCACAGCTATCCCTTCCTTGGAGACCACGTGCCCTAAGAACCGCACTTCCTTCCTCCAAAAGTGACATTTAGAGAATTTAGCCCTAAGGTTATGCGCTCGAAGAGTCTCCAACACTTCCCTAAGATGTAGGGCATGCTCTTCTTCACTCTTAGAAAAGACCAAGATGTCATCCACAAAGACCACCACGAATTTATTAAGGTACTCCCTGAACACCCTACTCATCAAATCAACAAAATATGCGGGGGCGTTCGTCAAACCAAAGGGCATCACCAGCCACTCATAGAAACCATCCGGAGTCCTAAAGGCAGTCTTGTCTATGCTATCCTCAACCACTCTCAACTGATGAAACCCCGTGGCTAAGTCCAACTGTGAAAACACTGAGGCGCCAACCAACTGATCAAAGAGATCATCAATTCTCGGCAATGGGTGTCTATTCTTCTTTGTGAGCTTGTTGAGTTCTCTATAGTCAACACAGAGTCTGAGGGACCCATCCGCCTTCGTGGCAAAAACTACTGGAGCACCCCACTCCGATATACTTCGTCTTATGAACCCCTTCTCAAGCAACTCCCCTACTTGCTTATTGAGTTCCCTCCTCTCACGAGGAGCCATGTGGCGCACTGGCAAAGATACTGGTTTAGCATTGTCTACCAGATATATTCGGAAGTCAATCTCCCGCTTTGGAGGCAAACCCTTCACCTCCTCAAACACATCCGAGTACTCCCGGACCACTCTAACAGATCGCAAACTCTCGACCGAAGAGTCAAGCGATTCAAGATAACTTAGCATAACAGAATCCATGGGATTACAAGAAATCTCGAGAGTGTTACCCAAGCGGGTCAAAAGCCTAACAACTCTCTTTTCGCAATCAAGAACGGCACCATTACTGGATAACCAGTCCATGCCCAAAATCAACCCATAGCCCGTGAAGCCCAAAACAAAAGCATCACATCTAAACTCAACGCTAAGTATGGAAATCTTCAAACCCAAACATATCATGGACAAATAAGTGGAGCCCCCAATTGGGTTTGAAACAACCAAGGGATCATCTACTAGACTGGTGTCTAAGTGCAGTGACTCAACTAATGATGATGAGATAAACGAATGCGATGCGCCAGAGTCAAATAAAGTACGAAGAGGATGATCAAACAGAAAAACCAGACTTTCAACAGAAATAGTTCTACCTCTTTCCTGATTCGGTGGAACTGCGAGAGCCTGAACTTGCCCCCTTGCCTGACCCGGTGCCATAAGAGCTTGCACCTGTCCTCCTGAGGTAGATCCCGTCCTCTGCCCCTTCTTAGGGCAGTCCTTCATTAGATGCCCTGCTTCTCCATAGTGGAAACAACCAGTCTTCTTCTTCTTCCGACAATCCTTGCTTAGGTGGCCTGGTGTCCCGCAATTGAAGCACTTCTTCTTTCCCTTGCCACCGTTGCCTTTCCCACTCTTGTTTTGCTGTTGCTGTTGAGGTCTCTTCTGATCTCCTTTCTTCTCGGGTGCCTTATTAGCATTGTGACCCTTCTCTTCCTCATGCATAAGTGCCATGTCTACTAGCTTCTCAAAGGTGGCCCCCATAGGGATGTGAGTCATAGCCAATCCATGCATCGGTTCATTCAAGCCTTTAACGAACCTCAAAGCCTTCTTCTCCGGTGTATTCACCATGTCTATGCCAAATCTTGCCAACTGATTAAACTTGTTGACATATTCCTTCACCGATAAGTTTCCTTGCTTTAGAGTCAAGAACCTTTCCATATACAGATTTTCTTCCGCCCTTGAGAGAAACTTTGCCACAAACCTTTGTCTGAAATCCGCCCAAGAGTCAACAGGGCGCTCTCCATTAGTGACCTCCCACCAGAACGAGGCCTCTCCTTTCATTAACCAAGCAGCTAACTTGACTTTCTTTCCTTCTTCCATCTCAAAGATGTCTATCAATTCTTCAACTTCCTTAAGCCAATCTCTAGCTTCCACAAAAGTTTCTGATCCTTGAAAAGGTATCCCTCCCATAGCCTTAAATTCCTTGCAAGTCTTAGCAAAAGTATTCGCACGAGGAGGAGGAGGAAGATCGGGTGCAACTGGTGGTGGAGGAACATTTGCTGGACCCGCCGCGGCGGCCCTAGCCTCCATCAACCTCCTATATCATACTGGTATCGCTACACCCTCCGGAAAGTTAAGATCTTCTGCCATGCTGAAACGAAAAAGGAAAGATTCGAAACGGAGAATTCGAAAGATAAAGATATGGCTATTGGCGATTGTGCTTTTCTTTCAAAAACTTTTCTCTTAAAAGACATGTTTTTGAAGGTACTCCTTCAAAAAATTTCTTAGAAAAATAGTTTTTCTAAAAAAAATATCTGTTCTGGTAACCTTCAGCTCTGATACCACGTGTAACACCCCACACCCGCTAAGGTCACTCACTAAGGGAACGCCTTAGTTTTGGTGGAGTATTTTAAGTGAATATAGAACAGAAAAATTACAATAAGACAGATATAAGTAATACTTGAAAATTAAAACATCATTTCATTGCAGCGGAAAGGAAAACATGTTTGGTTACATCATAAAACCATAAATAAGAGTCAAGTACATAATATCCATCCTGATAAAACAAAAGTACATAATCCCACTACATAACTAATAGCCATAAAAGAAAAGATAAGCTGAGCTTTACATCAACGGTCCAAGCTCCAAAAGACAGATAAAGCGATCTGATCAAAGCCCACTAGCACTAGGCCCACTCTGAGAACCTGAGGGTTGGGAAAAAGATAAAAACAACGGGGTCAGACATAAGTCTGAGCGAGTCCTATAACTTTAACAATACAATCATTAAATTAATTAGGGTATGATATAAACTTGGTACGGTACGACTGGGGATAAATGACTACACTAAGCAGCCAACTAGACATAGGATGAACTAAGATAACGGTAAAGACGCATCTACCCACCCAAGGGTAATTTCTACACTGCACCACACCAGTCATTCCTAACTCAAAGGTTGATCCCACTAAGTGTACTTAGTAATCTTAATAGTAGTTTCGTGTACCCCTAGCTGACTACATAGGTGCCGTCTGCCCCTATCTCCACTAGGTGTACCCACTACTCCCCAAGCGATCGGCTCCCTAACGTAGATACCCGTGCTGGCCCCACAGTGGGGTGTATCACTCCCCAAAGTGGCAACCCGATACAACCAACGGTGCACGGCTTATATCTACACGATGCAACAACGTCTTACCTACCAGCCCGGGCCCATACACGCATATGAAACCCGTTGGACTTGCGTTGCCACCGCTACCCCGTTTTGGCCTCTTATAGTCAAACCCAGTATGTGTGTCCCGTCCTCGACTTGGGTCGAGCCCACAAAGATACATATGGGTTACTGGTTGAAATGGGCCCCCACAAGCTACCCACCTAAGCTTGTCCCTTTTCTAGTGCATCCCACTTAACCCTTTAATCATGTTTAATTACATGTTTCACTTTGGTTAAGTATTCTAATCGTATTTTCTATTACCACCCAAGGCAACCACTAGATTTCCTCGTGCCACCCAAGGCACTTACTTGATTTCCACATGCCACCCAAGGCACCCACTTAACCCCTCATGCCCCACTACATGCTTATCTGGTTAAGTGTTTCTTAATTGATTAAGGACGTAACCTTGTAAAGACCTCTCACATTAGACTGTCTTTTATGGCAGCTGGATTTGCCGGTCGGGTCCGGGCAGCCTTACGCCATAATAGAGTCTAACCTCGTGTCTTTACACTTGTCACGTATTTAGTTCATGCCTAAGACCTCTGACATTGGGCCAATCATTTGTAGCCGCTGGATTTGTCGGTCGGTTCCGGGCAGTCTTATGCTACAAAAGGGTCCAACCTCGTGTCTTAGTCGATTAATTACACCTAATTAATTACCCCCATAATTTGTATTAATTATCCCTAATTAATTACAAATTTAACGATGTACATAATTGACTCAATTATGTCCATCCACTTTATGGTATGGATAATCATACCAACTTCACACAATTTTGTTAACATGAATATTAACCCCATCGTTCCCCACGTAATACGCTAACATGACATATTTAAATGGGAAGATTCATCACAAATACAATGGGTTCCACTTAGCATAACATTAGCATCAACATGGGTTTTAAAGGTGTCAACTTGCATATATGACCATAGCATCAAACCCAACTAGCCTAAATAATCAACCCAAACTTGCATGAATCACATATGTCATAAAGAGGATAACTTGCATAAGTTACTTATGTCATACAAAGGGGTAAACTTGCATATGTATGTATGACATACAAAGGGGTTAACTTGCATATGTATGCATATCATACAAAGGTGTCAACTTGCACATGTTACTTGCATATAATCAAACACCAAACTTGCATAACATGTCATATGTTAACTTGCATATAATCAAACACCAAACTTGCATAACATGTCATATGTTAACTTGCATATAATCAAACACCAAACTTGCATAACATGTCATATGTTAACTTGCATATAATCAAACACCAAACTTGCATAACATGTCATATGTTAACTTGCATATAATCAAACACCAAACTTGCATAACATGGTGTCATATTGGATCAATGTTTATCATAGTGATTTGCATAACTAGCATCATGAACATATAGCATAAATTACACCCAACTTGCATAACTAGCTTCATGAGCACATAGCATCAAACTTGCATAACTTGCATCATGAACATATAGCATAAAACTTGCATAACTTGCATTGATCCACAAACATAACCATAACCTCATTATATCCTATCATAATTAGTTTAGCAATTGCTTGCTAAAGGCATAGAAACTCACAACTTGTTGATTAGCACTCCTATGAAGAAGATTTAGTTGCTAGAGTTGATTAGGAGTTGATTTGGGAAGCTATCTTCTTCTCTAATTTGTGGAGGATCCTTCTAAGTTGCATTTTGACGGCATGACGGCCTTGTATTTATTTTTAGTATGGATTAGGGTAGTCTTAGGGTGTATTTATAGATTTAGGATGTAGTTTAGGCCCTTAGATTAACCCTAGAAGCCATCAGGCCCGTCCAGCACATCAAAAATCGTCACAAGCCACCAAAACACAGCCCAACAGCCAAAATAGTGCACCCAGGCCAAACTGGCTCGACATGGGCGCACTTCACAGGTGCGCCAGTGTATTTTTGTGCTGACGCACTTCACAAGTGCGCCAGTGCATTTCTGGCCTGTTTTCGGTTTTTCTGCCTAACTTCGTTCGTCCATATCTTCTTCATACGGACTCCGATTTTCGAAAACTCGGACTCTATTTCGCGTATTTTTCCGAGACGAACGCAATGGCGCAGCCCGTTTCTCTTGATTCAGATTTTAAAATTTAATTCTGCCTTGATTTATGTTATAATAAGTTATTCAAAATACGGGTTGTTACAAACAGGGAAGCAAAGATGAACTCCAAAAACCGCTGTTATTCACAGAAATCATAAGCTAAACACAACCGACAACAACTCCAGCAACCAAAGAGCTGGTGGAGCCTTCTCTTCGAACCAGGAAGACAACTCTACCATACCGGTTCCCAGATCGGTAAAGGAAAATGCTACTATAAACATTTCTAACATCGCTTCGGGCGGGGGCACCGAAGATCCCCGAACATCACATGCTATTCTGGGTTGGCCCGATGCTAACCAAACTCGGACTAACCTAGCAGGAACGGGTATGGTACAGTCCAATAATGATCGAGCAATCCCAACAGTGGCCGAACCAGGCCCCGAATTTGCGATGGACCCTCGCCCTCACCTTCACTCAACTCTCAAAGGTCGAGCCCAACCAACGGCCAACCTTCCGAGCATGCTTTCAGCGGAACCTAGTTCTAGGATTCTCCCCAACGCAAAATTGGATTCATGGCAATGACTCCTCGAAGATGGAAGCCAGATTGCAAGCATCACCAGACATTTCACCTAGAGTGCTTCTTCTCAATAGGATATAGATGATATCCACCACAGCCCCTTCACCAGGGAAATCAGAAACTCCCGCAATCCTCTAGACTTCAAGTTCCCGGCCATAGAGCCCTTCAACGGCCGAACCGACCCAACTTTCCATCTCATGCGGTACATGCACATGGAAGTACTTTCCGCATCGGCCAACGTCATAGCCAAGTGTTTCCCTCTCTTCCTCACTGACATAGCTGGCATGTGGTTGCGATAGATAACAACTGAGTCGATCAGCAGCTAGAACATTTTGGCCACTCGTTTCATCGAGCAGTTCAGAGTTCACATCTCCTAACCAAACATCGTCATGTTCCTCACCTCAATCAAACAGCGACCCTGCGAAACCCTCCGGTCCTTCCTCGAAAGATTCAACGCAGGCCGTAACATCAGTCGATTGACCCGAGCCATCGATGTTGCTTATGGCCGCCATTGCAAGTGTTCAGAACTGATCATAATTTAGGATCTCTTTAACCAGAGACCCTCCCAAAGATATCGAAGATTTCTACACCGAGACTGAGAGGTTCCTCCAACAAGAAGATGCCAGTATTAAGATGGAGAGCCTCGAGGTGCTCTCCACCAAAGATGGAGGTCCATCCAACACCAATGGCCAGGATAAAGGAAGAGGAAAGGCCTCGAAAAAGAATGATCGTAACGTACGACTCTGAAGAGAGAACAAGTACGACCAATACACTGAGCTCAACTCCTCCCTGCTCGACATCTACCTTGATGTACAAGGATCTCTGCCCTTCCTAAAACCTCCTTGATGAGAGCCGACCCAAAAAGAACTTAACTCTGGAAAGCACTGCATGTTCCACAGCATTGTAGGTCACAACACCAGCTAATGCAGGCACTTGCGCGATCTCATAGAGGATAGGGACGGATGGGGGGAACTGACCGAGTATGTCAAGAAACCCACACCGGCCATGCTGCTACAATCTTCTACCCAAGCTCCTCAAGCTAGTCCTCGAGCTCCTAGAAACGGAAAGGACCCTGAGCCCAACAATCGAGGCATCATCATCAGTTAATAAGATTTAGATTTCTTCTTTCGAATGTATCTTTGTTTCTTTAAATAATATGGGTATGATGAAGTACACATGTACGGGGTTAGGATTTATCTCCTAGGCATGCTTTGGATTCAGTTGTCACCCATTTAGAATTTATTTGTAATAGACCTTTAGCAACAATAAACTTTCTTTTTCAAACAAAGACAGTGTTTGAATGATTTAAGCTGAGCATGACTGACGCTCGCCGACCATAACATGGTCAGTGTTAGCCACCATTACTAAGATACGGTCGATACCTGCCACCATATTAAAACCAACTTTGTAAGCCGAGTATGAATGATACTATCATCTTCTCTAAGCCGAGTGCACTCTTCTCTACTCGCCAAAACCCGCAAATACTCAAAATTACTTATGAAAATAGGGTCAGTGCCCGCCGCCATGTTTGACTCCACTAACCAAGTATAAATAAGATTATATAAGACGAGCATAATTAACACTTCCATAAGCCAAGTATGGTTAATACTCGCTACTTCCATAAGCCGAGTATAGATAATACTCACCACCTTCGTAAGCCGAGTATGGATAATTCTTGCCACTCCCATAAGCCGAGTATGGATGATACTCGTCACCTCTCTAAGCCAAGTGTTATTACTGCTCGCCAACTCTTTAAAGCCGAGTATGGTTAATACTCGCCCAATCAAATTCAGAGCCATCTCTAAACTGAGGATGACCTACACACTTTTTGCAGGCATTGGATATTGCTACAAGAACTACTTTCATAGCACTTTCATCCTTAATACGGTCTTTGATGGTTGTCGGTTTTCCAACCTTGATACGATCTACACCGGTCGTCGGATTTCTAGCCTTAATACAACTATCAGGATCATCGCATTTCTGGCCTAATATGGTTCGGCGTAACCATAGTTACCCACACATTGATCTTTGACACAATATTCAGAATACATCTCATTTACCAAGGAAGATGTATTCTGAAAGGCAGAGTGTTAACCAACTTTTTGGCAAAAGCTGTCACGGTTCAATAGATCGAAGCCCAATGTCAAAAGGCTCACAAAACAACATCGACCAACCGCATCAGTTGGCTCCTACTTCAGAAAGCCCGAACAAGATTTGGCCCGAGTCGGTTTCCTTCAAGCAGCGGCATCTCATGCCCCGACATATTAGCTCTCCTAAATCGACCAAGTCAACAATTCTCTTAAAGATTAGATCGATCAGATATCTTTGGATCTATGTGGAAATATCCAAATGAGTCATTTATTCCAAATGATTGAGATCCACGTGTCCAAGTTCCACAAAAGAGGCAGGCCACGTTGCACTTCGTTTAACCCACTTTTTTACCTATAAATACATCCATGCTCAGAATGGAAAGGGACTTCTTTGGCTACTTTGGAGCAGAACTTCCTCTCTCAAGCTCAGATTCTGTGGCTAAGTCCAAAAATAACCAACTATTTTCTGAAACACAACCATTTTGTGTTCTTCTCCCACTTTCTTCAAACAAAAAATAGATTGTACTTGTAATCAAAAGAAAATCAACATATAAAGTGGACGTAAGCACCATCTCTTGCTGAACCACTATAAAAAGTCTTGTATATCCCCTGTTTTACTTACTTTACCGCACTCCGTGATTGTTATTCGTGTTTCTCATGCACGATTCGGGGTTGATTGTCACTAGTGACCAACTTTCGACGTCAACGCATACGTTCTTGTACGTGTATATACAGATCGCTAGCATATGTATAATATGTAACGACCCGGATTTTGAGCGACTTTGGTTATCGACATAAGCTCGATGTCGATAACCAAAACATCGAAAAATCCCGGTAATTAATGAAAGAAATTAGAGGGTGAGGAAAAATAAGATAGAAACTTAGAATAGAAGAAGAAGAAGAACACAACATCAGAGTAACACGAACCTCACAGCGGAACGAATAACATATAATATATAACATAACTTTGAAATATAACAGTTATGTATACAATAGCACTTATCAGAGTACAACACTTACAACACAGCGGAAATAAACTATAGCTACATGATCCAGAAGCCTCCTGCTCCAGCTCTTCAAGTATATCTGTAAATCCCGACTACTTGACTGCCCGTACAAATTTAGGCACCCAAGAGTTTAGGGAAAACAACAAAGTAAACTCCGGGTCAGTCATAGGACTGGTGTGAGTAAAACAGTTTAAACAGGTATATGAACAAGTAAATGATATCTCATAAGACCACGCCGCAGAACGGAACGGGTTTTTCCCTTATGAGAATCCAAAATATCTTTATATCAAAAACCTTTTGATATTATAATAATGTCTATGTACAAATAAATATCAACTAGCAGAAACGCTTTCATCTCACGTTCTACATATATAGTATACAATCAAAATCGCAAGCACATATTGGATAATGGATTTCCAACTATGACAAGGTATGGAACCACCTTACGATCAGTGTACTCTAGGAACGATACACTGGAGTTCAACAAGAACATCTTGTAACTCAGCCACACATGACCGACCACTCATTTTGCTTGAGTGTATCGAATGTATATCACCAACGGTTGGGATCAGCAACCATTCCCGTATATATATGGGGCATCATTGATAGATTTAAGAAACAAATGAATATTCTCTAGATAGGTGATTATACACCCTACTTCGGTGCGACCGACTTAGCCATGCTGCCTGCCCGATTTCTGTCATTTACCGGTTGATGAGGCTAGAAGCTACGCTTTATCATTACATCAGTTTCACTTCGAATATCACATTGTCAGATCCATCGAAAATCACTAGTTAACGTCTACAACAGTACGTTACGTGTTAGCTAAAGAAGTTTCCTTCTCCGCTTCCACTCTTGGTAAAGTTGAAGAAATCAATGTACGTGACCTTTCTGGAAATACTCTGTCAGACATTCATTCATACAAGTCATCCTCATTCACTTAGAATGTCACATCGTCATACCCGCCAAATCACAAATTGATTTATCCAAAAGTAACACGGTATACAGCTTAGAGAAACGAATTCCTCCGCCACGAAACGTGAATACGTTTGAACAGATCAACTTACGCGATCCATTGGATATACTCTGTCAGACCTTCGTCCATACAAGTTATCCTGGGACTGGACAAACCGAAGGCACTACTCAGTATATCCATCTTAGTCACTGTTATCTAAGACTTATACAGCAGCCCTTGCACTTTACTCCGTCTTCAAATTATCTTTGGCATAAATGATTCGCAACGCTTATGCCAATACAGAGTGGTTCTTCGGATAATAATCCAATCGGTCTCTCCATATTAACAACGTTAAAATGGTCAAAACTTCGATAGTCTGTGATTTAACTATCAAAGAAAAAACAAGTGTGCAAACAACGATATTATTTCCAGATGGAAATTATATCGATCAATCATCAACATATATATATATATATATATATATATTCACATTGCCTTATTTTCTATGTTCAGAAAATATATGTTATTAACACTGGAAAACGTTTCCATCTGCTTATTTACAAATCACTACTCTTCCCCAACTATCAGTCCCTGACTGTAAACTAGTATGAGAACAATCCCCTAAGTATAAATCCCGAAGGCCGAAACCAACATCAGATAGGCACTTAGAAAACCATTCAATTTACTAATCTCTAGTCAGTTATAATTTTACTTAACTCTATTTGATTAACTCTGATTGATTAACTCTAACTGGTTAATTCTAACCGATCAACTCTAACTTGTTTTACTTGGTTTGACTAACTCAATTTATTAACTCGACTGACTAATTCAACTCGATTAACCTAACTTGATTTACATATCTCGATTAACTGAACTAATCACTTTGATTAACTCGACTAATTCACTTTGGTTAACTTAACCAATTTACTTAACTAATTCACTTAGTTTAACCTAACTATTTACTTAACTCCTGTCGAATAAACTATATTCGATAACTCCTCTAACTCTATTCGAATAAACTATATTCGATTAACTCCTTTACTCTATTCGAGTAAACTATATTCGATTAACTCACTTCGAATAACCAATATTCGACTACTCACTTCGAATAACCAATATTCGACTACTCTACTTTGAATAAACTATATTCGACTACTCTACTTCGAATAAACTATATTCGATCAACTCTTTTAACTAACTCGCTTTGACTAACTTCTTTGGATTAACTCCATCTCGACTAACTCCTTTGGATTAACTAACTAATTCCTTTGGATTAACTAACTTCGAATAACCAATATTCGATTAACTCACTTTGATTAACTAATAATCGATAACTCCTTCGAATAAACTATGTTCGAAAATCTCCTCTCGAATATTCGATAATCTTCCCATTCGATTTAACAAATCGATAACTTCTTTTCGAATAACAAATTCGATAACTCCTTTCGATTTAACTAATCGATAACTCCCTTGGATTAACTCCATTCGAATAAACTATATTCGATCACTCTTATTTATTTAACTCTATTCGAATAACTAATTCGATTAAATCTAACTGGTTAACTCTGACTATTTAACTCTAACTCTAATCGATTTCTCCTATTCGAATAACTCCTATCTGATAACGTTTATTAATTTATAAAGATTTACTTTTAGTAACGGTTCTGCACTTTATAAATGTTCTCTTTAATAATGTTACTTCACTTACATAAGTGTTGTGTACCCATTCTATTTAAACTATCGGTGTTAAACCCCAATATCTCTTATCTATATAAGTTCAGACTTATATATTCCATTTATCGATTGATAAATATTTTATTTAATTTATAAACTGTTATTTATAAATTAATCCTTTCGATTTATCTGTTAAAAACAGATTTCCATTTTCTATTTATCTTCTAAATATTCTTTTGATCTAGTTCTAATTACTTATCCATTAAATATTCCTTTTATTTAATCCTATTTATTTATCAAATAAATATCTCCATTTATTCTTTATTTATTTCCTTAATAAATATCTCCTTTCAAATCTTTATTTATTCCCTTAATAAATATCTCCTTTTAACTCTTTATTTATTTTCACTAGTATTTCCTTTATATTTGGTTTCCACAAATATTTCCCTTATATTTGGTTTTCACAAATATTCCTTTTATATATTCTAACTCCTTAAATTTCCGAGAAAATTCGCCATAACCTCCTTTGTATCGGGAGCATCGAGAAAATCCCCAAACCCGCCACACAGGCCTTTCCACTCAAAAGAAAATGTTTTGAAATTATTTTCTTTTTCTATGTATCTCCTATTTATAAATATTCAAATTTATAGATATTTCTTATTTATAAATATTCGAATTTATAAATATCTCTTATCTATATATATTCCAGTTTATAAATATTCGGTTTTCAATATCACTTTGAAAATCCCCCATTTCCCCTTTCGATATTTTATGGTACTTAACACCTCAAATCACGATGACCAATCTCATTCAAACCCATATAATCAACCACAGGTTTTAACTACATCATATATCATAATATATGAAAAACAGTAAAATAACTGTTGAGGAATCCAGTCGGATTCCTCCAACCTGTTTCCCTGCATCACAGATGTTAGACAATAATCAACATCACTTTCAGAGTTTAATGATCTATTTATATATTTGTATATATATATATAATATTTCCACTAACTGACTAGCAGTTCAATCAAACAATCAACACACAGTCAAACAGACAATTTCTAACAGTTCTAAAAATACAACATGAAATTATAAACTGTTCAGAGTTGGTGAGATTTACTCACATTGGCAGTTCATCGTTAAAGAACAATAAACCGTTTGTTTGATTTGAATCAAACAATTTATTTTGCCATAATTTCAAACCAGCTCCAATCCACTCCCAGTCAGTTCCAGCGTGTAGCCACCATCCATACGATCCTAACGGATCTTGTTTCACTGATTTTCGTTCACGTGTGATAAAGTTATGGTCTATACAAGTTAATGCTATTTTAAATAAGTTAAATTCTATTTTAATTTAACCATTGGGCCTTTACTCACATTCCTTGGCCCAGAACTTAATCCACCCGTCAGCTACAGTACTGTCGTCTTCCCCATCCACCAAGAAATCACGAACTCCATTCCAGTATTCCTTAACGCAAAATCCGACCTCCCTTCATCTCGATGTCTCATGAAAATCAAAGACTACACAACCGAATCCATCTCCTTGATACTCTCCATCCACCAACCACCAAAACACCACCATTCGACATCCTCACACAGTCATGACATCGGACTGTCGACAGCAGGTCACCGAACCCATTTTGCATCGAATCTCCCCATTTTCTGCAGGTAGGTGTGGTTTTTACTAACAAACCCAAATCCGAACTCAGTTTTGCCAACCAATGCTTCAACCTCCTCGTTTCCTCAACCCTAGATCTACTTCTCACAATTCGAACACACCAAATACAGTGTCGCACCAAACATTGAGAGCCCCAGTTTGAAGAGAAACTCATACTGAATTCGTGTATATATGTTTCAGGATTTGTAGTATTTGATTTCCTTTCTTTTGATTTTTCTTTTGATTTTTTCTCACTGTATTTGTTTTTGTGGAAGAACAAAAAAATGTGGCGGCTTCTTCATTGACTGTGGGATGATAAAATTAGGTTTAGGAAAATATAGTGTGGTATTTATAGGGTGAACAAATATCTAGATATTTTATAGAGGGAATATTCCCGGTATATTCCTTTTTTGATAATTCGTTTTACCTTCTAAAAATCGCTGTGATCACACACAGTATTCAAAAATCACGAAACTGGACATGTAGCTAGAGTTTGACATTACGGTCCCAATGAAACTGGTTTCATCGAATTCCAAATCCGTATGCTCACACAGCGTATTTTTAACTGTCAAAATACTGACTGTTTTGCACTCTAAAAATCCATACGGCCACATACTGCCTCTAAAAATCACGAAACTGGAAATCTAACAACTATTTGATATTGCGGATCCAGCAAAACTGGTTTCGTCGAATTCCGACTTCGTTTGCAAAACCGGTTATTTTTAAAGCTCTGGATGACCCATTTAAATATATAAATATATTTAAATATTATTAAATTAAATATAAATAAATTTATATTATCGTATATCTTCACATATGATATCGTACAGCTCCAGAATATCATATCAGAATTTATAGTTTGATATTTCAGATTCCAGATTATCTCGATATTCAATTTATATTGAAAATCCATTTATAACGTAATTAAAGCGTCGCAAATTATAAAGGAATTCCACAGTGACTTTTCTAAAATTTGATTTGGACGTAAATCAAAATCTACCCGACAAAATCCTAATTTTTCTCTTCCACTAGAAAGATATACTCCACCAGCTCCACACGTTTCTTGTTTCACAGAAATCTGGCTTAAAACGAATCATGTACATTCAGTTGAAGTTCGAATCGCCAATTTACGAACTACAGCGCCATTTCGAGCTTGATTTTAATTATAATATAATTATACGTTCAAACTGTCGTCGATTGAATATATTCGTCAATATAATTCAACTCTAAGCTGAATTAAATCTAAGGGACGACCCCGTTCACAGAATATTGTGATTTCCAATAATTCTGATTATTTCTGAATTAAATATATTATTTAATTTATTATTTTAATTAAATATTCCCGGTTATTTAATTCCACGACCATTAAATCCTTTAATTCACCATTTATATAATTAAATAAATTAATTATAATACCTCTGCCAATGCGGGTCATTACATAATACATGCTACCTTGATTCGCTTCATAAACTCGTTATGCGAAGTCGAAATATAACTGGATTTATAGACTTGTTGTTTGGAGGTTACATCGACATGTTGTGTATGTGCAAAGGGAATTTATGTACCCTACCTTCTCTATGTTTAATTCAGCCTTGATTTTTCTGGGAAACTAAACTGCACACATATGGCTTGTTTTGGACATATTTTGCGAGGCTTATGTATCTCTGTACCAATATGACCTAACTTGTTTCATTCCTTGCTACTCGCTTTTTTGGGAACCTGAAATTTTATATAATCTAGGAAGTTTTACCCTACTTCCTTATTCTGTAAGATCGAGTTTAATATATTTTTCGTTTTCTTAGAACAAGATGCACAACACCTTGTATATATAGTTCAGGCCTTTCATACCTTGTTGAACTAGTGTGTGTGTGTGTGTGTGTGTGTATATATATATATATATATATTGCCCTCGTTCGAATCCCAACTACTTTTGGGTCTATCCTGTATTTGAAGGGAAACTAAAATAGGGTATCTCCTTGTTTCAAAAATATAGATGATGCCTTCACCACTTTGTTTTGCCAATACAGCTTGACATATATGTTTATCCCTTTATGCTAAATAAGCACATACACATGCTTCTTTTGTTTGAATGCTTGTTGGTTGTGCCTTGCTTGAGACTGGAATATATAAGTTAAATATTGCCATCAGTTCACATATCACCTACTTTTATTTTCCCTGTATTTAATGGAAACTTCTATCATGTGCATTCTTGTTCCTGCAATCCGTTATGTATGAATATATTTTTTATGTAGAATTTTAATAAGACAAATCACTTTTGAAATCCTATGACTGACATACACCTTAAACTGGTCGTGTCCACCTATTCACATGTCTAGCATAATTCTGTCCTATGCATGTTTGCTACATCCTATAATATATGCTTTGCTATGTGCCACTATATGGCCATGTGTCCCTTGTTATATACATGCCACCTCTATTGCCATACATGCTGTTCGTTTTGTCGCATGCAGGTTTAATTAGTTTATAATTGTCTAAAGATTTGGGGATTTCATTAGTTTATAATTATAACAGATTGAATAAATTAATTAATATTTACGAAATATTGATTATGAATTATGAATTTAATTTGAGAAATAAAATTGTTGCATATATTTATAAAAGTTATGAATATATTTATTGATATGAGATATCAATGAAAAAATATGTTATATATAATTTTACATAGTTATTTTGGGTCATATGGGTTTTACAACCCATGCATTTTAGAATGGAAACTCTTCGGCTAAATTAAAGGAAAGGGGAAGCTACGATACATGAGATTAGGGTTTTGAGATGTGTGGTTGATATATTAGTTGCTCTTTTTTCCTTATCCATATAAAAGCAAATCTCAAAACCCTAGTCGTTGAGAATTCTCATTTTTGAGCCACCACTTTCTTCTTCCTCTTCCTCATTTTAATAGCATTAACTTTCTCCTAAAATCATCCCCAAAATTCTCAAATCAAATCCAAAATAAAATTATTAATTTGTAGTAGGTCACCAATCCTAGTTGGCACCCTGATGGAGTGTGAATTATTATTAGAAGAAAAATCATTGTTCAATGTTGACTTATGGACATCATTAAGAGAAAATCATTCCTCTCAAAAATAAAAGGTCAGATGTGTATTTCGTGGATTTGATGTTAAGGTATGTTTTCTTCTTTTCGATTATACCTTTGATGCAATTTTATTTTCATGATTTGTAAATTTGATTATCAGAACGTATATATTTATGACTTTGCCTCTTTAAATATGAAAATTTTCATTTTCGTTTAAGTTATTTTGTTAAATTATTTGATTGGAATTTTAATTTCATAAATTAAAATTGTTAACGATATTTTTCATCAATACCCGAATTAGATCTCAGGATGTGGACCTAAGAGAACTAGGGGGATTACTTAGTTTCTACAAGCTTTAGTTAGTTCACCGTTTCCTAGATATCAAGGTCTTAATCCCAAAGATTAGTTACTCTTCCTTCAAGAGGTTAGTATCACTCTTACGAGACCCAAGGATCAACAGTTACCTTGGGATATGGGTTCCCTAAGCGCAATGCAAGTTAGAAAGCTAAATGGATTATAGAAGGGTATTTTGGGTATTTTGACTTACGCACGAAACCTTATCGTGGGAAAGCATTAAGAAAATTAGCATCATAAGTGATAAGGAAATTCATGACAATAATCTTAAGTATTTATTCGCTCTTTATTGATCACTTTGTTGAGTATATTGAAGTTTCTAAGTAAAATCCCCAAATCGATTTAGAAATTAGGGTTTACTCTATAAGAAATGGTTACAAGGTTGGAGAATGAGAAAAGTCCCCGAAAATGAGACCTTTGGGTCTTATTTATAGACAAATCGGGCTCTTTTTTGACAACATTCAGCAGAAGCCGCTTTCGGACCCGGTAATGAAACTGGGTGTCGGCCGCCTAAGTGGCTTTCGGTGTCGGTTCCGGTTTTGGCCTTTTTCCACTTCCAGGCCATGTTATTGGATCTGCTTTGCTTTTGGAATATTGGTTTTTGTTCATAGGGACTTGTGGTTTAGGTACTACATCCGTATAGTGTATCGACACCAAGTAAATTGGTATGGATAATATTTTATCTGCTCTCGGTTTCGGTATCAAAAGATATCCCCGATATCAAATCTTGCTTCAATAACTTCTGAGTGCTTCTTGGTGTTAGTTTAGATGCTAAGCAAATTAGTATCGATGGCCCCTTTCGCTTCATCCTAGCTTGGTGTTGTGCTTCTTTTCTCATGATTCTGGGTTTTGGTATCGGATTGCATGCCTTCGGCTATCTCCCATTGTTTGCTTTTGGTGTCAAGTTGTCCCCTTAGTGAAGGGGTATTTTTGACTTTCCAAGTCAAATTCTGGCCTTTATAGTGTACTTGATTTACCGCCTCTTGGTATTCCTACATTGATCTGGCTCGTTGATTTGTCCTTTCTTGTGCGGCTGAGATTGAAGGAGTTATTTTTGTTTAAAAGCTCATTCTTCTTCCTTTACATTTTCTTTACCTGCAAGTAACAACCCTTAAACGACATCATCGTTCTTCAAGATTTTTACAAGTTTTTCTAGAGTTCTAAACTTAATTTTCTTTGTAAGTATTTTATTCGATTGAAATTAGGGTTTGAAAAATATTCTCCTAGCTCAATTATGAAATCGATTAGGATTCTTATTCTTTGATGATAAATTCAAATGGTGAGAATGGTTTAAGTAGTTATTAATGGCGGTTAGTATTGGTCATTCATTCTCCCAACACACTTGGGGTTAAGAACGCAAAAAAAGACATATAGAAGATTAACTTTTATTGTAGAGATGACACTATACTCTTGGTACCGATGGATTCAACATCAAAATGTTGTCGATTCATTTTAGTTTCGATTTTGTGACACCAGCACTCGTGTTTATTTTGCTTTCGACTTAGTGGGTATCGAAACAATGTGAAAATGTTATTGAAATTTGTGTTTTCTCTTTTGTTTTTAGTGTTGGAAAAATACAAGATTATGACATTGAAATATTTTGATTTTGATTTTCATCGGCACTGGGCTTTAAGTTTTCTCCCAACGTCAGTTAAATTTTCGATATTGGTACCAAAACGTTCGGTTTCTGTTAAACCGACACCAAGGATTTTAGTTATCTCTGTTTTGACTCCCTCGACATCGGAGTCTTTCATCATCTTGGTTTCAGTGTCAAGGTAGTCAACATGACCGACACCAAACACTTAACAGTTTTCATGCATATGAAAAGTGCACTACTACATATGAATTTGGTCAAGAATTTGATTTTAATGATTTGTGTTGTGTTTCAACATTCATGGGTTTACCGAATTTCCAATGTTAATAAGTTTTCATGGTAATTGTAAATTTTATGAATGACTCATGCCAGTTTCTGCAAAAAAATATGATATTAACATGTGTTACGGAATGTTATCACCTGGCAGTAATATGTCTGATAAGAAAAGTACTGGCAAATCAAAATCTGGTAGCTCCATTGCTGAACCATCATCTAAAAGACAAAAGTATGATATTTCCGCCCCTTCTTTCGAAGATTTTATTATTACAACTATGGTGCAGACAACCCCTTGCCCCATAATTTCTGCTGCTAAAACTGCTTTTGATGCATCGCTTCCCCTAAGGTGACTCCTGGGAGCAAGCTTATAGGCCATTTTTCGTCGTCAAGCCTTCCGGGTGCATCATATATGAGAGAACACGATCTAACACCAAATTCATCTCGCCATCATGATAGCCCATCGGAGTCACCTTTGCTACCCTCGGGTTTTGATGAACTTGTAAATCTTACTCTCTCTCTCTTCTACCAAGGTCGCCAATATCTCACTGCCTTCTATGTATTCTGACCTGGACAATTTTTATTATCTCGTCAAGGAACAACTTTCGGTATACTCATATTTTTCTTTATTTTTGGTTTTCAGGTGACTAAAAGTTGGCACTTGCTTCAGGGATCAACTTCTTCGTCTTCAGCTGAGATTGTCCAACTTAGGGAGGAGAATGCTTCCTTGAAATCTTAAGTTAACCCCTTGATTGCAGCGAAGGAGAAGAGTGATGATGAATGTGAGAGACTAAAGGCCTCTCTTGAGAAAGTTGATTAGATCTTAAAAGGGAAAGACATGCTAAAAATCTTCTACTGACCATATTTCAACTCTCGAGAGTAGGCAGGTAGAGGTGGTGGTTAACCATCCCGATGAACTTAACCAGAGAGATGATAAACTTTTTGGCGTGAAGTAAATAATTTATGAACCCAAGAATAGGATTTCTGAGTTTCTGAAGACTCATTTTCCAAAGGCCGCTCTGGAATATTATGAAGAAGCTCTTTTTCGTGCATTTTCTGACAATTTCCAAAGAATTCATGAGATTGAATTTCCTTTCGTTGCCCTTGCTATCCGTAGTAGCATTATGGAAAGGTTTAATTTAGCTAAACAAGGCATTGAAGTCCCGAGGAAATACAAGACAAAGCTTGAGGGTCTCTTGTTCATTGAGGACATGTTCGATGAATTCGATGATGAAGAGGAAGACATAGTTGCCGCCGATGATGATAATGGTGATGATGCCGACCTTGGTCCTGGCGACGGGAGATGTCCAGATGAACCTGATAAAAATGGTGGTAACTCGTCTTCTATTACTAGTGGTGCACATGATTATGAGGATACCAACCCTGATCCCTTGGATACTTCTACTGACCTAGGCCCAAAAGAGGCTTTTACCAAAGAGGGTAGCCTTTCTGAGCCGAAAAGGAAAGAACATCATGTTCAACCTGACGTTCTTGTTTCTTAGGTATGGACTTCATTTTTGAAGTGTTTACTTTCTTCCTGAGCTTATGGTAATTAGTTTCCTGTACTGCTATATAAACAAGGAAAAGTCTTACCTTGCAATATAAGGCCGAATTAGATAGAAAGAAGAAGGAAATTACTTTGTCTCATTTAGGGCATAAAAGATTATTAAAAGATTATAATGCCTTATCTCAAAAATATCATGATCTTGACAAAAGTGCTTCTAAACTTATATTTAATAAAGAACGTGAAGCTGCGCCAAGGTTGGAAGCAGCACCAATTCGAAGAGAGCAGAGTCTTGAGGAGAATAAGGAGCTGATGACTTTGCTTTGGATGCTGATAGAGGACAGGGACACTTCAATAGAATTTCTGTATAAGGTTTATAATCGATTTCCGACAACAGATTTTCTTTCTTAGGTGAGGACAATGGCGGTTTACTTCGACGTCTCCAAAGACGTTGTTTGGAACTGACCTCCACCCCGGGGGCTGCTGGAACCTACTTAGGGTTCTTTCCATTCCCAGGGACCTACCCTAGAGAATGTCAAATATAATAAAAACATATTTGTCAGTGAGTTGTTTAAAAAGTCCATTTTGTATGAACAGAAAGAATATTTGTAAGACTTGATGTTATGAATGTGTGTTCTGATGACGACTTCTATTATTGCTAATTTTATCTTATCTTGTGACAGAACCTTATTTTCCACAAAGATGTAATTTTGGGAGATTCCTCACATCCGTTATCTAGACTAAAAAGGAAAATTTCAATGAGGTCATCCCATAAATTGGGAGGAAATCACCTCCTAAGAGAGCTTAAGCGTATTTACGTGAAATACCCTTAACTTCCTTTCGACTTTCTCGGTGGTGACCGCGAAGTAGTTTTAAAAAGACTTAGCATCAAATATGATGAATTGATATGTAATATAAACAATAGATGTAGCGATAAGTAAGCTTGTAATTTTGTAATTTCTAGCCTGTATACTACCCAAAATAGTTTAAAACTTGTTTGGATAAAGTTTATGTAGTAAACCTTTCATTGAAAAGCCTAACCTTACGTTATCCTTTGAAAGTAAGATTTTATGCATAATTTTATCTTGTTTCGTAAATAGGGAGATCCACCTGAAACCTACCAAATTTGGGATGAGTCATTAGAGATTGCAAAGCGAAAGGACATTCTCGGAGAGGTGCCTATTGCCACCCAAAAAAGAACGATTTTACTTTAGAATCTGTTCATCAAGCATTTGAATGAAAGGATGGCTAATTTAAAAGGAAAACTAGAGGAAAATAATAGAATCATTCTCGAATTAAAGAAATATATAAAGACTAAACCATCTATTGACTTTGAGGAGGAGTTAGGCGGGTTATACCAGCGAATAACTAATTTAAAAATTGAATAAGACAATGCAAAAACAAATTATAAAGCTTAGGAATTTTCTTTCAAGAATATTCCTGTCATAGATGTGCCCCATCTTTCTAAGGCCACGACTGACCCAAAGCCTCAGCCTCTAAAAAATATTTTTACTTGTAGAATCCCCATCGTGGGTTAGATGAGTTGGTTATTTTCGAGTGGTGTAGAAGAGTGATAGCTAAAATGAAGAGTTACTATGATACTAAACTCAATGAGGACATATTTCAGCGCATTAATCACAATATCTCTCAAATTAGACATTTACAGGAGGAGGGTCATGATTTACGAAAGAAAATCTCTGATTTGAGGAAAGAGAACAAGTCTCTAAGAGCTTTGTGTAGAGATTTTAATAGGGCGCTGAAATTTCAGATAAATCCCCTGAATAATCCTGATGAGGTTAGTAAAAAGAGACGAAAGCTTAACGAGCTATTGAGTATTTCGATTCGTCGCGCCATTAATCCTCCTTTACCCAATGACGAGGACGCACAAGATTTTTTATGTATTTGTGATATTTCTATCTAGCTCTTTGTATTATGATAATTAATGAAATAGTCTTCTAAATAAACTTGTAAATTGTGTAAGTATCACATAATGTATGATCTTTGCTTTGTTTTGAGTGTACTCTTCTGGAACTTCTCCTGTATTTTTTTACATATGATTTAACACACAACATTGCGCATTAGCCTTTTTTTCAATTGTCAGAAGTAAGATGTTATTTGATTAATTCATATGAGCCCCATTAAGGTTATATCGTTGTCAAACCTTTGTAAAGGGTAAATGTGCCCTTCTGCATTTCA
Organism: Allium sativum; assembly: GCA_030737875.1. NCBI lineage: Eukaryota > Viridiplantae > Streptophyta > Magnoliopsida > Asparagales > Amaryllidaceae > Allium > Allium sativum. The sequence continues at coordinate 196,959,006 of CM060925.1, read as the reverse complement.
TATTTTATCAAGATGACTAATAGCAATACCTTATGCTTAACTTTAGGAATCTCCCTATTTGAGATACGAGTAACCATGACCTTGTGTGAGGAGGCATTTAGAGAGTAGGTTCGAGTTATCAACCCGATAATTGATAGTACATCATTTTCAAAGGCTGAGATTAAAAGGTCTCATGACCCAGATTAGGGTGTTTAGTTGGAAGTCCAGAATCTCTTTTCTAGAAGCTTACATAGGATCATTTGACCCCATACTCGCGAATATTGTAGAATAAGACTAGAAACCCCCATCTAGCAATAGCAGTTAAAAGCTTCGAAACCCAAATTCGAGTATTAATGAGAGAAGATCAGAATTCCGCTTTTGGCAATAACTGAAGTCTCGAATAGTAACTTAGATTCAGGTATTTGATAGAATACCAGATATCCACATTTGGTAATAACAGAAGTCCCGAACCATAACCTAGATTCAGGTATTTGATAAAAGACCAGATATCCACATCTGGTGTTAAAAGAAGTCCCGAACCATAACCCAGATTTGGGTATTTGATAGGAGACCAGAAATCCACTTTTGGCATTTTGTAGTTTTGTCTCCCCTTTTAGGTTTGATTTGCAAAGCAGAGGATGTACCTGCTTTGTTAGCCACTCTTTGGGCTTGTGATTGTCAAAGCAGAGGATGTACATGCTTTGTTAGCCACTCTCTAGGCTTGCGATTGTCAATGGAGAGGATAAGTGTTTGTTGGCCACTCTATAGGCATGTGTGTCCAGTGCACTTGGCTAGCTTATTCTCAAGCAGGGCCTAAGAACTTACCCGACCTCCCTCCAGGAGGCGCTTTACCCTGACCATCGTAGGTGGTGATGCTATAAAATGACCATCATAAGCGTGGCAAAAAGGCTTACTCTTTTGATGCTCTACCCTGGCCATCGTAGGCGGTGATAGAGGTTTACACTCCACCTCCTCCAAGGGGTGCCTTAACCTGGTCGTCGTAGGCGTGGGTATGGGTTTTCCGTTCCCTTCTGTGGGATATAAGGAACATAAGTAGAGGTAGGACGTGCTCTTCTGCGAGAAGAGGTAGGACATGCTTAGTTCATAGCAGAGGCAAGGAATACTCTTCTATGAGCAGAGGCAGGGCATGCTAATTTAGATATTCATCCCGACCATTTCTAGAGTGGATCAGAGGCTTACGCTTTTGATGCTTTAGCCTGACCCTTTCTGATTTGGATGCAGCTAAAGGCTTACACCTCTCCTCCTTCTGGGAGATTCCTTTCCATGTCCATCTTGGAGGTAACAAGGGTTTTTAACAATTGTAAATTGTTTGACCCATTTCGGGTTGTTTAAATTTCGAGAGGGTCTTTATACCCTTAGCTATGTAAGCATTTTTTTTCTTCGAGAAGACCTTTCTTAAATAGTTTGATCCTTTTGCAAAGTTTTGCAATTGGCACTGATTAAAGAACTTGATGATCGTCCCCTCGAGGTCTTTGCGGTGATTGGTTTCGTGTCAATTCATCATATGTTAACGGCAATAAGGCCCTCCTAGTTTCCCTTTGTATTTGAGCTTCTTCTTTATCGATGGCCAAAAGTTAAGTTCATGTTTGGTTAGGAAGTAGATATTTTCAATTGAAGTGGTAAGGTGGCACTCTTTTGGTAGCCATGACATAAAGTTTTTCCTTTGCCATTAGAACCTAGCTCTTTTGTTACTTATCCTTGTTGCTTCATTTGTGTCTTCAAAATTTCTTTTCAATGCCTCCTGAGACTGAAATGCTATTCTTTAAGTCTACTTGGAAGTAAAACGATTGAAATCTCTTACTATCTCTTATTTAAAGATAGTTCCTCTAGCTTGTGCATGGATGGCTTTTCTAAGGTGGGAAAATAGGTCGTATTCCTTTGTTGAAGATTCACTTAGAGTGAAGATAGGGATTTGTCCTATGTGGACAGGTTTAATGCTACAATGGTCGAGATCATATTGCTCTACTTTCCCTTCCTTACTCATGATTTGTAATGTCCCGCATTTTATCGATTTGCATTTGAATATTTAAATCAGTTTAAATATTGAATTCGTAATATAAGTGGATTTATATATTAATTAAAAATGAAGTCGAACGTATAAAAATATATACTAAATATAATCGAGCCCATAATATCGCGGCAGTTCGTAATTTAACGTTCTGAACTTCAACTGAGTGTACATGACTCGTTTTAAATCGGATTTCTGCGAAACAAGAAACATTGGAATCTGTTGAACTGTATCTTTCTAACAGAAGTGAAAATTCAAGATTTCGGATTATAGATTCTGAGTTGTATCAAAATCAAATATTCAGAAAGTCGCTATGAAATCATATATCGACCGTAACGGTTTATTTGATATAACTAGATATCGGATCCGAATTTGGACGAGGTTCTTTTGAGACGTAGTGATAATTTTAATTTTAGAATTTTACTGTAATTTTTAGTTAATTAAATACGCAACTTTTTATTTGAAGTATTTTGCACCCTGTATCAATATTTTGGGGTTTCACAACATGAGTTAAACTATCGATATTATTATATTTTTGGGGTCATGGCTCCTCGCTGGGAACGACCATAATTTTATCTTTGTCCAAATCAGTCCATAATGAACAGAATTCATATAAAACAGAATCTAAAACTAGATTACCAAAATAATAATAACCATATAAATATAATATAACATATATCAGTTCCTTACCTTTACCTGTCACTTTCGGACCTCCACCCTGTGCATACACGTTGGCTGTTTACCCATCCCTTAGACGCTAAGATATATATTTTTATATATATTACTCATTCCGTAGTTACTAAGTTATATATTTTTATATATCACGCCCATAACCTATGAAGCCTATGCCATACTTTAAGAACATGCCTACTATCCGTATAGCTTAACAATTAAGCTTTCTTTTACCCTATATAAAGCTGTGCCGATCTCTTTTCTTCAAAAAAACGTAGAAACCATTCTCGAAAGAAAATATAAAAATGCATGAAAACAAGAGAGCAGGAAATTACAAAGTATGAGACTAGAGGGAGAGTGATGAGAACAGTGGGAAGCTTCAGGTCAGAAGCTGTGCGTGCTTCTCAGGAAGCGCTGACGGGGTCGGTGACAGGTGTGTATCGGTGGGGAGTGGTTTCCGTCAACATGGAGTTGCGTTTCGAGAATAGGAGGAGCATAGTGCTCTGACGAGGATCTGACATCTTGTTAAATTGTTGGAGTGTTATTTAGGGATTCAGTTTTCTTTCTTTCTTCTCGAAGATCTGAAGCATAAATGCTCATAATGATTATCGGGTTTGAATTCACGAGCGAACAAAGGATTGAAGCAGTGACAAGGATCGAGGCAAGAAAACAGCAAATACGGAGTGGAAGTAGGCATCGCGGAGTTGAATGGTTCATGCATAAAGATTGAGGGTTAGAGTAAAGACTAAAGGAGCAAAATGGGAACTTGGAAGAAGGTAACTGAAGCCATGAAGCTGGGATTGCATACAAAAGGCACTATTTCAGCTGTGAAGGAAATATTGGAAGCATGAGGCGGGTGTTACCTGCTATGGCCATGAAATGGCGTTCAAGTATACTGTAAGGGATCAAAAGGTGGCCGTGAGATGCTTGAGCATGTAAATGGTGTATTTGTGTTATGCGTGCACAATAGCAAGAAAAGAGGGAGGACGCTTCAATGGGAATTAACATGGCGTGTGCAGTGTGGAACTATGAGTCGATGGGAGGACGTGTTTGGTGAAGTAAAGTCCGAAGTGGGTTTTGCAGTGATGAAGCACAGTGGAGATGGATCGTTTAAATTTATGGGAAGCAAAAGTGTGTTTAGGAGGATCAGTTCTTATGCACAAGTTTGAAGTTGCTTTGGCCGGGGAAATAATAATAAAAGTCCAATTTACGAACCGCTTGTTACGATAGAATCAGTCTGAAGAGAACTGGAGGTTGTTACAATGTATGGCAGGATTGAACGTCTGGTACATTCAACCGACGAAAATGTTATTAAACGGTTAACGCGCAAAGTGAGTAAATTCACTCACTCTGATCTATTTAAAATATTATAATTATATTTTAATGTTGTTTGAATGCTGTGTTATGGTCGACTAGGTGGATTACAATTAAATTGGTTGAATATTATATATCATTGCATATGTACACATCTCCAGTTGGATACTGATTCCATCGATTATAATATTCCCTAGTATGGAATCAGTGATAATTGTTTGACTAACATCTGTGAATGCGGATACTGGTTGGAGGAATCCGACCGGATTCCTCGATATTTATATGTACTGTTTGTTTTATATGCACTGTTTGAACCCGAATTACATCTAATACCCCGTGTAAATATTGATGTTGAATGAAAATTCAACATTCGTTTCGATAAATCCATAAATGATATCGATTGAGAAAATGGTAACAATCGGCCGTAAAACCATCGTTTTGTCAAGAAGTTGATAGGCCGTCAGGACAATCAACGCAGTTAATTGTAAAAATTATATTTTATAATTAAAGAGAAGTTTTAAATTATAATAGAAGTTCTATTACAAACCAGTATTTTAGAGTTCGTTTTTATAAAGTAAATAAAAACGATTGTTGAGATTTAAATAAGTTTATAAAGTAGAAATTATCCTACAATTAAATATTTCGATAATTATTTTAAGACAAACAATTTATAAAGATTATTAGATTAAATATATTAATCTAATGGTAAGAAGTAATTAAAATCAGTTAACGAATTTATTGATGGAATGAAGTTGATTTAAATCAACTGTTTAATTGAAAAATGATTATTAGATTAAATGGGTCCTTGTAAAGAAGTTATAAATAGAACCGTGGAATGAAGTTAAAGCAAAGAGTTAATGTTTAAAATAAATAATCATAAACAACGAAGATTTCAAAGTATGAATACGGTGTTATAAAACCATATGCCAAAATAAAACTAGGAAATACGATTTGATGTATATTATAAGTAATAAGGGATTGGAGTTCAGACTTATATCTGTTCCAAGGTAAGAACGTTGTTGATCAAGGTCTGAGAGGTAAATAAAATACCCCAACTTGAACGACTTCACTATTATCGAGGAACGATATCAGTTTGTAACAGAAAGAGATGTCAAAATTAGTATAAAGGGAATATGGCAACGTATTGCAAGTCTTAGAACTATAGCGATAAAATAAACGCTGTTGACTAGACTTAAGCGTGACTGTTAGGTCAAAATTAGTTATAAAGGAGAATATTACAGCGTATGACAAGTTTTGAACTGTAACGATAATTTAACGCTGTTAACGAAACTTAAGCGTGATTTTTATATATAGCAACACTTCCTAGGAAATGAAGAACAGTTTGGTTTGAAATCCACTTATTCTAGAGTAATAAGTAACAATGTTTGTTCAAAGAAATATAAGAATGAGTTTAGAAAAGAATTGGAGAATCATTTCAGAAAAACGATGACATCATATGATTAGAACTGAATTAAACCATTAGGATTTGGAACTAGAACTCGATGATGTCGAATGTATTAAAAGTAAATTATTTTTAGGAATTATGATAGGATAGTTAATATTTAGGTCTAAACCAATAAATTATAGAAGGATATGAAATCAATATTAGTTATAAACTAGATATTGATCCAACAAGAAGTTGACTTAGAAATAGAGTTTATAAAGAGGAATGAGAATATAAATTATGAAAGAGATTTCGGTAAACAAGATAACGGTGTTGATTACTTGAATAATGAATTATTTGATAAAGGTGTTAAGATTTCTATAATAGAAATGATATTCACATTTTAAAGTGAATAATGTTTTAAAGTGATTGCTTGGCAGATTAAAATGAAATTGGAAATATTTTTCCAATATAGTTAGGGTATATGATTCAAGTGTAGAAAATAAAGAACGTGGAAAGAATGGAAATATTTTGAACGTTAATAACATATGTTATCTGGAAAATAAAAGAATAAGAGTTTATAATAACTGGGAATGTTTTCTAAGAAGTGTGAAAAAGGCTAAATCGGGATTTAAGAAATATCTGGTAAGATATGGGAATTCGAATAATAAAAACGAATGCCAAATAGAAAATACCTGTGTTTGTGTGATGTCTAGTTACACATTTGAATGAATGTTATTTTTACTTCGAGGGTTAAATAACCGACTATCGAAGTGTTTTGACCACCGTTGTCAATACGGAGAGACCGGTTGGATATATTATCCGGAAACCACTCCGTACAGGCATAAGCGTAGCGAGATATATTATGCTGAAGAAAATTGAAGACGGAGTTAAATGCAAGGGTCGTCATGTTTCAGAATGGTGTTTTATGTTTGTCCAGTCCCCGGACAACTTGTATGGACGAGTGTCTGACAGAGTATTTCCAACGGTCACGCCGTTGATTTTTACGAATATACCAAGTTGGTGGGGAGAAGGTAACTTCTTTTTATTCTACACCCAGCGTGCATTTGTGTAATCAATATGTGATTAAGGATTTGACGATGTGGCTTTCAAAGTGAATGGTGATCAGATGTTCTAAAGATAGACGTAGCCTCTAGTCTCACAACCGGGAATGATAGAAGTTGGGCTAGGCAGCATGGCTAGTTGGGTCATCCCCAAGCAAGGCGTATTGTCACCGATCTAGAGAAAATTCATATTTATACTTCTTTTTGATTATGTATCTTCGGATGACGGTTGGATGGCCTACAACCGTGGTGGCAATACATTCGATACACTCAAGCTAAATGAGTGGTCGGTCATGTGAGGTCGGGTTGCAAGATGTTCTTGTTGAACCCAGGTGTATCCCCTCTAGAGTACACTGTTCGGAAGGTGCTCTCATACCTTGTCTGATGGAACCCAATCTCCAATAAGCGCTATGCGGTTTATCATTTTATACTATACTTATGTGGAGCGTGAGATGCAAGCGTTCTGCTACTTGGATATTTATGTGTTTAGACATTATCATAATATCACTGATTTTGATATCAAAGTATTTTGGATTATAGTAAGGTAAAAACCATCCATGTTTATGTGTGGGCTGGTCTTACTATTATCTTCTTGTTTTGAAAAGGATTTTCAAAGTTAAACAGTATAGTTGGAATTTACTCGCACCAGTCCTTGTTGCTTGTGCGCTTGGTACACATGATAGGGGGTTCTCGCTTCGCGGTTTGGTGGCGAACGGGAGACTCTTACCCCTACATGTCCCGAAAATGTGGGTTGGTCGAGTCGAGAGGCTGGCCGTAAAACAAGGTACTGGGGTACCTCTGTAAGCCACGGTGGGAGGTTACTGCTCTTCGGGCCATTACAGTTGGTATCAAAGCTGAAGGTTAAGTGATTACCTTGGCTCTGTGGCGTGACTCTGTAGAGATAGGGTTAGTAACACCCTAGATTGAGTTTGAGTGTATATATATGAGCGCGTATTTGTAAATTAATATAAAAGCTGTTTTATATTGTGTTGATTGGTCAGTCGAGTGGTTTATGAATTCTGGTCGAAACAGTAATGCAAACTGTGTCGATAGGTGTTTCTAAACTCTTGAACAGAGTAATTCGGCACAGTATGTTTTGAAAAGAGGGTAAATGAAATAATTTTACCCAAATTATATTTTGATATAAAGGAGTATATATCTTGAGATTATTATAGTGTTGATCATTATTATGACCAAATAAGATTTATAATTGAGATAGTTATATAAATAACCAATCGAAATTTTATATATGTATAATATGAAAAATTAGGTGAATTGAATCTGAATTTAAAACCCGAATTCAAATAAAACTCTAGAAACTTGAGAAGATTTCTAGATTAAAAATATGGAAATTTTAAGATCCTGGGTGAATTTAGAAATATTTTCTAAACGTTGAGAAGTATATTTTGTAGTGATTTCAAATATGAAAATGTTTGAAAATAAGTTTTGAAAGTGATATAGTATTGAACTAACTTTGATCGCTGGGAAATAAATTCCGATTATGAAGTCGACCATTATCAGTGTTCATTTTCGAGTTCTAAGTGACGGATGACTACCAAAGATTTTGTTTTGAAATAAGTTGTCCGGAAATTCAAATGTTTTGAATTCTATGTTATGAATATATATGTATATGATTTCAAACTCATTTGAAATAAAAACCCCAGGAATTTGAATTCTGAAATTTAAAATTTGCTTATGAAGTAAATAAATAGAAATTTTAACTAAGTCAAATTGGAGTTGAATTGAAGCCACGTAAGTGAAAATCGTATTGGAATGGAATTAAACTTGGTAAGTAATTTAATTTGTGAAATAAGATTTGGAACGGAACCACACTTGGTTATGAGATTAGATTATTTAGTAAGGATTTGGAGTTAAGATTGGAATTGGAATTTGATCTAGAATTTGGCTTGGACATTAAGCCAATGATTGGTTGAGGATGAAGGGATTGGAGATCGGTTAGAAATGCTTGGATATATGCTGGTTTGATAGCAAACGGCGGCGAAAGAGTTGAATGCCCAATAGAGAAGGTGCACGTTTATATACGAGTATGAGATTTTTATGAGTTGGTTTGGGCAAGCTGTTTGGCTGTTTGATTTCCTGTTAAATTGGAGAAAACCCAAAGAGGCAAGTTGTAGCACCAAATGAGCCGTGCAGAGGAGATACCGACGAAATTCTCTAAAAATAAAGTTGTTAGGAAATTTTCAGAATTTTGAAAATATTCGAAACAAGAAGGAATTAATATTTAATTGGAATTAATCAGTTCAGTTGAAACTGAAATTATGAAGTAAACCAAAATGAGTTTTAACCTGTTTACAACAGAGATTGTAGCATTTTCCCATCTTAGCAATTTCGAGGACGAAATTATTTTAAGGGGGAAGGAATGTAATGTCCCGCATTTTATCGATTTGCATTTGAATATTTAAATCAGTTTAAATATTGAATTTGTAATATAAGTGGATTTATATATTAATTAAAAATGAATTCGAATGTATAAAAATATATATTAAATATAATCGAGCCTATAATATCACGGCAGTTCGTAATTTAACGTTCTGAACTTCAACTGAGTGTACATAACTCGTTTTAAATCGGATTTCCGCGAAACAAGAAACGTTGGAATCTGTTGAACTATATCTTTCTAACAGAAGTGAAAATTCGAGATTTTGGATTATATATTCTGAGTTGTATCAAAATCAAATGTTCAGAAAGTCGCTATGAAATCATATATCGACCGTAACGGTTTATTTGATATAACTAGATATCGGATCCGAATTTGGACGAGGTTCTTTTGAGACGTAGTGATAATTTAATTTTTAGAATTTTACTGTAATTTTTAGTTAATTAAATACGCAACTTTTTATTTGAAGTATTTTGCACCCTGTATCAATATTTTGGGGTTTCACAATATGAGTTAAACTACCGATATTATTATATTTTTAGGGTCATGGCTCCTCGCTGGGAATGACCATAATTTTATCTCTGTCCATAGCAGTCCATAACGAACAGAATTCATATAAAACAGAATCTAAAACTAGATTACCAAACCAACAATAACCATATAAATATAATATAACATATATCAGTTCCTTACCTTTACCTGTCACTTTCGGACCTCCACCCTGTGCATGCACATTGGCTGTTTACCCATCCCTTAGATGATAAGATATATATTTTTATATATATTACTCATTCCGTAGTTACTAAGTTATATATTTTTATATATCACGCCCATACCCTATGAATCTGAAACACCCCACCTCCGTTAGAGTCACTCTAAAAGGGAATGCCCTAATTTTGGTGGAGGTTTATAAGTATAAGTCACAGATATACAAGACAGATATAAGAACACATATTTGTAAACAGCGGAAAAACAACAACTTTTATTTCATAAAAGCAAATACGTGTTACAACAACATCACCATAATTGTCTTACATCTTTTCCAAAAACATAACACTTCCATAATCTGTCTTGATTACATTATTTAAAGAAGCATAAAGAAAACATAGATAAAACTGCAAAAGCCCCATAGTGGTTGTCCAAAGCCATAGTTCAAAAAGAAAAGGTCCAAGCAATACATTTCTCCTCTTCAAGCTGGATGCTAAGGCTGGTCAAGCTGCAGTGTTCCCTCCCTGTGGACCTGGGGGGGGGGGGGAAACGGAAGAAAAGAAGACGAAAGAAAAGTAGAGTCAGACATAAAGCCTGAGTAAGTCTAGTACTATTCTGTCTATGAATAAAGAACTGGGTATGATAAGTATAAACAAGAAGTGGGAAAGCACTATAACTTGGTTAAGTTGTCTAGGGTCGAATATACTATCGTACCCCATGTTAATCTCTGAACCCATATAAACTAGTTTCCAACTGGCACCCCATAATCAGGGTGATGTGATCCATTCTATGATGATCGGCTCCTACTCGCATAGTTACATGTGTCTTACGGCCCCCGATGTTGTAGTTACATATGCTGGTCCCACCATGGGGTGTATCAAGTCCCATGGCGGCGGCCCGACACAACCTTAGAATGCACAGGTATGCTACTGGTGCCCAGTGCTTTATTTTTCTGCGCCGGAGTGTGTGCACGCCCGCACCCCGTTAGAACCTACACTGCTACACCACCGCCGTCGATTTGACCTCTTACAATCAGCCCAGTAATCGTGCCCCACTCTGCCTAGTTTCAGGGTATCCTGATACACCTTCTAGGGTTACTGCTGAAAAGGGTCCCCCGTTACTAGGTTTTCTATCTCTAGCCAACATGCTAAGTTGGTTAAGTGTTTTCTAACCTAACCCCCACCAGTCCGTTTAGTTTAGCATGTTCCATTTTGATTAAGCCTTTAGTCCACTTAATCCTAACAATCCTGACTCCGCTTTAATTGTCTTATTAAAGCCTTGACCTCTCACATTAGACAGGTATTGTTGTGGCTGCCTGTTGCCGGTTGGTTCCGGGCAGTCTTACGCCACAACTCAGTCTAACCTCGGGTCCTTATTGGGCTCCATGTTTAACCTCCCACATTGGATAGGTATTGTTGTGACTACTGGACAGCCGGGCGGTTCCGGGCAGGTTTACATCACAACTCAATCCAACCTCGGGTTAAACACATCGTATGTTCTACATTCACATATTTTGTCTTTCTTCTTTACTTTCTTATGTGTAAATATTTGCGGCCCATTATTAAGTTAATGGTGTAAAGGTTACACCAATCATGGGCCCAACCCATACTTGAATTTGGGCCCTTCTACTTTATGTTTTCATTTATTAATTAAGTTAACCCAACGTTATTTTCCCCCGTTTAACACGTCCGTTTATTATATATATGTTGGGCTTAGCCCTTTTAAGCCCAACTTAGTCATGCGAAAAGGGGAGGCTTAAAGCGAGATTACATACACAAAAAGGGGGAATGTGAACGCATGAACTTGCAATGTGACGTTGGAACTACAAAAATAGAAATTGGTGTACTTGCATAGTAGTAACATATACTTTGGTCATAAAGCATAAGTGACATGAATCAAACCATGTAAACTTGTAGTTAAGTTAAGAATATCACTATTGACACATAGGCTTAACTACAACATAACCCTATATTTTTATTCAGGCATAATGTCAAACATAAGCAAATCATGTTCATAAGATTACTACATGTTTACAAAGGTGTTTACTTTTGTTACTAACACAAAAGTATAGTTCAACTTAGTCATGATTAAATCTTTTCACATACCCATGGCATAAATATTTCTAACATGAAATCATGATTTTCACTTTAGTCATGCAAACTTGCAAAAAGGGATTTTTGAATCTAACCTAGCTATGTGCCACACATGCCATCATATAATTCTTGTTAACAATATAGACCTAACATGGATTTCAATTATGCAAAATATCAATCATAGCCTAGTCATATTCATAAGTTTGCAAATAGGTTTTCTAGTACAAAAGCATGGCTTAATACATAGATCATGATGCCAAAATTTCAACATAGTTTCATATGAACTATAATAACCCAAATTTGTTCCAATTACGTACAAAATGATTTTTGTACAAAATATACATTATGATGGCATAGTAGCAAAACCCCAAACTTGCATGAATTTCAATTAATCAACTACATATATGTAGCTTCAACATGGATTACATAATTTGCGAATATTCCAAACGTATACTTGCATAAAACTACCGCAAACATGTAGTTTTTCATAATGAATAACATAATTCGAGAATATCCAAACGTATACAATATTCCAAATCGATAAGAATCATAGTAACGCACAAATATGGATTACTTTATCGCCACAAATCAAATATACAAACCAACACAATTATTTGTTCATACCAAAGTAATACTCTACTTACAATTGTGTGGCGAATTCTCAAATTTAGGGATTTGAAGATGCGATTCCTTGTTGATTTGATTTGTTTAGGTTGCTTGATGCTTTAGAATTTGCCTCCTAATCCTCTCTCCAATTGGTGGCTACTCTTAGTCGTTCCTCAGCAACATGGCGGCTTTGTTCTTATTTTTGAATGAATAGATTAGGTTGAGTCTAGGGTCATTTTTATAGGGTTTATGAACTGATTAGGACCATTGATGTTGCTTGGTTTGATCGTAGCCATTCATACGAAAGAGAGACCAATTAGAGCCTGCCACCTAGCCCTAATGACAAAGCAGACTACAGAAAACCGACCAACATAAAATAGGCCAGCCAGGTTGGGCTGGGTTCGACCTGGCTCTGGACCAGGTCGACAGCCCTGTCGACAGCCCTGTCGACCTGGCTAGACCAGGTCGACAGCCCAGTCGACCTGGGTGCCTTAGGCGGGTGTTCTTCCGCCCTGGCCCATTGGGCCCCATTTTTGGAATTTAAACTTGATTTTCTGAGCTATTTTATTCTGTTTGAATTTTAAACTTAATTCAGAAACTTCCGAAGGCCATATCCTCTTCATACGGACTCCGTTTTTCGAAAACTCGGACTCTATTTCGCGTATTTTTCCGAGACGAACGCAATGGCGTATCCCGTTTCCCTTAGTTCTTTGATTTGAAATTAATTATACTTTAAATTTGTGAATTTCACAGTTATAGAATTCGCGGGGTGTTACAGAATCCTACGCCATACTTTAAGAACATGCCTACTATCCCTATAGCTTAACAATTAAGCTTTCTTTTACCCTATATAAAGCTGTGCCAATCTCTTTCCTCCATAAAAACATAGAAACCATTCTCTAAATAAAATATAAAAATGCGTGAAAACAAGAGAGCAGAAATTACAAAGTATGAGACTAGAGGGAGAGTGATGAGAACAGTGGGAAGCTTCAGGTCTGAAGTTGTGCGTGCTTCTCAGGAAGCGCTGGCGGTGTCGGTGATAACTGTGTATCGGTGGGGAGTGGTTTCTGTCAGCATGGAGTTGCGTTTTGAGAATAGGAGGAGCATAGTGCTCTGACGAGGATCTGACATCTTGTTAAATTGTTGGAGTGTTATTTAGGGAATCAGTTTTCTTTCTTCTCGATGATCTGAAGCATAAATGCTCATAACGATTATCGGGTTTGAATTCACGAGCGAACAAAGGACTGAAGCAGTGACAAGGATCGAGGCAAGATAACAGCAAATACGGAGTGGAAGTAGGAAACGCGGAGATGAACAGTTCACGCATAAAGCTTGAGGGTTAGAGTAAAGAGTAAAGGAGCAAAATGGGAACTTAGAAGAAGGTAACTGAAGCCATGAAGTTGGGATTGCATAATAAAGGCACTGTTTCAGCTGTGAAGGAAATATTGGAAGCGTGAGGCGGGTGTTACCTGATATGGCCATGAAATGGCGTTCAAGTATACTGTAAGGGATCAAAAGGTGGTCGTGAGATGCTTGAGCATGTAAATGGTGTATTTGTGTTATGCGTGCACAGTAGCAAGAAAAGAGGGAGGGCGCTTCAATGGGAATTAACATGGCGTGTGCAGTGTGGAACTATGAGTCGATGGCAGGACGTGTTTAGTGAAGTAAAGTCCGAAGTGGGTTTTGCAGTGATGAAGCACAGTAGAGATGGAGCGTTTAAATTTATGGGAAGAAAAAGTGTCTTTAGGAGGATCAGTTCTTGTGCACAAGTTCGAAGTCGCTTTGGCCGGGGAAATAATAATAAAAGTCCAATTTACGAACCGCTTGTCACGATGGAATCAGCCTGAAGAGAATTGGAGGTTGTTACAATGTATGGCAGGATTGAACATCTGGTACATTCAACCGACGCAAATCGTTATTAAACGGTTAACGCGCAAAGTGAGTAAATTCACTCACTCTGATCTATTTAAAATATTATAATTATATTTTAATGTTGTTTGAATGTTGTGTTATGGTCGATTAGGTAGATTACAATTAAATTGGTTGAATATTATATATCGTTGCATATGTACACATCACCAGTTGGATACTGATTCCAACAAGAAGTTGACTTAGAAATAGAGTTTATAAAGAGGAATGAGAATATAAATTGTAACAACCCAAAATTCTGAGCCAGTCTAAAATTTTTATTTTGGCAATTTTAATGAATTTTGAATATTTAGAACGAATTATTTTAAAAAATATCGACGAGAAATTTATTTTGAATATAATTAGAATGTATATATTTATATACGTCGTTGTTAGAATATAATATTTATTTTAAATTATAAAAGGAATTGAAAATGGCGCGGTAGTTCGATAATTCGATTTCAAACTTCAATTGAACATACCGAGTGCAAAATAAACCGCATTTTAGCGAAACCAAAAATATTTGAATCTATTCGAGAATATCTTTCCAACAAATCAGAAAAATCAAAATTTCATAGCAGGGATCAAAGGATATGTCCAGTTGAAAATTCTGAATAGTCGCTATGGAATTCAGGCCCTTAAAAATGGGAGTTTTGCAAACGACCTCGGATTTCGACGAAACCACTTTTGTTGGATCCGTGATGTCAAGTAATAGCTAGATTCCAAAATTCGTAATTTTTCGAATCAATGTGTGAGCGTGGCAAAGGAAAACACGTTTGACCAATTTCAGTTGATTTTAATCGACTGGAAAATGGCCATTTTTCAAACGGTCTCAGAATTTAACGAAACTAGTTTTGTTAGGACCGTATCGTCAATACGAAGCTAGAAAATATTTTTCTGGAATTTTTCGAGTTAGTATGTGGACCCGGTAAATTGAAATGCACGTTCAAATTCAATATATAGAGTTATATGTTGATTTTGACGAAAACTGATCGAATCAGCATACGTGGCATATCCCATTGTGTTCGGAATAGGGGTAATTAGCTAGGGACGACAGTCGGTGGGTTTGATTTCGAGTTCGAAAATAAAAGTTAATTTTTGGATTCAAAATTAAAAATAAATTAATAAATAATTATATAAGTCCTTATCTCCTTACTCTCTCTCCCCTCCTTTTCAAAATCAGAACGCTGAAGGAAAAAAAGAAAAGAAAAAGGGGAAAGCGACGGAACGCCATCGCGCTGCCCCTGGTGACCTTCGCCACCCACCTCCCTCTGCTCCGCCCTCGTTTCTCTCTCCTCCGCTCGTCCTTCTCCCCTCCTACCCGCGAGTTCGATTAGCCCTAGCCCCGATGGGGACGATAAATTTTACACATCGCCCAAGTGCACAAATAATATTCAGTGTTGTGGATTGAAACCCCACACGGGTGTTGGGATGATATCTGGCGTACACTAATCCCAATTATTTAATTGTATGTCGATCGATTGGTTGATAAACTGTATGAGCGTTAATTATTTATATTTGATGCTTATGTAGTTGTGTAGTGCACTTTGGATGATGGTTGATTATTTATCGTTGCTATTTTATACATGTGTTGTATGGAATCCATATAATTAACATTATATGGAAATTGATTGGGCCTCATTCCAATTTAGAAAATAAAGAATAATATAAAATATCGATTCACGTGTTGACAGTACACATTCGTTGAGATTAGTCATGTGTTGAACGAAATATTTTAACAATAAAATTTAAATCTTTATCATATATGAAATTAGAAACTAACTGGAAAATAGATAAGATGAGTGGTCTCCTGGATATTGATCTGATGTTGGTTTCGGCCTTCGGGGTTAATATTTAGGGAATCGTTCTCTTACTAATTTACGGTTGGAGTCTGATTTGAAATCAAACGATAGATACCATAATTTTTATAAAATATATTAAATAACAAAAATAGTCGCGTGTTGATAGTACTCATCCGTTGAGATTAGTCATGTATTGAAAGAAATATAGATTCATGTGTTGAATAGAATAAATATTCATTTGTTGAATAGAATAACGAAGTTATTGAAAAATATAAAGCCGTGTTGATTAGAGATGCGCTATTTTGACGGAACGATATTTATATCGATTATATTCGTTTTTATAATGAATATTGAAAAGAGATAAAAATCGAATATTTATAATAGGAATTTGAATTGAATTGAATAGAAAACGAATTCGAATTGAATTGAATAGAAAACGAATTCGAATTGAATTGAATAGAAAATGAATTCGAATTGAATTGAATAGAAAACGAATTCGAATTGAATTGAATAGAAAACGAATTCGAATTGAATTGAATAGAAAACGAATTCGAATTTAATTGAACAGAAAACGAATTTGAATTGAATTGAATTCAATTGAAACGAACTGAAATAGAATTGAAATCAAATAGAAATGAATGTAAAAAGAATTTCTAAGGGAAAATTTAGTTTTGATTTGAATTTGAAATGAAGGTTGGAATTGTTTTTGAAACAAATTTGAAACTATTTATAAAATTCGTTTTAAATAGAAATCGACGAAATATATATAATATATATATATATAATGGCCTGAATAGAAAGCGCCGCGCTGCGGCAGTTCGTGAATTTCGACCATTGACTTCGAACGGACATTACGGGAGATCCGACCGTCGGATTCTCCTAAAGCCGAAACCGTTGGGTTCGTATCGAAAAGAGCTTTCTAACGAATATTAGAAATTTGAAATCTAATGGTAGATATGTCCAAATCAATTTCAGAAAAGGTCGCTGTAAGTGCGGTTCGATGGCCGTTGATGGAAATCGACTGTACGGGCCTTGATAAAATTATTAAAAATATTAATAATTTGTGTAAAATCAAAAGAAATGATTTGTGAAGAACTGGGATGAAAAATCCCACATTTGTAAAGATAAAAATGGATTTTTATCGAAATGAACTAGTTTTGAACTAAATTTAAAACCCAATTATTTTTAAATAAATAAATTGGATTTAAAATGGGTTTTAAATAATCGGAATTTCTAATATATTTGATTGGAATTGAATTAGAATGTGATTTGGGTTTATCGTGAACTGTGTTTTAAATGACATTAGTTCTTTAACCCAGGAAAAGGAGTTTTAATGAATCTGTAATTAGATTGAAATGTGAATTGATAATTTAAATTATCAAATTTGGAAAGGGAGTGAGAATGGAGTATCACCAGTTTTGCTTCAAAGCGAAACGTGAAATGGTAATTAATTTTACCGATAACACCATGGTGTTAGATATGGAGTATTACCAGTTTTGCTTCATGGGATAAATAGGTTGGGATTGGGAATTAAAATAAATAATTACTTCGGTGTGGTTCGCTAATCCCGTCTAGTTTGAAAAACCATAATTCGGTTTGAAATGACATCTAAAGGAAGATTAAAGAATTAATTTTAAAGAATAATTTTTGATAAAATTAATGGGAACCTTTCCCTAAGAATATGAAATTTAGAAACTAACTCGGGATCAATTAAGTAGGATGGTTTCCTGGGTATTGATCTGATGTTGGTTTCGGCCTTCGGGGGTAATATTTGGGGAATTATTCTCTTGCTAATTTACGGTTAGTGACTGCTGAATTGGAATGAGGCGTATGTTCTGTTTGTGTAACATTTGTTTATTATATACATGGGTTGTTCGGAAAGGCCGAGTTTATGCCCATTCTGAATAACCGATTCGACGATAAGTCAAAGATGAAGACGGTGGTTAAAGACCGGAAGTCTTCACATCGTTTGGGTGATTATTGATGATCTTGATTGGGCTGTACACCCAAGATGAGGGAATCAGTTGGTGATCGTCCAGACGTACTTGGAGATCGATGGATATGCGAGGAAAGTTCCTCCGGTTTCGTTCAGACCCAAAACGAACTTGTAAATGGACTGTGTGTCTGACATGGGATTTTATTCTTTGTTGATTGATCTCTATTAAATATTCATCTGTTTGGCGGCGGAGAATTTATCCTTTTGCTTAACGCCCTTCTCTAAGACGTACGAGCTCAGAGGTTGTATATCGATGGACATCAGTCGCATGGAGTGAATTGCCTGTGTGGCACGCCTAAGTGGCAATTGATCAAGGCTTCTGTTGAAAAGCAAAGTCTTGTGGTTGAAGATCAAAGCACGGCCTATGTGGCGCAGCTTTGTGTATAGCGTGAATTCGCGAGCCTCACACCTCGGTATGAGTCAAAAACGGGATAAGGACTGCGGGGAGAGCACGATGTTTCTTTCTAGCTAGTGGCGGTGTCAGTGCTTAAACTGGCTGACATTTATATACTTTTCACCTATGTGGTTGTTGGATGAGGCGCCTCGATTTTAGGTCTGTAAGGACCGGGAAACGTGTGTTTAGGAATACTAATCCACTAACGTAAGTGTGGACCGGCCCTGAAGATCCAAGGATTGCCCAGAGTGTGTAGTCCTGAGACATTTGCTAGAGTGTCTCGAATCGGAGAGGAGTTTGCCCCTTGCCTCGACTCATGATGGAAATCCAATTTCCAATACGTGTATTTCGGTTTTATTTGTAGAGCCTAGTATGGCGACATAGTGGGATGGGGGCACTTATGCCGTCTATGATTGATATTTATGATTGAAATTGTTTTGACACTATACACTTATAATAGTATCAAATGATTTGTTTTAAACGTACCAAGCATGTTTGGCTGTTATAACGTAAAAACCCTATCCTCTGGCTTGCGTTGCATTGTGTGATGGGACCTGGGTCTTATAACAGCTTCATTTTTCTTTACTTAGCATTGCGTTGTTTGTTTTATGCCCTGGTTTTCTTGGGAGGAAACCCGTTCCGTGTTATACGGCGTGGTCCCTTGATTTACCAAACTTTAAAAACCAATATTAATAACTGTTTTAGTTCTCACACCAGTCACATGACTGACCTGGAGTTTATTGTTTTAACCTAAACTCTGGGTGCCCCTATTTTCCACACGGGCAGCTAGTAGTTTTGGTCTTGCAGATTTATATTCACAGGATCCTGATTTACAGCTGGAACGATGCTCGGAAAGATCTATATCCGTGTATTACTTTCAGTTGTGTTTTATATTGTTTTTCCGCTGCTATGTAATTTATTGAAATCTCTGATATTTTTCAGTTGTATAATATTTATTCGTACTCTGTATATTCTTGTAATCTGATGGAATTGTTGTAATAACAATGAAATGTTATTCTGTTTGAGTTCCAATTTGTCCTGTTCTCAAAACGATCAGTGGTTTCGAACAGTCTTTGTCGGTTTAACGACTGATTCGGATCGAGCGAAATTCATTACCGTCACAGTTGGTATCAGAGCTTTGGTTTACAGAGCTCGAGAACATGACATATTAGAACCAAACGAAAGAATTCCTCAGATATTGGATTAGTAATATCCAACTAGAATGACTCGTTAGAGATAGAATCAATAGTATCCTAGAACGAGTGTGAAGAGTATATTTTTCAATTGAAAACAATTTTGTTTTGAAAATTTAAACCATTTTATACGTATTTGAATATTTTATTTGTATTGAATTTGGACAATTCAGTATATAAAGATTTTGCATATACGCGTCACGAACGTATATTCGAAGTTTTAATATACTGGATAGATATATAATCATAATCTAGTGGCCCGAAGATGATTCTACTGATGACTATATAGCATCAGTAGTGTGTGTTCGTGTTTTGAAGGTGTGATTTTTATATATTTCCATTAGACTGGTGTGAGAACCAAAATTTACATAGGGTTATTTGTTGTGATTTGGCATCAAAAACATGATTTTCTGTATATATATATATCAAAATTATGAATTTGAAACGTTAATTCACTAATTGATTGACGGTTGCGTTGTTTGTTATTTGTTTGAAATTTTGAACCATTATGCCCAATTGAACCGAATATTGAACTGTATTGAAAATGATTACAAATGCATGCATATACATGTATATCTACTGAACAGGTCATAGCAAAGAGACTAGAGCAGAAGAATAAAATTGTATGCCCGACAAATAGGTACATGTTTACCATAATTTACTATTTTGTTTGGGTGATGATGATTTTATGAGCCGCTTGGCTTTTTCTTTTTCTTTTTGAGACCAGAGGGCCTGTATGGCAATTTCGGGATTTTCCCGGTGCTCCCGGTGCAGGGGAGGTTATGGCGAATTTTTTCGAAAATTTAGGGTGTTAGCCAAATTTTTGAAAATTTGAAAAGTTCTTAGAAACTGAAAAGTTGAAGAACTTAAGCCGTAACGAAAACAAAGGAAGTTGAGTTGATTAGTTAAACAACTTTCGGCTTCGTTCCTTTTCGGGGATGAAAAGTTTTAAGTGGGGAAGATTGTAACAACCCGAAATTCTGAGCCAGTTTAAAATTTTTATTTTGGCAATTTTAATGAATTTTGAATATTTAGAATGAATTATTTTAAAAAATATCGACGAGAAATTTATTTTGAATATAATTAGAACGTATATATTTATATACGTCGTCGTTAAAATATAATATTTATTTTAAATTATAAAAGGAATTGAAAATGGCGCGGTAGTTCGATAATTCGATTTCAAACTTCAATTGAATATACCGGGTGCAAAATAAACCGGATTTTAGCGAAACCAAAAATATTTGAATCTATTCGAAAATATCTTTCCAACAAATCAGAAAAATCAAAATTTCATAGCAGGGATCAAAGGATATGTTCAGTTGAAAATTCTGAATAGTCGTTATGGAATTCAGGCCCTTAAAAATGGGAATTTTGCAAACGACCTCGGATTTCGACGAAACCACTTTTGTTGGATCCGTGATATCAAGTTATAGCTAGATTCCAAAAGTCGTAATTTTTCGAATCAATATGCGAGCGTGGCAAAGGAAAACGCGTTTGACCAGTTTCAGTTGATTTTAATCGATTGGAAAATGGCCATTTTTCAAACGGTCTCAGAATTTGACGAAACTAGTTTTGTTAGGACCGTATCGTCAATACGAAGCTAGAAAATATATTTTTTGGAATTTTTCGAGTTAGTATGTGGCCCCGGTAAATTGAAATGCGCGTTCAAATTCAATATATAGAGTTTTATGTTGATTTTTACAAAAACTGATCGAAACGATCGAATCAGCCTACATGGCATATCCCATTGTGTTCGGAATAGGGGTAATTAGCTAGGGACGACAGTCGGCGGGTTTGATTTCGAGTTCGAAAATAAAAGTTACTTTTTGGATTCAAAATTAAAAATAAATTAATAAATAATTATATAAGCCCTCATCTCCTTACTCTCTCTCCCCTCCTTTTCAAAATCAGAACGCTGAAGGAAAAAAAGGGGAAAGCGACGGAACGCCATCACACCGCCCCTGGTGACCATCGCCACCCACCTCCCTCTGCTCCGCCCTCGTTTCTTTCTCCTCCGCTCGTCCTTCTCCCCTCCTACCCGCGAGTTCGATTAGCCCTAGCCCCGATTGGTCCCTCCGTCGCCATACAGGCGATTGCCCACCTCATCCTCCGCCGTGCCAGGCCCCACGCCGGCGTCCAAGGCTGCGCCCTCCTCGCGCAGCACACCTCCAACGCGATCCCCCTTCTCCCTCCTCTACGCCACCAGTTCATGAACGAGCCTCTCCTCTTTAAAAAAAAATACCGTAAGTTCTTCCTACTTCAATCTTTAATTTATAAAACTGATTTTTGTATAGTGTAAAAAACTGATTTTATATAGCTGTAAAAACTGATTTTTGTTAACTTTAAAAACTGTTTTTTTGTATAGTTTAAATTAAAAAAAACTAAAAAAATATGATTTTGAAAACAATAAAGATATGATTTTTGATGAATATAAAAATATGATTTTTACAATATGAACTTCACGTTAAAAATATGATTTTTATGATATGAATTTCGTGTTGAAAATGTGATTCTTATTTTAAAGTAGCGATATAAAAATATAATTTTTATAAAGTACAGTTATAAAAATAGGATTTTTATATTATATGGATAGTAAAGATTAAATCTTTATATTTGAAAAGATTAAATCTTTATATTTGAAAAGGCGAAATCTTTATATGAAGAATAGCGTGATAAAAATATAATCTTTATTATATGACATCGTTGTAAAAACAGAATTTTTATCTATATAGTAGCGATGTAAAAATAGAATTTTTATCTATATAGTAGCGATGTAAAAATAGAGTTTTTATCTATATAGTAGTAGTATAAAAATGTGATTTTTATATACATAGCAATAATATAAAAATGTGATTTTTATATATGTAGTGGCAACGGGCAACGAAAGTGACAAAAGGCGAGCACGATGAAGATTTCCTACATAAGAAGAGTCGTGGCGTTTGGATTAGCTAGTCGGTGAGAACTTCTCACCTTCTAAATTTTGTTTTCTAGTTAATAATATATACTAGGATGCAGACGGTGTTTAGTAGCACCCGACACCCGTCGTCCACAGACCATGGACGGCTTGTTTGTCTAGTTAATTGTTGGTGATTGATTTATTTGTTTGGTTGATAAATTTGATTGAATTGATTGTGTGATGGGAAATGAAATAAAATATTTGTATAGTTAAAAATATTTTATCGTTAAAAATATAATTTTTAACGTGAATGTGAATAAATAAATATTCATTTACAAACCGCACGGTTTGTTCATGTACACCTATTTGAAGGACATTGATTGGGATGATAAATTTTACACATCGCCCAACTACACAAATAATATTCAGTGTTGTGGATTGAAACCCCACACAGGTGTTGGGATGATATTTGGCGTACACTAATCCCAATTATTTAATTGTATGTCGATCGATTGGTCGACAGACTGTATGAGCGTTAATTATTTATATTTGATGCTTATGCAGTTGTGTAGTGCACTTTGGATGATGGTTGATTATATATCGTTGCTATTTTATACATGTGTTGTATGGAATCCATATAATTAACATTATATGGAAATTGATTGGGCCTCATTCCAATTTAGAAAATAAAGAATATTATAAAATATCGATTCATGTGTTGACAGTACTCATTCGTTGAGATTAGTCATGTGTTGAACGAAATATTTTAACAATAAAATTTACATCTTTATCATATATAAAATTAGAAACTAACTGGAAAATAGATAAGATGAGTGGTCTCCTGGATATTGATCTGATGTTGGTTTCGGCCTTCGGGGTTAATATTTAGGGAATCGTTCTCTTACTAATTTACGGTTGGAGTCTGATTTGAAATCAAACGATAGATACCATAATTTTTATAAAATATATTAAACAACAAAAATAATCGCGTGTTGACAGTACTCATTCGTTGAGATTAGTCATGTATTGAAAGAAATATAGATTCATGTGTTGAATAGAATAAATATTCATTTGTTGAATAGAATAACGAAGTTATTGAAAAATATAAAGCCGTGTTGATTAGAGATGCGCTATTTTGACGGAATGATATTTATATCGATTATATTCGTTTTTATAATGAATATTGAAAAGAGATAAAAATCGAATATTTATAACAGGAATTTGAATTGAATTGAATAGAAAACGAATTTGAATTGAATTGAATAGAAAACGAATTCGAATTGAATTGAATAGAAAACGAATTCGAATTGAACTGAATAGAAAACGAATTCGAATTGAATTGAAAACGAATTCGAATTTAATTGAATAGAAAACAAATTTGAATTGAATTCAATTGAAAATGAACTGAAATAGAATTGAAATCGATTTGAATTGAAATCAAATAGAAATGAATATAAAAAAAATTATAAGGGAAAATTCAATTTTGTTTTGAATTTGAAATGAAGGTTAGAATTGTTTTTGAAACAAATTTGAAACTATTTATAAAATTCGTTTTAAATAGAAATCGATGAAATATATATAATACATATATATCAAATATATAATGGCCTGAATAGAACGCGCCGCGCTGCGGCAGTTCGTGAATTTCGACCATTGACTTCGAACGGACATTACGGGAGATCCGACCGTCGGATTCTCCTAAAGCTGGAACCGTTGGGTTCGTATTGAAAAGAGCTTTCTAACGAATATTAGAAATTTGAAATCTAACGGTTGGATTTGGAGATATGTCCAAATCAATTTCAGAAAAGGTCGTTGTAAGTGCAGTTCGATGGCCGTTGATGGAAATCGACTGTACGGGTCTTGATAAAATTATTAAAGATATTAATAATTTGTGTAAAATCAAAAGAAATGATTTGTGAAAAACTGGGATGAAAAATCCAACATTTGTAAAGATAAAAATGGATTTTTATCGAAATGAACTAGTTTTGAACTAAATTTAAAACCCAATTATTTTTAAATAAATTGGATTTAAAAGGGGTTTTAAATAATCAGAATTTCTAATATATTTGATTGGAATTGAATTAGAATGTGATTTGGGTTTATCGTGAACTGTGTTTTAAATGACATTAGTTCTTTAACCCAGTAAAAGGAGTTTTAATGAATCTGTAATTAGATTGAAATGTGAATTGATAATTTAAATTATCAAATTTGGAAAGGGAGCGAGAATGGAGTATCACCAGTTTTGCTCCAAAGCGATAGTTAAATCTTTAATTAGATTTGAACGTGAAATGGTAATTAATTTTACCGATAACACCGTGGTGTTAGATATGGAGTATTACCAGTTTTGCTTCATGGGATAAATAGGTTGGGATTGGGAATTAAAATAAATAATTCCTTCGGTGTGGTTCTCTAATCCCGTCTAGTTTGAAAAACCATAATTCGGTTTGAAATGACATCTAAAGGAAGATTAAAGAATAAATTTTAAAGAATTTATCTTTGATAAAATTAATGGGAACCTTTCCCTAAGAATATGAAATTTAGAAACTAACTGGGGATCAGTTAAGTAGGATGGTTTCCTGGGTATTGATCTGATGTTGGTTTCGGCCTTCGGGGTTAATATTTGGGGAATTGTTCTCTTGCTAATTTACGGTTAGTGACTGCTGAATTGGAATGAGGCGTATGTTCTGTTTGTGTAACATTTGTTTATTATATACACGGGTTGTTCGGAAAGGCCGAGTTTATGCCCATTCTGAATAACCGATTCGACGATAAGTCGAAGATGAAGATGGTGGTTGAAGACCGGAAGTCTTCACATAATTTGGGTGATTATTGATGATCTTGATTGGGCTGTACACCCAAGATGAGGGAATCAGTTGGTGATCGTCCAGACGTACTTGGAGATCGATGGATATGCGAGGAAAGTTCCTCCGGTTTCGTTCAGACCCAAAACGAACTTGTAAATGGACTGTGTGTCTGACATGGGATTTTATTCTTTGTTGATTGATCTCTATTAAATATTCATCTGTTTGGCGGCGGAGAATTTATCCTTTTGCTTAACGCCCTTCTCTAAGACGTACGAGCTCAGAGGTTGTATATCGATGGACATCAGTCGCATGGAGTGAATTGCCTGTGTGGCACGCCTAAGTGGCAATTGATCAAGGCTTCTGTTGAAAAGCAAAGTCTTGTGGTTGAAGATCAAAGCACGGCCTATGTGGCGCAGCTTTGTGTATAGCGTGAATTCGTGAGCCTCACACCTCGGTATGAGTCAAAAACGGGATAAGGACTGCGGGGAGAGCACGATGTTTCTTTCTAGCTAGTGGCGGTGTCAGTGCTTAAACTGGCTGACATTTATATACTTTTCACCTATGTGGTTGTTGGATGAGGCGCCTCGATTTTAGGTCTGTAAGGACCGGGAAACGTGTGTTCAGGAATACTAATCCACTAACGTAAGTGTGGACCGGCCCTGAAGATCCAAGGATTGCCCAGAGTGTGTAGTCCTGAGACATTTGCTAGAGTGTCTCGAATCGGAGAGGAGTTTGCCCCTTGCCTCGACTCATGATGGAAATCCAATTTCCAATACGTGTATTTCGGTTTTATTTGTAGAGCCTAGTATGGCGACATAGTGGGATGGGGCACTTATGCCGTCTATGATTGATATTTATGATTGAAATTGTTTTGACACTATACACTTATAATAGTATCAAATGATTTGTTTTAAACGTACCAAGCATGTTTGGCTGTTATAACGTAAAAACCCTATCCTCTGGCTTGCGTTGCATTGTGTGATGGGACCTGGGTCTTATAACAGCTTCATTTTTCTTTACTTAGCATTGCGTTGTTTGTTTTATGCCCTGGTTTTCTTGGGAGGAAACCCGTTCCGTGTTATACGGCGTGGTCCCTTGATTTACCAAACTTTAAAAACCAATATTAATAACTGTTTTAGTTCTCACACCAGTCACATGACTGACCTGGAGTTTATTGTTTTAACCTAAACTCTGGGTGCCCCTATTTTCCACACGGGCAGCTAGTAGTTTTGGTCTTGCAGATTTATATTCACAGGATCCTGATTTACAGCTGGAACGATGCTCGGAAAGATCTATATCCGTGTATTACTTTCAGTTGTGTTTTATATTGTTTTTCCGCTGCTATGTAATTTATTGAAATCTCTGATATTTTTCAGTTGTATAATATTTATTCGTACTCTGTATATTCTTGTAATCTGATGGAATTTTTGTAATAACAATGAAATGTTATTCTGTTTGAGTTCCAATTTGTCCTGTTCTCGAAACGATCAGGGGTTTCGAACGATCTTTGTCGGTTTAACGACCGATTCGGATCGAGCGAAATTCATTACCGTCACAGTTATAAATTATGAAAGAGATTTCGGTAAACAAGATAACGGTGTTGATTACTTGAATAATGAATTATTTGATAAAGGTGTTAAGATTTCTATAATAGAATTGATATTCACATTTTAAAGTGAATAATGTTTTAAAGTGATTGCTTGGCAGATTAAAATGAAATTGGAAATATTTTTCCAATATAGTTAGGGTATATGATTCAAGTGTAGAAAATGAAGAACGTGAAAAGAATGGAAATATTTCGAACGTTAATAACATATGTTATCTGGAAAATAAAAGAATAAAAGTTTATAATACTGGGAATGTTTTCTAAGAAGTGTGAAAAGGCTAAAACAGGATTTAAGAAATAACTGGTAAGATATGGGAATTCGAATAATAAAAACGAATGTCAAATAGAAAATACCCGTGTTTATGTGATGTCTAGTTACACATTTGAATGAATGTTGTTTTTACATCGAGGGTTAAATAACCGACTATCGAAGTGTTTTGACCACCGTTGTCAATACGGAGAGACCGGTTGGATATATTATCCGGAAACCACTCCGTATAGGCATAAGCGCTGCGAGATATATTATGCTGAAGAAAATTGAAGACGAAGTTAAATGCAAGGGTCATCACATTTCAGAATGGTGTTTTATGTTTGTCCAATCCCAGGATAACTTGTATGGACGAGTGTCTGACAGAGTATTTCCAACGGTCACACCGTTGATTTTTACGAATATACCAAGTTGGTGGGGAGAAGGTAACTTCTTTTTATTCTACACCCAGTGTGCATTTGTGTAATCAATATGTGATTAAGGATTTGACGATGTGGCTTTCAAAGTGAATGGTGATCAGATGTTCTGAAGATAGACGTAGCCTCTAGTCTCACAACCGGGAATGATAGAAGTTGGGCTAGGCAGCATGGCTAGCTGGGTCATCCCCAAGCAGGGTGTATTGTCACCGATCTAGAGAAAATTCATAATTATACTTCTTTTCGATTCTGTATCTTCAGATGACAGTTGGATGGCCTACAACCGTGTTGGCAATATATTCGATACACTCAAGCTAAATGAGTGGTCGGTCATGTGAGGCCGGGTTGCAAGATGTTCTTGTTGAACCCAGGTGTATCCCCTCTAGAGTACACTGTTCGGAAGGTGCTCTCATACCTTGTCTGATGGAACCCAATCTCCAATAAGCGCTCTACGGTTTATGATTTTATACTATATATATGTGGAGCGTGAGATGCAAGCGTTCTGCTACTTGGATATTTATGTGTTTAGACATTATCATAATATCACTGATTTTGATATCAAAGTATTTTTGATTATAGTAAGGTAAAAACCATCCATGTTTATGTGTGGGCTGGTCTTACCATTATCTTATTGTTTTGAAAAGGATTTTCAAAGTTAAATAGTATAGTTGGAATTTACTCACACCAGTCCCATGACTGACCCAGAATTTATTTTGTTTGTGTTTTCCCTAAACTCTTGGGTGCCCTAATTTGTACGGGCAGACAAGTGTTTCAGGCTTTTACAGATACACTTGGAGGAGCTCAAAGCAGGAAGCTTCACCATTAGTTATTTAGAGATTATTTCCGCTGTGATACGATGTATTGTACTCTGATATGATATGTAAGTACAAATTCAGATTTTGTATTTCAAAGTTATGTTATAATACAATTTATATTATTCCACTGTGAGTTTCGTTTTTACTCTGATTCTGTTCAGTTGTGATCTTCTTCTTCTATTCTATTAGTTCTATCTCATCTTTCTCATCCTCTTAATTCTTTCCATTAATGATCTGAATTTTCGTGGACTTTGAGTTGAATGTGTGGAATATTAGTCAACTTAAATTGGTATGGGTTTTTCGGCCTTTACATGATTCTTAAGGCTTCCATTCTTAACATTTGTTCTTCCATTACTCTTAGGTCACTAATAACTGACGTAACCATATAAGATTAGGAAGATCCTTATCGAGACCCTTTCTCTATGGTTCTACTTCTTCAAAGCTTATTCCAATCTGGGACGGAACATAACAATTAGGAACGTGGCTGTTAACCACAAGGTTAGAGGTTCAAGCCCTTCTTCTAGCACCAAAATATTAACGATATTTTTCGTCAACACCGAGACTAGGTCTTAGGATGTAGATCTAAGGGAACTAGAGGGATTACTTAGTTTCTACAAGCTTGATTTAGTTCGCCGTTTCCTAGGTATCAAGGTCTTGAGCCCGAAGATTAGTTACTCTTCCTTCAAGAGGTGAGTATCAATCTTACGAGACTCAAGGACCAACAATTTCCTTGGGATAAGGGTTCCCTAAGTGCAATGCAAGTTAGAAAGCAAAACGGCTTGTAGAAGGGTATTTTGGGTATTTTGACTTATGCATGAAACCTTGTCGTGAGGAAGTATTAATTAAATTAGCATCTTACGTGATAAGGAAATTCATGACAATAATCTCAAGTATTGATTCGCTCTTTTTGATCACTTTGTTGAGTACATGTAAGTTTCTAAGTAAAATCCCTAAATCGATTTAGAAATTAGGGTTTACTATATAAGAAATGGTAACCATATTGGAGAATAAGAAAAGATCCCCAAAATGATACCCTTGGGGTCTTATTTATAGACAAATCGGGCCCCTTTTTGACAACATTGAGCGGAAGTCGCTTCCGGACCCAGTAATGAAACTGGGTGTCGACCACCTAGGTGGCTTTCAGTGTCGTCCCCGGTTTCGGCCTTCTTTCCACTTCTAAGCCTTGTTATAAGATTTGCTTTGCTTTCGGAATATCGGTTTCGGTTCATAGTGACTTGTGATTCAGGTATTGCCTGGATATTGTGTATCGATACCGAGTAGATTGGTATGGATAACATCCTTATTTGCTCTCGGTTTCGATATCAAATGATAGCTCCGATAGCAAATCTTGCTTCAATAACTTCAGAGTGCTTCCTGGTGTCGTTATCAATACTAAGCAAATTAGTATCGATGACCCCTTTCGCTTCATCCTAGCTTGGTGATGTGCTTCTTTTTTTCATGGTTCCGGGTTTCGGTTTCGGATTGCATGCCTTCATCTATCCCCCATTGTTTACTTTTGGTGTCGAGTTGTATGCCCTCAGAGCCAACTCCCGGTTGACCACTTTCTGTGTTAAAACCACTTTGATGTTGTATTCTTGTATCGGTACCAAGCTTTCCTTTTTACGTTGGTACCGATAGCACATATTTCGAGTTATTCCCCTTCCTGCTTTCGATACCGGACTTTCTTGCTTTCGGTTTCATTTTCTTTTAGGACCTCTTTGCTTTGTTGTTTCTGATTCAGTGGCGACTTTCGGTAGATTTCTTTCGGTATCGCTACCAAGCCTACTGGTAGCGCTAGCACCTTTATTGGAGCTTCCACTTCGTTGATAATCTCTTGTTTTTGCTTATTCTTGATAATGTATCCCGATAGTAAGATTCATCCTTTCGATGATATCGATAGTGAATCAACCAATACTGATAGTTCTTTATTTGTTCTTTAATTGACTATCGACCTTAATTCTCTTTAAGTGACTCTATATTTTGGTGTCGGAAGAAGTGCTTACTTCTTTTACTCACTGCTTGTGTCAGTTGTGCTCTGATGCCCTTCACCTGAACCTGGTTTCGGTGTCGAAATCCGATAGTAACATTTCCCCCTAGTGAAGGGATATTTTCGACTTTTCAAGTCAAACTCTGGCCTTCATAGTGTACTTGATTTCCCGTCTCTTGGTATTCCTACATTGATCTAGCTCATTGACTTGTTCTTGTTTGTGCGGCTGAGATTGAAGGAGTTACTTTGGTTTAAAAGCTATTTTTTCTTCCTTTTCATTATCTTTATATGCAAGTAACAACGCTTAAATGATATCATCATTCTTCAAGATTTATATAAGTTTTTCCAGATCCTAAACTTGATTTTCTATGTAACTATTTTTTTCGACTGAAATTAGGGTTCTAAAAATATCTCCCAGCTCGATTGTGAAATCGATTAGGATTCCTATTCTTTAATGATAAATTCAAATGGTGAGAATGGTTTAAGCAAATATTAATGGCGGTTAGTATTGGTTATTCATTCCCCTCAACACACTCGAGGTTAAGAATGCAAAAAAAGACATATAGGAGATTAACTTCTATCGTAGAGATGACACTATACTCTTGGTATCAATGGATTCAACATCAAAATGTTGTCAATTCATTTTAGTTTCGATTTTATCGACACCAACACCTGTGTTTTTTTTGCTTTCGACTTAGTGGGTATCGACACAGTGTAAAAATGTTATAGAAATTCATGTTTTCTCTTTTGTTTTCAGTGTCGGCAAAACATAAGATTATGACATTGAAATATTATGATTTTGATTTCATCGACGTCAGGCTTTAAAACATCGGTTAAATTTCGGTATTGATACCAAAACTTTTGATTTTGGTTAAACCGACACCAAGGATTTTAGTTATCTCAGTTTTGACTCCCTCGACATCAGAGTCTTTCGTCATCTTGGTTTCTGTATCGAGGTAGTCAACATGACCAACACCAAACACTTAACTGTTTTCATGCATATGCAAAGTGCACTACCATATATGAATTTGGTCAAGAATTTGATTTTAATGATTTGTGTTGTGTTTCAACATTCATGGGTTTACCGAATTTCCAATGATAATAAATTTTCATGGTAAATATAATTTAAAAATGACTCATGTAGTTTCTGTAAAAATATGATGTTAATATGTGTTATGAAATGATATCACCTGGTAGCATTATGTCTGATAAGAAAAGTAATGACAAATCAAAGTCTGGTGGTTCCGTCACCCCTCGGGCAAAGAGGGTATCCATCCCCTAACCATCTCTCATCAATACCCAAGATGACGTGAACGTCTTTCTTGGAAGCTTTGGAATGTCTAGAATAAATGCCATTCTTGCCACTGGTCAAGATACCATTTAGAAGCAGCCAGAGGGATATTTTGCATATACTGCCATCCACATTTGCCACGGGGTTTCTTTCCCTTCTCGTCTTTTATCTCCTGTCTTTTGCATGACATAGGAATCTCTCCCATTCAGCTTTCACAAAACCTACACTCTCCTCTTATGTCTTGAAATTATAGCGCTTGAATCAGGCCAGGCTTCCATTAGCTCCAACCTTATTCGTCATTTGTTGCATTTTTTTTAAAGGACGGATTCACCTATTCTGCGTTCGAATCCAATAAAGAAGTTGATTAGTGACAGTATCAATAAGTCTAAACTCTGGGAAAATCAATTCTTTTATATCACTTGTCCCCCGGTATCTCAGGCAATTTTGCTGATCTCGGAAAGCTTTTTGACTTATAGAATGATTGTTCCATTTCCAAGGTTTATTTGACCTAGTTTCTTTTTGGATGTTGCTTCCAAGAAAATAAGTTTGTAGTATGGAGAAACTTGGGCTTTTGAAATTATTTCTAAGGCGTTTGAACATTCAGGACGTCGATCACTTTTGTAAACTTTGAACAAACTTTGTCAATATGGACTTCTTCCTTCAGGGCAGAAGATTCCTGGGTAACCGCCCATTCACTTTCCTGGTGCTAAGAACTTATCTCCGGGTTTCGATACGTTCAATGCATCGTCCCCCCTATTTCACGGTGCTTCAGGTAGGGTTGTTTTTCTCTTCCAAAGTGATTCAAATTTTCATGCCTTAGCTTCCTTATTTTTTCCCTTCTGACATAGCTATTTTTTATTAGAAACTCCAGTTTCTGAAGATATATCTCCTCTAGATGCCTTAGCTTAGTCTGACGCTGATGCTAGAAAAAAGCTCGCCGGATCCATTGCTGAACCATCATCTAAAAGACAAAACTATGATACTTCTGCCCCTTCTTCCAAAGATGTTATTATAACAACTGTGGAGCAGACAAACCATGGCCCCACAGTTTCCACTGTTGAAACTACTTTTGATATCAGCACTTCCCCCGAAGTGACTCATGGGAGCAAGCTTATGGGCCATATTTCGCCGTCAATCCTTCCGAGTGCATCATATATGAGAGAACATGATCTAACACCACCTTCATCTCCTAATCATGATAGCCCTCCGAGGTCACCTTTGCTACCCTCGGATTTTGACGAACTTGTAAAGCTTACTCTCTCTTCTGCCGAGGTTGCCAATATTTCATTGCTCTACGTCTTCTGACTTTGAGAATTTTTATCATCATCTCGTTAAGCAACAACTTTCAGTATAATCCTATTTTTCTTTGTAAAAATTATGGAATTACGTATTCTTCCAGAGAATACTAAAATATGCCCTTTAACAAAATATATCTAGGTACATCTGTGCATAAATAATTTATCAAAACATTGAGTTTTAGGACATAGTGTGATAATTAAAAACTAAAACTTTTATAACTACTCCCTCAAAAGTTTGAGTCATACTGGATATGTCAATAATGAAGCATTAGAGAGAGTAATTAAATCGAAGCTGCACATGAACTAAAATTTTCCATTGTACTGAAATCTATAAATTGACCATCTATATATTTTTTCAGAACTAAGATTAAGCAATGAAAATAATAATATATAAAATGTAATGAGGAAGGAGAAATAATTAAAATATGATTTGAAATCATATTTTATAAAGAATAAGCATTCCTTTCCCAGACTATACTATTAATTATTTCTCAACTGGTGGTATGTTCGAAAAGTCATACAACAGAATATTTTCAGGATATTTGGTCAATATAATGTTGAAATAAAATATATAAGTAAGATATAAATCATATACAAATTTTTGAAATTACTTGAATTCACCATCATTATCTCATATGGTGATTTTTTTATATTTATTAACTTCTTCAAAAAGTACGGTCTTATCATTACACATAGTTTTAATAAGGTTATGGGTTTCTAATGTATGATTCATTTTGAGGTCATTAACTGACGGACTTCGGGTTTTGCAATGCATATATATATATATATGTATGTATGTATATGTATGTATGTGTGTGCATGTGTGTGTATATATATGTGTGCATGTGTGTGTGTGTGTATATATATGTACACATGTACGTTTGTATGTATGTATCAATTTCATTAATTTATGATGAGCTTCTAATTCTCAAACTTTTTGCAATCTTCTAGTTTAGAAGCTTTTATATTTTTACTAATATTTTTTTTTTTCAAATCTATGAACTTTTTTTTTCATAATTTAAGACTTTTGGCTTGGATCTCGAGTTATGCAGCATATGGTTTAAAAATTATGTTTTGCACAAACTCGGGTTGTGGTTCTAAACCCTTTTTTCTCCTTCCATAACCCAAGATATTACTTGCCAAAATAATAAATTATATGTATTCTTGTTCCAGACACAAACATACAACATCATTTAATTTGCTCCAAAGCATTTATGATAATAAGGTAATATAATTTATTACCATACCGATCTCATTTTGTGCATTTATTATAAAAATTGGTGCAATTAACCATTATGTGGTCTAAAAATTTAAACTGTTATCACTAAAGAATGATTTCTTCAAAAACATCACTTAAAGCGATAAAACTTCATGTAGATCCAACCACAATATTACTCAATAATAAAATTAAACTGGACACCTTTAAGACATACTATATTTCTCAATCACCGAAATTTTCACAATACCTTATATATGTAATGCTCAGTCAAAAATAATATTAGCATAAAACCAACATAACTTTATATTTTCTTAGGGTGCGACTATTTGCACCTCGATTTCCACTTCTAGCCACCACAAAAATATGTACGACGGTGAATGGTCGAACAACCTTCACGTTGTTTGGCCGTTAACTGTCGCCGAACAGTTCATTTTTTGTAAAATGTTTCTCGGTGGTGAACGAGCGAACGGGTTATGGGGGCTGGAAGTGGAAATCCGGGTGCAAATAGTAGCACCCTTTTCTTATATCAATGATTCTAAATTAAATTAATCTATCTATGCCATCCATAAAAATAAAATTACTATATATCTTAGATTTAATATATTTATTTCACAAAATAAACTACATGATTCTTTATCAAAAATATCAGAAAAAGGTTGAAAATACATCGAAAATGTATATCTAGGTTAATCTAAAAAAAGTAGACATGAAAAAGTATATTCGTTAAAATTGAATTCAAATTTGAAGAAATTGAGAAATAGATTTAGAAATGTGAGTCGAGAATATCAAATTCAAAATTAGTTATAGACAAAATATATAAATGGAGATATAGAAGATTTCAAATCTGGATATTTAGACCCCGAAAAAGTTTTACTATATGATTTCAGTATTGATTGAATGAACTACATAGATCTACCTTAAAGAAAGATGGATCTAA
The DNA here is from genome assembly GCA_030737875.1 of Allium sativum. NCBI lineage: Eukaryota > Viridiplantae > Streptophyta > Magnoliopsida > Asparagales > Amaryllidaceae > Allium > Allium sativum. Next base: position 196,923,926 of record CM060925.1, on the reverse strand, counting down.
TCATTATTTTGTATTTAACGCATTATAGATAATAAAGAAATGAGAAGGCACTAGAGGAAAAAAATGAGAAATTTTATTTATCTCAAATCAAAAACAAAATATTGCAATGGAGCCTTGCTTATAGGTATGCCACAAATATGAAAATTATAATAATGTTTTTAATATTAGCTTATCCACCCTTATAAATTAACATATATCATAACATGTTCATTGTTTTTAAATCTAGTGTCAAACCAACTTACAACCACAATCCAATTTATGTTTAATGGAAATTAAAATCCATCCCTTATTATCAAATGTAAATATCTGAAAAGTTCTTCTCATAAAACAATTTCATCAAAACATATATTTAATTATTTTGATGGAACGCGCAATACATACTATAAACATTTATGTTAAACCTGCAAATAATTGTCATATATGATGTCCAAGTCCCATCCAACTAATATGATGCCCGAACCCAAAATCTATGCCTACCGCAGAAATTGCCATGCAAACATTTCGTTATTCCACTAGGATTCTATCCTAAGTCGTTTTGGTGCAAAGAGAGCAAACGTCCATTGCACCATGCAATCCTTTCAGGCATATTTGTAATCTCGTTTTATATTTCGATAATATAATAGTCATAATTAAAAAAAAGTTGTCTTGGCCTAGTGGACTCTCCATTCTAATATATTAGACATACTTGTAATCTCATTTTATATGTGCTACATAATACCGTAGTTAAAGAAATAAAACTCATTAAATTTTGTGTGCTTCCTAATAACACGTTACATCTCCATTCTAATTTCACTCAACCGTTGTTTGGCGAGTTAATCACGTACTCAGCACTAATCTTAAAGCCCTAATCTCTCTTACCAATCGTTGTCTTCTTCTTGTTTCCCACGGAAAAAAATTGAAACGGTGATCTCTCTTACACAGCAATTGTTTGGTAATATGAAAACCCTAATCTCTTATGTAACATCTGTTACGACCGAGTAGTGGGAATATTTATGGCTGTTGGTCACCAACCAGAAGATAATTAATATCATTTCATATTGACAGTTTGATCAGTGACAAATTACCATGACTTCAGTTGTCATAAGGGTTGTAATGACCGAGCAAAACAAAAATATACAATTTGATTGTATTTCTGAAATTGGCGATTGGTGAGACAAGACCGAACATGAAGATTACACACGGTGAGAAATTGCTAAATAGTGAGAAATGGCCGTTTTGGAATTTTCTTTACGGTGTGTGATGGTCGAACATTACGTTGGAATTTTCTTTACGGTGTATAATGGTCGAACATTACGTGTTCCAATATGCTAATTGCTATGCAAGTACCAGGCCAATATTTAAACCTTATGTAAAGGCCCAAAAAGTTCAGATCCTGATTATCGATACTAATACATATCTTGTATCACATATCGACTAATCAAACATCAGAATTAAATAGAACATTAATAGAATGAAGTTAAAGGGTGAGAAATAGAAAGAAAGAAAGTTAGAATAGAAGAAAAAGCAGAGATGACACAACAGAATCTGAGTAAAACACGAATCTCACAACGGAACTAAATAAAATAGATTATATAACATCTTGAAATACAAAACTGTATTTATAAATACATATATCTTCAGAGTATAACAGATACACAATACATTGGAAATAACTCTATATATCTATCATGGAAGCCTCATGCTCCCAGCTTCTCCAAGTGAATCTATAAAATCCTGAAACCACTTGACTGCCCATAAAAATTTGAGCACCCAAGAGTTTAGGGAAAATATAGAAAAATAAACTCTGGGTCAGTCATGGGACTGGTGTGAGTAAACGATTTATAAATAGATTGATTTAACGTTCAAAAACCGTTTTGAAATAAATGATAATCGTGAGACCAGTCCACACATAAACACGGACGGTTTTTACCTTATGATAACCCAAAACATTTCAAAATTATATATATATATCTTTTGATATTATAATAGTGTCTAAATTCAAATAAATAGCAATCTGGCGGATTGCTTGCATCTCACGCTCCACATATATAGTATACAATCAAAACCGCAGGCGTTTATTGGGTAATGGATTCCGACTATGAAAAGGTATGGAACCACCTTCTGATAGTGTATCTCTAGAGGGGAACACACTGGGTTCAACAAGAACATCTTGCAACTCGGCCACACATGAATGACCACTCATTTGGTTTGAGTTTATCGAATGTATATCACCAACGGTTGGGAGCTACCCACCGTTTTCCGAAAAGGGATAGCATTAAAATTAGATTAAAGAATGAAATGGATTTTCTCTAGATAGGTGACTGTACATGCTAATGGGAGCGACCCACATAGCCATGCTACTTGCCCAATTTTTGTCATTTCCCAATTGACGAGGCTTTAGGTTAGAATTTAACTTTATAACATTTGTCTACCATTAACTTCGAATGCCACATTGTCAGATCCGTCAAATCACTAATTGACATCCATAAATATACTCTGGATGTAAAAGAAGGGCCATTCTTTGCCACTAACTTGGTATATTTGTAAAAATCAACGTACGTGGTTTTTAGGAAATACTCTATCAGACGCTCATCCATAAAAGTCATCCAGAAATAGGATGAACTTAAGGCACTCTCCTACAGCATCCAATATAGGAATCACCACATGGATCGGTAACGAATAGTCCTTGCAAATCCGGAGATTTCAATTATGAAAGAATTACAAGTTTTAATAACTCCAGTGGCCAAACTAGAGAAATTGAAACAAGTAGTTCTTACGAAGATCTACGGTCTCCATTTCAATTATTTTGAAAAGTATTATGCAAGTTAGTTTACGTAAGGCCGGTTCGAAGTGGTTTTGGGTCCAATTCCCATCCCGGTCTCTTCGAACTAACACGTAGGGATATTTATTTGATAGTCGGTGTTTTAGCTATCAAATTTAAATAGTGTAGACGAGTAAAATCATTCATACAAATTATTTTATTTTACATAAATTTCAAGGCATGTTCAAAATTGATTATCTTATGCAAGTTTCCAAATTCTTATTTCAGAATAGTGCTCAATACCAGATGATTAAAATACAACAACACGTGTCAATATTTTTTTTAGATTCAACTTGTCACTTTATAACATAACAGATATTCAACAATAATCATTCAACACAACGATAACGGTCAACAATGATTCAACGTTTAAATTAATAACCGTTTGAAATATGGGATCTTGAAAGCGGTAAATTTTACGTGACATTTATTCCAGCTTCCTTTGAAATAAATTAATTGTTTAAATTCAACCTTTATTTTTGTTTCAACCAATTACGTAGAAATACGGACGTTGGAGATACGAGCTTGAGCTGCAACTACAACTATTCCTGCAACTATGAAACAACATCTTGATCCTTGCTTCTTATTTACATATTTTTTTTCTTCTTACTACAATTTAATAAATTTTAGATACTTATATTTAAATAAAATTTATTTAAAATTTATTAAATTAGACATTGTGAATTTTTCTCTTGTTCATTATAGTCTAATGTATACATATCTTAGATTTGTTTTGTCATTTACTGTAAACTATGTAAGTGAAACCCTACCTCTTTAGCTATATATAAAGTGTTAAATTTAAGAAGAAAACCCAATTATTAAATGAACCTTATTAATTTAGTAATATACTTCGGGTGAGGTCCAACTGCAAAAAAAAATAGCCCACGTCGGTATTCTCCTCATGCGAACCTTTCAGAAACCTACCCAACTACAAGTATGGCACCTCCTGACGCAACACGCCCTCCCAATACACATGCCCAAATCCAAAGTTATCGGCCTACTTCTTTCTTACATATATGATATATATATATATATATATATATATATATATATATTACCAAGCTAACAAACATACACCTCCTATCAGGCACAAGGTCTAGATCCACACAAAGATTCCCAGGCAGAAACAACATTTTGAGATGTGCCATACCCCAGAAGCCATGTACTTGCCTCTTCTTTGGTATGAAACAAATCTCATCTTTCAAAGGGTTTAACGGTTCAAGCAACATTATTTTTATTATTATTATTTTCATATTTTACTTCTGGAGCCGTGTTTTTCTCTACTATCTAACTAAAACTGCTACTACCTATTTTAGCATGAATAAACTTAGATCCATGTTTATTTATGTAATAAGCATGTAAATACCACCAGACATAGTAGTTCATGCATCAGTAACATGATTTCTATCAGCCTGCTCATCACTTCAAGCCTGCTCGGCCTTTATGGATCTTCACAACTGCAAGCATTTCAACAGCAAAGAGGTTCATCTGCACCTATCATTTACCCTTGCCATCACTGCACATATACAAATCAAACACATCATCCTCTTCACACAGTCAAAAACTTCATCCCCGTTGGCAGTAAATAAAAAAAAATAGCACTACCCGAAATTGTACCCATCCTCTTAAGGGGCCGATTTCATGGCCGTACAATGTCTTTGCCCTGATCGAACACAACTCAACTGGCTGACTACCTCATCACATAACTTACTGAAAACAACTCAGCACCCCTACTTCTTCTCCTTGCTTCTACTTTTGAGTTCATCTCCTTCTGGTACATAGCGTGCACTGTGTGCACATGCACCCTGCCCCTCTGACCAATCCACCACTCCATCCATCACCACAAATTCTCTTGCCATGACTGAAGCCAACCTCTACGTCAAAAATTCCTATACACCTCTAAATCAAACTTTGAAGCTTCCATTGAAACTTCAATTCAAACAATTCGTACAAGACACCCGCACCGCCATGTCAATACTCATTTAACTCATGTATATTCAATTTATCTTCTACGTTTTTAAGAACAGTTGTTACTAAATGGATCATACTTGAGTATATAAATGGAAATAGTTAGGTTTCTTCTCATTAGTATATTGAAGTAATATTGAACTCTTACTATTTTTGTTCTTCCATTGTAAAGGTCAATACAAAAAATTGAACTAGTAAACAGAATGGCAGGAAGCCTGAAATTTGTAGACAGACTAAAAGCAAGAGAAGAAACATGGGAACAGCTGTAGAAATAAATGGGTGTGAGAGTGCTTACTGAATTCTAAATATACAACTGAAATGTTGAAATATTGTACCCGTTATTCACATGGTAGGACCACCTAACATATGTATTACCATGTTAAACTAAAATGGAAGTATCAAATGACATCAAAGAAGACTAGGAACTAACCATTATCAGTACCCTTGAAATCTTTGAAGGGTTAAGGAAAATATATAACGTGGATATCAAAGCCTGTTAAGTATAGAAGTAGTTACTGAAATACGTTATATTTTATTGGTTACACTTGAACTCTTACTATTTTTGTTCTTCCATTGCAAAGTCCAATAGGAAATGTTTAAAAAGAAACGATATTCTTACAAATAGAATTTGATCAGTAAAGAAATTTACTTTGTTAAATACTTATTTGGAGCATATGATGCGGATATCAAGGGTAGGGACACAATAAAAGATATATATTTATTTCTCAATATATTCATATTTTCTAGCATATCATCATTTCAAATTTATCAATTGTTTGTAGTGATAACCTCATTATTTTGAATCACTATGGTAGATTCATATAGGCACCTATATAGTTTAAAATCAACAAGAATTGGAATGTATAAAATAGTGGAGGTGTTTTGGTGTTCACTTACATAGATTATTTGTTTACTGCTACTATGACTTTCCTAATCTCATTCAATAGTATGGGAAACATGATGGCATACATATACACGATCAAATAATAATAAAAACAGTATATATAATTAAAGTGTTTACTCACCAAGTCATATCCTTTCTTGCCACTTGCTTCCCTGTTTTCATGTTCTGTTTATACTGTTTTCCCATCTCCATGTTCTTTTATTTTTGCTTATTAAATTGCCAAGTTTTTGCTCAATGTTTTCATTTCTCTCCAAGCTTTGATTTCAGTTAAACTTACATCACTGTCTTTCCATTGTTTCACAGGACTGGTACCCAGTTTTGTTCCTTGTTCCTCACTGTTTTCCTCCCATTTACTCATTCTCTGTTTCAGCTTTGTATACTTTGATTTCCAAAAAAAAACATAAGTGTGTAGTCATAGTGGGTTTCTACATGTACTCATAGGTGAGAAATGTGGCTTAAGTGGGTAGGCTTTTAGGTATATTGGTAGGTATGCAGAAATATTGAAGTGGAGGTGAAGTTGACTTAACAATTCTCTTACTGACTTCAAACTCTGCCCTTAAGTAAAGTTAGTATGCCATATTCTTGCGTAGAATTCACATGTGCATTGTACCTTATATATATATATGTATGTATGTATTAAAAATTTAAGCTTACCCCCTAGGTAAAACAACCTTATCAATGGCATTGATTTTTCTTTTCAACTCTTAGCTAGGCTGAGCTCCTACCATCTATTACATATGGCCAGATTTGTCTTGACCCTTTTCATTTTAATTCTAATGTCTGGTCCTTGATTTAATTACTACATTAGTTTTCACTTCAAATGTCTATGTTCATTTGTCAATCCATATATACTAGCAGGCTATTGTCTCTTTCAACTTGCATACCCAATATTTGATTTTGCATATGCTATACTATGTCTTTACACAAGTCACTTACATATTTTAAATTCTCATATATGACTTATGTACATATATTATTTATTTCCCTATTTTTATATATACATAAAATAAGGTTGACTTAAATATTGAATTTAATACAATATATGATATTCTCTAGAACTAAAATGAAATACAAAATATTTTTGAACTCCAAGCTTTTACCAAAACTTATATACATGTATATTTCACACACACATACACACACATATATATATATATTTATATATATATCATTTATATACTTTAATTAGTTCAAATATTATGTATTGCTAGCTTTAATTTGGTTTTACTTGATTTGATTCCTTGTAAAATAATGGAATTCTAAAATAACCATCACTACAAGAAGATTACTTAAGGAATCTTCCCTTTTGATTTGTTAGAAAACTCCGCAATAAACTTATGTATTACAAGGAAGGATATTCGAGGATTTATTTAATTCTTCTTATATATGCATTTCTATGGATTTTATCTGGTTTACCTTCCATACAAAACAAATCCAAGTTTTACTTGCTTATATGCTCATACACTACTAAAGGCAACAAAAATAAATATACACTTAGATAATTATATAAAAAAATTGTTTTATCTTGAATTTCTAAAATATTTAAATCCATTTGAATTCAATTACAAGTATAATCTATAAATCCTACATAATAAATTAGTCTAGAACTGGGTCGTTACAATCTACCCCCTTTAAAAGAATTTCGTCCCCAAAATTAAAGCGGAACGAAGAGATTCCAGATATATTCAAAATCATAAATTATATTAAAAAACATATACGGATCATCCCCTAACAACCATAGCAAACCAAGTATCAAAAATACACAGGTTATTTACCAAACATTTCATAGAAATCAAAACAACTAGCCATCAATCGTAGTCATTTTCATATCTGCTATTAGTTAGAAAACATTTTCGTTTCATATTTACGCCTTACTACTCTTCATATTCAATAGTTCCTAACCGTAAACTGGTAAGAAAATAATCCTGTAAGTATCAACCCCGAAGACCGAAATCAACATCAGATCAACACTCGGAAAATCATTTATCTCAACTAGTCCCCAGTTAGGTTCTAATTTCTCGACTCCATATCTCAACTCCTTATCAATCTGTATTACCCCGTTTTATTATTTCAAGGAAATACCCCTAAGGATATTTGGGAAAATAATCCCAAAACTTACTCACTTCACTAGTTTGAACCCTATTTATTCAAATATATCTATCTGCTTCAAATTCTCCTTTTAAACTCCAATCCAGTTTAATCCTATTCAACTTAACCTCAGCCAACTCTAGTCCATTCAATTCACTTTTACTGCCTTAATCAAATTGACTTGATTTATTTAAATTGTCAAGTTTCTGAATCTAAATTCTTGATTTTTATTTAAAATTAGTTTGAATATAGTTTGTAATCACCTTTCTTATTTCAAATCTTTGCATTTCCCAAGACAACCATTTATTTTTCCAAACAATCTTTCATTAATAATCTTTCTAACCTCCAGGATTTCAAATTCAAGTTCCAGTTTGAATTTAGTTTTGGTTCGTCTCATTTGTATATCTTATTCGTATACAAATTCCATTTGGTTTTATATACCTATCTTAATGTTATAATTTAATACCAGATTATAATAGCAACCATCATATCCATTGATAATAATTTCATAAAATCATTCTTTTATACCAAAATATAATTTTGGGAAAAAATATTTCATTTAAGCATCTTTTAAAACAATACTGTGTTGAATTACTCTATTCAAGAGTTTATAAACACCCATCGATACAATTTACAATCCCGTATCGATCAAAATTCATAATCCACTCGACAAACCAGCTAGCACAATATAAAACAATTTTTATATCAATTAAAAAATAGGCGCTCATATACATATCTAGGGTACTACTAACCCCATCTCTAGCGAGTAACGCCATAGAGCCAAAGTTATATTCTAAACCTGGCTCTAATACCAACTGTAAAGGCCCGAAAAGTTCCCATCCTGATTATCGATACTAGTACATATCTTGCATGACATATCGACTAATCAAACATCAGAAATTAACAGAATGTTAATATAAAGAAGTTAGAGGGTGAGAAATAGAAAGAAAGTTAAAATAGAGGAAAACGCAGAGCTGAACACAACAAAATCTGAGTAAAACAAGAATCTCACAGCGGAACTGAATAAAATAGATTATATAACATCTTGAAGTACAAAGCTGTATTTTAAATATCTAGTATGGTTTTAAATATTGAATTTACAATATAAATGGTATTTTATTGGGTTATCGATTAAATAATCGAAATAGGATTTATTTTGATAATCATCGTAATACGAGAATTTAAAATAATTCAATTCGAGATTTAAAACTGAGTCAAAACAGTCAGATAATAAAAATAAATTCTATGTGAATGTAATCGATAATGATAATAATATATTATCGAGAAATTTATTTATTTATGAATTTAAATTATTTTATATCGATTTAAAATGATTATTCTATATACGTTAAAATTAAATATTTAAAATATATTCAATTCAGTTCAGTTCATAATAGCGTTATAACATTGGAACGACTGTCGGTACGCTAAAATAGCGGTTCACGATTTTTAACTATGGACCCCGAGATATTTATAGTGGATAGGATCGATATCAAATCGATATCTAGTTAAAAAGAAATAAAAATCTCTATATGTCGAATCGAATTAAATATAAATCAAATCAAATTAATTAGAAAATCTTTTTAAAAAAATATATAAAGATTTGTCGTGTACTTCATGTTCCCTTCTTCTTCTATATATACTCACCGATCTTCCCTCTGTAAAATTCATTCTTAGTTCCTCATTTCAAAACTGATAGTTTTCCTTTTACTTAAAACCAATTGGAGCTGAGCTCCTTTTCCCTTCAGAAAACCAAAGCCGCCCTCCTTCGTTTGCAAATACCGAAAGCTTCAGCTCTCAAGAACTTATAAATGGCCGACACCAGTTAAAACCAAATCGAAGACTTCGTTCGATCCCTTGGAGTTCCACATCAGACTGGAGGAGCTCGCGATGTGGTTCGAAGGAATTAATGTCGCAGGTATGGAGGTTTCGAAGCACAGAAACCGAGGTCGCGATGCATAAGTCGTTTGGGGAAAATCAAAGTCGTGGTTCCTACTAATATCGCGAGGCGCGATTTCATTTTCTGGAAGCCGACATCGAACTCTAGGGTCCACAGCGACAATGGTGGCATTGATGCTAGTACGGTGAGGGTTCAGAAGGTGCGAGTTTGGGTGCGATAAGGGGCTCGATTTCATTTCTGGAAGGCGACGTTGATTTTTGGCAAGCTGGAGTAAAGCGATGGGAATAGGAAAATGACCGACGATTGAATATTGATACTGGTTTGAGGAATTCGTCAGTAAGTAATTTTGTGAATGTTGGTGTGAAAAAGAATTTGAGGAATAAAGGATTTATAAGGTAATTTATTTTAGTTTAATTAGTAAATAATATAATTAGGATTTTTATTTTAGAAATTAGTTTATAAAATTGGTCATTTATTATATAGGAATTAGTTTATATAAAAGAAACTAGTTGGTAAATATATAAATGGTAGAATAGCTTGTTTGAGTATGGAAATTGGCATTTACTGTAAAGCTTGGAATATAGAAGCCAAAAGGAAATTATTGAGTAAATCATTTTATGAATCATAAATTATATTGGTCAAGTTAGAAGAAATTTAGTAACCATTTAAAAGAAGAGAAAAATAGAGGAAAGTTATTTATTTATTTAAATAATTGATTTAAATAAATAAATGGTTAATCAGTAAATTTAAATCAATTTATCGTAGATACAAATTCATTCAATAAGATTCGTAGCCAATGATTGTGGAATGGAAAGGATATTTGACTATTGCAATTTCGGTGAGTAAATCTCACTCACTTTTATTCACAAATAATTGATGTTGCTTGTTTGGACTTTTCTAGTTGCTTTAAATATATTAGTTATTTAGGGTTGACTATTATATATATATACTGGGTTGATGATTGGTTGGATTCCCGCAGTCTCATTAGTGGATGCCCGCAGTTTCATAGCGGATGATTTCCCTATGCGCCCCACAAATATATATTAGTGGATGACCTTCTATACCGCGATATCGTGCCACGAAGCAGGATGGGTATTATTTATGTTGACTAACGTCTGTGGGTGCAAGAAAAACAGGTTGGAAGGATCCAACTGGATTCCTCAAAAATATATTATCTGTTTGTTTGTTTGCTTGATTTCATATATACTCATATATGACGTGTTAAAAATCAAATGATTGAAAATTGGATGATTTGACTGTTTTAAATATCATTGGGCTAAGTGTTAATTTATAAAAATACCCTGAAAGGGGTATTTGAGATTTAAAAGGGAAATTCTATTTTAGAAAAATAGAACTTGAATTTTTAAATAGATTTGAAATATAAACTTATTTTGAAAAATAAAACAAGTAGTTCCTTTATAAACGAAGTTTATAAATAGTTCTTTATAACGAAGTTTTTAAAAGAAGTGAAAAGAATTATCATTGGATAATTCAGAAATAAAAATACAAGTGTGAAATTTGAAAAGGGAAATCTATTTTCCAAAAGTAGAAATATCGATTTCAAAAGGAATTGAAATCGAGACTTGTTTAAAGAATGAATAAAGAAAGTTTGAAATAGAATTTGAATAAAGAAAATTCAAATAGAAATTCAAATAAAATTTTGAATATGAGAAATTCAATGGAATTCAAATATAGAATTTGAATGTAGAAAATATAAAGGAAATTCAAATATAGAATTTGAATATTGAAAGTGAAATAGAATTTGAATAAAGAAATTTAAATATGGAATTTGAATATAGAATTCAAATAGTTTAAATATGGAATTTGAATATAGAATTCAAATAGATTGAAATGGAATTGGAAAATAGAATTTCAAAATAGAAGTTGAAATAGATTTGAATATAGAAATTCAAATGAAGTTTGAAAATAGATTGAATATAGAAATTCGAATGGAGATTGAAAATGGAATTTGAATATAGGAAATTCAATTTGAATTGAAATAGAATTTGAGTTAAAAGGAATTGAAATAGAATTTGAATTCAAAGGAATTCAAATGGATTTGAATAAAGAAAAGTCAAATAGAATTTGAAAATAGGATTCAAATAAAGTTTAACTATAAAATTTGAAAATAGAATTCAAATGGAGTTTAATTATAGGAAATTCAAATAGGTTTGAAATGAAATTTGAATTTAGAAGATCGGAAATATTATGTTGAATTGGAAAAATGGATTTGATATATATTAAAATATATCAGAATAGATTTAAAACTATTTAAACAAAGTTTAAAAGTTTATATATATAAATATAATTAAAACGAGCTCGCCGCAGCGCGGCAGTTCGTAAATTGGCGATTCGAACTTCAATTGAGTATACATAACTCAATTGAAGTCGGAATTCTTTGAAACAAGAACCGTCGGGACCGGTTGAATAATAGTTTTCTAATAAAAGATGGATTCCGTCGAATAGTTCCGTCGAATAGATTTTGAGATATGTCAAAATCAAATTTCTAAAAGTGCAGCGCCAAAATCATTTAAAAACCATAAGGATTTATTTAAATAAATAAAAGGATTTTAAACAAATTAAATCCGAGTTTCCATTTGAAAAATCCAAATTTGAGTTGTAAAATAAATACGAGCTCAAGCTGTGTAAACGAAATGATTTTTAGGACAAAAATCATATTTTGAATTTTTGTATAGAGTTAACAAATTTAAGAATAATTAGTTAATGTGATTTTGAATCGAACAATGACTTTGGATAAGAGAATTGGGTTAGTAATTTTAAATTCGTAATCGAATATGAAACTTAGGCTGAGAATGGAATTCAATTTGTTATAAACAAGTTAAACTTATATTTGAACATGTTATATTCAAATACAAAAAAGAAAATAGGCAAACGGTTAATTAGCAATTAGTTGATGGAGTTTTGAATTAAAGTTGAACTTTGAAAGGTATGGGATAAGGATAATGCAGGTATATAAATAGAACGCTCGACAAAAAGGTACACATTTAATTTCCATATGAGATTTTATGTGTCGTATCGACAAGCCGCTTGGCTTTTCTTTTTCTTTTTGATTGGTGAGGGCCATGGGAGGCTATTTGAAATGTCTCGATGCTCCCGATACAAGGGAGGTTATGGCGAATTTTTCCGGAAATTTAAGGAGTTAGAATATTTTTAAGAAATTTTGATAGTTAGACATCAATATATCAATATATATTGAATTCGATAAGGAAACGAATTCAAAATAGAATATTATAAACAAAAAGGAAATCGATAAGTTGGTAATAGAAAAAGAAACATATGTACGTTTAAAAATGAATAATTGGTTTTTATAATGTTGATCATTCGGGATAAGTGGTTTTGTCTGTTTTGAAGTTGAGGATGTTTTCAGTCAAGGTCTGAGAGGTAATTTTACCCCAACTTGATTGATTTCATTTTTAATTGATAAATAGCAGGATCCAATCTCGAAGAGAAGTGTTGAATAATAGTTAGTTGAATCAAATATTTTGGGTTGTTGTAACGATGTTTTACACAACATTCGTTTTAACCCAAGTGATGGAATTTTGGAAATATATAAGTAAATATTTCCAGAGTATAATTAAAGTAGTCGGGAAAGAGATAAGTGATTGAAATTGTTTCAATTTCAAATAGAATATATTTTCTAAGTGTAGAAAATAAAAGAAGGCGAAATATAGAAATGCTTTCCAAAGAATGTAAGAAACCGAGATGATAATTGGAAATATTTGTTTAACAAATATTGATAAGGAAATGGAAATGGTGATTTAGTTAATGAATAGTAATCAAGGGGCCCAGTGATTGTTTGATTGTTTTGAATGGATGTTTGTTTTTCTTCGATAGTTAAATAACCGACTATCGAAGTATTTGCCAATATCGTTGTCAATATGGAGAGACCGGTTGGATTATTATCCGTGAACCACTCTGTATTGGCAGTAGCGTTGCGAATCAGATTATATGAAGATAATCGAAGACGAAGTAAAGTGCAAGGGCTTTTTCTATTAATAGAAATTGTGCCTTCGGTTTCGTTCAATCCCAGAACGAACGTATATGGACGAGTGTCTGACAAAGTATTTCCAATGATCGCATGAGTGGTTTGTAAGAATATATATGGTTGCAACGAATTTATTCCCTTAGCGTAACATCCAGAATATTTATGCAAATCAGTTAGTGATTAACGGATCTGACAATGTGGCATTCAAAGTGATTGTGCTATCAATGAATAGAAAATGAGTGTGGGCCTCAACAACCGGGAAATGACAAAAATCAGGCAGGCAGCATGTCTATGTGGGTCGCTCCCATTAGGGTGTATTATCACCTATCTAGAGATTTATTTAATTCCTTATTCTATTCGATGTTGTCCCATTCGGGAAACGGTTGCTGATCCCAACCGTTGGTGATATACATTCGATACACTCAAGCGAAATGAGTGGTCGGTCATGTGTGGGCCGGGTTGCAAGATGTTCTTGTTGAACCCAGTGTATTCCTCTCTAGAGATACACTATCGGAAGGTGGTTCCATACCTTGTCATGTTGGAAATCCAATCTCCAATAAGCGCCGTGTGGTTTTTTTAAATTTTATACTATGTATGTGGAGCGTGAGATGCAAGCGTTCCGCTAGATTGTTATTTATTTGATTTAGACACTATTATAATATCACTGGATTTTGCATTAAAGTGTTTTGGGTTATAGTAAGGTAAAAACCGTCCATGTTTATGTGTGGGTTGGTCTTACTATTATCTTTTCCTTCGAAAGAATTTTAAAAGTTAAACAAATGGTTGGAGTTTACTCACACCAGTCCCATGACTGACCCAGAGTTTATTTTGTTTGTTTTCCCTAAACTCTTGGGTGTCTAAATTTGAACGGGCAATCAAGTAGTTGGGATTTTTCAGATTCACTTGGAGGAGCTGGAAGCAGGAGGCTTCACCAGTTAGCTATAGACTATCATATTTCCGCTATGTACTATGTTTGTATTTGGAAACAGGCATTTATAACTGTTCCAGGAATAACTGTTGTGCTCTGATAATGGTATATATATCCAGTAATTGATTTGTATTCCAAAAAGTTATGTTATTTAATATATTATATTCGTTCCGCTGTGGGTTTGTGATCTTCGTTTTCTTCTATTTTAATAGTTCTTTCTTTCTATTTCTCATCCTCTAACTTCTTTCTAATAATGATTCGTATTTCTGTGCAATTTAGGTTGGACGTGTGGTGTTATTAGTCAACTCAGATAGTACGAATTTGCGGGCCTTTACAGTTGGTATCAGAGCTTAGGTTGAGCGAATACCTAGGCTTTGGGTTGTACTCATTAGAGATAGGGTCAGTAGTACCCTAGAATGAGTTGAGTGTATATACGAGAGCGCGTATTTGTAAATTGATATAAAAGTTGTTTATATTGTGTTGGCTAGTCTGTTGAGCTATTTATGAATTCTGATCGAATTATGGGACGCCACGACGTCGATAAGAGTTTGTAAATACTTGAATAGAAGATTGAACACGATATTGTTTTAAAGGGGGTGAATGAAATTATTTTACCCAAAATTCTATTTTGATATAGAAAGAATAATTTTTGAAATTATTATAATATATGGATGTGTTGGTTGTTATTATTATAATCAAATTAGATCATAAAAATTGAAATGGTTATTTATAACCAAACTGAATTTGTATATAAATGAAATATATACAAATGAGATGAATTTAAATTGAATTCAAACCAGAATTTGAAATTTAAATCCTGGGTGTTGGAAGGAAAATATATTCTCGAAGTATATTAAAAGAATATAGCTTTGTTTTGAAATAACCGTTTGGATAAAAATCATATTTGAATGGATTTTGAAATAGATGAAGCACTGAACTCACTTCAGTGGTTGGGAAATAATTCTGATGATGACTGCAGCTTCATCAGTGTTCATTTTCGAGTTATAAGTGACGAATGGCTACCTTAGAAAGGTTTTTGATGGAATTTGTTTGAAAGAAAACAAGTGGTTTGAAATTCAAATGTTTTGAATTTGAGATAGTGACAAATATATATATGTATGTATTTATGGGATTTCAATATTGTTTTGAAATGAAACCTAGGGATTTGAATTCTGGAAGTGGAATTTAACTTAAGCTAGTTAAATGGATTGAAGTGAACCAATTGACTAGAATCAATTTGAATCGGCTTAATGGAATATAGATTGGATATAAATGGATTGATCATAGATTATTTGAATTAAATGAAGAAAGACCAAAGGTTTTAGTGGAATTAAAATTTGTTGAAATATGAGGAGTTGAGTTTCAACATAAGTGAGGTTTTGAAAAGTAATGGATTTGTACCATTTTTCCTACCTTAACAATTTCGAGGACGAAATTATTTTAAGGGGGGAAGAATGTAACGACCCGGATTTTTGGTCGATTTATTTCAAATATTTAGTATGGTTTTAAATATTGAATTTATAATATAAATGGTATTTTATTGGGTTATCGATTAAATAATCGAAATAGGATTTATTTTGATAATCATCGTAATACGAGAATTTAAAATAATTCAATTCGAGATTTAAAATTGAGTCAAAACAGTCAGATAATAAATATAAATTCTATGTGAATGTAATCGATAATTATAATAATATATTACCGAGAAATTTATTTATTTATGAATTTAAATTATTTTATATCGATTTAAAATGATTATTCTATATACGTTAAAATTAAATATTTAAAATATATTCAATTCAGTTCATAATAGCGTTATAACATTGGAACGACGGTCGATACGCTAAAATAGCGGTTCACGATTTTTAACTATGGACCCCGAGATATTTATAGTGGATAGGATCGATATCAAATCGATATCTATTTAAAAAGAAATAAAAATCTCTATATGTCGAATCGAATTAAATATAAATAAAATCAAATTAATTATAAAATCTTTTAAAAAAATATATAAAGATTTGTCGTGTACTTCATGTTCCCTTCCTCTTCTATATATACTCACCGATCTCCCCTCTGTAAAATTCATTCTTAGTTCCTCAATTCAAAACCGATATTTTTTCTTTTACATAAAACCAAATGGAGCTGAGCTCCTTTTCCCTTCAGAAAACCAAAGCCGCCCTCCTTCATTTGCAAATACCGAAAGCTTCAGCTCTCAAGAACTTATAAATGGCCGACACCAATTAAAACCAAATCGAAGACTTCGTTCAATCCCCTGGAGTTCCACATCAGACCGGAGGAGCTCACGATGTGGTTCGAAGGAATTAACGTCGCAGGTATGGAGGATTTCGAAGCACAAAAACTGAGGTCGCGATGCATAAGTGGTTTGGGGAAAATCAAAGTCGCGGTTCCTACTAATATCGCGAGGCACGATTTCATTTTCTGGAAGCCGACATCGAACTCTAGGGTTCACAGCGACAATAGAGGCATTGATGCCAGTATGGTAAGGGTTCAGAAGGTGCGAGTTTGGGTGCGATAAGGGGCTCGATTTCATTTCTGGAAGGCGACGTTGATTTTTGACAAGCTGGAGTAAAGCGATGGGAATGGGAGGATGACTGACGATTGAATATTGATACTGGTTTGAGGAGTTCATCAATAAGTAATTTTGTGGATGTTGCTGTGAAAAATAATTTGAGGGATAAAGGATTTATAAGGTAATTTATTTTAGTTTGATTAGTAAATAATATAATTAGGATTTTTATTTTAGAAATTAGTTTATAAAATTGGTCATTTATTATATAGGAATTAGTTTATATAAAAGAAACAAGTTGGTAAATATATAAATGATAGAATAGTTTGTTTGAGTATGGAAATTGGCATTTACTGCTAAGCTTGGAATATAGAAGCCGAAAGGAAATTATTGAGTAAATCATTTTATGAATCATAAATTATATTGGTCAAGTTAGAAGAAATTTAGTAACCATTTAAAAGAAGAGAAAAATAGAGGAAAGTTATTTATTTATTTAAATAATTGATTTAAATAAATAAATGGTTAATCAGTAAATTTAAATCGATTTATCGTAGGTACAAATTCATTTAAGAAGATTCGTAGCCAATGATTGTGGAATGGAAAGGATATTTGACGATTGCAATTTCGGTGAGTAAATCTCACTCACCTTTATTTACAAATAATTGTTATTGCTTGTTTGGATTTTTCTGGTTGCTTTAAATATATTGGTTATTTAGGGTTGACTATTATATATATATATATATTGGGTTGATGATTGGTTGGATTCCCGCAGTCTCATTAGCGGATGCCCGCAGTTTCATAGCGGATGATTTCCCTATGCGCCCCACAAATATATATTAGTGGATGACCTTCTATACCGCGATATCCTGCCACGAAGCAGGATGGGTATTATATATGTTGACTAACGTATGTGGATGCAAGAAAAACAGGTTGGAAGGATTCAACTGGATTCCTGAAAAATATATTATATGTTTGTTTGTTTGCTTGATTTCATATATACTCATATATGACGTGTTAAAAATCAAATGATTGAAAATTGGATGATTTGACTGTTTTAAATATCACTGGGCTAAGTGTTAATTTTTAAAAATACCCTGAAAGGGGTATTTGAGATTTAAAAGGGAAATTCTATTTCATAAAAATAGAATTTGAATTTTTAAATAGATTTGAAATATAAACTTGTTTTGAAAAATAAAACAAGTAGTTCCTTTATAAACGAAGTTTATAAATAGTTTTTTATAACGAAGTTTATAGAAGAAGTGAAAAGAATTATCATTGGATAATTCAGAAATAAAAATACAAGTGTGAAATTTGAAAAGGGAAATCTATTTTCCAAAAGTAGAAATATCGATTTCAAAAGGAATTGAAATCGAGACTTGTTTAAAGAATGAATAAAGAAAGTTTGAAATAGAATTTGAATAAAGAAAATTCAAATAGAAATTGAATATAGAAATTCAAATAAAATTTTGAATATGAGAAATTCAATGGAATTCAAATATAGAATATGAATATAGAAAATATAAAGGAAATTCAAATATAGAATTTGAATATTGAAAGTGAAATAGAATTTGAATAAAGAAATTTAAATAAGGAATTTGAATATAGAATTCAAATAGTTTAAATATGGAATTTGAATATAGAATTCAAATATATTGAAATGGAATTGGAAAATAGAATTTTAAAATAGAATTTGAAATAGATTTGAATATAGAAATTCAAATGAAGTTTGAAAATAGATTGAATATAGAAATTCAAATGGAGATTGAAAATGGAATTTGAATATAGGAAATTCAATTTGAATTGAAATAGAATTTGAATTAAAAGGAATTGAAATAGAATTTGAATTCAAAGGAATTCAAATGGATTTGAATAAAGAAAAGTCAAATAGAATTTGAAAATAGGATTCAAATGAAGTTTAACTATAAAATTTGAAAATAGAATTCAAATGGAGTTTAATTATAGGAAATTCAAATAGGTTTGAAATGAAATTTGAATTTAGAAGATCGGAAATATTATGTTGAATTGGAAAAATGGATTTGATATATATTAAAACATATCAGAATAGAGTTGAAACTATTTAAACGAAGTTTAAAAGTTTAAATATATAAATATAATTAAAATGAGCTCGCCGCAGCGCGGCAGTTCGTAAATTGGCGATTCGAACTTCAATTGAGTATACAGAACTCAATTGAAGTCGGAATTCTTTGAAACAAGAACCATCGAGACCGGTTGAATAATAGTTTTCTAATAGAAGAGAAAAATATGGATTCCGTCGAATAAATTTTGAGATATGTCAAAATCAAATTTCTAAAAGTGCAGCGCCAAAATCGTTTAAAAACCATATGGATTTATTTAAATAAATATAAGGATTTTAAGCAAATTAAATCCAAGTTTCCATTTGAAAAATTCAAATTTGAGTTGTAAAATAAATACGAGCTCAAGCTGTGTAAACGAAATGATTTTTGGGAAAAAATTCATATTTTGAATTTTTGAATAAAGTTAACTAATTTAAGAATAATTAGTTAATGTGATTTTGAATCGAACATTGACTTTGGATAAGAGAATTGGGTTAGTAATTTTATATTCGTAATCGAATATGAAACTTAGGCTGAGAATGGAATTCAATTTGTTATAAACAAATTAAACTTATATTTGAACATGTTATATTCAAATACAAAGAAGAAAATAGGCAAACGGTTAATTAGCAATTAGTTGATGGAGTTTTGAATTAAAATTGAACTTTGAAAGGTATGGGATAAGGATAATGCAGGTATATAAGTAGAACGCTCGACAAAAAGGTACACGTTTAATTTCCATATGAGATTTTATGCACCGTATCAGCAAGCCGCTAGGCTTTTTCTTTTTTCTATTTGATTGGTGAGGGCCATGGGACGCTATTTGAAATATCCCGATGCTCCCGGTACAAGGGAGGTTATGGCGAATTTTTCCGGGAATTTAAGGAGTTAGAATATTTTTAAGAAATTTTGATAGTTAGCAATCAATATATCAATATATATTGAATTCAATAAGGAAACGAATTTAAAATAGAATATTATAAACAAAAAGGAAATCGATAAGTTGGTAATAGAAAAAGAAATATATATAAGTTTAAAAATGAATAATTGGTTTTTATAATGTTGATCATTCGGGATAAGTGGTTTTGTCTGTTTTGAAGTTGAGGATGTTTTCAGTCAAGGTCCGAGAGGTAATTTTACCCCAACTTGATTGATTTCATTTTTAATTGATAAATAGCAGGATCCAATCTCGAAGAGAAGTGTTGAATAATAGTTAGTTGAATCAAATATTTTGGGTTGTTGTAACGATGTTTTACACAACATTCGTTTTAACCCAAGTGATGGAATTTTGGAAATATATAAGTAAATATTTCCTGAGTATAATTAAAGTAGTCGGGAAAGAGATAAGTGATTGAAATTGTTTCAATTTCAAATAGAATATATTTTCTAAGTGTAGAAAATAAAAGAAGGCGAAATATAGAAATGCTTTCCAAAGAATGTAAGAAACCGAGATGATAATTGGAAATATTTATTTAACAAATATTGATAAGGAAATGGAAATGGTGATTTAATTAATGAATAGTAATCAAGGGGCCCAGTGATTGTTTGATTGTTTTGAATGGATGTTTGTTTTTCTTCGATAGTTAAACAATCGACTATCGAAGTATTTGCCAATATCATTGTCAATATGGAGAGACCGGTTGGATTATTATCCGTGAACCACTCTGTATTGGCAGTAGCATTGCGAATCAGATTATATGAAGATAATCGAAGACGAAGTAAAGTGCAAGGGTTTTTTATATTAATAGAAATTGTGCTTTCGGTTTCGTTCAATCCCAGAACGAACGTGTATGGACGAGTGTCTGACAAAGTATTTCCAATGCTCGCATGAGTGGTTTGTATGAATATATATGGTTGCAACGGATTTATTCCCTTAGCATAACATCCAGAATATTTGTGCAAATCAATTAGTGATTAACGGATCTGACAATGTGGCATTCAAAGATATTGTGCTATCAATGAATAGAAAGTGAGCGTAGCCTCAGGCCTTAACAACCGGGAAATGACAAAAATCGGGCAGGCAACATGGCTATGTGAGTCGCTCCCATTAGGGTGTATTATCACCTATCTAGAGATTGATTTAATTCCTTATTCTATTCGATGCTGTCCCATTCGGGAAATGGTTGCTGATCCCAACCGTTGGTGATATACATTCGATACACTCAAGCGAAATGAGTGGTCGGTCATGTGTGGGCCGGGTTGCAAGATGTTCTTGTTGAACCCAGTGTATTCCTCTCTAGAGATACACTATCAGAAGGTGGTTCAATACCTTGTCATGTTGGAAATCCAATCTCCAATAAGCGCCATGCAGTTTTTATTTTATTTTATACTATGTACGTGGAGCGTGAGATGCAAGCTTTCCGCTAGATTGTTATTTATTTGATTTAGACACTATTATAATATCACTGGATTTTGTATTAAAGTGTTTTGGGTTATAGTAAGGTAAAAACCGTCCATGTTTATGTGTGGGCTTATCTTACTATTATCTTTTCCTTCAAAAGGGTTTTGAAAGTTAAACAAATGGTTGGAGTT
Organism: Allium sativum; assembly: GCA_030737875.1. Taxonomy (NCBI): domain Eukaryota; kingdom Viridiplantae; phylum Streptophyta; class Magnoliopsida; order Asparagales; family Amaryllidaceae; genus Allium; species Allium sativum. Next base: position 196,902,198 of record CM060925.1, on the reverse strand, counting down.
TACTCACACCAGTCCCATGACTGACCCATAGTTTATTTTGTTTATTTTCCTTAAACTCTTGGGTGCCCAAATTTGTACGGGCAGTCAAGTAGTTGGGATTTTTCAGATTCACTTGGAGGAGCTGGAAGCAGGAGGCTTCACCAGTTAGCTATAGACTATCATATTTCCGCTGTGTACTATGTTTGTATCTGGAAACAGGTGTTTATAACTGTTCCAGGAATAACTGTTGTGCTATGATAATGGTATGTATATCCAGTCATTGATTTGTATTTCAAAAAGTTATGTTATTTAATATATTTTATTCGTTCCGCTGTGAGTTTGTGATCTTCATTTTCTTCTATTCTAACAGTTCTTTCTTTCTATTTCTCATCCTCTAACTTCTTTCTAATAATGATTCATATTTCTGTGCAATTTGGGTTGGAAGTGTGGTGTTATTAGTCAACTCAGATAGTACGGATTTGCGGGCCTTTACATATATAATACAGCGGAAATAACTCTATATATCTATCGTTGAAGCCTCTTGCACCCAGATTCTCCAAGTGCATCTGTGAAATCTTGAAACCACTTGGCTGCCCATAAAAATTTGGGCACCTAAGAGTTTAGGGAAAATATAAAAAATAAACACTGTGTGACGACCCCAAACCCCGGTTCCACGGTGGCAAGGGTAATCTTTGGAACATAACACATCAACAAATAAAGCAGAACATAAATAAATAAATACACCAGATAATTTACCGCAAAAAACACTGGATAAACATAATCATCAGAGTTACACAGTATACAGGATTATACTTAGTACAAAATATAGTTTCAGCTTTACATAGAATGTCTACAGCGGAATCAAAACATAATATGTACAACATGAGCTGAACAACATAAAAATAAAGAAGTGATAGATTCCATCTTCAACTCCATAGTTATCCAGAAAGAGCCTGCTAAAAACTGAATACAAGGCTTCCCGTGTAGAAAATTGGGCACCCGAGTTTGCAAGTGAAACAAACTACGAGTCAGTCATGGAACTGGTATGAGAAATCTACTTAACTTATTTTATAATAAGGCCAATCACAGGACCACGCCGCTGACGCGGAACCGGTTTACTCCAGTGGGATTGCCAGTGCTTAAAACAAATAAATCATTTAAACATCGCAATGCTTTTTATAAAAATGAAGCCATTATAAGACTCAGTTCCCATCACACAATGCAACGCAAATCGGAGGATAGAGTTTTACCTTATAATGAACCAAGGCAAGGGATCTTCCTTACGGCTTCGAGACTCTCTAGCCCGAGCCTCAGACAAGCGCGTAGACAAGCCTTGGATCGTCAAGGTCGGTCTACATGGAGTGGATTAAAATGCCTGAACACTACATTTCCCCCCCTATGGGGCATAACTGGTCATATACCGACCAAAACCATCGGCCCCGGAGCGACCGATACAACCGAGGCGCCTCACTATCCATCATCCACATAAGTAAAATGTCCGGGCGTGTAAAACCCAAAACACCACTCCTAGCTAGAAAGAAACTCAGGTCCTCCCTGAAGCCCTCTCCCGTTTCTGGTCCATATCGGGGTGTGAGGTTCGCGAATCAACGCTAAACACAAAGCTAGCTATTCAAAGCCCTGCTTTGATCATCAACCACAAAGCTCTGCTTTTCAACAAAAGCTTTGATCACAGCATCTCTGTATGCCATGTTGTCAATCTACAACGTCATACACACATCCATTTACAAGTCCGTTCTAGGTCTGAACGAAACCGGAGGCACCTTATTCCTCTCCCGTATGTCCAATACAGGAGAGAGGCCCTCGCACATCCGAACGATCAACAAGTACCTCCATACGACCACCACTGTAATCCCTTCAGGGCAGCAAATCCCATCAAAGGCATCAGTAGCCATTTATTCGATGTGAAGATCCTCGGTCTTGCACCGTCTTCATATCTTCGACTTCTGACTGTCGATCAATTATTTGAAATGAGAATTAACTTGGCCTTTTCAAATAATTCACGTATATTTAGAATTTCAAATCAATTCATTTTCAATGGTTAAATTATCTGACATCCATAGTTCAGTTCGTTAATGTAATTTTCACGTCAAACACATTCAACCATCAAATATCCTATAAACTAAATAAATTCAGTTTATTTCCATTTTATAACAATTTATCGCTATTTTTATTTATTTAAAAATAGCCAATTTATTCAAACGATTTTTCAGGCCATAAAGAGGTCACGGCGCTGATTTTCTCCGGATTTGATTTACACCTCTCTGAAAATCTAACCGTTGGATCTTTACAAATTTTATATCATTGGAAAGATCTTTTCAAAACGGATCCAATGGTTCCAGTTTTGGGAAAATCAAACGGTTGAACCTCCCAGTACAATCATTTAAAGTTATGATTTCAAAATACGAACTGCGGCATCGTTATTCGATTTAATTTAATTATACATATATATATAATCCATTCTGGCGCTGTTTTCATTCAGTTTTGAATTAAACATTCCAAACAATCCAACCGTTGGATCTTTGCAAAGTTGCTATCGTTGGAAAGATATTTCCAAAGCGAACCCAACGGTTTCGGTTTCGAGAAAATTCGATGGTCGGATCTCCCAGTACACTCATTTGAAATCACGGTTTCAAAATACGAACTGCAGCTTCGTTATTCGATTTATTTTAATTATATGTATATAAATATAATCCATTCTTCGATTTCAAAAACTATTTCAACTCATATAGGTGATAAAAATGATATTTTTATCGAACAGATATTTATTTCAACACATGACTATTTTTAACAATTCATATATATAGTAAAAACGTGATTTTTATTGTCAAAACAATTTATTTCAAACATGATTATTTTATATACTTCATATAGATGATAAAAAAGTGATTTTTATTGTAAAGTAATTTATTTCAAAAATGAATATTTTTATATACTTCGCACATACAATAAAAATGTTATTTTTATCGTTCAAACAATTTATTTCATACATTCAATAAAAATGTTATTTTTATCATTCAATCCATTTTATTTTTCCATCACATAAATATATTTCAATACATGAATATAAATCAAACACAAGAATATTTCAGAAAATTTCGGCAGCATAACGGCAGGGTAGTTAAAACCGGCACTGTCCTGAGTACGGCTCCCCGCTCTACCTTAAAGCCTCGCAGCTTTTGACAATGGTGATTTCAATATCTAGTTCATACGCAGACTAATTTTCCACTAATCCTATTGGGATTTCAACCACAATCAACCATTCGTGATATTCACCAAATTTCACATCAACCAAAATCCAAACAATATCACAACCAATATATATCGTCCATGGTCCATGGACATATATATATATATATATATATATATATATATATATATATATACATACGTATATAAATATATTTCGATTTCATTTCAATATCATTTCATTTCCATTCAACGCAAATATGATTTTTACAATGCATATATAACTTATACATCGCACATACAACTTATACAACGCTTATACATGAGGTGTACAACACTTATATAACTCATACATCGACCGTATAATTTATACATCATCATTCCATATCGTTTATAATTCAAAAATCTCACATTGGGTTCCACTCCTCCAAAAATTGTAGGAAGCTCCAAAAATTCTCCGGACTCTTCTAGAATGTAGAAGATATCCACATGAGTCCAATGTCTCTTGTTTCACTGAATTTCGACCACATAGCAAAAAGATATGATTTTTATTGTAAAATCTTTTTTTGTAGCGCTTTAAAGTGCTATAAACAGTTAAATAAAATCACTGTCGTATACCTTCCAAACCCGTTCAAAACTAGGTCTCCAATTTGCGCGGAAACGGTGGAGCTTGGCCAAGATCAGAACATACCATGTCCTAGGGCTTGGAGAGTGGTTTCCGGCGAGGGTGGTGGGGTCGAGCTCGAACCACCATGGGCGGCGGATTCTAGGTCGACACGGTCAGACTTTCCGGGCGCAGATCTCAAAAAACACGCCTCGATGGGTAACGAGGCTTATATAGATTTGGAGCTCGGACCTAGCTCTACAAAATTCCCTGAAGGGGCGTTGGGTTTTATTGCAAGGATCGGCCGGATTTGAGGAGAGAAGGGAGGAGGTATTTCCGCCGTCGGGTTGAAGAGCTTCGGGGAGAGAGAAAGTGAAATGGGATATTATGATTGGCCCATGATTTTATATTTATTTTTAAAATCCAAAAATACCCCTTCTCCTTACGATATCCAACTCAAGCCAACGACTGTCGTCCCTAGCTAAATACCCCCATTCCGAACACAATGGGATATGTTTCGTCAGCCCATTCGACTGTTTCATTCAGTTATTCTTCAAATTAAAATATAAAACATTCAAATATGGATTTGAACGTACATTTCAATTTGTCGGGGCCACATACTGATCCCAAAAATTTCAGAAAAATAAATCTGGCTATGTTTTGACGATACGGTCCCAACAAAACTAGTTTCGTCAAATTTGGAGACCTTTTGAAAAATGGCCATTTTCTGGTCGATCCAAATTGATTGAAATCAACCAAACACATTTTCCTTTGCCACACTCACATATTAACTCCAAAAATTATGGAATTTGGAACCTAGCAATAATTTGACATCCCGGATCCAACAAAAGTGGTTTCGTCGAAAACGGAGGTCGTTTGCAAAATGTCTATTTTCAAGGGCTATATAAATTCCATAGCGACCTTTTTGAAATTTCATTTGGCCATAACTTTTGATTCCCACTATGAAATTTTGATTTTTCAGATTCGTTAGAAAGATATTCATAAACAGATTTAAATATTTTTGGTTTCACTAAAATCCGTTTTATTTTGCATCCTGTACAGTCAATCAAAGTTAGAATTCAAATTTTCAAACTGCCGCGCCATTTCAGGCCTTGTTTTATAATTCAAATAAATATATTCATTTCCCAACATCGATTCAAATATACTTTTGGTTGTTATTATTTAAAATAATTTATTTTAAATATTCAAAATCTACTAAAATAGCCAAATTAAAAATTTTAAATTGGTTCAGATTTTCCGGGTTGTTACAATCTCCCCCACTTAAAATCTTTTCGTCCCCGAAAAGGAACGAAGCCGAAAGTTGTTTAATTAACCAACTTAACTTTCATTCTAGCTTTCATTCTTCAACTTTTTAGTTTTTGAGAATTTTCCAATTCTTCAAAAATTTCGCTAACACCCTAAATTTTTGACAAATTTCGTCATAACCTCCTTTGTACGGGGAGGGGTTTGGAAATTTACTAGGCTGTATTAGGTACCCAATAAATCCTAATAAGCATACATATATTTATAGTGATATATTACGGTGTCCACAAGTGAGTGTGTACAGATCATAAATCCAGAGAATAAATTCTCGTCACCCTAAAAAAGGTTTTGTGCCTTAAGGACCAGAGAGACATGTTTATTGTCATCTCCAGACTCATGTGGGGTTTTTATTAATCTGTCAATTTACCGTTATATTTTTATATAGTCCATGTCAGTCATTGGTTCAACCTGTAATATAGTCATCGCCATACAAGCCTCTCGCTCGTATGGTAAATCTTCAACCTCGTCACACAAGCTCCAAATGCTTAAGTGGTATATGATGAAGTATGTTATCTTCAAGAAGTATGCCATGTAGTGTAGTTCAAAATTAATTGTTACTATCCTATGACGACATTTATTATTACACACAGAACAACCAGCACTCCGCACCCAATGGCATTCTCAGGAGTTGATATAATAATAAAATTGCGCATCCAACTCATTAAGGTTTACCTATTTGTCGGGCATGCAAATAAATTCTTTACTCAACAGCAAATCCATTTACCTGTTCAAACATATATAATGTACATGTATATATTTCTATCTATTTTCAAATCAGTTCAATATTTGATTCAATTGCATAAATTTGCCCTTCATGCTCTTATTGATTTTATTTTTAACCTTTTCAAATATATAGTAATTAATTCATATACCCTTTTAAAATCATTTAGACTATATAATTAAAAAGTTTACATCCTTGAAAAGAAAACAACAACCAAGTAGAAAACAATATGGAAATGCAAAATAGGATAAATGTACCTTGCACCAGAGTTAATCAGAGATATCCACCCTGCACTTGGGATAGGCTTTCTTAATGCTCTCCTCAGTTTCCCAGGTACAGTCTCGCGGATCTCCACTCCATTGCACTTTGACTAAGTGAACCTTCTTGTTCCTCAGCTCTTTAGTTTCTTTGCCAATAATCTTTAGCGGCTCTTTCCTCACTGCCAAATCTTGTTGCGCGGCTTCTTCCACGACCAAGTCTGGATCATGCACGTGCTTTCGAAGTTGAGATACGTGAAACACATCATGTACTCCAGGCAACCAATTAGGCAATTGAACCCTATAATCGAGAGTTCCAATTCGTTCGAACACAGGAAATGGACCAATAAATCTGGGCGCCAACTTCCCTATTTTCCAAATCGGACTACTCCTCTCATTGGAGAAACCCTCAAATATACATAGTCACCAACAGCAAATGATAAATCTCTTCTACTCGAATCTGCATAGCTCTTCTGTCGGCTTTGAGTGGCTAGTAATCGTTTCTTAATGAAATCGTCTTTATCTACAGCTTCGCGAATCATATCTGGCCCCAATACAAGTCTATTGCCAGGTTCTACCCAACAAGCGGGAGATCTGCACGGTCGACCATACAGTGCTTCGAATGGTGACATTTTCAGGCTCGCTTGGTAGCAGTTGTTGTATGGGAACTTGGACAAATGCAAGTGGTCTTCCCATGATCCGCCAAATTCAATAACACAAGCCCGCAATAAATCTTCTAGAATACGATTCACCCTCTCTGTTTGACCATCTGTTTGAGGATGATAAGCGGTGCTCAGTCCCAATTCTGCTTGGAATGCTTCCCAGAATTTACTAGCGAAAATCGGGTCACGGTCGCTAAAGATGCTCATGGGAACTCCATGGAGTTTAGAAAATTCTTTAAAATAAATCTGCGCCAGACTCTGAGTGATTCTATTCGATCTGACAGGTATAAAATAGGCGGTCTTCGTGGAACGATCTACGATCACCCAAATACTGTCGTGTCCTCTCCAGGTCCTGGATAAACCATCTATGAAATCCATAGAAATCTATTCCCACTTCCAACCTGGAATTTCCAACGGTTGCAACAATCCGGCGAGTTTTGTTGATCGCTTTTGACTTGTTGACAGGTAGAACACCGACCAACATACAAGGAAATGTCTCTTTTCATCGATTTCCACTAGAAACTGCGTTTGATATCATTATACATTTTGCTCACTCCATGATGGATACTCAGTTTGGCTTTGTGACATTCTTCCATCACTTCTCTCCGGAGTTCTGGAATGTTCGAAACACAAATTCGGCCTTTCAATCTCAGAATCCCATCGTCATCAATTTGAAAACTCAAGGGCTCGCCTTTCTGAATTCTCTCTCTGATCTTCTGAATGAAGTGATCACCCTTTTGAAGGGCACATATGTTATCAATCAATAAAGACATGATGATAAGACTGGCGATGATTACATTCTTTCTGCTGAGTGCATCAGCCACAACATTGGCTTTCCCCGGAGTATATAAAATATCAAGATCATATGCCGCGAGAAATTGTAACCAACGCTGCTGCCTCATATTCAGATCTTTCTAGGTGAATAAATACTTCAGTGATTGATGATCAGTATATAATTCAAATTTCTCACCCAATAGATAATGCCTCCAGATTTTCATAGCAAACACGATGGCTAACAATTCAAGATCGTGAGTTGCATAATTCTTCTCGTGTGGCTTCAATTGATGGCTAGCATAAGCGACTACTTGGCCTCTTTGCATTAATACTGCACCAAGACCTTCTTTAGAAGCATCTGTCCAGACTTTCAAGTCTTGATTGCCATCGATAATTGTTAGCATTGGAGCAGTCGTCAATCTTAACTTCAGCATTTGGAAAGCTGCCTCACATTCTGGAGTCCAATTGAACCATGAATGTTTCTTAGTAAGCTTCGTTAAGGAACTAGATATCTTCGAAAAATCTGTAATGAACTTCCGATAATAACTAGCCAACCCGAGAAAACTTCGGACTTCTGTGGGAGTAGTAGGCTGTTTCTAATTTTGAATAGCTGTAATCTTACTGGAATCCACAGAAATTCCTTCTTTTGACACGACATGGCCAAGAAACTTTACCTCTTCTTGCCAGAATATACATTTGGAAAATTTTGCTTTTAAAACATTCATTCTGAGAATTTCTAACACTTGTTACAAATGTTTTTCATGCTCGCTTTCTGACTTAGAGAATATTAATATGTCACCAATGAAAACCAGTATAAATTTATTCAATACTTCTCTGAATACTCTGTTCATTAAATCGACATAATAAGCTGGAGTGTTACATAAGCCGAACGGCATTACTAACCACTCGTAGAATAAATCTGGACCTCTGAATGCTGTCAAAGGAACACATTCCTCGGTAATACGAAGTTGATGGAAACCTGTCGCTAGGTCCATTCATGAAAATACTTGTGCGCCATTCAATCGATCCAATAAATCATCAATTTGCGGCAATGGATACTTATTCTTTAATGTCTGCTTATTCAAGTCATGATAATCCACACATAGTCTGAGAGTACCGTCTGACTTCGGGACAAACACCACCGTTGCTCCCCAATCAGAGAAACTAGGCCTGATAAAACCTATCCATACAAGCTGTCTAGTCTGATTGTCTAATTCTTCTTTTTCCTTCAAGGTCATTCTTCGAATAGCGTGAACTACTGGCCTTGCATTCAGAATTAAAGCGATCTTGAAATCTATTTCTCTACGTAGAGGTAAGCTAACAACTTCTTCAAACACATCCGCATAGTTCTTGATGACAGGAATATTTTCTACGTCGACCGGAATATTCTCCGTAACGACAGGAACAGGTTCTAATTGAGCAGGAGAAACATCAAGAGCTGACCAAAAGTCTTTTCTATCAGAATTTAGACCTTCACATGGTATGGTTATATAGTCCCCGAACTTTGTCTTTTCCTTAACAACTCTTTCGGCGCATTTGACCTCAGCTTCATATTTGGTTAACCAATCCAATCCTAGAATAAGATCAAATTCTTTAAAATTCATGACGATCGAAATGGTAGGGAACCAATAACAGAAAAATGAGACAGGCACCCCCACAAACCCAACTGATCAAGGGAACCCCCAACCGGATCATGGACAGTCATGGGTGCTTTGAGCTTTTTCAAATTCAAATCCAGTTTCTTAACTGCATTCCTTGCAACAAAGCTTTGCGATGCGCCTTTATCAAATAGTACTTTAACTGGAATATCTTTGACTGTAAGCGTGCCTTACAAAACATCAGGCCTCGCTTGACTAGCTGAGGATGATGGAACTTCTGCCACTTCATTCACTTGTGCCACTTTGGTCGCTTCCAACAGCCGGTAGTCTCGCTTCATATGACCAGCCTGATGGCAAAGATTGCATTTTCTATTTTCTTGCAACTTGATCCTGGATTTAAATTTATCCTTTCTATGTTTCTTTAGAGATCTGTAACTTATCGACAAATGTCCCTGCTTATTGCAGTTATTGCATACGGCAGTCGTTACCGGCCCTTTCTCAGATTTAACCTTTCCCTTGCGGAATCTAGGCTTCTTTCTGACCCCGGACGTCGTACTTGCCTCAGGATGTGTACTTGTCTCTGGGCTATCAGTTTCAAATTTCCTTTTGTTACTAGATCTACATTCCTCTTCGTCTTCCAAAAGGCCTTGTTTATCGAGATCTTCATACTGATAAGCCATGTATATCATTTCAGAAAAATATTGTTGCACATGTGCAGTTACATTACTTTGGTACTTTCTTTGAAGCCCGTTAATAAACCTCAGATTCTTCATCTTTGGATTTTGAATTAGATGCGGGGCAAAACGAGAAAGTTCATTGAATTTCTTATGATATTCCGGAATAGTCATATCTCCTTGAATTAGATAGCAGAACTCATCACCTAACAGCTCTGTTGCTTTTGGAGGGACAAATCTTTTATTGAAAATTTCTTTGAATCTATCCCAGGTGATATCACCTTCTGGATTATCTTTAGTGACAGCTTCCCACCAAATTAAAGCTTCGTCTTTGAGTGCCCAAGATGCCAGTAATCTTTTCTGATCATCTCTCAGCTTGAAACCTTCAAAAATCCTCTCCGCTGAATGTATCCAGGATTTAGTTTGAATAATGGATTCATAGTCCAAGAATGGTACTCCACCTAGATTTCGATATCTCTTTAATAGAGCTTCTATATCTGATCCTGGCTGTGGGAGCACAACTGGCTCATTAGTTGGTCGAACTACAAGATTATTTCTTCTGCTTCTGCCACTCATTTTTCAATGTCTGCAAATAGCAAACAAAGTGTTAGGCAACAGAAAAGGTATTTTTCAAAGCATAGAGACATATGCTTGGATGTAAATGTGTCTACTGGGGCGTATTTCATTCTGCTACACTCATTCTAGGATATTAATGATCCTATCTGGAATGAGTTATTCATCGTAGAATACTACTGATTCTATTTCTGACGAGTTCGTTAATATGTTATATTACAGAACTAAGCTTAACCAAAGCTCTGATACCACGTTGTTACGACCCCAAACCCCCGTTCCATGGTGGCAAGGGTAATCTTTGGAATATAACACATTAACAAATAATAGCAGAACAAAAATAAATAAATACACCAAATAATTTACAATAGAATACACAGGATAAACATAATTATCAGAGTTACACAGTATACAGGATCATATTTAGTACAAAATACAGTTTCGGCTTTACATAAAATGACTACAGCGGAATCAAAACATAATATGTACAACAAGAGCTGAGCAGCATAAAAAGAAAGAAGTGGTAGAATCCGTCTTCAGCTCCATAGCTATCCAGAAAGAGCCTGCTAAAACCTGAATACAAGGATTCCAGTGTAGAAAATAGAGCACCCGAGTTTGCAAGTGAAACAAACTACGAGTCAGTCATAGGACTGGTATGATAAATCTACTTAACTTATCTTATAATAAGGCCAATCACAGGACCATGCCGCTAACGGGGAACGGGTTTACTCCAGTGGTATTGTCGGTGCTTCAAACAAATAAATCATTTAAACATCGCAATGCTTTTTATAAAAATGAAGCCATTATAAGACTCAGTTCCCATCACATAATGCAACGCAAACCGGAGGATAGAGTTTTACCTTATAATGGCCAAAAGTTGCTTGATACGAATAAAACAAAAGCATTTGACATTACTACTAGTGTTTATATGTTTCAAAAACAATTTCAATCATAAGTATCAATCATAGACGGAATAAATGCCCCATACCACTATATCGCCATATATAGGTATACAATCAAAACCGCACGATGTCGTATTTGGAAATTGGATTTCCGTGATGAACCAAGGGAAGGGATCGTCCTTACCGCTTCGAGACTCTCTAGCCCGAGCCTCAGGAAAGTGCGCAGGCAAGCCTTGGATCGTCAGGGTCGGTCCACGCGGAGTGGATTAAAATGCCTAAACACTGCGTTTTCCCGCCCTATGGGGCGTAAACTGGTCATATAACGACCAAAACTATCGGCCCCGGAGCGACCGATATAACCGAGGCGCCTCGCTATCCATCATCCACATAAGTAAAATGTCCGGGTGTGTAAAACCCAAAACACCACTCCTAGCTAGAAAGAAACGCATGTCCTCCCTGAAGCCCTCTCCCGTTTCTCATCCATAATGGGGTGTGAGGTTCACGAATCAATGCTAAACACAAAGCTAGCTATTCAAAGCCCTGCTTTGATCATCAACCACAAAGCTCTGCTTTTCAACAAATGCTTTGATCACAGCATCTCTGTATGCCACATTGTCAATCTACAATGTTAGACACACATCCATTTACAAGTCCTCTCTGGGTCTGAACGAAACCGGAGGCACCTTATTCGTCTCCCGTATGTCCAATACAGGAGAGAATCCCTCGCACATCCGAACGATCAACAAGTACGTCCGGACGACCACCACTGTAACCCCTTCAGGGTAGCAACTCCCATCAAAGGCATCAGTAGTCATCCATTCGATGTGAAGATCCTGGGTCTTGCACCGTCTTCATATCTTCGACTTGAAATGAGAATTAACTCGGCCTTTTCAAATAATTCACGTATATTTAGAATTTCAAATCAATTCATTTTCAATGGTTAAATTATCTGACGTCCATAGTTCAGTTCGTTAATGTAATTTTCACGTTAAACACATTCAACCATCAATATCCTATAAACCAAGTAAATTCAGTTTATTTCCATTCTATATCGTTTATAATATTTTATAACAATTTATCGATATTTTTATTTATTTAAATATAGCCAATTTATTCAAATGATGCTTCAGGCCATAACGTGGCCATGGCGTTGTTTTTCTCCAGATTTGGTTTACACCTATCTGAAAATATAAACGTTGGATCTTTACAAATTTTATATCATTGGAAAGATCTTTTCAAAATGAATCCAACGGTTCCAGTTTTGGGAAAATCCGATCGTCAGATCTCCCGGTACAATCGTTTAAAGTTATGATTTCAAAATATGAACTGCAGCGTCGTTATTCGATTTAATTTAATTATATATATATACATATATATATATATAATCAACTCTGGCACTGTTTTCATTCAGATTTGAATTAAACATTTCAGACAATCCAACCGTTGGACCTTTGCAAAGTTGGTATCGTTGGAAAGATATTTCCAAAGCGAACCCAACGGTTTCGGTTTCGGGAAATTCCGATGGTCGGATCTTCCGGTACAATCATTTGAAATCACGGTTTCAAAATACGAACTGCATCTTTGTTATTCGATTTATTTTAATTATATATATATATAATCCATTCTTTGATTTCAAAAACCATTTCAACTCATATAGGTGATAAAAATGATATTTTTATCCAACAGATATTTATTTCAACACATGACTATTTTTAACAATTCATATATATAGTAAAATTTTGATTTTTATTGTCAAAACAATTTATTTTAAACACGATTATCTTATATACTTCATACAGATGATAAAAATGTGATTTTTATTGTTAAAGCAATTTATTTCAAAAATGAATATTTTTATATACTTCACACATACAATTAAAATGTTATTTTTATCGTTCAAATAATTTATTTCATACATTCAATAAAAATGTTATTTTTATCGTTCAATCCATTTTATTTTTCCATCACATGAATATATTTCAATACATGAATATAAATCAAACACAGGAATATTTCAGAAAATTTCGGCAGCATAACGGCAGGGTAGTTAAAACCGGCACCGTCCCGAGTATAGCTCCTCGTTCTACCTTAAAGCCTCACAGCTTTTGACAATGGGGATTTCAATATCTTGTTCGTACGCAGACGAATATTCCCATATACTAATCCTATTGGGATTTCAATATCTTATTCGTACGCAGACGAATATTCCCATATACTAATCCTATTGGGATTTCAACCACAATCAATCGTATCAAATCAACCATTCGTGATATTCACCAAATTTCACATCAACCGAAATCCGAACAATATCACAATCAACATATATCATCCATGGTCTATGGACGTGGGGAGTATGTATATATATATACATATATAAATATATTTCGATTTCATTTCAAAATCATTTCATTTCCATTCAACGCATATATGATTTTTACAACGCATATATAACGTATACATCACACATACAACTTATACAACGCTTATACATGAGGTGTATAACGCTTATATAACTCATACATCGATCGTATAATTTATATGTCTTCATTCCATATAATTTATAATTCAGAAATATCACATTGGGTTCCACTCCTCCAAAAATTGTAGGAAGCTCCAAAAATTCTCTGGTATCTTCTAGATGTAGAAGACGTCCACTCGAGTCCGATGTCTTGTGTTTCACTGAATTTCGACCACATAGAAAAAAGATATGATTTTTATTGTAAAATCGTATTTCGTTGCGTTTTAAAGTGCTATAAACAGTTAAATAAAATCACTGTCGTATACCTTCCAAACCCGTTCAAAACTAGGTCACCAATTTGCGTGGAAACGGTGGAGTTTGGCCAAGATCAGAACATACCACGTCCTAGGGCTTGGAGAGGGGTTTCCGGCGAAGGTGGTGGGGTTGAGCTCGAACCACCGTGGGCGGCGTAATCTAGGTCGACACGTCGAACTTTCCGGGTGCAGATCTCGAAAAACACGTCTCGATGCGTAACGAGGCTTATATAGATTTGGAGCTGGGACCTAGCTCTACAAAATTCCCTGAAGGGGCATTGGGTTTTATTGCAAGGATTGGCTGGATTTGAGGAGAGAAGGGAGGAGGACTTTCCGCCGTCGGGTTGAAGAGCTTCGGGGAGAGAGAAAGTGAAACGGGAAATTATGATTGGCCCATGATTTTATATTTATTTTTAAAATCCAAAAATACCCCTTCTCCTTACGATCTCCAATTCAAACCCAACGACTGTCGCCCCTAGTTAAATACCCGCATTCTGAACACAATGGGATATGTTTCGTAAGCTCATTTGACTGTTTCAGTCAGTTATTCTTCAAATTAAAATATAAAACATTCAAATATGGATTTGAACGTACATTTCAATTTGCCGGGGCCACATACTGATCCCAAAAATGTCAGAAAAATAAATCTGGCTATGTTTTGACGATACGGTCCCAACAAAACTAGTTTCGTCAAATTTGGAAACCGTTTGAAAAATGACCATTTTCTGGTCGATCCAAATTGATTGAAATCAACCAAACACATTTTCCTTTGCCACGCTCACATATTAAATCCAAAAATTATGGAATTTGGAATCTAGCAATAATTTGACATCCCGGATCCAACAAAAGTGGTTTCGTCGAAAACGGAGGTTGTTTGTAAAATGTCTATTTTCAAGGGCTATATAAATTCCATAGCGACCTTTCTGAAAATTCATTTGGCCATAACTTTTGATTCCCGCTATGAAATTTCGATTTTTCAGATTCGTTAGAAATATATTCATAAATAGATTTAATTATTTTTGGTTTCACTAAAATCCGTTTTATTTTGCATCCTGTACAGTCGGTCAAAGTTCGAATTCAAATTTTCAAACTGCCATGCCATTTCAGGCCTTGTTTTATAATTCAAATAAATATATTCATTTCCCAACATCGATTCAAATAGACTTTTGGTCGTTATTATTTAAAATAATTTATTTTAAATATTCAAAATCCACTAAATTAGCCAAATTAAAAATTTTAAATTGGTTCAGATTTTCCGGGTTGTTACACTCTGGGTCAGTCATGGGACTGGTGTGAGTAAATGATTTTTAAACCGCTTGATTTAACGTTCAAATATCCTTTTGAAATAAATGATAATCGTGAGACCAGTCCACACACAAACACAGATGGTTTTTACCTTACGATAACCCAAAACATTTCGAAATTATATATTGGTATATTCTGATATTATAATAGTGTCTAAATTCGAATAAATAGCAATCTAGTAGAACGCTTGCATCTCATGCTCTATATATATAGTATAAAATCAAAACCGCGGGCGCTTATTGGGTAACGGATTCCGACTATGACAAGGTATGGAACCACCTTCCGATAGTGTATCTCTAGAGGGGAATACGAACTACATAAAATCAGGCCATGGTCGCAACATATGAAATCGTTTATTCACCCGACTGGGTTCAACAAGAACATCTTTCAACCCGGCCACACATGGCCGACCAGTCATTTCGCTTGAATGTATCGAATATATATCACCAATGGTTGGGAGCTACCCATCGTTTTTCGAAAAGGGACAGCATCGAAATTAGATTAAAGAGTGAAATTAATTTTCTCTAGATAGATGATTATACACCCTAATAGGAGCGACCCACATAGCCATGCTGCCTGCCCGATTTTTGTCATTTCCCGGTTGATGAGGTTCGAGGTAAGAATTTATCTTTAGAACATCTGACTACCATTCTCTTTGAATGCCACATTGTCAGATCCATCAAATCACTAATTAACGTCCATAAATATACTCTGGATGTAAAAGAAGGGCCGTTCTTTGCCACCAACTTGGTGTATTTGTAAAAAAACAACGTACATGGTTTTTAGGAAATACTCTGTCAGACGCTCATTCATACAAGTCATCCAGGAACAGGATGAACCAAAGACACTCTCCTACTGCATCCGTTATAGGAATCATCCCATGGATCGGTAACGAATAGTCCTTGCAAATCCAGAGATTTCAATCACGAAAGAATTACAAGTTTTACTAACTCTAGTGGCCAAACCAGAAAATTGAAACAAGTAGTTCTATCGTTCATGAAGACTACAATCTCCAATTCGATTATTTTTAAAATTATCATGCAAGTTAGTTTACGTAAGACCAGTTCGAAGAGGTTTTAGGTCCAGTTCCCATCCCAGTCTCTTCGAACTAACATGTAGGGATATTTATCTGATAGTTAGCTATCAAATTTAAATAGTGTAGATGAGTAAAATCATTCATACAAATTATTTTATTTTATATAAATTTCAAGGCATGTTTATCTTATGCAAGTTTCCAAATTCTAATTTCACAATAGTACTTAATATCAGATGATTAAAATACAACAAAACGTGTCAACGTTTTATTTTAGATTCAACTTGTCACTTTATAACATAACAGATAATCAACAATAATCATCCAACACAACGATAACAGTCAATAATGGTTCAATGTTTAAATTAATAACTATTTAAAATATGGGATCTCGAAAATGGTAAATTTCACATGACATTTTTTCCAGGTTCCTTTGAAATAAATTAATTGTTTAAATTCAACCTTTATTTTTGTTTCAACCAACTACGTAGAAATACCGACATTGGAGATACGAACTTGAGATGCGACTACGACTATTCCTGCAACTATGAAACAGCCTCTTGATCCTTGCTTCTTATACATATATATATATATATCCTCTCACTTCTATTTAAATAAATTTTTTTTAAAATTGATTAAATTAGACAATGTTAATTTTTCTCTTGTTCACTGTAGTCTAATGTATCTATCCTAGATTTGTTTTGTCATTTCCCATAAACTATGTAAGTGAAACCCTACCTCTTTAACTATGTCTATAAAGTGCTAAATTTAAGAAGAAAACCCAATTATTAAATGAACCTTATTAATTTAATTATATACTTCGGGCCCGAGGCCCAACTGCAAAAAAACAGCCCACGCCTGTTCTCTCCTCATGCAAACCCTTCAGAAACTTACCCAACTACAAGTTTGGCACCTCCTGACGCAACACGCCCTCCCAATACACATGCCCAAATCCGAAGTTATCAGCCCTCTTCTTTTTTACTTATATGATATATATATATATAAGCTAACAAACATACACCTCCTATCAGGCACAAGGTCCAGATCCACGCAAAGATTCCCAGGCAGAAACAACATTTCGAGATGTTCCATAACCCTAGACGCCATGTACTTGCCTCTTCTTTGGTATGAAACAAATCTTAGCTTTTAAAGGGTTTAATTGTTCAAGAAATAATTTTTATCTTCATATTTTACTTCCGGAGCCATGTTTTTCACTACTATCTAACTAAAACTGCTACTACCTATTTCAGTAGGTATAAACTTAGATCCATGTTTATTTATGTAGTGAGCATGTAAACACCACTAGACATAGTAGGTCATGCATCGGTAACTTGATTTCTTTCAGCCTTCTCATCACTCCGAGCCTGCTCGGCCTTCATGGATCTTCACAACTGCAAGCCATTTCAACAGCAAAGAGGTTCATCTGCACCTATCATTTACCCTTGCCATCACTGCACATATACAAATAAAACTCATCATCCTCTTCACACAGTCGAAAACTTCATCCCCGTTGGTAGTAAATTAAAAAAACAACACTACCCAAAATTGTACCCATCTTCTTTAGGGGTCGATTTCATGGCCCGTACAATGTCTCTGCCCTGATCAAACACAACTCAACTGGATGACCACCTCATCACATAACTTACTAAAAACAACTCAGTACCCCTACTTCTTCTCCTTGCTTCTACTTCTGAGTTCATCTCCTTCTAGTACATAACGTGCATTGTGTGCACATGCACGTCGCCCCTCTGACCAATCCACCACTCCATCCATCACCACAAATTTCCTTGCCATGACTGAAGCCAACCTCTACCCCGAAAATCCTTATACACCTCTAAATCAAACTTTGAAGCTTCCATCAAAACTCCAATTCAAACAGTTCGTACAAGACACCCGCACCGCCATGTCAATACTCATTTAACTCATGTATATTAAATTTATCACTTCTACATTTTTAAGAACAGTTGTTACTAAATGGATCATACTTGAGTATACAAATGGAAATAGTTTGGTTTCTTCTCATCAGTACAATGAAGTAATACTGCACTCTTAATATATTTATTCTTCCATTGCAAAGGCCAATACAAAAAAATAGATTCAGTGAACAAAATGGCAGGAAGCCTGAAATTTGTAGACAGACTAAAAGCAAGAGAAGTAACATGGGAACAGCTGTAGAAATAAATGGCTGAGAGAGTGCGCTTACTGAATTCTAAATATACAACTGAACTGTAGAAATAGTTGTACCCATTATTCACATGATAGGACCGCCTAACACATGTATTACCTTGTTAAACTAAAATGGAAGTATCAAATGACATCAAAGAAGACTAGTACAAACCATTATCAGTATCCTTGAAATCTTGGAAGTGTTAAGGAAAATATATGACATGGATATCAAAGCCTCTTAAATATAGAAGTAATTAATGAATTACGTTATATTTTATTGGTTACATTTGCACTCTTATTATTTTTATTCTTCCATTGCAAAGTCCAATACAAAATGTTTAAAAAGAAACGATATTCTTTCAAACAGAATTTGATCAGTAAAGAAATTTACTTTGTTAAATACTTATTTGGAGCTTATGATGTGGATATCAAGGGTAGGGACACAGTAGGAAAGATATATATTTATTTCTCAGTATGTTCATACTTTCTAGCATATCATCATTTCAAATTTACCAATTGTTTGTGGTGATAACCTCATTATTTTGAATCACTATGGTAGATTCATATAGGCACCTATATAGTATAAAATCAACAAGAATTGGAATGTATAAAAAGTGGAGGTGTTTTGGTGTTCACTTACATAGATTATATGTTTACTGCTACTGTGAATTTCCTAATCTCATTTAATAGTATGGGAAACATGATGGCATACATATACATGATAAAAACAGTATAGAAAATTAAAGTGTTTACTCACCAAGTCATGTCCTCTCTTGCCACTTACTTCCCTGTTTTCATGTTCTATTTATACTGTCTTCCCATTTCCATGTTCTTTGTTTTGCTTATTAAATTGCCAAGTTTTTGCTCCATGTTTTCATTTCTCTCCAAGCTTTGATTTTAGTTAAACTTACATCACTATCTTTCCATTGTTTCATAGGATTGGTACACAGTTTAGTTCCCAGTTTCGCTCCTTGTTCCTCACTATTTTCCTCCCATTTACGCATTCTCTGTTTTAGCATTGTATACTCTGATTCCCAGAAAAACTTAAGTGTGTAGTCGTAGTGGGTTTCTACATGTATTTATAGGTGAGAGATGTAGCTTAAGTAGGTAGGATTTTAGGTATACTGGTAGGTATGCAGAAATATTGAAGTGGAGGTGATGTTTATTTAACAATTCCCTTAATGACTTCAAACTTTTCTCTTAAGTAAAGTTAATAATGAAGATAATAGAGCCGTTACAATAGAGCCTTTAGAGTGTGAACACATTTTTATCATATTTAGCATGCTTTGTCATTATCTACTAGCCGTTAGGCTCATGCATACTTGTTATATTTAATACTAGCCGTTAGGCTCATACATATTTGGTATATTTTGTACTAGCCGTTGGGCTCATAGCACTATATATATGTGCTCTTTGTATCATATTTTGCATCAATAAAAATTGCAATTGTTCCTCTCTAATAACTCTCCTCCTCATCCCTTAATATGGTATCAGAGCCAAAGTGCCGAAAGGCTTAATCATCAAGCAGAAAGTTGTTTTTGTTTTATGGCCAACAACAATGAAGTAACCTCCGCTGTTTCAGGAAGTATGGGGTACAACGCTCCACCTAACCATCATGACCTGATTAAACCAAAAAGCCAAATTATCACCACATCTCTAGACGAAGACAATTACATTCTATGGAAATATCAAGTAGAGATCGCTTTAAGAGGGTATGATTTACTATAGTACATTAATGAGACAATAACAGTCCCACCAGTGACGATAACCAATTCGGAAGGAGAAATTGTGCCTAACACAGACTACACAAAGTTTCAAAAACAAGACAGCCTCCTCTCCTCATGGCTCCTATCGTCAGTAAGTTCGAATTTATTATCACAAATAGTTGGATGTAGCACGTCTTATGAAATATGGAAAACAGTTGAACAAATTTTCAGTTCACAATCAGCTGCTAGAATCATGCAATATAGAAGGGAATTACAAAATTCTAGAAAAAAGGAGGTAAGCATGAAAGAATACTTAGGAAAAATTAAAAATCTGTGTGACAAACTAAATGCTGTTGGCCATAAGATCAGCGACAATGAGCAAATCCTATTTATTATTGGTGGATTAGATGAAGAATACGAATCTCTAGTAACTGTGCTAGCCACACAACAAACCTTACCTGATTTACAGTTCGTTCGATCAGCACTCCTTGCTCATGAAGGCAGAATCAACCAAAGAAAAACAGCACAAAATAAGTTCTTTGCCAATTATACCACAGTCAGAAATAAGCAGATACAAGGAGATAACAACAACTATCATGTGAAATGTCAAATATGCCAAAAGTTTGGTCATATGGCGAACAAATGTTACTTCAGGTATAATTCAGACACAGGTAGACAACAGGCAAGCCAAAATTACTCTTCACAAAGAAGAGCACAAGCAAATATGGAAACAACAGGGAATTCAACTCAAAATAATAATAATGCAAACCGAAGACATAATGCTGCAGATGATGATGAAGTAAAAAATGAAGACAATGGCTTCGAAGAATGGTACGCTGACTCAGGAGCAACTCACCACATAACTAGAAATCTTCAAAATTTAAACATTGGGAGCAGAAATTACTCAGGTATGAGAAATTTGCATATGGGTAATGGTAGTACTGCTAGTATCACACACATAGGCAAAGGGACTATTTTTGGGAAAAGACAACTCAAATTAAACAATCTTCTTAGGGTACCTAAGATTAATAAAAATTTGTTAAGTGTATCAAAATTTGCCAACGACAATAATGTTTACTTTGAATTTCATCCTAAGTTTTGTTTAGTTAAAGATTCCCTAAATCATTAAATATTACTTCGAGGTAACCTATACGATGGTTTATACAAATTCAAGACTGCAAACTCAAGTGGAGAATTCTGGTACAATAATATTGATGCTAGTAGTGACAATGACTGTATTAGGAATAGTTGCAATAACGTTGATTATGACAATAATAGCAGTGAATGTAACGTGATTAATTCTTGGCATGTAAAATTAGGGCATCCTAATCTGGAAACTGTTAAGACTGTTCTGCGTAATAATAACATTCATTATAAAAATGTACCTATCAAACACACATGCACGCACTGCCAACTCGGCAAGAGCCACAAGCTCTCTTTTAGTGATTCTGAAACCAGCTATAATGAGCCACTGGAACTTATAGCCGCTGACTTATGGGGACCCGCGCCTCTAAATTCATATCAGGGACACAGGTATTATCTTTCTTTTGTGGATGCTTATTCTAGATATACTTGGATATACATGCTGAAAACTAAATCAGAAGTTTGCAATACAGTTATGCAATTTATAACTCATGTCAAAAAACAAATGAACAGTACTGTTAAGGTTGTTCAGACAGATGGGGGAGCTGAGTTTAAACCTCTAACTAATTACTTTCTCAAAAGAGGGATCAAACATAGATTAACTTGCCCGCATACGTCCGAACAAAACGGTTTAGTCGAAAGAAAACATCGACACATAGTAGAGACTGGTCTAACTTTGTTATCACAAAGCTCATTACCCATGAAATATTGGAATGAAGCTTTCTACACATCTGTATTCCTCATTAACAAGTTGCCAACCAAAGTCTTAAACAATAAAAGCCCTCATGAAATGATATACAGTGTTAGACCAGAATATGGTTTTCTAAAAGCCTATGGGTGTCTATGCTTTCCATGTTTGAGAGACTATAACAATCATAAACTAAGTATGAGATCAAGCCCATGCACATTCATCGGGTATGCACAAAACCAAAAAGGTTATAAGTGCATGGACAAAAATGGAAAAATATATGTTTCTAGACATGTGATATTTGATGAAAACAAGTTTCCTTATGCAGAAAAGCAAATCGGCAAAAAGGATGGGGAACAAAGCATAAACAATAACATACGGTTCGAGCCATTCATTACTGAACCACCTTCAATTGATAGAAATGAAGAGCAACAACGTACAAGCAATTTAAACACCTAGGAAGAAACTATGGATCTAACAAATGAGCAAACCAATGAGACACACAATGACTCAGAAGATACAAACATACATCAAAACATGCAGTATAGTGAAGATACAGAAAACAACAACCATGTTGACACTACCAGCAACAATGATACACAGCAGCAAACACCACCACAATCAACTGGACATCACATGATCACCAGGTCAAAGAGAGGAATCTTCAAACCCAAAGTATATAATATTTCTGCCAGTGAGATCGAACCATTGAATTTCACTGAGGCTATAAGATCAAACAAATGGAAGGAGGCAATGGACACTGAATATAAAGCTCTCATAAAAAACAACACTTGGAGCTTAGTGACTCAACCAAAACACAAAAATGTGATTGGTTGTAGGTGGACATACAAAATAAAAAGAAAAGAAGATGGATCTATTGACAAATACAAGGCCAGACTGGTTGCAAAAGGTTACGCGCAACAATTTGGTTTTGATTTCAATGAAACTTTTTCCCCAGTCATAAAACCCACAACCATCAGAATTATACTAACCATTGCTCTAAACAAAGGATGGAATGTGAGGCAACTGGATGTCAACAATGCTTTTTTGAATGGGGAATTGACTGAAGAGGTATACATGCAACAGCCTGAAGGATATGGTACTGGTGATAAAGCATGCAAACTACACAAAGCAATATATGGCTTAAAACAAGCTTCGAGAGCTTGGTATGAAAAGCTAAAGTCAACTTTGTCTAACATGGGTTTCTCACAAGTTAAATCGGACAATTCTCTATATATGAAGAAGGGCATACATGGAACTGTGTTCATTCTAGTATACGTTGACGACATGCTAATAACAGGAGACAACAGCGAAGAAATAAACAGAATCGTACACAAGCTGGATCAAAATTTCGCCATTAAAGACTTGAACTAAAAAAAATTCTTGGAATACAAGTGATTAGGAAAAACAATGGTGAATTAATATTATCCCAACAAAATTATATCACTGAAATACTGCAAAGGGCAAATATGCACAAGGCAAACCCATTACCTACGCCTATGATTAGTAACCTAAGACTATCTAAGTATAAAGGAGAAGCTATCGACAATGCCAAACAATATAGAAGCATAATAGGAGCGTTACAATACGCAACTATTACTCGACCAGACATATGCTACAGCGTCAATAAACTCAGTCAATACATGCAGAACTCTTTATCAGAACATTGGATGGCATTAAAGAGAGTGTTACAACACTTACAAGGCACAAAACATTACGGCATACACCTAAATTCAGAAAAGAAACTTAACTTACAGTGCTTTAGCGATGCCGATTGGGCCAACGATATTGACGATCGAAAGTCTGTCTCAGGATACTGCGTTTACCTCGGTTCCAATATCATTTCCTGGTGTACGAAGAAACAACAGACCACAGCAAGATCTAGCACAGAGGCTGATTACCGTGCACTGGCAAGCGCTACAGCCGAAATCATGTGGATAGAATCACTGATGGAGAAGCTTGGTTTCACTCCAAGACGAAAGCCGGTCATTTGGTGCGATAATAAGAGCACGGTATCTTTATCTCTAAACCCTATTCAACATTCAAGGACGAAACATCTTGAAATTGATCTCCACTTTGTGAGAGAAAGAACGCAATCAGGAAGACTTGCAATATGTCATGTGCCCGCATACTATCAGAGAGCAGATGCTCTCACAAAGGCCCTTTCGACCAAAAATTTTATTAGAATGAGAGAGGAACTTCGCGTTATCAGTGCAGGCGGAAGCCAGAATGAGCAAGGAAACCCTAGTTCGAACTGAGGGGGCATAATGAAGATAATAGAGCCGTTACAATAGAGCCGTTAGAGTGTGAACACATTTATATCATATTTAGCATGCTTTGTCATTATCTACTAGCCGTTAGGCTCATGCATACTTGTTATATTTAATACTAGCCGTTAGGCTCATACATATTTGGTATATTTTGTACTAGCCGTTGGGCTCATAGCACTATATATATGTGCTCTTTGTATCATATTTTGCATCAATAAAAATTGCAATTGTTCCTCTCTAATAACTCTCCTCCTCATCCCTTAATAGTTAATACCTCATATTTTTGCGTAGAATTCACGTGTGCATTGTACCTTATATATGTTAAAAATATAAGCTTAGCACCTAAGTAAAACAACCTTATCAATGGCATTGATTTTTCTTTTCAACTCCTAGCTACACTACAAGAAAAATACCATTTTACAACACTGATTCTGCGACACTACTCCTAGTTAGGCTGAGCTCCTACCATCTATTGCATATGGCCAGATTTTCCTTGACCCTTTTCATTTCAATTCTAATGTCTAATCCTTGATTTAATTACTACATTAGTTTTCACTTCAAATGTCTAAGCTCATTTGACAATCCATATATACTAGCAGGCTATTGTCTCTTTCAACTTGCATACCCGATATTTGATTTTGCATATGTTATACTATGTCTTTACACAAGTCAGTTACATATTTTAAATTCTCATACATGACTTATGTTCATATATTATTTATTTTCCTATTTTTATAAATACATAAAATAAGGTTGACTTAAATATTGAATTTTATATAGTATATGATATTCTCTTGAATCAAAATGAAATACAAAATATTTTTAAACTCTAAGCTTTTACCTCTATAAAACTTATGTACGTATATATATTTCATACATACATACATATATATATTATTTATATACTTTAATTAGTTCAAATATTATAAGTTGCTAGCTTTAATTTGGTTTTACTTGATTTGATTCCTCGTAAAATAATGGAACTCTAAAATAACCATCACTACAAGAAGATTACTTAAGGAATTTTCCCTTTTGATTTGTTAACAAATTCCACAATAAACTTATGTATTACAAGGAAGGATATTCATGGATTTATTTAATTCTTCTTATATATGCATTTCTATGGATTTTATCTGGTTTATCTTCCATATAAAACAAATCCAAGTTTTACTTGCTTATATGCTCATACACTACTGAAGGCAACAAAAATAGATATACACTTAGATAATTATATAAAAAAGTTGTTTTATCCTGAATTTCTAAAATATTTTAATCCATTTGATTTCAATTACAAGTATAATCTATAAATCCTAGATTATAAAATTAGTCCAGAAACTGGGTCGTTACACCTTGCGAGCAAAGTATCTAACACAAAGCATTTATGTCCAACCTTGTTACACAATATTCTTTTTGCTCTCTACCTGAAGTAATTTTTTGAGTACCACAACATATAGGTATCGTATACTCTTACTGTGTGGTTTTGGTAAATCATGGCAGTCTGAGCTATAATAAGTCATCTATCATTCAAATTTCTTCATAGTGTTGACACTATAATCCATGAATAAACATATTGGTTACCGATATAACCAATCCCACAACATGAAAATCATAAAATAGTTATTGCATAGGCACTAGATATACAACTTTTCACTTAGCTAACAAAGTTAGTCGGTCGGTTGAAGTCGTAGCTGTCGGTTTCTATCGGTCGAATGTAATTCAGGGTTTTGGAATGAAATGGCAGAGAGATGAGAAAAATGAAGAAATACAGTCGTAGCCCCTATTTTTAATTGTTTGGTATTAGAAAGAGGAGAATATACTATTTTGTAGTATTTTTTAGTTGCAGTACTAAAAAACACATATTGGGGTGCCCTTAACACCACACTATATCTATCCACGAAATAATTGTTTCACTTTCTACGATAAGTCTGCAAATTCCAATTATAACCAAACAGTAACTTCTAAATATTTGACAGATGATCGTTAGGCTCTCAATCACCCTGCAAGTACACGTTTTGTGCCTGGTTGAGTTCATTTTTCCAAATTCCAATAAAATCCAAGTGAGCCCCAGATTAACCACTTGTTAAGTACATGGACAATCACATGAGCATGAGACCAATCATTCTGATGTCCTAGGCTTGTTGTGGTAATGTTACCGCTACAATTTGGAAAATAACGTTATCATATTGTTTTTACTGATAAACCAGAATTGTTTACCGTTACCGATTGACTGGTATACCAAAGACCGGTCGATAATTTGGTAATCGTTACACTGGTGTTTCTTGACATATTTTTTTGTACATAATGCATCTTTATTATACTATAGTGTTAATTAACAAAATAAAATAAAATAGTAGGGGTGTAAATCGATCGGAGCGGACGGGACGGAGGTGTTTCAGTTTCTGTCCTAAAAAAATTAGATCGAACACGGACCAGACCCAATTTTTTCTTGGACAAATTTCGTTGTCCTAATTTATGTCCTAAATAAAATCGATCGGACACGGACATATATTTTTCGGACACAGACACGATCGGACTCGGTCGAACATGGCTATTTATATCACATTTTGTACATTTTACTAGATTTTCTCTCAAACTATACGTCGGATTACAAGTAATTCAGACGAATTCGAACGAGCCTGGACCAGACGTGATTTTTTTTCTCGTACAAATTTTATTGTTCTAACTCGTGTCCTAAATGAAAATCGGACGGGCGTATTTCGGTCACGGACACAAACGGACGTCATACATTCGAACAAAATTTACAGCCCTAATAAATAAAAGAAGTGTACTTGAATTATTTCAACTGATTATTTAACTAAATTTAATTATTTATTTGGCTCTAAATATATGTGATAAAATGAATATGCATATGTTATAAATTAACCGGTAAAATTACCGTTACCACTGTTATTGAAAAAATACTACCAATAATTTACTATAGAAAATGATAAATTTATCGTTACAATACCGTTTTAATTGATATACCGATTTCAATAAAAAATGATTATCAATTGACTGGTAAGCTTATAGTAACGGTAAATTTACTATTACCATAACAGTCTCAATTTACACCGTTTACTTTTAATTTATTATTTTATCAAATGTTAGAAAATATATAATGAAAAGATATATTTTTAGTTTTAGGTATTCTATGTGAAGCATAAAAAATAGGGACCAGTAATCCGCTCCGGCAACAAAGACCACACTAAAAATGAATAACCGAATTTCATAGAAAATAGGGGGCATAAGAACTTCAAGGACAAGAGAATAGATCCAGTATGCAGCATTCTTCATTTTTGTTTTGTGTGTTATGGAGAGTTCCATTTAAATGCAGAATTGACACTAATTACAAAGCAACTTTTACCGGGACAAAAGAACATACATATCAACAACGGTTTTACAGTGCAAAACGACGCACTATCATTGGAGGATTTCTAGTAATATCCACACTCATATGCTTGTTTATATACCATGCAACATAATCTCCTACTTCCCTACTAGAACCATAATAATAATAGAAAGAAAAAAAAATGATGCTTCCTTCTTTTGCTTCTCTGTGGGTTCTGCTTTTATCCTCCATATTACCATCTCAAACGGCGCAAGCAGCAGCTTACAGCAGAGCAGATTTTCCAGAAGAGTTTGTATTTGGTGCAGGGACCTCTGCTTACCAAGTAAGCAACTATGTTATTATATATACACTGTTCCTATTACTCAATTCATCTGAATGAAAAAAATAAGAGATTTGGATCAGATAATGAAGATTTTGAATACCGATTGTCTAATATATGTACACATAAAATAACAGTATGAAGGGGCAGTAGCAGAAGATGGAAGAAGTCCAAGTATTTGGGATGATTTCACGCACTCTGGTACTTCAACTTTTATCCTTTGTTCTGTTTCTTAAACATGCAAAATCTTGTGGTTAACATCGGTTGCTAGTTATTAACAACTGTTTGCAGCATTCATTTCATCACAATATCATACCCCATACTTAAACCAAGTCTAGTCGGAGTAATGTCTACATTTCAATAATGCAAGGCTTCAAATCCAACTTACATCTCGTTTGGCTTGACTTGTATAAATTGTTTCTTGAGTCTTGACATTTAGAATGTCAAAATAAACTAAGTTTCTTGTTTTTTTTTTTAAAAAAAAAAAAAAAAAAAAAAAAAAAAAAAGCAGCAAACAACTTATTTCGGTCGATGCAAACGAATCCTTAAGTTCTTAAGTCCAATGTAAAGTTCATTTTTTGTACTTTTTTGGGCATAAGTTAAATTTGACATAAAACACATGCTTTGATTTAAATAATCATGTTCTCTATTTCATATCACTTGAAACAAGAAAGTATAATTGTTATTTAATTACGAACAAGTGGATATACACATATACATAGGGATATACACATACACATATACATATACACATATACACATATACACAAAGGAAAAAAATATCTGTTTATCATGTTTAATTATATGAAATCTATGATAGGGAAAATGGTGGACAAGAGCACAGGTGACATAGCAGCTGATGGTTACCACAAATATAAGGTCTGGTTTCAGATTGGATCTTAGTTGTTGTTCATTTTAATTTTTGCTCCACTTTAGTGTTGCCTGATGAAACCGTAACCAAAGTTCCATCCTCATGATTTGTCGTATCATTTTGTAGCTAGCAGAGGTTGTTATCAAATAATTAAGAATTGTTCACATTAAATCCATATGATACCTTACCCGTCATTTTCTACAGTATACGATGTAACCAAAGTTCCATCCTCGTAGCTTGTATCGTTTTGTAGTTGGGAGAGGTTGCTATCAAATAAGAGAAATAATACTCTAACCTATCATTTTCAACGAAATAGCCTCAGTTGCATTACCACATGTAAAATATAAATTGTTGATAACAACTTAGCACTGATTGTGGTACCACTTGTAGAACACAAATTTTGGATATCCCTAGAAAGTATGTTTTGTCAATGATCCAGGCAGTGGTCCAAATTTAACCAAAATCCACCATATTAATCCATGGGTTTATCTATTGGATTCGGTTCCTGTTAGGGTTAGGTACGGTTTCACTACACGATTTGGTTTGGATCTAACCATATTATTAATTCATCGTACAAATTCTGTTTGTCCAATCTCTTTGTACTATTTTGGAAGGTTTTATATCATGAATTTCAATCATATTTCGTTCCAGCATTTTTGCACAAGCTATCTTGTATCAGATGAGAAAAGCCTAGCTCTGATGTACATCTTCGACTGGCACATCGAAAATAACTTGGAGTAACTTACGTGTTTAAAATTGATATTTTAATGATTTATTTAACAATTATTATTTCAAAGTAAATATAAAAATTGTAACATACTTTGATTTACGTAGAATTTTTTCTAAAATTAATGTTTTGGAGAAGAGTGGTAATTTGATTAACTTATTGGATTCGGTGATGATTGAACAATGTCATCCTAGTTGAACATTATTAAAAAAAAAAAAAAAAAAAATAGTTGTGATTCATCAAAATAAAAGTAAACGGTATGTTTAGAAAGTTGGTAAATAGTAATTCTATTGAATAGCTTCTTTTGAACTGACATGAAAATGAAAAAAAAAAAAAAAAAAACATAAAAGAATAAAAAGATATGATGTTGGGTACGGGACGAGATTTGAATATTTCAAACGAGATAAGTGTTAGACGAGATATTAATGAAAATTGTGAAAAAGATAACTTGAGTACAATACAAAATATTTCAAATTATGTTATTTTATTTGTTATTTTGTAAGCTATATTTGTGTACTTTCTTGTTTGTGCACCCGATTGCATCTTTGCTTAATTTGATTGTAAACTCGGAGTATTAGTTTTTGGAAAGAGAAAAAAGTTAAATAAGTTGAAATAGTGATTTTTTCACTAAAACCCAATTGATTGAATATGGGTCTGATTTATTTAACAATTATTATTTCAAAGTAAATATAAAAATTGTAACATACTTTGATTTACGTAGAATTTTTTCTAATATTAATGTCTTGGAGAAGAGTGGTAATTTGATTAACTTATTGGATTCGGTGATGATCGAACAATGTCATCCTAGTTGAACATTAATAAATAAAATAAAAAAAAAAAAAAAAAAATTAGTTTTGATTCATCAAAATAAAAGTAAACGGTATGTTTAAAAAGTTGGTAAATAGTAATTCTATTGAATAGCTTCTTTTGAACTGACATGAAAATGAAAAAAAAAAATTACATAAGAATAAAAAGATATAATGTTAGGTACGGGACAAGATTAGAATATTTCAAACGAGTTAAGTGTTAGACGAGATATTAATGAAAATTGTGAAAAAGATAACTTGAGTACAATACAAAAGATTTCAAATTATGTTATTTTATTTGTTATTTTGTAAGCTGTATTTGTGTACTTTCTTGTTTGTGCACCCGATTGCATCTTTGCTTAATTTGATTGCAAACTCTGTGTATTAGTTTTTGGAAAGAAAAAAAAGTTAAATAAGTTGAAATAGTGGTTTTTTCACTAAAACCCAATTGACTGGATATGGGTAATAAGTTTTAAATGTTAGAACCAATATTACTGCCGTTGAGGACAAGGACTAAACAAATATATCTTTAGATTTTAAGCATTTTCAGAAGTGTAACTAAAAATCCGACAAGGGTGCTAAAGAGATGAACCAATAAGGGAAGTTATTATCAGTCGCACCCATAGTTGTGAAAGGCGCATAGCACGGCGCGGCGTTTTACGCCATTTTTGCTTGCGACGCAACACACATGAAAAGGCGCACCAAATGGAGCAAATGGCGTGCGGCGCATAAATGACGCGCCTTTTCTTTATTTTATGGTTTTGTTTTTTTGTTTTTTTACATTTCAAACTGCAATAACTACTACTAGAGATACTCTTACCATCACTACTACTACTATTATTATCATAATAACATAAAATGTGAATAACTTTGTTAATTTTTTTTTTTAATTATATGGAAACATAATCATATCATTATTATTTCCTATTTGATTACCACCAACGAGTTAATAACCTTACAATTATGCAAGTGACTGACCTTAGCATGCCGACATTTAGAATTGACATATGTTTTATTATCCAACATAGTTTAGATTCATTTTAATATTGTCGGAAATATATAATGTAATGTATAAAAGATCGTAAAATATTGCCTAACATAGATGTAAAAGCAAATGAATGGGACTGAGAACCCGTGAACGATAAATCAAGAGAAGCAGCTTTGGAGGAAGAGAAAGCATTCTCAGAAAATTAACATTCAATCAGGCTTTAAAACATACCCTTGGATAGAATTTTTTTGCATGTGTGAATATGTCCAATATCTTTGTACGATTTGTATGCAACATAAAAATATTTCACGATTCGGTAATTGTTAAATACAATCGAACATTAAATTTATCAGATTTAGATTTCTAGTTTATCAGTAATGTGTATTATTATTTTGGATTTGAAAACTATTGTGCTTGAAATTTTATGCTTTATGTTTTTTTTTAATGCATAAAAAAGTTTGTTGCATACGTTTTAGCAAAAGATATTAAAAAATTTAAATTTTTTGTTAAAATATTAGATTTATTAAAAAAAAACATGCGCAGTAAATTAAAAAGACCCGCGCCATTTGCCGCGTCGTGCGCTAAGGCTCCACAGAGGGTTTGCACATTTTTACGTCGTGCGCCATTAATAACACTGGTCGCACCTCCACCGCTTGGTTTATTTAGTCAAGCATTTTCCTCATGATCCAGGTTATTATCTTTTAAGCAGTAGCATTCTATCAAACGTAAGTTACACTTCTACACTGCACTAAGTACTTTTAAGAGAATCTGCTTGAAATAAAAACAAATTCCTTATATATGTGTGTGTGTGTATATATATATATATACACACACACACACACATATACATATATATGGAAATTCTATAGACACACAAAATTTTGACACAATTGATTTGCACCATTGGATCACCCCATGAATTACACCACTCCATATACAGACAAAAAGATCCAATGTTGAGGCTCTGTGTCTCTTTCTTTGTGTCTAATTTGGTGTTCAAATAGTCGCCCATATATATATATATATATATATATATATATATATAATACATATATATATATATAATTATCAAAAGATCGTCCTCGCTAGATTAATGACAATCCAAAATTTTACGATTTCCAAATACACTCAAGGTAACATCAATCGTTGAATTTTGACATTCGATTGAAATGTTTAGTTTAATAAATGCTAAGGGCATCCAAACGGACAAAATTTCTACCACGTAAAATGGTACAAAAACATAGGCTTGTCGATGCAGCTACAGTCATATTTGCATCTGCAACCGAAGTCATTTTCAAATATCAAATATCCAAACTCAGGATATGTATCGAATAATTATCTTATACTAATGATTTATGAAATTTAAACAGAAAATTTTGATTTAACATAGTTTTTTTTTCAATCTTGTTGATTAAAATATACGTAAATTCACCAAATATGATGACAATGAAATTTTTTGAACAATTAATATGCATTAAATGAATATAAAATAAATTATTAACTTACAAAAACAATAAATACATATCTTTTATTATACTAAAATTCACATAAAATAAACTATAATTTGGACAAAAACCATATGGATAATTGTCGGATGTATATGCTCGTATCTGCATCCGTATTTATTTTTATGGATATCAAATATTTATCGGTTTTAGCTGATTTTTGGGATACCCGTTGAGAGCCTTACAAAACATATTTAGAAAATTGATATTATTTCAAATTGTATGACTATAGAAAACGCCAAAGATATATAGCATGAGGATTGTAACAAAATAGATGTACTCAATCACTGCTACATATATAGTATACATGTGTATGTATACAGAAACCATTATATGTGAATAAAAAAAATAGGCCAAAAACGTAAAATCATATTCCACTACACATGATTTGAGCTATCACATAAGGGTACTAAGAATTGACCAGATTCCACTTGCACTACTCAAGATCTTCATCTATGGAATAGTCTATTTAGACACAAAACAATGACACAAAATTGGACACAAACAATCTAAACCATTAGATTTCTCCTTGAATTCCACTCACCACAAAAAGACAAGAATCCAATGGTTCACGGTTTGTGTCTTCGATCTTGTGTTTAATTTTGTGTCCCAATAACCGCTCTCTATATATAATCATGTGTTTGCATATATGAGACAACAACAAAAAACCTTTATAGCGTTTTTATTGTATCTTGACTTACATTACTCCAAATGGTACAAAAAATTTAAGATGTTTAATCACTGTTATGAATTTCATTCACCAAAAAATAAGACAATTTTAAATATTTGATGTATTCAAAATTATAAGTCAATGCAAAACATTAAAATATATTATTTCAGTAGTTGAACTGAAATTTTAACTTCCTTTGGTCAAATACACACATAAGGCCATTTTTTGTGAAGTGACCATTTGATTATAAAATATGCAGAAACAAAATCATATTTTCAATATCCATTACAACATTTTGTTTCTCAAGTTTTAAAATAAATAATTTAAGACTCGTTTGTCATACACGGTGAGGTTGTAAAGTATAATGTCAAAAAAAATGTATATAGTTTCATTTGTTTTATGATTTATAAGCATAATAAATTATTACTCCCTCCGATTCATAATGTAAGATGTTTTAGAGGTTTGCACAAGAATTAAGGAAAAAATCAAATGACAATTTACCCAATGCTTAATTAGTTTTGTCTTACACATTAGTTTCTCTTTTCATATCTGCCAACTACTATTCTTATTCCCATCAACCACTTTTTACCTTTTCATGTATAAAAAACACTTATAAAGTAACCTTTGGGTTTCTATCATTTATCATGAGAGGGATAAAATTGGAATAACATGCTTAAACATCCTATATTTTGAAACAAAACAAATTTCTTAAAACTTCTTACATTGTGAACCGGAGGGAGTATTATTATTACTCCTACTACTACTACCATTATTGTTAATGTATTTTTGTTGAAACGTGGTAAAGTTATTTATTTTCTTCTTTTAAAATCTATAGTAGTCATTTGAATGAATGATAGCTTATTATGTTAATTAACTGATTTAAAACTGAAAATATCGTGAATTGTTGTTGATTTGTGTGCTACTGAGTTCTACGTTATGTCCATATATACAGTACAAATATCAGTCAAAAGAAGGGATATCGGTGTTTTCTTCTAGTATAAAAAAAAGGCAAATGATGAAAACAATGAATTATGGCAGATATTCTTTGTTCCAAAAATACCATCAATCAATCAAGATGGATAAATCCAAACTTGAAGAAAGTATACAATCATAAAGATTATCAAGAAAATTATGGAAAGAAGAAATATTATCCGAGTGTTCCAATGATCCTCGCTGGAAGAAAACACATTAATTATTAAGAAAATTATGAATGAAAAAAATATTCCAAGAGAAATGTTTGGAGGAAAAAAGAGAAAAGAAACAATTAATTGAAAAGACTTGCATCAATCAACACACAATATGTTTGTGCATATAAAATTTTGTGTGTGTGTGTAAGTACTTTTACATTCAATAAGGGGGGTTTTAATGGGAAACTAGACAATAAATTTGAATAATTGGATATCTTAATTCCAAGAGACTTACATATAAAATTTATAGCAGATAATTAAGAATAGACTAATTGTATTACTTAACTACACTTCTAAGCTTGAATGGGAAATTAATTTGATGAAATTAAGCATAACAGACTGTTTTCGTTTGCGCTATTATTATTTAATAGAATTCATTGATTCAAGCTTCTAGAAAAAGTAAAATCCAAAAACATAAATCAATCTCTTTAAAATGATAATTAATTTATGAGTTAGCACTGATAAAACTGAAATGATTCCTTTCTTACAAGCAAATTTTATCTACAAATTACTCTCTTGAGAACTAGTTTGATATAAAACGAGAAAATCAAATACCACTTGGCTATAAAATAAGAAAATATGTAGCTCTTACCAGAACTGGTTTCACCAAGTGCTGTTTTCTTCAAATATCCAAACCCTCTTGTTGTTGCCTGGGTGCACCTTAATTCTGAATTCCTCTATTGGATGTTTACCTGATTGATCAAGCTTACATGTTCTAAATAAATAAAAATAAATAAAAACAGACATGTTTTTTTTCCATAACTTCCACAGGAGAGTTCTCACATTTATAGTATCTGTATTTAGAAGTTTGAAAACATTACATGCATATATGTCACTCTAATACAATAAAATACTCGAAAATAGTTAATATATCTCACACTGAAGGCTTAGCTGCAGAACCATCTTGGCCAGGCATCAAACTTCTTTTCATTAAATTCAGTTAAAACGGTGTTAACCATTAAAACAACAACAATAATGGTAAATCCATACCTTACAGAATATTATTTATTTTTGACAGGAAGATATCAAACTAATGAGTGAAATGGGACTGGAAGCATACAGATTTTCCATCTCATGGTCCAGGCTCCTCCCAAGTACGAATTTTATATCGCAGCAAACTGCAGAAACATAAGGAAACAAGCATTACTTAACTCATGTCGTTATGCATCTATTTCTTTGTAGACGGTCGAGGAGCTATCAATCCAAAAGGGCTCAAATATTATAACAATGTTATTAACGAACTAGCCAAATACAGTAAACTTTCTCTAACAGAAAACATCACAGCTTTGCAAGAAGCAATGCAAAATTCAAATGCTAACATTATATTTCTGCAACTTATAATTTTCATTGGGATATGATCCAGGAATCCAGACGCATATCACACTCTATCATCTAGACCTTCCTCAAATACTAGAAGATGAATATGGCGGATGGTTGAATCCTAAGATCATGTAACCTATTATATGATATGTGCCCTGCTAAAAGCTAAAAGTACGTACGTAATGTGCAATGACACATTATTTTCCTAATAATTTATCGCAATTTGCGCAGAAAGGATTTCAAAGAGTACGCAGATGTGTGTTTTAGAGAATTTGGTGACAGGGTTTCACATTGGACAACTATGGATGAACCAAATGTAATAGGTCAAGCAGCTTATGATATTCGCTTGTTTCCTCCACAAAGATGTTCTTATCCATTTGGTAATTGCTCAGCTGGTAACTCCACAACCGAACCCTACATTGCAGCTCATAATTTGATTTTAGCACATGCAGAAGCGTATCGCCTGTATAGGACCAAATATCAAGTAAGGTTTAAAATTTATTATTTTCCATCTTAGACCCACCCCCCCCCCCCCCACCCTCAAAAAAAAAAAACAGTTGTGATTGTATAACCGCAGCACATTCATTAAATTATAGTTCACATTTGTGGCGATAGGACCAATGAGCTAAATTTTTGAATGGGTCAAACTACTGTATATTATTATTACAAGAGTTGTAATACTCCAAAATAACTCAGCAAAATTTCATGAACAAAATAAACCAACCAATCAATGCCTATAAGTAAACTCAAAATGCAAGATTGAAGTCTTTATTTATTCTTCCACATAAAAAAGATTGCTCACCTTGGTCCCCTCTGTTCTATATCTCATAGTTGTGGTAATAATAGCTCGACATTGTACAGCTGAAAAAAGAGAATGTACTCCAAATATGTGTACATACTTCCATTTGACAATTCAGCCTGGTGATATGCCATGGATTTTTATGCAGGCTACACAAAAAGGCTTAGTAGGCATGAACATTTACTCGATTTGGTGTTCTCCATATTCAGATTCATCTGCAGATACTAAGGCAGCCCAAAGGGTACTTGACTTCTTTATTGGATGGTAAGATGCATGAATTTCATCACACCAGAAAACACAATACTGATGATAATAGCAAGTTCGAAGAACACAATTTAAGGTTACAAACATACCATAATATCCTTATGTATTAAATTCATTGCTTTATGCCTACGAGATTTAGGGTACTCATGATTAAATTTTGGGTTTCTTTACATATGGGCTTAGAGCATACGTAAAAAAAGCAATAATAAGATCTCATATTCTAATTACCGTTTATATCCAAGGATCGTCAATCCTTTGGTTTTTGGAGATTACCCGGAGACCCTAAAGACGATTGTGGGAGACAGGCTTCCCTCTTTCACTGATTCAGAGAAGGAAGAGATCAAGGGCTCGACTGATTTCATTGCGTTGAATCACTATACATCAGTTTATGTGAAAGACAACTCTAAGGCTGCTTTAAACCCTCTTCGGGACTTCATTGCAGATATGCTAGCTATACTGACAGGTACATTTCCTGGTATTTATCGATCAAGTATCCATAATTATTTGAACTCTATGCAAAAGCATCTATCAGATGTAAATGAGAAAAGAAGGTATATTTGCAAAAAGGAACGGGAGGATCAAGCTAAGAGCCACGTGCCCACAAGTTCATTCTAAATAGTAGTTTCAAACGCTAATAATTGTTGTTTCTATTGCAGTTTCAAAAGCTGACCCGCCTGGAATAGTAAGTGTAGCATATATATACTTGGCCACATTTATGTACCTAATCTTTTTGGAATCATGGCTAATAAAAGTTGTATTTTATCAGTTTGTACCAACTCAGATCATAAGCGATCCACCAGGGCTTCGAAATATGTTGAATTATCTGAAAAATAATTATGAAAATGTGCCTATCTACATCCAAGAGAATGGTAAATATTGTATCCCTTTTATCAATATTATCGTACTTTTAAAACCCAGAGCTCTGAAAATTGATTTCCAAATCACTCTCATCTTTTCTTCATAACAATCATTTGAATTTTCATCATTCAAGAACTAACCTATGGCTTTTAATCACATTTTCTACTCGATTATTTGAGATACCATATTCTACCAGAACTATGAAAGCTAGTATCGCATTGTCTGACCGAAATACCCTTGGTTTGAGTTCACTGGGGCTTGAAAATGAGGATTTTCATCAAGGCTTAATGTTATTTCAAAAAGTACTCTCAGCCTATAAGATATACGCATGATTATGCTTATTAAAACATGTAACATCTGATATTTGTTATGCAAAAAGGTTACGGATTGGCTGCCAGAACAGACTACTTAAATGACACAGAACGAATCACTTACTTGGATAATTACATTGAAAGCATGCTAATGGCACTAAGGTGAACTTTCAAACGAGGTTCATACATATGCAGTTGGTTTTCAACCACTAATGTTTTTCTTCTCTCTTCTGTGTTCATTCATATACAGGGATGGGGTAGATGTGAGGGGATATTTTGTGTGGTCATTCGTAGATGTTTTTGAATTTATGGCGGGATATCAATCAAATTTTGGATTATATCATGTAGATTTTGAAAGTGTCAAGCATAAGAGGCATCCAAAGCTCTCCGCTGTTTGGTACTCCAAGTTTCTTTCAAGTAAAAATGAGATACGGAAAACAATGAACGATTTCCAAGAAACATATCATATGATTCAGTGATCACAATGTAATGCTACTTAATTACATATAGGATGGCACAAAGAATTTATACTGCATAAATTATATAGAACAAATTGGGCTGCATCAAATGCTAAGTTCTTTTTTATTTTTTTCCTTGGTAAACAAGTACTTTAGAATTTCACGCAATGACGTCGTGAAATGGCATGAAATTTTATGAAGCCAACAGATACACTTGGTAATATTTGATTTCCATCGTACCTTTTTAACATATATGACATCTTTAATCCAATCCAATATAGAACTCAGGAAAATGACCCACTTAATGCACAGAAGTACCCGCAAAATTCTATCAAAAATTAAACTAAGGAATTTCAAGACCAAAAATTGCCGAGGATATGTACAATTTACCAAGGATCATTGCAGAAGGAATAATTTTCATCCGTAATTATAAGAATGTAGGATATAAGCAACCCTCTGCACAGGTGCAAATCCCAAGTGCAACGATAAGCATGACATACAAACTTTGATAACTTTACAGGATTTAAAAACACAGATGCAAATCAAATATGATGAGAATATACAACAAAAATGCGATCGATCAGCAACCAATCCCCTTTTTGCCAGCAGCCACACAAAGGATTAATATTATAACGTTCACATATATCTCTGCTCAGTAAAAATTATCATTGTTTGGTAATCAGCATGGTAGGGCTATCAATTTCTTACACAACCCGTGATCCGACCCGAAACCCGCACGGAAATTAGCAGGTTAACCCAACCCGTTTAGTTAGCGGGTCATTTTCGGATCAACCCGAATTTGACCCGTTTATAAACGGATGGGTCTAGGGTTGACCCGCTAACCCATTTTTGACCTGCCAAACCCGATTATATATTGTATCTCTTCCATACTGTTAGTCTTTTATGTATACTATTATTGTTAATCTTTTATGTATGCAGTAATCAGTATGCTCGTATATTTATATTTTACTAATTTATTCTTGTATGTTGTTAGTTATATTTTACTTATGACAACTATACCTCTTCCATACTGGTAGTCTTTAATTTATGTAGTATGGAAATATACACTTATGTATAGAAAATGATTTTTGGACATGGTGATTTCATGCTTTATATATGTGTCGTCTGTTGGTGACTTTGCAACTTGTTGCATGTTGGTGATTACATAACAATGTGCATGTTGGTGATTTGGCTCTTTTGTTGCTTATATTAGTAGGCAATATCTATCAATTGGTCAAAAGGTAAACCCGACCCAACACGACCCATTTAGTTAAACGGGTTACGCGGGTCAGGTCGGGTCGATACGTTTATAAACGGGTCGGGTTAGTGTTGGGAAAATATGATCCGTTTAATAAACGGGTCGACCTGACCTGTTTATAGATCAACCCGAACCCGACTTGACCCGACCCGAACCCGACTCATTGACAACCCTACAGCATGGTACCAAATATGTAGATGTTACCATTAACCAAAAAATGGTCTATCACCCTTAACAATTGATTTTGAAAAGATAACAATTGTAATTTGCAGAATTGTAGTTAATAGCAGTAGATCAAATATAAAAGTGCGAAAAACAGAGAAGAACGACTAAACAAGAGACTAACAATTTTATACTGGCTCAGTTGTACCAACGTCCACTCAGGCCAGGCCCTACCTCTAGGCCACCTAGACAGTGACCTAGGGCTTTCTTGGGGGCTTCAAACATTCTCTATGCCCCCAAGTACACACAATAGTTTCTTCCGTTTACAGACCAGCAATGGCTTACAGGCTAAATGCCTGTCTTCAGTTCCAGTTTCCAATATCTGTTAGGTATACTTTTATTATTTTTCTATCTTTTACTTTGCATCCTCTTAATTTTTCTCCTTCGTCTTCGATATTTTTAGGCCTAGGGTCTCTCAACAGTCCAGGCCGGGTCTATGTCCAACGGTTTAGATCTTTATCATCTTGAACGAGATAGAAATCCAAGATTTTATCGGAAATATAAGATTTAACAGCATTTTGAACTACTTCAAATTTTCTTCATTTCAACCGAGATATCAACTCAGGATTTTCTCCAAAATCCAAGATCTGAAACCTAGTTTGTGTCCATTTTGAATGTATTTTATTGCTTCCTTCAATCTATATTCGAATGAATAAAAAGTACAACTCGAAACTTACTCTCAAAGTCGATAATGGTTGAGTTCCTCCTTGATATGAAGAAACAAAGTTCAAAGATCCTATTTCTGCTGCAAGTAGCACTCTATCTGCAGCTGATGTACTTAATTAGACTTCTCGATCGCCACACTGAACTCGTCAAAAAGCCTGATCAACAAAGACAGGAAAGTGATCGTTTCCCAAGATAATATGGATCAATTGATAAACATCTTTGTTTTATTATATTCTCTGGAGTGTTTATTCACACTCCACTTTCCACTTCTGACCATCTTTAAAAATTTAATAGATTGGATTACTTTTAGTCTACTTCTTACCACCAATTTCTTTATTTTCACTCAGTCATTAACCACCGACTCCTATATTCCATTTTCGGTAGTTTGCAGTCATTTGAAATTTGTTACTTTCATTCCATTAATCTGTCTGGTTTCACACAACCGACCCAGATCTTCAATTTCGGCAGTTTGCAGCCGTTTGAAAACTATTTATTCCATTCATTTACTCTGCTCGGTTTCACACCGCCGACTACCTTTATCTGAGCACGGTGAATGGTGAACGACTGGAAAACTACAACTTATCTACCTACATACACGGTAAACAACTTCCGACGCACTTACACATTCTTCGATTACGAACAACCATTCCCACTAATTTTTAAACGTCAACTTTCAATGATTTCAGAAACCATTTCTAAGTCTACAACTCGCATCGATTTCAAGAAAGAAAAAAAATTAGGGTTAGATTCTTAGTCGATTGCGACAGCTGCTTCCCTTTTGTCATCATCGCACGCAAGTTATCAACTTCCCTTTTGTAATTTGAGAAATCTTCGAGCTTAATGAGGGATGGAGCGAGCAACGACAGGAATGCGAATGATTTATTTAGGAACGAAGGAGAAATAAAAGTGAGGTGGTGGCCTGTTTAAATTTTAGAAAAAACAAGTGTAAACAAGCATAGATTCATAAAGAAGAGGTGGTCTTTAGTGGTGGTGGCCAGAAGTGGAAAGTGGAGTGTGAATAGCAGCACACTATTTTCTATGTTTGTTCTCTGGGTATTGTTGTTTCATTCCTCGAGTTAATAATCTTCGTTGATGCTTCTAAGCATGTTCCTTCATGCATTCATCGAGAATATTAACTTTCGCAAATTTTATTTCAACCCGTAGCCCTTGTTTTTTTTTTAACCCCAAAAATACCCTTCCACGTAGGAGGACTATGTGGTTTTTCACTGTAATTCGTAGTTGCCCTACGTGGTTCGTCAAAGTACCACGTAGATGATTTTCGTGGTTCATTCATGGACCACGTAGGCTTACTACGAGGTACAACGAAAAACGTAGTGCGACTACGATGTGTTCGAAAAACTGAAGAAAAAAATATAACAGAAAAATGATATTTTGGTCATCATATTTTTTTGATAAAACGGGGGGCTACTAACTAAATTTGTGGGTTGAAATAGAACTTGCCATTAACTTTACGATAGTAACTTATGGATCTGTATTGATCCACAGTTTTAATTTCCTTTATTTTCGAGTATTGTTAATATCACTCCAAAAAAAGATAAGAGGGCCATTTTTTTTAATTTAGCAAGGAGAGGACCATTTAACTTTAACATAGCTCTCCCTTAACAATTTGTAAAATATAAACTAAAATGTCTTTTATTTTACACTAATTACATTTATCTGTTCGTTAAACTCTAATCGTCTTCTTCTTCTCAAAGCAAACAAGTAATCGTTGTTTTCATAGAGAACAAATTTCTAACGAAATTTCTAACTTTGAAAAAGAAGACAACATGATTTTTACTCAAAAAACGAATGATCTGTTGAATTTGTTGAAGCAATCACTGAAAAGATAACGATTTACTAGAAAAAACGCAGATTCGTTTTCGACCGTAAACAATATATTTGTTGACAGCGAACTGAAGTTAAACAATTAAAACGGAATGTACATGCCGAATTTGGTGAATGTATCAGGCCATGACAATAACACAAATTCGGCGATAGACCACCGAATAAAGTCGTGTTTTTCTGATGTACTATCGCCGAATATGTAAGATTTTGATTTTTCTTTAGTTAATCTATTTTCGGCATGTTATTTCCAAATTTTATACTGAATTTCAACATGTCCTTATCTATTTTTACCATGTTTTGTGCATTTGAATGGAGGGTAAAATCGGATTCTTTTATTTATTTTTCCATTGAGTTTGACCCTCCCTTAACAATTTAATTTTTAATGGAGTGAAAATAAAATATGACCCCACTTATCCGTTTTTGGAGTGACATTAACAATACTTTTATTTTCTCCCTTGTCTTGATAGATCAAGAATCAGGGGAAAGTGATGATAATTTGCGATGGTCGATAAATTTAGCTATTTAGTCTCTTTCTTTCTTTTTTTATGCTAAAGGCACACCGTTTTCTTTTTCTTAATACCACGAATAAAAATAATAAGCACAATAAATTTTATGTATTTTCTAATACCACACGCAACTCACGTGACAATCAACCACCGTACAAAATCGTTTTGCATGGCAAACAACCGCCGACCAACACCGTTTTCCATGGTCATCAATCGTCGAACTACTGTTGATCGGTGGTTGATCGCCGCAAAAAACAGTGTTGGTCGGTGGTTGTTCGCCATAAAAATAAATAAAATAATATATTTGGCAGTACATTAAAAAAAATTAGTATTATAAAAGTGCAATATAAAATTTTATGATATTTTTTAGTGATGGTATTAGTAAAAATAAAACGAGATGCCCTTAGCAGCACATTTTTTTTTAATTTACACAGTGCTTCATTGTTTTTTAGTCCTACACTCATTTCTTTGTTGTTTCGTGTTGTTATTGACACTCCAAAAATTACTAGGGGGACAGGGTGAAATTCGATAAGGTTTTGCCATATTTATTCAGGGAATTCGATAGGGTGTAGTTGAGTTTCACCCTTAAATGCGCGAAGGGCCACGGAAAATGAAAAAAAAAAAAAAAGTAGGTGTATAGTGAATTTTGTTTTCAACCGTGTTTCCCCCTTGCCTATTTTTGGAGTGTCAATAACAATTCACCTTGATAAGACCATACATATCAAGTTTAGCATATTACAAGCGTGATCTTGAGCTTAAGCACACCAGGCTTGTCTAGGGCCTTATAGCTAGATGTTGGAAAATTAATAATAGGGAAAAGAATGAGGAAGTGAAGAAGTTGTGTCGTGGATGAGACCACTGCATTGAAAGCAAAATCCGATATGACTATTGTACAATCGATAATTGTCGTTTACTCCTCATAATTCTTAATATCTTCCAAACTTGTGCATTTAAGGTTGCAAAATTGTAAATTTATAGAAGTCACTGGTCATGATTTTAAATACGTTGAGAGAGAGTTTTAATTTTGAAGAAAAATGAAAAGATGAAAAGAAGAATGGAGAAGATAATTCTACATATTACCTTTTTAGGCTTCATATGGAAGAAAGAAATAAGAAAGGATAAAATAAAGTCTCGTTCTCCTTTCTATTCAGTCAATCATTCTCAACAAATAAACTCTCATCCGAACATTTTCTCATTAGCGTAGAATATAGGAGGTCAAGTAATGAAAGGGCTCTTTAGTAACCAAATTTTCTTTCGTAAGAGAGAAATGAGATGGAGCAAAAATAAACGTACATA
This sequence comes from Allium sativum, assembly GCA_030737875.1. Lineage (NCBI taxonomy): Eukaryota > Viridiplantae > Streptophyta > Magnoliopsida > Asparagales > Amaryllidaceae > Allium > Allium sativum. The sequence continues at coordinate 196,857,619 of CM060925.1, read as the reverse complement.
ACTTTTCTCTTTGATAAGCCGTAACAACTTGAAGTTTTTAATAGATATTAATTCAATGATTTGATTGGAATATAAAAATTAAAATTTTAAATTCTAATTTATTCTTATTTATAATAAATTAAGTGAATTTGATTTTATTTACAGACAAAAATAAGTACCATTTGAATAATAAAATTAAACAACTATCAAATAAGAATGTAATTGTAAACTGATTCAATTTATGTTATTTGAATTTAAGTAAATTCATAAAATTTAAATTTAATAACATATTTGAATTACTAAGTATTTTAGTTTATCAAATCGATTAGAATATAATTTTTTCGAAAAAGTCAGTTCTTGTCAAATTTGGTTAAAAATTTGATTTCAAGCTCAAAATTTAGAAGTCCAAAATTAAAAAAAAAAAAAAAACTTTTTATGAATCTACATTGAGTCATGAGTGTCCAACATTTTTCATTTCGTTAAAATTCAGTTTCATTTGTTCGAATTTCGTGTTTTAACTATAAAATGCACAAAACGGACGGTGTTTATCATATGTATATTTGCTTGTATTTAATATGTATGTCATCTATACATCCATTTCTATTCTCATTGGCATTTATACTAGTATTGTATTTGAATGGGTATATTGAATTCATAGGGACACATTTATTAAATTAAATGGACTTAATTTGCATTATAATTTTTTTTAATGAATCTGAAATAGTTCAATTGCAAAATTTTATTGAGAATTGAACGTGTGAGAATTTAAAATTTTGTCAATTGTGGCAAAATTTGAAATTTTATGTAGCAATTTAAAAGTTTACAATTTTGAAAGTTTATATTTTTATGATCCTGCTCGGAATTCTAAAATATTCTCCTTTTTTCGTTTCAGGTGAATTCATGGCCGTTTGCTATAAATGTGGATTTTTCAGTGAAAAATTGCGCTATTTGACGGTGTTTGAGTATTATAATTTTAATTTTTTTTATAATCTACCTTCCTGAGAAAGCTATGTGTGCCACACCATCCACTTTGTGAAATTTTATGGTAGAATCTAAATGGACTCTGAGAAAGTCTATCTAGGATTCTTTCTCTTCTATATTCTCATTCATAAATTTCACTTAAACAAATTCTTCCTCATTCCTCTTCAACCTTTCTTCCAATTTGATTTTTTTTACTCATGAATCAAAGTAAAAGTAAATTTTAATAATTTGATGATTTTTGTTTCATCGTCGAATCTCTTTTCTTTATTCATATTTTATTTTACAAATTCAAATTTATTAAACCTAGATCTAGATTTCAACCACCATAGTTTTCCTCAATGGCTACCCTTCTCCCCTTGGCCTTTCCCTCTTATTCTGCCACCTAAAACCTCCACCACTGATCGGACCATGCTTGGCCGACCTTCAACCACCTCCAACAAGCAAGCCCTGCCTAAAAACCCTAACCTTAACCCGTTTTTCCTCTTTTCTATTTTCTGTTCTATTTCAGATTTTTACCTCGTGTTGCAGAGCCGGTAACTTCCTGTTACTAAATCCGAATCCTTTTTTTTAATTAAGTGAGATTGAAATAGCTACAATTTCCATGTTGAACGCTTTTCAGATTTCGAAAATTTCAATGTTGAAATCACGAATCTTTCGGACATATTTTTGGACCCAAATCTCTTATTCAAAAATTTATTTGTCTTTTTTTTGGTTGTATCTTCTTCAAATTTTATTAAAAACTAGTTTTTCCTTTTTTTTTTACATCGAAGAGAAAAGAGTTTGCAACAATTTTTCAGTTTATAACTTTTCTAAATTCTAAGGTTAACTGGTCCAAAAATAAATTTCACATGATCAAAAAATTTGTTTAGTTTTTGTAAATTTTGGTGAAATCTAAATCCAACTTCATTAACTGAAACCCTTCCACTCACTTCGTTTAAATTTATCGGGATATTGATTTGTATATTTATTCGTGTCATGGTGTTAGAGAGTGCGTAGTTGTGCATCGTATTTTATGTAATCGTATTCGTATCGGCCTACGTAATATTCCTTTTGATTTTCCATGCAAGATGAAAATTTCTCACTCACGATTAACATTTTCAAGTAATGAATTGACACCTCTTGAAATGACATATGAAATGCTAGGATTGCTCTATAAAACCCGATTTGGCTCTAATAAATTTATGCACATGTGACACGCAATTTTGTCATATATGATACGAATTATTATAAGTGACATTTGATAGTTGAGATATATTATGATGCATGTGTGATATTTGTAGTGTAAAATTTAGTTGTTCTCACACTGCAAGTTCCCTATAGATTTGTAAAACTAACACGGGTTGAAATGATATATACCTGAATCACTGTATAAATTTAGGTATTGAAAAACTGAATATATTGGGATGCGGGTTGAAATGATAAATACTGTAAATTTAATATTAAATGGATTGAAATGATATATATATATATATGTATGTATGTATGTATCACTTGGATTATATACGGACGCCGTTGGTCTATTTTGAAAAGTAGTTTCTTAGTTTATAAATGTACTCTAATTTAATAAAATTACTTTAGAAATCTAAATTTAGAACTTCATTTAAGCTTATATTTTGATAATTTAATAAAGCTTTAAATTTATATTATATATTATAAATTTTTAATTTATAAGTTAATGTTTTTAAAATTTAAATTTAAGAATTTAAATTATAATGTTAAACTAATTTTAAATTTTAAATTATTTTACAAGTAAATAAATAACCTTTTAATATAGTCTCATAATTATTTAAATTTAAAATTTATATATATAGGCTTTTATAAATTATAAGTATAAAAGTTTTAAAGAGAAGTTAGAAATTGAATGATAACTTGATTTGTATAATTGATTTAATAAAATGAAATTTAGTAAGTTAAGATAAAATGATTTTGAAATGTGAATTTACAATAATGAATGAGTTTTTATGAATTTGTTATGCTTTTTTTAACTTAATAAATGGATTTGACAATAACTTGTTAGGTAAATGTTTTAGTGTAATGACCACTTTTCTCGTACAGTTTAAGCCAACATCTAACAACCCGTGTTAACTCAAATTGCACAGAAAAGCAGATAGTTATGAGAAAGAAATTAGAGGGGGGGGGGAAGAAAAAAGAAAGAAATATTAGAATAGAAGGATAAGAAGATCAGAATCTCACAATGAAATGAACAAAATACAATATATCAAATGCTTTGTACAAAAGGACTGTATATATATTACGACATCAGAGTAGATATATCTCAATACAACACACACACACACACAACGGAATAACTTAATACCAGTAAATATGTGGGATACGTCTCGACTTCAACTCCTCTTCTGATGCTCCAAGCGAAACCTAACCCAATAAAATACTCGTTCTGACCCAAGCACATTTGAAGCAAAGAAAAATTCACCCGCATCAGTCTGGAATACTTTCAGTGATAAATTCACATGGCAAACAACTTGCTTAACTTTAGAAAACCCTTTTGAACGTAAGGATAATAGTAAGACCGGACGATTTGAACCTTACTATAACCTAAAACATTTTTGGTATATCAAAATCCAGTGATATTATAATAATGTCTATCAAATCACAAATAAATAACCATCTAGCAGAACGCTTGCATCTCACACTCTACATATTCATTATATAATCAAAAACCGCAAGGCGCTTATTGGGTATTGGATTTCCAACATGACAAGGTATGGGACCACCTTCCGATCAATGTACTCTAGAGGGGATACACTGGGGTGCAACAAGAACATCTTGCAACCCGACCACACATGACCGACCATTCATTCAACTTGAGTGTATCAAATGTATTGTCACTGTATGGTTTTATGGGCCCACCATGCTTCCGTTGAGATACAGAAACGAAAGAAGAACAAATATGAATTTTCTCTAGATATGTGACAATACACTCTGCTTGGGTGCGACCCAACTAGCATGCTGCCTGCCCGATTTTTGTCATTTCCCGTTTTTGAGGCTTGAGGTCACGTCTACCTTTTAGAATAACACTCCACCATTTACTTTGAATGCCACATCGTCAAACCCGTTAAATCACTAGTTGATTTCTCAAAAAATATTATGGGTATAAAAGCTAAGAGAAACGAATTTTTCCGCCACCAAACATATTACCTTGAAGAGTTCTTCTTATGTGATCTGTTAGGCATACTCTGTCAGACATTCGTCCATACAAGTCATCTAGGAACATGATGAACCGAAGGCACCCTCCTACTGCATCCTAGGAATCACCCTATAGATCAGTAGCGAGTAGTCCTTGCAATCCATAGATTTCAACCACGATAGAACCACAATATATCTCTAGGGATCAGCTAGAGATTTAAAGTAATTCTTCTGTTTTATGAAGATATATGGTCTTCAATGCTCAATATTTATACGTATCCCTGCAGATTAGTTTCGAGCGCTACGTTGGTTCGAAGTGGTTTTGGGTCTAGTTCCTGTCCCGGTCTCTTCGAAATACCACGTCAAAAGGTCTAATAAGATATTTAATTGATAGTTTGGTGCTTTAACTATCAACCTCAAAATAGTACGGTAAGGTATCTTGGCAGCTTAGGTCTTTACTATTTAAAATCATTCATTAAACCATCTTCATTAAATCTTTAGAACCATCTTCATCAATTTCAAATCGACTTCATTTACTAAACTTGAAAAAGTACATTCTTGACTCTTTGGAATAAAAACATTCACCATTCTCCCATTATCTTCTTCACTTCGAAAATATCACCACATTTTCCAAAAAAAAAAACTCTTTCCATTTCCATTTATATGGAAATATTACTTAATATACAAATATCTCTTAGTTTTCCTTTACTTCGTTATTCAACTCCATTTGGAATTATATATATATATGTTGTGAAAACCTGCGCCTTTGCGGAAGCGTCCAGGATCTTATTCATCCAATTATTTAAAGATGATTTCTATGGAAACAAACACAGATATGAAATTACACACGCAAACACAAAATATTCCTCCCAACCACCCACTTTATTGATTCTCAAAACGAATAATGTTTACACTCCCTGGTTCAACAACCAACAATAAACAAACTACAAGAATCAATAACCTTATTGAGAAAGGGAAAGAATATCAAGATGACTACAATTTTGTTGGAGAAGGAGAACAGTGAAGAACGACGGCTAACCCTCTGATTAATTAATTAGGGCTTGATTCCATCATCTTTAATCCAACCCTGGATGCTGCTTTTATAGAAGAATAGAAAGCCTAGGCAAATACCCAATTTTCCCCTTCATTGCTTGCATAATAAGTCACAGAAGGAACCAGTCAAAACCGCAGAAAACCCGCTCAGACGTCTGACCTACATATGACAGACGTCTGTCATTGCTCTCGGATTACAATCCCTGACAAGTCAGACGTCTGGCCCAAATTGGACAGACGTCTGTCCCCACTCTCGGACTTTAAAACCCTGCACACACAGACGTCTGACCAGAACCTCAGACGTCTGTGCTGAAGCTGAGAACAACACTGCTCTTCCTTTTGCCTTCTCTCTGCCGCCACTTTATCTCCTCTATCGCCGAGCACATCCACGCCTCGTCTTCTTCAACACATGTGATTTCATGTCACAAATCACAACACTCCACCTTGATATGAAATCACATCAAACAACAAGTCACACCGACTTCCATGGACATGTGATACTGACAATCACAACACTCCACCTTAATCATATCAACACTCCAACACACAAGTCATTTAGCTCTTTCAACGACACCTTCTCTCAATTAAAACCAACCTCGATTTCCAGGCAACGAGATACACCCCACCTGTTCCGAGTACAGGGACTCAATTGATTTCAGGGCTACAATCACACCCAGTCGGTTTGAAGGACTACGACCACACCTCAATCACAAACACAACTCACCGCCTGCCAACGATGCATCTTCCGACTAAGATGCACCACGCTTCTCTAACGGTCTAAAAGTGCTTGTAATACCACAACGATCTCCACCTTGTGGATTTTCTGCATCGACACCCGTCTACCACTTGATCTGAGCTCCTCCTTCGATCACTCCGGATCCCTTGAGCATCATCAACATGAAGACCCCTGTTTAGCAAATCAGCAGTGATCAAATTAACCTCTCCCCCTTGTTGTGGACTAGGCTCTTCAACCGTCACTCGCCTTCCATCGTTGACCACAGAACCAACCAATCTATACAGGTTTCCCGCCTCCAAGACACCTCTCATCACAACACGACCACCCTTCTTCACTCTCAAAACTCCACCTTGAGTATCATAAGTGCAACCACGACGATCCAACTGACCGAGAGAAATGAGGTTATGCGAACTCGCGGGTACATGTCTAACTCCAGAGACTTCCCTTACCACGCCATCATGCATACGAAACCGGATAGATTCAATACCACAAACTGGTAGCTCTACTCCATTGGTTGTTCTAATCGCGTCAACATTCTTCTCATACGAAGAAAAACACTTCACATCCCTACAAATGTGAAAACTGGCTCCTGAATCCATCTTCCAAGGATTAAATTCGCTAAACAGGATATCACTAGAAGCATCGCTAATGGAACTTGCAGCAATATCTGCCTGTGCCTCATTCCTTCCATCACCATCCGCAACCTTCTTCTTATCCCTCTGATAAGCATAAAAATCCTTGCGTATGTGACCTTGCTTACCGCAATAATAACAAGCACCTTTACCATTAGCCCCTTTCTTCTTCCTTCTTGTATCTTTCCCCGAGTCCTTTGCTACCATGGCCTCACCTTGAACTGTTTTAAAACCCGACCCTTTTCTCCTTAGTTCCTCATTCAAAAGGCTGTTTCGAACAGTTTCCAAAGAGATGGCTCCACCTGCATTGGAGTTACTCAATGAAACAACCAAAGTCTCCCAACTTTCTAAAAGCGAACTCATCAGCAAAAGAGCCTGCAACTCATCATCAAAATTGACCTTCAGATTTGCCAATTGATTGATCACATCTTGAAATTCATTCAGGTGCCCTGCATCAGACTTCTCCTCATCCAATCTTAGCTGAACAAGCTTCCGAACCAGAAAAGCCTTACTTGTAGTACTCCTCGACTCATACAAAGGTACCAACTTGTCCCACAAATCCTTCGCAGATTCACAATTAGCCACATGATGGAATCCCGAATCATCAAGGTACTGCCTAATCAAGGCAATAGCCTTCTTATCCATCTTCTTCCACTTTCCCTCATCCACACCAGAGGGCTTCTCAGCATTTCCAACAATCGGATCATGAAGATCATTGAGGTAAAGCACATCCTCCATCTTAGGCTTCCAAATCCCCCAATTTCTTCCATCAAAAACAGTCATCTTCGGGAACGCCATCATATCCGACATCAAAAAAAATTGATTTTTCCTCTCCAAAATCACTCTAAGCTTTGCGATGATCTAGCTCTGATACCAACTGTTGTGAAAACCTGCGCCTTTGCGGAAGCGTCCAGGATCTTATTCACCCAATTACTTAAAGATGATTTCTATGGAAACAAACACAGATATGAAATTACACACGCAAACACAAAATATTCCTCCCAACCACCCTCTTTATTGATTCTCAAAACGAATAATGTTTACACTCACTGGTTCAACAACCAACAATAAACAAACTACAAGAATCAATAACCTTATTGAGAAAGGGAAAGAATATCAAGATGACTACAATTTTGTTGGAGAAGGAGAACAGTGAAGAACGACGGCTAACCCTCTGATTAATTAATTAGGGCTTGATTCCATCATCTTTAATCCAACCCTGGATGTTGCTTTTATAGAAGAATAGAAAGCCTAGGCAAATACCCAATTTGCCACTTCATTGCTTGCAGAATAAGTCACAGAAAGAACCAGTCAAAACCGCAGAAAACCCGCTCAGACGTCTGACCTACATATGACAGACGTCTGTCATTGCTCTCGGATTACAATCCCTGACAAGTCAGACGTCTGACCCAAATTGGACAGACGTCTGTCCCCACTCTCGGACTTCAAAACCCTGCACACACAGACGTCTGACCAGAAACTCAGACGTCTGTGCTGAAGCTGAGAACAACACTGCTCTTCCTTTTGCCTTCTCTCTGCCGCCACTTTATCTCCTCTATCGCCGAGCACATCCACGCCTCGTCTTCTTCAACACATGTGATTTCATGTCACAAATCACAACACTCCACCTTGATATGAAATCACATCAAACAACAAGTCACACCGACTTCCATGGACATGTGATACCGACAATCACAACAATATATATATATCCAAATATTTTCATAACACCATTTTATCATATAATAAAATTAAATCTTGGGTCTTTATAAAAAAAAAATTCAACTTCTTTACCCAAACCAATAAGTAATTTCTTTTATGTTCTGGAAAACTTTCACTTTTACCTCAATTCGAGTTTAAATAAAATATTTAACTCAATACTTATCGCATTAGCTCAATTTCCATTAACAGCTTTGTTTATATTGTTCAATCTCCTCATAAACCCCTTTCAGAATTAGCTAAACTTGTTTCTTACCCGATCATCTTTTAAAATACATTTAGGTAAGAAATAATCATTTTTAAATAGACTTCATTATTCTCTGAAGTAAGACAATTACTTCTCATTGACTAAGAAGACCAGCTGGTTATCTTTGAGATTATTAAACAATAATCGATCATACTAATAATCTTTAAACATCGTAATTGAAAAGTACATTATATTTTAGAAATCTTACTAAATATTAATAACCATTTTTGATTAACCGTTGACTTTGTCAATTTAAAATCCATCGGTTAAGCCATTACCCAATTTCAGTCACCTCTTTCTATTAGATTAATGAAATTAATCTAATGGTATTGCTTAATCGTTTACTTAAATATATTAACCCCGTAGGTTAATTACAGCTTCATTTTCTTATAAAACTGATTTAAACTTCAAATCCTAATTACATAATAATTTTATACTATTATATAAAAAATCATTTATAAACATCGATTTATTATAACATATAAAATATAATTAAAAATTCTGCTTTAGCTATAAAATAAATTTTATAACTCAACTTCATTAATTTGTCTAACGGCAAATCAACATTTTAACCAAAAAGGTGGATATTAAGCCATTCGTTGCCAATTCCTCAATCAATTCCGTCTACTGATCCAAATCACAACAACATTGAATTTCAAATCTATGTCAACATCCAAATAGGTTTACAATATCATTGGGTTCAATCAGTACATATATAACAATATAAAAACAACCAACATATATAATATTTGAGGAATCCGGTCGGATCGCTCCAACCTGTTCTTCCTTTCATCACAGATCATTAATATTTCATAGCTGCATACAATTTTAATTCAATATATAAAACGACAATAATATAATTAACGTCAACCATTTAATCAACAATAGGCATCCATGGCATCCAATCAGCCAATATATCATTAACGATTAAATTTAATTATATGAATTTAATCACATCATAGGATTCCAAAAAACTGTGATAGTTAACTTACAATTTATTATCGATTATCGATTCGCGCGTTGTTTCATTTAATTTTAAACCAGCATTTAAAATTCAACGAAAACCCAACAGCTTCCAATCCTAGCACAACAGCGTAGTACTCTCCACTGTGATTCCATCAGATCCAATTTCACAAAATTCTGTTATCGTATGAATATGTTGTCATTGTTACAAACTTATATAAACAAACGATTATTAAAACTACTTAATTAAATAAATAAATTATCATTTTTACCTTAATTATCCTTAAACAATTCATTAGTGGATAATTTTGCCATTAATGAACACGGTTTCCAATCCCCTGTTCTCAGACCCAATCCCCTTGCGAACCCAATAGCTTCTTCGCCAAATTCTCAGAACCATCTTCCACGATTTCAAATTATAACATTAATCTATAACCATATTATTATTATTTATAAATTAAGTGCTCTAATTACCATTAATTCCAATTAATCATGTGATTTCCCATCCCTAATCATTCTCGTTCCAGGCATCGTGATATTCTTCCCAATCCCCCACTCTTCTCCCATAAATTCTTCTCTACGTTATAAATCGCGAACACCTGCAGTAGCCCATCTCCTTTCGATTCCCCTTTTTTATTTATTTAATTTTTTACTTTTTTTTTATTTAAGGCCCATGGGCCAGGTATACTCTTCTTTCACCTTTTAATATTCGAAATACGCCTGTAGCTTACTCCATTGCAGAACGATCAAACTACTCCCCACTTCCACTCAACACCGACCACTAATTTCCGAAATCATCTCTGACCAATCACCGATGCTGCCACAAGCTGACGACCTTCCTACTCCTACATGTTGTATATGACGTAGTTGTATACACAATTATATGTTTTTTGTTTGATGATAACAACCAAATAAATATTATTTTAATGTGTTCGTTATTGTACTATTATATCACATCACAGACAGGAATATAATATTTATATTTAAATGAAATACGACTGTACAAAAATTCAAATATTAACACAGTATTTTATTTAAATAGAATATTTTATTTCAACATTCAAACAGTACAAATTTTTATAACTCCACTATTTATACATCTCTGTATTACATATCAAATACAATTTCATATACAGTGTTCTCCACTACAACACTCTATCTTTCAGTTACAGTTTCACTCATTCATTCATTTACACAGACTCGTATACATATACAGTTTTTCACACAGTCCTTGTCTTCAATCTTATGTCTTCACTGCTTCTCTGTCAAACCTGTCTTCAGTCAGTCCAGTCTTCGTACCTGTCATATACAGAAACACACACAGTATATGGAACAGAAATAATATTCAAAATTCATGCAAATATAAATTTTATTTTAAAAATTTTATTTGCCTCAGTTTTCTGGTGTGTTTCTCATCATTTTTCTGACTTGATCTGATTTGTTAATCCGACTGTGTCTAGACAATATATATTTAGTACAGGGACAGAAAAATTTGTCTGATGGCTGCAAATACACACGTGTATACACGTGTGCACTGCCTCGCCAATCAGCAAGCAACTGAGGAGTAGCCACAAGGACCGTCTCGACTCAGTGCAACAGACAAGTCAAACATGGACGAACAGCTCAAAAGCAAAAAAAAAAGGTTCAAGAATTCATGAATGCACAAAGTAAAGTCAACAACGGAATATGCAGCAGCAACTAATATAATGAATGTAGTGCAAGACTGGAATCCTTCATATCAGCATTAAACATGTGTGTGGAAAAGTGGTCGAGCAACCATAAATCTACATGACTGCTAGATCAATGGTGCATATATGGTGATCAAAATACAGGTGTACAGAGGTGAAGCAGTTCAGCAATAACAAGTTAATGAACAAGGCAGTTTTTGTTAAGTAACTACATGAGTGCAACATGGTTCAGGCATGTGAGAAAGTGGTGCAACAAAAAGTAAGCATGGTTCAGCATGAACAAAAGCTACAGCAACAAGTGGTTCTAAAGGACAAACATGCCATTGCATGGTCAAGATTACAACTCAGGTGGTACAAGGAAACTCAGCAGCTTCTCCCATGATCACAGCAGTACAAGATGATATACAATGGTGCACACAACATCAAAAAGAAGCAAAGAAGCTCAAAGGGGCCGAGAAGATGGTGAATGATAGCAGCATGAAACAATGGATACACAAGCAGCATGAGGCTAACAAGTCTGGGTGCTTCAATTTCAATTTTGGTGCAGCATGATTTAAACATTACAGCATGAACAGGTTCATATCATATGCAGACAACAATGGTTTGATGTCAAAGAAAACAGTGATGAACAAGTACATGGTCCAGACAATTCAAACATCGTCAAATGAGTGTGATCGGTATTCAGATATACACAAGTGACAACAATATTTGTGTTCAAATCAGCCTGGCCAACAGCAAAATCAAGACAGTGCAATATTTTGTACTGTGAAGCAAGTGTATGGCTAGTACTACATGCAAGGTAAAATGGATTTCAAAATGGCAGTATAAAAGACTGTGTGAAGCAACAACAAAACAAGTGTTCAAGGGCGTGTACAACATTTATATGTCAATGCAACATATGGCAGTACTCAACATGCTCAACAACAATGAAGAACCACACATGAACATGCATGCACAAGTGGATTTGGCAAGTCGAAGATAATATGTTTCAATGTTTTCAAGCTGACAATTTTTGCTTCCCAGAATATACATAGAGTTAATGTTGGGACAACTTTGGGAAAAATCAATTCGAATCATTCCAGCACGTTTCTTTTCCAGAAAGCAATGGTTTGAAAAACTATTGTTTTTGGCAAGTTTTAAAACAGAATTAATTCAGTCATCACGAAATGGAATTCACAGCAGTTCTATATCAAGCTACAAATCAGGAAACAAGTCATGGAAATCAATCAAGCAGAAAATCATGTTTGAGTGTGTAAAATTCAAGGGACCAGCAAAACAAAATCCGAAATAAATTCATGGAAATTTCCTTTTAAATGGCAACAAATCGAGCATGTTATTTATGCAAGAATTCTTCCAGTCAAGCCATAAAAAATCAAGGCCGAATTTATCAGCAAAGCAAAAGGGGAAACCGCAATCAACCAGACAAGTCATCTCATCAAATCAGAGTTATTTTTAGGGTTTTCGTTTACCCTATATATACTACACACGCAGATTCATCATGGGCAGAGAGAATATATAGAGATTGGAAACACACAAAAATCAATTCAACCATTTTCAAAGCAAGAGAATTCAGAGAAACTCACTTAGTAATCCTTTGCTTTTCGATCGAGAGAAAATCCCTCCAAATCAGAAAGCAACAATCGAAGCATCAAGTCACAAAGCATCGATCTTTAGAGATTAATCCATACATCGAGCAGTTGATTTGATTTGGAGTCAGAGAGAAACCCTAGAAATATTTCAGAGCCGCCGCCATTTCTGTATTTCCTCAAAAGGAAAGTGAACGGGATCAAATGAACAAAAGGGTGGAACCAATTCAAATGAGGTCGGTCAAGTTTCCAAGTGTTAATAAGGGGATGACCCTTTTATTTTCAATTCCTAGGGTTTAGTTTGTTTTTTTTTTCCTTTTTTTGTGTTATTTTAATTTGTTGTAAAATCAATCTGAACAGTTTTCTGGAGTATGTAAAATTCTAGAATTCAGTTAAGGGTTAACTGACAGTCTACTAGAGTCTATAATTTCTAGGATTACGGATTACGGGGTTTTAATTCGGGAAATCTGATCGAGGGGATATCCGTCAGTCTAGGGTTTTGAGCGTAGGGTTAGAATAGGAGCAGGGTTTGCGAGTGTACATGGTCTTGTATGTGGGAACTGTTCTATCACCTAGTAGAAACCTTAGAAATGCAGCAGTAGGCAGGGTTTTGCCGAAGCTGGGTATATCTGTGTGTGATTTATTTTCTACATTTATGTTTCTGCTATATTCTGTGATCTGTTTATTATTAGATATCTCGTTAGAATTTTAATTCAGTTAAAAATTGTGATAAACCCTATTCACCCCCCCTCTAGGGTTAATCTTGATCCAACAAGTGGTATCAGAGCAGGTTATTTCATTAACTCTAGAGTCATGAGTCATCCTAGTTGTCAACCGATAGAGAGTCAGTCCAGTTCATCTCCAACTATTTTCGATGGAACATATTTTTTGAACTGGAAATCCGAAATGGAATTTTATTTAAAATCTGTTAATATTAAATGTGGGGATGTTGTTATCAATGGGTTTGATAGTGTAGATATTACTTTCAATGCTCGTGCTATGAAAATTATATTTGATTATCTTAATACTGAACAGCTTAATCTTATATGCCATTGTTTATCTGCACAGGAAATCTGGGATACTCTCAATACGAAGTATGGAAGATCTGACAATGATAGCTCAAAACCCGAAAAAGTCAACTCAGATTCAGAGTTTTGTTTAACAGGATTTACAAATGAAAATTCTGAAGGATCAGATAATGGAGAATCAACAGATGCTGAAATAGAAAATTTATCATATGAAGATTTAGTTTATATGTGTGTGGATTTAACTAAATCTGTTGACAAACTCCATTCGAAAAACAAATCTCTGAAATCTAAGAATCATGAGTTGACCAGCAAAATTGATATTTTGGAATCACAACTTGAAAATTTTAAAAACTCTTCAAATACAAACTGCAATAATTGTTTAAAATTGGAAACCAAGCTTGTTCATCTCAATCAAAATATTCAAAAGTTTGAAAATGAGATTCTGATCTTAAAAGAGAACAGGGTTGAGTTATCAAGTTTGAACAATCTTCTACAAAAGGAATTTGAAATGTTTAAGACTGATATATATTCCAAATTTGAAATTGCTGAAAAGGAGAATTTGTTGAAATCTGATTTGATTTTGAAAGAACTTGAAAACGAGATTGAAAAGTCCAAGAAATTTGAGTTTAAAAAACAAAAACTTTTTGAATCTGAGATTGCTGAGTCCCAAACCAAAATTAATTTGCTTAAAGATGAAAATTTGTTTTTGAAATTTGTTTTTGAAAAATGTAAGATCACTGAAAATCATTGTTCAGATTTATTGAAAGAAAATGGTGATCTTAAAACTAAAATTCAACAACTTGAAACAACCCTTAAAAAAAATTCAAACGGTGAAAAATCTTTAAATATGTTGTTGAAAAATCAATTTTCATCGGGAAATAAAAGTGGATTTGGTTTTGGGAAATCTGAGTTTTCTGAAAGGAGAAGCTCAAATGATTTTAAAAATCCTTCAACCTTCTTTGAAAAGGATTGTCTTGATAAGTTGAACTTTGTTAATTCCAAAGGTTTTTTGAATGAAAAGCAAAATTTGAATTTGTTGTGTAATAATCCATCTAAACAATCCTGGATCCCAAAAAGAGATAAAACAAACTTCGTTAAATTCAAACAGATATGGGTTCCAAAGGGGACAAAGGTAAATTCAGATGGATTTTTATATAAACAGGTCTGGGTACCAAAACATTTGAATACAACTGTGGGTGGTTTTGCAAATTTTGTTAGACCACTCGATCTCTTAAATTGTTAGGTACCGAAGGAGGCTGAGGAACTGTATTGCTAAAGAAAAACTGGATTCAAACCGCTTCATGTCACTAAATCATTCACAGTTCCTTAAGCCACATCTATTGAGTTAGAGATTCTGATTTACATTGGACTCTGGTATGATCTCTAAACTTACCTGTGTAAATATTTTTTTTGTTTGTTTCTTTCTCCTCTATCTCCTTCTGTTTTTGTTTTCTTTTTTGATTTATCACTTCCATTGTTTTCTTTTATTCTGGGCTTTCTTAAGCTTCCAATTGTAGAATTCATGTTTGTCTCGAAATTCACTTCATGTGTATTAAAACTCTGATATTTTTAATCTTGTCCAGATCTTGAATTTATTTATGTAAATATCTGCAATTGATTTGAAGTTTATTTTTCTGATTTCTGAATTCATAACAATGTTGATGTGTTCTTGTCATATCTTGAACACTGTTAATTTGAATTCTAAAATTTTGAAGATCTGAATAATTAATGAAATTTCACACTCTTATGCTATTTTGAGTTTCTTTCAATTAATTTTGGAAACGCTTAAAATATTATACTCATTACAGTACACTCTGTTATTTATCAGTTGTGATAATTTCTTTAATTTTTTCAGATTGGCTTAGACATTTTTTAATCTGTCTTGAGTCATTGCTTACATCTTGAAATTCACCGTTATTCATGATCATCTGGTTTGGATTTTTTTGTTTGTTTGAGATCATTTGAAATTCTTGATATTTTGAATCTCACACATCTCTCAAATCTGAAGTTACTAATTATGTGTGATTGATTCATTGTATCTCATGATTTACATTTGTTCAAATGATTTCGAATAAACCATTATTTTTGGATCATGAATTATTATTCAGTCTTGATGTAAATGATCTGAAATCTCTCTTGTGATTGTCAAAAATATTTGTGAAAACTCTTTTGAAAATATGGTCATAAATATCATTGTTATTTTATGATTATTTGATTTGAATATATTTATTTGTTTAAAATCACTTGAAATTATTTATTTATTGAATCTCACACATAATTTTGAATCTGAAATATAACCTGGTGTGATTGATTCGTTAAATACTAATACTTTCACTTTTCTTCAAATGATTTAAAATAAAGTATATTTTTAATCTGGGATCATGGAATATTTTTTTTGTGACCATCATCTTGACTTGTTTGCTTGGAAACTGTCTTTGTACTTCTCTGATATTGTTCTTAGATAACTGCTTATTTTTGATCTGTCTGCTCCTCTGTGCTAAATTTGTCTGCTTGGGCTTTAAATTTCTGTTGTCTGTGATATCATAGTTTGTCTCTAGTGTCATGTTAAAATCCTCAGTAATAGAGACACCAAGTGGTATCAGAAGTGCCTTATATTTGTCTCACTCATTTGTACTTAGATTCTAATCTTCACCTTGTATAGATCTACACACTCTTTTTGCCTTGTACAAATTAATCTCTCTTGTGTTGTATAGATCTTTAGAAATTCCTCTTGTAATTGACTTTCAATTTTAAAATTATTTATTATTCATTCAGAAATTGAAATCAATATCCAAATTGAACTGTATTTATAATTCATCAAAATTATTATCAGATTTTGAAATTGTGATGAATTGTGACTGCAGTATATTTCACAATAAGAGGAGATTTTATTTGGATTTTCATGATGGTTGAACATTTATTATAATATCTTTGAATTGGCGATTATTTCACGACCATCTCCTTTATCTATCATCATTCTGCCATCCATGATAATCTTATATAAATGTGGAGAGTTAATCCTTTTAAGTAAACAGTGAAATTATTTGTGACAGATATGGGATTATATTACTATTCAGAATTAGTGATGATTGAAAATTTTCAATAATCTCAGTACAGTTGGTCATATTTCATTATATAATTAATTTAGAAATTTATTTCACAGTCCATTTCTGTACCTACCCCATTTTCTATCATCCATATATTGGTTTTATATACTGAGGAGTTTTTTACTTTAATGCTGAAAATAATAAATATAACCAATATATAAGTGTGTCTCTAACCTCAGTTAAAAATCCAAGCTCTGGTCATGCATGGTTAAGAGATAACTTATAATTTAAGCTGTGACTGACCTCATTTAAAAATCCAAGCTCTGCTTATGCGTGGTCAGTGTGCTCTTAAATAAAAAAAAAGGAAAAATTTGAATAAATAAAATTTATGTGAAATTCTCCTTGTTGTGTAAAAACCAGCCTATCAGTCCATCTTTCTAATCTGTGAAATGTGTTGAAATATTATGACGTATTATGATCTGTTGATTGATAGATATTGGGATTTGAAATTATTCGATCTTGTCACTTAAATTGAATTATTAATTATAGTCCAAATCCATCACTGTTTTTGTGCTTTATTTTTTATAAAAATCCTTTGAAAATAATTGGAAATGAATTGTTTTTAAAACTCTTTCCATTTTATATAAAATTCATCGTAAATCCTTCATTCTCTACAATGTGAAATATGCCACCAGTTTTTGGATTATTATGATTTTTGTTTGACTGATTGAAATTTATGATGATCGTTCTTCCTCTTAAGATGAAATTATATTTTTTGTCAATTTTCATTTGTATTTTAAAATCTTTATCCTTTTGATGATAACAAAAGGGGGAGAATGGATTAGATTTTGATTTATGAGTGAATTTTTTATAAATATTGTTACTTTTGAAAATTCATTATCATCCAGTTCAATTCACTCATGCACAGTTATAGGGGGAGCTAATAAATAGGGGGAGTTCAATTTTCACTGTAAAACACATTTGTTGGATTCAAAATCTTATATTTGTTTGTCATCATCAAAAGGGGGAGATTGTTGTATAAGACGTAGTTGTATACACAATTATATGTTTTTTGTTTGATGATAACAACCAAATAAATATTATATTAATGTGTTCGTTATTGTACTATTATATCACATCACAGACAGGAATATAATATTTATATTTAAATGAAATACGACTGTACAAAAATTCAAATATTAACACAGTATTTTTTTTAAATAGAATATTTTATTTCAACATTCAAACAGTACAAATTTTTATAACTCCACTATTTATACATCTCTGTATTATATATCAAATACAATTTCATATACAGTGTTCTCCACTACAACACTCTATCTTTCAGTTACAGTTTCACTCATTCATTCATTTACACAGACTCGTATACATATACAGTTTTTCACACAGTCCTTGTCTTCAATCTTCTGTTTTCACTGCTTCTCTGTCAAACCTATCTTCAGTCAGTCCAGTCTTCGTACCTGTCATATACAGAAACACACACACAGTATATGGAACAGAAATAATATTCAAAATTCATGCAAATATAAATTTTATTTTAAAAATTTTGTTTGCCTCAGTTTTCTGGTGTGTTTCTCATCATTTTTCTGACTTGATCTGATTTGTTAATCCGACTGTGTCTAGGCAATATATATTTAGTACAGGGATAGAAAAATTTGTCTGATGGCTGCAAATACACACGTGTATATACGTGTGCACTGCCTCGCCAATCAGCAAGCAACTGAGGATAGCCACAAGGACCATCTCGACTCAGTGCAACAGACAAGTCAAACATGGAGGAACAGCTCAAAAGCAAAAAAATAAAAGGTTCAAGAATTCATGAATGCACAAAGCAAAGTCAACAACGAAATATGCAGCAGCAACTAATATAATGAATGTAGTGCAAGACTGGAATCCTTCACATCAACATTAAACATGTGTGTGGAAAAGTGGTCGAGCAACCATAAATCTACATGACTGCTAGATCAATGGTGCATATATGGTGATCAAAATACAGGTGTATAGAGGTGAAGCAGTTCAGCAATAACAAGTTAATGAACAAGGCAGTTTTTGTTAAGTAACTATATGAGTGCAACATGGTTCAGGCATGTGAGCAAGTGGTGCAACAAAAAGTAAGCATGGTTCAGCATGAACAAAAGCTACAACAACAAGTGGTTCTAAAGGACAAACATGTCACTGCATGGTCAAGATTACAACTCAGGTGGTACAAGGAAACTCAGCAGCTTCTCCCATGATCACAGCAGTACAAGATGATATACAATGGTGCACACAACATCAAAAAGAAGCAAAGAAGCTCAAAGGTGCCGAGCAGGATGGTGAATGATAGCAGCATGAAACAATGGATACACAAGCAGCATGAGGCTAACAAGTCTGGGTGCATCAATTTCAATTTTGGTGCAGCATGATTTAAACATTACAGCATGAACAGGTTCATATCATATGCAGACAGCAATGGTTTGATGTCAAAGAAAACAGTGATGGACAAGTACATGGTCCAGACAATTCAAACATCGTCAAATGAGTGTGATCGGTATTCAGATATACACAAGTGACAACAATATTTGTGTTCAAATCAGCATGACCAACAACAAACTCAAGACAGTGCAATATTTTGTACTGTGAAGCAAGTGTATGGCTAGTACTACATGCAAGGTAAAATGGATTTCAAAATGGCAGTATAAAAGACTGTGTGAAGCAACAGCAAAACAAGTATTCAAGGGCGTGTACAACATTTATATGTCAATGCAACATATGGCAGTACTCAACATGCTCAACAACAATGAAGAACCACACATGAACATGCATGCACAAGTGGATTTGGCAAGTCGAAGATAATATGTTTCAATGTTTTCAAGCTGACAATTTTTGCTTCCCAGAATATACATAGAGTTAATGTTGGGACAACTTTGGGAAAAATCAATTCGAATCATTCCAGCACGTTTCTTTTCCAGAAAGCAATGGTTTAAAAAACTATTGTTTTTGGCAAGTTTTAAAACAGAATTAATTCAGTCATCACAAAATGGAATTCACAGCAGTTCTATATCAAGCTACAAATCAGGAAACAAGTCATGGAAATCAATCAAGCAGAAAATCATGTTTGAGTGTGTAAAATTCAAGGGACCAGCAAAACAAAATCCGAAATAAATTCATGGAAATTTCCTTTTAAATGGCAACAAATCGAGCATGTTATTTATGCAAGAATTCTTCCAGTCAAGCCATAAAAAATCAAGGCCGAATTTATCAGCAAAGCAAAAGGGGAAACCGCAATCAACCAGACAAGTCATCTCACGAAATCAGAGTTATTTATAGGGTTTTCGTTTACCCTATATATACTACACACGCAGATTCATCATGGGCAGAGAGAATATATAGAGATTGGAAACACACAAAAATCAATTCAACCATTTTCAAAGCAAGAGAATTCAGAGAAACTCACTTAGTAATCCTTTGCTTTTCGATCGAGAGAAAATCCCTCCAAATCAGAAAGCAACAATCGAAGAATCAAGCCACAAAGCATCGAGCTTTAGAGATTAATCCATACATCGAGCAGTTGATTTGATTTGGAGTCAGAGAGAAACCTTAGAAATATTTCAGAGCCACCGCCATTTCTGTATTTCCTCAAAAGGAAAGTGAACGGGATCAAATGAACAAAAGGGTGGAACCAATTCAAATGAGGTCGGCCAAGTTTCCAAGTGTTAAAAAGGGGATGACCCTTTTATTTTCAATTCCTAGGGTTTAGTTTGTTTTTTTCCTTTTTTTTGTGTTATTTTAATTTGTTGTAAAATCTGTCTGAACAATTTTCTGGAGTCTGTAAAATTCTAGAATTCAGTTAAGGGTTAACTGACAGTCTACTAGAGTCTATAATTTCTAGGATTACGGATTACGGGGTTGTAATTCGCGAAATCTGATCGAGGGGATATCGGTCAGTCTAGGGTTTTGAGCGTAGGGTTAGAATAGGAGCAGGGTTTGCGAGTGTACATGGTCTTGTATGCGGGAACTGTTTTATCACCTAGTAGAAACCTTAGAAATGCAGCAGTAGGCAGGGTTTTGCCGAAGCTGGGTATATTTGTGTGTGATTTATTTTCTGCATTTATGTTTCTGCTATATTTTGTGATCTGTTTATTATTAGATATCTCGTTAGAATTTTAATTCAGTTAAAAACTGTGATAAACCCTATTCACCCCCCTCTAGGGTTAATCTAGATCCAACACTACATTCGTCATCTTCCCTCTGCAAACTCCCTTTCCTCTATCACCTTTTATAAACTGCCACTGCATTAACTTCTCACCACCACAACAGTACTCGATCTGTAACGATCCGTATTTTTAGTGATATAATAATTAATTTATTTAATTATTTAAATAGTGGTTTAGAGAATTAAATGGTTGTTTAATTACATAATATTGAATATTTAATTAATATAATTAATAGAATAATATATTTATTTCCGAAATAGTCGGAAATAGTGGAATTTAAAATATTGTGTGAATTGGATGATTTAAAATATATAATTCAGTTTAGAATTGAATTATATTAACAAGTTTATTATTTAAATGTCAGTTGAACATATAATTTATATTTTAATTATAATCGAGCTCAAATTGGCACGGTAGTTCGTAATTTGGTGATTTGAGCTTTAAACGAATATACAAAATCCGTTTTAAGCCGGATTTCTGTGAAACAAGAAACGGTCGGAGCTGGTGAAGTATATTTTTCTAATGGAAGAAAAAAATCGGGATTTCGTCAGGTAGATTTTGATTTATGTCCAAATCAAATTTTCAAAAAGTCGTTATGGAATTCCTTTATAATTTATAATGATTTTTTATATTATAAAAGGATTTTCAATATAAATTGAATACTGATTTAATCTGGATTTGAAATGTCGAGTTATAAATTCAAATATGTTTATTTTGGAGCTGCATAATATTCTGTGTGAATATATACGTAATATTATTTATTTATATTTAATTTAATTATTTTTAAATATATTAATATTTAAATGGGTTTATTTAGAGCTTTAAAAATAGTCATTTTTGCAAACGACCTCCATTTTCGACGAAACTAATTTTGTTGGATCTGGAATATTAAATTATTGTTAGATTTCAATTTCCATGATTTTTGGAGTTAGTATGTGGCCGTGCCGAATTTTAATGTGAAAAACGATCGATATTTTGATGGTTAAAAGTAAGCTGTGTGAGCAAACGAAGTCGGAATTCGACGAAACTAGTTTCGTTGGGTCCGTAACGTTGAACTTTATGTGTATATCCATTTTCATGATTTTTGGGTATCGTATGTGTCTATATAGATTTTTAAACGATAAATACACATAATGATTGATTAAAATTGAATAAAATAATCAACAAAAAATATTAAAATCTTCCTATAAGTACAACACATATTTCCTAACCCTAGACTTCCTCATTCAAGAGCCAAATAAATTTCCGCCGCTTCAGGAAAAAGAAAACCATGTGAGTAAGTTTTGAAAAATCAAAACTATTGAAATAAATTTCCATAAATCCACAAAGTTGTATACATGGGTTTGTGATGTATTTCTCTCATACGTATGTGGGTTTTGATGGATATGGTTACACTGGAGTTCGCTGGTATTTGCATAGCGTGATGTAGGGTTCGGAATTTTTAGAGTTCGAAGCATTGATTCAGTTTTTCGATGTGGTTTTTGAGTTGCTAGGAGCGATTATTGGTTGCTTCAAAGTTATCGAGGTGATCGATGCAATTGTGGTTTGGACAGTTACTATAGGGGCAAGTGGGAGGCGCTATGTCGCGATTTGAAGGAAGGCCTCGGGTTCAAAGTTGTGGGGGTCTGATCGAAGAGGAAAAGGAGTGGAGTGCAGCAAGTAATCTCTGATTTGGGTTTAATGGAATAATTGGGAAGCAAGAATGGATGAAAAATGCGGAAAAGGCCATGTAAAATGATGCGGCTTCTTTGTAACTTAGGTGACTGGGATGAGCGACAGGTCGGAGAAGGAAGGGGATTCGATAGGGGTGGTTGTGATGGCTGATTAGTGGGGTACGGTTGCCAAAATTAACGACGATGGCAGTAATAGATGTTTGAATTCAGTTCGATTTGCTAGAGAAGGGTCATTGGGTATTAAACGTGATTAAGAATGTAAATGAAGCTATTTGGTTTTTTTATAAAGGGATTTATTTGGACTTTGGATCGAAGAGTTGATGGCCAGTTTCCCTGTAAGGTAGTGGGTTTGGGATATTTCCACAATAGCTTCATGAGTTTCGAATTACAAGGAAGGAGAAAGTGGTGAGGGGATAACCGATTATGAATGGTTTTGTGGGAGGAGAAGGCTACAGGAGTATGACGGAGAAGAAGTAATATATAGAGCGGGTTAATTTGTTTTGGGTCGATAGTGGATTGGTAAATCCCAATAACTCAAGTATTAAATTTAAAACTATTTAAATTGTTATATAAATTTGCAAATTAAATATCTCATTCATACTGTATCAGAATTTTGAATGGTCAGATCTGTTAGGATCGCACGAACGGTGGCTACATGCACAATGGAACTGACTAGGAGTGAATTGGAGCTCGTTACAATTTATAGCAAAATAAATTGTTTGTCTGAATCTATTGACAGTTATCGTTATTTAACGATGATCGTCCAATGTGAGTAAAACTCACTAACTCTGCCCAATTATATTTTTATAATGTATTTTTAAAATTGATAAATGATGGTTGATTGCTGTGTTGATTGTCTAGATGAACTGCTATTTAATTGGTTGAAATTATAGATAACGATATATATATATATATATATATATATATATATATATATATAAATCGTTAATCAAATACTGATTTTGTTATCAGAATATTTCATATTGAAATGAAATCGATGTTATTTATATTGTTTAACATCTGTGGATGCAGGGAGACAGGTTGGAGGGATCCAACTGGATTCCTCAATATTATAATGCTGTTTGTTTTCATATATTGTGATGTATGATGTGATATATAATCTATAATTGATTATGATAATACCGGTCATGTTATTTGGTATTTTAAATATCATATGAAATACTGGAATGTAAAAAAGAAAATTTCAAAGTGAATATTGAAAATTAGATATTTATATATAAAATAAATAGGATACTATAAAAGGTAATATTTGGAAAATATAATTAAGGAAATATTTAGGAAATAAATAGAATATTATAAAAGGATTTATATAAAATGAATAGAATTATATAAAAGGATTTATATAAGATAAATAGAATTATACAAAAGGGTTTATATAAAATAAATAGAATTATATAAAAGGATTTATATAGAATAAATAGAATTATATAAAGGGAATTATAAATGAGAATTAAATGTTGGAAATGAAATAAGATTTGTATGAATAATTCTGCAAATAAAATTATAAATAGAATTTGGGTTTGAGATATTGTTTTTAAATACGAAATCAAACGGTTTTGATTATATAAAGAAATATTATTCACATTCTATGTGAAAAAATAGATTAAAGTAAATATTTTGCAAATAGAATATTATAAAGGAATTTAGGGTTCGAATTAGGAATTTAAATGGAATTATCGAAATTAGAAACTGACCGGAAACTAGTTGAGTTGAATGGCTTTCTGGGTATCGATCTGATGTTGATTTTGGCATTCGGGGCTTATACTTGGGAAGTTGTTCTCTTACTAGATTACAGTTAGAGACTGATAGATGTGGGAAGATAGTGATGCTTGAATCAGAAATGGAAACGTTTTCCAAAGTTAATAATGTATATGTTCTAAAACTAGAAAATAAGGATTGATGAATATATGGAAACGAAAATTGGGGAAGTGAATAAATTAATGATAAATTAATTTAAAGGGAAAATGTTGAATGATGATTGATTGGTAAGATTTCCATTTGGAAAAAAGGCCGTTATTTGTACACATGTTTTCCATTGATAGTTAAATCACCAACTATCAAAATTTTTGACCATTTCCGTTGTCAATACAGAGAGACCGGGGTCAGATTTATTATCTGAAAACCATATGGAATTAGCATTGTGAATCAAATACGATGAAGATAATTGAAGACAGAGTTTATGCAAGGGCTATTCTTGAATAGTGCCTTGGGTTTGTTTAGTCCCAGGACAACTTGAATGGACGAAAGTCTGACATAGTATATCTGGTGGATCGCGTAAGTTGATCATTTCAAACGTATTTACGTTGGTGGCGGAGGAATTCGTTTCTCTTAGCTTATACCCGTGGTATCTTTGGGGAAATCATTTTGTGATTTGACGGGTATAACGATGTGGCATACAAAGTAAATGAAGGAGTGATCTTTTAAAAAATATGTGATGTAATGACCCAAAAATCCCCGACATTTGAATCGACCATAAACCGCACACGTCTGATCCAAAAGTTGGAAATCCTCGAATGCACTAACTTTGGGCATACAACACATCAGAACAAATAACGGAAGACTTTTATAAACATTATAATAATGTTACATCAGAGTACATTGAATAATACAGCAGCGGAAGATAATTTACAATGAATTTAATATAGTGCAGCGGAGCCAATAAACTGATACAGCGGAAGTCTATCAATGCTCTGGACACAGCTTTATGCTTCGATCAAGAATCCTGCTCAATATATCTGCAAAATAAGCTACTCGACTGCCTGTGTGGAAAAAGGGCACCCGAGTTTGCAAAGTGAAACAAACTACGAGTCAGTCGTGGGACTGGTGTGAGAAGTCTTTCCTAACTTATCTAATAATATAGCTAATCACAGGACCACGCCGCTAACGCGAAACGGGTTTACTCCATTGGATTGCCAGTACATAAATTAAGTAAATTTTTATATTCAAAACAACGCAATGCTTTTTAGAAAAATGAAATCATTATAAGACTCAAGTCCCATCACACAATGCAATGCAAACCGGAGGATAGAGTTTTACCTTATAATGATCAAACATGCTTGATACGTAGAAAATAATATTTTGATATTATTATTAGTGTCTAATCAATTTAAAATACTTCAAAGTAAATGTATCAATCCTAGACGGCATAGTACCCCATCCTACTATGTCGCCATATATAGATTTACAATCAAAACCGTAATGTTGTATTGGAAATTGGGTTTCCATCATGAGTCAAGGCTAGGGATGATCTCCTTACCGATTTGAGACACTCTAGCAATGTCTCAGGATCCCCGTAGTGAACCTTTGGATCCAGCAGGGCCTGTCAACAAATATACCTTAGTGGATTAGTTATGCCTGAACACACGTTTCCCGGTCCTATTGTACCTGTAATTTGGTCCCTATCGACCAATAAATCCGAGGCACCTCATAATCCATCATCCACATAAGTAAAAAAGTCAGGGTTTGCAAATGCTGACACCACTTCTAGCTAGAAAGAAACGTGTGCGCTCCCTGCATTCCCTTGTCCATTTCTGACTCTTACCGGATTGTGAGGCTCGCGAAGTAACGCTATACACAAAGATACGCCTAGACAGGCCGTGCTTTGATCATCAATCACAAGGCTCTGCTTTTCAACAAAAGCCTTGATCATTTGCATCTTGGCATGCCACATTGACAATCTGTGCCAAGCGATCGATAACTACCAGTATATAACCTCTGACCTCATACGTCTCAGAGAAGGGTGTTAAGCAAGACAATAAATTCTCCGCCACCAAACAGATATATATTAAATAGAAATCAATTTACATAGAATGAAATTCAACATCAGACACACATCCATTTACAAGTCCGTTCTGGGTCTGAACGAAACCGGAGACACCTTATTCCTCGTCCCGTATGTCCAATACGGAAGAGAAGTATTGCGTATCCGGACGATCAATAAGTACGTCCAGACAACTACCACTTTAAACCTTTCCTGGGAGCAAATCAGTCCAGGGCATGAGTAGTCATCCATTCGATGTGAAGATCGCCGGTCTTCAATCACCATCTTCAATATCTTCGATTTTTTATCGTCATAGTAATTATTCAGAATGGGTTAAACCCCGTCTTTCTGAATAACTCGCGTATTTTATAACTAAAAATCAAGTGCTGTAAAACACATCATACGCCACATTCCAATTCAGAATATTCTTTTAATAAAATATTCATATTATTAGGGACAGGTTCTCATTAATTTTATCAAAGATAAATTCTTTTAAATTTATTCGTTAATCTTTTTTTTAAAAGATTCATTAAAACTCCAATTTGGTTTTAATATCAAAAATCATTACTTTGTGATTATTCAACTTTAAGAAATTAATCTTGTCTTCAACTGGGTTAAAGAACCAATGTCATTTAAAACACAGTTCGCGATAAACCCAAAATCATCTTCCATAAATATGGAATTTTCACAGAAATCAAATCAATATATAATCGATATAAATTTCCGTATCAGACTAATAATATAAATGGAATAACGGCAAAGCCTTTTAAATTCCATATATAGTAACGGTCTTCTTTTACAGAAGCTCGTCTCGATTATTATTAAATCGAATTCCATTCAACTCAATCTAATATATTAAATTGGAAAACTTTATTTTTGAAAATTTCCATCTAAATATTTATAAAAGATTTTATAACTTCAAAATTCTATTTTCACTGTTAATTGGGTTAAAGAACAAATGTCATTTAAAACATAGTTCACAATAAACCCAATTCACATTTCACTTTATTCCAATTACTAAATATAATTGGAAACTCTAATAATCTTAATTAAAAGATTTATTCTTTTCATACAGGTTTTAAGAACAGTGTTATTTAATACTCCATTCACGACAAACCCAAAAATCTAATTTACTTTATTTAATTCCAATTAAATATTAATTAATTGGAAACCTTCATTAAATCTTAATTTAAAGATTTATTCCAGTTAATCACCAGCTCATTTCGATAAAAACATATTTTTATCTTTATAAAATTGGAATTTTTCATCCCAAAATCTTTCCAAATCATTTATTATGATATTACCTAATTTTTCCATATTTTTAATAATTTTACTAAGGCCATTAAATATATATATATATATATATATATATATATAATATTTCACCGATTTCTATTTTAAATCGTATTTTATAAATCGTTTATAAATTTGTTTTAAAACGATTTTAACTTCATTTTCATTTTTAAATCAAAATTGAATATTCTATATTTTTATCATATTATAATATTAATATTTTCAGAATATTAAATTTTGAAATCACTTCTTTTCGATATTCATTATAAAATGAGTAAAATCGATCGATAAACCCGTTCGGGTTGAAAATGACGTTTCTATACTTAACCCGACTTCATATTTTTATATTTTTGTGTACACCCAAAAATGGACATTAAAATCATAATTTTATTCTTCATAGAATATTATTTTAAAATATTCGTTATTTTAAAATATTTTTATTTCAAAAGATTCTTTATTTTTTGAATATTTTTTTATTTTTGAAATATTCTGAATCGGAATGCGACTCAATTAATTACCACATAATTTGAGTTATATGAATTTCATACATCACATGTATACAACAATAATAATAAATAATCGTTGAACAATCCATTCACATCCAAAGTGAAATTTATCACTGTGTGAGCATTAAAATAAATAAATAACGCTCATCATAGACTGTCAATCCATCAATTGACATATAATTAAATATTGGGACTAGTGTATGTCCAATATCGTCCCAATACCCATGTGGGGTTTTTAAACAACAACAGTTTACATAAATAAATCATTAGTTAATAATTTTAACCAATTATAATTCAGTTTGAATTATTTTCAATTTAACAAATTTTCATTGTTTAAATTATAAATAAGTATTTATAATTTAATTCACGAAACATATATTTTAACAAGTAATCATTTTTACTCTTGTCTAACATGATAAAGGTGACATTTTTATCTAACAAGACATATGTTTAACTAAGTAACATTTTTATTTCATAAAACATGATTCTACATAAATGACATTTTTTTATTTCATAAAACATGATTCTACATAATTGACATTTTTTATATCATAAAAACATGATTCTACATAATTGACATTTTTTATATCATAAAAACATGATTCTACATAATTGACATTTTTATATCATAAAAATATGATTCTACATAATTGACATTTTTTATTTCATAAAACATGATTCTACGTAATTGACATTTTTTATATCATAAAAACATGGTTCTACATAATTGACATTTTTTATATCATAAAAACACGATTCTACATAATTGACATTTTTATATCATAAAACATGATTCTACATAATTGACATTTTTATATCATAAAACATGATTCAACATAATTGACATTTATATATCATAAAACATGATTCTACATAATTGACATTTTTATGTCTGAAAACATGATTCTACGTAATTAACATTTTTATATCATAAAACATGATTCTACATAATTGACATTTCTATTAACATAACATTCCTAAAATAAAATGACATTTTTATATTAACATGACATTCCTAAAATAAAATGATATTTTTATATTAACATGACCTTATTATAAATAAATGACAATTTTACCTAACATGAAATTATCATAAATAAATGACAATTTTCTCTAATACGACATTATCATAAATAAATGACAATTTTACCTAACATGACACATTATTACAAATAAATGACAAATTTCTCTAATATGACATTATCATAAACAAATGACAATTTTACCTAACATGACATTACTACAAATAAATGACAATTTTCTCTAATATGACGTTATCATAAATAAATGACAATTTTACCTAGCATGACATTATTACAAATAAATGACAATTTTCTCTAATATGACATTATCATAAATAAACAATTTTACCTAACATTTTCTAACAAAAATGATATTTTTAATCTAACATAATGTTTTCTAACAAAAATGATATTTTTAATCTAACATAATGTTACTTTTATTTTGGCATAACACTATCTAACAAAATGTTATTTTTATATTTTGGCAAAACATTATCTAACAAAATGTTATTTTTATATTTTGGCATAACATTATCTAAAAAATGTTATTTTTATACTTTATCATAACATTATCTAACAAAATGTTATTTTTATATTTTAACATGAATATTTTCTAACAAAATGACTTTTTAATTTAACATGAATGTTTTCCTAGTTCACATGTACAATAAAAATAGGATTTTTATTGTGTAATCAAAATTTAACACACATGAACATTTTATTTTCATATGTACAATGAAAATAGGATTTTTATTGTCTACCCAAATCTTATTGATTCATATCTAAAATACAAATAGGATTTTATTGTCCAAACATGTTCTTATTAAACATGCACATTTTTCTGGTATACACAATTCAATCCAGTCGTTAATCGAAATCACATACAATCAATCTAAATTTTAGTCAACACATAAATGAAGCCCACATCACAATCAATATAAACAAATTTTATTTTAAAATTCAGAAATCTCATATTAGGGGTTTTGAATTCTTCAAAATTTTAGAATGCTCCGTTTCAGCTTTGGTCTTTTCCATTGCGAAGCTCTCATTCTTGTGATTCCAACGCAAGTTGTTTCATGTGATTCTGTTTTCATTTTGAGAAAGTTACATGGTTTTATATGTTTAATAACTTAATTACATAGTTAATAAAATAATTAAATATTAATCAACCTTTTATTCACCGTTAACTATCGTCTTCCTCTTTAACAATTCCTGGAATAGCCGAACCAACTCTCGCAACCCTTGTTCACCATGGCGCTGCCCTATGAGGCTGAGATTCCACCACTCCAGTGATCGAGAATATATCACAACCATACGAGATGAAAGATCTAGCCTTGCTCTCTGATTTTGATTTTATAACCTTCGAATAATTCGGCATGGATTGGGGGATATTATGATGGAAAATCGCGACAATATCAGCCATGAATAGGCTCGGTGGCGGCTGTGTTATGTTTGGGGGAGATAGGGTTTTTGGAATTTCCCACTGGATGTTTATATATATTTTAATATTGTTTAATTTCTTTAGTTTCATTTCCCCTAACGTGTCTCTTCATATATAGTAGATTACAAAGGAATTTAATTAGCCGACTAGGCGTGATGGGACCACACTTATCTTTTTTGTTCAAATTTCAAAAGTAAATAATAAAGAGAGAGAGAGAGAGAATAAATGGGAAGGAACGAATGCATAATTTATTGTCTGATGCTGATTGTTAGTAAGTTGTGTGTCCACTTAAATTTCAAAACACATAACATTAAATATCATAATTTAAGTAACATATTCAATGGGTTGGAAAGAATAAATAGAAGAGAAATATATATATATATATATATATATAGGTGGTTTGTTTGTGAAGGAAAAATAATAACAATGGAAAACAAAAAGGGGGAAAGATAAATGAATGCATGGTTAAGTAACATAAGAAATGAAACATAATGAGAAAAATAGAATGAAGGAAAGAATTTAATGGAACAAAGGGTAAAAAATTAATTTATGAAAGATAAATAAGAAGAATGTGTCAATTTGGAAGGAGATGCATGGTGCAATATTAATGACACAACAAAGAGAGGAGGACACTGAAATAAATGTAGCTATTCATATTTCAAAGTAAATAAATTACGAAGGTTTAAACATGTAATCCATGTTTTGAATTCCTAAAAGTTATATTTTGAATTGACAAGGAAATATCTAAGAGGATAGCCAAAGATATATATATATATATACACACATACATACATACATACATATATATCTATATATATATATTATCAAAAATTATTTCATTTACATTAAAGATGTAGCTTTTAATGTAAAAACATTTTCAAACAATGAATTTTATTTAACGATTCATTTACATTAAAGATGTAATCATCAAGCAATGGATTTTTTTTTAAATTCTGACGCATTTTCTATTTAAAATTTCTTAAAATAAAATTTTAAATTGGTTCTGATTTTCCGGGTTGTTACACGTGATGACCTCAAGCCTCATCAACTGGGAAATGACAGAAATCGGGCAGTCAGCATGGCTACGTGGGTCGCACCCAATTAGGGTATATTGTCACCATGTAGAGAATATTCATATTTGCTACTTCTTTCAATTCTGTATCTCCCGGGAATGGTTACGTTTGTATACCAACCGTAAGGTGACAATATATTCGGAACATTCAGGCGAAATGAATGGCCGGTCATGTGTGGCCGAGTTGCAAGATGTTATTGTTGAACTCCAGTGTATCGTTTCTAGAGTACACTGATCGGAAGGTGGTTCCATATCTTGTTATAGTTGGAATCCATTTCCCAATAAAAGCCCGATGTTTTTGATTGTATATTATATACGTAGAGTGTGAGATGAAAGCGTTCTACTAGATTGCTATCTACTTGATTTAGACATTATTATTGACACGACCCGAACTTCCCCGTGAAGGAAAGCACGGATTGCATTGAGGAAAACACACATCGGGACGCAAATAGAAGAACATTTCCTTGTTTATTACAACAATTCCATTAGAATACAAGAATATACAGAATATGAATAAATATTACACATGCAATGAATATCAGAGATTACAAAAGATTACATAGCAGCGGAAAAATAATACAAAACACAATTGAAAGCAATACACGGATGCAGAGCTTTCCGAGCATCGTTCCAGCTGTAAATCGGGATCCTGTGAATATAAATCTGCAAAACCAAAACTACTAGCTGCCCGTGCGGAAAATAAGGGCACCCAGAGCTTAGGTTAAAACAATAAACTCCAGGTCAGTCATGTGACTGGTGTGAGAACTAAAACAGTTATTTAAAACTTTACTTTAAAAAAGAGTAATTCAAGGGACCACGCCGTATAACACGGAACGGGTTTCCTCACAAGAACACCAGTGCATAGAATAAACAACGCAATGCTTTTTCGAAAAATGAAGCTATTATAAGACCCAGGTCCCATCACACAATGCAACGCAAGCCGGAGGATAGGGTTTTCCCTTATAATAGCCAAACATGCTTGGTACGTTTAAAACAAATCATTTGATACTATTATAAGTGTATAGTATCAAAACAATTTCAATCATAGACGGCATGGATACCATATATCATGTCGCCATACTAGGCTCTACAAATAAAACCGAAATATCTCATATTGGAAATTGGATTTCCGTCATGAGTCGAGGCAAGGGGCAAGCTCCTCTCCGCTTCGAGACACTCTAGCAAATGCCTCAGGACTACACACTCTGGATAACCCTTGGATGCTTCAGGGCTGGTCCATACTTACGTTAGTGGATTAATTATTCCTGAACACACGTTTCTCGGTCCTAACAGACCTAAAATCGAGGCGCCTCATTCCAACAACAACATAGGTAAAAATATATATAAATGTCAGCCAGTTTAAGCATTGACACCACCCATAGCTAGAAAGAAACGTCGTGCTCTCCCTGCAGTCCTTATCCCATTTTTGACTCATACCGAGGTGTGAGGCTCGCGAATCCATGCTATACACAATGTTGGACCACGTAGGTTGTGCTTTGATCATCAACCACAAGATTTTGCTTTTCAACAGAAACCTTGATCATTTGCCATTTACGCATGCCACACAGGCAATTCACTCCATGCGACTGATGTCCATCGATATACAACCTCTGAGCTCGTACGTCTCAGAGAAGGGCATTAAGCAAGAGAGTAAATTCTCCGCCGCCAAACAGATGTATATTTAATAGAGATCAATCAACACAGAATAAAATCCAATGTCAGACTCACAGTCCATTTAAAAGTTCGTTTTGGGTCTGAACGAAACCGGAGGCACTTTCCTCGCATATCCATCAATCTCCAAGTACGTCTGGACGATCACCAACTGATTCCCTCCTCTTGGGTGTACAACCCAATCAAGATCATCAGTAATCACCCAAATGATGTGAAGACTTCCGGTCTTCAACCACCGTCTTCATCTTCGACATATCGTCGAATCGGTTATTCAGAATGGGTATAAACCCGGCCTTTCTGAATGACCCGCGTATATAATAAACAAATGCTACACAAACACAATATATGCCTCATTCCAATTCATCAGTCACTAACCGTAAATTAGGAAGAGAACAATTCCCCAAATATTAACCCCGAAGGCCAAAACCAACATCAGATCGATACCCAGGAAACCATTCTTCTTAGCTAACCCATAGCTAGTTTCTAAATTTCACAGTCTTAGGGAAAGGTTCCCATTAATTTTATCAAAGATAAATTCTTTAAAATTTATCCTTTAATCTTCCTTTGGTTATCATTTCAAACCATGTTAAGGTTTTCCAAACTAGTAAGGATTAGCGAACCACACCGAAGTAATTATTTATTTTAATTCCCAATCCCAACCTATTTATCCCATGAAGCAAAACTAGTAATACTCCATATCTAACACCACGGTGTTATCGGTAAAATTAATTACCATTTCACGTTCATATCTAATTAAAGATTTAACTATCGCTTTGGAGCAAAACTTGTAATACTCCATTCTCGATCACTTTCCAAATTTGATGATTTAAATTATCAATTCACATTTTAATCTAATTACAGACTCAATAAAACTCCTTTTACTGGGTTAAGGAACTAATGTCATTTAAAGCACAGTTCACGATAAACCCAAATAACATTCTATTTATTTTGGGGTTAAAGAACAAGTGTTATTTAAAACACCATTCACGATAAACCCCACAAATCAATTCTAATTCAATTCCAATTAAATATGTGAGAAATTCTGGTTATTTAAAACCCATTTCAAATCCAATTTATTTACTTAAAAATTTAGTTCAAAAGCTAGCTCATTTCGATAAAAATCTATTTTTATCTTTACAAATGTGGGATTTTTCATCCTAGTTCTTCACAAATCATTTCTTTTGATTTTAAACAATTTATTGATATTTTTGATAATTTTATCAAGGCCCGTACAGTCGATTTTCAATAACGGCCATTGAACTGCACTTACCGCGACCCTTTCCAAATTTGATTCGGACATAATTCCAAATCCAATTGTTAGATTTCAAATTTCTAATATTCGTTAGAAAGCTCTTTTCGATACGAACCCAACGGTTCCGGTTTTAGGAGAATCCGACGGTCGGATCTCCCGTACTGTTCATTCGAAGTCAATGGTCAAAATTCACGAACTACCGCAGCGCGGCGCGTTCTATTCTGGTCATTATATATATAATATATAAATTTCATCGATTTGCTTTTAAAACGTATTTTATAAATCGTTTATATTCATTTTCGAAACGATTTCAACTTCGTATTCAATTTCGAATCAAAATTGAATATTCCACATCATCGATATGCAAATGATAGTATTTTCAAAACGTTATATTTTGAAATCACTTCTTTTCTATATTCGTTATAAAAACGAATATAATCGATATAAATATCGCTCGCGTTCAAATGGCGCATCACTAATCAACACGGCTTTATATATTTTAATAACTTCATCATTCTATTCATCAAATGAATATTTATTCTATTCAACACATGAATCTATATTCCTTTCAGCACATGACTAATCCCAACACATGAGTACTGTCAACACATGACTATTTTTGTTATTCAATATATTTTATAAAAATTTGGTATCTATCGTTTGATTCTTGATCAGACTCCAACCGTAAATTAGTAAGAGAATGGTTCCCTAAGCATTAACCCCGAAGGCCGAAACCAACATCAGATCAATACCCAGGAAACCACCCATCTTATCTGTTTTCCAGTTTGTTTCTAATTTTATATATGATAAAGATCTAAATTTTATTGTTAAAATATTTCGTTCAACCCATGAGTCTATATTTCTTTCAACACATGATTAATCTCAACAAATGAGTACTGTCAACACGTGAATCTTTATTTTATAATATTCTTTATTTTCCCAATTGGAATGAGGCCCAACCAATTACCATATAATGTTAATTATATGGATTCCATACAACACATGTATATAATAGCAACGATATATAATCAACCATCATCCAAAGTGCACTACACAACTACATAAGCATTAAATATAAATAATTAACGCTTACACAGTCTGTCGACCAATCGATCGACATACAACTAAATAATTGGGATTAGTGTACGCCAAATATCATACCAACACCCGTGTGGGGTTCAATCCACAAACACTGAATATTATTTGTGCAGTTGGGCGATGTGTAAATTTATCGTCCCAATCAATATCCTTCAAATAGGTGTACATAAACAAACCGTCCGGTTTGTAAATGAATATTTATTTATTCACATTCACGTTAAAAAATTATATTTTTAATGATAAATTCTTCAATTTCAACACATGAATTTCTACTCAGTTCATTTATTCAATAAAATGATATTTTATTTTTCTAACTTATTTTAGAAAATTTCGGCGGCATAACGACACGATATTAGAAACGGGACAAGGCCTAGCCTTATCCCCGGTCTAATAATGGCTCACGCCATACACATACCAATTTAATCAATCCCATTTCACATCCCAAACAAATTCAATCAAATTAATCAACCAAACAAATAAATCAATCACCAAACAACCAACTAAACAAACAAGCCATCCATGGTCTGTGGACGACGGGTGTCGGGTGCTGCTAAGCACCGTTTGCATCCTAGTATATATTTATAACTAGAAAACAAGATTTAAAGTGAGGAGTTCTCACCGATTAGCTAAACCTAACGCCACGACTCTTCTTTGTAGAAATCTTCGTCGTGCTCGCCTTTTGTCACTTTCATTGTCCGTAGCCACTACATATATAAAAATCACATTTTTACATTGCCATTCAAACGATAAAAATTATATTTTTACTTTGATACATATATGATAAAAATCACAATTTTATATCGTCACTTCATATGTAAAAATCGTATTTTTATCCAATCGCTACAAATATAAAGATCAAATTTTTACTTCATTACATAAATAAAAATCATATTTTTATTATCTCTATAATATAAAAATCATATTTTTATTATCTCTATAATGTAAAATTCATATTTGTATTTACTTCACATGTAAAAATCCATAGAAACTTTAAAACGGAGAAAACTCACATATTTTCTATCATCCGGATTTGTTGTTCTGGTTCCAGAATTTGCAAATGAGCTTCAATCTTCACACCATCTTTTTTTTTCTAGCTTAAACGCGCCATTCCGGACAACTTTCGCCTAGTGGTCTTCCTCCCTAAAATGTGTCATTTCGCCGGAAATTGTGAAAAGACAGCATTTTGACAGTGTTTGAACAACAGACTTTGGACGCGTTTTCTCGACAACTCCGTAATGCAAAATGGAACTATCATATACCAAATCGAAGAGAAAATCGTGCTCTTCAACTTTGGTCTTGAGGAACTTTGGCTAGAAACGCACGGTTTGGGAGTTATTCGCGAAATAGTGACAGGGTGTTTTGTGCAAAACGAGAAATTAGTGAAAAATGTGATTTTTGAGGAGGAGGGGCCCACGGCCGGAGTTGGGTGGCCATAAGGGGGTGCCGGACCTGATTAGAGGTGGGGAGGTGGCTAAGGGGCAGTGGCGGTGGTGGTAGGACCCGTGGTGGTGGTGGCTCCTAGGGTTTAGGTTTGTGAAGGGAGAGAGAGAAAGAGAAGAGGAGAGAGAATTGGAGGAGGAGGGTGGCCGGAGGGAGGTGGCGGTGCTGATGGAGGCCGGCGGTGGCTGAGGTAGGGGCGGCAGCAACGGGGAGGATGGAGGTGCCCATTAAAGTGGAAATTGCAAAAAGGAGGAAGGAGGAAATTATGAAAAAGGAATTGGAGGAAAAGTGTTCATATGCTAGTTTCTCCCGAATCGCCCGAGTGCTAACGATCTCCAATCGCCGCGGATTTCGGACACGAGATAGTATATGTGAAGATGAGTCCAACGAAACAAGTTTTGTCGAATTCCGAGTTCGTATGACCGTCCGTTAAAATTCTCAAAAATGCTCAGATAAGCTCTAAAAATGCGATTTTGGCGCACCATTTTTTCTTGCACGCTCACATGCTAACTTCAAAAATCATGCCCTTTAGGATTTAACCAATTTTAGACGATACGAATCCAAAAAAAAACGAAATCGAATTCTGAGGTCGTATCAATAATGTTTCTTTGTAAAATGACTGCCCACTTTTGAACAAATAGTTTTGTTCGCACGACCACATACTATCTCCGTTCGACACACCCTTTGGAACTCAACAATGATTTGTCGTTATGAATCCATAAAAATTTATCTCGTCGAGTTCTGAGCTCATATGCAAAATTTCACTTTTTAAGGGCTATGTTTTGCTAACTGAAAAGCTCCTGCCAATTGCCACTATTCCGGATATCGGAATATATCGAAGCTTATACTTTTCGGAGTTCTAAACGGCATTTTGAACTCAATGGAAGTGGTTTCGAGTCCAAATTCATCTGTATGCAAAATATGACTTTTTTGGGTTATATATAATTTCCATAGCGATTATTCTGAATTCTCAACTGGGCATAACTTTTGATTCCCACTATGAAATTTTGATTTTTTGGATTCGTTGGAAAGATATTCTCAATTAGATTCTACTATTTTTGGTTTTGCTAAAATCCAGTTTATTTTGAATTCTGTACATTTATTTGAATTTTGAAATCGAATTTTCAAGCTACCGCGCCATTTTCAATTCCTTTTATATTTTAAAACAAAATATTTATATTCTAACGACGATCTATATAAATATACACGTTCTAACTCTATTCAAAATAAATTTCTCGTCGTTATTATTTAAAATAATTCATTTTAAATAATCAAAATTCATTAAAATTGCCAAAATAAATTTTTTAAATTGACTCGCATTTCCGGGTTGTTACAATCTCCCCCACTTAAAACATTTCGTCCCCGAAAAGGAACGAAGCCGAAAGTTGTTTAACAAACCAACTCAACTTTCAATATTTTCATTACGGCTTAAGTTCTTCAACTTTTCAGTTTCTAAGAACTTTTCAAATTTTTCAAAAATTTGGCTAACACCCTAAATTTTCGAAAAATTTCGCCATAACCTCCCCTGCACCGGGGACTTCGGGATATTTCATATAGCCTCCCATGGCCTTCTTCAATCCAAAAGAAAAAGAAAAAGCCAAGCGGTTAGCCAATCGGCTCATAAAATCATCATCACCCAAACAAAACAGTAAATTACGGTAAACATGTACCTATTTGTCGGGCAAACAATTTTATTCTTTTGCTCTAGCCTCTTTGCTATGACCTGTTCAATGTAAGTACATATATTTATATGCAAATGCGACAAATTTTCAATACAGTTCACTATTTGGTTCAATTAGGCTAAATGGTTAAAATTATCAAACAACACAACCGTTAATCAATTAGTTGATTATCGTTTCAAACTCATAACTTTGATATATATACAGAAAATCATGTTTTTGATGCCAATTCACAACAATAAATTTATATAGTTTTGGTTCTCGCACCAGTCTAATGGAAATATATAGATATCTCATTTTCGAAACTCGAATACGAATACTGATGATGATGCACCATCATCAGAATTATCCCCGGGTGTCTAGAATGTGATTCTATATCTATCCAGTATATTAAAACTTCGAATATACGTTCATGACACTTATTTGCAAAATCTTTATATATTGGATTGTCCAATTCAATACAAATAAATATTCAAATATGTATAAACCGATTTAAATTTTCAAATAAAACTTGTTTAATTTTTAAAAATATACTCTTTACACTCGTCCTAGGATACTACTGATCCCATCTCTAACGAGTTATTCTAATTGGATATTACTAATCCAATATCTGATGAATTCTTTCGTTCGGTTCTAATGTGTCTTGTTCTCGAGCTCTGTAAACCAAAGCTCTGATACCAAACCGACACGACCCGAACTTCCCCGTGAAGGAAAGCACGGATTGCGTTGAGGACAACACACATCAGGACGCAAACAGAAGAACATTTCCTTGTTTATTACAACAATACCATCAGAATACAAGAATATATAGAATATGAATAAATATTACACATGCGATGAATATCAGAGATTACAATAAATTACATAGCAGCGGAAAAATAATACAAAACACAATTGAAAGCAATACACGGATATAGAGCTTTCCGAGCATCGTTCCAGCTGTAAATCAGGATCCTGTGAATATAAATCTGCAAAACCAAAACTACTAGCTACCCGTGCGGAAAATGAGGACACCCAGAGTTTAGGTTAAAACAATAAACTCCAGGTCAGTCATGTGACTAGTGTGAGAACTAAAACAGTTATTTAAAACTTTACTTTAAAAGAGAGTAATTCAAGGCACCACGCTGTATAACACGGAACGGGTTTCCTCCCAAGAACACCAGTGCATAGAATAAACAACGCAATGATTTTTCGAAAAATGAAGCTATTATAAGACCCAGGTCCCATCACACAATGCAACGCAAGCCGGAGGATAGGGTTTTCCATTATAATAGCCAAACATGCTTGGTACGTTTAAAACAAATCATTTGATACTATTATAAGTGTATAGTGTCAAAACAATTTCAATCATAAATATCAATCATAGACGGCATGGATACCATATATCATGTCGCCATACTAGGCTCTACAAATAAAACCAAAATATCTCGGATTGGAAATTGGATTTCCGTCATAAGTCAAGGCAAGGGGGCAAGCTCCTCTCCGCTTCGAGATGCTCTAGCAAATGCCTCAGGACTACACACTCTGGGTAACCCTTGGATGCTTCAGGGCCGGTCCACAATTACGTTACCGGATTAATTATTCCTGAACACACGTTTCCTGATCCTAACAGACCTAAAATCGAGGCGCCTCATTCCAACAACCACATAGGTAAAAATATATATAAATGTCAGCCAGTTTAAGCACTGACACCACCCATAGCTAGAAAGAAACATCGTGCTCTCCCTGCAGTCCTTATCCCGTTTTTGACTCATACCGAGGTGTGAGGCTCGTGAATCCACGCTATACACAAAGCTGGGCCACGTAGGCCATGCTTTGATCATCAACCACAAGACTTTTCTTTTTAACAGAAGCCTTGATCATCTGCCATTTAGGCATGCCACACAGGCAATTCACTCCGTCGACTGATGTCCATCGATATACAACCTCTGAGCTCGTACGTCTCAGAGAAGGGCGTTAAGCAAGAGAGTAAATTCTCCGCCGCCAAACAGATGTATATTTAATAGAGATCAATCAACACAGAATAAAATCCAATGTCAGACACACAGTCCATTTACAAGTTCGTTCTGGGTCTGAACGAAACCGGAGGCACTTTCCTCGCATATCCATCGATCTCCAAGTACGTCTGGACGAGCACCAACTGATTCCCTCCTTTTGGGTGTACAGCCTAATCAAGGTCATCAGTAATCACCCAAACGATGTGAAGACTTCCGGTCTTCAACCACCGTCTTCATCTTCGACATCTCGTCAAATTGGTTATTCAGAATGGGTATGAACCCGGCCTTTCTGAATGACCCGCGTATATAATAAACAAATGTTACACAAACACAACATACGCCTCATTCCAATTCATCAGTCACTAACCGTAAATTAGCAAGAGAACAATTCCCCAAATATTAACCCCGAAGGCTGAAACCAACATCAGATCAATACCCTGGAAACCATTCTTCTTAGCTAACCCACATCTAGTTTCTAAATTTCACATTCTTAGGGAAAGGTTCCCATTAATTTTATCAAAGATAAATTCTTTAAAATTTATCCTTTAATCTTCCTTTGGATATCATTTCAATCCATGTTAAGGTTTTCCAAACTAGTCGGGATTAGCGAACCACACCGAAGTAATTATTTATTTTAATTCCCAATCCCAACCTATTTATCCCATGAAGCAAAACTGGTAATACTCCATATCTAGCACCACAGTGTTATCGGTAAAATTAACCACCATTTCACGTTCAAATCTAATTAAAAATTTAACTATCTCTTTGGAGCAAAACTGGTAATACTCCATCCTCGATCACTTTCCAAATTTGATGATTTAAATTATCAATTCACATTTTAATCTAATTACAGACTCAGTAAAACTCCTTTTACTGGGTTAAAGAACTAATGTCATTTAAAACACAGTTCACGATAAACCCAAATCACATTCTATTTATTACCGGGTTAAAGAACAAGTGTTATTTAAAACACCATTCACGATAAACCCACAAATCAATTCTAATTCAATTCCAATTAAATATATTAGAAATTCTGGTTATTTAAAACCCATTTCAAATCCAATTTATTTACTTAAAAATAATCGGGTTTTAATTTTAGTTCAAAACTAGTTCATTTCAATAAAAATCTATTTTTATCTTTACAAATGTGGGATTTTTCATCCCAGTTCTTCACAAATCATTTCTTATGATTTTACATAAATTATTGATATTTTTGATAATTTTATCAAGGCCCGTACAGTCGATTTTCAATAACGGTCATCGAACTGCACTTACCGCGACCCTTTCCAAATTTGATTTGGACATAATTCCAAATCCAACCATTAGATGTCAAATTTCTAATATTCGTTCGAAAGCTCTTTTCGATACGAACCCAACGGTTCTGATTTTAGGAAAATTCGACGTTCGGATCTCCCATACTGTTCATTCGAAGTCAATGGTCGAAATTCACAAACTACCACAGCGCGGCGCGTTCTATTCAGGCCATTATATATATAATATATATATTATATATATTTCGTCGATTTCCTTTTTAAACGTATTTTATAAATCGTTTAAAATTCGTTTTCGAAACGATTACTACTTCATATTCAATTTCGAATCAAAATTGAATATTCCACATCATCGATATGCAAATGATAATATTTTCACAACGTTATATTTTGAAATCACTTCTTTTCTATATTCGTTATAAAAACGAATATAATCGATATAAATATCGCTCGCATTCAAATGGCGCATCACTAATCAACACGGCTTTATATATTTTAATAACTTCGTTGTTCTATTCATCAAATGAATATTTATTCTATTCAACACATGAAT
The DNA here is from genome assembly GCA_030737875.1 of Allium sativum. NCBI lineage: Eukaryota > Viridiplantae > Streptophyta > Magnoliopsida > Asparagales > Amaryllidaceae > Allium > Allium sativum. The sequence continues at coordinate 196,814,847 of CM060925.1, read as the reverse complement.
CTATATTCCTTTCAACACATGACTAAACTCAACACATGAGTACTGTCAACACATGACTATTTTTGTTATTCAATCAGGTCTGGCACCCCCATATGGCCACCCAACTCCGGCCGTGGGCCCCTCCTCCTCAAAAATCACATTTTTCACTAATTTCCCGTTTTGCACATAACACCCTGTCACTATTTCGCGAATAACTCCCAAACCGTGCGTTTCTAGCCAAAGTTCCTCAAGACCAAAGTCGAAGAGCACGATTTTCTCTTCGATTTGGTATATGATAGTCCCATTTTTCATTGCGGAGTTGTCGGGAAATGCGTCCAAAGTCTGTTGTTCAAACACTGTCAAAATGCTGTCTTTTCGCGATTTCCGGCGAAATTGCACATTTTCGGGAGGAAGACCACTAGGCGAAAGTTGTCCGTAATAGAGCGTTTAATCTAAAAAAAAAGATGGTGTGAAGATTGAAGCTCGTTTGCAAATTCTGGAATCAGAACAACAAATCTGGGCGATAGAAAATATGTGAGTTTTCTCCGTTTTAAAGTTTCTATGGATTTTTACATGTGAAGTAAATAAAAATACGATTTTTACATTATAGAGATAATAAAAATATGATTTTTATATTATAGAGATAATAAAAATATGATTTTTATTTATGTAATGAAGTAAAAATTTGATCTTTATATTTGTAGCGATAGGATAAAAATACGATTTTTACATATGAAGTGACGATATAAAATTGTGATTTTTATCATATATGTATCAAAGTAAAAATATAATTTTATTCGTTTGAATGGCAATGTAAAAATGTGATTTTTATATATGTAGTGGCTACGGACAATGAAAGTGACAAAAGGCGAGCACGACGAAGATTTCTACAAAGAAGAGTCGTGGCGTTTGGTTTAGCTAATCGGTGAGAACTCCTCACTTTAAATCTTGTTTTCTAGTTATAAATATAAACTAGGATGCAGACAGTGCTTAGCAGCACCCGACACCCGTCGTCTACAGACCATGGATGGCTTGTTTGTTTAGTTGGTTATTTGGTGATTGATTTATTTGTTTGGTTGATTAATTTGATTGAATTTGTTTGGGATGTGAAATGGGATTGATTAAATTGGTATGTGTATGGCGTGGGCCATTATTAGACCGGGGATAAGGCTAGGCCTTGTCCCGTTTCTAGTATCGTGTCGTTATGCCGCCGAAATTTTCTAAAATAAGTTAGAAAAATAAAAATATCATTTTATTGAATAAATGAACTGAGTGGAAATTCATGTGTTGAAATAGAAGAATTTATCGTTATAAATATATTTTTTAACGTGAATGTGAATAAATAAATATTCATTTACAAACCGGACGGTTTGTTTATGTACACCTATTTGAAGGATATTGATTGGGACGATAAATTTTACACATCGCCCAACTGCACAAATAATATTCAGTGTTTGTGTAGTGAAACCCCACACGGTTTTTGATGATATTTGGCGTACACTAATCCCAATTATTTAGTTGTATGTCGATCGATTGGTCGACAGACTGTGTAAGTGTTAATTATTTATATTTAATGCTTATGTAGTTGTGTAGTGCACTTTGGATGATGGTTGATTATATATCGTTGCTATTATATACATGTGTTGTATGGAATCCATAATTAACATTATATGGTAATTGATTGGGCCTCATTCCAATTGGGAAAATAAAGAATATTATAAAATAAAGATTCATGTGTTGACAGTACTCATTTGTTGAGATTAGTCATGTGTTGAAAGAAATATAGATTTATGGGTTGAACGAAATATTTTAACAATAAAATTTACATCTTTATCATATATAAAATTAGAAACTAACTGGAAAATAGATAAGATGAGTGGTTTCCTGGGTATTGATCTGATGTTGGTTTCGGCCTTCGGGGTTAATGCATAGGGAATCATTTTCTTACTAATTTACGGTTGGAGTCTGATCAAGAATCAAACGATAGATACCAAAATTTTATAAAATATATTGAATAACAAAAATAGTCATGTGTTGACAATACTCATGTGTTGAGATTAGTCATGTGTTGAAAGGAATATAGATTCATGTGTTGAATAGAATAAATATTCATTTGATGAATAAAATAACGAAGTTATTAAAATATATAAAGCCGTGTTGATTAGTGATGCGCCATTTGAACACGAGCGATATTTATATCGATTATATTCGTTTTTATAACGAATATAGAAAAGAAGTGATTTCAAAATATAACGTTTTGAAAATATTATCATTTGCATATCAATGATGTGGAATATTCAATTTTGATTAGAAATTGAATATGAAGTTGAAATCGTTTAGAAAACGAATTTAAAACGATTTATAAAATACGTTTTAAAAGGAAATCGATGAAACATATATAATATATATATATTATATATAATGGCCTGAATAGAATGCGCCACGCTGCGGTAGTTCGTGAATTTCGACCATTGACTTCGAATGAACTGTACGGGAGATCCGACCGTCGGATTCTCCTAAAACCGGAACCGTTGGGTTCGTATCGAAAAGAGCTTTCTAAAGAATATTAGAAATTTGAAATCTAATGGTTGGATTTGGAATTATGTCCAAATCAAATTTGGAAAGGGTTGTGGTAAGTGCAGTTCGATGGCCGTTATTGAAAATCGACTGTACGGGCCTTGATAAAATTATCAAAAATATCAATAATTTGTGTAAAATCATAAGAAATGATTTGTGAAGAACTGGGATGAAAAATCCCATATTTGTAAAGATAAAAATAGATTTTTATCGAAATGAACTAGTTTTGAACTAAAATTAAAACCCAATTATTTTTAAGTAAATAAATTGGATTTGAAATGGGTTTTAAAAAACCAGAATTTCTAATATATTTAATTAAAATTGAATTATAATTGATTTGTGGGTTTATCGTGAATGGTATTTTAAATAACACTTGTTCTTTAACCCGATAATAAATAGAATGTGATTTGGGTTTATCGTGAATTGTGTTTTAAATGACATTAGTTCTTTAACCCAGTAAAAGGAGTTTTATTGAGTCTGTAATTAGATTAAAATGTGAATTGATAATTTAAATAATCAAATTTGGAAAGTGATCGAGGATGGAGTATTACCAGTTTTGCTCCAAAGCGATAGTTAAATCTTTAATTAGATTTGAATGTGAAATGGTAATTAATTTTACCGATAACACCGTGGTGTTAGATATGGAGTATTACCAGTTTTGCTTCATGGGATAAATAGGTTGGGATTGGGAATTAAAATAAATAATTACTTCGGTGTGTGGTTCGCTAATCCCGACTAGTTTGGAAAATCTTAACATGGTTTGAAATGATATCCAAAGTAAGATTAAAGGATAAATTTTAAAGAATTTATCTTTGATAAAATTAATGGGAACCTTTCCCTAAGAATGTGAACTTTAGAAACTAGTTGTGGGTTAGTTAAGAAGAATGGTTTCCTGGGTATTGATCTGATGTTGGTTTCGGCCTTCGGGGTTAATATTTGGGGAATTATTCTCTTGCTAATTTACGATTAGTGACTGATGAATTGGAATGAGGCGTATGTTGTGTTTGTGTAACATTTGTTTATTATATACGCGGGTCATTCAGAAAGGCCGGGTTTATACCCATTCTGAATAACCAATTCGACGATATGTCGAAGATGAAGACGGTGGTTGAAGACCGGAAGTGTTCACATCGTTTGGGTGATTACTGATGATCTTGATTGGGCTGTACACCCAAGAGTAGGGAATCAGTTGGTGATCGTCCAGACGTACTTGGAGATCGATGGATATGCGAGGAAAGTGCCTCCGGTTTCGTTCAGACCCGGAACGAACTTGTAAATGGACTGTGTGTCTGACATTGGATTTTATTCTGTGTTGATTGATCTCTATTAAATATACATCTGTTTGGCGGCGGAGAATTTACTCTCTTGCTTAACGCCCTTCTCTGAGACGTACGAGCTCAGAGGTTGTATATCGATGGATATCAGTCGCATGGAGTGAATTGCCTGTGTGGCATGCCTAAATGGCAGATGATCAAGGCTTCTGTTGAAAAGCAAAGTCTTGTGGTTGATGATCAAAGCATGGCCTACGTGGCCCAGCTCTGTGTATAGCGTGGATTCGCGAGCCTCACACCTCGGTATGAGTCAAAAACGGGATAAGGACTGCAGGGAGAGCACGACGTTTCTTTCTAGCCATGGGTGGTGTCAATGCTTAAACTGGCTGACATTTATATGTATTTTTACCTATGTGGTTGTTGGAATAAGGCGCCTCGATTTAGGTCTGTTAGGACTGGGAAACGTGTGCTTAGGAATAATTAATCCGCTAACGTAAGTGTGGAACGGCCCTGAAGCATCCAAGGGTTACCCAAAGTGTGTAGTCCTGAGGCATTTGCTAAAGTGTCTCGAAGCGGAGAGGAGCTTGCCCCTTGCCTTGACTTATGACGGAAATCCAATTTCCAATACGATATATTTCGGTTTTATTTGTAGAGCCTAGTATGGCGACATGATATATGATACCCATGCCGTCTATGATTGATATTTATGATTGAAATTGTTTTGAAACTATACACATATAATAGTATCAAATGATTTGTTTTAAACGTACCAAGCATGTTGGGCTATTATAAGGGAAAACCCTATCCTCCGGCTTGCATTGCATTATGTGATGGGACCTGGGTCTTATAATAGCTTCATTTTTCGAAAAAGCATTGCGTTATTTATTCTATGCACTGGTGTTCTTGGGAGGAAACCTGTTCCGTGTTATACGGCATGGTCCCTTGAATTACTCTCTTTTAAAGTAAAGTTTTAAATAACTGTTTTAGTTCTCACACCAGTCACATGACTGACCTAGAGTTTATTGTTTTAACCTAAACTATGGGTGCCCTTATTTTCCGCACGGGCAGCTAGTAGTTTTGGTTTTGCAGATTTATATTCACAGGATCCTGATTTACAGCTGGAACGATGCTCGGAAAGCTCTGTATCCGTGTATTTCTTTCAATTGTGTTTTGTATTATTTTTCCGCTACTATGTAATTTATTGTAATCTCTGATATTCATCGCATGTGTAATATTTATTCATATTCTATATATTCTTGTATTCTGATGGAATTGTTGTAATAAATAAGGAAATGTTCTTCTGTTTGCGTCCCGATGTGTGTTATCCTTAACGCAATCCGTGCTTTCCTTCACGGGGAAGTTCGGTTCGTGTCAGTTTGGTATCAGAGCTTTGGTTTACAGAGCTCGAGAACAAGACACATTAGAACCGAACGAAAGAATTCATCAGATATTGGATTAGTAATATCCAATTAGAATAACTCGTTAGAGATGGGATCAGTAGTATCCTAGGACGAGTGTAAAGAGTATATTTTTAAAATTTGAAAACAAGTTTTATTTGGAAATTTAAATCGGTTTATACGTATTTGAATATTTATTTGTATTGAATTGGACAATCCAATATAAAAAGATTTAGCATATACGCGTCATGAACGTATATTCGAAGTTTTAATATACTGGATAGATATAGAATCACATTCTAGACACCCGGGGATGATTCTGATGATGGTGCATCATCATCAGTATTCATATTCGAGTTTCGTAAATGAGATATCTATATATTTCCATTAGACTGGTGTGAGAACCAAAACTATATAGATTTATTGTTGTGAATTGGCATCAAAAACATGATTTTCTGTATATATATCAAAGTCATGAGTTTGAAACGATAATCAACTAATTGATTGATGGTTGTGTTGTTTGTTTATTTGTTTGATATTTTTAACCATTTAGCCTAATTGAACCAAATAGTGAACTGTATTGAAAATTTGTCGCATTTGCATACATATACATGTACTTACATTGAACAGGTCATAGCAAAGAGGCTAGAGCAAAAGAATAAAATTGTTTGCCCGACAAATAGGTACATGTTTACCTTAATTTACTGTTTTGTTTGGGTGATGATGATTTTATGAGCGGATTGGTTAACCGCTTGGCGTTTTCTTTTTCTTTTGGATTGAAGAAGGCCATGGGAGGCTATATGAAATATCCCAAAGTCCCTGGTGCAGGGGAGGTTATGGCGAAATTTTTCGAAAATTTAGGGTGTTAGCCAAATTTTTGAAAAATTTGAAAAGTTCTTAGAAACTGAAAAGTTGAAGAACTTAAGCCGTAATGAAAATATTGAAAGTTGAGTTGGTTTGTTAAACAACTTTCGGCTTCGTTCCTTTTCGGGGACGAAAAGTTTTAAGTGGGGTAGATTGTAACAACGCGGAAATGCGAGCCAATTTAAAATTTTTATTTTGGCAATTTTAATGAATTTTGATTATTTAAAATGAATTATTTTAAATAATAACGACGAGAAATTTATTTTGAACAGAATTAGAACGTGTATATTTAAACAGATCGTCATTAGAATATAAATATTTTATTTTAAAATATAAAAGGAACTGAAAATGGCGCGGTAGTTTAAAATTCGATTTCAAAATTCAAATGAATGTACAGGATTCAAAATAAACCGGATTTTAGCAAAACCAAAAATATTAGAATCTAATTGAGAATATCTTTCCAACGAATCCAAAAAATCAAAATTTCATAGCAAGAATCAAAAGTTATGTCCGGTTGAAAATTCAGAATAGTCGTTATGGAAATTATATATAACCCAAAAAAGTCATATTTTGCATACAGATGAATTTGGACTCGAAACCACTTCCATTGAGTTCAAAATGCCGTTTAGAACTCCGAAAAGTATAAGCTTCGATATATTCCGATATCCGGAATAGTGGCAATTGGCAGGAGCTTTTCGGTTAGCAAAACATAGCCCTTAAAAAGTGAAATTTTGCATATGAGCTCAGAATTCGACGAGATACATTTTTATGGATTCATAACGGCAAATCATTGTTGAGTTCCAAAGGGCGCGTCGAACGGAGAGTATGTGGCCGTGCGAAGCAAAACCATTTGTTCAAAAGCGGGCAGTCATTTTACAAAGGAACATTATTGATACGACCTCAGAATTCGATTTCGTTTTTTTTTTGGATTCGTATCGTCTAAAATTGGTTAAATCCAAAAGGGCGTGATTTTTGAAGTTAGCATGTGAGCGTGCAAGAAAAAATGGTGCGCCAAAATCGCATTTTTAGAGCTTATCTGAGCATTTTTGAGAATTTTAACGGACGATCAAATGAACTCGGAATTCGACAAAACTTGTTTCGTTGGACTCATCTTCACGTATACTATCTCGTGTCCGAAATCCGCGGCGATTGGAGATCGTTAGCACTCGGGCGATTCGGGAGAAACTAGCATATAAACACTTTTCGTCCAATTCCTTCTTCATAATTTTCTCCTTCCTCCTTTTTGCAATTTCCTCTTTAATGGGCACCTCCACCCTCCCCGTCGCTGCCGCCCCTACCTCAGCCACCGCCGGCCTCCACCAGCACCGCCACTCCCTCCGGCCACCCTCCTCCTCTTCTCTTTCTCTCTCTCCCTTCACAAACCTAAACCCTAAGAGCCACCACCACCACCACGGGCCCCACCACCACCGCCGCTGCCCCTTACCACCTCCCCACCTCCAATCAGGTCGGGCGCCCCCTTATGGCCACCCAACTCCGGCCGTGGGCCCCTCCTCCTTAAAAATCACATTTTTCACTAATTTCCCGTTTTGCACAAAACACCCTGTCACTATTTCGCGAATAACTCCCAAACCGTGCATTTCTAGCAAAAGTTCCTCAAGACCATAGTCGAAGAGCACGATTTTCTCTTCGATTTGGTATATGATAGTCCCATTTTGCATTGTGGAGTTGTCGGTAAAACGCGTCCAAAGTCTGTTGTTCAAACACTGTCAAAATGCTGTCTTTTCGCGATTTCCGGCGAAATGACACATTTTCGGGAGGAAGACCACTAGGCGAAAGTTGTCCGGAATGACGCGTTTTAGCTAGAAAATAAAATATGGTGTGAAGATTGAAGCTCATTTGCAAATTCTGGAACCAGAAAAACAAATCCGGGCGATAGAAAATATGTGAGTTTTCTCCGTTTTAAAGCTTCTATGGATTTTTACATGTGAAGTAAATAAAAATACGAATTTTACATTATAGAGATAATAAAAATATGATTTTTATATTATAGAGATAATAAAAATATGATTTTTATTTATGTAATGAAGTAAAAATTTGATCTTTATATTTGTAGCGATAGGATAAAAATACGATTTTTACATATGAAGTGACGATATAAAATTGTGATTTTTATCATATATGTATCAAAGTAAAAATATGATTTTTATCGTTTGAATGGCAATGTAAAAATGTGATTTTTATATATGTAGTGGCTACGGACAATGAGAGTGACAAAAGGCGAGCACGACGAAGATTTCTACAAAGAAGAGTCGTGGCGTTTGGTTTAGCTAATCGGTGAGAACTCCTCACTTTAAATCTTGTTTTCTAGTTATAAATATATACTAGGATGCAGACGGTGCTTAGCAGCACCCGACACCCGTCGTCCACAGACCATGGATGACTTGTTTATTTAGTTGGTTGTTTGGTGATTGATTTATTTGTTTGGTTGATTAATTTGATTGAATTTGTTTGGGATGTGAAATGGGATTGACTAAATTGGTATATGTATGGCGTGGGCCATTATTAGACCGGGGATAAGGCTAGGCCTTGTCCCGTTTCTAATATCGTATCGTTATGCCGCCGAAATTTTCTAAAATAAGTTAGAAAAATAAAAATATCATTTTATTGAATAAATGAACTGAGTAGAAAATTCATGTGTTGAAATAGAAGAATTTATCGTTAAAAATATATTTTTTTAACGTGAATGTGAATAAATAAATATTCATTTACAAACAGGACGGTTTGTTTATGTACACCTATTTGAAGGATATTGATTGGGACGATAAATTTTACACATCGCCCAACTACACAAATAATATTCAGTGTTTGTGGATTGAAACCCCACACGGGTGTTGGTATGATATTTGGCGTACACTAATCCCAATTATTTAGTTGTATGTCGATCGATTGGTCGACAGACTGTGTAAGCGTTAATTATTTATATTTAATGCTTATGTAGTTGTGTAGTGCACTTTGGATGATGGTTGATTATATATCGTTGCTATTATATACATGTGTTGTATGGAATCCATATAATTATCATTATATGGTAATTGATTGGGCCTCATTCCAATTGGGAAAATAAAGAATATTATAAAATAAAGATTCATGTGTTGACAGTACTCATTTGTTGAGATTAGTCATGTGTTGAAAGAAATATAGATTCATGGGTTGAACGAAATATTTTAACAATAAAATTTACATCTTTATCATATATAAAATTAGAAACTAACTGGAAAATAGATAAGATGGGTGGTTTCCTGGGTATTGATCTGATGTTGGTTTCGGCCTTCAGGGTTAATGCTTAGGGAATTATTCTCTTACTAATTTACGGCTGGAGTCTGATCAAGAATCAAACAATAGATACCAAAATTTAATAAAATATATTGAATAACAAAAATAACATGTGTTGACAGTACTCATGTGTTGAGATTAGTCATGTGTTGAAAGGAATATAGATTCATGTGTTGAATAGAATAAACATTCATTTGATGAATAGAATAACGAAGTTATTAAAATATATAAAGCCGTGTTGATTAGTGATGCGCCATTTGAACGTGAGCGATATTTATATCGATTATATTCGTTTTTATAATGAAAATAGAAAAGAAGTGATTTCAAAATATAATGTTTTGAAAATATTATCATTTGCATATTGATGATGTGGATATTCAATTTTGATTCGAAATTGAATCCGAAGTTGAAATCATTTCGAAAATGAATTTAAAACGATTTATAAAATACGTTTTAAAAGCAAATCGACGAAATATATATATAATATATATATATATTATATATATAATGACCTGAATAGAACGCGCTGCGCTGCGGTAGTTCTTGAATTTCGACCATTGACTTCGAATGAATAGTATCGGAGATCCAACTGTCGGATTCTCCTAAAACCAAAACCGTTGGGTTCGTATCGGAAAGAGCTTTCTAACGAATATTAGAAATTTGAAATCTAACGGTTAGATTTGGAATTATGTCCAAATCAAATTTGGAAAGGGTCGCGGTAAGTGCAGTTCGATGGCCATTATTAAAAATCGACTGTACGGGCCTTGATAAAATTATCAAAAATATCAATAATTTGTGTAAAATCATAAGAAATGATTTGTGAAGAACTGGGATGAAAAATCCCACATTTGTAAAGATAAAAATAGATTTTTATCGAAATGAACTAGTTTTGAACTAAAATTAAAACCCAATTATTTTTAAGTAAATAAATTGGATATGAAATGGGTTTTAAATAACTAGAATTTCTATTATATTTAATTGGAATTGAATTAGAATTGATTTGTGGGTTTATCGTGAATGGTGTTTTAAATAACACTTGTTCTTTAATCCGATAATAAATAGAATGTGATTTGGGTTTATGGTGAACTGTGTTTTAAATGACATTAGTTCTTTAACCCAGTAAAAGGAGTTTTATTGAGTCTGTAATTAGATTAAAATGTGAATTGATAATTTAAATAATCAAATTTGGAAAGTGATCGAGAATGGAGTATTACCAGTTTTGCTCCAAAGCGATAGTTAAATCTTTAATTAGATTTGAACGTGAAATGGTAATTAATTTTACCGATAACACCGTGGTGTTAGATATGGAGTATTACCAGTTTTGCTTCATGGGATAAATAGGTTGGGATTGGAAATTAAAATAAATAATTACTTCGGTGTGGTTCGCTAATCCTGACTAGTTTGGAAAACCTTAACATGGTTTGAAATGATGTCCAAAGGAAGATTAAAGGATAAATTTTAAAGAATTTATCTTTGATAAAATTAATGGGAACCTTTCCCTAAGAACGTGAAATTTAGAAACTAGCTGTGGGTTAGCTAAGAAGAATGGTTTCCTGGGTATTGATCTGATGTTGGTTTCGGCCATCGGGGTTAATATTTGGGGAATTGTTCTCTTTCTAATTTACGGTTAGTGACTGATGAATTGGAATGAGGCGTATATTGTGTTTGTGTAACATTTGTTTATTATATACGCCGGCCACTCAGAAAGGCTAGGTTTATACCCATTCTGAATAACCGATTCAAGGATATGTCGAAGATGAAGACGGTGGTTGAAGACCGGAAGTCTTCACATTGTTTGGGTGATTACTGATGATCTTGATTGGGCTGTACACCCAAGAGGAGGGAATCAGTTGGTGATCGTCCAGACGTACTTGGAGATCGATGGATATACGAGGAAAGTGCCTCCGGTTTCGTTCAGACCCAGAATGAACTTGTAAATGGACTGTGTGTCTGACATTGGATTTTATTCTGTGTTGATTGATCTCTATTAAATATACATCTGTTTGGCGGCGGAGAATTTACTCTCTTGCTTAACGCCCTTCTCTGAGACGTACGAGCTCAGAGTTTGTATATCGATGAACATCAGTCGCATGGAGTGAATTGCCTATGTGGCATGCCTAAATGGCAGATGATCAAGGCTTCTGTTGAAAAGCAAAGTCTTGTGGTTGATGATCAAAGCACAACCTACGTGGCCCAACTTTGTATATAGCGTGGATTCACGAGCCTCACACCTCGGTATGAGTCAAAAATGGGATAAGGACTGCAGGGAGAGCACGACGTTTCTGTCTAGCTATGGGTGGTGTCAGTGCTTAAACTGGCTGACATTTATATATATTTTTACCTATGTGGTTGTTGGAATGAGGCGCCTCGATTTTAGGTCTGTTAGGATCGGGAAACGTGTGTTCAGGAATAATTAATCCACTAACGTAAGTGTGGACCGGCCCTGAAGCATCCAAGGGTTACCTAGAGTGTGTAGTCCTAAGGCATTTGCTAGAGTGTCTCGAAGCGGAGAGGAGCTTTCCCCTAGCCTCGACTCATGACGGAAATCCAATTTCCAATACGAGATATTTCGGTTTTATTTGTAGAGCCTAGTATGGCGACATGATATATGGTACCCATGCCATCTATGATTGATATTTATGATTGAAATTGTTTTGACACTATACACTTATAATAGTATCAAATGATTTGTTTTAAACGTACCAAACATGTTTGGCTATTATAAGGGAAAACCCTATCCTCCGGCTTGCGTTGCATTGTGTGATGGGACCTGGGTCTTATAATAGCTTCATTTTTCGAAAAAGCATTGCGTTGTTTATTCTATGCACTAGTGTTCTTGGGAGGAAACCCATTCCGTGTTATACGGCGTGGTCCCTTGAATTACTCTCTTTTAAAGTAAAGTTTTAAATAACTGTTTTAGTTCTCACACCAGTCACATAACTGACCTAGAGTTTATTGTTTTAACCTAAACTCTCTGTGCCCTTATTTTCCGCACGGGCAGCTAGTAGTTTTGGTTTTGCAGATTTATATTCACAGGATCCTGATTTACAGCTGGAACGATGCTCGGAAAGCTCTATATCTGTGTATTGCTTTCAATTATGTTTTGTATTATTTTTCCGCTGCTATGTAATTTATTGTAATCTCTGATATTCATCGCATGTGTAATATTTATTCATATTATGTATATTCTTGTATTCTGATGGAATTGTTGTAATAAACAAGGAAATGTTCTTCTGTTTGCGTCCCGATGTGTGTTTCCCTCAACGCAATCCGTGCTTTCCCTCACGGGGAAGTTTGGGTCGTATCAGTTTGATAATATCAGAAAATATTGATCTTAAGAGATATTTTGGGTTATCGTAAGGTAAAAACCATCCATATTTATGTGTGGATCGGTCGTACGATTAGTATTGCTTTTGAAAAGGATTTGGAAAAGTTAAACCAAGTGTTTGGAGTTTACTCACACCAGTCACATGACTGACCCAGAGTTTATTTTGTTTTGTTTTCCCTAAACTCTTGGGTGCCCAATTTTGTAGGGGCAGTCAAGTAGTCGGGATTTTACAGACACTTGGAGAGCTGGAGCAGGAGGCTTCAGAATTATATAGCTATTGTCATTTCCGCTGTGTTGTAAGTATTGTACTTTGATAATGGTATACTGAATTTATTTCAAAGTTATGTTATATATTATATTTATTCTTTCCACTGTGAGATTCATGTTTACTCTAATGTCGTATTTATGTTCTTCTTCTTCTATTCTAATTTTCTATCTTATCTATTCTCGCCCTTAATTTCTTTTTATTAACGTTCTTGTAATTTCGATTCTTGAATAATCGACATGGTATTGTATGTCGATAACCAAGGTCGCAAATCCCCCAGGTCATTACACGATCCCATGTTTCCAGTTCATCTCCCCACTCGGTTGCCAAATTTCACATCGATCTTCCAAAAAGGCCTTCCCATAAACTTCAACATGCCGACGAGCATGAAAAATAGCCAAACTGCATGAATAGTTTCTCGCACCACCTTATTCAACGACGAACTCCATCGAACTCCCTCCCCTCCTCACTAAGAACGGTCCACTTCGACAACTCCACTAGCCCAAAAACCCGAACATCGTTCACTGCCTTTCCCCATGAGTTTCTCTCTCCTCAAGCTATTGCCGCTGCTCCAACCATCACCCCGTAGCATCTCGGTCGACACCTCCCTCGCTTCATCGACCATGGAGACTCCAAGCCATGAAAACGCACAACGATCTTTTTGGTTTGCAGGAAAGAAATGAAAGATTTGTTTGTATTGTTTCGATCTTCCAAAGATTATGTTTTTCTCTAAAAAGAAGGATGTTTACGAATGAGAGTGCTGGATTGAATAATGAAGAAATAAGGGAAAGTAGGTTGTTTATATATTTTTGGTGTTGAATTCAAAAAGGCTTTGTTGTGTTTTATTTGAAGGAGGAGTAAACAATGTTTGCAGAATATATAGAAGGAGAACGAGCAAACGCAGATAGCATCATGTGCAAATGTCGGATGAGTATGGGCAGAAATGTTTTATTCTTTATTTTTTATTATTTGATTTGACTAAAGATTTTTATTGATGTGACTAATGATATTTTAGTAAAATGACCAACGATATTTTATCGTACCCATCGCTTTTTTCTTCATTGTTTATTTGTTCCTATGGTCACATACAAACTCTGTTCGAGACGAAAATGGACGTCATGGTATAATTTAATGTTACGGTCCCAATAAATCTTGTTTCATCGAAAACCGAGTCTGTTTGATTAAATGACGCTTGTTCGAATCCAAATGGTCGACTTATTTACATTTAATTTTGCCGTGCTGACAAAATAACTCTAATTGACGTGGAACTTGAAATCTAGCAATAATAAGCCATTATAGTCTTAAAAAAATTTGTTTCGTTGAAAACGGTGGTCATTTGAATAAAGTCCACATTTAAGGGTCCAAATTAAACTAAAATAAATCAATTTTAAAATACCTCAATATAATAATAATAATAATAATAATAATAATAATAAAATATTACAGTCAGTCATACTTGAGAAGAATTTTCATGCAGTTTCAAAATAAAATACTCTGGCTTGAATTTCAAGCCAAATAAATGCTCAATATATTAAAAACCTTTTATTTTATAAAATAAATCGTTATAATTTATAAACAAATCCCATAGCTATTTCAAAATATGATTTGGAAATAAAACTAAATCTACAACATGAAAACTTGATTTTTTCCCTTCCATTAGAAAGATATAATCCAATAGATTCAGACATTTCTTGTTTCAAGGAATTCCGACTTTTATTGGGTCCTTTGTGACAATTTAAAGGTCAAAATGTTATATTACGAACTACCGCGCCGCTTCAGCTCTTTTTATAATTAAATTATAAATTAAACGTTCAAACGTCGTTTAATAAACGAAATCGTTAATATATTTCAAAACCAAACAACATTAAATTCTTTCAAATTGCCCGTTCACATAATATTGCAAATTCAACAAATCCCGACCATTCCAGAATTTAAAATATTATTTTATTATTTATATTAATAAAATATTCAAAATTATTAAATTCAAGCTAATTAAATTCTAAAACAATTTTAAAATATTAAATGAAATGGTTAAAAATCTGGGCCATTACATTATGTCCAAAAATATTTGAAGTTAAAATATTTATAATCGATTAAACTAAAATTTGGATTTAATTGATATGAACTTTATTAAAATGCGATTTGAATATAACTTGAATCTTGAGAATAAAGTCGAATAATCCAACTTGAATAATATTTTTAAATGAACTTAACTTAAGAATATTCTATTTATAGTTTTGAGTTGATTGAATTGAAATTTTGAAATCTAAATTAATAATAAGTTGAACTTTGGAATTTCATATATGTAGTTCGTATTGAGCTATGTTGGATTGTTTGAAATTGTACTATCTAACATAAATCATATTATTTAAAGTTAACTATTATTTTATAACTATTTTAACGTAATTATTTTATATTTAACTTAATTATTACATTTTGTATAATTATCTTAAATACACCATTTTCTGAATTGAATTGTAATGTATTTTATATTTATTTTAAATCAAATTATTTGATATAAATATAAATATTTTTAAAAATAACTATTTTATATCATATTAACTATTTTAATAAGAGTTGTTTCCAGTTCCGGCTTTTGAAATAGAAATGTTAACATACAGATTTTTGAAATAATGAACATTAAAGATATAGAAATTTGAAATCAAAATGTAATTGTGTTAATAAGTAGTTTTGGAAATATGAAATTTGAATCTTGGGCTTAAATCAAATAATGAATTGATTTGAAGATGATTTATGACATTGAATTATTTGAAAGTAATCATTTGAATATAAATATATATATTTCGAATATTTGATTTATGATATTTTAAATTTGATTTCAAATATAAGTGACCACAGTGTAAAATAAGCTTTTGGTTGTTAAAGAGACTAGAGTTGGTATTAACATACTCTCTATCAATACCGATATCACTTTAACAACTATACACGTGGTGGAGAATCCAGAATGAAGTAGCTTGGATTGGTAAACTCTACCGGAATGAATTAAGAGAGCTATGATGGATGGCATTGACCTTCGAATCATAATTAAAATGACTAAAACAGGAGCCATATTCAGGCCAATTGAATTAGCTCCTCTTAGCAGACATACTTCTTTGATACCATATATTACTTTGTGATTTGATTGGGGCCCTATGATTATAGGAGTATTGTCCGAGGTGGGCGGTAGTTACGGCTATGCATCACCACCATCCTAGATCTGCAATCCGGTAGAATCGTATAATTGGGTATATGCCCGGTGCTTTGTAATATTATCCTAATCGATCCCCCTACGATTATGATTTGTACAATAACTATGGAGTGCCCTCTGATAATCACTAGTTTACTGCGGGCTTTACAGTTTCTATGTAGACTACGTTAGTATAAACAATGTAAGGGTAATAATGGTAATCCCGCTTACGTATTTTCAATAGTATATTTATCATAGACACTATTATAATAGCGTATTGTATCATATTATATAATATCTAGTTTAATAGATCCTTAGAAAATGGAATCTCAAATATTCTTTAAGTTACTTCTGCATTTCATTTGAGCATTCTACTTGAGTTGATTTACTATTGAGAATGTTGATCCTGACCCGATTATTTTGTTTTTGACTTTATGCTCAAGTCAGACTAAGGAGTACAGCTTTGGCAATTCATCTTTTGAAAGTAGGATATCTATTGGAGATTTAGTTATTGTCTACCTACTATTTGGTATCTTAGTGGTCTAGTATTCCATTTCTATCATTTGTTTACATACCAAGAGTTTATGTATCTAAGATTTCTGATGTATTAATTTATTACTATGATATTGTATATTTTGATTTTAAGATTTTGTGTTTAGTATCTTCATGAACTACTCAGTTATTTATTCTATTATTTTGTATCTGTGGTGTGCATGTGTTTTGTGATTTGATGTTCTTAAACCCCATAGTTAAAACAATTTGTTATTTCGTATGATTTGAGTTGGTTTTATTATTGAATGGTACGAAAAGCGAGTTGTTATATTAGCTCATAAATAAAAATTAGTAGCTTTCATTAAATACAATGTCTTCTTATAATAGGGAATCCCAAAGAGCAAATATATAAAGGACTCTGGTTTTGTTTTAATTATACAACAATCCCCCACTAATTAAAATAAAAGTCAAAAAAGATGAGGTAAATAACCTGGATAAGGCGAAAGTTTCATATGTAATCACTAATGTCGTTCAATTGAATTAATATTCAAACAAGAGAGTTCAAATCTAATTTATGTAGTGAATTTCTTCTTAAACTACAAAAATTTGAGTTTCAATCACGTAACACATACTACACTTTTAATTTCAACAAAGATTTGAGATTTTCAGAGAGCTATGTCTCTCATAGAAGGTGGTCCATTTTCACATTCAAGCAGGTGGGTCCATCAGGTGCTCTATTCAAACACCACCATAAACGAATATGAATCCATCGAGAACAAAACGCTCTATCTTACAAAATAAAAAGTATAATCCATGAAGTGCATCTCAAATGCACCACCAATACTTACAATGAGTTACATTTGAATAATAATGCTTTGCCTTAAATAAATCAATGATATTCAACAAATGCATCTTATAAGTACCATGAATTTTGATTATGAGTTTGAAATGATGAAATAAGCTCAAATTCAGATAAATTGATATATCCATCAAGTGCGTCTCGAAAGCACCACCAAAACTGGATATGAAGTATATATACACGGAAATAATAGAATCCATCAAGTGCATCTCAAAAGCACTATATAAATGCTATGTAACTCTTGGAATGTGTAAGGTTAATGCTTGAACAATCATAATTAGTATATTAAAAAAAACTTCACTATGAAATAATCTGATCGCAAAAAGCTTCACTCTAATGTTTCTTATGGTTATAAAACAATTAAGTAATAAATCGTTTAATTCAAGTTACCAAAAGTTTAATAAACCCATACCGACAAAGAATACTAATGGTTGTATTCTCATCATTTATAAAATAATTAAAACTTTTATTGCTTTTCAAGGAGAAATTATTTCTTTCTTTACGTACACCATTACTAAGAGTTACAACGGTTGCATTCCACTACTATGGAGAAATTGACCCAACTCAAAACTCAATATTACTACCGTGCAGAAGTTGTTGTTTACCATTATTATAGGCAAACAATGAAGGATGCTGATATGTATATCATTATCGAGAGAAGAATGTCTGGACCTCTATCGGACATCAATCAACAGACCTTAAGTAGCATGATAAGTTGATCATTAGCTTGAAGGAGGATCTCTCAATACTAGGAAAAAAAAATCTAAAGGAGGGAAAAAACCTCAAGGAAGGTAAGACACATAAGAGGGGTGAATTGGATATTTTGTCTTTGAGTTCTTCTTCCCTTGAGGATGAATGCAAGGCAGCCCCAAGGAGGATCAGGAACCGAAGAAGAAGGAGGGATTAATCAAATAAATTGCAGAGCTCAAAGCTAAACTCATCAAGATTGGAAAGGCTAATTTGGAGGCTTAGGAATTGACTCAGTCCACCTGTAAGGAGTTTATTAATGCCAAAATCAAGTATGATAAGGAAGTAGATGAGCTGAAACATCGGGTCAAGGAGGAGAAGAGGCAAAAGAAGGATTCAATCCTATAATTCTCGAATTCTACGTACAAGTACTTCATCACGGAAACTTACCATGGGTCTAGGATTACTAACAAACTTAAGATGATGCATGGTATTACTTTATTAAGGACGAATTTTTTTGACCCAAAGTGTCAAAGTTAATGAAGAAGAATTAATCACGTTCATCTTAAGAGATGATAAGCCAGAAGTGTTAAAGGAAAGCCATTGATTGTTAAGGAAGACGAGGAAGTAGAGAAACATGCGACCAATGTAATGACCCATATTTTTATATTATTTAAATTATTGGATTTAATATGATTTTTGAATATATTACGGTTATAAATAAAATTTAATGATTTAATTATATAATTTTATGATGTAAACTTAATTTATTTGTTTAAATAATGAAATCCAACTTATTATGACAATAGTAACTTGTATCGATTGCAAATAAAATTAAGATTTAGTTTATATTGATGAACATTGAAAATTGAAATTTAATATTAAATTATTTAATGAAATTGATTTAATAAATTTATAATTGAAATATAAATTGAATTTGGTAAATAATCAGAAATGGAATTCAAAATAAATGAAATTTGATTTATGAAGTTAATTTGAATTATATTTTTATTTGAATAAAGTTTACAAACTTTTGAATTTAATTTAAAAGTGAATAAATGAAAACTAAATATAATATATATTAATTGACCAGTAAAAATAACCATTTTGCAAAAAAAAAAGAATTTGATGAAATCAATTTCATTGGATCCGGAATTATAAATTATTGTAAGATTTTGAATTTTGTAACAAACGGACGTTTTGTGTGATCGTACGGGTTTGAAATGCTTATTGGAAATTAAAAGTTAATACTATATTGAAACTGCTATGACTATAAATAACCTTAAACCCCTAACCTAATTTGTCTAATCTCTCTTCTTCCTACGAAAAAATGGCTGACCTTGTCCATTAATCTTCAACCAATACAATATATCCCTTTCTCAACTAAATTGAACGATTTTAGATTCACTAAACTCGTATCAACAAGAGCTTCGCATTCATATCGTTAATGGGAGTAGCGACTATGATGGCGTGACGACCTCCCATTACTCTCGAACTTAACAAGGGAAATAATGCACTGAAAGGTGTGCTAGGCAAGTATGAACGATCATCAAAGTAAGATAAACACAAGCAGAACCTGTTGTATAACTCACAACGCACAGATAAAAATATAATAGAACATACACAACATGCAATAATAATGAAGTAGAATTCAGCAAAATCTTTAACTTTCATGTCAACTAGAAAGATCCATACATCAATGGAGTACATCATAAGTGTCTTTACAAAATTCCTTAGTACAATCACTCAGGGAACACTCATCAGGCGTAACAGTGGAAAAAACAATTAGTATGTATATTAGAAAGTAATACGTGAGCCTCATGCTCGTCGTCGCTCAACAACATCGTCCTCAAGATTTACTACCTGTCACCTGCTACTCAGTCTGCCCATTCATCACATGAATGAATAGCCCAAGGTAATAAGAGGGAGACCTTGAGTCAGACAACAGTCTTAATGAGCAATAAAATAGCTATCTAACATCATCAGTAAAGTATATCAGAAATAGGTAGATCAACCCTTTAATCTATCAATATCCACAGAGAATAAACTCAAACTTGTCTTCCCCACATTTGACAGTGATAGCCTTTACAAACAACTAAAGAGAAAACATAACAAACTAAGCAACCAGTTGTCTAATGTAGACCATCCTAATTGAGATCAACATCCCCAAGTACAAGCCCCGAAGGCCTAAACCAGCATCAGACAAGTATCCAAGAGATGTCTCCTTCGATGTCGAACAATCTACATAAGATGGTACAAGAAAAGCAACAAACATCCATAACACTGGCTATCACCGCCAATCCTGGTATGAAACCATCGTTAATCGTATGATCGGCTCAACATCATGTCATCCGTCAAGGGCTAATGGTAACCCCAGTTCTAGCCAGACTACTGCATGTCCCTCGTACATTTGCCTCCCCAAAACAACTAGTCCTATCCAATGTGCCTAGGGTACTCGACTAGTCCCATTAGTCTTTTAGGCGTCCCTATTATACCCCTGCATTGAGTCTGCTGGAACTTAAGACAACGATAATCTCTCAGCCTTCATAACTCTAGTTGTCATCACCGGTGACTATCCACAAGCTCCGACCCCGTCTCGAGCAACCATTATCTACGAGCGAAAATCACACTTGAGTAGTCTTCACATTCGTTGCATCTCCCTAATCAATGAACACTTCACGATGCTTCGAACATTCCATCTGAATTCACGTCGAAGATCCATCCTGGATCACGCATGATCCATCTCCATCCTGGATCGCTCAAGATCCATCATGGATCGCTCGAGATCCATGCTGGATCGCTTGAGATCAATCTTGGATCACTTGTAATCTATCTCCATCCTGGATCACTGGAGATTCATCCACACTAGAGATCTATCCATTCTTGTGCAACAACCCATGCATCTAATTCGTCCAAATCAACCAATTTCAACATTTCAATCATCAACACTTGCACCGCAAACAATCATCATATTATCATATAAAATTCAACGAATCATAATTAAACAAAGAATGATCAAATAAATGGATCTAAACTTGCATAAACACATGAACTAACATACAAATTTACTGATTTAATTTGCTAGATTAGATCCTATGGTGATTCAAATGAAAATATACTTACCATGATGTAGATTTAGGTGAAAACAACTTGAAATGATGAAAATAAGATCAAACAACCCATATACTTAATTGAATCCATGCGAGAGATGCTTATCACTCACCAAATCTTCAAAATAGTTCTAAATCAACTAGTCTTTAATCCGGACAGTGAAGAACGATCTTCAAATCTCTTAATTTGATGTGATCCTCTCTCTCTTTTGACATAGATCTATCCTTCCTTGATGTAGATCTTCAATCTTCTTATGTAGATCTAAGATTTTAATGGAAGTGAGACGTATTTGATTGAGCAAGGAGGATCACAAGCTCAACCAAATGAGAAATGAAGAAACTAAACCATTCTCCTTGCCTCTAATCCTCTATTTATAGCCAAACCATCAACTCACTAATAGGCCTCACTAATAATCCTACTAATGACTAATTAGTCTATCTAGAAATTGTGTAACACTAAAACAGTGATACCTCCCAAACCGCTAAACCAAAACTTTAATGTGACCACTCCGGAATTGGAAACACTATTTCCTTTCTAATTAAATCAAGATTAGCACCTAATTCGACACCAGTCAAAAATTATGCCCTGTATAAAACTGATAGGGAAAAATTGACCACAAATAAAATTGGTAAAAATTACGGATATGTCTCGCATCCCCATAATCAACATATCAAAATATGAGAATGATCCCACCCTCAAGGAATTAAATAAAAATATTTTACGATCCTCCGATACATAAAATGCAGGTCGTTACATTCTCCCCCTTTAGGAATTTCGCCCCCGAAATCCCAAGCAAACATAAATAACCAAAAACAACTCTGCATGCCTATCATTCACGAGCAGCCAATTTTACCATCCAAACTAGTTTCCATCAAGCCATGCATCCATCAATCCATGCATCCATAGCCGTAACCTAGCACGCAGAATTCTAATGAATAGTACAAGTTACAATGGTGTAAGGTGACACGACATTAATGCATCATACCAACGAAGAGTTATGGATGGATCGCCCTCATACTCTCTTCCGTTTACCACGTGCAATCGCCATCATCCTCACTCCACTGCACCTTAACTAGCTTAACCGTTTTTCTCCTAAGTTGTTTCGTGTTATTCCCTACGACATGAAGCAGCTTACGGGGTTTCGTAACTAAATACTTGACTTGTAGGTCTTCATTCTGCTCTGGAGATACCACCACATTCGAATCATGCACGCACTTTCGTAGAAACAACACATGAAAAACAATGTGCACACTCGACATCTTCTCGGATAAATCCAACATATATGCGAGCTTCCCAATCCGCTCGACTATCGAAAACAGTCCAACAAACCTTGAAGCTAATTTTTCTTTGCTTTCAAGCCGAACAATATTCTTTAATGGCGAATTCTTCACAAAAACCACTAGCAGTGCATCCTCGAAGGTGAAGTAAGCACCATAAATTGATATAGTGTAAGCAAGCAAGGGGGCGAAGCGATAAGCAAAGATTAATCGAGAATAGTTGGATAGATTGTAGGCATATTAGAATATTGGAGACTTGTCCAAACTATGAAAGTCTCTTAGACCGAAGAGGAAGGTGCATAGCGCTTTGGTTGTAAGACCGAAAGAATACAAGCACACCTTATTATCTTACCTCTTTTCGACCGCCTACAAATTCAAATACATACTTTTTTATATCACCCATGTCGAACACCAAATCCTTTAGATGTTTATCGACATAACACTTCTGATGATCTTGGGCTATCTTCATTCATTGCCAAACGATATCGATACAATCCGAGGTCTCTCTGATCATCTCTGTCACAAGTAACAACTTATCTCTAGTCTCAAACCAATATGCTGGAGAATTACACGGTCTACCATACAACGCCTTGTATGGTGCCATCCCAATGCTCGATTATTTGTTGCTGTTGTACTCAAACTCAACTAGATTTAGATGGTCTTTCCACAATCCCCCGAAGTCCAATACACAAGCTCTTAGGAGATCTTCCCAAACTTGGTTAACCCTCTCGGTTTGACCATCAGTCTGGGGATGATAAGCCATACTCAAAAACAACTTGGTTCCAAAAATCTTTTGCAAACTCTTCCAAAATCCACTTATGAACAATGGATCTCGATCACTCACTATGCTCTTCAGGATACCATGCAATAGAACTATCCATTTAATATAAAGCTAAGCCAACTTCTATGTTGTCCTTGTCGATCTGACAAGAATAAATCTTGCACTTTTAGTCAAGTGATCCACTATGATCCAAATTTCTTCATTTCCTTCTCTGGTTCTAGGTAGTCCATCGATATCTGCTCCCACTTCCACGTGGGAACTTCCAATGGTTGAAGCAATCCACTCGGCTTCTTCTGTTCAGCTTTCACCAATTAACAGTTCATGCATTTGGAAATGATCTTTCCAACGTCCCTCTTCATCCCTTCCCTGTAGTAAGCTCGCTTCATGTCCTGATACTTCTTATTGCCACTAGGATGAATCGTCAACTTAGAGCGATGAAATTCCCTCAGAACCCCATCTCTCAATCTGTCGATATCAGGAACAACCAGTCGTCTTTGCTCCCGAAGCCTACGCTCTCGATCGACTTCGAAATCTTTGTCCTCTGGTTTCAACTTCTGGATAATCTCGACAAGCTTTACATCACGTTTTTGGCTCTCGCCATTCCTTTTGATGAGAGTAGGTCTTATCGATAAGCTTGCCAACATTTCAGGTTCTAACTCACATCGAGGCCTGAAATCAAATCCTGCTAAAAACTCGAGGTGCTTCCATTCTGAAAACATCGCTCCTAAACTTGCGTGTCTTCGACTCAACGTATCCTCCATTGCGTCACCTTTACCAAGAGTATAGGCTATACCAAAATCATATGATGCCAGAAACTCTAACAACCGTTGCCGCCGAAGATTCAAATCCTTTTGGGAGAAAAGATACTTCAACGACTTGTGATCCGTAAACAACTTGAATCGATATCCCAACAGGTGATGTCTCCACATCTTCAAAGCAAACACGATTGTTGCCAACTCCAAATCATGAGTTGGATAATTCCTTTCATGCGGTTTCAGTTGTCGACTCACGTAGACCACAACTCTATTTTCTGCATCAGTACAGCTCTAAGTCCAGTACCACATGCATCAATGTATACCACCATCTCTTCATTCCTGCTTGGAATGGTCAAAACAAGAGCATTCGTTGGTCTCTCTTAAGGGATTCTAAAAGCCTGCTCACACTTCGCATCCCATGTGAACAAATTGATTCTTCTTCGTCAAATCCTGTTAATGGTGCAACTATCTTGGAGAAATCCTTTATAAATGGTGATAATATTCTGCCAACCCAAGGAAACTCATCTGTCGCATTCTTAGGTCTATCCCAGTCCTGGTTTGCTGCCACCTTAGCGGGGTCAACTGCTATCCCATTTCCAGAAACTACATGGCCTTAGAACCTCACTTCTCTCTCCCAGAAGTAATACTTCAAAAATTTAGCTCTCACCTGATGCTTTCGCAAGATTTCCAAAACAACTCGCAAGTGTGTCTTATGCTATTCCTCATCCCGGAAGAAAACCAGAATATCATCCACGAACACAAGCACGAACTTGTTCAATTGATCCCTGAACACTCTATTCATAAGATCCACGAAATACGCTGGCACGTTACTTAACCCAAATGGCATCACCGACCATTCAAAGAAACCAGATGGTGTCCTAAATGCAGTCTTTGGCACACTATCCTTTGCCACTCTCAACTAGTGGAGTCCCGTTGCCAAATCCATCTCAGAAAACACCTTGGCCTCCTGAAGCTGATTGAACAAGTCGTTTATCCCTTGCAACGTATACTTATTCTTCTTGGTCACCTTATTTAGTTCACAATAATCCACACGCAATCTCAAAGATCCATCAGTCATGGTTGCAAACACAACTGGTGCACCCCATTAGTACACGCTTATTCGAATGAATCCTTTTCCCAAAAGGTCACGTACTTGCACCTCTAACTCTCGTTGTTCCTTAGGCTCCATCCCCCTAAGAGGCATGATGATAGGTCTAGCGCCTTCGACCAAATCGATTCTAAACTCAATCTCGCGACGCAGCGGCAACCCTTTGACCTCGTCAAAGACACCATTAAACTCACGTGCGATCGACACCGATGACAAGTCTTCCCATGGAATCACAAGAGAATATAAATAGCTTACGAATATATCATCTCCGAGCTTATTTCGAATCACAACCGTTTGCCCTTCCACATTTCTAACTGTCACCTCGAGCTTATTGCAATCCACCTTTGCCGCATACCTCTTGAGCCAGTCCATATCCAAAATAATCCCAAACCCAGCGAAGTTCAAAACAATGCAATCACACACAAAGGAGCAACCATGACTCGACAACACAAGACCACGACAAATCATACACAAAATGGGTGAACCTCCAACTAGATTAGTCACAACAAATGGTCTATCACGAATCTCAAGTTCCAAACCCAAGCGACACACAAGCTCATGACGAACTTCTCATTCTTCTAGTAAGGAGTCTCAATATACGAACGAGCAATACTTGGACAAAGCTTCAAAATCCGAAACATACTCCAACACTGGCCTACCATTCTGCTTCAGCTCAACAAACCATTTGAATAGAATAGACTTTTGAACGGCAGGAATGAACTTCATCTCAAACTTGACTTGGAACTGCTCCCATGAAAACTCATCTTCTAGAGCCTCTAGAGTGATACAGTTCCACTAATCCATAGCTCTTCCCTATAGCTATCTCGATGCAAACTTCCTCTTTGTTGCATCGTCAATGCCCAAGTCTCCAAATACCTTAATGCAAGTTTCAAGCTAGCCTTAAATCTCTACAATCGGCTCCGTCCCTTTAAACAGATTCCCTCCAAGAGTAGTGAAGTCTTTACATAACTTCGCGAAGTCCACAACCCTACGCCCCTGCACCTTAACCCCCACATCTACCGCAACTGTCTTTGGAGCAGATACCCTCCTCGTGATTGTTGCCGCCATGGCCTCGAACATAGCTGGGTAATCTGGTATACCGCCATTTCCCACTCCAGGAAAAGACTCCTCCCTAGCAGTGTATCTTGAAAATTGATGGCTTATTCTAAATCTAAAAATAGAATGATTAGTCTATACACGAGAAAACTGCAAATGGTGTTAGAGCGCTATTTTACTATACACTAATATATAGTATACATCCATCAAAAGTCTACAAATACATTTCTCATGCGTTATTGCCTCCTTGAATTTTGGCTAAAATCAATAACCAGTGCTCTCATGCCAAATGTGATGACCGCCCATAACTTCCGCACTTAATTAGGGAAATAATGTGCTGAAAGGTGTGCCAAGTAGTTATAAACGATCAACAAAGAAAGATAAACACAAGCGGAATCTATCTTATAACTCACAGCGTAAGGATAAAAAATAATAGAACATATACAACAGACAATAATAGTGAAGCAGAATTAAGCAGAATCTTAAACTTTCATATCAACTAGAAAGATCCATACATCACTTGAGTACATCATAAATTTCTGTACAAAATGCCTCACTACAATCACTCAGGGAACACACATCAGGCATAACAGTCGGAAACAACAACTAGTATGTATAGTAGAAAGTAATACGTGAGCCTCCTGCTCGTCGTCGCTCAACAGCATCGTCCTCTTCAAGATTTATTACTTGTCACCTACTACACAATCTGCCCATTCATCGCATGAATGAACAACCCATGGTAATAAGAGGGAGGCATAAAACCTTGAGTCAGACAACAGTCTTAATGAGTGATAAAACAACTATCTAACATCATCAATAAAGTATCTGAGAAATAGGTAGATCAACCATCTATTCTACCAACATCCACAGAAAAGAAACTCAAACCTTTCTTTATCACATTTGACAGTGATATCCTCTACAAACAGCCTAAGTGAAAACATAGTAGAAAAAGCAACCAGTTATCTAACATAGACTATCCTAATCGAGAACAACATCCCCCAAGTACAAGTACCGAAGGCCTAAACCAACATCAGACAAGCATCCTAGAGATGTCTCCTTTGATGTCGAACAATCTATACAAGACGATACAAGAAAAGAAACAAAAATCCATGACTCTAGCTATCACCGCCAATCCTGCTATGAAACCATCATTAATCGTATGACCGGCTCAACATCCTGTCGTCCGTCAAGGGCTAATGGTAACCCCGGTTCTAGTCAGACTACTACACGTCCCACGTACTTTTGCCTCCCCGAAACAACTAGGCACATCCCATGCGCCCAGAGTACTCGACTAGTCCCATTAGTCTTTAAGGCATCCCTACTATAACCCTGCTTTGAGTCCGCTAGAACTTATGACAACGATAATCTCTCAGCCTTCATAACTCTAGTCGTCATCACCGGCACTATCCATAAGCTCAGACCCCGTCCCGAGAAACCATTATCCACGAGTTCAAATCACACTTGAGTCGTCTTCACATTTGTTGCATCTCCCTGATCAATGAATACTTCACGATGCTTCGAACATTCCATTTGAATTCATGCCAAAGCTACGTCCAACATCAAGCCAAAAATAAGCATCATTTGGTCACTGATGTAATGGATCACTCATTATCCATCCATGGATCACTCGTGATACATCCCTGGATCACTCGTGATACATCCCTGGATCACTCGTGATCAATCCTGGAACACTTGTGATCCATCCCCATCTCGAATCACTTGTGATCCATCCTGGATCGCTCAAGATCCAACATGGATCACTCGAGATCCATCATGGATTGATTGAGATCCATCCTGGATCCTTGGTGATCCATTTTCATCCCGGATCGCTCGTGATCCATCCTGGATCGCTCGTGATCCATCCTGGATCGTTCGAGATCCATCCCGGATCACTTATGATCCATCTCCATTCGCACTTGTGATCCATCCTAGATCGCTCGAGATCAATCCTAGCTCACTTGTCATTTATCTCCATACTAGATCACCTGTGATCCATCATGGATCGCTCGAGATCAATCCTGGATCACTCGAGATCCATCTCCATCCTAGATCGCTCGTGATCCATCCTGGATCGCTCGAGATCCATCATGGTTCACTCGAGATCTATTATGGATCACTTGTGATCCATCTCTATCCTGGATCACTTGTTATCCATCTCTATCCTGGATCACTTATGATCCATCTCCATCCTGGATTACTGGAGGTCCATCCACGCCGGAGATCCATCCTTTCTTGCTCAACAACCCATGCATCCAATTCATCTACATCCACCAGTTTCAACATTTCAATCATCAACACTTCATGTAATCATCAAACAACACTTTCACTGCAAACAATCATCATATTATCATATAAAATTCACTGAATCCTAATTAAACAATGATTGATCAGATAAATAAATCTAAATTTGCATAAACACATGAACTAACATAGAAATTTACTGATTTAAGTGGATAGATTAGATCCTATGATGATTCGAATGAAAATATACTTACCATGATGTAGATCTAGGTGAAAACAACTTGAAATGATGAAAATAAGACAAACAACCCATACACTCGATTGAAACCGTGCGAGAGACTCTTATCACCCACCAAATCTTCAAAATAAATCTAAATCAACTAATCTCTAATCTGGACAACGAAGAATTATCTTCAAATCTCTTAATTTGATACGATCATCTCTCTCTCTTGACGTAGATCTTTCCTTCCTTAATGTAGACCTTCAATCTTCTTATGTAGATCTAAGATTTTAAAGGAGGAGAGTTGTATTTGATTGAGCAAGGAGGATCACGAGCTTAATCAAATGAGAAATGAAGAAACTAAACCATTCTCCTTGCCTCTACCCCTCTATTTATAGCCAAACCATCAGCCTACTAATTGGCCTCACTAATCATCCCACTAATGACTAATTAGTATGTCTAGAAACTGTGTAGCACTAAAACAGTGATTTCTCCCAAACCGATAAACTAAAACTTTAATGTGACAACTCTACGAAATTGGCAACACCATTTCCTTTCCAATGAAATAAATCTCAGCATCTGATTCGACCCCAGTCAAAAGTTTTGCTCTGTACAAAACTAATTGAGGCAAACTAGTCAGAAATAAAATTTGTAAAAGTTATGGACATGTCTTACATCTCCATAACCAAATATCAAAATATGAGAATGATCCGACCGTTAGGTAATTAAATAAAATATTTTATGATCCTCCGATACGTAAAATGCAGGTCGTTACAATTGCGCTGTGCTTATTAGTGAAACTATGTTCAAGGGTTGAATATCTAAGGTTATACGATCGTCAGTTTGCAAATCTGATGTTAGATTCGGGTTCGTAAGCGAAGATAGCGTTTGTGTGAGATTTTGGTGGGATTTCAAAAAAAAAGTGTTGCATATATTTTGCATAGGGTGCGTTTGATGATGAGGATTCATTTTTTGTTGTTGGTATGCTCGAGTTGTACATTTTGACGATGGGAGGGAAGCATTTGAGAAGAGTAGTTTGCAGATGAAATCGGCTCAAATTTTCATTGAGAGAAGAGGAAGGGAGAGAGAGAAGATATGGTTTGGACAAAATTAGTGCGATATTTTCTCCTATAGGTTGTGTTTTTATGTTGGGGAAGAAGGGTGACGTGGCATGGAAAGAGAAAGAGAGAGGGCGAGTCTTGTTTAATTTGTTTAATTTTAATTTAAAATTTTCACTGTGTAAACGCATATAACTTGCTCATACGAACCCGATTGACGCACAGATTGTTTCATTGAAATCATATTGAAATTCCAGACGACATGGAGCTGGTTTGGTTGGATTTAAAGATAGTAAAATTTTAGGCTTATATTTTCACTTTAAACACATTCAAAATAAAAGGTGAGTGATTAAACTCACTCATACTTAACTAAAATATTTGATTGTTAGTTAAATTAAAATCAAGTTATGTTATGATTGTATTGGTTGATGTTTGGCAGTTTCAATTGCATTTTTTTTATTTTCCTCGATAGTATACTTTCTGTTAGTTTAAATTTTTCAGTTAGGATTAAAATTGAAATCTAACTATTAATTTAAACTTAACACCTGATGATTAATAAATTGATGTGAAATTGAACTATTTGGATGAATTTATTTTGATGGATGTCTTGGATTGATATGTTTGATATATCAATGTTTATTTCATTTTGTTATTCACATTTATAAAGTATTACCATTCTTTTGGGTTGATTAATCCCAATCATTTACCCTAGATGTAACGACCATCTAATAAACCCGAGATTAATCATTGAAATGAATTATGAACATAGGTTGAAATGACAAAAACCTGTAACTTTGATTTGGATTAAAACGATATAAATCCATTCCTAAAATACTAAAAATTAAATTTTAAGTATCACTTGACCATAGGATAGAAAATTATATACGAACAACGGTTGGTTAATTAAAGTATGTATTAACCTTGAATCATGAAATATTGTTTAAAGACAATATAGATGATGTTTTATAAATCAATTCCCTTTGAACCTGAACTTTAGATTTTGAAATATAAAAGCTAATGGAAATTATTTAATTTTATAAACTGAAGTTAAAAATGAAACCGAATATGAACTGAATCTATTGAAATTGAATTGTTTATCCATCTTTGAAATTTACTTTAAAGTAACTTGATTTAAAGTGATAAATGAATTTTGAACTCAAATTATTATAAATTGAAATAATTCAAAGTGAGAACTCAATTGAAACTCAAATATTTGAATCAGATAGTTGAATTGAATTTAAATTAGGAGTTGAATCGAATTGAAATATCGAAGTTAAGTTGATTTGGAATTGGAAAATGACTTCAAGTTTAATTGAAATTTGGAAGAAACGATTCTAATTCCAACCATAGTATTTTAAACCATTATATAAACTACTTTAGTAAATAATTATTTTACTTATAAACTATTCTATTCTTAACTTATATATATTGTAACCATTTTAAACTATTTTGCTTTATAAACAATTTTATTTTTAAATTATATATATTAATTATTTTAAATAAAATATCTTAACAATCAACTATATATATATTTTTAACTTCTTTAATATTTAAATATATATGTATATTTAACTACATTTTGATAAATACTATTTTTTATATTCAAAACAATTTATTTAAACTTTTATTGTCCTAACTATTTGTTTTCAAACTATTTCAAATATATATATATATCTAAACTATTTAAATAGACTATTGAACTATTTTAAATATTCAAATTGTTTAAAATGGAATTGTTTCAATATTCCGAGTTTGACTTATTTAAATAGAGATTTTAATACAAAAGTATATTCTATTTTGGATATAAAATGATTTGAAACCAAAAATTTGATATATTGATATAAAGTATGAACCATTCGAAATGTAAAATTCTGACTGGTGCAAAAAATGTTAACGTTTGGTGGTTTAAGAGACCGGGATCGGATATTGTCATACTCGCTGCCAATCCCCAAAACCATTTTAATTACTATGCATATGGTAGATAATCCAAAACAAAGTAGGATGATTTGACAGATGATTTAGATATACGGTACTAATGTGACCCTGACTCCAATGAGTCAGCTTGATGTGTATAACATCCCAGAAGTTTCGACAACTGGAATATGAGATTAATTTGAGATTTAACGATTAATAATCAATTTCATATTGGATATTTAGTTTAGAGATTTAAAAATCAAAATTTATTGGTTCAAATAAGAGTTTAACTCAATATTAAATTCAGAATGATTAATATGCACCAATTGTTTATTTAAAACTACTCAAGAATAAATTGGTTGACATTTAAATTTTAATTGAAATTCGAATTAAAAAATACAAATGAATTATGTTGGGTATTGTTATGCAATTTAAAAATATAAATGGTTGAAATAAAAATTATTAAACGTTATTGATGTTAAATGAATTGGAAATTTTATTTGTTGAAACATATCGAAATTTTCTTGGATATGTGCGTATTTATGTGTATGAATTTGATGTTTCAAATTTGGGGTCGAACAGAGTTATTGGTGGACAAAACGGGATAAAATCGGTAAACCCATAAATAATTCGTAATAAAAAATGTCATTGTTTACAAACGGAGTCGGAGCAAAACCAAACTGATACTATTGGATTCAAAAAGCGAAGACGAAAATGTACGTATAATTTTTGTTGCATTTGGAAGCTTTGGCTGTACAAATTTTCAGCATTCAACGATAATTCACGGTAAAGTTTAAAATTTAACTGTCTTATCACCTACCTCTAATATTACCTTCCTCAGACATATCTTCGTCGACCTACTTCTGAAAATCACAGCATATCCTATACTTATTTAAAATTACGTCGTTCTTATCTTCTAATTTTACTTCTATAAAAATCCAGCATTCCTCCCCATTTCCCTGAGCAAAATCTCGCCTTTCCTTAATTCATTCAATAACAAAATTAACTCGTCCCTTCCATGTTAATGGACAAAGCCAATCGCCATTTCCCCCAAAATTTACTTTCCCTTAAATCGCAAACAAATGGCTGCCTCCCTCAAATCGAAAACATCAAAGCCACTGTGTCTGATTTGATTGTGTCCAAGCTTTCGCTGCTACTCCAAACCGTCGCAAGCCATCTATCTGGTCGAGTCACTACGTCGCAACAACTCCTCTAGAATCGCATCACCTAAGTCATCGCTTTTAGATGAACTCAGAAATCAATCGGTTGCAACATCTCTTTCCGGTCGCCTGAACAGCCAAGCTCGCGTCTCCACCACCCTGTCGTTGCCTTCTCCAACCGTTAAAGG
This sequence comes from Allium sativum, assembly GCA_030737875.1. Taxonomy (NCBI): domain Eukaryota; kingdom Viridiplantae; phylum Streptophyta; class Magnoliopsida; order Asparagales; family Amaryllidaceae; genus Allium; species Allium sativum. Next base: position 196,781,778 of record CM060925.1, on the reverse strand, counting down.
TGAGTGTTCACGCATGATTCATTATTGGTTCGAGTTTAATAACTTCGGTAAATAAGAAAAGGAAAATAGTTAATTTGGGTTTAAGTGGAAAGCATCTTAGCCTACACCTATACGTCGATATATGCACACACACACACACACATATATATATGTGTGTGTGTGTGTGTTTGCCATGAGTATATACATATCTTGGCCTTGCCGAAAATCATTAGTTTGTGTTTCTTAAACTGAGAAATACACTTGATATGTATGTGCTGCTTTATACATGGATTTATATGGGTCAGTGATGGCTACCCGGATTTACATTAGCCTTCATAGATGTGTATTTATATGACCAGCCTTATATATATATATATATATATATATATATATATATATATATATATATATATATATATGACGATGCATAGGTGAGTGAATACCCTTTTTTTGTTTGTTGTTTTCTAGTTCAGGTAATTTTAAGAATATATATGCCGACAAACATCTGAGTTGTATGGATAAAACATGAATGTTGTGAAGAGTAATGACTGGAAGTTTCTGATGTGTGTTGACTATGGTATACCACTTGAAAACTAAAAGACAAGATTATTTTGGGATGGGTAAAACTTTACTGAAGTGTCCAATTTCGTATCATGGTCGAAATATATACAAATTTGTAGGTACATATATGATCATATCCTTTGGGTTCATGATTTTAAATCATCACAAATGATGAAAGTAATTAGTTATATACCTAAATGTCATTTTAAGTGAATTTTGCCGCATTTTAGCCATATATCAACCTGAATATTTTCCTCCTCTTAACTGTGTATAAAACTAAAGATAGTTACTACTGTGGTTTAGAACATTATACCTTCAGCTGTACTAATGTACAAATTTTGAAGTTTTCCTAAATTGTTATTTATTTGAAATTTGCGCCAAGCTGTCATGATTCATTTGCAAAACTATCATGATTATTTTGCAAAAACCGTCGGGATTAATTTGCCAAAACTGTCGTGATCCATTTGTAAAACTGCCGTCATTATTTTGCCAAAACTATCGTGATTATTTTGCCAAAACTGTCATGATTATTTTGCCAAAACTGTCATGATTATTTTGCCAAAACTGTCGGGATTAATTTGCCAAAACTGTCACGATCCATTTGCAAAACTGTTCTGATCCATTTGCAAAAACGTCATGATTCATTTGCGTCAAACTATCGTGATCCAATTGCAAAACTGTCATGATTCGTTTGGGCCAAACTGTCGTGATTCATTTGCAGAACTATCATAATTCATTTGTGCCAAACTGTCGTGATTCATTTTCCCCAAACCATCATGATTCATTTTCCATAACCGACGTGATTCATTTGCGCCAAAACTGATGTGATTCATTTGCCAAAAACGGTTTTGATTCATTATATTTAGTAGCTTGTAACTCAAGTGTGCTGCCATACCCTCCATATTGAAGATATGTGTTAACTTTGTTTAAAGCCTAATATATGGCAAACCCTGTCCCTTGTTGTGCTTTGAGAACCTTCAAACATTAAGTTGCACCCTTGTTTTTCTTATTATACCATGTTTTGCCTAGTGAAATGCTAATGCCATGCATCTTTGAGTTGTGTGTCATAATTTCTGAAATCGAAATCTACTCACCTAGGACTACTATGGACTATACCTTGCTAGCTCTTTCTACGAAAGTACTTGTTGTGTGGAATGTTTTGTTCTCTTTTCTGATGATAAGATGAAGCATGTAATATTAGCTAAGAAATCAGTAGGCAAACTAATAATATACAAGAAAAAATATGAGATCCTTTTTTTTACTTTTATATTTACTCTCCAACTAGACTTAGTATAATTTATTTGTGTCACCATCATTTATGTTCACAGCATGTTAGCTGAAACTAGATTTTCAGTTCAGTATCATGTTGTAATTCGCAAGTAAGGGCATAGTTTCATAAACATGAACTGTAAATTGCCATCCACCAATCAAACTCATCAAACATTTCTATGTAGATATTCTCTATAACAACTTGCAACCTTGAAGTATTAGACATATCAATTGTTAATGATACACTATACAGTGAGAGTTTGATCATTTGTACATTAGTGGAGTCATTATACAGACTATCAAACTACACAGCCCTAATTAATTTTATGCCTTACTTGGCCATGTTAGGTTCATGCTTACCATGCGTGATATATGTACGAATGTAAGGGTTTGTTGTATGTGGTAGGTTTGTTTTAAGACACCTGAATATATATATTCTACTTGAAGTGTTCTTGCATTTTCGATTTTCGGTAGTATTCTCTTGGGTATATGCTCGGTTCATTAACATCCACTTGGATTAAACCAATTATATTTTTGTGTGTCTATTCGAAGTTAATTTACTTGAATAAACGATTAACCCTGGCTCGAATGTTTTATATTTTTGCATGTAATGCTCGGGTTAGATCCGAGCATTATAGATTTAAAGATTTCAACTGGGATACGAAGATCGACGAAGATGGGGATTTCAAGCTGGCGCACTCTGAAGTTTTAAACCAGTAAATATTTTCTGTATTTAAATTGTTCTACTGTATAGAAAAAAGTATTGTATTCAAAATTTCTGATTAATATATAAAGATTTTATTTCGCTGTTCAATACTGTGTTTTCTCTTAATTTATTCTGTGTCTTCTGTGTTAATGCTGCTTTTAAACTTTGTAAGATAAATAACGATCCGTCGATTTGAACGTTTTAAGTTGGTCTCAATACCAATTTGGAGCAGTCAAAAAGGCAGGACATTACAATGTGACTAAAACATGAGCAACGTCGAGACCAAGTGAGGTCATTTCTCCTTTCGAGCATACTTATTTGATACCCTTCTATTACTTTTGTGATGTGATTGGTGGCCGCCATTTGATTTTGATCATGGGAGTGTGTCTAGAGATGGGCAGTAGTAGCTGATATGCGTTACCACTAGTTCGGCTCTATAAACGGTGTATCCACCCTGGCATTCCTCATGTGCCTTGTCACATGCCTTACGCGAACCCACTACAATTTTCGTTTGTACTGTGTTATATGGAGTCCCCTCTGATAGCCCTCCAGTTTATGAAGGAGTTACGGTATTGTATATACTACGGGAATATATATGCGGTGTAAGGGTAACAATGGTAATCTTGCCTATGCTATTTTGATACTTTACTAAATAGTCACTATTACAAGAGCAAAATTATATTATATAGTATCTAGTTTGACAGATCCTTTGGAGATGGAAATTCCTATAACATGATCTCCTAAGTTAGTGCACTCATGAACACATTGGATAGGAGATGTGAATTACCGCAAGCATCTCTGACGCTATGATACTCATATTGTTACATGGTTTGATTTGAATGATATGAGAATATTTTAGTTCTAAACCAAGTATTTTTTTGTATTTTCATTTGTGCTTAGATCAGCCTGAGTTTTCAATTATAGAAGATTTCATTATGCAGATGAAGATGTAGCTTAATAAACATATATACTAGTATTATTCCGCTGCATAATTTGGTATGTTGTGCGATAGTTTAACTCTGACAACTTTTGTAATGTATAATCAAACATATGATTTAACAGCTTCATGAATTGTTATTTGTTTGTTATATTTTGTCCTTCTACTGTGAGATTCTATGATTGTTTTTCTTCTTTCTTCCTTTTCTTATATTAATCCGAATAACTATCTGCATTTTGTGTTGTTTGAGTCGACATGTGTGGATTATTGTCGATTTGAACAATCAAAAATGCAATTCATTATAGTTGGTATCAGAGCTTTTGTTTAGCGATAACCTTGGCTCTATTTGAGATTAACTTAGTGGAGATAGGTAGTAACACCGTAGAATGAGTTTGAGTGCATACAAGTGAGTGTTCTTGTAATTTTCATATAAAAATGGTTTTGTGCTGTGTTCATTTGTTCATTGAGTATTTATGAATTCTGGTCGATACTTTGGACGCCAAGGCATCGATGGGGATTCCTAAACACATGAATAAGACTGGTCGACACAATATTATTTTGGATTATATTTTATATATAAAGTATTGTATTGAAAAGCTATAAATTTTGATTTGTTGGTTGTTAAGAAGTGATAATGTCAAATTATCACCTTTATTGTTCGATTATTTAATAACTCTAACTATTGACCATTAAATGACTATAGGGAATAAAATCTTGTAATTGTGATTGATAATAAAATATAATTGGAAATAAAAGAATGAATTTAAGCATAGAATTGGTAATTTATGTTCGGGTGCTTTTCAAGAACCATTTGCAAATGTTTTGAAAAAAAATAGTATTATATTTAGGCATGTTTGAATAGAAATTTTTTTCATATGACTTTAAAGGAAGAAAGTGTATAGTCCCCTCTTATCTCTGAGAATGATTTTGGTGATGAGTGCACGCATCATCAACGCTTATGTTATGACCCACATTTTACGTATCGAAGGATCATAAAATATTTTTATTTAATTCTCCAAAGGTTGGATCATTCTCTTATTTTGGTATGTTGTTCACAGGGATGTGGGACATGTCCATGATTTTTATCAATTTGTTTGTGACCATTTTTCCCCTGTTATTTTTGTTTAGGGCATAACTTTTGAATGGAATCAAATCAAGAGCTGAGATTGATTTCATCAGATCAGAAATGGTGTTTCCAATTCTGTATATCGGTCACATTAAGGATCAGGGTACGCGAGTTGGGAGGAATCACTATTTTAATGTTGCCAGTTTTCTGGATAGGCTAATTAGTCATTAGTGGGTTGATTAGTGAGGCCCATTAAGGCTGGAGACTGTTGGTTATAAATATGAGGGCACGGGGAAAGAGAATAGTTTAGTCTCTTCATTTCTTATTTGCTTTGGTGCCTGTGATACTCCGGCTCAACCAAATACACATCCACTTCATTTTAATTCATTGATTTGCAAACTTGGATTTAAGATCAACATCGAGGAATGGTAGATCGCATCAATTGAGTTGATTCGGAGGCCACGCTTCACAGTTCGAATTTGGGATTCATTGATTTGTAGCTATTTTGTGTATTTGGTGAGTGATAAGCATCTCTCACATGGATTCAATCGATTATATGAGTTTATTTGGTCTTAATTTCATCCATAAAAGTTAAATTCACCTAGATCTAGTCAATGTAAGGATATTTTGAATTTGGATCACACTATGGGATCTAATCTAGCAAATTATAATGGTAAATTCATATATTAACACTGAAATCATATGTTTATGCAAGTTTAGTTTCATTTATTATTTCGTTTATCGTTTTATTATGAATTGGCTATTTAATATGAATATATGATGATCATTTGTTGTGCTAATGGTTGTATGATGATGGTTTGTAGTGTTATTGATTGTTTGGTAGAAATTAGATGTTTTTGATGAATTGTATGCTAAATGTTCATCTTTAAAGCTTAGATAGGTTGGTCGGAGAATATCGAAGATTTGGCTAGTTGGGATTGGATGAAACTTGGCAGAGTAGCTCCGGAGGAGGAGTCGAGGAATCCCGGAAAGATTGGGCTCCAAACTCCATGTTTGGATGGATCGCATGGAGTTGGGTCGTGGGTTGTCTGGTTCGATGGATCGGGTCGGTCTGTTTTGGCAAGGAAGGATGCACCAGGGATTGCAATAAATCGGATCGCACGGCTTTGGATTGGTCATGATGGATCGTGGTTTGAATGCATGGAGTTGGGTCAGTCGAAACATCACGTAAGGCAAGGGAAAGCATGAATCTGGTCATTTGTACGCATTGATGGATCGTGGTGGATTGGGTTCATCAAGGATGGGTCGGCAACAAAGTTGGATCGCATGGGGTGCGATCCATTAATGGATCAGGTATGAATGTGGAGTGCTTAGATTGCATGGGTCTTGTGAGGAGGCGTTGGGTCATGAGTCTAATCAGTGGGCCAAGATTGAAAGAGGCAAGTGAATCGAGTCGGCATAAGATGACTTGGATCGTTGGGTCGGGTCGGTCAGGTGGAGCTTGGTGATGGCTCAGTTCGAATGTGTGGAGCTGGGACGGCTATGGACCATGGATCACATGAGAGGTGGACCGCATGGAACATGGAAAGCAAAGACAATGGATCGTGGACAGTGTGTATAACATGGATCGGGTGTGATCCATAGAGATGACTCGGTGGGCGATCCATTAATGGGTCGGAGACTGTCCATCAAACATTGAATAAGTTATGTTGATTTTTGGTTCGACGATGGGCATAGCTTTGATGTGGATTCTAGTCGAATTTTCGAAGCGTGGTTGAGTGATCTTTGATCGTGGATGATGCAACGATGTTATGAAGACGACTCAAGGTGATTTGAGTTTGTGGATAATGGTTGCTCGAGGCGGTGCTTGAGCTTATGGATGTAGTCGTCAATGAAGATGACCAGAGATGAAGAGCCAAGGGGTCGTAATTTGTCGGAGGTTCTTGAGGACTCAAAAGAGGGGGTGTAATGGGGACACCCAAAAGACTAGGTGATTAGTCGAGTACCGTAGGCAGTCACAATGGGCCTATATACGAGTCATGATGGTGTATGGAGTTTCACTAGAACCGGGGTTACCAATTAGCCCTTGACGAATGGCACAATGAGCCAGTCATACGATCAATGATGGATTCAAGGCAAGGAAGATCGTGATAGCCAGAGTCATGCATGTTATTGTTTGTTGTATCGTCTTGTGTGGATTATTCGACGTCGAGGGAGATATTTCGTGGGTGCTTATCTGAAGTTGGTTTAGTCTCTTCATTTTTTGTTTGGTTGGGTGCCTGTGATTCTCCGGCTCAACCAAATACACATACACTTCATTTTAATTCATATATTTGCAAACTAAGATTGAAGATCAACATCGAGGAAGGGTAGATCACATCAACTGAGTTGATTCATAGGTCGTTCTTTGCAGCATGGATTTGGGATTCATTGATTTGTAGCTATTTTGTGGATTTGGTGAGTGATAAGCATCTCTTACATGGATTCAGTCGAGTATATGAGTGTTTGATTTTAATTTCATCTGTACAATTTTTATTCACCTAGATCTAATCAATGTAAGTATATTTAAATTTGGATCACACCATGGGATCTAATCTAGCAAATTATAATGGTAAATTCATATGTTAACATTGAAATCATATGTTTATGCAAGTTTAGATTCATTTATTGTCGTCTATCATTTTATCATGATATGGTGAATTAATATGAATGTATGATGATTATTGTTTGTGCAAATGGTTATGTGATGATGGTTTTTAGTGTTATTGATTATTTGGTCGAAATTAGATGTTTTTGATGAATTATATGCATAAATGTTCATCGTTAAAGCTTAGATTGGTTGGTCGGAGCAAATCAGATTTTTTGGATAGTCGGGATCGGACGAATTTTGGCAAAGAAGCTCCTTAGGAGGAGTCGAGGAAGCCTGGAAAGACTGGGCTCCAAACTCCACGTTTGGATGAATCGCATGGAGTTGGGTCATGGGTCGCCTAATTCGATGGATTGGGTCGGTCTATTTTGGCAAGGAAGGATGCACACAGGCACTGCGATATATCAGATCACACTGCTTTGTATCGATCATGATGGATCGTGTTTGAAAGCATGGAGTTCGGTCGGCTGAAATGTCACGTAAGGAAAGACAAAGCATGGATCTGGTCATTTTTACACATTGATGGATCATGGTGGATCGGTTCAACAAGGATGGGTTGGCAACAAAGATGGATCGCATGGGGGTACGATCAACTGATGGATCGGGTATAAATTTGGAGTGCTTAGAATGCATGGGTCTTGTGAGGAGGCGTTGGGTCATGAGTCAAATGGGAGGGCCATGATATGAAAGAGCCAAGTGGATCGGGTCAGCATGAGATGACTTGGATCGTTGGGTCGGGTTGGTCAAGTGGAGCTTGGTGATGGATTGGTTCGACTGTATGGAGCTGGGCCAGATATGGACCATGGATCGCATGAGAGGTGGACTGGATGGAACGTGGAAAGCATGTACCATGGATTATGAAGTGTGTGGATAGCGTGGATCGGGTGTGATCCATAGAGATGATTCGGTAGGCGATCCATTGATGGGTAGGAGATGATCCATCAAACATTGACTAAGTTATGTTGATTTTTGGTTCGATGATGGGTGTAGCTTTGATATCAATTCTGGTGGAACGTTCAAAGTGCGGTTGAGTGATCTTTGATCGTGGATGATGCAACGATGTTATGAAAACGACTCAAGGTGATTTGAGTTCGTGGATAATGGTTGCTCGAGACGGTGCTTAAGCTTATGGATGTAGTAGTTGGTAATGATGACTAGAGATGAAGATCTAAGAGGTCGTAATTAGTCAGGGGTTCTAGTGGACTCAATAGCAGGGGTATAATGAGGACGCCCAAAAGATTAGGTGATTAGTTGAGTACCCTAGGCAGTCACGATGGGCCTATATACAAGTTACAATGGCGTATAGAGTTTTGCTAGAAACGAGGTTACCATTAACCCTTGACGGATGGCACAATGACCCAGTCATACGATTAACAATGGATTCAAGGCAAGGCAGACGGTGATAGCTAGTGTCATGGATGTTATTGTTTGCTTGTATCGTCTTGTGTGGATTTTTCGACGTCGAGGGAGATAGCCAGAGTCATGGAAGCACCTCGATTAGTTGGCAGAATTTGATTTCAGGCCTAGGTGTGAGTTAGAGCCTAAAATATCGGCAAGCTTAACGATATGACTTACTCTCATCGAAAGGTTTGGCAAAAGCTAAAAGCATGACGAAAAGCTTGTCGAGATCGTCCAGAAGCTGGAAGTGAGGGCGGATCCAGAAAAGGTTATGGAATTTAAGGTCAATCGAGATGGTTGGCTTCGAAAGAAAGGACGACTTGTTGTTTGCGATATTAATGGATTGAGAGATGAGGTTATGAGAGAATGTGATCACACTAAGTTAACGATTTATCCTAGTGGTAATAAGATGTATCGGGACATGAAGCGAGTTTACTATTGGGAAGGTATGAAAAGGGATGTTGGAAATTTTATTTCCAAATGGATGAACTGTCAATTGGTGAAAGCTAAGCAGAAAAAAGCCAAGTGGATTGCTTCAGCCATTAGAAGTTCCAACATGGAAATGGAAGAAGATATCGATGGATTTTATCAATGGACTACCTAGGACAAAGGCAGGAAATGAAGGGATTTGGGTCATAGTGGATCGTTTGACCAAAAGCGCCAGGTCTATTCCTGTCAGATCGACTAAGACAACGTCGAAGTTGGCTGAGCTATATATAAAATGGATAGTTCGATTCAATGGTATCCAGAAGGGTAAAGTGAGTGATCAAGATCTATTGTTCACTAGTGGATTTTGGAAGAGTTTGCACGAGACTTGGGGAACCGAACTATGTTTGAGTATGGCTTATCATCCCCAGATTGATGGTCAAACCAAATGACTTAATCGAGTACTGGAGGATCTCCGCAGAGCTTATGTATTGGATTTCGGGGGATCATGGGAAGGCCATCTACTTTTGGTTGAGTTTTCATATAATAATAGTTACCAGTTAAAGCATCGGGATGGCACCATACGAAGCGTTATATGGTAGACCGTGTAATTCTTCGGCATGTTGGTTGGAGACTGAAGATAAGTTGATGCTAGGGCTAGATATGATAAGAGAAACATCAGATTGTATTGAGATCATTGGCAACGAATGAAGGCAGCCCAAGATTCATTGGATTGTTTTCGATGTCGAGCTGATTAGAAAACCCGCGTATAGATTGGATTTACCTGAGAAGCTGTCGAGTGCGTGCACGATTCGAACATGCTAGTATATCCGGATCAATATGAAGATTTAGAAGTTGAACCCGTAGTTTCGAGAACTCGTAAGCCGCTTCGAGTTATGAGGAATGACACAAAATGACTTAGGAGGAAGTCATCAAGGTATAATGGGGCGAGGATAATGACGATTGTACATGGTAAATGGAAGAGAGTATGAAGACAACCCATCCAGAACTCTTCATTGGTATGACCCATTAATATTGTATCACCCTTATACCATGGCAACTTGTACTATTATTAGAATTCTGCATGCTAGGTTAAGGCTATGGATGCATGGCTCGTTAGATGGTAGACTGGCTGCTCGTGGATGATAGGCATGCGGGATAGTTTTTGGTTGCTCGTGCTTGCTTGGAATTTCAAGGAGAAATTATGAAAGGAGGGGAGAATGTAACGACCCGCATTTTACGTATCGAAGGATTGTAAAATATTTTTATTCAATTCTTCAAGGGTCGGATCATTATCATATTTCGATATGTTGTTCATGGGGATGTGGGACATGTCCATGATTTTTATCAATTTTGTTTGTGACCATTTTTCTCCTATTAATTTTTTTAGGGCATAAATTTTGAATGGAATCGAATCAGGACCTGAGATTGATTTCATTGGATCGAAAATGGTGTTTCCAATTCCGTAGAGTGGTTATATTAAGGATTTGGCTGAGCGGCTTAGGAGGAATCACTATTTTAATGTTGCTACCTGATAGGCTAATTAGTCATTAGTGGGTTGATTAGTAAGGCCCGTTAAGGCTAGGGGATGTAGACTCTAAATAGGAGGGTAGGGGTAAAGATAATAGTTTAGTCTCTTCATTTCTCATTTGGTTGGGTGCTTGTGATTCTCCGACTCAACCAAATACACCTCCAGTTCATTTTAATTCATAGATTTGCAAACTAGGATTGAAGATCAATATTGAGGAAGGGTAGATCGAATCAATTCAGTTGATTCGGAGGTTGTTCTTTGCTGCCCGAATTCGGGATTCATTGATTTATAGCTATTTTGTGGATTTGGTGAGTGATAAGCTTCTCTTACACGGATTCAATCGAGTATATAGGTTTGTTTGATCTTAATTTCATCCATACAAGTTATATTCACCTAGATCTAATCAATTTAAATCGATTTTTAATTCGGATCACACCATAGGATCTAATCTAGCAAATTATGATGGTAAACTCATATGTTAACATTGAAATCATATGCTTATGCAAGTTTAGATTCATTTATTGATTCGTCTATCGTTTTATCATGATTTGGTGAATTAATATGAGTGTATGATGATTATTTGTTATGCTAATGGTTGTGTGATGATTGTTTGTAGTGTTATTAATTGTTTAGTAGAAATTAGATGTTTTTGATGAATTGTATTCATAGATGTTCATCGTTAAAGCTTAGATTGGTTGGTCGGAGCAAATTTGTGATTCGGCTCGTCGGGATTGGACGAAACTTGGCGGAGAAGCTCCGGAGGAGGAGTTGAGGAAGCCCCGAAAGATTGGGCTCCAAACTCCATGTTTGGATGGATGGCATTGAGTTGGGTCGTGGGTTGCCTAGTTCGATGGACCAGTTCAGTCTGTTTTGGCAAGGAAGGATGCACCAAAGCACTGCGACATATCGGATCACACGGCTTTGGATCGATCATGATGGATCGTGGCTTATATGCATGGAGTTGGGTTGATTGAAACGTCACGTAATGCAACTGAATGTTAGAATGGATGTTGGAATGATTAACAAATGTTAATGGAATATCATTAACATATTGGATCCATATAAGTTGACTTATATGGTAGTTAGTTGAGTTTTATTCCAATTTGGGGATTTATGGATAATTTTAATAATAAAATATTAAGTGAAAAATAAAATCTTGAATTTGACATCCGATTTTGAATGGATGTAAAGTATAATTCATTACGATGAACATTCGTAAAAGGAAGAAATCAATTTGAAATAATTTTCATGTAGTTAAGGCATGTTCAAAATTTTATTTTAAATGAATAGTAATTAGGAAAAAAAGTGAAGTTCGGTTAGGGTGTCTTGAAAATTTTTTAACAAAAGATTCTTTTCAAAACTTCTTTGTTTATTTTCATAATGGGTTTTAGGAAATTTAGGCCCAAACGGATAAGTTTTGGAAAAATAATATTAATTAATAATAAAATAGTATTATAATAGTCATTTAGTGGAAATATTTGAATTTATAGTGGAATATTGAAAATATGGTTTACAATAATTTTTAGATAATTATTAACCTATTTTAGAAGCAATTCGATTTTATTTTAATACAAAATCAAAGTTTGGTTTGAACAGAACTCGCCGCGCAACAATAGTTTGCGAATTTCGACCACTGACTTTAAACTAACACACCGGGAGATCCGACTGTCTGATTCTCTCGAAATATAAACCAACAGATTAGAAATGAAAAGAGCTTTCAAATGACTATAAGAGTGTTAAAATCCAACGGTTAGATCTAGAGATAAGTTCAAATAAATTTTTAATAAAAACAACGTTAGAACAATTAGTGGTCTGAAAATGGATTTTAGTAAAAGGAGCTATTTTTAAATTACTAAAAATAGGGGAATATTATGATAAATCATAATAAAAGATTTCGAAGTGATTTGAAAAAGAAATATGAAGTTTTGAACTATATTTTGGGACATTTGCGTTTTCAGCCTAACTAGCTGAAAACGGTAAAATAATGTTTAGTAAATTTAAGTGGAATAAACTTAAATTAGTTGGTTTATCAATTATTACCATGTTTAGAGAGTAGTGTTTAGATAAATCTTTTGATTTATAGAAGATTTCCAATTTTAATAAAAATTGGATTTGGATAGAAATGATCTTCGGATATTTGGTATTGATAACCATTGTGTGAACATTTACTATTTCGTGAAATTTGGAAGATATTAACATCGTTATTCCACTTATAATATTCGTTGATTTCAGAAATTGGTGTTGAATATAAGTTGATATAATTCTATTTGAATTCTTAATTTAATATCAATTCGTTTTGGATTTGTGATTAACATAGAAATGTGTTTATTTTATGCTCTTATATTTTATCTTTTGTGTATAAATGAATATTACTTAGGTGTTATTTTGTCACTTTTACAGATATGTCGACTAAGCCACATGTAGTCAGAAAAATAGAAAATAGAGATCAAAATTGCTAGACTTGTAGATGAAGATCTCACATTAAATTGTTTTTTGGACAAGAAAATAATTGGTAGAAAGGCTATGCATATCACAAGTCAATGAAGGATTGTCAAGTAAGCAAGAGGAAAAGAGGATAGGCCCAAATTTACTAGATTTAACTAATGCCCATTTGTGATTGTATTAGGGTTTACATGGGCTATCTATCCTATAAATATCCATGTATTCTCATTGTAAACTTCATCTAGGAATTGAGAGTTTTCTTTTCTTTTCACTACAAGAAAAGTGGCTTTCAACAATACTAAAACATAACATTTAGGGATGATTTTTGTTATTGAACCTTCAAAAAAATGAAAATGCAAAGTGAAAAAACAAAGACAACACGCCATAACGCTGAAGTCTTCACGTGTTAGTATCGTTCCCTCTAAAAATTTCTTTGTTGCGTTAAATTCATTACCCCTTTCTCCCCAAAACAGAAATCTAAATCGCTTGTGACTTCAATTCGTAATTGCCTTTGCACTTATCTTAAATGGATCCTCTCTAAATCATTTCTACCTCTTCTCAGCAAATCCTTTAAAACGCCTCCTCTCTGTCACAACTGCTACCCACGAAGAAGCTCACCGTGGCCATCTGAGAGATATCGAAGTCGCTAATAGCTTCACTTGGAACTCAACCACATCGCACTGGCCACCCTATGCTCTTCTCCAAGAAGCAAGTTGAAATCGAATTTAAAGAAGCAAGTTTGAAATCAAGGTAATTGGTGATTTCAATCGGTGATTTAAAGAAGCAAGTTGAAATCGAGTTATCCTGGAAAAAGGTGAGTTCTGTGAATCTGTATGCTTACAAGTATTTAACAACATATTATATGCATCCCATAGTTATTCAAACTAAATCTCTTCTATTTTGCAGCAACAAACTAAAAATGTATACTTTATGAATCTAACCGTCAGCGATTCGTAACGTAATCAATTTTGTTTTGTTCAATAATCCGCTTATTGTGGTCTGCTCAATGTTCTTAGTTTATATGTTGCCCTTTCAATTTAATTGCAAATATTCTTCCTGTAGGTAAGGGTAAAATATTCATGGACTTAAAGTGCATCATGGAAGTTTTGCCCAAAAAAAGCAGTAATTTATTTTAAAAACCCGTATAGTTTTCTTTCAATTTAATCATATGAAAATTAAAACATACTAAACATGCATTGAATTGCAGATACGTTGATATTAGTAACAGCAGCTCCATTAATTCGATATACTAAATGTTTGGTTTTTCCAGCAGACTAAGATGTGTTTTCTGATTCCATTAATATATATATATATATATATATATATATAATTCGATAGATTTGTAAGTTTTTGTATGTTAATGATATCAGAGATGAGATAATTTTTAAGCACTTTCAATATTTTTGATTTTTAATAAAATATGCCTCATTGTAATTGCAGTTCAACTTAGAGGCATGAATCATGATATGATGTTTTATATGTCAGATTCTCTATTGTCATGAATTTGAAAATTGTGTGGTGCCTATATTATAAGCATCCACGTCAGTTGAAAAAGTTGATCAGCTAATAATATTTATTTGGACAATTATTTAAATCAATGTAAGAAGTAACTGATTTGGAGATCGTTGGCTATCCTTGTTATTCCATTCGTAATTGATATTTTAACAGAAATATAATATTAATAGATTCTTTATTTTTTTTTGAACCTGGTCTTTATTTATGTTTTATTTCCTCAATTATGTATTGTTCTAGTTGTTGGTTTATTTGCTGATGGATAGTTTTCTTATCATGCACTTCGTGGAGGTATGCTATATAGTGCTAGAAACAAACAACATAATTTGTTGATGGATAGTTTTCTTATCATCCTTCTTGTAACTAATTCGTTCCTCAGTGTATTTTATTTTATAACTAATCATTCTTGCAATCTTCACAACTACATGAATAATTTTGAGAGGTGCATTTATGTTGTTAAGTGCAGCTGCATGCATAATTTATAGATTGACTATTACTGTTATTAATTTTCAAAATTCATTCATTTAAACTTTTTTCTATGTAGGAAAATTAAATCTTAGGTTTGATAATAGATACAAACCAATTTCTTCTCCATTCAAATCAATTCAATAATTTGTTCATGTTGACTTCGGTTACTTTAGTCATTGTTTCTGATTTTGCTTAAAATCCTAGCTTTATTCGTACTATTACTTATGGAAACAATAAAACAATGATATAACAGACTTCTTTGTGGTATACTTCTTTGTTGTGAAGGAATGTTACTGTAACAACCCGAAAAATCAGAATCAATTTAGAATTTTATTTTTAATTGATTTAATGGATTTTCAGGATTTATATTAAACATTAACGGTTTAAAAATTATTTAAATCGAAGTTAGAACGTATAAAATTAAAATCTAATATAAAACAAACTTAAAATGGTGTGGTAGTTTGAAAATTCGATTTTTAATTTCAATTGAATATACAAAATTCGAAATAAATAACCAGAAACATTTGAATCTGTTTAATGATATCTTTCTAACGAATGTGAAAAACTGAGATATCACTTTTTAAATTGTAAGTTATGGCTAGTTTAACTTTTGAAATAGTCACGATGGAATTTGGATATATTTTTGATACAATATATGGCCCTTAAAAATAGCCATTTTGCAAATGACCTCCATTTTCGACGAAATGACTTTTGTTGGATCCAGAATGTCAAATTATAGTCAGGTTTAAAAATTCATAATTTTTGGAATTAATATGTGAGCGCACTGAATTTAAATGTGTTTGGTAGTTTCAGTTTGAATTTAATCGACTGGAAAATTGCCATTTTTCAAACGACCTCCAAATTCGATGAAATTAGTTTTATTAGGACCGTATCGTCAAAACATGGCTAAATATATTTTTTCTGTAATTTTTGGAGTCAGTATGTGGCCCCGGTAAATTAAAATGTACGTTTACATTCAATATATATTGATTTATATTTTAATTTTGATAAAAACTAGTCGAAATAGTCGAACTGGCTTACAAAACATATCCCATTGTGTCTGGAATGGGGGTATTTAGCTAGGGGCGATAGTCGTTTGGTTTGATTTGGAGTTCGTATCAAGAAATAGATATTTTTGGAATTAAAAGTAATTAAAATAAAATAAATTTATATTATTGGGCCAATAGGATTTTAAATAAGCAATAATCCATTTTCTTCCTGAAGCCACCTCATTCGAACCCGATTCACGGCGGAAAACGCTCAATCCGTCTCCCCTCTTTTTCTCCTTCTACATGCAAAATGTAATGACCCGGATTTTCGGCCAACTAATTTTAAATATTTAATATGGATTTAAATATTGAGCTGATGATATAAATAGAATTTTATATGGAGTTATCGATTAAATAATCGAAGTACGATTCATATCGAATAAATTAAATTATCGTAATACGAAGTAAATTGAATTTCATATTTAAAGCTGAATCGAATCAGTTCAGATAATCAATAAGAAATCGTGTTTGAATCAGAATAAGAATATTTATTTATTTCAAAGAATTAATTGTTTTGAAATTAATTTAAATCAAGGAATTAAAATGTTTTGAATTTAATATATCGGTTTAAATTTAGATATTCTCCAGATGATCAAATAGGGCTCTGAAACCTGTACCAGTGGATTCAGAATGGTGGTTTAACCCTAGGAAGGACTGTTGTTGGGTTCAGAGAGGAGCTCGGAATCCTGACATATTTTAATTAAAGGACAACAGTTGAAAAACAAATTTAAATAAAATAGCCTGTGGACGGAAACGAAACTACAAGACTAAAGCAAAAGGGCCTCGCTGTTCAATTTAAGGCCACTACGCTTCGTTCTTTTTTTTTGGCTATCCTATAAGCCACGATGACCCTCCTCCCTTTATAACCGCATCTACCCTTTCGTTTTTTTTTTCTTCCAAGTCAAAATCAAATTAAAGTTCGAAGATAAAAAAAGAAACCCGAATTCATTTCTGAAATCGTATCCATGCAATTTCGTATCGTTGGCTTCAGATCGAGGAGCTCGATCGGTTATCGCGAGCAAGGGAGTAAGTGCGTGATAGGGATTTGAATGGGTCTCGATTAGGATGCGCGACGTTGAGGTGGAGTCGGGGATTTGAATCGAGGAGTTGAATTCGCGAGTTGGATCTAGAGTCGCAAATCGTATTTTTCACAGCGAAGAGGTTCATCGCGATGTTAGAAAAGGGCGACGGTGGTATTTTTCAACGAGGATGGAGTCGCGATGGTTGGCAACTGAGGTGGGCGAGTTCGATTTGTTGAATGCAGAATTTTTTTGGGAGAGTTCGATGATTCGAGAAGAGGCCGACCTAGGGTTTGTTTGAATCTGGGGTTCGATTGTCTGGTGATAAACTGGGGGTGGTAACGGAGTTCGAACGTACTTGGTGAAATAGAAGGGGATGAACGAGAGTGGTTCGAGCATCTCAGTGATGAACAAGGTGACTAATGTCTCTGGATTTTTGGCTTTACTTCCTGAAGCAGGCTGTGTGTTTCGAATTCAAGAAAGATGAAAAATCATTAAGGTACAAAATGAAATATATGCGAGACAATTTGAGTAGGGTCATAGAAGGTGAATTGGAAATGGAAATCAGAATAGATCGGATTAAAGGAATATCACGGTGAGTAAATCTCACCTTTTATTTAGAATTATTTTTATATAGTTAAAAATAATTGTCTGTGCTTGTTTGAATGCTATCTGATGGTTTTAAAAATATATATTAGTTATTTAGGATATATATATATATATTGGGTTGATGATTGGTTGGATTCCCGCAGTCTCATTAGCGGATGCCCGCGGTACCATAGCGGATGATTACCCTATACGCCCCACGCTTTGATTAGTGGATGACCTTCTATACCGCGATATTCTGCCTCAAAAGCAGGATGGTATTATTTATGTGCTAACGTCTGTAATGCAGGAAAAAACAGGTTGGAGGAATCCAACTGGATTCCTCAAAAATATATTGTTTGTTTATTTGTTTGCATATATACTGTCATATATGATGTGTTAGAAAAATAAACAATTGGTTTGTTCGGTGTTTAAATCTCACTGGGCCTAAGTGTTGATATTTATAAAAATATCATGAAAAGGATATTTGATTTAAAAGGGAAAATTCTATTTGTCTAAATAGAATTTGAATTTCAAAATGAATTCAAATATGCAATTTGAATATAGAATTTGAATAAGAGATTCGAAATGAGAATTCAAATGGAATTTGAATAAGAGATTTGAATATAGAATTTGAAATATAGAATTTCAAAGAAGAATTGAAATGAATTGAAATATAGAATTTCAAAGGGGTTTAAAATGGTTTTGAATATAGAATTCAAAGAGAATTAAAAAGGAATTTGAATAAGGAATTTAAATAAGGAATTTGAATAATGGAATCTGAACATAGAAAATTCAAAGTATAGAATTTGAAAATAGAAATTGAAATAGAAATTCAAGTATTGAAATTGAAAATAGAATTGAAAAGGGAATTCAAATATATAGAATTTGAATACAGAATTGAATAAGAAATTTGAATATAGAAATTCAAATGGATTTGAATATAAAATTCAAAAGGGGTTGAAATGAATTTGGATATAAAATTCAAAGAGGATTATAAAGGATTTGAAGATAGAAATTCAAATAGAATTTGATAAAGGAAATTCAAATGGATTTGTGAACATAGAATTTGATAAAGGAAATTCAAATGGATTTGTAAACATAGAATTTGATAAAGGAAATTCAAATGGATTTGTGAACATAGAATTTGATAAAGGAAATTCAAATGGATTTTTAACATAGAATTTGAATAAGGAAATTCAAATGGAATTTCAAGTATAGAAATTGAATATAGAATTTAAATGGGATTTGAATAAAGGAAATTCAAATTGAATATAGAAATTCAAGTGGGAGTTGAATTAAGGAAATTTGAATAAAGAGAATTCAAATAGAATTGAATATAGAATTTGAATATAGAAATTCAATGGAATTCGAATATGGAATTTAAAGATAGAATTTGAATATAGAAATTCAAATGGATTTTTAATAGAATTTAAAATAAAGGAAAACTCGAAGATAGAATTTGAATATAGAAATTCAATGGGATTTGAATATGGAATTTGAATATATATTTATATATATTCGAACGAGGTTGAAATATAAATTATAAACGATGTTAAACGTTTATATTTATATAAATAATTAAAACGAACGCGCTGCGACGCGGTAGTTCGTGATTTGGCACGTCTAACTTCAATTGAGTATATAGAACTCAATTGAAATCGGAATTCGTTGAAACAAGAATCGTCAGGACCGATTTGATAATAGTTTTCAAATGGAAGAGGAAAATCTGAATTTCGTCGAATAGATTTTGAGTTACGTCAAAATCAAATTTCTAGGAAAACAACGCCAGAATCCGTATAAAGCAATAAGGGTTTAGTTAAATAAATATAAGGACTTTTAAGCAAATAAAAATCCAAATGTTCATTAGAAAAATCTGGACTTGAGTTATAAAATATATATGAACTCAAGTGAAGTAAGTAAAATGATTTTTGAGACAAAAATCATATTTTTGATTATTTAATAGAATTAACTAAGTAGAAGAGAAATTAGTTAATCAAGGTTTGAATCGAAATAAGACTTTGAAAGGAGAATTGGATTTGTAAATATATATTTGAAATCGAATATGGAACGTGAATTGAAAATGAAATTCAATTAGTTTATAATCAAGTTGAAATATATTTGGATATGTTATATTCAAAATATCAAAGTGATATAGGCAAAAGAGTTAAATTGCAAATTGATAAATGAATTAGTTAAAAACGATTGAATCGAGCAAACTGTGAATAAGTAAATTAACTTGTGATTTCATATTCAAACCGAATATGAAACTAGAAATGGAAAAAGGGAATTTGATTTGTATAAGCAAGTGGAATCAAATCTGAACATGTTATGTTCAACCCTTTAAATAAAATGAGCAATAGGGCCAATTAACGAATTAGTTAAAACGATTGAACTGAGTTAAAAATGACCAGAGTAAGTTGTAGTGAATTGGAAATAGATAGACATATGTTAAACAGGTTTGGAATAAAGTGGAGTAAAGTATAGAAGAGATATAAATAGAGTGCTCGACAAAAAGGTATGTATTTAATTCGTATATGAGATTTTATGCGCCGTATCGGCTAGCCGCTTGGCTTTTTCTTTTTCTTTTTGATTGGAAAAGGACCGGGGAAGCTATTTGAAATTTCCCGATGCTCCCGGTACAAAGGAGGTTATGGCGAATTTTTCCGGAAATTTAAGGAGTTAGAATATTTTTAAGAAATTTCGATAGTTAGAAATTAGTGTATCGATGTATATAGAAGTCGATAAGAAAACTAACTTAAAAATAAAATAGGTAAATCAAAAAGGAAATTTAGGAATAAAATCATCGTAAGAATAGAAAGAGAAAAGTATACGTGTTTTAAAAGAGGATAATTGATTTGAATGGTATTGATTCATTCGAGTAAGTAGTCTTGTCTATTTTGACGTTAAATGTCATTCATCAAGGTCTGAGAGGTAATTATACCCCAACTTGGTTGATTTCATGATATACCGATAAGTAGCAAGATTCAGGCTCGAAGATCAATGTTGAATAAGAGATTTAGTTGAATACAAATATTTAGGTTGTCGTAACGATGTTTTACATAACATCTGTTTTAACCCAAATAAGAGTAAGTTTGGAAATAGAATAACGAATATTTCCTAAGTTTAGAAATAAACGAGTTCGGGAAAGAGATAAATAATTGGAATATTTTCCAATTATAATCGAAGATATTTTCTAAGTACAGAAAATAAAAGAGGCCAATATATGGAAATGTTTTCCAATTAACGTGATTGACTATTGAAAATATTTGGTCAACAAATATTGATAAGAAATAGAGAAGAGATTTAATTAATGGAATATTAATTAAAGGTTCAGTGATTGTTGGATGTTTGGATGAACACTTGTTTTATTCGATAGTTAAATCACCGACTATCGAAACACTTGTTTTTATTCGATAGTTAAATCACATACTATCGAAGTTTTGACCATCGTTGTCAATATGGAGAGACCGGTGGGATTATTATCCGAGGAACCACTCCATATCGGCAGTAGCGTGCGAATCAGATTATATAAAGATAATCGAAGACGGAGTAGAGTGCAAGGACTTTTTCTATTAATAGAAATAGTGCCTTCGGTTCATCCTGTTCCTGGATGACTTGTATGGATGAATGTCTGACAGAGTATTTCCAGAAAGGTCACGTACATTGATTTCTTCAACCGTACCAAGAGTGGAAGCGGAGAAGGGCACTTCTTTAGCTAACACATAATGTACTGTTGTAGACGTCAATTAGTGATTTTCGATGGATATGACAATGTGGCATTCAAAGTGAATCTGATGTGATGATACAGCGTAACCTCTGGCCTCAACAACCAGGAAATGACAAAAATCGGGCAGGTAGCATGGCTAAGTCGGTCGCTCCGAAGTAGGGTGTATAATCACCTATCTAGAGAATATTCATTTGCTTCTTTAATCTATCAATGATGTCCCATATATATATACGAGAACGGTTGCTGATCCCAACCGTTGGTGATATACATTCGATACACTCAAGCGAAATGAGTGGTCGGTCATGTGTGGCTGAGTTGCAAGATGTTCTTGTTGAACTCCAGTGTATCGTTCCTAGAGTACACTGATCGGAAGGTGGTTCCATACCTTGTCATAGTAGGAAATCCATTACCCAATACGTGCTTGCGGTTTTGATTGTATATTATATATGTGGAACGTGAGATGCAAGCGTTCCACTAGATTGTTATCTACTTGATTTAGACATTATTATAATATCAAAAGAGTTTTGATATAAAGATAAATCAAGTGTTTGGATTCTCATAAGGGAAAAACCCGTTCCGTGTTATACGGTGTGGTCTTATGAGATATCATTTAGTTTTCTGAAACTGTTTTAAATTGTTTACTCATACCAGTCCCATGACTGACCCGGAGTTTATTTTCTATGTTTTCCCTAAACTCTTGGGTGCTCAAATTTGTACGAGCAGTCAAGTAGTTCAGGTGTTTTCAGATATCCTTGGAGGAGCTTGGAGCAGGAGGCTTCAGCGTTAGTTATCTAGTGTTATTTCCACTGTAATTGTAAGTGTTGTACTCTGATGATGATGTATGTATACAGTTAAAAGTTTGTATTTCAAAAATCTGTTATATATTATATTTTGTTCCGCTGCGATGTGAGATTCTGTGTTGTGTTTATGTTCTTCTTCTTCTTCTTCTATTCTAAGTTTCTATCTTATCTATCCTCACCCTCTAATTTCTTTCATTAACGATCTGGAATTTTCGACTCTTGAACGGTTGTTCAAAGTCGAAAATTTTCGGGCTGTTACAGTTGGTATC
Source organism: Allium sativum (assembly GCA_030737875.1). Lineage (NCBI taxonomy): Eukaryota > Viridiplantae > Streptophyta > Magnoliopsida > Asparagales > Amaryllidaceae > Allium > Allium sativum. The sequence goes on along the minus strand of CM060925.1, from coordinate 196,759,423 downwards.
AGAGCTTAGGTTGAGCGAATACCTAGGCTTGTGTGTCATGTGCCCATTAGAGATAGGGTCAGTAGTACCCTAGAATGAGTTGAGTGTATATATAAGAGAGCGCGTATTTGTTAGTTAATATAAAAACTGTTTTATATTGTGTTAATTGGTTTGACGAGTAGTTTATGAATTCTGGTCGATATGGGAAGTACAACTGTATCGATAGGTATTTCTAAACACTTGAACAGAACAATTCAACACGATATTGTTTTTAAGTGGGTAAATGAAATAATTTACTCAAAATTCTATTTTGATAGAAAATGAATAATTTTCTTAAATTATTATAATACATGGATGTGTTGGATGTTAAAATTATAATCAAATAAGATTATAAGAAATGAAATGGTTATATATAACCAAGTGGAATTTGTATATAAATAAGATATACAAACGAGATGAAATGGAATTAAATTCAAACCAGAATTCAGAATTTCAAAATCCTGGGAGTTTGGAAAATATTTTTCTAAATGAATATCAAATAATATAGCACTGAACTCATTCAGTAGCTGGGAAATAATTCTGGTGATGAGTCAACCATCATCGGTGTTCATTTTCGAGTTTCTAAGTGATGGATTGCTACCTTAGAAAAGTTTTGATGGAAATTTATTTTTTTTTGAAAAAAAAATAGTTATTGGAAAATTCAAAAGTTTTGAATTAAAACGGAAATAAATATATTTCTATATATATTTATGTAATTTCAAAGAAGATCTGAAATAAGAACCCAGGAATTTGAAGGATTGAAATCAAAATTTAACTTATGTAAGTTAAATAGACCGAAGTGAATAAATTGATCAGAATCAATTTAAATGAAATAGGAATGCATATGAATGTGAATATATGGATCAGAAATCATTTAGATTACATGCAATAAGTATATATGAATGTAAGCATATATGAGAAACCAAAGTGTTGGTGAAACTAAATTAGTAGAAATGTGAATAGTTGAGTTCAACTAGAATTAAGTAAGATTTTGAACAGAAAATGGGTTAGTAACACTTTTTGTACCTTACTAATTTCGAGGACGAAATTCTTTTAAGGGGGAAAGATTGTAATGACCCGGATTTTCGGCCAACTAATTTTAAATATTTAATATGGATTTAAATATTGAGCTGATGATATAAATAGAATTTTATATGGAGTTATCGATTAAATAATCGAAGTACGATTCATATCGAATAAATTAAATTATCGTAATACGAAGTAAATTGAATTTCATATTTAAAGCTGAATCGAATCAGTTCAGATAATCAATAAGAAATCGTGTTTGAATCAGAATAAGAATATTTATTTATTTCAAAGAATTAATTGTTTTGAAATTAATTTAAATCAAGGAATTAAAATGTTTTGAATTTAATATATCGGTTTAAATTTAGATATTCTCCAGATGATCAAATAGGGCTCTGAAACCTGTACCAGTGGATTCAGAATGGTGGTTTAACCCTAGGAAGGACTGTTGTTGGGTTTAGAGAGGAGCTCGGAATCCTGACATATTTTAATTAAAGGACAACAGTTGAAAAACAAATTTAAATAAAATAGCCTGTGGACGGAAACGAAACTACAAGACTAAAGCAAAAGGGCCTCGCTGTTCAATTTAAGGCCACTACGCTTCGTTCTTTTTTTTTGGCTATCCTATAAGCCACGATGACCCTCCTCCCTTTATAACCGCATCTACCCTTTCGTTTTTTTTTCTTCCAAGTCAAAATCAAATTAAAGTTCGAAGATAAAAAAAGAAACCCGAATTCATTTCTGAAATCGTATCCATGCAATTTCGTATCGTTGGCTTCAGATCGAGGAGCTCGATCGGTTATCGCGAGCAAGGGAGTAAGTGCGTGATAGGGATTTGAATGGGTCTCGATTAGGATGCGCGACGTTGAGGTGGAGTCGGGGATTTGAATCGAGGAGTTGAATTCGCGAGTTGGATCTAGAGTCGCAAATCGTTTTTTTCACAGCGAAGAGGTTCATCGCAATGTTAGAAAAGGGCGACGGTGGTATTTTTCAACGAGGATGGAGTCGCGATGGTTGGCAACTGAGGTGGGCGAGTTCGATTTGTTGAATGCAGAATTTTTTTGGGAGAGTTCGATGATTCGAGAAGAGGCCGACCTAGGGTTTGTTTGAATCTGGGGTTCGATTGTCTGGTGATAAACTGGGGGTGGTAACGGAGTTCGAACGTACTTGGTGAAATAGAAGGGGATGAACGAGAGTGGTTCGAGCATCTCAGTGATGAACAAGGTGACTAATGTCTCTGGATTTTTGGCTTTACTTCCTGAAGCAGGCTGTGTGTTTCGAATTCAAGAAAGATGAAAAATCATTAAGGTACAAAATGAAATATATGCGAGACAATTTGAGTAGGGTCATAGAAGGTGAATTGGAAATGGAAATCAGAATAGATCGGATTAAAGGAATATCACGGTGAGTAAATCTCACCTTTTATTTAGAATTATTTTTATATAGTTAAAAATAATTGTCTGTGCTTGTTTGAATGCTATCTGATGGTTTTAAAAATATATATTAGTTATTTAGGATATATATATATATATTGGGTTGATGATTGGTTGGATTCCCGCAGTCTCATTAGCGGATGCCCGCGGTACCATAGCGGATGATTACCCTATACGCCCCACGCTATGATTAGTGGATGACCTTCTATACCGCGATATTCTGCCTCAAAAGCAGGATGGTATTATTTATGTGCTAACGTCTGTAATGCAGGAAAAAACAGGTTGGAGGAATCCAACTGGATTCCTCAAAAATATATTGTTTGTTTATTTGTTTGCATATATACTGTCATATATGATGTGTTAGAAAAATAAACAATTGGTTTGTTCGGTGTTTAAATCTCACTGGGCCTAAGTGTTGATATTTATAAAAATATCATGAAAAGGATATTTGATTTAAAAGGGAAAATTCTATTTGTCTAAATAGAATTTGAATTTCAAAATGAATTCAAATATGCAATTTGAATATAGAATTTGAGTAAGAGATTCGAAATGAGAATTCAAATGGAATTTGAATAAGAGATTTGAATATAGAATTTGAAATATAGAATTTCAAAGAAGAATTGAAATGAATTGAAATATAGAATTTCAAAGGGGTTTAAAATGGTTTTGAATATAGAATTCAAAGAGAATTAAAAAGGAATTTGAATAAGGAATTTAAATAAGGAATTTGAATAATGGAATCTGAACATAGAAAATTCAAAGTATAGAATTTGAAAATAGAAATTGAAATAGAAATTCAAGTATTGAAATTGAAAATAGAATTGAAAAGGGAATTCAAATATATAGAATTTGAATACAGAATTGAATAAGAAATTTGAATATAGAAATTCAAATGGATTTGAATATAAAATTCAAAAGGGGTTGAAATGAATTTGGATATAAAATTCAAAGAGGATTATAAAGGATTTGAAGATAGAAATTCAAATAGAATTTGATAAAGGAAATTCAAATGGATTTGTGAACATAGAATTTGATAAAGGAAATTAAAATGGATTTGTAAACATAGAATTTGATAAAGGAAATTCAAATGGATTTGTGAACATAGAATTTGATAAAGGAAATTCAAATGGATTTTTAACATAGAATTTGAATAAGGAAATTCAAATGGAATTTCAAGTATAGAAATTGAATATAGAATTTAAACGGGATTTGAATAAAGGAAATTCAAATTGAATATAGAAATTCAAGTGGGAGTTGAATTAAGGAAATTTGAATAAAGAGAATTCAAATAGAATTGAATATAGAATTTGAATATAGAAATTCAATGGAATTCGAATATGGAATTTAAAGATAGAATTTGAATATAGAAATTCAAATGGATATTTAATAGAATTTAAAATAAAGGAAAACTCGAAGATAGAATTTGAATATAGAAATTCAATGGGATTTGAATATGGAATTTGAATATATATTTATATATATTCGAACGAGGTTGAAATATAAATTATAAACGATGTTAAACGTTTATATTTATATAAATAATTAAAACGAACGCGCCGCGACGCGGTAGTTCGTGATTTGGCACGTCTAACTTCAATTGAGTATATAGAACTCAATTGAAATCGGAATTCGTTGAAACAAGAATCGTCAGGACCGATTTGATAATAGTTTTCAAATGGAAGAGGAAAATCTGAATTTCTTCGAATAAATTTTGAGTTACGTCAAAATCAAATTTCTAGGAAAACAACGCCAGAATCCGTATAAAGCAATAAGGGTTTAGTTAAATAAATATAAGGACTTTTAAGCAAATAAAAATCCAAATGTTCATTAGAAAAATCTGGACTTGAGTTATAAAATATATATGAACTCAAGTGAAGTAAGTAAAATGATTTTTGAGACAAAAATCATATTTTTGATTATTTAATAGAATTAACTAAGTAGAAGAGAAATTAGTTAATCAAGGTTTGAATCGAAATAAGACTTTGAAAGGAGAATTGGATTTGTAAATATATATTTGAAATCGAATATGGAACGTGAATTGAAAATGAAATTCAATTAGTTTATAATCAAGTTGAAATATATTTGGATATGTTATATTCAAAATATCAAAGTGATATAGGCAAAAGAGTTAAATTGCAAACTGATAAATGAATTAGTTAAAAACGATTGAATCGAGCAAACTGTGAATAAGTAAATTAACTTGTGATTTCATATTCAAACCGAATATGAAACTAGAAATGGAAAAAGGGAATTTGATTTGTATAAGCAAGTGGAATCAAATCTGAACATGTTATGTTCAACCCTTTAAATGAAATGAGCAATAGGGCCAATTAACGAATTAGTTAAAACGATTGAACTGAGTTAAAAATGATCAGAGTAAGTTGTAGTGAATTGGAAATGGATAGACATATGTTAAACAGGTTTGGAATAAAGTGGAGTAAAGTATAGAAGAGATATAAATAGAGTGCTCGACAAAAAGGTATGTATTTAATTCGTATATGAGATTTTATGCGCCGTATCGGCTAGCCGCTTGGCTTTTTCTTTTTCTTTTTGATTGGAAAAGGACCGGGGAAGCTATTTGAAATTTCCCGATGCTCCCGGTACAAAGGAGGTTATGGCGAATTTTTCCGGAAATTTAAGGAGTTAGAATATTTTTAAGAAATTTCGATAGTTAGAAATTAGTGTATCGATGTATATAGAAGTCGATAAGAAAACTAACTTAAAAATAAAATAGGTAAATCAAAAAGGAAATTTAGGAATAAAATCATCGTAAGAATAGAAAGAGAAAAGTATACGTGTTTTAAAAGAGGATAATTGATTTGAATGGTATTGATTCATTCGAGTAAGTAGTCTTGTCTATTTTGACGTTAAATGTCATTCATCAAGGTCTGAGAGGTAATTATACCCCAACTTGGTTGATTTCATGATATACCGATAAGTAGCAAGATTCAGGCTCGAAGATCAATGTTGAATAAGAGATTTAGTTGAATACAAATATTTAGGTTGTCGTAACGATGTTTTACATAACATCTGTTTTAACCCAAATAAGAGTAAGTTTGGAAATAGAATAACGAATATTTCCTAAGTTTAGAAATAAACGAGTTCGGGAAAGAGATAAATAATTGGAATATTTTCCAATTATAATCGAAGATATTTTCTAAGTACAGAAAATAAAAGAGGCCAATATATGGAAATGTTTTCCAATTAACGTGATTGACTATTGAAAATATTTGGTTAACAAATATTGATAAGAAATAGAGAAGAGATTTAATTAATGGAATATTAATTAAAGGTTCAGTGATTGTTGGATGTTTGGATGAACACTTGTTTTATTCGATAGTTAAATCACCGACTATCGAAACACTTGTTTTTATTCGATAGTTAAATCACATACTATCGAAGTTTTGACCATCGTTGTCAATATGGAGAGACCGGTGGGATTATTATCCGAGGAACCACTCCATATCGGCAGTAGCGTGCGAATCAGATTATATAAAGATAATCGAAGACGGAGTAGAGTGCAAGGACTTTTTCTATTAATAGAAATAGTGCCTTCGGTTCATCCTGTTCCTGGATGACTTGTATGGATGAATGTCTGACAGAGTATTTCCAGAAAGGTCACGTACATTGATTTCTTCAACCGTACCAAGAGTGGAAGCGGAGAAAGGCACTTCTTTAGCTAACACATAATGTACTGTTGTAGACGTCAATTAGTGATTTTCGATGGATCTGACAATGTGGCATTCGAAGTGAATCTGATGTGATGATACAGCGTAACCTCTGGCCTCAACAACCAGGAAATGACAAAAATCGGGCAGGCAGCATGGCTAAGTCGGTCGCTCCGAAGTAGGGTGTATAATCACCTATCTAGAGAATATTCATTTGCTTCTTTAATCTATCAATGCTGTCCCATATATATATACGAGAACGGTTGCTGATCCCAACCGTTGGTGATATACATTCGATACACTCAAGCGAAATGAGTGGTCGGTCATGTGTGGCTGAGTTGCAAGATGTTCTTGTTGAACTCCAGTGTATCGTTCCTAGAGTACACTGATCGGAAGGTGGTTCCATACCTTGTCATAGTAGGAAATGCATTACCCAATACGTGCTTGCGGTTTTGATTGTATATTATATATGTGGAACGTGAGATGCAAGCGTTCCACTAGATTGTTATCTACTTGATTTAGACATTATTAAAATATCAAAAGAGTTTTGATATAAAGATAAATCAAGTGTTTAGATTCTCATAAGGGAAAAACCCGTTCCGTGTTATACGGCGTGGTCTTATGAGATATCATTTAGTTTTCTGAAACTGTTTTAAATTGTTTACTCATACCAGTCCCATGACTGACCCGGAGTTTATTTTCTATGTTTTCCCCAAACTCTTGGGTGCTCAAATTTGTACGAGCAGTCAAGTAGTTCAGGTGTTTTCAGATATCCTTGGAGGAGCTTGGAGCAGGAGGCTTCAGCGTTAGTTATCTAGTGTTATTTCCACTGTAATTGCAAGTGTTGTACTCTGATGATGATGTATGTATACAGTTAAAAGTTTGTATTTCAAAAATCTGTTATATATTATATTTTGTTCCGCTGCGATGTGAGATTCTGTGTTGTGTTTATGTTCTTCTTCTTCTTCTATTCTAAGTTTCTATCTTATCTATCCTCACCCTCTAATTTCTTTCATTAACGATCTGGAATTTTCGACTCTTGAACGGTTGTTCAAAGTCGAAAATTTTCGGGCTGTTACACAAAATTAAACTCTCGTTCTTTGGAGAATTTTGGAGAGATCCCTTCGCTCTTCAAATCCACATAAACAAAGTCTGATTTCATGAAGAATTGAGCACGAATTTTCTTCTCAAAGTGGTCGCCTTTACCTACGATTATCTTGCAAGAGGGGCGATCGAATTGGGCCCCATTGGTGGCGGAGGCGTGGCACACAGAGGCGCTCGACGTGGGCCTTTCTGGTCTGGATCCGACTGTCTGACGTGGCAGAAAGCTGGAACCCTAGTTAGGAGCTAAGTTCAAACGTGGTCTATAGGGTTTAAACATGATGAAGTTGATTATATTTTAATTAATTAATTTATTAATTATCATTAAAATGTCATTAATCTTTAAATTAACGCCACTTTCTCATACGGTGTCGGAATCCAATGAAACAGGAACCGTTGGGATCGTGACCGCGTGTGCTACACTCTGAAGCTGACTGGATTACATTTGGAGCTAGTTGATATTTTTGGTCAAATTAAACGTCCTGTTTAATTTGATTAAAATAATCATTTTAACGATTTCCAATCCGATCAAAGTGAGAACTCCTCACTCAAACCATTTTCATTCAGTTATTATATCCTAGGTTGCAAATAGGGCTTAATAGCTCTTATCACTACTTTTTGTACAAACCTTGGATGATTTGTGTGATATGATTGTGTTGTGGAAAAATTGACTGTATTGTGGTATTATTGAATTGATTGATTGTTGTATATGGCGTGAGCCAGTATCAAGAGAGGGATAATGCTAGACATTATTCCGGTTCTATATCGCGTCATTATAATGCCGAATTTTTCTGAAACTGAAATATATAAATTATTTGTATAAAAGGAATATAAAATTATCATGAAAAGAAATTGGAATAAGTATTCATTTACAAGTCGGACGACTTGTTTATGTACACCTCTTTGACTGATATTGATTGGGACGATAAATTTTACACATCCCCCAAATTCACAAATAATAAGCAGTATTTGTTGTTTGAAAACCCCACACGGGTATTGGGATGATATTTGACATACACTAATCCAAATATTTAATCGTATGTTAGTTGATGGGTTGACAGGCTGTGATGAGCATTATTTATTTATTTTAATGCTTATATAGTTGTAGAATGCACTCTGATGATGTTTGAATATGTAATGATTATTTATAATTATTGTTGAATACATGCGATGCATGAAATCCATATAACTGGAATTAGATGGTAATTGATTGAGTCGCATTCCAATTCAGAAATACGAATATTTTAAAATAAAGAATATTTAAAAATAACGAATATTTTAAAATATTACTCAGTGAAGAGTTAAAATGTTATTTTGATGTCCGATTTTGGATGGACACGAAAATATTGAAATATATGAAGTCGAGTACGTAAATATTCGCCATTTTAACCTGAATGGGTTTATCGATCGATTTTATTCATTTTATAATAAAAATGGAAAAGAACTGATTTCAAAATCGGATATTTTGAAAATATTATCATTTTAAAATAATAATGATATGGAATATTCAATTTTGATTTAAAATTGAAAAAGAAGTTGAAATCATTTTGAAATGAATTTACAAAATATGTTTTAAATGGAAATTGACGATATATATATATATATATATATATATATATATATATATATATATATATAATATTGAATGGCCTGAGTAGAACGCGTCGCGCAGCGACCGTTCGCGAATTTCAAACATTAACTTCGAATTAGCGTAGCGGGAGATCCGACAGTTGAATTCTCCTAAAACTGGAACCATTGGGTTCATATCGAAAAGAGATTTCGAATTAATATAAGAGATTTAAATTTGAACGATTGGATTTCAGTTATATCCAAATCAATTTCAGAAAAGGTCGCTATGGATGCAGTTCGGTGGTCGATATTGAAAACCGACTGCAAAGGCCTTAATAACATTATTAAAAATATGGAAAAATTGTGTAAAATCATAATAAATGATTTGGAAAGATTTTGGATGAAAAATTCCGTATTTGAAAAGATAATTTTTTTTATCGAAATGAACTAGTTAATAGCTAGAATAATAATCCAGTTATTTTTTTATAAATAAATAAATTGGATTTGAAAATGGTTTTAAAATGACCAGAATTTTCCAATGAATAAACTGGAATGGATTGGAACGGAAATAATCTTCGGAATATTTCAATATTGGATTTCGTGATTATACATATATTGTTGAGGAATTTGGAAGATACAGATATCGTTATTCCCAATACGATATCCGTTGGTTTCAGAATTTGGTATTGAATATAAGTCGATAAAATTTCTATTCAGAGCCTTATATTTAATATCAAATGGGATTTTGGGTTTGTCGTGAATGGTGTCTTTATTGACACTGTTCTTAAACCCAATTGAGAAAAGAATAAATCTTTTAATTAAGATTTAGAGGAATTTACCAATTAATTAATATTTAATTGAAATGGAATGGAAATTGGATTTTGGGTTTGTCATGAACAATGTTTTAAATTACACTTGTTCTTTAACCCAATTAACAATGAAGATATGATTCGGAATTTATATTCTTTTAATTAAGATTAATGGAATTTTCCAAAGTAAAGTTTTCCAATTAATATATTAAATTGGAATTGAATGGAATTCGATTTGGTAATAATCGAGATGAGCTTCTGTGAAGGAAGACCGCTACTATATATGGAATTGAAAAGGCTTTCTGGTTATTCCATTTATATTATTAGTCTGATACAGGAATTTATATCGATATATACTGTTATGATTTTCGTGTAGATTCCATTTTAATGGAAGAGGATTTTGGGTTTATCGTGAACTGTGTTTTAAATGACATTCATTCTTTAAACCGGTTAAAGACATGATTTATTTCCTAAATTTGAATAATAATTGAATAATGATTTTTGGATATTAAAACTAAGTCGAGTTTTAATAAATCTTTAATTAGATTGAAGTGTTAATGTGGTAATTAAATTTGCCAAATTTGAGAAGTGTTCGAGAATGGAGTGTCGCCAGTTTTACTTCATGCGATAGTAAAATATTTAATTAGATTTGAACGTAGAATGGTAGTTGAATTTACCAATAACATAATGGGTGTTAGATATGGAGTACTACTAGTTTTGCTCCGTGGGATGAATAGGTTGGGATTGGAAAAATAAAAGATTACTTCGGTAAGGCTCGATAATCCCGACTAGTTGGGAAAACCTTAATTTGGTTTAAAGTTGTGAAAAGATAATACAAAATCTTTTGAAATGGTTTCCAAGTGAAAATTTAAACAAGAGGTTTAAATTAGTTAAATCTTTGATAAGATTTATGGGAATAATTCCTAGTGTAAAGAATATTTGAATAAAACAATATTCTGGATTGGAATGATGCGTATGATGTGTTTTCATGGCACTTAATTATAAGATATGCGAATTATTCGGAAAGACCGGGTTTAACCCATTCTGAATAATTGATACGACGACTTAAAGTCGAAGATATTGAAGTCGGTGCAAGACCGAAAATCTTCACATCGAACGGATGGGTTGCTACTGATACCCATGATTGGAGTAGCTACCTTGATGGAGTTACAGTGGTAGTTGTCCGGACGTACTTGTTGATTGTATGGATATGTGAGGGCCTCTCTCCTATATTGGACATATGGGATGAGGAATAAGGTGCATCTGGTTTCGTTCAGACCCAGAACGGACTTGTAAATGGACGGTGTGTCTAACATTGTATTCCTTTATATTGTATTCTTGATCTCTGCCAAACATATATCTTTTTGGTAGCGGAGAATTTATTCTCTTGCTAACACCCTTCTCTGAGACGTACGAGCTTAGAGGTTATATATTGGTAGAAATCTGTGGCATGGTATGGATTGACAGTGTGGCATGCTGAGTTGCAGTGATCCAAGCTGTTGTTAAAAAGCAGAGCTTGGTGGATGATGATCAAAGCACAGCTTTAAGTAGCATATCTTTGTGTAGCGTTGCCTCACACATCGGTATGATGGTGAAATGATGGTTAGATCATTATACTTTCGAGAGGAGGATGGATTCGGTCGACCGAGATAGGCTACGAGTGGTCGCCCCACACCTGGTACGGATAGGGCACATCGCCGATTCCGAAAAGGATAAAGTATACAACGTTTTCTCATGTATGGGGCGTAAGTCGTTGAGATATACTTGATATCCTGGATATAATGTGGATGTGTATTACGACGTTTCCTCATGCACGGGATGTAAGCCGTTGAGCACTACATTACGTGATCGATCTTTCGGATCAGTAGCCATCGTGATGGAAATCCAAACTTCCAATACGACATTTTTCTCTTTTAGTTATAAACCTATGTATGGAGACATAATATATGGTACCTATGCCATCCACGATTGATACATTTATATTTGAAGTTGATTTCTTTACTTATAGTATTAATAAAAGATAAATTTTGCGTACCAAGCATATTTGGCTATTATAAGGAAAAACTCTATCATCCGGCTTGCGTTGCATTGCATGATGGGACCTGAGTCTTATAATAGCTTCATTGTTCTTTATTCAGCATTGCGTTGTTTGTTTTATGCACTGGTATTCTTGGGGGTAAACCCGTTTCGTGTTATACGGCGTGGTCCCGTGATTTACCAAACTTTAAAATAAATATTAATAACTGTTTTAGTTCTCACATCGGTCCTATGAATAACTCAGAGTTTATTGTTTTAACCTAAACTCTGAGTTCCCATATTTTCCACACGGGCAGCTTGTAGTTTTGGTTTTCGCAGACATTTCTTTTCCCAGGATCCTGGATTACAGCTGGAGCTATATTCAGAAACTTTGTATTCGTGTATTCCTTTCAGTTGTGTTAGTTGATGTATTTATACATTTTAAATTTCCGCCGCTATGTATTTTAATCTCTGATATTATTTTCCGCTGTGTAATATTTATTCATACTCTGATATAATCTTGTACTCTGGTGTAATTGTTGTAATAGTGATGAAATGTTCTATTGTTGTGTCCTGATGCGCCGTGTTCTCAACTCAATCCAGGATTTCCCGTACCAGGGAAGTTTGTGTCGTCTCAGTTTGGTATCAGAGCTTTGGTTTACAGAGCTCGAGAACATGGCACATTAGAACCAAATAAAGGAATTCATCAGAGATAGGATTACCAATATCCTATAAGATTAACTCACTAGAGATGGGATTAGTAGTATCCTAGGATGAGTGGCTCATTAGAGATAGGGCTAGTAATGCCCTAGAATGAGTTGAAAGAGTATTATATATAGTATAAAATAAATTTGTGTATATATATGAAAATGAACTTGATTTTAAAAGATTATATTTCAAATATAAAAATGAATATGATTTGAAAATATTTGGATTACTTACTGAATATTTTAGTATGATTTTGAGTCTTTATTTTGACGTCGAAGTTGGACTATCGAGCATAAGAAGATTTTGATATATACATTTGGCCGATGTATATACAAAGTCTCGAATATACTGGATTGATATAGAATCACATTCTAGTCACTTGAGGATGATTCTATTGATGACCTAGGCATCATCAGTGTTTATTTTTGAGTTTCGAAAGTGGGATGACTATATAATTCCAATTAAAACGTCGAGATATACTTAAACTAATTTAAGTAAGTATTTGAAAATGATTTGAGTTCTAAAATTTAACTTATATTAGTTAAATAGATTGAAAAGATTAAATTCAAATCAAGATATTTGTTAAAATAATAATACTAGCCCTCTTGATAAAATTTTAAAATAATATATAGGATATGGAGGACTATGGCTTATCTGGAACTGAATTCTGGATGACTCCAAAACAAGAAAGAATGGCTCACCAACAAGCAGAAAAGGAAAAAGACTTGGACTTACGATCACACGTGGTTGCTTGTTGTCGTAAATGCAGAAAAGAAGGGCATTATGCAATTCTGTATCCTAAAATAAAAGAAGAAGAAAGAGAAACAGATAAAAGTGGACATAGTTTGTTTCAAGTGCAAGAGACAGGACATTTTGTACATAAGTGTCCAAAAGCAAAGACGAAACCCAAAAATCCAGGAAAAGAGAAGAAGTGCTTCCGATGTAAAGAAGTAGGGCATATAGCCCGAAAATGTCCGTTAAAGATGGGTGATAAGAAATCCAAAGGAAATGAGCTATCCAGTTTGGAAATTATGCAAGAAGGAGGCATGACTTCCTAGAAAGTTTAGTTCTAATATAAAGAACAAGGATTTTGGATATATGTATGTTTGTATATGTGGATGCTTGTAGGAATGTGTGGACACATGTGTTATGATGCTTTTTGTTTTAAAAATGTGTCGGTATTGTATAATATAACTAATGTAAGAAAATATTGTATTAAGTCGAATTTAACATCACATATTGAACTGAATTGAAAATTTATTTGCATGGGATATACGTATATGTATGCATAATAAACAAGTCATAGCATGTAAGCTAAGAAGAGGAATAAAATTGTATGCCCGACAAATAGGTACATGTTTATTATATTCATTGGGATTGATGATTTTATGAGCTGATTAGCAAGCCGCTTGGCTTTTTCTTTTTCTTTTTGATTGATGAGGGCCATGTGAGGCAAGTTGTGGTTTTACCGATCAAACCGTACAAAGTAGGTTATGGCGAATTTTTTCGAAAATTTAGGTTGTTAGCCAAATTTTTGAGAAATTTGAAAGTTCTTAGAAATTGAAAAGTTGAAGAACCCAAGCCAGAACGAAAGTTGAGTTGGTTAGTTAAACAACTTTCAGCTTCGTTCCTTTTAGAGGATGACAAGATTTTAAGTGGGGGAGATTGTAACAACCCGGAAAATCAGAACCAATTTAAAATTTTATTTTTAATTGATTTAATGGATTTAATGGATTTAAAAGGATTTATTTTAAATATTAACGATCTAAAATTTATTTAAATCGAAGTTAGAATGTATAAATTTAAAATCTAATATAAAACGAACTAGAAATGGCATGGTAGTTTGAAAAGTCCAGTTTTAATTTCAAGTGAATGTACATAATTCAAAATAAATCGGATTTCAGTAAAACCAGAAACATTTGAATCTGTTTAATGATATCTTTCTAACGAATGTGAAAAACTGAGATTTCACTTTTTAAATTGTAAGTTACGGCCAGTTTAAAATTTGAAATAGTCGCTATGGAATTTATGTATATTTTTAATATAATATATGGTCTTTAAAAATAGCCATTTCGCAAATGACCACTGTTTTCGACGAAACAACATTTGTTTGATCCAGAATGTCAAATTATAGTCAAGTTTAAAAATTCATAATTTTTGGAATTAATATGTGAGCGCAGTGAATTTAAATGTATTTGGTAATTTCATTTTGAAATAATCGACTGGAAAAAGGCCATTTTTCAAATCGCCTCCAAATTCGATGAAATTAGTTTTGTTAGGACCGTATCGTCAAAGACAAGCTAGATATAATTTTTCTATAATTTTTGGAGTCAGTATGTGGCCCCGGTAAATTAAAATGTACGTTTAAATTCAATATATATATATATAGATTTATATTTTAATTCTGATAAAGACTGGTCGAAACAGTCGAATTGGCTTACGAAATACCCCATTGTGTCCGGAATAGGAGTATTTAGCTAGAGGCGACAGTCGTTGGGTTTGATTTGGAGTTCGTATCAAGATACATATATTTTTGGAATTAAAATAAAATAAATATATATATATTAATGGGCCAATAGGATTTTAAATAAACCCTAATCCATTTTCTTCCTCAAGCCGCCTCGTTCAAACCCGATTCATGGCGGAAAACGCTCAATCCGTCTCCCCTCTTTTTCTCCTTCTTCACGCAAAATTGAGCCCCCGTTCTTTGGAGAATTTTGTAGAGATCCATTTGCTCTTCAAATCCATATAAACAAATTCTGATTTCATGAAGAATTGAGCTCAAATTTGCTGCTTAAAGTAGCTGCCTTCACCAGCGATTATCTGGCAGGGGGTGATCGAATTGGGTCCCACTGATGGTGGAGGCATGGCACACGGAGGCGGTCGACGTGGGCCCCTCTGATCTGGATCTGACTGTCTGACATGGCAGCAAACTGGAACCCTAGTTAGGAGCTAAGTTCGAACGTGGTTTGTAGGGTTTAAACGTGAAGAAGGCGATTATATTTTAATTAATAATTTTATAATTATCTTTAAAATGTCATTAACCTTTAAATTAACGCCATTTTCTCATACGGTGTCGGAATCCAGTGAAACTAGAACCATTAGGATCATGACCGCGTGTACTACATTCTGAAGCTGACACGATTGCATTTGGAGCAAGCTCATATTTTTAGTCAAATTAAATGTCCTGTTTAATTTGATTAAAATAATCATTTTAACGATTTCCAATCCGATCAAGTGAGAACTCCTTACTCAAACCATTTTCATTCAGTTATTATTTCCTAGGTTGTAAATGGGGCTTAGTTGCTCTTATCACTAATTTTTGTACAAACCTTGGATGATTTGTGTGATATGATTGTGTTGTGGAAAAATTGATTGTATGATGGTATTATTGAATTGATTTATTGTTGTGTATGGCGCGAGCTAGTATCAAGAGAGGGATAATGCTAGACATTATTCCGGTTCTAATATCGCGCCGTTATAATGCCGAATTTTTCTGAAACTGAAATATATAAATTATTTATATAAAAGGTATATAAAATTATCATGAAAAGAAATTGGAATAAGTATTCATTTACAAGTCAGACGACTTGTTTATGTACACCTATTTGACTGATATTGATTTGAACGATAAATTTTACACATCGCTTAAATGCACAAATAATAAACAATATTTGTTGTCTGAAAACTCCACATGGGTATTGAGATGATATTTGACAAAAACTAATCCTAATGTGTACTCGTATGTCAAGGGTTGGGTTGACGGGCTGTGATGAGCGTTATTTATTTTAATGCTTATAAAGTTGTAGAATCCACTCTGAATGATGTCTGAATGTGTAATGATTATTTATCATTATTGTTGAATACATGCGATGTATGAAAACATATAACTGAAATTATATGGTAATTAATTGAGTTGCATGGAAATAATGAATATTTTAAAATAACAAATATTTTAAAATAATATTCAGTGAAGAGTTAAAATGTTATTTTGATGTCCGATTTTTGATGGACACGAAAATATAAAAATATATGAAGCAGAGTAAGTAAATATTCGTCATTTTAACCCGAACAGGTTTATCAATCGATTTTATTCATTTTATAATGATTATCGAAAAGAATTGATTTAAAAATCGGATATTTTGAAAATATTATCATTTTAAAATTATAATGACATGGAATATTCAATTTTGATTTAAAATTGAAAATGAAGTTGAAATCATTTTGAAATGAATTTATAAACGAATTTATAAAATATGTTTTAAACAGAAATCGATGATATATATATATATATATATATTGAATGACCTGAATAAAATTAATAAAAATATGGAAAAATTGTTTAAAATAATAATAAATGATTTGGAAAGATTTTGGATGAAAAAAATCCATATTTGAAAAGATTTTTTTTTTTACCAAAATGAACTAGTTAATAACTAGAGTAATAATCCAATTATTTTTAGAAATAAATAAATTGGATTTGAAAATGGTTTTAAAATAACCAGAATTTTCCAACGAATAAATTGGAATAGATTGGAATGGGAATAATCTTCGGAATATTTTGATAATGGATTCCGTGATTATACGGATATTGTTCAGGAATTTGGAAGATACAGATATCGTTATTCCCAAAATGATATCCATTGGTTTCAGAATTTGATATTGAATATAAGCCAATAAAGTTTCTATTTAGAGCCTTGTATTTAATATCAAATGGGATTTCGGGTTTGTCATGAATGGTGTCTTTATTAACACTATTCTTAAACCCAATTGAGTAAGGAATAAATCTTTTAATTAAGATATAGATGAATTTACCAATTAATTAATATTTAATTGGAATGGAATGGAAACTGAATTTTGGGTTTGTCGTGAACAATGTTTTAAATAACACTTGTTCTTTAACCCAATTGACAATGAAGATATGATTAGGAATTTATAATCTTTTAATTAAGATTAATGGAATTTTCCAAAGTTAAGTTTTCCAATTTAATATATTAAATTGGGATTGAATGGAATTCGATTTGGTAATAATCGAGATGAGCTTCTGTGAAGAAAGACCGTTAGTATATATGGAATTTAAAAGGCTTTGTCGTTGATCCATTTATATTATTAGCCTGATACTGGAATTTATATCGATTATATACTATTATGATTTCCATGTAGATTCCATTTTAATGGAAGTGGATTTTGGATTTATTGTAAACTGTGTTTTAAATGACATTTGTTCTTTAACCCAGTTAAAGATAGGATTTATTTCCTAAATTTGAATAATCATTGAATAATGATTTTTGGAGATTAAAACTAAGTGGAGTTTTAATAAATTTTTAATTAGATTGAAATGTTAATGTGGTAACTAAATTTGCCAAATTTGAGAAGTGTTCGAGAATGGAGTATCACCAGTTTTACTTCATGTGATAGTTAAATCTTTAATTAGATTTAAACGTAGAATGGTAATTGAATTTACCAATAACACAGTGGGTGTTAGATATGGAGTATTACCATTTTTTCTCCGTCGGATGAATAGGTTGGGATTGGAAAAATAAAATAAATGATTACTTCGGTAAGGCTCGATAATCCCGACTAGTTGGAAAAACCTTAATTTGGTTTAAAGTTGTGAAAAGATAATATAAAATCTTTTGAAATGGTTTCCAAGTGAAGATTTAAACAAGAGGTTTAAATGAATTAAATATTTGATAAGATTTATGGGAATAATTCCTGGTGTAAAGAATACTTGAATAAAACAATATTCTGGATTGGAATGAGGCGTATGATGTGTTTTCCTGGCACTTGATTATAAGGTACGCGAACTATTCGGAAAGATCGGGTTTAATCCATTCTGAATAATTGATACGATGACTTAAAGTCGAAGATATTGAAGATGGTGCAAGACCGGAAATCTTCACATCGAATGGATGGGTTGCTACTGATACCATGACTGGAGTAGCTACCTTGAAGGGGTTACAATGGTAGTTGTCCGGACATACTTGTTGATTGTTCGGATATGCATGGGTCTCTCTCCTGTATTGGAAATATGGGACGAGGAATAAGGTGCCTCTAGTTTCGTTCAAACCCAAAACGAACTTGCAAATGGATGGTGTGTCTGGCATTGTATTCCTTTATACTGTATTCGTTGATCTCTGCTAAATATATATCAGTTTGGTGGCGGAGAATTTATTTTCTTGCTTAACACCCTTCTCTGATATGTACAAGCTTAGAGGTAATATATTGGCAGAAATCAGCGGTACGGTATGGATTGACAGTGTGGCATGTTGAGTTGCAGTGATCCAAGCTATTGTTGAAAAGCAGAGCTTGGTTGATGATGATCAAAGCACAACTTTAAGTAGCACATCTTTGTGTAGCGTTAGTTCGCGAGCCTCACACATCGGTATGAAGGTGAACCGATGGTTAGATCATTATACTTATGAGAGGAGGATGGATTCGGTCGACTGAGATAGGTTGGGTGTGGTCGCTCCACACATGGTGGGGATAAGGCACACCTCCCAATTCCTAGAAGGATAGAGTACACGGCGTTTTCTCATGTACGGGACATAAGCCATTGAGATACTTGATATCCTGGATATAGTGTGGATGTGTATTATGGCGTTTTCTGATGCACGGGACGTAAGCCGTTGAGTATTACACTACGTAATCGATCTTTCGGATCAGTAGCCATCATGATGGAAATCCAGACTTCTAATACGACATTTTTCGGTTTTAGTTGTAAACCTATGTATGGCGACATAATGTATGGTACCTATCCCGTCTAATTGATACATTTATATTTGAAGTTGATATCTTCACTTATAGTAATAATAAAAGATAAATTTCACGTACCAAGCGTATTTGGCTATTATAAGGGAAAACTCTATACTCCGGTTTGCATTGCATTGTGTGATGGGACCTAAGTCTCACAATAGCTTCATTGTTCTTTTATTTAGCATTGCGCTATTTGTTTTATGCACTAGTATTCTTGGGGGTAAACCCGTTCCATGTTATACGACGTGGTCTCGTGATTTACCTAACTGTAAAATAAAGATTAATAATTGTTTTAGCTCTCACACCAATCCCATGACTGACTCGGAGTTTATTGTTTTAACCTAAACTTTGGGTGCCCATAATTTCCAGACGGGCAGCTTGTAGTTTTGGTTTTCGCAGATATTTCTTTTCTCAGTATCCTGGATTACAGCTGGAGCTATATTCGGAAAGCTTTGTATTCATATATTCCTTTCAGTTGTGTTAGTTGATGTATTTATACTTTTTAAATTTCTGCTGCTATGTATTTTAACTCTGATATTATTTTCCGCTGTGTAATATTTATTCGTACTCTGATATTTTCTTGTACTCTGATGTAATTGTTGTAATAGCGATAAAATGTTCTATTGTTTATATTCTAATGTGTCATGTTCTCAACTCAATCCGGGCTTTCCCGTACCGAGGAAGTTTGGGTCGTCTCAGTTACTCACTTCTCTATTTTTACATTACAGGTGGTTCGAGTATGAATGACTTATTTGTGGCTACGAAGATAGATGAGATCAATGCATCGATCTTCTCCCAAAGAAGAGAGTATGGGCATAAAAAATGTAAATATGGCCCTAACTGTGATTTCAATTTTGACTCAAGCTAGACCATAATGTTTGGCTGACAAACAGAAAATTGTAAAATAGTAAATGATAATTAGGCACAAGAATTATTAAGTCTTAACGAATCTTGTTCGTGTAGTCTTTTTACAGTTTTGAAGAACCCTTGTTCATGCAGCCTTTTTATAGTTGATATCCAGGTTAAAGATATTTATTCTACTTTAAGATGTAACGTTTGTTCATTTTATACGGTATCCACATATATATTAGCAATCCTTCTAATTGTCCAATTATATCATTATTTTTCTTAATATCAGGAGCTCTGCAAAGATGGCTTTGATCTTACCGAGGCTCAATACAAGGAGCTTAAGCCTCTACTAGATGAGGTAATGATAACAATCAATTCATTTCCCAGTTTTTTCTCATTGTTGGTGTAACTAAATAAGTATATTTACTAATTGTTGGACACCCTGCAGTTGGCAATACTAGAAGCAGAGAAGAAGGCTATAGAGGAGGAAGGACTAGTGATTTCCAAAAAGCGGGGTAAGTTTACCATTGATTTGGCCATTTTTAGTTTGTGTATGATTATCGTAATCTTCGGTTATATTTGGATAATTTTACGAATAAAACATTCTCTTTTGGAAATTTTTGCAAGTTTTCTTAATTATAAATATGCAGCAGATCTATCTATTTTGACATAGCAAAATTATTGGCCATGATATTAAAAAACAATATGAATCAAGTCCCATCTCCTCCATCAGCTATACATCTTGGTCATTTGATGGTTTATCTCTTTCCCATGGCTTATATTATATGGACATGTACGTTATAATCTTCCAACTCCTATTACTTTGTATATGCGAAACATGTACAAGGCAACCTCGCCATTACTCCCATCCTTGATTTTTTTTCTGTATAATAATATAAGCATATGTATCATTTAGTTATTGCGTTTTTAAGGTAGTGACATATATAATTCCCATTGATGCTTAAATGGCTGTCATTGACAGCCAACTTTCGATGCAATAACATTTATGGATATTACTTGATAGTTGGGAATGAAAATATGCAAGTGGCAACTCTGTTGTGGATGGTTGCACCTATGAGAGAACTGGTCCAAAATTATTGGCACACGCGACAGTAACATTTATGCTAACTTACCATTTTTGGTGCAGGTTCAAGTGCAATTCTAGCTTTGGTAATGATCCCAAACTGTCCTAGTCCACCAGAACACCATAAAAGAGGTCATCATTTAATTTTTAAATTGTTCATATTACTACAGTAGTCATGATATGTTTTGTTTTTTTTCTTTCTTTGTTTTAAATATCTCGCAGTAAACAATGAAATAATTAACTAGTGCTAAACAAATGTCAGTAGGGTATATGTCAATGGTCAATAGGATTATAGGATGCAATTTCAATTTGGTGAGTAGTATATCATTTATCTCACCGCATATTTATTAATTTGATGTTCATTCTACATCCCCAAACAGTCATTAACCGGTATTTTATTTCATTTCAGGATCAAAGTGCATGGAGTCGTCATAACTGGAATATAACCCCCCCCCAAGTTATAGAAAGCCATATGACAATGCCTTCTTTTTTGGCAAACTCAAAAGCTGAACAGTTAGCAAATCGGGGTAAATTTGCAGGATTTTTAACAAAAGTAGTTTTGATTTTATTTTATGAATATGTTTTAGATGAGATTTTAAGTTGTAAATGTTCAGGATTATAGCACAAATTTTTTTGTATGCTTTAGCAATGTAAACATTTTCTAGCATGCCTCGTGTATGTGTATGAACTGGTGAATATCCATATAGTTATTGCCAATTGATGCCGCACTGCTATGGTTTAGCCAACTTATATGTCCATATGTATGAATTTCTATTTATATGTATAGATATAAAATAATGTTTATCTTCGAACAATTAGTTGACCTGAACATAGTTGTCAATAAATTAGTTGATCGGACTTTAGTTTAGGATCATGTATGTAGTGATGTCTTGCAATGAAAACAGTACGATATTCATCCAAGTAGTCAGACTACAATATATTTTTCAATGATAAAAAATTAATGCACATTTAGATGTACATGATTGGCATATATCATTGCAGGCATATATCATGTTATACTTGGAATACCATAGGTGTCATTTTGATACATACGTGAACTTAAAGGCAACTATGTTGCACTGTATGATTTAAGGATGGTTTCTTGATATTTAACTATTTGGATTTCTTTATATTACTCCCGAGACAATAAATAATGTCCACACAATCATGTATTTACGTGTGAGATCGCTAAGTTGGAGAAAACTAGAAAGTTACACAGGGGAAACTTTACAGTATAGCTATTGGGAGTCGATGAAGTCAAGAATAGCTGATATGCTCAACACCGGTGGACGCCAAGGTGGTGTTATCACAGTTGCCCATTTTTTGAAACATGTAATTTGAAATCTAACGGTCCAAATCAATTAGAGCATTTAGGTAGGTTTTTCTTTTTAATGCTCAATGAAACAAGTTTTGCTTTCAGATTATGAGACGTGCGTTAAACATGCAACACATATTCTAGGTGCCATGGTTGGTTTCAAACTATTGATTTTGCTTAAATGCTATATTTGATTTGCGTTATTGTAACACCCCATAATTTTATAACATTAAAATTCACAAATTAAAGTATACTTAATTTTTAGAAAAGAATTAAGTGAAATGGGTTGCGCAAAGAAATATATATATATATATAAAAATTAAATAAATAAATATGCGAAAAAGTTCAAAACAGCGAATTGGGAGGGGGAATAACCAAACCGGCCCATTTTTGAGGTCGACCCAAGCCCCGCTGGGTCGACTAGGGGTTAATCCAGGGTGTTTGGCTGTCAACCCGTGGGCCAATTCGCTCAAATGCAGATTTTGCATTTGATTGGTTCTCATGGTTCAGGGTTAATCTAAAGGTCCTAAATAACTTCCTACACCCATAAACACATCCTAATGCTAACCCTAAACCTAATTAAAATTGGAACCAAAGCCGTTATGCCGTCGCCATGGAACTCAGTGTAGCCGCCGCCAACTAAAGAGGAAGATAGCTAATCAATTCAACCTAATTCAAGCTTAGAGCTTCAACAACGAATCAACTAACGTCGCTACAACAATTCTGCATCAAGTTTGATCAATTATTCATAATTCTTTAACCACGAAAGGCAAGTTCGATTTCTCTAATCAAAATAATTATTAAATTAAGTAAGATTAGATATAATTGTGGATTATATGGATATGATGTGAATTATTGACCGTATGATATGATTATGTTGTTAAATTGTGATGTTATCATACATGTTGTAAATTCTATGATTTTATGTTGTCATCTATGTTGTAAAGTTATGATCTATGTTGTAATTATACGATTGGCTTACGTGTAATCAAATCATCATATTGTTTAAATGCTAGTTTGGTTATGTTGATTCATATGATAGATCATATGTATGTATGCAAGATTAGATGTTGATTTAGACATAAATCACATGCAAGTTAGTAAATATTATGACGTCTATTTTAGATCAAAAGTTAGGCTATGATATGCATAAGTTACATGCCAAATCTGTACATGCTAGTTTGTATATTTAGAGGTAAATTTACACCATTGTTATGTTACATAAATCACATATGCAAGTTTATATAAAAATATGAGTTTGGAATATGAATCATGTTATGCAAGTTTTTGGTTATTGCCTATGTAAGTTTTGTGATAAAAATCATGTTCATAACATGTAGGTTCATAATTTTAGGCCTATGTTTAGATCGATGATTTTATGCAGGTTATGTGGTAAATTCTCATATGCAAGTTAGGACTAATTTGTATGTTATGTGAATATGTGGTGTTTTCCCTTTTCCATGTGTTAGACTATTTCTTAGTCTATCATATATTCTATGCGAATGGACGCCGCGGGGGTTATGGGGAAAAATATTGATTATGTTAATAAATGTGAATTGGCATGTAATGGCCTTAAAAGAGGCATATATGTAAATTGAAATATTAATTGGTAAAGTGATATATGGACATAATTAATGTGAATTATGGTCATAAAGATAATTGGAATTTTATTAACATATTTGATTAGGAATAATTAATCCAAATATGGGATGAAAATATTATGTTAATAAATGTGAATTGGAATGTAAATGAGTCATATATGTAAATTAATTTGAATTTGAATAGGGATATTAAATAGTGAGATAAAAGGCCTTTAATGGCATATAATAAACTTGTGACGAAATTGGTATAATTTTGCATACCATAAATGGATGGACCTAATTGAGTCAATTATGGACATCGTTAAATTTGGAATTAATTGATAATTTGAATAGGGAAAATAATTCAAATTGAGGTAAAGGATTATAAGTGATAATCAATGCTTAGGACACGAGGTTGGACTCATTTGTGAAGTAAAACTGCCCGGACCCGCCCGGCAAATCCAGTAGTCACAAATGGTAGCCCAATGTGAGAGGTCCTAGGCCCAAATTAAAAGCATAACAGTTGTAAAGACACGAGGTTAGGCTCTTTTATGGTGTAAGACTGCCCGGACCCGCCCGGCAAATCCAGCTGCCATAAATGTCAGTCCAATGTGAGAGGTCTTTATAAGGTTACGGCCTTAATGAATTAAGAAATACTTAACCAGATAAGCATGTAGTGGGACATGAGGGGGTTAAGTGGGTGCCTTGGGTGGCATGAGGAATCTAGTGGGTGACATGTGGGTGACATGTGGATGTCATGAGAAATACGATTAGAAAAATGGAGTAATTTGAATATAAACAATTATGACAAGTAATTCAAATTATTGGATAAAATAGGTATTGACACCTATGAAGGGAAAGGTTTTAATTAATTGATTAATTAATTAAAAATGGACATGGTAAATGAAATGGACTACTTAACCAAATCTGATCCTAGGGATTGTAAGAACTTTAGTTTAAGTTGGGGGTTAAGTAAACTGGGTTATACGGAATGAGTGGGTTAAGTAAATCTTGGGTAGGTGGGTAATATTAGTACATATAGGCCCACAAACTTAACCTTAAATTAAATATGTCCGAACCAGTGAGAGGGTTAAGTAAATCTTGGGTAGGTGGGTAATATTTGTGTATATAAGCCCACAGACTTAACCAATACAACCTGTTAATTAAACAAAAGGGTGAGACTAGGTTAACTTAGAAAAACTTAACCAAATTTATACATGTAAGTGGACATGGGGTTAAGTGGGATGTATTAGAGGGGACCAAGCCTAGGTGGGAAGCTTGGTAGGGGCCCTTTTCAGTCCAGTAGACCATTAAGTATCTTTGTGAGCTCGACCCAAGTCGAGGATGGGACACGCCTACTGGGCCTGATTGTTAGAGGCCAAAATGGGTTAGCGGTGGCAACACAAGTCCAACGGGGTCATGTGCGTGCGTGGGCCTGGGCTGGTAGGTAAGACGTTGTTGCATCGTGTAGGTATAAGCTATGCATTCCTTGCGTAGTATAAGGTTGCCATATTGGGGAGTGATACACCCCACCGTGGGACCTGCACGGGTATCTACGAGTTAGGGAGCCGATCGAATGGGGCAGGGTAGTGGGTACATCTAGTGGAGATAGGAGCAGACGGCACCTATGTAGTCAGCTAGGGGTACACGAAGCTACCATTATTAATTAATCATTAAAGGGGTACACCTAGTGGAGATAGGAGCAGGCGACACCTATGACGTCAGCTAGGAGTACATGGAATTACCATTAAAGGGGTACATCTAGTGGGGATAGTGGGTACATCTAGTAGTACACGAAGCTATCATCATTCTATTTAGTCAAGAGGGATCAAGTTTCTAGAGTGACTAGTATGGGTGCAGTTAGTGTTAGTACAGTGCAGTACGGTACAATACGACAGAGTATAGTAATTACCCTATATTGATTAGGAAGCGCCTTTAACGTTATCTTTGCTCATCCTATTATTTTTGGTTGCTTGGTTTTGCCATTAATTCACAGTCATTTCCTTATTTACCAAGCTTATGTCTTATCCTAGTTACTTTGATAATTATATTGTTGGAGTTATCGGACTTGCCAGACTTTATGTCTGACCCCCTTTGTTTCCACCTTTTTCTTCCTTCCCCCCCCCCCCCCCCCAGGTTCTTAGGGTGGGAAGCTTGATTTGGATCTCTTTGGGAGCACTTGGATTTGGATTGCTGAAGTAAAGCTCAACCTATCTCTTTTATGGCTATTTATGGGATTATGCTTTTTATATTATGTACTCTGATTTTGTCAAAATGGATATCATGTACTTGACTTTAGTCTTTGGGTTTTGGTAATGTAACCAAACATATTTACCTTCCGTTGCAATAAATAAAGTTTTAAATTTTCAAGTACTATTTCATATCTGTCTTGTTGTGATTTTCTGTTCTATATTCACTTAAATCGCTCCATAGAAGTTAATGCATTCCCTTTGTGAGTGACATTAATGGGCATGGGGTGTTACACGTGGTATCAGAGCTGAAGGTTACCAGAACAGATAAGATATTTTGAGAAACTATTTTTCAAAAGCATTTTTATAGAGAATACTTTCAAATATATGTTTGTAGAAGAGTATTTTTGAAAGAAAGGTTTGTTTTAAAAACATAATCCCCAAGAGCCATATATCTTTCCTTCGATTCTCCGTTTTGAATCTCTTCCTCTTTCTCTTTTTGAATTTCCCCCTCCGCGTATAGATGCTTTTTCGAAGATAAATAGGGACTTCCATACGAAGGACGAAAAACCACTTCATGGGACTTAGACGTTTGTCGGGCTAGAAGTTAGTTCAAGGAAGTGGAGGGCTTGTTGATACCTTTAAGGTAGACGATGGGAGGAAGGTTCAAATAGCTGTTAGTTAATGAAGGACGAAACCTCATCTTGGTGGAAGGTCACGAATGGGGAATGTGAACAAGAAGGCTAGTAGTTATCCTTTTGGAGAAATAGGACACCTTATTAGGATTGTCCAAAGAGGCAAGGGCAAAGTACAGGATCTTCTGGAGGGTAGTTATATTCCCTTACGGCTGGTATACCTGATAGGGGTAGGACCGTCCAGGTAGAAATTCGGTTTCCTTTATCATCTTGTTCGAACTTTGTTTGATTCTGGCGCTTCGTACTCGTTATTATCTGCTTCGTTAGTTGAAAACACTGCACCTAAATACTAGTCTAGTTAAGGATCCCATCCTAGTCTCAAATATTTTTGGTGGTTCGGCTCATCCTTCAATGGTTTGTCGGAATTTGAGAGTGTCTATCTTGGACGTTGGATTTGAATGCAACGCCTTCGTCCTTGGTTTCACGGGCTATAGTTTGATTCTAGGGGTGGATTGGCTACCCAGGCGGGGTGCCATCCTAGATTGTGAAAGGAGGGTAGTTAGACTATTGATTCATTATGGAAAGACCCTCATATTTCTTGTGACCCTAGGGGTTCAGTGACGTTTAACTGTCTAGAATCTCTTGACGTTTCCAACAGTGATTTGGAATCTTTTCGTGTGGTCCGTGAGTATAGTGACGTCTTCGATGAAGTGCGGGGTTTACCTAGAGGCACGAGGTATTCGTGTGTGTCTAGGGGATAATGCAAAGTCAGTTAGGTGATTAGTGATGGTTTTGAAGCAAGACTGGCGAGGACAGCCAGAGTCGGTTAAGTGCCCAATTATTTGTTTTGCTAGTATCATCTCACGTAGGCTGTCTGAAATCGGAGGAGGTATTCCTTGGGTGCTTGTCTGATATTGGTTTAGGCCTTTGGGGCTTGTGCTTGGGGGATATCGAGTTCGAATAGGACGGCTTGCGTGGGAGATGGATAGTTGCGATGAGTTCACATGGATAGTATCTCGATAGATTTTGTTGATGGATTACCAAGATCGAGGAAGGGTAATACGGGGATTTGGGTTATAGTAGATAGACTTACTAAGAGCACCCATTTTATTCCCGTGAAGAGTAAGAGGACTGCCCCATGGTTAGCTTCTGTATACATCCGAGAGATAGTTTGTTTGCATGGTGTTCCTTCTAGCATAGTAAGCGACCGCGATCCTATCTTCACTAGCGAATTTTGGAGGAGCTTACAAGAAGCGGTAGGGACTCAGTTATGTTTGAGCACCTCATATCATCCTCAGCCGGATGGCCAAACCGAGAGGGTGAATCGTATTCTAGAGGACCTTTTGAGGCTATGTATCCTAGACTTTGGAGGTACATGGGAAGAGCATCTTCCATTGGTAGAGTTCACATATAATAATAGCTTTCAGTCTAGCATTGGCATGTCACCTTTCGAAGCTCTTTATGGACGACCTTGTCGTTCACCTACATGTTGGTGGGAATCTACAGATAAGATCTTACTTGGGCCCGATATGATTAGAGAGACTTCAGAGAAGATTGATTTGATTCGAAGAAGGATGAAAGCAGTGCAAGATAGGCAGAAATCTTATGCGGATAAGAGGAGGACAGATCTTGAGTTTGAGGTTGGGGACATGGTCTTTATCAAAGTGTCTCAATAACGGAATGTTGTTCGCTTTGGGTCCGTTGGGAAATTAGCACCAAGGTTCGTAGGGCCGTTTCCTATAAAGGAGAAGATTGGTCAGATGGCGTATAGAGGGGAGTTGCCTGAGAGACTTAGTGGTGTACACGACGTATTCCATGTATCACATTTGAGGAAGTGCTTACACGAGACCGCGGAGGTAGTGGAGCCGAGCTTGCTTAGAGAGGTGGAAATAGAGCGTGATGCGATGATTCGACGAGCTCCTACATGCATTCTTGGGTCGGAGATCAAGAAGTTGAGAAATCGAGAGGTCATACTAGTCAAAGTACAATGGGGAGACGATGAAAGTAACGCTACTTGGGAGACGGAAGAGAAGATGCGTTCATTGTACCCTTTTCTTTTTGAGGGTATGTCTTTTAATTTCTCCTTTATCGCTTAGCTTGTGCTTATCTTATCTTTAGTATGTCCTCTCGCTAGTATCTTTGACCTTTAGTTAGGGAAATCCTATGGTTGAAACATGTGTTTGAGACATGTTATGTATGATGGATGCAAAGTGGATGCAAGTGTTCACTAGTGGTTGCTCGTGGATGCATATACACACACTATTAAGCACCAGATCGGCTCAGTCACTTCATATTGCATATTGCATATATATGGATGTATTTAGTAAAATGGATGTATAATGGTTGTATTATCATATGGTTGCTGCATTCGGGTGGATGGTTGTGCACGCATATAGAATTAATATGTATCATTAGGAATCTTTTGCATACATATTGGACGCATGGCACTATCATGAATTGCACTAAGGAGGTCGACTGAATCAGTAGACCGCCTAATTTTGCATTAGATATGGACATATACACACACTGTGCATATAAACATTAAAGCATTAGAAGTCTTTTAAGGACAATGGATGCTGGTGTTTGATGGTTGAGTAGATGGACGATTAGATGGTAGGATATACATTCTTCTTGACTTGGAGATTTCAGGGACGAAATCCTTTAAGGAGGGGAGAATGTAACACCCCGTAATTTTATAACATTAAAATTCACAAATTAAAGTATACTTAATTTTTAGAAAAGAATTAAGTGAAATGGGTTGCGCAAAGAAATATATATATACATTGATATATATATATATATATAAATTAAAACTTAAATAAATAAATATACGAAAATGTTCAAAACAGCGAATTGGGAGGGGGAATAACCGAACCGGCCCATTTTTGAGGTCAACCCGAGCCTTGCTGGGTCGACTAGGGGTTAATCCAGGGTGTTTGGCTATCAACCCGTGGGCCGATTCGCTCAAATGCATATTTTGCATTTGATTGGTTCTCATGGTTTAGGGTTAATCTAATGGTCCTAAATAACTTCCTACACCTATAAATACATCCTAATGCTAACCCTAAACCTAATTAAAATTGGAACCAAAGCCGTTATGGTGTCGCCATGGAACTCAGTGTAGCCGCCGCCAACTAAAGAGGAAGATAGCTAATCAATTCAACCTAATTCAAGCTTAGAGCTTCAACAACAAATCAAGTAACGTCGCTACAACAATTCTGCATCAAGTTTGATCAATTGTTCATAATTCTTTAACCACGAAAGGCAAGTTCGATTTCTCTAATCAAGATAATTATTAAATTAAGTAAGATTAGATATAATTGTGGATTATATGGATATGATGTGAATTATTGACCGTATGATATGATTATATTGTTAAATTGTGATGTTATCATACATGTTGTAAATTCTATGATTTTATGTTGTCATCTATTTTGTAAAGTTATGATCTATGTTGTAATTCTACGATTGGCTTACGTGTAATCAAATCATCATGTTGTTTAAATGCTAGTTTGGTTATGTTGATTCATATGATAGATCATATGTATGTATGCAAGATTAGATGTTGATTTAGACATAAATCACATGCAAGTTAGTAAATATTATGACGTCTATTTTAGATCAAAAGTTAGGCTATGATATGCATAAGTTACATGCCAAATCTGTACATGCTAGTTTGTATATTTAGAGGTAAATTTACACCATTGTTATGTTGCATAAATCACATATGCAAGTTTATATAAAAATATGAGTTTGGAATATGAATCATGATATGCAAGTTTTTGGTTATTGCCTATGTAAGTTTTGTGATGAAAATCTTGTTCATAACATGTAGGTTCATACTTTTAGGCCTATGTTTAGATCGATGATTTTATGCAGGTTATGTGGTAAATTCTCATATGCAAGTTAGGCCTATTTTGTATGTTATGTGAATATGTGGTGTTTTCCCTTTTCCATGTGTTAGACTATTTCTTAGTCTATCATATATTCTATGCGAATGGACGCCGCGGGGGTTATGGGGAAAAATATTGATTATGTTAATAAATGAATTGGCATGTAATGGCCTTAAAAGAGGCATATATGTAAATTGAAATATTAATTGGTAAAGTGATATATGGACATAATTAATGTGAATTATGGTCATAAAGATAATTGGAATTTTATTAACATATTTGATTAGGAATAATTAATCCAAATATAGGATGAAAATATTATGTTAATAAATGTGAATTGGAATGTAAATGAGTCATATATGTAAATTAATTTGAATTTGAATAGGGATATTAAATAGTGAGATATAAGGCCTTTAATGG
The DNA here is from genome assembly GCA_030737875.1 of Allium sativum. Taxonomy (NCBI): domain Eukaryota; kingdom Viridiplantae; phylum Streptophyta; class Magnoliopsida; order Asparagales; family Amaryllidaceae; genus Allium; species Allium sativum. The sequence goes on along the minus strand of CM060925.1, from coordinate 196,728,354 downwards.
CATATAATAAACTTGTGACGAAATTGGTATAATTTTGCATACCATAAATGGATGGACCTAATTGAGTCAATTATGGACATCGTTAAATTTGGAATTAATTGATAATTTGAATAGGGAAAATAATTCAAATTGAGGTAAAGGATTATAAGTGATAATCAATGCTTAGGACACGAGGTTGGACTCATTTTTTACGTAAAACTACCCGGACCCGCCCGGCAAATCCAGTAGTCACAAATGGTAGCCCAATGTGAGAGGTCCTAGGCCCAAATTAAAAGCATAATAGTTGTAAAGACACGAGGTTAGGCTCTTTTATGGTGTAAGACTGCCCGGACCCGCCCGGCAAATCCAGCTGCCATAAATGTCAGTCTAATGTGAGAGGTCTTTATAAGGTTACGGCCTTAATGAATTAAGAAATACTTAACCAGATAAGCATGTAGTGGGACATGAGGGGGTTAAGTGGGTGCCTTGGGTGGCATGAGGAATCTAGTTGGTGACATGTGGGTGACATGTGGATGTCATGAGAAATACGATTAGAAAAATGGAGTAATTTGAATATAAACAATTATGACATGTAATTCAAATTATTGGATAAAATAGGTATTGACACTTATGAAGGGAAAGGTTTTAATTAATTGATTGATTGATTAAAAATGGACATGGTAAATGAAATGGACTACTTAACCAAATCTGATCCCTAGGGATTGTAAGAACTTAAGTTTAAGTTGGGGGTTAAGTAAACTGGGTTATACGGAATGAGTGGGTTAAGTAAATCTTGGGTAGGTGGGTAATATTAGTACATATAGGCCCACAAACTTAACCGTAAATTAAATATGTCCAAACCAGTGAGAGGGTTAAGTAAATCTTGGGTAGGTGGGTAATATTTGTGTATATAAGCCCACAGACTTAACCAATACAACCTGTTAATTAAACAAAAGGGTGAGACTAGGTTAAATTAGAAAACACTTAACCAAATTTATACATGTAAGTGGACATGGGGTTAAGTGGGATGTATTAGAGGGGACCAAGCCTAGGTGGGAAGCTTGGTGGGGGCCTTTTTCAGTCCAGTAGCTTATTAAGTATCTTTGTGAGCTCGACCCAAGTTGAGGACGGGACATGCCTACTGGGCCTGATTGTTAGAGGCCAAAATGGGTTAGCGGTGGCAACGCAAGTCCAACGGGGTCATGTGCGTGCGTGGGCCTGGGCTGGTAGGTAAGACGTTGTTGCATCGTGTAGGTATAAGTCGTGCATTCCTTGCGTAGTATAAGATTGCCATATTGGGGAGTGATACACCCCACTATGGGACCTGCACGGGTATCTACGAGTTAGGGAGCCGATCGAATGGGGCAGGGTAGTGGGTACATCTAGTGGAGATAGGAGCAGACGACACCTATGTAGTCAGCTAGGGGTACACAAAGCTACCATTATTAATTAATCATTAAAGGGGTACACCTAGTGGAGATAGGAGCAGGCGACACCTATGACGTCAGCTAGGAGTACATGGAATTACCATTAAAGGGGTACATCTAGTGGGGATAGTGGGTACATCTAGTAGTACACGAAGCTATCATCATTCTATTTAGTCAAGAGGGATCAAGTTTCTAGAGTGACTAGTATGGGTGCAGTTAGTGTTAGTACAGTGCAGTACGGTACAATACGACAGAGTATAGTAATTACCCTATATTGATTAGGAAGCGCCTTTAACGTTATCTTTGCTCATCCTATTATTTTTGGTTACTTGGTCTTGCCATTAATTCACAGTCATTTCCTTATTTACCAAGCTTATGTCTTATCCTAGTTACTTTGATAATTATATTGTTGGAGTTATCGGACTTGCCAGACTTTATGTCTGACCCCCTTTGTTTCCACCTCTTTTCTTCCTCCCCCTCCCCCCCTCCCCCAAGTTCTTAGGGTGGGAAGCTTGATTTGGATCTCTTTGGGAGCACTTGGATTTGGATTGCTGAATAAAGCTCAACCTATCTCTTTTATGGCTATTTATAGGATTATGCTTTTTATATTATGTACTCTGATTTTGTCAAGATGGATATTATGTACTTGACTTTAGTCTTTGGGTTTTGGTGATGTAACCAAACATATTTACCTTCCGTTGCAATAAATAAAGTTTTAAATTTTCAAGTACTATTTCATATCTGTCTTGTTGTGATATTCTGTTCTATATTCACTTAAAACGCTCCATAGAAGTTAATGCATTCCCTTTGTGAGTGACATTAATGGACATGGGATGTTACAGTTATCCTGATTGATAACGAGTTTTAGTTGTATTTTGAACTACTGGATATGTTGAAATATAAATTTGATTTATACCATAATAGTTTCTTGATATACGAGTAAGATTTTACCCAGGTTTTGGAATAGGAATGCGAAAGGTATGAATATGATACATCTCCATTGTGCAGTATATAGATGAAAAGGTTGAGTGGGTATACATAGACATGGCAGTCTGGAATGAGAAGAAGACGACTGCTACTGGGTTTGGAGTTTCTACTTTGGTTCGATGGAATTTTATTTCTATATCGGTATGCTAAATGCATTTTTGTATTATTTACTATTTGTTATTTATTTTGAGCATATAGTTCTGTATGCACTACATTATCCAATTATCTGAGTGCAAACCTTCTTATATCTGGCGATCTAAAGTACACAACTCATTCTATTGTTAGAAATATCGTTTAATTGATAGTTTATCATGCGGACAAAAATTCAGATGCTTAGAGGTTACGGTAACGGAATACCGTGAAATGCTCGAATAAGGTCAAAGTAGGTCAGGCGTCCGAAATAAATTTTAGATGTCTAAGCTAGGCCTAGAAATTGCCTAAGATCATTTTCAGATGTCTGAAATAAATTTCAGACGTCTAAAATAGTTTCAGGGTGTTGGCTGAAATCCATTTCAGACGTTTGAAACTTATTTTCAGACGTCTGAGCCGGCCAGACATCTGAAAATAGGTTCAGATGTTTGAAATTTGCTGCTGTAGCTAGTGAGTTTATAACGATGTGAAATAGAATTTGAATTGTTGATGGAAGTTTGTTGTTATGGCTAGTGAAAATAGGTCACCATAGACATTTACAACTTTAAGTGAATCATTGGTAATATTTGGTCAATCTTTGGAAATAATGAAATCCATTGAAATTAACATCATAGGTCACTTAATTTGAACACTGTAATCTTTCAATAGTATATGTACCTTGACAGTGTGTCAAATTTAATGCATAGGCATAATAGCAGTTTTGTAGCAATGGCGTATACAATGGTAGAAGGTTATAGAATAATAACAATAAAGAATGTCACCATAGCAGAATTAATAAAGTACATAAAAATACAAAACATAACTAAACTTCTATAATAATAATAATAACAATTAGATTTATAATAGTAGTAAATTAACTAAGATTTATAAAAAATTAAATAAACTTATAAAATTAACTAACTATTACAAAAATTAAGTAAATTTACTAAACTTATAAAAATTAAGAAGTTTAGTTTATAAAAAAAAGTTAACTAAGTGTATAAAAATATAAAATATTACCAAGTATTATATAATAATAATAACAATAATTAAACATTAACTAAAAATTAACTAAGTATTATAAAAATTAACTAACTTTACAATTTTATAAAAATTAAGAAGTTTATTTATAAAAGTTAACTAAGTAAAAATATAAAATATTACCAAGTATTTGATAATTATAGTAACAATAATTAAAATTAACTAAGTATTATAGAAATTAACTAACTATTATAAAAAAATTAACTAAGTTTACTAATTTTATAAAAATTAAGAAGTTTAGTTTGTAAAAGTTAACTAAGTATATAAAAATATAATATATTACCAAGTATTCTATAATAATAGTAATAACTAAAAATTAACTAAGTATTATAAAAATTTACTAATTATTATAGAAAAATTAACTAAGTTTACTAATTGTATAAAAAATTTGTAGTTCAGTGTGACGACCCTGATTTTCAAAACCAGTTTAAATTTATTTTTTAGTTATTTTAATGAATTTCGAATATTCAAAATGATTATTTTAAACAATAACGACTAAAAATATAGTTTAATCGAAGCTAGAACGTATATATTTATTTTAATTATATAACGAGCCTGAAATGGCGCGGTATTTTGAAAATTTGATTTTAAATTTCAAATGAATGTACAGGATTCAAAATAAATCGAATTTCAGTAAAACTGGAAATATTAGGATCGTATTAACGATATCTTTATAATGAATGTAAGAAACTGAGATTTCACTTTAGAAGTTGAAAGATATGTCCAGTTTAAAATTTAGAAAAGTCGCTGTAGAATTTATATATATTTTAATATAATATATAGCCCTTAAAAATAGCCATTTTGCAAACGACCTCTATTTTCGACGAAACCACTTTTGTTAGGATCGTATCGTCAAAACATAGCTAGATTTATTTTTCGGGAATTTTTAAAGTCAGTATGTGGCCCCGGTAATTTAAAATGTACGTTTAAAATTAAATAAATTGATTTATATTTTAATTTTAACGAAAACTGACCAAAACAATCGAATTGGCTTGTGAAACGTCCATTATGTTCGAAATATGGGTATTTAGCTAGGGGCGGCGGTCGGTGGGTTTGAATTGGAGTTCAGGTTGAGAAACTAGTATTTTGGAATTAAATAATAGTATAAAATATTATATATACCCTTACACATTCACCAAAACCCTAGTCAATCCAATGCCACGGTCAAACCATTCTTCCCACCGTCAAATGCGATTTATGGTCGAAATTGCTCCAAATTTAATTCCTTAATCATTTCAAAATCGCTTAGAATTAAAATGGGAATCCAAAGGCAAATTTCAAGAGTTAAGCGAGCTCTTCAAGATGATAAGGCGATGATCAATTTTCGTGAAGAGGACTGGGAGAAATCGCTCCTCAAGGGCGCAGCATTCGAGTTCATTATTCGAGGTAGGGTGGAGTTCGAACTTCGAACTGATGGGAGCAATGGTGGCTGAGGTGAGTGGCTTCGAAATGGCGTAGGCAGATCTGGTTCTAGAAGCTTCTGGACGGCGCGGTGGTTGAAGAACAAAGTCGGCCAATTGGGTCTGTCGTGTAGAGCAACCTGGAGCTGAAAGGAAGAAAGGGAACGGTCTTAATTGAGTGGAGGGTAATTAAGGAATTTTTAATTAATTAATTAATTATGAAACTAATGTATCGATGTTTAAAATTGTATAAATTTTCCATATTATATCGGAATTCAGTGAAACGAGTTGCGTTGCACTCGTATCGTTGAGCACTACATTTCAGAACTGACTAGAACTGAAACAGAGCTGTAATAACCCGAAAATCTGGGCCAGTTTAAAATTTTTATTTTGGCCATTTTGGCGAATTTTGATTATTTAAAATGAATTATTTTAAATAATATCGATGAGAAATTTATTTTGAATATAATTCGAACGTAAATATTTATATACGTCGTCGTTAGAATATAAATATTTATATATAATTATAAAAGGAATTGAAAATGGCGCGGTAGTTCGATAATTCGATTTCAAACTTCAATTGAATGTACCGGGTGCAAAACAATCCGGATTTTAGTGAAACCAAAAACATTAGGATCTAATTGATGATATCTTTCCGACGAATCCGACCAATCGAAATTTCATAGCGGGAATCAAAAGATATGTCCAGTTGAAAATTCTGAATAGTCGCTATGGAATTCAGGCCCTTAAAAATAGACATTTTGCAAATGATCTCGGATTTTGACGAAACCACTTTTGTTGGATCCGCAGTGTCAAATTATGGCTAGATTCCAAATTTCATAATTTTTTGAATCAATAGGTGAGCGTGGCAAAGGAAAACGCGTTTGACCAGTTTCAGTTGATTTTAATCGACTGGAAAATGGCCATTTTTCCAACGGTCTCAGAATTCGACGAAACTAGTTTTGTTAGGACCGTATCGTCAATACGAAGCTAGAAAATATTTTTATGGAATTTACAGAGTTAGTATGTGACCCCGGTAATTTGAAATGTACGTTTAAAATTCAATATAGTGATTTAAATGTAAATTTAACGGAAACTGATCGAAACGGTCGAAACAGCTTGCGATACAAATCCCATTGTGTTCGGAATGGGGGTAAAACGCTATGGACGACAGGTGGTGGGCCTCGTTTCGAGTTCGTTTGCAAAAGTCAACTTTTTGAAAAAAAATAAAAAAATATATAATATCTCCCCCTTTAACCCGCTTTGGACCCCCCCCCCTCTTATTTCAATCGCTTAGAGGAAAAAAAAGAAGAAGAGAACGAAAGGGGGCCGCGATGGATGCTGCCGCCCCCCCCTCGATGAGCCGCCGCGCCTAGGCGGCACAGCCGCCCCCCTCCTCTTCTTCCCCCTCCCTTCTTCTCCCTCCTCGCCGAACCCGCATCGAACCCCACCCAGACCCGAACCCGCAAAACCCCCCCTAGCGCCACCGTGAGCCGCGAAGCCCACCTCCACCTCCACCTTGGCCTGCCGCCGGCCTGAGCAGCCCCACCACCACCCCATTCCCGACGTTGGACCCCCCTGCAAACGAAGACGGAAAAAAAAGGAGAAAGGTGAGTTTTTGTTCAGTTTAATCCATTTATATTTAAATACACTATTTAAACTCAGTTTTTATATATTAAAAATCATTGTTTTGCAAATGAATTATATATAAACTAATTTAGAATAAAGTTTGATTTTTATTTAGTTGCAAAGCAAATAAAAATGCGATTTTTATGTTAGTGAATATACAATATTTATAGAAATGGTATGGTATAAAAATAGAATTTTTTTTTCCATGAAGTTAGATAAGTGAAAATATGATTTTCATATTTTTAAGGGAATAAAAATATGATTTTTATATTTTTAAAGTATTAAAAATATAGTCTTTACTATATAGATGATGTCAAAATATGTTTTTTGTTTATGTAGAGAGTTAAAAATATAATTTTTACATGATAGGGATATTAAAAATATCATCTTTATATGTGTAGAAAAATAAAAATGAGATTTTTATAAAGATAAAATCTTTATTTTAGAAAAGGCGAGATCTTTATTTTTAAAAAGGTGAAAAGACGAAACTTTATTTTTATAAAGGCGAAAACTTTATTTTTTTGAAAGGGTGAAATTTTTATATGAAGAATAAGGGGATAAAAATATAATTTTTATCTATGTAGTAGCGTTGTGAAAATATACTTATTTTTATATATTGAATAGCGAAGTGAAAATTCGATTTTTTTTTTAAATATATGAAGTGATTATAAAAATATGACTTTTAAATTGAAAGTGAATAAATAAAAATGTGATTTTTATTTTAAAGACATCGAAATATAAAAATGTGTGATTTTTATATATATAGTGACTACAGGCAACGAAGATGACGAAGATGGGATAACGAAGAAGATTTCTATTAATGAAGAGTCGTGGTATTGGATAGCTTTCGGTGAGAATTTCTCACCTTTTAATTTCTTTTTCTAGTTATATATATATATATACTAGGATGCAGACGGTGCTTAGTAGCACCCGACACAATCGTCCACAGACCATGGACTTGTTTGTTTGGTTGCATAAAATTAGTTAGATTATTTGATGGAAATTGAATTGTGTGGTGAAATGAATTGATTTGATTGATGTGTGAATGGCGTGGGCCTTCACTAGACCGGGGATAAGGCTAGGCCTCGTCCCGTTTCTAGTATCGTGCCGTTATGCCGCCGAAATTTTCTAAAATAAGTTAGAAAAATAAAAGATATCATTTTATTTGATAAATGAAACGAATAGAAATTCATGTGTTAAAATAAATTGTTTTATCGTTAAAAATATAATTTTAACGTGAAAGCGAATAAATGAATATTTATAAACAAATCGGCCGATTTGTTTATATACACTGATTTGACTGAAATTGATTGGGATGATAAATTTTACACATCGCCCAACTGCACAAATAAAATCTGTGTTTGATTGTTTGAAACCCCACACGGGTGTTGGGATGAAATTTGAAGTTCACTCGTCCTGATTGATTAAATATGTCGATCGATTGATTGACAGGCTGTTATAAGCGTTAGATATCTATATTTGATGCTTATACAGTGTAGTGCACTTTGGTTGATGGTTGATTATTTTTCAATGCTATTATATACATGTGTTGTATGGAAATCCGTATAATTAACATTATATGGTGATTGATTGGGCCTCATTCCAATCGGGAAAATAATAAATATTATAAAAGAAAATTCATGTGGTGAATATAAAAATAGTCATGTGTTGACGATGTTCATGTGTTGAGTGAAATATTTTATACAATGAAATTTACATCTTTATCATATTTAAAATTAGAACTACTTCTCAGTAGAAGTCTAATAAAAAATCAAACGATAGATACCTTAGTTTTATAAAATATTTTACATAACAAAAATAGTGAGGTGTTGACAGTACTCATGTGTTGAGATTAGTCGTGTGTTGAAAGAAATATAGATTCATGTGTTGAATAGAACAAATATTCATTTGTTGAATAGAATAACGAATTATTGAAATATAAAGCCGTGTTGATTAGAGATGCGTTATTTTGACGCGAACGATGTGTATATCGATTTTATTCGTTTTATAATGAATATTGAAAAGTGATTTCAAAATTTAATATTTTGAAAGGAAATTCAAATTGAATTAGATTAAAATTCAAATGGAAATTTTATTGAATCAATTTGAAATGAATTCGAATCGAATAGAAAATGAATTCGATTCGAATTGAATAGAAAGTGAATTTGAATTCGAATAAAATAGAGATGAATTCAAATTGAATTAAATTGAAATTGAAATTTAAAACGAACTGAAATTGAATAGAAATCAATTTAAAACGAATTCAGATTGAATTGAATTGAAAGGAATTTGAATTTGAATTGAATTGAAATGAACTCGAATTGAATTGAAATCAAATCGATTTGAAATTGAAGATGAAGTTGAAATTGTTTTTGAAACGAATTTAAAACGATTTATAAAATTCGTTTTAAAAGGAAATCGAGGAAATATATATATAATATATATATATTATATATATAATGGCCTGAATAGAACGCGCCGCGCCGCGGCAGTTCGTGAATTTCGACCATTTATTTCAAACGGACATTGCGGGAGATCCAACCGTCGGATTCTCCTAAAACCGGAACCGTTGGGTTCGTATCGAAAAGAGCTTTCCAATGAATATTAGAAATTTGAAATCTAACGGTTGGATTTGGAATTATGTCCAAATCAAATTTGAAAAAGGTCGCTGTAAGTGCAGTTCGATGGCCGTTGATGGAAATCGACTGTACGGGCCTTGATAAAATTATTAAAAATATCTATAATTTGTGTAAAATTATAATATGTGAATTGGAAAGAACTGGGGTGAAAAATTCCACATTTGAAAAGATAAAAATAGATTTTTATCGAAATGAACTAGTTTTGAACTAGAATTAAAATCAATTTATTTTTGAAATAAATAAATTGAATTTGAAAGTGATTTTAAAAATAATCAATATTCCCAATACGTGGATTGGACTGGAGTTGAATCGAAATTATCTTCGGGATATTTCGATGTTGGATTTCGTGACTATACAGATATTGTTATGGGAATTTGAAAGATATATTTTATATCGTTATTGCCAATATGATATATGTTGGTTTCAGAATTTGATATTGAATATAAGCCGATATATTTTCTATTCAGAGCCTTGTATTTAATATCAAATGTGATTTGGGTTTGTCGTGAATCGTGTTTTAGAAGACATTGGTTCTTTAACCCAGTTAAAGACATAATATTGATTTTTGAGAAGATTAAAACTAAATGGAGTTTTAATGAATCTTTAATTAGATTAAAAAGTGAATTGATAATTTAAATTATCAAATCTAAAAAGAGATCGAGAGTGGAGTATCACCAGTTTTGCTCCAAAGCGATAGTTAAATCTTTAATTAGATTTGAACGTGAAATGGTAATTAATTTTACCGATAACACCGTGGTGTTAGATATGGAGTATCACCAGTTTTGCTCCATGGGATATATAGGTTGGGATTGGGAAATAAAACAAATAATTACTTCGGTGTGGTTCGCTAATCCCGACTAGTTTGAAATGATATCCAAAGGAAGATTAAAGAATAAATTTAGAAGAATTTATCTTTGATAAAATTAATGGGAACCTTTCCCTAAGAATGTGATTTTGTGAATAAAAGAATATTCTGAATTGGAATGGGGCGTTTGTTGTGTTTGTGTAACATTCGTTTATTATATACGTGGGTTATTCAGAAAGGCCGGGTTTATACCCATTCTGAATAACCGATTCGACGAGATGTCGAAGATGAAGACGGTGGTTGAAGACCGGAAGTCTTCACATCGTTTGGGTGATTACTAATGATCTTGATTGGGCTGTACACCCAGGATGAGGGAATCAGTTGGTGATCGTCCAGACGTACTTGGAGATGGATGGATATGCGAGGAAAGTGCCTCCGGTTTCGTTCAGACCCAGAACGAACTTGTAAATGGATTGTGTGTCTGACATTGGATTTTATTCTGTGTTGATTGATCTCTATTAAATATACATCTGTTTGGCGACGGAGAATTTATTCTCTTGCTTAACGCCCTTCTCTGAGACATACGAGCTCAGAGGTTGTATATCGATGGACATCAGTCGCATGGAATGAATTGCCTATGTGGCATGCGTAAGTGGCAATTGATCAAGGCTTCTGTTGAAAAGCAAAGTCTTGTGGTTGATGATCAAAGCACGGCCTGTGTGGCGTAGTTTTGTGTATAACGTGAATTCGCGAGCCTCACACCTCGGTATGAGTCAAAAACGGGAGACGGACCGCTGGGAGAGCACGACGTTTCTTTCTAGCTAGGGTGGTGTCAGTGACCTACCAGCCCTGACATTTATATACTTTTCACCTGTGTGGTTGTTGGATACGAGGCGCCTCGGATATAGGTCTGTAAGGACCGGGAAACGTGTGTTCAGTAATAACTAATCCTCAAAAGTAAGAGAGGACCGGCCCAGCCGATTCCAAGGATCAAAGTGGGGTCCTGGGACATTTGCTAGAGTGTCTCGAACGCGGAGAGGAGCTTGCCCCTTGCCTCGGCTCATGACGGAAATCCAATTTCCAATACGTGTATTGCGGTTTTAATTGTAGAACTAGTACGGCGACATGATATATGGTACCCATGCCGTCTATGATTGATATTTATGATTGAAATTGTTTTGACACTATACACTTATTATAGTATCAAATGATTTGTTTTAAACGTATCAAGCATGTTTGGCTATTATAAGGGAAAACCCTATCCTCCGGCTTGCGTTGCATTGTGTGATGGGACCTGGGTCTTATAATAGCTTCATTTTTCGAAAAAGCATTGCGCTGTTTATTCTATGCACTGGTATTCTTGGGAGGAAACCCGTTCCGTGTTATACGGCGTGGTCCCTTGAATTACTCTCTTTTAAAGTAAAGTTTTAAATAACTGTTTTAGTTCTCACACCAGTCCCATGACTGACCTGGAGTTTATTGTTTTAACCTAAACTCTGGGTGCCCCTATTTTCCGCACGGGCAGCTAGTAGTTTTGGTTTTGCAGATTTATATTCACAGGAACCTGGTTTACAGCTGGAGCGATGCTCGGAAAGCTCTGTATCCGTGTATCACTTTCAGTTGTGTTTTGTATATTTTCCGTTGCGATGTATTTAAATGTAATCTCTGATATTTATCGAATGTAATTTATTCATTTCTACTCTGTATATTCTTGTATCTGATGGAATTGTTGTAATAACAATGAAATGTTCTTCCGTATGCGTTCTATTTTGTCCTGTTCTCAAAGTATTCGTGCTTTCCTTCGCGGGGAAGTTACGGGTTCTTGCAAGAGCAGATTTGAAATTCAAGCAAATTCAAAATTCGAACCGAAATAAAACAGAATTTCAGAAATATAAACAGACGGAGTGGAACCCCAATGTGAGTTTTCTCACACTGCAAAAATATTCACATTTTTGTGAAATTAAATTCTGTGATTGATTTGATTATTTGGTTGTTGATTTCTATTTTTAAATGGACATCAAAATTTGAACTGTTAGAAATAAATTTGACAGTTAGTTTATTTTTCTAAATTAAATTGCTAGTTAAACCCCGACATGTATAATCAGTTAATTATGGAAAATTGAACTGTTTTGGATGATGATTGTGATGGATGTTTATTTATGGATATACTTGAACCGTATGGATGTTGTATTTATTTTGATATCAGTGTTATCACCTTGAATGTTGCGGGCTTTATCATAAACAAAATTCCAAAGTGAAATATATTGAAATGTCAAAAGTAAATTATATTGAAATGTCGAAAGTAAAATATATTGAAATGTCGAAAGTGAAATATATTGAAATGTCGAAAATGAAATATATTGAAATGTCGAAAGTAAAATATATTGAAATGTCGAAAGTAAATTATATTGAAATGTCGAAAGTAAATTATATTGAAATGTCGAAAGTAAAATATATTGAAATGTCGAAAGTGAATTATATTGAAATGTCGAAAGTGAATTATATTGAAATGTCGAAAGTGAAATATATTGAAATGTCGAAAGTGATATATATTGAAATGTCGAAAGTGAAATATATCGAAATGTTGAAATTGAATAAATTTGAAATGTTGAAATTGAATTATTTCAAAGGTTTAAATCTTTATTTAAACTTTGAAATAAAATTCAAAATTGAAATAATATTAAAATTTGTTATTTGAAATTTGAACTGAAATTGAATTATTTCAAAGGTTTAAATCTTTATTTAAACTTTGAAATAAAATTCAAAATTGAAATAATCTAAAAATTTGTTATTTGAAATTTGAATTGAAATTGAATTATTTCAAAGGTTTAAATCTTTATTTAAACTTTGAAATAAAAATTCAAAATTGAAATAATCTAAAAATTTGTTATTTGAAATTTGAACTGAAATTGAATTATTTCATAGGTTTAAATCTTTATTTAAACTTTGAAATAAAATTCAAAATTGAAATAATCTAAAATTTTGTTATTTGAAATTTGAACTGAAATTGAATTATTTCAAAGGTTTAAATCCTTATTTAAACTTTGAAATAAAATTCAAAATTGAAATAATCTAAAAATTTGTTATTTGAAATTTGAACTGAAATTGAATTATTTCAAAGGTTTAAATCTTTATTTAAACTTTGAAATAAAAATTCAAAATTGAAATAATCTAAAAATTTGTTTTGAAATTTGAACTGAAACTGAATTATTTCAAAGTTTTAAATCTTTATTTAAACTTTGAAATAAAATTCAAAATTGAAATAATCTAAAAATTTGTTATTTGAAATTTGAACTGAAATTGAATTATTTCAAAGGATTAAATCTTTATTTAAACTTTGAAATAAAAATTCAAAATTGAAATAATCTAAAAATTTTTTATTTGAAATTTGAACTAAAATTGATTATAATTTAAATTATTTCAACGGTTTAAATCTTTATTTAAACTTTGAAGAGATTTTTGCGAGATGGATTTAGGGAATTTTTGTCGGAATTGTTATGAAGTGAGGGAGGAGATAAAGGAGATGAAATTTTTTTGGCATTGAAGATGGGAGCGACGGGTTAAAGTGTAAATCGAGGAAGAAGAGAACAGTATACAGGTCGGGTTTTAAGTTGTTGGTTGGGCCGGTGAATGAAGGGGTAAGGCCCAATCGAATTTAAATTAAGTTTATTTATTTAAATATAGTGTAAACTTATAAATGTAATATCTTCTGCATACGATATCAGAATTACGAACCGTAAGTTGCGTTGGGATCGTAGGGAGGATGGCTACACCATGGAGCTGACTGGAAGTGGATTGGGGCTCGTATGAATTTATGGCGAAATAAATTGTTTGATTCAAATCAAATAACAGTTTATCGTTCTTTAACGATGAACTGCCAAAGTGAGTAAATCTCACTAACTCTGAACAGTTTATATTTTCATATTGTATTTTAAGAACTGTTAAATATTGGCTGATTGACTGTGTGTTGACTGTTTGATTGAACTGCTAGTCAGTTAGTTGAATTTCTATATTGATTCTGTTTAACAGAATATATCATATGGAACTGAAAGTGATGTTATCTATATTTTTTAACATCTGTGATGCAGGGAGACAGGTTGGAGGAATCCAACTGGATTCCTCAACATTTATTTTACTGTTTTTCATATATTGTGATATATGATGTGTTATATAATCTGTTATGGATTATGTGTATTGGAATGATGTTGATCATTGTTATTCGATATTGTAAATATCATAAAAGACCCTGGGATGTAAAAAGAATTATTTCAATGTATGTTGAAATAAAGGGATTTTATAAAATCAACAGATTTTATATAAGGAAATATTTCGAAAGTAAATAAAAGGGGAAAATGTTTTTAAAATGAATAGAGTTTTATAAAAGGGAAATCATTTGTAAAGTGAAGAACTGTTACTAAAAGTAAATCTTTATCAATGAATAGTTTAATCGAGTTAAAAGGAGTTAATCGATGTTAGTTAAATCAAAAGGAGTTAATCGATGTTAGTTAAATCAAAAGGAGTTAATCGATGTTAGTTTAATCGATTAGAATTAAAGCAAATGAGTTAATCGAATATAGTTATTTGAATAGAAGCAAAAGAGTTAATCGAATATAGTTATTCGAATAGAAGTAAAATGAGTTAATCGAATATAGTTATTCGAATAGAAGAAAATGAGTTAATCGAATGTAGTTTATTCGAAGAAAGTAAAAGGAGTTATCGAATATAGTTTATTCGAAAGGAGTTAAGTGAAATGAGTAAATCAATAGCGTTAGTCAAATAGAGTTAATCCAATAGTGTTAGTCCAATAGAGTTAATTGATAAGGGTTAATCGAATAGAGTTAAGTGAAAAGAGTCAATCGAATATAGCTATTCGAAGGAGGGTTAAGTAAGGAAGTTAGTAAAAGGAATATAAAGTGAACTTTGCCTATTTCAAAGTTAGAAATGTTGTTCAGTTAAGGTCTGAGAGGTAGTTCTACCCCAACTTGATTGGCTTCGTTTTTAACTAAGGAATAGTTAAGGTTCGACAGTAAAGGAAATGGTTTGAGTTGGCATCGCGATGGTTTGTTTAAACATATGTCTATGTCCAATGAAGAAGCTTTGGAAATGTTTTCCAAATAAGAAACCAGAAATGTTTTCTAATAAAGAAAACAAGAAATGGAAATGTTTTCCATTGTTAATAACATATATTTTCCAAATTTAGAAAATAAGAAATATTGAATATAGGGAAACAGGAGATAAGTAAATTAATGAAATAAAGAGATAAATGTTAAATGATGTTTGTTCGATAGAATTTCCACTTGGAAATAATATCGTTGTTTGCACACGTATTTTTCTTTGATAGTTAAATCACAGACTATCGAAGTTTTGACCATTTTAACGTTGTTAATATGGAGAGACCGGTTGGATTATTATCCAAAGAACCACTCTGTATTGGCATAAGCGTTGCGAATCATATATGCCAAAGATAATTGAAGACGGAGTAAAGTGCAAGGGCTATTGTATAAGTCTTAGATAACAGTATCTAAGATGGTTATACTGAATAGTACCTTCGGTTCATCCTGCTCTTGGATGACTTGTATGGACGGATGTCTGACAGAGTATTTCCAAACGATCACGTATATTGATTTCTCCAACCGTACCAAGAGTGGAAGCAGAGAAGGAAACTTCTTTTAGTTAACACATAATGTATGGTTGAGGACTTCAATCGGTGATTTGATGGATTTGACGATGTGGCATTCAAAGTGAATCTGATGTGATGATAAAGCGTAACTTCTAGCCTCACATCCAGTAAATGACAGAAATCGGGTAGGCAGCATGGCTAAGTCGGTCTCACCGAAGTAGGGTGTATAATCACCTGATCTAGAGTTTCATTTACTTCTAAAAATCTATTGTTGATGTTGTCCCATTCGGGAAACGGTTGCTGATCCCAACTGTTGGTGATATACATTCGATACACTCAAGCGAAATGAGTGGTCGGTCATGTGTGGCCGGGTTGCAAGATGTTCTTGTTGAACCCAGTGTATTCCTCTCTAGAGGTACACTAGCGAAAGGTGGTTCCATACCTTGTCATAGTTGGAAATCCATTACCCAATACGTGCTTGCGGTTTTGATTGTATACTATATATGTAGAACGTGAGATGAAATCGTTTCTGCTAGATGATTATTATATTGTGGTTGATAGACATTATTATAATATCAAAAGGTTTTTGATATAAAGATAATTTGGATTCTGATAAGGGAAAAACCCGTTCCGTTATACGGCGTGGTCTTATGAGATATCGTTTACCTGCTTGAACTGTTTTAAACTGTTTTACTCATACCAGTCCCATGACTGACCCAGAGTTTATTTTGTTGTTTTCCCTAAACTCTTGGGTGCCTAAATTTGTATGGGCAGTCAAGTAGTCAGGATTTACAGATATACTGGAAGAGCTTGGAGCAGGAGGCTTCAGGATTATATAGCTATAGTTATTTCCGCTGTGTTGTAAGTGTTGTACTTTGATAATGATGTATATTCAAGTACAGATGTATATTTCAAGTTATGTTATATATATTATATGTTATTCGTTCCGCTGTGAGGTTCGTGTTACTCTGATGTTGTGTTCTTCTTCTTCTTCTATTCTAAGTTTCTATCTTATCTTTCCTCACCTTATAATTTCTTTCATTAATGACCGGTATTTTTCGACGTTTGGTTAGTCATCATTGATTTTATGGCGATTACCAAAGTCGACAAAATCCCGGGTCATTACATAAATCAAGGGACCACGCCGTATCACGGAACGGGTTTCCTCCCAAGAATACCAGTGCATAAAACAAACAGCGCATTGCTTTTTGGAATATTATAAGACCCAGGTCCCATCACACAATGAAACGCAAGCCGGAGGATAGGATTTTTCCCTTATAATAGCCAAACATGCTTGGTACGTTTAAAACAAATCATTTGTTACTATAATAGGTGTATAGTGTCAAAACAACTTCAAATATAAATGTATCAATCATAGACGGCATAGTATCCCATGCTACTATGTCGCTAATACTAGGCTCTACAATCAAAACTGAAATGTCACGTATTGGAAATTGGATTTCCATCATGAGTCTAGGCAAGGGATGTACTCCTTTCCGCTTCGAGATACTCTAGCAAATGTCTCAGGACTACACACTCTGGGTAACCCTTGGATGCTTTAGGGCCGGTCCTCCATTACGTTTGAGGATTAATTATTCCTGAATGCACGTTTCCCGGTCCTATTGGACCTATCCATCGGCTTTGTAGTAACCGATATATCTGAGGTGCCTCGCAATCCAACAACCACATAGCTAAAAATATAATGTCTGGGCTCCATACCATGACACCATCCATAGCTAGAAAGAAACGTCATGTTCTCCCTGCAGTCCCTTATCCCGTTTTTGACTCATACCGAGGTGTTAGGCTCGCGAATTAACGCTATACACAAAGCTATGCTATATTAAAGTCGTGCTTTGATCATCTACCACAAGAATCTGCTTTTCAACAGAAGCCTTAATCATTTGCACATCAGCGTGCCACACAGGCAATTCACGCCATGCGACTGATGTCTATCGATATATAACCTCTGAGCTCGTACGTTTCAGAGAAAGGCGTTAGGTAAGAGAATAAATTCTCCGTCGTCAAATAGATATATATTTAGTAGAAATCAATCAACAAAGAAAAAAATCCAATGTCTGACACACATCCATTTACTAGTTCGTTCTGGGTCTGAACGAAACCGGAGGCACCTCATTCCTCATCCCGTATGTCCAATACAGGAGAGAGGTCCCCGCATATCCGGTCAATCTCCAAGTACGTCTAGAAGATCACCACTTATTACCTTGCCTTGGGTGTACAACCCAATCAAGACGTCAGTAATCATCCAAACGATGTGAAGACCTCCAGTCTTCAACCACCGTCTTCATCGTCGACTTATAGCCGAATCAGTTATTCAGAATGTGTATAAACCTGGCTTTTCCGAATAACTCGCGTATATTATAGACAAGTGCTATAAAACACAACATACGCCTCATTCCAATTCTGAATATTCTTTTAATTAAATATTCATATCCTTTGGGAAAGGTTCCCAATAATTTTATCAAAGATAAATTCTTTTAAATTTATTCTTTAATCTTCCTTTGGATATTAATTCAAACCAAATTAAGGTTTATCTAAACTAGTCGGGATAAGCGATCCTTACCGAAGTAATCATTTATTTTATTTCCCAATCCCAACCTGTTCATCTCATGAAGCAAAACTGGTAATACTTCATATCTAACACCACGATGTTACCGGCAAAGTTAATTACCATTTCCCATTCAAATCTAATTAAAGATTTAACTCTCGCTTATATTAAACTGGTGATACTCTACTCTCGATCATTTCCAAAATTGATAATTTAAATTATCACATTCACATTTCAATCTAATTAAAGATTCATTAAAACTCCACTTGGTTTTAATCTTCCCAAAAATCAATATTAATGATTAATTAACTTTAGAAAATCAAACATGCCGCATCGAAAATCTACACCATACTACTGATTTCTTCCTATATAGAACCTCTAAGCTCGTACGTCTTAGAGAAGTGTGTTAAGCAAGAGAATAAATTCTCTGCCACTAAACAGATAAATATTTAGCAGAGATCAACCATACAATTCGAAATATAATGTTAGACATGTAATCATGTCTTTAACTGGGTTAAAGAACTAATGTCATTTAAAACACAGTTCACGATAAACTCAAATCACATTCCATTAATTATGGAATCCTCACGGAAAATAGATCTATATATAATCAATATCAATTTCCATATCCGACAAGTAATATAAATGGAATAACGACAAAGCCTTTTAAATTCCATATATATTAACAGCCTTCCTCCCCGGAAGCTCACTTCGATTATTACCAAATCGAATTCCATTCAATTCCAATTTAATATATTAAATTGAAAAACTTTACTTTGGAAAATTTCCATTAAATTTTAATAAAAAGATTTATAAATTCCAAATCACATTTCACTGTAAATCGGGTTAAAGAACGAATGTCTTTAAAAACACAGTTCATAATAAACCCAATTCACATTCCATTTATTCAAACTAAATGGTAATTAACTGGAAATACTAATAATCTTAATTAAAAGATTTATTCTTTTCTCAACTGGGTTTAAGAATAGTGTTAATGAAGACACCATTCATGACAAACCTAAAATCCAATTCTTTTATTCAATTCCAATTAAATATTAATTAATTGGAAAAACTTCACTATATCTTAATTAAAAGATTTATTATTTCCTCAATTGGGTTTAAGAACAGTGTTAATGAAGACACCATTCACGACAAACCCGAAATCCAATTCAATATTATATACAAGGCTCTAAATAGAAATTATATCGGCTTATATTCAATATCAAATTCTGAAATAAACAAATATCGTATTGGGAATAACGATATATATCTTCCAAATTCCTCCACAATATCCATATAATAACAGAATCCAATATCGAAATATTCCGAAGATAATTTCGATTAAAATCCATTCCAATTCATATATTGGAAATTCTGATTATTTTTAAAACCATTTCAAGTCCAATTTATTTATTTAAAAATATTAGATTATAATTCTTGTTCATAACTTGTCCATTTTGATAAAATATATTTTTATCTTTACAAACGTGGAATTTTTCAACCAAATTCTTTCCAAATCATTTATTATGATTTTACACAAATTATTAATATTTTTAATAATTTTATCAAGGCCCGTATAGTCGATTTCCATAGACAGTCATCGAACTGCACTTACAGCGACCTTTTCCATATTTGATTTGGACATAATTCCAAATCCAACCATTAGATTTCAAATCTTTATATTAGTTGGAAAGCGCTTTTCAATACGAACCCAACGGTTCCGGTTTTAGGAGAATTCGACGGTCGGATCTCCCATAATGTCCATTTGAAGTCAATGGTCAAAATTCACGAACTGCTGTGGCAGGACGCATTCTATTCAGGCTATTAAATATATATATTATATATATATTTCATTGATTTCCATTTAAAACGTATTTTATAAATCGTTTTAAATTCGTTTTCAAAACGATTTCAACTTCATATTCAATTTAAATCAAAATTGAATATTCCATATCATTAATATATAAATGATAATTTTTTCAAAACATTAGATTTTGAAATCACTTCCTTTTCAATATTCATTATAAAAATGAATAAAATCGATATGTATATCGTGCATGTGAAAATGACGTTAATCTAATCAATATGGCTTTATATATTTATATATTTTCATGTCCATCCAAAATCAGATATCAAAATCATATTTTGATCCATTACTGAATATTATTTTAAAATATTAGTTATTTTAAAATATTAATTATTCGTCATTTTAGAATATTCGTTCTTTCCGAATTGGAATTAGACACAGTCAATTACTATATAATTTTGTTTATATGGATTTCATGCACATATGCACACAACAATAATCAAACACAGTCAACCATCATCCAAAGTGCATTACCCAACTGCATAAGCGTTAAATATAAATAATTAATGCTTACAACAGCCTGTCAACTAATTGATTGGCATATAATAAACAATTGGGACTAGTGTATGTCAAATATCATCCCAATACCCGTGTGGGGTTTCAATCAACACACCGATTTTATTTGCGCAGTTGGGCGGTGTGCAAAATATATCGTCCCAATCAATATCAGTCAAATGTGCGTACATAAACAAATCGTCTGATTTGTAAATAAATATTTATTTTAATTCATATACTCGTTAAAAAATATATTTTTAACGATAAATTATTTATTTCAACACATGAATATTTTATACAGTTTATTTATACAATAAAAATTATATTTTTATTGTTCTAACATTTTAAAAAAAATTCGGCAGCATAACGGCATGATACTAGAACCGGAATAAGGTCTAGCCTTATCCTTCGCCTAATACTGGCTCGCTCCATACATATACCAATTCTAGTCAATTCAATTTACATCCCAAATCAAATCCAAACAAATAAATCCATCAAAACAAACAACCAAACATCCATGGTTTCAAACAAAGGTGTCGGGTGCTGCTAAGCACCGTCTGCATCCTAGTATATACATATTTAACTGGAAAATAAATTAGAGTGATAAGTTCTCACCTTTGGTTTCCACTCCGTCATTCTTTATTGAGCGGTTTGGATTCTGTTCGCTTCCAGTCGGTTCCATCGCAATTTGTTTCGCATGATTTTTATATTAAAAATCACATTTTTATTTTAACGCTATATAAATAAAAATCACATTTTCATATCACTACTATATATATAAAAATCACATTTTTATTCTAATGATAAACATATAAAGATCGCATTTTTATTTCAATGGAAAATATATAAAGATCGCATTTTTATTTTAATGATAAACATATAAAGATCACATTTTTATTTTAATGATAAACATATAAAGATCGAATTTTTATTTTAATGACAAGCATATAAAGATCGCATTTTTATTTTACCATAAGTATATGAAAAATAGGTTTTTAATCATCGCTATATAAATATAAAATTCAAAATTTTCATCGCTATATATATATATGTATATATAAATCTCATTTTTATTCTAATGACAAACATATAAAGATCGCATTTTTATTTCAATGACAAACATATAAAAATCGCATTTTTATTTTAATGACAAACATATAAAGATCGCATTTTTATTTTACCATAAGTATATAAAAATCAAGTTTTTAATCATTGCTATAAATATAAAAAAAATCAAATTTTTCATCGCTATATATATATATATATCATTTTTATTCTAATGATAAACATATAAAGATCGCATTTTTATTTCAATGACAAACATATAAAGATCGCATTTTTATTTTAATGACAAACAACTAAAGATCACATTTTTATTTTAATGACAAACATATAAAGATCGCATTTTTATTTTACCATAAGTATATAAAATTCAAGTTTTTAATCATCGCTATATAAATATAAAAATCAAATTTTTCCTCGCTATATATATATATATATATATAAATCAAATTTTTATAATGCTATGTATAGATTAAAAAACATATTTTTACAGTGCGATGTATACACTGAAAATTATATTTTTACAGTACGACGTATACATTGAAAATCATATTTTTATAGTGCGATGTATACAATGAAAACCATATTTTTACAGTGCGATGTATACATTAAAATCATATTTTTACATCGCTATTATATATATAAAAATCATATTTTTACAACGATGTTCATAGAATAAAAATCATATTTTTATAACGTTATTCATATAATAAAAACACGCTTTTATTTACATGTATATATAAAAAAAATCACTTTTTATTTACACGTATACAAAAAAAATCACTTTTTGAACATGTATACATAAAAAATCACTTTTTTTTCCTATAATGCTCTTATATATAAAAATCAAATTTTTATCCCACTTATCATATTTTTATCTTTGTTATAGAAAATAAAATAAAAAATCACATTTTTAATCTCATGTAATACATAGAAAAATCATATTTTTATTCTCATGAATGAATAAAAATAAAAATAAAAGCTTTCAGGCGGTGATAGGTGGTGGAGGAGGCACGGGGGAGGGGCGCCGGAGTGTGCTCAGGCGGTGACGGGCTCACATCGGTCAGAGGTAATGACTTTTGTCGGTTCTAGGGTTTGGAGTTTGGAGATTTTCAGAGGAGAGAGGTGTTAGGGCTGAAGAAGGAGGAGGGGAAGCAGAGAGGGGAGGAGGAAAGGCGGCGGCGGGGGAGGGGGGAGAGACCTCTGGCGCAGTCGACGGCGATGGAGGCTGAGGGCTCCGTCCGATTTTTTTTATTAGAAACGATGGGGAAAGAAAAGTGAGGGAGAGAGAGAAAGCAAGGGTTGACTTTATAATAATATATATTTTTTATTTATCTTTAAAAAGTTGAGTTCTCATACTATCTCTGAATCGAACCCAACGACTATTGCTTCTAACCAAATACCCCATTTCGAACACAATAGGATATGTCCGGTAAGCCAGTTCGACTGTTTTGGTCAGTTTCCGTTAAAATTAAAATATAAATTAATTTAACGTTCAAAATTGATTTCAACGTACATTTTAATTTATCGGAGCCACATACTGACTCCAAAAATTCCAGAAAAATAAATCTAGCTATGTTTTGACGATACGGTCCTAACAAAACTGATTTCGTCGAATTTGGAGACCGTTTGAAAAACGGTCATTTTCCAGATGATTAAATTCAAACTAAAATTACCAAACATGTTTAAATCCGCCACGCTCACATATTGATTCCAAAAATTATGAAAATTGGAATCTAGCAATAATTTGATATTCCAGATCCAACAAAAGTGGTCTCGTCAAAAATGGAGGTCATTTGCAAAACCGCTATTTTTAAGGGCTATATATTATATTAAGTGAAAATTAGGCTCACATCCCTAAAAAGTTTCAAAATATACGCCACATCCACCCAAACTTTTGTTGCGTTTCCGGTCCCTAAAATGAGGTGCCGCCCAAATGTTTTTTCTCCTTCCGCCTTCCTGCCAACCAACTTCCGCCTTTTTCCATTTCTGACCAGAAAAAAATGCGCCAACCACTAAAAAAAATATCAAAAAATAGGAAATATTCCAAGAATCATTCGCCAAAAAAAAAGTTGCATACTTCTGTGCATCTATTGCATACATACATGCATATATTTATATAGTGTATTTCTGTTGAAAATCTGGACCAATATACGCATACAAGTATGCAACTATTAGCAAATAACTAACTGCATACATGTATGCATACAAAGTTGAACTGAGATTCATGTGTTAAGAAAAGTTGCATACATGAATGCAACTATTTTGTATATATGCATGCATGTGTGCAACATATTTAAAAGGGAC
The DNA here is from genome assembly GCA_030737875.1 of Allium sativum. NCBI lineage: Eukaryota > Viridiplantae > Streptophyta > Magnoliopsida > Asparagales > Amaryllidaceae > Allium > Allium sativum. The sequence goes on along the minus strand of CM060925.1, from coordinate 196,704,401 downwards.
GATGGCTTGTGAATATGCGCATGAATGCATGCATTTATTCTGTACTAGAGCATAAATGTGTGCAACAATGTCTGAAAACGGCGAATGCATGGAAAAACAGGTTAAATTTGAATATAGAATATATGCATGAAATGATGCGTATAATGTTGTTTAGCTGCATTCATGTATGCATTTATACTGCAGTTTGGCGCAACACTGAAATATAAACATGAATGTGTGCAACTATTTACAAATAGGTGCATCTTTTCATGCAAAAACCTGCTGTTTCGCTGATTTTGTGTTATTTTGGGTTTTGACCTGGTTTTCTATTGTTTTAACGCATGATTTTTTGGGCGTGCACTTGTTTTATTTAATAATGATTTTTCGTGATTTTTTTATATTTTTTATTATTTTTTTGATGATTTTACGAAAAATAGGGACCTAATTTATATGAAACGTTAGACCGGATGTGAGCCTAATTTTGAAACTTAATAGGGACCTGTGCCAAAAGGATCCTTATATTAATTCCATAGCGACTATTCTGAATTTTCAACTGGACATAACTTTTTATTCCCGTTATGAAATCTTGATTTTTCACATTCCTTGGAAAGATATTTTCAAACAGATTCAAATATTTTTGGTTTTATTGAAATCCGGTTTATTTTGAATCTTGTACATTCATTTGAAATTTGAAATCGAATTTTCAAACTGTCGCGCCATTTCAGGCTCGTTATATAATTAAAAAAATATTCATTCTAATTTTGATTTAAATAATTTTATATGTTCTAATTCTATTCAAAATAAATTTCTTGTTGTTATTATTTAAAATGAATCATTTTAAATATTCAAAATTCATTAAAATAGCCTAAATAAAAATTTTAAATTGGTTCCCATTCTCCGGGTTGTTACAATTCCCTTTCCTGCTTTTATACAACTGATTTTTTTTTTCAAAATTACCTTGTGTTTCTTTTTTCTCCTTTCTTCTCTCTTTCCTGATTTTGTTCTGCCGCCTACCATAAAGTCCATCTCCATATCCCTTAAACCATATTTACTTCCATAAAGTCTTACCTTTTTTAGATTTCTTTCCCTTTTAATTTTTTTATACGATTTCTTTTCTGATTACAAGCATAAAAATAGAGTTTCACTTCCCGATCATCAGCACAACATTACACCATTAATGCACTGCCCAGTTCAACCCCTCATCCTTAGACCAAACTCCACCTCTAACTGCTTCATATCTATCCACAAGCAACTCTGATCATCGCCTTTTCAACTCAACGCCAAATCAAAACCCACACACTACAATTTAAACCAAGACAAGTAAAATTTTAAGCTCAACCAGGAAAGCAACTTGAAATAAATAAAAGGTACACGGATATGCTCAAAAGGATAAAGTCAACAATAAAACAACTATCCTTTCTTCTTTAATATATACCCCCTTTTATAAGGAAATAAATCATGCACTTCTTTCTGAAAATTAAAAAATATATCCAAATACTGTAAAAAAATAAAGAAGCGCTGCCTTCCCTTTTTTGTCTATAAAATATCCAAACAGAAAAAAATGATCAAGAACTCAAATTCTCTCCCTTTTTTTCTATAAAATTGTTTGTCGTGAATAGTGTCTTCGATAACACTGTTCTTTAACCCAGCCAAAGGAGAAAATGGTTTCTCAAAATTAGTTGAAATGAAATCTTTATTTAATTTGATTATAAAGGTTTGAGTAGAAGAATATTCCCAAAATGGAATAAGGCTTAGGATATCTTGTATATCTTAATTGATTTAAGAGATAGAAGAATACTCGCAAAATGGAGTAAAACTTAGGACATCTTGCATATCTTAATTGGTTTGAAAGATGCGATTGTTATTCCAAATGACCGGTTTTCAACCCATTGTGAATAGCTAAATGACGTAATGAAAACGACATTAAGTGTTATAGAAGAATGAAGACCTTCACATCGAAAGGGTTGCTTGTTGATGCCTCGGGTGGCTACCCAATTATAGGGTTAAAGTGGCGTTGATCTAACCTTACTTGAAGTGATTCGGGTTGCAAGGGCTTTCTCACCTAGGAGGGGTCATGGAATAAAGCGCCTTTGGTTTCGTTCAAACCCAAAATGAACTAGTAAATGGATGTGTGTTTGACGTTGTATTTCAGAACATAACCGGTGGGTTTCTATTTTTGTTATATCAGTTGGTGGTGGAGGATCTATTCTCTTTGCTTAACACCCTCCTCTAAGACGTGTGTACTTAGAGGGATATATATTAATAGACACCGATCATATATTGTGAATTGACAGTGTGGCATGCTTAGTGCAGTGGGAAGATAGATTAAAGCATCTGTTTAAAAGTATAGCTTCGAGGATGATGATCAAAGCATGGTTGATATAGCGTAGCTTTGTGTATGATGTGACTTGAAAGAAAGCCTCATACTCCGGTATGATAGTAAACTGATGGTTAGATTAGTATGACTTTGAAGTTGAGAATGAACAACTTACGGGTTGAGAGTGGACAACTTTTAGGGTTGTAATGGATTCGATCGACCGAGATAATCTAGGTAGTAGTAGCTCCACGCCTAAAGGGATAGAGTATAGCGCTGTTCCGAGTCTGGAAAAAAACCCACGACGCATGATGCTTGATTCTGCAGTATAGTGTGGATGTGTATTACAGTTTTATCCGACGCCTGGACTAAACCGTGGAGATACACACTTCCGGGATAGATTTTTCGAATCAGGAATCATCATAGTTGGAACCTAACTTCCAATACGAGCTTGCATTTTCATTTATACCTTAGTAGCCAACATAATGGGACTGGGCATTATGCGAGCTAAGATTTATACATTTATTTTCAAAAGTGATTTCCATACCTAAACATTAATAATAATATCAAATGATTTGTTTTTAAGAATATCAAGCAGATTTGGCTATTATAAGGTAAGCCTCTTTCCTTCGGTATGCGTTGCATTGTACAATGGGACTTGAGTCTTATAATAGCTTCATTTTTTAAAAGCAGGAATTTTGAAAACTTTGAATCTTGGTTGATGATTGTATAATATGGGTTATTGTTAGTTATCTAGCTTTAATCTGGGTAATCCAAATCTGACCCGAGTGCTCGACTCTCGGGTCAGATCTGAGTGTGCATTTCAGGTTAAACAGGTTGATGAGGAGTTTTAGTTGACTTCGAAAAGTCGGAGTTCTTCGTCGGATGGCATGACATATTCTACTATTTATACTTGGATGTATATGGACTTGCGATGTAAGAGTGTGTCTAATTCAATAATAAATGTTTTTCGTTGTAAAGTTATATATGTTGAAATATTATATTTTGTTTCTATTCCGTTATGTTTTTTCTAATGAAATCCCAATGAATTGAGCTTGCGACATTTGATTTTATGGTACACGAACACTGTGGATGTGTTAGGTATCGACTATCAAAGGTCAGAAATTTGGTTTATTGCAGGACCTTCCGAGGATGCTAGCCTTTCGAACCAGACTTGTATGGCTTATGGTCGGTTCAGAGGGTGGGGATCTGCGAGTCGTATCATTTCGAATAATGAGCGTTATTTTAAAAGACAATATGGAAATACAAAATTTTCTAAGTCTCTTTCCACTTTAGATTGGTTAATTAAAACCTTCATTAACTTGGTAAAACCCTTAAATCATTTATTTTATCAGAAATTTATTCCATTCATTCGTTTATCTTTATACAAGGATTTACTAAACTATAAAAAAATCCTTAACTTTACCTTAGAAAACCTTACAATCCATACATTAATCTTAATCTAAAGATTTATTAAATCTTTGACCATTACTTTCCCATCTCAATCATCTCTTTTAAACAAAGGTTATTCAAATCTTAATGAAGATTTCTTCTTAACTTTACTTAAGGAAATTATTATAATATCATCTTATTAAATTTTAATTAAAATATTAATTAACCCTAATTCTCCATTTTCCATTAACTCCTTTAAACCAAAGATGATTCACTACACCATCAAAATTTAATTTACGTTAAACTAACATAATCGAAAACCTTCGTTTACTTAAACAAACTTCTAAATCTTCCATTCCTTAATTAGGGATTATTTCAAAAACCACTCATTAATCTTAATTAAAGATTCATTAACTCTTTACCCATTTACTTTCCCTTTTCAAAACTTATTTCTTAATCAAAGCTTATTAACCTTCAATTAAAAATTTCTTGAATTCCAAACATAACTTACTGGGTTAGAGGATGATGTTATTTTAGATACCATTCACAACAACCCTAAAAAACCGATTGATATTAAACATAAGATTTGTATAGAAATTATATCAGCTTATATCCAATATCAATTCTCGTAATCATCAGATACTATGAGCGGAATAACGACATAAATAATTTTCAGATTCCTCGAATAGTATAAGTTTTAACTACCGAATTTAATATTAAATCTGAAGATTTACTCCATCCAAATCCAATTTATTTATAATTGAAAAACTTTAATCTCAAGTAAACTAAATTTACTTATTTCCAATTTGTTTAGGTGCTTCTAAACATCCAAAATCACTTTACAACTATGTAATTACTGCCCCGCTATTACCCCGTCATTTCCCCGCTATACCGTGTAGCGGATTTCTACCGCTATGTTATTTCCAAATAGCCTTTCCGCTTTAAGCCCTGCTATATTTTGATATTCTCGATTATTCCTATTATTTTAGCTATATTCCACTATTTCAGCTATATCTAATATAAAAGAAATGAATTTAAAATGCCATTTATGTTGGAGAATGGAGTTTTGATGACAACAACCTTATTTCAATATTAATTGACTATAAAAATATACACTAACACTTTTGTCTAGAATATATATATATATATATATGCAGGAGTAATATTACTGAAGACTATACAGTTTAAAGCTAGTAGAGATTTAGAGTTCACAGAAGATTCAAGACTCATGAGTATTCAATATTTCAAGAGTTCAAGACAAATATAGTAATAGAGTCCAGATTATGTAAGACTCTGATTAGCACTCCAGGTTCAGATTCAAATTCTGTTTTTTCAAATTTCTGATTTCAAATTTTGTTTTCAAATTCTATCTTCAGTCTATATCTTCTCTATTTTATTTTATTTTGATTTTAAATTAAAGTTTTACAAATTTTATATTTATACTTTTATATACTTTATATTTAAATAGTTTTAACTCTGTAATTTTATAAATATATTTATATAGTTTATATTTATGTTTTCATATGATTTTCTACTTTATAATATTCATTTATAACACTATGTTTCAATTCAAGAATTTCCAGAAATATATATATATATATATATATATATATATCAAAACACTTGAAAATGCTCAAAATTCAATTTTAAAACATGATATATCGACATACATTTATATACATGGCGACATATAACTGTCATTTTTTCAAAATTGAAAGGAAGTTTCTTTTCACTATTTGTGACGGTTCAGAAACGTTGCAACCTTTCAAATGTTATAAATAGGGGCTGATTTCGAATTTTTTCATCATTCTTCTTCTTCATATTCATCTCCTTTCATTACACTAGTATATCTTCTCATTTTTATGATTTCTACACTTATACTCCGCTGAATTTAATTCTATTTTTATTAAACTTCTTTTTTTCTCACTCTTTACTCATTACTCTTTGAATCAAAGTGTTATTAAAGAGTAGGGTTGTTGTAATTGTTTGTGTAATGTTTGAATAGGTGGTATCCCTTGTAGCCATGAAAGCAAGGAAGAGTAATTGGTGGTATCCCTTGTTGGCATGAAATCAAGGAAAGGTAATCAGTGGTATCCCTTGTAGCCGTGAAATCAAGGAGGGGTAATCGGTGGTATCCCTTGTAGCCATGGAATCGAGGATATACTTGATCGATTGTGTGTGTGGAATCAGTGGTATCCCTTGTAGCCGTGAAATCAAGGAGGATTGTAATTGGATATTGATATAGTAATAAAACTCTGCACAATCCAGCGATGTGCAGGACTGGATGTAGGAGCAATTTCGAACCAGTATAAAATCTGGTGTGTTATCAGCATTTTATTTCGGTTTATCTTTGTGTTTGTGTTTGATTCTGTGTCTATGATTATTTGTGTGGTGTTTGATTCATATAGTAGATCATATAAGTTTTAGATTTTGTTTAAATTCTCAAAAACACTATTCACCCCCCTCCTCTAGTGTTTGTTTCGTCTTAACGATCCATTCCGCAATCCTTTGCAATTGCTATCATAGAAAGGTCTTTCAAAAAGATCATAATCTGACTTTTGGAAATACTGATAATGGCAACCAACACTGGTAGCAATAATAGTTCTTTTGTAGAGGGTCAGTCCAATGTTAAACCACCACTGTTTATTGATAGTAATTATCCATATTGGGTATGTAGAATGAAAACATATTTACAATCAGTAGGATTAGACACATGGAATAGTACACAAAATGAATTTGTTGAACCCACAACTGCTTTCGCACAATGGACAAATGAACAAAAGAGTGCAGAACAAAGCAATTCTAAAGCCATGAATATGTTATTATGTTCATTAGATAGGAATGAGTTTAATAGAGTGTCAGTATGTAAAACTTCTTATGAAATTTGGAGAACTTTACAAGTTACTCAAGAAGGAACTAGTAAAGTTAAACAAACTAAAATAGCAATGTTTATTAATTAGTTTGAGTTATTCAAAATGAACGAGAATGGGTTTATCTCCGATATGTATTGCAGATTTCAAGAGATAGTTCATTCTCTAACAACACTTAGAAAAACTTATTATGAAGAAGATTAAATCAAAAAAATATTGAGTTCATTGACTCCAAAATGGGTTCAGAAAATTTTGGCAATTGAAGAGGCCAATGATGTCAATGAAATGAAGATTGAGAAGTTAATCGGAAATCTGATGTCTTATGAAGTCCAATTGCAGAAGAGAAAGGAAAACATGCCAACTGAGAAGAAATATATTGCAGTAAAAGCAACAACAAAGGATTCTAACTCGAGTAGTGAAGATGATGAAAAAACAACTCTTATGACAAGTCATTATAGAAAATTTCTGAGATATAGAAGGAAAAATTATAACCAAGGAAGTTCAAGAAGTAACGATGGTCGATGTTATAACTACAACAAACTAGGCCATATAAAGAAAATGTGTCAATATCCAGATAAATCGACTCAACAAACAGACAACAGCAATTAGTCAAGAAAGATAAAGAAAGCATACGCAACAACGCTAGAGGATTCAGATTCGTCATCAAGCAACGAAGAGGCAGAAACCAGAAATTCGAATATGTGCTTTACGGCAATTCAACATTCAGAAAATTTTGAAGAAAAGGATCCAAATACCGGGTATGCCTTAATTAATTTTTAAATTTTGTTTGGTTGAATGGATGCTTTCTTTCAAATTTAAAAGTAAAACTTAAAATCCAAACTTGAAATTCAAATTTGAATTTTTAATTTTGAAATTCAAAATATTAATATAATAACAAAGAGCAAATAAAATAATAAAACAAATTGTTTGAATGTTTGTAGGATTGGAATTATTTTAGGAAATAGTTAAACCTGAAATATAAGTCGATAATTTAAACTACATTTCATTAAAATTCGATTTGCTTTGAATATAGGCACATCCGTCGACATACATATGTCAATATGTCAATATATCTGACCAGTAATTCGAATTTTGAATTTTGAATTTCAAAGGTTTAAACTTTCAAACTTCCCTCTAACTTTTCACCAACTCCCAATGCCTGAAAAGGTGTCTATTCAATTCATATCCATTCAATTTCTTAATATACACCTATTCACTCTACCTTTCATTCACAATTCCAAGCAATATTCTTCATATCTATTCTCTTCAAAACTATCAATTCAATGGCTTCCTCAAGTTCATCTCGAAAATTGAAACAATTAAAACCATTAAAGGTTATCTTTGTAATGATAAAGAGGTTATCAAAACCTATGTTAACTATTTAGCAAATGCTAAAGTTAACACGAGTGCTTTCGTCGTCTTTGGAGATTTTCCTTCCTATGATTTTATTTCTCTCTTTGAACACAACGAAGTCTTGAGTCTAATTGACTCTCTAACAACGAAGTGTGTTATCCCAAACTTGTCAAGATGTTCTTTGCAAATTTAATCATGGATTTTACGAAGGCAACGAAGACCTGGAGTAGTGTCAAAGGCACGCAAATTGTTCTCGATACCGAACTCTTAGGCAATATGTTAAATTGTAGAAGCACTGGCTCGGATTTTTCGGATTTCAAAATCAGCGAAACCGATTTAGAGACATATCACGATATTTTCGAGGACAATGTTCAAATGGATTTCAAGAATCTCATCTTCTATCCAAAAATAATAATCATTAACCTTCTCCTTCAACATACCATCACTCCCCATTCCGGAAATTTCAACAATCCAACTCTCAAAGTCCAAAAGGCTATCTTTGCTATTAATGGTTGCTATACCACCAATTGAGGCGACATGATCTTGAATGAAATCAAGCCCATATAATTGTCATCAAGAGAAAACACTCTCTACTATGGTATTTATCTCACTCGTAGTTTCATATACTTTGGAGTTGATCTTCATAGAGAAGAGTTTTGGTCTAAAAAAGTGTTTGACTCATCAAACATACATCTTATGCAAATTCCTCTCACTTTCCAACCATATGAGACATTTGAAACCAAACAAGCTCGAATGCAACAAGAACAGGTGCCAATGGAAGTCGAAGAAGAAGAATAAACTTCTTTAGAAAGTGTTGAGTGTCCAACTAACACTAGACACATTTCCAAAGAGACAATTGTTAAAAATCAAGTCAAAATTGCCAACAATCAAAAGAAGCTTAAGAAGAACTTTTCAAAAATGACCAAGTTCATGGCCAAGATTGGAAGAAAGCCTGGAATCTCATCTTCCTCATCATCTGAAAACTAGTCTATCTAGTTTAAAATTATCTCTATGTGTTCGCTTATATTTTCTTATATTTGTATTCGAATCTCGTATTTAGTGTGTCTTAATTAGTTGGATGTATTTGCTTTTCATGAAGTATTTCTGCTTAAAATAATCTTTAAGTTACTGTTAAAACGTTAAAATTAATTATAGTTTAATATAAAACAAAAGATTCAAAATTTGAAAACTTTTAAAAAAAATTAATGGTTATGTCGACATACGTTTATGTATATGTACACATATAACTGTCAGATTTTCAAATTATTTCAAATTTTAAAATTAAATAACTAACTCATATCCATTCAAAATCAAACGAATTCCAGACCTTATTTAAGCTTATTTCTTCCAGAAAAATTCATTATTCTATTTCTCCTTCTTTCGTATCCATTTCCTCTCGAATTCATGGAAAATCCAATTCATAATCTTAGTGAAAATATTGAAGAAACCTTGAATTCTTTCAACTCTCTATAGTTCTACGAAACCAGCGTCATCTCGAATTAAACCTAATGAAGGTGTTTGAACAACAAGAGAAACACTTTGATGCAATTCGGTGGCTAATCTCTTCTCTTTTAAGAGATAAAGATAACAATCTCGCTAAGGCTCCACTAACCAAAGAAGATGAAGATTGGGAAGTCATCAAGATGGATCCAATCTTTGGAGAAGATTGTTGGGTTGAAGTTCCAAGAAATGTTTAATTAATTGGTATGGTTGATTTGATTTGATTGGTTTTTGAATTAAGATTCCAAACTTGTATACAATAAACATATGGTGTGGTGTGCTTCAATTTGGTTTGGTTTGTATATATGATATCAAACAAATGTAACTCTAATACTTGAATTGGTTTGTATTGATGATTGATAATTGTGATGTTAGAAATTTCTACTATATGATTATCTAGATTAAGGGGAGTATTCTACTTTGATTTAGAAATTACTTAGTTACTTATAGGTTTTATTTAGATAGTTATACGATTAAGGGGGAATAGTTTTAGAATTTCCTTTTGATAATGCCAAAGAGGGAAAATTATAAAATATCGGATTCATATAGATAGGGAGAGTATTTGGAGGATTATCATCAACAGGAATTTACAAGTATGATATTTTATAAACTAAGGTTGTCATCATAAAAAAGGTGAAGATTGTTGGAGAATGGAATTTTGATGACAACAACCTTATTTCAATATTAATTGATTGTAAAATATACACTAACACTTTTGTCTAGAATATATAAATATATATATACACACATATGCAGGAGTTATATTACTAAGGACTGTACAGTTTAAAGATAGTAGAGATTCAGAGTTCAGAGATTATTCAAGACTCATGAGTATTCAAAATTTCAAGAGTTCGAGAATTCAAGAAAAATATAGTAATAGAGTCTCTGAATAACACTTCAGGTTCAAATTCAAATTCTATTTTTTCAAGTTTTTGATTTCAAATTTTGTTTTCAAATTCTATCTTCAATATTTGTCTTCTCTATTTTATTCTCTTTTGATTTTGAATTCAAGTTTAATAAATTTACATTTATACTTTTATATAGTTTATATTTTTGTTTTCATATGATTTTCTACTTTATAATATTCATTTATAACACTATGTTTCAATTCAAGAATTTCTATAATTATATATATATATATATCAAAACACTTGAAAATGCTCAAAATTCAATTTTAAAACATGATATGTCGGCATACATTTATATACATGGCGACATATAACAGTCATTTTTTCAAAATTGAAAGGAAAATTATTTTTACCATTTTTGACGATTCAGAAATGTTGTGACCTTTCAAGTGTTATAAATAGGGGATGATTTCGAATTTTTTCATCATTCTTCTTCTCTATCTTCATCTCCTTTCAATACACCATTATATCTTCTCATTTTTATGATTTCTACACTTAAATTCTATCGAATTCAATTCTATTTTCATTAAACTTCTTCTCTTCTCACTCTCTACCCATTACTCTTTGAATCAAAGTGCTACTAAAGAGTTATAGGGCTGTTGTAATTGTTTGGGTAGTGTTTGAATCGGTGGTATCCCTTGTAGCCATGAAATTAAGGAAGGGTAATTGGTGATGTCCCTTGTAGCCATGAAATCAAGGAGGGGTAATCGGTGGTTCCCTTGTAGCCGTTAAATCAAGAAGGATATACTTGATCAAGTGTGTGCGTGGAATCGGTGGTATCCCTTGTAGCCATGAAATCAAGGAGGATTGTAATTGGATATTGATGTAGTAATAAAACTCTGCACAATCCAGCATTGTGCGGGACTGGACGTAGGAGCAATTCTGAACCAGTATAAAATCCGGTGTGTTCTTTCCTTTTCTGCATTTTATTTATGTTCATCTTTGCATTTGTGTTTGATTCTGTGTCTGTGATTGTTTATGTAATGTTTGATTCATATAGTAGATCATATAAGTTCTAGATTTTGTTTAAATTCTCAAAAACACTACTCACCCCTCCTCTAGTGCTTGTTTTGCCTTAACGATCCATTCCATAATTCCTAACAAATTATACATTATAAAATTGATTCTTTAATATAAATTTTTAACATATAGTTTTCAAACTAAAACATACTATAACATTTTATTAAATTCAATTAAGCTAAATAACTAACAATCCAATGACACCACTTCGAAGGCTTTCCTCCGCCCTATCCTCATCAGGAGTATGAATCATCCCGATCACGCTGTGCATTTGTAGATATCCACGAAAGTCAGCAACTTTCAGGGACATTTCCAATCACTTCAACAAACACAACACTGCCGACCAACCGGTAGAACTCGCCAAGTTCCACAACATTGTATTTTATGGTCTGAAGAAATAACAAACAGATTTCGCAGAAATTGAAGGGGAAGTATTGAATCGTGGCTGTCGTTTGTTGCTAAAGAATGGAGGTGGGATATTTATCGGGGTTGACCAACATAAGGAAATTAGGGTTATTGACTGACCTTGCTATTTATAGGGTAGTTATTTAATTAAATAATATTATTTGAAACTTCATCATGAAGTAACATGCTAAAACCACCACAAACAACCTCCGAACAAGATGAAAATTGACATCCTAGCATAAAACAATATACCGGACACGATGGAAAACGTTTCGTCGAATTTCGAGATCGTTTGTAAAAATTCCTTTATAACTCATATATGTGAATCGACACATATTTAAATTGTGTACGATCAAAAATTAATCCAATTAGCTTGAAAGTTGAAATACTACAGTAATAAATCATTACTGATTTAATAAAATTAATTTTGTTAAAAAGAAGTTCGTTTGAGAATCAGTTATTCTTAATTTCCAGATTAAATCGACAAATCGATTAAATAAATCCGAGGTGTTTACGGCTACCATTGTCACATACGACATCGATTTACCATGAAATTTAGTTTCCTACAATAATTAAACGTTATGGTTCTAATGAAACTAATTTCATTGAAAACCGAGGCAATCTGCAAAATTGGCCATTCTTGAGGCTCATAATAATATTAATAAAATATTATATGTAAATTCCAAACAATTCAATTAAATAATAATAAATTATTATCATCGTAAATATCCAAATAAAACTGTCATATAGTTTCACATATAAGCTATATGGATTTATAACCCAACATTAACAGTTTCGAGTTAACGTATCCAAACTATATAGAAATCTTTATTAAATTTATTAAATAAACGTTATTGTTTATAAATGAGTCAACAAAACATATGTAATATTTAGACCTATAGTCAGAATTGATGGGTGCAGGACCCCATAGATCTAAAACAACCATTGCAAGTGGTTCTTTGTATTCTGTTTTAGAATCATTAAATGGTAATTTGTGACTTTTCTCTAATTGGCAATAAATACACACATATGGTGATGCATAATTATCAAAGGGAATATTATTTTATAGCATTATTTTCTAACAGTCTTTTCATTAGGGTGACCCAACTTATTATACCATAAGTCAAATACATTTTTATTAAATACAATTGTCAGTCATTTCAGATTCATTGCAATTACTATCATTAGTACCATATTTTTTGCATATCGTTGAATTGAACTTATAGAGTCCTTTGTTAGCTTTACCTTGCACAAAAACTTCTTTAGTTAACATGTCTCTCACTAAGCAATAGGTAGGATAGAATTCAAAAAATACATTATTAGCATTAGTAAATTACGACACTAATGAAATTCTTGTTATGCAACGACGGTAGGAACAAAGCCCCCTCTCCTCCTAGGATAGGGTGTACTCGTATGGGTTGGCACACACATCCTTGTAACAAAAGGAATCCCTGATGTTACGTGCCTACCAACTCATGTTTGTACTCCACTCCTTCAGTCTATTCCGTGATGTGGGACTATATACTCAAAACAGTTATTCCTACCTTAACAACAATCGAGGCATTCCTAACAGTCTCCCCCTTGACTTGCATCTTACAGGTATCTTTTGATAGCACTGCCATGACTGCATGGCCCAGTCCGTAACCTTCGGCTCTTACACCACTGTTATGTAACGACGACCGAAACAAAGACCCCCTCCTCCTACATAGGGCGCACACATATGAGTTGATGCACACATCCTTGTAACAAAAGGAATCTCTATTGTTATGTGCCTACTAACTCATGTCTGTATTACACTTCTTCAATTAATTCCATGATGTGAGACTATTTATTCAAACCGTTATTCCTATATTAAGAACATACGAGGCAATCCTAACAGTCTCCCCCTTGACTTGCATCCTTCGAGTATCTTTTGAGAGCACTGCCTTGCCCGCATGTTCTAGTCTGTAACCTGATGTTCTGATACCATCGTTATGGAATAATGGTTGGAACAAAGCTCCCTTTCCTTCCTGCATAAGGCACACGCATATGAGTTGGCATACACATCCTTATAACAAAAGGAATCCCTGTTGTTACGTGCCTACCAACTCATATTTGTACTACACTCCTTCAATTTATTCCGTGATGTGAGACTATTTATTCAAACCGTCATTCCTATCTTAATAACATGCGAGGCAATCCTAACAATTCTTTCTTATTTTTGGAACTCTTAGAAGATTATGTAAATGCCTTTTCCCTTTAACATGTGCATTTTCAGTGTGTGTGATGTTTATGCAATTACCATTACCCAAGCATATTATTTTTTTACCTTTATATTCCCTGTTACCAACATTTAAATTCTCCAAATTTCTAGTAATATGATTTGTCGCACCTGTGTTTAGATTCCTTCATCAAGAATGTGTTCTACTTTAGTGATTTCACTTGATTGACAACTACTGACACTGTTTGGTTGGCCTGCATCACTTTGTACTTGAGTCAAATTTGCATTGCCATTGTTATTTCTTTGATTTCTAAGTTTTGGTTGAATTTGAAGTAACATTAAGCAACTATGTGACCTAATTTTTCATAGGTTTAACATTTAGGTCTTGAGTTGTTATTCCGTCTTCCTCTACCTCCTGATTTATTTGCGAAACTACCCTTTTGATTAGTCCTTCCATTTTTGCTTTGATTTGAATTCTTGTTTTTATTGTTGGCAGCATAGTTGATGGACATTTCTGAATTTAGTGTCTTTTTGTGATCAATTCTTGGTTCAAGGGAAAAGTGTAGAATGCACATACTGCATGTTAGGAACAGTTCCTTTTGATGATAGAATTGCTACTATAACTTCATATTCATCGCCATTTAGAACAGTTAAAGTTTGTTCATCTTCTTCCATTTTATTCCCTACTGCTTCTAGTAAACTGTGTCATTTCCTTATCTTGGCTAAGTAGTCTCTCATTGGCTCATCTTTTTTATTTTGTGATTCCATATTATAATGCATAGCCTTGACAGTCTCTTAAATATCGAAAATTCTTTTAGTGGTTGTCCAAGTTTCATTGGCTGACTTATAGCCAATAACTTGTGGAAAAAGACTGGATCTGATAGATGACAAAAACCAAGAACTTATGAATCTATCTTGTCTAAAGTATTTTGTATATTCATCATTGCCAACTATCTTGTTTTCTTCATCAATGGAAAACTTTGGGAGAACAGGAAGTGCACCATTGATGAAGCCTTCAAGTCCATAACCTTGAATGGCAGTTTCCACTTGTAGTTTCTAGAGGGGATAATCATCCTCTTCTAAGTGCACAATGATCAGCTGATCGTGTGGTATGATCGTTGTCTTGATCAGATTGTTTGCTTCAGTTGTGAGGTTAGGTTGAGTTGAGGCAACATTGCCAGTTTCAGAGTAATTATCATCCACTATGTTGAAAAGATGAATTTAGAGGCAATAAAGAATGCAGGAAAGCAAAGTAGCCTACAAGTATTAAATTTTCTATTAAGAAATGTGATGAAGTTTGTCAAATGCAATTGGTTTAATGAAAATTGCTTTCTGAAAATCTTTGGATGGTATTAACTTGAATTTTGATTTCTTGAAAGAAATTCTTGAAAACTGCAATGGCTTTCTTGATTTCACAAGACATTTTTTCTTCTAACAATGATGTTGAAGCCAAAAATTTGATTGAGTTCTTTGGTGTGGCACTGGATTTCTAATTAGAAATTGTCCCTTATTCCCAAATGATGAAGATATAATCGGATGGGAGAAATTTCAGATCAATACAATTGATTTGAATTTATTTTGGTGTTGTGAAAAATGTCTTTGATGAACTCTAACTTAATACATTAAACACTGATGAATTTTGAAAATGAAGAAGGATCTTAATTGTTGTAAATTTTTGGCTCTGATATCATATTGCGACTTGTATTAATCTAAGTTAGATGATTTCGATGAATTATTGTTTTGAACGTAACATAATATTTGAAAGAGGAATGATCAAACTGATATTGTTGTATTGAACTGCAGAACTTTTTTTCTCGTTACAAAATACAGAGTATATATAATGCATAAGTGGGCTGAACGAATTGGGCCTACTAACAACTAAACGACCCAAAAGAATAACGAATGGGTAAAGGAGACATAACCCACATAGCATAATACACAGAACACTATTATGCAACATCAATAATAACAACATACCGAAATAGATAAGACTTTTTTCTTGAAAATACTGAACCATATAAATACAATCAATCATAGAAGTTGCACTTCAGCTTAAAACATATTTGAGGATAATAAAAACTCATATATTTATGAATCATTGTTACAATTACAAGAAATGGAAAACAATAAAATTTCGTCTAATTTCAATACACTAAAACCCGAACCATTTTATGAAGTGATAAGGATAGTTCTATATATATGGATAAAAATTTATATAGATACAATCAATTATAAAAGATGAGATTATGGATTCAAAATCGCAATTAGAGCTATATGGATACAGCTGAAATTTTATAAGGTCATTTGATCGAACATATGTTGAAGGAGGCATGAAAAACACAGCAAGCCTGAACAATGAAAGTATGATTGTAGGGTGGTACCGCTAGCTATAAAATATAATTAGATGCAATATATAACGCTAATGCATGCGGATTGATCTTCACCTTGAAGTAAAAACTCAAGTAAAGAGAATGTATTCTTTCTGCGAGAATGAAAAGCACTAGATACGTTAACGTAGGTATCACAAAATAAATGTTATGTAATCAAGCATCCTAAACCCACTTTCCACATATCAATTAAAAAGTAGGTATAGAGCAACCAATCAAGCATACAGCCAGCAGGGATTTAAGATTTTGATATCTTTTATTTGAAAATATAAAATAGCAGAGGAAAGATGAATTGGAACTTGAACTTGCATTTTAGAGTAACAATATAGAATCATCTGTATTTAATAAAGACACGATTGAATTCATGTCCAATAAACCATCGTTATTAGTAGTAGAGATGATTGTGTATATGGTGCAATAATTTACCATAGAAAAATTTGCAGTTATAAAAGGATAAAAGAATTGTATAAAAATATCTAAATAGTACCTTAATTTTCTTAGTGGAACCTTTTTATACATTGTGCACTGCATCCCGCTATTAAGCATTCATATGCTTAAATAAAGATTTACTATTCATATATCCTAGAATATCCATAGTTCTATCGATAAGACTCTATCCCTAATTTTATAATTTCTCTCTCTTTTCCATCATTCTCTCCATATATTTTATTTTAAAATTAGTTTATTCCTTGTAATTCAATATTATTCATTCTACTTGCTTTAAATCATTTTGTCCAGTCAAAAGTAACGTTTATCATCACCCTATTCTCCATCCCCCAATAAAATCGATCTCTCTTTAATGAAAAGAAAAGCGTTCTACAACACCCGAACCCCAGATTTACGAGATGGGACCCACGTGGCATCCGACCCGACCATGCTCCATGTCTATAAATACACCACAACACTCCATTTTGAGGGATCTTTTGGCTCTCCATCCACTCAAGCATCATTACGAACTATATTCCTCTATTTATTTCAGATTTTACCCTAACTCCTTGAGTATAATTCTACAAATTTAGAGTGACTATTGATTGTACTAGTGAGAATTAAGTGGTTATCATCATTGTATTTGTAATCAATTCATCAATCAGAGAAGTATAAAGTGGATGTAGACTTATTAATGCCGAGCCACTATAAATTTGTGTTCTTGTTGCTTTTTATTTCATTTTATTTAGAATTATTATTCAATTGGGTGTTAGAACCACTTTTCGGTCTAACATTTTGATGTTTTCACTGAGAAAATTGAATTCTCAACATTTCGGAATATCATTCTACTTCTTGGATTCTTAAGCCTGAAGAAGTTAGTTCGCATTTCCACCGTTTCAAAGTTTTTTTTGATCTTAAAAGATTCAAATTTTATGGCTTGAAGAAAAGGGAAGGAACTGCAAACTTCTCAGGAAAATGAGGCAAGTGAAGATCAGCAAGCAATTGTTGTCACCAGGTCATAGAGATCCGGTTCGAATCCGAACTGACCCGAGGGGAGACAACCGATCTGATCCGGAGTAGATGATCTGCTCCAATCCATAACCAGGATGAAACTAGTGCTACCCCTCCGACCCGACTCGGTGACACTACTGTAATTCGATCCAAACCGACTGAGGTTGGGGCTGGTACTTCTAATCGAGCTACTTCAGATGCTCCAATGCCAGCCATGACGACTAATAACCAGCCTACTACTTCTACACCTGTCTCTCACATGGATTTCTCACGCCTGCTCGATATGTTGGATAGAACTAATGATGCCTTAGAGGCCAAAGACATGATAGTGTTTTTATGCGAGAAAACATGAAACTATGAGTAAAAAGATAGACGGGCTTCATAGGCAGACAACACCCTCTCCGACTCCACATCTCACTGCAGACCATTCATCTTCTTCGGCACATCAGAGGAGGTCGTATGAGAGACTGGAGAATCTTGAGCAGATGACATTTGAATCATTGGGATCTCGAGAAGATGCAGCTCGTGTGTTACGAACCGATGACCCGAGCCTGAGAGAACCGATGTTTCTGCCAATGTTTGGATCTCATGTCCTTCCCAGAGATCCTAACGCCACTAACCCTACTCAAGGACAACTTCTTCAGCCCACTCATCCTGCGAATGACAAGGATCGTAGAGAGCAGGGGAATTCAGCCGCTTCTAGAGACTGAAGTATGTCACCTGATGCAGGAACTGGATATATTAAGAGAACCATAAGTGCAGACGTTGAGCCAACGCTAACCAATGCTGAGGTGGAAGCAATGGTACACCAGATTATGGATAACTGTAGGGGTCACACTAACAAAGATTGGGGCATAGAGCGCAGCCATACCCCCTTTTACTAATGATATTCTGGATTTCCAGTTCCACAGACAGTTTAATCTTCCCATGATGGATCAATATGGCGGAAGAACCGATCCAAGGAAGCAAGGTATTCATGGTATATGAACGCCGCAATAGCACTTGATGCAGTAAAGTGCAAGGCTTTTACTATATATCTTGAAGATGTTGCATTAATGTGGTTCACCCGACTCCCTCCTCGGTCAAATTCCAGTTTCAAAGAGATGGGTGAAAGATTCATGATCCAATTCCGACTCCATGCACGAAAATCTAAGAGTGTCATTGAATTATCCGGGATCAAGCAAGCTCCTGGTGAAACTTTGAAGTCATATTTGGATCACTTAAACCTGGAAATAACTGAATTAAGTGATCCACATAAGCACACCATCTTGATGGCACTAAATGATGGTGTTGACAAAGACAATGAGTTCGGGAAAGATTTGGCTGGAAAGCCTCCATTAATAAGAGAACTGTTTTATGAGAAAGCCAATATCCATCTGCGATGGGAGGGGATATATTCCAATTGAAAGAGAAAGTCTGACGAAATCTCGAGAGAAGATATTCATAGCAACATTGCTATCAAGTAGTCCGATGACAACAAAGGAAAGGTCGAAGTAAATGTTGGTAACAAAAGTGGAGGAAAAGGTAACCAGGTTGGAAACGGTGGTAAAAGAAACAGGAATCGGGGGAACAATTCCAGAAAGAGACCTCGATTTAAAACTTTTGAGAATTACATGCCACTGAGCGACACTTTGGAAAATATCTATTTGGATACTTATAGTGTTGTGCAGTACAAGAAACCTCCAGCTAGGGATTCAACCAAAAAAGAGCTTGAAATCTAGAAGTTTTTCTTTTTTCACAAAACTTAAGGCCACTCCACGAATGAGTGCCGCCACCTAAGAGATGTTGTAGAGAAATTACTTTATGCAGGAAAGCTGGATAAATATAAAGTCGCCGCAAAGGATGGGGGGAAGTAGGACAAGCTCCAAACCAGAATCAACCTACTCCTAAACCTACTGCCCAGCAAAAGTGAAAAGGTATGGTCATCAATACCATCATCGGAGGACTACATCTGGCGGAATTTATCAACAAGACCATGGGGCAGTATGTGAATGCTGCTAAGAACCCAGAAGTGGGGGAATGTAGCAATCTTGAAGACACTACGCCTGTGAAACAACAGAAAAAAGCGACGGATGATGTTATCTTCTGAGATAGAGAGAGTGTAGGAGTTGAAGCGCCCAACACTGATTCATCAGTGTTAACTACCAATATCGGACATGCACTAGTTAAGAATGTCCTAGTAGATAGTGGGAGTTCTGTCAACATCTTGTTTAAAAAAGCGTTTGATCAAATGAAGCTAGAAATGAAGGATTTAAAGCCATGTGGAGGCTAGATATGTGGCTTTAATGGATCATCAACAGTCCGATTGGTATGGTAGAGTTACCTGTAGAAATAGGAGAGGGGGATCGTCGAAGAGTAAGGACCCTCCCTTTTGTGATCATGGTTATTGATTCTCCTTACAACGCCTTCTTAGGTCGACCAGCCCTTGCAAAATTTAGGGCCTATATCGCACCTGGTGCCTGTTGATGAAGTTCCCAACCGATGCCACAGTGGGAATGGTTCGCGTTGACCAGGTTACTGAAGAGCTAGTTATATGGAAGAATTAAAGATGTTGCACAATGGAAAAAATGCAGAGTCTAAGAATACTTTCCCTCCTACTGAGGAGGGCTTAGCATAGCAATTAACAAAAATACTGCTGAGGTAATCGCCTGACGACCTGCCTGAAGATATCGAACATAGAGAGGACAAAGAACCAAGAAGGAAATGCCTAATGAAGCAACTATAGACATTCTGATCGATAATGACGACCCAACAAAAGTCTTGAAGATCAGATCTCACTTGGATTCTTTTTAGAGGAAAGAATTAATAGACTTTTCTAAAGCGAACTTAGATGTATTTGCTCGGACCCATACCGACATGTGTGGTATTTCTCCCTCATTTATGAGCCATTCACAAAGCATAAACCCAAAGCATCCTCCTGTGAAACAAAAAAGGCGTATGTTAGGCGCAGAGAGTTAGCCGCCTTGAAAGAGGAAGTTGAGAAATTAAGAGATAGTGGGTTCATTAGAGATTCGTCATATCTTGAATGGATATCAAACCCCGTCTTGATCAAGGAATCCAATGAGAAGTGGCGAACGTGTATTGACTTTTATGATTTAAACACAGTCTGCCCGAAGGATAGCTTTCCGGTCCCCAAATTGACCAATTGGTAGACTTAACGGCAGGGCATGAACTTCTCTCTTTCATGGATGCATATTCAGGGTACAACCAGATTCCCATGCATGTACCGGATTAGGAGCATACTAGTTTTATTACGGACTTGGGGTTGTACTATTATGTGGTGATGCCGTTTGGATTAAAAAATGCGGGGGCCACCTATCCGCGCTAGGTGAATCAGATGTTTTACAACCAAATTGGAAAGACAATGGAAGTATATGTGGATGATATGCTTGTAAAGTGGAAGTGATCATCTGACCACATAATGGACTTAGCAGAAATGTTCAGTATTCTACGGCGATATGGAATGAAGTTAAATCCTTTGAAATGCTCATTTGGGGTTGTATCAGGAAAATTACTAGGGTTTATAGTCAGCTCCCGCGGAATCGAGATTAATCTCGTTAAGGAATTAGGTGTAACAACACTGAACATTTTCTATGATTCAAAGATTGGTGTATGCAAGGTGCGAAAAGAGTTCCAGGCTAAAGGACCTCGACTCGTCGCTTACCTAGAAAGGGTAGAAGAGTTATTAGGCAACTTAGAGTATTATAGCATAACACACATTCCGCGGACAGAAAATCAGAAAGCGGATAAATTAGCTAAGTTGGCAAGTTTGGATAATCCAAAAAAAACTGAAATGGTCCCAATCGAGGTACTGGAGTCTCTAAGCATCGACCAAATGGAAGTTGATCTGGTACTTGAAACCGAACCGGAAAGAGAATCACGGATGACGTCGATAAGGGACTTCCTGCAAAATGGAACACTCTCGATGAAAAAGAGTGAAAGTTGGGATTTGGTTCGCAAAACATCAAGATATATCATGCAGGACAGAGTCCTTTACCACCAAAAATTTTCTACGCCTTTGCTCTGATGTATAGCACAAGATGTCATCAAACGTATACAAAAATAAGTGCATGAGGGTGAGTATGGAGATCACACCGGAGGTCAAACATTGGCAAAGAAAATATTATGGTATGGCTACTTCTGGCCTACCATAAAAAGAGATGCAGCTGATTATTCACGACGCTGCGATCAGTGCCAAAAATTTGCAAAAATTCCTAGGGGACCTCCAAGTCAACTTAAGTTAATGGTAAATCCATGGTCACTCGCTGTGTGGGGAAAAGAAATCATTGGAAGCCTACCAATCGCTAAAGGTAGAGCAATATATGCAATTGTGGTTATAGGTTACTTCACTAAATGGGCAGAGGCTGAGCCATTAACTACGGTCACGACAAAGAGAATAATCAATTTTGTTGTCAGAAACATAATTTGCCGATTTGGAATTCCCAAAGCCATCATAACGGATAATGGAACCCAATTTGATAGCACCGAGTTCAAAGACTTCTGCCAGAAATACAAAATTGACAAGAGATACACCGCATTAGCTCACCACAATCAAATGGACAGGTCGAGGCAGTAAACAAGATCATTAAATCCATTCTTAAGAAGAGGCTGAAGTAGGCAAAAACCATGTGGGTTGACAAGTTACCTTTAGCATTGTGGGCTTACCGGACGACTTACAAATCGGCGACTGGTCATACCCCCTTCTCACTATCATTCGGATCAGAAGCAGTCATTCCAATGGAGTTGAAAGTTCCCTCCCACAGAATGATGTACTATGATCCGATGACGAACAGAGCGTTTCTTCTCGAATCCTTGGACATGGTTGAGGTAAAGAGAGATGACGCAGACTTACGCGCCTCGAGGCACGAACACCAAGTTGCCCGATATTAAAACAGGAAGGTTCGATCTTGGACCTTTGAACCTGGAGACTTAGTCTTGAAATGTGTCTTCCCGAACCCTGCCTACCTAGGTTCGAGATGGGAAGGACCGTATACCATTCAACGGAAACTTGACATAGGATCTTTCAAGTTAACAACCGTAGATGGTGAAGAAGTACCCGGAGCATGGAATGCCCAGCACTTGCGGCAATACTTGACTTAAGATTGTACTAATTCTTTTGTTTTATAAATATGTAAAAAGGCATGACTCGCCTAGAAAAGTCTAGTTAATATAAACAAAAGATTATAAAGTGAACGCAGGCTAGGATTTTGCCGAACCACTATAAAAATATTATGTATTCTTTATTTTTCTTGCATTTATCTCTTATATCCAATGGTTGTTTTATTCTAGGTATGAAACATTAAACTTGAATTGAAAATTGGGAACAAGTATAATACTCGAACCGGTGAGACTCCGCCTTAAGAAATTAGGTGTAAAAAGAAAACCAAAGCGAACGAGATGACCATTTGCATAATAGAATATGAAGGACGGGAAGATGACGTCCCAGACTCCAACTCTCATGATTCGAGAGAGATTATAAAGGACGAGAAGATGACGTACCAGACTCGAACTCTCATGATTCGTGAGAGAGTATAAAGGATGGGAAGACGACGTCCCCAAGATATGAGGGTGCACTGTGATAAAAGACCACCTTGACCACACTCTAATCTAGGCAAACGACAGGAGAGTATAAAGAAGCCAGGAACAAGTGCCAATGAAAAAGGATCCTTACCCCCACTAAAGGATTAGGGGAAATATAATGATAATCCTAATCAATTTGGAACAAGCCCTGGCCAGGATATTTATTCAAGATTGATTGAGGGCATACACATACACATCACACCCCGTATTGTTTATTACTTAGTTTAGTAATGATTTTTACATTGCATAGATTATTGTTTGCAAGGAAGCTCTTATGAAACTTTAGTTTGAATTGTGATGTGATTCATCATTTGTTACTTAGATTAATAATGCTTTGACTACTGATTGAAACGAATAAAAATCTTGCAAATATTTGACTTTGCAGGAAAATGAGCTACTTTATTTACATAAGTATAGGTTTACACATGGAGACTAATCAAAATATGCGAGCGACGCACTCATTACAACAACAACAGGCCAGTGGAAGGCAAAATAAAAAGACTGAACTACATTTCACTTGGACTTTGGGGAGGCTTTGGACTTTTTAGCAGCTTTGAGCCTAGCTTTCTCCTCTCGCTCATCTTCTGTTAGGATACGTTTCTTTCTCCCTTTACTAACAGGAGGTGCATTTGGATCAGTAGGGGACTTCTGAATCAAGCTTCTAGTTATTGATTCCTAACTGAGGAGCAATTGCCAGAAGGTGATTGACATTAAGGAGCTCTTCTTCTTCGGCCTTGACTGCCAAAAGCACATCTTTCGTTGCCTTCATTTCATACAAATTCATGTTTTTAGCATCTCTTGAGTCCCCAGTCACAACTACATCGTCATCCCCTTCATTCCCATCATTGTCGTCGTCATCTTCCAGTGCATCTATCATGTCTCCATCTTTGGTAGTTCCAGTACTAGACAACACAATAGTCTTATTAGTGACCTCTTCCTTTTTCTCCTAGGTCTTCTCAGCAGACTTTACATTAGTAACCTCTTGTTGTTTCTCCTCGGTCTTCTCAGCAGGCTTTGCACCTACATGACGAGAAGAAACATTTATTAGCTCAGGAGAAAACTCGGGTTCTTCGATCGTTTGTCCTACGATACGACGAAAAGTTGAAATAGCTTAAACAAATTGAGGCAACAAGGTGGGGATACCTTCATATGACTTTTCTACGTGAGCAATAGGAGTTTCGGAAGTTGTTTCAGTAATTGGAGATAGGGAAGATGTCTTAGGGAGTCTTGGATTCTCGGGATCATACCCCTCTGCTTCGGTAGCCCAAGGAACAACGGATGAAAAGCCAGCCTCATCAGTCTGTTTTCCTTTAAGCCGGCGCATCTCCTCCTCTATAGCAGCAACAATTAATTTACGCCCTTCAGCCAAGCGCACCAGCTCCTCACCCTTCAGATATTTCTCCATGAGTTTTTCCTCATCAATGGTCTCCACTTTAAGCTGTTTTTTCTCCCAGTCAACAATCTGATCCCACACGTATACCAAAGTCGACAAGGAGTCTTTGATCTATGAAATGTCTCGATAACAAATCACTTGAGCAAAGAACTCTAACATGAGCTCACTGTAATTGTCTAATTCTTTTTGGGCTTCGGCGAGTTGTACATTAGCATCCTCGGCAGATTTAATAGCGATGTTTGCATTCCCTTAGCCATAACTGCCCTTGGTTCAATCTCCGCCAATTTAGTCTCCAAATCAGCTTTCTTCTTTGCTAACTCCGCCTTCTCCTACTCAAGGCGAGCGCAAGATAACTTTGCCATGGTGCTTTCAGATTTAGCATCCTCAACTTGCTTCTTTAAGTCTAAGCGTTCCTGGATATGAGCTTCAAGTTCGGTGTGGTAACGCTTTTATAGCTCTTTATATTATTTCTTGCAGTTTCTAATATCACGTTGCGTAGGAGCAAGTTGAGCATGTGCGTCTTCCACCTCTTTCTCTATGTCCTTCAAGACAGTCTCATCATTCTCGGCTATTTCCTTCATGTTATTTATGTCAAGTATTAAGTCTCGAACGATTTTGGAAAGATTTCGTGAGTACTTATACGTTTCTTTATACTGCTTATCCACTAAGTCTATCTTAGCTTGACCTTATCCGTCCACTTTGAAGTCAATGGCTCGAGATTAGGAACGAAAAGCATATTCTCGAAGTGATGATATGGAAATTGCTTCTACAGATTTTTCAATTTTGCTTTATTCTCAGAGTCAAGTGTCATAGGCATCGCTATTGATAGTTCGACTTTTCGTCGTTCAGTAGGTACAAGGGCCATTTTACCTTTCTCTTTCCCTTTTTTAGAACCTTTTTTCAATCCTGTGGGTCAGAATGTTTTGGTGGTGGCCTTTCCTGATGATGTGTTTCCTTCAGAGGAGTTGGAACCTTGGTTAGTGATTTGTCTCCTTTATGATGGTCTTGA
This sequence comes from Allium sativum, assembly GCA_030737875.1. Taxonomy (NCBI): domain Eukaryota; kingdom Viridiplantae; phylum Streptophyta; class Magnoliopsida; order Asparagales; family Amaryllidaceae; genus Allium; species Allium sativum. The sequence goes on along the minus strand of CM060925.1, from coordinate 196,678,654 downwards.
TGGCCCATATGCTTATCAGTATCGCACCGACGAGGAAAACGGGAATGTGAAGAATAAGGACAGTTGAAAGCATGATGTCTCCTTCTTTCTCTCCCACGACCATCATCCCGATCATGTTCCGTATCAGAGTCGAATCTGGGCATACTTGAGTGAACATCTCTGAGAGGGTAGCGGTAACGCGTCATTTTTCTTGCAAAACGACATAAGTAAATAATAGAATCAGGATTATTAATATGGTACATGAATGTTGTGACGTGCAGTGCAAGTGTAGTGTGTGTGTGTTTTAAGTGATCCCCCTAACGGACCGGAGCCTGGAGCTAGGCCTGTTTGGTAGTCTCTCCAGCTATCACGGGAGTAACATCTTCCTCGGAAGTGGGAAAGAAAGAATATATTCTAAAACCTTGTGAAGTGTGAATGTCGTCGGGTAGGGGAAGCCTCCCCAAATCCTGATATATGGACTCGTATATAAGAGAGTCAACGGCTTGAGACTTGGTTAATGGTGGCTTCTCTGGAGAAGTTCGTCTTTCGGAAGTAGCAACATCCTTAAGTGTAACGTATCGATGCCTATCCCCGGCAGGTATATTCACTAGTACATCATCCTCAATAAGCGTAGGAGAATGGCTCTTTCGGGACATAGTTGAATTCTCACCCCTTATTGTTCTCTCATCACCTAATTGCATTTCTTGGCTGGATCTTACGAGTTCTTGACCTTTCGAACTCTCTCCCCTTTAAACTAAAGCTGTAGTTAGTCCCTCCGCTGGGGGCATATATATATAAGGTCCACTCACATGGCCAAATGCTTCGAGGCATAGCAAGCTGATGATGACGATGAAGATAGTCATCCACTAGACACTCCCTGACAGTTAGTAGTTTTTGGTCACTATTAAGCAAACGGTTCATGCGATCCAAGTACACTTAGTGCACCTCCTTTTTCAGGTTAGCAACTACAAAAGAATAGGATAAGTCAGTACATTTACGATAGCAATTAAAGTTAGAACATCAAAATCTGAAGCTTACTTGATTTGAGCATCCGCCTAGCGCATCTCGGTTGTTGCTTAATATAGAACCATTTGGGTTTCACATCACCTACTTTACTGCTAAATGGTTCGTCAACTATCTTCTTTTTTGGCACAGACTCGAAGTCACAAAAGATGGAGTTTCTTTTGTTCTGTGTTTGAAATTGTAGAAGAAGCGTACATCTTCAAAAGTAATCTCTATCCCTAGAATTTCCCTGTAGGAGATATATAGTGTATCAGATATTTATAGGTATTTGGATGGAGTTGCATGGGGGTAATTTGCATTCGTCTTAGAAAATCGACGACGAATGGTGGAAACGGAGGGATGACCCCTACAAGACACATCAGCTGACTAATCGTCATGTATCCTCCGGGCGAATTATGAGGCCTATCTATTTCGGTAGCCACCTTGGTGTCTTACCAGAGAATTCCATGTTTTAAACACAAGCATGTAAGACTGGGATCATCAATCGTCGACTCAACTAAGTCTGTAGGTGCTTCTAAGAAAATAGCACTCACAAAATCGTCAGGAGCACGATTGTCTCCTACTCCTCCTTCCTATCCTCATCTATGGAAACTTCACTTTTAGACGATTCTGCACTCTCGTAGTCCAAGCTTGTACTATCCCATTCTAAGTCTGAAGTAGATGAAACATCTTCAAGATTGAGATTTTCAGATGTCCCTACAGCTTCTTTTCTCTCTGCCAACCTAGCTAAACGTCTTCCACACATGATCGCTGTACTAATCCAAAAGATAATAGAAATTGGAGTGTAGTTCCCCGTGCCCTCCATGGGTGTATATGTGCTAACCTGTGCTGGTGTATGTAGTGCTAAAGTCAGAAAATATAAAAATAAGCAAAATGGAATGCGGTATAAAGGAAAGTTAACAATCATCTGTTTGTTCAATCCGAGACTGTCCAATTATGAAGACTCTATCCTAACTGTCCATGAAGCAAACTCAATATTTGATTTTTGGCTAAGTTTTATGTGAAATTATATTGCAAGTCTACATTGTCAAGGTTCTAGTCGTAACCAAGTCTGAATGATAAGATTAAGTTATGCATATGTTCTACATCAAAGGTATTCGGATTAGTTCGGAGATCCAAGTATTGAGGCAATGGGTCGGCTACGGGATTCATATGCAGCCATCGCATCGGAACATAAATATTTGTATAAGCTCGTTGGCTTGGTTCGACGCTAAGAGAGAAGCGAAGTCGGACTGGATCTTATGAAGTCATATATGTTCGGACCGGTCAGCACTAAACCGAACCGAACTAACCTTTTGGAAACTGACTCCTTCACTTGAGCATTTTTGAAACTTTCTCTAGCATCAGCCTTTCCGATCCGAACCAACCCCATATCGCCGTCACTCCCCTTTAAGCATGTCTGAAATCATTCCAGACCCATCCACTCTATCCCGATCTGCTCCCATTCTTCCAAACTTATCATCTTTTTCCTCCTAATTTTGCCAGGAACAACGAACCCATCGTCTTCCCTTCATCCAATCTGGAAACGTGCCCATGAACTGGCACTCCCAACACTCATGCTCAGATTGTCATCACCGCCACTTCGAGGCGATGAGTTGCCAGCAATAGTGGCGGTAAACCAAAAGATCTTTGCGTCAAGATTGATGTCAAATTGAATAAAATTATATAGATTGATTCTGATTTCGAGTATAGCTTGGTAAAAAAACTGAAAGAAACAAGAATTAAAACCCACCTATAAGTTTAATTTGTAAATTAAAAGGATTCTTGGAGTTTCGAAATTAGGGTTCTTAATGAAATTGGGGAAGACGGTAAAATAAAATTAGGAATAAGAGACAAAGGTTCGTTTATTTATATGAGAGGAGGAGGACCATTCGTGTTCCAATGGACGTGAAAGTCCAAGTCAATCCGCTAAGAAAACAAATTCAAGGCATTTTAGCACAGTAATATGGTGGTGAACCAGGTGCGAGACGGGTCGGACTGAATCGATCCGAATCGAAACATGATTGCCAATTCGACGACTATGACAACACATGAAGAATGAATAGATGACGTTAAAAGAAATTATCAAATTTTACACATATGTACATCAAAAGATTACCTGGAGAAATTGCTTAGTCCTTAAGTAAAGTCCTGAAGTTTTTGGAAGAACCATAAGTAATTCCTGATCCCATGATGTATTTATAGACCTTACAGATAACAAAAGACACGACTTCATAAAGCATCACGACTTAACCAAAAGACGCGACTGTTGATTGACGTTGATTCAGGAACAAGCAAGTTACCTATTTCGAAGCATGCTTCATATCCAATGAAACGTACTTCGAGGGGAAAAAATGTTAGCCTGCTTTGTGATTAGGCTATACAAAGCTAAGGGATCAATTGATGGATACACTCGAGAACAAGGCATGTGGTAAATGGGCCTCTAGGTTGGTTCGGTCCTCCTTAACCGAGCCTCTTCTCCTCTGCACCTAAGCTTACAAGCCAACTCTAGATGTCAGATCCCGGATCGGTTCGGCCTAAAAGCATCCAATCCGAACCACTCACCTTCCATCCGATCCGAACCGAACTTCTTGGTATGAAGCAGTTACACCCCCACATCGCTACAAACTCAGAGCGGTTACCACCCATTCACCCACGTCAATGATGTGTTGTCTACATCACAGAGCACCCGAAACCGAGATTTACAGGATGAGACCCACGTGGCATTCGACCCGACCATGCTTCATGCCTAAAAATACACCACAACACTACATTTTGAGGGATCTTTTGGCTCTCCATCCACTCAAGCATCATCACCAACTATATTCCTCTGTTTATTTCAGATTGTACCCAAACTTGTTGAGTATAATCCTATACATTTAGAGTGATTATTGATTGTACTAGTGAGAATTGAGTGACTATCATCATTGTATTTGTAATAAATTCATCAATCAGAGAAGTATAAAGTGGATATGGGCTTATTAACGCTGAACCACTATAAATCTTGTGTTCTTGTTGCTTTTTATTTCATTTTTTTAGAATTATTATTCAGTTGGGTGTTAAAACCACTTTTTGGCCTAACACAATATGTAACGACCCGGATTTTAGGCGACTTTGGTTATTGACATAAGCACGATGTCGATAACCAAAACATCGAAAATCCTGGTAATTAATGAAAGAAATTAGAGGGTGAGAATAGATATAGAAACTTAGAATAGAAGAAGAAGAAGAACACAACATCAGAGTAACACGAACCTCACAGCGGAACGAATAACATATAATATATAACATAACTTTGAAATATAACAGTTATGTATACAATAGCACTTATCAGAGTACAGCACTTATAACACAGTGGAAATAAACTATAGCTATATGATCCAGAAGCCTCTTGCTACAGCTCTTCAAGTATATCTGTAAATCCCGACTACTTGACTGCCCGTACAAATTTAGGCACCCAAGAGTTTAGGGAAAACAACAAAGTAAACTCCAGGTCAGTCATGGGACTGGTGTGAGTAAAATAGTTTAACACAGTTTAACAGATATATGATATCTCATAAGACCATGCCGTGAATACGGAACGGGTTTTTCCCTTATGAGAATCCAACATCTTTGATAAGCAATATCATTCTGATATTATAATAATTTCTAAGTGCAAATATATATCAATCTAGCAGAAACGCTTTCATCTCACGTTCTACATATATAGTATACAATCAAAATCGCAAACACGTATTGGATAATGGATTTCCAACTATGACAAGGTATGGAACCACCTTCTTCTAGTGTACCTCTAGAGAGGAATACACTGGGTTCAACAAGAACATCTTGCAACCCGGCCACACATGACCGACCACTCATTTCGCTTGAGTGTATCGAATGTATATCACCAACGGTTGGGATCAGCAACCGTTTCCCGAATGGGACAGCATCAACAATAGATTTTTAGAAATAAATGAAACTCTAAATCAGGTGATTATACACCCTAATAGGTGCGACCTACATAGCCATGCTACCTGCCCGATTTCTGTCATTTACCAGATGTGAGGCTAGAAGCTACGCTTATCTTCACATCAGATTCACTTTAAATGCCACATCATCAAATCCATCCAATCACCGATTGACGTCCTCAACAATACATTATGTGTTAGCTAAAAGAAGTTTCCTTCTCCGCTTCCACTCTTGGTATGGTTGGAGAAATCAATGTACGTGATCGTCTGGAAATACTCTGTCAGACATCCATCTTCATTCACTTAGAAATGTCACATCGTCATACCCGCAAAATCACAAATTGACTTATCCAAAAAACTAACACGGGTATACAGCTAAGAGAAACGAATTCCTCTGCCACCAACGTATATACGTTTGAAGAGATCAACTTACGCGATCCATTGGATATACTCTGTCAGACCTTCGTCCATACAAGTTGTCCTGGGACTGGACAAACCGAAGAAACTATTCAGTATATCCATCTTAGTCACTGTTATCAAAGACTTATACAACAGCCCTTGCACTTTACTCCGTCTTCAATTATCTTTGGCATATATGATTCGCAACGCTTATACCAATACAGAGTGGTTCTTTGGATAATAATCCAACCGGTCTCTCCATATTAACAACGTTAAAATGGTCAAAACTTCGATAGTCTGTGAGTTAACTATCAAAGAAAAACAAGTGTGCAAACAACGATACTATTTCCAGATGGAAATTATATCAAATAAACATCATTCACCATTAATCTCTTTAGTTCATTTTACATCTCCTGTATCCCTATATTCAACATTTGCTATTTTCTATATTTAGAAAATAAAATTTATTAACACTGGAAAACATTTCCATTTCTTGTTTTCTATATTAGAAAACATTTCTGGTTCTTATTGGAAAACCTTTCCAAAACTCTTACATTGGACTTAGACGGATGTTTAGATAAAACATCGCTATGCCAACTCAAACCATTTCCTTTAATTACTAAATTTACTTAACCATCCTTTACTGCCAAACCTTAACCATTCCTTAGTTAAAAACGAAGCCAATCAAGTTGGGGTATAATTACCTCTTAGAACTTAACTGAACAACGTTTAAACTTCGGGAAAGACAAGGTTTATCCTTTTAAACTTTAACAACTTCCTTATGTAATTCTCTTTCGAATAATCTCTATTCGATAACTCCTCCATTCGAACAACTACATCCGATAACCTTACTTCGAATAAACTATATTCGATTAACTCTATTCAACTAACTCTTATTGATTAACTCTACTGGACTAACTCTATTGGATTAACTCTATTTGATTTAACTCTAATCGATTTACTCTTTTCACTTAACTCCTGTCGAATAAACTATATTCGATAACTCCTTTGACTCTATTCGAATAAACTATATTCGATAACCCCTTTGACTCTATTAGAATAAACTATATTCGATAATTCCTCTAACTCTATTCGAATAAACTATATTCGATAACTACTCTCAATATAACAAGATTTTATAACTCCTTTCGAATAACTAGATTCGATTAACTCACCTCGAATAACCAATATTCGATTACTCTTCTCTCGAATACACTACATTCGATAACTCTACTTCGAATAAGTGATATTCGGTAACTCTACTCGATTAACTCCATTGAATAACTCTAATTAGTTAACTCTAACTCTAACTAGTCAACCCTAACTGGTAAATTCTAAATGAATAACTCTAACTGGTTAATTCTAACTGATTAACTCTAACTGGTAATTCTAACTCAAATTGATTTCTCTTATTCGAACAACTCCTATTTGATAACGTTTACTCATTTATAAAGATTTACTTTTGGTAACGGTTCTTCACTTTATAAATGTTCTCTTTAATAACGTTACTTCACTTATACAAGTGTTGTGTACCCATTCTATTTAAAATTATCGGTGTTAAAACCAAAATCTCTTATCTATATAAGTTCAGACTTATATATTCCATTTATCGAATGACAAATATGTATTTAATTTATAAACTGTTATTTATAAATTAATCCTTTCTGTTTATCTGTTAAAAACAGATTTCCATTTTCTATTTATTTTCTAAATATCCCTTTTTGATTTAGTTCTATTTATCTTCCAAATAAATATTCCTTTGATTAAATCCTATTTATTTAACAAATAAATATTCCTTTGATTAAATCCTATTTATTTAACAAATAAATATTCCTTTGATTAAATCCTACTTATTTAACAAATAAATATTCCTTTGATTAAATCCTATTTATTTATCAAATAAATATCTCCTTTGATTAAATCCTATTTATTTATCAAATAAATATTCCTTTGATTAAATCCTACTTATTTAACAAATAAATATTCCTTTGATTAAATCCTATTTATTTATCAAATAAATATCTCCTTAAATCTTTTATTTATTCCCTAAAAATAAATCCTTTATAGCTTTATTTATTCCCTAAATAAATAAATCCTTTATAACCTATTTGTAAATGGTTTACAAATATTTCTCTTTTATATTTGTTTGACAAATATTTTCCTTTATATTTGTTTTACGAATATTTCCCTCTATATCTGTTTAACAAATTCTTTCCCTTATATTTGATTTACAAATATAATTCCTTTATATTTGATTTACAAATATAATTCCCTTATATTTGATTTACAAATATAATTCTTTTATTCAAAATCCTTTTTCTTTTATAATATAAAATCCATTGATTTTATAAAAATAAATTATTTTCAAAATATACTTTGAAAATACCTTTATCAACATTTCGGTATGTTATGGTATTCAATCATATCAAATCACGATGTTCAATATCGTCCAAGCACACATAATCAACATCAGATTATATATCACATTATATATCACAATATATAAATCACAGTAAAATAAATGTTGAGGAATCCAGTTGGATTCCTCCAACCTGTTTCCCTGCATCACAGATGTTAAACAGTATAATCAACATCACTTTCAGTTCGATATGAATTATTCTGATCAACAGAATCAACATATAAATATCTAACTGTTATATATATATATATATGTATACACATATATATATAATTTCCACTAACTGTCTAGCAGTTCAATCAATCAGTCAACACACAGCAATCAACAGATAATTATCAATTCTAAGTATACGTTGTAAAAATAGAACTGTTCAGAGTTGGTGAGTTTTACTCACATTGTACTGTTATCGTTAAAACGATAAATTGTCGCTTGATTCTGACAGACGATTTATTTTTCCGTAAATCCAGACAAGCTCCGCATCACTCACAATCAATTCCAGAGTGTAGCCGTCGTTCAGACAATCCTATCGGATCCTGGTTTTCCCTTTTATTTCCTCAGCCCATCATCACTCAAAAGAAGACCCGACCGTAAAAGATATTTTCCTTTCTTCCCTTCCTCACAGCTATTCAAAACCGTATACCATTACCGTGATTTCCAACTGTAAGTCCTTCCTCATGATTGATTAAAAATCAAACCAAGCATACTAAATCACTCCTTTGCACTGTCGAGATTACCTCATTCATAGAAAAGTAAAGATGCATCCATGAAACCACACCTCACAGCTAAATAATGAGCTTCCATTTCCCAAATCATTGTTACCGTCCACACAGGACTGCTGCTCTTCTTATTCTTAACAAAAATCGCAACTTCTTAACCTAACCCGCTTATTTTTAGAACTTCCTTCCACCTATGATTACGTAACCTGCTGTACAACCACAGAACATTGATGTTCTAAATGACAAAACTCCCTTATTCACATTATTAATTCAAACAAACATACCCTGGCAGACTTCCCTTGTTTAACTGATTTTCCACGTTCCAACCTTTCTTTTCTTTTGGGCTTCTAAAATAAACATGCCCTCTTCAATAACCGATGATCCTCCTTCCTCCGTTACTCTCAACCAGTATTCCACCGCAGCTTCAATCGTTTGGAAGATTAGCTCCCTCCTGTGTTATTCTCTGAACCATCAACTCCCATACCTGCTCTCGTCGGTTTCAAGACTCAACCCTCATCATTCCCTTCTCGTTCGAACCCTCTTCTTCTACACAGTCTCGCACCAGACCCACCATATCACGCGCTGCACTTTCCTGAACCCAGCAGTACCCCCTAGCTGGTCTGCGTTAAAACTCGATCTCCCAGACAATCATCGCACGAACTGGAAACCCCCTCGAGATGAAGATCCACTTGCCACGAGTTCGAATATGTGAGCATCAAATTTTAGAAAATTTCATTTTCTTTTATTTTGATTTTTGGAAGGTGGAGTTTCGGTTTGATTTTGTTTTCGAAGAGATCGGAGTGGCGGCTGAAAGAATTGGATCGGGGAATTAGGTCTTAAGGGATGTGAAAGAGGGGGTATTTATAACGAAGTGGAAGCTTAACCCTTAAGTTATATGTACAACATAGGCATGTGGTGTCTGATTTCTTTGTCGACAAGTATTTCTTTGCCTCGGTTATGAAGCAAAATAGGAAGTGTATTTATTGTTTTGGTAGGAAGTACACATTGGAGCTTCAACGTAGGTGTGCAGATACATTAAAATATTGGAACCTGTTTGATTTAATTATACATGAAACAAATAAATTTGCTTCTACAGCACTGCGTGATGGGATCGATAGGATCGAAAACTTAAGGGCTAAGGACTTCATATTTTTAATTGTTTTAAGTTTTAAAAGTTCATATGTCCTGCTGCGTACAATTGTATCCATGTACGAGCGTTGCGGACTGAGATAAATACACCGTTGAGATGAGCTCGGTGTCACGATTCCATAAACATAATAATACCGGTTGATGAACTCATATTTTAAAACCCCGAAATGTCGATACAGGGTGCCAAATACTCCAAATAAAAAGTTGCTTATTTAATTAATTAAAATTTTCCATAAAATTCTAAAAATTTAATTATCACTACGTCTCTAAAGAACCTTGTCTAGAATTAAACCCGATCTCTAGTTATATCGAATAAACCGTTACGGTCGATAAAAGATTCTATAGCGACTATTTTATAATTTTATTTGGACATATCTCAAAATCTACACGACGAAGTCCTGATTTTTCTCTTCCACTAGAAAGATATACTTCACCAGCTCCACACGTTTCTTGTTTCACAGAAATCCGATTTAAAACGGACCCTGTATATCCAGTTGAAGTTCAAATCGCCAAATAGCGAACTGCCGCGCCATTTCAAGCTCGATTTTAATTATAATATAATTATATGTTCAAACTGTCGTTATTTAAATATATTCGTTATTCTAATTCAATTCTAAACTGAATTGAATATCACAGATGATCCAGTTCACACCATATCGCCATTTCAGCCAATTCTGATTATTTCAGAATTAAATATATTATTTAATTTATTATTTTAATTAAATATTCACCATTATTTAATTCCACGACCATTAAATCCTTTTAATCACCCTTTAAATAATTAAATAAATTAATTATTATCTCGCTGAAAATGCGGGTCATTACATTCTTCCCCACTTAAAATAATTTCGTCCTCGAAATTGCTAAGGTAGAGGACGACCCTATTGACTGGTTAGAACATATTTGTTCACTTCTCAACTTCAGTTTCAACTGAACCCATTTAATTTCAATTAAATTATTAATTAATTTTTATCATCGAAAATTTTCAAAAATCCTGAAAATTTTCTAACCCCTTAACTTTTCGAAAAATTTCGCCATAACCTCCTTTGTACAGCCCTATCGGTAAAACCACAACTCGCCTCTCTAGGCCTTTTCCAACCCAAAAGAAAATCAAACAGCCAAGCGGCTTGCCAATTCGGCTCATAAATCTCATGCTTATATGAAATATAAACTTGTACCTTTTTGTCGGGTATATCAACTCTATCACTTTCACCTGTTATCAATCCAACATATACCGGTGTTATCTCAACCAAATTCCAACCTGATCTCAAATCAATTTATCTTTAACACAACCATTCACTTATACCTAAGTTGATTTTCATTTCAAACTCAAGCACTATTCTTGATTTCAAATCCATAACTCACCAGTCCAATACAATTCCAGATTATCTCTAATCAAGTCTAATTTCACTTGACATCAATCTATTTCAATACGATTTTTACTTAACTGGCTTTTAATTCAATTTCAATTCTATTGGCTTTTACAAATTCTGCTTTAATTTGTTTTAATTCACAAAATCTGTTTCTAGGAGTTTTTAAACAGCTTAACCTTTTCCAAAATTCAAAATATTCAATTTGGAATATCAAAACACTTTGTTTTTCTCAAAACAATTCAAAAACAATTTCTTTGGTAGTAATCCGTCACTTAGCAGCTCAAAAATGAACACTGATGATGTCGCGATTCATCATCAGGGTTATTTCCCAACTATCGAAGTGAGTTCAATACTATATCACTTTTCAAAACCATTCCTGAATATTTCCATTTTGAAATCAGTTCAAAATATCCTTCACAATGCTTTAAACAATTTAAAATTTCTCAGGATCTTAAATTTTTCTTATTTTTAATCCAAATCTATTAACAAACACCTTTCTAAATCTCCAAGGTTTTAATTTCAATTCTGATTTAAATTCTGATTTCACGTATTTCACTTATATGAATTCTGATTGGTTATATATAACCATTTCACATGTTATAATCTTACTCGATTATAATTACAACCTATATATGATAATATATCACATATCCATACTGTGTCGGTCCATCGTATTCAAGTGTTTATAAACCCCTACCGATACAGTGGATCAAAATGATCGACCAGAACTCATAAACAACTCAAACGATGAATCTCCACAATATAAAACAAATTTTTATATCAAATACAAATACGTTCACTCGTATATATACACTCAAACTCAATCTAGGGTATTACTATCCCTATCTCTACCGAGTCACGCAACAGAGCCAAAGTAATTCTTAACTTAAGCTCTGATACCAACTGTAACGACCCGAATTTTAGGCGACTTTGGTTATTGACATAAGCACGATGTCGATAACCAAAACATCGAAAATCCTGGTAATTAATGAAAGAAATTAGAGGGTGAGAATAGATAAGATAGAAACTTAGAAAAGAAGAAGAAGAAGAACACAACATCAGAGTAACACGAACCTCACAGCGGAACGAATAACATATAATATATAACATAAATTTGAAATATAACAGTTATGTATACAATAGCACTTATCAGAGTACAGCACTTACAACACAGCGGAAATAAACTATAGCTATATGATCCAGAAGCCTCCTACTCCAGCTATTCAAGTATATATGTAAATCCCGACTACTTGACTGCCCGTACAAATTTAGGCACCCAAGAGTTTAGGGAAAACAACAAAGTAAACTCCGGGTCAGTCATGGGACTGGTGTGAGTAAAATAGTTTAACACAGTTTAACAGATATATGATATCTCATAAGACCACGCCGTGAATACGGAACGGGTTTTTCCCTTATGAGAATCCAACATCTTTGACAAGCAATATCATTCTGATATTATAATAATGTCTAAGTACAAATATATATCAATCTAGCAGAAACGCTTTCATCTCACGTTCTACATATATAGTATACAATCAAAATCGCAAACACGTATTGGATAATGGATTTCCAACTATGACAAGGTATGGAACCACCTTCTGCTAGTGTACCTCTAGAGAGGAATACACTGGGTTCAACAAGAACATCTTGCAACCCGGCCACACATGACCGACCACTCATTTCGCTTGAGTGTATCGAATGTATATCACCAACGGTTGGGATCAGCAACCGTTTCCCGAATGGGACAGCATCAACAGTATATTTTTAGAAATAAATGAAACTCTAGATCAGGTGATTATACACCCTAATAGGTGCGACCTACATAGCCATGCTACTTGCCCGATTTCTGTCATTTACCGGATGTGAGGCTAGAAGCTACGCTTATCTTCACATCAGATTCACTTTAAATGCCACATCATCAAATCCATCCAATCACCGATTGACTTCCTCAACAATACATTATGTGTTAGCTAAAAGAAGTTTCCTTCTCCGCTTCCACTCTTGGTACGGTTAGAGAAATCAATTTATGTGATCATCTGGAAATACTCTGTCAGACATCCATCTTCATTCACTTAGAAATGTCACATCGTCATACCCGCAAAATCACAAATTGACTTATCCAAAAAAATAACACGGGTATATAGCTAAGAGAAACGAATTCCTCCGCCACCAACGTATATACGTTTGAAGAGATCAACTTACGCGATCCATTGGATATACTCTGTCAGACCTTCGTCCATACAAGTTGTTCTGGGACTGGACAAACCGAAGAAACTATTCAGTATATCCATCTTAGTCACTGTTATCTAAGACTTATACAACAGCCCTTGCACTTTACTCCGTCTTCAATTATCTTTGGCATATATGATTCGCAACGCTTATGCCAATACTGAGTGGTTCTTTGGATAATAATCCAACCGGTCTCTCCATATTAACAACGTTAAAATGGTCAAAACTTCGATATTCTGTGAATTAACTATCAAAGAAAAACAAGTGTGCAAACAACGATACTATTTCCAGATGGAAATTATATCGAACAAACATCATTTAACATTAATCTCTTTAGTTCATTTTACATCTCCTGTTTCCCTATATTCAACATTTGCTATTTTCTATATTTAGAAAATATAATTTATTAACACTGGAAAACATTTCCATTTCATATTTTCTATATTAGAAAACATTTCTAGTTCTTATTGGAAAACATTTCCAAAACTCTTACATTGGACTTAGACGGATGTTTAGATAAAACATCGCTATGCCAACTCAAACCATTTCCTTTAATTACTAAATTTACTTAACCATCCTTTACTGTAGAACCTTAACCATTCTTTAGTTAAAAACGAAGCCAATCAAGTTGGGGTATAATTACCTCTTAGACCTTAACTGAACAACGTTTAAACTTCGGGAAAGACAAGGTTTATCCTTTTAAACTTTAACAACTTCCTTATGTAATTCTCTTTCGAATAATCTCTATTCGATAACTCCTCCATTCGAACAACTACATCCGATAACCTTACTTCGAATAAACTATATTCGATTAACTCTATTCAACTAACTCTTATTGATTAACTCTACTGGACTAACTCTATTGGATTAACTCTATTTGATTTAACTCTAATTGATTTACTCTTTTCACTTAACTCCTGTCGAATAAACTATATTCGATAACTCCTTTGACTCTATTCGAATAAACTATATTCGATAACTCCTTTGACTCTATTCGAATAAACTATATTCGATAATTCCTCTAACTCTATTCGAATAAACTATATTCGATAACTACTCTCAATATAACAAGATTTGATAACTCCTTTCGAATAACTAGATTCGATTAACTCACCTCGAATAACCAATATTCGATTACTCTTCTCTCGAATACACTACATTCGATAACTCTACTTCGAATAAGTGATATTCGATAACTCTACTCGATTAACTCCATTGAATAACTCTAATTAGTTAACTCTAACTCTAACTGGTCAACCCTAACTGGTAAATTCTAAATGAATAACTCTAACTGGTTAATTCTAACTGATTAACTCTAACTAGTAATTCTAACTCAAATTGATTTCTCTTATTCGAACAACTCCTATTTGATAACGTTTACTCATTTATAAAGATTTTTTTTTGGTAACGGTTCTTCACTTTATAAATGTTCTATTTAATAATGTTACTTCACTTATACAAGTGTTGTGTACCCATTCTATTTAAAATTATCGGTGTTAAAACCAAAATCTCTTATCTATATAAGTTCAGACTTATATATTCCATTTATCGAATGATAAATATTTATTTAATTTATAAACTGTTATTTATAAATTAATCCTTTCTGTTTATCTGTTAAAAACAGATTTCCATTTTCTATTTATTTTCTAAATATCCCTTTTTGATTTAGTTCTATTTATCTTCCAAATAAATATTCCTTTGATTAAATCCTATTTATTTAACAAATAAATATTCCTTTGATTAAATCCTATTTATTTAACAAATAAATATTCCTTTGATTAAATCCTACTTATTTAACAAATAAATATTCCTTTGATTAAATCCTATTTATTTATCAAATAAATATCTCCTTTGATTAAATCCTATTTATTTATCAAATAAATATTCCTTTGATTAAATCCTACTTATTTAACAAATAAATATTCCTTTGATTAAATCCTATTTATTTATCAAATAAATATCTCCTTAAATCTTTTATTTATTCCGTAAAAATAAATCCTTTATACCTTTATTTATTCCCTAAATAAATAAATCCTTTATAACCTATTTGTAAATGGTTTACAAATATTTCTCTTTTATATTTGTTTGACAAATATTTTCCTTCATATTTGTTTTACGAATATTTCCCTCTATATCTGTTTAACAAATTCTTTCCCTTATATTTGATTTACAAATATAATTCCTTTATATTTGATTTACAAATATAATTCCCTTATATTTGATTAACAAATATAATTCTTTTATTCAAAGTCCTTTTTCTTTTATAGTATAAAATCCATTGATTTTATAAAAATAAATTATTTTCAAAATATACTTTGAAAATACCTTTATCAACATTTCGGTATGTTATGGTATTCGATCATATCAAATCACGATGTTCAATATCGTCCAAGCACACATAATCAACGTCAGATTATATATCACATTATATATCATAATATATAAATCACAGTAAAATAAATGTTGAGGAATCCAGTTGGATTCCTCCAACCTGTTTCCCTGCATCACAGATGTTAAACAGTATAATCAACATCACTTTCAGTTCGATATGAATTATTCTGATCAACAGAATCAACATATAAATATCTAACTGTTATATATATATATATATATGTATGTATACACATATATATATAATTTCCACTAACTGTCTAGCAGTTCAATCAATCAGTCATCACACAGCAATCAATAGATAATTATCAGTTCTAAGTATACGTTGTTAAAATAGAACTGTTCAGAGTTGGTGAGTTTTAATCACATTGTACTGTTATCGTTAAAACGATAAATTGTCGCTTGATTATGACGGACGTTTTATTTTTTCGTAAATCCAGACAAGCTCCGCATCACTCACAACCAATTCCAGAGTGTAGCCGTCGTTCAGACAATCCTATCGGATCCTGGTTTTCCCTTTTATTTCCTCAGCCCATCATCACTCAAAAAAAGACCCGACCGTAAAAGATATTTTCCTTTCTTCACTTCCTCACAGCTATTCAAAACCATATACCATTACCGTGATTTCCAACTGTATGTTCTTCCTCATGATTGATTAAAAATCAAACCAAGCATACTAAATCACTCCTTTGCACTGTCGAGATTACCTCATTCATAGAAAAGTAAAGATGGATACATGAAACCACACCTCACAGCTCAATAATGAGCTTCCATTTCCCAAATCATTATTACCGTCCACACAGGACTGCTGCTCTTCTTATTCTTAAAAAAAATTGCAACTTCTTAACCTAACCCGCTTATTTTTAGAACTTCCTTCCACCTATGATTACGTAACCTGTTGTACAACCACAGAACATTGACGTTCTAAATGACAAAACTCCCTTACTCACATTATTAATTCAAACAAACATACCCTGGCAGACTTCCCTTGTTTAACTGATTTTCCACGTTCCAACCTTTCTTTTCTTTTGGGCTTCCAAAATAAACATGCCCACTTCAATAACCGATGATCCTCCTTCCTCCGTTACCCTCAACCAGTATTCCACCGCAGCTTCAATCGTTTGGAAGATTAGCTCCCTCCTGTGTTATTCTCTGAACCATCAACTCCCATACCGGCTCTCGTCGGTTTCAAGACTCAGCCCTCACCATTCCCTTCTCGTTCGAACCCTCTTCTTCTACACAGTCTCGCACCAGACCCACCATATCACGCGCTGCACTTTCATGAACCCAGCAGTACCCCCTAGCTGGTCTGCGTTAAAACTCGATCTCCCAGACAATCATCGCACGAACTGGAAACCCCCTCGAGATGAAGATCCACTTGCCGCGAGTTCGAATATGTGAGCATCAAATTTTAGAAAATTTCATTTGCTTTTATTTTGATTTTTGGAAGGTGGAGTTTCGGTTTGCTTTTGATTTTGTTTTCGAAGAGATAAGAGTGGCGGCTGAAAGAATTGGATCGGGGAATTAGGTCTTAAGGGATGTGAAAGAGGGGGTATTTATAACGAAGTAGAAGCTTAACCCTTAAGTTATATGTACAACATAGGCATGTGGTGTCTGATTTCTTTGTCGGCAAGTATTTCTTTGCCTTGGTTATGAAGCAAAATAGGAAGTGTATTTATTGTTTTGGTAGGAAGTACACGTTGGAGCTTCAACGTAGGTGTGCAGATACATTAAAATGTTGGAACCGGTTTGATTTAATTATACATGAAACAAATAAATTTGCTTCTACAGCACTGTGTGATGGGATCGATAGGATCGAAAACTTAAGGGCTAAGGACTTCATATTTTTAATTGTTTTAAGTTTTAAAAGTTCATATGTCCTGCTGCGTACAATTGTATCCATGTACGAGCGTTGCGGACTGAGATAAATACACCGTTGAGAAGAGCTCGGTGTCACGATTCCATAAACATAATAGTACCGGTAGATGAACTCATATTTTGAAACCTCAAAATGTCGATACAGGGTGCCAAATACTCCAAATAAAAAGTTGCTTATTTAATTAATTAAAATTTTCCATAAAATTCTAAAAATTAAATTATCACTACATCTCTAAAGAACCTTGTCTAGATTTAAACCCGATCTCTAGTTATATCGAATAAACCGTTACGGTCGATAAACGATTCTATAGCGACTATTTAAAAATTTTATTTGGACATATCTCAAAATCTACACGACGAAGTCCTGATTTTTCTCTTCCACTAGAAAGATATACTTCACCAGCTCCACACGTTTCTTGTTTCATAGAAATCCGATTTAAAATGGACCCTGTATATCCAGTTGAAGTTCAAATCGCCAAATAGCGAACTGCCGCGCCATTTCAAGCTCGATTTTAATTATAATATAATTATATGTTCAAACTGTCGTTATTTAAATATATTCGTTATTCTAATTCAATTCTAAACTGAATTGAATATCACAGATGATCCAGTTCACACCATATCGCCATTTCAGCCAATTCTGATTATTTCAGAATTAAATATATTATTTAATTTATTATTTTAATTAAATATTCACCATTATTTAATTCAACGACCATTAAATCCTTTTAATAACCCTTTAAATAATTAAATAAATTAATTATTATCTCGCTGAAAATGTGGGTCATTACACAATATATATATATATATATATATATGTATGTATGTATGTGTGTGTATTATATATATGTGTGTGTGTGTGCGCGCGCGCATTTGTGTGTGTGTGTGTGTATGTATATGTATATGTGTGTGTGTATATATGAGGAGCGTTCCACAGCACCCCTGTTAGCACCCCTGTCCGCCTGTGAGCTATGGCGATCCAAATCGAACGAGAATTTGAAGATGTTCAATCCACATATATTTAAGGACCTATCCAAAATTTGAGCTCATTCCAACATCCGTAGCATATTCAAAATCTTAGCTAAATTATTCACCGTTCAGACATTTTTTTCAAGTGAAAATTAGGCACACATCCTTAAAATTAAAGTTAATTAACATGTAATCCTTCTGCTCTAAAGTATACTTTTCGCAACCCTGTTTTTTTTCGGGTATTATTTTTCCACAAATACCCTTGTTCAAATTAACGCATTTATCTTTTCATTGCGTCTTTAGGGTTTTCTTCATGGATTTAATTCATATGCCCATTATTTAGATAGAATTTTTTTATGGATTTAATTCGGCTTTCGTCAGCGATTTCTTCTAAGATCCAATATTCGATCAAATTAGGATTTGTTGAAGAATCTAATATTTGGTCTAATTGTGACTTCTTCAGCGATTTAATTCAGCTTTCATCGAGAGATTTAATGAATGTTTCATCTTCAAGGTAATTTATACTTTTTTTTTTCATACTTGTGTCATTGTTATTTTCAATTTGTTTTGATGGATTTATTATTCTTTATACGTCTTTTTTTGTGAGATTACATTTCAACACATTTGTGCAACTATTCTGAATGCGTGCATACAAGTATGCAACTATTTTTAATATGTGCTTACAAGTATGAAACTATTTTGTATTTTGGATAAGAAATGTTTGCAATTGTTCTGAATACATGCATACAAGTATGCAACTATTTTGTATATGTGCATATAAATATGCAACTTTTCTGAAATAATGGATAAAATTGTATGCTACTATTCTGAATATGCGCATACAAGTATGCAACTATTCTCTATATGTTCATACAAATATGCAACTATTTTGAATATATGTTATAAAATTATTATTAAAAGTTTCATAAAAGTATGCTGATATTCTGGATATATGTGTATATGTATGCATGTAATTATAATACGATGCAGATGTGTATGTAGTTTTATTTGATTAATGTTGATAAGTTTTATTAACAATTCTCTTCTTTGTATAACAGTGTTCCCGCTGATGTTGATGTATTGGTGTTGTTGAAGTTTGGGAATGATAGCTTTCTATACGTCTTTATTTTGATAGTTTTGTTGCTATCGTGAGAGATGCTATTTGTTGTAAATAGATTGATTTAAGTCCATTGTCATTTGAATTATATCACATTAGAGATGGCTTGAGAAGGAATATTGAAAGTAATTCTGATCTTCAATCTGTTCTGTTGTTGGCTGCACATAATTATGAGGATTATTTGGTTATTTTTGTTGAGATCAATCGTAGTAGTTCTTCAGTTAACATTGCATGGTCAGATGATGTTTCTTGTGGTAGTAATTCTTCTTTTGCTAGTACCGATGATTCGAACAATCAATTGAGGCAATTGTTGAGAAGTGATTTGAATCAACCTATTTTTTCTGGTGGTGGTCAGCAATTTCCAGGAGGTGTTACTGAATTTAGGTTGTATGTGATGATGTATAGTATGAAGACTGGATACAAGCTTAATTTGGTTAAGAATGGCAAGGAAAGAGTTACGACTGTTTGTTCTAAACAAAATTGTAGTTTCAGGATTCATGCTTCTGTTAAGTTCAATCTTCCTGGCTATTTTGTTTTAAAGAGATTTCAACCTGAACATACTTGTGGTGCTAGAATTCATAACATAAGCAATCTTGTTGTATCCAGCAAATTTACTAAGTTGTTAGTTTATGAAAATATTCATTCTAATCCATTGATGAATACCAAGGACATTATTAACTTGTTTCAAACCGAGTATAATGTTATTTTGAAGTATTATTATGCTTATAGTGGGAAGAGGTTGGCATTAGAAGAGTTATATGGAAGCGATATAATGTCTTGTCATCATTTGCAGTCATTTTGTGTTGCTGCAATTACTACTAATCCTGGGAGTAAAGTTGTTTTGGAGTGTAACGAGGCTACATGTCAATTTGAGAGGGTTTTTATTGGATTTGAAGCTTGTGCACATGGATTTCAATGTTGTCGTCCTTTAATTTTTGTTGATGCTACTTTTATGAAAGGAAGAGCTCAAGGTTGTTTGATGACTACTGCTGGTAAAAATGAAAATGAATATATAGTATTTTTTAGTTTATAATTGTATGTGTATGCGTACCAGTATGCAGTTATTCATAATATATGCATACATGTATGCAACTATTCTGAATGAATGCATAAAGGTACAAAAATCTTCTGCATGTATGCATACAATTATGCAACTATTCTTAATGCATTCGTGAAAGTATGTAAATGTTATGAATACATGCATACACATTTATGCGTTTATTTTGAATAAGTGCATACATGCATCCATCTATTCTGAATAAATGCATACATGCATGCATCTATTATGAATTTGGGTATACATATATGCAACAGTTTTGTATATTTGCATACAAGTATGTTATTATTTGGAATACACATTTACGCAACTGATCTAAAAATTTGCAAAAATTATTTATAATTGTTGTTGTTGTTTATTTTATTTTTTATTTGATTATATGTCTGTTTCTTTTAACACGTTTTTTTTCTATAGCAATTGCTATTGTGTCTGGGGAAGATGAAGATAATTAGATTTGGTATTGTGAACAACTTAAAGAGATTCTTAAAGATGATAGTAGAAGCTTTGTTTTCATTTCTGATCGTCATCCCGGTATTCTTGTTGCTATTCCAAAAGTGTTTCCAAATTCAGTTCATGGTTCTTGTTTTCATCGTTTGAACAACAATTTAAAGGTTGCTCTAAAATCTAAATTGTCCAAATCAAACAAAAAGTTGTTGTTAGATATGTTTGCATGAGTTGCTTATGCTTCAAATTTGATTGATTTTAAGGCTGCATTGAAGAATTTTAGAGATGTTGGTGGATCCAAAGTGGTAAACTTTTTGAGCGGAATTCCTTTTGAGAACTTTGAAAATGTTTTTTTTCCTGGTTGTCATTATGGTGAAATGTCATCTAATTGTTCGGAGAATTTTAACAAATGGATTTTGGAGGAAAGACATTTACCTGTTACTGCTTGTTTGGATAAAATTAGAATGAAATTAATGAAACTTATGTCTGATTGTCGTGAAGTTGCTTCCATTTGGAATAGTGTTTTATGTCCTGTGAACGAAACTCAATTAAGAAATCTTCATTTGGAAGGAGCTTCATGGTTTGTTATCAAATCAAGTGAATATGTGTTTGAAGTTCATTCTTCGGTTCTTCAATCTGTTGATTTATATAGTCGAGTGTGTTCTTGTAACATGTGGCAAATTAATGGTTTTCTCTGCTCACATCCTGTTAGATGTATTTTAAGTTGTGACAAGTTGAATGTGTATGACTACATTGAAGATTATTTCAAAGTTTCTTATTTTCAATTAGCTTATTCTCATCCAATCAATCCTATCATAGACTTTATATGTGAATATGTTTCAATTGAAGATGCAATTATAGCTCTTTCAAAAGGTAGAAGAATGCCTGGTCGTCCGTTGTCTTCTAAAAGGTTAAAATCTGCTGGTGAATTTACAAAGACTATTAGATGTGGGTAGTGCAAGAAGTTGGGGCATAACAAAAGGACTTGTTCTTCAAAAGAAAACTAACTGCAATTTGGTTAGTATTTTAATATGTTTGTAACTATTTTGAATATTTCTTTTTGTTGTTTACTGTTTGTAACTAATTTGAATATTTCTGTGATGTTTGCAACTTTGGTTTAGTATTTTAATGTTTTTATAATGAACTTTGGTTTAGTTTTTTGAATATTACTGTGAATATGTGTTTACTGTTTCACAATTAAATATATCTTTTACCTTTGAATGTAAGTATCCAGTTTTTTTCCTGTGCATATGCATATATGTATGCTACTATTACGAATATTAGCATACAAGTATGCAACTATTATGTATAGATGCATACATTCTGGCTACAAATTTGCATACAGTACATATACATTTAGGTTTTCTTAATATACGCATACAATTATGCATTTATTATGATTAGGTGCATGCATTCAAGAAATAAATTTGTATGAAGAACATTATAAATTCACGTTTTCTAAATATACGCATGCAAGTATGCAACTATTTTGAATATATGCATAGAAGTATGCGGTTTTTTAACAATTAATTGTATCAGTGACAGTAACGTAAGAAATATTAGTAAAACCGTATTATTTTGTGTACAGTAATTGAAGTGTAATCAAACGAACTAGATAATCACACAATGAATCAGCTTACAAAAAATCAAATGAACTAGATAATCAAGTAAAATCAAACGAACTCTATTTAGTACAAAAAGTTACCCACTGATTCAGCTTGCAAACTAGATAATCACTTGCCAGTAATTCATACATTGTACTTTAGTTAGAATATTTACAATAATTCGATCATTGTATTTTAGTCAAAATATTTATAAGAAGTGAAAAGACCATTTTCCCCAAATTTAAGCCGAATGTTTGTTTGCTTCTGAAAATGAAGCGACCCGAACTTCCCCGGTCTCCGAAGAGATGAGAAAGAACGAATTACTGTGAGGACAAGACAAATCAGAACGCAGACGGAAGAACATTTCATTGCTATTACAACAATTCCATCAAATACAAGAATATACAGAGTATAAATGAATATTATACATTCGACACCTATCAGAGATTACAATAAATTACATAGCAGCGGAAAAACAATATAAAACACAACTGAAAGTAATGCACGGATACAGAGCTTTCCGAGCATCATTCCAGCTGTAAACCAGGATCATGTGAATATAAATCTGCAAAACCAAAACTACTAGCTGCCCGTGTCAAAATAAGGGCACCCAGAGTTTAGGTTAAAACAATAAACTCCAGGTCAGTCATGTGACTGGTGTGAGAACTAAAACAGTTATTTAAAACTTTACTTTAAAAGAGAGTAATTCAAGGGACCACGCCGTATAACACGGAACGGGTTTCCTCCCAAGAATACCAGTGCATAGGATAAACAACGCAATGCTTTTTCGAAAAATGAAGCTATTATAAGACCCAGGTCCCATCACACAATGCAACGCAAGCCGGAGAATAGGGTTTTCCCTTATAATAGCCAAACATGCTTGGTACGTTTAAAACAAATCATTTGATACTATAATAAGTGTATAGTGTCAAAACAATTTCAATCATAAATATAAATCATAGACGGCATAGCATCCCATGCTACTATGTCGCCATACTAGGCTCTACAAATAAAGCCGCAATACACGTATTGGAAATTGGATTTCCATCATGAGTCGAGGCAAGGGGCAAGATCCTCTCCACTTCGAGACACTCTGGCAAATGCCTCGGGACTACACACTCTGGGCAACCCCGGATTCGGTTGGGCCGGTCCTCACTTACGTTAGAGGATTAGTTATGCCTGAACACACGTTTCCCGGTCCTTACAGACATATAATCAAGGCGCCTCGCATCCAACAACCACAAAGGTGAAAAGTATATAAATGTCAGGGCTGGTAAGTCACTGACACCACCATAGCTAGAAAGAAACGTCGTGCTCTCCCAGCGGTCTGTATCCCGTTTTTAACTCATACCGAGGTGTGAGGCTCACGAATTCACGCTATACACAAAGTTGCCATGTAGGCCGTGCTTTGATCATCAACCACAAGACTTTGCTTTTCAATAGAAGCCTTGATCATTGCATCTCAGCATGCCACACAGGCAATTCATGCCATGCGATTGATATCTATCGATATATAACCTCTAAGCTCATATGTCTCAGAGAAGGGCGTTAAGCAAGAGAATAAATTCTCCGCCGCCAAACAGATGTATATTTAATAGAGATCAATCAACACAGAATAAATTCCAATGTCAGACACACAATCCATTTACAAGTTCGTTCTGGGTCTGAACGAAACCGGAGGCACTTTCCTCGCATATCCATCGATCTCCAAGTACGTCTGGACGACCACCAACTATTTCCATCCTCTTGGGTGTACAGCCCAACCAGGATCGTCAGTAATTATCCAAACGATGTGAAGACTTCCGGTCTTCGACCACCGTCTTCATCTTCGACTTATCGTCGAGTCGGTTATTCAGAATGGGTATAAACCCGGACTTCCCGAACAACCCGCGTATATTAAAAACAAAAGTTTCACAAACACAACGTATGCCTCATTCCAATGCAGAATATCCTTTTTATTCACGAAATCACATTCTTAGGGAAAGGTTCCCATTAATTTTATCCAAGATAAATTCTTTAAAATTTATCCTTTAATCTTCCTTTGGATGTCATTTCAAGCCAAATTATGGTTTTCTAAACTAGTCGAGATTAGCGAACCACACCGAAGTAATTATTTATTTTATTTTCCCAATCCCAACCTATTCATCCCATGAAGCAAAACTGGTAATACTCCATATCTAATACCACAGTGTTATCGGTAAAATTAATTACCATTCCACGTTCAAATCTATTTAAAGATTTAACTATCGCTTTGGAGCAAAACTGGTGATACTCCATTCCCGCTTATTTTCTAAAGTTGATAATTTAAATCATCAATTCCCGTTCCAATCTAATTGCAGATTCATTAAAGCTCCTTTTACAAGGTTAAAGAACTAGTGTCATTTAAAACACAGTTCACGATAAACCCACAAATCAATTCTATTTAAAATCGGGTTAAAGAACTAGTGTTATTTAAAACACAGTTCACGATAAACCCATGAATCAGTTCTATTTAAAATCGGGTTAAAGAACTAGTGTCATTTAAAACACAGTTCACGATAAACCCACAAATCAATTCTATTTAAAATCCGTTTCAAATCCAATTTATTTATTTAAAAATAAACGGGTTTAATTTTAGTTCAAGACTAGTTCATTTCGATAAAAATTTACTTTTATCTTTTCAAATACGGGGTTTTTCATCCCAATTTTCCCAAATCATTTCTTATGATTTTACACAAATTATTGATATTTTTAATAATTTTATCAAGGCCCGTACAGTCGATTTCCAACAACGGCCATCGAACTGCACCTATAGCGACCTTTTTCGAATTTGATTTGGACGTATCTCCAAATCCAACCGTTAGATTTTGAATTTCTAATATTCATTAGAAAGCTCTTTTCGATACGAACCCAACGGTTCCAGTTTTGGAGAATCCGACGGTCGGATCTCCCGTAATGTCCGTTCGAAGTTAATGGTCGAAATTCGCGAACTGCTGCGGCGCGGCGCGTTCTATTCAGGCCATTATATTATATATATAATATATATAATATATATTTCGTCGATTCCTATTTAAAACGAATTTTATAAATAGTTTTGAATTCGTTTCAAAAACAATTTCAACCTTTATTTCAAATTCAAATCAAAATTGAATTTTCTATTTTAAATTCGTTTTAAAATTCATTTGAATTCAATTCAAATTCCAATTCAATTTAAATTCATTTCAAATTGATTTTACTTCTATTTCAATTCGTTTTCCATTCAGTTCATTTTCTATTCAAATCAAATTCAATTCGTTTTCTATTTAATCCAATTCAAATTCGTTTTCTATTCAATCCATTTCAAATTGGTTTTCTATTCAATTCAATTCGAATTCGTTTTCTATTCAATTCAAATTGGTTCGTTTTCTATTCAATTCAAATTCGTTTTCTATTCAATTCAATTCAAATTGGTTTTCTATTCAATTCAAATTGGTTTTCTATTCAATTCAATTCAATTCAAATTGGTTTTCTATTCAATTCAATTCAATTCAAATTGGTTTTCTATTCAATTCAATTCGAATTCATTTTATATTCAATTCAATTCGAATTCATTTTTATATTCAATTCAATTCGAAATCATTTTCTATTCAATTCAAATCAAATTCGCTATACATTCAATTCAATTCAAATTTCCTTTCAAAATATTCGATTTCGAAATCACTTTTCAATATTCATTTTAAAATGAATAAAATCGGTATAAATATCGTTCACGTCAAAATGGCGTCAATCTAATCAACACGGCTTCATATATTTCTATTTTCAAATAATCTATTCAACAAATGAATATTTATTTTTGTCTACACACGACTAATCTCAACGAATGAGTACTGTCCACGTGTGACTATTTTTGTTATTTAATATATTTTATAAAAATTAGGGTATCTATCGTTTGATATCAAATCAGACTCCAACCGTAAATTTGTAAGAGAACGATTCCCTAAATATTAACCCCGAAGGCCGAAACCAACATCAGATCAATACCCAGGAGACCACTCATCTTATCTATTTTCCAGTTGATTTCTAATTTCATATATGATAAAGATGTGAATTTTATTGTTAAAATATTTCATTCAACACATGACTAATCTCAACGGATGAGTACAGTCAACACATGAACCTTTATTTTATATTGATAAAGATGTAAATTTTATTATTAAAATATTTCGTTCAACACATGACTAATCTCAACGGATGAGTACAGTCAACACATGAACCTTTATATTATAATATTCTTTATTTTCTAAATTGGAATGAGGCCCAATCAATCACCATATAGCGTTAACTATATGGATTCCATACCACACATGCATATAATAGCATTGAAAAATAATCAACCATTAACCAAAGTGCACTACACTGTATAAGCATCAAATATAAACATCTAACGCTTATAACAGCCTGTCAATCAATCGATCGACATATTTAATCAATCAGGATGAGTGAACTTCAAATTTCATCCCAACACCCGTGTGGGGTTTCAAACAATCAAACATAGATTTTAGTTGTGCAGTTGGGCGATGTGTAAAATTTATCGACCCAATCAAATGTCCTTCAAATAGGTGTACATAAACAAACCGTCCGATTTGTAAATGAATATTTTATTTTATTCACTTCCACGTTAAAAATTATATTTTTAACGATAAAATATTTTATTTCAACACATGAATTTCTATTCAGTTCATTTACCCAATAAAAATGATATTTTTATTTTTCTAACATATTTTAGAAAATTTCGGCGGCATAACGGCACGATACTAGAAACGGGATGAGGCCTAGCCTTATCCCCGGTCTAGTGAAGGCCCACGCCATTCACACATCAATCAAATCCATTCCATTTCACCAAACAATTCAATTCAAACCAAATAAACGAACCAACTACACAGCCAAACAATTTAACAAACAAGCCATCCATGGTCTGTGGATGACGGGTGTCGGGTGCTACTAAGCACCGTCTGCATCCTAGTATATATATAACTAGAAAAGAAATTGAAGAATGAGAAATTCTCACCAATAGCTATCCAATCATCTTGACTCTTCTTTTAGAGAAATCATCGCCATTCTCGCCCTTTGTCGCTTTTGTTGCCCGTATTCTCTACATATGTAAAAATCGAATTTTTACTTCGCTTTTCAATATATAAAAAACGAATTTTTACTATGCTATTCAATGTATAAAAATCGAATTTTTACTATGCTATTATTTAGGTAAAAAAAATTCTATTTCTATCCCGCTATTTTTCATATAAAGATTTCGCCTTTTCTAAAATATAGATTTCGCCTTTTCAAAAATATCAATATAAAAATCACATTTTTATTTTGCTACACATATAAAGATGATATTTTTACTATCTTACCTATATAAAAATTATATTTTTCTCGAAGTAAAAATCATATTTTTACTTCACTACTCATCTCAAAATATCGTCTTTTCATATCTAAAAATATCGTCTTTTCATATTTTAAAAATCTAATCTTTAAAAATGCTATTCTATATTTTTTTGATGTTTATATAGGGAAGATTATATTTTTACTTAACAAAAACATAAAAATCATATTTTTAATTATATACATATATAAAAAATTCTATTTTTATATAAAATAAAAAACCTAAATAAAAATCAGATTTTTATGTATATAAAATCATAGAAGGACTCACCGCGTTGATGTATCGGAAGGAGGGATGCTGAGGGGAGCTCGACTGGAGGAAGGGGGTGTGCTGCGCGTCGGTCGAGGCAGAGGGGGGGCTGCGCGTCGGTCGAGGCAGAGGGGGGGTGCTGCGCGTCGGTCAAGGCAGAGGGGGGTGCTCTCGTCGGTCGACTTCGAGGACGGGGGCTGTGGGTGGTTCGATTTAGGGGATATCGACGGGGGTTCGATCGCGAGGCAGCAGCAAGAGGGGGAGGTGCGCGGTCGTGATTGCGGCGGTGGAGGCTCCGCCAATCGCGAAACATTTTTTTTCTTTTACTGATGAATCGAAGAATAAAAGGGGGGGGCAGAGGTATAGGAGAGGAAGAAAGAGAAAAGGATTTTAATTTTTAATTATTTTATTTTCCAGTCAAAAAGCAACTTTTATTTTCGACCTCAAAACGAGGCCCACCGCCTGTCGTCCATAGCTAATTACCCCCATTCCGAACACAATGGGATATGTATCGTAGGCTGATTCGATCGTTACAATTAGTTTTCGTCAAAATCAACATATAACTCTATATATTGAATTTGAACGCGCATTTCAATTTACCGGGGTCACATACTAACTAGAAAAATTCCAGAAAAATATTTTCTAGCTTCGTATTGACGATATGGTCCTAACAAAACTAGTTTCGTCAAATTCTGAGACCGTTGGAAAAATGGCCATTTTCCATTCGATTAAAATCAACTAAAACTGGTCAAACGCGTTTTCCTTTGCCACGCTCACATATTGATTCGAAAAATTAAGAAATTTGAAACGTAGCAATAATTTTTCATCACGGACCCAACAAAAGTGGTTTCGTCGAAATCCGAGGTCGTTTACAAAATTCCCATTTTTAAGGGCCTGAATTCCATAGTGACTATTCAGAATTTTCAACTGGACGTATCTTTTGATTCCCGCTATGAAATTTTGATTTTTCAGATTCGTTGGAAAGATATTCCCAACAAGATCCTATGATTTTTGGTTTCGCAAAAATCCGGATTGTTTTACACCCGGTACGTTCAATTGAAGTTTGAAATCGAATTATCGAACTACCGCGCCATTTTCAATTCTATTTATAATTATATATAAATATTTATATTCTAACGACGACGCATATAAATATATACGTTCGAATTATATTCAAAATAAATTTCTCGTCGATATTATTTAAAATAATCTATTTTAAATATTCAAAATTCGCAAAAACTGCCAAAATAAAAATTTTAAACTGGCTCGGATTTTCGGGTTATTACAATCTCCCCCACTTAAAACTTTTTGTCCCCGAAAAGGAACAAAGTCGAAAGTGGTTTGATTAATCAACACTACGTTCGATCTGGCTTCCATTCTCCAACTTTTCAGTTTCTGAGAATTTTCAAATTCTTCAAAAATTTGGCTAACACCCTAAATTTTCGAAAAATTTCGCCATAACCTCCCCTGCACCGGGAGCCATGGGAAAATCCCGAAATTACCATACAGGTCTTCTGATCTCAAAAAGAAAAAGAAAAAGCCAAGCGGCTAGCCAATCGGCTCATGAAATCATCATCACCCAAACAAAACAGTAAATTATATAGTAAACATGTACCTATTTGTCGGGCAAACAAATTTTATTCTCTGCTCTAGCCTCCGTGCTATGACCTGTTCAATGTAAGTATATGTATATGCAAGCAAATGCGACCAATTTTCAATACAATCCAATATTTGATTCAATTAGGCATAATGGTTCAAAATTATCAAACAAATAAACAAACAACATAAACATCAATCAATTAGTGAATTAACGTTTCAAATTCATAATTTTACTACATATACTGAAAATCATGTTTTTGATGCCAAATCACAACAAATAAATCTATCTATATAAGTTTGGTTCTCACACCAGCCTAATGGAAATATATAGATATTCAAAATAAATAAATATTCAAATACGTATAAAGCGATTTAAATTTTCAAAACAAAATTATTTTCATTTGAAAATTATACTCTTCACACTCGTTCTAGGATACTACTGATCCTATCTCTAACGAGTCATTCTAAGTGGATTTTACTAATCCAATATCTGATGAATTCTTTCGTATGGTTCTAATGTGTCTTATTCTCGAGCTCTGTAAACCAAAGCTCTGATACCAAATGAAGCGACCCAAACTTCCCCGGTCTCCGAAGAGATGAGAAAGAACGAATTACTGTGAGGACAAGACAAATCAGAACGCAGACGGAAGAACATTTCATTGCTATTACAACAATTCCATCAGATACAAGAATATACAGAGTATAAATGAATATTATACATTCGACACCTATCAGAGATTACAATAAATTACATAGCAGCAGAAAAACAATATAAAACACAACTGAAAGTAATGCACGGATACAGATCTTTCCGAGCATCGTTCCAGCTGTAAACCAGGATCCTGTGAATATAAATCTGCAAAACCTAAACTACTAGCTGCCCGAGTCAAAATAAGGGCACCCAGAGTTTAGGTTAAAACAATAAACTCCAGGTCAGTCATGTGACTGGTGTGAGAACTAAAACAGTTATTTAAAACTTTACTTTAAAAGAGAGTAATTCAAGGGACCACACCGTATAACACGGAACGGGTTTCCTCCCAAGAATACCAGTGCATAGGATAAACAGCGCAATGCTTTTTCGAAAAATGAAGCTATTATAAGACCCAGGTCCCATCACACAATGCAACGCAAGCCGGAGGATAGGATTTTCCCTTATAATAGCCAAACATGCTTGGTACGTTTAAAACAAATCATTTGATACTATAATAAGTGTATAGTGTCAAAACAATTTCAATCATAAATATAAATCATAGACGGCATAGCATCCCATGCTACTATGTCGCCATACTAGGCTCTACAAATAAAGCCGCAATACACGTATTGGAAATTGGATTTCCGTCATGAGTCGAGGCAAGGGGCAAGATCCTCTCGGCTTCGAGACACTCTAGCAAATGCCTTGGGACTACACACTCTGGGCAACCCCGGATTCGGCTGGGCCGGTCCTCACTTACGTTAGAGGATTAGTTATGCCTGAACACACGTTTCCCGGTCCTTACAGACCTATAATTGAGGCGCCTCGCATCCAACAACCACAAAGGTGAAAAGTATATAAATGTCAAGGCTGGTAAGTCACTGACACCACCATAGCTAGAAAGAAACGTCGTGCTCTCCCAGCGGTCCGTATCCCGTTTTTAACTCATACCGAGGTGTGAGGCTCGCGAATTCACGCTATACACAAAGCTGCCACGTAGGCCGTGCTTTGATCATCAACCACAAGACTTTGCTTTTCAACAGAAGCCTTGATCATTGCATCTCAGCATGCCACATAGGCAATTCATGCCATGCGATTGATATCTATCGATATATAACCTCTAAGCTCGTACGTCTCAGAGAAGGGCGTTAAGCAAGAGAATAAATTCTCCGCCGCCAAACAGATGTATATTTAATAGAGATCAATCAACATAGAATAAATTCCAATGTCAGACACACAATCCATTTACAAGTTCGTTCTGGGTCTGAACGAAACCGGAGGCACTTTCCTCGCATATCCATCGATCTCCAAGTACGTCTGGACGACCACCAACTATTTCCATCCTCTTGGGTGTACAGCCCAATCAGGATCGTCAGTAATTATCCAAACGATGTGAAGACTTCCGGTCTTCGACCACCGTCTTCATCTTCGACTTATCGTCGAGTCGGTTATTCAGAATAGGTATAAACCCGGACTTCTCGAACAACCCGCGTATATTAAAAACAAAGGTTTCACAAACACAACGTACGCCTCATTCCAATGCAGAATATCCTTTTTATTCACGAAATCACATTCTTAGGGAAAGGTTCCCATTAATTTTATCCAAGATAAATTCTTTAAAATTTACCCTTTAATCTTCCTTTGGATGTCATTTCAAACCAAATTATGGTTTTCTAAACTAGTCGAGATTAGCGAACCACACCGAAGTAATTATTTATTTTATTTTTCCAATCCCAACCTATTCATCCCATGAAGCAAAACTGGTAATACTCCATATCTAATACCACAGTGTTATCGGTAAAATTAATTACCATTCCACGTTCAAATCTAATTAAAGATTTAACTATCGCTTTGGAGCAAAACTGGTGATACTCCATTCCCGCTCATTTTCTAAAGTTGATAATTTAAATCATCAATTTCCGTTCCAATCTAATTGCAGATTCATTAAAGCTCCTTTTACAAGGTTAAAGAACTAGTGTCATTTAAAACACAGTTCACGATAAACCCACAAATCAATTCTATTTAAAATCGGGTTAAAGAACTAGTGTTATTTAAAACACAGTTCACGATAAACCCATGAATCAGTTCTATTTAAAATCGGGTTAAAGAACTAGTGTCATTTAAAACACAGTTCACGATAAACCCACAAATCAATTCTATTTAAAATCTGTTTCAAATCCAATTTATTTATTTAAAAATAAACGGGTTTAATTTTAGTTCAAGACTAGTTCATTTCGATAAAAATCTACATTTATCTTTTCAAATACGGGATTTTTTCATCCCAATTTTCCCAAATCATTTCTTATGATTTTACACAAATTATTGATATTTTTAATAATTTTATCAAGGCCCGTACAGTCGATTTCCAACAACGGCCATCGAACTGCACCTATAGCGACCTTTTTCGAATTTGATTTGGACGTATCTCCAAATCCAACCGTAAGATTTTGAATTTCTAATATTCATTAGAAAGCTCTTTTCGATACGAACCCAACGGTTCCGGTTTTAGGAGAATCCGACGGTCGGATCTCCCGTAATGTCCGTTCGAAGTTAATGGTCGAAATTTGCGAACTGCCGCGGCGCGACGCGTTCTATTCAGGCCATTATATTATATATATAATATATATAAATATATTTCGTCGATTCCTATTTAAAACGAATTTTATAAATAGTTTTGAATTCGTTTCAAAAACAATTTCAACCTTTATTTCAAATTCAAATCAAAATTGAATTTTCTATTTTAAATTCGTTTTAAAATTCATTTGAATTCAATTCAAATTCCAATTCAATTTAAATTCATTTCAAATTGATTTTACTTCTATTTCAGTTCGTTTTCTATTCAATTTGAATTCAATTCATTTTCTATTCAAATCAAATTCAATTCGTTTTCTATTCAATCCAATTCAAATTCGTTTTCTATTCAATCCAATTCAAATTGGTTTTCTATTCAATTCAATTCGAATTCGTTTTCTATTCAATTCAAATTGGTTCATTTTCTATTCAATTCAAATTCGTTTTCTATTCAATTCAATTCAAATTGGTTTTCTATTCAATTCAATTCAATTCAAATTGGTTTTCTATTCAATTCAATTCAATTCAAATTGGTTTTCTATTCAATTCAATTCGAATTCATTTTATATTCAATTCGAATTCATTTTTATATTCAATTCAATTCGAAATCATTTTCTATTCAATTCAAATCAAATTCGCTATATATTCAATTCAATTCAAATTTCCTTTCAAAATATTCGATTTCGAAATCACTTTTCAATATTCATTTTAAAATGAATAAAATCGATATAAATATCGTTCACGTCAAAATGGCGTCAATCTAATCAACACGGCTTCATATATTTCTATTTTCAAATATTCTATTCAACAAATGAATATTTATTTTTGTCTACACACGACTAATCTCAACGAATGAGTACTGTCCACGTGTGACTATTTTTGTTATTTAATATATTTTATAAAAATTAGGGTATCTATCGTTTGATATCAAATCAGACTCCAACCGTAAATTTGTAAGAGAACGATTCCCTAAATATTAACCCCGAAGGCCGAAACCAACATCAGATCAATACCCAGGAGACCACTCATCTTATCTATTTTCCAGTTGATTTCTAATTTCATATATGATAAAGATGTGAATTTTATTGTTAAAATATTTCATTCAACACATGACTAATCTCAACGGATGAGTACAGTCAACACATGAACCTTTATTTTATATTAATAAAGATGTAAATTTTATTATTAAAATATTTCGTTCAACACATGACTAATCTCAACGGATGAGTACAGTCAACACATGAACCTTTATATTATAATATTCTTTATTTTCTAAATTGGAATGAGGCCCAATCAATCACCATATAGCGTTAACTATATGGATTCCATACCACACATGCATATAATAGCATTGAAAAATAATCAACCATCAACCAAAGTGCACTACACTGTATAAGCATCAAATATAAACATCTAACGCTTATAACAGCCTGTCAATCAATCGATCGACATATTTAATCAATTAGGATGAGTGAACTTCAAATTTCATCCCAACACCCGTGTGGGGTTTCAAACAATCAAACATAGATTTTAGTTGTGCAGTTGGGCGATGTGTAAAATTTATCAACCCAATCAAATGTCCTTCAAATAGGTGTACATAAACAAACCGTCCGGTTTGTAAATGAATATTTTATTTTATTCACTTCCACGTTAAAAATTATATTTTTAACGATAAAATATTTTATTTCAACACATGAATTTCTATTCAGTTCAATTACCCAATAAAAATGATATTTTTATTTTTCTAACATATTTTAGAAAATTTTGGCGGCATAACGGCACGATACTAGAAACGGGACGAGGCCTAGCCTTATCCCCGGTCTAGTGAAGGCCCACGCCATTCACACATCAATCAAATCCATTCCATTTCACCAAACAATTCAATTCAAACCAAATAAACTAACCAACTACACAACCAAACAATTTAACAAACAAGCCATCCATGGTCTGTGGATGACGGGTGTCGGGTGCTACTAAGCACCGTCTGCATCCTAGTATATATATATAACTAGAAAAGAAATTGAAGAGTGAGAAATTCTCACCAATAGCTATCCAATCATCTTGACTCTTCTTTTAGAGAAATCATCGCCATTCTCGCCCTTTGTCGCTTTCGTTGCCCGTATTCTCTACATATGTAAAAATTGAATTTTTACTTCGCTTTTCAATATATAAAAAATGAATTTTTACTATGCTATTCAATATATAAAAATCGAATTTTTACTATGCTATTATTTAGGTAAAAAAAATTCTATTTCTATCCCGCTATTCTTCATATTAAGATTTCGCCTTTTCAAAAATATAGATTTCGCCTTTTCAAAAATATCAATATAAAAATCACATTTTTATTTTGCTACACATATAAAGATGATATTTTTACTATCTTACCTATATAAAAATTATATTTTTCTCGAAGTAAAAATCATATTTTTACTTCACTACTCATCTCAAAATATCGTCTTTTCATATCTAAAAATATCGTCTTTTCATATTTTAAAAATCTAATCTTTAAAAATGCTATTCTATATTTTTTCGATGTTTATATAGGGAAGATTATATTTTTACTTAACAAAAACATAAAAATCATATTTTTAATTATATACATATATAAAAATTCTATTTTTATATAAAATAAAAACCCTAAATAAAAATCGGATTTTTATGTATATAAAATCATAGAAGGACTCACCGCGTTGATGTATCGGAAGGAGGGATGCTGAAGGGGGCTCGGCAAGTGGAACTCGACTGGAGGAAGGGTGGAGTGCTGCGCGTCGGTCGAGGCAGAGGGGGGACTGCGCGTCGGTCGAGGCAGAGGGGGGGTGCTGCGCGTCGGTCGAGGCAGGGGGGTGCTATCGTCGGTCGACTTCGAGAAGGGGGGGCTGCGGGTGGTTCGATTTAGGGGATATCGACGGGGGGGTTCGATCGTGAGGCAGCAGCGAGAGGGGGGTGCGCGGTCGTGATTGCGGCGGTGGAGGCTCCGCCGATCGCGATACATTATTTTTTCTTTTACTGATGAACCGAAGAATAAAAGGGGGGGCCAGAGGTATAGGAGAGGAAGAAAGAGAAAAGGATTTTAATTTTTAATTATTTTATTTTCCAGTCAAAAAGCAACTTTTATTTTCGACCTCAAAACGAGGCCCACCGCCTGTCGTCCATAGTTAATTACCCCCATTCCGAACACAATGGGATATGTATCGTAGGATGATTCGATCATTACAATCAGTTTTCGTCAAAATCAACATATAACTCTATATATTGAATTTGAACGCGCATTTCAACTTACCGGGGTCACATACTAACTAGAAAAATTCCAGAAAAATATTTTCTAGCTTCGTATTGACGATACGGTCCTAACAAAACTAGTTTCGTCAAATTCTGAGACCGTTGGAAAAATGGCCATTTTCCAGTCGATTAAAATCAACTAAAACTGGTCAACGCGTTTTCCTTTGCCACGCTCACATATTGATTCGAAAAATTAAGAAATTTTAAACCTAGCAATAATTTTTCATCACGGACCCAACAAAAGTGGTTTCGTCGAAATTCGAGGTCGTTTGCAAAATTCCCATTTTTAAGGGCCTGAATTCCATAACGACTATTCAGAATTTTCAACTGGACGTATCTTTTGATTCCCGCTATGAAATTTCGATTTTTCGGATTCGTTGGAAAGATATTCCCAACAAGATCCTATGATTTTTGGTTTTGCAAAAATCCGGATTGTTTTGCACCCGGTACGTTCAATTGAAGTTTGAAATCGAATTATCGAACTACCGCGCCATTTTCAATTCTATTTATAATTATATAAAAATATTTATATTCTAACGATGACGTGTATAAATATATACGTTCGAATTATATTCAAAATAAATTTCTCGTCGATATTATTTAAAATAATCTATTTTAAATATTCAAAATTCGCTAAAACTGCCAAAATAAAAATTTTAAACTGGCTCAGATTTTCGGGTTATTACAGAAAATAAAATGTTCTGTGTCAAGTCTCACAACAACAAAAAATACTTTTCGCAACAGGCAATATCTGTTGCAGTAGACCAATTGCAACAGACCCGAGCCTGTTGGTATAGCCAAAGTTGCAAAAGGTCAGCAACATTTTTTGCCTGTTGCAATAAAACGTTGCAATATACTTTTTTGCAACTGGCCTTTGTTGTTGCAATAGACCATTCTGCAACAGTATATGCCCGTTGCAATAGATTCATAAATCTGTAAAAAAAAATATTATTGCTTAGAGATATACATATTAAACATATTTGTTTTAGTAATAGTGTATATCACAGAATGAAATAAACAAATAAAAAATTTATTTTAACAAAGTTTTAATAGTACAAACAACTACAATAAAAGTTTCTACAATTTTCATAAACCATTCATGTATAACAATTTTTCTCTCATACAAAACATTTTTTTCGAATAGAGTATTTTCTACTTATATTTCTACTCTATCATACATATACTATAACAAGAGAATAAAGTTGGGTCATTGAGGGTCTTCTTTGAGCAGCTGCTTGTGCACAGAAAAGTGCAACTTTTGCATATCTTAATACTTCTTCGGGGTATCCTTCTAGACTTGAATCCACTATCTCTTTCAATCTCCCTTCTTCGCGTTGTTGCCATGCCTTTGGAAAATGTAAATATATAAATACTCAAAGGCAAATCATCAACAATATCATTCCTTAAAACCACAATGCTTATAGTTAACTTAAAAACACCTACTGATTACATTTCAGAACTATTAAACAACATCGGCCTACACTGCTACAGGATATTCTGCAAACACCTTTATACTGGACCAGCTACATAAATGATAGAATGTGATTTCAATGATGACATGAACTTGCAATATCAGCATGTGATTTCAATGAATGCAAATCATGAATCAAGGACAACAGAAGTAGCTTCATAAATGATGGCATCTTTATCCATCGTAACTGCTAATGCATTACAACAATAAAACAAATAGGTATAATATATGATCCCACCTAGTAAATCAAATATGAAATGGTTGTCCACTAATGATAGATACAAATGAACTATAAACATATGTAATCCATAATTTGATACCACGGTTTGTAAAATAATAGATATCAACTGTAATATTCTTTGAGTTCAATAATTTATGTAAACACTAGGTTAAAATAACATATTATGCAGATTATGTGTTTCTTTGGTGTTTCAACAGCTGCGCTTATTGAAATTAGAATAAAAGTCTAACTTACATTTGCTGCTGAAGGAGTTTGAATTCTTCCATGTATATATTCCAACTTGTATTTCTTTTCCTGCACAAATATTGCTCTTCTTTCATGCTTTATTCCATAGTCTTTGAACACATTGGGCCTCTCACAGCTAAAATCCATGGCCCCTCCGTGAACAGTTTATCCACAACAGTTTGTAATCTTATAACAACGTGCAAACCGCAATGACCCAGTGTGCAGTTCCTTTATCTCATCCTGGATCCCACTGTAGATATCCAAAAGATGTTGTCTATGTATTTCATTATTTCTAAAATTATTATTACAAATCTGGAGGAAAATCATCCATACTTACTC
The DNA here is from genome assembly GCA_030737875.1 of Allium sativum. Classification (NCBI taxonomy): domain Eukaryota; kingdom Viridiplantae; phylum Streptophyta; class Magnoliopsida; order Asparagales; family Amaryllidaceae; genus Allium; species Allium sativum. Next base: position 196,639,912 of record CM060925.1, on the reverse strand, counting down.
GCCTGAAATGATAGATATCAACGCTTCGAGGCTTACGCCTCGCCTCACAGACCCGGAAATTCCTCACATATGCCTTTCGCATTTTAAAACATTGGATGAGCAATTATAGAAAGGAATTAAATTCCTTGTGAAAAGATACTTTGCATTATCAATCTATATGCATGTGTACTATACTATTAAACCTTGTTAAAATGGGACTCATATGCTTAACGCTTTCTGACTGTTATGCTTTTACACCTTGGCGGTTTTAAATAACGAACTTGCTTGAAGCCCCGCTGTTTACTAACAATCCACCAAATTAGTGTATTTTAACATCCGCTTTAGTAGTTCTAATATATATAAAATTAGATCAATTATATTTTAAGCTCTAACTGGACTAGGTTATCCGCCAAACATCAAGGTGTTTTAACAGCTACGCTTATTGAAATTAGAATAAAAGTCTAACTTACATTTGTTGTTGAAGGAGTTTGAATTCTTCCATGTATATATTCCAACTTGTATTTCATTTCCTACACGAATTTTGCTCTTATTCTTTCATGGAGATGCTTTGTTCCATAGTTTATGAACACATTGGGTCTCTCACAGCTAAAATCCATGGCCCCTCGGTGAACAGTTTATCCACTACAGTTTGTAATCTTATAACAACTTGCAAACCACAATCGGTGAACAGTCAAACAAGAACTACGCTGAATGTACATCCCAGATCTTTTGCGAATATCATCCCAACACAGAAAGGGTGCTGCAACTTTAATTTTTGGCCACGACAGAAACATTAAATCCAGATCTAAAATTCAACAATCGGCAATTGAGGAAATTTTTAAGAGGATAAATTAAATCCAGATTTGGATCTCGTTACTCATTTGAACCCCCACCCAGATTCGTCAAATCACTCTTTCGTTGACCAACAACCTCGTTGTTAACAACCTGCGTTTCATACGATTGTCAATATCATAACTCCTTTACCTCGCCTCGGCCACAATTCGAAACCATAACTGAAACTAAAATCAACAATCACAAACCGCATATCGGCCATCCCCAAATTGCTACGTGTTAGCTCCTCTTCGTCAGACATTATCAACGCCAACCCTAGATACCAATTCGAAATTCCTCAATCTAGTACCATAATTTTCCAAATCCATTGTCAGGTAGATCCATCGATTCAAAAAGAAAAAAAAGAGAAAGAAGGAGAATTGGGGCTGAAGCGGAAAGGGTAAAATGAATAAAGAGAATGGACAGCAGGGCAATCCGTAAAAGAAGCGTTAGGGGCCTTTCATTCGTTGGATTGGTTAGCTTTGAACAATGATGAATTCGGTTGTTTACCATTCGCGGATTGTGCTTTCTGCCTGTGCTTTGTAAATGTAATTACCAAGTTATAGACGCTACTTTCCAACCATTAAATCTTTAAAATAACAATTAAGTTTAAGTACTAATTAGTTACTTCAAACTAGATTTACAGTTAATAATTAACTAAATCCCTTTTAAATTTAACCTTAGGCAAGTGTATACTAGGTGAAACAAACATACTAAATTGTTATAATAATTAAATTTTATTAAATTGTTATAACAAACATATTAAATTGTTATAATAATTAAGCACACTAAATTGTTACATATTTATTATAATAATTAAATTTTATTATCAATTAATAATAATAAATTGTAATCTTAATTATTATGCAATTACTAATGGTTAATTATTTATTAATTATTATTAATATTTTATTAACTATTTAATATTATGAACATTTTATTAATTATTTAAAATTTGTTGTTAATTAGATTTATTTATTTCTAAATGTAGTTAACAACTGTTAACTATATTTTATACACTATTAACAACTAACCATGATAAATTAGTAAAATATTAATTTATTTTAATTATATTTCTTATTACTTAAATACTTATTATATAATTACTAAATATTACATATTACTTCGTACTTTTGTAGTAACTATGTTTACCAAATGTTAATTAGTAATTGTTATTATTTAATTATCAGTTATAAATATCACTTTACAATACTTAAATTTTATTATTAATTAATAATTATTAAATATTAATCTTATCATTATATAATTACTAGTAATTAATCATTTAATAATAATTATTTAAAATTAATTAGTAAAAATTAATCAGTAAAAGTTGATACTAATTTTTAATAGTATGTTTTTTGTAAGTGGCTTTACAAGTTATAAAAAAATAAAGTTATTGCAAGAGGCGAAAATAGTTGCAAATAGTGTGTTTGTTGCAACTGTTATGGAAACACAGTTGCTAAAAGTATGATTTTGCAACAGGAAGAGAAGCGCAGTTGCTAAAAATATGTTTTTCGCAACAGGAAAAAAAGGCATGTTGCCAAATCTCATCTATTGCAACTGCTTTAATCGGTCTGTTGCTAAATGTTATTTACTGCAACTATTATTTGTCGCCTGTTGCAAAAACCTAGTTGCAATAGGGTATTTTTCTTGTAGTGTCTTCAGTTAGAGTCTAACTATGAGGTTTGAATTGAGAATTTGGTGAGCAAGCATGGCTCGTTGTAGATTAATAGCCATAGCACTGTACATTTCATCCTTTTTAGCAATTTCTTTTACTCACTTCTTTGTTTCATTATGTTAATAACGAACATTCCACAATCGACCCTGCAGAAATTGTTAAACATGACCAATTTTTATGAATAATTGTAAAACAAGATTAATATTATGCTAGTATTTAAAAAAGCTGCATACAAGTATGCACATATTCAAATTATATGCCTACATGTTTTTAAATATTTTGAATTCATGGATACAAGCATGTTTTTGTTATGTATACATGTATATTCAAATATTTTAAATACAAGTATGCAAGTATTTTTATTTACTTACGTATTGCCTTGTTGTGGGCAATTAGCTATTTCAAGTTGTCCTTGTTTCTGAAAATTCTTGTTCTCTAGCTTTCTCAGCAATCCACTGATGTAAATTCTCTGTATAAAAAAATATATTACATACATATAACTACCTGTAACAGTTTAGATACTAGTTTTCATGTCAATTATTTTCAATTTACATACAATATCTCTTGTTGATCTTTGGTGATTTCCTTCATGTCGTGGTTTTTTGGAGTCGTACTGTATCCATCTTCTACTATCTTTTATAAATTCCAATAATGAAAAAGGGTTTCCATCGTGGATAGGAATCAATTTATGAGCTTGAATCGTAGAATATTTGCACATTTTTATTTATTAAATACTGTATTTGTTCCATTGAACCTTTCTTTAGTAATGCCTGTAATTTCAATCATTTTAGCGACCAAATTTTTTGATATTATAAGAAAATTTTGCTGGAAAATAAATAAAAACTTACGGAAGCAGTAGTTTTGATGTACATGATTTCTGGATGGTCTTTGTTGAGCTCATGTGCAAACCAGTCAATTATCTATTTAAATTAGTAGATTGTAATTATTAAAGAAAGGTTCTAGCTATTAAATCACCCAATGAAACTATATTTGAATTTGACTGTGGCTATACATGTCCGTCAAGGAATCTTCCAGCTATTAAATCACCCAATGAAACTCGAACAATGTATATGTCAGCTTTGCCATTGAGGTATGTGCTTCTACTGCTAATTTATGTAATATATTTAGAGAATTTCTAGGAATATATTAGTACTGATCTATGCATCTAATTTGAATAATTGCATGTATGTATGCAACTTTTATTTTTAATTGCATAAAAAAATTTACAAAATTTGTTTAAATTTTTCAATAATTTTACCCTAGGTCTGAATTTGAAAAATATGCTTCTAGTTTCTGGATTTGATCCTCTTGTAGTTTCTAAACATTTTTAAATTTCCTGACTTTCAGTTTTCTTCATACATGCATTCTTCTGATGTTGGTCCCATCTCTTAATCCTCAATATTCACGGTTTCTGTTTGTTTCTGTTTTTTTGGTTGCAGCTGAGAATATATTAGATATATCAGCAATGTATTGATGGAAACTTGATATTTGGAACATTATTACCATTAGAAATTATTTTTAATTTTTTACCTTTTTGCTTTCTAAAATTTTGATGCTCCAGCTTCTTTTGTTGCCCCTTGTCATGATCTTTCTCCGGCTCTTTTATGTCTTTTGATTTTTCATCATCAATTTTATGATCATTATTCTTCTCCATGTTATCTATTTACATATTATTAGTCTCATCAATAATTGAATAGATCCATACCAGCATGCAACTATTCTATATAGTTGCACACAAGTATGCAACTATTCAGAATAGTTGCACATAAGCGTGCAATTATTCTGAAAAGATGCACACAAGCATGCAATAATTAGTAATAGATGCACATAAGCATGCAACAATTTTGTTATAATATATTGCTTGAAACTAGATAATGAGTAGATTATTACCATCAAAAAACTATAATTATTTTTTACCTTTTTTCTTCTCTAAATTTTGATGTTCTTGCACCTTTTTTTGTCTCAAGCTCCTTCTGCTCCTGTTCCACGTCCTTCTCCACCTCCTTTTGTTCCTTCTCCACCTCCTTCTCTATCTTCTTCTACTTTTGTCCCATTTGTCCATCCTCATCATTGTTCTTCTCTGTATTTATTTCCATGTTATCAATCTGATCAATATCTCTTATATCATCTTTTCTATCTTTATCTTGCATGTCAACATCTAAATTTTTCTACTGTTCATCATTTCCTTCATCTTCTGCAGTGTCTTCTTTCTCTACATTATCTCTGTCAACATTATCATTCCTGTCACCTTCGGCACTTTTATTCTCATCATCATCAGTATTATTATTCTCATCTTCATCTTCATCGTTCCTATTATCCTTTTTCGGCTTTTCATCTTCTTTTTAATCTTTATAATTATTGTCATTCTCACTCTCATCCTCATTATCCTTTTCCTCTTCATCATCATCCTCATTTTCTCTTGCATTCACATCTTTTATTTGAAGTTGTAATTTTCTGTCTTGTTTTCCTTTACTCTCATTATTTTCCGCACTCTCAGTGGTTTCTTCACTCTCATTATTTTCCTCACTCTCATCTTCTGCAGATTCGTCACTCTCTGCAAGTTCTTGTACTCTATTTTTTAACTTTAAATTTTCATCTTTAAGTTGTTTATTTTCCTATTGTAGCTTTACTATCAAGCTCCTGTAATTTTCCTCCCTTTTTTTTGCAAGTTGCTTCGTACTCTTTGTCTTTGTCAATGGCTTGTTCCAACAATTTTAATTCCTTTCCTTGGAAATCCTGAAAACAAAAGTAGAAAATGTTCAATTAATACTGTAAATAATTGCAGGTATGTATGCATCTGTAGTAAATAAGTGCATACATCCATGCATCCTTTGTATACAGATGCGTATATACATGCACCTGTTCAAAATACATGCACACATGTATGCAGCTATTCTGAATAGATGCATACATACATGCATGCAACTATTAAGAATAGATGCATTCACATGCATGCATCTATTCTAAATAAGTGCATACAAGCATGCATCTATTCTGAATAGAATCATACATGAATGTGACTGTTGTGAATAGACGCATAGATGCATGCAATTGTTATGATTAGAATCATACATGTATGCAACTCTTTACAATAGATGCATATAAGTATGTAACCGTTGCCATATATCTGTATACTTGTATGCATCTATTTTTAATATGACACTTAAAAATTATTCAAAATTAAATATCACTTACAGATGTGTATTTGATGTTCATTAACATGCTTGGCTTCAACAATTTTATGTCCCATTTTCCAGCCAAGGGATATATATCAATGTATTCTTTCTTTGATTTTTTTATAACACGGTTTTTTTTTTCACAAACCCACCACTGCCTAAAAAAAAAAAGAAGAAAAAAATATATTTATTATTAGAATGAAAAATAATTAAATAAGGAAAATACTAAAAAGTTTTAAAATAGTACCAACAACAGTGTCACGGAAGCATTAATCTTGTATTTTTCCACCTGGCTTATAAGATGGTTGTGTATGGTTTCTATCCAAGATATTTTTCATTAATTTCTAACTACATACACAATATGGAATCAAGGTCCATGGTAAGATGTATTTACGGTTTGTTACAAGAAATGTTGCTGCCAAGTACAGAAGTAAAAGCTTCACTGTATCAAAACTTGTTTCGGCTGTGTTTTCTTTTATTGTCAAAAAAATTCGTCTCTCTATATTTTTCTTATTGACTGAGGGTTCTTCTTTAAAATGTCTTTCCATGAATGATCTATATTCTTCATCGTCCTTCTCGTTCTTTTTCAAGTGCCCCGTTGTTTTTATTAACTCTCCTTGTATTGTAGCAGCTAGTAATTCTGCAACATTTTCTTATGTAAAAATAAGTATCAAATCACCAAACTGGAAATATTTTAAGTTCTTCTTGTAGTTTTTGATGATGAGATCTAAAGTTGTAGAATTTATAATGGTTTCTGCAGGTGAAATGAGACCATCAAAAATCAGGTCAATAAACCCGTAGAGCAGCAGTTTTTTCAAATATTCTGAATGTTGTGTCATAAATAGTTCGTCTTTCTTTATCATTTCCACCAATTCATTAAAAGCACTAAGATTATTTCTGTATACATTCTCCTTCCTGGCAAGCTTCGGTTCATCTTCGTTTTTCCTTCTTTTCATTATTGGCGTAGGTTTTGAAAGTTGTTCTGTGATAATTAATGTTGTTTCTTTTTGAATGCCTTCATTATCACCTTCTTCCACATTTGGTCTTTGTGATAAGGGTTAAAATAATAATTAAATAAGGTCTGAATATATGCAGATATTTGCACACTTGCATGCAACTATCCTTAATAAAATCACATCAGCGTGCAACTATAATGAATAATAGCACACAAGTGTGCAACTATCCTGAATAATAGTACATAAGCGTGCAACTATTCTGAATAAAATCACACAGTAATGCAATTATCGTGAATAAAACCACACAAGCATGCAACTATCATGAATAAAATCACATAAGCATGCAACTATCCTGAGTAAAATCACACAAGCATGCGACTATCTTGAATAAAAGCACACAATAATGCAACTATCATGAATAATAGCACACAATTATGCAAATATCGTGAATAAAAGCATGCAAGCATGCGATTATCCTGAATAATAGCACACAAGCATGCAACTATCCTGAATAAAAGCACGCAAGCATACAACTATCATGAATAAAATCATACAAGATTGCAACTATTATGAATAAAAGCACACAAGTATGCAACTATCCTAAAAAAAGCACGCAAGCATGCAACTATACTGAATAAAAGCATGCAAGTGTGATCCTGAATAAAATCACGCAAGGATGTGACTATCATGAATAAAATCACACAAGCGTGCAACTATACTGAATAAAAGCATGCAAGTGCAACTATCCTGAATAAAATCATGCAAGCATGCGACTATCCTGAATAAAAGCATGCAACTATCATGAACAAAAGCACACAAGCATGCAACTATCCTGAATAAAAGCACGCAAGCGTGCAACTATATTGAATAAAAGCATGCAAGCGTACAAATATCATGAATAAAAGAATACAAGCATGTGAATATCCTGAATAAAAGCATGCAAGCATGCGACTATCCTGAATAAAAGAACACAAGCATGCGACTATCCTGAATAAAAGCACACAAGCATGCAATTATCATGAATAATAGCACACAAGCGTGCAACTGCCCTGAATAAAATCATGCAAGCATGCGACTATCCCGAATAAAAGCATGCAAGCATGCAACTATCATGAACAAAAGCACACAAGCATGCAACTATCTTGAATAAAATCACGCAAGCGTGCAACTATACTGAATAAAAGCATGCATGCGTGCAACTATCATGAATAAAAGCACCCAAGCATGCGACTATCTTGAATAAAAGCACGCAAACATGCAATTATCATGAATAACAGCATACAAGCATGCAACTATCCTAAATAAAACACGCAAACATGCAATTATCCTGAATAATAGCACACAAGCATGCAACTATCATCAATAAAAGCACGCAAGCATGCAACTATCATGAATAAAATCATGCAATATTGCAACTATCATGAATAAAAACACACAAACATGCAACTATCATGAATAAAAGCATGCAAGCATGCAACTATCATGAATAAAAGCACACAAGCATGCGACTATCCTGAGTAAAAGCACGCAAGCGTGCAACTATACTGAATAAAAGCATACAAGCATGCAAATATCATGAATAAAAGCACACAAGCATGCGGTTATCACGAATAAAATCACACAAACATGCGACTATCTTGAACAATACCACATAAGAGTGCAACTATCATGAATAAAAGCACACAAGCATGTAATAGTTATGAATAAAAGCACGTAAGCGTGCAATTATCCTGAATAAAATCATATAAGCATGCAACTATCATGAATGAAAGCACACAAGTGTGAAACTATCATGAATAATAGCACACAAGTGTGCAACTATCTTGCATAAAAACATATATGCATGCGACTATCATGAATAAAATCACCCAAAATGCAACTATCATGAATAAAATCACATAAGCGTGCAACTATCCTAAATAAAATCGCATAAACGTGCAACTATCCAGAATAAAATCACCTAAGCGTGCAACTATCATGAATAAAATCACATAGGCATGCAACAATGCTGAATAAATCCATGCACAGAAATTTACCAATTCGCATGTTATTACTAATGCAGAGCGTGTGCAGTCCAACACAATTGTGAGGAATGATGTTAGTATGGTTTGCCCTAGCTCTAAGTGGATGAGAGTAACAGGGGAAAGAGAAAGATGTATCTGTTAAAAATCCCATAATGAACAAGAATAAAACGGATGTTTTGACAGGAGGAGGTGATGCTAGTAACAACAGGTTTGCTGTTCTATCAACCGTGCAGGAAGAAGATATAGTACTCGACGAAGACAATGTGATTGAAGAGGGGGAAATTAGACAAGTTAGTGAGCTGCTATCACGCGCATTTCCATCTCATTTCAGTTCTACTACAAATCCATCTGCATCGGTTAAAGCTTGTTCTAGAAAGTTGGATGAAATGGCGGTTAATGATGAAGGCTTGGGTACTGTTCAGTATGCGGTATCTGGAAAAAAGAGGCTCAGTTGTGTGGATGAGAGCATTTCTAGGGATGCAACAGAACTTGACTCTTTCTTGCAAACGAATTTTGATTGTATTGATGATAGTGACAGGGGGAAAGAAGACTAAATCTATGGATAAAGCTAAATACAAGGTTGAAGACAAAGGGGTGCGTGAATCAATTGAAATGATGCGAGCCAAAATTGTGAGTGGTTTGCTTGATCCTTGTGTTTGTGCTGCGAAACTGAAATTGATGGATGTTATGATATATAATTACAACTCGATGGAGATCTATGCTGCTGAACGTGATAGGTTGGGGCTTATACAAAATGAAATGAGCACGTCCAAGAAGTCGACGTCGGTGTTCAAGCCAGGTTTTCTTAATGTTAATAATAGTAAGGTTCCCATGACTCAAGAAAAAACAAGAGAAGTTAATTCTCCTATTTCCCCAGTTAACACCAACTCATATAATTCTCTTACTGGTAATAAAGGAAAAGAAATACTGAATAAGAAACATGGTCCTTACGACCATATAAAACCTCCTCCATGTTACAAAGCTCCTTCAGACCCTATTATCAACTCTCCAATAGTCGACTCATCTTCAGGTAGAATGTCCGGAAGTGCCCCTATCACGAGAAGCAAGAAAATAGAGCTTCTCAAAGGACTTTATGACAACATGGGATGAAATCTTGTATTTTTCTCCTAGTTGTCAAGTCATTATCTTGTGTTATTCAGTTGTTTCATTATGTAATGCTTCAGTATGTCATATTTTGTAGTTTGATGTGTATGGCGTGGTTCCTACCATGTATAGAGGAACCAATAGCTGGTATGTGAACTGCATATCACCTGGAATTCCTTGTACAATTTTTGTTTTGTAATAAATAAAAGAGTGTTACGGATCACTATAAAAACTAGTCGGCCTTGCCAAAAAAAACAATCTTGAATAAAAGCACATAAGCTTGCAACTATCATTAATAAAAGCACACAAGTGTGCAACTATCCTTAATAAAATCATGCAAGCGTGCAACTATCATGAATAATAGCACACAAGTGTGCAACTATCCTAAATAATAGCACACAAGTGTGCAACTATCCTGAAATAAAAGCATGCAACAATCATGAATAATAGCACACAAGCATGCGACTATCATTAATAAAACCACACAAACATGCAAGAATTCGTAATAACAGTATTCAAGGATGCAACAATTTTTATTAACAGCAAATACTGACAATAACTCCTGAAATCAGCGAATACTGAAGTTTTTTAGCAACATCGTATAATATTTGCCACAATCACTTTCGATTGTTGTTGTTACAATCTATAATATACATATTATATTAATAGTGGAATCTGAAATAAAGATTACAAAAATATACCTTCAATCACTCACGCCATTGCTTATAAATTGTTGATAAAAACGACAACAATGTTCCAGATTTTTGTAACAACTCGAATTTTTAGAACAAATTTAAAAAAATTATTTTAGCTATTTTAATGGATTTTGAATATTTAAAATGATTTATTTTAAATAATAACAACTAAAAATTTATTTAAATTGAAGTTAGAACATATAAATTTATTTTAATTATAAAACGAGCCTGAAATGGTGCGGTAGTTTGAAAATTCGATTTCAAATTCCAAATGAATGTGCAGGATTCAAAATAAATCGGATTTCAGTAAAACAAGAAATATTTGAATCTGTTTAATAATATCTTTCTAACGGATGTGAATAATATAAATTTCATTTTATAAATTGAAAGTTATGCCCAGTTTAAAATATAAAATAGTCGCTATGGAATTTATATATATTTTAAATAGTATATAGCCCTTAAAAATAGCCATTTTGCAAACGGCCTCTGTTTTCGACGAAACCACTTTTGTTGGATCCGAAATGTCAAATTATTTCTAGATTCCAATTTTCATATTTTTTGGAATTAAATGTGAGTGTGGGGAATTTAAACGTGTTTGGTACTTTTAGTTTGAATTTAATCGACTAGAAAATGGTCATTTTTCAAACGGTCTCCAAATTTAGCAAAATTAGTTTTGTTAGGACCGCATCGTCAAAACATAGCTAAATTTATTTTTTTGTAATTTTTGAAGTCAGTATGTGGCCCTAGTAAATTAAAATGTACGTTGAAATCAATTTTGAACGTTAAATGAATTTATATTTTAATTTTGATGAAAACTGGTCGAAACGGTCGAATTAGCTCATGAGACATATCCCATTGTGTCCGAAATGGGGGTATTTAGCTATGGATGATAGTCGTTGGGCTCGATTCGGAGTTCGAATTAAAAAGGTAACTTTTTCGGATTTAAAATTAATATTAAATATATATATATTAACCTAGTCAAACCCTGTTCTCCATATTCCCGTGGTCAACTTCATTTTAGCCGCCAATTCATTTTCTCAAAAAAGAAAAAACCCTGTCATTCTCCACAGCATCCCCTGCGCCTTATCGCCGTCGCCTCCAGGCTGAACGCCGGCCCCTCCCCCATCGTCGCCGCAGCTCCGACGAACCCCCACGGCCGCTACCCCTTCTCTTCCAACCAACTTCAGGCCCTAACACCTGACTCTCAGACCCCCTACCGCCACCTCCCCGACCCTCCACGACCGTTGTGGGGCCCTTCCTCTGGAAAAATCAAATACAGTAAGTATTATTTTATTTTATTTATTCTAAGTAATTAATTTAATTAAATTAAAAAGCATTATTGTAAAAAAACATTTTTTTACATATAGTGAAATAAAAATATGATTTTTATATACAAAATAGGTTTATAAAAATATGATTTTTATATAGAAAACTAATTTATAAAAATGTGATATTAATATGTACAGTAGTGATATAAAAATGTGATTTTTATATGTATAGTAGCGTTATAAAAATGTGATCTTTATATATAAATAGATTAAATGAAAATATGATTTTTTTATTATAAATTACTTTGTCTTAAAAATATGATTTTAAAAAAAAATATAGAACAGTTTAAAAATGTGATTTCTAATTTTATATAGCGTTGTTATAAAAATGTGATTTTTTTAATATAAATAGTGTGAAGCAGATTGCGTTGGAATCGCGATGAAGATCACAATGCGCGGGAACAAAAATCCAAAACCAATCTGTTAAATTAAAGGCTGACGGAGTGGAAACCAAAGGTGAGAACTCTTTCTCACACAATTTATATTACAGTTAAATATATACTAGGATGTAGATGGTGCTTAGTAGCACCGGACACCTTCGATTGAAACCATGGATGTTTGGTTGTTTGTTTTATTTGATTGATTGTTAATTAATAGGGTTTGGCAACCCTATTAAGAAATTGGTTGAGTTTGATTTAGGATGTTAATTGAATTGATTGGAATTGGTATGTGTATGGCGCATGCTAGTATTAGGCGAAGGATAAAGCTAGACCTTATTCCGGTTCTAGAATCGCGCCGTTATACTGCCAAAATTTTCTAAAATATATTAGAAATATAATGGTTAGTTATAAATATTGTTTTTAACTTATATATGAGTAATATAAGATATTCATGTATTGAATAAAATGTTTGAACAACAAAAATATCATTTTTATTGAATGTATGAATTAGTAAAAATATTCATGTGTTGAATAAAATATTTTATCGTTAAAAATATAATTTTTAACGTATGACTTAACGGCATAAAATTCTCCTGAAATGAAAATAAATATTCATTTACAAATTGAATGATTTGTTTATGTACACTCATTTAAATGACATGGATTGGGACGATAAATTTTACACAACGCCTAACTGCACAAATAATATTTAGTATTTGTTGGTTGAAGCCCCACATGGGTATTGGGATGATATTTGACATACACTAATCCCAATTATTTGGTTGTATGTCATTCGATTGATTGACAGACCGTTATAAGCATTAATTATTTATACTTAATGCTTGTGCAGTTGTGTAATGCACTCTAGATGATGGATTATTGTTTATCATTGTTTTTATATACATATGTTGTATGAAATCCATATAAATAACATTATATGGTAATTGACTGTGTATGATTCCAATTCAGAAAGAATGAATATTTTAAAATAACTAATATTTTAAAATAACATTTTAAAATAATATCCAGTAAAGGATTAAAATGTGAATTTGATGTCCGATTTTGGATGGACACGAAAATATTGAAATGTATGAAGCTGTATTGATTAGTTATGCGCCATTTTAACGCGAACGATATTTATATCGATTTCATTCATTTTTATAATGAATATCGAAAGAGAAGTGATTTCAAAATCTAATGTTTTAAAAATATTATCATTTATATATTAATGATATGGAATATTCAATTTTGGTTTAAAATTGAAAATGAAGTTGAAATCATTTTAAAACGATTTATAAAATACGTTTTAAATGGAAATCGACGAAATATATATATAATACACATATTTTATATATTTAATGGCCTGAATAGAACGCGCCATGCAGCGACCGTTCGCAAATTTCGACCATTGACTTCGAATTAACATTAGGGGAGATCCGACCGTCGGATTCTCCTAAAATCGGAACCATTGGGTTCGTGTCGAAAAGAGCTTTCCAATGAATATAAGAGATTTGATATCTAACAGTTGGATTTTGGGTTTGTCGTGAATGGTGTCTTCATTAACACTGTTCTTAAACCCAGTTGAGAAAAGAATAAATCTTTTAATTAAGATTTAATGAAGTTTACCAATTAATTAATATTTAATTGGAATTGAATTGAAATTGGATTTTTTGGGTTTATCGTGTTTTAAATAACTCTTGTTCTTTAACCTAATTAACAGTGAGGATATGATTTGGAATTTATAGATCTTCTTATTAAGATTTAATGGAAAATTTTCAAAGTAAAGTTTTCGAATTTAATATAGTAAATTGGAATTGAATGGAATTCGATTTAGTAATAATCGAAGTGAGCTTCTATGGAGGAAGACTGTTATTAAATATGGAATTTAAAAGGCTTTGCCATTATTCCATTTATATTATTGGTCGGATATGGAAATTGATATTGATTATATATATTGATCAGCTTTCCGGGAAGATCCCATAATTAATGTAATGTGATTTTGGGTTTCTCGTGAACCGTGTTTTAAATAACATTGGTTCTTTAACCCAGTTAAAGACAAGATTACATGTCTAACATTGTATTTTGAACTTATGGTTGATCTCTGCTAAATATATATCTGTTTGGTGGCAGAGAATTTATTCTCTTGCTTAACACCCTTCTCTGAGACGTACGAGCTTAAAGGTTATATATCGGCAGAAATCAATAGTACAGTGTAGATTGTCGATGCGACATGTTTGATTTCCCAAAGTTAAATAATTATTATATAATGATTGTTGGAAGATTAAAATTAAGTAAAGTTTTAATGAATCTTTAATTAGACTGAAATATGATAATTTAAATTATCAAATTTGGGAAATGATCGAGAATGAAGTATCACCAGTTTTACTCCAGGCGATAGTCAAATCTTTAATTAGATTTGAACGTGAAATGGTAATTAAATTTTACCGATAACACCGCGGTGTTAGATATGGAGTACTACCAGTTTTTCTCCATGGGATGAACAGGTTGGGTTTGGAAAATTAAATAAATGATGGCTTCGATAAGGTTTGCTAATCCCGACTAGTTTGGAAAACCTTAATTTGGTTTAAAATTTTGAAAAGAAGATTTAAATAAAAGAATATTCTAGATTGGAATGAGTCGTATGTTGTGTTTTATAGCACCTGTTTATAAGATACGCTAGTTATTCGGAAAGATCGGGTTTGTGCCCATTCTGAATAACCGATTCGACGATAAGTCGATGATGAATACGGTGGTTGAAGTTCGGAGTTCTTCACGTCATTTGGATGATTACTGATGTCTTGATAGGCCTGTACACCCAAGACAAGGTAATAAGTGGTGATCGCCCAGACGTACTTAGAGATCAACGGATATGCGAGGACCTCTCTCCTGTATTGGACATATGGGACGAGGAATAAGGTGCGTCCGGTTCCGTTTAGACTCAGAACGGACTTGTAAATGGATGTGTGTCCGACATTGGATTTTATTCTATGTTGATTGATTTATATTATATATATATATATATCTGTTTGGTGGCGGAGAATTTATTCTCTTTCTTAACACCCTTCTCTAAGATGTACGAGCTTAGAGGTTATATATCGATTGATATCAGTCGCATGGCGTGAATTGACAGTGTGGCATGCTGATATGCAAATGATCAAGGATTTTGTTGAAAGGAAGAGCCTTGTGGTTGATGATCAAAGAATGACTTTAAATAACATAGCTTTGTGTAGCGTTAATTTATGAGCCTCACACCCCGGTATGAACCAGAAACGGGAGAGGACGGTAGGGAGAACATGTGTTTCTTTATATTTGGGAGTGGTGTCATGGTTTGGAGCCTAGACAGTTTACTTATGTGGATGATGGAAAGCGAAGTACCTTGGATATATCAGTCTCTACGGGGTCGATGGATGGATATGGTCGACATACTGACCAGACTTACGCCCCATAGGGTGGGAAATTGCATTGTTTAGGAATAACTAATCCTCAAACGTAAGGGAGGACCAGCCCTGAAGATCCAAGGGCTTGACTGAGTACCTGTCCTGAGGCTCGGGCTAGAGAATCTCGAAATCGGTAAGGATGATCTCTTGCCTTGGTTCATGATGGAAATGCAACTTCCAATACGTGACTTTGTGGTTTTAATTGTAGAACTAGTATGGTGACATAGTAGCATGGGACATTACGCCGTCTATGATTGATACATTTGTATGTGAAGTTGACTTTGACACTATACACTTATAATAGTATCAAAATTATTTGTTTTAAACGTATCAAGCATGTTTGGCTATTATAAGGGAAAACTCTATCCTTCGGCTTGCGTTGCATTGTGTGATGGGACCTGATCTTATAATAGCTTCATTTTTTCAAAAAGCATTGCATTGTTTGTCATTTGCACTGGTATTCTTGGGAGGAAACCCGTTCCGTGTTATACGGCGTGGTCCATTCATTTACTTTAATTTAAAGTACAGATTTAATAACTGTTTTAGTTCTCACTATAGTCCCAAGACTGATCTGGAGTTTATTGTTTTAACCTAAACTCTGGGTGCCCATATTTTCCACATGGGCAGCTAGTTATTTTCGTTTTGTAGATTTATTATCATAGGATCTTGATTTACAGCTGGAACTATATTTGGAAAGCTCGGTATCCATGTATTTCTTTCAGTTGTGTTATGTACTAATTTCCCGCTGCTTTGTAATTTAATCTATGATATTTTTCAATGTGTAATATTTATTTATACTCTATTATATTCTTGTACTCTGATGTAAATTATTGTAATAACAATGAAATGTTTTGTCGTTTGTGTTTTGATTTGTCGTGTTCTCAACTCAATCTGGGCTTTCCCATAAGGGCGAGTTTGGGTCATTTCATTTGTGGTATCAGAGCTTTGGTTTACAGAGCTCGAGAACAAAACACATTAAAACCGAACGAAAGAATTCATCAGAGATTGGATTAGTAATATCTAATAAGAATGACTCGTTAGAGATAGGATTAGTAGTATCCTAGAACGAGTGTGAAGAGCGTTATTTTTAAAATCAAATTTAGTTTTAAAATTTTATATCAATTATTCGTATTTGAATATTTTATTTTAAATTGAGTTTGGACAATCTAGTATAGGGAGATTTTGAGTATATGCCTGACAAGATGTATATTCGAAGCCTCAGATACTAGATAGATATAGAATCACACTCTAGTCGCCCGGGAATGATTCTGATGATCGTCCGGACATCATCAGTATTTATGTTCGAGAGTGGGATATTTATATATTTCCAATTGATTGGTGTGAGAAGCAAAACTTAGCTAGGATTTATTGTTGTGATTTGGCCTTAAAGTAATATTTTTTAGTATATATAGAAAGATATATGTTTGAAAAGTTAAACAACTGATTGATTGTTGGTTGCTAAGTGCGATTATTAGTTCAACTAACTAAAATATTGGAATGATCAAACCAATAAGAGAATGAAAGGTAAAATTAAGCCAAATCGAATCAAATATTGAACCGAATTGAAAATTAATTAAAATTGCATATATATATACGTGTATATACATTGAACTGGTCATAACTTGGAAGCTAAGAAGAGGAATAAAATTGTATGCTCGATAAATAGGTATATGTTTATTGTATTTCTTGGGGTTTGATGATTTTATGAGTCGATTGGCCAACCGCCTGGCTTTTTCTTTCTTTTGGATTGATGAGGTTCCTGCGAGGCTAGTTGCAGTTTTAAATATCAACCCGTACAAAGGAGGTTATGGCGAAATTTTTCAAAAATTTAGGGTGTTAGCCAAATTTTTGATAAATTTGAAAATTTTAGAAACTAAAAAGTTGAAGAATGAAGTCCAGAATGAATGTTGAGTTGGTTAGTTAAACAATTTTCATCTCCGTTCCTTTTCGAGGACAAAAAGATTTTAAGTGGGAGAGATTGTAACAACCCAGATTTTCAGAACCAATTTAAATTTTTTATTTTAGCTATTTTAATGGATTTTGAATATTTAAAATGATTTATTTTAAATAATAACGACTAAAAATTTATTTTAATCGAAGTTAGAACATATAAATTTATTTTAATTATAAAACGAGCCTAAAATGGTGTGGTAGTTTGAAAATTCGATTTCAAATTTCAAATGAATGAACAGGATCCAAAATAAATCTGATTTCAGTAAAAGAAGAAATATTTGTATCTATTTAATAATATCTTTATAACGGATGTGAAAAATATAAATTTTATTTTATAAATTGAAAGTTATGTCCTGTTTAAATATAAAATAGTCGCTATGGAATTTATATATATTTAAAATATTATATAGCCCTTAAAAATAGCCATTTTGCAAACGGCCTCTGTTTCGACGAAACCATGTTTGTTGGATCCGGAATATCAAATTATTACTAGATTCCAATTTTCGTAATTTTTGAAACTAATATGTGAGCGTGGTGAATTTAAACGCGTTTGGTACTTTTAGTTTGAATTTAATCGACTGAAAAATGGCTGTTTTTCAAACGGTCTCCAAATTCATCGAGATTAGTTTTGTTAGGACCGTATCGTCAAAACACAGCTAGATTTATTTTTCTGTAATTTTTGAAGTCAGTATATGGCCCCAGTAAATTAAAATGTTCGTTGAAATCAATTTTGAACATTAAATGAATTTATATTTTAATTTGGATGAAAACTAATCGAAACGGTCGAATTGACTCATGTGGCACATCCCATTGTGTCCGTAATGGGGATTTGGCTAGGAACGACAGTCGTTGGGCTCGGTTTGGAGTTCGAATTAAAAAGGTAACTTTTCATATATAAAATTAATACTATATATATATATTAACCTAGTCAAACCCTATTCTCCATACTCCCGTGGTCAACTTCATTTTAACAACCAGTTCATTTTCTCAAAAAAGAAGAAAAAAATCTCGTCGTTCTCTACAGCAACCCCTACGTTGCCCTATCGCCGCTGCCTCTAGGCTGACCGCCAGCCCCTCCCCCATCGCCGCCGCAGCCGGCGAACCCCCTCGACCGCCAACCCTTCTCTTGAGACCAACTTAAAGCCCTAATCCCCGACCCTCAAACCCTCTACCGCCACCTCCACGACCGTATTGGGGCCCCTCCTCTAAAAAAATCCAAATACATAAGTTTTTTTATTTTATTTATTCTAAGTAATTGATTTAATTAAATTAAAAAGCATTATTGTCAAAAATCAGTTTTTTTACATATAGTGAAATATAAATATAAATTTTATATAGAAAACAGATTTATAAAAATATGATATTTATATAGAAAACTAATTTATAAAAATGTGTTTTTTATATGTATAGTAGCGATATAAAAATGTGATTTTTATATATATAGTAGTGTTATAAAAATGTGATATTTATATATATATATATATACACACACCTATATATATAGCTTAAATGAAAATATGATTTTTATTACAAATTACTTTGTCTTAAAAATATTATTTTTAAAAATATATCGAACATTTTAAAAATGTGATTTCTAATTCTATATAGCATTGTTTTTAAAATGTGATTTTTTAATATAAATAGTGTGAACAGATTTTGTTGGAATCGCGGTAAAGATCACATGCGCGGGAACAAATCCAAATCTGAACCGTTAAATTAAAGGCTGACAGAGTATAAACCAAAGGTGAGAACTCTTTCTCACTCAATTTATATTACAGTTAAATATATACTAGGATGCACACGGTGCTTAGTAGCACCCGACACCTTTGATTGAAACCAAGGATGTTTGGTTGTTTATTTTATTTGATTGATTGTTAATTAATAGGGTTTGGAAACCCTATTAAGAAATTGGTTGAATTTGATTTGGGATGTTAATTGAATAGGTTGGAACTGGTACGTGTATGGTGCGAGCCAGTATTAGGCGAGGGATAAGGCTAGACCTTATTCTGGTTCTAGTATCGCGCCGTTATACTGCCAAAATTTTCTAAAATATGTTAGAAATATAATGGTTAGTAAAAAAATATTATGTTTAACTTATATATGAGTAATATATGATATTCATGTGTTGAATAAAACGTCTGAACAATAAAAATATCATTTTTATTGAATGTATGAACTAGTAAAAATATTCATGTGTTAAATATAATTTTTAACGTATGAATGAATGGCATAAAATTCTCCCAAAATGAAAATAAATATTCATTTACAAATCGAACGATTTTTTATGTACACTCATTTAAATGACATGGATTGGGATGATAAATTTTACACATCACCCAACTACACAAATAATATTCAATATTTGTTGGTTGAAACCCCACACGGCTATTGGGATGATATTTGACGTACACTAATCCCAATTATTTGGTTGTATGTCAATCGATTGGTTGACAAACTATTGTAAGCATTAATTATTTTAATTAATGCTTATGCAATTGTCTAATGCACGCTAGATGATGGATTATTGTTTATCATTGCTGTTATATACATGTGTTGCATGAAATTCATATAAATAACATTATATGGTAATTGATTGTGTCTAATTCCAATTCAGAAAGAATGAATATTTTAAAATAACAAATATTTTAAAATAACAAATATTTTAAAATAATATTCAGTAAAGGATTAAAATTTGAATTTGATGTCCGATTTTGGATGGACACGAAAATATTGAAATGTGTGAAGCCATATTGATTAGTTATACGCCATTTTAACGCGAACGATATTTATATCGATTTTATTCATTTTTATAATGAATATCAAAAGAGAAGTGATTTCAAATCTAATGTTTTGAAATATTATCATTTATATATTAAAGATATGGAATATTCAATATTGGTTTAAAATTGAAAATGAAGTTAAAATCATTTTTAAAATGATTTATAAAATACGTTTTAAATGGAAATCGACAAAATATGTATAATATACATATTATATATATTTAATGGCCTGAATAGAACGCGCCGCGCCGCGACCATTCGTGAATTTCGACCATTGACTTCGAATTGACATTACGGGAGATCCGACCATCGGATTCTCCTAAAACTGGAACCGTTGGGTTCGTGTCGAAAAGAGATTTCCAATGAATATAAGAGATTTGAAATCTAACGGTTGGATTTGGAATTATGTCCAAATCAAATTTGGAAAAGGTCGTTATGGATGCAGTTCAGTGGCCGTTATTGGAAAACGACTGTACGGGCCTTGATAAAATTATTAAAAATATTAATAATTTGTGTAAAATCATAATTGGGAAGAATTTGAATGAAAAAATCCACGTTTGGGAAGATAAAAATGTATTTTTATCAAAATGAACTAGTTATTAACTAGAATAATAATCCAATGTTTTTAAATATATAAATTGGATTTGAAATTGATAAAAATAACCATAATTTTCCAATGAATAAATTGAAATGGAAATAATCTTCGGAATATTTCGATATTGGATTCAGTGGTTACACAGATATTGTTATGGGAATTTGGAAGATACAGATATCGTTATTCCCAATAAGATATCCGTTAGTTTCGGAGTTTGATATTGAATATAAGCTGATATAATTTCTATTCAGAGTCTTATATTTAATATTAAATTGGATTTTGGGTTTGTCATGAATGGTGTCTTCATTAACACTATTCTAAAACCCAATTGAGAAAAGAATAAATCTTTTAATTAAGATTTAGTGAAGTTTACTAGTTGATTAATATTTAATTGTAATTGAATGGAAATTGGATTTTTTAGGTTTATCGTGAACGGTGTTTTAAATAACACTTGTTCTTTAACCCAATTAACAGTGAGGATATGATTTGGAATTTATAAATCTTCTTATTAAGATTTAATGGAAATTTTCCAAAGTAAAGTTTTCCAATTTAATATATTAAATTGGATTTGAATGGAATTCGATTTAGTAATAATCGAAGTGAGCTTCTATGGAGGAAGATTGTTACTATATATGGAATTTAAAATGCTTTGCCGTTATTCCATTTATATTATTGGTCGGATACAGAAATTAATATCGATTATATATATTGATCTGTTTTCCGTGAAGATCCCATAATTAATGGAATGTGATTTTGGATTTATCGTGAACTTTGTTTTAAATAACATTAGTTCTTTAACCCAGTTAAAGACAGAATTACATGTCTAACATTGTATTTCAAACTATATGGTAGATCACTACTAAATATATATCTGTTTGATGGCGAAGAATTTATTCTCTTGCTTAACACCCTTCTCTGAGACGTATGAGCTTAGAGGTTATATATCGGCAGAAATCAATAGTACAGTGTAGATTGTCGTTGCGGCATGTTTGATTTCCCAAAGTTAAATAATCATTAAACAATGATTGTTGGAAGATTAAAACTAAGTAAAGTTTTAATGAATCTTTAACTAGATTGAAATGTGATAATTTAAATTATCAAATTTGGGAAATGATCGAGAATGGAGTATCACTAGTTTTACTTCAGGCGATAGTCAAATTTTTAATTAGATTTGAAAGTGAAATGGTAATTAAATTTTTACCGATAACACTGAGGTGTTAGATATGGAGTACTACCAGTTTTGCTCCATGGGATGAATAGGTTGGGATTGGGAAATTAAATAAATGATTGCTTCGATAAGGTTCGCTAATCCCGACTAGTTTGGAAAACCTTAATTTGGTTTAAAATTTTGTAAAGAATATTTGAATAAAAGAATATTCTAGATTGGAATGAGGCGTATGTTGTGTTTTATAGCACTTGTTTATAAGATACGCGAGTTATCCGAAAAGATCGGGTTTACGCCCATTCTGAATAACTGATTCGACGATAAGTCGACGATGAAGACGGTGGTTGAAGACCAGAGTTCTTCACATCGTTTGGATGATTACTGATGTCTTGATTGAGCTGTACAGATCGACGGATATGCGAGGACCTCTCTCATGTATTGGACATATGGGACGAGGAATAAGGTGCCTCCGGTTCCGTTCAGACCCAGAACGGACTTGTAAATGGATGTGTGTCCGACATTAGATTTTATTCTGTGTTGATTGATTTCTATTATATATATCTTTTTGGTGGCGGAGAATTTATTCTCTTTCTTAACACCCTTCTCTAAGACATACGAGCTTAGAGGTTATATGTCGATTGATATCAGTCGCATGGCGTGAATTGTCAGTGTGGCATGCTGAGATGCAAATGATCATGGCTTTTGTTGAAAAGAAGAGCCTTATGGTTGATGATCAAAGCACAACTTTAAATAGCATAGCTTTTTGTAGCGTTAATTCACGAGCCTCACACCCCGGTATGAAAAAGAAACGGGAGAGGACTGTAGGGAGAACATGTGTTTCTTTCTAGCTAGGAGTGGTGTCATGATATGAAGCCCAGACATTTTTACTTATGTGGATGATGGAAAGCGAAGTACCTTGGATACATCGGTCACTACGGGGCCGGTGGATGGATATGGTCGACATGTTGACCAGACTTACGCCCCATAGGGCGGGGAAACGTATTGTTCAGGAATAACTAATCCTCAAACGTAAGGGAAGACCGGCCCTGAAGATCCAAGGGATTGACCGAGTACTTGTCCTGAGGCTTAGGCTAGAGAGTCTCGAAATTGGTAAGGACGATCCCTTGCCTTGGTTCATGATGGAAATCCAACTTCCAATACGTGACTTTGCAGTTCTAATTGTAGATCTAGTATGGCGATATAGTAGCATGGGATATTACGTCGTCTATGATTGATACATTTATATGTGAAGTTGATTTTGACACTATACACTTATAATAGTATCAAAATGATTTGCTTTAAACATATCAAGCATGTTTGGCTATTATAAGGGAAAATTCTATCCTCCGGCTTGCGTTGCATTGTGTGATGGGACTCGAGTCATATAATTGCTCTATTTTCCAAAAAGCATTGTGTTGTTTGTTTTACGCATTGGTATTCTTGGGAGGAAACCCGTTCCATGTTATACGGCGTGGTCCCTTGATTTACTTTATTTTAAAGTAAAGATTTAATAACAGTCTTAGTTCTCACAACAGTCCCAAACTGACCTGGAGTTTATTGTTTTAACCTAAACTCTGTGTGCCCATATTTTCCACTCGGGCAACTAGTAGTTTTGGTTTTGCAGATTTATTTTCACAGCATCCTTGTTTACAGCTGGAACTATATTCGGAAAGCTTTCTATTCGTGTATTTATTTCAATTGTATTATGTATTAACTTTCCGCTGCTTTGTAATTTAATCTCTGATATTTTTCAATGTGTAATATTTATTTATACTCTGTTATATTCTTGTACTCTGATGTAAATTGTTGTAATAGCAATGAAATGTTTTGTCGTTTGTGTTCTGATTTGTCCTATTCTCAACTCAATCCGGGCTTTCCCGTAAGGGCGAGTTTGGGTCGTTTTAATTCCTAAAGATCGAGACTAAATGAAAAGGGAAGAAATTAAACCAACTAGGAAAGACATATCAATTCTTCCAGTTAAACAAGTAAAGAAAATGTGAGAAGGACAACAAATTGGGGACTGTATCGAAACCTTAAGTCTGCAGCTCCCTCCTTCCTGGCAATTAGGGTTTGATTTATTTCGTTGATCGAGTGATTTAGAACACTTATTTGATATAACTAGTCACGAAATCTAGAGCGGTCAGGTTTATGAGGCGACGGAAGGGTAAAACTGAAAATAATATAGCCGCATTCAAATATAGGGACCTAATTTCTAATATTAGAGCGGCTGGACTTTTTTATTTATTTTTAAACTTAATAGGGATGTTAGCCTAACGGACCCTTTTTTTCAAGCCGTTAAATTTAAGCATAAAATATTTAATTGTACGAACGTCGGAACGAACTCAAATTTTGGATAGGTCCTTAAATATATGTGTATTGAACATCTACAAATTCTTATTCGATTTGGATCGTCGTAGCACACGGATGGATAGGGTGTAACGATACGCATTTTGCCCGACCTTAATCGATCGCTAGATCGATCAAAATCGTTCAAAACCCGCATACGTTAACTTTGGGTATACAACCCATCAGAACAAATAACAGAAGACTTTTATAAACATTATAATAATGTTATATCAGAGTACATTGAGATAAATAATACAGCGGAAGATAAATTTAACGCAATAGATTTAATACAAAGCAGCGGAAAATAAATAAACTGATACTGCGGAAGGCTATCATCCTCTGGACACAGCTCTAAGCTTCGATCCAGAATCCTGCTTAATATATCTGAAAATCCAGCTACTCGACTGCCCGTGTGGAAAAGAGGGCACCCGAGTTTGCCAGTGAAACAAACTATAGGTCAGTCATGGGACTGGTATGAGAAATCTTACTTAAACTATCTAATAATAAGGCTAATCACAGGACCACGCCGCTAACGTGGAACGGGGTTACTCCATTGGATTGTCGGTGCATAATTAAAGTAAATCATTAAACAACGCAATGCTTTTTATAAAAATGAAACCATTATAAGACTCAAGTCCCATCACACAATGCAATGCAAACCGGAGGATAGAGTTTTACTTTATGATGGTCAAAAATGCTTTATACGATAAAACGAATTTGATATTATTATTAGTGTATATGTGTCAAAAACATTTCAATCATAATATCAATCATAGACGGCATAACTACCATATACTATGTCGCTGTACTAGTAATACAATCAAAACCGCATGGGTTGTATTGGAAGTTGGATTTCCATCATGAACCAAGGCAAAGGATAGTCCTTACCGAATTCGAGACAATCTAGCCTACCATGTCTCAGGATCATAGCTCAAGTGACCCTTGGATCTTCAGGACCGGTCCACAAATATGTTAGTGGATTAATTATGCTTGAACAATATGTTTCCCCGCCCTACGGGGCGTAAATAGAGCCACTAGGGACTCAAATAACCGAGGCGCCTCATTCCATCATCCACATAAGTAAAAATGTTAGGCCTTGTAAAAACCATGTCCTCCCTGCAGTCCTTAATCCCGTTTCTGGTTCATACCGGGGTGTGAGGCTCGCGAAGTAGCGCAATACACAAAGCTATGCTATTTAAAGTTGTGCTTTGATCATCAACCACAAGGCTCTGCTTTTCAACAATAAGCCTTGATCCTTTGCATCTTGGCATGCCACATTGTCAATCCATACCATACCATTGATTTCTGCCAATATATAACCTCTAAGCAATCCATTCACAACCAGAGTGAAATTTATAATTGTGTGAGCATTAAAATAAATAAATAAATAACGCTCAACACAAACTGTCAATCCATCGATTAACATACAATTAAATATTGGAACTAGTGTTTGTCATCCCAACACCCGTGTGGGGTTTCCAAACAACAGCAGTTCATCGAAATAGATTATTGGTTAATAAGTTTAACCAATTTTCACTGTTTACATTATAAATGAATATTTATAATTTACTCTCAATAAACCATATATTTAATGTAACATGACATTAATTTAAATATATGACATTTTAAAAATAAAATGACATAAATTACATTTTTAATTCTACGATAAATGACATGATTCTAATATATTAATATTTTTAATTTACATGACATTTTTAAATGAAATGATATTTCTAATATAATGGCATTTCTAATATGATGACATTTCTAATTCACTAACATATTGATAATAATGTTTTTGAATAAACAAAACATATAATGGTTTTTTTTTCTTCTACTACATGTAAATGGTAATGTTTTGACTAAACAAAACATACAATTACAAATGATTCTTTTTAACCAAAGGTGACATTCTTATATAAGATATTATTTTCTTATGTTGACAATTCTAGTATGACATAACCAATAAAAAATGTTGTTTTCATTTTGATACAAAACTAATATGGCAAAAATGATATTTTATTTTGTCACAAATCTAATATGAAAATTTTATTCTAATGGAACATTTATCACCAAAAATGACATTTTAATTTTAATGAAACATTTACCATAAAAATGATATTTTAATTTTAATGAAACATTTTAATAATAAGAATGTTATTTTTCCTTTATGTAACAATTTACAACAAAATGAAAACCAAAAGGAAATCCAACGGTTCAATGGAGAATAAAAATAAAGATTATGGCGTCTGAAACATTATCGCCTTCTTGGAACAATTCTCGCCCAAATCATCTGTACTCTCAATCTTCTTCGGACGAAATTAATCAGAATGGAAAGGGTATTAGGGAAAATTTGTTTTCTCGTCCAGATTTGTCTCTCACTTCCAAGTTTGTCGACCGATGTTATAGTTGTGGAGGTTTTGACCATATTGCGAGTAGATGCAGTAGGCAATCTGTTCCTTTCAGAGGAAAATTCTCGAATGTAATTCATGATAATTCTTCGAATGTTGTTTTGGGGAATAAAGGCTTTAACATATGCTCATTTCATAATAAAGAGGGGTCATTGAGATCGAATTCCAGTCCTGAGATGAGCCATCAAATCCTGAGTTCAGGTATGATTCTATTAAAGAATTGTATTAGTCTCCTTGATCAGATTCAAATTGTCAAGAGATGCCAAGAATTAGGAATTGGGGAAGGTGGTTTCTTTAGACATTGTTTTGATAATGGGGCAAAACTAAATCTGTATATGATGTGCTTTGGTAAAATCTGGAATCCGCAAACATGAAATATGACGCTAGAATATTGAGTGATGGGGCTCTGCCTTATGAAATTCCTGAAGAATTTTTAAAGATGGTTAGCGATTCCATGGTTATCGCATATAATGTAATTGAGAGGATTGGTGGTTGTGTGGAAGATCTTCCGAGTATGAAACCAGATACTTGCATAGTAAATTTTTACAATTTGGAAGGTAAACTGTGGTTACATCAAGATAAAGATGAAAGCTATGATAGTTTGCTGGCTGGGCTTCCTGTATTATCCTTCTCCATTGGGGATTCGGCGGAGTTTATATACAGGGATGAAAGGGATAAAACTATGGAAAGGAAAGTATTGCTAGAGACAGGTGATGTTTTAATATTTGGCGGAAAATCTAGAGGCATATTTCATGGTGTTTCTCGCATTTTTAAGGACACGGCTCCGGACGCTCTCATCGAGCAAACCAATATGAAACCGGGGCAGTTAAACCTTATTTTAGATAGTGTGATATTCTGAGAACGCATGAAGATGGATCTCAGAAGCCTAATTCAAATGAAGAAGATGCGCCCAATCAAAACTCTTTTCACTATGATGGTTCTTCTATGAAATCAGGTACGATTGTTTCTAGTCACTCTACTTCGCTATCTTATGCTGACATAGTTAGAAAGTCTTCTATTATTTTGGACTGGAATTTTACCATGGCAAAAAACTCTATTTTTAGTAAAAAAGAGTAGTGTTCGAAGTTGTTTCAAATGTGGTGAATCGTCCCATTTAGCGAAGGATTGTCGAAATGGAATCCGTTGTTATAATTGTGGTGTCTTGGGCCATCGTAAGATTAATTGTCCGGTGAGGTTTAGAGGGAAATCAGTCTTTGACATATTGCACTTCAACTGCTCGAGAATATGTCAGAACATTATTTCGCTGTCGGATCTTTATATTTTGGATTTTTCTGAAGAGAAGAATGATGGGGCTTATATGTTATTGTTATTAGGGTGGCATTTAGAGGGTCTTGTCGATGGAATTTTGTGGAATAAGAGGTTCGATAATAATGTTGTGTTTCCTCCATTGCCTCGACGGCTAGGAAGGAAGGATCATGCTCTTTCCTTTTGTCAAAATTTCTTGAAGCTACGAAGGATATATGATGATTCGACGGCTAGTAATAAGAGAAAAGCTTGCTTGTATATGAATGAGATTTTAAAGCACTTCGATGTCATCAATACCATTATTAATTGTGATAGAAGATATGTCACCTTTCAGAATATTTCAGATTGTGATGTACATTTGGCTTCTGGCTTGAACATATCAAAAATGGGTGACAAGACAATGGTGGACAATGTTCAGGTTGAAAATTTGGTTATGGACGAAGATGAAGGGAGTTTCATTGACGATTATTTGGTGGGTGATGCTGGGTATGTTTGGGATAGTTGGCGTGTGGATCCTTTGATCTATGATCCTGCTGTGTTATGTTGTATGGGACTTTATGAGGAATTTTGTTCATCTGACCGTTTGGCTAGCAAGGGAATGAGGATAAGGGATTTGATGACTGGTGACGACTTGATAGACATGAGTGGTTATGTTGAGGTAGATGATGCCAGGGGCTCGATTTTCAGTCTAGTTTTCGTAGAGGAAGAGAATTGGAATGTGGCTGACGACATTGCTCTTTCGAATAATTTTGAATTGTTGGGAAAGTTTGAGGTTAGGGTTGACTTGTATCAGGTAATTCCTTTAGTAGTGCCGGGCACAGTAACAAATAAAGAAAATTACCAGAATCTTTCTTCCATATATAGAAAAGGTTTCAAAGTTGGACGGGTCAAAGTTGGGAGGAAAGTCAACCGGAAAGTCAGTTGGGGTGATAATTCTGAGGCTCTTATCATTGTGAGTAAGGATTTGAGTCGTTCTCCCCTTGCTGATATGTTTAGTAAAGATATGGGTAGGTTGTACGTACAGCCTTCTGACCTCTACGTTGAACAAATATTTGAGGGGAGTAGTGTGACTGGTCGCATGGTAGGTATGGACGAAGTAGTAATTTTAGCTAATGATGCAGTGGATGTAGTTGAGGGATGGTCAGACCTAGAAATGATGGTAGTGAGTTTTGTTTCATGTGGTCTTTCGTTTTTGGGGGATAGTGATATTACTTCTGTGTTTATTAGCAAGCAGGGCGTGAGACTTTGCTCATTGATATTGAGGCCGTGTCATGGTGTGATCTCTCTAGAGTTCGATTTGCCTCGTTCCGTTCTTGCTTCTATTATTGATCTAAGTATTGCAGTTAGTAATGGATCGAGAGAGTATAGTGAAGATCATTATCAGAGTAGTAGTGATGTATCCACTACTTCGCCTAGGAGGAGAAGATGTAGGAGAGGGACTCCCAGTTTTGGATTGATTCGGCGTAGTGCTAGGATCAGATATGGTCCATCTTCATCTCGAGGTAAGTTCCCGAATCCAAATGCTAGCAGTAGTAGTCTGGATTTGGGCTCATGTACGTCTCCGATTTTTGGTAGTGATTACACTCCTTTTGCTTTGGGTAGCCTTACGACTAGTCAGTTATCTCAGCTTGCAAATGATACTGCCTTTATTTTTTCTGATATTGAGATTGATGCTGAGTACATTAGGAATAGGGAATTATAGAGAGTTTCTTCCTTGCGTAGATGAGGATTGTTAGTTGGAATGTTAGGGGTCTAAATGATCCTAAAAAATGCGCTAAAGTCAGGACTTTCTTTAGGGATTATCACATTGATATTGTCTTGCTTCAAGAGACTAAAATTGAATGCCCCGATTTTAGTTTTTATGTTAGATTAGGTGGAACCATTTTCCGTAATTGGGCTTGTCTACCGGCAATTGGTACTGCCGGGGGGCTTATGATCGGTTGGAAAGATAATCAGTATAGACTTGTGCAGGAATTTCCTAAATTACATTCATTACACATTATATTAGCTTCACTTATAGATAATT
This sequence comes from Allium sativum, assembly GCA_030737875.1. NCBI lineage: Eukaryota > Viridiplantae > Streptophyta > Magnoliopsida > Asparagales > Amaryllidaceae > Allium > Allium sativum. The sequence continues at coordinate 196,609,779 of CM060925.1, read as the reverse complement.
CTTCGCTGGGCACTACTAATGTGTATGGCCCTCACACAAAGATTGAGAGGAGATGTTTGTGGGACGAATGTTCGGACTTTAGGAATCTTGCCCCCAATCTTTGGATTGTAGGGGGGATTTTAACGTTATTAGGTTTTTAGGAGAGAGATCTCCTCGAGAAGGAGATTTCTCCGATATGGAAGAATTCAATGACTTCATTGTTGATAATAATTTGATTGAGATTCCGCTTAACAATATATCTTTTACTTGGTCTAGGTCTAATATTAGTGACAGGCCATCTTTTGCCTTATTCGATAGATTTTTTATAAGTACGGAGGTTGATGAAAGATTTCCAATTTGTAAAGTAAAAGGGTTACCTTTTTTATATTTGGATCATTGTCCTTTAATCCTTTCGTGTGATTCGAACATGTTAATTAGTAACAGTTTCAAATTTGAAAAGATGTGGTTACTAGACACCAGTTTTATTAAACTTGTTACTGTTAAGTGGAATTCGTTATTCTATTTTAATAATTTGTACAATGGCAATTCGGCAAAGATTTTTGTGTCAAAACTTGGTAAATTAAGATTTTTTTCTTAAGAGGGGGAATGAATTTGTTTTTGGTAGTGTTAGAATTAAGAAAGATAAGATTTTATGTGAGATGTTAGATAAGTTAAGTGAATCTAGGACTCTTAATCTAGGTGAGAGAGATAGGCTTAACAATCTCAGAAATAATTTCAAACTGATTTTGGAAAAGGAAGAAATAATGTGGAAGCAAAGATCACGTGCTCAATGGATTAAGGAAGGTGATAATAACACGAATTTTTTTCATAGTATGGCTAATAAGAGGAGACGTGATAATTTGATTCATTCTATTTTCTTAAATAATGAGGAATTGACAGTTCAGCGTGATTTAAATGAAGCTTTCACCAATTATTACAAACAAATTTTCGGGACTAGGATAAAGAGACGAATTAACATTAATTGGAAGGATATCTACCCTAATGATGTTAGGGGAGAGTTATTAGATTTAGATAAACCTTTTTCTGAGCAGGAGATTTGGAAGGCCATCTATGATATGCCTAGTGACAAAGCTCCGGGGTCCGATGGTTTTTCTGTTCTATTTTACAAACAGTTTTGGGAAGTTTTGAAATCTGATGTTATTAATTTATTTAATGATTTTTAAAGCAGAAATTTGTGCCTAGGTAACTTTAATTTTGCTAATGTTATACTTATTAAGAAGAGAGAGGGTGCAAAGCTTTTAAAGGATTTCAGACCTATCTCTTTGATAAATGTATCTGTTAAGATCATTTCTAAAGTTCTAGCGAATAGGCTTAGTAGGAAGATGGATGATCTTATAGATCATTCGCAAACTGCTTTTATTAAAGGTAGACAAATAGTAGATGGAGTGGCAGCTGTACAAGAATACATTAACGTATGTGTTAAAAATAATTTTTCATGTGCTATTTTGAAATTAGATTTTGAGAAGGTGTTTGATTCCATTGACTGGGATTACATATGTGAAGTATGTCTTGTTAGAGGCTTTAGTATCAGATGGATTAACTGGATAATGCTTTTACTTAGGTCTGGTTGTTCTAACATCGTTGTCAATGGGGTTATGGGAAAGAAGATCCAATCTAAGAGGGGTCTCAAACAGGGAGATCCCCTGTCACCTCTATTATTTAATTTAGCGGCAGACGTTTTTTCTAGAATTATTAAGAGAGATGGGAGATTAGGTGTTTTGGGCAATGTTGGTAATGATGAATTTAACAATGAGTTATCTATACTACAATTCGCGGACGATACTTTGTTATTTTCTTCTCACCTACCTAAGCACATTATTGCTCTCAAGTTTATTCTTTATTGTTTTGAGATGTTATCAGGTCTTAGGATTAATTTTGACAAGAGTTCGGTTATGGTCATTAATGATTTTGGTAATGTAGAGGCTACGGTTGCTAGCACCTTAAATTGTTCTGTCATGAAATTCCCTTTTGATTATTTGGGTTTTAAGATTAGGCCTTCGAAACTAAAGAAGGAGGATTGGTTAGTCATAATCGATAAGATTAATAGTAGACTATCAAGTTGGAACAATAGATTTATGTCTAGAGCAGGTCGATTAGTTTTGGTTAATTCGGTACTATCTGCTATCCCTGCTTATTGGATGTCTGTACATAGATTTCCTCCATAGGTTATTGAAAAGATCAATAGAATACGACTTAATTACCTATGGAGTGGGGGTGGCGATCCTATTTGTAGGGGTTTCAAATGTTTAGTAAACTGGGAGGTGTGTTGTAAGCCTAAGAAAGATGGGGGATTGGGGATCATTAATTTAGTTAATTTTAACTCTTCCTTATTAGCCAAATAGTTATGGAAATATAGGTGTCCTATAGTGTCGTCTACGTGGAAGATTATTGTTTCTAAATTTTACTATTCAGGAGGAGAGTTCATTGTGGGATCTAGGGATAGTTGGTATAATAGATTATCTTACTTTTGGAAGTCAGTATTAAAGTGCTTTGACTTTTTTAACTTAGGTTATAAGGTAATTTTTCATTCGGGTGATATGACTTACTTTTGGCATGATATGTGGATTTCTCGTTTACCACTTAAAATTGAATTCAGGGAACTCTTTAATAATTGTAATTTTAAAAATGCGTTGATTAAAGATGTTTTTAGAAGAGATTTGGATCCCCCATGGGAGTTTTCTTTTGATAATATCTTAGAAGGGGTAATGTTAAGACAATTAGCTTTACTATATGCTAAGTTATCATTATATCACATTGATGAGTATAGGGACTTTATTAGTTGGGGTATGGATAAGAGTTAAGTTTATTCGGTTAATTCTATGTATAACATTTTAAATTTTTCGGGTATCTCATTTCGGCCTTTTAAGTTTATTTGGAAATCAAATTCTCCTCCTAAAGCTAACTTTCTAATGTGGTTAATCACTCATAAGAAACTTAATACGATTGAGCTTCTAAAGAGGAAAAATATCTTTTTTGATGTTAAGTGTTATCTTTGTAATCTTTTGAACGAGGATGTTGATCGTTTATTTTTCTCATGCAATATCACCAATTATATATTTAATATGGTTTTGAGGATATTTGTTTTTGATTGTTCTAATTCTTACAATAGTTGTGTCGAATATTGGGATTCTTATAGATTTGTTTATAATGGTAGTAAAAGATACATTTTAGATTCCTTAGTCACTATCATAAGTTGGTTCATTTGGTTTGAGAGGAATCAGAGATGCATTCATTCTAATTCTATTTCTACGGATAATTTAATTATTAAAATAGTTTATTTTTGTTTGGAATGGATGTCTAATTCACATTACAAGTTATTCGGGAAATTGGGCTTTGACAGTTTTTTGATTAAGGTCAGATTTAATTTGTATCTATTTACTAGAATCGGTAGTTTTTTTCGTAATAGATATCGCATTGGTTGTTAATTTCTTTTATTAGTCATTTCATTGTATTTTTCTTCTACACATACATGTATAGTAGATATATATGTATGAATATATATATGCATATATAATATATATATATATTTATATACACATATATTTCCATATATATGTGTGTGACAAATTATTAATAGTTTGTTGAGTTTTTTCGCAGATTCAGGTTGTTGATTAAGAGGAAGTACTTAGCGGATAACTGGATGGATTGTTCATTTCAGGGTTTCAGGTTAATGGATAGTATTGTGGAGCTTAGAAGATTGCTGCTTGGATTGAAGATTTGCATTTCATTTGTGATCTTTTGGGCTTATTGTTAGAGAGTTTTTTGATGTTGTACTTCATTATTTTTGCTTTTCATAGAGAGTATGGGTTTTTGTATTGGAGTAGATATACTTCAATATCGGGTGGTGGCCTTGCCGGAACTCGATATTGGAGTAGATGGGCGGTGATTTATCCGGAGCTCATCTATCTACGATCCTTTACATCTCTAGTGTCGTGTGAGGTCTTATCTCGTATTCTTATGTACTATAGTCAGACTCTGTACCTTTGTTTTTATTATATATATATATATATATATATGTGTGTGTGTGTGTGTGTGTGTGTGTGTGTGTGTGTGTGTGTCTCTCTTCTCTTCAGAAGATCACACATTTTTGTTTCAAAAAAAAAAAAAAAACAATTTACAACAAAATGTTTATTTACCTTTTGTTTACAAATCTAACATAATATGAAAATAAAATGTTTATTTTCATCTTGTACACAAAATCTAATGTAACTTTTCTTAACAAAAAAAATGTTATTTTAACCTTCCTCAACAAATGGCTATTTTAATCTAATGACCCATTTTATATAAAAAAAATGTTATTTTCTCCAATGCCATATTTTATATCAAAAATGCTATTTTATTCCTAATGCATATTTTATACTCTTCTTTCATTTGTATCAAAATACAAGTGAAAAATGTAACTTCTTAACTAGGCTTTCATCTGCATCTAAAATGCAACCAAAAGGTAACCTTTTTAATTCATGTTTTATTTGCATCAGAGAATGCAAATAAAAATGCAACTCTAATTAATGTTTTGTTTGCATCTAAAATTGCAAACAAAAATGCAACCTTTATTTCCACCTTTTATTTGCATCAAAGAATGCAAATAAAAATGCAACTTTTTATTACAATATTTTGTTTGCATCAAAGAATGCATATAAAAATATAACATTCAATTTCAATGTTTTATTTGCATCAAAGAATGCAAATAAAATATCAATTTTTATTTCAATGTTTATTTGCATCAAAGAATGCAAATAAAAATTATAGCTTTCAAATTTCAAAGTTTATTTGCATCAAAGAATGCAAATAAAAGTATAACTTATAATTTCAATGTTTTATTTGCATAA